>OW284512.1:72603450-77403450 GCA_935413205.1 Polydrusus cervinus | reverse complement strand
AAGGAAACTGTTTAGAATTTCCTTTTTTTGTTTTTCATAAAATTAAAAATATATTTTTTTGATGGAAAAAATATTGGTGTCAAGAGATTAAAAATGGTTTTGCAGTTTATTCTTTCTTAATACTAATTTTAAACAACCGCGCATAAACAATAAACTCCTCAAGCTATTCTGACACCACTGTTACTGGGAGAGAATGATATGAACCGCCATATAAACACATGCATGTAACGGTCGTACAGTTTTGAAAAGTGCATATCAAGTGCAACATCCAGGTGAGTGGAGTTTCCGAATTGTGTTATTCCAGTTTTTATTATAAATATTTCAAAATCCGCCTTATTAAAATTTACAGTCCATTAATTACTCAATAATCATCCTTTTTCTTTTCGAACCAGCGAAAATACGCTCCAGAAACAGCAAATATCCATGTGAAAGTAGAAAATACTTTTTTTTGCATTACAATTTTTCTACATGTATTATAGGTAAAATATATACCTATATCGGCCAGAAAGCCGATCTACCTTCCGTATAGGCCGATATATATATGTCTATATCGGTCGATCACTAGTGTGATATGAAACATACATATTTTTTGTACAAATATCTACCCTTTACCAAACTTTGAAAATTACTTGTAAAAACCACAAAATGCCGCTATATAATATGTCGGAATTATTTCTGTTATAAAGAATAATATAACTAGTCAATTATAGAATTAACGTTCCAATTAGATGATGTGAAATGAGTGCAGGTTGGGAAAATACCCCTTTCTTCGTAAAAGGATGATTCATGTTAATCACCAGTTGTATATTTAAATAATTTTCCTAATTGAGTTAACTTAAAATAATGTGTAGCTATGGTGGTTACGAGACATTTCCGGTTAAGTGTATTTCTTGTTGTTCGGCTAAATGTGCTTAAATGATGTGAACATTGCTTTTAAGAGCATCCGACCAATATTTCTAAATTCTTCTTCAAGGTTACCAGCTTAATGCGAAATTATAAATTAAATTAGACCAAAACCATTACGTTCTCATGGACCGAATCCTTCGGTTCGATGTTTTCCAAATTTAAAAAGTTTAAAAGAACCCATTAATAAACGTGGCCAGGATTCGGGCCAAGAAAACGTAAGAAATTTTTTTCAGTCATTTTAAAAGTAAAGATTTAAAAATTTGACGAGAAAATAGGTCTGTAAATTGTCATTTTTATGCCAATTCCAACCTTCAAACCCACTTCCGGTTTAACCGAAAGTGAAGTCAAATTTTAAATGGAAACCCCTCATTTCTATTCGATAATTAAAATCCGTAGAAAATTTCGCACCCACTTTTTCTAATCAATCAGAAGATTTCATTTTAAATATTAACATGACAACGGAGAACATTTCCGGATATATTCATGCTCTTTGAACTTCCAGTGGCCAAATTACACTGGAAATTTCCCTGTTACTTTCGTCAAAATAATGACAGAATTATAGCTATTAATATAACGAGATTATTATGCGATTTATAATAGTCGAGGACAATACTAGGTGACGAGGCAACAGCCAAGTCACCCGCAATGTCCGAGACGGTGTTAAATCTCTAATAATCGAGTTGTATTCAAAGCTTTATCGTATCATTGACAAATTGACAACGGCGATGCGAAAATAAAAACAAGGTTTTATGTAATTTCATTTTGGCATTTCAAAAAGTCATCATTAAAATCATGCAAGATTTTGATATTCCTGACGATATATTAGCTGCAGCCAACATTATAAGGTTGAACTTGCTTCCGGACAAATCTAAAATCCATTATGAAAAAGAATATCGGCAGTTTTGTGAGTGGCGAAACAAAGTACATGTTCAAGGTGCAGAAGACAAGAAGTTTTTAATGATGAAAGTGGCTTTTTTAATTGGAATTGGAGGAGCCTGTCGAACTAATTAATTAGCGAAGATGACCACGGAAGATGTTGACGTTTTAGACTTTTTTAACTTGAAAATCCTAATTTGTATACTGGTCACTGCGTTAGAAGATCTTCGGCAAATTTTGGAGGAGATATATTAGACCTACAAGAACTTGGTGGATGGGAATCGGCGAAGGTTGCTAGAGGGTATTTAGAAGAAAGTGTGACCAAGAAAGTTTCCATTGCTCGCAAAATTCAAATCGGCGATGTTTCCGTCAGTGGATTAAGCACTGGGGAACCGCACGAAATCGAAAGGAGTGCTTGCTCGGTCATTAATCATCAGTCTTCAGAGGGCATACCTAAGATCGTGGACGTTAAAGACAAAGGTGTATCCATCAAATTTGAAAACTGTCAAAATATTGTTTTACATGTTCATGAAAAATAGTTCTAATATTATTTGGTATCTAACGTATTATGCTTTCGTAACTAACGTATTAAATTATGGTAACTAATGTATTAGGAGTAACTAAGATGTTATGTAGGTTTTAGTACGTATATTATATAAAAATGACTTAATCTTCAATACGATAAAATTATTTGTCAAGGCAAAAAGGCATATTTTTGGTTGCGAAATTTTCTTACCGAGTCTTCCTTAAGGTTGAATTATAAATCGGAAAAATTCTCCTCAGTCGCGAATTTTTTAAGAAAATTTCTTTCGGCTGACTGAATTTTCAAATAATTCAAGACCTCGACAAAATTTCCGGAAATAATTTATGCTCTCTAGGGAGATTATAAGTGAAAATTCTTTTATGACAATGACATTGACTTCCATGAAAAAAATGTATCTATTTACAACCTGTTTCTTAAAAAAACGAAGCGGAATTTCTCGATTTTTTCAAGTGGCAACCCATCTTTGTTTTCTTATAATAAAATTCTTCATTTAATTTTCTTTCTAACAGTGTATCACAAATTAATAATTATTTATTAGGTAATAGTAGAAATTAACAAGACATATTATGATAAATCTAATTTCTAGACCCGTATAAGGCATAAGAAGTTATATGTCAAGTATGACATGGAAAACAATTTAATCATTTCAATTTTTACAATTTTATTTAATACCATTTGTCATTTCGGTCTAATAAAAGCAGAAATAATTTTTTTGTTTTACACGGCATACTAGACTGGTCTTGACAACACTTCTTATGGCTTCTATGGGTCTAAAAATTACATTTAGGATATTTCTTGTTAATTTCTACTATTACCTAATAAATAATTATTAATTTGTGATACACAGTTAGAGAGGAAATTAAATGAAGAATATTTTTTAATAATAAAACAAAGCTGGGTTGCCATTTGAAAAAATCGAGAAATTCCGCTTAGTTTTTTTTTAAATGGTTGTAAATAAAATAGGCTTAACGGAAACATTTTTCTCAAGCACATCAAACTTATATTATAAAGTAGGTTAAAATAAACCATTTTAACGTTTCCATGGCCTAATCTTTACCACTTACCTTGTTTTATGAAAGTTATAGACATTTTAGATAACATAGGAAAATTGATCTAGGCGGCCATTTTTAAAACAAATGATAAAGTGTGATATGTCATTGAAAAGGAACCAAAAACCGGTTTTAACGGTTTAACATGGTAAATCGGAGGTTGGTTTCCTTGGATAGAGAATAAAAAACTAAGATAGGGAGGTAAAAACCATTTTTCTCTAAGATGCACCGTTCCAATGTTACAGCCTGTCAAAGTAAAAAAATGTCATATTTTAAACGTCAATATCTCAAAAACTATTGAATTTAGACATATGACATTTACAACATAATCATAGAATTTTGTGGGGAATCAGAAAATAATACAATATATAGGGTGTTCCATTTAAAAAAATTGTCAAATACGTGACGACAGTTTTACGAGACACCCTGTATAATATTTTTTTATGTCAAAAAATGAACAATTAAAAATAAAAATTTACGGGTCAGAGCGTAGTTTTTTTTTTTCCTTTATTTGATATTAATTTTATGCTGTACTTTTGGGAGACCCAGTAGATAAAATTTCGCATGAAGCTGCTAACCTTGGACAGAAATTATTGGTCAGATGCTCTTAAGGATTCTTTCTTTCGTTTCAAAGTTCTGATTCCATTTTATATTTAAAACTTCTCAACTCCAAACTTACTGTTAAACTTTAAATCAGATAATAATATGTCCCCGACCATTCATTCATCCATCCATCCGCGTTTGTCACATGCACGCCGGGACGTCCCGAAAAAATGCCAAACAATCAAAGACGAGCATTTTAAAGATGTCTGATGTCTGATTTTCATCAGGCATTGTTTTTTCTTGGGACCACCTGGCTTCGGCACTCGCAATTCAAATCGGTTTATACCTGAAGAGACCCTGAAAATCTTAAAATTAACCGTGAAACGTGTCGTATTGTCGGTTTTAGAACAACGAGCTTTAGATGTAGAAGTGAGCATAATAGCTATAGTCTATTTCAGAAAGGTGTAGAGTTATAAAATGTCGGTGTCGGTTATACATAGGCGTAGGTAAATTTTGTGCATTTCATTATTTATGATAACTAATCAAAGAAAAAAACCAAGATAATTTGATAAAGAAGGAACTATTAGCTATAGCAAATTTACACAAACATCGTTTTATGAAATATATAGCTGAAACATAGTGTAACTGTGCTGCGCACACCGCTATGTCTATGCGAACTAAATCCTATAGAACTTATATTGGCGCAATTGAAAGGATTTGTAGCAAGATACAACACGACATTCAAAATAAAAGACGTTAAGCTACTGTTTAATCAAGCCATTAAGGAAGTGAAACCAGAGAACTGGCGGAAAGCAGTCCATTATGTCATTAAAAAAGAGGAGAAAATGGGGGATACCTGATCGATCGGACCGTCGACCCGTTAATTGTAACGTCAAGAGGAGATGACAGTTCCTCAGATGACGAAGAATATTATGATTTTTTAAATTTAATTTCTGTATAATGTATTTTGTATTTTTTAAAATTTTATTTAATAAAAAATAGGTTTACCTACTACTTTGTACATAATGCACACCTTTGTCACACCATTTTCAGTGTTTGTGAATGGATAACAATAGGCAAAACCCATAAATTGACCCAATCCCGGATGGTAGTACTTGCACTTGATAAAAATAAAGAATTTTACAATAAAATCAATGCCAAATTATGAAAGTGAGTTAAATATTCGTTGGGTTACTCTGTAGTCCCTTTATAAGCTTATATTTCTCTACACCGTTCTGAAATAGACTATAGTTTTTGTCAACCACAGAAATCCGCTAAACGATATTTCAAAAGCGACTTTTTCTGAAATTACACGAATTGGCAAAAACCTGTTTCATATTCAACGGCAAATATCATTCTTTCTACGTAACGGATATTCAGGTTTCAGCAGTTAGTGAATGCCGAGATATTAACGTATAAAAATTCGAATATCGGGGCTTTATTGGTTGGCAAAAACGGGCTAATATTTCACACAAATATCGTGAAAGTATGCAACGAGTATAGGTTTGTTCCCACAGAAAATCACGGACAAGTTAGCGACAAATGTCAAACCAATGTTACTGCGCATGTCTACTTCTAATCGATTCCGAACAGTTTGTAGGAACAACCGACTGGCTGTCAGTGATTAAACTCGATCTGCTGCTATCTTCTCATATGTTTTAGTTGATAACATAACCTAATTTATTTTTAAATTAATTCTCAAAAATTGTTCCAAATATTCAAATCAAATACCTTTTAAAAGACAATCCAGAAGAATACAAGGCTTTTTAAAATGACCGGCTACGAAAATTATATGGAAATCGGTAAATATACCATTTTTTCCTCGTCTGTATCAAAATTGAGACAGAATAAGGATACAGTAAGGGGAAAAAATAGCGTTTTGCAGTCAAAGTACAGGTTTTCTATTCTTTTAAGGTGATTATCTCGTTGAACAGCAGACACAAGAAAATGTCCGAATATCTGACAGGGATATAGCAGTAAATACTCAGATTAATTGGTCCCAAAATCACACCAAATTGTTTTTGGCCTTATATAAGAAGTATATGATTCCAAATCACTCATTTTTACTCATTCAATCACTCAAATTCAACATTAACAAAAAAAATTTCACTGCAAAAATATAGAGGTTATGTTTAAAAATCAACAAAATACCATTTATCACTACTGCACACGCTCCGGACAACTAACTGGCAAAAGATCCGCAAACTGATTTGACAGTCATCAAACTGTCCGTAAAACTTGTGGGAACACGGTGCCGCGTGTTTCCCAGCAGTCAGAAATATTTGTAGGAACGCGCTTCCTGTTTATTGCGCAGAATCCTGACTGTCAAGGACTGTCGATGACTGCTGTGGGAACAAACCTTATGTGATTACTTCTCGATAAAATCTGCTTCCACGGTTTTGTCAGATAAACCATACAATAGATAGACCATGTAAGACTAAAATATTCGTGTTTAAACCGTTTTTCGCGATATGAAATTATTTTGCTGCTTTTACCATTTAATCGATGTCGTAGCTCCAATTATAAAAAAGTCAACATTGGTGCAAATAACCTGTATATTGATTTTATAGCTTCTGCAGACGAACAATGTCTTACCATTCGTACCACTGTATTAGTTCTTTTTCTTTTTAAAAGAACCTCTAAACTAAACTCTCGTTGGATTCTTTCCGAAAATTAAAAATAAAAGGTTGTGGCGCCTTCTCGACTTTCTGACGTATTCTTTTGTGATAAAGAAAAAATCAATAATATCATGTTTTCTACTACACACACTGATTTGGTGATATTTTATGCCAATATATTATTGATCGGTATTCGGCTTGCGCTTGTGAAATAAAAATTTCAAAATAGCTATGATCTACATTACGATACCATTGCTGTACTCTCTCTGCCGTCGCGTCCCCTTCCAAAAATACAATTTTTATTGTGTAATTCGTAGAGAGACTATAAATAAATTCGGTAGAAGATCTACCGATAAATTGGGACGATTAGCACCACTGCCTTAACTCCATTATATACATTACATGCTCTCGATGAGTACCGAACTCTTTGGGTACTCCGCCGTGACGATTTTTTCGCATTGTTTATACCCGACACGCTGTATGGCTGAATTATTGCTGGTGGATCCACAATTGTTTTGCGGTATTCGGCAACCAGTTTATAAAACAATGCGGCGCCTAAAACTTTCAGTTTGGTAATTCAGCCCATCGCCCACAAGAGCACATCTAAAATGTTTCACAGCTGCTGCCAAGTTCTTTTATAAAACAATCGCTAGAGCTTACGTTTTACGTTCTTACGCATCTATTTTTTTTTCGTGCCGGTACGGGTATTTGTGCGTTAAAATTTAATCGTGTGTACAATAATTATTTACATATAAAAATAAATATAAATAGTGTTACAGCAACAGAGTGTATTAAATGCCAATTTTTCAAGCCTTCTTTCTTTGGAAGATACACTTAACAAAATTAAGAAGTTAGGTAGACAGTGATGTCATTACTAGCCACGTATTAATTCAGAAATTATTCCAATAAATATGAATGTATCATTCCCACTCTTACAGGAATCCACAGACATAACATCTGGGATTTCCTGAATTTATTTTCAGCCAAACATATTTGTGGTTTTATCGTTAAATCGAGAAAAAATAAACTTAACCCTTACACATGGACCCAAATAGTACACGCATCGTTTTACGGGTCTTCACGTAATTTTAATATTTCCCGTGGATTTAGTCTGTTCGTGTAAAACTGACGGACATATTTTTTTTCCTATTCGTATTGACGGATTTTTAGTGTGTTAATAGACAGGTTTTGTAAACATGTTGTACAAAATTTTAAGTCTAACTATTAGCGCTCAGGAACGTACTATTGGTATCGGCGCCATTGTTCTTATTCCTTTTTTTGTGCACTGGCTGGTTAGGTAGGCTGTGTCTATACTAATCAGGTGGTGTTGTTGCCTTAAGAGTGATATTTATTGATGCATTCGCCATTTAATTTTTTGGTCAATATTTCTTATCGTTTTCGGTTTATTCAAAAAGGGGCCAAATACCCGTTCTTGAGTAGCAATTACCCACAGTTTTGAACTAAAGAAATTTTGATTAATGAATTAATAAAAGCAAAAAAACGAAAATTTGTGAAATTAGTTTGATTTTATCTAGGTGGAACTAGCCATTGTTTTGAGGGAATTTGTTTTTATCTTGCAGTTATAAACGAACAGCCTATACCCGATTCACCGGATGTTATCCTCATTAAAAAATATGGTTTTGGCCTTTCTTACCGTAAAATTTAACGATTCGACAGTTCTATCAGCGATGGGTAATCATGTGCATTAATTTGCGCGAAACACTTTTGGTTTGTTGTTTCTAAACAGGAATCACAACCGATATTTCTATTAGTCTAAAACCACAAAATTGGGAAACTTAAAAATTAAGTTGTAAAATTATAGTATTTTAGTGCTATACGGGACGCGTAAAAAAACAGAGGTCTAATTTGTTGTTGAAGTTTTAAGCACTATTTTAAAAATATTTTCCAAGGTTATCAGCTCCATGCGAAATTATACCTATATACAGGGTGTCCCGTAACTTATGGGCCGTAGAGTAACTGGAGATACTAGACATCAAACTAAGCCGATTTTGTCATATAAGTTTTTTCGGATTGTCACTTTTTTTTTTTTGTTAATTTAATTATTTACTATGTTTTTTTATGCTTTGGGATGTTTAAAGGGAAATATCTCGAAAACCGTTAAAGATATTAAGATCACTCAAGTACACATTGTTGACTCAGAAAATGCCCTTTTTAAGAAACTATAATTGAAAAACACCTAATATCACAGGTAAGAAAAAAAATCATAGATTTATGAAGCCCAGTGTATGCAACTAGCGCCCTCTAGTTTGAAACTTAAAAATTTCTACACATTCTTATTTCTTGCTCATAAAAACATAATATTGCCAACTTTCAATTCGATTCATTAAACCGTTTTAAAATTATGGCTTATTTTCGAGAATAAACTTTTACTTTCAACACCCTGTATCTCTAGAACGAGTAACAATCCGAAAAACTTATATGACTTAATCGGCTTAGTTTGATGTCTAGTAAGTATCTCCAGTTACTCTACAGCCCATAAGTTACGGGACACCCTGTATATTAAATTATACCGAAAACATTGCGTTTTCTTGGCCCGAATCTTAGCCATATTTATTAATGGATTTTGGGAAACTCAATTTTGTTTAATTTTTTTTTGACAATTCGGTCCTTGATGAACCGCAACTTAACACGGCAAATTCTAACGTGGTCGAATCGACTTAATGTACATAGTTTAAAAATAATAACATATTATGTGCCTACTTACTCCATTAGTAGAATTAGTAGAAATAATATAAAAATACCAAAATTTTTGTAAAAATAATGTTACATTTTTTCTACAGTAAATTAATTAATAAAATAATAGTTTTCGTTGTAACTTTAATTTAAATTTCCGACACGGTGATGTAAATATTTTCTAATTTCACCATAAATATAACATAATTTTTACAGTAGATTATTGTAAAAAATCATAAAGTTTGTCATAATTTTAAGGTATAACCGGTAGTGACGCCACCTTTTTCTGAAGGAATTTTATAGTTGGATTTTTATTCTTTGATCGAATTTAAACGCAAATAAAATATATTTTAACAGATATTTTTTTTGCTAGAATTATACCGAATGGACGTATAACTCACGACGAAATCTGATATTTTTAAAAATAATTATTTTTATAGATAGAGTTGTTGTATCCATTTAAATTCGATCAAAGAACAAAAAGATTTTACTGCAAACAATATCAAATAAACACAGCAGAACTACTACGAAATACGGCACAAATATCACGCACACAGTCAACGGGTTAAAAGCCGCTCAACAAATGATTGCATCAGCATGTACGCGGGCTGACCTGCTAAGAAGCCAAATTATCAATCCTATGTAAATATTCATCAATTAATGTTGTAAAATTACAAATTTGTCTATTTTCATCGTGATTTTAAGAATTAGGGTGTATTTTTGTGTAATTTTACCAGTATGTCGTGTAAATAATTAGTAACTAAACTACTTGCCAAGTATTTTTACACGAAATTTACTTTTTCGCAAAAAAATCCTCAAATTTTACACCTTAATCTAATAATTTAGGATTTTTATCACGATAAATGTGGTATATTCCCCATAGCATTTTTTCAATGTGGAGATGAATAAGTGTGGATAAAGAATAAAAAATTTTATATTTAAAATTATTTTAGCCCACTGCCTGGGGCTGATCGTCCCTTTAGTCCCCACCTGGGGCTGATCGTCTCCTTAGCCCCCTTTGAGTCGGTGCTGAGTGTCCACTCCACTTCCACCAAACTAACGATTTCCATTAAACATTTTAAACAGAGTCTACGATTAAATTTAATCACCGATAAAAACAATTCATTTTATTTACCTTACGAGCGTTTCATCAATTCAAAACAGTCCTAACTTGGCATTTAAAAGACAATAGAAAGTAAAAGTGTCAATAATAAAAAAAATGTATGGGCCATTAACGATTGTATTTGGCCCCCCGCATATCCTCTTAACATTAAACTGTAATTTTTATGCGATGCGCCTCTGTAGGATCCGTTGTAGGCGACCAAACACAATTTTTTTGAAATAAACTTGCAATGTAAACGTTTGATTTACAATAATGATATAAACATCCTGCGCAGCCCAAAATATGTGTTCAAATTCGTTTATTATAAGTACTAAAAATAGCAGGCGTCTTTGATGAATTATTAAATAAAAAGATGTGGGCGCTAAAATATTTATACAACGATTTGTTTATACCAAACTTTGGAAAATTGAGATGTTATAAGAGAAAATGACGGACATGTGCAAGGGTTTTTTCTTTTTATCGAAAATTGTTGATGATTGGTATGAAAGCAAACGGATCAGAACCAAATAGGTTGTTAATAATTTTTCCGTGACAAGAAAAGTTAGTTAACTAAGCCTCAAGAGGAAGTTTAGTAATGGAGACTATATTTTATTGCTAGGCAGAATCCGGCATTAGTTACAAGTCACTTTTGTCATTAACAAACTAACTGCTTTAATTAAATTTAACCCCATCGGTTAATTAGAGGGTGTTAATGTAATGATATAATTTACGAAATTAGATATGAATTATTAACTAAGTTTGGGTTTTTCCGAAGGGTTTTCGCCTGCGACGCATTGCCCTAAATGATGAAATGCATGTAGTCTCGACTGGCTCTCTTTCCAGAAAAAAAGTAGTACCTACATAAAAATTTTCACTTATAATACCACTAGAGGTGAAAAAATTTCCGGATTTAGTTTGGCCTCGTGTGGTATTTGGTAAGAAAATTCCACACCAAATTGTGTTTAAATAATTAAAATTTATTTTTTGATTTCCAACAACGTCAATTTTCGTCTTCATCAAGTACCAGCAAAACATAGAATGTTTGGTCGACTTAATTATTTAGTTACCATGGCAACTAAGTAAAACCCTAACCTAAAAATTATTTCAGATTTTAAGCTGTCAAGCGGCACGACGGAAAAATGTTTCGCTTCGGTCAAGAAAGCAAAGAAAATATTCGCTAAGAGATTAAGCAGTTGACACCCGCGAATTTCTACTGATTGTAGTAGCTCAAAAGTGCCATTTTAGGATCTAAAATATTATATTCTTTTATTTTATAGTTACTTGGGCTTACTACACGTGGTAGAAAATCATAATTTAAAAGGTTTTTCGGAACGCTGCATGAACAGATTTACAGCGCATCACAGTTTTGGCAGCAATTTAGCTGTGATCATCGTATTTTGACAATTCAAAACATCAGAAAAACTCGCGTTTCGTTGTAATAAAGAATATTGTGCAGCCAGTAAAACCAACAAAATTTATTGTTTTAAAAATGAATCGGTTTGAAAATCATACTATATGCAAAATATGCGTGAAATTGTCTGATGTAATGATCAATTATCGTGCGATGACTTAGTAACCCGCATTAATAGAGGATTTTGGCTCCTCCTTGAAGAAAGAAAATTTGTTTCGAATTGTTCACGAATATTTGCATCTAAACTATTCAAGATTCAAAGTGCTAAATGGAAAAAAGGTAAATAGAATAGTGTCTAAATATTATATATATATTTCATTAGACATTGAAATTTAATTCATTCCATTCCAAGTCCTGCATTTTCGCCATTAAGAAGAAAGGAGGCGTCCAAAGAATATAGAAAACATCTTAGCTTTGTAATTGAAATGTATCAAAATTATCATGTAAATAAATAAGAACCAGATTTTCAAAAAAATATTCTGTCATTATAAACGTCAACAAATTTCCAGTATAATTCGCTGTTGGGTACCAACGAGGAAAAAATTCCACTAAAATTTATTCGTTGCCGTGGTAATCTGTCAAAAATACATGTTTTGCTTGGTTAAAAATTACAGGTGTGGAATTTTCAACAGTAATATACCGATAGAGGAGGCGTCTTATCGGTAATACCGCTGTTTTTTACAAGAAATCGATTTTCTGATAATTTTCACGAAATGTAATTTTTACTTATAATCTGATAAGATCCCGAGAGCTTTAGCTCGAGGGTCTTATCTTTGATTATAAGTAAAAATTATATTGAGTGAAAATTTTCTTAGAAAATCTAGTTTCGAGTGAAAAACAACGGTATGAAGATAAGACGCCGCTTCTAGAGGTGTATTTTATTGGATAATTTACTGAACCCGAAAAAAAAGCTGTTTGTGATAAAGGAAAATATGCAAACACATAATTATGATTTACTTTTAAGTTTATAATGGTGCCACAACTAACAATTAATTAAAAATCCAAAACTAAATCAGACGCGTGGAACGTCAAAAATCAAATTCGTTCATCAATAATTGTCATCACGCTTGCCATGAAAACGCCAAGATTTCTTAAGCTCACGTCAAAGCAAAGGACACTGGGTTTAATATTGCCGACATTTTGTCAAAACATTTCTTTGAAAATGTCAATAATTAAGTTAAGTTTATGCCCTAAAATCACCTTAAATACTGTTGTGTGTCACTTTTATTTTGTAGGTGTTATAATATTTATTTATTAAACTTGATTTCGTGAAATAAATTACTGTTTGTTTGACAAAAAGCTACTGTGGTCTTACCGAGCTAGTCGTAGGTCTTATCGGAAAAGACCACGTTACCAAGGTGGTTGCTATGAAAATTTGCGTTCTGATTGGTTCTATATATGTGAGGTAAATTATCATATAAATTCACAATTTTTTCTTTCGTCTTCCAGACTCTTTCGTTTCTTATCATTTTTTAAGCACCCTCTTTTTGGGCCACCGAGTAAGTGAAAATTAAGGGAATGTGACATGAAAAATCTGTACTTTTTAATTATAAGGGTGTCAAGTATCGAATATCGTCGGTATATAGGACTTTTTGGCTCTAATTTTACACCAAAATGTTTACTTTATCCTACACAGGTTTTATTTATTTTATTATATTGCAAGACCGAAAGCTCGATCTAGTATTCCAAAACCCAAAGCGGATCAGCAACATTAAAATGTCATAGAAGACGACGACTCGGCATATCCCGGATATTTTGTATTATATTCTCGGCGCTTTTTATATTACTCTCTGAATTGTATAACCATTTTAATAATACTTCCTGTTTGTTTCGCAAAGATTTATTTCTGTGGACCGCTACGAATTTATAATGTTGGTCGAGAAACGCCCTAAAACGGAAATAATTTCGGGTATTTTCTTAAAAATTGTGAAAAATGGATCCCTCCACTTTACCACATCTGGATTGTCCAGTAAAAACTTAGTTATGATCTTAACTAAAAATAATATTTACAATTTTCAATTAAATGGAGCCGACCGTACTAAAATTTGCCATGTTAAATTGCAGGTTCTTCTTGACCCAAACTTTTATATATGGATATGTTGTTCCAAATAAAAAAATTAGTCCAAATACGAAATTTGAGTTATACATGGTGATTCCTAAGTTGATACTTTTTTTTTAGCTGTGTATAGAAGGCATTAAAATATATAACATTTTCAAATACCTTTTTTCAAAAAACGCAAAAATAAGGTACTTATTTTCATTTTACAATAGTGTAGGATCAAATACGGTTCTGTCTAACTTGCCCGTTGAATAACATTAAGAAAATTTCTGGGTATAGAATGAGCCTGCAAGGGAAAGCATTTTACGTATAACCTCAAAGCAGCAGCCGCACTTTGATGACACTCACCGTAAATTAGTACAATATCTACTAGGTTATTGTTTTCAAATATTACCATTTTCACGTGTCACCAATTTAAAATTAACTTGCTTCAGAAAAACACACCGCAGCATATTGCCAAATAACTGAACAGACCCGAACAGACCCCTAAAGTGCATGACTAATAAGAGATAAGACAAACAACATAAAGTATAGCAGGCTACGTTTTGATGACCAGGCCCGCCCTTAGATTTTTTACTTCTGTATCTCGCCTATTTTAAAGTTGTTTAAAAAAAAGGTATTTGAAAATGTTGTTTATTTTTTTTATTTATACATAGCTAAAAAAGAAGTATCAACTTAGGAATCACCCTGTATATCTCAATTTAAACCTTTATTTTTATGATGGAAACTCCATTGATACTAAGTACGCTCAAGTCCAAAAACCTACTTTAAAAAATGCATATAAAATAGGTATTTTGCTTTTTAAAAGAGTAGGCCAATAACTCAAAAAGCAATCCGACATCACAGGCAATATGTGTGATAAGTGCTTTGCTTATTTTTAATTTAAATTAATGTATTAAATTGTTTTCACTACCTACTCTTTAAAAAACCAAATGTATTTTTTGAAGTAGGTTTTTGGATTTACTGGGTGAAAATGACAAATAAATTATTAGTTATTTTCTGTAGTATACTTAAATAGAGTCGATTTTGTATCCTAATTTTCATTAGAACACAAGTTGTCTAAAATTTTGTGTGACTCAAAAGAAATATACCTTCAACGCTAATATCTAAACCAACTTGTATTATTAAAAAGTTGTCTAAAATTTTGTGTGACTCAAAAGAAATATACCTTCAACGCTAATATCTAAACCAACTTGTATTATTAAAAAGTTGTCTAAAATTTTGTGTGACTCAAAAGAAATATACCTTCAACGCTAATATCTAAACCAACTTGTATTATTAAAAAGTTTGCAACTAATACATTTTTTATATAAAATGATTAAGTTATTTGATAATATAAAAATATGTTAAAATTTGCTTAAACAAAAATGTGACCAAAGGCATACCGTTTAGGGAAAAATGAAGGTTTAAGAAATTTCGCAGTTGGACTAAATTTTTAATTTGGAATAACATTTACACATAAAATTTTGCTGTATTTTTTATAATTAAGGTACATACGTTACTCGTAATTTCGAAAAAAATGACATTTGCTCCCTTACTATTAGCCGCAAGGAAGATCTGAAATATGCGCTTATAGTTTTAAGGCGTGCAACTTTAATCAAAAACAACATTTTCTAAGAAATCGGTAATAAATTTTTTTTTATAAATTGCATACATTTTTGGACACTCTATATAGATTCGCATGGAGCTGGTGACCTTGGAGAAAAATTAAGAAGTAATGGTCGGATGTGTTTAACTCGACTACTATCATTAAATTTATAATATTTTCTTTGCGTTTGCGAAAACGCACAGTAGTACCCATAATCGCCTAATGCTGGGACCATTATATCACCCATTCATAGTTTCAGTTACTTTCTAATACGAAAAAGGTGCGTTCCGATTTACGACAGGAAAATCATTAAAACCATTATGGTTGTAGTCGCTTAATACCAGCGTTTGTACGGTACGCGTTGCATCTTTGGCAAAAAAACATTCAATAATTTGTGATTGCTCAAGAAATAATAATACAATTCCAGGAAACAAGCATTTTGGCGACTATACTATCCAGTGGCGGTTTGTAAACACTGACTATGGAGGGCGCAGATCTAGGTACGCAAAAACGGTCACGAATGGTTTGTAGGAAGATGATCTTTGAACCTGTTCTTGCTCAATTGGAATTCATACCTGATGCAGTATTGTAAAATACAGGGTGATTCCTAAGTTTATACTACTGTTTTAGCTGTGTATAGAAGGCATTAAAAATAAACAATATTTTCAAATACCTTTTTTCAAAAAACTTAAAAATAAGGTACTTACATTCATTTATTACACTATGGATCAAATACGGTCTTGTCTAACTTGCCCGTTGAATAACATTAAAAAAACTTCTGGGTGTAGGATGAGCCAGCAAGGGAAAGCGTTCTGCGTATAATCTCGAAGCAGCAGCCGCACTTTGACGACACTCACAGTAAATTAGCACCTATCATATCTCTAGTTTATCGTTTTCAAATTTTACCATTTTCACGTGTCCTCAATTTAAAATTAACTTGTTTCAGATAAACACACCGCAGCAGATAAATAACTGACCACCGACACCGACTCGTAAATTGCATGAAAAAAATAAACAACATTTTCAAATACCTTTTTTTTAAACAACTTTAAAATAGGCGAGATACAGAAGTAAAAAATCTAAGTGCGGGCCTGGTCATCAAAGCGTAGCTTGATATACTTTATATTGTTTTTGTCTTATTAGTCATGCAATTTACGAGTCGGTGGCCAGTTATTTATCTGCTGCGGTGTGTTTATCTGAAACAAGTTAATTTTAAATTGAGGACACGTGAAAATGGTCAAATTTGAAAACGATAAACTAGAAATATGATAGGTGCTAATTTACTGTGAGTGTCGTCAAAGTGCGGCTGCTGCTTCGAGATTATACGCAGAACGCTTTCCCTTGCTGGCTCATCCTACACCCAGAAGTTTTTTTAATGTTATTCAACGGGCAAGTTAGACAAGACCGTATTTGATCCATAGTGTAATAAATGAATGTAAGTACCTTATTCTTTAGTTTTTTGAGAAAAGCTATTGAAGCCTTCTATACACAGCTAAAACAGAAGTATTAATTTACGAATCACCTTGTATAAACACGGGAAACAATAAATTCACATTTTCACATTCACATTTCCAATAATTATATTAAAGTATGTTTAGAATAAAAACAGCGTGTAAGGGTTCTGTTTTCTGCTTTCCTTGTCAACTTTAGATCGGACTACGACCTACCTAACTCCTTAATTTTTAGTTTGTCTTTCAAACAAAGGCTTGAAAATTGACATTTAATACACTTCTAACACTATTTATATTAATTTTAAACTGTAAGTAATTATTGTACACTGTACACACACAACCGATCGGACCTGCACGAAAAGAAAATACAAGAACGTAAAACGTAAGCACAACTGATTGCTGATTGTTTTATTGTTAATAATATAATAATTATAAAAATTGCTTGATTTATAATAAATACGACCGACGCTTACATGTGCTGCACCAAGATGGTATAGCATGTCAGACAATCAGTTTAACCGCATACAAAAATACTACAAAACATAATACTGAGGCAATTACTATCATAAATACGATACATACAACTTTAACACTTACATCTAGCAACAAATACACCCTACATAATACAGCATTAAATATCGAACACGTTTTACGAACCCCAGGCACAAAACTCGATACTTACACAAAATATAACACATACAACATGACTTAGATAAGGGTTTTTCAACTGTCATTGCATTCGATCAGTCTTCTGTCAATAATTTCGGTGTTGCCACATGTAAAAAGTTTTATCCTTGTTAAATAATATGTTTTGTTCTTAGAACTTTATTAACTTATTAACTTATTTTAAGACAATATATAGATAAAACACTTTGGAAATAATATGATTGGTGATATTTTTAGTTCGTGTTGGACAATTTTAAGCCCTACATTTTTTATAAACAAAACATATTTATAACATAACTAGGTAGTTGTGTTTATCATAAATAAATATAATGGAAATCTACCGTAGATTAATGACAAATTCGGTATTTTTATTATTAGTGTAGACAGTTTTTGGACATATTTATAGTTAAATTACAGCACAAGGCATAAATAAATCCGATACAGTGGCGTATTTAGGGGGAGCTGCCGGGTCCCCCCCCCCCCCGAGCCTAGGAGCTCGGGGGTAAAAGTCTAATTGCAACCTAATTTTTCGTCTCACGCTTGGATTCCTAATTTAAATTTTTAAATAATGTACCTATTCTTGGTTTAGATTACAAAGGTCTTGTGGGAAACGTGTAGTTTTTAAATTTTTCCTTCTAAAAGTCCTGTTTTATATACAGATTAAGGTTTCGGACAAATATCGTTTTAGTTATTGATTTATGATGCAATTTTAAAGCAAAACGAGTAAAAACGATAACATTTTATAGTATTATTCTATTATATACTTGTCTGTTCCGTTTTCCCTTCTAGATCTATAGATCTATTTTAAATCAACAAAAATATAACCCAATACAATAAAATATTTTTACAACAAAAACAAAAAACAACTAGGTATTTATTTTTAAAGAGAAAAATTAAAGTAAAACTTTTATTGAAGCATTTTTTATGCAAGAAGTGTAATAATTTATAATGAAAAAAATAGTGCGGGAAGAAACGAGAATGCTTTATTATGAATATACAAAACGACACTTAAGAAGGAATATTTCAAACCCTAAGCATTTGCATTAAAAACTGCCCTTAGACGTACGCTCCTAAAATACATTATTTCTGAAAAAATCATCAATTTTGGCGTGGTGAGCGATATTTTACTTTATTTTTAATCATGAAAAACCGAGCCCGAAAACGCTGGTTAGAGTCATACATACGTCTTATGTTAAAATTTTGGATTGATACCAATATTTATATTTTTATAAATAATTTAATCCAACCCTGGAGAGGGGGAGAGGTAATAACTTAATTTTCGAAATTTGATAGGTGAGTTTTAAACGAACTTTGGGCGTGGCTCCGGAAATTTTTCGTCTGCGGCGCTTTTCCGCCTTCTTCACTGGGTACAACATGTAATCCCGACTGTCCCTCTCTCCAGGAAAAAAATGCCCCACTTACGCCCACTGAGCCCCCCCCCCCATATTTTCTGGCTACGCCACTGATCCGATACATATTCTAATCCTACATTTTTAGTAATAAAAATGTCTAATTAAATCATGGAATTTGTATATTTCACCAATTTTGTCAACATGCCCACAACACAACAATAGTTTAATATTATCAACCATCCTACCTCGAGGTGGTGCGGTACGTTCCTCTCAATTTAACTCGATTACAGAAAATGGACAGGATGTGAGTGGGTGGACTCGTAAAAATTAAATTTCAAGATCAATAATTTACGTTTTTAAAGACAGACTAAAAATATTTACCCACCTAAAAGTGAGTGCCTACCTGTTTGGCAGGTTAAACTAATGAATGATGATACTTTTTTCTCTTTGAACTTTTAAAATACTTTGCTGAAATAAATGGTATTTTAGAGGCGTGTAAAATAATTACCGACCGTTTTTATTAAAAAAAAACTTTGTTAAGTAAAAAAAATATTTAAAAAAATACAAAATACGTTACGTCCATGTCATGTTATAAAAACTAAAATTATTAATGGGCTTGATGTTTTTTTTATATAACACGCAGCTTCGCATTGCAATAAAAATAAACATATCAATTACTACTTACTTGAATAAAAATATAAAATTATTAAAAAACACACGGGAGAAAATTGCGAATTTGAGATTGTGTTTGTTTCAAGTTCGCAATAACATGTTAGCAACTATTTTGTTTCTAGGCTAAGTGGTTTGGTCCACTGGTAAATATAGGGTGTTACAAATTCGACGCTTACTATTGGGATTTCGTAAATGCTATAGTCTATTTCAGAAAGGTGTAGAGTAATAAAATGGGAAATTCCGTCCAGTTTGGCCTAATTTCGGTGTCGGCCATAGGCGCACATGGAAGCGAAGAGGGATTTTTAAAAGCAGGTTTGCTAACCTTTCAGTCGTTCAATACGGGAGATTACCACGAGGACATGAATTCGAATGTTTTTGGTGAAATGATCTTCCAGCTGATTCAGTAGTAGTTATGGATAACGCAAGCTATCATTCACGACGCACAGAAAAGACTCCAACTTTATCTTGGAGAAAACAAGAAATTATCGACTGGTTAACCACCAAAAGTATTGAATTTGAAGATAATTTGGTAAAGAAGGAACTATTAGCTATAGCAAAATTACATAAACATCGTTTTATGAAATATGTTGTGGAAGATATAGCTGAAAAACATAGTGTAACTGTGCTGCGCACACCGCCATATCATTGCGAATCCTATAGAACTTATATAAGCGCAAGTGAAAGGATTTGTAGTAAGACACAACACGACATTCGAAATGAAAGACGTTAAGCTACTGTTTGATCAAGCCATTAAGGAAGTGACACCAGAGAACTGGCGAAAAGCAGTCCATCATGGCATTAAAGACGAGGAGAAAATGTGGGATCTTGACCACCTGATCGATCGGACCGTCGACCGGTTAATTATAACGTCAAGAGGAGATGACAGTTCCTCAGATGACGAAGAATATTAGGATTTTTTATAATTTAGTTTCTGTATAATATATTCTTCGTATTTTGTATTTTTTTTATAATGTTTAATAAAAAATAAGTGTATTACCTAATACTATGTACATAATGCACGCCTTCTTTGTCACACCATTTTCAGTGTTTGTAAATGGATAACAATTGGCAAAAGCCATAAATAGATCGAACAAACCAGGGTGGTACTACCTGCACTTGATGAAAATAAAGAATTTTGCAATGGAATCAATGTCAAATTATGAAAGTAGCTAAAACATTCGTTGGGTCACTCTGTAGTCCCTTTGCTTACCTAATGAGCTTTTATTACTCTATACCTTTCTGAAATAGACTATAAGACCCTTTACACATTGAGCTACTTTAATGGATGATATCCTTAGTTCATTAGTCGACTTCAAATTGTGTGACTTTGCCGCAATTTAATTTTAGATGTGTCTCTTACCACATGCGAAGATTATCATTATTGGGGTCGAAACGTTGCTATTTCTTTAAAGTAGTATTGCCTTATTATTTTATTAGACACATTGTCTATGAAACTTCAATGAAAAAATACAGGTCCGTATCTAAAAAAACATATCTACCTGATGATGGTACATAAAAGACAAAACTTCATAATCGTTTATAAAAAATAAAGAGTGGCAATGAAAATGTGAAATTAATTTGTGGTCATCTCTTTAAATAAAGCTAGAAAAAAAGAAATAGAAATATGAGAATTTTCTTTTTTTTTCCGAATATTCACGAGAGTAGTAATTTGTCAACGGCTTGTTAGTCGTCCCCAAATTGCCCCAATTCAATATTTGCTGTATCGCTTACTGTTTACGAGATCCCAAAGGTAAGCGTTGAATTTGTAACACCCTGTATAGTACTTTCCTAATAAAAGTATAATTTACAAATTTTCCTTCGTTCTTGTTTTGTTGGTTATCTTAAAAAAATATTCAAAATGTAAACTAATATGAATTGATTCTGGGGTATACCGTCCATACCCTTATCCAGGAACTCTCAAGATACGACCCTGACTTTCGTAGTCGACATTGATGTTGATTATTCAAGTGGCGCATCCTCGAAAGCATGTCATATCCGCCTTGAGGATGCTGCCGATGCACATGTTCCGACTTCCGGCCATCCTTATAAATTGCCAATGATAAAAACGCTGTTGCGATTAAAAAATTCAAGATAAAGAGTAAGTATACACAGTGAAAACTGAAATAAATTCTGTAAAAAAACATTTTTATTTAATGGGAAGCGTCAAAAAAACACACTTTGTGTGAGCCAAGTCGTAAGAGAACCCGAAATGAGTTCTACAATGACGTTTTGTAAAATTTTGGGAGTTTGTACGTTACGAAGTCATAGAGATTGGATGCGCAGGTAAAAGCTGAGATTTATGAACATTTATCTGAGATTCTATGCAAACACTACAAGAGTTAAAGCGTACAATTTATATACAACATGAACGTTTGTACTTGCCTTTGTTTTATTTTTTGCTATGCAAATAATTTTCCACCTCGATTTTTTTACTATTTTTTGATATTTTCAACGGGGCCTCAAACCCTGTCGACCTTAATACTTTTATTATACGCAACAGATATAGACAAATAACAGGTAAATATTTTTTAAATGGCCAATCAGATTTATTGACTTTGCGTTCGTCGCGTCAGTTTCACTGGCTTCAAATTTAAATTAATTCGCGGCGGCGATTCGAAAATTCTAAGGATTTTTTATAAAATCAGTTTTACTCTACAAAATAAAACTCTATGACGACTTTCGATTGTCGCCACCATGGCTAAACCATACCATAAGGTTTATGGAGGTCATTTGATTCTTTCGCGGAATCGCACCGGTGTTCTTGGTAAACTGTCGGTACGACCATTTCATTATTATTTATAGTAGTTGGTCGTGCAGAGAAATAAATATTATAAACAATAATTTCGTGGAAAAAATATCATTATTTTCGCACACCTGGTAAGGTAATGGTTGTGCTATTAATAATAATAAACGACTAAAGGTCATCATAATGGTAATAAATAACATAACGGCTGCGTATTTATAACCAGCATTTTTTTTAAATTTTACACTATTGTAGACGCTACACTATCATTCGGACTGACAGTCCTGAATGATATCAAACCTTTTATTATACTGGGTGTTATTTTACATGAAACAATTAGAATTTTCCTGTGTCCAGTATCTGTAGTTTTGTCTATTAACCACATCAATTTCGTGCGTACTCTTTTGTTAGCTTAATCATCTTTTACAAAATTGCTCTCGCCTATCAGGATTATCGCCCAATAACTCTTGTACAATTACTGGTTTGAAAGGATGAAACTTTTTTTTTTGAAAACTTGGATACAGTGGTTTGAATGGTTTGATGGGTATCGTAGTCACGCCCAAGTTGTGTGCTTGAGCTATGAAAATCTTCCCTGTAGTGGTAATATGTTTATTTTGTTTTCCTCAGGTATATGAGGACGATCACTTTTAACACTACGGGAAGTTCTCACTTATAATCTCCATAGAGTATGCGTTATTTCTTATTAACTTTTTTGAGATCGCGATCGAAAATTTTCCTAAAAAATTATCGATTTAGGAACATTTCCGGAATTATAATTCAAGCTTGACGGAGGTCGCAGCCAGTAAAATATTACACCAAAAGTTAACGTTTGTGTTATGACAGAAAAACATGTGAAGTAACATAGTGATTTATAAATAAGAATAAAATTACGTTAGTTGTTTCCCTAGCCACTAAAAATTTTGCCATTTTTGCTTTGATAAATAATTTATTTCTGTAATTTTGTTATTCCGTGTCCTTATTTGACATTTAAAGTGACAGCATTTTGGTACCGGAAGTTTAAAGAGCATGAATATTCCCGGACATTTTTTTGTGTTGCTATGGTAATAATTGAACATGAAAACTTCTGATTGGTTAGAAAAAGTGGGTGCGAAATTTTTGAATATTTTTCATTGAACATATCACGGACTTCCCTATGCCTTCTACTTTTATATCCACAAATCAACATAATTTCTATGCGTCCAACTTCAACGAGGCGCATTTTGGCTGTATTTTCAACAGAGCATAATTTAAATAACTGACATTTTTATCAAACTTAAATAGCAAACGGTCATTGTCAATGCCTTAATGATTGTGACTTAGTTCAGAAAGTTGCCCGAGTCGAGAAACGTATCAATGGTACATACCAGCATTTATTTAAAGTGTTAATATTTCGTAAACGGTTAAAAATAGGTATAGGGCATGATTTATGAAAAATGTCTAAAATTAATTGTAGAATGTAAAAATATTTAATATGTTTCATTTGAGAAATAAATATGTATCTAATTTTTTTCAATTTAAAAACAGTCTATTAGAGAAAGATTTTTTAAAGAATTAAGACTTAAAAACCGGTGGGCGATACCTTTATTGATATTGATAGTGGGCTTGAACAATCGTTAAATCAATGATAAGTTGGTAGTTTGTCCGCTTGAGATTAATATAAAGTAATAAAGCGGTTTTGTGGTCGTCAAGTCGTTAAATTCATGTGAAAATTTATGAGAGATAACAATAAAACTAGACTTGATTTATAAATAAACTAACATAACTGGTTGTGGCTAATTTTAACGAAAGTTTGGTACATTATTGAAACTCAAAATAATACATTTTTTTTTAACTTTATTTTTATGTCGACTGGCGCCGCGCCGTGTTCTGAGTACACGAAAAAAAAACCTAATCCTTTATCAAATACAGTGGCGTGTAAAGACGTTAAAAACAGAGTAGGCAAAAATTAATTTAAGGGGGGGGGGGGGGGGGGTTGTCCCCCCCCTCCCTTCATGGGTCCGCGCCTGGTTGTGAAAACCGAAAAGACAATGTGGAATCTTTGACTAAAGTAAAATCATTTATTGCTATAGACAAATCCCAATAAAAATGTCGTTATTTTGTAATGAAGACCCCACATGATCATTAAGACTAACGGTCTTGATAGGGGAATGATAGTAATACTGATCGTGTAAGAGCAAATTTTTCAAAAGTATGGGATTGATATCATTCATAACTGTCAGTCCGACTGATAGTGTAGGGTCTGCAGTAGCTGTTATTTTGACTACTTCGCCTGAGAAAAGTTTTGTTTATTTCTAAAAAATATTTTCACAAGCCTTGAAAATATGTTCGGAAACATTGTTCATTCAAAACAATCAAATATTTGTAACACTTTTACATAAAACATATGTATGTATTGTGTTCAAAATAGAAAATGATCACTCATTTGGTTTTTATAACAAATAACTACCGGGTCTCCCAAAAGTCCCGCATAAAATTAATATCAATTAAAGGAAAAAAATCTAGGAAAAACTCTCGGACCCGTAAATTTTTATTTTTAACTGTGCATTTTTTGACATAAAAAAATATTATACAGGGTGTCTCATAGAACTGTTGTCACGCCTTTGACAATTTTTTTTAATGGAACCCCCTTTATATTGTATTATTTTCTGATTCCCCACAAAATTCTACGCGTGTGTCTAAATTCAATAGTTTTTGAGATATTGACGTTTAAAATATGGAATTTTTTGACTTTGGAACGGTTCATCTTAGTGAAAAATGGTTTTCACCTCCCTATCTTAGTTTTTTATTCACTATCCAAAGAAACCAACCTCCGATTTACCATGTTGAACCAAAAAACCGGTTTTAAAGGTTTAACATGATATATCGAACGTTGGTTTCTTTGGATAGAGCAAAAAAAACTAAGAAACCATTTTTCTCTAAGATGAACCGTTCCAATGTTACAGCCTGTCAAAGTCAAAAAATCCCATATTTTAAACGCCAATATCTCAAAAACTATTGAATTTAGATATATGACATTTACAACATAAGCGTAGAATTTTGTGGGGAATCAGAAAATAATACAATATATAGGGTGGTGTTCCATTAAAAAAAATTGTCAAAGACGTGACGACAGTTCTATGAGACACCCTGTATAATATTTTTTTATGTCAAAAATCTTTTTCCTTTAATTGATATTAATTTTATGCGGGACTTTTGGGAGACCCAGTATTTATGTATTGTGTTCAAAATAGAAAATGATCACTCATTTGGTTTTCATAACAAATAACTATGTTCTGTTTTCTATTCGTTTCAAGGTGTTTCCGTTGGACAGTCAAACAATCATATTAATAAAATTGGATGTGACACGATTAAAATAATAACCCGCATTTAAAAATTAAACTTGGGTTGTTATAAGCTGTACATTGTATAAGTATGAATTTGATAACTATTATTTTAAAGAAATTATGTATTTTCCTACTTACCCTGAATTTTTTAAAATTTACTAGTCACTGGAGCAGTGACGGCTTGTGGCTAATTTACAAGGGGGGTCATATTAAAAATTAGATATATACAGTGTGGTCATTTAAGGGTGCAACATATGGGAAATTTTTTTATTACCGATTTCTCAGAAAATTTTATTCTTGATAAAAGTTGGTGCATCTTTGATAATCATATTAGGTGTATTTGGTATGGATGCAAGTCAAACGGTGTACAGGGTAGGGCAAAAAATATAAAACTTCTACAAGAATAAAGTACCCCTATTTCAGAAAATTGAAAAGGGGTTTAGAATTAAAAGTTATGGATATGTTTACTAATGTTTTATCTTGTTAAAAATAATTTTTAGGGTATTTTAAAGTTGTGTTTAATGTCCTTGCAACAAACATGAAGTTTGTGATTCCTTAATAAATTAAAAAGCTAAGTTAATTTTACAAATATGCTTGAATTTGAACAAAGATATGTGAAATTGATTTGATTTTCTTTTAATTTATGAAGGTCTTTAGGGTGAATAGAAAAAAAAATTTTTTTGAGAAATAATTAATATTTTCAAAAAAAAAATTGTTTTTTATTTTAGGAGGTCACGTTTTCAAACCTATCCATTAACTTTTAATTCTAAACACCTTTTCTATAACATTTTGCTGAATTTTCTGAAATAGGGGTACTTTATTCTTGTAGAAGTTTTATATTTTTTGCCCTACCCTGTACACCGTTTGACTTGTATCCATTCCAAGTACACCTAATATGATTATCGAAGATGCACCAACTCCCATATGTTGCACACCTAAATGACCACACTGTATATACAGGTATGCAGAATGCGAAGGTATAATCTGATCAACTGCCACGTGCCATATTTTTAGTACTTTCGGGCTGGACTTGGCCCGCCGGCGACGGCCATGATTTGAAGCCTCCCGGTCTAAGAACAATAATTACACTACTGACGACTTTCTCTATCACAAAAGACCTCAAATGCAAACGTCTACAGTTCATCGCGAGTTCGTGAATAGTGGAAATATAGTTTTATTCCCACATGGAAATTTACTGTTTCCTTTACACTAGAGTGATTGGAAAAGTGGACTATTCCGGTTAACTAAACGGATATCATTTCATATCCCTCCTAGTTAAAATATGAAACTGACCAATCACAGTGGTCAATTACAAAGAAACCCTATTTACATGTTATAAATTTTACTAGTCAGAAGTGAGGTTAAGAATATAGGTAGGTACTTCATAAATATGCAAATCTGTCAGATTAAATTTGTTCTTTTTTAATTCAAATCAAAACATTTATCCCAGAATCTATGCATACACAATTTTTTCCTAAAAAGTGCACGAAATGATTAAAACTCCGGGTATATTACCAAAATTAACGACACAATATATTTCTACCGAACTATTGTTATTTTCTGACCGAACTAAAGATTTGCACACAGATGCACTTTCTTATTTCAAAAATTTCCCATTTTACATTCATTTCTAGATAATTACTACAAGATCGGGGATCCAACCCCAATCGACCTTAGTACTTTTATTATACCAACAGATATAGAAAAATAACTGGTAAATCTTCCTTAAATGGTGGAACATGAAGATGAGTACATAAAACCAAATAAAATAGACGAAATTATAAGATTTCTAGAAAAAAATTTATTTCATTTTTAATTAAAGGTTTTAAGGTATGGTATTTCTACAGTATTGCCACTTCTCTTTCCATTTTTAACTATTTTAAACGAATTCTACAGCCATTTTGTTGTACATTCGGAGTTATAATTCTTACGCAAGCAGAAATAAACCCGAACAAACCTTTTATCTTCTGTGCATTTCAGCAAAACAATTTAATCACACCAGCTATGGCTGAGCAACATAAATTGTTCATTTTTGTTAATAAATATATCGCTTTTTATCTGTTATTCCTCAAAAAGCCGAATGTGAGAAAGATAGATATATTCAAAGTAATTTTGTGTAAATATAAAAAGACCCAAATCGATAAATATGTTACAGTATATTTTGGTCTATGGATTTCCCATCTATAAATAATTTTTCTTCAATTGTTTTTAATATCTTTCTCACAAGTTCACGGCCAACTAAAAAGATGAAGTTATGATGCCTAGTTTAAATAATTTTTTAAAATTTTTAGTATGAAGTTTGGAAGTTTAGTCGTAGAAAAAATAAAAGCACTGTACAACTTAAATGGATTGTCCATATTGCGCTCGGAAGTTTGAGCACTTCGCCTCGTGCTCAATTTACTTCCTCGTGCGATATGGACATCATATCCACTCTTGTTGTACAAACTACTGTTATGGTGGAATAATACGCTACTGACAACGATTCTACCGTACTTAGGCCCTTTTTTTATATAGTCCCCGCTGTATTTGACAGAAAAGCAGGAAGTGTCTTCCCCAGTGGCCGTGGCCCATCCTATATTTCATGCCCTAGCGAATTTCGCAACAATATATAAACAATAAATAAAATTATACGTGTTTTTATTAAAAAAATCTCTCCGGAAGTCAATAAAGACAACAAAAAGCCGATTAGCAATGGGACAACAGCTCGTGTAACCTATTAATCCTATTGTTATCGTATTGTCAATGCGGATTTCATTGGTAAGCACTAATCGCAGAATACAATGCACTTATTATAAATATTTATATTTTTTACTTACTTTAAGTGCCTATACATACAAAAAATGCTGGCTTAAAGTGTCGTCATTTAAAAATGGTTTAATGGTAAATATACCTCCTAAAAATTAATTTGCTGCTTGCTGTGTTGTACAAAATATTAAAAATAATTTTTTTTTAAATACATTTTTGACACTCCAAATTTAAATTTAAAAAAAAATCTCTTAATAAACATGGCTAGGATTCGGGTCAAGAGAACGTAATGTTTTGGTCTAATTTAAAACGTATATTTTGCATGGAGCTGGTAACCATGAAGAATAATTTAGAAATATTGGTTGAATGTTCTTATATTGCACAACTTATTTACAGTCTGCACAGTGGTTGCAGATTGTTCAACGATTAAGGCCCATATTATCCATCTCCTGGTAACTTTACCAGCCAGATAATTTCTATGGAATCAATTGTCTCAACAATGGTTTCTTTGGAAATAATCTTGCTGATAAAGTTACCAGGAGATGGATAATACGGGTCTAAGCGACAACGTAATTTACTACTCCCCATCTTTATTTATTACAATAATAAAGGTGAAAAAAAAATATAACCCAACGTCTTCCGGGCACTATTCTATGCCGCAAACGTGCTAGACAAAGAAAAAAATTATAAGAAAGAGTTGCGAATTGATTTGACTATTGAATTTTATTATTTTGTGAAGTTTGTCCATTGACTTCCAACGTCATACGTTTTTTGATTGTCATTTTGACTTTTTTTTTACATTTTTGTGCCTTGAGAATTTATTTATTCGTAAAAATAGTTCTTTTCGGAGCTTTTATTATCGTTCTGTTGTTATTGGTAAGTAGGTAGTTCATGATACGTATTTATTTATTGTAAAAAGTTCTAACTTTTAATGGTATCTGACCAAAAAAAAATTACTGCGGTGGCTAAAGTCCTCTAAAAAATTAAATAATCATGTTTACTTTTTTGATAAATTATTGTGCAAAGTTTTTTTAAACGATCTATTAAATGTATGGATAATATTGGTTTTGCACTACACTTAAGTGTTTTATTCAAAACTCTAATAGTTATTTACGATATAAGTGTTGTAAAGATTTATATTACAACACGAGATGTTAAAGTTGTCAAACGAGGCGTCAGCCGAGTGTTATAAAACATCGAGTGTAGTAATATGAATTTACAACAAGAATATTGTACAAAATTTTATTTACTTTCATCTATGAATAAAAATATTTGGCAAAAGGCATTTTAAAAAATAAAAATGCACCTGTAAAAATGCACTTGCTATTAAGTTTACTAATCAAGTTTTTTATGTTACCTTTCGTATAGTTACTGTTTCGCATGGTTACTGTCGAAACTTTGTCAAACAAATTCAAAAATATAAAAAGCGTTTTTCAAAATGAGCGATTCTGATGGAAGTTTACCCTCTGATATAGAAGCAGCGGCAAACGAAGCGATCTCAAGTTTAGTTCCGACAAAATCCAAGGCGCGGTATGAGTTGGAGTATCAGAAGTTTGAAGATTGGTGCAAAGCTAACAAAATAAAGGAGGTGTCTGAAAAAATCCTTTTGGGTTATTTTTCCGTAAAGCAACGCTCCCAGAAACTATCTACACTATGGACTCAAGTTCAGAGGGTTACAAGGCCAAAAAGTCCAAAGTATTCACAAAGGAAGACGTATGTAAGTTTCTTAGTACTGCAGATGATGAAACATATTTACTTATGAAGGTTGTTATGATAATCGGCATTTTTGGGGCTTGTCGGCGCGAAGAACTAGCTAAGTTAATATTGGATCATATTGATGATTTGTATATAAAAATTGTGATTCCATTCTCGAAAACCAAAATTATGCGAGAATTTGTTATAATAGAAGGAAATGTGACAGGTGTCAACTGTTTAAGTATTTTTCGAAAGTATGCTAAACTTCGTCCTCTTAATGCAACTCACAGGCGGTTTTTTGTATTCTATGGAAAAGAAAAATGCGCCTTCCAGCCTGTCGGAATTAATAGTTTTGGAAGTATACCAAAAATGATTGCAACAAAACTTGGATTGAATAATCCCGAAGGATACAGTGGACATTGTTTTAGGAGGTCCTCAGCCACCATTCTAGTTGATGGTGGTGCAGATATGCAGATGTTAAAGCGTCATGGGGGCTGGAAATCCTCTTCTACGGCAGAAGGCTACGTTGAGAATTCTTTAGAAAATAAGAAACAAATAGCAAAGAAGATCATGGGGTCAGACACGGATTTAATGATTGAAAATTCGAACGTAAAGGGCTCCATCACATCCACTTCTGGTATACAAATTTCTAACTGTAAAAAGTGTATTATTAATGTTTATAATAAACCTTAAGTGTTATATTTTAATTAATAATTCGTAATTAAATTTATAATTTGTTAATAATAAATCATTCTTCTGTAAAGTGTGGTTTTATTTAACAGCAAAATTTTAATAAAATCGCACTAGTGCTGTAATATATGCCCTTACAAAACGATTTACAGAACTGTAAAATTCATATTACTAAATGAAAGTAGATAAACAATTTTTAGGAACCCGCAAATCGGGACATTAGGCACATACATCTATTATAATATTTATGACATTTGATATGATATGATTGATTTGTTTTGATCATATTTCTTCGATTTGTTTCGTACGATGTTAATAACGTTATGACGCACGGACATTCTTTACTTCAGTCAGGTAATTCAAACGGCAGTATGACACCTGTTGATCAGTTTACCACTTGATAGAACACTCATTTCTATCATATCAATTCTAAATTCCATTTTACATTTTGTGCAAGTTGCAAGTGAAAGAAAAGGGTCGTTTTATATGGAAATAATTGTATCAGCTAATTAAAATGTCATCAAAGCGCATGGTAACAGGCAATTTTCCTTGAAAATCGGGTTTGTGTGGATATTAGAACCAAATTCCTGATAATGTAATTTTAGGTGGTCTCTGGAACATGCCCACTTAACTGCGGCGCCAGTGAGGGGCTAGGGTAGGCCAGGCCCACCCTAGAAACATGAGTGCCCACCCAAAATTGAGGGATTCGATTTTGTAATGGAATTTCCGTGGGAAAGGGGAATTTGAACATGAAATTTTTGATGATCAAGGAGTGGTTTTATTATTATAGAAGGGTGTAATAAGAGACAAAGAGAACGATGATGACCTTTTTTTTCAGTTTGTCAAGAAGGGAATTTTGTTTACCCCGCTTATGACATGACGTTATAAAGCGTAGGGGAGGCGGCGACCTTTTTTTTTAGAAGTCATTTTTGATTTGGGTAGTGCCCACCCTAAAAACATCGGGTCCACTTGTGCCCACCCATCCCAAAAATCCTGGCGCCGAAGCTAAATCAATTTTAATTCATTATGCTCTTATCTGGTCAAAATAGGGGCTAAACCCAATGGTTGCGTTCGTATTAAATCCATCACGTTATTTCAATACCGAGAAAGCAATCGACATAATTAGATAACACAATATTTTTTTTTGCGAGTGCCGCCCACCGTTTGAATTCGCCGTACATGTTTGTTATGTAAAGAGAGCGCCATATGTGCCCCGTAGGAGAAAACGGTGGGCCGAGTACGACTCGGGTCTTTCACCGTGATATGAGATCAACAGGTTGAATGTTGAGTACGACACCTACCGAACCGCCGATCTCAATACCATGCCGGCCGGCGACGATTGCTTGCGTGGGCTGTGTTTGTTAGGCTGGCCAATTATACAGGGTGTTAAAAAATCTGGAATATTACATATATTTTAGAAACTACTGAACATTTTTTTTTTTTGGTCATTTGGCACCGGGACTCGCCTCGATCTAAATATGGAAAACTATACATAGGAAAATTTTGAAAATTGTACAGGATGATAATGTTGATGGGAGAAATTCAGCTAAAATGTTTTCAATTCCGATTATACCGAAAGTAAGTGTCAACTTGCTTATTTTAAATGGAACACCCTATATATTATTACATTTATAGATTATCGTAATATTTTAGGCAAATTTCGTATATCATGTTCTATACCTAAGTCTATGCGTTCTTGACATAAGGTTTTATGTCAAGCCTTAAAATAATTATCAATTTTTCTTATTAGGATACCTTTATTAATTAATTTGGGTTGATTTCTTCGTTGATATGGGCCTGATTTAATAGGTTTTTTATAATGTTTTAATAACTATTATAGTCTATTTCAGAAAGGTGTAGAGTAATAAAAGCTCATTAGGTATGGGAAGGGACTACAGAGTGACCCAACGAATATTTAAGCCACTTTCATAATTTGACATTGATTTTATTGCAAAATTCTTTATTTTCATCAAGTGCAGTACTACAACACCACCCGGGTTTAGGTCAATTTATGGGTTTTGCCTATTTTTATCCATTCACAAACACTGAAAATGGTTTGACAAAGACGTGCATAGTATTAGGTACACTTATTTTTTATTAAACATAAAAAATTACAAAATACAAAAAATACATTAGGTATAGAGAAATTAAATTATAAAAATCATAAAATTCTTCGTCATCTGAGGAACTGTCATCTCCTCTTGACGTTATAATTAACGGGTCGACGGTGCGATCGATCAGGTGGTCATGATCCCGCATTTTCCCCTCTTTTTTAATGACATGATGGACTGCTTTTCGCCAGTTCTCTGGTGTCACTTCCTTAATGGCTTGATCAAACAGCAAACAGTAGCTTAACGTCTTTCATTTTGAATGTCGTGTTGTGTCTTGATACAAATCTTTTCACTTGCGCCCATATAAGTTCTATAGGATTTAGTTCGCAATGATATGGCGGTGTGCGCAGCACAGTTACACTATGTTTTTCAGCTATATCTTTCACGGCATATTTCATAAAACGATGTTTGTGTAAATTTGCTATAGCTAATATTTCCTTCTTCATCAAATTATCTTATTTTTTTTTCTTTGGTCAGTTATCATAAATAATTTAATGCACAAAATTTATCTCCGCCTATGGCCGCACCGAAATTGAGCCGAACTGGACGGAATTTCCGATTTTATTACTCTACACCTTTCTGAAATAGGGTGTTCAAATAATATGATATTGTTTGTATAAGGTTGTCTATTCTGAAAATTTTAAGTTTTCGAGATATTGCCAATTTAATATTTTTATACGGTGGTTTTTTAAGTTCAGTTACTCCTGGTTGGCTATGACGGTGTTAAAAAACAGTGAGATGCTAAAAAATCTATGAAGCTGTCACTTGGCATTCGACAATTATGCCGAGGCGCTTAAATTGTACAAACAGTCAAATAGATACAAAATAATCCAAAACGATAGTTGGCCTTGGACCACAATGTGTTACCAATCAGTTGAAAATGTATTTGACAGCGAAAAGATGCACTTCTACAAGTCCCATCTACATAAGTTCACTTTTTAAGGCTTTTTTACATTGGGTGCAATTGCAAGAAAAAATTGCCTGAAAGCATGCGCTTTGTCGACGTTTTAAACAGCTAATGCAGGTTTTAAATGGGAAAACGTGATTAAAACGTCGTCGAAGCGCATGCTTCCAGGCCATTTTTCTTGCAATTGCACCCAATGTAAAAAGGCCTTTTTTTAGATAGACGAAAATAAATGAATTTTGGAAATTCTGATAAAAATATGTATTTGCGAATCCTTATTTGGGCCATAACATTATTTTAAATTCTTTAAAAGGTTTAATTTATTTTTGTTTTTATAGCACTACGCGTTTTTTAATAGATCTGTAATAAACCTGAATAATAAAATATTCCAGGATTTTTTTTTAACAATCCAATATGGATATACGAAATTAATAATATCTTCTTTATCTAGATTTACTTTGCACTCTTACTCCGTTTAAGTACAGCTTATTCCAAGTACTTAGTTATGCATACAAAGTCAATTTTAATAATAATTACTGACGTATAGCCGGGCGTAGGAAGCATTATTTTGTTTATTGAATGAACTTCCGTTTCGAAATTAATTTTGTCTAATAGATTCAGAATGCTTAATTATTTAAATTGGTTGTCTGGTGGAAAAAAATTTGAAGAATTTGTTCAACAAGTAATATTTTTATTATTGTTAAATGTTAATAGATTCTTTCGAAGACGGTAGTTTCTATTCTGGCGTTTTTTTGTAAATTTTCTATAACCCTTTCAAAGATGACTTTTTGTCTTGCCGATATTGACAGCGAGAAAGATTGGAGTAAGAGAGCGCAATTATCTTGCACAGGGGTAGATCTACCCCTTTCGGGGTATCTTTGGCAACACTGGCCTGCATCGTACCTTACTGGGGTAATACCTCCTCTCCCCTCCCCAATATCTATGTCTTTGCCCAGGGGGTTGATACTTCAAACTCTTTCCTTATTAAAAATTACACATTTTTCACTAACTCGGTAGACCTTGGTAAAGAAACTTTTTAAATGATAGTGACAACCGCTATTTTATAATGTGTCGTTAAAGGGGCCGGCCGTTTCGTCTTTATTGGAACTTATTGGAAATCCATAACTTGAAACGACTTCACAGACTGCGAACTCACGTTTTCAATATTTGATTAAGGATAAATCACCTAGTAGAAGTAGACTCGATTCAAAAGACAAATTCACTAGAATTGTGAACTAAGAACACAAAACCAAGACACGGTAGGCCAGTGAACTTAAGGGGAAACTACACGGTGCCAGCTACAAGTTCTTAAAATCCAGTACCAAAAGCAGGTGCCATAAAAAAATAGTTAATAACTTTAGTGCTAAAATACATGTCTTTTAGTACTGAATTTTAGTGACTTGTACAAATTACTGGTACCGTGTAGTATCGTCTTTAGTTCGCGTTTCTAGTGGTTTTGCAATGTAGAAAAAAAAAAATCGAATTAAAATATACAGGGTGATTCCTAAATTGATGCTCCTTTTTTAGCTTTGTATCCAAGACATTAAAATAAACAACATTTTCAAATACCTTTCTTCAGAAAACTTAAAAATAGACGAGATACAGAAGTAAAAATCTAAGTGCGGGCCTGGTAATCAAAACGTAGCCTGCTATATTTTATAACGAAGTCGTATCTACTCTCCAGAAGGGACATGATCATGTAGGGTTGGGAACAGATAGGGCTTTCTGTTCACAACCCTGCATGCTATATTTTATGTTGTTTGTCTTATTAGTCATGCAATTTACGGGTCGGTGGTCAGTTATTTGGCAATACGCTGCGGTGTGTTTTTCTGAAGCAAGTTAATTTTAACTGGTGACACGTGATAATGGTAAAATTTGAAAACAATGAACTAGTAGATATGGTGCTAATTTACGGTGAGTGTCGTCAAAGTGCAGCTGCTGCTTCGAGATTGTGTTTAAGTTAGGCAGGACCGTATTTGATCCATAGTGTAATAAATGAATGTAAGTATAGTATAATCCCACTTTTACAGGCTGCAGCGTCCAAATGCTGCATCATAAGAAAAAAAACCGAATTTGTATTTCTATCTTCGTTTTTTCTATCCAAAAATACCAACTTTTTTAGCTGAAAGTTGATTTTTTGAGAAAAAAATTAAAAAATGAGGATAGTGATGTAATATCCGTTTTTTCCTAAGATGCACCATTTGGACACCGCATTTATCCCCTTTTGTTATATAAATAAACTACTATTTTATATGTCAAATTCAGACGCTTTTAATTAAGACTTTAAGATAAGTACAATTCACTTTTTAACTTCTGCAAGGAGTGCACTAAACTTTGTTATAATTTTAATTTTAGAGTGCAACCGCGTGGAAATATTAGATAACTGAAATCACATTTATTCGGAAAAGTTTTTTCTATTCTGTCTGGCTCGGCGATCTCTTTTAACTAGCAAAAGGAAATTTAGTGTACATTTTTAATTCATTTGGGACTTTTCTTAATTATTCTAATGTTTTATTTTACTTGCGTTTTATCTTCTGACATAAAAGTATAATCAGTTGGTCCTAGATGTAACCACAGAAATGAATTTTAAATGATTGTGCGGGGCTTAACAAGATTTATTAAAAGTTATTTATTATTTCTTAAATTTACAAAGAAAACTGAATTCTGAAAACACAAAACAATTTGACTTTTACAAAATTAATAAGATTTGCGATGAGTTGATTTTTAATTATGGCCCAATAAAGCAAACATACTAAAAGTGCCAAAAAAATTATTATTTTTTAGAAAAATGGGATTGTATTTACACAAAAAAATATATGGTCATTTTAAACATACATATACAGGGTGACCTACTCTCAACGCAGGAGTCCATAGCATCCAAACTACTACACTTTTTAATAATTTTCAAAAATAGAGTTATTAGAAGGTATTAGGTCCACAATTTAAAATTATTTTAAATTATACAGGGTGTTCCAAATAGTCGGGACATATCAAACATGCTTTTTTTTAATGGAATAATATTATATTATATTCTAATTCCCTATAAAATTTCTTGTTTTTTTTTTTGTATAAAATATCATCATGTCTATATTTAATTGTTTTTGAGAAATTGACGTTTAAAATATGACATTTTCAGACTGTACCTTAATTTTGAGTTTTTAAAAAAAAGGTATTTGAAAGTGTTGTTTATTTTAACGCCTTTAATACAGCTAAAAAAGAAGTATCAACTTAGGACTCACCCTGTATAAGCCCGGTTAAAACCTAAAAATAATTACTAAAATTCATTATATTGTAAAAAATATTGAAAATTATTTTTTTAAATAAAAATAAATTTCTGATCCGTTCCAATATCTGTAGGGTCCAATTTTAATAAATAAACATTGACCGGATTCGGGCCAAGAGAATGCAATGTTTTTGGTCTATTTAGATATTATTTCGTATGGAGAGCTGGTAATTTTGTAGAATAATTTAGAAATATCGTTCGGATGCTCTTAAAATAAGGATTTTGCTTCCAGTATAAAACTTGTCTTTTACATGAATCATCCAGTTCATAGGTCTCATAAATCGTCAGGCCATTAACATAGAAAACGCATAAGAAATCATGTTAACTGCATTTTTCATGATTCAGGAGCCTATAACGGAAATGCGGCAGTTATTCACCTTGGACTTTATAATTCAGAATATTTCAAAGCGAATGATAAATATTGCGTTTATATTCATACATGTTTTAAATAAATCACATTATTATTTAAAAGTTAAATACTTGTTGGAAAACAACAATATTTGAACATTCATTAACACCGGGTTGCACAAGAAAAGATCAAAACAACAATATTTAAACATTCATTAACACCGGGTTGCACAAAAAAGATCAAAACAACATATTTAAACATTCATTAACACCGGGTTGCACAAAAAAGATCGTTTTCGGTTAGCTTAATCGAGCAATAAAAAGAGAAAATTTACTCAGAAGCTGGCAAGGCCAATTTGGTTTTGGTGCGAAATTGTCTTAGAATTTGCAAAAGTTAATAGCTGTCAGTGGTGTCAGACCTCAGTATCAGCTAATCGGGAAATATTTGCAACCTATTAGGTATATTCTTTTTTTCACCAGTGAATTCAACCAGTGGTGGAACTGATAAACTTATGATTGACAGCTGGTGGAATAACGTCATCAACTGGTGGGTCAGTTATTTTAGAATCTCTCTTCTCTCGTTGACGTTGATAGACATTACCAGAAATCCAGCAAGAATAAAACACAATTAATGTTCAACCGGTAATACAATAGGCAATTTAAGAACGCGATTTTGCTCAACGGCATCCGGTGGATTCACCGGTGAAAAAAAGAATATACCTAATCTAATTTGTAATCGATTAGCTGATATCAGGGCATCATAATTTCTCCAGATTTTTAGTGAGCAGCCCTTTTTTAGCCCACAAGGCACGTTGTGAATTGTATTATAGAAAGTAAAGATACCAGAATTCACATATATCTTTGATTACATCTTGCGAGAATATTCAGAAAATCTACTATATTTTCTTTGTGCAACCCACTGTAAGTATAACGGAAGGGGAAATGAACAGCATTTCTCCAAATTGGTACATACAGAAAGTTCTAGCACACTTTTGGCACTATGGTTTTTATGTAACGGTTTTTCAGTTTTTACGCGTTTTCAACGTAAAACAGGTGGAAATTACATATTATTATATTGAAACCTGTAAATCCTACATAGTATTTATAAACCAATATATTGCCAAAGGTATGCAGTGCCGGATCCAGAATTTTGCCAAGGGTGGACTAAAAAAAAGGCTTCTAAAAAATAGACGCGTTGCAAAAATCCGGCTAGGGCCGGGTCGGGTCGTGAAATTCCGGCCCGTGCAGGGGCTCTAATCTCAATACCATTTTTTCGTGGTAATCAGTGTATTATAGTTTATGCTAGAAGCAGTTCTCAATCCATTAATCTAATTAAAAACATTTAAGTTATTAATAATATTGGTTTAATGATGAACGGCAGTAGTTTAAGAATAGATCTTGTCATAATTTATTACCGCCAGTTCTTGTGTCTGGTAAGAGAGTAGGAAGGCGTGGGAAGGAATCTGTATAGGCTTTACACATATTATTTTATTATTAATGAACAGGAATGTTATCCTGCATAATAAAAATATATGGACATCTGCAAATATCAACCAGAACGACTATATAGTTTACGGTTTCGTTGGCGACACGGTTAACACCCGAATCATCGGAAACTCCGGGAAGAGTGTTGGTTCAAGTCCCACGCCGGATTAATGATTGAATAATGTTTGTATTTTAACGGTAAAAGTTAAAATCTGCAAATATCTTGCTCGGATTTTTTAGAGTCTATTATCATACACTGAAAATATTTTGGAGAAATGCATACGACTTTAATACAAAAGCTTCGTGCTTTTAAATACATCCAAAAACGATCAGTGGCGTAGCCAGAAAATATGCTCGGGGGGGGGGGGGGAAGGCTCAGTGGGCGTAAGTAAGACAATTTTTTTCTGGATAGAGGGACAGTCGGGATGACTACATGTATTTCATCATGATACTGCACCTAGTGAAGAAGGCGGAAAAGTGCCGCAAGCGAATAATTGTCGGGGCCACGCCCACAGTTCGTTTAAAATGGATTAAATTTGTTTTTGTAAATGTTTTTTTTACTTTTTTTTCTTGATATTCCTAGCTGGCTCTTTATTAAAAAAAAAACATTTTTATATTTGTGAAAAATATGAATATTGGTGTCAATCCAAAATTTTAACATAAGATTTATGTATGACTCTAACCACCGTTTTTCGGGTTCGGTTTTTCATGATTAAAAATAAAGTAAATATCGCACACCACGCCAAAATTGATGATTTTTTCAGAAATCATGTATTTTAGAAGCGTAGAGCTAAGAGCAGTTTTTGGTGCAAATGCTTAGGTTTTGAAATACTCCTTCTTAAGTGCCGTTTTGTATATTCATAATAAAGCATTCTCGTTTCTTTCAGCACTATTTTTTTTTGCTATAAATTATCACACTTCTTTCATAAAAAATGTTTCAATTAAAATTTTTACTTTATTTTTTCTCTTTAAAAATAAATATCTAATTGATTTTTGGTTTGTAACCAGCGTTTTTGGGACTCGGTTTTTCATACTTAATCGCCTACCACGCCAAAACTGATGATTTTTTCAGAAATCATGTGATTTAGAAGCGTAGATCTAGTTTTTAGGTTTTGAAATACTCCTTCTTAACTCCCGTTTTGTATATTCATAATAAAGCATTCTCGTTTCTTCCAGCACTATTTTTTATATTATAAATTATCACACTTCTTCCATAAAAAATGTTTCAATTCAAATTTTTACTTTAATTTTTCTCTTTAAAAATAAATACTTAATTGTTTTTTGTTTTTGTTGTAAAAATATTTTATTGCATTGGGTTATATTTTTGTTGATTTAAAATAGCTCTAAAAAAGGGAAAACGGAACAGACAAGTACATATATAATAGAAAAATACTATAAAATATTATTCTTTTTACTCATTTTCCTTTAAAATTGCATCATAAATCAATAAATAATGAATGTTTCCGAAACCTTAATCTCTATATAAAACAGGACTTTTAGAAGGAAAAGTTTAAAAACTAAACGTTTCATACAAGACCTTTGTAATCTAAGCCAAGAATACATTATTTAAATATTTAAATTAAGGGTCTAAGCGTTAGACGAAAAATTAGGTTGCAATTAGACTTTTAGATCCGAGCTCCTAGGCTCAGAGGGGGGGGGGGGGGGCTGCATTCCGGCAGCCCCCCTCCCCCCTTCCATAAATACACCACTGAAAGTGACATTAAAAACCTTATTAAAGCCATTGAAAGAGTTATCTCCCATATAACTACATGGCTGGACTTTCAATTCAAAAAATAATAATGGCGAGTGTAAGGTCTCAATTAATGACTTTTATTTATATTTACAAACTTTTTATACGGTTAGATCTGGCACCCTCCCACGTATATTAGGCACAAGCCTTCATTGGTTCCTACGGTAATTGAACAGCCCTGTAGTACTTCTCAAACAGGTCAAAAAAATCAGTGACTTCGCTTTCATATCAAGGGCATGCAGCAGGTTGTACGAAGTCAGAGAAAAAAAATTCCATGAAAATAAATATTCTGCTCTATTATAATTTCAAATATACACTGGAATTGTTTTCGCTAACGTCGTACAATCCGTTGCACTCTATATGAAAGCGATGAATCACTGAGAGTAATTTTGAACTTAGGGTAGGCACTTATACCTATCGTAACGTAAGTAACTGTCAAATAAACGAGTTGTAAATTTCCAATGTCACCTAATAAACCATTGACTATTAAAATTAGCGATTATTGGCACACGTTGCGCTATGACGAGATACGGTGTCGCTTTTCTTGGTACTGGTAAACATCAACGACGCTCAAAATGGCCGTCACGTTCAATTTGTGGAAATCATAATACGGCATGATTACTTAATTATTTATGGCCGCCTAATTTCCGTTGAAACTTATTTTAAGGTCGTAATTGACCAATGAGAAACTTTTTTCGTCCGTGGCCTTATACAAACCGTTTATTGAGGAAGAGTGGTAGTAACTGTAAATAGATATTAGAGTCGTCGAAAATTTGTGTTAGATTCGCCCGAGTCGCATAAAATAATAACATATGCAAAATTTTACGTCTTAAATATCACTACTTAATTTTTTATAAATAATTTAAGTTTGTCTTGTAACGTTACTTAGTATGCATAGCCCGCTTTCGCTCTGTGTATTGTAGTACGCTTTGACGTCACAACCGCAAACTGTAATCGCTTCTATTAAATCCAGGGGATTAAAAAAAACATTCCTTTGTAAACACATAGACATATTACACGATAGAATGTTGTCTATAAAGGCTCATTTACACTTGGAAAGTTTAGTGGCGGAAAGTCCTTGCCTTGTGTAAATTAAAGGAAGGCCCAGTGGTGTATTTAAGGGGGGGGGGGGGGCTGCTGGGCTGCATCCCCCCCCCCCCCCCCCGAGCCTGGGCTCGGGTCAAAAGTCTAATTGAAACTTAATTTTTCGTCTCAAGCTTGGACTCTTAATTTAAATCTTTAAATAATGTATTCTTGGCTTAGATTACAAAAGTCTTGTAGGTTGTAGGAAATGTTTAGTTTTTTAACTTTTCCTTCTAAAGATCCTGTTTCATATAGAGATTAAGGTTTTGGACGCATATCGTTGTAGTTATTGATTTATGATGCAATTTTAAAGGAAAATGAGTAAAAAGAATAATATTTTATAGTATTTTTCTATTATATATACTTGTCTGTTCCGTTTTCCCTTTTCTAGAGCCATTTTAAATCAACAAAAATATAACCCAATGCAATAAAATATTTTTACAACAAAAACAAAAAACAATTAGGTATTTATTTTTAAAGAGAAAAATTAAAGTAAAAATTTTAATTGAAACATTTTTTATGGAAGAAGTGTGATAATTTATAATATAAAAAATAGTGCTGGAAGAAACGAGAATGCTTTATTATGGATATACAAAACGGCACTTAAGAAGGAGTATATCAAAACCTAAGCATTTGCACCAAAAACTGCTCTTAGATCTAAGCTCCTAAAATACATGATTTCTGAAAAAATCATCAATTTTGGCGTGGTGAGCGATGTTTACTTTATTTTTAATCATGAAAATCCGAGCCAAAAAACGCTGGTTACAGTCATACATACATACGTCTTATGTTAAAATTTTGGATTAACACCAATATTCATATATTTCACAAATATAAAAAATGTTTTTTTTTTTAAATAAAGACCCAGCTAAGAATATCAAGAAAAAAAGTAAAAAAAAACATTTACAAAAACAAATTTAATCCAACCATGCAGGGGTAATAATTTAATTTTCTAAACTTGATAGTAGTTGGGTGGGGCCCCGAAAATTTTTCGCCTACGGCGCTTTTCCGCCTTCTTCACTAGGTGCAATATCATGAAATACATGTAGTCCCGACTGTCCCTCTCTCCAGAAAAAAAAAATATCCTACTTACGCCCACTGAGCCCCCCCGAGCATATTTTTTGGCTACGCCACTGGGAAGGTCTAAGAATGATGGGCTTTTCTCTAATTCACACAAGGCAAGTTTACTGGCGGAAAGTACTTGCCGCGAGTACTTTCCGTCAGTAAACTTCAAGTGTAAATGAGCCTTAAGCAGCGATTTTGTTGTGGGCCCATCAAAAAAAAATTCGTTCGAAATAAAATAGTTTATAGTTTATATTAGTTTTGATCGTCCGCCGCCTCGTTGTAAACAAATTAGTAAGTTATTTACATAAAATGTCCCTAATTTCTTGGTCGGAAAATTTAAACATCCGTAATAGCCACAAAGTGCATATTATGCATAAATATTGTACCGTTTAAAAAAATTAAACAAAACTACTCAAACCAGCCGACAACGTCCTGTTTATTGTTATTTTAAACAATCTCATTGTCACCGCAAACAGCCATTTTGAGAGTAGCGGAACATTAACCGGATTTTGCTACTGTATTTTGTGTACCTGAATAATACGGCCAACTATACAGAGTGTCCAAACACTATATTAGTATTTTGTTTATTTTAGTGGCCTGAAAAGTAAGTCGATAAGGTGAAAAAAATCGTCAGAGAGTATCTATTCTAATAAAAATGTGCTCCAAATTGGAGAAATTTGTGTGTTTATATCGATATGGGCGCTTACCTTATTTTCGAGAGACGTGAAGGGAAAAAGGTTGCAATCTGCCCAGCTACACAAAAAAAATATTCTCTTAATTCGAAGAATATTACCGAAATCCAGAAATATCAGGATAAAAGACCTGCGATATAAAAAATGTAATTTCGCCAAAATAAAATTGCGTTTTTAGATTATAAAAAATCACCAGTCTTTACCGTTGTCAAAAGAAACATGTATTTTCAAGGCGATGAAAAAAAAATGTTTAAAATTTTACCGATTAGTGATCAGGTCACGTATTTCGGTGCAGGATACGAGTTTTGAAGTTTTTTTTGTTGGGATTTTGTGCAAGTAACAATGACACATTTGAATTATCTTAATTTTGAATGACTTTAATTATACCTATTTGGTTTGGCTTTTTTAAAATGAAATAGGTATTTGTAAATTAATTTTCAAGTCTTAATAATTTTTTTTTGGACCTGACGGGCTTGCCGTTTATACCGGGATTGCCGGATCTTCCGGGTATGCCGGGCTTGTCAGGCGGTTTTGGTTAACGAGCCCGACCGGGCTGTGTCGCAAAATTCCGGCTCGGGTTTGTTCGGGTCGTGAAATTCGGCCCGTACTTACAGGGCTCTAGTATACGTTTTATGCTTAGAATTCTTCGTAAAATGCATATTTTTAAAACTCTTACTACTTATCGTAAAATAAGAAGCACTTTTGTGACAATTAAAATAATTTTTGCTGATAAGTTCATAATATTTAATAATCGTAAGCTTATCATCATATTTTACATAATATTTGACCTCGTTTTTGACAACATTGGTTCAATCAGGTGGATGATAGATTTTTAATTAATAATTATTAATAATTAGTGTTTTCGCCCTTTTGCTAGACTTCGCGCGGTCGGGTTTCGGGAAAAAATAAATATGTAGGCGTTAATTGTTACTATTCCGGCTAGCAGCGCGTCTGCAGAATGGTTCTTTTCTGGATTAAAAAGAATTCATACCTATTTACAAAACACACAGGGAGGGACACGCTTATTAACAATAATCTCTCTGGAGAGCGATTTTTGCAGGATTTAAAACGCAAAACCAATTTTTATGACGTTTTAACATAATTTTTACGTTAAGACCGCTGTGTTGAACTAATTTACAAATAATGTCGTTTTATTCTTCTTCTGCCAGTGTTCTTTCCACAAACTCAAAAACAAGACATTTAGTGACAACATTTTAAATTTAGATGCTTGAATGCTACGAAAGGTAAATTTTTGTCTTAAATGCAAAGTTTGCCTACCCTGATTATAACAGCATTGCACGCCTGATAAAGCAAGAATAATACTATAAAATTGATCTAGGGTTTGACGATGACGACATAAGAATAGTCAATAATTAATTAATTATTTTTTTAACGCGTGTGAAAGCGAATGAAATGTTAATAAGTAATATTAAATCTATGATTTCTCAGCAGGATGCCCCCCTTTATGTAATACTTTATTAAAGATACAGATACAAGAGCTTTTAAAAGCCCCGCTGTGATCTATTTTCGTCTAAATTGTGACCTGCACAAAATGTATTACCATGCTACGTTGCCAACTTCTCTGCTATTGTAGATGTCATTGCGTTTTATAATTTTTTCAATCAAAGTGTCAGTCGATGTCAATTTTAAAGTTACTAATAGATAAAATCACAATAATAATGTACCATTGCGCCCAAAAAAAACTGGGACAGCAAAATGTAGTTTAATCTCCCAGACTATTAGCTTTTTTATTGGAAGTTGTCAATTTAATTTAATTTTGTGACTGACAGTGGCGTGTCAAAAGAAATATTTTTTGAAATCGTTAACCACCGAGCAAAAAGAGATCATTTACACTTGATTGAGAGATGGGTATCAAATAAGAAACCCATACCATACCGTGTTGTTGGCTAAGCACAAAATTGCAGAATATTGAAGTATTGTAAGAAAAGCAGGTTCTAGTTGCCCCAAAATTTCGAATGACAGCCAAGATGTAGAATTAATTAATTTACTAAAAAATCATCCATTCGAAACAGCAATAAAAGCTAAAGAAGAAACACATTTTTCCTGGTCTGGCTAATACAGCGCGTAAAAGAATTCGTAGTTCAGATATAAAAAGTTGTTGTGCTGCCAATAAAATATTTTTGACCGAAGCAAACAAACAGAGAAGAGTAGAATTTGCTTATGAATATATAAATCAAGGTAATATATGGGAAACCGTAATATTTTCCGATGAAAAAACCTTTCAATCATGCAATAATGGGAAAATCCGCGTTTATAGGCCTTCTGGTACGAGATACGATGGAAGATATACAAATAGGACTAATCAAAGTGGACGCTTTCCTATAAACGTTTGGAGCTGGATTAGTGCAAGGGGCCCAGGAGTTTGCCAAATAGTGCATGGGAGGTTCAATGCACCATTATATTGCAACATACTAAACCAAGTTATGATACCATCTGTCGACGCAGTATATGGCCACGGTTTTATATTTCAACAAGATAATGCTCCTATACATAAAGCTAGCATGGTTCAAAATAATGTAGAAGAAAATCAAATACGTGTTCTGCCTTGGCCCTCGAAAAGTCCGGATATCAACCCAATTGAAAACGTTTGGGGTGAGATGACAAAATTTATGTATAAACACAACTTCCAGCCTAGAACTCGGGATGAATTAAGCCAAAGGATAATGCAAGCATGGGATGCAATAACGCAAGAGTATACAAGATACCTAGTATTAAGTATGGCACTACGTTTACAAGCGTTAATCGATAATAATGGTGCAACTACCAAATATTAAAAACATGTTATTATATTAAGATTTAAATATGATTAAAATGAATTAAGATTTATTGGAACATAATATTTAAAAATTTTATTTTATTTTTGTTACATTTTAAAACACAATATATGCGTATTTTAATTTTTCCTCGTATTTCTAAAAATGTGGTATTGTTAAACCTTTTCACTTCCATGACAACTATTATAACAATGATAACCTTTCCTCCACTCTACAACAACAATATTGCTGTCCCAGTTTTTTTTGGGCGCAATGGTACCTACATATTTTGTAATGAAGCCCTACACTTTCAGCCAGACAGTCGTGACAAAAGAATGACAGTAATACTATCAGTCTGAATGAGTGTGTAGAGCCTGCATAAAAAATGTTTTCGCGGAATAAATTCGGCGCACACAAATAAAAATAAGTACCTGTTACCCAATTAGATTTTTACTTAGAGATTTTAGTGGGTTTGTCTTTTGCATTCAGTTGATTTGTCTTTTGCATTCAGTTGATTTCTACTAGATGGCGATGCTGCGTGTTCACTACTTATTTATTCCTTAATAAATATTCATGATATTGAGAACGCGATTTCACAGTCTGTGGAGTTGCTTCAGGATATAACTTTCAGGTGAGTCCTAATAAGGATGAACCTGGCCCCAGGCAACCCATTGTTTTGGTGTTCCCGTACTTTAATGCAAAATACAGATATACAACACTATCCGCTAGCCGCAATTTTTTTTTTGATAAATTTCTTAAAAATTAAGTGCCTGCGAATATTTTTCTAATTTTTGAGGAATGTCGTCCGAGGTCGCTGATATCGCGCGTTTGTCAGAAAGCAGCTGCCGCAGAGAATTCGATACCGGGCGCATTACATGAGGGCTCGTAGATTTTTAGATAATAAAGGTGGTAAGAAAGTTTCAGACAGTGTTGCCAATCCTCCTGAATTATCCGTAGATGTACCAAATGTATTAATTATTGTTTCTTGATGAATTAAACAATCAATTACTTCGAATAATCGATTATTTTTTAGAATCGAAAATCGATTATTTTTTATAATCGAAAATCGATTATAACATTTTATAATTGTCCAGCATCACTTGATAACCGCTATCGCTGGGGTTTTTATAACAATTTGGCATCGCGTATGATTGTGACCGTCACGATGAAGACGCTACTCCGCGATCTTAGATCCACATCCTGCCGCAAGTAAAATATCGAAAGGAAACAGGAAGCATGCTTTTATAATTTCGCGGTTTGTGTAGTCAAAATTAGCCACAACCGATCTTAATAGGTCCGGGGCAAAAAATTACTTGCCCGATCATCCTGAAAATTTAAAAGGTTATTGTAGTTCGCTAAAATTAGAGAGATTTTGGAATACCTTAAATAACATTGTATTTCAGTGTTACTATTTAATAACACTAACGCCAAGTGCTTTCGGCCTTATTTACTTAAGGCCATCATCAGGGCTTAACCTAGTCAAACAGAGTTTTGAAAGCAATTGCTTAAAAAATTTTTAAATTTATATTTAAACAATAATTTTAAACATAAATTATGTACTACCAAAAACTTTTGAAGCACTTGGCGCTAGTCTAGTAGTAGTAGATTCCCAGGTATTTAAAAAAATATCTATTATACGTTTACCACGGCAAAATTTATATAACTAAGGGTATTCCTAAGAAACGCGTCAATTTTGGCGTGGTAAGCGTATAGATATTTACCAATTCCCAATTTATTGGAAATGGTCCTTGTCTCAAGCCCCAAACAAACCTTTATCTGCCCACTTCACCTTATACTCGATACTCGAAGATACCAGTGATAATAAATAAACCTAACCAAATATTTGTCAACAAATGTCAACAAATTTTGGTGTAACTAGTTCAGATAAGAAAAATCTTTTGAGTGATTTTGTGTGATTTAGGATATCCGACATGACATCTTTATGTAAACCGGAGAAGAACAAGATAAACAAAAATGTCATAAAACCGAATGACTCGGACTTTGATTTGGAAAACAAAATTATCAAGAGAATTTACAGTGAAATTCGCGAAATGCCTTCCAATAGGCAGATCATTATCGGCGCAACATCGGGATGGATCTTTGGGATATTGGCAATGAAAATTGGAAGGACGTTAGCGTTGGCAGTCGGCGGAGGTTTGATTTTATTGCAAATCGCCACTGATAAGGGGTATATTTCCATAAATTGGAACCAATTCAATAAAGGTTTTCGGAAAGAAGGAGATAATAGAGCAGTTTCAGATTGTCAGGTTCTGCCTATATCGGTGCCTAGCTGGGTTAGAAAGTTTACCGACTTTGCAGTGGAAAATATGTCACTGACCGTTGGAATTTTGGGTGGATTTTTCATCGGACTAGCATCGTAGGATTTTGCTTACTTTATATAAGATTTTCAATAAATAAAGCTTTCATTTATAAGAAGTGTTGTTTGGACTCAAAGTCTAAGCGAAAATATAATTTTAATGTTAGAAAAATACATCTATGTTGGCAATGTTTTTACAAATCTTCACCACGTTAAAATGCACGGGGTATAGATTACGAATCTGAAAACTGTTTTCGTCGAAAACCCTTAGTTAGTTTTTAAGACATAACTTAATTTTTAATTTTTCGTCTCAAGCTTGGACTCTTAATTTAAATTTTTAAATAATGTATTATTGGCTTAGATTACAAAGGTCTTGTAGGAAACGTTTAGTTTTTAAACTTTTTCTTCTAAAAGTCCTGTTTTATATAGAGATTGGTTTCAGACGCAGATCATTTTAGTTATGATTTATTATGCAATTTTATAGGAAAACGAGTAAAAAGAATAATATGTTATACTATTTTTCTATTATATACTTGTCTGCGTTTTCCCCTTTTTGGAGCTGTTTTAAATCAACAAAAATATAACCCAATGTAATAAAATATGTTTACAACGAAAATAAAAAACAATTAGGTATTTATTTTTAAAGAGAAAAATTAAAGTAAAAATTTTAATAGAAACATTTTTTATGGAAGAAGTGTGATAATTTATAACAAAAAAAAATAGTGCGGGAAGAAACGAGAATGCTTTATTATAAATATAGTACAAAACGGCACTTAACAAGGAGTATTTCAAAACCTAAGCATTTGCACCAAAAACTGCTCTTAGATCTACGCTCCTAAAATACATAATTTCTGAAAAAATCATCAAGCGTGGTGAGCGATATTTACTTTATTTTTAATCATGAAAAACCGAGCCCGAAAAACGCTGGTTAGAGTCATACATACGTCTTAACTTAAAATTTTGGATTGACACCAATATTCATATTTTTCACAAATATAAAAAATGTTTTTTTTAAAATAAAGAGCCAGCTAGGTATATCAAAAAAAATGTAAAAAAAAATCATTTACAGAAACAAATTTAATCCAACCATGCAGAGGGGAAGAGGTAATAATTTAATTTTCGAAATTTGATAGTAGCTAGGTGAATTTTGAACGAACTTTGGGCGTGGAACAAACCCGAAAATTTTTCGCCTGCGGTGCTTTTCCACCTTCTTCACTAGGTATAATGTCATAAAATACATGTAGTCCCGACTGTCCCTTTCTCCAGAAAAAAATGTCCTATACTTAAGCCCACTGAGCCCCCCCCCCCCCCCCTCCCGAGCATGGTTAGGTTTCCAAAGCCAAGTCGCATTTATTTGTGTTTCTGATATAAGAATTAAGAACCATGCAGTTTGGTACTTTTTACCCCTATTTTATTTCTTTGTGTCTCTTTTTAATCAAGATATAACCTCCGGTTCCTCCTACACATTAAAGATTATTTTCCATAGTAGGCTATGGACCAACTATATAAAGACAAGTGAACGAGGACAAAAAAATTGTAACGAGAATGTAAACTTTACTTTGACATCAAGGGCGTATATAGATAATCGTCCAGGGGGGGGGGGGGGGGGGGCGAAATATCTAAAATTTTTAGGGTTAGGTTAGACCTTTTTAAATTTATTTACACCTACATTTTCTTCATGAAGTAATTTGACAAAAGTGTAATACGACAACTTGGACGTCAAATAAATTCATAAAGTTCTTCACTAAACAGGATTTTTCATTAATTTTAATTAAATTCAGATATCTAACAGTAAATTATTTAAAAACGTCATAAAGTCCGTGTAATGTATAAATGTTAAAAACCTACAGTTGCCTGATTGTCGTGGATTTCTTAATTTCTAGTATTTTAGAAAAAATATTGTTTTTTCGAGACAATTCGACCCATTGTCCCCAACCCCAAACCACCCGTCATGGGGGCCCCGTTATCCGCGCCAAACTGAAAAAAGATATTTATTAAATATATTATATATTATACTATTATTAAGATTAAATAATATAAACAACAAACAAACAAAAATTACAAAAGAACAAACAATGGTGTAGTAAAAGTATCATGGAACATTATGTTGAAACAAATAATAAGTTAGGCAAGTACCTACTGGTTAATTCTTAAATACGAATTGTAATTTGCGAGGATTTTTGCCGAATTTATTTATAACCTTATCAGCAAATTGCGCATCTTTAGCGACATGTTCTCTATGTATGCTTAGCATACACAGTCCATTGAGTCGGTTCTCAGATGTTGTAGCCCTCAACCAAGTTTTAACCCTTCGTAAAGTGGAGAATGACCTTTCAATGGAACATGTTGTTGATGGAAGAGTAAGAAAGATTTGAACCAAATTTAGGATATTCGGAAAAAATTTGATTTCTGAAAATAGATCAAAATATGAAATATCAGTTGTTTTGTCTTTCCAATAATGCTGCCACATCTCTAGTTCTATTAATACATTTTCTAGATTATAAAAATTTTGAAGGGTAGATCCAAGTTGTTTTAATTGATCAGTATCAAGCTCGTTTATAAATTTCGGATGGATCTACAGTAAACTTTGCTCGATACCGCAATCATCGCTGAATCGAGTTTCCAATGAACTAATAACGGAATCCAAATATGGCAAGTAAATAGCTTTCCTAAAATATTCCTCTGAAGTTAAAGTGGAGTAGTTGGACCGATGCTGCTGCCGAGCAGTAACACGTGGTGACTTAATTTCGAACCCTAATTTATCCGATACAGTCGTAATCTCTGAAAAAATTATAGAAAAACTTTTCTCCGCCTCGTTCCTATGTTGTTTAATAATTTATTACAATATTCTATGCATTACCATTAAAATGTGTTAAAAAGTGTTTGTATCGAAATTACAGGGGGGGGGGGGGCAAGGCCCCCCCCTGCCCCCCTCTATATATGCCCTTGTTTGACATATCTCTGCAAATAGTCAGAAAAAAATAAAAACGAAATCGTCATTATCCGCCCCTGAGTTGGTATCCGTTTGTATATTTTAACCGGCAAATAGTTTCTGCTGAGTAGCAGGAATAAATAGCTTTCTTCATTCTGTTTACTGGAACGGAAGCGGTAAACATTACAATTTATGTCGATACTCATCAATGATGAATTTGTTTAATTGTCGATTTGGTTCATTAGGTAATTAATAGTTGGCGTGTGTAAAATGTTTATTTAAAATGAGTTATTTTAGTACCAAGGTGACATAATTTAGTTGAGATAAGATATACAGGGTGATTCCTAAGTTGATACTTTTTTTAGCTGTGTATAGAGGGCATTAAAATAAACAACTTTTTCAAATACCTTTTGTCAAAAAACTCAAAAATAGGCGAGATAAAGAAGTAAAAAATCTAAGTGCGGGCCTGGTCATATAAATATACCCCGCTGTAGTTTCTGTTGTTTATCTCATCTCTTATTAGTATTAGTCATACGGGTAGTGTTAAGCAAACCGCTGCGGTGTGTTTTTCGGAAGCAATTTAAGTTTAAATTGGTGATAGATACGTGAAAATGGTAAAATTTGAAAATAATGAACTAATAGATATGGTGTCGTAAAAGTGCGGATGTTTCTTCGGGATTATACGCAAAACGCTTTCCCCTGCGGGCTCATCCTACACCCAGAAGTTTTCTTAATGTTATTCAACGGGCAAGTTAGGCAGAATCGTATTTGATCCATAGTGTAATAAATGAATGTAAGTACCTTATTTTTTGAAAAAAGGTATTTGAAAATGTTGTTTATTTTAATGCCTTCTATACGCAGCTAAAAAAGAAGTATCAACTTAGGAATCACCCTGTATACAGGGGCCTTGCCAGAGGGTCTGCTTTGGGGACCGAAAATTCGAAAACAATAACTTAAAATCACCAATTCCAGTCTTAAATGTCTAAGAAGTCACTATAAGTATGCATATTTTTGGTCGTTTGGTAAATACAGTAGAACCCCGATTATCTGAGGTAACCCGTGGAACACCTGCCTCGGATAACCGAACATTCGGATAATCCGTTTTTTTAAAATTTATTTATTAAGAATATCTACATTTAGATTGTTTTACCTGCTTTTACGTTTCTGATGGCTTTTGGTTTTTCTTCAATAGATAGGTATAACAGTTCTCTTTCAATTGAACTGTTTCTGCCTTTACTTGGTGGAATTCCATGATTAATTTCAATGGGAAAGTAAACAAACTTTTTACTATAATTCCACTAAATTTGAAACTTAAATAACTTAGGAATCACTCGAATCACCACGAATTCACGGAACCAAACGTGGCGAAGCAGGGCGAATGTGTCATCTAATACCATTAACTCTTTTCTTCTTAATTTCATTTGTTCTCCCAAAGATGCTTCTGCATTGGAAACCTGTAGAGAATACAGTGGCGGATTTAGAGGAGGGCGCGGGGGGCGCCCCCCCCTCCCTAGGGAAGATTGATTATATTATCTAAATATTCTAAATGATAAAACGACGATACTTTTTCCGATTATAAAAGTCTGTCGCCTGCTGAATATTGGAATAGGGTGATATATATTCAAATTTTGGACAAACTAATAGTCGATTTAAAAGCTCGTTTCAATGAAAAAACTATTGAAAATTTTAGTTTAAATACTTTAATTCCCAACACTCTGAAAATGACAAATGACGACAGTCTTATTAATTCTTTAACAACAATAACGGAACGGTTTGGAGATCTTCTAGGAAACCCTCTGGTAACACAATTAATGGGTGAAGTACAGTTATACAAACAAAACTCTCTTCCAACTGATAACGCGCTAGAAGCTCTTGAAAACTGTGATGCCAATTATTTTCCGAAAATTAACGCCTGTCTTAAACTTCTTTGTACGTTTTCAATTTCTGTTGCCACCGCAAAAAGAAGTTTTTCCACTCTAAGAATTTTAAAAACTTACCTGAGGTCTACCATGCTAGAAGACCGCCTTAACGGCTTAGCTTTACTATATATCAATCGAAGTATGGATTTAGACATAGATGAAATTATCAACCAGTTTGTAAGCAAAAAGAGACGGCTTGATTTTGTCATTTAAATCGATTTTTAAATTTTTTATACTTACAAAATGGTATAAAAAACTTTAAAGATAATTTTTAGTTTCGTCTGTTATTTTTTGTCTACTCTTAATAGAGCATTGTTTTGCTTATTTCAGTATTTTATTTTTTTAATTATGTCTTAATATTATTTTTTCGTATTTACCTTTTTTTCGGCACAAAAGAGTTCTTTGTACTAAATAAATAATACCAAAAAAACCTACCTCTCGTTTTAAATTTTATTCCACATTAAAGTTCCGTAAATAATAGGAATGTAAAGGTTGTGTCTACAAATACTGAAATTGCGGTTATAAAATAAGTTTTGTTTTTCCTGTTACTACTAAATTTGGTTAATTTTTGGCAAAATTAGGGCGTGGCGCATTGCCAGCGGCGCTTTTACTTTCTTCTTACACTTTCCTTTTGCGCCCCCCCCCCCCCTAGACCAGATCCTAAATCCGCCACTGAGAGAATATCCACTTTTTGTAAAAAAGTTTTTTCAATAACATACCTAATAGTGGAGGAAGACTTTGAGTTCTTATTTCTTTGTTTGTGTTAAATTGATAGTCGGGCCGTAAGTGGGACAAGCAAGCCCGCTTCCCTTGCCCCCACCCCTTCAGACACCCATGCCGATGACACCCTGTATGCGACAATATCGAAAGTATAGACTCAAGAATACAGCAGGAAAACCATTCATCAGTTAAATGAATAATAAAATGGTCATTTACATTCATCGCAAGTATTCTCATGTGGGAATTAGGTGCGAAAGTTCCCAGCTATTATTATAGTGTGCTCCTATGTTCTTTGCGAAATGGCGAGTAAAGTAAGAAATAAAAGATTCTTCCGGCAAGGCGTCTGTCAGGTTTACGGCTTTGCTCTTATCTATAGCAGACCCTACATGATCAGTCTTACTGACCGGAATGATGTCAATCGTCAATACTTTTTGCCCTTACACGATCAGTATTACTGTAATTCCTTTGTCCAAATTGTCAGACTGAACCCGGAATGATGTACGCGGTCTGCTATAGATTGTTAGATCCCTTTTTACTACAGAAGACAGAAATACAAACAACAAAGTTATGTTCGTGATGCTTACTCTACCTAGGTACCTATCTATCCAAACTACCTACACAAATATAATATATTTTCTTAGATTTATATGTATATTTTATTACATTCATTTTAAGAGCACTATAACTACTTATAACATTATTATAGCTTCGTTAAACCCCTGACTAGACTATCAGGTACTACTTACGCTTAATTTATTGCAACGTAAAAATTATGAAAGTTCCGTGTGTTACACGGTGTGTTACAAATTAATAATAATTTCGTACTGCGTAAGTAAATGGCATGAGCATCGGTGGTTCAGTGGTAGAATGCTCGCCTGCCACGCGGGCGGCCCGGGTTCGATTCCCGGCCGATGCACAATACTTTTTTTTTCTTCAACTTGTATTCATTAAAATAGTTTTATTTTGCGTTATACTTTGATGCTTTAAATGTCAAAAAATACTACCATCAATATAACTGTCATTCCTTTATCAAGCCTGTCTGTAGTACCTAGAAACAAAATTATTCCTTTCTCAGTATTTGTATTTTCTAACCCATACCTTCCCCCGTTTATTTCCAATTTGCTCCATACTATTTTAGTACTTCCACGGTACCGGATATCCGATTTAGATTTTATAACCGCCCAGGTAACAATGCCAGTTCCGTTTTACGCTAGTCACCGCAACATCTGGTTATTGTAAACGGACGTTTCAACAATTTTAACGTGAGGGTTGGTTAGGGATATAAAAATAAACCCTTAATCTCTCGCAAGAGGGATTTAAGGGTAAACAGATTTTTTTGTGTATAAAGTCAATTGTCGATGAATAACAATGGGTTGTTTCAGGTTCGGGCCTTTCAGAGATGTCGGAAGTACGGATCGAGGACCGCGTGAAAGGTGGTGGGTCCCCCCCCCCTCCACCTCCTGTCGTCAAATCGAATAGTTATTTATCCAAATGTTCAGTTATATTTTTTACAGGGTGTTCCTTAATGACGTGCTAATATTTTAGGGTGTGATTTCTCAAGTCATTTTATGAAAAAAAGCTCATATAAACATATGTCCTAAACGGCTTAAATTTTTTAGCTACAGGGTGAAAAAAATTTTTTATTGCGTTTTTTGTAATATCTGCGAAAGTACTTCAGATAATATTTTCAATTTTTGCATATGCTAATAGGACATAAAACCATATGTTTTAGTTATAAAAGTTATTTTCTTGTCCCACCAGTGGCGTCCCTGCCAACATGTCCTCTGATATTTTTCAGAAAAAAAGTGGTACGCCACTGACATTTTTTAACGTGGATATTATTTCTGATTAGCCTGGTTAATTCTGCCTAAAAATGGTCTCTTGCGTTTTTCTCCTCAGGCACGCCGTTGTTGTTGGAAATGACCACCTTTACTTAATAGGCATGCATGAAGCTAATTTAATTTAATTATTTTAATTAAGAACGGTGTGCCTGAGGATAAAAATGCAAGTGACCATTTTTATGTAAAATTAACCAGTCTAATCGGAAATAATATCTATATGGACAAATGTCAGTGGCGTACCACTTTTTTTCTAAAACATATCAGAGGACATGTTTGCAGGTACGCCACTGGTGAGACAAAAAAATAACTTTTGTAACTAAAACATGCGGTTTTATGTCCGATTAGCACATGCCAAAATTGAAAATATTATCTAAAGTACTTAAAGATAATCAAAAAATGCATTAAAGAAAAAAAAATTCAACACCCTGTAGCAAAAAATTTAAGCCGTTTAGGACATATGTTTTCTTCATAAAATGACTTGAGAAATCATACCCTAAAATATTAACACGTTATTAAGGAACACCCTGTATAGGAAATGTAAAGCTATAATACCGAAAATAAATAATACGATTTAAATCCACATTCGTTCTGTAGTTCTAGATCCTTGTGGCTGGCGTTACATCTTACTATTCATCCCCGTTTGGAAAATAAACCATTTTTTGAATTATAGAAAAGCTAGTTATAGACTTGCATTATCTTTATTTGTTTTAAATCACACCGTTTCAACAAGTAGTATCTCCGGTCGTCGTCAGGTGAATGAGTATATATCCACAATATATGTACATAATTTGATATAGAAGGGAGGGAGGTGCATCATTTAACTTCCCCCATGGTAAATAGTAAAAATGGAAAGTGAAAAATTCCCAAACGCTGCAGTGGACCCTTAAGATACTTACATTTCGTTCTCAGAACGATCACACCGTATAACATTTCCGGTGTATTATCAGAAGTACACTCCCGGTTTAAAATTCAAATCTCTTAATGATGTCCACCTTCGAAAATGTTCCTATCTATACCAGTGTCGTTTTAACGAGGTGTAAAATTACGTTAATCTTTCTCATCGTGTCAAACTGTCAATTAGCTCCCCGATAAGTGGTCAGTGAACAAGCTGTCGTCGAGGGCAAGGGCGTGGGTGCTTGTTACGTCCACCCGCCCATGCTTCATCGGTACCATCTCAGGTACTGCTAGTCTATCCAAGTGCGTTTGTATCGATGGTTCCGGCGTCCTTGATTTAACATTCTGTTGGACAGGGTCGGAATAAATAGATTTGTTCAATAATAATCGAGGTACCTAATTAAAAAGTTTAGTACATTTACAGAGAAATACAAAACATTTTTTCGTTGATAAATTCATGGATTCGATTTCGGTAATTTTTTATTAAATAATTTATATTTACACCAAATCACTTTGAATATATCTATCTTTCTCACATTCGGCCATTTGCAGAATAACAGAAAAAGAGCGATACCTACATTTATTAATAAAAATGAACAATTTATTTTTTTAAACCATAGTCAATTTGATTAATTGTTCTGTTGAAGTGTATTCTTGGTTGCCTGCTTGGGTAAAAATAATAATGCCGAGAGATCAAAAAAATAGGTGTAAAATTCGTTTTAAACAGTTTAAAAACGGTTAAGTGTATTAAGTATATTCTTAACCTCACCTTTGTTAACTGTCATAAAACGACGCGTTAAATTTACAAAGTGTAAATTTGGTTTCTGTTTAATTTAGTTATAATGATGACCACAGTGATTGGTAAGTTTCATATCCTAACAAGGATGAATATGAAATTATATCCGTTCAGTTAACCGGAATAGCACAGTTATTATTCAATCACTTTAGTGTACCTAAAGGAAACAGCAAATATTTATATGGAAGTAGAGAAACGATAATTCTATTTTGCTGAATCTCATGTATTCTTTATAAAATATCACGTTCTATACAGTGTCCATCAAGGAAATTAGGACACATATCAGGTTAGCGTCTGCCTGCTTCCTTATCTTTTTTATTGGTACCAATCCCGTCCTGTAACTGATAATACTCCCTAATCTGCCAAAAAATCTTAGAGCCGCCCCTGTTCTATATCCGGTATAGTATACCTGCTAATATGCATTCTATGGCCGGAAGGATATTAATTATCTACGGAATGCGACCCATTCTGAAAACCGACGAATGATCAGATGAAAACGTGCGTTCACTGTGACGGCTTACGTTCACACTTTTCATAGTATTGACTGAGTCACGAGTGTATAAGATATGGTTTATAGTATTATATTCATATAGTATTATCGTTACTTTTAGTTTACATAAAGAAGCTTGAGATTGATTACATGTTATTTGTGTGCGATTTCTAATAAAATCAAAAGGCTTGGTAAAACGTTAGTTGCATTTATTTGTAATTTTATTCACACTTTGCAATCTTTAGTATCTTACATAAAGCTGAAAGTTAATGTGCTGCTATGCGTTGCCGTGTTTTTTGTAGTGGGACGTTAGTTATTTCCATTTTCTGTATTTTTGGATATTAAACCGTTCATTTTACCAGGTAATACTTTTATTATTTTATTATTAGAAACATACTAGAATGCGTTCTCATACTCATACCATGGTAAATATCATTTTATTTGATATATTTGATAGGAACGTTAGTTGCCTGGGTTAATCGCTGTCATAGTCATAGTATTGCCTGCGTCATGCATAAGTATGAAATAGTTATAGGTTATAGCTAGTTTTAGTTTACCTAATCTGGTTCTAGTTTATTTCGAAGATAGTGTGAAGTGTTGTTTAGGAAATTTAGTAGGAACGTTAGTTACATCTTTGCTAAAATATTTTGTTACCACCTTACCGTATGTGTAGTATAATCTGGTTTAGGGTGTTTAAGGTTACTAATTTAAAAACATTTATTGGTACACACGATATGTATATGCAATTTTACCACGGAAAATTAATATACTTTAAGTAATGTTTATAAAAATATTTGACGAAATCTGTTATGAAACCAAACCAGTAATTTGAAACGGATATACATACCTATACCTACAACAGAAAAAATCAGCTATAATACATTTTAACCAACAGATTTCAATTACAAACCGCCTGAAACCAGATTTGTACATAATATGCGGATACCCAATATAAAATTTTTCATTGCAGGTTTACAACAGCTTTTTAATTAGATAAATAAATTTCAATCAATTAAGAAGTATACAAGTATGCGGACACAAGTAAATGAATGATGCAAAAAAATGCAAAAAAGCGAAAATTCTAAATGAGAAATAACAGCTTTTTGCAGGAAAAATAATAAATGTTTTATTAGCTAATCGTTTGGAATCAAGGATATTATTGAACGAAGTATTAAAAATGTACGTTGCACATAAATTATTAATAAGTATATGGAAGAAACTTGCAATATGGTTTTAATTCACGACAAATGGTAGAGTTTTAACCACATATTAACTTAGAAGAGAAGGAGCTTTCCTCGGACCTAATTTACGTAATTTTAAAAAATATTTCAACAAAGTTGGGTTTGTGAGCGTGCGCAATATAAACACTTCATTTTAACCAGATGATGCTTTTACGCGAACAGAACTGGATCATTTATTATTTTCTATGATTATTTTTGTGGTATTTTTAAGTGTTGTATTATTATTTAAAAAAAAACATTTAGAGCAATTTAGGTGTCTATACAGGGTGATTACTAAGTTGATACTTCTTTTTTAGCTGTGTATAGAAGGCATTAAAATAAACAACATTTTCTAATACCCTTTTTCAAAAAACTATGTATATATGTATAATAAAATAATTTTGAGATCGAGACTGTGTCTTTTTTCTTACAAAATATCAAATATCAGATCTCTTTTTAAGTAAAAAATGGACGAATTCTTAGAATTATGTATACATATTAAATTAGACCACAAACATTGCATTCTCTTGGCTCGAATCCTGGCCATATTTAAAAATGGATTTTTAGAAAACTTTTCAAATTTGGACTCTGGAGTGTTTTTTTTTATTTTTACAAAGAATTTCAGGGCCCCATTGAGCTTCCGGGCCCTAGGCGGCCGCCCAGTGCAAAACCGGCGCTGTAATAGGTCACTATGGAAAAGTAAAACGACGTGACATGTTACGACTTTGCATTTAATTACTACTTGTGCTTATCATTCGTGGAACCAGATACAAATTGAATTTTAATGAATTCTTTTTTTTTTGTTTCAGATAGTACCAGTGTCGATGAATGTCTTGCAAAACAGTTAGTGTGTGGACAAGAACAGAGTACAATGTGGCTGTTAGATATACCAAGGCAACATAATAATGGTATGTTGACTTAAATTATTTAAATCACCGCGTACGGGATATACGTTTTCGCTAGAAAAGCAAGCAGCCTTTTAATTAACTGTTTTATAACGACCTTAATTTATGCTTATGTTTCCCACAAAGAAAGATGTTATCTTACAAATTGTAAACGAAACATTTGGGTTTTTACCTTAGAAATATCGAATTCGATGCGTTTAATTTAGTTTTAATGTCAATATTTATATTTGTCTAATTATGAATGAACTGACCCAAAAACCAGAAAAAACACTTTCATTGAAAGAAACCAGTTTTCGCTTAATTCACATAATATTTATTTTTAATTACCTGCCAGATAATAATTTAACTTTATATTTAAATAGCTTTTGTTTAGTCCTCGCTCTATTATTTCAGTGTTCACGTAACGTCTTACATATAACAATGGTCTTAGGTAAGCAAATTTGGTAATCTCTATGCATATTAATAAAATCATTATTATTAAATCATAAACCTGGTTTCTCGCATTTTTCATTTCTAGCTTTTATTTTTTAAATTATGGGTCTATCATTTATCACCGTTGGGTGCAGGGCCGCCATTTGACATTTGCTGCCCCATTCAAGCATACTTTAAAAAAAATGGTGAAATTTAAAGAAAGGGAAAAATAATATTTTGACATATTTATTAATGGTAAGCACATTCTTTACACAAAAGTTGTTAGAAATATCAGAGACGCAACTAGCATTAGTTTTTTGGGAGCTTAAGCACTAACTCATTCGTTTCATATTTAATGTGACATATTCTCTTCGTTTTTTTATTCGCCTTATCAGTTCGAAAGATGAAAAAGGGTATTTTTTATTGATATAAGATTTATTTCACCTCCGTTACCACCATATAACGGTTGTGGCTTAACGGAGGTGACATAAAAACATGATTTCTAGTTTTAAAAATATTAATTAAATAAATATAACTTGTCATGATATTTAACAACTTTCATGCCAATTTAATAAGTGATGGAATTTTATATTTTTCTTTATATATTTATCAAATAATGTTTATAACGGTGGTGGCCAATAAGCTTTGCAAACGGTTAAAATAGAAGTATACTTTTCCGTGGTCGGTCTCACACTAGACATGTTTTAAAACTATTCTGCCTGTAGTAAAGCAGTGAGTAAGTTGGTACATTAAATGTATTTTTAATTTTTAGTCTGATAACGGAGATGACCGTATTGATTAGCGACATGCATAAATCTGAAACTAAAGTAAATTAACTGAACTAGAAAAAATATTATCCTAAGGTTTAAAGAATAGGTTATATAAATTAAAAATTTAAGTAAACCATAATATCAATAATTGTAGTATTTTTAGGCCGTGTATTAATTGTATCGAAATGTAGGAAGGCGACATATAACGGTGGTGACATCTATACACTTTATAAGCTAATTTTGAAAATAAGATCTAATTTTTATTATTTTTTCCGTCGACCGTGTATTTACATCCGATATTAACGTTCCCAAAATCATTCATTAATGACCCCTATTAATGCATGATTTTCTGTAAATGCACGATTTCCCAAAATCATTCATTAATGACCCCTATTAATGCATGATTTTCTGTAAATGCACGATTTTGGTAATTAAAATTAAAGGCAGCCATGCAAACAAATCAACAAAATAATAAAACGTCAATCCAAAACGTCGTCCGCTGTCATTAGTATTTGTAGAATTGTGAAATCTGGATTGTAAAATAAAAGTTGTTAACTGTTTTTCTTCACTTTAGTAAAAAATACGGTCGACGAAAAAACATTGTAACCAACTCTTACATTAAAATGCGATTAATGATCTCGAACATTAACGCGTTCGCTACGCTCACGCGGTAAAATATTTCGATCATTAATCGCCATTATTAATGTACTTGTTGGTTAAATTACTATTAATATGAGAGATTTAACATAACAAGTTTAATAGTAAAAACCTCATAAAAAAACAAACTTATTGTGTTATTGTCATAGTTTATATCTTTGGGGTAGGTTTAATTTTCGAGGAACGATATTAATCAAAAAGTGAATTTGCAAATGCTGAAATTTGACTCTTGATAAGCAATCTTTTTTATTTAGACTGTGAAAAGCTCCTATGTTTCCGCTACTACGACTCCACCACCCTAGAATATCTGGCACAGTCAGATCCCATAGACAAGCTGAAGAGGTTCATCAAAATTAAGAAAAACAGCAAATGTAATGGCATAGAAAATGACGCGTTCCAAGATGAGTCTGACGACGATGACGTACCTGCCCATCTAGAAAATTTCACTCAACATACCTTTCCCCTTAAAAACTCGAATTCCTTGGAAACTCTTGATTCATTTAGGACTTCTACGTCAATGGAAGATTTGGATACGAATAAGGAACACATTTTGTCTGGGGCGAAGAAGAAATCAATAATTAATGGTTTTAATACAATTGGAGGAGGAGGTTAGTTTAGTATTATATTTAAACCCGTTAATCCTAACATAAATATACATTGCAGAAATATATAAATTTGTGAACCTTCCGGTACTGTTTTAATATTTGGTTGGCGACCTGAGGTCACTATATTTTAAACTTATTTTACCTTACTCAACTTTGTAAACAGTCAATATTAAAAGAATATGAAATACAATTGCGTAGCCAGAAAATATGCTCGGGGGGGGGGGGGGGGGGCTGAGTGGGCGTAAGTAGGAAGAGAGAGGAACAGTCGGGCCTACATATATTTCAAGATACTGCACCCAGTGAAAAAGGGGGAAAAGCGCCGCAGGCGAAAAATATTTGTGGCCACGCCCAAAGATCGATTAAAATTCACCTATAACTACTATCAAATTTCGAAAATTTATTTATTACCTCTCCCCCTCTGCATGGTTGGATTAAATTTGTTTTTTTTACTTTTTCTTTGATATTCCTAGCTGGCTCTTTATTATCAAAAAAAACATTTTTTATATTTGTAAAAAATATGAATATTGGTGTCAATCCCAAATTTTAACATAAGACTTATGTATGGCCCTAACCAGCGTTTTTCGGGCTTGGTTTTTCCTGATTACAAATAAAGTAAATATCGCTCACCACGACAAAATTGATGATTTTTTCAAAAATCATGCCTTTTAGGAGCGTAGATCTAAGAGCAGTTTTTGGTACAAATGCTTAGGTTTTGAAATACTCCTTCTTAAGTGCCATTTTGTATATTTATAATAAAGCAATCTCGTTTCTTCCCGCACTATTTTTTTTATTATAAATTATCACACTTCTTTCAAAAAAAATGTTTCAATTAAAATTTTTCCTTTAATTTTTCTTTTTATAAATAAATAAGTATCTAATTTTTTTCTGTTTTTGTTGTAATAATATTTTATTGCATTGGGTTATATTTTTGTTGATTTAAAATAGCTCCAAAAAAGGGAAAACGGAACAGACAAGTAAATATTAGAAACATACTAAAAATATTATTCTTTTTACTCGTTTTCCTTTAAAATTGCATCATAAATCAATAAATAAAATGGCATGTTTCCGAAACCTTAATCTCTATATAAAACAGGACTTTTAGAAGGAAAAGTTTAAAAACTAAACATTTCCTACAAGACCTTTGTAATCTAAGCCCAGAATACATTATTTAAAGATTCAAATTAGGAGTCCAAGAGTTAGGGTTGCAATTAGACTTTTAGACCCCGAGCTCCTAGGCTCGGGGGGCTGCAGCCTGGCAGCCCCCCCCCCCCCCCCCTAAATACGCCACTTATGGAGTGGTCTCTAAGACATCCAAGACGGTACCCATTTAAACATAACACCCAGCTTTAATTTTTAGGTACTAAGAAAAAAATTCGTTCCAAAAACTCCAAATCGCCAAACAAAGAGTACTATCAAATTTGGACCGCTTATTCGCCTTCACCAGAGGACGAAAATAAGACTTTTGAAGAAGGTGTTGAATTCCTGAAGGAAGGTGCACCTCCCCTACCTCCTAGGACGTTACATAGGCCATTGGAGAGGTCACATGCAGTAGGTAAGATATAACAATCAAACACGTAAGAGGGAACGTACATTAAATGAAACATTTGGAGATATTGACCTTTCACGTGGAGGGAACATGTGGCAACGTCCTCTAAAGTCTAAAGGATAGTGGTGACACCTGTTGATAAACATACAACTTGACAAAAACAATAGATTTTAACCATTCAAATTTTTTAATTAAAAATTGTGATTGGAAGTTTATTGTCTACAGCAATAAAAGGCATAGTTAGATGCTCACACGAAGAAAAAATAGAATTATGTAGTTATCAGCCAAATATCTCACTTTACTGTTTGTATCTAATACATAGCTGACTTTTTCCAGGTACCAGTTTTACCCCTCCCATCGTTCTACGTCAAAACAAGCCTAAGAAGGCGCTGACGCTGGGAGACACTTTCATTTTTGACATTATAGATACGGACGAAGACTACAAGTCCGCTTCATCTTTGTCAGACGTGGAGGCGTGTTCGTCGTCTTCCTCGCAGAAAATTAAGTCGGTGTTCGTCGACCCATGGAACAGACTCATCGGTTGTGATAATTATGTTACGACAGTCCTAAGTAAAAGTTTAGAATCTAGTCCCATTAATGCTCATAAGTTATTAGAAAATAAAGACAGGTAAGGAAAATATATCGTCGTCTCTGTTAGCAATAGGCGCAACTGACAAATTGTAAATTTCAAGTCAACAAAAAATAACTAGAATTACCACTTAATTTTTTTTAACATTTATCTTCCTCACACTTACATTCACTTCTTCTTCCATAGTTTCTGAAATGATCAGCCCACAATTTTCTTTTCTTAAATGATTCTACACGTTTTCATTCATTCTAATTTCATATCTATTAACAGATCTTCTCACACATAGTTGTCAAATCTTTCATTTTAGATTTAAATTCTTATAGTGCTCTAAGCCTCAAACCCACATATTTTTCTTTTTCGCAATGTAACGTGCGTATTGATTTTCTTACATTTCTACTCATTGAACTGTTTTAAATCAAAAATATTTCATTTATATGTTAGTGGAAGAAAACTTTATGTTCTTATTTCTTTCCTTTTGTTATTTTTTAGTTATAGTTCAACGCAGAGTAGTAGCACCTCGACGGACGCCGTGGATGGTGCGAGTGAATACGACAATGATTTAGCGAGTAAGCCTCACAAGCCATTGACTAGGATAGGATCGTTGCAGAGGCCCGAGGAGACGGGGGAGGAAGTAGAACTGCCGGGAACTCCTTTACATCAATTAAAGCCAAAGAAAGAGTTGAAAGATGTGGTTAGGTCAGTATATCATAATTTTTACAAACTTTTATTGATTTATATTTGTTTTTTTTTGCTGCTAAAATCTACCTAATAATGTTATTCCCCGAGCAGTCAATGTTTTACGAACATTTTCTCTTTTTCAGACCACATCCAAAAGCCCTCACCCGAGTATCGGGCATCTGCAACGTGCTCCCAGTGTGCCCCCCTACCCCCACCCACCATTCGCGTAAAAACCGAGGGGCGGCCGATCTTCGACCGCCCAACTTAAAATCCTCGGAACCGCCCGATATCCCTATTAGGGGACAGGAGTTGGTATTGACCCCCGAGGTGAAGCAGGCTGACATAAGATCAATCGATAGTCTGGATGGGTGTAGTAGTGCGAACGGCGTGGCTGATGCTGCAGAGACGCCTCAGATTGGGTTCATAGCTATGTCAGAACTGAGGAGTACAGGTATAGAATATTTTAGTTTCGTTTATTATATAAACGGTTAGCATGTACTATTTCTTCTTTCGTCACACGACATAAACAACTTGGCCGTCTTGTTATTACTAAATGAATTATTCTCCATAGCAGACAAGGTCGCGTGGGTATAGTAGCTTGGGGTGAAATTGAAACCAATAAGATGCTAAGCGGCGGAATCACAAAGGCAATTGTAAGTAGTTTTTGTGTCGGAGAATTTTGTCTGCGAGTATTTACAAGTAGGTAAAGCAAATTATAAAAATTAACATTTAGTATTTTAAATACCCCTTATTGTAAGAAGTAGCAAAAGGATGTTACAGTAAAAAAATAAATGAACAAAAGCTTCCGGTCGAGCTAAATTAAATTTTTACTTCTTAAAAGTCTTTATATTGAAAGATTTTTTTTAAATTCAATTTTTCTATTTTTACTTTCCCTATGTTTATTCGTAAGCCAATGAGGTAAGATTTTTCTATATTTGGTCACTTGATGTATCCTAAAAAGATGTCTTTTTCTTTTTCAGGTTTACATCCAGCCAATTTTAATTACTAAATAATTTTTAAAAGTCTTCTTCCTCACACTTACATCCACTTCTTCTCCATATTTTTTCTCTAATGACTAGCTAACATTTTTGCTTAAATGTTCTTTCCCCTTCACTTCAATCTCATCTTTCGACAGTTCTTTCACACAAAGATGTTAAATCTTTCATTCTACCTTTAAAGTTTTCACAGTGCCTTAAGCCTCAAACCCACATACTTTTCTTATTCACAATGCAATGTGTGTATCGATTTCCTCACCGTTCTACTCATTTTATACCTATTATCTTATTATCTTATTATCCTATATCTTCAAAAAACTGCATTTATATTTATATACATTAAACGTTTTTTATTTGCAATTTAACTTTTATATAATATTAACAAATATTTTTAAAAAAAATATATAATATTCCTATATTTAATTTAAAATGCTAAGATTTGCCCCTAACAAGCACATCTTCGGGCCATTAAAGAAGAACTTTATTGAGGAAGATAAATAAACACATTTATTATATTATAAACATTGAAAATAAACGTATTATTATATAGTAGAAAAAACCTGACATTCCGGGCTTATATAACTTTTTCAATTTTAACCATTTTGTTACCAAACACTTTCAGTGAAAATCACATTGCGGAAAAATTGTAAAAAAGTTAACCACCTCATAAGGGGAAATGGAGCAGACATAATTCTTCTTCAATTTCCGTTGTATTGGGTGATCATTTTTTTTTAACTCGTTGATCAAATGTTTTACAATTTTTTTTTCTGATTTTTTAGCAATCTCAAGGCCTACCCTGAGACCTCGAGTCCCTATAGAAAACGGAGAAGCAAGCGGTGGTGTTCCTTTACCCTTACAGAGATTAAGTACGACAAGACTACCTTCTATTCCTGAGAGGAGTCACAGGATGTTAGCGTACCCGGAAATTCCTGGGGAGCACGAGGAACCATTACCTCCTTGTAAGTATTCATTATCATTATTTTTCTTTGATACAGGCTTTTGCAAGTGCCTATTTGTACTAAGTATATAGAAGCCTGACGTACTGAGATGTAAAAAATGTTATGCTTTATATTGTTTTACTACCGACATGCCCACCAACATACAAATTCAGTTTTTGACAATATTTTTGTTTTAAAATTAATATTTAAAATTTGACCATCATCAGGCTTTGTGACCACTAGTGGTCTGTCTCTGGAGATAAATAAAAACTTGTTAAACTTTTTAGAACCCACTAAAGAATTATGAGAGTAATTTTTACCATCAAAAATACCCGCCATTTTTACAGGCGGTTTAAAATAAAATCTGGAGAACTACTATTCAAGTCCAAAAGTTTTTTTAGTGACTAACTAAATTTATTAATTATTTTCGTCTTATTATAATACTATGTTTACAGTTATTCTTTACTCGTGCGTTATTATTCAACGATTACACGACAACGTCATTTACAACTCCCCATCTTTATTTATTATACTAATAAAAGAGAATAAAAGCATAACCCAACGTCTTAAGGGCACTATTATATGTCTCAATACGCTATTGCCAATAAAACGTGCTAGACAGAGAAAAAATTGTAAGGAAGAGTTGATTTGACTATTTAATTTTATTATTTTTTAAAGTCATCGTTTTTTTTACATTTTTGTGCTTCGAAAATTTATTGATTAGTAAATATAGTTCTTTTCAGAGCTTTTATTATCGTTCTCTTGTGTTTTCGGTAATTAGTTTATAATTAAAATCCTCTAAATGAAGATATCCTTGAAAATTTAATATTCAGGTATACTTTATTGATAATAATATTTTGCAAAGTGCTTTTGAACGATCTATTAAATAGTATATAATTTAGTGAAATAGCCCATTAGCTGATTACATTTAAAATAGCACGAAAATTCTGTAATACGATTTTTGGCGCTTTAAAATATATGTGGCAACACAGCGTTGTGCACATTCATCGGTTGACACCGCGAACAGCCCTAAAACGTAGTTGCTTTGTCAATGAGAAGCTGTCATTGTGATAATAAAGCTGTACTTAAATTGGGAGAAATAATACTCAAAGTCAACCTTCACTAAGACATATTCAGTAAGAAGTTTTAGTTAGTACTACATGTTTCGAACGTATAGACGTTCATCTTCAGGAGAAGCATAGTTACATAGTACTAGTTACATACTAGTCACTCACAATTTTCTGTACTATGTAACTATGCTTCTCCTGAAGATGAACGTCTATACGTTCGAAACATGTGGAACTAACTAAAACGTCTTACTGAATATATCTTAGTGAAGGTTAACTTTGAGTATTATTTCTTCCAATTTAACTAACCACTTCACTTCAAGTATGGACTACTTCTTCAAATTAAAGCTGTATTTGTTTTGATTGTTGTCTAAACGTTTTTTCTCGGTTTTTCAATTCATTGATTAACTTTGCCTTTGCCTTTAAACGTGTGTACCTATGTAGATTTTTGTGTATTTACGTTTTATTTAATCGTCTATTTAAAAACATATTCTTGGGTAGTGAGATGTAGGTAAATCCTATTAAATAAATAAACATATTAAATGAAATAGTCTGCTCTATTAGAATAGCAACAATACGCGTCAGTGGAATTGTTTCTTCTAATGTCACACAACCCGCTGCTCTCTATACAAAAGCGATGGGTCCCTGACACCTTCACTTTGTAATTCACAGAACGAATATATTGTCCAAAAACTGAAAATTACTTATTTTGATAAATTGACTAATAAATTATTTTTTCTTTAGCGTGGGAGGCAAGAATGGACAGCCACGGCCGCGTCTTCTACATCGACCACGCGACTCGTACCACATCCTGGACCAGACCCGTGGGCAACTCGAGCACCACCTCGAACATAGTGGGCGCCGAGCAGCACAGACGACAGTTAGATAGGCGATACCAAAGCATTAGGAGAACCATAAGCTCAAATAGGTTAGACGGCGCTGACATGGTGGATATGCCGCCGGCGTGTAGGTTGTTAAGTCGACCGGATTTTTTCACTATTTTGCATATGAACCAGGTAAGGCGAAAATTGTTTCCTTAAAATACCAATAGGTGATTTCGAATCCGGAAAAGTCAAGTGGCTAAAAGAAAAGATCACCTTGTGTTTAGATTCCTCATATACATATTATGTATGCCTTAAAATATACCTTTCCTGATTTTTTTTTTAAATTTTGGCATGGTGCTGGTAGGTACAACAGATAATTATTACCAAATGAACAATATGTTTAGTGTACTTTACAAATACACAGTCCAACAATATATCTACATATCCATAATTAAGGCCCGGCCCTAGCCGGAATATTGCGACGCGGCCCGGTCCGGCCCATTAATCAAAACCGAACAGCCTGACAAGCCTGGCAGACCCGGCATACCCTCCAGACTCGAAAAAAATTATTAGGGCTTGAAAATTATTTTTCCAACGACTACCTATGAAAATGAGAAAAAAAGCACGGGTAATTTCAACGACGAGAAACTTTTGTCCACGGTTAATTTGGCTAGAAAGCGCCGTATATCACATGCGTGTTGATAAAAAATATTTCAACTGTAGTGATGAAATAAAAGGCACACTATTTAATTTAAACAAGCCAACCCCTATTTACTAAAAAAAACAAATTTTAGAAAGCAGTAATTTTTAATTGTTTAACTACTTATTTATCATGGTATTTGTCGAGTGATTCAGAATTATAGTGTGAAAATACGCCATCTGAAATTATAAAAAATACTATTAATATACTGGAAAATCTATTATTAGAAAAAATAAATCGCGCTAAAGAAAGTGTCATGTATTATACAAAAAATCCTTACTGGTACCAATAGCGTAGAGAATAGAGCTCTAGTGGGGTGAATTTTTAAAATTTATTTGAATAATTTTTTCATTCTGATTAATCTAGAAGTCAATCTAGGGTTAGTTCTTTCCATGATTTATAAAATATGAAAAAATAAAAAATTTAAACTACAAATAAATGACAAGCCTATTGACAAACTATGAAACCAGATATTAAGTGAAACATAATCCTAAGTATGCTAATTACACAAACATCGTTTTATAAAATATGTCGTGGAAGATATAGCTGAAAAACATATTGTAACTGTGCTGCGCACGCTGCCATATCGTTGCGAACTAAATCCTATATAACTTAGCATAACATAACTTAACTTGTAGCAAGACACAACACAACATTCAAAATAAAAGACGTTAAGCTACTGTTTGATCAAGCCATTAAGGAAGTGACACCAAAGAACTGGCGCAAAACAGTCCATCGTGTCATTAAAGAAGAGGAGAAAATGTGGGATCTTGACCACCTGGTCGTTCAGACCGTTGACCCGTTAATTATAAGGTCAAGAGGAGATGACAGTTCCTTAGATGACGAAGAATATTATGATTATTTATAATTTAATTTCTGTATACCTACCTAATGTATTTTTTTATAATGTTTAATAAAAAATAAGTGTACCTAATACTATGTACATAATCCACGCCTTTGTCACACCATTTTCATTGTTTGTGAATGTATAACAATAGGCAAAACTCATAAATTGACCCAAACCCGGGTGGTACTACCTGCACTTGATGAAAATAAAGAATTTTGCATTGAAATCAATGCAAAATTATGAAAGTAGCTTAAATATTCGTTGAGTCAATCTGTAATACCTAATGAGCTTTTTACTCTACACCTTTCTGAAATATACTATTGGTATTTGTGTTGTTTTAACCAGATGTTCCTCTTTATCCTTTAAATCTCTCTTTGCTCCTACTATTCACTCCTATTATTATTTATTGATTTTTTATTTCAGGAAGCTACCTCATTATACAATAGACATCCCACCTTGAAACACATGATAATCAGGATACGAAGGGACCCGAACTATTTCGAGAAATACCAACACAACAAGGAGCTTGTCGCTTTAATCAATTTATTCGCAGATACCAGTAAAGACTTACCCGAAGGGTGGGATACTAAGAATGACGCAAGCTTAAAGGTACAGACATAATCAGCTTTATTTAAAATGTATTGAAACGATGTAAAAAAGTAAAGTAAAATTAAAGAGACAAATATTCGACGGTCTTTATGCAGTGGCGGCTCGTCAGGTAAAGTAGGTGAATGGACTCTTCACCGTGAAGGGACTCTTCACCAAAAAAAAAAAACCAGGAGGAAAGTTTTTCGACTATATTAAATATTAATATACCAATACAGCTACCATTTTAGCCCTTAAAAAATAATTATGTTCGAATTAATAATATTAATTTAATCCGAATGTAGCTATGCATAATAGGGCCACGGTTAACTCCGATGGACAATAATTATAAACACTCGTGCATTTTGGCACGCCCCAGTCGACCGTGTCCGTTAACTCAAAGCAAGTGAAGACCCAACGCCCAACAAGGCTTTGATATTCACCGTTGCTATGGTTACGTGACGTCAGTCACGCAAACAGCATGTAACAATTTGCATTATGATGAAGGGCAATTTAAAAATAGATCAGTCATATGCACCATTGTTTTAGCATTGGTTCACCTAACCTTAAGGTATTTATTTTAAGGCTTCGCGAAACTTATGGTTATAGATATCGTTTTTACGTGATTTACTGTGTGATTAAAAAGTTTTGTTTTTATTTTTCAATTAATTCAGTAGTGTACCTACCTACTAGTTGTGTGTTTTAAAAATGAACCCAATTAATGAAATAGTTTGTAATTTGTTGGAAACTCCATTCAGTCGTTGGACAGATGAGGATAAGAGAGACGTTTTGTTACGCGGGTTTTTAGTCAATGTTTGTTTAAGTACCCACACTATACCTAGCTCTTCACCATTTTTTTATACCGCGAGCCGCCACTGCTTTATAAAGAAATTAAAGTTTATTAAAATAACTGCTTACTTTTCGCATCGATAGATATGTTTTTCGTTAATAATATTTTCCATTGCTTATTAACCCGACTAACATTGAGTACTTTTTTGTGCCAGCCCTTCTTTATTGACCATACTAACAAGAAAACCACCTACATTGATCCACGGCTTCCCCTTGAAGGTGTTTCCATTGGTAGAAGGTTCTCTGATGACGGAGAAGTAAGTAGAACCTGCATGCACGTCCATGATGAAAAGGAAAAAGGGGTGTTCGTTAATGACGCGAATAACATTAAGAAAACTTCTGGGTATAGGATGAGCCCGCAAGGGAAAGCGTTCTGCGTATAATCTCGAAGCAGCAGCCGCATTTTGACGACACTCACCGTAAATTAGCACCATATCTACTAGGCCATTTTCAAATTTTACCATTTTCACGTGTCGCCAATTTAAAATTAACTTGCTTCAGAAAAACACACCGCAGCATATTGCCAAATAACTCACCACCGACCCGTAAATTGCATGACTAATAAGAGATAAGACAAACAACATAAAGTATAGCAGGCTACGTTTTGATGACCAGGCCCGCACTTAGATTTTTACTTCTGTATCTTGCCTATTTTTAAGTTTTTTGAAAAAAGGTATTTGAAAATGTTGTTTATTTTAATGCCTTCTATACACAGCTAAAAAAGAAATATCAACTTAGGAATCACCCTGTATATAATATTGTTTTAAGTGTTTTTTTAACTAAAATAACGAGTTTCTCTTCCCTTTTTTTTTCAATTATCCATAAATTCTGTTGCTGAACACGTATGTTTACACGACATGTAACACATTTCATTTTCACCACCATTTTAATTACTGAATCATCTAAATATTTTTTCAAACTTAACATCAGAAATGTCATTGTATATTTTTTTGGTTTTCAGAGCTAGATAGAGCTTAATTTTAATGTGAATATTATTGGGATTATGGTGAATTTTTATTTAAACCGCAAGTTAGGGCTAGTGATGCATTCGCATTTAATTTCTTTTAAATCAATATTCCGACTTCTTTTCGGTTTATTAACAAAGCGACCGAGACCCGTCTTAGGGTAGCGATTATCTACAGTTATGAATTAATAAAAGCAAAAAACGAATATTTGGGAAATTTGCCCATATTTCTTCTTCTGCGTTTATTGCTTTGTGTGTTGTTTTTTTAAAACTTTAAACTGTAGGTAATTGTGCTTCAAAAATGGGTATATTTGGTCGATTTTTAAAAGGTCTTTTTGGAAACGTGATAGCGTTTCGAGCTAATTTTTAAGTTAAACCAAAAATTTCATAAAAATGCATTACTAAATTGTCAATAAATCTATAAAGATTTACATTTTTTATTATATGTACTCTTAATAAATTCACAACCAATAATATGTGGTTTTCATCTAAACTGCTGGACAATTGCTTTCGAGCAAGAAAAATTTCGCCTAAATGTAACAGTTAATATTTTCTGAACCAGATATGATATCGACCTACGGTTTTGAATGGTTGATAGATTCATCTCTTGGGAAACAATTGTCAATGTTGAATTTTCTTTAACTGTCAGAAAATTTTATATACAGGGTGTTAAAGAAGACGATGATTTTTGCTCCAATTTTAATGGCGTGTAACTTTCACAATAATATTTTTAAATTTTATCACTCTACGTCAATTAAATTACTGGTTCATAGCAAAGAAAGTAATTTGTCAAATTTTTGATATCTGCTATATTTTAAGAAATACCGATTTTTTTGGAAAACCTTGCTTTATTTCAACTATTGGTAGCTAGATTTCACTGTGCGTTTACCGTGCAAACTTTGCGAGTAGGTAATTATTATACCTTATAAAAAGCTTGATTATGTTCAGTAACAATAGTTGTACTTAAATGTTATGATGTACAGTGGCGTACCTATAAACACCTGTATGTCTATGGTTTATGAGTATCTCACCATTTTTCACGATATTGGAAAGTACTCGAAATTAATAAATACATTTTTTCCAAAAATTATCTGTTAAAATTTTGTAAACACAACATAATGTACCTGTAGTGTGATATAAAAAACTAAAAAAATAAGAAAAAATTTACCTAAACTAGGGGCGAGTACTTTCCGATATAAAACAATCGTGAAAAATTGTTAGATACTCATATACCATAGACATACAGGTGTTTATAGGTACGCCACTGTACATCATAATATTTAAGTACAACTATTGTTGCTGAACATAATCAAGCTTTTCATAAGGTATAATAATCACTCGCAAAGCTTGTACAATAAACGCACAGTGAGATCTAGCTACCAATAAGTTGATATAAAGCAAGGTTGTCCAAAAAAATCGGTATTTCTTAAAATATAGCAGATATCAAAAATTTGACAAATTACTTTCTTTGCTATGAACCAGTGATACAAATATTATTGTGAAAGTTACACGCCATTAAAATTGGAGCAAAAATCATCGTCTTCTTTAACACCCTGTATATAAAATTTTCTGACAGTTAAAGAAAATTCAACATTGACAATTGTTTCCCAAGAGATGAATCTATCAACCATTCAAAACCGTAGGTCGATATCATATCTGGTTCAGAAAATATTAACTGTTAAATTTAGGCGAAATTTTTCTTGCTCGAAAGCAATTGTCCAGCAGTTTAGTTCAACTTCATAACTAGAACTACCTACCACTTAATTTTTTAATACATTTTATTAACATTTGTCTTCCTCACACTTACATTCACTTCTTTTTCCATATTTTCTGACTAGCCCATAATTCTCTTTTCTTAAATGATTCTTCACGTAAGCCTCGCCGTTCTACTCATTAAACCGTTTTTCGTCTAACCTACAATTTTAATGCTCCATTAAGAAGATATCCACTAGTTTCTTCGTTTTTTTAATTTCTTCTCCTGAAGATTAATGCTTCTGCATTCGAAACATGTAGAGGATTTTTTTAAATCAAAAATATTTTATTAATATAACAATGGAGGAAGACTTTGTGTTCTTATTTCTTTTCTTCTGAATTTCCACTCCACTTTAAGTACGGAATATTTCTTCAAGTTTAAATAAGTAAGTACTTCGATTTTTCTCGGAATTCTATTTATATATAACATAAATATGTATTTATAAGTATAAATAAATATTATTGACAAATCTATATTGCCGAAGTTTTTGGCCCACTTGAGATTTATTTGTGGGATTTATTGCTCATTTAAGTACCCACAATTAATAATTTTCTTTGTTTTTGTAAGTTTAATAGACAAAGTAATAAAAGTTGGTTAAGATCAGTTTTTATTTACAGTAAAACGGTATTAATATTTTATTGCTGATTGTATTTATAAAACTTTATTTTAACATAATATAAGCATTTAAATAAAGTAGATATCTATTAGTTTGTGAAAGAAAATATAATAAACGCTATCAAAATGGTATGTAACTAAGTACACATTATGAATAAAGTATGATTAGAATAATAGATCCATAGCGCAAGAAGAAATAAATTGAGCACGGACATCGTAGGCGGAGTACTCAAATTTCCGAGCGTGACAGGGACAATCCGATCCAGTTGTACAGTATACAGGGTAGCCTGCTCTTAATGCAGGATTCCATAGCATATAAACTACTCAACTTTTTAATAATTATATTTCAAAAACATAGTCGTAAGGAGACAGATCTACAATCTAAAATTATTTTAAATTATACAGTGTGTCCCTAATAATAGTCAAGGCATATCCAAAATATTTTTTTTAGATGGAACACCCCATATTATATTATTTTCTAATTTCCTATAAAATTCCACGTATATTTTGTGTGAAATGTCATATGTCTAAATTCAATTTAGTTTTTGAGATATTAACGTTCAGAATATGGCATTTTCAGAATTTGACCGGTTGTAATAAAATCTCAGAGAAAAATGGTTTTCACCTTCCTATCGTAGTTTTTATTCTCTATCCAACGAGATCAACTTTCGGTTTAACGTGTTAAACCAAAAAAATAGTTTAACGGTTTTAACTTTTAGATAGAGAATAAAAAACTAAGTGGGAGGTGTTAAACATCCATATCTAAAAAACAATTGAATAAATATATACGGTGTTCCATTTAATTATTTTATTATTGATTATTTGGGACACCCTGTACAATTTAAAATAATTGTAAATTGTAGATCTACAATACCTCCTTATAACTTGTTTTTGAAAAATATTAAAAAATTGAGTAGTTTAGATGCTATATAGTCCTTTCAATTACTGGCTGGATGCACGTCACAACTCGCAAATACATAATCATAAAAAAAAATATAAGGTATCTCTATCTCTGTTATTAATTAAAGGGTACTGTCAATTGACGTAAAAATTCGTTGTGGCAACCTTTATCATTTCGATTACGCGTTAAAAGTGATTTCAAAGCTAAAAATAGTTACTTGGAACCTATTCTGAAAGAGGTCATTTTGAAGCGTATTTAAATCCTGACAGATTTGAAAAAATATACGGTTTAATCAACGACATTACTCGAATCTAAAATTACGTCAGAAGCTGTGACGTGCATCCAGCCAGTAATTGTAAGAACTTTATGGAATCATGCGTTGAGAGCGGGCCACCCTGTATTTTTTCAGACCCGAACAGGCCCAACTTAGAAATTTTCTAATAATAGGATACCTTATTAAGTTGATTCTAACACCACAAGCTTACAGCATATTGTAATATCAACTACACAATAAGAATAATTATTATTGTGCCATTTGTTTTATTTGAAAGTTTTTCCAAGCAGAATACAAACGTAACCAACGTTATTAAGTTTCTCAACTCATTTCACTTGTAAGCATCGGTGGTTCAGTGGTAGAATGCTCGCCTGCCACGCGGGCGGCCCGGGTTCGATTCCCGGCCGATGCAAAGTTTTTTTTTACTTTTTTTTCCATCGATTTGGTTGCACAATATTAATAAAAGTACAAATAGTATACAAAATTTAAATAGGAAACTTAACTGTATTTTTCTTTCGGCCATAAAGTTGCGGATGTTTTGATCGTACTACAAATCTCACATTAAAAACAAATAAATTAGGAATTAACATCGTTTTTACAAGTAGTATGTAATCTATTGTGAGCAATTTTAGACAACAAAAGAGTTTATTTTTAGAAATGAGTCAGGCAAATTTACAATTAGTTTTTTTTTAGAAATTTACCTCATTACTCAAAATTTTTCTTGTAATGAACCTCTATAAAAATTAAGTAAAAATTTTGCTTTAGGATGCCATGACCATGGGTGAGGTTTAGTAGGGACGGACCCAAAGAGGAAACTTGGGAACCACGTCCAATTTTTTTTTACTTTCTTGATATTCTGCCTGTACGTCCAAAAATGTTGTTTTTTACATGTTCATTATAATTCCCTACATTTACACTTCGTGGTATGGTATGCATCATGTTAATTTCAGGTTTGGTGCCGTTTAGTTAGACACTTTATAACTATGACGCCAGAGGGCGCATTTATTCATTTTATATTTATTTTTACGAGTTTAATCTTTATCTCAAAAGAGGCGATAGAGGGTGTTTGTCTTGCCGTAGGAGGGATTTGAAGAGACACACGCATATTTGCAATTTATATTAAGCCTTCTTTCTTTACAACAATAAATAATGGAATAATATGTAATTTAAATTGTGTACACACATTTGTAATAAAACTGCAACCTTATGTACATAATAAAATAAAAGCATATTAAAACGGTATATCAGTTGTAAATTTTCCTTATTTTAATCACAATCAGATTGTGTCCTTTCAATTTGTTTTTATAAAAATCAGTGTCAATTGTTTAACATAATGTTATGTGGAGTGCACAGTGTAATGTTGGTTTTTAAAAGACCACGTGTTTGGGTAATTCCTTTTTATCCTAGATTTTCAGGGTTTGTTGTTTAAAAAGGATTCCCTAAATTACTAAAATTTCAAGTGTTTTGACGGCCATTGTTTGTTAAGACCTTCTCCATTTGTCAGTTTGTTAGGTTGAACATGTACGACAGTCGTGCTGCGCCGTTTTACTAAAAAGAAATATTATGAATTATATTCTGTGACGGAACTTTTGAACTACCCTTTTTTTTATTAAGAAAGAGCATATACGGGCAGCCAAATTTAAAATCACAAGAAACCTACTGAAGTATTTAAAATATGTCCAATATAATATGATAAAGATTTATCACTGAAAACATTCATTTAATAAAACAATAACACACATGATTTAACAACACTGAAATTAGCTAGTAGCCAATTATTCTTATTTATAAATAGTCACTTTTATATTTTAATATATAGCTGGTTAAATAAAAGGTGCCAAGTGTTTTACTGGTTACTAACATTATATGTCTTGCCCATAAATTAGAAAACTCATTTTTATTTGGGGTAACTTCCTTATTGGCCAGAGATTCGGCAATTTTCACCTCTGTGCGACCTATATAATTTAATTTTTGTTGCTTTTACCCTTTTAGGGGGTAAGTTTGGCAATATCCTTTTTAAGTGGACGTCTGCTGTCTAAAATAAAGCTGCATGCAAAATTTACTATTACTATTTACTAAATTTATTTAATACAATTTTATTATTTATGATAGGTATAAGATTTCAAGAAATATTTATGAAATTCGAAATGTTATTAAATTTAATGTAATCAGAGGAACAAAATTTAAACTTTCAGGCCCCAGTACCACCTCCACGCCCCACAGCGTCAACGGCGAACGTCCAGACGAACATCCCCGAGGTGCCAGTGGCGTACAACGACAAGGTAGTGGCGTTCCTGAGGCAACCCAACATTTTCGACATTTTGAAAGAGAGACATCCTCCCGTGGGCAACTCGGCCTCGCTCAGGGATAAAATCAATGCTGTTAGAGTGGATGGAACTACGGCACTGGATAGACTGAGTCATGACGTTAATCTTACTATCCTGCTGAGGTAAGTTTAGCTAACTTTTTTTAATGGATGTGGTTTTTAAGTTGTTTTTGGGGTGTTTTATATTTTTTCTTCGATAGAGTTTTGCGTGGGCAGTAAAACAAGAAAAAAATCAGTTTGAACCCCACCAACAGCGCTTGGTAGATTTGCCACTGTAGATGACAATAACAACAGGAACGCGGTGTTGTAAAGATTGTTACCGCACAGTTGTATAATAAAATAAATAAATAAATAAAAATGCCTTTATATTACGTAAAAAAGAATAACACAATGAAAGTTGAAAGGGTGGCGGTATTCAACTACGTTGCTCATACAACCACCAAATAATAAATAATATTATATGCTAAAAATACTAAAAATAATTACATTAAAACGCTAGAGTATACATAGTGGTTTTAAGCTATTAGGGGATCTCTCTTATGTTTAATAAATAGTTTTAAGAGTCTGCTAAAAGACTCAAGGGTGGGGGCTCCCTTGACATTAGCAGGTAACGAGTTATATAATTTGCTCGCATTGTAGGTAAATGAACGTTGGAAGAGGGCAGTGCGGTGTTTAGGGATATTAAACAGATGCATGTGACGAGTCTGACGATCGTGTACATCGGCACCCGTCGTCAGTCTCTCGAATATGTAAAGTGGCTCGTGCGTCTGGAGTACCTTATAAATGCATTTGCATAATTGAATTTTAAATCTTTCGTCACAATTAAACCAACCGGACATCTGGAGGTATTGAGAAATGTGATCAAATTTGCGGAGATTATACGAAAATCTAAGGCATGAGTTTTGAATTTTTTGTAAGCTGTACTTATCCTTCTGAGTCAAGCAAGGCCAGAATACTATGTTGCAATAAGCAGAGTGTGATAGAATCAAGGAATCAGTCAGTCTTAACTTAATATTCAGATCGAGAATGTCTTTATGAACATATAGGAGTTTTAATTTGAAAATTGACTTCTGAATAATTGAAGATACATGATTACCAAAACGCAGTTCATTATCCAGGAAAACGCCTAGATTTTTACAGACTACTTTAGGCTCCAACAGAGTTTCACCAAGTTTAATATTGAGGTCATTTAAATTTTTCCCTCTGTCAAAGACCACCAACTGCGTTTTGCTAGCGTTTAAAATAAGACCATGAGCATTTGAGAGTTCAGAGATAGTTTTAAGGTCATCATTAATTCTTCCTACAGCTATGTCCATTTCAGTAGAATTAAAACAAAAGATAAGCTGAGTATCATCAGCATATTGATGGTTGCTACAGTACTTTAGGTACCTGGAAAAATCAGCTGTATAAATTGAGAATATTAACGGTCCCAAGATACTTCCCTGTGCCACACCCCTAGACACTCCCAAGGACGTAGAACAAGTTCCTCTAAATATTGTTTTTTGCTGTCGGTCAGTAAAATAGTTTTTAAAAAATGTAAGCACACCGTCTCCAAGACCAAAATATTTGAGTTTAGCATTTAAAGTGTCATGGTTTAACGTGTCGAATAATCGTTATGTTGTGTAACATCCTAATTTAAGAATACATTTTGCAGAAAGCCCTTGTACTAGTATAAATGAAAGGAAACTTTTATGGTATTACAATTAATTCAGTTTAAAAATGCGCGACGCAAAAAAAAAGTATTAAATTTCGTAATTAGCAAATTTTTATTCCAAACAGGTTTTTTCCCAATTTAACAATAAGAAAACAATCAAGCTAGTGATTCAGTATTCAGTGATTATTTAAGAAATCTAAAATACAAGTTGTCACTTGTAAGGAATTTTCTAAATAGTTTAAAATATCACTGTTATTATATAGGTTATTTTTTGTAACTGTAATGTTGGGTTGCACAAATTTTTTACGCAGTAATTAACCAAACAACTTGGATTGTGACAACAGTATCGGTGGCAGAAATTATTTACTCGCAAGGCCACGGCGAAAGAGCTTAAGTGATTCAGACCTGGTTATAGGGAAGAGGGGGAGGGAGGGGGGGGGGGGGATCCACCTAACAACGATTTCTATGCTTTTATACCTTTTAATGCTTTGGGGGTTGTATTATTATAAATGTATGTAATAAAATAATAGTATTCAAAAAATACATAAAAAATAAAAAGTTAAAATTATAAATATTAAATTAAATTAGACGGGCGGAAGCTTTCCTATTAAGTGAAGGTGATCATTTCCAACAATTTTTATAAAACAAAATTTTTCATTTTCAATATTAATAATAATAAAAAGTAGAGCTAATTTAATTTAATTATTTTAATTAAGAACGGTGTGCCTGAGAAAAAAAACGCAAGAGACCATTTTTATGCAGAATTGACCAGGCTAATCCGAAATAATATCCACATGGAAAAATATCAGTGGCGTCCCACTTTTTTTCTAAAAAATATATAACTGCTTCTTCATTTAAAGTTTTAAAAATTATTCTATTGGCGATACCGCTGAAACGAACGGAGATATCGAGCTGCTGTTTAAATATTTTTTCTAGCAAATTTCATCTACTTTTCGATTATGGTATCATAATTATACCTAGCATTTTTTTTGGGAACTATTATGGACAACTAAATACGATTGGTGAATTTCTCTTCCAAACAGTCTTTAGTTTGCTAAAATCGGATAAGTCTTTTATTAGTTACAGCGATTTAAATGATTACACTTTCAACAGCTTCCCCCCTCTTATTAAAGTCGGTACGTCAATGAGCATAAGACCAAAATGATGCATAATTGTCCAAGCTTTTTAACGGTGTTACCAAAGGTATACCTCAATGTGTAATTTTCGGAGATATGTAAAATTTTAAAATTTACTTTTCAATTACGCCCTCTTGCGGCAAAATTCGGAACTTAAAAATTGTTGCCAGGATTTTCTCATGGCCATTTTAGTTATCATTTTTTTCCCCGAGTTTCTATGCCCAGTAGTTTCCAAGATAAAGCCTTTCTTATTGAATCACCCGGTACATTAATATTTAATATTGTCGAAAAACTTTCCTCCTGGTTTTATTTTTTTTTTTTTGGTAAAGAGCCCACTGTTATATCTCAATTTTCGCACAATTTCGTGCACTCTTTGGAAAAAATTGTTCTATGCATAGACTTTGGAATAAATGTTTTGAATCAAATATAAAAAATAACAAATTACATCTGACAGATTTGCATCTTTTTGAAGTATATTCTTAACCTCACTTTTGCAAAGCTCCCCATTGTGAATCCGGTCGCGCTAAAATGTATCGTGTTAAATTGCCGTTACTCTTGGCCCGAATTACAATAATACTTAACAATTCATGTATAGAATTTTTTAATCGAAGCGTTAAATTTATTAACACCTTAGAAATTCCTGATTCGACTACAGGAAACACCCCGTCCAAATAAATTAATTATTTAATAGAAAATTGATATAATTATGAAAGCTAATTTTAAAGTTAATAATAAAATAAGTACCTCCGTAATTGTTTTCAATTCGCGGTGACCTAAATAAAGTACTCCGCCCTAATAAAATTAAAAACGTAAACAATGAAAAAGATTGTAAAAAAGCACATTTTGATTTAGTTTTTGTATTGGAGCTGAATACCATTTAGTAGATAATTTTAATGACTTAGCCACGTTCGTCCTTGTTACCGTTTTTCCTCATTAGAACATGTAAATTATTTATCAAAAACAATTATTATAAGTCGTATACATATACATATATACTGACTGAGACTGAGTCATGTATTTTAATCTACACAAAGTATTTTCCCTTTACTTTTCTTAGTTACCGCGCAAAACCTAAAAAATTAATAGTTATTTGTCCACACAATGATTTTTTACAAAAGCGCATAATAATTCAATATAATCATCTACAACAGAAGAAGTTTATTACCTTCAAAGTTCTTGATGAAGAGGATTTGATCAATATTTCTAAATTCTTCTCCAAGGTTACCAGGTCCATGCGAAATTATATCTATATACCGGATGACAACGAAATTACTGCCCAGCTTATCACGTCCTTATAAAATAAAACATTATTATGAAATTTTTGTAAGTTATATCGTTACACTGTGCGCACATTTTCAGTATTTAAATGTCTGACTGTCACTTCCGGTTAAGCCGAAAGTGTACTATGTATTGTACATAGTATTAGGTACCTACACTTATTTTTTATTAAATATTATAAAAGAAAATACAAAAAATAAATTATACAGAAATTAAATTATAAAAAATCATAATATTCCTCGTCATCTGAGGAACTGTGATCTCCTCTTGACGTAAAATTAACGGGTCGACGATCCGATCGATCAGGTGGCCAAGATCCCACATTTTCTTCTCTTCTTTAATGACATGATGGATTGATTAACGGGTCGACGATCCGATCGATCAGGTGGCCAAGATCCCACATTTTCTCCTCTTCTTTAATGACATGATGGATTGATTTTCGCAAGTTCTCTGGTGTCACTTTCTTAATTACTTGATCAAACAGTAGCTTAACGTCTTTTATTTTGAATGTCGTGTTGTGTCTTGCTACAAATCCTTTCATTTGCGCCCATATAAGTTCTATAGGATTTAGTTCGCAACGATATGGCGGTGTGCGCAGCACAGTTACACTATGTTTTTTATCTATATCTTCCACGGCATATTTCATAAAACGATGTTTGTGTAAATTTGCTATAGTTAATAGTTTCTTCTTTATTAAATTATCTTCTTTTTTTTTCTTTGGTTAGTTATTATAAATAATGTAATGGAACTGGACGGAATTTCCCATTTATTACTCTACACCTTTCTGAAATAGACTATAGTATTATATATTACCAGCGCGGGTGGGCGACGAACCGATGAGGCAGGAGAGGCGACTGCCCCACTTTGCCCCCTGTGGCTAAGTCACTGTTGAAATACCGTTATTAACTTGAAGGTTAAAATATATTATTCAAATTCCCAAATCACCTCTGAAATAAAGAAAAAACTAATGCAAATAATTCAGTTATCAATCAACTCGTCTCATTTCAAAAATAAACTGTCTAATCTACAAAACTAATGAAAACTGGACATTAGCATGTCTTTTTTAAGGAGATTCAATTTATAAATAATAATTAATAAGAACAATGCTGATTACCTAACTGTAGACAGAATAAACCAATTACCCAAGATATACAATGCAAAAAATTTTCTGTCGCTGCTTCTTTCATGGGTTGAAATGTTAATATGCGTTACAAAAATAATTGAGTTGGGTTGAATATCGATTCTATTTTATACAGGGTGAATGAACATTAGTTATAACACCTTTGCATCAAGTATGAAATATGTTTTTTGGCGCATTTATTTTTTTTTCGAAAAATTATCTGATCAAAATATGTTCAAGTAAAAAATATGAATATTTAAATGATTTCATTAAGGTTTGGTTAAAATAATTTCGAGTTGATTTTTTGTCAATGTAAAACATATAGCATCCGTGCTGTATGAAAAAAAACAACACTAATACAGGGTGTTTCACTGTGGATGTTCTATCCATTTAGACGTTTATGGAAAACGGGTGATACTTTTTCGCCAAAAATTTGGTTGCTCAAATAAACAACCATAATCTATTGTTTTAAAATATTTTCAGTAAGCGGCGTTGCCGCTTCTGTCCGAAACTGGTGGCAACATAGTTATTTTAAATGGAACACCCTATATATATATTTTTTTCTAATTCCCCATACAATTCCACGTATATTTTGTATAATATGTCAAATTCCACTGTTTTTGGTTTAAAATATGCCAATTCAGACTTTGACAGGCTGTAGCATTGGAACGGCCGTAGCCTTCGTTACGTTATCGAAGGCTTTGGAACGGCGCATCTAAGAAAAAAATTGTTTTCACCTCTCTATCTTCATGTGTCTTTGCCTGTAACTAAATATACCTCGGAATTTCTCATAATATTGACTTTTTTAGTTTACATTTCAGTCTTTGTATCTTAAGAGTGAAGTCTGGTGATACATTCGCCATTTCAATTTTTGATTAATATTTCTTATCCTTTTCGCTTTATTCAAAAGGGGGCCAAATAGCCGTCCTCGAGTAGCACAGCTTTTAACTAAAGAAATTTTGATTAATAAAAACAAAAAATTCTGAAATGTGTCCATTTTTCTGCTTTTATTACTTTATAAATTTAAACTTGTTTAACTTTAAATTGTAGGTAATTATGCTTAAAATGTCGGTATTTGGACGATTTTTGGATAAAAGGAAAAAGTAACGAAATATCGATCAATAAACGAAATGGCGAATGCGTTACTAGACCACACTCTTAATATATTTTTTAAATTTTTCATGATCCCAGATCCTGTTATTTAAAAAAATAGAAATTTTTACCTATAAGTATTCACACTCGCAGTAATTATGTTGATTACCTACATCTTTTGACATAGTAAAAGGCTTTTTTTGTTACTATTTACTTATTACCCCTATAATTACATTTTGCACTTATCTAATTAAGTTAAAGGCAAATAAAATAAATGACAATATCCTTCCTCTCACATGTTTTTTAATATTAAATGTAAAAAAGTCGTTGAAGAAAATGACTTTATTTTGCTCACGGAATGGTAAACAGGCAAAGCTCGTTTTAGACATTTATTTATATGATAATTAGATTATGAAAAAAAAAAACAGAAATCTCTTTAGTGATTATAGTAACAAGTATTTGTGCATCGCCTGGTGACGAGGAGGGAGAAAGGGGCGATTACCCCCCATAAATGCCGAAAATCTTCTTAATTTTCCCTATTCTCATTAAACAAAGTTTCCGGCGGCGTTAGTTTTGTTAGCACTTTAGTCCTTGTTACCGTTACTACAGTGGCGGCTTGCGGTCTTAAAAAATGGTGAAGAGCTTGGATTAGTGCGGGTACTTAAACAAATATTGACTAAAAATCTGCGTAACGAAAGGTCTCTCTTATCCTCATCTGTCCAACGACTGAATGGAGTTTCCAACAAATTACAAACTATGTCATTAATTGGGTTCATTTTTAAAACACACAACTAAGTAGGTACGCACACTACTGAATTAACTGAAAAATAAAAACAAAACTTTTTAATCGCACAGTAAATAACGTAAAAACGATATCTATAACCGTAAGTTTCCCGTCTTAAAATAAATACCAAGGTTAGGCGAACCAATGCTAAAACAATGGTGCATACGACTGATCTATTTTTAAATTGCCCTTCATCATAATGCAAATTGTTACATGCTGTTTGCGTGACTGACGTCACTTAACCATAGCTACGGTGAATATCAAAACCATGTGGGGCGTTGGGTCTTTACTTGCTTTGAGATAACGGACACGGTCGGCTGGGGCGCGGCAAAATGTACGAGTGTTTATAATTATTGTCCATCGGAGTTAACCGTGGCCTTATTATGCATAGCTACATTCGGATTAAACTAATATTATTAATTCGAACATAATTATTTTTTAAGGGCTATAATGGTAGCTGTATTGGTACATTAGTATTTAATATTGTTGAAAAACTGAAGAGTCCCTTCACCACCTTCACCTGACGAGCTGCCACTGCTCATTAATAAAAATTTCTGACGGTCCTATTTTCGTTAGCACTTTAGTCCTTGTTACTGTTACTATAGTGATACAAACAAGGGAGACTCCTGCCCCTACTACTGGTACACGAGTATAATTGAATTAAAAAATACCCACATAAATCATAAATGAAAAAAAAAATATTTTGTTAATAGGAAAATAATTGTTTTATAGTTTTTTTATTATTCTTTAATTTTTTTTTTTAATTTACAAAACTCCCACGTTTATTTTTCTGTCAATGTGTTGTTATTAATATAAGAAAAATCACGACACACGACATGTTATTAAAATAGTTTTAAACTTTATACTATAATTATTTTATTAGACACACAAGCTTTACATAAAATTAAAGTGTTTATTTTGCTTTATTTAAAAGAATTATCAAACTGTCAAGCCTCTTTATATACAGGGTGTCCCAGATAAGCATGCACTGTACAGGGATCTTGTAAACCATAGAAGATACAGAGATGGTTAAATTAGAAAAAAGTTGCGCCGTACTAAATTCTGCGACATTATGTTTTTAAATTTAAAAATCTCCGATTCCTTTCGAAAATTTTTGGGCAAAACCGAATTTTTAAGATTTGTTTTTTATTTTTTCCTGGCCTTATTTGCAGAGGTATGTTAAAATAAAGTTTATATTCTCATTACCATTTTTTCTTCTCTACAAGCTGGTGTAGATTTTTAATCCGACATTTCGTTTTTTCAAAACCATCATCAAATTTTCTTTTTTAAATGGTCGGGAAATTTTATTTTAATATTTTTAAATTCCCCTCCTCCAGTTTGGCTCAATTTCGGCGTTGGCCATAGGCGCAGGGAAAGTTTGTGCATTAAATTATTTATGATAACTAATCAAAGAAAAAAAAAGAAGATAATTTAATAAAGAAGGAACTATTAGCTATAGCAAATTTACACAAACATCGTTTTATGAAATATGCCGTGGAAGATATAGCTGAAAAACATAGTGTAACTGTGCTGCGCACACCGCCATATCATTGCGAACTAAATCCTATAGAACTTATATGGGCGCAAGTGAAAGGATTTGTAGCAAGACACAACACGACATTTAAAATGAAAGACGTTAAGCTACTGTTTGATCAAGCCATTAAGGAAGTGACACCAGAGGACTGGCGAAAAGCAGTTCATGTAATTAAAGAAGAGGAGAAAATGTTGACCACCTGATCGATCGGACCGTCGACCTGTTAATTATAACGTCAAGAGGGAGTTCCTCAGATGACGAAGAATATTATGATTTTTTATAATTTTATTTCTGCACAAAGTATTTTTTTATAATGTTTAATAAAAAAATAAGTGTACCTACCTAATACTATATGTACATAATGCACGCCTTTGTCACACCATATTCACTGTTTGCGAATGGATAACAATAGGCAAAACCCATAAATTGACCCAAACCCGGGCGGTACTACCTGTACTTGATGAAAATAAAGAATTTTGCAATGAAATCAATGCCAAATTATGAGAGTGGCTCAAATATTCGTTAAGTCACTCTATAGTCACTTTGCATACGTAATGAGCTTTTATTACTCTACACCTTTCTGAAATAGACTATATATAATAGTGAACTGCAAGAAAGTCCTATCTAATTTACTCTAATAAATATTCTATTGGCCTTTAAATCCCATTTTCCGCCCCTCATTGGCTTAATCAAAAATTAATATCACCTTGCAAAACTCGTTCTTTTTCGAAACGTTTAGAGGTAAAATTTTTTTTGATTTTTAACTATAAGAATGGGTCAATTTTCAAAAAATCATATTCAGTGGTTTTACACCCTGTACATGACAATTTACTTACAATAATAAGCCACTCGGTAGATATCTACTATCCCCCTATAGAAATGACTTTAAAGAGAACACGCATTGATACTTACAGTACTTACAACGACCATTATGGTAGTACCCGTTGACCATTTGTTACGTTTTTGCAAAATCGATTCAGGCGTACCCTCCGGCCAAACCGCCACGTTATGCTCCAATAATCCTGCCTTCCTGCTAGTTAAAAACCGTTGGCATATACGACGAAACTTCGTCTGTTATGGTGTTGTAATATAAAGGGAATTAGGGTTCATTTTCGTTGTTGATTAAGGCAGCTGAATTTTTTTTACTACGAGGGACGGTGGAAAGTTATCTTTTCAATAATGTAACAAAAGAGTTTTTGAGAATTAACCAAAGGTATACCTGCATTCTTTTCCCAAGTACCGAATACTATATAAATACAATACTTAAATAAATAAACAGTCACCGAATCAACATCAACCGAAAGGGCATAAATTTTCTCTGATTCAAATTTATAAATTTCTTAAAGTGGCTGTAAATATATTTTGATGTTTATAGTCGTCTCGGAAGTGTTTATTTAATGGGATATATTCCTTCAACACATTGTCACCATTAAATTTATGTAGTAAATAACTGAAAAAGCATATTAAAAAAAGTTTTATGGTTCCGGCATCGGCACTGCCAGTAGTAGTTATTCTTTAAAATTAAATTATTTTTGGGGACAGTTAAAAATGAATATAAAAAATAAGTTAAATTCCAAATGTATGTGACAGCTTAATTTGGAGTTATACAGTGTGTCTAGTTAACCCATACAGCCCTGAAACTATTTCTTTTAAATCAAAATTCTTCTTTTAAGTTCTATTTAAAAAAGACCTTAAAGGTTGGAAAAAAGTAGTAAAAAAAATATAAGACCCATGGATTGGCTACATCTAGGTGTCCTTTTTAAAGGATACTCATAGCGACATCTAGTTTTGGAAAATTAAATTTAAAAATTTTGGCGCCAAAATGTATTGGCCTTTATAAAGGACGGTAGGTTCATATGGGGTTGGCCACTAATGGGAAACTTTTTTATTATTAACTTTACGAAAAAAAGTTATTCTTCATTAAAAGTTCTGCATTGTCCAAAACCTAAAATGCAACCATCAGATAATAATTTTTTTCAATCGTATACGAGGTTTGTAAAAAAATATAAATTTTGCTTAAAAGTAAAATACCTTTATTTTTGACAATATCGAAAACTGTAATTATTAAAAGTTGTTCTGCATGAAAAACTACGTTCTAATATGCGATTACACAAAAAAATATTTTTATTTTAACAAATTTTGTTTCAAATTACCGATAAATTTGTAAAAATAAAAAAAATATTTTTCAGTGTTATTGCATGTTATAACATAGTTTTTAATGCCGAACAACATTTTATAATTACAGTTTTCGATATTGGTGACATTTTGCCAGCCAACAAAATCCCGCTAATTGATTTTTCAGGCCGTAAAATCTTTGCACTGGCTGATGCCTGAAACCAGATTCTCGATTCGCTGGAATAATTATAATTGCCGCTGAATATGAAACAGGTTTTTACAAAATTGTTTGTGTGGAATCCGAGAAAATCACGTTTGAAATAGCGTTTAGAGGGATTTTGTTGGTTTGCAAAATGTCACCATTGTCAAAAATAAAGGTACTTTACCCTTGGGCAAAATTCATTTTTTTTTACAAACCTCGTATACGACTGAAAAAATTTAACATCTGATGGTTGCATTTTAGGTTTTGAACCATGCAGAACTTTTTTTGAAGAATAACTTTTTTTCGTAAAGTTAATAATAAAAAAGTTTCCCATTAGTTGCCAACTTAAGTAGACACACTGTATACATGATACAAAGATTACAAGTTCAGAGTTCAATTCAGAGGCTGTGACGTCCTTTTGTGAGGAAATAACCCAAGAAACGGATGGTCATTTTCATTGTGTTTCTATGGTTACGAATAAAAATTTTACTTACAAGATGACATCACAGCCTCTAAATATCATACCTTGTAATCTTTGTATTATGAGAGTAAGGTTTACTTTTACTAGGCAACGCATAGTTAGTTGTTTTTATCATGACTAGCTTAGTTTCTCATGTATGTGAATGTGTTTACGAAAAATTAAAAAAAAACCGCAACCAGACCGGATAAAACATCCACCCATATAAATTGAGATAAATCTATATCTTATGATGATATCCTGTGTCCGGCGACTTGCATAGGTGGCCCTTTCCATAAACTTATTTAGAAATTATTATAATTAGAGACCCGCTTCTTTCAAGCGCCGCAGAATAAATTAGAAGAACTCTTTCATTTTCTGTTTCCTCTGTCTTTTAATGGCCGCGAGTCACGCTTATATTTGGAAAAACGTTGGAACTATTTCTTAGAAGTCTACCAGTAGCATTTAATAATATTTATTTTTTATTATTCCGAATCAGAATTATGGCATCGGGGTATAAATTATCCGTACAGCCGACAAAAGCAAATATTTGTTAATCAATAATGCATTTGTACGAAAAGGCGTTTATAGAACGTTTAAAGGGGGGGGGGGGGGATAAAAGAGGTTCCTGATCATCTACTAAACCCTCCTCTTTTCCAAAGTGGCTTCTAAAACAAAGGGTTCCTGGGTGCTTAAACCTTTTTTTCTTCGCAATGTGGCTTTTAAAAAAAAAGCCCTCTCTCTTTTCTCTTTCCCCAAAAAAACAGTTTCCAACGTGTTCAAAGCTTTCCGATCGTTTTCTCCAGGGGACCAAGTATGCAAAAAAATTGAAATAATACGGGTTGGGTGGGGACACGGGCCCCTATGGACGCAAATTATTTAGTTTTTTTGTTGTTATTTCTTGCCATTCTTTCGAATTAATCTTTTTACCTCTTCGTTCGCTGCCAGGGCCATTCCTGAGGGGACCTACAGCTTAACGTGGGTTTTGAACCACGATCCTCAGTCATGCGACACTCCCCCCTCCCCTCCAAGGGCTATCAACCCGCGGTTTTTTGCGTCATTGCATGACCTACCGATTGGGTGGGTTGGGAGATGAAACATTATACACTCCCCGCATTCTTAAACCTATTAAATTCGGACATACTTTTTTTATTACCTGACATAGTCAGCTAAAACAAATAACAATTTACCATTTTGATTGAAATTACCCAGTATGATAATATGATGGGATATTCATAGGTACCTTTTCAAATTATTAAATTGTGAGAAAATTGTACAACAATGACTGCGTCTCAGTTGCAATGACATCATTTAACAAAATAAATTAAAAATTAGGATAACTTTATATTATATTTTCCGTCAATTATAATTGTCAATTTTACGATTAAAAACTTTATGCAGGGTGATTCCTAAGTTGATACTTCTTTTTTAGCTGTGTATAGAAGGCATTAAAATAAACAACATTTTCAAATACCTTTTTTCAAAAAATTAAAAATAGGCGAGATACAGAAGTAAAAAAATCTAAGTGCGGGCCTGGTCATCAAAATGTAGCCTGCTATACTTTATGTTTTTTTTTTTTTTTTTTTTTTTATGATAAAACACCTGCACTGTAGGAAAAATCCTTTAAGGCGCTCTGGGAGCGGTGCGAGTGCGAAAAAAGCGTTAACGTTGGTCTTGAAACGTTGAAGATTGTATTTGGGAAACACGACCTCAGGAAGATCATTCCACAAAGATGACGTTCTCCAGATGAAAGAATTCTTGAACAATGAAGTTCGAGGAGTACTAAGCTGAACAACATATGGATGAGCGGCAGTGGTTCGCCGTGTATTTCTGTTTTGCATTGCTCTAGGTGGAATCAAGTCGGCACTGTCAGTCGAACACCTGCCATGGAAATATCTGTAAAAGAGAGCCAAATCACCAACCTGTCTTCGATGCTCCAGGCTATCGAGGGTCTTGGTCAGCTCGGGGTCGCCGATCAGACGAACGGCTCTCCTTTGAATGGAATCCAGTAGCCGAAGGGTGTGCTTGGGTGCAGAGCTCCAGACATGAGAGCAATATTCTAATGATGGTCGAATCTGGGCTTTGTAGAGTGTCAAAAGTTGATGAGGTGTGTACAACCTTTTGGTGCGGAAAAGGACACCAAGTTTCTGTGCAGCTGTCTTGGCAATTGCGGCAACGTGATCATGCCAAGACATGTTACCTCCCAGATTGACCCCCAGCAAATTAATAGACGGTGCCAGGGGAATTGCGTGTCCTGCCATGACTATATGTTTGTCTTATTAGTCATGCAATTTTTCTGAAACAAGTTAATTTTAAACTGGTGAAACGTGAAAATGGTAAAATTTGAAAACAATGAACTAGCAGATATGGTGCTAATTTACGGTGGGTGTCGTCAAAGTGCGGCTGCTGCTTCGAGATCCTAACTAACCTATCGCATTGACTATGTTTTTTTTTTGTATCACGGTTGCCAGATAGCAACATTTTGCGTGTAGCGTTACTAGAAATCGTTTAATCTCGAAAAATGTTAGACAAAGTTTATATATATTTTTGTTTTGGCCAACGGGATATCAGATAGACAAAGAGCCATACGGTCGTAAATCCGGCCCGTGTGGCAGCGGCAGCAACATTTATAATATAACAAAAACATGTGTTGCGCCCATTTTAGCATCGGATAACTACACACGGGGTCAACAGTCGCATTGTCGACGATGCGTACAAATTATTGTATAATTTCAAATAATACAATAACGCCAATTACAGCAATTATCGTTCTAAACTGCCGTAATTGAATTATTCGGAAGCTGAGGTGTCTTGACAATAAGGCGAATCTGTGCGTTTCTACGGGCCAATGGAGGCTAATTCGGCCACAAAGGCCCGATGCACTCAATGGAACTTGTGTGACCTAAATTTGGGTTTATCGTAGAAATAAAATGGGTGCAGTCGGTATAGTAATAATCATTAAACCTTGTGCTGCTATATCACATGCGTCATGCGTAACGTGACCATTTATTTTTCTCCTCAAAATGGGACCCTGCAAAATCTGTTTGGTTTGTTAAAATAAAGCACAACATAATAGAATTAGTAGTTTGTACAACAAGAGTGGATATGATGTCCATATCGCACGAAGAAGTAAATTGAGCACGACGCCGTAGGCGGAGTGCTTAAACTTCCGAGGGCAATATGAACAATCCACTCGAGTTGAACAGTATATTTTTTCTACGAACAAACTTACAAACCTTATGCTAAAAAATGTAAAAAAAAGTTTTCAGGTTGCCGGGCTCGAACTCACGCCATTGGTTCCATAGTAAAACGTTCTACCTCTCGACTATCGAAACGTTAAACTAATTATGGGAAAACCAACTGATAAATGATGCTAGATGAAATTAATTTTCTTCATCTCAGATGAAGAAATTTTTTAAAATATATTAGGTGACGAATTTAGAAAAGAATGGTATTCTTGACAGGTTTCATTCACATTCACATCAACATCGCTTTAAGAACTGATACTTGCAATTGAGTTTTATATATAGGTACCGACTTCGCCCACTTCCCGAAAACGGGACATTTTGGCGTCCCGAAGCTTTTTTTGGGGACAACGGGACTGAGTGTCAAATAACGGGACTGTCCCGTTCAAAACGGGACGTATGGTCACGTTAGTCATGCGTGAAGATACAGTCATAGTAAATGTCGTTTAAAACGTTATGGATATGTTACGCCCCAGAATCGAAAACGGACGAAGCTAAACACCCAAACACCGAAATCAAATTCTTTTTCGCTTTCTGGTCATCAATATACACTATTGGCAAAATCGAATCTGGGGTGCGAAATCTCTAATGCAACCAAGAGAGAAGGCACATATGGGCAAAACCTTCAGTTAAAAAGAGACACTTGACCACTCCTACATTCCAACTGAAAGGGGGGATATTTGTGGTGTGGCCACGTCGACGTATCGATCGCTCCCGTGGCTGCTTCGAACGCCTGTTTTGAAGAATAGAAGGTGGGAGGTAGGGGATAGCGTGTTCTCTGTTTAACATGTTAAACGCTACTAATAATGTCCGTCTGATGCGTTTATATCGGCACCCTAGATTCGAGTTTGCCAATAGTGTATAATCAACCACAACGCGTCGTGTGCTTTTAAGAAACGACCAGAACGAAATATGTTTATTTGAAAATGGCCCTAATGTGGTATGTTTACTTATTACAAAATGGCAACAGGTTCGGAAACTTTGGAAGATCACAAAAATATTTTTTTTTTGTAAAACTTAAGAACGGACAAAGATATATTACTTAAGATACAACCATGACACAAAATGTAACCTTCAAAAACGGTTCGTTATGGGGCTAGAGCCGCCCGAATGGAAGCTATGATAAGCGGTTTTTTCACAATATCTCAGAAAGGATTTTTTAACGCCAGGTGCAATTTTTAAAAGCACTAAAGTCTTATATTAAAAAAAGATACTCTTGCTTCATTTTGGTCGGATTTACCATTTTTCAGTAAAATCGATTTAAAAATTTTCGGTTTTTTACAGGCCGTTGAAAAGGCTAAGGCGTTTTTTGCATATCTCAGAAAACACTTGATATTAAAACATGAAATTTATTAGAAGTTCTACTAGCGACAAGGCATATTTATTAAAGGATGTAACATTAAAATATTTTTCCAGTGGTGTCGCTTAGATTGGAGCCTAAAGAAAATATTACTATTTTTTTTTATTTGAGGGGCTTTCCTTTTATACCATTTTCAAATTTTCCGTGCCTCACAAAACATAACACGCAGGTCTAGATTTTGCATCCAACAAAATGGAAATCATTTCGAACATTCGCTTAAGAACTAGTTTCCCGTGTGGTTTTACAATTTAATTTGATTTGCAATTTGTTATTCTTTTTTGTTTTATTTTAAGTCTCTTATACAAATAAATATTTAAAAAACAAGGTCTAAAAATCTGTTGAAAACCTTATATTCTGTCAAATTACAATAATGGAAAGTTTTATAAACAAAAAATTTAAAAATTTTAAATAATTAAGTACATTAAAAGTATGAAAGCCCCTCAAATAAAAAAAAATAGTAATATTTTCTTTAGGCTCCAATCTAAGCGACACCACTGGAAAAATATTTTAATGTTACATCCTTTAATAAATATGCCTTGTCGCTAGTAGAACTTCTAATAAATTTCATGTTTTAATATCAAGTGTTTGCTGAGATATGCAAAAAACACCTTAGCCTTTTCAACGGCTTGTAAAAAACCGAAAATTTTTAAATCGATTTTACTGAAAAATGGTGAATCCTACCGAAATGAACCAAGAGTATCTTTTTTCAATAGAAGACTTAAGTGCTTTTAAAAATTGCACCTGACATTAAAAAATCCTACAAATAAAAAAGTTAGGGCAATATTCTCCTCACTACCTACCCAGTGGGACGCCACTGGAAGAAATACACCTAAGCTAAACAAACCGTTTATTGCGTCTTGTCATGGGTAAAACATGTATCAAATTTTGTTTTGATACTTCAATCAGTTTCTGAGATATTGTGAAAAAACCGCTTATCATAGCTTCCATTCGGGGGGCTCTAGCCCCATAACGAACCGTTTTTGAAGGTATAATAATAGAGGATTTTAGTCCTATTTTTGGATGTACTTTATCCCCTTAAAATATTGTCACCTAATTTCGGGACACCCTGTATATTAATACACAAAAGCCATATTTAATATTATAAAACGAATTTTACAGCTTTTTTGCTTATCGTTCGGCGTTACTATTCTTGCGCAGCATGAAACTGAAAATACATTGTATCATACCAACACATTAAATGTTATGAAATAAGGGTCAGAAACTGATATTGTTCATTTTCATTAATCAATTTGTCCGTTTCATGAAAAATGCAGAATGTGATGCCTTCAAAGTGGTCGACAAATATGTGTAATTGTCCAAATCGCGCTCAGAAGTTGGAATACTCCGCCTACGCCGTCGTTCCTCAATTTACTATATCTTGCGATATAAACATCATGTCCATTTTTGCTTGCTCTACAAACTACTGTTGTTGTATTTATGGATTTCCAGCACATTAATGGTCGCTATATCAATCTCTTGGTAACTTTACCAACCAGATAATTATGAAAACAATTATTGTCTCAAGAATGGTTTCTTTGGAAATTATCTTGTTGGTAAAGTTGCCAAGAGATTGATCTAGGGGACCTTAATGGTTTTTCTACCTCGGTATAAGTAATTCTCGGGCGTTTTATTTCTTTCATTAATTGCTTATTAGAACTCAATTTAATAGGAATAACTTGTTTTTATCAAATACCTATATATTCTTACCGGATGCGCTGTATATTATTTTGTCGGTGTTTAAAATGGAAATGCATTGAAACAGAAATCCGAAAATTGAGTTAAAAGATATAAAATCACAAAGTCGACCTTGTCTTATTTTCAGCATCGAAGCCGAAAGCAAAATAAATATTTGGAGTACAAAGAACCAACCTCTATTTTTGTGTTGAAAATGTTAAATTTAGACGGGAGTAAACAGGATTTTAAATGTGCGGATGTTGAAAGGTTATTGCATTTTTTTTGCCAGCTAGCGGAACTTTAAAAAAAATTAATATTTGGTTATTTGATTAAATAACAAAAGAAGCTCCATTTTTATCATTCACATTCGTTCTTATTGTCAATGTAATTTTTTATTTTTCCCAAAACTACATTAATTTAATAAATTAAGTAATTAAATAATATAAAATTTATAAATATATATATCTAACCAGAAATCGACAAATCTATTATGTTTATTATAAATTTCCTTTTTAAATGTTCTCTTAAAATTCATTTTTGCTATACACGGATTGAAATTTATTTAAATTTAGAGTAAGTCTCCCAAGTATGTTTATTTTAGAATTATCGGCGCAAGATCAACTGCAGAATGGCTCCGCTATTAAGAGCATGCTACCACTATTTATTAATAATTATTAATTCCTTTTCAAGGTTAGCAGACAATTCTTAATGTTTTCACAAGCAAATTTTTTTATAAAGAATGACTTTTTGTCCGGATATTTAAAATTAGTTCCATTTGTGGTATAGGTAACCCCATCCAGGAATATATTAAATTAGAATTAGACCAAAAACAATGCGTTCTCTTAGTCCGAATCCTGACCATGTTTATTAATGGTTTTTGATTTTTTTTTTAATTTAAAACGGCCAAAACGTACATATAGAGATAATATCGCGATAGAAAACGGCGTTTCGACAGTTGAAAGCCACAGATGACATTCACAGCTGATTCTAGTTTCGCCGAAAAGTTACTAGATTTAGTGTGGACCGTAACAAGTTCACATGTCAGTTCGCGTCCTATTATTTTCGTTGTTTTTTGGTGTTTTTTAGTATTTTTGTGGCTGTTTTTATATAGTGTATATAGAGTTTTCTGATTGAAAGTTAGAGTCATAACTAAAATGAAGCATGGTGATTGTTTTAAATACCAATATTTTAACCATATATACAATGTTTTACGTATTCTACCTAGCTGGTGCAGTATTACCGGCATTTATTACATTCTTTAATATTCACGAGCAAAGAAGAGTAGTGTGTCGATAAGTTAAATTTTTTAAAAGCTTTGTCGATAATATTTATGTTACTAGTACATTACTTTATTGTAAGTAATTCCTATCACAATATCTAGGTAGTATTCAGTGGATACCTAATAGGTTCTTGACTTTTGTTCCAATTTGGATAACATCTCCAAAAGTTTCTTGACAACTTTAGTTAAGAATGATGATTTAAATAGAAAAATTTGTAAAGTCTTCTTTGATAAATTAAAATGGGAGATAAGGAACTTAATATTTAAATATTTTTTAGTTTGTTAATGGAACATAAAAATAGTCCGGTCCTGTCTTTTTAGCCAACCTCTAAACGTAAAATAGACCAGACGTCAACAGGGTGCCATAAATGACAAGTGACTTGGCGTTTTCTTAAAAAAATTTGACTTTACAAACCTTACAAACGCGACCGCACTTGCTGGTAGAAGTGGCGCGGCGATGACGGTTGGAATTAAATGATTTTCTTGAGTGTAATGTATGAATAAAATTTTATTGCTACAGGACGGAAATTAAGTCCAAAAATAGTCCAAATTTAAAAAATCGATTAATAAATATGGCCAGGATTCGGGCTAAGAGAACGCAAAATGTTTAGTCTAATTCAATATATACACATATAATTTCGCATGGAGCTGGTAACTTTGGAGAAAAATTTAGAAATATTTTTCCGATGCTCTTAAAAACAATTTGCCGTTTGTAAGTATACTTTTTTTTTGTTATATTTTTGGAGGTTGTGCAAACCTGCAATCTCACGGTAAAGCCCCCACTTCTCAAATTTATATAAATAATGAAATTAAAGACGCTATAATGCAAGTTGTTGCTGACGCAGGCTGTACTATTGTTTAAATAGTGTAACATTATATGAACATAGTTATTTTCATTAAAAAAACTAAGGAAGTTGATATTCAACACTATTATATATTTTCCGCTATGGAATAATGTATTTTACAGAACACATTTTAAAATATAAAAAATATTTTAAAAATATCAATATAGGGCCTACAGGAAATGCTGCTTTGAAATAATCAGTGACGGCTCTTGAATAAAGTCATTTGGCCAATGACCTCCCTCGGTAATTATCTTCTCATGTAACGTCATATTTATTAAGTTTAAAATATCTCTCATAATACACGCACTGCTAAATAAGCAATCTATCTGTAGCCGTAACGGCGCCAATGGCAGCGAAATACCTTGTCCGTCCGCCCCCCGCAACATCTCCGGGCAAATTTAATAACCATCCCTCTAGGACAACGCCAATAAAATAATTTCATAAGCAAGAAAGAATTAACACTGCTACCACTTATATAAAAGACGAAGAAAAATATACGCTGCTTTGCGACTCTGTGGACTTTTTCCAAATACATTTTCATTTGAAGTTCCGATGGACCTAACAATGTTGTAGAAACGTGTGGGAAAAAGACGTTAAGAGTTACGTTGAAGGAGTAGTTCTTTATTTACTTTCTAGGAAAATATCATAACATTTATAGGGTCAGGTGTCAAGTCAGCTGATTTCTGCAGTCTGGGTAGTTTCTCTACATTTTCTCGATATTTAATTATCGAATTTAGATGCGGGTGCCGGCCGAGCTCGATAGTTTGTTGGTTTTTTTTTTAAATCAAGTAGTTGTAGTAAAATATCGGTTGTACGAATTATTGAAGACTTAAAAAACAATGATAGTTTGGATCTTGAGAAGTGGTTAAAGTTTAAAATGAATGGTCGTCCACAACCTAATTTGATTATTAGACAACAAAAATAAGGAGGTTCGTCGAAATGTTCGTAAATCTGTGTACGATTTTTCTGGGTGGATTTGTGGATGCTACGACCAGATGAATTGCACTGTTTTTTATGCTTGTTTTCTCAAATGCTATGCAAATATCTTGGGTTTAAAACATATTTGGTACGCAAATAATTACCCTTTAATATACCTACTTATTCTAATTCTAATTATAAAGTAGGAGGGTAATTTTAAAATATAAAAATAAAATTTTTCGGCCATTTAAAAAGCAAAGTTAATGATGGTTGTGAAAAACGAAACGTCAGATTAAAAATCTAATTACACCAGCTTGTAGAGAAGAAAATGTGGTAAAGAGAATGTAAACTTTATTTTAACATATCTCTACAAATAGAGTCAGAAAAAAATAAAAACTAGATCGCGAAAATTCGGTTTTACCCAAATACCTTCGGAAGGATTCGGAGTATTTTAAATTTCAAAACCCAATGTTGCAGAATTTAGTATGGCGCAACTTTTTTCTAATTAATCCATCTCTGTATCATCTATGGTTTATGAAATCCCTGTAGAGTGCATTCCTATCTGGGACACCCTGTATGCCTACATTTTAATAAGACCCCTTTGTAAAATTCACCACGAACAGCCACTGAAAATACTACTATATTTTACGTTATCCTATGATGGTTACTTCACAATAGTTAAATAAAAAATTACTAAATATAATAAATAAAACATTTTTTGCACATTTCCGCTAATAAAGAAATGTTCTTTTATGGGGAACGGTTTACAAAAATATAGTTCAAGGCGATACGAGCACTAAAGTCGCTAATTTGAATGATTAAATTTAACCTAAAAAAGTCGGGTATTATTACAACCTTGTTTATAAATATTTATAAATGAAAACTATTAGCAGCAGATAATAGCTTTTTATATGTTATGCGTATGAAAGGTACTACGAATTTTCACATGGTTTTTTTTGTTGTCTTTGAAGGTGGAATGTAATTACATGAAAGAAAAGTAAAAAGGTTTGTTTTTGTTGCACGAAACTGCATTGGCCTACACCTTTGCTTAATCTCTGGAAAACACGTATGTATTAAATAAACACAAGTGGACCACGCTAAAAAAAATTTCAAGGAGGAATCACCAAGCATTCACGGAGAAATAGTTTTAAATTAAAATAAAAGCTACTTATTTTAAAAACAATAGTATACAATTATTCTAATATTAAACCATGCAATCCTTAGATTTGTTAGTTATTTTTCTCTAAAACCCTACCCAGTGGCGGCTCGCGGTCTTAAAAAATGGTGAGGTATAGTGCGGCTACTTAAACAACTGACTAAAAACCCGTGTAACAAAACGTATCTCTCAGTCCAACGACTGAATGGAGTTTCCAACAAATTACAAACTATGTCATTAATTGGGTTCATTTTTAAAACACAATACTAAGTAGGTACGTGCACTACTGAATTAATTGAAAAACATAACTTTTTACCCACACAGTTAATCACGTAAAAACGATATCTATACCCGTAATTTTCGCGAAGCCTCAAAATAAATACCTTAAGGTTAGGCGAACCAATGCTAAAACAATGGTGCATACGACTGATCAATTTCTAAATTGCCCTTATAATGCAAATTGTTACATGCTGTTTGCGTGACTGACGTCACGTAACCATAGCAACGGTGAATATCAAAGCCATGTTGGGCGTTTGATGTTCACTTGCTGCTCTGAGCTCACGGACATGGTCGGCTGGGGCGCGCCAAAATGCACGAGTGTTTATAATTATTGTCCATCGGAGTTAATCGTGGCCCTATTATGCATAATATCTATATTCGGATTAAATTGATATTATTAATTCGAACATAATTATTTTTTAAGGGTTAAAATAGTAGCTGTATTGGTACATTAATATTTAATATTGTCGAAAAACTTTCCTACTGGTTTTATTTTTTTTGGTGAAGAGCCCTTCACCTACTTCATCTGACCACCACTTCTTTTTCCACTTTCTCGCCCTCGATTTACTGTTATTTATTATTGACAACGCTATTGAAGCTGTGCCCATTGTAATATTAATTCAGTGAATCGGGTTGACACACGAGACATACCGGAGCTTTCAGAAAAAGGCGTTCGGGGTACTTATGGAAAAAATACCGACCGACGGACGAGGGGAGGTGTGTCAATCAGTTATTGAGATGTCACTTGCAAGATATTGCCATTTTAAAGATTTCTTTGAGTTTTTGTAGGTATGGTTATGAGCAATGGTGCCGTTTCATTTACAATTTCCTTCTTTTGGCAAATAATAGTATATTGTATACCTAGTAGGAAAAGCATTCCCGGACGACCGTAAAGATTGTATGTCGAGGCGCAAGCCGAGACTGGCAATACGGTGTCCGGGAATGTAGCTTTTTCTACGAGGCATACATACTATTTTTCCGTAAATCGAAAATTATTAAAAGGACATAACTTATTACAAGCAGTTTGTTAAAACTTTAAAATAAATATTATTTACTTTGTTCACAAATAATGGATGCCATTAAATATTTGTGTTGTAAACCGTTAAAACCGGTTTTTTGGTTTACATGGTAAATCGGAGGTTGGTTTCTTTGGATAGAGAATAAAAAACTAAGATAGGGAGGTGAAAACCATTTTTCTCCGTTCCAATGTTACAGCTTGTCCAAGTCAAAAAATGCCATATTTTAAACGTCAATATCTCAAAAACTATTGAATTTAGACACATGAAATTTACAACATAAGCGTAGAATTTTGTGGGGAATCAGAAAATAATACAATATATAAGGTGTTCCATTAAAAAAAATTGTCAAAGACGTGACGACAGTTCTATGAGACACTCTGTATAATATTTTTTTATGTCAAAAAATGCACAATTAAAAATAAAAGTTTACGGGTCCGAGCGTTTTTCCTAGATCTTTTTCCTTAAATTGATATTAATTTTATGCGGGACTTTTGGGAGACCCAGTATAATTCTTGAAAAAGAAGGCGGAGCCTCAGTAAATACAATAAACTGTGATTGGTCAGTATTTTATAAGAACTCCACAGATAAATCTAATGTTGTCAACTAATGGGAAATTTCCGGATTCGTGAGAACAAAGCACAGAGGTCGGCGCTGTTTCCAAAGGGAAAAGGGATATTCTTACGGACAGTGTTATATTCGTAGGGTATTCTTTAGGATCACTTGTGGTTGTGATCTGCTAAAAAGATACTTTTTCAGTGTTGTGTGTATTCGTGGAATTTTTCTGTAAAAATGGGATATTTTATTTTTAAAGGTGGCAACACTGACAGTGATAAATATGAAATTTTTCTGTACAGTTAACTGGAATAGCCTACTCTTCTCGTCACGTAAGTGTGTAGAGTAGAATTTTTTTTTTATTTATTATATTAACACCCTTATCTACACAAACCAAAATTTTCGATTGTTTGTAGGTTACCAATTGTGTCGTATTTTAATTTACCCCTACACCACTGTCGGATTAGAAGGACGACAATCAAAGACTTCTATGACACATGTCGTGCCGATGCCAAATCGATAACTCTACACCCGAAACCGATAATCTCGATTTTCCGCGTGTATGTACAAACATGCATGACAATAGGATCGACAACAATGAGCCGTCATCTTCTTGGGCAGGTAGAAAAGGTGGACGTACCCATGCTAACCACCTGCTGCACAAGAAGAAATATGGTACCGTTAGATCGATTTTATGTGCGTTTTTATTGTGAGAGAATCCCCGTTTTTTTTCGGAGATAGGGAATTTTGATCTAATTTCTATTGATTGGTTTATTTTTAAGGTATCAGTGTCGGAACGATTTATATTCGCCGGTCTTTATTTTAAAGGACACGGAACCTGAAAAGTCTCATCAATTTTACAACAATAAAACAACACTTTTTCTTTTTCATTGGGCGTTTCTCATAATTTTCTACTTTTTCTTAAAGTGCTGCTAATGTTTCCTTGCCACTTTTTCCATAAATCGTATAGCGTAAAATGTCTTCTGTATCCCAATAAACAGTTTTTGACATCGTCGGATTAGATTCTTCACATTCAATCAATCCAGTGCTTTGATTGTTTCTTAATTTTCGAGGTACAATGGGGAATGATCATCGAAAACAGGACTTAATAATTATAGACTTGACTTCTTCAAATTTCAATAATTTCTCGCTGAACCATGCTGTGTTTAAGAGAATTCGACCAACATATCTATAGTCTATTTCAGAAAGTGTAAATTAATAAAAGCTCATTAGGTATGCAAAGGGACTACAGAGTGACCCAACGAATATTTAAACCACTTTCATAATTTCGCATTGATTTCATGGCAAAATTCTTTATTTTCATCAAGCGCCGGACGTACCGCCCGGGTTTGGGTCAATTTATGGGTTTTGCCTATTGTTATCCATTCACAAACACTGAAAATGGTGTGACAAAGGCGTGCATTATGTACATAGTATTAAAAACACCTATTTTTTATTAAACATTATAAAAAAAATATAAAACACAAAAAATACATTATACCTACAGAAATTAAATTATAAAAAATTATAATATTCTTAGTCATTTGAGGAATCGGTATCTCCTCTTGACGTTATAATTAACGAGTCGACGCGACGGTCCGATCGATTAGGTGGTCAAGATCCCACATTTTCTCCTCTGCTTTAATGACATGATGGACTGCTTTTCTCCAGTTCTCTGGTGTCACTTCCTTAATGGCTTGATCAAACAGTAGCTTAACGTCATTCATTTTGAATGTCGCGTTGTGTCTTGCTACAATTCCTTTCACTTGTGCCCATATAATTTCTATAGGACTTAGTTCGCAATGATATGGTTTGGTTAACCAGTCGATAGTTTCTTGTTTTCCCAAGATGAAGTTGGTGTCTTCTCTGTGCGTCGTGAATGATAATTTGCGTTATCCATAACTACTATACAGAATCAGCTGGAAGATATTTAATCATTTCACCAAAATAGTCCTCAAAAACATTCGAATTCATGTCCTCGTGGTAATCTCCCGAATTGAATTATGCAATTACTACAAATTTTAATATTCCAAACAATACTTTTTTATCTTAATACCCATTAACCTAATTCTCTAACATTTTTGGCTAGTTGTCATAAATAATTTAATGCACAAAATGTACTTGCGCCTATGGCCGACACCGAAATTGAGCCAAACTGGACGGAATTTCCCATTTTATAATTCTACATCTTTCTGAAATAGACTAGGTATAATTCAAAACAACTTTTATTCCGGAGTATTTCCTGCTGCCAGCTTTTTTTTTATGGAAATATATTAAAGTAAAGAGCTTTAAAGAGGAAGATGTTGATATTCCGCTGTTGTGCCAATTTTTAAAAATCGTGAATCAATAGACATGGTATATCTACAACAAAATACCAGCTTACTACTGCCTATATCCCCTTTATTTATTTTTTACCGAACAATATTTTTCAGCGAAAACAACTTTCATATGGAACACAATACGAACCGCTATAATAAATCAAAACTTTTTTTTGTGTCCAGGCAAGTGGAACTAGGAAATTTTCTTTAAACTCTGAAATCCGGCACTAAAATGAATGATGAGATATTATCCCATTGTATCGTTGAAACGGAAATGGCCGAATTAATGTAATTATGTAAAATTACATTAACAAATAAACTGCTCAGCAATAATTTCGATAAATTGTTTTTAATACCTTTATTAGAGCTCTGTAGTTTTAAAACAACATTACGGATTTTAAAAGGGTTTTTAGGGTTAAAAAGATTGTTCTTTGCAGATTATTAGTGTGGTAACCCACTTTCTTCAATACAGCGTGCGAAAGAAAGTTGTATAAAAAAAAATCAAAACCCTGAATAAATACCATTTTGTTAATAATGTTTCTTCTGGTACTATTATATTATTTTATCACCTAAGTCAATAAATATCTCGGGATATTACTAAAAACAATGTCACTTACTTTAAATTTTAGATGTTTTGAACAATTTTCTTTCCAACCCTGTATAAAATTGAAGTGCATTTGTTACGTCATAGGCAGCGGCGGCGCCAGGGGAGGGCCAGGGTGGGCACCGGCCCACCCTGAAAACATCAGTGCCCACCCAAAGTTGACGGTTTTGCAATGGAATGTCGGGGGAAGGGGGATTTGACTATGAAAGTTTTATTGTATGGTATTTTCAAGAGAACGAGGATGACCCTTTTTTTTAGACGCCACTTTGGACCAGAGGGGGATTTTGTTTTTTTTTTACTCATCACTTTTGTCGGGCTTTGCCCTTTGCGTAGGTTGTGGAGGTGTAGTGTTGTGGTTGTCGGGGTTCGCCCTTTGTGTAGGGGTAGTTGACCTTTTTTTTTGAAGTCATTTTTTTTGGTACTGCCCACTCTAAAATCATGTGCCCACCCATCCCAAAAGTCCTGGCGCCGTCACTGTAAAGATGAATCAACGATTCTTTGTCTCACTAATGCACTAAGAAATAAAAGAATTTAAACCGTTTACCCAACAACCAATAAATGAATCATTTTTCCCGATTTTGACAACAGTAAAAAGCCGTTCGGTCTAGCCTAGATTTGATAAATTTTTCTCATCTTGAATCGAGAGCCGTCGCTCTAGCCAAGCTTTGATAAATTTTTCTCATCTTGCGTTACATCTTGCATCGAGAGCAGTCGCTCTAGTCAAGCTTTGATAAATTTTTCTCATCTTGCGTTACATCTTGCATCGAGAGCAGTCGCTCTAGCCAAGCTTTGATACATTTTTCTCATCTTGCGTTACATCTTGCATCGAGAGCAGTCGCTCTAGCCAAGCTTTGATACCTTTTTCTCATCTAAAAACATGGGTGGCCACCCAAAAAGGATGATTGGTAGAAGGATGTAATAAAGTAATAAGACAACGATGATGACCTTTTTTTAGACATCAGTTTGGACAAGAGGGAAGTTTTGTTTACCCCGCTTATGGCGCTTAGAGCGTTGGGGAGGCGGCGACTATTTTTTTAGAAGTCATTTTTGATTTGGGTAGTGCCCACCCTACAATCATCGGGCCCACTTGTGCCCACCCATCCCAAAAATCCTGGTCTTTCAAACTCCGAACTACAGATCTTATAGAACTTACTGCCGAGCAGTTTACTTAGTAAATTGTTGTTGATGGTTTTGGGTTGTAAGAGATTAAACTACATTAAAACAGGACCGGCTCGCCATATATTTAAATTCGGAGTCTCCAAAGTATTTTTATTTCAGACTTATAGGCTTAAGGTCAACTATATTATAATACATATATAGTGACCATAGTTTAGTTTATCTACGAAGCGTTTGTTGGATATTGGTAATAATAAAGCTTACTTAGATCAAATTGTTTAATAATACTCAGGATTGTAAATCTAGATCTTCTGTGTTAAAATAAGTTTCTAAAAAATGAATATTGAGTTGGGATAATACGTGTCTGTTCGTTGTATTATCCCAAGCTCAATGTGCACTTTTTAGAGACTTATTTTAAGATTGAAGATCTATAAGCCTGAAGATGACGGAATCTAAGTCGAAACGTTAATTATTAAATAATGTAATCTTCTCAGCTGTATTATTGACCAATATCCAACAAACTCTTCGTAGATAAAATTAAAAATATTTTCTTGCCATTTTAAATTTACATTTACAATCACTTTTTATAATTTTCGACCGTTCTGCCTTGCTCCGATTCTGGATTTTATGAAGAAATTTCTAATAATGTAAGGTTAACGTTTATATCGCTGTAATTGCGATGTGTAGCAAGTAACGCCTGTCGTGATCGTGATATACTTTTCTAAGCAAATTGCCCTATATAGGAATAATAATTTTGCAATATTATAAACAAATTATAGGAAATTATACTAACATTTAAAAAGTGTCATTACTTAGGTATATAGACGTTGCAAAATAGTAATTTCTTACGCTGCGTGGTGAAAGAGGTAATAAGCAATTGATCAAAAAACTATCTAAGGTCGCTTCTTCCTTTTTTATATATATTTTTTAAGAAAATCACAATATCCATATTTAATCACTAAAAACAAATCTGGATTTTTGTCATAAAATTATACGTCAACGATGGAGTTAAAATAGCAAAGAGTCGCAGCGGGCGGACAAGGACAAGCAAAGGAATCCCACAAACTGCTGCGCACGGTCGGAACTACCATTGCGGTGTTAATTTGGTTTTATTAAATTTGGATACAACTTACCTACGAAACAGTGTCGCGCGGCCGACAACGTTCGTTTTCAAAATAGGCGATTGCACGGAATCATATAGGGTATTTTCACAAGGATTTGAAAAAATGGGTACGCCTATGATTCGAACACAAATGTTTTAGCTTTACTTATGTATAATTAATTAAGGGTATATTTTTTCGAAGAAAAAGTTTAAAAAAATTCAAAATAAAAACAGTAACCTCTACTGAACCATTGAACATTTATAAATCATATTTTTTACATTGCTTTTGTTCTAAAATTTGATACCCAATTGTATAATCATTAAGGGGCTTCAATTTAATCTAAAATAACATCTAATTGGTTTTGTATCTTTCCAATATTGAGACAACAAAATCAATAAGAGAGAAAAATAAGTCTGGGCGGGTATAACGGCGGAGGAGGGCGACCTTTATCAACCAAATAATTAAAGAAGACGTTTAAGAGAATTTACAATCAAATAAATGGTTACTTGATATTTGATTAATTTGATTGCTAAGAAAAATATTTTTTTTTAACGTTTTGGGTTGCCCAAAGATTTTCAACAATAATTAACTACCTTTTAACTGTGACATACATGACATTGGCAGGCATTATTTACGCACAATCGAAGTTACCTGATTAGTAAATTAAAAAATAAGATAACCGGTCAATTGTGATTATGGGAAAAGTATGTCTGCTAATGTCATGTATGCCACAGTCAAAGTTGCTGGTTAGCTATTTATTATCGATCTTTATTAATGGATTTTTAATAACTTTTTAAATTTGGATTTTATACAGGGCGTTTTATAATTCAATGCCAATCCGAAAGGGCGGTAATACTTTTAAGAATACTTCTTGTAAGATACAGGGTGGTTTAATTTAAACAAAAAATCATTTTTTTCCCAATATCTCTAAAACCGCTTTGTATTTTTTAAATTTTGTTACCTGTCAAGTACCCATGAAAATACATTTTTTCTAGGATAAAGGTTTTTAAATTTTCATCAGTGGCATCTCTGTTAAGATTCCTTGAAATACTTTTAGGTAAAAAAATTATTCGCCACTGATTTTTTTAAAAATAAATAATAAATTTATAATAAGCCTCTATCTTCTCATAAAAATGGTCTCTTGACTTATTTTCGTCAGGTGGACGGTTTTCGATTTAAAAAATAAAATAAATACACATAAAAATACATTTTGAACAAAAAAAATTAAGTTAACTAGAGAAAAATTATCGGCAAGCTGACAACTACATTAAATTAACTAAAAATGTCCGCCTCCTGTAAGTATGCACGCTTCAGCCCTTCTTCTCATCGACTCGCGTACTCTTCGGCAAATTCCTCGAGTATTTTTTACAGGATTTCTTATAGCTTCACCAACAACTATTATACGGTTTTGCAATTTTTTTTCAGTTTAAATTGGTTGATTGTAAACCAAGGTGTGAAGATGTCCCCAAAAAAAATCCAAACTGTTTAGGTCTGGGGATCTAACTGGCCATCACTCTGTTCCCCCACCTATCCAACTAACATTTTTAAACATTTGTTAAAAATTTATATTTTTTTATTGATTTAAAGACAACATAGTGTACCGTTTTTGGTTTCAGGTGTTAATTATCGCCGAATGGTAATATGCGAGTAAAAGTGATTTGCCTATAAACCTTAGATTGTGTTTATTACTTAAGAAAATAAAACGTTTTCAGTTTCCTCATTTCAAAATCACGTGTGAAATTTCAAATAAACCGACACATAAAAATAGTAATAACAGTAATATGAACACCAAGCCTGGTACTATAAATTCGTACCTTTTTACCGACATAGTGTCCATTATTTGATTGTGCAACCCAATTCGCCCTAAACCATTCCAAACAAGATACGAAGTAAAAAATCAGAATACAGAATATAATAACGAGTCGTTTTAGAAATAATAATAAAATTATTAAATATGTATGAAATGGACAGAACTAGAGCGAACGCCTGAAAGTAATAATAAGTAAAAGCGAGAGTTTTGGTTCTTTTCTTTGGCATTGTTAATGTTGCATGAATATACGATGTTTAAACGAACCAGTTATTGATGATAAATAATTGAGTGTAGTTTCGGTATTTTTAATTGCATTGATTTATATGAAAACCTGTACAAATATTGCTATGAAGAGCATCCGTTCAATATTTCTAAATTCTTCTTCAAGGTTACCATCTCCATGCAAAATTATATAAAATTATACAGTGACAGACAGAATGATCGCTCCATAAGGAAATTTTTTTTCATTATTGATTTTTCAGAAAAAAAAATTTGATAAAAATTTCTGCGTCTTTTTAAAATAAGAAAGCGCTCATTAAAATTGAAAAAAACTGTAAATCATAGTAGGTAGGGAAAGGGGAGGGGAGCATTTGGGGAAGAGCCCATATTTTTGACCAAATTTAACAAAAATTAGTTAGTTTGGAAGAAGCACCAAACTCTGAACGTTTCACTACTGTAATATCTTCAGCGAAACAGTAGCAAAACAAATACACCAAGATTACCATTGCATACCCTACACGATCATTCAGATCGGCAGTCTTAACACGAGAATGACAATAATACTGATCGTGTAGGTGCAAAATTCAAGACTGATGTAAATTCTCATTAGAAACCAAACTAATAGATGCGAGAACGACCAAGGTTTAAAATCTTTCAAAACTCAAGACTGCCAGTTCGAATGATCGTGTAGGGTCTACATATGTCACTATGTCACCTCTTTTATCGGATTAGTTCGACTCGCACTTTTTTTTTGTATGAAAATGTAGATTGGTATCAGTCGAGCCGGTCTCACACTAACAGTGACAACCCCATGAAATGAAAATAGCATGGCGTGTAGGGAAAAACGGAAACGAACCGTCTGTCGTGACATGGCATGCAACTTTATGACTAATATTTAAATCACAGCTAATTAAAACAATAATGAAATGCTTTCATTAGCCAATGTTTGTTAAGGGAAAAAATGATAACTAAAGTGGCCATGAGAAAATCCTGGAAATAATTTTTAAGTTCCGCATTTTGCCGCAAGAGGGCGTAATTGAAAAGTAAAATTTAAAATTTTACAAATCTCCGAAAATTCCACATTAAGGTATATCTTTGGTAACACCATTAAAAAGCTTGGACAATTCTGCATCATTTTGGTCTTATGCTCATTGGCGTACCGACTTTATTAAGAAGGGGGAAGCTGTTGAAAGTGTAACCATTTAAATCGCTGTAACTTATAAACGACTTATCCGATTTTAGCAAACTAAAGACTAAGTCGTAACTACTCTCCAGAAGGGACATTGTAAATAAGGGGTTAGGAAAGAAAGCCCTATCTTCCTTCTTACATGTTCCACAAATTTTAAAAACGCCAAGCTGGCGCGATTACTCGATGACGTCGATCCAATAAAAATTTACAGTGAGCATCGTTACCGATCTTTCACTTGTCATGTCGGTGTTTTTGTTTACTTCCAACTTACATTCGAATTATCGTGGAATTTTGATGTATTTTTGTTTAAAATAACTGTTCTTTTTATTTATTTGCTCATAGGGAGGACAAATAAGGTTAGACTGTTTTCCACTGTCATTGCACTAGCTTGGTCTTCTGTCAATAATTTCGGTGTTGCCACATATGAAACCTTTTATTCTAGTTAAATAGTATATTTCGTTCCTTGAACTTTATTAATTTAATTTAAGGCCAAATAATAGATAACATTTTGGAAATAATTTTTTTTATTTTTCCGCAAGTTCGTTTTGAACAATTATTTCTATTGGATAACTTTTCAGACTTTGTCATTGTATTAAAATATACAAATTTTAGAGAACATTGTCAAGCTGCCGTTTTTATGACGTATATTCGATAAAGTCCGTGTTTTTGTTCCAATAGTTTTTTATTTATTGATTTTCTCAGTGATGGCGTAAAAATATCAAAAAGTACAAACACAGACAATTTTATTTTAATTAATATTTAGTGAAAAAGCCTATTACCAAAGTTCATCGTATTGTTAAAAATATTTTTAAAAAAATTGAAATAAAAAAACCTTACACCCCAATATCTATAGTCCAAATTTGAATTAAAAAAAAAAATTAATAAACTGGCCAGGACTCGGGCCGAGATAAATATTTTTTGTCTAGTTCAAAAATATTGGTCGAATGCTCTTAACGCACACCGAACTCCAAAAATATATCGCTAATCGATGGTTAAAAAATCACTAAAAAAGACAGAAAATCATTATAACAAAAATGGGCGTATATGCCAGACGTATTTGTAAACTTATAACACCCGTAATTAACATTTGGAAGACACAATACGGAATATAAAAAAAGAGTAGACTGTATTCTTATAAACAATAATTAACATTTTAAACCTGTATCGACAGAGTTTAAACACGAAAAATGTATTTTATTTCTGACGGAAGTTGTGATGATTAATAATAGTTTACAGGTATTTTAGATGAAACAATATGTGGAGATATGATATGATATGGTATAATTATTACAGTTTTTTTAAAAATACGTATATGTTTGCAAGCAATACATTTTTAGATATTATTATAATTTTGTATATTTTAGGCTATTTGGAGCAATATTTCTTTTAATACATATTTCTTAGTAGTTTGTACAATATGAGTGGATATGCTGGCACGAGGAAAATTGAGCACAAGGCCGTAGGCGGAGTGCTCGAACTTCCGAGCTCTACTCGAGTTTTGTCTACTACCCAACCTATACGAACCTAACACACACGAGTCAAAAATCCTGCTAAAAGTTATTTAAATAAACATGACGTAGTACGCATTACTAATTATAAAAACTTGTATCTACAAACCTGAGTAAGCCTGGATTTTATTTTTTACTAAAATTTAAAAAAAAGTGAAGGTTCGAACTAACGATCCTACGCCTACGGTCCAAACTCTTACAACTCGACCAAACGCTCTTGCTAAAAAATGTAGAAGAAATTTAATAACGCATTGATGAAAACAGCAGAGCCTCAGTAAAGACAAACTGTGATTGGTTACTTTGATACCCCAACCAGAAGGGATATTAAATTATATCCTTTGAGTTCACAGCGATTTTCTTATGAAGGTTATCTCTAGCTCTATGCTAAATTATATCTATACAAATGAAATGACTGTACATTGCTTAACCATAAATTCCTTAACCAAAAATAAGGTGATCTAGGCAAACTTACCTATGCAATGTTGCTATTTTTTGCCGCTACAGGGCGTTAAAGTTTTCAAATTAATATTGTTTTTTTCTAAATAATTTCTAAACGCCTTTATCGATTTCCACTCATTTTGAAACTAAGAATGACCACTTTTAATAGCGTGTTTTGACGTATGCGCCATCTTTTTTTAATACCTTCAAATTTAAAAATGGCGTGTGATTGATAATTAAAAGTTCCTCTTTTTTTTACCCCTTGTATAAATGACTTTAATTTACTTCTCTGACACTAGCTGACTTCCTGTTGAAACTTTTTTGTCTCCTGTAAAATCTTAGCCAGACATGCAGTTTCTCTGCAAAAAAAATATTTACCATACCCTGTAATTCATCATTGCTGTTTATTCAGAACGAGAAACCTGAAAAAAATATTAGTTCTAAATAACTACCAACTACATATTATGTAGTTTGTTGTTCGAAACTTTTTCATGTTTTGCATCGTAAATAATTTTTGTGTAGAGAAACTGCATGTCTGGCTAAAATTTTACGAAAGACAAAAAAGTTTCAACATGAAGTCAGCTAGTGTCAGACAAATAATTAAAGTCATTTATACGGGGGGTAACAAAAAGAGGAACTTTTAATTACCAATCACACGGCATTTTTAAATTTGCAGGTATTAAAAAAAGATGGCGCATACGTCAAAACACGCTATTAATAGTGGTCATTATTAGTTCCAAAATTAGTGGAAATCGATAAAGGCGTTTAGAAATTATTCAGAAAAAACAATATTAATTTGAAAACTTTAGCGCCATTGCATATAGGTAAGTTTGCGTAGATCGCCTTATTTTTGGTTAAGAAATAATTTATGGTGAAGCGTTGTACAGTCATTTCATGGACACCCTGTCTACTACACAGGGTCCTTAAGTAGGAGTTTCATTCACATGCAGACTTATACTGTATCATAGGGTGTATTTCAGGAAAATATTTCTTCATATACAGGGTGTCTCAAAAAGTGTGATAACAAGAAGTTGTAGTTTTGATATTCTTTATAATTACCCAAAATTTTATTTATTTTGCTTTGGTAGTTTAAGAACAATGAATTAAAAACTAAGTTTTACGGTCTTGGAAAAAAATTTAAAAAACATCTAAATTCAACTTTTAAACCATGAAACTAGTCGAGATTTATGACAAGGTATCTAGAGATATTATGAATCTAATAGTGTCTATCTATTTTATACAGGATGTTTATAAAAAGGTTTAAAAAACCACACATTTTAAAGTCACTTTTTTCAAGTTTTTTATTTGGCTAATAAATATGGAATTTATAAACATTTTTTTTTTTGTAAAATAAGCATATAAGTAATTTCCAGCCGTTCTTGAGATAATTGCAAATTTCATAATTATGATGTTTAAATGGAGTAGTTTTATTGTTAAAATTAAGGCGACTAGACTAAACTACTGTAAATTTCAAAATTTTCTTGTATTCTGTGCACCAGTCAACACGTTTTTTAAAAGATCTGCTTACATTTCTTAATATTTCAGGTGTAATACTAGCAAAACTATAAATAATAATAATAAAATACCGGATGTTCCATTTTAAAAAAAATACAACTTTTTTTATCCCACTTTTTTAAGCCACCCTGTATATGGAAAACTATTTTCCTGAAATACATCTTATGATACAGTATAAGTCTGCATATGAATGAAATTCTTAAAGCCTGACGTACTATTTCAGGGCCCTGTATATTATAGACCAAAAACTTCTCTTGGCCCGAATCCTGGCCATCTTTATTAATGGATTTTTTTTTACTCTATGTATGTATGTCATAATAGTAGATTCTGTAACGAGGTTGAAATAAAAATTTGATCCGAGTGGAACCACGAGTACCGAATTTTCATTTTAACCGAGTAGCAGACTATATTTTCTCCACGACCAAAAATACTATTCACAATATTTGTAATTTCAGGTGGAGTATTATCCAGTTCCATATCTGATTCATCCGATTTTTCACTCATATTTTGACTTGCACTAAAATTTGTCTGCTGACATTGACAGTTTCGAAATTTATGGCAACCTATGTCGTTTAGATCAACACGCAAAACGCATAAGAAGCAAGTGTTTCATAATAAATATTCCAACTCAAGAGCGAGAATTTTTACATTCTATTATCAAAAATGATTTTGGAATTATTGCATTCAGTAATGGTCGTGGAGAAAGTTATTTCTATTAAAAAATATATACACAATTTTTTATTTTTCAAACGCAAAAATCTCCGAATGTAATTTTTTCAACAGTTTGTTTTTCAGCGAACCTGTATGTTATATCAACTCTATATTGATAAACGTTGTTCTGCAATTATTTCATGTAATTTCCCTCCTTTATTGATTCATTGATCGGTCTTTCGTCTCCGGACTCGTTACCTTATCTAATCTGAGAGCAAACTCATTTAAAGTAAAACAGCCCGCGGGCTCATCCTGCACGTTCAGTATACAAGCCATAGAACTCCGAAAAGCCGATATTATTATTTCCCCTCCCGTTGGCACTTCATTGTGCTTCTGTCCACCTCCGAAACGGTTTCAAATTCAAAGTGTAGCGGAGCACTCGGTGAGTGCCGGTACGCGAAGAGTTTTTTCATGCGAGGCATGGACGAGCTTTCGCGTGGAAACCCGGCAAAATAGACGTATTTTGAATTTTCGATAAATTTTGATGCAATTTTTAGAAAATGTAAATATAAAACAGGGTTTTTAAATTTAAATTTCAGTGGATCAAATTAAAATGACAAGATGTAGATCTACCGGAAAGACCTGTGATATATTTTTAAAAAATTTTGAACCAAATATGTGGACTTTTAGTGATTATAATTTAGTGCGTACTGTTTCCTGGTAAAATGGGAATTGTTACAAAGACTATCGGAGTAATATTTAGCCTGTAAGTTTTTTGCCTTCTTCTTTTTGTGTCATATCAACAAGACACCAAGCAATGTCACATACAAACATCGCTAATTTTCGCAACTGGACACAAACATTTTGATTTAAAAAAAAATATAATTTTTAATTCAATAATTATTGGAAAATGTTGGGGAAAAATTATCAACTTAGCCATGACATAAACAAGTAACTAATGTGTGTTAAATAGTAACATTTAATAGTGACAACCTTTTCTGACGTGTCTCAAATATGATTTTAATTCTTTTATTATTCTGTATTTTATGAAGGGTGTATTTGGAATCATTGGAAGACCCTGATCTTTTCTCTAAGTACATTCAAATGTTGTTCTTACCTACACTAATAAATTACCTACCGCTATGTCCTCCTTCATTGTTTACGAAAATGCTCTAGTTCATAAGACAACCAGCATCTCCCATAGGTCAGATTTTTCACTCGGTTTTCTTTAAAAAGCAATTCAGGAGAAGTCATTTTAAAATCGAGTGTTATCGTCCTAATTGTTGCTAATTCTCGCAAATAATTTGAAATAATAGGGAATAATAACAACAGAGGCTTATTTATAAAATTTCGTCGAAGGGGTGGGGAGGTACTGCGCGGGTTATGGAAAAGCGCCGCAGGTGACCACGCCCAAATTCCGACAAAAATTGACCCAACTATTCTCTAAATTTAAAAATAAACTTATTTTTTTAAAAATGTTCGGTGGATTATCTGTCTTGACTCTTAAGGGCAAATGACCTGACAGATTATTAGATGTTTCGTTATATCATTTTATGGGGCTCGGGGGAGGGGGGGGGGGACTGAATAACAACAAAAATGGTAGGCGTTGTTTACAAACGTTCATAAATATATTTAACATTTTTTGTATCTCAAACCTACATTATTTATTAATTTCTCACGCCATTTAAGGTAAATCAACGTAAAACTGGGAAAAATATAGTATAATACATATTTAATAGGGTATTTTAGTGGGACCGATAAAGTAAAAAAAAACATTTTTTACCCGGGAACTCTAGAATAACATTCGAAAGAATGATACTTCTAGCGGTAATAGTAATAATAAGGTAATAAAGACGCTTTGCAGCATAAAGGTTCGACGTTAAGATAGCGGCGGGAGGCTGGTTTGCTAACAAATTTTATATTTATTATTAGTGACATTTTGCCAACCAATAAAATCCCTCTAAACGCTATTTCAAACGTGATTTTCTCGGAATTCACACAAACAATTTTGTGAAAGCCCGTTTCAGGCATCAGCCAGTGCGGAAATTTTAGCGTCTGAAAAATCGATTAGCGGGATTTTGTTGGTTGGCAAAATGTCACCAATGTGTAGAGAGGTTTTTATTTTCGTTTGTATTTTTTTTATCAAGGTTTTGAAGCAAATGATCATCAATCATTTGGTACTATATTACAAGAAACTATTGAAAATTATAAACCTAAAATAGTTAATTGTATGTTTTCGCTTTTCCAACGCAACGATAACTAAAGTTAAATAGATAAAACCGTTTTATTTCCACATTGCTGAACAAATATTTGAAAATTAAAAAATCAAATATTTAGACCAAAATTACTTAAATGCAATAAATAATCATGAACGGTTCTATCTGGGCACCCCCATATATCATTGACCTCGGTTTAGTTTAGATCTAAAATTAAATAAAGTTATCTTTTTAAATTTCCACGCCGCATTTCTATTTATTTTCAAAATTTAAAATATTTCATTTAAAAGTTCCCCAAATTAATTCAGCGAAATCGTTTGTAGCTAAAAATAAATAAAAAACTGAACGAAAGCGAATATTATTTACACTTCTTATTAACCTTGTTTTATGATAATCCATTGACCTTTTTGCCCTACATTAAAACGGTTAAATAATACATGAAAATCTAAATTTAAAATATAACTGTTGCCGTGACTGCATAGTGCATATGCAATAACAGCTGTTCAAGGTTCAAATATTATTTTTTAAATAAAAAAAAATTGGCCGAGGTTTTCGTGAAAACACGAAATTCAAATATATTTCTTCAGCGAATCTATTTGGAGACTATCTCAAAAACTACTGAATTGATTGGACTAATATAACTTTGATTTATTTGAAAACTTTTAAAAAAGATGATCGATACTGACAATACAAACAAAACGGTCTTTACACGTAATGTAGTATTAAAACTGTACTATTTTAGTAACCATATATAACCAACTATTGGCCAACTGATTCAAATTTTCTTATTTATGCCTGTTTTAATTTTTTTCTAATTTTTCACGTGGCAAGGAAAAGTTATTAGATGTCCGTTCAAAATTTAATTTTATAGCAGAAAATAAAGTAGGCCACTGCTTTTCAAAGTATTTTTTTAAATGAAGCCTCAAGTCAACATTTTTGGTATAGAAGAGAAAGAAAAGAGACCATCGAAAAAGGTTGCCGACATCAAACAGCTTCGCCGGCATTTACCTGGCAACAAGTTAAAAAATGAGTAATTCTACACGAAATTCGGTTTCACTGATCAAAAAGCCAGAGAAAACGTTAAAAATGTATTTTTTCGGCGCTCGTGTAAAAATTTCTCTATCCCGAGAATCACCCATATATTTAATATTTTTCTCGGATGACTCAAACTTATATGGGTGTTTCTCTGGATAGAGAAATTTTTACACGAGCGCCGAAAAAATACATTTTTAACGTTTTTTCTGGCTTTTCGATCAGTAAAATCGAATTTCGTGTAGAATAACCCAGTTTTTTTAAACTTGTTGGGCCACGTGGCCAGGTAGATGCAGGATATGTTGTTTGATGTCGGCAACATTTTTATAAATTAATTTTTGATGATCTCTTCTATAATTACGGTGTTTCTTATCTCCCTTGCTGAGATGTATAAAAAGAAATAAAAATAAAACTGGGTATACGCACGCCAGTGGTTGAGTCAATTTATTGAAATTTTGTATTTGGTCGTGTTAAGGAATGCCAAATTGACTTCTGAAATAAAATTATCGCTAAAGGTACTTTACTCTTTAAATTATTATTTTAAAACCCCTATAAATCGTAATAATGCGTAAACATAAAAATTCAAAACAATCAATTCAGAAATACCGAACATATGAGCTTTTTCCATGATAAGTGGGACACTTTGTATATATATAAAAAAATTATTTTCAATATTTTTTACAATACACTGAATTTTAGTAATTATTTTTCGGGTTTTCGTTTGGTTTATATCTTTTTTTTAAATTTTTTTTTCTGCAGAAAAATACCTTTCTCCCACACACATAGATATCACCTTTCAATAATAGATGAAAAAACTCGATAATTTTTTTTGTTTTTTCAAATTTTGGCCAAGAGGACCTGCAATTCAACACGACAAATTTTACCACGGTCAGATCCTGATCCTGAAACATTTCAATCTGCGCTCGTATGGTTGCTGGCTCTTAATTCAAGAAAAAATGTGAAAAATATTGGAAAAAAAACGGTGCGAAATATACTTTACATGTTTTTGTTAACTGCTTATTAATTACATAATTTACATAATAATATCCCACATTTGTTATCTACTTTCTTGGCGGAGACAACACATTCGAAAACAAGAAAGCCGCTGCAGTACATCCGTTAGTTATTTATGTTACAAAAACGATAAAAACAATGAACTTTTATCAAAATGTTATCCGTTTTATTTCCGGTTGATTGCTGTTGTTTATAAATAAAACAAACGTTTTTGCGTAATTTTGCAATACAAAGCAACAAAGTATTATGAATTACTAAAAGGTTTTTAACCGCTATTCGTCTACCGTCAGACGGCATTTTATCGAGAATGATAATAAAAAGGATAAAGGAAATATTTTGTTAGTTTAGACGTTACTGTGGTTTGTGGTAAAGTAATAAATGATAAATATTTTTTCAAAAGTTTATATTAAGAGCATCAGCGCAATATTTCTAATTCAAAGGTACCAGCTCCATGAGAAATTATCTCTATATACAGAGTTGCGCACTCTCAACGCAGGATTTAATAACATCTAAACTACTCAACGTTTTAATATTTTCCAAAAACAGAGTTCTAAGAAAGCATTAGATATTATACAGAGTATCCCAAATAGTCAGGGCCTATCCAACATACTTGGCCACCGGCCGTATCTTGGAAACTATACTAGGCATAGAAACACAGGGAAAAAAATCATAATTAAAGTTGCTAAGAGAAAATCCTGGAAGTAATTTTTAAGTTCCGCATCTTGCCGCAAGCGGGCACAATTGAAAATTAAATATTTAAATTCTAAATTTCTTCGAAAATTTAATCTACTTTCCGATTATGATTATGTCATGTTATATCGTATGATTTGAGTTTTCGGGATAAAATCGAAAAAGCTGGTACTATCACAAATTACGCTCTCTTGGTATTTTATTAGGAACTATCTTGTACCGATGGATACGACAATTAAAAGTACTTACCTTTCTCTTTACTAATATAGGATAAGCTGCTTCCCCACTCTTATCAAGGTCGGTACGCCAAAGAGGCTTAAACCAAAATGATGCAGAATTGTCTTAGCTTTCTAATGATGTTACCAAAGGTATACCTTAATGTGGAAATTTACGGAAATATTTAGAATTTCAATATTTAATTTTCAATTGTGCCCTCTTGCTGCAAAATGCGGAACTTATTTCCAGGATTTTCTCTTAGGTATTTTCATTACGATTTTTTCCCCGAGTTTATATGCCCAGTAGTTTCCGAGATACGGCCGGTGGACATCCATAATGGGACACCCGTTATATACCAACTCTATATATTATAACCAACAAAATCCCGCTAATCGATTTTTCAGGCGCTAAGATCTCGCCAGTGGTTGATGCCGAAAACAGGATTTTCGATTCGCTGAAAAGAATTATATTTGCCGCTGAATATGAAGCAGGTTTTTACAAAATTGTGTGAATTCAGAGAAAATCACTTTTGAAATATCGTTTAGCGGGATTTTTTTTTGATTGGCAAAATGTGGCTATTTTGAAAACCGGGGGAGATATTAAAGGTCATGACTTTTTTGAAAATGTTGGGGGGGGGGGGGGGGGATTAATACAGATATACATCTGAGTGAATCTTAAAAAGCGCGATACGAATACGAAGTAATGAGGATACAATTTTGCAAATATCTAGCTAGGAATACTTAGCTAATTATTTTCAAAAATATTTTCAGTGGCCACTGTTTGCAGTTAATTTAAGCCATTAAATAATAAAATATAGAATAATGACAACCCTTCATTAATTCTTCCATCACTTCCGGCTCGGTCTCTCATAAATGTGTTTTTTATTCGTAAGCTTGTAGTGTTGGTACTTATTCGCAAATTACAGTTTCCGGAATACAAATTAGTTATTCTTCTGTATTTTGTGCGTGGCAATAAATATAAATCGCTTTATTTTATCACTCTACAGGGTGTTACTCCTTTCTATGTTCCACTGTGACTACTAATCGCAGAAATCTCGCGTAAGTACATACAAATACATATTTACTTAATTTTACTTTAAGAGCAAACAGTCTTTTATGAGTCATCACGAATAAATCGTGAATTTCCACCGCATGTTGTACCTGTGTCGGATGTTGGAAATAAAATTTCTTTTTTTATATACAAAATATTATAAAAATGAATTTCACGAAAAAAAAGAAAAAAGAAAATAAAATTTTTTTTTCACAATAAATTACGCAACTCGACCAATGCTGTATCTCTTATAATTTCCGAGATACTCATGATGAGCATCGAATTTGGGACACCCTGTACATACATATATTAAGTAAATGGTATAAAAAGAACGCCGAAAATAAAAAAAATTGTAATGTTTAGTAAAACTATAAAATTTTGCGATCTAATTAAGTCAACGTACCAAACATAAATAAAAACATAAAATCACCACCTATAAATACATTTTATTGCTATTCTCTCTATACAAAAGATGCTTTCATTTTGTTTTTACTAATACTTTTGTTTTTGTGTTTAAAACGTTTGTTTTCCAGTAGGCAGAGCCCACAACATTATATTTTTATGACTACTGAAGATAATGATGTTTATTGAATGACAAAAGAGGTATAGACTTGCATTGTCTTTATTTTTTTTTTGAATCACAACGTTTCAACTGGTAAGTATCTCATCTCCAGTCGTCTTCAGATAAAAACTGAAGGTATTCAGTGATTATTGAAATTATTCAGTATTCACCTGAAGACGGCTGGGGATACTTACCAGTTGAAACGTAGTGATTCAAAAAAAATAAAGACAATGCATGTCATTCATTAAATTTGAATATTATGCATTTTTTGCAATGAGATTACCCAACAAACATATTAAGTACCGTAGACCAGAACGGAAGGAAAATAATCCTAAATTGGCAAATATTTGCTTATTTTTGCCTTAAATGTTTTCTTAAAAGTCACAAAAGGTTCGAACTCCAAAACATAGGTTATAATTTATATATTTACGACTTAAATAATTTCTTATAGGGAAATTTACTTTTAGGTTAATTTACCTAGTTAAAAATTACAAATAAATTACCTCTTTAAAACATTAAAAATAATTAATCCTAATAAGTCATATTATGAAGTCATAACTTACTTCTTTGTAACTTAAAAAATGTCTTCATAGTTAAGGAATTTTTTGACTATTACGCTAGGTAAAACATGACTTAATTACTACCTAAAAAATGTCCTAATAGTTTGCTGACCATGGAGTTCTAGAAACAAGTAATATTTTGGTTAACTTTGCCTTATAAAATTGTTCCCAAAGTTATAAACCTTTTGTGGTTAAAAATTGAGCTATTTGTCAATCTTCTGATTAACCTGAAAGGATAAAATTGCTTGTACAATTGACCTGTTAGAAAAGTTGTCTTGATTGAGGTCGCAGATTACATATTACAAATTACCTTCAAGTTACATGGTCTCTTAATATACCTTTAACGACATTTGTTTATGTTCTCGGTTGTGTCTGTATTTTATTTCTAGTTTTTAACCAAAAAGTGCGTAGAGTTAACTTGCAATGTCAAACCAAAATTCTAATAAGAAAATTAGAGCATACAGACATACTACACAATATTACAGGAGCATTAATAGAAATGTCGAGGAAAATCCTATTAATACGAGTTGCAGCAATGATGTTCAGCCTCCAATTACGTCAACAAGTTCCATAAACAGGGCTAACCCTATAGAGTGTGATCAGTGTGAAATAGGGTCGAAAGTAGAAGACGACCAAGACGAATTTATTTCTTTAGACCCAACAGCATCTGTTCCATCGTCTACAAACTGCTGTTCCCATAACTCAGCCTCGGCAATTCCAAATATATTATTTTTTTTCACCTTACAGTTAAATTCCTTCCAGTCACTTTCAGGCGAAGACGACGCATCTGCCCTTAAAACTCGTAGATTTGACTGTGGCCAAAGGAGAATATTTTTTGTTTCCCACTTGTGGGGAACAAAGCAATATTCCACCCGTTTTTTCCGTATAACTGCGACAACTTTAAAATGATCTCTAGTGGCTGACATCTAAAAAGATATAAGTATACAAAATTATTACCGTAACACTAGAGTTAAATATGCAAAATAAAAAACACCATAAAACTTACCTTGTGTAGTTTTGGGCTTAAACTTATTTCTTATTTTTATCTTGGACACAAAAATTTTCTAAAAAATCAGATTGGGAAATGTGAAATGTCACTTGTCAAGAATCAATGCGCCAACCTAAAATCCGCAGTGCCAATCGTAATGTTAAAACGGAATCAAATCATTTAGGTCTAAATATTATTAGAGAGAGACAGTAACAACGATTTAGGTTCATATTAGACAAATGCTGCAATGGTCCAGACTACTCCGGATGCTATTACACTACTCGAATATTTAAACGAATTTATTGTTTCCAGTATTGGTCAGCGCGGATCCTAAAATATTCCCTGAATTTAACTTTGACTTATAACTAGAAATGTCTTATTTAGGAACGATTTAACTTTAAATTCGGTAAATGATTGCCAATTTAACCTCGGACCAGGAAAACATGTGCTTAAAGTTAATAATAAAGGGAAAAATAACTTTAAGGTTACAAATATAAAAACGGCCATATTTGATAATTAATTTTCCTGTTTATCGACAATAATCTTTAAAATTTTAAGAATTACGTAAGGTCAGTTGAAAATCCATTAGACTACGATGCTTTTTGTCAACAGAAGATTTTTTTAAAACTATAGGTACAAATATAATGTTTATATGAAGACACTCTGTTTTTAGGTTAAATTAAAATATTTAAAATTATCCCAATAATACATAGAATAATCCCATATTTCAAGGGGGCTTTTTGTTTTGCGAAGTATTATCACCCTAATTAACAAAAAAATTTCTTTGGCATCAAATTTTTGGTCCAGAAAGATAATTACACTAATTAAATATTGCTTGATTGTTGGAGTTAATAAGCGGCCATTCAAAATATCTACTTGGATCAAACTTCATTTTATAATTTGTTTGTCCTGTTGGAAGTGTTGGCATCAGTGCATCGAGTTGTTGTCTTTTCTTTCTAACGCCAGAATTATGATATTATGTTTTCTCTGTTGTGTTTTTAAAACCTATTTAGGTTATATTTAGGTCACAAGGTTGGTCTTATTTTCCACATTTAGAGGTAAAATAGGTCTATATTTATTTCAGTTCGTTGTGTCTTATTAGACAGAAATCCCTATGAACCTATTTTGGACTTCCAAATTACTTTAGTTTCGTTCCCCACATTGGGCAAAAGGAAAACAAATGTAGGTAAATTATCCCTATATATAATTGGTCATGCAAAATTTTTGACCTGTGTAGAGGTCGATAATAGGTAAATTTAACTTAAAATGTTTGTTGGGTAACACCGCTATAAGCTTATCGCAGGGGCGTTTCCAAGGGGAGGGGATTAAATCGAAACATATACTCACTTAGATACTTTAGATACGTATTATATTATGGGGGAAGGGGAGGCAATTGTCCCCTTTGGATCCGCCTCTGGCTTACTTGTTGTGTACGCACATGTCATCATCGAAGGTAATGTGTAAAATGTAAAATGTCTAAGCAGTAGGACAACCAGAACGAAGTGACGCAATCTGTAAAAATAATAAATATTTATGCAACATCTTATATTACTTTTAACAAACCACATGTTAATATAGTACTGTCATCCTCATAAATAAAAAAACTATTATTATTTTCCAACTTTGTCAACGTGGCAACGTCGGGTCTGTTATATTTGCGATCTGATGGTTTTGACAACCTTTGTCCTTTCGATTACGTGTTCAAAGTGATTTGAAAGCGAAAAATAGTTAGTTGAAACAGATTCTGAAAATATGTCTCATTATTCAGCAAAAAAAGAAATGCTCATTTTATTTAAATTCTACCAGAATTGAAAAATATACGATTTAATCAAGAACATGACTCGAATCAAAAATTACGTCAGAAGCTGTAACGTGCATCCAACCCAGTGTTGCCAGAATTAAAGGAATTCCTTCAATATGAAAGGGTTTTGGGTATTTTTGGGAGTGTAAAGGTTTAAAGGGTTTTACTCAGAACACACAGTTTAAAGGGTTTTCGCAGTGTTGTCAGTTTTTTTTAGGAATTTCAAGAATTTTGAAGAAAAGAGACGTTATAGGTCCCCCGACCAATGGACGTTTTTTTAAAGAACTCACTTTTGATTTTAAGAACAGGTGTTGTGGAAGTCTATAAATTTTTTAAATATTCTTTGATCACAAACAGATTTAAAGGTTTATGAAAGGTTTTAAAGGATTTTGATAAAAGGAATCTGGGAACCCAGCCCGTAATTGTACTTTAGCAACACAACAATATGTAAAATACTAATAACTTCTAACTTATACAATGTATCGCCATTTTGCGTTTCTCATTTTCTCATTATATTGGAGAGATAATCTATTTTACTGGTTGATATTTTCTGTAGTAATGTAAGGGTAAATACGGTCCTGAAGATAATTTGTATTAATATAACTGAAAGCAACAGGAAACTAGCATTAACATTTCACATGTAACAACTCAATAAATTAGTCGAGCGTTGATTACTATGTAAATGTTGTCAAAATTTTTAAATAACCTTTTTATGTGTACACATTTTCATTACTTTGAAATTGAGTGGGTGCCAACAGGCTTCCAAACGGCATAAGGGAAGAAATCAAATACGGTATTCACAGTCGTTCGTTACCCTTTTGTCTTTGTTCAACAATTAAGGGACAACGTGATTTCCAACTCCCCATTTTTGTTTATTTTAATAATAAAGTAAATAAAAACATAACCCAACGTCTTCTGGGCACTATTCTATGGCGCAATACGTCGTTGCCAATGAAACGTGCTAGACAGAGAAAAAATTGTAAGGACAAGTTGCAGATTGATTTGACTATTTAATTTTATTATTTTTTGAGGTTTGTCCATTGACTTCTGACATCATAATTTTTTTGATGGTCTTTTCGACTTATGAGTTTTGTGCCTTGAAAATTTATTTATTCGTAAAAATAGTTCTTTTCGGAGCTTTTATTATCATTCTCTTGTGTTTCCGGTAAGTAGTTATTGATTGACGTATTTATTATTGTAAAAAGTTCTAACTTGTCGCAAAAAAAATTACCACTTTGGCCAAGGTCCTCTAAATGGAGATATGCTAAAAAATTTAATATTTATTTGTTGAAAAAAATATTGTGTAAAGTGCTTTTGAACGATCTAATAAATGTATGGATTTCATTGGTTTTGTACTAGACTCAAATTTTGAATCAAAACATTAAAAAACGTTTTTATTGCAAAAAAACTATTTAGGACAATTTACGTATTTTTTGGGGGGCGAACATTCGCACTATCTGTAAAACTAGCAAATTAGCGCTTTTGTTCCTTGGTATCAGCGACAATATGATGCATTTAGATTTATAAATTAGAAATCAGAACGTAACCAGATGCAGAGTTAATGCAATACACTTATTCCTAAAATACTTACACATCTGATAGATATTTGACGGTTTTATATTTTGAAATTTAACCCACCGTAATGCAGCTTGCGTTGGAAATAGGTCGCAGATGTATGTACGGATGGATATTTTGGGATATTACTATTTAGATATCGTATAAATGGATAAGTAATAAATCTGACAGATTGCAACATAGTTTTTTTGAATTTTTGATAAATATTTAAACTGATGGAAGATGTTTGAACTGAGTGGAAAATGTATTGCCAATGTTTGATAAACAATTTTCTTAAGTCTATTTTTGACTCTAAACTTATGAGTTCATCACCGCATGTAAAATAAATCCATTCTTTGCCTTCCGCAATCACTAAACTTCTCCAGCTTGTAACATATTTACAGTGGCAGCTCGCGGTCTTAAAAAATGGCGAAGAGCTAGATATAGTGCGGATACTTAAACAAACATTGACTAAAAACCCGTGTAACAAAACGTCTCTCTTACCCTCATCTCTTTAACGCCTGAATGGAGTTTCCAAACAAATTACAAACTATGTCATTAATTGGGTTCATTTTTAAAACACAATATTAAGCAGGTACGTACCCTACTAAATTAACTGAAAAATAAAAACAAAGCTTTTTAATTACACAGTAAATCACGTAAATACGATATCTATAAACGTAAGTTTTGCAAAGCCCCAAAATAAATACCTTAAGGTTAGGCGAACCAGTGCTAAAATAATGGTGCATACGACTAATTTATTTTTAAATTGCCCTTCATCATAATGCAAATTGTTACATGCTGTTTGCGTGACTGACGTCACGTAACCATAGCGACGGTGAATATCAAAGCTATGTTGGGTGTTGGGTCTTCACTTGCTTTGAGCTATCGGACACGGTCGACTGGGGCGCGCCCAAAATGCACGAGTGTTTATAATTATTATCCATCGGAGTTAACCGTGGCCCTATTATGCATAGCTACATTCGGATTAAATTATTAATAATAATTCGAACATAATTATTTTTTAAGGGATGAGGCAGGGCCGTAGCCAGAACCAAATATTTGGTAGGGCTGTTCGATTTCTTACCAGGGCCCATATTCTCACGTTGAAATATGATATTTGATTTTTAAGGGACGCTGTAGAATTTTTTACATGTTAGAACGACCGACATTCGACATGCTTCATTCATAGGCATGTACTATATTTATTATAAGTTTATAAGTATATAGGTAGCATACACGTATATCGCCATTATTTACTTTGTTTTGTACAAGATCCAAGGACTCAAGAAATACTGATTTGGTGCTACTGCTACTGATATTTGGTTTATTAGACATGGCAGTTTTTTTATTACCAAGAATTCCTTCATATAGTTACACTCAGATTTGGTGCTCTCTTTTCAGTTGGTATCTCTTCTACATCCTATAAAAGTTCTTTAGCTTCATTGGTTAAACTTTGATAGGCCTCATTTGTTCTTAGATCCCGAATTTTATTTTTTACTGACTTTATAATTTCATTGGCTTCCTTTAGACTAATTTACGAGCTTGTAGAGCTGAATCGGCAGGTTCCAAAACCCAAGCAACTTTTTTATAAAAGCAGGGGTGAATCTAAAGTCGTATTCCAACATAACTGATTTAATTCCAACAGACTTGGCAATGTCTTGTTCACTAAATGAGCGATCATTTTAAATTTCATCTAATGTTCTTAATATTCTCTTATATTCCAAAATCTTTTTTACCAGGGCTCAATATTTTTTACCAGGGCTTCGCCCTGGCCAGCCCCCCTCTAGCTACGGCCCTGGAATGAGGGCGATACAAAAAAGTGACTTCTAAAAAAAAAAATATCCGCATGCACTTATTTTGTACCTAGTTCTGCGCCATCAATGTCCACGAGCTGCCACTGTTAAAACGACACGATAATGAAAGTGAATCGAAGTTTGGCGAGTCTTATTGTTAATTTCTCTAGTTCCTACATAATAAAAATGTTCTCTGTTTTAATCACCTTAAGATTTAATTGTTTTTCTGTGCGATAATTCTTCGCTGCGCCGAACACAAAAGGAAAAAGATCTTAAAAAAAATAATAAAAAATAATGACATTAATAGATAAAAAAATGGCGGTTAAACAATGCATCTCCAATTACACAATTGAACTTTCAATTGTTGTGTTTTTAACTAATTAGATAAGTGGTGTTGATAATTTTAACTTAATAAAGTGCATTTAATTGTTATATTTATGTAAAGTAAACCTACATAATTGTAAGAGAAAAAAGGTTAAACAAATAATTAAAGAAAATGTGGCTTATAGTTTGCGACAAAACAAAGTTAGCTAGCCCGAGCTATTGATTTAAAACAGGGTTGAGATGATTAAAATCAATTGATTAAAATCACGATTAAAATCATGATTTTAATCAGTATGATTTTTTTATACATCATGAAGAATTTAAAAAAATTTTTTTAACACTTTAACACACAAAATGTATTTGTTCATATAAAAAAATAAAACCCAGACGCATTTTTATGTGATGTTATTTATGATTTTATTATAATAATTAAAAAAGAACAGCTGGTTATAACAAAAATAAAAAAAATTAAAACCAAAAAATCTTTTTAATACAAAAAAATACCTAATTTAAACAAAAATATATATATAAAACAAACCTTAGTGCTATATTTTCCAATCCAAATCCAAAAGACCGCTACTTCCACTATTTTCACGTCCACCTACACTTTCCCTTTTCACAGTTATCGCTTCTCTGTTTCTTAGCCAACTGGATAATTTCACTCTGGCTAGTTCCAGACTGTGACTGACAATCACCATGAAGTTATTCAAGACCACTGCTAATATCACTAGTTTCACTTTTGCAGGTTTCCCAATGACTTTTTAGTATGTCCGCTAGACCTTGCAATTCTTTACCACACTTTTTACATACTGCTCTACAACCTAGTTTGCCCACCACTTTTTTATAAAATGCTGACAAACACTAAATTCCTTTCTGCCCCGGCTTGTTATGATTCCGAATGTTTTGATAGATTAACCCCCAAAGCAAAAATATTACTGATAAAACGGAACTAAGTGCGTATCGTTTTTATAGCCAGGCGTTTTCTGCCAGTTATTACAAGTTTCGACAAAGGCGCAAACTTGCAAAAACTACGCGAACGAAATTTGCATGTAAAAAGTTAAAACTTTTTCAGGTTTGCTTCGTATTGTACTATTCCTGCCTAAAAATATTTGTTTACTTAACAAAACAAAACAAAATATAAGCAGTTAAAAATAATAATATTAGTAAAAGCTGGTAAATTAAAAAGAAATAAAAAAAATCATGATTTTTTTTTTTAAAATCATCGATTTTTGATTTTTTTTTTAAATTCATTTAAAAGATTTAGGTAGAGAAACCACACCAACTCCAATGTAAAAAATTTTACCTCTCACAAATTGTGGACGACGTCCAAAACGGTAACAGGTTGCACTAAACCTTGTCTGTAATAAAAATTAAGCGAGCGCGAATATACGCCTAAAGTCACTCGCTGCTTCTCGGCATTTACGTCGAGGCCTTGAGTCACGCTTTAGCCCATTTACGTCGGATGTCTAAGTTTACTTAGTTTATGGTTAGCCTCACAAAAATGTAAAACGTCATTCTTCACAACAATGCTCGAGTTCATAACGCATTCAAAGTTTTGGCAGTGATGCATCACTTTCATATAGAGTGCAGCGTGTTGTACGAAGTTAGGGACAAATATTTATTTTCATGGAATTTTTTCCTTTGACTTCGTACAACCCGCTGCTCTGGATATAAATGTGATAAGTCACTGACAGTATTTTGGATCTGAAGTATATTTGGTTTTCATTCTTATAGTTTTATATCGCTACCTAATATACATTTCCGTGGGTAATATGCCTTCTGGTAATAAATTCGTTTTTGCAATAAATAAAAACTATTTATGTCGATACGAATTGTATACATTACAATTTATTATGTTTAATTATTATTTTTACTGAATATATAAGATAAGATACCAACTGTATTTGTCAATGAGCAATTAGTATTATGCAAAAAGCTTTAATTAAAGATCAACCTTATTATTAAATGTCATTTCTGATTACAAATATACCTGTGTAAGACAGGATATAAAATATAATAACATTTTAATTGCAGATATGTAATGAAAATATTACTTACACGGAAAAAAACCTAGCATAAGTTAAAACACTTGTAATTTAACAGTGTATAAGTATTGGATATAAAAGAGTCACTATTTCGCTCTAGAACTTATAATATTGAGAGCTATCGTTCTTATTTCGAAACGTTTGTATTCATATTAAAACTCAAATTTATTATTCGTTCAAGACAAATACTATATTTTATCAATTTAAAGGTCTTCTTAATAAAAAATTGTCTTATTTTCTTACTATTTCTTACAACATAAACAAAGCATAGATAAATACTATAGGATGCCAAGCAACGACGCGACGGCTTCGGCAACCAAAAGAGAAATAGGTCCTTTATTCCCGCTACGCAGGTGAAGAATTGTTGCCTACCTTTTTATGATTGAATTAAACATAAGTACCATTGAAATAAAAGAAAATAAAATGTATTTTAATTTCTTTTATAGTTTCCTAGTTAATGATTGAACAACATATATTTATTTGCTTAAAACAATATGTTATTAAATTAAATTACACTACTATTATATAAATTAGTTATGCTTTTGATACAATTGATTTTTGGTTTTACAGGCAATCTTAAAGTTTATTGGTTTTTAATAGATTTTTATTTCTGCATTAACTCCACAAATATAAGATGTCACTAATTGCAACCTTATATGCCTATGAACAGCTCAATCCTATTTTTTTTTCCAACAGCCGGATGTATCTTTAATAGGTACGATCATTTAGTGGCCAAAATTATTAACGATTCGTGATTCGTCGAATATTAAGTAATATTAACAATACAATATGACCTTTCAAGTTACAATTAAGTATCGTTTTTAACTTAAAGATTACGTTTTGATCCCCTTAAACTATACTTAAACGCGATTTTTATTAATCAATCATTTAGTTTTTGCTGCTTAAATAGTCTGAGAAGGTGTAGCAGGATAGGAATATTTTGACAGTTTAAAATAATCGAGGTATATTAAAAAATGTTATGTAATAATGGTGTATCTCCACACGTGTATTCCCTTGAGGCATGTTAATAATTAATTTTTTCCATAATTTTATGGATTTGGTAATTATTGTCTTCCTTGGCAATTACACAAGAACTAAGCACATTATTTAATTTTTTTAACAATGGAAATCTATGTGGGTGGTGGGGGAATGCAATAAAAAATTCCAAAAAACCAATGAAACCCTGTTAAAAAATATTTGTTAAAAAATAACTTTTTGACACTCACCAATATTTGCAGAGTGCAAATTTGGAATTTTTTAAAAAATTTTGGTCTGATACTATTAAGAAACCCCCTTTAAAAAATTACCTAGGTAGAATTATTTTAAAAAACCACACCCTGGATAAGTTATTGTAAATTTTCTTTTATTAATAAATTAACTTTTTTATAAGGCGTGAGATATGAGCACCACTTTGAATAAGAAATAACAACAATAAATAATATCTTGGCATAGCATAATAAATTGTTTCAGTTTAAAACTTCATTAAGCAATTAAATAATTTATAAATTTAAGTTATAGTAATCTTAAAAGACATTACAATCAGTGGAATTCTACGAGTTTTTTTTAATTATAAAAAGAAATATATTTATATACTGTTATATGCATTTACGTTTGTAACAGTGCCGTAGCGACATTCCTATAGACATCCGCTCCGGAATGTTCCGTACCTTATTACTATCTAAATTGTTTCAATATAAAGGACAATAATAATAGTATTGCCGATCAGAAATTACAAATTTTTGCAGCACAAAAGATTCAAGTTTAAAACGTTTTCATTTAAAAACGAATAAAAGCAGAAAAAATATGGGTTAGTTTGAACAAAGTTCATTTTTTGCTTTTAATTTATGAATAAAAACTAATATTAGGTAATGTATAATTACCAAGGACAAAAAAGCACTTAAGCAAACCAAGCCTGACCCAAAAGACCGCCTGGTCACAAAAGTCCGGCAGGACCAGCAAACCCGACAGACCCGGAAAAAATTATTAGGGGCCAAAAACCCGAACCTTTATTGATTAAATGGTCCGGCGCGACCCGAGTGCACATTTTAAAATTATGCTGAAGTATACGGGGTGGCCCAAAAAAACGTGGCGAATATAACTTGGGTTTGGTTGCACGACCGGCAAATAAAAAAAATGCGCTCTTCGTACAGCTTTCGCGTCGTGTTTTATATTGTTTATATTTACTTATAGACATATAGGTATTTATAAGTACGCCACTGTACATCATAGCATTTAGGTACAACTATTGTTACTGAACATAATCAAGCTTTTTATAAGGTATAATAATCACTCACAAAGTTTGCACGATACAACACACAGTGAGATTTAGCTACCAATAAGTTGAAATAAAGCAAGGTTTTCCAAAAAAATCGGTATCTCTTAAAATATGGCAGATATCAAAAATTTGACAAATTACTTTTTTTGCTATGAACCAGTGATTCAATTGACGTAGAGTGATAAAATTTAAAAATATTATTGTGAAAGTTACACGCCATTAAAATTGGAGCAAAAATCATAGTCTTCTTTAACACCCTGTATATAAAATTTTCTGACAGTTAAAGAAAATCCAATATTAACAATTGTTTTCCAAGGGATGAATCTATCAACCATTTAAAACCGTAGGTCGATATCATATCTGGTTCAGAAAATATTAACTTTTAAATTTAGGCGAAATTTTTCTCAACGCCACTGTGTGATGGTGCTTCATTTCTGGTCAGACAAGATTATTGTAGTATTACCGAGTAAGGATTCCTCGAGTATATAATTTTTGAGATTGTAGGCCCGTGATGAATTTTAATAATCTACTTACTTTATGGTGATACTTTTTCAATTAAAATAATAGATCTTTGTTTTCGATCTGAAGAATTATCCTTTTAGCTCATTTTTGCAGCGTTTTCGTTTACTAGGCTTTGATTGAAAACTTGTCGATATAATTCGAAGACCATTTACCACCATTTATTTGTTTTCATATCGACGACTGTACTTACAACAAAATTTATAATCTCTAGGACATAAAACTTTGTTTTTATCAATTAGATAATGATGGTTTACACTAATAGAAATATTAAAGGTTTGCAGTGGGTTGCGTAAAGAAATATCGTTCTCGGTTAGCTTATATAATCGCGTATTAAAAAACAAAATTTAATCAGAAGCTGGTAAGGCCTACTGCGTGTTTGCGCAAAATTACCATATATTTTACAAAAGATGGCCGCTGTCAGATGCCAGTTCTTGTAAAATATAGGGTTATTTCGCAACAATACGAAGTTAGCCTTGCCTTTTCAATACGCGGTTGAGCCAATCGAGAACTATATTTCTCTATGCAATCCGCTGTTAATTATTAACAATTTTTGATATAAGATAACTAATGAATCAGATAAAAATGTGTTGTTTTTGGATTGAGTACCTTTATACCAATCATGACAGTTTGTTATAATTAACGTTAGAATTACCAATATTCCTATCCCATGATTATTCAAAACAAAAGTCAGATTTATATTTAGAACTAAAAAGTTGGTAATTACATTAGCTCATTTCCATTCTCAGTGCAAAATGTCACTAGGAATTATTCAATTTAATCGTGCGTGAATGAGCACGGAATAAATCAAAATATGTCTATTAGATGAAACACTTTCGTTAAGCCTGTTATTTAAACAATAATTAAGTTGTCGTATATTGTTAGTACAGGTTCATAGGTATGAAATGTATTGTTCTGGTAGTTGCACTAATTCTTGCTGAATTTTTCAGAGCCTTGTGGTAACAATACAAAAAGAAACTGGGCAAAGTACAGTTACGTACGTACTGTTAAATTACAGAAACATCCCAATCTAAATTTCCTGTATACCGTATTTCCAGCTATTTTGGACAAGACGGCAAACGGACCAAAAATTTAATTTTTCGAGGAAAACCATTCTTTAAAAAAAAAATGCTTGATAAAAAAAATGTATGAACTTTTTTGTAGTAATAGAACAGCGTATGCTCTGTATAGAAAATAATGAATATCTTTTTTGTTTATGTGGGTATCTTAATGGTATACAAAGGCTAGTGACGCATGCGCTTCATTTTTTGCTCAATATTTAAATTTTAAATACTCATCTTTGCAGCAGAATTACCAACAGTTCCAAATTAAATAGTTTAGAATTATATGGAAATAAAAGCAGAAATAATTATTTAAAAATTTGACAAAATATCTACAAATTTTTACTCTAAAATAATATGTTGTTGCTAAAGATTGTCCCTTTTTTGGTTTTATTTTTCTGGGTAAAAACAAACAATTGATCAAAAAATAAAATTACACATGCCCTATCCTAAAATTCTTTGTCACAAGATGGCATCTATTAAGACCATAAAATAAATGATTGATATTAAAGATAAAGATGCGATAGACTCGTCGGCGGTTTCGTTCGATCAGATCGGCGGCATAATGTGAACTCACCTTTAGACGTGTTTTAAAAAATAGCCTGATAAAATAAAACAAATGTAGTAAATTAATTTTCCTGCGAGCACATTCCTCTTGATCTAAATCTCGCGATTGTCCGGTATAGTTCTTCACATACTGGCATAACTAGAATATTATTTGAACATGGATTTTTACATTCAGCCGGCCTCGCCCTAAAGGCGTTGATTTCTTGGTAGAGATGGGCGTAATTGTAAAAATATCGATATATTTATTCAAATCGGACTGTAGACATTTAAAAACTATACCAGGAACGAAGAACCTTTACGTGCCAACAACAAACAATCTTGACGTGATTAATGGGGAAAAAATTGCAGTCGACAACGTAAATAAATATCTACAGAATTGATGATGTTTGAAACGAAGCCTCTACAAAATGGCACTTTAAGAAATAAAATTTCAAAAACTAAGTTTTTTAATTTTTGAAAAAAATCATATAGGTAATTTGGATGTTTAGAAATAATCCACCAATATTTCTAAATTATTTTCCAAAGTTACCAGCTCCATGCGATATATTAAATTAGGCCAAAAACATTGCGTTCTCTTGCCCCGAATCCTGGCCATTTTTATTAATGGCTTTTTAAAAACTTTTTAAATTTTTGGACAAAAATAATTTTCAATATTTTTTTAATAATTTTTTTAAACGAGGGAGGACCCTTTTTGTTAGAACTTACTTCATTTTTGACAGTGTCCGCGTTGCAGATTTCCTTAACCTAAAATTATTATAGAGTTTATGTTTCCTTTAGCAACATTTAAAATTATAATCAATATTATATCGATATGCAGTGTTCATATCTAGAATTTTAAGTCTTTTCGCCTGAAAATATGCCCATAGATTAACCTCAGCATAAGCGAGTCTTTCACAAACGTGTAATTAAAATGGTATCATCATTTGAAAAATACTTTCGGCCACTTATAGAGTGATTTTAAAATATTTTCTTGAAAGCAGATCGTCAGTGTAACGAGTGAACCGGCATGCATCAGTATATAATTGAAATTACTTAGATTTTCTTGAGGAACAAGCAATAGAACTGGAGATTTCTTGCATTCTCCAGCTATTCTTACTTGATAGATTAGCCTAGGGGCCTAAAGCCCGTGGTGACAGAACTTGTATACGTATACAGGGTGATCGCGAAAGTAGGACGCCGACATTCTATACCCCGTTAAAAATGGACGTAACTGACACATTCCATATTCTTTGAATTTCAATATTTAAAGAACGACGGATCAGTGCAAAAATGTGTCAACCGTTTTTGGAGACGAACTAATGTTTGTCTCCATTTTCGATCGATTTCAGACACAAGCTATTGTATTATTTTATGCAATAAAAGACGGCGCGCTCCGAAGTCACGTCGGTTCTTACGTAGCGAATGAATCATAGTGCGCCTATCTATTCGGCTTTCTTTAAATGTTGAAAGTTAAAGCCATATTTGAGCAGAGTCTACAAATCCGAATATTTTAGTTGACCTTATTATACAGGGTGGTAATTTCGAACGGTAATTAGTTGATTAAATTAAAGAAAATATGCTTAATTTTTAAAGCTCCTTTGGCCAAATTATTATTAATTCAAGATATACAGAGAAATTTGTGATTTTCTTTTGTCATTTTTTGGGTTTTGGGCGTGGGACTACCAGAAGATGGCGCTCAGGGCTATATACAACCCAAGAACGTTGATACCATAGGCTTTAGTATAAAATCTTTCGTTTGGAATAGTCACTAGTCAGTGTTGCCGTGTTGCCGATCTGTTACAATTGTAACAGATCTGTTGCGTTTTCTTGAGGTGATTTTTTTTGGGTACCTCTTTTTGTGGTTTATTAATCATCACTTTTTTTGGGTTCGCCATTTGCGTATGTTGTGTAGGGGTACTGAGTGAGTAATTTTCTTAATTTTTAATAGAAATTTTTCGTGATAATATAAATATTTTTGCGTAAATAAATATGGATGGCATATATGTTGTTTCTACGGAAAACAAACAAAATCACATTAAAAGTAGAAAGTGTTTTACGATCTACCTAGTCGTTAAAGTATCAATTTATGATTTTATTATTTTCGATTTACCTTATAAATCCATACCAATTATTGCAGAACTAAAAATCTAAAATTATCACCTGCTAACCTATCAGTAGGTCTGTTGAGAAGCTAATTATATTTTGTTGTTTCCTGTTAGTTAAATTTATGATTGGAATATCTCTCCTGCTAGGAAAGTAAATTAACAAGAGTGCATGTTTTATTTTAGTTTCTTTCATAGCATTTGGTTCCGACACATTTATGGAATTCAATTTCTTGAATAAAATTGTCTATTTTAAAAGTAAAATTAGACTTTTACCACCACAGCATGATGTACAATGTATCTTAGAGCTCTGCACGGGTCGGAATTTCACGACCTGACTCTGCCCGACCCGTCAACCAAAACTGAAGGTCTGACAAGCCCGTCAGACCCGGAAGGCCCGAAAAAAATTATTTTAAATATTTCTTTAAAAAAAACACATAAGCAAATCGCTACTGCTACTACAGTATTCACCTGAATACGACTGGAGATGCTTACCAGTTAAAACGTTGTGATTTAAAACAAATAAAGACAATGCAAGTCTAAAACTGCAAACCGAAACTCTACTGCCGTTCAAGTCTTGTTTCTAATGAGAATTTACATCAGTCCTTGAATTCCGCCCTAACACTATCGGTATTACTGGGATTCCCTTATTAAGACTGTCAGTCTGACTGATTGTGTAAGGTCTGCTATAGAAGCGTATACACTTTGTTATAACTATTGAACAAATTAATAACATAATGGGTATTACACTAAACTATTAAATAAATAAATGTCATGACAGGATCGATAATCTGGTACCAAATTTGGTTTGTACTAAAATTGGACCTGTACCAAATTTCGTTCTACGACTATGAGGATCATATTTGTGCATCGTTAATAAAAGAATAAAATATTAAATTGCCCACCTGATATAACAAATGATCATTTTATTCACACAAAAGTAGCATGTAATTAACATTTAAAGCAACTATTATGATGACAGCGTTATGCCCCCATATTTTTTTACAACTTGCTAAACATTCTTTTAATAAACACAAGCACTAATACAAAACAAAATTTTAAGTAAATGTTCGTCTATGATAATTAGGTGTCAATCCCACATAATTTAAATCCTACTCTATAAATAGGTATTTTAAATTAAAATAATCAAAGTGTATAATGAATATATTGATTGGTTATACCGTAAACTACTTTACACAATCATATTGGACCTTAACGCGGGATTTAAACACTTTTAGTGATAATTGATAGAAAAAATATAAATAAACTAGAACCGTTCTCTTGTTTGTTAAAGGTCTTTTACACACTAACTTTTTTCACCTTGAAAGTTTTATGCATGAAAATTATATGGATAATGACCCTTATTTTCTTTAGGATTTAGCCGCATTACTTATACAGGGTGATAATGATCTAATATGCCCAAAAAAATGTTCTTAATCTTCTTTACTTGCAATAAAGAATTTCATCTACTGCGTTGTTCCCACTTTATTCCTTGTTGCCTTTATAATACAAATGTGTTGTTCAGCTTAGTACTCCTCGAACTTCATTGTTCAAGAATTCTTTCATCTGGAGAACGTCATCTTTGTGGAATGATCTTCCTGAGGTCGTGTTTCCCAATGAATACAATCTTCAACGTTTCAAGACCAACGTTAATCGCTTTTTTCGCACTCGCACCGCTCCCAGAGCGCCTTAAAGGATTTTTCCTACAGTGCAGGTGTTTTATCATAAAAAAAAAAAAAAAAAAAAAAAAAAATAAGTATAATTTTTTTTGTCTTCCATTTACGCCCGTTGTGCTGTTCCTGTGATTTTAGTTATGATAATTTTTGTTTATGTTAACATAAGATTATATTGTTATCTTTGTTTCGATAACTTAAATAGACAAAGGTAGTGTAGAAATATGAAACTCAGTCAGGTAGGAGTGCGTCGTTTACAGAGCGATCGGCTTCTTAGAACTGTTGTGACGTCAGTAAGTAGTTTCGCTTGTTTTTATTATAGTCTATTTCAGAAAGGTGTAGAGTAATAAAAGCTCATTAGGTGTGCAAAGTGACTACAGAGTGACCCAACTAATATTTAAGCCACTTTCATAATTTGGCATTGATTTTATTGCAAAATTCATCATTTTCATCAAGTACAGGTAATACCACCCGGGTTTGGGTCAATTTATGGGTTTTGCCTATTGTTATCCATTCACAAACACTGAAAATGGTGTGATAAAAGCGTGCGTTATGTACATAGTATTAGGTACACCTATTTTTTTTTTATTAAACATTATAAAAAAATACATTACATAAAAATTAAATTATAAAATATCATAAAATTCTTCGTTATCCAAGGAACTGTCATCTCCTCTTGACGTTATAATTAACGGGTCGACGTCCGATCGATCAGGTGGTCAGGATCCCACATTTTCTCCTCTTCTTTAATGACATGATGGACTGCTTTTCGCCAGTTCTCTGGTGTCACTTCCTTAATGGCTTGATCAAACAGTAGCTTGACGTCTTTCATTTTGAATGTCGTGTTGTGTCTTGCTACAGATCCTTTTACTTGCGCCCATATAAGTTCTATAGGATTTAGTTCGCAATGATATGGCGGTGTGCGCAGCACAGTTACACTATGTTTTTCAGATATATCTTCCTCGGCATATTTCATAAAACGATGTTTGTGTAAATTTGCTATAGCTAATAGTTCCTTCTTTATCAAATTATCGGTTATTTTCTTTGGTTAGTTATCATAAATAATTTAATGCACAAAATTTACCTGCGCCTATGGCCAACACCGAAATAGAACCGAACTGGACGGAATTTCCCATTTTATTATTTTTTCTTGCTCTATAAGATAGGGTCAAAATCAGTAAGTGTCTCACTGACTAACTAATGAGAAAATCAGTCCGGCCAACATTCTTGAAATTTGCCCTTATTACTGTCATTTCCTTATCAAAACGTCTGAATGATCGTTTACGGTCTGCAAATCAATAACAATATTGTCATTATTAATGATCTTTTTCGTCTACGAAAAACTATTTTTGTGAATCATCAAAAAGAATTGGGTAAATTACCACACAATTAAAAAGTTAATGGACTGATTAAAAAGTATTAATAATTATAACCGTTTGTTAAATAGAAAATGTAGTTATGATTGTCAACACTTAAATCATTAAAAATGTATTATATATCTATCGATCTTGAGTCAAGACCATAATAGCAAAGTAACATGCACCAATCAAATATTGAAACGTAGATACGGCAGAGTTTACAAAAACAAATGAAACATAAAAATGTTTTCCTTGTTATAGGAAAACCAATAATGCGATAATGTCAATCACTGATGTTGATATTGGTTTGGAGACAGTAGGTATCGCTGTCTGCTTGTGTTGTTTATCATTAACCACAAAAACTGTTGTACTTACTAATATGGCCGACGAATCTTAATTAAGTGGATACCAAAATAATTTGATTGTTGTTGACAATAATTTGAGACATAAGCCACGAGGTAAAATTACAATAAATATGTGTAAATATTTTTTATCCACTAAATATCACCGCGAATTTACATTTTATTGTAATTTTACATTTTTTATGTAAATACGTTTTAATCTACCATTTGTATATTCCTGCTAATAATCGCTGTGAAATGAGTGTGAAATATATATTATAATAAAAATTCCACAATTTTAGTAAAAACGATGTACTTTTACATTTTGGTTACGGTAAGATTTAATGTAAACTTGGATGAAATTTATTGAAGTAACTATTGCAAATTTAAATGTCTGCCGGTAAACAATATGTAAAGTTACTATACAACTCTTTCAGTTTTATCCTTTTTACTACAAATAATATGAAACAAACCATACAAATACGGCACAAATATCACGCGAAGAGCCAGCCAGTCGTTAAGCAAATGATTGAATCAGTATGCCTGCTGAACTGCTCGGAAGGAGCAAAATTACCAGTTCTATGTGAATATTCATGAGGAAACAGAGCTGTGAAAGTTACTTCAGAAAAGTAACTAATTACTTTTTCGATACTTTTGCACAAATGTATCTAGATACTTATAAGGAATAGTTACTTTTACCTAAAAGTAACTTAGTTCTTAGTTACTTAGTTAAAGTAACTAGTTATAGTAACTAAGATACTTTTACAGTAACTAGTTACATTGATTGTAACTACGATAATTTAAAAGTAACTAAGATACTTTTAAAGTAACTAGTTACATTGATTGTAACTACGATACTCTAAAAGTAACTAAGATACTTTTGAGCAACTAGTTATTCTAATTGTAATTACGAAACTCTAAAAGTAACTAAGATGCTTTTGAACTAGATACCATAAATTTACGAGGTAGCGATAACATGTAAATGAAAAGTGTATAACGAATACGAATTTGTTATACTTGCAAACTTAATACATTTCTAATAAAAGTAGTAAGAAAAAACCTATTAAATAAATATAAGTAACAAAACTAAATAAATATGAATAACAAATCCAAATATACTAGGAAGTTTTATAAGGAACCAAAAAAATTCAGTACGGTTTTAAAAGGCCCCGTTGACTTTTAAAAGTACCAACCTTTCAAAATTCTCATCTAAGAGGGCGCGTCTGCGAGGAGCATTAATGAAAGTAGCATATAAAAACAAATGCTCCACGGGAGCTGAAGAAGGCAACGGGTTGTTATATTTGAGAAAAACCTTGTTAATGTCGGGATATTTTTGTCGCGACTTGCCGCTTGTCCCTTCGTGAAAATCTGATTAACGGTCGCCGATCGTCCCTTGGTCATCATCTGATGGGCGGCACGTGTGCATTATTGGTATCCTATAGGAACTTTAAAAGTATCTACCTAACTTAGTTACTTTAAAAGTAACTTAGTTACTTTAAAAGGAACTTATATAAGTTACTTTTAAAGTATCTAAGTTACTTTTTAAGTGTATAGTTACTTTTAAAAAGTAACTAGATACAAGTTACTTTTCAAAAGTAACGAAGTTACAGTTCCTTTTGGCATGATTCAAAAAAGAACTAAGTTACTAAGTATCTAGTTACTTTAAGTAACTAAATACTAAAAAGTATCTAGTACTAGATATTAAAAAGTATCTAGTTACTTAAGTTACTCACAGCTCTGTGAGGTAATATTGTAAAATTACAAACTTGTCTATTTTTATTGTGATTTTAAGAAGTAAACGTATTTTGTGTAATTTTACCAGTATGTCGTGTAAATAATTAGTAATTTTACTACTTGCCAAGTATTTTCACACGGAAATTACAATTTACGCAAAAAATCCTTAAAATTCATCAAATCTATAATATTACAGACACCTTAATGTAATAATGATAAATGTAATAAATTCTTCACGTCATTTTACAGAGTACAAAAGAATTTTTTTTTTTTAAATTTTGTCTTTGACAGGTCTGCCATTCAGCCCATTTAAATGTTACCGGAATCCGGAATAAAAATAATAATTATCCGACAAATATGTTTCAAGCAGAGGCGCGGCTTTGCATTATTCTAATAATAAGATACTTGTGATCGATTGTCCATATTTAAAAGCTTTCCTTATCGGTGTTATAGCATAATTGCCAACGAAACATAGTAATATTAATGACTAGTTTGATATTTATTTTACGAATATACTTACTGTTTAGACCATTTGCATATATTTTAGATGACAGAAAATAAATAATAAATAACTAAATGTATGTTGAGGTTGTTAAAACTTCTAAAGCGAGTCATGTATTTTACTGCAATCAGTGACATTTGCTCCAGTTTAGCCTAATGACCTTTTAAGGTTGTAGGACTTATGGGCAATTAAATTTCTATTTAAATTACCATAATATGAAATATATTTTTAATTATTTTAAGTTGATAGGTATAATTTCACGTCGTTACATGAGGGTTTATATAGAAGCTAATAGCTGAGTCACCAGGATATTACAATGTTAGGAGTAGGTAACGCAAACAAGAAATTTTTAATTTTTTTTGTGTGTGCCCGCCCACATACACAGACTCAGAAATAAATGGAACAGTGTAAAGAATCGTCTGATGAAATCACGTATTTTTAGACGTCTCTTGGGTTTAGAAAATAAGGGTAGCTCGTTAGTAAACAAGCAGTCCTATAGCAGTGAGAGAGGGTGATGAGATAAACCATAAACAAAATTAATAAAACCATTTTTGGCACTTTTATTTATTGTGAGCACTGGAATCTTCTATCTATGATTTTCTATATCTATACCGTTTGTTTCAGCCTCTTTGAACAGGAGATTATGTCATATGTTCCGGCTATGGAGTCCAGGACTGCGACCGCCGCGGCTAGCAATGCCAGAAGCCCCAGGGGATCGCCCCAGCCCTCGCCTATAGCCTCGCCAGGAATGGGGAGGCACCGGGTACCAGCGCCTCACAAAAGAGACTTTGAGGCTAAGTTAAGGAATTTTTATAGAAAGTTAGAGAGCAAGGGGTACGGACAGGGACCTGGAAAGTTTAAGTGAGTATTATGAATCTATGTGGTGTTAATATTTTTTTAAACTAAGGGTGTTTATCACATACATAATAATAATAATAATAATAATAATAATAATTTTTATTTCCAAAGTGACATAACAATATGTATGGAATCCGTCAATAAAATACATACATTAAGTGTAAATAACGCAATCACAAACAAGCAACAATTTTTTAAAAAACATTAAATATAAAAATATAAAACTCCGATTTATAGGTTCATACCTTACCATGCTTGTGCCCAATATTCATTCATACTATAAAACTCTCGATTAATCAAAAAACTTTTGAGTAGATTTTTAAATATTTTTAGATTTTTTGCGTCCTTAATGTTCTGGGGAAGCTTGTTGAAGACAACTGGCCCTAAGTTATGAGGCGAATTTTTGCTAATATTTAGTCTACTTACTGTCGTATGCAAATCATGTCTACCACGGGTAAGGTATTGATGAATATCACAATTTTGTAAGTATTTTGATTTATTCAAAAAAATAAATTTACTTAGTTCGTAAATAAAAACGCCTGTAAGGGTGAGGATTCCCAGTTTCATAAATTGTGACCTACAGGTCGAACCGGGTGGAAAGCCAAGAATGCACCTCAACACCCTCTTCTGCACTATGAAAACATCTCTTGACGCAGAGGAGACCCCCCAAAAACAGATACCATAATGCAGACGGGAGCCTACAAAGGCATTGTAAACAGAGAGAAGGTCTCCTATAGGAAGAGCGATTCTTAAATTTCTGATCATATAACAAAGACCGCTAAGCTTAGAACACATCAAAGAGCAATGTTCCTTCCAATTAAGATTTTGATCAATTGTCAGACCCAGAAATTTTGAGAAGTTCGAGCGGGCAATGTTTTCATTACCAATCTTCAGGTCAAGGTCAATATCAAGACTTCGTCCACTCTGCGCAGGATTTTACTAACCACTTCTAATGGGGCATTTTTAAAATAATTATTGAAAATGGTAGCGACTTCCTTTGGATCACTCTCTAACCGACCGTCATTAAAAATTTCTAAATTCTTTTTTTCATTACATTTATTAGTAAGTTCCTTCACTACTCCCCACGCCTCTTTAACTGGGTTTTCAGCGTTATGAATTCGACCCTGATAATACAATCTTTTGGTTTCCCTAACCAGTGTTGAATGTGCCTTCTTGGCTTCCCTGTATTGCCGGGGAAGCCTTTTCCTTAACTTAAAAAGTTCTTTTAGAGCCCTACTAGATTGCCGAATCTCCTGGGTGATCCAACTTTTTTTATTTTTGTTAATTATAGTTGTTTTTAATGGAAAATTTAAATTAAAATAAAATAGAAATATTTCATGAAATCTTTTGAATGCAATATTTACATCAGTTTCCTGATAGACTGATAACCAATTTTCATTGAGCAGATTATTACAGAATGATTGAATATTGTTGTCTGAAAAAACCCTCCTTTGAATATTCTGAGATTTATGAGTACAAGAAAGTCGAACATTAAGATCAATAATCAAGGATCTGTGATCAGAGATGCAGTTGTCTTCCACGGTGCACCCCAGCACATCGTTAGAATAAACATGGTCCAGCATGTAATCCCCTCTTGTTGGGGTAGTTACAATGTTAGAGATATTAAAACTGCCTAATATATCCCCTAATATTAAATAATCACGCTTATCTCTTTGAGGATCTAAATTAAAATCTCCATTTAAAATTATTTTTAAATTTGGTTTATACACGAAATCCAAAACCTGAGCTAGTTTATTACAAAAGGTTACAAAATCGCCGTCGGGGGATCGATAACATGTCAAAATGATAATTTTTTCATTCGGTTGAACACTAACCGTTATTCCGCATATTTCAAAATCTTTTTCAATACATGCGATTGATTTTAGTTCAAGGGGAGCAACGGTAACGTCACTATGGCACCAAACACCAACTCCTCCCCCTCTCATACTAGTGCGACAAAAACTTGTAATATTTAAAAAATTATTAAAGTGCACAAAAGAAACATTTTCAGGTTTACACCACGTTTCGCAAAAACACAAAATTTTAATGTTGTCAGATTGCAAATAATTTTCTGCAATCATGTCAGCTTTTTCTTGTCCTAATGCTTGACAATTTAAAAAAAGAATTCCATACCTTTCAGTAACTGGATTATTTCTTATCCTTTTTTTACCGCTACGCTCCTGTTCTGAAAAAACCTAGCCACATAGGCACCTGTTGGCCAAAAATCTGGATTCATAGCTGCATCCAAATTTGTAGAGTTTAAGCACACTTTAAAAGAACTATAGTGATTTGGGTGTTTCACTTCCAAAGCACTACACTCAGCCTCAGAAAATCGAGCCTTTATATAATTTTCCAATACCTCCGGAGCGGTTTTAGCTTTTATTCGAGAAACAAACAATAACGATTTTTTAGGCGCGACCGAAATATTTTTTAACGTATCACTTGTGCCAATAATTCCGGTTTGTTTTCTTTTACCGGATCTTTTAGGCTTAACAACCATCCATGCATTTTCAACATTGCTCTCAGCGTTTCCGACGGTTTTAGACTGTTGTGTTGCAGGTAAATTTGTGTGTTTACCTTTTTGGTTAGTTTTTTCCTGATGATCGCCGGCCTTCGTGTTGAATTGCCTGTCCGATTGCAGCGTTGTCGGATTGTTTTTCGCAGGAAGAGAACTACTGCTAGGTAAACTATTAACCTTCTCCAAATCTGTGTTAAAGTGCTTTCTTTTTAAAAGGTCTATAATGACTTCCTTGTCTTTAATTATCACACACTTGTCGGCGATAATTTTATTTTTTTTCTTTAAGCAGCAACTTTAGATAAGTGATTTCTTTACGTAGCCTTCCCTCTAGAGTTTCTATAATGGAATCGTCCACTTCGTCATCAATAGCATCCACAAAATTGTCTTGACAACATTTGCTGAATCCATCTACAATTTGTACTTTATTTTTCTCACAGCAGTATTTGTGCATCCATAATTCACAGTTACCACATTGCACAATATTTGTTTTTGCACTTTTATTACAAAATTTACAAATGTTTGAAGACGACATTCTGAAGCAATATATTTGCTCCGGTGTTGCCACACTCACCACTCAACATAAGGTTTAGGCAATATATTTCTATTCAAAAATTAAAATTTTGCTTCACCTTTAATTTCTGGGGCTATTTCTAATTAAAAATACTTTAAATCTTAATATTTTCTTGATAGGTTACACATACGAAGAGATCATCTACTAGAAGACGCCTTTAGACGAATAATGTCGGCCAACAAAAAAGAACTTCAAAAAGGAAAACTGTGCATCGTATGGGACAACGAGGAAGGTTTGGACTACGGCGGCCCTTCGAGGGAATTTTTCTTCCTCTTATCCAGGGAACTGTTTAATCCTTACTATGGTCTCTTCGAATATTCTGCCAATGACACGTATACAGTTCAGATATCTCCTATGTCCGCTTTTGTAGATAATTACCACGATTGGTGAGTACTAGAAACCTGTAACGAAATAAAATCCTATTATATTAAACCTCTTAGATAATATTCTGTCTACTTGGCACCCTTATGTTTTGTTAAAAATACTTAAAACTGTTAAAACAATTACAATGTATTATTCCTTCCAGGTTTAGGTTCAGCGGCCGAGTCCTCGGACTAGCCCTAGTGCATCAATACCTATTGGACGCTTTCTTTACGCGGCCCTTTTACAAAGCCCTACTCAGACTGCCAGTGGCCTTGTCCGACTTGGAAAGTTTGGACTTCGAGTTCCATCAGTCGCTGCAGTGGATTAAGGAGCACGACGTGTCGCTCCAAGGTGAGCTGGAGTTGACCTTCGCCGTAACGGAGGAGGTTTTCGGCCAGGTTATGGAGAGAGAGCTTAAGCCCGGGGGTAGGAATGTGCCAGTTACAGAAAAAAATAAAAAGGTAAAAATTATTTTGTTTTATGAGGATGTGGCGTTTAATCAAAATGCAAAATTATATTCATGATGAAAAGTTTGTGCGTAAAGAATGTTAATGATATCAGAGAACTTTTTTTCTTTTTTAGGAGTATTTAGAAAGGATAGTCCGTTGGCGACTAGAACGAGGCGTAGCAGATCAAACTGAATCTCTAGTTCGCGGCTTCTATGAAGTCGTGGATCCTCGGCTAGTAAGCGTTTTCGACGCACGAGAACTAGAATTAGTAATCGCCGGTACTGCAGAGATAGATCTAGGTGATTGGAGAAACAACACCGAGTACCGAGGAGGATACCACGATCAACACCCTGTGGTATCATGGTTCTGGCAGGCTATAGAAAGGTATAATAATCCCAGTGAATTTCTATATTATAAAATTTTAAAATTCCTCATTCTTTTTCAGGTTTACAAACGAACAAAGATTAAGGCTGCTCCAATTCGTTACCGGCACCTCGAGCATCCCCTTCGAAGGCTTCTCTGCCTTAAGGGGCTCGATAGGATCCAGAAAGTTCTGTATAGAAAAATGGGGCAAGCCCAACAGTCTTCCCAGAGCTCACACGTGTTTCAATAGGTTAGATCTACCACCGTACCCCACCTTCGAGGTGTTGTACGAGAAGCTGTTGTTGGCAGTCGAAGAGACTAACACGTTCGGCATTGAATAGACTACAAGTGGGCGCTAAGGGGGCTGATTCTGTAGATGTTTTGCTTGATTGTTATGTTGAAATAGTAGCACAATCCATTGCATTTTTTTGCATTGCTCGCGTCAATCAATGTGTTATAAAATGTTTGAGGTAAAGCTTGACTTCCTAGGTGAAGTAGTGAATGCGATGCGATACCCACGTCGATTAAACAGGCCTCTCGGGCGTGTCAATTTAACACACTGACTCTTGAAGGTCGTAAGTTTAGCTCTGGAGTTTTTATTGGTCATACGGGGCACTGTGCGTAGTTATTTTACTAAACTATGATTTTTTCTATTTTTGGGAGATATATTTCTAACAGAATCAGCTGTCTCTAGCGTTTAACAATTTAAATAGGTAGTACTTAAAGCGTAGCACTAGTAGAAAGGTTTTCAATTGCGTTGAAAAGTTATTTTTTTTTGTATAATTGTGTTTCCAAATAAGTTAATATTTAAATTATTTGGAATTTGTCTGTTCCTGTGTTTGTATAATATTAAAGCCAGTATTGTTGGATTTTCGAATGTCAATTAAAAAAGTGACGACCTTGTAAAGTAAGAAAAAGAAAACACCAAATTTTTGCATCCAACGATTTATTACCAAATAATTGTATAGTTTGATATGGTTAGCTATTAGGTGTAAATAGGCAAGTATATAACTTATTTTTTTTTATACAGGGTTGCGGATAGATTTAGATTTTTGAGATTTTTAAAGTTTGAGCAAGCTATCAAAGTTTGGGAAGTACAAAGTCGGATTTGTCGATCTGAATAGTTTTTCCCTATAAGCGGTTTTTATAGAGAACAAACGGTACTATGCCAAATAATACATATTATAACGAACCCGACCCTGTATATCTATTGTATTAAACTTGTTGAATGTTAAAGTTCAGTCATAATTTATATTTATTAATATTATTAACAATAATTATTTATTGGGTAAATATAACTTACGAAAGAGTAAATTATATTTAAATTTTATTTTTAATATGTTCGTTCAGTCAAAGTCTTGATATTCTCGTTTTTATTAGATTATGATGTTTAGTCTGGTTTTCTAGCTTTATTATTTCAAAAAGGTTTTTTTTCCCGGAAAATTATGCTATGCGGAAACAGCCCCCGACCAATTATTTATTCCTCAAACAACTATTGTTGTGCCAACACGGTTAAAATCACATTTGCGATACAAGTAAGTCTCTCATCCAAGATACACTAACAGCGGTATGCTATTCTGCATAAATTCTCTATCTTTTTTCCACATTTTGACAACACTGCAAGGACGCTTACAAGGCCGGTTTACATTAGGTGTAAGAAACTGATCCTTTTATTTTTGATATTTGCCCGCTTTTTATGTCAGGTTAGAACCGTCAGTCGCGTCAAAAGGTTATGCAACCGAGCTCGCACTTTCGCAGTGACGACATGCGCAGCCATGTTCAAAGTTCAACGTGCTCTCAGCCTTAAAAGGGGGGGCTAAAACGGGACGCGCAGCGAAGTGGATAAAATGGAGAGGCTTCGGCCACAGTTCGTCCGGTCACGAACATGACCGATTTTGTTCTCACCTGTGAAATGTTATTTCCGGGCTTAAAATGGTTTCATTTCTTTCACAACTTAAACTGACGTGCCGTTTTATCACAATATACACTATACAGTATATTTAATTTAAAAAATAAAACACATGAAATAAAGTCACAAAATCCGAAAAGCACCCTTTAAGTAATGCATGCTGATAACACCTAACGCGTCTGGCAGTTGGTCGTTACAATTGATTAATGGACAAAGACAACTAGAACAGGTAGGCAGCCATCAAATCGCAAATGTAAAAGACTGCGTTGAAAACTTGCACAATAATAGTTTTTTTTGCCATAATGTCAGTTAAAATCGTATTCGGTGAAATACTTATTTTTATTTCAATGCTGTTGAAGTGTAATAATGAAATTATGAAGAATATAATATATCTAATTAACCTTGCAAAATTACATTATTTGGTTGCACTTCAATAGAAAAACGTTCATCTATACGGGCGAGAATAATCTTATTTGAACCTGTGCCATCTGGTTGTGACGTACGTAAACTAAATGTAAAATGAAAACTGTTTTTTGTTTTGGTGCATCACTTCAGGGCCCGCTCTAGCAATAACGCCGCCCTGGGCAAAACAAGATTTTGCCGCCTTTTTCATCCCTTCTTCGTTTTATACTTACCACAACAGCAAATTGTCTGTCTATTCCTCGCCGCTCGCCGGCTTGTCCTTTGCTGCGACGCCGCCATGACCAAAAAAAGTACCGGTGCCGGTGCCGGCGTTGTTCGGCTTGCTTTGTCGCGGAATTGCTTGATATTATTATAATATTAAAAAGAAAAGGGATCCGTCCAAATTGTCACTGTTTTAAAAATAAGACGGCACGGCAAAACAAAGGAAATTAAATTTGTTAACTGGGAATTGGAATGGTTTAAACTTCATATATACCTAGGAACGTAGGTAGGCAAAACGGGGATTTATGGTGTTTTTTTGGATTTTTTATGCCGCTCTTCCAACTTGCCGCCCTGGGCAGGGGCCCAGGTTGCCGCCTCCTAGAGCGGGCCCTTCATCACTTGTACTTACGGTACAAACTGTTCTGGAGCCTTTGTACTAAAAAGCAAAGGTGGTAACTTACTTAGAAAGTCAGCGACGACACCTGTTGATAAATATACCACTTGAGGCAACAATAAGTATTATCATTGAGGTTTTTCTTAAAATTAAAAATACATAGTTCAGGAAGTATCCGTTTATTTTATCCAATAATCAAAAGCATATTTAGAATGAAGGAATGATTAGATTGTTTTTTCTGAGCTTAAACTATTATTAATGAAACCCAATTTTTTGTAATAATAAAGCATAAAAGCTTGTACGCGTAGTTACCAAACGAATGTAGCCTAAATAAAACTTGTCCATTTTTTATAAAAGGAGAAATGTGATTTAAGAAATTCTAGTCAGTAATTAAGTTTATTGTCAGTTATTATAACCAAGCTATGAGAAATAGTGTAACTTCTTAAAACGCTGTAACACTCAGTAATATTATGCCAATCTTTTAGGTTTATACAATAAATTTATTTTTCATGTCCTACATTGATGTATTTTGTGTTTTCGAAATAAGATCTGTAACATTCCAAAAAATAAAATAGCTGTTTTAAAACATTAATTTTTGTTTATTATTTATTTGGATTACCTTTGCTGCTTTAAATTGTGGAAATAACGGGGGAGAAAGGATTCTCGAGGCGTCGATCAAGTTATTGGTATGGGACCCCCACAAGGGTATCCATAAAACTTTATTCAAGGAGCCTTCATCTTTTTCAAAGTAGCTTTTAAAAAAAAGTCCCTGGCGTATCAACCACATCTCCGTTGCAATGCGGCTTTTAAAAAGAAAAGTCCTTTCTCCTTCTCAAAAAATAACCCAAATCCAACGTATTCAATCCTCTCCGGTCGTGATTACCGTTTTGCTGCTTTTTTAAAAACCAAAATTACGAACTATTAAAAATTGATCTTAATAAAAGGAATATTAAAAAGACGTGATTCTATAGGTAGTCTATTTCAAAATGTATAGAGTAATAAAAGCTTATTAGGTATGCAAAGGGACTACAGAGTGACGAGTGACCCAACGAATATTTAAACCTTTTCATAATTTGGCATTGATGTCATTGCAAAATTCTTTATTTTCATCAAGTGCAAGTAGTACCACCCGGGTTTGGGTCAATTTATGGGTTTTGCCCATTGTTACAGTGAAAATGGTGTGACAAAGGCGTGCATTATGTACATAGTATTAGGTACACTTATTTTTTATTAAACATTATAAAAAAAAATACATTATACAGAAATTAAATTATAAAAAATCATAATAATCTTCGTCATCTGAGGAACTGTCATCTTCTCTTGACGTTATAATTAACGGGTCGACGGTGCGATAAATCAGGTGGTCAAGATCCCACATTTTCTCTTCTTCTTTAGTGACATGATTGACTGCTTTTCGCCAGTTCTCTGGTGTCACTTCCTTAATGGCTTGATCAAACAGTAGCTTAATGTCTTTCATTTTGAATGTCGTGTTGTGTCTTGCTACAAATCCTTTCACTTGCACCCATATAAGTTCTATAGGATTTAGTTCGCAATGATATGGCGGTGTGCGCCAGAAACAACACATTGCTAATAAAAATCGTGGATTATAGAAACATACGGTGCAACGTGTGCAATAAAAAACAAGTGAGCCCTTGCGGATCCACAAATCTCGGTTGCTTCTATGCGTAATTGAGAGGTTGTTTTGCCCAACGCCTTAAAGTAAATCTACACAGGGTGAATATTTTGTACTTGAATAAATTGGATTACAGAAGAAGAATTTCTCTTTATTTCGTCAGATCCATCCCCAGACGCGTTTCGTCATATCATGACTCATCAGTAGAGCTAGGATCCGACAAAACAAAGAGAACTCAAAGCTGCTTATGGCAGCACAGTGGTGGGACACACCAGTAAGATGTGGCACGGAGCGCCATCTGTATCGTTATTAGACACTCTTGAGCATACCAGCACCTCTAACAAACTTATAGAAATAAGTAAAAATGTTAAGAGGAAATCTCCTGTAAAGACATTCGTCACAATTACAGGAGTCCCGCTAGGCAGCGCTAACTCGCATCGGTTTATTAACCGAAAACAAGAATACAGAAGAAGAATTTCTCTTTATTTGGATCTGACGAAATAAAGAGAAATTCTTCTTCTGTATTCTTGTTTTCGGTTAATAAACCGATGCGAGTTAGCGCTGCCTAGCGGGACTCCTGTAATTGTGACGAATGTCTTTACAGGAGATTTCCTCTTAACATTTTTACTTATTTCTATAAGTTTGTTAGAGGTGCTGGTATGCTCAAAAATTGGATTAGTTTAGTTTAGTTTACTTTTTCATCAAAAAAGGTGGATGTGGGAAACAGAATACAGAAAAAAAATTTGAAGACAAAGATATAAGCCAATGATAACCTTAAAAATAATTACTAAATATTGAAAGATATTTTTTTAAATAAAAATTACTTACTGAAACGGTCCAATACCCAAAGTCCAAGTTTTAAAAATATATAATTAAACATGGTCAGGAATCGGACCAAGAGAACGCAATGTTTTTGGTCTAATTTAATATAGATATAACTTCCCATGGAGCTGATAACTATGGAGACAAATTTAGAAATATTGTACTGCATACATCGCGCATATTGTACCTGCGTCTGGCGATGGCAATAAAATGTCTTTTTATATAAAACATATTATAAAAACGAATCTCACGAGAATTAAGTGGCGCGGCGTCAGTGGAGATTTTGAAAATAATATCGGAGCTTCGTTTGTAATTTAAATGGAAAATAAGAAATTAGTAACATGAATAGTCGCAATATATCTATTTCTATGTTCTGCATGGCGAATGATTTAATTTGAACTTATAAATTGAAACTTTAAAATAAATTTTCAATTAAAAAAATAAAGTATCATCCGCTAAACTGGAAATTCTTGTGAACCCACTAATAAAATATTTGTACTATATTATCAATTAGACAAGCTAGGAAACGATGGCACGTTTCACGCTGGTATGAAATGCTCTTAAGGCAAGGGCGTTTAAGTTATTTTGGCTGTTAGACCTTACTACTTTAGAACGCTTTGTGACGTACTTTTTTGTGTTTTTAAAATGATAAATATAGTTATATAATTTATTTTATTATAAACTAATCGCAAACACAAAATAACTGACATATTTATTAATCACACAATGAAAATCCAAATTTTTTATAACTTTTTAATTCCAAAGTAAATTCTGATAATGAAGAAAAGTTGACAGTCATAAATATATTAGGTATCCTACTTGCTTGGTATATCTCGAAATATGAAAAATTTTAAAAATTTCCGGCCATTTATTTAGAAATTGGATTCCACAGAGACGGATTCTTTTGAAAGACAATCTACTCGCAATATAAAGAAAATATATATAAGGTGGTATAATTAGTGACCACATTGTGACTAATATTTAGGGGTAGAAATGGAAACTGTTTTATCCCTAAGGATATTTTTATAGATGTAAGTTTGCCTTAGTATTTTTGTTAGGCGATCTAGACCGACAATTATACAGGGTCAGTGTCATATCCAGGATTTTACTGTGAGGGGGAGGGGGGGGGGGGAGCGATTACGATTAATAAAAAATGACTTCTTAGAAAAAAGCGTAGGTATCCCGGTTCTAAAAATGTCCTTCTCTCAAAAGTAATGGTAAACAAAATTTGTTAGGCTTAGGAGGGGGGGGGGGGGGGATTCCTAGATCCGCTCCTGTACAAGGTGATCATCAAGCGGTATAAATCTTATAATATTTCGGAAACTATTCAACTGTTAACTCTGAATAAAAGTATTTAGGCCTTCCGAGACTTGAGGGGGACTGGATGAAACACAATGGGCTTTTTCACTAAACTTTGATTTTAACCCTATCTTATAGACTTAAACCTGAATATTAGGCGATCCAACGTGTGAAAAATGGCGGCTGATAGTAAAAGTGAATTTTAATATTTAAAGAACGACGGATCAGTGCAAAAATGTGGCAACCGTTTTTGGAGACGAACTAATGTTTGTCACGTCGGTTCTTATACGTAGCGAATGAATCATAGTGCGCCTATCTATTCGGCTTTCTTTAAATGTTGAAATTCAAAGTGCTTTGTAATTGGTACAAGTTACCATAATAATGACATTGATGGTGTCATTTAACGGGTGACTCTATGTTTTTTGCCCACAACCGCCATATGGAATCATGTGATTTGGTTTTCCTAGTTAAACCCATATCCGCTGACATGGAGGTCACCACTGTCCGTTGTTGTTTCACCCCCTCTGGAACCTCCCAGATTCCTGGATCCGCTGAAAAAAATTGGTTAGAAATTATGTCTCACTCACTCTCAGGCTATGGTCTTGACGTTTCACTTTCGTGAAGGCTAAACTCAAATTACCCCTTATTTTGCATAATCTGATCCATATTTGCAAGTATAGGCGTTTATAGGGGGCAGTCCCTCCCCCTTTGCATACTTGGCGTCCCAAAAGAAACGGTTTTCTTTTGGGAACGAGGAAATTTTTACTTTGGAAAGAAGGAAGGTTCAGTAGAAGACTGAGAACTTTCTTTTTATATTTATTCCCCCCCCCCCTCCACCACACCACACACTCCCACCCTCCTCCCTCTCTGAATAATGTTTCATGGGCGCCCTTGTTCGCAAGCGTTTGTCCTGATTCACTCCTGTCTTCTGACTCATGTACGGTTAAAATCCGGTCACTAATTACAAATGAATTATCACCGTTTTATTACCTATTCAAGTTTTAACCCAAAACATGTTATTTTAGTAACGTTTAAAATTTAATAGTAACCACATTTTAAAAGTGAAATTGAGTATATTTAATATTCATTAAAAATAAGTTGAGTATTTAAAAGATAATTTTAGGTAAACTTGAGTACATTTTTGTTGTGATTGTGAACCTGTTAAATATACCAGCGTGTCTAGCACTCTCCTGTTATCAAAATGCCCAGAGTAAGTATAGAAAGTTACAGAGACAAGGACAATTAAAAGCATCCGACCAATATCTCTAAAATCTATACAGGCCTGTCAAAATACTTTTTCCTACGACCACCTATGAAAATAAGAAAAAAAACACGGTTAACTTGGCTCGAAAGCGCCGAATATCACACGCGTGTTGAAAGAAAATATTTCAACTCTAGAGTGGAAATACAAGGCACACTATTTAATTTAAACATTATGTTGCCAATTTGACAGACCACACCTATTTATTAAAAAGAATAAATTTTAGAAAGCAGTTTATTGTCTAACTTATTTATCATGTATTTGTCGATTGATTTCGAATTAAAGTGTGAAAATACGCCATCTGAAATTATAAAAAAGTTAAGAATACACTAGAAAATCTATTACTCGTCAAAACAAGCCCCGCTGAAGAAAATATCATATATTAAACATAAAAATTTTATGTGTTGCCATAGCGTAGAGACTAGAGCTATGGCCTATACAGATCGAAAGGTCACAGGTTCAAATCCCATCAGGAGTATTTGACCTTTTTTTTATAAAAACATTAAACAATATATAGAATTAGGTATTTTGAATTGAAATCTTCCTTGTTTGATGAATTTTTTAAATTTATATTTAATGCATCTTTCCTTGATTAAATTCTTAAAATTCATCCAACAAGGAAGATTTCAATTCAAAATACCTAATTCTAAAAAAAAGTCAAAAGTCAAATACTCCTGATGGGATTTGAACCTGTGACCTTTCGATCTGTAGGCCATAGCTCTAGTCTCTACGCTATGGCAACACATAAAAATTTTATGTTTAATATATGACATTTTCTTCAGCGGGGCTTGTTTTGACTGGTTATAGATTTTCTAGTATATTCTTAACTTTTTTATAATTTCAGATGGCGTATTTTCACACTCTAATTCGAAATCACTCGAAAAATACATGATAAATAAGTTAAACACTAAACTACTTTCTAAAACTTGTTCTTTTTAATAAATAGGGGTGGTCTGTCAAATAGGCATCATATTATGTTTAAATTAATAGTGTGTCTTGTATTTCCACTCTAGAGTTGAAATATTTTTTTCAACTCTAGAGTTGAAATATTTTTTTCTCAAATCAAAGGTTTTTTTAATAATTCTTTGTGGTCGTAGGAAAAATAGTGTACATTACTCATGTGAAAGTGATTATTCTAAAACTCGGAGAATTTCCGCACTCGGCTGACGCCTCGTGCTAAATATCTCCTCGTTTGAAAAGTATCACTTTCATCACTTGTTATGTAATATACTATTACGATCGGGCAGAGAATTAAATAAAGAGAAAACCTATGCTTCGCCCCGTCGGCGTCGGCGTCTATTCGACGGCTGCTCGTGGAACGGGAAAGCGAAGTAGATTTTCCCTTTCTTCGTTATAAGTGCCAAACTTAACACGGTAAAGTTTAGAGTAGTCGAATCCACTTAAAGTTCTGGACAAAGTTTTATAGAATATAGACAGTTTTTGCCAACTATTAAAATCTGGCTAATTTGAATTTACCTTTGTTAAGTCGATCTGAACACGCTTAAATTTTTCATATTAAATTGCGGTTTTTTTTAACCAAATTACAAAAACATTAAGCAAGATTTTGAATTTCTGTTTTCAACAATGGAAAGGTCAGTATCTATGTCGATATGAGAAAGTTATTTTTAAGCAGAAAAAAAAATTTAAGCCAATAACCCCAAAAATAGTTATTAAAATTCATTGTATTGTAAATTATTCGGAATTATTTTTTTTATAATAAAAATATCTTTCTCACATTCTCCAATATCTGTAGATCCCAAATTAAAAAAGTTTTTAAAAATCCGTCAATAAACATGGACAGGATTCAGCTCAAGAGAACGCAATGTTTTAAATACAGATAGATATAATGTTGCATGGGCGACTTTGGGGAATAATTTAGAAATATTTGTTCGGATCCACTTGACAAGAACTGTTATTCTTTAAAAAAGGATTTTTTTACTTTGACTAGGAAAGTAACTATTTTATGATTCAATTATACATTTAAGTACAGTTGATTTTTAGATAACAGCTTATAATTATATTATAAAATTTTAAAAAAAGCAAAAAAAAATCTCGTTCTACTTTAAAGTAAAAATGGATTCCAAAAATGTATTTTTCATATGAGTCTATTCTAAATTTCAAGAGGGTATTAGGGTATCAGTTTATTGTCCTTGAATGCGCACTTGACTATTTTTTTTTTAAGACCAGACCTACTGTGGTTCCCGCAGAATACTATGATGCTAAGGAAGATGCTGAAATTTTACGTGCAGCAATGCACGGTGCAGGTACCGATGAGGCGAACATCACCTCCCTCTTAACCTCAAGATCCAATCAGCAACGACAAGAGATCGCCAAGGAATTCAAGACGTTGTATGGAAAGGTAGGTTTTTTTGATCTAAATTACTCTAAAATGTCAAAATCTATGATAAACTCTCAAACAACTAGCTAGCTATTGCTATCAAAGAGCGGATTTGCCCTTTGGTCATGGGGGGAGGGCAACAATTGAATTCAGACATATGACATTTTATACAAAATATACGTGGAATTTTATAGGGAATTAGAAAATAATATAGTTTATAGGATGTTCCATTAAAAAAAATGTAAGTCTATTCGCCACACTTTTTTGAGTCACCCTGTATAATGTAATATATTTTTAAAATATGCCAGTCCATACCTCATGCTGGTTAAGTTCCTCGATAATGATTTAATCTTCCGTCCTTGCTTCGTTGGCGGACCCGGTATACCTTTGCCCAACAGAAAATGTTAATTTTATACAAACCACTGTTTTAAGTTTCCTATTTTAGTTTTAGCCTTATCACCTCAAACATTTTTGGAATTTGGCTATATATAATAAAATAACTAAATTTTATTAAATGATTTACATATAAGGTAGTCGAACTTGCGGTTATGTATTTTACCAAATATGATTAGTAATAAGGTGGTGAACTAAAAATGGATCATTTTTCAAAGGCTTGTCCTTATACCTTTTTAGCTAAATGCATGCCTGCCTATTAAGTGAAGGTGGCCATTTCCACCAATTTTTATAAAACAAAATTTTGCATTATCAATGTTAATAATAATAGAGCTAATTTAATTTAATTATTTTAATTAAGAACGGTGTGCCTGAGGAGAAAAACGCAAGAGACCATTTTTATGCAGAATTGACCAGGCTAATCAGAAATAATATCCATATGGAAAAATATCAGTGGCATACCACTTTTTTTCTAAAAAATATATAATCACTTAGTTTTAAAAATTATTCTATTGGCGATAACGCTGAAACGAACGGAGATATCGAGCTGCGGTTTTAATATTTTTTCTAGCAAATTTCATCTACTTTTCGATTATGGTGTCATAATTATACCGTATGATTTATTTTTTCGGAATAAAATCAAAAAATATGTTATTATTGCAAATTACGCCCTCTAGCATTTCTTTTGAGAACTATTATGGACAACTAAATACGATTGGTGAAAGTGCATACATTTCTCTTCCAAACAGTCTTTAGTTTGCTAAAATCGGATAAGTCGTTTAAAAGTTACAGCGATTTAACTGATTACACTTTAAACAGCTTCCCCCCCTCTTATTAAAGTCGGTACGCCAATGAGCATAAGACCAAAATGATGCATAATTGTCCAAGCTTTTTAACGGTGTTACCAAAGATATACCTTAATGTGGAATTTTCGGAGATATGTAAAATTTTAAAATTTACTTTTTAATTACGCCTTCTTGCGGCAAAATGCGGAACTTAAAAATAATTTCCAGCATTTTCTCTTGGGCACTTTTGTCATAAAAAAATTTACCCGGATGCTGTACGATTACTAGTTTCGGAGATATGGCCGGCGGTCATTCTTAGTTGACCACCCGATATACACAGGGTGAATATTTTTAATGCATTCGGTATAGAAGAGACATACATATATGCAATACATGGCAAATTTTAAACGTGGTCTGATCCAATAATTTCTGGTAAACATGATAAGCAAGAACATATTTAAACAATGTGATGGTAAATATTGTTGTAAATGTTAATAATTTTTTTCTTGACAGAACCGTAGCTAAACTATTTTACATTTTTATTTAGGATCTAGTGGATGATCTCAAATCTGAAACCAGCGGAAATTACGAAAACCTCCTAGTTGCTATGATGAGACCTTTGGTAGAATATTATGCTAAAGAGCTGCATCGTGCTATGAAAGGAATGGGTACTAATGAAGACATATTGATCGAAATCTTATGTACCAAGTCAAATGATGAAATATTAGAAATTAGTTCCATGTATGAATCACGTAAGTAACCGAATAAAAATTCTTATATACAGTATGGATAGAACGTTAGATGTTTATGAAAAACGGGTGATACCTTTTCTTCAAAAATCTATTTGCTAAGATAAACAACTGTATGTTTTAAAATATTCTCAGCAATCCGGCGTTGCCGCTTCTGCCCGAAACAGGTGGCAGCATCGTAATTTTAAATAGAACACACACACACATTATATTATTTTCTAATTCCCCATACAATTCCACGTAAATTTTGTATAAAATAGCATATGTCTAAATTTAATTGTTTTTGAGATATTGACGTTTAAATTATGTAATTTTCACAATTTGACAGGCTGTAGCATTGGAACGGCGCATCTAAGAGAAAAAGGGTTTTTACCTTCCTAACTTTATTCTCTGTCCCATGGTTGTTTATCTCAGCAAAAAAATTTTTGAAGAAAACGTATCACCTTTTTCCATAAACGTCTAACGTTCCATCCACCGTAAAATACCCTGTATATGATAGATTGTATAATCTATCATGAATATATAAAATGACACGTTTCTTCGGAAATGTTCTCCCACTTCTAGATATTTCGAAAGTAAAATAAATCAATAATTCTGTAAAATATTTCTTGACCAAATAGCGCCTGCTGACGAGACTAGCTAGTAAGGGAGTAGTTGAGGACGCGAGGAATGACGTAGAAATTTTAAAAAAACTCTGCAGCACATACTCACCCCACATCAGTGGCGTATTTAAAAATATAACCCAATGCAATAAAATATTTTTACAACAAAAACAAAAAACAATTAGGTATTTATTTTTAAAAAGAAAAATTAAAGGGAAAATTTTAATTGAAATATTTTTTATGGAAGAAGTGTGTTAATTTATAATAAAAAAAAAATAGTGCGGAAAAAAAAGAGAATGCTTTATTATGAATATACAAAACGGCACTTAAGAAGGAGTATTTCAAAACCTAAGCATTTGCACCAAAAACTGCTCTTAGATTTACGCTCGTAAAATACATGAGTTCTGAAAAATCATCAATTTTTGCGGGGTGAGCGATATTTACTTTATTTTTAATCGTGAAAACCCGAGCCCGAAAAACGCTTGTTAGAGTCATACATAAAAGTAAAGACGAAGCAATAAAGTACTTTTTGCCCTAGAGCAATAAAGTAAATTGCCTAGGAAACGAACAATTTGTTTATAGTATCTATGTATATCACAAAACAATATGGCGGAATGACGGACGTGTTCCTTCCAAACAATTAAAGTCAAAGGTATCTATGATCCATTGTTAAATTTGAATTACAACTTTTGCACACAAAGGAGAGAGGTAATACAGAGCAATTTTAAAACTTTTTTGTTAAATAAGAAAGCGATCGTACAAAAAATAGTGTATGTACGTAACATGTGCAAAAAATTGCACATGGCATATTATTCACCGAGACGTAGTCGAATAACTTTTATGCCGTGTGCAATAAACATATACTTTTTGCACATGTTACATAAATAACTATTCTTTTTAAATAAAGAATAGGAATATCAAAAACAAAGTAAAAAAACACATTTATTACGAAAAGAAATTAAATCCAACCATGCAGAGGGGGACAGGTAATAATTTGATATTTGAAATTTTATAGTAATTAGATGAATTTGAAACGAACTTTGGGCGTGGCCCCGAACATTTCTCGCCTGCGGCGCTTCTCCGCATTCTTCACTAGGTACAATATCATAAAATACATGTATTCCCGACGCCCACTAAGCCCCCCCCCCCCCGAGCATATTTTCTGGCTACGCCACTGCCCCACACTATATCACTCGCACTTCGCATTTGACAATTTTTTGTTTCAGTTTACGACAAATCTCTGGAAGATGCTATTAAGGGCGACACCAGTGGCGCATTCAAAAGGCTTATGGTGTCCGTTTGCAACGCTGGTCGTGACGAAAGCATGATTGTTGACCTGAACGAAGCAAGGGCCGATGCTGAAGCATTATATGAGGCGGGGGAAGCTAAATGGGGTACCGACGAAAGCGCCTTTAATGCTGTGTTATGTCAGCGAAATTGGCAACAGTTGCAGTTGATTTTCCACGAATACGAGAAAGTTTCAGGTAAAAATTTGTCTTCTCTTGTTTCCTATCTTGATAAGTTGTCCTTGTTCAAAAATGTATTCATCGATGGCGGCTGAAGCATAAAAGCGCACTTATAAAACAATTTATTTAGAAAACGCAGCATTTTCTATCGCGGCGCGACAGGACACAAAAAACACCTGCATAAAATAGGGCTTATAAGTCAGTAATTTTGTTCCAACAGTTTTTTTTTCAAATTTATTGGCTCAGTAACGAGGCTTAAAAATATCAAATAGTAAAAACAGAAAGTTTTAATTTGTTCCTTTATACACGCAACTAAAATCAAAATTTAGTGTAGCTATAGTTCCAGTTACCAAAAAAAAAACTATAAATACATACATTACCAAAAAAATTAAAAGTTAATGCCCACAAACAACTAGGTACGAGCCAAACGTCAGCAAGAAATTGCCAGCAGAGGAAATAAATTTAGTCTGAGTGCATTTTATATTAAATTAATTATACTTTTCTGACTATTGTATTGTTCTAGCTTGCTCTGCTAGTTTAAAAACCCCGAAAAAGTATAAGCTCATTTAAATAAGCAGACTGTTTTATAGTAAATGTAAATAATTATTTTATCTACTTTCATTTTAGTAATATGAATTTTACAGTTTTGTAAATCGTTTTGTAAGGGCATCTATTACAGCACTAGTGCTGTAATAGATGCATTTACAGCACTAGTGCTGTAATGGAAAAAAAACGGTTTTATTAAAATTTTGCTGTTAAATAAAACCAAACTTTTTAGAAGAATGATTTATTATTAACAATTATAAAATTAATTACCAATTGTTAATTAAAATATAAGACTTATAAACATTAATAATACACTTTTTAGAGCTAGAAATTTGTATACCAGAAGTGGATGTGATGGAGCCCTTTACGTTCGAATTTCCAATCATTAATTCCGTGTCTGACCCCATGATCTTCTTTGCTATTTGTTTCTTATTTTCTAAAGAATTCTCAACGTAGCCTTCTGCCGTAGAAGAGGATTTCCAGCCCCCATGACGCTTTAACATCTGCATATCTGCACCACCATCAACTAGAATGGTGGCTGAGGACCTCCTAAAACAATGTCCACTATATCCTTCGAGATTATTCAATCCAAGTTTTGTTGCAATCTTTTTTGGTATATTTCCAAAACTATTAATTCCGACAGGCTGGGAGGTGCATTTTCCTTTTCCATAGAATACAAAAAACCGCCTGTGAGTTGCATTAAGAGGACAAAGTTTAGCATACTTTCGAAAAATACTTAAACAGTTGACACCTGTCACATTTCCTTCTGTTATAACAAATTCTCGCATAATTTTGGTTTTCGAGAATGTGTTCAATATGATCCAACATTAACTTAACTAGTTCTTCGCGCCGACAAGCCCCAAAAATGCCGATTATCATAACAACCTTCATAAGTAAATATGTTTCATCATCTGCAGTACTAAGGAACTTACATACGTCTTCCTTTGTGAAAACTTTGGACTTTTTGGCCTTGTAACCCTCTGACCTTCTTTTCAAAAATGCAATTAGTTGAGAAAATCTGCTTATATCTTGATTTTTCTTGACTGAAATCATAGTTCTCAACATTGAGTAGTGAGTCCATAGTGTAGATGGTTTCTGGGAGCGTTGCTTTACGGAAAAATAACCCAAAAGGATTTTCTCAGACACCTCCTTTATTTTGTTAGCTTTGCACCAATCTTCAAACTTCTGATACCCCAACTCATACCGCGCCTTGGATTTTGTCGGAACTAAACTTAAGATCGCTTCGTTTGCCGCTATATATCAGAGGGTAAACTTCCATCAGAATTGCTCATTTTGAAAAACGCTTTTTATATTTTTGAATATGTTGGACGAAACAGTAACTATGCGAAAGGTAACATAAAAAACTTGATTAGTAAACTTAATAGCAGGTGCATTTTTACAGGTGCATTTTTACAGGTGCATTTTTACAGGTGCATTTTTATTTTTTAAAATGCCTTTTGCCAAATATTTTTACTCATAGATGAAAGTAGATAAAATTTTGTACAATATTCTTGTTGTAAATTCATATTACTACACTCGATGTTTTATTAAACTCGGCTGACGCCTCGTTTAACAACTTTAACATCTCGTGTTGTAATATGAATCTTTACAACACTTATATCGTAAATAACTATTATACAAACAAATAAGGATAAATTTCATATTTGAACAAAATAATTATTTTCATTTTAAACGCCTGGACGAGGCGATATCGTCGGCATATCTAAAAAAAATCATTAGTTTTTATACGATAATGACGTATTGTCGACAAACTCGGTTCAATTAAAATATGCCTACCAGTCGATTTTATTAGAGTAAGAGCACAGAATATATAATATATATTCTGTGGTAAGAGCCATAAATATAACATTCTTGTTTACATACTAGCCACACAAATATAATATTATATTTGTGTCTCTAACTTTACCTATACCTCTTAATTTACAACTTTCTTTAGGCCACGATATCGAAGAGTCAATCAAAAGTGAATTTTCCGGCAACGTGAAAAATGGACTTTTGGCAGTTGTACGTTCAATAAAGAACCAATCGGCCTTCTTTGCCAAACTACTGAATAAAAGTATGAAGGGACTGGGCACTAAAGACAAAGATTTAATTCGATTGGTCGTTACCAGGTCGGAATATGACATGGAGAATATTAAAGAGGAATACGAGGTGAAATATGGAGAAACACTTGGTGATGCCATAAGGGTAATGTTGGAATACATATTTGTTTTTATTAGCCGTCGCATCGTATCGGTCGGTCGTCTTATGATGTAACGACGTAGGTAACTCAAAAATTATAACTGTGAGCTTTGAATTTTAACATTTAAAGAAAGCCGAATAGATAGGCGCACTATAATTCATTCGCTACGACGTGACTTCGGAGCGCGCCGTCTTTTATTGCATAAAATAATGTCTGAAATCCATCGAAAATGGAGACAAACATTAGTTCGTCTCCAAAAATGGTTGCCACATTTTTGCACTGATCCGTCGTTCTTTAAATATTGAAATTCAAAGCTTTGGGATGTCCATGTCATGTCCCGGGACATTTGGAGTATAATTGACGATATCTGATTAAGTATGTAGGGTACTTCGTATTGTATACTTTAGCGATACAATTTTTAAATTTTGACGGATTGCATATTATATTTATACATTCTGGGACAGAATCACAAAGGATGGCAAAAACGTACACGGAAAAAAATCAACACTAATATAAAGAATAATAATTGAGTTGCATAAAGATTTTAACCATAATTTACTAAGCAGCAAGTTTGACTGTGTCATAAATGACATTGACAGGGACAGTGAGGAATTTAGGGGGGGGGGGCTATGGGGCGGCAGCTCCTCCTAGTAGATAAAAAAACATTCATACGCTTCAGTTCCAATCGGGCCGTATATTGGCTTTTGTATGATAATTTGTATTTTTATGCTTTCCTCCATATTGTCAAGATACGCAAATGACACTGTGTGAATCACATAATTACTTATTACTGTGTGGTAGGAATCTTGAAAACTGTAAATTATAAATATGATTATGTATTTTAAGGCTAAATAAAGAATTTGTTGGAAAAAATTAAATACTTCTGAAGATATCGGGAAAAAGGAAATTTTATATTTTATTTTCGTATTTAATTTTAAGGCCTTTGTTTAAAAAAAAACGAAAAACGTTTTTTAGGACCATTTAGGGTTTTTTCTCACTCCTGTAGAAAAAGTATTTTAAATTTCTTTGTATTTCTAGGGTGACTGCTCAGGAGACTACAAGAAAACTCTGCTATATTTAATTGGAGATTATGACTGAATTATTTTTCCACGCAGAAGACTTACCATGTAAAGCTTAAACAATTCAAATATTCAAATTAATAAATTATTTAAAAAATTGAACTCATTTTATTACACGGAGTATTATCAAAATTTAGAAGTAATAAAGCAGTAATCATGTAGCTCCCTTATCTAGTACTAGTAATTAAATGGATTCGACCTCGCTAAAATTTGCCGTGTTAAATTACGGTTATTTTTGGTCCGAAATAGAAAAAAACAAAGCAAATCTTTGAGTTTTTTAACAATGGAAAGATCTATGTGAGTGTGGGACATTTTTTTTCATGCAAAAAGAAAGTTTGAAGGAAAATATAATATTGTCATTGAAATTGTATTGACAATATTTTTTTTCTGACACTCACCAGTATCTGTAGAGTCAAAATTTTAAAAATCTATCAATAAACAAGGTCAGGATTCGGGCCAAGAGTCCAGTAACACTTTACTCTCCGTAATTATCTGAATATTGACTATATCAGTTGTGATGATCGTGTCGGATCTGTCATAAGAAAGGTAATTTATACGATTTTTAAAGAAGTTGTGATAAAAATAACATGAATGTTTAATTTTTTCTTTAGAAAACCATACACAATGAATATTTGTTTTATTTTTCTTCTGGCACAAACAGCACATTTGTGGCAATTTCTTAGCGCAGTGGACGTGTTGTTTTGACTTCTGGATGTTTAATTTCAGTTTCTACATAAACAAAAATACACTCTATTTATTTATTGTAATTGTTCAGTTCCAAAATTAGACTGTTCCTGTTTATAATCAACCAGAACATTCTTTTACAAAAAAAAAATAAAGGTAATTTACCTACATGATTTCACAATTTCATTTTTAGTATTCTCAGGTCAATAAAATCTTCCTTACAATTTTCTCTGTCTAACACGTTTTATTGGCAACAGTGGCGGATTTAGAGAAGGGGGCTTGCCCCCCCCCCCCCCCCTAGGGAAGATTGATTTTATTATCTCTGGTAACACAATTAATGGGTGAAGTACAGTTATACAAACAAAACTCTCTTTCAACTGATAACGCGCTAGAAGCTCTTGAAAACTGTCATGCCAATTATTTTCCGAAAATAAACTTCTTTGTACGTTTTCAATTTCTGTTGCCACCGCAGAAAGAAGTTTTTCCACTCAAAAAATTTTAAAAACTTACCTGAGGTCTACCATGCTAGAGGACCGCCTTAACGCCTTAGCTTTACTATATATCAATCGAAGTATGGATTTAGACATAGATGAAATTATCAACCGGTTTGCAAGCAAAAAGAGACTGCTTGATTTTGTCATTTAAATCGATTTTTAAATTTTTTGATACTTACAAAATGGTATAAAAAACTTTAAAGATAATTTTTAGTTTCGTCTGTTATTTTTTGTCTACTCTTAATAGAGCATTGTTTTGCTTTTTGCATTTCAGTATTTTATTTTTTTAATTATGTCTTAGTATTATTTTTTTGTATTTACCTTTTTTTCGGCACAAAAGTTCTTTGTACTAAATAAATAATACCGAAAAAACCTACCTCTCGTTTTAAATTTTATTCCACATTAAAGTTCCGTAAATTATAGGAATGTAAAAGTTGTGTCTACAAATACTGAAATTGCGGTTATAAAATAAAAAAGTTTTGTTTTTACTGTTACTACTAAGTTTGGTTAATTTTTGGCAAAATTAGGGCGTGGCATTGCCTGCGACGCTTTTACTTTCTTCTTACACTTTCCTTTTGCGCCCCTCCCTAGACCAGATCCTAAATCCGCCACTGATTGGCAACGACGTATTGCGCCATGGAATAGTGCCCGGAAGACGTTAGGTTCTGTTTTTATTCACCATTATTATTATGATAAATTAAAAAAGGGAGTTGTAAATCACGTGTTGAACAATTACATACAAGTAAGGAACCACTGTGACTGTGATTACTATATCTCACATACAAATATTGACTTTTTGCAGTCCCCAGTCCCTAAGGGCCCATGGCCAGCGACACCAAAGTTAACCAAACTCCAGAATAACATTCCTGGTAAAGAAATCAAAAAATTAAAAAATACCCAAGTCAAACAATAATTTCAAAAATCATAACAATTTTTTAAAAATCGCAGCCATTATGTTGTACTGATTTCGAACAGATGTTTTGTGAGTGTTTTTCAATGTATCAGTTGTAAGCGCCAATTAGAACGATTGTTAGATTTATTGGGCGCGTATATCACTTTTTTTTTATAAAAGGACAGTAAAAATAGAATTAGCGACGTTAATATTATAAATATATTTTTAACATTTTTTTAAAAATTACTTATACATACCTACGTAATTAAATTAAATACGCGGTTTTTGCAAACTTACTTAGTTACATTTCGATCTATTTACATTGTGGTGATTTAAGTGTTCAACATATGGTTTTTTTATTAATAACACAACCAACAACCAAACTACAAGTACCACCTTTCGCTGGTACTTGTAGAATAATGTATATGTACAGGGACATTATTTTAAGTGTCTCACCCGATTGGCGACTTTGCTATCGACCACAATAAAAAAACAACTATGTATTCCCTAACAGCTTTTAGTGAAGAAGCTAAATTTGATGTCAAAAAAAATCTATGTTTACAAATTTGACAGATACGACGCCATATTGGATTTTCTTAAATGGCAACCCTACCTTATAGTAAGCCAGCTGCATTCACCTATTTGTTCCAACATTAAAAATATATAATTGTCAATATTTATTTTCAGCCGTTCCGGAGATATAAGGCTTCGAAGTAGGTGATTTTGTTATCATCGAATTAACAGAAGCTTTGAGATTAGAATCTCAATTTTTTCTGAGGATACGTAATTTTTTATGGCGGAGCCACCCATGCTATTGTCATATATGTCAGATGTCAAAAAATAACAGTTACGACGCCATTTTGAATTTTTTTAAATGGCTACCCACATTTATAACTACGTCAGTGTATTGCATTTCGCGGTCCGATTTCAAAAATATATAGTTGTCGATATTTATTTCCAACCCTTACCGAAATACGACCGTATCAAAAACTGTATCGTATGATTATGTGTTTTAAGTATCTCACCCCATTAAAATATAGAAGCTTTGTGATTAAAAAATCAATTTTTTCTGAGGATACGTAATTTCTTATGGCGGAGCCACCCATGCTATTGTCATATATGTCAGATGTCAGAAAATTATAGTTACGACGCCATTTTGAATTTTTTTAAATGGCTACCCACATTTATAACTACGTCAGTGTATTGCATTTCGGGTTTTTGACATCTGACATATATGACAATAGCATTCGTAGCTCCGCCATAAGAAATTACGTATCTTCAGAAAAAATTGAGTTTCTAATCTTAAAGCTTCTATTTTTTAATGGGGTGAGATACTTAAAAGACATACTCATACGATGCAGTTTTTGATACGGTCGTATTTCGATAAGGGTTGGAAATAAATATCGACAACTATATATTTTTGAAATCGGACCGCGAAATACCATACACTGACGTAGTTATAAATGTGGGTAGCCATTTAAAAAAATTCAAAACGGCGTCGTAACTGTCATTTTTTGACATCTGACATATATGACAATAGCATGGGTGGCTCCGCCATAAGAAATTACGTATGCTCAAAAAAAATTGAGTTTCTAATCTTAAAGCTTCTATATTTTAATGGGGTGAGATACTTAAAACACATAATCGTACGATGCAGTTTTTGATACAGTCGTATTTCGGTAAGGGTTGGAAATAAATATCGACAACTATATATTTTTGAAATCAGACCGCGAAATACCATACACTGACGTAGTTATAAATGTGGGTTGCTATTTAAAAAAATTCAAAATGGCGTCGTAACTGTCATTTTTTGACATCTGACATATATGACAATAGCATGGGTGGCTCCGCCATAAGAAATTACGTATCCTCAAAAAAATTGAGTTTCTAATCTTAAAGCTTCTATATTTTAATGGAGTGAGATACTTAAAACACATAATCGTACGATGCAGTTTTTGATACGGTCGTATTTCGGTAAGGGTTGGAAATAAATATCGACAACTATATATTTTTGAAATCGGACCGCGAAATACCATACACTGACGTAGTTATAAATGTGGGTTGCTATTTAAAAAAATTCAAAATGGCGTCGTAACTGTCATTTTTTGACATCTGACATATATGACAATAGCATGGGTGGCTCCGCCATAAGAAATTACGTATCCTCAAAAAAATTGAGTTTCTAATCTTAAAGCTTCTATATTTTAATGGAGTGAGATACTTAAAACACATAATCGTACGATGCAGTTTTTGATACGGTCGTATTTCGGTAAGGGTTGGAAATAAATATCGACAACTATATATTTTTGAAATCGGACCGCGAAATACCATACACTGACGTAGTTATAAATGTGGGTTGCTATTTAAAAAAATTCAAAATGGCGTCGTAACTGTCATTTTTTGACATCTGACATATATGACAATAGCATGGGTGGCTCCGCCATAAAAAATTACGTATCCTCAGAAAAAATTGAGATTCTAATCTCAAAGCTTCTGTTAATTCGATGATAACAAAATCACCAACTTCGAAGCCTCATATCTCCGGAACGGCTGAAAATAAATATTGACAATTATATATTTTTAATGTTGGAACAAATAGGCGAATGCAGCTGGCTTACTATAAGGTAGGGTTGCCATTTAAGAAAATCCAATATGGCGTCGTATCTGTCAAATTTGTAAACATAGATTTTTTTTGACATCAAATTTAGCTTCTTCACTAAAAGCTGTTAGGGAATACATAATTGTTTTTTTATTGTGGTCGATAGCAAAGTCGCCAATCGGGTGAGACACTTAAAATAATGTCCCTGTATGTATAATGTTTTCACGTTAGATGGCTATCTTTTGCAGCTGATTCCAGCAGATGTCGATACTGGGTTTTCATCATATTTTTATTCGTAAAAATATCTTGAAAACATATTTTTGCTGTAGTGGGAATTGCTTACAGGTTATGACTTTCTGATGAGTCCTAACAAGGACGAAACAGCCTGTTATTGTCTACCTGTGCCCCAGGGAATCCATTACCTTTGGCGTCCCTGTGTACTTTAATGCAAAAGATAGCCGCACTACTCTGTCCACTTGCCGCTAAGTTTCTTTCTATATATTTTAACGGACACTAAATTCCACTATTTTATATATTTTTTAAAATTTTTAGTTAGAAGTTCGGAAGTTAAGTCGTTAAAAAGGCCAAGAAGAACCGGAATTTAACACGGCAAATTTTAGTGCGGTCGTATCCACTTAACTCTAGCTAGCATCAGTTCAAAAGAGGTTTGGGACCTATGTTTAGGGAAAAATTCTGATGTAGAGGGCGTACTATTTCCTACTAGGTAAATTCTTATTATACCTACGTCGATTGAATGGGACTGTCGTACATGTACTCTAACAAACTGACAAATAGAGCAGATTTTTAATTATACCTACATAATATGCAGGATGTCGCTAGGAAGTCATTGACCTGTCAAAACGAACTTGCTATAATAAGTGATGAAATGTGTTTAAAACAATTTTAGCGCAACACGTTGCACGCATCTTTCAACTGGAAGATATCTCGCAAAAAATAGCATTTTGGCAACTCCTCTTTCCGCAATTTCCAGAATTATCATCTCGCATTTCTGTTATAACGTACGCATTGCTTCTAATTTTAAATCGCCGTAAAATTGAAAATGTCGTAAACAGTAAAAATTAAGGCGGCATTGCTACACATTCTAACCCGTTGTGTTTAAATCTTTGTAAATTGTAACCAACTACAAAGACTTATGCAGTCACCCAAAAAAAGGATTGCTTATTTTTGCATTTTTAAAAGTTTTTAAAAACTGACCGGAAAGACAGTAAAACTAAACGTGTAAGCGCAAATTTCAAGGATTGATGACCGAATCGATTTAAATTCTCAATTTTAGACCATCCACGATCATTCGCACTCTCAGTCCTGAGTGATATTAATCTTTCGTCCGTCTAGCATCAGTCTTGGTTTGAATAAGAATTTACATCCAGTCCAGTGACGTATTTAGAGAAGGGGGGAAGGGGCTGCCGGGCTGCAGCCTCCCCCCCCCCCCCTTCCTAGGAGCTAGGGCCTAAAAGTCTAATTGCAACTGCTTGAACCCTTAATTTAAATTTTTAAATAATGTATTCTTGGCTTAGATTATAAAGGTCTTGTAGGAAATGTTTAGTTTTTTAACTTTTCCTTCTAAAAGTCCTGTTTTATATAGAGATTAAGGCTTCGGTTCCATATCGTTTAAGTATGATTTATGATGCAATTTTAAAGGAAAACGAGTAAAAAGAATAATGTTTTATAGTATTTTTCTATTGTATACTTGTCTGTTCCGTTTCCCTTTTTTTAGAGCTATTTTATATCAACAAAAATATAACCCAATGCAATAAAATATTTTTACAACAAAAACAAAACACAATTAGGTCTTTATTTTTAAAGAAAAAAATTTAAGTAAAAATGTTTATTGAGATATTTTTTATGGAAGAAATGTGATAATTTATAATAAGAAAAATAGTGCGGGAAGAAACAAGAATGCTTTACTATGAATATACAAAACGGCACTTAAGAAGAAGTATTTCAAAACCTAAGCATTTGCACCAAAAACTGCTCCTAGATCTGCGCTCCTAAAATACATGATTTCTGAAATAATCATCAATTTTGGCGTGGTGAGCGATATTTACTTTATTTGTTATCATGAAAAACCGAGCCCGAAAAACGCTGGTTGGAGTCATATAGTCTTATGTTAAAATTACCAATATTCATATTTTTCACAAAAAATATATAAAATATTTTTTTTTTAATAAAAAATAGGAATATCAAAAAAAAAAGTAAAAAAACATTTGCAGAGGGGAAGAGGTCAGAGGAATTTAATTTTCGAAATTTGATAGTAGTTAGGTGAATTTTAAACGAACTTTGGGCGTGGCCCCGAAAATTTTTCCGCCTTCTTCAATAGGTACAATATCATGAAATACATGTAGTCCCGACTGTCCCTTTCTTAATAAATAAATGTCCTACTTACGCCCACTGAGCCCCCCCCCCCCCCCCCCCCCCCGCCGACCATATTTTATGGCTACGCCACTGATCCAGTCTCCATCAGTCGTCGAAATTTGCCCTTAAAGGATCAGAATTACTGTCATTCAAGCTTCAATGATCGTAGTAGTAGAGTCTAAGTGAACATTTTTGTAGAAAATATTACCAATAACTTTAATCAAAGTCTATTAAAAAATAAGTTTAGGAAATCTGTCGCCAAGTTCACTGCCCTGGACATTTTTATTAAAAAAGTCATAACCTTCAAATAGAAAGCATTAATGGTCAAACAGGCGGCCACATAAATTGTAGTGTAGGCTATTTTTATTGAATACTTAAGTTGTCATCTAAAATTAAATAAATCCTTATTATAAAGCTTTTGTTAATATTGTTGTAGAAACGAGATATCTCCGAAAAAAAACAACCTGTCATTCTGTCAATATAATAAACGGAGTTTCTAGAAATATCTTGGTAGTAAATAATGTAATCATGTACTTTTATTAAAATTTGGATAGGTTTTGTAGGGAAAATCGTCCACCGAATTCTGGCTTACTTTATTAATTAATTGTTGAAAACATGTTTAATTTGGAGAGTGGCTGAAAGTTATTTAAAAATAGTTATTTACCATATAAGTGTTGTAAAGATTCATATTACAACACGAGATGTTAAAGTTGTCAAACGAGGCGTCAGATTACCCTGTCGAAACTTTGTTAAACAAATTCAAAACTATAAAAAGCGTTTTTCAAAATGAGCGATTCTGATGGAAGTTTACCCTCTGATATAGAAGCAGCGGCAAACGAAGCGATCTTAAGTTTAGTTCCGACAAAATCCAAGGCGCGGTATGAGTTGGAGTATCAGAAGTTTGAAGATTGGTGCGAAGCTAACAAAATAAAGGAGGTGTCTGAGAAAATCCTTTTGAGTTATTTTTTCGTAAAGCAACGCTCCCAGAAACCATTTACACTATGGACCCACTACTCAATGTTGAGAACTATGTTTTCAGTCAAGAAAAATCAAGATATAAGCAGATTTTCTCAACTAATCGCATTTTTGAAAAGAAGTTCAGAGGGTTACAAGGCCAAAAAGTCCAAAGTTTTCACAGAGGACGACGTATGTAAGTTTCTTAGTACTGCAGATGATGAAACATATTTACTTATGAAGGTTGTTATAATAATCGGCATTTTTGGGGCTTGTCGGCGCGAAGAACTAGTTAAGTTAATGTTGGATCATATTGAACACAATGATTTGTATATAAAAATTGTGATTCCATTCTCGAAAACCAAAATTATGCGAGAATTTGTTATAACAGAAGGAAATGTGACAGGTGTCAACTGTTTAAGTATTTTTCGAAAGTATGCTAAACTTCGTCCTCTTAATGCAACTCACAGGAGGTTTTTGTATTCTATGGAAAAGGAAAATGCACCTCCGAGCCTGCCGGAATTAATAGTTTTGGAAGTATACCAAAAAAGACTGCAACAAAACTTGGATTGAATAATCCCGAAGGAAGGTGAAGACATGCAGATGTTAAAGCATCATGGGGGCTGGAAATCCTTTTCTACGGCAGAAGGCTACTAAAGGCTTAATAAAATCGTTGTTTTCCATTACAGCACTAGTGCTGTAATAGATGCCCTTACAAAACGATTTACAGAACTGTAAAATTCATATTACTAAATGAAAGTAGATAATATCATTTTCAATATTTTTTAAAATCTAAATGAATCTTAAAATAGTCCTTCGGAACTAGGCAGGCGCACACGATTACTGTAATAATCTCTTCTTTCTTTAGAAAGCATCATAACCTTACTAGCTAAGTTAAATAGCGTTTTTTTTAAATCGAATTACAAAAAAACTAAGCAACATTTTGAATTCCTGTTTTTACCAGTGGAAAGGTGGTGTCTATGTGGGCGTGAGAAATTCATTTTCATGCAGAAAAAAAACGAGGGGAAAAGATATAAGCTAATGAAAATACTTAAAATTACTAAAGTTCATTGTATGGTAAAAATGATTGGGAGTTTCTTATAACTTTCTCACAGTCTCCAATATCTGTATAGTTTATATTAAAAAAGTTTTTAAAAATCCATTAATAAACATGGACAGGATTCGCTTCAAGAGAACTCAATGTTTTTAATATATTCAGGGTGATTCCTAAAATGATACTTTTTTTTTAGCTGTGTATGGAAGGCATTAAAAAAACATTTTCAAATACCTTTTTTCAAAAAACTTAAAAATGGGCGAGATACAGAAGTAAAAAATCTAAGTGCGGACCTGGTCACCAAAATGTAGCCTGCTATACTTTACGTTGTTTGTCTTATCTCTTATTAGTCATGCAATTAACGGGTCGGTGGTGAGTTATTTGGCAATACGCTGCGGTGTGTTTTTCGGCAGCAAGTTCATTTTAAATTGGTGACACGTTTAAATGGTAAAATTTGAAAACAATGAACTAGTAGATATGGTGCTAATTTAGGGTGAGTGTCGTCCTTGCGGGCTTATCCTACACCCAGAAGTTTTCTTAATGTTATTCAATGGGCAAGTTAGGCAGAACCGTATTTGATCCATAGTGTAATAAATGAATGTAAATTCGTACCTTATTTTTGAGTTTTTTGAAAAAACGTATTCGAAAATGTTGTTTATTTTAATGCTTTCTATACACAGCTAAAAAAGAAGTATCAACTTAGGAATCACCCTGTATACTTAGATATAATTTAGCAGGGAGCTGGTAACTTTGGAGAAGAAGTTAGAAATATTGTTCCGGTAAGTTTGGTCCAGTCCATCTTTTCATATTTAAATGAACTATTATACAGTACGCGTACTTAAATCCAGGGGACCGTAAATTTGCCACTTTTTTCATTATTAGTTAGAGATCCAGTGATACAAATCATATGGATCATTCATGGAGCTCCAGGCTTTGGCTATGCAACGCCCTTTATTATTTAAATTTTACAACTATTACAAAATTTGTTTATTATTTACATAACTTGTTTATATTGTAAGTTGTTGTAACTTCCTACGTTCCAAGGAAAATAGAATTTATAAATTTCCTTTATTTTTTTGAATTTTTTTTTGGCTGACCATGTAATTGTTTCAGTAACTTTTCTGGCTTATGGCAAAATAAAATAAAACAAAACTACACACGGACATTAAAAACTGCGTGAACCATAAAGTTTATAAAATCCAGCAATGAAAATGTATTTTTGGTCTGATATATAAGCTCGAGAAGATGCTTTAACTCTTTTAGTACACCATCTGTTTCTTAGTGTTGTGTTTTTCTGGATAAATAGACCAAGGAAAATCCAATATGTCTGCTGTGAGTAGAGAAAATATGCTTCTTTTTTAATTATTTAAAAATTATAGGTATTTAAAACTGACTTTACGGTATAAAATTGAAAATATGCATTCTTGTAGCAAATTCTTAATAAACATGTTATTTTCTAAATTTTTGAATTTTACTACTTTGTTTACTGGTTTGTTAATGCTATGTTATGATGGTTCTTGATGATCGAGATCATAAACAAGCAAATATAATGTGAACATAATTCTAGTTTAAGGGGGTAATTTAAAACTTCTTTAGTGAGTTTAAAATGGAAGTTTTGGGGATTGATAAGGGTGGGTACAATTTTATAACAAAAATTTCTTCAAACGCGTTCAATTTTTTAATGAATGATGGTTGGAAAATTATGGTCTAATTTTATAGTGTCTATTTTCTAGATTTATTTTTACGTTTGCTAATATTTATTTTTTGTTGTTTATAATGATAAGACTGTCACTTAGGAGAAAATAAATATTATTATTATTATTCGTTTTCGTATTAAAATTTACCATTATTTTATATTCACCTTAAGAAAATGTAAGAGAAACTTAATAGAATTCCATTCGTTAGTTTGATTCGGGAAAACAAATTTTTACTGCGCGAAGTAAAAATAGTTTTTTGTTTGGTAACTGCAATTAATATTTATTGTTTTTTTACTTTGGTGCTTGTTTTCAAAAGTTATTTTAATAGTATTAATATCTGCAAAAGGTCACGTAGTATTTTGTGCTGCTTTGAAAGAACAAAGTCGCAACAATTGCAAAAATTGTATATTTTTTTTAAATTTTTTTTTATTTTACGGTTCGCCGACTACGTAGGCCATCTTGAACCGGTCATCGACCACAAATGTGATCTACCGACTGGGGAGTGTGAAACGGCACCTTCATCTTACGAGATATCCGATCTCATCCGGCCTGTCCGGCTTGAATAGGATGGTTAGGTGTCGATTCATTTTACTCTTCCCTGAGGCAAGAGCACGCCGTGTTCCCAAGCGGTCACCCGCCCAAGTACTAACCGCGCTCGACACCGCTTAACTTTGGTGATCTGCGGGAACCGGTGCTTAATATGTCGACAGGCCCTTGCCCTAAAAAATTGTATATAAAAATATTGTTTAGAAGTTAGGGTTAGTGCAACGCCTTCGCGATTTCGTTTTTTGATTAATATTTCATACTTTATAGTTTTATTTAAAAATCGGCCAAATACCGATCTTTGCAACACAATAACCTACAATGTCAAGTAAAAAAAAGTTTGGTTTAATAAGGTAACAAAAGCAAAAAATAAATATGAGCAAATTAGACAAAAACTTAATTTTTTACTTTTGTTTATTTATCCATACATTTGTTCAATTTAAAACTGTAGATAATTGCTACCAAAAGACAGAAGTTTAAGCGTTGACTGCTATCTACCTAACTATAAATTCGCTAACCCCTTCGAACTCTAATATATTCATTTTCCGATTTGAAAAGATGGACAGAACAGAACTTATCTGTTTATCAACTTTCTGTAGTTACTCAACACTTGCAGAATATATGAAACACCAGGCGGATCAAGGGCGGAGGGGGGGGGGGTGTCATGGAGGCTAAATACCCGTCTCACGTCAAGTTGCACAAATAATTTTAATAATTAACTAACCAGCCAAGTTTGACTGTGATATAAATAACTTTGACAGGCAATATGTCCTAACAATCCAAGATACCTGATAAGTAAATTGAAAATTAAGGTAACCGGGTCAGAATGATTGTGAGAAAATTATTTCTGTCAATGTTACATCTGTCAGTCAAACTTGCCGGTTAAATAATTATTATCAAAATTCTTTGTGCGACCCGAGATAAAGCCGTAAAAACGTTTAAAAAAATTCTTCTTTTTGTAGAAAGTGTAAATGAATACCATGAACATTGGAGCCCGCAAGGGGGCCGTGGGTCCTCTTTTTAATTAAATTAGTATATTTTTCTCAATGTTACTACATACAGAAGATTTAAAGCAACATATAAGTACATTTTTTTTATTTTGGCACCCAAAAAAATTTTGCGGTTTTTCTTTATTCGAAGTAAACTAATAAATAGAAAAAAAGTTTTTGTAAAAATTGGATACGCACCTGCCTATTTGGGCAACAATTTTCGTTATTCGTCCTAATGTCCTCAAATGTACCTGCCGACTTAACAAATAACACAATTCAATCAATAAAACGTGTATATACATTACAAACACTAAATTCTGTAGTCAAAAATCCAGAATATTAAAAAAACAAAGTAGAACTGCCAATGTAAATATGCTTCAATGCAAAACGTAAACAAAAAAATAGGAATGATCTGGCAGATCACGTTTTCTATAGAAGGAACAGATACTTGCAGAGGGTTTGAACGCCAACAATCTGTAAGGGTAGTATTTCTATGGTTTTTAGCCGCTTTTTGTATATAACGTGGGTGGTGACTTTAATCATGATACGCTACTGCCGCAATAAAACTATTAAATTAAATAATTTACAACTCAAAGGTGTGCAAGTTTGTTCCAACTTTTTGTCAAACGGTCAACGGATTTATTACCTCCAAGATAAAGTAAATCAATTTGTAAAAATTTTTGATATTATGATAAATCCGACCTCGATTTTTGACTTAAAATTAGAATTTAAAAAATCTCTGATGTCATGTTCAATCATAAAAATAATATGTTCGATAACCAACTTTTATTGATCATACAGATAATTTGTCTGTTTAAAATTTTATATAATTTTTCAAAAAAATTTTTTTTTCGTTAATTTGCAGAACTTTATTTTAAGTGTCTCAATACTTTTTGTATTTACCGCAAGCTTGCGTTATTAAATACTCGTAATCTATCTACCAAAAGCCAAAACCCTTAAATACTATTTAAGAGATATGTCTCTTGAAGTAAGATATTCGCGTAAGAGAATTTCTCTCCGCGTAAAGTAATTCCTCTTCAAAACTTTATTAGAATTGATAGCAAGCTTCGGTTTAGAAGTCAGGTAGGTACAGTTATTCAAAAATTGTATTTTTCACTCAGAAACTTATACAAAAATAAACACATCTTACGACCTCAACTAAAAAAGGAACTGTGTGAAACTCTTGTCTATCTCATGCCAACTATTGTAACTTCGTGTACGGGCCCTGTTTGGATTTGCAGTGTAAGACTAGACTGCAAAAGGTTCAGAACTCTTGCATTCGGTTTGTTTATGGATTGCGTGCAAGAGAGCATGTTAGCTATAAATTGCCTGAGCTAAAATGGCTTAAAATAGTCGATCGACAAAGACTACATTTTACTTGTTTTTTGTATCGTCTGCTTGTGAGTGGTGTACCCCAATACCTATGTGAAAAGCTTCATTTCCGGCATTCTACACACAATCGTACAATCCGTTATAATAATCTTTTAAATGTACCGAACACCGAACTGCTCTCTTTCAACGCAGTTTTTCTTATATAGCTCTTAAAATCTTTAATACTGATATATGTACCAAATTTGTCAACCTAAGTTTAAACTCCTAGTTCCAATTATCGCAGTTTTTGGCTGGGTAATTTTGCTTGAATATGTATAAGATCAATATTATGTAAGTATATCATTAGTTTAAGTTGCCAATATTTAAGTTTCTGTCTTAACTAGAAGCTGACTTTCGCCGCGTCAAAAATAAAGACGTTTCTATCTATCTATCTATTTATCTGAAAAGCAAGTAATGATGCAATCGCAGACGGGATACAAAAGCATGGCTGCCGAGATGGTTTGGTTAATATTTGAAATTAGTTTAGAATTGTCCTTATATTTCAAAAATGTGATAAAATTCCAAAAACTGCATTTTTTTTTCAACTATGAAACTTACGGTTCACATAATTCAGATCAATTACCTTTGTTATTAAGCTGTGATGTCAAGAAAAATGTGTGCACGTGTTTTAGTTTTCTATCCAGGATAATCCAAATAGAGTTCTCACCACTGGAAGGTTACTACCTACTTAGAAAGAGATAACGGATTTTTTGGCTCTCTTTATGAGATAAAAAATAAAATATTGATCACAGCATGTTTGAGTTTAAGTTTTTTTTTAATTAAATGTTTTAGGAGGGGAGAGGGGGGTTGTTAGTTAACCGTTTCAAGAAGTTGCTTGATTGGATAAATATGATAGACAAGGGCGACTTACACGGGATCTGTTCGATCACATGTATAAGACAAACAATTCGAGATAGTATTTGGTAAACATTTTTTTTTCCGCAGTATTTGGAACTAAAATAATTATTTAGGGGGCATGTGCCCAATGCACTTTACTGCATCCGCTCCTGTAAAATTAACCGTTTATAATTAATATATAATTAACCTTAAACTTGAATGTGCGAACAGGAATATACATCTTGGCAATGGCATGAAAATGTAGGAATGTTTTTATGCGGAATGCAACATTAATAACTTTTGGTTAATTAGGTATGTAGGATTATGTTGAAAATTGCCTGTGAAATATTTTAAAACAAGTTTCATAGACTGAGACATCAAGCTGTTTAGCTATTATTAAGCCCGAAATTCAGAGCCGTATAAGAATAGTTTGTTTTTGGTGTTTAATTTAAAAACAAACGCGCGTGACAGTCTTAAACAGTACTAATAATTGTAATTATTCTTAATCCGACCCTGGACAGTTTGTACCCGACTTGGATAAATAGAGATACAATTGAGTGGCTGACGAGAACCCCTTAATTATCTTCTTTGGAGTATATGTAAGAAAATCATAAAAAATGAAGAGGAAATTAAACAAACAATTACATACGCACAGTGGCGGCTCGTCAGGTGATGTAGGTAAAGGGGCTACACCAAAAAATAAATAAAACCAGGAGAAAAGTTTTTCGACAATATTAAATATTAATATACCAATACAGTTACCATTTTAGCCCTTAAAAAATAATTATGTTCGAATTAATAATATTAATTTAATACGAATGTAGCCTCTATGCATAATAGTTAGGTTAACTCCGATGGACAATAATTATAAACACTCGTGCATTTTGGCGTGCCCCAGCCGGCCGTGTCCGTTAGCTCAAAGCAAGTGAAGACCCAACGCCCAACATGGCTTTGATATTCACCGTTGCTATGGTTACGTGACGTCAGTCATGCAAACAGCATGAAACAATTTGTATTATGATGAAGGGCAATTTAAAAATAGAGCAGTCACCATTGTTTTAGCATTGGTTCGCCTAACCTTAAGGTATTTTTTTGAGGCTTCGCGAAACTTACGGTTATAGATATCGTTTTTACGTGATTTACTGTGTAATTAAAAAATTTTGTTTTTATTTTTTAATTAATTCAGTAGTGTGGGTGCGTATGTACCTACTTAGTTGTGTTATTTAAAAATGAACCCAATTAATGACATAGTTTGTAATTTGTTGGAAACTCTATTCAGTCATTGGACAGATGAGGATAAGAGAGACGTTTTGTTACACGGGTTTTTAATATCAATGTTTATTTAAGTACCCGCACTATACCTAGCTCTTCACCATTTTTTAAGACCGCGAGCCGCCACTGCTTATGCAATCCGACAGAAATAATACATAATTGTTGTTATATTGTTTATTTTTTTATAATAAAAGACCTTTATTATTATTATTATTATTATTATTATTATTATATTAATTTAGTTGATGGTTAAGGAGATCCGACGATAGTTAAGTTTTTTTTACAAATGGAAAGTTGGTTGGAAATGTGGGTATGGGAATGTTATTTTCAAGGAGAAAAATAATCTAAAGAAAAATATATAAGCCAACTAAAATCGTTAAGATACTTAGGCCCGGTTGTACAATTACGGCTTAAGCTTAGTTTAGAGTTGTTTTAAATTCCTGTTGAGGTTGTACAAATGAAATTTAACCTTGGTTTAACGCTGAACGTAATTGTACAACCGGATACTTATTTTGTTAAAAACAACTTGTTCTTTTTACAATTTTTTCATTTTATCTCTTAAAGATGGTATTTATGACTGAAACGACTTGAGAGAACCATTAATATATTTTTGAAGCATTTAGGGATTATTTTCTCTCTTCACGGATTAAAATCTTGGATGATTCACCTTGTATAATCACATACATAGATATATTAAGCTAATGAGAAATAAAAGGAATTTTAAAACACTTTTCTAAAAGCGTAAATCACCTGGCTTAGGAAAGAAACCAAAAAAAAATTGATAATAATCGAATTTTTACACTAGTTTTATTTTAGTACAAAATTTTTATCAATCCGTTGCTGTACATTTCTTATCCACCGTTGTTCCGGTCCTTGGCTATTATTTTGGCCCACTATAAAACAAAAATTTTGCCGCTAAAAAACCCAGTAAACCTTTTGTTGCAACACAATATGCTCACAAATTCCTCGTTATATTTATACATCCGTTTTTTTTATAGTTCCTATACAAAGAGTTTAATTTAAAAAAAAAACATATATTAAAAAATTTGGATGTCTCCCTCTCGCCGTGGTAGTGTGGTGGGCGTGCAACTTATTTTATTTACCCCAAGAAAATTTTCCATATCTCCGTTTCAACCATCGGTTTTAAAACAACATGTATGTAAAATGTTTCTGTTTTTATGTAGCTATTTCTAACCCCCCACAGTCCTGCTACTTACGCCAAGCCCACAAATCACCAAAATACAGAATTTTGTAAATAATCCTGTACCTATAATTTTTTTAAATGTTGTTCAGAAGCTGTCCCTAAGGATATATTATTGCTGTTGTATAATACAGAGGAAAAAAATATTTAAACAATAGTTGCAGGTTTTTGGTTGTCACAAAAGTTCACCGGTAAATTTTAATTACACATGTACAAATTGTAATAGATTTTTAATTCAGGGCTTTCACTGCAAGAGAATAATTTCTAAAAAAAAAGCCTATTTATACTAGCTTAAGTGCCTTTACGTTTCGAAAATGAAATGCGAATCTGAAAGTCCGTTACATGAGAAACACAGTATAAAGATGAAGCTTTCAATATGTTTAAACTAATATCTTAATTTATTTTTACAACGGCACTGCACATAATGGTCAAATTCTTGAAATAAGTAATTAAGAAAAAATTTGAAATACTCAAAAATTCACAATATGAAATATAATTATCATAGGGGTCATGACCTCCTCCCAGAAAGAGACACATACAAGATTTACTGTTGTGACTAACTCTCTGCAGCTTTGTCCTAAATCAAGCATCAATCATTAATTTTTGCATCATTCGTGGGATTCAATAACCATATTTGGCAGATTTTTGGATAAAACAAAAAAGTAACGAAATGTTAAACAAAATGGCGAATACCTCACTAGCTTTTCTCTTAATATTATCATCCGACCCGGCGAGCTTGAGCAGCACTATCATACACCTGGATCGGATCTGCCATTTGCAGCTCTTATCAATGCCTGGCACTCAGGAAAATAATAAAAATCAGGAACCGACTAGCTCTCGTCTGGGTTTTGTGGAATTCTTTAGCCTGTTTTTATTTTTAGGCGGATAAAATTGTTTCAAAAAATGTGTCTTGTTTAGAAAGAGTGAATTAATACTGTGATTATGGGAGTCCGCAGGGGTTCCGTGGGTCCCCTCAGATTGCGTTAGGTATTATTTTATATTTCTTGTAATGATACGTACGCGTACAATAAGAATAAATTCAATTTGGTTTTGGAATAATATTTAAACTTAGTTTTCAGTCTTAGCTAATGCAACAGGGAACCAAATTACTATGAAAACGTTTTTTAAGTTCCATTTTTATGTTTATTTTATGAAGACGTTTTTATTTAACATATTTTTGAAAATCTCTTAATTAAATAATAAATCTATTTGTCAAAGAAATTATTTAAAAATATAAAGTATATTTTTTATTGTGAAAAGTTTTTTGTCTTTTTTTTTGACCCCCAAAAAGTTTTTGCCAAATACAAAAAAAAACACACGAACAACGAAGTTCTGAATTCGCGTTTGTCCATTTAGCAACTGTATATAGTGTTAGGTTAGATAGTATTAATATTTGCTCCTAACGGGTTCTAGTTTTATAGGCAGCTCCATGGTAACGTGGGTGACCCAGAACTTCAAAACCGGAAAGTCTCTCCTCAACTTTCTCAGACATAATAAAATTTATGAATTGTACATGACATTGTTAATTGTAGGTATATGTACTGTCTGAGACGCTAGAGAGTGACGCATTAGTTGTAAGGCGCCGGGTCACTCCCGTTACCAAGGAATTATCCTAATGCGGACACGAAACACTAAAAGCGGAAGACTCAACTTAAACTTGGCCCACTCTATTTACGTAACGGTTTAATTAGAACAATAATTAGTTTGTTGTCCTCAAATCTGAAATTAATGCGATTGCAAATATTTTGGCAACGATCTAAACGTTTCCTATATTATTAAGTTGTACACTAATAACCCTGGAGCAAATTGACTTTGCATATATAATACCTACTGTTGAAAATTGCCAATGAAAACTAAAATAAATTATCTAGCAGACAGTAAATAAATAATATTATTAGAAATAATTAGAGACGAATAAGTACGCCACTTTTTTTAAGTTAAAACGGTAAAATCTTTACAAAAATACTTTTTGTTTAGAAAGTGTCTTCCTGCGTGTTGGGAATTAATTAGTGGTGGGTCGGTATCTGTGTAACTGCTACTTTGAAACGGTATTTTTTAATACCGTCGTGTCGCGCTCCACCTCATACAAGCAAGCAGTTACTCTGGAACTATTAAGATTTCGCTGCTCAACGCTACGATGCGACCCGAGAGAAAGCGACAGCGGCCGGCCTCTTCAGCAGTTTGTTGTGGAGCGCACAATGGCAAACGGTATCTGAAGAACAGTTACAGTCTCGTGGTTAACGATATTTTGTCGTTGAAGGTATTTTATCAGACCGGAGACGAAAGGTTGCCGAGAGAACTGTTGCGGCCGCCGTATATGTCATGGGACCGTTTTATTTCGAGGGTGTGACTCTTGGTTACGGTGCTGGTATTTTTTCTGGCGCGGTGGCCACAGTGGTATAGTATTTTTTAATGGACGCGGGTCTCGAGGATCTCTTTAGCGTGTATCGATGATGAAAGAAATGACTCAAGAAGTTGAAAAGCGTTGTTGGAAATTTCAATTTGACTAAAATATTTTAATAATATTAAAATTTTAAAATAGTTTTGTGCATGAGGATAGGTACTAAAATAGCGGACTAATAATCAGTCACTAAATTAGTTTTAATCGAAAAAACAGTTTGAGAAACCAGCAAAAAAAAATGCTTTTAATAAAAGAAAAGATTCATACTTCAAGTTTTGACCAATCAGAGGAATTTTCTCGGTATTTTTTACAATATAGCGAAAATCACACCGAAAATTACTCAAAAATCGTTTAATTTAATTGACAGGCGATTCGAATTTTATCATTCATTAATATTGATGGTTTGAGATTTCAAGATCAAAGATAGGAACGATAAGACTATTTTTATTTCGACAAATGATTTTGACTTCTCTGCACGCCGGCTAACATTTTTCAATTTAAATATTTTTTTTTTCAAACGTTGCGCTCTAGTTCGTTGCCAAGTAACGGTTATTTAGTCGCGGTATTTTCCTGTCGTAGTATGAAATAAAATGTTCCATACCCGTAACAGTATTTTCCACCTCTAGCATAATAAATGCCGCCCAAGCCGATTAATGACTCCCCCCCCCCTGGATTTGCCAAGAGTTACATTTGGAAAATCTTTCAAATTTATACGTATGTTTTAAAGTTATGGTATATAATTTTAAAACCACTAAGAACCTCGATTTTAAAAACCAATCGTACTAAACCGACAAACCAGAACAATGATATTTTAAAGAATTCAGCATCAAAGTTTTCAACATTTTTTAATAAAAAAGGATATTTTTAACTGCTGCATGTTGTTCAAAAAATTTCCGCATAATATAAATAGCTGCAACCACGCCATGCTGCAACACTTGTTTTTCAACTAATCAGCGACCATTCCCAACATAAAAATACTTATTTTTTTTTTGTTTTTCTTGTCAGTTTTCAGGCTTCCACTTGTTTTCAATATTGTTCAGCTTCTGTTTACATTCTGTATAAATAAATGTGGCCGATGTTGATTCTTAGGTTTGTCGCGGACTTATTTATTCGTCTTGATTTATTTGACGAATCCGAGAACGAATATTGGTAGTTTTTGAGATATTCCTTCCTAAAATCCTTGTTCATAAAAGTTAGGTCTCTGATGCGAAACTAGCATTTATTTGGTTGATTTAAGGGACTAAAACGGAAAACGGGTCATGTTCTCAGTAGCCATGGCTAGGATATTTTTTTTCTGAATAGAGGAACAGTCAGGACCACATGTATTTTATGATATTGCACACAGTGAAGAAGTCGGAAAAGCGCCGCAGGCGAAAAAATTTCGGGGCCACCCCCAAAGTTGGATTAAAATTCACTTAACTACTATCAAATTTCAAAAATTAAATTATTACCTCTCCCTCTCTGCATGCTTGGATTAAATTTGTTTTTACTTTTTTTTTTTGATATTCCTAGCTAGCTTTTTATTAAAAAAAAAAACATTTTTATATTTGTGAAAAATATTGGTGTTAATCCAAAATTTTAACATAAGACTTATGTATGACTCTAACCAGCGTTTTCGGGTTCGGTTTTTCATGATTAAAAATAAAGTAAATATCGCTCACCACGCCAAAATTGATGATTATTTCAGAAATCATGTATTTTAGGAGCGACGATTTAAGAACAGTTTTTGGTGCAAATGCTTAGGTTTTGAAATTCTCCTTCTTAAGTGCCGTTTTGTCTATTCATAATAAAGCATTCTCGTTTCTTCCCGCACTATTTTTTTAAATATAAATTATCACACTTCTTCCATAAAAAAATGTTTCAATTAAAATATTTACTTTAATTTTTCTTTTTAAAAAAAATACCTAATTGTTTGTTGTTTTTGTTGTAAAACTATTTTATTGCATTGGGTTATATTTTTGTTGATTTAAAATAGCTCTAAAAAATGGAAAACGGAACAGACCAGTATATAATAGAAAAATACTATAAAATATTATTCCTGTTACTCATTTTCCTATAAAATTGCATCATAAATCAATAACTAAAATCATATGCGTCTGAAACCTTAATTTCTATATAAAACGGAACTTTTAGAAGGAAATGTTTAAAAAGTAAACGTTCTCTACAAGACCTTTGTAATCCAAGCCAAGAATACAATATTTAAAAATATAAATTAAGAGTCCAAGCGTAAGACGAAAAATTAGGTTGCAATTAGACTTTTAGACCCGAGCTCCGAGGCTCCCCTCTAAATACGCCACTGTTCCATATAGCTTGGTCATTTTTTCTTCCTTATTTTTCGTTCTTTGGGGTTTAACCAAAATAAAACCTTCGGTTCCTTCGACACAACAATATTTTTTTAAATGATATCTATAACTAACCATCTTATTTTTATTAATCAACACTCAATTGGAGCCCTCTGAAATTTTGTTTAAGATTATTTTTGGCGTTTATTGTTGTCATTGGCAAAATTTTACTGACAGCTTATTTTTTCATGTAATTTACCTCCTAAATCATTAATTAATTTTTGAATTACAAATACATGCCAACGATAGACAGTCAAAAAATAAATTGTGAAGCGACAGAAGTGTACCATTCTTTTTTTTATTATTGCAAGTAAATCATGTGTATTAAAAACTTAAAAACATCAAGTATGTACAGTATGTGCTTATCTACGATGGCTCTGAAAGACCACAGATAAATTTAAAATACTTAAAATTGCCAAATACAGAAGTGGAAATTTCCACTTATTATGTGGAAATTTCCACTTATTAAGTTGTCCTAAAAGTACCTACAAGTCTCAACTGGCAAGCAGCAGAATCAAGCAGTACAGCATGATTCATTACGGTCGACGAGCGGCCATATCTTGAAAATTACTGAGCATAGAAATTCAGGAAAAAAAAAGTGGCCATGAGAAAATCCTGGAAATAATTTTTAGGTTCCGCATTTTGCCACAGGATGGCGTAATTAAAAATAAATTTTAAAAATTTACATATCTCCGAAAATTCCACATTAAATTAAGGTATATCTTTGATAACACCATTAAAAAGCTTGGACAATTATGCATCATTTTGGTCTTATGGTCATTGGCGTACCAACTTTAATAAGAGGGGGGGGGGGGGGAAGTGTAATAAATTAAATCGCTGTAATTTACAAACGACTTATCCGATTTTAGCAAACTAAAGATTGTTTGGAACAGAAATGTATGCACTTTCACCAATCGTATTTAGTTGTCCATAATAGTTCTAAAAAAAAAATGCCAGAGGGCGCCATTTGTAATAATAACACATTTTTTGATTTTACTCCGAAAAAATAAATCATACGGTATATATGATCATAATCGAGAAGTAGATGAAATTTGCTTGAAAAAATATTAAAACCGCAGCTGGATCTCTGTTCATATCAGCGTTTTCGCCAATAGAATAATTTTAAAAACTTTAAATGAAGAAGCGATTATATATTTTTTAGGAAAACAGTGGGACGACACTGATATTTTTCCATGTGGATATTATTTCGGATTAGCCTGGTCAATTCTGCATAAAAATGGTCTCTTGCGTTTTTCTACTCAGGCACACCCTTCTTAATTAAAATAATTAAATTAAATTAGTTCTACTATTTATTATTATTAATATTAATAATAACAAATTTTGTTTTATAAAAATTGTTGGAAATGACCACCTTCATTTGATAGGCATGCTTCCGCCCGTCTAATTTAATTTAATTATGGAAGATGCTGGCCCACCCGGCATCGCCCGGTGAGATACCATTGCATCAGATTACGCGGCGTGAAGTTGCTCTTTGAGTTAACGTTTCGTCGCTGTGCTGATGTTTCCGGTTTCCAGGGTGGGGCCGTATGAAAGAAGCATGATGGAAGCTCCAAGATCAAAATATTCCGGAGGTAAACTCGCCCCCCGATCGGATCTCCGGGTGGGGGCTGGTCCTGTGGCTTCATCAAGCGAAATTAATGAATTATCCACCATTTCCGACAATTTATTGGGTTCCTCCAACAACACTCAACGAGGAAATGGTGTGGCGCCTGCAGTTACTAACAGACCCAAAAGTAACAACTTCAAAATTGATTTCTGCAATATTAGAGGGCTTAACACTAACATCAATTCAGTCCACCAGCACTTACAATCTTCCAAGCCCCATGTGCTTGCACTGACCGAGACAAAAGTCAGAGCGTCAACGAACACCGTCAGCTATTTATATCCTGGATATGATTTTCACTTCCGTTTTAGACGCAACTTTGGGGTCTGTCTGTTCATTCGAGATGATCTTTGCTGCCAACGGGAGGAGATACTGGAACCGAAAGACTTTGATGTAATGTGGTTTAAAATATCTTCACAAAGAATCACTAAGTTTATATGCTGCCTTTACCGTCCTCCAAGCGACATGCATTACAGGGCCCTCTTCTCATCACTAGCCAACACAATCGACTTCTTGCAAACCAATCATCCGAATGCCGAAGTCGCTATCTTTGGCGACTTTAACGTCCACAATGTCAACTTAAATACTCAAACACCAACGATGAGCAAGGCCGAGAGGCCGAATCTTTTGCGATCAGTTCTGGTCTAACTCAACTCGTAGAAGAACCAACGCGGGTTCCAGACCGAGCTGGGGATTTTGCTAGTCTTTTAGATCTCTTTTTAACTTCAAATCCAGATCTATATACGGTCACCGTACAACCACCATTGGGCTCTTCCGATCACAAACTTATTTCAACCCTAAGCGAGCTGCCAATTAGTTCTGAACAACCTCCTAAACCCCGTAAGATTTGGCACTATACATCAGCTAAGTGGGAAGACCTAAAGGACCTTTTTCGCAACTTTCCCTGGCTAAGCGTATGCTTTTCTTCCGATGATCCATCTGTCTGTGCAAATCCATCTGTCTGTGCAAAGGAGGTCTCCGACGTCATTCTAACTAGCATGGAGGCCTTTATTCCTTTCTCCAAAATGCGCCCTTCCAACGGCAAGCCCTGGTTTAGCAAGAATTGCGAGCGTGCTGTCAGATCTAAAAACCTGGCTTACCGACAGTGGCGTAAAAACCCTACTCCTGAAAATCGCGCCATCTTTGTTACCACCCGAAACCAATGTAAGCAAATGATAGACCAAAGCAAAGAAGCTCATAACGAGAGAATCAAAAACAAACTTCTTGCCAGTCCTAACGGATCAAGGTCCTTTTGGTCAGTCGCTAAGGCCGTCAGCCAAAACTTTACAAAGTCAACTATTCCACCTCTAACACGTTTCGACGGCACAATAGCAACCACAGCCGGGGATAAAGCAAACCTACTTGCTGAACTGTTTTCCTCGCATTCCACTGTAGACTTTCAGGGAAAACCACCACCCAACATTCCTTCAGTTCAATCGCAAATGTCTGAAATCGTGTTCCGTCAGCGTCTTGTTAAACGGATTCTTAAAGGACTCGACGTCAATAAAGCTTCTGGTCCAGACGAAATTCCTATCATTGTTCTCAAGACATGCGCCGATGAACTTACACCAGTATTTTGTAGACTTTTCAACTTATCCTACAAAAAAGGAATATTTCCATCCTGCTGGAAGTCGGCGCGTGTCCAGCCCATTCCAAAGAAAGGTAAAAAGACCCTGCCAAGCAACTACCGACCCGTCGCATTGCTTTCAGTAATTTCAAAAGTAATGGAGAAAGCTATTAACCAACAACTCCTAAAGTATCTGGAAGGGCTTAACATTATCAGCGACCATCAATACGGTTTTCGTAAGTCCAGATCAACAGGTGACCTTCTGGCATATGTCACCCATCTTTGGAGCAACACCATCGAACATCATGGAGAATCCCGGGCTGTTGCACTGGACATCTCTAGGGCTTTTGATCGTGTTTGGCACGATGGGCTTCTAAGTAAATTGCGATCCTACGGTATGCCTAATGGATTTTGTTTATGGTTAACCAGCTTCCTTAAGAACCGTTCTCTGCAAGTGGCGATTGACGGGTTTCTCTCAGACACCTTTACCATCAAAGCCGGTGTTCCTCAAGGGTCCATATTGTCGCCTACCCTCTTTTTACTGTATATTAACGACCTTCTAGTGAAAACCCAAAATCCAATTTATAGCTTTGCTGATGACAGCACACTTGTCTCATCTTTTACCTTGACTCCCCAAACTTCCGCTGCCGACGCACATCTTCGCAGGCAGCATGAAGTATTGCGCCTCAACAAGGACCTGGAAGAAATTTTGGCTTGGGGTGACAGTAACCAAGTTGAATTTAATGCTAAGAAAACCCAGGCAGCAGTCTTCTCCAAAAAGGTTAACATTGCAGAACCGGATATAGTCATGGCAGGACACGCAATTCCCCTGGCACCGTCTATTAATTTGTTGGGGGTCAATCTGGGAGGTAATATGTCTTGGCATGATCACGTTGCCGCAATTGCCAAGATAGCTGCACAGAAACTTGGTGTACTTTTCCGCACCAAAAGGTTGTACACACCTCATCAACTTTTGACACTCTACAAAGCCCAGATTCGACCATCATTAGAATATTGCTCTCATGTCTGGAGCTCTGCACCCAAGCACACCCTTCGGCTACTGGATTCCATTCAAAGGAGAGCCGTTCGTCTGATCGGCGACCCCGAGCTGACCAAGACCCTCGATAGCCTGGAGCATCGAAGACAGGTTGGGGATTTGGCTCTCTTTTACAGATATTTCCATGGCAGGTGTTCGACTGACATTACCCACTTGATTCCACCTAGAGCAATGCAAAACAGAAATACACGGCGAACCACTGCTGCTCATCCATATGTTGTTCAGCTTAGTACTCCTCGAACTTCATTGTTCAAGAATTCTTTCATCTGGAGAACGTCATCTTTGTGGAATGATCTTCCTGAGGTCGTGTTTTCCAACGAATACAATCTTCAACGTTTTAAGACCAACGTTAATCGCTTTTTTTGCACTCGCACCGCTCCCAGAGCGCCTTAAAGGATTTTTCCTACAGTGCAGGTGTTTTATCATAAAAAAAAAAAAAAAAAAAAAAATTAAGAACGGGGTGTACCTGAGTAGAAAAACGCAAGAGACCATTTTTATGCAGAATTGACCAGGCTAATCCGAAATAATATCCACATGGAAAAATATCAGTGGCGTCCCACTTTTTTCCTAAAAAATATAATATCGCTTCTTCATTTAAAGTATTTAAAATTATTCTATTGGCGATAACGCTGATACGAACGGAGATATCGAGCTGCGGTTTTAATATTTTTTCAAGCAAATTTCATTTAATTTTTTGATTATGGTCATAATATACCGTATGATTTATTTTTTCGGAGTAAAATCAAAAAATGTGTTATTATTACAAATGTCGCCTTCAGCATTTTTTTTAGAACTATTATGGAAAACTAAATACGATTGGTGAAAGTGCATACATTCCTCTTCCAAACAATCTTTAGTTTGCTAAAATCGGATAAGTCGTTTATAAATTATAGCGATTTAAATTATTACACTCCCCCCCCCCTCTTATTAAAGTCGGTACGCCAATGAGCATAAGACCAAAATGATGCATAATTGTCCAAACTTTTTAATGGTGTTATCAAAGATATACCTTAATGTGGAATTTTCGGATATGTAAAATTTTAAAATTTATTTTTTAATTACGCCATCCTGTGGCAAAAGGCGGAACCTAAAAATTATTTCTAGGATTTTCTCATTGCCACTTTTTTTCCTGAATTTCTATGCTCAGTAGTTTTCAAGATATGGCCGCTCGTCGACCTTAATGAATCACCCTGTACTGCTTGATTCTGCTGCTTGCCAGTTGAGACTTGTTGGTAATTTTAGGACAACTTAATAAGTGGAAATTTTAACATAATAAGTGGAAATTTTAACATAATAAGTGGAAATTTCCACATATTAATTGGAAATTTCCACATAATAAGTGAAAATTTCCACATATTAATTGGAAATTTCCACATAATAAGTGGAAATTTCCACATAATAAGAGGAAATTTCCACATATTAATTGGAAATTTCCACATAAGTGGAAATTTCCACATAATAAGTGGAAATTTCCACTTCTGTATTTGGCAATTTTAAGTATTTTAAATTTATCTGTGGTCCTTCAGAGCCATCGTACTTATCTTACTATGCACAGAAGAATCTAATTTTTATAACAATGTCAACTAATGAGAAATAAATATCCAAAGCATAGATGACAGCACGATAGGTCATAACGTCATAACTATCTACAAAGGAAAGGGACACTTTTACGCAAAGTGTTATATTCGTAGGATGTTGTTTAGGATCACTTGTGGTTGTGATCTGCTAAAAAATACTTTTGCAGTGCATTCGTGAAATTTTTCTTTAAAAATGGAAAATTTTATTTTTAAAGGTTGCAACACTGTGCAGTACTAGCCGTAATGAATAGGAAATTTGGCCGTACACTTAAAAGAAAAGTAGGCTACTCCAGGTAGCCTACTTTTCTCGCCATTTAAGTGCAAAGGAAACAGCAAATATTCATGTGGGAGTAGAAAAAAGTTAATTATACCTATTGTTACTTATTTACTCATATTGATGATTTTTAAAAAAATAATAACATATTTAAACTTATTCCGGTACTGTAAATGTTTTTCTTTTGTATTTTCAGTACTTTGTTATTTCAACCGATCTATAAAAGCACATTTTTAAAACGCTGCAAGCAGTAAACAATCTGTTAGTTTGTTAAAATTATTCGACCGATGCTAATAGTCTTCCAAATCACCTTAAAAAAGTTAGATCTTGATAAATAAGGGAGCATTTTTTTATAATAAAACAAAATGCCATTGGGCCCCCGTACTCGACGTGACAGTGTGGACGACGTCCAATTGATCTGCTTCAATTCGAGACATTTTTGTGTGTCCCCTTGGCTACTTCCTCTATTTAAAGTAGACGTCAACAACGTACGTAAAGTGTATATTTATATTGTAATATAATAATTGTTAGATTTAAATATAAACTGTATATGGAAACGTTGCAGACGTTCCTCTGCCAGGAAATATACAGTGTCTGCGGAAAAGTTTGCACCATATATGGGATATGTTTCCTGTTCTTAAAAAATTTGTTGTCGGCATTAGGTTCTGCATGAACAAGAACAAAAAAAGTTTAACATTTTTTACTTATGACTTGCGTTACACTTAAAAGCAGGGTTGCGATGATTTAAATCAACTGATTTTTTCAATTTTAATCGTGATTTATATCAAATTATAAATTGCTGTAAAAACAAGTCGCAGAAGCAAAAAATCACGATTTAATCGAAAAAATCAGATTTACTGATTTGTTAAAAAAAATCGTGATTTATTGCAATCCTGCTTAAAAGTACAAAAGTTAGTTTAATACTTCTTAATAAACAAACATCTTATAATAAATTGAATAACTCTAATCGCTTATAAGAAAATTAGAATGTACATAATTGTAGTATATGCAGTGGCGCAACCAGAAAATATGTTCGGGGGGGCTCAGTGGGCGTAATTAGAAAAACAAATTTCTGAAGAGAGGAGCCGTCGCATCGGGACAACATGCATTTAATGGTTTTGTATTTCCTAAGGAAGAGGTGAAAAAACGCCGCAGGCGAAAAATCTTCGGGGCCACGCCCAAAGTGCGATAAAAATTCACTTAACTACTGTCAAATTTCCAAAATTCGAAAATTATTACCTCTACCCCTCTAACTAACCTATGGTTGAATTAAATTTGGTTTTGTGAATGTTTTCTTTTTCACTCTTTTCTTGATATTTCTAGCTGGTTATTAAATTTTAAAAAAGAAAAAACACTTTTTACATTTGTGAAAAATATGAATGTTGTATTTTAATCCATGCATGTATGACTCTAACCAGGGTTCTTAGGGCTTCGTCGTTAATGTTTAAAAATAAAGTAAATATCTTATATAGGCGTACCACGCCAAAATTAATTAATTAATTGTTACAGAAATTATGTATTTTTGGAGTGTAGATTACAAATTTAAGACCCGTTTTTGTTGCAAATGCTTTGAAATATTCCTTCTTAAAGTGTTGTTTAGTATAAAGGATAGGTTTTGGGTTCACAATGAAGCATTCTCGTTTATTCCCGCCCTATTTTTTTTATTGTAAATTATCACACTTCTTCAATAAAAAAAGTAGAAATATTTCTGTTTTTTTCAATTGTTTTTTCAATGGTTGTTTGTCATTTCTTGCCCTTCTCGCTGCCAGGGCCATTCCCGAGGAGACCTACAACTTAACGTGGGTTCCGAACCACGATCCTCAGTCATGCGACACTCCTCCCAAGGGCTATCGACCCTCGGTTTCTTGCGTCACTCCCTACCGATTGGTAGTGTACCTGCTTCCGCACCCCACTTAGTGTATTCACAGATTAACGTATCTGCAACCTTATTTAATCCTGATCAAACGGATCAGTGATTATGGACATTGTCAACTATTAAATAAAATGTAACATTATTAAGTGCTAAGGAAATTATTTTACTCATCATGTCTATGACAACAGCAAAATAGTAAAATTTCGCAGGTATATAATCCTGACAAATGAATTACAACTATTTGGCAAATGCCCAGTAACCAAAATATCGGAATTATCGCAAAAGTTGCATTTTTAAAATAATCATTATTATTGAAAAATGCATTTTGCATGCGTTGAGTTGCAAACATAGTTTCCAAGGCAATATGATTTCCAGAATTCTAACAAAATAACAGGATTTGGTAAATGGATTCCGCTGAAAAACAAATTCAATCATCAATAAGTATTATTTTATTGATTTTTTTTTGTTCATCCTGTAATTTGCGTTAAAACTTATTTATACGAACTTTATTGATCACTCAAAAGACCATCGACCAAGGATGTTTAAGCAACGCTACTATTTTACTTTAATATATTGCGAAAATCGGGGCCCCTGCCATGTTTTGCGGGGGAACTTAATAAAAAGTGAATTCTAAAAATCTAAAAAAATGCCCTCACTACCATCTAGCGTTCTTCTGCTTCTAGTGAGTTCCTAAAACACGAGCTATCGTCTCGGCTTGTACTTCTACAAAAAGTGATTTCTAAAAAAAGGTCCTCATGGGCTCATTATCGCCGTAAACGTATTTTACTTTAAAAGTTAAAACTTCGCCATTTTTATTTTTTGCTTTCTCCTTTTTATCCAAAAAGTCGCTTAATACCGGCCTTTGGTTTTTAATCAAAAAATTTTGTTTGCTGAATTAATAGAAGCAAAAAACGAAATTTTGTCAAATATGCTAATTTCAAGGGTGTTATGAATATGAAAATTAAATATTTGAGGAATGATTTTTTACTAAAAAAATTCCCCTCTTACAATTCTGAAGAAATTTATTCTTTGCTCGCAAGAAAATAACTTTTTTATTATCACAAATACGTCACCATTATGAAAAGTGTAATTAAGATCATCCGACCATGTGAAATTATATCTATACAGGGTGTCCTGAAATTAGCGTGCAATATTTTTAGGGCGTAAACTGGGTGAAACGTTTTTTTGTAATAGCATGGAAACCAAGGAAAGATAATGGCATGAAAATTGATACATGCCTTACAACCGATAAGTTGTAAATTACAGTGAATTTAAAATGAAAATATTTCTTCCAGTGGCGTCGCACGAAGTGGGGCCTAAGGTAAATATTATCCTATATTTTTTATTTCAAAGATTTTTTAATTTTAAATGTAAATTTTTGAAAATCTAGAGTTTGTTTTTTTAAAAAAGATACGTTTGTTTTATTTTGTTAGGAAGCACAGTTTTCGACTATAATTAATTTTAAATATAACGTATCTTTCAAAAGGAAGGATATGGATAATCCATACAGATGAGTTCAGACAATTCCAAAAGTTACCCTAAACAATGCAGCAATGTCTGAAAGGTCTCAAAATAATTAAAAAAGTTTCAACAATGTTTCGAGTATCATAAAGTTCAAAATATCATTTTTTGTAACAGAAGTTTCGGAATTACCCGAACTCACATGGATTATCCTTCCCTTTGAAAAATACGTTATTTTTAAAATTAATTTTTCTCGAAAACGGTGCTTCCTATCGAAAAAAAATAGTATCTTTATCAGGAAAAAAACTACAGGTTTTCAAAAAATTGCATTTAAAATTAAAAATGTTAGAAATAAAAAATATAGGATATTATTTACCGTAAGCCCTACTCCGTGCGATGCCACTGGGAGAAATATTTTCACTTTAAATTCACTGTAACGTCATTTTTGACATAAAAATTCAAATATGTCAAAAACGTTTAGACATAGGTATAGGACATGGTATACAAAATCTGCCTATAATCTTGCGTAGAATGCAAAAATGTAATAATATATAGAGTGTCCCATTTAAAATAAGCAAGTTGGCACTTACTTCCGGTATAACCGGAAGTGCCACCATTATGAAAATATTTTAGCCCGGTCGCCTCCATCAGCATCAGCATACTGTCAAATTTTCCTATGTATAGTTTTCTATATATAGATCGATTCGGTTCCCGGTGAGACACCCAGTATATTTTTTTTCGATAGCACTATAATCAAACGTACCCAGGTAAAATACAACACTGTCAATATCAAAGGCGGTGTCATTGTTACGTCACTAAACATATTTTAGTTAGCACAAGTTAATGTATTAATTCTTAATTGAAAGAAATTTAGTAACAACGCAATATTTTACATACGATTATAGATTCTTAAAATAAAATCCCCAATATACCCAATTAATAAAGTAACCCAGTTTTTTCTTGGACAAGGCCAGAAAATCAATAAATAAAACATTCAATTTACTACCTTTATCCACCTCATCAAGCCACCAAATTTAATAGGCAATTTATAAAAAAAATGCTTGACAGAGCAAATTTTGTTGAAGATTTATTAAATGGCGTCTGGAATCATTTGGAAAAAACGGATTTTTTTTTAATGATTTGGCGTCAGTATTACGAAATTTTTTTTTTATTTATTATTAAACGCAATATGCGAAATTTTTTTATTAATAGCAGGTATAAAAGCAAAAAAGAAAAAAAATGCCATCAGTTTTGATCTCCTCACTCAAGACTCAATATTTTGAGCAATCCACCTCATGGCGCTTCCGGGAGTAAAACTGATCGCTTTTGGAACACACAAATGGGGAATATCGCCGTTTTTAGAAGAAGCGCTGACGGTATGCAATGCGAGTAATTTTTTTGTAAAAAAAAACAAGCGCTATAAAATTTTATTCATCTGGTGGAAAATTGGTGAAGTGTGGTGAATTATTGTGATTTTTTTGGTAATACGAGAAGATCAGGAGTGTTTTTAAGAGAAATTGGTGAAATTTTAATTTAGATTCATGCCTGTTCGGGTGTTACTAATGATTTTTCTTTATTATCTGTAGGGTGATATAATTCTAGGGTCGGCAGACTAAAGAACATAAGTCATAAAACATCAAAATGTATATGTATTTTTTCACGTCATTGTGTAACTCGTTGGCTGACTAAAACACATAAGTCGCCGTATATTAATAACATTAAAAATTATTCCATTTAAAAAAAAATATGGTGGCATAAACCTTAAACGTCATATATTTTTATAATTATATTGGTTGTGAGAGGGAACCGTCGGCGTCGCCCCCTTCGGAAACGCCACTGTCATCACATCACTGGTCACTGATATGTCTAAACCATTGTGACGACAGCAGGTACGAGACAACAAAAATATATTATTTTACAAATAATTTCACAATATCTACATCAAAATACATAAATGAGTCCTTGCAGTTTTTGTTGCACTAACTCAGAGATACTAATCAGTCGCGTAAAGATAATTAACTAACGCGGGTGGTAAAATGTTAATTTTTTTTTTTAAATACTGTAATAATAAATATTTGCACACGCGTTTTAGAATTACAATCAAGAATTGTGTAAGGTTCGTTTTTCTAAAAATCGATCGCGTAACTTTTGCTAATGTTTTAGATGTCTTTTTCAGTGTGTCAGATTTGTACATTTTTTTGTATTAATATGAAAAAGGGGGTAATTATTTTCAAATAAAATATAACGTAAGTAAGTTAATTTTAGAAAACTCTTTCAACTAAATAGTTGGTAATTTATCTATTATACTCTTAGTACGTCAAAATTTTCAGAAATGATGTATTTTGGGGTGTAGATTACGATTTTCGTCTGGAACGCTTAGTTTTTGAGATATCCCTTTTTCCTTCTTTCTTGCAAAATAATGACTATTTTTTATGTTACATAATGGTAATTAGACTTCTTTCGGGTTTAAAAATTAAAGAAACGGGCACGTTTTGTTGATTTTTCATTTAAAATATTTATTTTACAGAGTGTATTAAATTAACTCCTTTATATTACTGCATTAGGGAGGCTGATTGTTTATTTGTTTTCAAAATAATTTTATTGTGTTGGAGGAACCGAAGGTTATATTTTGGTTAAAAAGAGCCCAAAAAAAACAAATAGAGGTGAAAAAAACTATCAAACTGCATGGAACATGACCATAATCCTTATATCAGATACCTGTTCATATATGTATATAAATACGATTTGGCTTCGGGAACCTAAAGGAGAAAATACACGGTTCAATTTGGTTGAATCAACCAAATTTTTAACCCATTAGAGGATAACCCGAACAGACCCAAAAAAAACAAATAGAGGTGAAAAAAGTACCAAACTGCATGGAACATGACCATAATCCTTATATCAGAAACTCATATATGTATATAAATACGATTTGGCTTCGGGAACCTAAAGGAGAAAATACACGGTTCAATTTAGTTGAATCAACCAAATTGTTAACCCGTGTATTTTCGCTTTATCCTCTATGAACAGGGGCTTTACGATGACATACATATTTTAAGAACTAAGCGTTTCCAACAAGAGTCGTTCTCAGATTAGTAATCTACCAACTCCCCCAAATACATCATTCCTAAAAAAATCACCAAATTTTGGCGTGGTGAGCGTATAATAGATTGTTTACTGATAATTTTTATAATTAACTTTGTCAATAAAGTGCCACAGAATTTCTTCTTTAATGAAAATATTATTTTTTGCATCTTTTTTCTACAATACGGTATTGTCTGCAAATCTGGCTTTGTACGGCCATATACATTTTCATTATAAAAATTGGTTATCGGAAACATGTTTTTTTTTTAAGTTTATACTTTTTTTCGAAAAGTGGAATAGCTTTTCTTCTCGTCCTGTTGAAAATGTTTTTAGTAATAAAAGAAGAATATGATTAATTTGAAACATAAAAACGTTGTAGATTCCCTTAAAATTTACCTCTAAGCACAGAATATACAGGGTGACGCATTAAAAACGAAACAGAGACATCTACTGGTAGCTCATTTCTTTTTTGGAAAGCCCCTCAGACCCGTCGATTTTGTTTTCGAGGGTGACACAAAATTGGCAAAAAATCACGTTAACGCGGGCAGCCCCCTGGGCGTGGGTGTCACCACCCCTAAAATCTTAAACGGAAAAGGGGGTCGAGCGATACCTTATTTTAAAGGTCTTTCAATTCCCTTTATAATGATGTAAAATTCATGTACTTCAGTTCAGTAGTAAACGGAATTGAAATACTTTTAAAATAAGGTATTACTCGACCCCCCTTTCCATTTAAGATATCAGGGGTGGTGACACCCCCGCCCAGGGAGCTGCACGTGTTAACGAGATTTTTTGCCAATTTTATGTCCCCCTCGAAAACAAAATTAACGGGTCTGAGCGTTTTTCCAATAAAGAAATGGCTCTGTCTCGTTTTCGATGCGCCACCCTGTGTAGCTACGCAAGCTATATATTCTGTGCTCTTAGGTAAAATTACATAATGTTCTAAAATAAAAACGACCATTAAACTCTGTGATTATTAGTCTTCTATCGTAGGAGATAAAAAAAGCTTTTTCCAAAGCCTCAAAAAAAATCCAGGGAATTTCAGAATTTTTCTGAGGATTCATCATTTATTGATATGGAAAGTTTGGAGAAAAAAGTGTCTCCAAAGATAAAGAACTATCAGTTAGACCATTTAATATTGGCCATATTTAAAATTTTAATCTTGGGATTCAATACTTGAAACCCTTATAATTAAAAAATACAATTTTAATTAGGAGCTTCTCAGGTATCGATCCCCATGGCCCGCAGAATAAAAATACCGTCAAAAACTGCTTTGAGGTTATGTAAATAACGCCGTAAAAAGAGATCTTGATATGACTGGATACAGAATTCTAAAAAAAGTGACGGGATCGCTATCTAGCCAAACGTTCCTTACACAAAAATAAAACGCCAATCAACATTTTCATGACTTTCTGCTTTAAAAAAAAATTAAGAAAAATTAATTTGAACCGTTGACGTTTTAAAACAAAATAAATAAACACATCATTAAATCTAATCAAAATTAAAACTGCGCATTAAAATATCATCACGGATCTCTTTCATACTCGTGAGTTAGACAGATCCAAAAAATTAATAAATTCAAAACCCAAATTTATACCACCTTCATCTGCATCTATTCACGAGAAATTTGACAGGCGATTTATATAAAAAATCTCTGACAGGGCAACTTAATTTAATCGAGATTTATTAAACGGGCCCCCGAATCATTCCATTCGAAAAAAAAAATCAAAACACGCTTTAATGGCTTGGCATCAGCGTGACGAAAAAAATGTTATATATTTTATTTAATATAAAACTTAAATACGCGAATCCTTTTTATTATTAGACAGGTATATAAGCGACAAATAAAAAAAGATCGGTATCAGTTTTGATCATTTCACTCTGCACTCATATTTTTGAGTTCATCACATGGCTGCGTTGAAAGGAGTGCAACTGATCACCTTTACAAAAAACACATGGGGGATATCACCATGGTTGGATGTGGATCAAGCAACGTTCTCGGTACGAAAAGTTTGATTTTTTTCTTAATCGGTTAAATAAAAAAGCAACAAATAAAAGGTGGATGATAGAAGTGAAGTCGCAGTGAATTATGACAATTTTTTTTATTTTTATTGTCGTTTTGAAGATTGGTGATGTGCGGGGATTTAAATGAATTATTAAAAAAATGTGAGAGTGTTTTAAATAAAGTGCCCATTCGTCTATTCATTTCATTTATTATTTTATATGCATAATTTATTTTTTATTTTTTCCTGTTTAATTAAATTCATTTTCAATTTTTTTTTATTTTAACTTTTAATTAATGTGGAGTATAGTATCCTGTTTTTTAAAATTTTCAATTTTTTTCCAACTATTTTTATTAGGTGCTTTTTTTTTTGTTAACAAAGATGTTATTAAATATAGTTTATATTTTTAAACAAAAAAAAAATAAAAGGCGTGTTCAGTTGTTTCAATGGTAATACGAAAAGTCAGAAATACTTATGAGGGTCAAGAAAATATACCAGTGGAAAAATATAAAAATACGCGTGGTTTTGCTTTTATTTTGTTGTTTTTCTATTTTGCGTTTTTATTAATATTTCATTAACTTTTTGTTTTATCCAAAAATTGCCCAAATATCCACCCATCTTCGAAGCACAATTACCTACATATAGGCGTAGTGCTTAGTAAGGTGGGGATTTAGCCGCCTCCAAAGTTGAAATTAGCCCCCAAACCCATTAGATGATAAAATATCATTAAGAACTTACCATAGGTCAAATTTAACATTCAATAATAATAAGGCAAATAAAAGTTTTTGTTAAAATTCTCTTTTCTGTAGATATATTTTTTTTGTTGGGAGTATTATACTTGTTTTAATACTCTACTCTTTTTATTTTTTTGTAAATTGTATTGATAGTTCTTATACCATAATATTGTTTTATCAAATTTTCTTCAGACTAATTGCTTATTTTCATTTAGATTTTAAATTCATATATAATAAAAACGTTCCTCTTTTAAAACTGGTGATTCTGAAAAAATTTAAATTTTCTCCCTTTTCTGAACACAAAAAAAAATAAACAAGTCAACTTAGAACTGACATTACTTTAGAAATGGATTTTTACTACTAACGGCACTGAAATATTTTTTCATAAAAATTAAAAAAACATTTTTGATAATTTGTCACTTGTGCTGCAACGAACTTGTCCCTTCCCGAAAAACATTATTCTTCGTGATATTCAGAACAAGCATTAAAAACCTCTGTTGTTCGGTTGTCGCCTGAAGAAGGCCTTCCTTGTCCTATTTAACTACGTTACTGGTATCCAGAAGCAAAAGTTTAGTCCTCCAAGAAATACCGGAGCCTAATCTTTAGCTGGGATGCAAGAAATCTCCAGTTCACCTACAACAGCAATTCCACATTCTTGTTTGTCACAAAAACGTATTTTTCTTTCACGACAATTTGAACCACCCGTAGTATATTCCGGATTTGGGCCCGTCTGATTTTCTTTTATTCAAAAACTTGTTAAAGCACCCCATGGAGATATAATTTAGCGGACAATAGCTAATTGAAATTTTAATATTTATTTTGACCGCCCGTCCATGAATCATTTTTCTGAAAACTGTGAAGTTACGGCAGATTATGGAATGGGATATAAAATTATCAAAAAAGTTTTACTTCATTGTTATAGGAAGAAAACTTATCTGTGCTGTCCTAGTATCCGTTCTATGTTGGCCAATGCTAGAAAGCCACGGGGTGATGCAAGGGGAGTCGCAAGTGGTTACCAAAAAAAAATCATAGATAAATTTAATAGTTTATAACGCCGATGCAAGTTTTTTTTTAAATTGCACATAGAATAATTTGGTCCTAGAACTACAAGGGTCTAGTCCACAAAATCATTAAATAGAATTCCAATATCTTGGCTCTTTTCAACGTGTATTTGTCATTAAAACAGAATGCCTAAATATAAGTAGGCAAAAAATAAAAATATAAATTCCAAAGAATTTTGTTTTTTCAGAAATAAATTAATTTTATTATTCGCTGTCACAGTTAATCCAAAAAAATTTGATATATAATTCCAAACTATCGGATTAAAATATATTTTTGAATAATATGTAAATACATGTTTCTATTAATAGGAACTAACAAATAAATATTAATCATATAATTTCAGAAGTTTATTTTAATGTCAAATTCTTTATGTAACAAGCAAAACTAAAAAATTAAATTTTTTTAAACTTAAAAAAAAACAAAATTATAAAAACGAAATATAAGGTAACAACTGTTTAAAACAATTCAATATGTAAGTAATCGATAATAAAACTTGTTGAAGCTGCAAATTTAGGACCGCATATTTTCTAAAGTTGTCCAGAATACCATGTACTATTGTGCCGATAAAAAACTGGGACAAGAGATTTACAAAAACAATGTAAGAAATACATATCCCCTAGACTATAAAAGGTGTCTAGAGCTAAAAAGGAAAAACATTCAAAATTTAAAAAGTAACCTAGGTTACATAATGGAATGTTTTGTATTTTTCGATACGGGGTGGTTAAATTTGAGAGACATCATATAATATGGATAAAGTAAATTTATTAGATTTTTTTAAAGTCAAATATTTTATAAATTATTATATTTACCATTACCACAAAATAATAAATAAAGCTAATACAGGTAATAAAATACATTTAATAAAAAGAAAAAAATTGCGAACACAAAGTTTGTCAAAACAACACAAAATTAATATTTGGTCATAGAACCATTTCTGTTTATTACTTTTTGGAGCCTTTGTGGCATACTTAAAACTAAGTTTCTACATAATTCGACAGTTATTTCATCCCAAGCTTGATTTATCCTATGACGTAATTCATCCCTGTTTCTAGGTTGAAAATCATGTTTATACATAGATTTGACCATGGCACCCCAAATGTTTTCTATCGGGTTCAAATCGGGACTCTTCGAAGCCCAGGGAAGAACTGCTATGTTATTTTCTTGGAGAAAATTTTGTACAATGCGCGCTGTGTGTATTGGAGCATTATCATGCTGAAATGTGTAATTTTGACCGTATACAGCGTTTACCGATGGTATCATCACTTCGTTTAGTATATTAACGTATACTGCTGCAGTTAGTCTTCCTTCGACGATTTGGCAAAGTCCTGGTCCTCTAGCGCTAATCCAGCCCCAAACATTTATGGAGAAACGCCCACTTTGGTTGGTTTTGTGGGTGTATCTCTCATCATACCGCATGCCGGAAGGCCTATACATCCGAATTCTCCCATTATTGCATGACTGAAAAGTTTTCTCGTCAGAAAATATAACTGTTTCCCATAAATTTATTTGATTAATATATTCATGAGCAAATTCTAACCTGCCCTGTTTATTTATTTCCGTTAAAAAATTTTTATTGGCAGCACAACGGCTTCGTATATCGGAATTTCGAACCCTGTCTCTAGCGGTATTTGCAGAACCTGGATAATTCGTCTCTTCTTTTGCCTTGATTGCAGTTTCGAAGGGATGATCCCTTAGATAATTAACCAGTCTTCTATCATGATCATCAGTAGAAATTTTAGGGGGACCAGAACCTGCATTCCTAATAATAGTCCCATGTCTTGCTATTTTTTGTTTTGCCAATAGCACGGTATTCTTGCTTACTCCCAGTTCATCTGCAATATCCCTAATAGCAACACTATCTCGCAACCGACTATAAATAATTGCCTTTTGATGGGGGGTTAATTGTGGCATATTTACAAATAATATATAATTGTATGTTTGACGAGACAATCATAAAGTGACAATCTTTATTGACATGCAAATTTTCATGACATTTTACTGGTACCAGGCTTGATGTAAAATTATTCTTAATAGTCTAGGAGAAAATAGGAAAATTTCCTGTCCCAGTTTTTTATCGGCGCGATGGTACCTATCGATCGTGAGAAACGAGCACGATTTGGCAAAAGATTAACGCTATAATCAAGTGAAAAGTGAATACATCCAGAACATACTAATTAATAAGGACAAGTTAATTATTTTAAACTCTATTTAGCCCGTGAGCAAAACCTTTACATGCTTCTCCATAACTTACAAGGCATCCTAGTGGCGACCATCGAATAACTAGAGTCATTAAGTCCTTACTAAAAGGATGATACTCATACAGGGTGTTCCTTAATGACGTGATTTTAGGGTATGATTCCTTAAGTCATTTTATGAAGAAAAGTTCATAGAAACATATGTCCTAAACGGCTTAAATTTTTTGCTACAGGATGTTGAGTTATTTTTTTTTAATGCGTTTTATGTAATATCTCCGAAAGTACTTTAGATACTATTTTCAATTTTGGCATGTGCTAATAGGACATAAAACCACATCTTTTAGTAATAAAAGTTATTTTTTTTGTCCCACCAGTGGCGTCCCTGCAAACATTTCCTCTGATATTTTTTGGAAAAAAAGTGGTACGCCACTGACATTTTTCCATGTGGATATCATTTCTGACTAGCCTGGTCAATTCTGCATAAAAATGGTCTCTTAAGTTTTTCTTCTCAGGCACACCGTTTGTTTTATAAAAATTGTTGGAAATGACCACCATCATTTAATAGCCATGCTTCCGCCAGTCTAATTTAATTTAATTATTTTAGTTAAGAACGGTGTGCCTGAGAAAAACGCAAGAGACCATTTTTATGCAGAATTGACCAGGCTAATCAGAAATAATATCCACATGGAAAAATGTCAGTGGCGTACCACTTTTTTCTAAAAAATATCAGAGGAAATGTTTGCAGGGACGCCACTGGTGGGACAAAAAAATAACTTTTATAACTAGAACATGTTGTTTTATATCCTGTTAACACATGCCAAAATTGAGAATATTATCTAAAGTACCTTCGGAGATATTACAAAAAACGCATTAAAAAAAAATAATTCAACACCCTGTAGCAAAAACTTTAAGCCGTTTAGGACATATGTTTATATGAACTTTTCTTCATAAAATGACTTTAGGAATCACACCCTAAAATATTAGCACATCATTAAGGAACATCCTGTATAATACAAGAACGGGAAGCAGCGAAAAGCCCCGTGGGGCGACAGCAAGTTTTTTAAGAGTCACTCTCAGGTATACAGAGTGTCCCAAACAAAACTAAGATCCACGATGAAGTATTTTTTAAATACGACTACATTATAATTATTATATTTAATGAATGCTAGGGACCAAAATTAGTTAAGTTCTTCAGTATAAAACACATTTAAAACTTTGACAGAATGTACTACAGTGTCCTCAGCAAATGATTACCAGTGAGTCATTTCATAAATATTATAATAGATGTGCCTAATGTACGGGTTCCTAAATGTTGTAAATCAAAAATTTAAGTCTAGTACAAAATCAATGTTATCCATACATTAAATAGACCGTTGACTTGACTTTACACAATAATTTTATCAATAAAGTATACATGAACGGCAGTAGAGTTTTGGACTTGCATTGTTTTTATTTGTTTAGAATCACTACGTTTCAACTGGTAAGCATCTCCAGTCGTCTTCAGGTGAATAAAGACAATGTAAGTCAAAAACTCTACTGCCGTTCAAAAAACGTCATTGTCTCCTACCTTTAAACAAAGTATACATGAAATACAGATTAATTGTTTTTTTTAGCATATCTTCATTTAGAGGATTTTAGCCACCGCAGTAATTTAATTTGGCCACTTAGCATTAAAGTTAGAACTTTTTACAATAAATAAATATCTTGAATTACTTACCGGAAACACAAGAGAACGATAAAAAAAGCTCCGAAAAGAACTATTTTTACGGATAAATAAATTTTCTAGGCACGAAAAAATATTGATCAAAAAATTAAAAGTCAAAATGACAATCAAAAAAACGATGACATCAGAAGGCAATGCACAAACTTCAAAAAATAATAATATTAAGTCAAATGGAAAATCAATCAAAATCAATCTGCAATTCTTCCTTACCATTTTTTCACTGTCTAGCACGTTTCATTGGCAATTGCGTATTGCACTATGGAATAGTGCCCGGAAAACGTTGGGTTATGTTTTTTAAATCTTTATTATTATAATAAATAAAGATCGGGAGTTGTAAATGACGTTGTCGCTTAATCGTTGAAAATTGACACACGAGTATAGAACCACTGTCAATACTGTAGCTATTAAGTTATGCCATCTTAAAAAAAATTAAGTTTACATTTCCACCTCATACTTTAACACATATATTTCATTTTTGGATGTAATAAGATTTTTTTGTACTACAAAATTTATAATATAATATTTTATAGTAAATTTGTAGATGTTATAGTTTGAACGTAACCGCGGCAGTGGCTCTGAGGTAGAGCTACTGGCATTCGACCGCGGCGACCCGGGTTCGATTCCCGGAGTGGGCATACGTACAATAGAAAAAAAGTATGTCCGAAATTTAGTGGATTTAAGAATGCAGGGAAGAGTGTAAAAGGTATCATCTCCCAACCCACCCCATTGACGCCGGTAACCAGGCCGGATGAGATCGGACATCTCGTGGGGTGCGGAAGAAGGTACACACTCCCCAATCGGTAGGTCATGCAATGGCAATAAACCAAAAGTTGATAGCCCTTGACTGAGGATCGTGGTTCGGAACCCACGTTAAACTGTAGGTCCCCTCGGGAATGGCCCTGGCAGCGAACGAAGAGGAAAAAAGCCTAATTCGAAAGAAGGGCAAGAACGGCAATAGTTTGAACGTTGTTTCCCCACCTCCCAAAGCTAAAATTTTCGAAATTTCACTAAATATTCAAAACCAAGTTCTAGTCTAAGGAGCTTCTAAAATTCTTACTTTAAAAACCGCACTATTAGCATGTGACAAACCGCTAAAATGCATCAAGAAAATTAACAATTTGTACATGTAATATTTGGCCAATAACACAAAATTTTATTTAATTAATAGCGACTTTGGCGAATACTTCAACGCATTTTAAAAACATTAATTAAAAAAGGAATTTGGTATAAAAGCCAATAGTACTTAGAACTTAATCAGTTTTGCTTTATTTTTCCCATTGAAATTGCGCTTTTCGTAACATTAATTTGAGAACAAAAAGTTATAACATAGTGCCAAAAGATTAATTGAATTTTAAGAGCTTTGAGCTCATATAGTTATGTTCAATATCTTAGTAAAGCTGTACGAGACTTAGTGACAATCTTTTTTATCAACCATAATAGTCTCCTATAATCCTAATGCATTAGGTTAATAGTAATATCATTTAGTTGTTATATTGTTAAGTGATAAAAATCCAGATCTTAGATAGTGATAATGTAGTGATAAAAGTGTGTGATTGGCTTAAAGTTTCTTCACACAGACGCTTGTTTCACTGCTTTTGCTTGTAATCAATTTTTTTACCGATTTAAATAATAGTGTTAAGGATTAGTGACGCATTCGCTATTTTGGTTTTTCATCAATAATTCTTTACTTCTAGTTTCATCCAAAAATCGTTCAGATAGCTATCTTTATAATCTATTTCAGAAAGGTGTAGAGTAATAAAAGCTCATTAGGTATGTAAAGGGACTATACAGAGTGACCCAACGAATATTTCTTTCCTAATTTGGCATTGATTTCATTGCAAAATTCTTTATTTTCATCAAGTGCAGGTAGTACCACCCGGGTTTGGGTCAATTTATGGGTTTTGCCTATTGTTATTCATTTACAAACACTGAAAATGGTGACACAAAGGCATGCATTATGTACATCGTGTTAGGTACACATAAAAATATACAAAATACAAAAAATACAAAATACAGAAATTAAATTAGAAAAAATCATAATATTCCATCCGAGGAACTGTCATCTCTTGACGTTATAATTAACGGGTCGACGGTCCGATCGATCAGGTGGTCAAGATCCCACAATTTCTCCCCTTCTTTAATGACATGATGGACTGCTTTTTGTCAGTTCTCTGGTGTCACTTCCTTAATGGCTTGATCAAACAGTAGCTTAACATATTTCATTTTAAATGTAGTGTTGTGTCTTGCTACAAATCCTTTCACTTGCGCCCATATAAGTTCGATAGGATTTAGTTAGCAATGATATAGCGAAGTGTGCAGCACAGTTACACTATGTTTTTCAGCTATATCTTCAACGACATATTTCATAAAACGATGTTTGTGTAAATTTGCTACAGCTAATAGTTCCTTCTTTATCAAATTATCTTTTTTTTTTGGTTAGTTATCATAAATAATTTAATGCACAAAATTTACTTGCGCCTATGGTCGACACCGAAATTGAGCCGAACCCGACGGAATTTCCCATTTTATTACTCTACACATTTCTGAAATAAACTATAAGAGTATCCAACTAATATTTCTGAATTATTTTCCAAAATTAGCAGCACATTGCGACATTATTTTTATATACAGGGTGGCATTTTTAATTGAAACAAATTCAGTTAGAGATCCTCTTTTTTTGCTGAAAAAATAAAGAACTACGGCTGCGTTTATTTTTAGTTTGGCATATTTTTTTGCGTCTTCATGAAATTTACTCCTCTTTTGGGGGGTAGAAATCGCCCCCAATTTTGTTTTCAAATGTAAAGGTATGTATTGTGAAAGCTCGTTGGAAAGGGAATACTACTCACTTTTTACCTTTAAATTTCGGTTACGTAGACGCAATCTGTTTTATCGTAAAAATTTTGCCCATTTTTTCCTCGACAAACCCCTGATCTACAGTAAAATTTATTCTTGATATTATGTATCATTTCCGGGGTTATTTGGCGACTTTCGTGTGTAAGTCGTTGTCTAAGTTCTTCAAAAAATTGCAGCATCATTGTTGTTAAAATGGTCAGTTCCTTATTTCTGCCTTTCTAGAGTACCGAAATGCAAAAGTAAATAGTGGGTCGTATTCTCTGTTTTATGCCCTTTCCAATGAGCTATCACAATACATACTTTTACATAAAAAAAAGGTTTCTACCCCAGGTTAGGTTAGGTTAGGTTAGGTTAGGTAAGAGTGGCAGACCTTTGATTCTGACCAAACAGTCTCACGTAGTCCTATTAGGTCCGTTGTGATACCACACGTGTTCCGTAGAACCCACCTTCATCAGATCTCTGATGGTTAGTGCGGCGTACACCGCAGAAGGATAGAGGACAACTTATTCAAACCAGCCACTACTATTCAGAAACCTGCTCAGTCGTCCAAGTTGCTTAGTTCCTCCAGGCTATCGAAAAATGATTCACCCAGAGTAGTGAACCTTTCTACCCCAAAAAGAGGAGTACATTTTATGAAAACCTGCAAAAAATATGCCAAACTAAAAATAGGCGCAGCCGTAGTTCAATATTTTTTGATCAAATAAAGAAGCTTCCTAATACTGAATTTATTCCAGTTAAAAATTCCACCCTGTATATTAAATTAGACCAAAAACATTGCGTTCTCTTGGCCCGAATTCTGGCCATGTTAATCAATGGATTTTAAAAACTTTTTTAATTTGAACTGGATATTGGGAGGTGTCGGAAAGTTTTTTTTATTGAAAAAAATTTTAACATTTTTTTTAAGACAAAGAACTTAAGTAAATATTTTTAACGTTTTCATTGGCTTATGGACTTTTTTCCTTGAATTTCTTGTCTGCATAAACATACCGCTCACCTAAATACCACCTTTCCATTGGTGAAAAAAACTTAATGCTTAGTTTTTTGTAATTCGGGCCAAGAATAAACTCAATTTATCACGGTAAAATTTAGCGTGGTCGGAACAGCTTAAAGTACAATTATCTACATTTTCAAGTTAAAAAAGTTTGGATTTATTAATTTTCAAAATTTAAAATTGTGGGTAATTGCTACCCAAATATGTTTGGTCGCTTTTTGAATAAAACAAAAATTAAAATTGATTAAAAAACTAAATGTTGCCCTTAAAAAAATTATTTTTGGATTTTTTTTAGATTAGTTGTCAAGTAAATTTTAAAAAATAGATTCGGATTAAGTTGATTTCGTCTTTTTGATTTGAAATATTGAGAGTATTTTTAAATTATAATAATTTTTAAAATTTGTATTTACATTATAGAAGCCAAGGCAAATCAATGCCAACAATTATATAAGGTTCATCGATTCTTTAATCGTAGGTGAACTTTATGAGCTAAAATACATTTTTAAAAGAAAAGTAAAAAAATCATTAACATGCCAAAATATAAGTATTAAAAATGTAAAAACCTGAATTTTTGGTGTGCACATATATGTATTTTTCGAAAATGAGTTGATATTTATGGTTGATGAAAAACTTACCGAGCTTTCTAAAAGAAAAAATAAATTAGAAAGGTGTGATATTTTCTGTGAATTAAACATATTTTGATGGCAGCAACTACGGATGACTTAAAACACGTTCAGCTTATTATTCTAACACCGAGAAAATGGGTGATATCCCCATTTGCATGTATAAAAGCCAAAGTATGTATAACTTATTTTAATCAACTCGGTTTCTGTCTATTACGGCCCACATCACATTACATCAAAATTGAACATTTTTATTATGAATGAACAATATTTGAATTAACATACTGATTCATGAATAGGAATAAAATTAAGTCAGTTGTTTCCTTAGCAACTAAAAAATATGCCTTAACAAATAATTGAATTCTTGCAGTCCGTGTGATTATTTTGACATTTAAAGTGACATGTCTATAAAATATTTCCGGAAATTTTTGAAAATTTTGTCTTAAGCCTATTTTTTAACAAAAGCATGAGTGACTTGAAAAATCCCGAACCCGCAAAATGAGGAATTTCTTCTTCGGTGTTATACACGAATGCTTTTGTTCAAAAAAATTGCCTGAAGAGTTTAAAGACGTTTATTAAGTTATGAAGAAGTTTATTGAGTTATAACAACTATCCACGCTACTACCTATGCCACGTCATGTTTAAGTCAAAATTTTGATAGGTGATACATTTTCATTGTTGTAAAACCGTCAATGTTAAAAAATGACAATTCTGGATATTTGCACGGGATATTTCCAGTTTTTAATTTTCGGGGATAATACCATAAGTGCATAAAAATTTCCGAAAATTTTGGAAAATTAATTGTTTTTTGATAACTGCATGAGTTTATTTTCATCGTTGTTTCAAACTATAAATTGCCCGACTCCGAAGGAGGAGGGCTATTTTTTGAAACAACAATGAAAATAAACGAATGCGGTTTCCAAAAAACATTTCATTTTTCAGAATTTCTGGAAATTTTTATGCACGAATGGTATTCGGTAGAAAATTTACAGAATAAATAGCTAACACGTTAACATTTTATCTTAGTTTTTATTTATTAAAAGTAATATTACAATTATTGTAATTTATTATATATTGTGTGGTCTTATTTGAGTCCATAATACATAGATTCTCTTGAATGCTTGATGTTTTTTCATTGGATTTTGGGGTGCTATCTGTTCTCATTTTTTCTACAATGGCTTCATGGTGTTCTTGATCCATTTGAAGGTAGCTGGCAATTGATTTGGAACTAGCATGGCCAGTCATTTTTATAAGTTTCTGTTCTGCAATACCGCTTTTTGCAAGTTTTGACACGGCTGTAGCCTTAAGTAAGTGAATAGTAATTTTTGTTTTTTTAACGTCTAGTCCCACTGTTTTTGCTTGAGTAGTAATCCATTTTGCTATTTCATTTCGCCCAACAGGACTGTTTTTATACCATCGACTTCCAGTTTTTCAAAATGGATTGACCGTTAAAAATAAACGATCATTTTCAATACCTTCTCGTTTTGATTTTAGCAAGTTAAACAGTCTGATTGGGCAAAGATCGGGATATTTCTTATTAGCGACTAGCCATTTAGATGGAGCGCACGGTTTGGAGCACCTTGTGTCGTTTTGCTGAATATGGGATTGTATTCTATTCTACCTGTTGTTTGCCCCTCATTGTCAAATTCTTTTTTAAAAAATTCCAATAAGGTTTTGCTGCCTTCTCCCCCTCTACTTGCCAATTCATAGGAGAATATAAAAAACAACTTTTTTGCAGACCTTCTGGGGTACATTCGTTGCAATTGTCAATTAACATTTTCATTTCATTATATTTTAGGGCAATTGAACTCACCTTTCTTTTATCCTCCTGCTTTTGCAATTCCTTTCTTTTAGCATTTTTTGCATCCCTGGCAGCTTCAAACTCTTGATCTTCAAATGGGTCTGTTTTAATACCATATTTTTCAAAGTATTCCTCCATCACAATTTTTGCAGTTAAATTCCACATTACTTTATAAAAGTTGACTTCTTTATTACTTGTTGCTATGGTTGCTACAGTGCAATTTCCAGTGATGCAATTTCCACTGTAATTCAGTGGAAATTGCACACACCTTATGGCAATTTTTATACATGAGGGAAATTTTCAGTTAAATTTGCACAAGAGAAATTTCCAGTGTAATTTGACTGTCGGAAGTTTCAAGAGCATGAATATTTCCGTAACTTTTTTTCGTTGCCATGGTAATGATTCAAAATGAAATCTTCTGATAGGTTAAAAAAAAGTCGGTGTGAAATTTTCGAGAAAAATATGCTTCTGGGGGGGGGGGGGGATTTTTAATGAAATTATAGTCCATTTAAGGAAGGTGTTCTTTTATGTCATGATGGACTGCTTTTAGCCAATTCTCTGGTGTCACTTTCTCATCATCTCCCACACTGAATTACGCAATTACTTGCGTGCGCCTATGGCCGACACCGACACCGACATTAAGCCGAACCGGACGGAATTTCCCATTTTATTACTCTACACCTTTCTGAAATAGACTATAGTTCCCATTGTGTTGATAATTCCTTCATATCTTGTATGTAAAATAGCCTTGGATTTTGCAAAAGATGGTCGCTGTCAGATGCCAGTTCTTGTAAAATATAAGGTTATTTCGCCTAAATACGAAGTTGGCCTTGCCAGCCTCTGATTAAGCTTTGTCTTTGTGTTTTTAATACGCGGTTAAGGATACTAACTATGTATACGCTTTATGGGTCAAAAAATAACTAAAAATATTTAAATTGTAAAATTCTAACTTTCTTTATTTTTAAAACAAGGCCAAATTAGAAAATAGCAACAATTTTTCAAATTTCTTTTTTTCCATTTGATTTAGCGCTTTCTTTCATGTCGACAGATACAGATAGGTGGAATAATTCAAATCACCTTCGCCATTATTCTTTCTCTATTTTCGTAGTAAAATTAATTGCATTTTTGTTATTTGGCAAAATGCACAATATTTTACTAGGTTGTTTATTATAGATTTTGAAAGGATACATTTGTAGTTCACGTTACAGAATAATTGACCATGTCTACTGGAAACAGTTGTAAGGAAAAAAATTAATATTTATTCGGTCGACTAGCTGATAAATTTGTAACAACAATTATTTTCATTTTTACACACAGAAAATTTGTTGCATCATTATGTGGAAGGTGAAAGAATGGACTAGATTGATTTTTCGTCGTTATTTTTGTTGTTTTATCTGGTCAGTTGTTAATTTGCTCTTGGACAGGTTAAAGCCTTCTATCAAAAAATATGTGTACTGTTAAAAATACGTTTAATGCCTTGGAATTTCCACAATTCCCATTTATAACCGGATCGTTTTTAATGTAAAACTTAAATGCTTACGTTTCTATCCTTCATTCATGTAAGTAACTGATATTTTAGCTGTAGACCCAACAATACCAAGTAAATCTATTGGCATTAATGTATTCCAATCTAGAGTACGTCAAAATGCAATATTAAAGGACACAGTACGTACTAAAATACGTTTTCTTTACAAATTCGAGAAAAAAATCAAAAAAATATTTAAAATAATTTAAAACGTGGTTGACTTACTCGGACACTTGTCACTTTAAACCCAGAACTGTCAGTTTATGACGGTGGTGTAGTATATTGCATAACAAGTGATGAAAGTGATACTTTTCACAGAAGGATATATTTAGCACGAGGCGTCAGCCGAGTGCGGAAATTCTCCTAGTTTTAAAATAATCACTTTTACACGAGTAATGTACACTATTTTTTCTACGACCACAAAGAATTATTAAAAAGCCTTTGATTTGTAAAAAAAATATCAACACTAGTGTTGAAAGTAGCTTACTTAGGATTATGTTCCACTTAACTTAATATCTGGTTTCATAGTTTGTCCATAGGCGTTTCCTTTATTTGTAGTTTAACTTTTTCATTTTTTCATATTTTATATATCATAGGAAAAACTAATCCTGGATTGACTTCTCGATTAACCAGAATGAAAAATTTTAAATTTAATCAAGGAAAGATGCATTAAACATAAATTTAAAAAATCCACCCAACAAAGAAGATTTCAATTCAAAATAATTCTATAAATTATTTAATGTGTTTATAAAAAAAAGTCAAATACTCCTGATGGGATTTGAACCTGTGACCTTGCGATCTGTAGGCTAGAGCTCTATTCCCTTCGCTATAGCTACCGATAAAGATATGTTGTTTAATACATGACACTCTCTTCAGCGCCATTGGTTTTTTTCTGGTAATAGATTTTCCAGTATATTATTAACATTTTTTATAATACTAGTGTTGAAATGTTTTTTTCAACACGCGTGTGATATACGGCGCTTTCTAGCCAAATTAACCGTACTTTTTTTCTCATTTTCATAGGTGGTCGTAGGAAAAATTTAGAACAATTTTAGTTAATTCGTTTGTTAATATTTAAAATTTTTAATGAAATCTTGTCCTTAAACTTTAATTTAAAACATAATTAATATCTAAGGTAAAAATAAGAACACAAAGTCTTCCTCCACTGATATATTATAGAAATATTTTAGTTAACTTCTCTACATGTTTCGAATGCAGAAGCATTCATCTTCAGGAGAAAAATTAAAAGAAGAAAGGACCAGTAGATATCACCCTAACTGAGCAACATAAATATAGGTTCGGTATAAAATGAGTGGAACAATGAAGAAATCGATACACATTGCATTGTGAATAAGAAAAGTATATGGGTTGAGACTTAAGGCACTGTGAAAACTTTAAAGGTACAATGAAAGATTTAACATCTTTGTGTGGAAGAACTGTCGAAAGATCAGAATGAAGTAAAAGGGAATGATCATTAAGCAAACTATTAGCTAGTCATTAGAGAAAAAAAAATTGTTTCGGAGAAGAAGTGAATATAAGTGTGAGGAAGAAGACTATTAAAAAATTAATTGGAAATTAAATTTAATTTTAATGCATTACTGGATGTAATTTCCAATTAATTTTTTAATAGTCTTCTTCCTCACACTTATATTCACTTCTTCTCCAAAACAATTTTTTTTTTCTCTAATGACTAGCTAATAGTTTGCTTAATGATCATTCCCTTTTACTTCATTCTGATCTTTCGACAGTTCTTCCACACAAAGATGTTAAATCTTTCATTCTACCTTTAAAGTTTTCACAGTGCCTTAAGTCTCAACCCATATACTTTTCTTATTCACAATGCAATGTGTATCGATTTCTTCATTGTTCCACTCATTTTATACCGAACCTATATTTATGTTGCTCAGTTAGGGTGATATCTACTGGTCCTTTCTTCTTTTAATTTTTCTCCTGAAGATGAATGCTTCTGCATTCGAAACATGTAGAGAAGTTGACTAAAATATTTCTATAATATATCAGTGGAGGAAGACTTTGTGTTCTTATTTTTACCTTCTATATTCCCACTCCACTTTAGGTATGGACTATTTCTTCAAGTTGATAATTAATATCTGTTCTTTTGGTAGAAAATGATATACTTGTGTTTGCTCTTACGCAAAATTCCGTTCTGGTATTTTATAACAAATTAAATTTGTTTTACAAGCAAAAACTTTGATAAAGTATGACTTTTTTCGTATCTTTCACCTTTTGTCCTCTTTTAAACCCTATCCCCGCACATATTGTATAACGTTTAAACAAAAATCGGGAATATTATAATAAATTTCACTTTTTAATCTCAATCACCTAGATGTTTATAACCTATCAAGATCAAAAAATCTCATATATCAAACGCTAGCAGCGTACACACTTTCAGAGAAATAACATTTGTTTTACCTACATATGTTCTAAAAATAAGACCTACTGCTGCCGCTTTCGAATAAAGTACTCTGTTTTTGGAAATTAAAATTTAAATACCGGTGGTGATAAAAACTTACTCTTAAATAGATTTTCCCACCGTTATACAAACATTACACAATCAGTTGACAGTATTGATAAGAAAATGACAGTAATCTCTACTCTCTACTCTAATACTCAATAAGCGGATCCATATATAGTCTGACAGTCAAGCAACCCTCAGAGCGCTAATATGCAACAGGGTAACCTCAAGACTGGTATGGGAATGTCAAAAGGAACCGGAGGCCCTGGCAAAAGTAAACAAAGTAATACTACAGTGGTTACCAGGAGACGAAGGTATTACAGGAAATGAAGCAGCCGATAAACTTGCAAAGAAAGGCTTAGAAAATCCATTCATTGGGGGTCAATCTGGGAGGTAATATGTCTTGGCATGATCACGTTGCAGCCAATTGCCAAGACAGCTGCACAGAAACTTGGTGTACTTTTCCGCACCAAAAGGTTGTACACACCTCATCAACTTTTGACACTCTACAAAGCCCAGATTCGACCATGTCTGGAACTCTGCACCCAAGCACACCCTTCGGCTACTGGATTCCATTCAAAGGAGAGCCGTTCGTCTGATCGGCGACCCCGAGCTGACCAAGACCCTCGATAGCCTGGAGCATCGAAGACAGGTTGGTGATTTGGCTCTCTTTTACAGATATTTCCATGGCAGGTGTTCGACTGACATTGCCCACTTGATTCCACCTAGAGCAATGCAAAACAGAAATACATGGCGAAGCACTGCCGCTCATCCATATGTTGTTCAGCTTAGTACTCCTCGAACTTCATTGTTCAAGAATTCTTTCATCTGGAGAACGTCATCTTTGTGGAATGATCTTCCTGAGGTCGTGTTTCCCAATGAATACAATCTTCAACGTTTCAAGACCAACGTTAATCGCTTTTCTCGCACTCGCACCGCTCCCAAAGCGTCTTAAAGGATTTTTCCTACAGTGCAGGTGGTTTATCATAAAAAAAAAAAAATTCATTGATCCAGAACCGGCACTCGGAGTAACAAGGTGCACAGTACGAGATGTCATAAAGCGATGTATCAGGAGTGAACATAAAATCCACTGGAGTAACAGACAGGGATTATACCACAGCAAAAGCTTCATTGGGGATCCAGATCCAAGCAGCTGCTTCAAATGAACAGGAATCAACTGAGAACCATTACAGGAATTCTGACAGGACACATGGCTGTCAAGAACCATCTGCACAGAATGCAACTGTACAATAAAGACCTTAACTGCAGAGTATGCGAACAAGACAGGGAAACTGTACAACACATAGTTTGCCATTGCGAGTCACTAGATCGGAAGAGGCAACAAATACTCGGGCAACCAAAACTGGAACCAGAGGACCTTACCCTTTCCCCAGTTGACCTACATAAACTAGTGCAAGAAACTGGGATCACTGAATGGGTGTAACAATCAAACAGGGTCCATTCTGCTGAAAATGTGTTGCATTTACTCTTAATATTATCCTCCAACTCGGCGAGCTTGAGCGGAAATATAATAGTCTACATATCAATGTCTGCATGCAGTAATTATAATAAAACCCAGAAATCGAAAAGCTTTCGTCTCGATTTATAATTTATTGTTAAGCTAAAAAAAAGGGTTTTTTGGGCGTAGCACCCGAAAAAAATTTTAACCTGCACTTTTTCTTTTGACCTAAATAAAAAGTAAAATGTATAAAAAAAGTTTTTATAAAAAATTATCCCCCAAAATGAAGTTCTGGATCAGCGCCTGTCCCATCTCGGACAACCTTTCGACTATGATTATATTTTTCTATGAAAAAATTAACTTGCTCTCGTATTGAAATAGTTTGAAGCATGAGTAATGTAAATAAAACCGACAAGTTAGAAATCAACTATAACTTTTGAAATGGTATATCAAATTGCGTTCAACCGAGATTTCCAGTTTTTCCAAGACTTTAGTCTGACGTGAAAGGAAACTTAGAAATATTTTGCGTTAAGCGGTAAAAAATAAAAATTGACCCGTACGACAGAATAATGGTATAATATATTATTAAAAATTTAGTTATTATCCGTGTTTTTATGTTATTTTTTGATAATTTAATTTTTACATATTTTTTTTTTAATTTTTCAGGATGAACTCCCCCCAGAACAAATCGCTGGTAAGTTTTTTACTAATTGTAGCTGTTCAAGAAAACTGATTTTTTTTTATTAAAAAATAATAATTTTAAATTTTTTCGGGTTTTTCATTGACTTACCTTTTTCTTGCACTTACAGTGCAGACCGGCAGAATTCTGGCTCCATATGGAAAACTTTTTTAATAATGATTTGACAGACATTTTCCTTCTTGATAAAAGCTTCGCTACCCCTTAAACTAAAAAAGCGCTCATTAAAATTGAAAAACTGCAGTGAATACGAGGGAAATTTAATTTTTTTAGAGATACTTAAGAGTAAAGTACTCTTATTTTTCGTTTTAAATACAATTTTCATTATACATTTTTTTTTAAATTAAAAGGTACGTGCGAATACGAAGTCACGGTCTTCTATTCAAAAAACGAAGACTTATCCTGGATCAAATGATTTTTAAAAGTTTTTTATAATGTTTACTTTTCGATTATTGGTAAAATTTTAAATTTCTAGTTATTTCGAATTTTTCTAAAACCACTTAAAAATATTATATCAAAGTTCGTTTATTTTTGAATCTAAAAAATGTCCTATCTTCCCTATTATAATTTTTTTAATTTAAAAAATCTAGTCTCTATACAGGGTAAGACAAAAAATGATTTCTTTCGTTTTTTGAACAGAAAGTCGTGACTTCGTATTCAGGCATAACTTTCAATTCTAAAAAACTTACAAATGAAAATTATGACAACACATTTCTGAAAGAAAAAGTCAATATTTTCTTACACTTACTTACTTACTTACGGAAAATAACTGTTAGGAAATATTTATTATTGTACTGTAAGGAATAGTATATTCTGTAACGAGGTTGGAATGAAAATTTGATCCGAGTGGAAGATTCCACCACGAGTATTTTCATTCTAACCGAGTAGCAGACTATATTTTCTCCACGACCAAAAATACTATTCGCAATATTTGTAATTTCAGGTGGAGTATTATCCAGTTCCATATCTGATTTATCAGATTTTTCCCTCATATTTTGATTTGCACTAAAATTTGTCTGCTGACATTGACAGTTTCGAAATTCATGGTAACCTATGTCGTTTAGATCAATTACAGAATATTCATTCCGTATCTTGTTATGGAATGAAAATACACGTAAAACGCATAAGAAGCAAGTGTTTCAGAATAAATAATCCAACTCAAGAGCGAGAATTTTTACATTCTATTATCAAAAATGATTTTGGAATTATTGCATTCAGTAATGGTCGTGGAGAAATATTATTTCTGTACGGCTACTTATAGACTAAAATGTGTTAAGCTTGACAATTTAATATTACTGTGTCTCCATAGTTACAACACAAATATTTAATGGCATCCTTTATTTGTGAACAAAGTTTATAATATTTATTTCAAAATTTTATTAAGTTGATTGTAATAAGTTATGTCCTTTTAATAATTTTCGATTTACAGAAAAATAGTATGTATACCTCGTAGAAAAAGCCACATTCCCGGACTCTGTATTGTCAGGCTCGGCTTGCGCCTGGACATACAATCTTTACGGTCATCCGGGAATGTACAGCTTTTCCTACTAGGTATACAATGTACTATTACTCTTGAGCAACTTTAAAAAAATTTAAGCTTCCTCGTAGGCACTGCAGTTTTTTTCAATTTTAATGAGAATTGTTTTAGTTTAAAGGGACGAAGAAGCTTTTATCAAGAATAAAATTTTCTGTGAAATCAATAATAAAACTTTTCCATATGATTGATGGATTGAGGAAAAAAACTCGATAATTTGCTTAGTTTTTTTGTAATTCGGGTTAAGAATACAGCAATTTAACACGGCAAATTTTAGCGCTGCATGACTGATAGGTAACTTTATGTTTCAGTACTTCGCAAAGCATTCGAAGCTTTCGACAGCCAAAAATCCGGTAGCATTCCTTGTGACATGGTAGCAGATATTCTGCGCTTGATGGGTCAACCCTTCGATAAAAAGATCCTGGAAGAACTCATAGAGGAAGTTGATGCAGACAGTAAGTCGTAAATTTACAAACCCTTAACTAATTTCTTTAAACAATAACTATATGCATGTAGACACAACTTATTGTTGGATTTTTATGGTCTTGAAAATAGTCCTTTAAATTAAGAGTGAAGTCTAGTTATGCATTCACCATTTTATTTTTTAATCAATATTTCTTATCCTTTTCGCTTTATTCAAAAAGGGGCTAAATACCCGTCCTTGAGTAGCAATAATCTAACGTTTTGAACTAAAGAAATTTTTACTAATGAATTAATAAAAGCAAAAACTAAAATTATAGTCTATTTCAGAAAGGTTGTAGAGTAATAAAAGCTCATTAAGTATGCAAAGAGACTACAGAGTGACCCAACGAATATTTAGGCTACTTTCATAATTTGGCATTGATTTCATTGCAAAATTATTTCTTTTCATTAAGTGCAGGTAGTACCACCCGGGTTTGGGTCAATTTATCGGTTTTGCCTATTGTTATTCATTCACAAACACTAAAAATGGTGTGACAAAGGGGTGCATTATGTACATAGTATTAGGTACACTTATTTTTTATTAAACATTATAAAAAAAAATACAAAATACAAAAATACATTATACAGAAATTAAATTATAAAAAATGATAATATTCTTCGTCTTCTGAGGAACTGTCGTCTCATCTTGACGTTATAATTAACGGGTCGACGGTCCGATCGATCAGATGGTCAAGATCCCACATTTTCTTCTCTTCTTTAATGACATGATGGACTGCTTTTCCCCAGTTCTCTGGTGTCACTTCCTTAATGGCTTGATCAAACAGTAGCTTAACATCTTTTATTTTGAATGTCGTGTTGTGTCTTGCTACAAATCCTTTCACTTGCACCCATATAAGTTCTATAGGATTTAGTTCGCAATGATATGGCGGTGTGCGCAGCACAATTACACTGTGTTTTTCAGCTATATCTTCCACGACATATTTCATAAAACAATTTTTGTGTAAATTTGCTATAGCTAATAGTTCCTTCTTTATCAAATTATCGTCTTTTTTCTTTGGTTAGTTATCATAAATAATTTCATGCACAAAATTTACCTGCGCCTATGGCCAACACCGAAATTGAGCCGAACTGGACGGAATTTACCATTTTATTACTCTACACCTTTCTGAAATAGACTATAAAGCGATATGGGCCCCAAGATTTAGAGTTTTAAAGAAATAATGTTTTTCAGAATCTGGACGTTTGGAATTTGAAGAATTCGTAACGTTAGCAGCCAAATTTATCGTTGAAGAAGATGACGAAGCCATGCAAAAAGAACTCAAAGAAGCATTCAGATTGTACGACAAAGAAGGTAAAAAATGTTTAATAAAAACAAGTTATGGTTCAAGTAGTTTCGACTATAAAAAAATTATATTAAAAAATTTATAAAACGCAGCAACTGAGATAAGCCTTGCGATAAAACAGTAACTGAAATATTTTTATTCGTTAAAAGAAACTGTATTGTTTTTTTCTTAAGTAAAATTTCCATATTCATTTAAAAACAACTTTGTTGCCCTTGTAATATTTTTCAATTAGGTACTATTTTTCTTTAGGTAATGGTTATATTCCAACAACGTGCCTAAAAGAAATCCTCAGAGAGCTAGATGACCAACTGACAGACAGAGAATTAGACATGATGATCGAAGAAATCGACACAGATGGTTCGGGAACCGTTGATTTTGATGGTAAGAAATATATGTACTTGCAGATTGGTCCATTCCTCCTGAAACTGATTGACTGGTGGCAAAGCTACAGAGTTAGTCAAAACAGTAATTGTTTTGTTTATCGGTTTGGGGGGGCATGACCTTCCCCCTGGACCAGCGCTTGTATTTATAAGTTTGTGAGTTAGTACTTATTCAGTTTCAAACTCTGAGTGATGTCCGATGTCATTTAGACACAAAAATTGGCTGGGATTCGTTAAAAAAAGAGTGAAATTCAACTCTGTATTTTAAAAATATTTAAACTTTTACAAGAGTTTTAGTAAACATACGCCTATCAGATAAAAGGAGATAAACCCAACACAGATGGCTATTCCGAACATAAACATAAGGCGGTTATAGAATAAGCTATAAATACATAAACATAAAATATTTTTAACTTTGGCTATTTCGAGGGGTTTTTAGTTAACGTAAACGCGTGCCGCAATCAACTATAACTTGGAAAATTATAAATAGTTTAATTTATGTCTTCAATTACTGATGAAATCATTTTATTTCGCGTTGTAGTATGGTTAAAGATTATTATTGTTTAAAAATGATTGGCCAATTGTACAGTTGTATAAAAATGTAAAAATGGCATATTTTTCACTAAACTTATTTTCTTTTCAGAATTTATGGAAATGATGACAGGGGAGGTATAAAAACGACGAAGGAAAATTAAAAACACTTTAACTTAATATTAGGTGCATTTTTTATTTATTTATATACACAGTATAATTATAAAATATTTTATTTTAACTACAACTCGTTTATATTTTTTGTTTATTAAATAAAAATATTTTTTATATATGTACGTTGTAAGATAATTTGTACCTTTGGCAAGCAATACTTGATTAATTAAGTAAGGATGGACAAAATAGTTTTTAAAAGCATAATACACAACACGAATGTCTTTAAAATACAAAAATATCATCAATATCATCATCGGTAAGAAAGATACGTTTCAAAGGTTGGAAATAATATGTGCCTACGATTTTTGCCACCCTCCTTTGACCAAATAATGTTCTTCCACCGCTAATACATAAAATCGCCATTATTGACCGATTAATAATGAAAACAATCTATTTGAAACCAGGCAACCTGATTTTTTGATTCTACAATAAAAACATGGAAGGTAATTTCTTGTAGGTAGGCAACCAGATAAATGATATTGAGATTTTCACTCAGTGATGTTCGATGTTGTAAAGTACCGATACTGTAAATCACAAATATAAGCTATGAGAAAAATAATGTGCCATATCAATAGGAGAATATAGTAGTCAGATCGTAATTAAGCTTAAAACCAGTAAAGTCACAATAAATTAATTTAAAATGGACTTGGTCGCTTTATGAATCAATAAAAATTGACAAGATAAACAAATTATCGTGCCAATTCCAAAGCACAGGTAACTTGATTTAAAAAAGTTACAGAAGCAATCTTTTAAACATAATATTTAACATTTTTTTCTAATTATTAATACTGTAAAAAATAAGTACCTTGTAATTTGGTTAAAACATATTATTATGAGTGTATGTAACCTTCAGGAAAAAAATCACCCTTCTAAAAGCATATATTAATATGTATCAAGCGACTTCCTTACAGCATTATTGTAAAAATACATTTTGTCCATTCTTATTACTAAGTATGTATGTGTGATATTAGGATATATTTTTTATTAAAAATAAATAACATGGTATAGTAGGCATTATTTTTACACAAGTAAATTATTTTATTTTATTTTAATGTTCATAAATAACTTCATATATCAATTTTGTTTTTAGAATAACATGTAGATTTGAGTTGTACTTGTGGCCAACAGAAATTTATGTTTGCTGAACTAACTAAATTCTTGTAAAAATTATATTTAAAAAAATATATTTATTATGAAATATATATGTACGTGGTTTTCTAGAGTAGCTACTTTAAGCTATCTTTTTTTTTAAATAAGATAATATATGTACTTATAAGCAAAAATGAAATAGGTTTTCAGAGAAGTTCGTGTTTGGTGGGATTTTGATGGCAGACAAAAACTGGCCATAGAAAAACTAAACTTTAGTTTATGAACTGGCCAATATACTGATAGACCTTCTCTATTTATCAGTTTGTTAGGTTGACAGGTACCACAGGCCTGTTCAATCGCCATATAGGCACAAGTGGTTTACTTTAATACAGAGGGCTACAAATTCGTGTGCGTACATGGGGATCTGTATGTATCTATAGTTTTTCACTTTTACTATAGATATATCGAACCTCACCCACGATCGATAGTAATGTTGATGAACAAGCTGCTGTTATTTACAATATTAAAGATTTTATACTGGAACCAGATTTACGAGATCGGTAACACATTCCTTTGGAAAAACATTGGCAATTAAGTATAACGCTATTGCTCTGTATATCTGCCTAATTGTTGCAAACTAATGTTTGGATTGCCAAAAACTCCAGAAAGTTTGTTTAGAAATAACGAATAGAGTAATTATTTGCCTTTCGCCAATTTAATAAATATAAACTATACTTACATAAGTACAACTCTAATCTAAATAAATTTTAAACATCGATTAACATAATCAAAACAGTTTTAGAATATACAGGTCTTGAGCCAAACAAATTTGAAATTCGACGTCTTTTTGAGCGCAACATTATACAGGGTGTCCGGTAACTTATGGGCCGTAGAGTAACTAGACATCAAACTAAGCCGATTAAGTCATATAAGTTTTTTCGGATTGTTACTCGTTCTAGAGATACAGGGTGTTGAAAGTAAAAGTTTATTCTCGAAAATAAGTCATAATTTTAAAACGGTTTAATGAATCGAATTGAAAGTTGGCAATATTATGTTTTTATGAGCAAGAAATAAGAATTTGTAGAAATTTTTAAGTTTTAAACTAGAGGGCGCAAGTTGCATACACTGGGCTTCATAAATCTATGATTTTTTTTCTTACCTGTAATATTAGGTGTTTTTCAATTATAGTTTTTTAAAAAAGGGCATTTTCTGAGTCAAAGAGTGTAGTTGATTGATCTTAATATCTTTAACGGTTTTCGAGATATTTCCCTTTAAACATCCCAAAGCATAAAAAAACAGTACATAATTAAATTAAAAATATATAAATTATATACACCCTGTATCTCTAGAACAAGTAACAATCCGAAAAAACTTATGACTTAATCGGCCTAGTTTGATGTCTAGTATCTCCAGTTACTCTACGGCCCATAAGTTACCGGACACCCTGTATAATAAAATCAAACCCGTGGGATGAATATTTCATAATGTCATCATTATTTTTAGGATCTGTAATACGCATCCTTGCTTGCATTTATGCGGACCTTACGCCATCAGTATTACTAACAAAATAATGACTTTATTGTAACGTATCTAGCAACATAATTTGTTACTTTCGAATTGACATCAGTAATACTGACCCTATGAAGTCCTCATCCACAATAGATTCCTTTTAGGATTAAAAAAAACATTAAGGGAATTTTTACTTTTTTTTAGTCGTTGATTGTTCCATTGGAAAAAAACGTAAATTGTATGCTTCCATTTTGCCCAAAAAAAGGTACAATGCCGGGTGTATCATATTTTCTGTAAACTAGGTACACTGTCAGATGCTGTCCATAATTTCAAATTGATAAATGAACATATCACAGTGCACATATTCAAATCCGGGGGCCTTTGTTTTTTGAGATTCATTTGGATAAAGGTCAATGAGTGAAACCGAGGACGTGTAACCATATTTTAGGGAAATAGAGTACACATAATGCAATAGTTACCAAATTTGCTACTCATATTAATGAAGAATAGAAGAGAAACGCTTGAATTTTACATTAAAAACAGTCAATTTTGAAAACGGAATTATAGTAATTCTTACGCGTTAAATTACTTCAAATATTACAAAGATGTTAAAAAAATTGTAAAAATATAAACGTAAATATGTCTTTAAGCCAAGGAAATGTTGGTTTACTTAATTTTTTAATAAGTTAAAACTTCCTTTTAGCTGTCTATAGAAGGCATTAAAATAAACAACATTTTTAAATACCTTTTTCCAAAAAACTTAAAAATAGGCGAGATACAGAAGTAAAAAATCTAAGTGCGGGCCTGGTCATCAAAACGTAGCCTGCTATACTTTATGTTGTTTGTCTTATTAGTCATTCAATTTACGGGTCGGTGGTCAGTTATTTGGCAATCCGCTGCGGTATGTTTTTCTGAAGCAACTTAATTACGGTGAGTGTCGTCAAAAAAACCATTGTTTAAGTGAGGCAGGACCGAATTTGACCCATAGTGTAATAAATGAATGTAAGTACCTTATTTTTGATTTTTTTGAGAAAAGGTATTTTAAAATGTTGATTATTTTAATGCCTTCTATACACAGCTAAAAAAGAAGTATTAACTTAGGAATCACCCTGTATTTCTCCTTTAGATTTTTTTGAAAATTCTGAATGACGTAAAATCTAACTGTCACTTATTTAAACGACATACCTATACCTATTTTTTTCAATAATACTACTTTAATTTTTTACCGTTCTTAAAAGTAAAAATCCCCTTAAGACCATCCGACAAACATTTCTAAATTCTTCTCAAGGTTACCAGCTCCATGCAAAATTATATATCTATTTATTAAATTATACCAAAAACATTGCGTTCTCTTGGCCCGAATCCTGGCCATATTTTTTAACGGATTTTTAAAAAACTTTTAAATTTGAACTTTTTTGAGGTATTAGAGTGTCGAAAAGTTATTTTTATTAAAAAATAATAATTTTCAATATTTCAAAAACTTTAGTAATTACTTTTAGGGTTTTAATGGCTTATATAATTTTCTGGAAAAAATCAATAATTTGCCTAGTTTTTTGTGATTCGGGCCATGAAGAACTGCAATTTAACATGGCAAATTTTAGCGCGGTCGGATCCACTTAATGACTATTAATAAGTAAATACTCATTTTTCTTTACTTGAAACAAATCTAAAAATATTATAATAAAATTATAAGCCCGTGTAGAGACCTGCACGGGTCGGGTGTTCATCTCGGGCCTTAACGCGGCCTGGCCCGATTCTCGGGCTCAGGTCGGGTCGGGCCACTGAATTAATAAAGGTTCCGGTTTTCGGGCCCTTGACGGGTCTGCTGGGTCAACCTTAGTTTGCTCATGTGCTTTTTTTAAAAGAAATATGTGAAATAATTTCCAAAAAAATCTGATAAAACACCGTACTATAATTTGCTATCCGGGTCCTAATAATTTTTTTCGGGCCTGCCGGACCTTCCGCGCTTGTCGGACTGTTCGATTTTGGATGATGGACCAGGCCGCGTCGGGTATTGAAATTCCGGAACGTGCAGGGCTCTAAGCCAGTGTAACAGTTATTTTGGCGAGCAGTATATTGTATATTAGACCTTACGTAAGGCTGCATTCACAACAAGCATATAAAGTATGCAAACAACTAGATATCACATCACAATTAAATGGTTTAAAAAAAAGCAACCAGTATACAGTGATCTATATCATCAATTTAAAGAAAAGGCGACACTTAAAATGTCTTTAAACATTGTTAATAGAATAAGGGCAGTATTTTTTTTTGCATCATTAGATTTTGAAAACGTGGTTACTGTAACTAATGATGTAAAAGAAACAAAAAAAATTGGTTAGTTTCAGCTTTGAGTTTCTAACGCAATGTAAAAATTCTTCAACCTATTTTTGGAGACGAACCTGGGTTTACTCGAATTTAAATCTATCTATGAGCAGTGGCGGATCCACTATTTTGTTGGGGGGGACGCTTCACACGCCCTTAAATTTTCAAGTAAAAAACCCATTTTGTATGGCTGAGAGGGGGGGGGGGGGGACTGCCTCCCCTGTATCCACGCCTCTCTCTGAGATACCTAATGCGGTTGATATCGGCGCGTTAAAGTTACGTGAATTTTGAAATTCAATGCCTTGCGAAGGTTTTTTATCTATCTACGCTTAGAAAATTCCAAATCAAAAGTTTCAGTGAGTAATTTAAACTCACGGACAGAAAAAACCGCCGCCCTGGTTATTTTGCTAGGTTGGAATCTATGAAACTTTAACAAGAAATTATTATTATGAAAAATAACATGGCAAATTTCTCCACGGGGGGGTTTAAAACTTAGAACAAAAACATGGTTTGATTCACACCGGTATAATATCACTCTATTGAACATGGCCCATCGGTAAAAACATACAGTACATTTCTAATGAAAATATCTATAAAATGGTAAAATAATTGAAAAAATCGAATAAAAAAGCAAACCTAGCAAATAATTAAACCATACTTTTCTTCGAACAAATCGGCACAAGTATAATTTAATACCCAATAACAGACAACATGGTAGAATGTCGGCAAATGTCATGCTCCTGTTATACCAACAATTTCTTCATTTTAGCATGTACGCAAACGAAATGAGTATTAGTAAATAAGTATGGCACGGAATTTAGAATTTTCCTACTAAAAACAGCAGTTTTATCGTTTCTTCGTAGTTCATAGATGCCGATGTATAAATATGAACGGAATTTAAGATTGATGGGAAAACTTAACCTATTTAACTTGTTCTTTTTCCTTTTACTTCAATGGTTTCTTCCAAGCTACCTCTCTGATTTAGACCTTACCGCATAAAGCAAGGAGGGTAACACTTTCTTTTTATTCACAATGGGTGGTCAGTTTTGGCTATACAGGATGCTACAAATTCGTGTTTCTTAAATGGGAATCCCGAAAATGGTCAAATTGAAGCTAAGTTGCGCATTTCGGGGCTTGGTTTATTGATTGGTTTAAGGCGGCGGAAGGGCGTTCGGCCCAAGCTTCCTGCACTGCAGCCTGGTGGCTTATTGTGCTCCTCTATCTTGCTAGAAAAGATTTGTTCCTTTTATAAGGTCCAGTAAGTTCCTACCAAATTTGTCATGCTGGAGGTTATCCCCACATTGGATTCCTTCGAAGATTTTGAATTTTCTTCGAGTCAGTGAGTGCTTCAGTTATATATGATGTGTGAGGCGGTTTCGTCCTCTTCGCCGCAAAGTCTGCATTCAATGGGACCATTGTAAATTCCTATTCGACGTAGGTGTTTTCTTAAGTGGTAGTGGCATGTTAGTAGGCCAACCACTTGTTTTAGCTGGGTGCACGTTAAAAGCAACATTCCAGTTGATAGGTTTTTGGAGGGTTTCCCAATTGTGGCCTTCGCTTGGGTTTGACCAGGTATCCAGTTCCATCGGGATAGGTGTTGTTGTTGCGCCCACTTGTCTGATGTAGCTTTGGTTGCCCGTTTTGATATTCCAAGGGTGGCTCTAGCCAGTTTGAGGTTTAATAATTTTGTGATAGAAAATTATAAATATTCGAAATACCTTCGGAGATATCCGAAAAAAAACAACGACATTTTCAATTTTGATTTTTTATCAACACGCGAAAGAAACCATTCGTATAGCTGTCCGCTAGTCCGTATTTAAAAAATTTGACTTGACGGCGGTATCCCCCAAAATGGATGAAAATTAAATGGAATTGGAAACTAATAACGCCATCTTAAAAGTCATCATAAAAACGACTATGAAAAAGTATTTTCGTTTCCTACTAAGTCAAAAATTAAGACGAAAAAAATTAAAAACTAAAACTGAACATTTCAGTTATTTTCGGATATCTCCGAAGGTATTCGGAATATTTACATTATCCTTTCACTAAATTATTAAGCCCTAAAATACGCAACTTTGCCTTAATTTAACCACTATCTTCGTACTTCTTACCTTTTTCGAAATCCCATTTAAGCACAGAAATTTGTAGCACTAACACACAATTTTTCTCTGCTTAATGACAGTTGCTAGCTTGTTACTGACATACTAACTTTAAAAGATGAGAGTGATACTTATGAAATCTTCTAACCAACAAAGGGGCTAAAACCTAGAAAAAAATACGATATACTTTTTTCCATTGTCAGTAACAGGGTCGTAACGGTTCACACGCGACAAAATTGCTCATATGGTCTACCACCCTTCCGTTACCTTAAAACCCTTAATTTTACACTTGACAAGCTACCACTGATCTACTGCAATCCATCCTAAAATAGTATGGCACGACATATAAATATTGGTGAAAAAAAAGTAAAGCTACTCTATAATATGTTAAAGAATAATAAAGCAATTACGAGAAGGCACTAAAACATTTTCTCTAGTGCCCCTGGTATGAATAAAAAATTAATAAGCACGTACGCATAAACAATATAAAAAAATTTAATAATCATCACAATATCACATAGTGTAAACTATAATATAATATAAAAATATAAAATATAAAGCAGTCTATATATTATAAAGTAAAACCTACTAAATAAAGCATAACAAAATCACTACTAAAATGAGCTATTGGAAATTGACACATATTTTGTGAGAAGTTCGGAGTGAGATAAATTTTAACCACCGGATTTTTTAAAGTTTTGGTAATATTTGATTTTTAAAATATATAGGCCTTAAAAACGGGCCTTTGTATAAGCATTACACAATCAAATCCCTTTTGGGAAAATTCCGAGTACTTTACTGAAGTTATCTGGGAAGAAGCGAAATTTGAAAAATTTGTTTATATTTTTCCATTCCTTTATATGAAGAGAATGTTTGCACTTTTTCATTGCCACTATTTCTCCTCTACAAAATGGCATTATTAGTTTCTAAATTGGACGTTTTGATGTTTTGCTCCCATTATCATTAATTAATTTTTTTAAATGAGGATCTGAAAGTTTCACCTTGGATTTCTTAAGAGCTCGTCATCCTAAAAACAAATATGTGTCACAATTGTTATATTATTGAACGTTTCGACGATAAATTACATCATCAAACATACCTAATAATCTGCCTTAATATTCAATATGGAAAAGTCAGACAGAATTTAAATAATAAATTCAACGTGACTATGAGACAAAACATTAGACTCTAAACTATTATAACAGATTTGTGTTGACGTGTTTGTTAGTGATTGATGTTATAGCTATTTTTTGCTTTTGTAATTTTATAGGAAAAATGTGTATATTAGTAACTAATAAACACATCAACATAAATCTGCCATAACGGTTTAGCATCTAATGTTTTGTCTCATAGTCACCTTAAATTTATTATTTAAATTCTGACCGATTTTTCCATATTGAATATAAAGGCAGATATTAGATACGTTTGATGATGTAATGTTTTATCGAAACGTTCTATAACATAACAAATACATACATAGCTGTTTTTAGAACGACGAGTTCTTTCGAAAGCCAAAGTAAAACGTCCAGGTTCGTATTTAAAAAATAATGCCATTTTGTAGAGTAGAAAAAGTGGCTTTAAAAAAATTATAAGTTGTTTATAATCGATCTTTAAGTAAAGTAAGGACAAAATAAAAACAAATTTTCCAAATTTTGATTTTTTTCAAATATCTCCAGAAGTACTATAGATGCGTCTTTTTATTAGAGAGCGTTTTTTGTTTAATTATTTTTTTAGTAAATAATTGAAGAATTAAAAAACTGAAACCGTTGAAATATTTATTTTTCTGTTTCTTCGTTAAGTCAAAGTTATTATTTATTCTAATGAACATATAGGAAAAAAAATATTTTGAAAATTCGATGGTTAAAAAAAAATACTGCTCCGGATCCCTCAATTCTCACTTTCCAATAGATGTAAGATCTACCTCCTTACGTTACGTCTCATGGCTTATTTAAAATATTGCGGAAACTCCGCAAATATCTCCTTAAGTAAGTGCTGGTCTCTTTTGCTAAGACCACTCTCTTCACAGAAGATTCTTGTAAAACACTTTAAAATGTCATCGATTCTATGTCTATGTTCGTGATAGTTTGTATTCCTTAGTACTCTCCTACACAGTTCGAGGTAGCCATTACGTTTCTAAAAAAACGTAAACGACGCATACATTAGCAGTAGAATAAAAATCAGTTAAGGAGGAGGCCTAATTCTCGAAACGGGGAAGCAAATTCACCAGTACTTGCACCCTAGCAGTAGGGGTGCGCAAAATAATCGATTAATCGGTTAATAATCGATTAATCGAAAAATCGAAATATTTTCGATCATCGATATATTTTCGATCATCGATATATTTTCGATTAAAATAGCTCTTTTTCGATTAATCGGAATGAAAATATTTTGCGACAAAATCAACGATATAACTTGGCTGTGTTTCCGTGCGCTTTTTATATTAATATTATGCTTAAGAGCGTTTTCACACGGCACCATATATCGCGCGCGATAAATGGTCGCAATATTGCTTTACACCAAATGATGTGTTCTCTAATATCGCTTGTGTGTGAAAATGGCTCATTAGAAAACACATAATTTGGTGTAAAAGCAATATCGCGCGCGATAAATGGTCGCAATATTGCTTTACACCAAATGATGTGTTCTCTAATATCGCTTGTGTGTGAAAATGGCTCATTAGAAAACACATAATTTGGTGTAAAAGCAATATCGCGCGCGATAAATGGTCGCAATATTGCTTTACACCAAATGATGTGTTCTCTAATATCGCTTGTGTGTGAAAATGGCTCATTAGAAAACACATAATTTGGTGTAAAAGCAATATCGCGCGCGATAAATGGTCGCAATATTGCTTTACACCAAATGATGTGTTCTCTAATATCGCTTGTGTGTGAAAATGGCTCATTAGAAAACACATAATTTGGTGTAAAAGCAATATCGCGCGCGATAAATGGTCGCAATATTGCTTTACACCAAATTATGTGTTCTCTAATATCACTTGTGTGTGAAAATGGCTCATTAGAAAACACATAATTTGGTGTAAAAGCAATATTGCGACCATTTGTCGCGCGCGATATAATATGGTGCCGTGTGAAAACGCTTTTACGGTCTAAAATTTAAATCGCCCGCCGCGCCGTCCGGAAAGTTAAGTGGTAATGTGGTAAAGCGCTGGAATCGCAATTACAGTGTCATTTTTAGTTTAATTGAAGTCAACGAGTAAGATATTTCAGAAAAACTGAATTTTCTCGATTTCTATTAATTTATTGTTTTCTGACTCTATTTGAAGAGATATGTGAAAATAAATTTTATTTACAACCATCCATGTAATAATGACATTTCATCTATCTTTAAGAGGTGGAAAGTTGACGTTTTTTAATTTTTTATAATAATTGATTATTTTCAATAGGGCGATTTGAAAAAAACGATTAATCGATTAATCGATTAATCGATTAATCGATTATTCCGATTAATCGCCTAATTTCGATTAATCGATTATTTCGATTAATTCAATTAATCGATTAATCGATTAATCGAAAATAATCGATTAATTCATGTCATCAAAAATCGATTATTTTTTTCGATAATCGCACAGCCCTACCTAGCAGCATCTTTCAGGGAACGTTCCCGTGTATCCAGAATTTGGTCTCAGTCATTGAAACATCAAATAGTAGTTTGTACAACAAGAGTGGAAATGATGTCCACATCGCACGAGGAAGTAAATTGAGCACGACGCCGTAGGCGGAGTGCTCAAACTTCCGAGGGCAATCCACTCGAGTTGAACAGTATATTTTTTCTACGACCAAACTTACAAATCTTATGCTAAAAAATGTATAAAAAAGTTTTCAGGTTGCCGGGCTCGAACTCACGACCATTGGTTCCATAGTCGCTCTACCTCTCGACTATCGAAACGTTAAACTAATTATGGGAAAACCAACTGATAAATGATGCTACATGAAATTAATTTTCTATGCACATTCAGCAGGTTGCATTATTGATAAATCTATTATAAATGCGTCTAGATTTTATTATATTGAACAAATGAATAACAAATTGTACCATACACATTTAAATGATATAATTTAGTGTCTTGAAAAAGAAGGCGGAGCCACAGTAAAAATAATATACTGTGATTGGTCAGTACTTTTAAAAACAACAATGGCTTTTCTGTAATTGACTACTGTGTATGGTCAGTTTCATTACCTATCTAGGATTGTTATACAATTTTGCCGCACAGTTAACTGGAATAGCCTACTTTACTCGCCACTTATGTGTAAAGGAAACAGCAAATTTCCATGTGGGAGTAGAAAAAAAATATTTCATAATAATTCAGCGCTTCACTTGTTACATAACAGAGATATTTTAATAAACAGGGTACAAAAGTAACCAGTACAAAACTTACCTTATCACCTGGGGAAAGATCAGCAATGTTCCTAACTATAATATCAATCAAAACTTTGGTATCGTTGGTATAAAACAGTTCGGCTGTAGAGTTTCGGCTAAACAAGTCTTTAAAAAGCTTGAGTAAGGAATGTGGAGGGGCAGGTTCGTGGTCAAATATCCTGATTGGGTCCTCTAAAATAGTATATGACCCTGTATAATCAGTTGGGAAGGACAGTTTTTCTTTAATTCAAATTCAAAATAGGACATTTCGCAACCAGTGGATAAAATGTAGCTCTTTGACATAATCCTTACTGTATTACATGTCAAAATATACCCATACGTTTATGTAGAAATAATCTAAGCAGATCTGGCCCTTAATACATATTCTAAATTTAACGTAAATGCAAATTTCTAAAGCCCTTAATAATAATTTATTTAAATTTAAATCGTTGAGTCAGTGGCGGCTCGTAAGGTGAATTAAGTGAAGGGGCTCTTCAAAAAAAAAATAAAACCAGGAGGAAAGTTTATTGTACCAATATGACTACCATTTTAGCCCTTAAAAAAAATTATGTTCGAATTAATAATATTAATTTAATCCGAATGTAGCTATGCATAATAAGACCACGGTTAACTCCGATGGACAATAATTATAAACACTCGTACATTTTGGCGCGCCCCAGTCCACCGCGTCCGTTAGCTGAAAGGAAGTGAAGACTCGACGCCCAACATGGCTTTGATATTCAACGTTGCTATGGTTACGTGACGTCAGTCACGCAAACTGCATGTAACAATTTGCGTTATGATGAAGGGCAATTTAAAAATAGATCAGTCGTATGCACCATTGTTTTAGCATTGGTTTGCCTAATCTTAAGGTATTTATTTTGAAGCTTGTGATTAAAAAGTTCTGTTTTTATTTTTCAGTTCAGTAGTGTACGTACTACGTACCTATTTAGTTGTGTGTTTTAAAAATGAACCCAATTAATGACATAATTTGTTGGAAACTCCATTCAGTCGTTGGACAGATGAGGATAAGAGAGACGTTTTGTTACACGGGTTTTTAGTCAATGTTTGTTTAAGTACCCTCACTATACCTAGCCACCACCATTTTTAAGACCACGAGCTGGCACTGCGTTGTGTGCCATAAATCACTTAAGTGCTACTTTATGTCCTTGATCTTATGCCATTTACACCTCATATAAAACCCATATATTGTCCATGGGCGCCCATAGGGAGGGGCGAGGTAGGGCGGTTGCCCCCTCTCCCCCCGCTGGATTCTGGAAAACGGCGTAGTTATACGTTAACTTCCTTTTTTTCGAGACTACTTTTCATAAGAGTATAAATGACAAGGACTTTTAATTTCAAGTCACTTTCGACAAGATCGGCGGGGGCGAAGAAGTTTTATAGTTTTTTGGCTGGTCAGATACAAAGAAAATTGCAAACTTACCTTCTCTATTTAAAAGTAGCAAGATCTTTTCACAAAACGTCTTGGCCATTTGCCTCTCTTCCAAAACGGCTAAGATCGGATTAAAATCGTCGTCATCGAATTGTAAATTAAACGAAATTATCAGATTTAAAAATAGATCTGGTATTTGTTCATCTAGATCTGTATCTGGGGGAGATTCTATATTGTCTAGGACGAAGGTAAAAAAGTGTTGGCCCAAATATTCTGAAATTGATATAAAACAATGAATAAGAAGATTTTTCTTATTCTTAAAGATGGATATATGGTATTTGCTAAGATTAATGGTAGCAAAATATTTTCTCATTTTATTTGCGTACCTTCGTTCTGGTTATTTATTTAGTGCAGGTCGGCAACGCTGCCTATATTCTTAGAAATGGCATTTAGTTTTCCGTCGGTCGGTTTTTAGTTTATGAATTAATAGGTTATATTTTACTTACCGAAGTTAGTTATAGGCATGGGTTCGCCCATTGAAAACACCATGGTAAGTAATAATGAAGAGTAATTTAGCTTTGGAATGTTCCGAGGATTTGACATCATATCTCTAAAATAAAACAAGTCCCTCCATCATTTTTAGATTATATCAAATATTACAGGAATTACAAAATTAATGTAGACAAAAACTGATATATTATTTATGGGGATGGCCAATAAACAATAAATTTCCAAAAAAGTTAAAAGAAACCAATTTTAAAAAATACAGGGCGATTCCTAAGTTGATACTTCTTTTTTAGCTGTGTAGAGAAGGCATTAAAATAAACAACATTTTCAAATACCTTTTTTCAAAAAACTCAAAAATAAGGTACGTACATTCATTTATTACACTATGGATCAAATACGGTTCTGCCTAACTTGCCCGTTGAATAACATTAAGAACACTTCTGGGTATAGGATAAGCCCGCAAGGGAAAGCGTTCTGCGTATAATCTCGAAGCAGCAGCCGCACTTTGACGACACTCACCGTAAATTAGCAACTAGTTCAAAATTAACTCGCTTCAGAAAAACACACTGCAGCGGATTGCCAAATAACTGACCACCGACCCGTAAATTGCATGACTAATAAGACAAACAACATAAAGTATAGCAGGCTACGTTTTGATGACCAGGCCCGCACTTAGATTTTTTACTTCTGTATCTCGCCTATTTCTGAGTTGTTTGAAAAAAGGTATTTGAAAATGTTGTTTATTTTAATTATACACAACTAAAAAGAAGTATCAACTTAAGAATCACCCTGAATATATTTTTTTAATGAAAAGGGTAAAGAGGTACACGCTAAAAATCCTATTTCTTACCTGGCTAATTCTCCGGGAAGTACCGAATTTAACATTATATTTATAACAGTCTTATCTAAACTACATAACACACCAAAAGCTTGTAACAGTAGCTGCCTTATAGACCATCGCACCTCCATTTGATAATACTGTATTAAGGTGGTTATCACCTGATATTGGTCTGATGATATCACGTGGCGTGATATGCTCGTGTCTGCATTAGACTGAAACAGAAACACACTATGATAGTTAGGTATTTAATATTGCGAACATAAAGAATCCAAAAACATATTTGCACTGCTGTTTAGTGCGGCGAAGTACAATTATTATTAAGTTATTTTTATCTACATAGAAAAAATAAAATTTAATTTTCTTTTTTCTCCGTATAAGATAAAAAATGACATTGATCTTCTGTACCCAAGCTTATCAAATCTTTCAAAAGCAAACTAATTGACAGACGACAGAGCGTTTTATTTTGTGAAAAACAAGTGAAACACAAGCCTACTTGTTGATGTTATAAAACTTTTAAAATGGCGCCATCTATTGGATATTTAGGAAGCTTTTCAATTAAAAAATATTGAAACAAAAATAATAGAAATGCACATTGCACATGCCTCATTTCACAATAACATCGACAAAGAACGGTGGTGATGGAAAAATTATTGTTACTTAATTAAAACCAGTAGTTTCTAATGATTGTTTATAGATAGATTATGTGCATTATCAGCTACTGCGCAAACCAAAAAAAGATTCAATAAGTTAGTTTTAGTTAGAGCCTTGGAGCTCGGGTCTAAAAGTCTAATTGCAACTTAATTTTTCGTCTCACTTTTGAACTCTTAATTTAAATTTTTAAATAATGTATTCTTGGCTTAGATTACAAAGGTCTTGTAGGAAACGTTTAGTTTGGCCTTAAACTTTTCCTTCTAACAGTCCTGTTTTATATAGAGATTAAGGTTTCGGACGCATATCGTTTTAGTTATTGATGTATGATGCAATTTTATAGGAACACGACTAAAAAGAATAATATTTTATAGTATTTTTATATTATATACTTGTCTGTTCCGTTTTCCCATTTTTAGAGCTATTTTAAATCAACAAAAATATAACCCAATGCAATAAAATATTTTTACAACAAAAACAAAAAACAAAAAACAATTATAGTATTTATTTTTAAAGAGAAAAATTAAAGTAACAATTTTATTTGAAACATTTTTAATGGAAGTGTGATAATTTATAATTAAAAAAATAGTGCGGGAAGAAACGAGAATGCTTTATTATGAACCTACAAAACGGCACTTAAGAAGGAGTATTTTAAAACCTAAGCATTTGCACCAAAAACTGCTCTAAGATCTACGCTCCTAAAATACATGATTTCTAAAAAAATCATCAATTTTGGCGTGGTGAGCGATATTTACTACCGAGCCCGTAAAACGCTGGTTAGAGTCATACATACGTCTTAAGTTAAAATTTTGGATTGACACCAATATTCATATTTTTCACAAATATAAAAAAGAGCCAGCTGGGAACATCAAAAAAAAAGTAAAAAACACATTTACAAAAACAAATTTAATGTAGAGGAGGAGAGGTAATAATTTAATTTTCGAAATTTGATAGTAGTTAGGTGTATTTTAAACGAACTTTAGGTGTGGCTCTGAAAATTTTTGGCCTGCGGCGCTTTGCCGCCTTCTTCACTGGTTACAATATTATGAAATACATGTACTCCCGACTGTCCCTCTCTCCAGAAAAATATGTCCTACTTACGCCTACTGAGCCCCCCCCCCTCAGAGCTGTGAGTTACTTAAAGTAACTAGATACTTAGTTCTTTTTTAAATCACGCCAAAAGGAACTGTAACTTCGTTACTTTTGAAAAGTATCTTGTATCTAGTTACTTTTTAGAAGTAACTATACACATAAAAAGTAACTAGATACTTTAAAAGTGACTTAGATGCTTTTAAAGTAACTAAGTTTCTTTTAAAGTAACTAAGTTACTTTTAAAGTAACTAAGTTAGGTACTTTTAAAGTTCCTCTAGAATACCAATAATGCACACGTGCCGTCCATCAGATGATGATCAAGGGACGATCGATGGCCGTTAATCAGATTTTCACGAAGGGACGAGCGCCGAGTTGCGACAAAAATATCCTGACATTAACAAGGTTTTCTCAAATATAACAAATAACAACTCGTTGCCTTCTTCAGCTCCCGTGGAGCGTTTGTTTTCATATGCTACTTTCATTAATGCTCCTCACAGACATGCCCTATTAGATGAGAATTTTGAAAGGTTGGTACTTTTAAAAGCCAACGGGGCATTTTAAAAACGTTCTGAATTTTTTTGGTTCCTAATAAAAGTTCCTAGTATATTTTAATTTGTTACTTCAGTTATATTTATTTAGTTTTGTTACTTATATTTATTTAATAGGTTTTTTTTACTTATCTTTTCTTTCTACTTTTATTAGAAATGTATTAAGTTTGTAAGTATAATAAATTCGTATTTGTTATACCCTTTTCATTTACATGTTATCACTACCTGGTAAATTTATGGTATCTAGTTCAAAAGCATCTTAGTTACTTTTAGAGTTTCGTAATTACAATTAAAATAACTAGTTACTCAAAAGTATCTTAGTTACTTTTAGAGTATCGTAGTTACAATCAATGTAACTAGTTACTGTAAAAGTATCTTAGCTACTATAACTAGTTACTTTAATTAAGTAAATAAGAACTAAGTTACTTTTAGGTAAAAGTAACTACTCCTTATAAGTATCTAGATACATTTGTGCAAAAATATCGAAAAAGTAACTAGTTACTTTTCCGAAGTAACTTTCACAGCTCTGCCCCCCCCCCCCCCCCTCCGAGCATATTTTCTGGCTACGCCACTGTACCTAACACCAACCTTTTCTAAGATAGTGAAATTTAAATAAAATTACATTTTCTAAACCTTTACTGTCTTGTGTATTTTAAATACCAATGCAGTTATTGTACTCTACCGCGCCCTATACTGCGACCCTCCAAATTAAAATACAGACTTACCAAAATTGATATAAGTTCTGTAATATACTCTTTAATAACACCTTCGTCTTCGTGTAACATCCAACTTCTCTGTTGAGAGTCCTCTTTACAGCTGGTCAGTTCATTAAAAATAATTTTCAACCGACTGGCATCATGTGTTTGCTCTATTTGACCATCGTCGACGACTAAACATGTCTGAGAATGTGACAATATTGTGCTAAAATACAGTATTTACTTCATTAGAACAAGAATGATTTTACTAAACTAAAATATAAAATAAGTTACCCACTCACTTGGAATATTGTGACGTCTGTTAAAACCAATAAGGAACAAGCATATTATAGATATATCTTTATTATTATAAGCGCAAGACAACATGAGCTTAAATGCAAAGTTCCATTGGATTTTTCCAATTTTAATTCATCCTACATTGCGCGTTTACTAAGCTTACCTTAAATATGGAAATATCGACGCAGGCAGCAACTCATGCAACCCCTGTATAACAGTTTCCACTGCAACACGCGACATCTCATGTGAGAGATTTGTGTTTATTCTTACACTCTCGACGAGTTCGTATACAGACTGTGCTGTTATCACAGGTGATACATTTGTTGATGACACGGTTATATCAGACTTCTTTATTTCATATGAATCAGACCTAAAAAGGTATAAAAAATCTTAGAGATTGATGAAATTACTAATTCAATAAGCATTATGGTGAGTCTATATTAATGGATAAATATCTATTTTGACTATAAATATTATTCACCTTTTGGCATCGTAAATTTCAGACTTCACTTCTTCATGAATATTTTCAATGCTTTTTCTAATATTATCACGGCTTTTTGTGAGAGGTTTTATCGGTTCTTCTACTACAGCTCTGGTACGAGTGTTTGACTTTAAGGTATAAAGGTTAGAATCCGAATTTTTATAAGGTATGTCGCCATCAGAGCCAATGGAGTTGTGAGAGTTTTGGTGATCAGGAGTCTGTTCCATCTGTTAAAGAAAACTTTATGTGAGTTTCGTCACGCTGTCGAGTATTTTTCACTGGCGTTGTTTATTCAAGAACTAAAGCTATCAAAATTATTTGTTTATTGAGAGATATTAAAATAAAGTTTGTACGTTTAAATAAATAGGCTAAAGTTATTTGTCATGTAACAAAATGATTTTTAATTCAAAAATTTACTTTTTGGAAAATAATTTGTAAAGATAAAATATTTTAGTGCTTCTAAATGTGGGTTAAATCTGCAAATCCATTAAGTATATGACAAATACAGTGTCAAGTGTGGTATTTTAATAGTATCTTTCATTGAGTACTTAATAGTCTAAAATATATTACCTGTCTTCTTATTTCCCTTAATCTCGCCATAACCTCAGTCTTTGTACCCAATACCATCTCCTCACTATCTTTCCGTTTCAAATTCTCCATGGCCATGTCCAAAAATTTAATGTAAAATGAAGGGTTTACTGTAACTGTCTCAACGTAGTTTGATGGAATATATCCCAGATCCCCTTTCTCGTTAATGACTTCCCACCAGTTTTTATGTTTTGTGTTGGTTTGTTGTAGAAGGAAATATTCGTTGGCTTTAAAGCTGACAGTTTTGGCATAGGTGGCTTTAAAATCATATAGACTGTGTAACATGTCCAGTTCACCTAAGAACATTTTTTAGAAGTGAAAAACAGTCCTAAGGCAAGGTTTGTTTAAAAAAATATGTAGGAAGTTGGTTATCCTTGTAGGTTCCAAAAGATATTTTCCGGGCTTCTTATTATTTTAATTATATAGGTATTATACCGGCTTCTCAGTAATAAAGTTTATCTGTTTTCAGCGATATAAAAAGCGCGGATATTCAAATATATTAAAAAATTTACATCAATCAATGAACACAAACGATATTTGCTAAGAAAAAGTAAAAAAATAAATCCTAGGAATACAGGCCACTTACCCATAACCAAGGTGGTCTCTGACATAATAATTTAGCTTTCAAATCGAATAATAATGTGACCTAATAATATTTTTTTTTAAATATAAGAGAAAGTACTCCTGTCACACCTACTTTTTGTTTACGTTTTTTGTATGGTTGCTAGCGACATCTGTCAAATATGCTGAAAGCCATCCATGGCACTAACTTCGAAAATACAGTCTAGATATTTATGCCAACTGCTCGGGCGTCTCCTTAATTTTTTTTCAAAGCGCCCCCCTCATAAAACGTTGAGTTTTCTGTCATTTACAAAAAGGAAACCAAGAATAGCCCGCCGGAAATTTTAATCGAGAACCCATCGACCCTACCTAAGCACGACCCCTTATTTCTCTGTGGAGAACACTTACTTTTGCACCATCTAGTGAGGATTTGTAAAAATATAAATAGCAGCACTTTAAAACAGCTGATTTTGACTTTTAAATTCTTCATATTATTTTCACACATTAGTGAGGTGTGACGTTTATCAATTTTGTAAATTTACAAAGTAATTTTTATCTATTTTAAATTAATGGACTGGACGATCTAAATCCTCATACGCGTTAATAGTTGTAGCTTTTATTGTGGACCATGGTAGATTGTGAGAAAGAAGAAGCAATCAATTTGGTAAGAAAACTTGTTAATAAAATATAGTTTGATATTGATTTTGGGATTATTTTAGCAACACGAATTTGAATGGGTTTTAAATCAAGAAATTCATAAAGGTTTAGACCAGATACATCAAATATTAGTAGTAAGTACATGCTAATTTATTGCGTTTTAGTATTTCTACTTTAACTATTCATTATACCCTTGTTTATATTTATTTACACATTGTATTATTAATGTGCTAATTTACTCATTTATATTTTATAGGAATGTGCAAGGCGATTTCCTGTAGCGCTCTATGGACATGATAACTCTAGTAAACAGGATAAGTTTGTACTCTCAGTGCCAGTTGATCAATTAAAATGTATTGTTACCTTAACTGGGGATAGTATTACTCATGCAGTAAGTATTATTACTGTCTTTGTATATATGTATACATCTCAATTATTATTATTTCTACTTTATATGCTTAAATAAATTATGCTCTATTCTTGCAGGATATTAATTTTAAAGTAACCAGACAAAATTCTGCAACCATTGTAAGAACTACAATACAGAATGAATATCCTTGGAAGTTACAGCAAGTACAAGATGCTGCAAATCATTTACAACAAGCAATATATCATATTGACGATGTTGGAAAAAATTACAAATTCAAGTAAGAATAAATGTATATCTAAAAAACTTAAAGGGAAGGTAATCTATGCTAGCATACAATCATTGTCATTGAACTGATAATTTAAATTTTTATAAATTGAATTGTATCAAAATTGTACTTAATAGACAATTTTTTAGATCATCCGATGAAGTACTACACATATTAGGAAATATTTTGGGTAGTTTACAGCGGGGAAGAACAAGTCTTATTGTGCCAAGAAAGAAAACAATGGACGATTTAATAAAAAGTCGAAATATGGTACGTTTATTGGGGTTTCTGGTTTGTTTGCCCTTTTTTTTATAAATATGCATAAGTTATCAGTTTCTACTTGTTAACAAAGGTACTTAAACAATTTTTCTATTTACAGAAATCCCTATCACCAAACTTATCTGAAGACTTAGCGATCAGTTTCTACATTCAAAGCCATAAGTTGATATTTGCAATATACCAGCTGATTAACAGTCATGGGGAGATGAAGTACGAGTCTACCCATGCAGAGTGCTCAGTGCCTTGGTTGAATGAGGTACTCGTATTGTTCACAGTAGCAATACAATTGTGTCAGCAACTCAAAGATAAGGTAAGAATAAAAATATATTAATTATAAATTTGATCTCTGAATATTCCCACATTTATCAAAGTTATGCATGTATCTTACAAAAATTATATAATATGTGTATGTATACGATTCATGGTGAGCAATCTATTAGAATTCTAAATATCTTTTAATAGGTTCTTGAATAACTTTGTTTTTTAAGTGAATCATTATTGTTTTACCAATATGTTGCTTAAATACGTGCACTTTTGTATCATCGGTATTAAATTTGATTGATATGTATTTAAAATCATTAATATTTTTGTGCAATCACTCATTTCTAAATGCCACTGATCTATAGAAAATATAAACACAATCATGTGTTACGAAATTAATTGCATATTATATCCTTTTGTAAATATTTATTTTGTATTTAAGAATGTTTTTTATTGACATTTAAATTAACACTTTTGTTTGACAGGTATTTCAATTTTTACATTATGTACCTTCATTATTATTCTGTTAACTTTGGCTGGGGCTAGTATAATAAAATTAACACTTCCTCAGTGGCGTAGCCAGAGAATATGCTCGGGGGGCTCAGTGGGCGTAAGTCAGATTTTTATTTCTGGAGGGGGGGACAGTCGGGACTACATATATTTCATCATATTGTACCTAGTGAAGAAGGCGGAAAAGCGCAGAATTTTCGGGGCCACGCCCAAAGTTTGTTTTAAATTCACCTTACTACTATCAAATTTCGAAAATTAAATTATTACTTCTCCCCCTCTGCTTGGTTGAATTAAATTTGTTTTTGTAAATGTTTTTTTACTTTTTTTTTTATATTTCTAGCTGGCTCTTTATTTAAAATAATTTTTTTTATAGTTGTAAAAAATAGAAATATTGGTGTCAATACAAAATTTTAACATAAGACGTATATATGACTCTAACCAGCGTTTTTCGGACTCGATTTTTCATGATTAAAAATAAAGTAAACATCGCTCACCACGCCAAAATTGATGATTTTTTCAAAATCATGTATTTTAGGAGGGTAGATCTAAGATCAGTTTTTGGTGCAAATGCTTAGGTTTTGAAATACTCCTTCTTAAGTGCCGTTTTGTATATTCATAATAAAGCATTCTCGTTTCTTCCCGCCCTATTTTTGTAATTATAAATTATCACACTTCTTCCATAAAAATGCTTCATTAAAATTTTTACTTTAATTTTTCCCTTTAAAAATAAATAACTAATTGTTTTGCCCAGCACCCCCCCCCCCCCCCCCCCCCCCCTACTCTAAAAACCCCACTGAGCTGCTTTATGAGTGGAGAGCATTGTCTCTTTTATCGTTATGTCTGAGACTGGATCAAAGTTACTAATAAAACTGAATTTGGTTTTTCAGATCTGCGTTTTTTCTCAGTACAAAGATTTTACCGTTGGATCTAGACCGTCGAGCCCAATAAATTAACCAAATAAAAAACTCACAATCTCAACCTAGCTTTAGATAGGTTTAAGTAGATTTAGTAAAAAAAAATGTCCTATAACACCATTTATCATAAATAATTTATGATATTGTCAATTCGTGTAAATCCATAAACAAATTTCTGTGGTAATCTTTTTACTGTGTATTTAGTTTAGGTAGAATTAACCTATACTTCCTGTACAAATGTAAAAATCTTACTGAATAATGAGATTTTTACAAAGGACCCCGCACAAAGCTTATGGGAAATGGCTTTCGGCTAATTTTTTTGAATTTTTAATATATTGTAGATCTTGACGTCCTGATTAAAAGTGCCCATGGTCGTAATACAATCCTATGACTAGTTTTGAGTTATAACCTTTTAAAGTTGGCAACTTCTTACTTTGAGATTTTATGCATTGTCTGGAGTTTTCACTTGTTTCTTAAAAACTAACAACTTTTTTATTTAATTTTTTGGTGGAAAAGTAGGCCTTTACGTTTTCATTCACTTATATAGAAATCAAATATGTACAGAATGTTGAATAATTTATAGGCGGATTAAATTATTAATAATAAAATAAATAAAATAGCTTTAATGTTTGCTTCCACCTGACTAGTAAGAGATTCTGTGTTTTTACAAAAATAAAAAAGTTGATAGTTTTTAAGAAACAAGTGAAAACTCCAGACAATGCATAAAATCTCAAAGTAAGAAGTTGCCAACTTTAATAGGCCAAAGCTCAAAAGCTAGTCATGGGATTGGATTACGGCCATGGACACTTCTAATCAGGACGTCAAGATCTAAAAATTTAGAAAAATTAGCCGAAAGCCAATTCCCATAAGCTTTGTGCGGGTCCTTTAATATGTCGTTGATCGATAAATAAGAGGCTGTTTTTTGATTTTTCACACAAAACTTGTCAATATACTTTTTCTAGGAAAAACTCCGGACGGAAAGTCAGTATAGTTACACATCGCAATATTTAGAGTCGGTCAATGGCGTTGCTTTCTCCATGTCATTTTAAGGAACTTTTTCTCCCTCTTTGTTACCTAATTTTGTAGAAATGGTTAATATAAGATCTTTGCGAATTTCCACAATGATTCACTAAATTCATTCATTCATACATGGTTTTCCTAAAAAAAGAATTCATGTTTTTTTAATAATATTGTAAAATATGTGTTTGTATTAAATATAGCTCTGCAAATTATTGTCCTTTTAGGAAGCCTTAAAAAATTACTACTTAAAGTTTAGAAGTTTTGAATATTTATATGTACAGGGTGTCCCAAATTCAAGCCTCATCATGGGTGTGGCAAAGTTGCGAACGTTTGTGCCCCCCAGTAATAACTTAGAAAGTTTGAGCTTTCTTTTTTACTTTGTGAAATATTCGAAAAAAAAACAAAAATTTTAAGTTTTTGTTTTTTTAGTTGATCTGACTTATTTTAACCCTTACAGAAAAACAAATACTCCTTTGCGAAAGCAACTTTTTTAGCTTTACACTATCGTGTTTTTAGAATTTCGGTACAATGTTTCGTGTTGAAAAACTAAAATCAAAAACTCAATTTTATTTAGAATATTTCAGAAAAGAAAGTTCAAATTTTTTTTACGATATTACTGAGTACAAAATTCCGCAACTTTGCCACCAATTGATCGATACTGTATTTCTTATAGTTTTCGAGATACCCATAATGAGCATCGAATTTGGGACACCCTGTACAGTAGTTTCGAAAATTGAACACTTGTGTTGATTGGAACGCTACAACTAGAAACGCTACTTCTTCAAACCTCCCCGTGTAAAACATCTTGGTCTGTGTTGCCTGCATTCCTGATGACTTAATCAAGTCACTGAAAATGCAGTCATTTAGAGTGATCTGCTAGGGTGAGGCAAGGTTAGGTTAGGTTAGGTTAGGTAAGAGTGGCAGACCCTTGGTTCTGGCCAAACGGTCTCACGTAGTCCTGATTAGGTCCGTTGTGATACCACACGTGTTCCGTAGAACCCACCTTCATCAGATCACTGATGGTTTATGCGACGTAACCGCGGAAGGATTTTAACAACTCATTCAAACCAGCCACTACTGTTCAGAAATCTGCTCAGCCGTCCAAGTTGTAAGTTGTTTAGTTCCTCCAGGCTATCGAAAGATGATTCACCCAGAGTAGTGAACCTCCTTCTTGCGAGGCCAGGGCATTCACACAGAAAATGTTGAATACTTTCTTCCTCTTCCTCATCTCTGCAGCTTCTGCAGAAGTCGTTAGTGGGTATTTGCATACGTTCGGCATGTCTACCGAAGAGGCAATGTCCGGTAACAACCGCAGTAATATTTCTCACGTCTTTTCGACTGTGTCTCAATAGCTCTGCGGTTCTCTTTTTATCGAATGTGGGCCACAGTTGCCTGGATGTACTACAGGTTGTCAACCCTGTCCATCTGTTCTGTGCAAGCTGCTTGGCCGTGTAGTCAATCTCCTCTTTGACCAATCCCAGTGGTTTGTTCACTGTATTGTCTGCTAGATCAGCTGGCATGCCTGCGCCCTCTCTTGCGAGCGCATCGGCAGCCTCGTTGCCATCTATTTTGGAGTGTCCAGGAACCCAGCACAGAATAACCCGATGTTGGTTGCCAAGTGTGCATAGATTGTTGCGGCATCGCTTTACGAGCTTTGATTTGAGGGTGAGGCAAGGACGACCAAGATACCATTTAATTCTTTGAAATAAGATTTTAAAAAATGACGTAGAGTTTCATGCGGTCGCCTCCCATACCAGCGTGAAACGCGGCATCGTTTACTGGCTTATCTAAGTAAAAATTTAATACAAAAATTGTACTAGGGGGTTCAAAAGAACTTCTAGTGTGGCGGATGATACCTTATGTTTTTTTCAAAAAAAAATTGAATTTTTTTTTTAAAGCGTCAATTATATAGATTCAAATTATATCATATGGAGAACATAAAAATAGAAATATTGCGGCTATTTATGTTAATTTCGTATTTTCCATTAAAATTACAAACGATGCCCCAATATTATCTTAAAAATCTCCACTGACGCCGCGCCACTTAATTCTTGTGAAATTCGTATTTATAATATTCTTTATATAAAAAAATACATTTTATTGCCATCGTCAGACGCAGGTACAATATACGCGATGTGGTGGAAATGCCCTATTTGTTCGCGATGACTCATCGACCACTGTTTGCTCTTAAATCAAACTGATTTATTTATATCAGTGTATGATACCAGCGTTCAATGTTCGAAGTTTTTAAATTATAGGATATTATTAACAAGCATATAATGTAAGCCATACTCATCAGAGTGTATTATGGTTCATTATCCGCGAGTCAAATTATATGCTTTATCTATAACCATTTACTTATTAAACATACGAAAGCGAAACTTTATTTTTCTACGACCACCTATGAAAATGAGAAAAAAGCACGGTTAACTTGGCTCGAAACCGCCGAATATCACCCGCGTGTTGAAAAAAAAATATTTCAACACTATTGTTGAAATACAAGGCACACTATTTAATTTAAACATAAATGGTGCCAATTTGACAGACCACCCCTATTTATTAAAAAGAACAAATTTTAGAAAGCAGTAATTGTAAAGTGTTTAACTTATTTATCATGTATTTGTCGAGTGATTCAAAATTAGAGTGTGAAAATACGCCATCTGAAATTATAAAAGATTTTAATGAGTAGGGGAATACTACACACAGTCTGCTACTCATAATATCACAATAAAGAAAACGTCTATTGACAAACTATGAAACCAGATAGTAAGTGGAACATAATCCTAAGTATGCAAATTTCAACACTAGTGTTTATATATTTTTTTTCAACACTAGTGTTGAAGTATTTTTCACACATCAAAGGCTTTTTTAATAATTTTTTGTGGTCGTAGAAAAAATAGTGTACATTACTTGTGTGAAAGTGATTATTATAATACTCGGAAAATTTCCGCACTCGGCTGACGCCTCGTGCTAAATATCTCCTCGTTTGAAAAGTATCACTTTCATCACTTGTTATGTAATATTCTATTACTATATAACACTTAATTATAATTGCCCTTGTATTATGCATAGCATAATGCTCTTACTTTCATAAGTATTATACGCTATTATGAAATGGGTATAGATAAAGATACTTCATGTATGTTGTCAAAAAAAGCTTCAAAATTAATTACTATACCTTGTGTATAAATTAGTGTCGTTATTTTTAATATTAAGACAATAAAAATAATTTTGAGAAACTGTTACATTGTTTGAAAAAGCAATAAATAAAGTTCATGTATCAAGGTGGTTTTTATACTTAAAAAAACAGGGGTTCTGAAAATTACTTAATATACCGGGTGCTGAGCTGTGAAAGTTACTTCAGAAAAGTAACTAGTTACTTTTTCGATACTTTTGCCCAAATGTATCTAGATACTTATAAGGAATAGTTACTTTTACCTAAAAGTAACTTAGTTCTTAGTTACTTAGTAAAAGTAACTAGTTACTTTTTCGATACTTTTGCCCAAATGTATCTAGATACTTATAAGGAATAGTTACTTTTACCTAAAAGTAACTTAGTTCTTAGTTACTTAGTAAAAGCAACTAGTTACTTTTTCGATACTTTTGCCCAAATGTATCTAGATACTTATAAGGAATAGTTACTTTTACCTAAAAGTAACTTAGTTCTTAGTTACCTACTTAGTAAAAGTAACTAGTTATATTGATTGTATTTACGATAATTTTAAAGTAACTAAGATACTTTTTAAGTAACTAGTTACTTTGATTGTAACTAGTTACTAAAAGTATCTAAGATACTTTTGACTAACTAGTTATTTTAATTGTAACTACGAAACTCTAAAAGTTACTAAGATGCTTTTGAACTAGATACCATAAATTTACCAGGTAGTGATAACTCATTTTCCTGTACACACTACCACTATTACCATCAGAAAACTAAACTAAGAAGTGTTAATTCGAACAAAGAACAAGTAGAATAAAATGCTTTCCAAGAAATTTCGCGTTCCAACCAGTTTGCTGTTGAACGCTCGCGACTCGCCGCTCGTCCCTTCGTGAAAATCTGATTAACGGCCGCCGATCGTCCCTTGGTCATCATCTGATGGTGTGCATTATTTGTTACTTTTGAAAAGTAACTTGTATATAGTTACTTTTTAGGAGTAACTATACACTTAAAAAGTAACTAGAAAGTAACTAGTTACTTTTTAAGTGTATAGTTACTCCTAAAAAGTAACTAGATACAAGTTACTTTTCAAAAGTAACGAAGTTACAGTTACTTTTGGCATGATGAAAAAGAACTAAGTTACTAAGTATCTAGTTACTTTAAGTAACTAGTTACTAACAAGTATCTAGTTACTTAAGTTACTCACAGCTCTGACCGAGGGACACAAAAATGTGCTACCTTTAAAATTTTTCCGTAATTTTTGAGGTAAAGATTTAAAAATGCAAACCCTCAAAACTCTTGCGGTTTATCCGGATATGAAATCAACTTTAAAATTTTAAATAGAAACACGTCATTTTTATTTTATGCTTAAATTTTATAAAAAACAAATTTTAATGGGGAGCCCGAGACAAATGCATGGTGACCTTTCCCTTGCAGCTATTTGGTTTGTACGTTACCAGCCGTGGCCGAGTAGCAGAATGCTGGGAGTCAGACCTATGGCGAAGCCAAACGTCAATTTCTCACTTTTTTTTATAAACAGACCTGTATTGTGTCTTTCTCCCTTTTCCTCAAATCGCAGAAGGCCTTATAAAAATACGTAACATATTACATTAATATAGGATTAAAGATGATGTAAAATTAACTTGTGTGCTGCGTAACGTGTAGCAATTACAAAGCAGTATTTTCGATCAGCCGGCATTTTTGACCCACCGTTGGAATGTCTAATTTTAGTATAGTAGATTCTGTAACGAGGTTGGAATGAAAATTTGATCCGAGTGGAAGATTCCGAACGCGAGCGTGAGGAACCACGAGTATCGAATTTTCATTCTAACCGAGTAGCAGACTATATTTTCTCCACGACCAAAAATACTATTCGCAATATTTGTAATTTCAGGTGGAGTATTATCCAGTTCCATATCTGATTCATCCGATTTTTCACTCGTATTTTGACTTGCACTAAAATTTGTCTGCTGACATTGACAGTTTCGAAATTCATGGCAACCTATGTCGTTTAGATCAATTACAGAATATTCATTCCGTATCTTGTTATGGAATGAAAATACACGCAAAACGCATAAGAAGCAAGTGTTTCAGAATAAATATTCCAACTCAAGAGCGAGAATTTTTACATTCTATTATCAAAAATGATTTTGGAATTATTGCATTCAGTAATGGTCGTGGAGAATAGTATATTACATAACAAGTGATGAAAGTGATACTTTTCAAACGAGGAGATATTTAGCACAAGGCGTCAGCCGATTGCGAAAATTCTCCGAGTTTTAGAATAATCACTTTCACACGAGTAAAATGTACACTATTTTTCTCACGACCACAAAGAATTATTAAAAAAACCTTTGATTTGTGAAAAAAATATTTCAACTCTAGAGTTGAAAAAAATATTTCAACTCTAGAGTGGAAATACAAGGCACACTATTAATTTAAACATATGATGCCAATTTGACGGACCACCCCTATTTATTAAAAAGAACAAATTTTAGAAAGTAGTTTAGTGTTTAACTTATTTATCATGTATTTTTCGAGTGATTTCGAATTAAAGTGTGAAAATACGCCATCTGAAATTATAAAAAATATTAATAATATACTAAAAAATCTATAACCATTCAAAACAAGCCGCGCTGAAGAAAATGTCATATATTATATTAACAAAGAATTTTTATTGGTAACCATAGCGTAGTGACTAGGGCTATGGTCTACAGGTCGAAAGGTCACAAGTTCAAATCCCATCAGGAGTATTTGACTTTTTTTTATGAAAACATTAAATAATTTATAGAATTAGGTATTTTGAATTAAAATCTTCCTTGTTGGATGAATTTTTAAAATTTAATCAAGGAAAGATGCATTAAATATAAATTTAAAAAATTCATCCAACAAGGAAGATTTTAATTCAAAATACCTATAAAAAAAAGTCAAATACTCCTGATGGGATTTGAACCTGTGACCTTTCGATCTGTAGACCATAGCTCTAGTCTTTACGCTATGGCGACACATAAAAATTGTATGTTTAATATATGACATTTTCTTCAGCGGGGCTTGTTTTCACTGGTAATAGATTTTCTAGTATATTCTTAACTTTTTTATAATTTCAGATGGCGTATTTTCACACTCTAATTCGAAATCAATCGAAAAATACATGATAAATAAGTTAAAGACTAAACTACTTTCTAAAATTTGTTCTTTTTAATAAATAGGGGTGGTCCGTCAAATTGGCATCATATGTTTAAATTAATAGTGTGCCTTGTATTTCCACTCTAGAGTTGAAATATTTTCTTTCAACACGCGTGTGATATTCGGCGCTTTCGAGCCAAGTTAACCTTGTTTTTTTCTCATTTTCATAGGTGGTCGTAGGAAAAAATGATTTCATAACGCTTTTCCATGTTTCTGACATTGTCAGGAAGTGTCAGACACAATACATGTCAACCTAACAAACTGACACTTCGACGAGTTATTTGCTTTGTCAGTTGTCAAAGGGATTTTTGAAAACGATCAAATTCTTTTACACTTTTATTTCATTTCAATTATCCGGCTAAACCATGTCTGAGGAAAGCATTTCTTATGGAGAGGATAAAGAAAATCTACTGTACATTTCCAAAAAAATCAATATTGACGAATTCGGAACGGGCGAGGAGGGATTGTTCAGGGAATCGATTTCATCCGCAGAATCTGAATTATCCTCCAAACCTATTGGGTCCGAGATACAGATTATAGAAGATATTAAAGAAACGGCATTTGATAATCCGGACGTGGCAGCGAAGATCAAGCCTTTTGTAAGTGTTTCTTTTTTTCGAAATTCTATTTTTTCTAACAATAAAACAGTAGTGATTTATTGTGCTTTTCGGAAAAACGTACCTACTCGTTAAACATTCATGCTTTTTCACTAAATTTTTATTTTGGATGAGGTGTATAAAGGAAAAATAAAGTTTTCTGTGATTGTACTAAATAGAAAAAAACTATAGGAACAAAAACAGGGACTTTATCGTACCTACGTCATAAAAATGGCAACTTGACAATGTTACCAATGTTCTCTAGAATTTTTATACTATAATACCATAAATAATAAAGTCTGAAAAGTAATCTAATAGAAATAATTGTACAAAACGAACTTATGCGGAAAAATAAAAATATCACCATATTATTTTCAAAGTGTTAACAAAGTTTTAAGAACAAAATCTATTATTCTAGAATAAACCTTTCAAATAGGCAAAACCGAAATTATTGACCGAATGCAATGACAGTTGAAGCCTAACCCAAATTATTGGTCGATCTTTCTGTGGTTTGTTAATATTTTTTAAAATTCATTAAAAAATATAATTTCATATATTAAAATGTCTACCAAAAAAACTAAGTATGTTGTAAAATGCTGTTCAAATACCAGTGTCAGTGATATTCATATCCATTTCAAGATTAAAGGCGCAGCTCATCAGACAAAAACAGTGTTTGAAAGTTTTAGGACTAACCTTTTTGAAACCTTGCCCTGATATTTGAAAAAAAATACTCAAAATTTTACAATAATTCGGATGTAAGAAAAAACACCGACATGACAAGTAACAAGATCGGTAACGATGCTCACTGTTACTTCTTATCAAATCGACGTCATCAAGTCATCATGCCCCTCTTTGCGATTTTAAAATTGGTCGAATTTGTGCATATTTTCAATGAGCTGCAGAAAACTCATGGTATGACCTAGCAACAATTTTATTGATGATAAACTTATCTATTATAGCACCGACTTAGCCAAAACTATCAAATATGAGAATAGTTATATTAAGTTATATAAATAATAACTACCATTATATTTTTAGAATATCAGATGGTCTTTTGGAATCAATGCAAATACAGGTGTTATTAATATCACCACTGACACAAAAAAAGAGTTATTTTTTTCAAGCGTTCACTTGGCGGTCCTTTACAACTACTGCACCAGAGAAATGCGACATTTAGAAGGACATGTAAGACCTTTTTTTAAATTAAGAACGTTATTATAATTAATTCTAATAACGAGTTAATAATTTATTATACATCATTAATGGACAATACGTTCAAGAAGAATGCACTCCCCAGAGCTGTGAAAGTTACTTCAGAAAAGTAACTAGTTACTTTTTCGATACTTTTGCACAAATGTATCTAAATACTTATAAGGAATAGTTACTTTTACCTAAAAGTAACTTAGTTCTTAGTTACTTAGTTAAAGTAACTAGTTATAGTAACTAAGATACTTTTACAGTAACTAGTTACATTGATTGTAACTACGATAATTTAAAAGTAACTAAGATACTTTTAAAGTAACTAGTTACATTGATTGTCACTAGTTACTAAAAGTAACTAAGATATTTTTGAGTAACTAGTTATTTTAATTGTAACTACGAAACTCTAAAAATAACTAAGATGCTTTTGAACTAGATACCATAAATTTACCAGGTAGTGATAACTCCTTTTCCTGTACACACTACCACTATTACCATCAGAAAACTAAACTAAGAAGTGTTATTAATTCGAACAGAACAAGTAGAATAAAATGCTTTCCAAGAAATTTCGCGTTCCAACCAGTTTGCTGTTTGACGCTCGCGACTCGCCGCTCGTCCCTTTGTGAAAATCTGATTAACGGCCGCCGATCGTCCCTTGGTCATCATCTGATGGACGGCACGTGTGCATAATTGGTATCCTAGAGGAACTTTAAAAGTACCTAACTTAGTTACTTTAAAAGTAACTTAGTTACTTTAAAAGTAACTTAGTTACTCCTAAAAAGTAACTAGATACAAGTTACTTCTCAAAAGTAACGAAGTTACAGTTACCTTTGGCATGATTTAAAAAAGAACTAAGTTACTAAGTATCTAGTTACTTTAAGTAACTAGATACTAAAAAGTATCTAGTTACTTAAGCTACTCACAGCTCTGATTGACCCTTAGACAAATATTTAAATAAAAACGAAATTTCGAAATAAATAACATTATTGCTTGCCCTTATTCTGGCTTGCCCTGTATAGCATTCCAATAAGCACGGCTTCGAAGTTAATGAGACAATAAAGTAAATAAAAACATACAATTACATACATTTAGAACAAGCTTACTATTAGAAAATATTTTTGCTGGCATTTTACAATTTTTTAGCAATCTGTAGTGAATTGCATATCTTCAGATGGTGATGGCGACTGGTTAGTTAGTTCTGACGTAGACAAAGATGGCTGTGTGATAGTGTGGTCTAGCAAAGATTTGTAAGTATACATTTTTATTGCTGATTATAAATTCCCAAAAGTTAGGAAATTATATATTTTAATAACTGATATTTCAGTACTATTGACATTGAATAAATTCTACCTTTACTAGGTGGAACTTCATATTTTAAAATATGAAGAAAACATTTTATTAAATAAATATAATAAAATAAAGTGGAATTTACCACATTATAGTGTTTTCTTCCTATTTTAAAATATTGACATTATTGGTAAAGGCCTCTCCCTAAAACATTTTTTGTCTTCCTTCTTAAACAAAAACAAAAGCTGTTTTTTTCGTAGGAAACCTGTTTACACCCTTTTTAACATCTATCCAGACAGTGGCGTGCTTTTAATGTCCATGAGCAAGTGCGCTAGATATCTTATAACTATCGGAGAGACTGACGAAGAATATTACAAAGTCGACTTCTGGCTGTGGACATTGGGAAACGAAACATCAGATGGTAAAAACAAATTATTTTTTAACATTTCTGGTGTCCAAACATTGGTTGGGATCATGGACGCCCAAAGAAACATTTTCAGACAAGGGGGGGGGGGGGGCTTTTTATTGTTTACGAGGGACAATGCGATGTAGAGAAAAACTAAAGAAAAAAATATGTGAAAAATTGTAATTATATATTTCAATTATTTTATGACATTTTGTTCTTCGGCTTAGGATTGAATTTAACACATATTTAATATTTGTTCTCCTGGTGAAATAAATACAGGGTGATTCCTAAGTTGATACTTCTTTTTTAGCTGTGCGTAGAAGGCATTAAAATAAACAACATTTTTAAATACCTTTTTTTAACTTAAAAATAGGCGAAATACAGAAGTAAAAAATCTAAGTGTGGGCCTGGTCATCAAAACGTAGCCTGCTATACTTTATGTTGTTTGTCTTATCTCTTATTGGTAATGCAATTTACGGGTCGGTGGTGAGTTATTTGACAATACGCTGCGGTGTGTTTTTCTGAAGCAAGTTAATTTTAAATTGGTGACTCGTGAAAATGGTAAAATTTGAAATCAATGAACTAGTAGATATGGTGCTAATTTACGGTGTGTGTCGTTAAAGTACGGCTGTTGCTTCGAGATTATACGCAGAACGCTTTCCCTTGCGGGCTCATCCTATACCCAGATGTCTTAATGTTATTCAACGGGCAAGTTAGGTAAAACCGTATTTGATCCATAGTGTAATAAATGAAAGTAAGTATGTGCCTTATATTTGAGTTTTTTGAAAAAGGTATTTGAAAATGTTGTTTATTTTAATGCCTTTTATACACAGCTAAAAAAGAAGTATCAACTTAGGAATAAGGTATGTTTACTTTAACACACAATGTTTTCGTATTTTTTATGCTCCTGGTATGTAAACGTGAATCTTATTTATTGTACAAGCAAAAATTTTTTTAAAGAATTACTTTTTTTGTATCGTTAGCTCTTTGGTCCTCCTAAACCCCATCCGCGGACATAATACTTTTAGGGTTACCACCTTTTCATTGTTGTTAACCTGAAGTTACCGCTATGGCTTTTATATTTCCCGCAATCTAAAGTGATTAAAAAAAAGTCAACACCCATAAAAACACTGACAAACCCGAACAAACCCAAGGAGGCCCTACCTAACCTACGACAAAAGGCCGTAACCTGGAGTCAAAAGGTTTCGACCTGGAGACACCGTTTCAACCTGGAGACTCCAAACCAAATCTGGAGAGGTGGCAACCCTAAATACTTTATATTCATATTTTTTTAAATTTTATTTTTTTTAAATACTCTCTATAATTATTTTTATTTCCATAGATGTATTTCTAGTTCACCGATCACATGGCCAACCTGTTAATATATGCTTCCACCCAGATATACAAGAACATATCATGTTAATTTTTCAACGACAAATATTCCTGTTAATTTGGGTAAGAATTATACGGTGTTCTTTCTTCTTTTGATCAAGAATAATTTTTTATAACCCTCGCACTACTGGTGAATTTGTTGGCACAGTCGCATGGGATAAAATGACAAATAACCAGAATCGATTTGTGTCAATGGATAAATATTTCAAATTGGTTTTAACCACTGACGTTTGTAGCGACTATGGTTATCATGACGTTCTCGATGTTTATTTTAACACTAGTGTTGAAATATCAAGGCACACTATTTAATTTAAACATATATTGCCAATTTGACAGGCAACCCCTATTTATAAAAAAAAAGATCAAATTTTAAAAACCAGTAATTGTAAAGTGTTTAACTTATTTATCATGTATTTGTCGAGTGATTCAGAATTAGAGTGTGAAATTACGCCATCTGAAATTATAAAAAATGTTAATAATATACTGGAAAATCTATTACCAGAAAAAACAAATCGCGCTGAAGAGAATGTCATGTATTAAACAACAAATCTTTAGAATAGAGCTCTAGTCTACAGATCGCAAGGTCACATGTTCAAATCCCATCAGGTGTATTTGACTTTTTTTTATAAAAGCATTAAATAATTTATAGAATTATTTTGAATTAAAATCTTCCTTGTTGGGTGGATTTTGGATTTCATTGTCTTCGCGTTCATCGAAAAGGATGTTTTAAGCGTTTCTTGTGCCGTGTAACAAAATAATTTAAAAAGAGCACATTCAAGGTTAACCAAAGGTATAAAAGCAGTAATTACCGGTCCATCGCTCCAAATCGCTTCAGGTTTCTAGCAAAAATAAAGAAAATAAAGAAATCTGACTATTTCACATTATGTTATGTAAACTATACATAAAAATGCTGACAAAAACTAAAGTTTCCATACCTATTTGTTTTTTTAATTATTTTTATTTAGCTAAATTAACTACCTACAATCACTTTACTTTTATCATCGAGATAGAATAAACAAGAAGGCGACATCACGTGACTAAAAGTGACCCTGCCTGCGCCCTTTAAAGCTTGATCTTTCTGTCATTCATGTAGTCAGCTGTTCGATCGATCATAATCGAGGTAGTTTTAGATTTTATGAGAAGGTTTTCAATTTTTGTGTAAAACTATTGCTACTGTGTGATAGATATTAATTATTTCTTGTGCCGTGCGAAGTTGTCCCAGCAGAAATGCGGTGGATAAGAAGAAAAAGGCGAAAATTACGATTCATAGGTTAGTATAAATAAATGGCAGGTCCGTATTTATAATCTTTGGGTGCTAATTGTTTCCTATGGTTTGTCAGTTGCAATTTTATTTAAATTATTAAACATCAACAAAAAATGTAAAAACAATATATTAACGACCTTCTAGTGAAAACCCAAAATCCAATTTATAGCTGATGACAGCACACTTGTCTCATCTTTTACCTTGACTCCCCAAACATCCGCTGCCGACGCACATCTTCGCAGGCAGCATGAAGTATTGCGCCTCAACAATGACCTGGAAGAAATTTTGGCTTGGGGAGACAGTAACCAAGTCGAATTTAATGCTAAGAAAACCCAGGCAGCAGTCTTCTCCAAAAAGGTTAACATTGCAGAACCGGATATAGTCATGGCAGGACACGCAATTCCCCTGGCACCGTCTATTAATTTGCTGGGGGTCAATCTGGGAGGTAATATGTCTTGGCATGATCACGTTGCCGCAATTGCCAAGGCAGCTGCACAGAAACTTGGTGTACTTTTCCGCACCAAAAGGTTGTACACACCTCATCAACTTTTGACACTCTACAAAGCCCAGATTCGACCATCATTAGAATATTGCTGTCATGTCTGGAGCTGTGCATCCAAGCACACCCTTCGGCTACTGGATTCCATTCAAAGGAGAGCCGTTCGTCTGATCGGCGACCCCGAGCTGACCAAGACCCTCGATAGCCTGGAGCATCGAAGACAGGTTGGTGATTTGGCTCTCTTTTACAGATATTTCCATGGCATGTGTTCGACTGACATTGCCCACTTGATTCCACCTAGAGCAATGCAAAACAGAAATACACGGCGAACCACTGCCGCTCATCCATATGTTGTTCAGCTTAGTACTCCTCGAACCTCATTGTTCAAGAATTCTTTCATCTGGAGAACGTCATCTTTGTGGAATGACCTTCCTGAGGTCGTGTTTCCCAAGGAATACAATCTTCAACGTAACACGTAATACAAGACCAACGTTAATCGCTTTTTTCGCACTCGCACCGCTCCCAGAGCGCCTTAAAGGATTTTTCCTACAGTGCAGGTGTTTTATCATAAAAAAAAAAAAAAAAAAAAAAAATTAAGTGAAAGCAGTTTTGGACGTTTTAGGACTAACTGCACTGCAATTTCAGCATTTTCTAGAATTGTTCAAAATAAATTTAATCAGGCCCTTATGAATCGGCCATATTAGCTTGATCCTTTGCCCCGCCCCCTGGTACCGTTTTTCGTAGACGAAATTAAATGGTAATAGCGCCTCCTTGTTTATTCTACCTCAATGACTTTTATTTACTACCTACAGCTGTTGTTGACAGCTACAGTTATTGCTGCTTAATATACGAAAGTTGGGCAACGTTGCAATACCAAATGTTAGATTCGATTTAATCTTTCCCTGGTCTAAGGATTTAATAATTTCTTTCCACTGACGTGTGGCGCATTTCATCTAGGTTTAGGGGTCTTTACCCAACTTTTTAAACGGTCGACTTAAAAAAAGTACAGAGAGTATTTACATTTACGTGTATTGTATTTATAAAACTCAAACACTTTTAGAATACAAAGATCAACAAGTTTCAAACCCCCTCCATCCCTCAGATCGTCAGCAAACATAACATAGGAGACCTCACCTCCGGAACCTACGTGCACAGGGTCCACGAGTGTTACGCGACGACTAGTAAGGGATGTATTCTAGTTTTTCGATCCACCCTGTATAGTAGAAATTACGATGAAGGGGAGCTGACCAATTCCAAGATTTTTATCAATGCTGTGAAAGTGACGCCAGCGTCTATTGGTGTGATCACTACATCTGACGGGTAGAGATTTAATATATTTTTTGTCTATATAGCGTCAAGTACATAGATACCATAAAAATCTGTGAATATTACGGTGCTCAATACAAGGAAGAATACTTATTTTTCCATCGTCATGTTCCCCTCTTTTACTCTCCCTGATAGCGCAAGTAGAAATTCCAATTTTGTTTTTCCTAAATATGTAAAAAAGGAAGTGGCGCGGGCGTAAAGAAAGTAAAAAAAAAAAAAAAAAATTGAGTGGCGAATGAAAAACTAAAAATAAAGATGTACCTGTGAATTTTGTACTTTCTAATTTCGAAACTCTAACTATGCCATTAGGACTTCCCCTCTTTTTTACTCCCTGATAGCGCAAGTAGAAATTACAATTTTGTTTCCCCCAAATATGTAAAAAAGGAAGTGGCGCGGGCGTAAAGAAAGTACAAAAAAAGATATTTTGAGTGGTGAAGAAAAATTTAAAAAAAGATGTACCTGTGAATTTTGTATTTTCTAATTTCGAAACTCCAACTATGCCACTAAGACTTCCCCTCTTTTACTCTCCCTGATAGAGCAAGTAGAAATTCCAATTTTGTTTTTCCTAAATATGTAAAAAAGGAAGTGGCGCGGGCGTAAAGAAAGTAAAAAAAAAGATATTTTGAGTGGCGAATGAAAAACTAAAAATAAAGATGTACCTGTGAATTTTGTACTTTCTAATTTCGAAACTCTAACTATGCCATTAGGACTTCCCCTCTTTTTTACTCCCTGATAGCGCAAGTAGAAATTACAATTTTGTTTCCCCCAAATATGTAAAAAAGGAAGTGGCGCGGGCGTAAAGAAAGTACAAAAAAAGATATTTTGAGTGGTGAAGAAAAATTTAAAAAAAGATGTACCTGTGAATTTTGTACTTTCTAATTTCGAAACTCTAACTATGCCATTAGGACTTCCCCTCTTTTTTACTCCCTGATAGCGCAAGTAGAAATTCCAATTTTGTTTCCCCCAAATATGTAAAAAAGGAAGTGGCGCGGGCGTAAAGAAAGTACAAAAAAAGATATTTTGAGTGGTGAAGAAAAATTTAAAAAAAGATGTACCTGTGAATTTTGTATTTTCTAATTTCGAAACTCCAACTATGCCATTAAGACTTCCCCTCTTTTACTCTCCCTGATAGAGCAAGTAGAAATTCCAATTTTGTTTTTCCTAAATATGTAAAAAAGGAAGTGGCGCGGGCGTAAAGAAAGTACAAAAAAAGATATTTTGAGTGGTGAAGAAAAATTTAAAAAAAGATGTACCTGTGAATTTTGTATTTTCTAATTTCGAAACTCCAACTATGCCATTAAGACTTCCCCTCTTTTACTCTCCCTGATAGAGCAAGTAGAAATTCCAATTTTGTTTTTCCTAAATATGTAAAAAAGGAAGTGGCGCGGGCGTAAAGAAAGTACAAAAAAAGATATTTTGAGTGGTGAAGAAAAATTTAAAAAAAGATGTACCTGTGAATTTTGTATTTTCTAATTTCGAAACTCCAACTATGCCATTAAGACTTCCCCTCTTTTACTCTCCCTGATAGAGCAAGTAGAAATTCCAATTTTGTTTTTCCTAAATATGTAAAAAAGGAAGTGGCGCGGGCGTAAAGAAAGTACAAAAAAAGATATTTTGAGTGGTGAAGAAAAATTTAAAAAAAGATGTACCTGTGAATTTTGTATTTTCTAATTTCGAAACTCCAACTATGCCATTAAGACTTCCCCTCTTTTACTCTCCCTGATAGAGCAAGTAGAAATTCCAATTTTGTTTTTTCTAAATATGTAAAAAAGGAAGTGGCGCGGGCGTAAAGAAAGTACAAAAAAAGATATTTTGAGTGGTGAAGAAAAATTTAAAAAAAGATGTAGGTACCTGTGAATTTTGTATTTTCTAATTTCGAAACTCCAACTATGCCATTAAGACTTCCCCTCTTTTACTCTCCCTGATAGAGCAAGTAGAAATTCCAATTTTGTTTTTCCTAAATATGTAAAAAAGGAAGTAGCGCGGGCGTAAAGAAAGTACAAAAAAAGATATTTTGAGTGGTGAAGAAAAATTTAAAAAAAGATGTACCTGTGAATTTTGTATTTTCTAATTTCGAAACTCCAACTATGCCATTAAGACTTCCCCTCTTTTACTCTCCCTGATAGAGCAAGTAGAAATTCCAATTTTGTTTTTTCTAAATATGTAAAAAAGGAAGTGGCGCGGGCGTAAAGAAAGTACAAAAAAAGATATTTTGAGTGGTGAAGAAAAATTTAAAAAAAGATGTAGGTACCTGTGAATTTTGTATTTTCTAATTTCGAAACTCCAACTATGCCATTAAGACTTCCCCTCTTTTACTCTCCCTGATAGCGCAAGTAGAAATTACAATTTTGTTTCCCCCAAATATGTAAAAAAGGAAGTGGCGCGGGCGTAAAGAAAGTACAAAAAAAGATATTTTGAGTGGTGAAGAAAAATTTAAAAAAAGATGTACCTGTGAATTTTGTATTTTCTAATTTCGAAACTCCAACTATGCCACTAAGACTTCCCCTCTTTTACTCTCCCTGATAGAGCAAGTAGAAATTCCAATTTTGTTTTTCCTAAATATGTAAAAAAGGAAGTGGCGCGGGCGTAAAGAAAGTAAAAAAAAAGATATTTTGAGTGGCGAATGAAAAACTAAAAATAAAGATGTACCTGTGAATTTTGTACTTTCTAATTTCGAAACTCTAACTATGCCATTAGGACTTCCCCTCTTTTTTACTCCCTGATAGCGCAAGTAGAAATTACAATTTTGTTTCCCCCAAATATGTAAAAAAGGAAGTGGCGCGGGCGTAAAGAAAGTACAAAAAAAGATATTTTGAGTGGTGAAGAAAAATTTAAAAAAAGATGTACCTGTGAATTTTGTACTTTCTAATTTCGAAACTCTAACTATGCCATTAGGACTTCCCCTCTTTTTTACTCCCTGATAGCGCAAGTAGAAATTCCAATTTTGTTTCCCCCAAATATGTAAAAAAGGAAGTGGCGCGGGCGTAAAGAAAGTACAAAAAAAGATATTTTGAGTGGTGAAGAAAAATTTAAAAAAAGATGTACCTGTGAATTTTGTATTTTCTAATTTCGAAACTCCAACTATGCCATTAAGACTTCCCCTCTTTTACTCTCCCTGATAGAGCAAGTAGAAATTCCAATTTTGTTTTTCCTAAATATGTAAAAAAGGAAGTGGCGCGGGCGTAAAGAAAGTACAAAAAAAGATATTTTGAGTGGTGAAGAAAAATTTAAAAAAAGATGTACCTGTGAATTTTGTATTTTCTAATTTCGAAACTCCAACTATGCCATTAAGACTTCCCCTCTTTTACTCTCCCTGATAGAGCAAGTAGAAATTCCAATTTTGTTTTTCCTAAATATGTAAAAAAGGAAGTGGCGCGGGCGTAAAGAAAGTACAAAAAAAGATATTTTGAGTGGTGAAGAAAAATTTAAAAAAAGATGTACCTGTGAATTTTGTATTTTCTAATTTCGAAACTCCAACTATGCCATTAAGACTTCCCCTCTTTTACTCTCCCTGATAGAGCAAGTAGAAATTCCAATTTTGTTTTTCCTAAATATGTAAAAAAGGAAGTGGCGCGGGCGTAAAGAAAGTACAAAAAAAGATATTTTGAGTGGTGAAGAAAAATTTAAAAAAAGATGTACCTGTGAATTTTGTATTTTCTAATTTCGAAACTCCAACTATGCCATTAAGACTTCCCCTCTTTTACTCTCCCTGATAGAGCAAGTAGAAATTCCAATTTTGTTTTTTCTAAATATGTAAAAAAGGAAGTGGCGCGGGCGTAAAGAAAGTACAAAAAAAGATATTTTGAGTGGTGAAGAAAAATTTAAAAAAAGATGTAGGTACCTGTGAATTTTGTATTTTCTAATTTCGAAACTCCAACTATGCCATTAAGACTTCCCCTCTTTTACTCTCCCTGATAGAGCAAGTAGAAATTCCAATTTTGTTTTTCCTAAATATGTAAAAAAGGAAGTAGCGCGGGCGTAAAGAAAGTACAAAAAAAGATATTTTGAGTGGTGAAGAAAAATTTAAAAAAAGATGTACCTGTGAATTTTGTATTTTCTAATTTCGAAACTCCAACTATGCCATTAAGACTTCCCCTCTTTTACTCTCCCTGATAGAGCAAGTAGAAATTCCAATTTTGTTTTTTCTAAATATGTAAAAAAGGAAGTGGCGCGGGCGTAAAGAAAGTACAAAAAAAGATATTTTGAGTGGTGAAGAAAAATTTAAAAAAAGATGTACCTGTGAATTTTGTATTTTCTAATTTCGAAACTCCAACTATGCCATTAAGGCTCTACCACGCGCAAATTTAGAGGATGAAAAACACCGTTTCGCTACTGCAGGATTCTGCAAAGGCTATTTGAGATATTTGTCGGGACAATTTAAAATTTAATAAAGGAATGTTTGTATTTCTAAGGTACAAAGCCCTTTTTTGAAAAAAATAAGAATATGTATAAGAAAATGCCCACTAAAGGTGCGTATTTTTAGGCACTTTTCCAAGGTTAATATCGTAGCTAAGAATTTTTTTTTCAAAAAAATAGCCATGTACCTTAGAACTTCCATGTCTTATCTTTAAGACTTCAAAAATTGAGACAAAACAATGTCGTAATAAGTCCGTTATCTTGCAGCGCGCAACTCATGTTTTAGGTAAATTTTGTTGTCATGTTATAGAAGTTGCCTATATACAGCTGAATTTATTCTCGGCTGACGTGAAACAATTTATATCCAGAGAGAATAATGATACACTGAAAAAAAGTATAGGTGGTCGAACAAGAAGTAATTTCGGGGGTAATTTTGGGCTAAATTTTATGTTCTTCTTTTTGGATTGTCAATGCCAATAACAGAATATCTAAGTGTCAATTTTAAAAAGACGCAACTAGTAGTTGTGCTATATACTCTGGGTTGCCATAAATGTTTCGGCTTAGACCGAGATGGTTTATAATGCGCCGGAAGGTAAAATGTTCAAGGCGCTTTCACCATTTTGCCAAAACGGGTGTTTGGGCTTTCAAAATTTCTTATTCATGTTAGGTAAGGATTAGAATTGAACGAAATGCAGTGAATTTGTTGATGTATTGCAATCAAAAATGGGCTATATTGAATTTTTTTTGTTTCGTTTTTTATCGAAATGGGCCATTGTCTTGATAGTGAACAAAATATACTAAGGTAAATAGCTTATTGGTATTAGAGGCCCAAACTAGGTCACCGGGAACCTATGACAAATCCCAGGCTGTATGGTAACCCTGGTATATAAACTCTTAGATCTAAAATTAAAGTTTAATTTGTCTTGGTAAAGGGTGATAGGTGCAATAAAATAAAGCCATTTATGAAGGTTCTTAGTGAGTAAGGAAACCAACTGTTGCATAATAAATCTATTTCTATTCGATTGTTTTTATATTTTATGCTTATTATACAGGCTCTATATATTGTTTATATAGTGAGCTTCTGTCTAAACCTGTTAAAATATGAATTCATCTTAAAGGTGAAATGTGTTTATTATTTTATCTATGGTTTAACGATTTAAAAGTAGTTGTCAGGCACGAATTTGGCGTTGGTCACATGATATTTATCTGTCCATGTTATTGGCTCGCAGCTACAATTTGGTGCAGCGAGACTACTGTATAGGGACAATGCTTCTAAGAAGCTAGGTAGGTATTAAATAAAAATTGGACAGTATGCCACGCAGAGTAATAAAATACAATTTTTTGTTAGGCATGGGCGTCCATATAGAGAGGGCTGTTGCCCCCGTCTCTTGACCAAGGGGGAGCGGAGGGGGGGGGGGGGGGAGGTAGATAATACTTTTTTACTAACTTTTGTTAGGGGGAGTTTATGAAACGACTGCGACATTTTTTTTTGTAGGAATCACTTTTGATAGAAGTTTTGTTTTTTTTTGTAGCCACTTTTGAACGGTGGAGAAAGTGTAGAAAAGGCTGCGTAGTATTTTATTTTATAGAAGCCACTTTTGAGAACTTACACGTTTTTTTGGCTACCCCCTATCACTTTATGTTTATAAAAAACATTAATACCGTGATTTTGTATCGGATTGGCGCGACGATACGGTACTACACCTCCTGTTGTTTCTGTGTTACTAAAAAAAAGTCTAGGTACTTACTTTTTCCTCTTTTGAGGGTGCAGCGCAACTAATCGTCAAAAACATATCACTTTAAAAAAAAATAATTATAATGGCACGGAACGCGACGGACAAAATACTGCGCGAGTTAGTAACCACAGTCAACAAATCCTGGAACCAGCGGGACTTATCTTTTGTTTTTTTAAATAAACACGGTGAAAAATTTGTAATATAAGAAAATTTTGATTGAAAAACTATTGACCTTACGAAGTATTTGATAACCAATGCTGAAAACCTTTAGTTTCAGGGTAGGCCTGTGCCTCCCAATTTTGAAAAATTGACAGTATATGCTAATGCTGATGGGGGCGATCGGGCTAAAATATTTTTATAATGGTGGCACTTCCCGTTATACCGGAAGTAAGTGTCAACTTGCTTATTTTAAATAGAATAATATAAGGCTTCTTTATAGAAAAAATTTATAATTATTTTAAGGCTTGCAAACTTCATTCTTAACAGAAAAATTCAAATATGTCAAAAACGCTTAGATATTTATAGGTATAGGTATACAGGGTGGGGACTTTAACTGGAATAAATTCGATTTTAATAAACCTGCTGAAGTTGCGCCTACAAAATTTAGTATGTGGGGGTTTTGGAGCATGCGGAATTGGATTATGATGTCGGCGCAGTTGCCAGATTTCTCAGCTTTGCGCTACACGTAGTAATTTTGTTATTTTAAATGGAATGCACTATTTATTTTTATTGCAGTGAGTTAGTGTTAAATGTAGTAAGATCTCAAATTTACAAAATTCTATCTTCACTAGTTTCTGAGCTATGGCAACACGGTAGTTCCCTTAAAAAGTACCGGGACGCTTGTCTACCTCCATAGTTACTAAGTTATTGACAAGCTTCAAGAAAAGTTCTTGTCTTTTCAAAATGGCCAATTTAATTTAAACTTTAAAAATAGAAATTCTCATGATACTTTTTAATGGAACTACAGTGTTGCCATAGCTCAGCAATTAGTGAAGATAGAATTTTGTAAATTTGGCATCTTATTAAATTGGACACGCCCAATGCACGGCAATAAAAATAAATTGGGCATTCCATTTAAAATATTAAAATTACTACGTGTAGCGCAAAGCTGAGAAATCTGGCAACTGCGCCGACATTATAATTCAATTCCGCATGCTTCAAAACCCCACATACCAAATTTTGTAGGCGTAACTTTAGCAGTTTTAATAATATCGAATTTATTCCAATTAAAGTCCCCACCCTGTACAAAATCTGCCTAGAATCTTATGTAGAATGCAAAAATGTAATAATATATAGGATGTTCTATTTAAAATCAACACGCTGATACTAGGGTTGCCAACCCTCCCGATTTAGTTGGGAGGCTCCCGCTTTTTACTAAACCGCCCGCCGCCCACGCACTTAAACAAAACTCCCGCTTTTCCGATAACACGACGGACGCCTAATAACTGTACCTACAGCTGCCTTAGAGAGGGGCAACCTTTTTTTTTTTAGAAAGCACGTTTGATGAGAGGAGGAAGAAATATAAAAGGCACGCCACAGCGTAAGGTCAACGGGGTATCGACTTTTTTTTTAGAAATCATCAATATAATTATTTTAAGCACCTCAAAAAAAACTTGTCCTCCAGGCACTATCCACCTCCCGCTTTTCAATTTTTAAAACCTGACTACCCTAGCTGACACTAACTTTCGGTATAACCGGAAGTACCACCATTATGAAATTTTTTTAGTCCGGTCGTCCCCATCAGCATTACCACGATGGAAAATTTTGAAAATTTTCCTATGTATAGTTTTCCATATATAGTTCGAAGCGGTTCCCGGTGGAACACGAACACCCTGTTTGCAGGTGCTTTTATACCTATTCCTATTATTAATTAACACTTCAAACTTTCTGCTCTACCTAACTTTATTTTTTGTAAATATAGTATATAGTAGCTTTAATAATAAAATAAGACAAAATTTAAAAGATATATCCGTATTACGATTAGATACATTATTTTAACTAATAGAATAACAAGTAAAATACTTATTTTCCTCAAAACAAATTCCTCATCTTCGAAATAAAATCAACCGAAACTCATTAGCATAAGAAAGAACCTGCCGCCTCGTCTCGTGGTTTCAGTGTGTGTCGATGTTTACGGAATATTTTTCACCACGTCATAAGCTCGCTAGTATGCCCACTTCGGGTGAGACTCTCTTGCAAATAAATTTCTTGCTGCACAAAGTTCCGCCTTAAGACTTCCCCTCTTTTACTCTCCCTGATAGAGCAAGTAGAAATTCCAATTTTGTTTTTCCTAAATATGTAAAAAAGGAAGTGGCGCGGGCGTAAAGAAAGTACAAAAAAAGATATTTTGAGTGGCGAATGAAAAACTAAAAATAAAGATGTACCTGTGAGTTTTGTACTTTCTAATTTCGAAACTCCAACTATGCCATTAAGACTTCCCCTCTTTTACTCTCCCTGATAGAGCAAGTAGAAATTCCAATTTTGTTTTTCCTAAATATGTAAAAAAGGAAGTGGCGCGGGCGTAAAGAAAGTACAAAAAAAGATATTTTGAGTGGTGAAGAAAAATTTAAAAAAAGATGTACCTGTGAATTTTGTATTTTCTAATTTCGAAACTCCAACTATGCCATTAAGACTTCCCCTCTTTTACTCTCCCTGATAGAGCAAGTAGAAATTCCAATTTTGTTTTTCCTAAATATGTAAAAAAGGAAGTGGCGCGGGCGTAAAGAAAGTACAAAAAAAGATATTTTGAGTGGTGAAGAAAAATTTAAAAAAAGATGTACCTGTGAATTTTGTATTTTCTAATTTCGAAACTCCAACTATGCCATTAAGACTTCCCCTCTTTTACTCTCCCTGATAGAGCAAGTAGAAATTCCAATTTTGTTTTTTCTAAATATGTAAAAAAGGAAGTGGCGCGGGCGTAAAGAAAGTACAAAAAAAGATATTTTGAGTGGTGAAGAAAAATTTAAAAAAAGATGTAGGTACCTGTGAATTTTGTATTTTCTAATTTCGAAACTCCAACTATGCCATTAAGACTTCCCCTCTTTTACTCTCCCTGATAGAGCAAGTAGAAATTCCAATTTTGTTTTTCCTAAATATGTAAAAAAGGAAGTAGCGCGGGCGTAAAGAAAGTACAAAAAAAGATATTTTGAGTGGTGAAGAAAAATTTAAAAAAAGATGTACCTGTGAATTTTGTATTTTCTAATTTCGAAACTCCAACTATGCCATTAAGACTTCCCCTCTTTTACTCTCCCTGATAGAGCAAGTAGAAATTCCAATTTTGTTTTTTCTAAATATGTAAAAAAGGAAGTGGCGCGGGCGTAAAGAAAGTACAAAAAAAGATATTTTGAGTGGTGAAGAAAAATTTAAAAAAAGATGTAGGTACCTGTGAATTTTGTATTTTCTAATTTCGAAACTCCAACTATGCCATTAAGACTTCCCCTCTTTTACTCTCCCTGATAGAGCAAGTAGAAATTCCAATTTTGTTTTTCCTAAATATGTAAAAAAGGAAGTGGCGCGGGCGTAAAGAAAGTACAAAAAAAGATATTTTGAGTGGCGAATGAAAAACTAAAAATAAAGATGTACCTGTGAGTTTTGTACTTTCTAATTTCGAAACTCTAACTATGCCATTAGGACTTCCCCTCTTTTTTACTCCTTGATAGCGCAAGTAGAAATTCCAATTTTGTTTCCCCTAAATATGTAAAAAAGGAAGTGGCGCAGGCGTAAAGAAAGTACAAAAAAAGATATTTTGAGTGGCGACTGAAAAACTAAAAATAAAGATGTACCTGTGAATTTTGTACTTTCTAATTTCTAAACTCCAACTATGCCATTAGAAAGGTTATTAGTCATTGCATCATGCCAGCACATAATTTCAACTTAATTGGCGGATACTCCATGTTGACCTTTCCTGGTGTCACGTTTTCTTATGAATAAATCAAGCTCTAACACTTTTACTGTGTATTAAATGAAATTTTAGAATTGTAATAGTGGGAGATGCAAAAGGACACGTCCTGTTTTTCGACAAGAGGGTTAGAATTCTGTATTGGTTAAAGAGTTTTTCTTTGGGCCCGATTACCGCTATTAGTTTTGCAAAATCCCCAAGGAAGTTTCAGTATGAAGATTCAAAAATTTTGGTGAAAAGTGAGTAGGTATCTGTAAAGTTGAGTTCTTGAGTATCCGACCAATATTTGTAAATTCTTCTCCAAGGTTACCAGCTCCATGCGAAATATATTAAATTAGACCAAATAACATTGCGTTCTCTTGACCCGAATCCTGGCCATCGTTATTATTGGATGTTTAAAACCTTTATAAATTTGGTTTCTACAGATATTGATTGAAAAGTTTCAGAAATTAATTTTTATTTAAAAAAAAGTGAATACTGTATTCACCTGAAGACGACTGGAGATGCTTACCAGTTGAAACGTAGTGATTCTAAACAAATAAAGACAATGCAAGTCCAAAACTCTACTGCCGTTCAAGAAACGTCATTGTCTCCAACCTTTAAACAAAATTATAAATATTTCGAATGCCTTCGGAGATATCCGAAAAAAACCGAAATTTTCAGTTTTGGTTTTAAATTTTTTGCGCCTTTATTTTTGACTTTGGAAAAAAACAAGAAACACTTTTTCGTAGCTGTTTTTTATTGTCTACAACATGGCCTTTTTAATTTTTAAATGTGACGTTTCGTTCTTTGGATACCACCATCAAGTCAATTTTTTTTAACCTGGATTTTTTATTACGGTTTTAGGGACCCTTAGGCTTTAGAAACCTAATACAATTAAAACATTTTAAAAAATTTAAGGTTTTGTCACTAGAATATCTATATAATTTCGAGCTGGTAACGTAACCTTGGAGAAGAGTGAAGAAGGATATCTTAACTTGGACTTTGTTCTATAATTTGAGACTTTAAAATATAATTTATAAATGTTCATATCGACGTATTTCTTGATTTCATTGTAGAACGCCCTTTAGAAGACGAAAACTACATATTAGACGACTGCGATACCTTTACTGATATGGAAGAAGAAATCAGTAAGCTTTTAGCTATCGACGCTCCGTTCGATGCGTCATTACAAAATTTGCCTTTTGTCATGGATAATTTCTTCGTATGTAAGAATCATTTTAATGACGGCCAGACAATTCAGCCTATGAATGAGAAAATGGTGACATTTTGTGAACCAACAAAATCTCTCTTGACGCAATTTCAAACAGGATTTTCTCAAAATCCACACAAACAATTTAGTAAAATTCTGTTTCATATTCAGGGGCAAATATAATTATTTCCAGTGAATCGAGAATCCGCTTTCAGGTATCAGCCAGTGCGGAGATTTTAGCGCGTAAAAAATCTATTAGCGGGATTTTGTTGGTTGGCAAAATGTCACCAATATATTAAGATTACCCTTAACCTTAACGCGACATTACAGAAACTTTATTTAATCAACACCCTTTCGTTTTCCGATAAATGCCACACTTTAAAAACGACCTTCCTGCTTTAAAAATTCCAAACTGCATGAAACTTACATGCTGGTCGCCAGCTCTGGACCCGGTATTGATATTATCCTGATAGAAGTAAAGAAATCGACTATGAAAATATTTTTGAGTGATTTCTAATTTTGTTTACATTATTTTTAGCTACTGGAGACTCCAATATTTATGCCATAGACTTTTTGAACAACGTATGCACACCTCTGTTTCACGTTGCTGATGCAAATATCAGCGCAATGGATGCCCATGATGAAAAGTAAGAGAATAGGCAGTTTTTGCTAATCAGGAAAATCCAGCTAAACGATTTTTTAAACGTGAAATTTTTCGAAGTTACAAAAACATATTTCAGGCAGTGGCATAGCCAGAAAATATGCTCAGTGGGCGTAAGTAGGACATTTTTTTTTCTGGAGAGAGACAGTCGGGACTACATTCATGTATCTTATGCTATTGTACTCAGGGAAGAAGGTGGAAAAGCGCCGCAGGCCTCTGCATGGTTGGATTAAATTTGTTTTAGTAAATGTTTTTTTTACCTTTTTTTAGATATTCCTAGCTGGCTCTATATTAAAAAAAAAAAAACATTTTTTATATTTGTGAAAAATATGAATATTGGTGTCAATCCAAAATTTTAACCTAAGACGTATGTATGACTTTAACCAGCGTTTTTCGGGCTCAGTCTTTCATGATTAAAAATAAAGGAAATATCGCTCACCACGCCAAAATTGATGATTTTTTCAGAAATCATGTATTTTAGGAGCGTAGATCTAAGAGCAGTTTTTGGTGCAAATGCTTAGGTTTTTAAATACGCCTTCTTAAGTGCCGTTTTTTATATTCATAATAAAGCATCCTCGTTTCTTTCCGCACTATTATAAATTATCACACTTCTTCCATAAAAAATGTTTCAATTAAAATTTTTACTTCAATTTTTCTCTTTAAAAATAAATACCTAATTGTTTTTTGTTTTTGTTATAAAAATATTTTATTGCATGGGTTATATTTTTGTTGATTTAAAATAGCTCTAAAAGGGGAAAACGGAAGACATAATATATAATAGAAAAATACTATAAAATATTATTCTTTTTACTCGTTTTCCTATAAAATTGCATCATAAATCAATAATTAAAACGATATGCGTCCGAAACCTTATTGTCTATATAAAACAGGACCTTTAGAAGGAAAAGTTTAAAAACGAAACGTTTCCTACAAGACCTTTGTAATCTAAGTCAAGAATACATTATTTAAAAATTTAAATTAAGAGTCCAAGCGTGAGACGAAAAATTAGGTTGCAATTAGACTTTTAGACCCGAGCTCCTAGGCTGCAGCCCGGCATATAGTATATAATAGTTTTAAAAGAGCGTGTTCACGTATACATGCAGAGCGCAAACATTTTCAGTCTAGTCTAGCTGTGGCCTGTGGTTTTAAAACGTTTGCCGGATCTCTCTTTTAACAATTAAATTAAAACTCATTATAGTTAGGTTGTTTAGAATAGCTATCACAAAAAAAATGGTGAATGTTTAGCAGAGGGTGATTAACTCGAGCGGAAATGGATAGATTCTGAAACAAAATATTCGATTCGCTGAATTTTACATTTTTTTAGGCCTTATATTGTGATTGCCTACGAGAACGGCAGATTATCCCTGATAAACCACGAAACAAAAGAACTGATATCAAACTATGTGCTTCCGAAAACCGAAGAAAGCGCCGCGGGTGGAGATGTAATATCGTGTATAAAGTATTCGCACGAATGTAAGTATAATATAAAGAACAGCAACACTAAATGGGTCTTTTCACTTTTCACTATATTTTGATTTTGACTGCGACTAAATAGAGCAAGAAAAGACACGCGAAACTTCTTACCTACATCACAACAAATTCAAACAATCTGCACCCGAGGACCGCTTTTTTATTTTTGACGCGCTCCTACCTGACTGATGTCTTGCGTCTGGTGTCCTATTTCTAATCTGTTCTTTTCTATTTAAGTTATCGAAACAAAGTTAAAGTATATTCTCAGTGAATGATTGCCCGTGCGTCATACGTCATTAAATTCGTACGAATCAAATCGAAGATATATGGTCAAAACAAAGTCTAATTTCATACATATTATAATCAGATGTGCCTAACGTTCCGATGTACGGGTTCCTAAAAAATGTTTAAAGTTTTGAATCAAAGCTTTAAGTCTAGTACAACACCAATATTATCCATACATTTAATTGATCGTTCAAAAGCACTTTGCACAACATTTTTATCAATTAAGTATAGTAGGTACAACAATATTTAATTTTTTAGCATACTTAACTTTATTTAGAGGACTTAAACCATTACCGTATTTTTTTTTCGCAACATACGATTAAAAGTAGGAACTTTTTACAATAAATAAATACGTATCATAAACTACTTACCGGAAACACAAAAGAACGATAATAAAAGCTCCGAAAAGAACTATTTTTACGAATAATTAAATCAAGTAAAAAAAAGATGACGTCGGAAGTCAATGGACAAACTTTAAAAAATACTTAAATTAAATAGTCAAAACAATCTGCAACTCTTCCTTACCATTTTTTCTCTGTCTAGCGCGTTTTATTGGCAACGTCGTATTGCGCTATACGGGGTGTCCATGAAATGACTGTACAGCGCTCCACCATAAATTCCTTAACTAAAAATAAGGCGATCTAGGCAAACTTACCTATATGCAATGTTGCTTCGTTTTGCCACTACGGGGCGCTAAAGTTTTCAAATTATTATTGTTTTTTCGGAATAATTTCTAAACGCCTTTATTGATTTCCACTAATTTTGGAACTAAGAATTACCACTATTAATAGCGGGTTTTTACGTATGCGCCATGTTTTTTTAATTCCTGCAAATTTAAAAATGACGTGTGATTGGCAATTAAAAGTTAATCTTTTTGTAAAGAAATTGCATGTCTGGCTAAATTTTTACAAGAGACAAAAAAGTTTTAACATGAAGTCAGCTAGTATCAGAGTCATTTATACAGGGGTAACAAAAAGAGGAACTTTCAATTTCCAATCACACGCCATTTTTAAATTTGCAGGTATTAAAAAAAGATGGCGCATACGTCAAAACACGCTATTAATAGTGGTCATTCTTAGTTCCAAAATTAGTGAAAATCGATAAGGGCGATTAGAAATTATTCCGAAAAAACAATATTAATTTGAAAACTTTAGCGCCCTGTAACGGCAAAACGAAGCAACATCGCATATAGGTAAGTTTGCCTAGATCGCCTTATTTTTGAATTTATGGTGAAGCGTTGCACAGTTATTTCATGGACACCCTGTATAATAATACCCAGAAGACGTTGGGTTATGTTTCTTTTCACCTTTATTATTATAATTAATAAAGATGGAGCGTTGTAAATCACGTTGTCGGTTAATCGTTGAACAATAAGTCATGAGTAAAGAACCACTGTGAATACTGTACTATAATCTGTCGCACGTAGAGCCAATAAAAAATTGCGCTGTTAATAGGATAAGTACATCACTTCTCCTAATCTGTTTTCAAATTGTATGCTTTCGCGGCGTATTTTTAATTGTTTCTAGATATCTAAGAACATTTTTTATATTGGTATATATTTTTAATGGGTTCTATTTGGTTTGAATATGATAAATTCAATGATAGTGAAAAGGCCCAACATCAGGAATGGAAATTTCGCTCATAAAGTGGATTAACGCTTGTCCGATTTTTTAGCTATGCACCTAATTTGTGGTAGAAGTAACGGCGAGATATGGGTACTTAAACCGATAATATTGATTCCTAGAAGTCAGACGCCCTTTAAATGTACGAAAAACAAAGTCGTCAAAATCGAATTTTCACATAACGGGTTGCAGTTTGCCTATTTTGTAAGTAAGGAATGAGAACAAGCAAAGAATCTACTCGCGTCTATTTTCCAACACTATTTCAGACACACTGCGCACCTGATGACGGGATATTTAAAATATATGCAGAAATGGTCTAATTATTTTTTATTGTTTTATTACGTGTCACGGTGTGAGTCATAGTTTAGGTCTCTTTTAAATTTTTTTGCAAGAATATTGTTATTCGTATAGCTTGCCAGTTTGGTAATTTATGAGCCATAACTAAAATGGAGTGGCAGGCTATTCAATAAATTTTGTTATTGTTGCGCTGCGGCGCTTTTCCGCCATCTTTACTGGGTACATTGTCATGAAATACATGTAGTTCCTTTCTAAGTACACAATTTGTACTTAATCTAAACAAACTATATTCGGGTACCGCCAAGCTCTAATCTATACCTACCATTAATTATTATTCCACAGGATAATAACAGAACAGTCATTCTTTTTAACTACAATCATCAGAATAGTACGTGGGAATACCAGGGAAAAATAAGGTCTCACTACGACAACATCAACGACATTAAGTTCTTTTACTTGAGCGACCGGAATAAGTCAGTTCTTTATACAATTGGAGATGACAGGCATTTGGTTGGTTATAATAACTTAAATGTTAGGTAAGTTTTTTACTTTACATGTAGTACGAGGAAATAATATAAATTTTACATACGTTTTTATACAGGGTTGCCCAGAAGTCCGGAATAAAATATAGCCTTAACCTGTAACTTTTGGGGAAAACGCTCGAACACGTCAACTTAGTTTTATACATGCTCACATTTTGACGTCATACTTTTTTTTTATAGACATCGATTTTTTTTAAAATGGAATCATACATCTTGTGATACATCATTTGAAAGCTAATATCTCGTACAGTATATGCTCATAAATTTTGGCGCGATTTTGTTAAGCTATTTCAAAATGGCGACTGTTAAAAGTTTTTAAAAATTCTCCATTTAAATAAGCGGAAATGATAAATCATTGATGTTTTTTTACCTTTCAAGGTAAGAAATTTTCATTGTTTCACGTTCTGACATATTGCGACACTGTTAACTTGTAAAATTAATTTATCTACCATTTAGTAATATGAATTTTACAGTTCTGTAAATCGTTTTGTAAGGGCATCTATTCCAGCACTAGTGCTGTAATGGAAAAAACGGTTTATTAAAATTTTGCTGTTAAATAAAACCATACTTTTTAGAAGAATGATTTATTATTAACAATTATAAAATCAATTACCAATTATTAATTAAAATATATCTTGATTTTTCTTGACTGAAATCATAGTTCTCAACATTTAGTAGTGAGTCCATAGTGTAGATGGTTTCTGGGAGCGTTGCTTTACGGAAAAATAACCTAAAAGGATTTTCTGAGGCACCTCCTTTATTTTGTTAGCTTTGCACCAATCTTCAAACTTCTGATACTCCAACTCATACCGCGCCTTGGATTTTGTCGGAACTAAACTTGAGATCGCTTCGGTTGCCGCTGCTTCTATTTCAGAGGGTAAACTTCCATCAGAATCGCTCATTTTGAAAAACGCTTTTTATATTTTTGAATTTGTTTGACAAAGTTTCAAAAGTAACCATGCGAAACAGTAACTATGCGAAAGGTAACAAAAAACTTGATTAGTAAACTTAATAGCAGGTGCATTTTTACAGGTGCATTTTTATTTTTTAAAATGCCTTTTGCCAAATATTTGTATTCATAGATGAAAGTAGATAACATTTTGTACAATATTCTTGTTGTAAATTCATATTACTACACTCGATGTTTTATTAAACTCGGCTGATGCCTCGTTTGACAACTTTAACATCTCATGTTGTAATATGAATCTTTACAACACTTATATCGTAAATAACTATTACATCAATCATTTCCGCTTATTTAAATAGAGATTTTTTAAAAACTTTTAGCAGTCGCTATTTTGAAATAGATTGACAGAATCGCGCCAAATTTTATGAGTATACTCAAATATTTATTTTATAAATCACATATACAGTGTATTTATACTGTACGAGATATTAGCTTTCAAATGATGTATCACAAGATGTATGTTTCCATAAAAAAAAAAGATCGATGTCGTCATATATTTGACAAAACAAACGAATAACGTCAAAATGTAAGCGTATTATATAAAACTAAGTTGACGTGTCTGATCGTTTTCCCCAAACGTTACATGTTAAGGCGATATTAATTTTATTCCGCACTTATGGGCGACCCTGTATAAACACATATGTCTAGTGGCGGCTCATGCCTTAGTAGAAATTCTAGAGTTACACCCATAGACATATTATGTCTGTGGTTGCACCCATCGGTATAATAGTACAGGGTGTCCCAAACTCGAGCCCCCTTATGGGTATCTCGGAAACTATAAAGAAATACAGTATTGGTCAAATGGTGGCAAAGTTTCAGAATTTTGTGCCTAGTAGGTATATCAAAAAAAAAATAAAGCAGTTTTTTTGCTTTTTGAAATGTTCGAAAAAATCTGAAATTTTGAGTTTATTTTTATTAATTTCTCTGACTTATTTTAACCGCTAGAGAAGAACAAATTCAACATTGTGAAAGCAACTTTTTTAGCTTTATATTACCGTGGTATTATAAGTGGGTTGATAAGGGTTGCGCTAACTTCAGGTAAACCCCCCACTGTATAATACCTATGAATATGACCTAAATAAAATTTCCATATAAGAAAACTGTTCTATTCTTTTATTAGGGACGACACTGGAGAAACTTTCAGTGTCACCTCGAGGGAGAGAATTGAACAGACTGCAATACCCAAGAACTTTGTATATTTTTCGAAACAATTTGCTAACAAAATTGCAGGGTACTTCCTCGTCGCTGATGATCATGTAAGTTGACATTTGTTGTTTTTTAGGATTCCGTAAAAAATACAAACTTTCTAATATGTTAGTAATATCGGATTGCACGAGGAAACTAATCAAGAATTAACTATAACCAAATCACTTTAAGAATCCTTAAATTATTTATTTTTTACACTTTATTTTTCTTGTTTTAGCACAAACTTAAGCTCTTGCATGAAACCACCAAAGTAATAAGATCTTTGGTTTTGGGCCCAGCTTACGGTTGTTTTAAAGATTCTCCCATTAGAAAAATGAAGGTAATTTATTAAAAATATAGTAACGCACTTACATTAATGTAAAGTTGTGTTTTTCACATGTGTATCTGTTGTTTTGATTTTTTCTGAACTTTTACTTTGCAAAAAAAATTAAATAATGTTTTCCTACGACCACCTATGAAAATGAGAAAAAAAAGCACGGTTACATTGGCTAGAAAGCGCCGTATATTACACGTACGCGTCTTGAAATACAAGGCACACTATTTAATTTAAACATATGGTGCCAATTTGACAGAAAAAAAAGAACAAATTTTAGAAAGCAGTAATTGTAAAGTGTTTAACTTTTTTATCATGTATTTGTCGAGTGATTTCAGAATTAGAGGGTGAAAATATGCCATCTGAAATTATAAAAAATGTTAATAATATACTGGAAAATTTATTACCAGAAAAAACAAATCGCGCTGAAGTGAGTGTCACGTATTAAACAGCAAATCTTTATTGGTAGCTATAGAGTAGAGAATTGAGCTCTAGCCTACAGATCGCAAGGTCACAGGTTCAAATGCCACCAAGAGTATTTGATTTTTTTTTTTACATTAAATATTTTATAGAATTATTTTGAATTGAAATCTTCCTTTTTGGGTGGATTTTATAAAATTTATGTTTAATGCATCTTTCCTTGATTAAATTTAAAATTTTTCTTTCTGATTAATTTAGAAGTCAATCCAGGATTACTTAGTTCTTCCTATGATATATAAAATATGAAAATATTAAAAAGTTAAACTACAAATAAAGGATAAGCCTATTGACAAACTATGAAACCTAAGTATGCTAATTTCAACACTAGTGTTGATTTTTTTTTAACACTAGTGTTGAAATATTTGTTTCACAAATCAAAGGCTTTTTTAATAATTCTTTGTGGTCGTAGGAAAAATGGTGTATATTAGTCGTGTGAAAGTGATTATTCTAAAACTCGGATATAAGAATCCTCGTTTAAAAAGTATCACTTTCATCACTGGTTGTGTAATATACTATTTTGTTGTTTAAATAGTTGTAGACAAAATGGTTTACATTATACATAAAGAGATATTTGCATTATGGCTTATAGCCAGCCACAGACAGAGAGATGTACGCATTTATCAACGCGTGTTAATGCTTGAAGTAAATTATTTTATTGACTTTCTTAAACGCGCGTGCATTATTTACATCCACACACACAGACGTTGATGAATACGCGTTGACGAACGCGCGTTAATGCACTCTTACATCTGTCTGTGGCCCGCTTGTCACATCACTATAGTGCGATTCGGTTTACAATCTGGTCGTTACATGGACGGATAATAATTGTTTATGAGAGTATTAATTTTTAAATGTGAGATTTAAAATGTATACTTGACGACTTCTATAATTTGTGCGGAAGCATTAAGAAATGTGACATTTTCTTCTTTTAAGATACTGCAGCAAAGTCATATAATGCGTTACATGATATTCATATGCAAGCGACATCTTGGAATTCATATTTTGGCGCCCGATGGAAATCCGTATAAATACACTGGATATATGGCCCATCCTGAGGAGGTACATTTAATATTAATTTGTTAAAAGCAGTGACACTCGCTAGGCAGACGTCAAAATATAAAAATAAGAAAAGTTCTGAGAAGTAATCGGAGAAAGATTTATCAACATATTTTTTTCTTTGGCTCCAATTACTAAACTGGACAGTACGACTACTTATTCCTCTTACTAGCTTTATAACATATTTTTTAAGCAACTCGGTATTGAATTTATATATTTAATTACAAAAACATTTAAATAGTGTTAAACTGAAAAACTGAACACGGAAGCATCTGCCTGCCTGCACTGTTTGGCCCGTAAACTCGACTGGAAACGTAAAATTTCTTAACTAAACTAAAATACGAGGTCGGCCGGCTGTTCTGTCAATCTGTCATTCAAGTACAGTTGCGTTATTGCTCAACTCGGTTTAAGGGGTACTTACCAGTGGCGTATTTAGGGGGGGGGGGGGGGCTGCCGGGCTGCAGCCTCCAGCTCGGGTCTTAAAGTCTAATTGCAACCTATTCTTTCGTCTCACGCTTGGATTTAATTTAAATATCTTTAAATAATGTATTATTGGCTTAGATTACAAAGGTCTTGCAGGAAACGTTTAGTTTTTAAACTTTTTCTTCTAAAAGTCCTGTTTCCTATAGATATTAAGGTTTCGGACGTATATCGCTTTAGTTATTGATTTATGATGCAATTTTATAGGAAAACGAATAAAAAGAATAATATTTTATACTATTTTTTGATTATATACTTGTCCGTTTTCCCTCTTTTAGTGCTATTTTAAATCAACAAAAATATAACCAAATGCAATAAAATATTTTTACAACAAAAACAAAAAACAATTAGGTATTTATTTTTAAAGAGAAAAATTAAAGTAAAAATTTTAATTCAAACATCTTTTATGGAAGAAGTGTGATAATTTATAATAAAAAAAAAATAGTGAGGGAAGAAACGAGAATGCTTTATTATGAATATACAAAACGGCACTTAACAAGGAGTATTTTAAAACCTAAGCATTTACACCAAAAACTGGTTTTAGATCTACGCTCCTAAAATATATGATTTCTGAAAAAATCATCAATTTTGGCGTGGTGAGCGATATTTACTTTATTTTTATTCATGAAAAACCGAGCCCGAAAAACGCTGGTTAGAGTCATACATACGTCTTATGGTAAAATTTTGGATTGAAGAGCCAGCTAGGAATATCAAAAAAAAAGTAAAAAAAAAACATTTACAAAAACAAATTTAATTTAATCCAACCATGCAGACGGGGAGAGGTAATAATTTAATTTTTGAAATTTGATAGAAGTTAGGTGAATTTTCGCCTTTTCCACTAGGTACAATATCATGAAATACATGTAGTCCCCGACTGTCCCTTTCTCCAGAAAAAAAATGTCATACTTACGCCCACTGAGCCCCCCCCCCCCCCCCCCCCCAGCATATTTTCTGGCTACGCCACTGATATTTACCCAAATATTTAGACGGTTGTTTAAAAAAAAATATGGAGTGTTTCTCTAGGATACCCAAGCAGTCACCCATTTAAACAATACATAAAAGGTTTAAAATTCTAAATGAGATCCACGGAAAAATAAAATACCTTTTTTTAAATCACAATCCAATCTGAATATCACAATAATATAGTAACAATTTTTTTTAAATTTAATTTTAAGGTTCGTGATTTTGTAGTGTCTCACGATGGACTGTACGCCTTTACCTTTGGCGTTAGAGATAGATGTGTTCTAAAATGGGAAATTAGACCAAGGTATGTCAAAAACTTGAATAAATACAATGTTTAACAACTTTAAAATATGGTAGTATTTGTTCGTGATGACTTATCGACTACTGTTTGCTCTTGGTGTTAGGTTTGTGCGTGTCCTCAGCAAAACGGAGATAATTATAATTGTTGGGGAATATAAGAATTTTCCAAATAATATAGACACCCTATACAGGGTGATTCACGTTGAGTGGCCTATTAGAAAATCTCGGAAAGGAGTAAACTTATCTTTCTAAAAATTTGATAGCAGGTATAATTGGCTTTGAGCTTTTAAAACATTATCTTTTGAGGTTTTTGTTACTTCCGGTTATACCGGAAGTTAATGCCAACTTTGCTATTTCAAATGGAACACCCTGTAGGTATATTTTAGCATTTTTGATTACCTTATTAAAATCTAAATAACTTTTGTTAATAATAATCTATTTCTATCTCTAACCGTTTTTGAGATATGAATTATAAAAGTATTTTTTTGTGTAAAAACGCTCCGAGAAGAGAGTTCAGTAACTCTGAAACTAATAAAGGTAAACATTTAAAATTGTGTAAGCTTTCAAGTAATACATAGATCTTTAGTTTAAATTACTTAGGTTTCACGTTTTTTATACAGGGAGTTCTTAAAATTGTGCCAATGTTTCCATTTAAATAAATGTACATAAGTCAATTTTTGCAAATGGAATACCCAATTTTTTAGCTTACTAACGTGTAGAGAATTTAATTTTCTATCTAAATGCTTAATATGTTACAATCCACATTTTTAGTCGTTTTGGAATTATGAGCAATTTAAATAAAAAATCTTAAAATTTCTGTTTGTGTTAATGCGACAATATTTTTGAAAAGAAGGCTTCGACTGGGACTTTCGTTTGGCTTTGAATGAGAAATAGCTAAGCAACGAACATAGGCAGTTAATAACAAATGGTAACAAAGCTCAAAGTCAAACGAAAATCCCAATCGAAGCCTTCTTTTTAAAAATAATGTCGCATTAACACAAAAAGAAATTTTAAGATTTTTTATTTAAATTGCTCATAATTCCAAAACGACTAAAAATGTGGATTGTAACATATTAGGCATTTAGATAGGAAATTTAATTCTCTACTCGTTAGTAAGCTAAAAAATAGGGTGTTCCATTTGCAAAAATTGACTTATTATATCAAAAAATCATCATAATTTCTGTTATAAATTTTTTTAGAACTGTAGAACTTTTTAACCTGATGGGTGGCACGGAACTTGAACCTTATTACTCTCTGATCGAAGGCGGTAAACATGGCTGGTTGTTCCATGAAATTCAAGATTTGTTTTTTTACATGCAAATTTTGCAGCAAGAAAATATTGATCTTCCCAGAAGAGTCTCTGATACTATTAATTTGTCCGAGATTCCGGATTTGGTTAGAACCTGTGGATTCTATCCCAGCGATTTCGAGGTAAAATTTAAATTTTGTAGTTGATATTTTTACATTCGTCAATTACGTAAAAATATTATAACCACTGAATTTCAAGCCTTAAAAAATTTGTCAAAAATTGATACTCTTTTAGAGGGGACGAACGTCGAGTTTATCTGGATTTTGACCTATCTTAGACATGCAGCGCCTATTTTTGATTAAAGGGAGAATATACCAGCAAGTGTACGTCAGTGACGACTTCTTTATAGTTCTCGCTAAATAATAATATTAATATTTCTTAAAATATATAATTTGAAATCATTTTTATTTGTATTTTAAGGCGACAAACGTAATCTACAACATGTTGTATAGAGTAATAAATCTGTCGATCGGCTTAGATTTTATAAAATATTTTTTACAAAAAGTTTAGCAGAATTCTCGTTTTGCAAATGAACTATTTCTATCTACTCTCTATATAGACTGAAATTATTCAAAGTTATCATAATAATTCACCTTTTTAGCTTGAAACAATGATGATAGACATCCGATATCGAGATTTCGACGAGTCCGGCGTCGTCCGGGATGAAATCACTTTTGTGGAATTTGTCAAGCTCTTTCTTAATCATCGGCCAGCATACGGTTATAACTTGGAGAAGATCAGGGAAAACTTTGAGACGGTGTGCTCGATGGCAGACTATCCGAAGAGAGGCCGAATCGAGAATCACGATTTGGTTTATTTGTTACAGACTGTCGGTAAGGATTTTGGTTGGTTAAGTATAGCGATTTGATAGCCGGGCCCACACCACTGCCTCTCAACTTAACTTAAAGTTTGAAGCTGGGCTGGATAACAATGGAAATTATTTTTCAAAATTAAATACAGTTCCCAGATAATGCAAATTTTATTCTGTATATGTAGGTACATTTCTTTTAGGTGAACCGTCTCCAACTTTGCACAAAAACTTAACTACCCTTTTGAGAATTGCCACTTACGGTGAAAATAATTTTGAATTTTTACCCCAAGTAAGTACCTATCGAATTATACAGGGTGATTCACGTTGAGTGGCCTATTAGGAGATTTCGGAAACGAGTAACCCTATCTTCCTAAAAATTTAATAGCAGGCATAATTGGTTTTGGGCTTTTAAAACATTATATTTTGACGTATTTATTACTTCCGGTTATACCGGAAGTTAATGCCAACTTTGCTATTTCAAATGGAATACCCTGTATATTTTAGCAGTTTTGATTACCTTCTTAAAATCTAAATAACTTTTGTTAATAATAATCTATTCCTATCTCTAACCGTTTTTGAGATATGAATTATAAAAGGATTTTTTTGTGTAAAAACGCTCCGAGAAGAAAGTTTAGTAACTCTGAAACTAATAAAGGTAAACGTTTAAAATTTTCTAAGCTTTCAAGTAATACATAGATCTTTAGTTTAAATTACTTAGGTTTCACGTTTTTTATACAGGGAGTTCTTAAAATTGTGCCAATGTTTCCATTTAAATAAATGTACATAAGTCAATTTTTGCAAATGGAATACCCTATTTTTTAGCTTACTAACGTGTAGAGAATTAAATTTCCTATCTACATGCCTAATATGTTACAATCCACATTTTTAGTGGTTTTGGAATTATGAGCAATTTAAATAAAAAATCTTAAACTTTCTGTTTATGTTAATGCGACATTATTTTTGAAAAGAAGGCTTCGACTGGCTTTGAATGAGAAATAGCTAAGCAACAAACAGGCAGTTAAAAACAAATGGTAACAAAGCTCAAAGTCAAACGAAAATCCCAGTCGAAGCCTTCTTTTCAAAAATAATGTCGCATTAACACAAAAAGAAATTTTAAGATTTTTTATTTAAATTACTCATAATTCCAAAACGACTAAAATGTGGATTGTAACATATTAGGCATTTAGATAGGAAATTTAATTCTCTACACGCTAGTAAGCTAAAAAATAGGGTGTTCTATTTGCAAAAATTGACTTATGCACATTTTAAATGGAAACATTGGCATAATTTCAAAAACTCCCTTTAAAAAAAACGCGAAACCTAAGTAATTTAAACTAATGTTTTATGTATTACTTGAAAGCTTAGAAAATTTTAAATGTTGACCTTTATTAGTTTCAGAGTTACTAAACTTTCTTCTTGGAGCGTTTTTACAAAAAAAAATCTTTTTATAATTCATATCTCAAAAAAGGTTAGAGATAGGAATAGATTATTATTAACAAAAGTTATTTAGATTTTAATAAGGTAATCAAAAACGCTAAAATATACAGGGTGTTCCATTTGAAATATCAAAGTTGGCATTAACTTCCGGTATAACCGGAAGTAATAAAAACGTCAAAATATAATGTTTTAAAAGCTCAAAACCAATTATGCCTGCTATCAAATTTTTAGAAAGATAGGGTTACTCGTTTCCAAAATCTTCTAATAGGCCACTCAACGTGAATCACCCTGTATAGGGTGTCTATATTATTTGGAAAATTCTTATATTCCCCAACAATCATAATTATCTCCGTTTTGCTGAGGACGCGCACAAACCTAACGTCAAGAGCAAAACAGTAGTCGATGAGTCATCACGAACAAATACTGCATTTCCACCACATCGTGCATACTGTACCTGCGTCTGGCGATGGCAATAAAATTTATTTTATTATATACAAAAAATTATAGATATAAACGAATTTCACGAGAATTAAGGGACGCGGCGTTAGTAATGATTTTGAAAATAATATTGGAGCATCATTTGTAATTTTAATGGAAAATAAGAAATTAACATGAATAGCCGTAATATTTCTATTTTGATGTTCAGTATGGCGGATGATATAATTTGAACCTTTGAAAAAAAATATAAGGTATCATCCGTCAAACTTGTAAACCTCTTAGTAAAATTTTTGTATTACATTTTCAATTAGACAAGCCAGGAAACGATGCCGCGTTGTACCAAATTCATATTGTACCAAATCATATTTTTTTACAAACCGATTGAAAAAATTTAAAAGTGACTCATTCGCCATTTAGTTTTTTGATCAATATTTTCTTACTTTTTCCTTTTATCCAAAAATCGGCCAAATACCGACATTTGAAGCATAATTACCTACAATTTAAAATTAAATGAGTTTGAATTTATAAAGTAATAAAAGCAGAAAAAGAAAAATGGACAAATTTCACAAATTTTCGTTTTTTGCTTTCATTAATTCATTAATAAAAATTTCTTTAGTTCAAAACTGTAGGTAATTACTACTCAAGGACGGCTATTTGGCCCCTTTTTGAATAAAGCAAAAAGGAGAAGAAATATTGATCAAAAAATAAAATGGCGAATGCATCACTAAAGTGAGGTTTATATGTATTTTAGTAGGTATGTAACTGTAGACTATTTTATCCAATATGAGTAGCCATTGCAAATCTTAGTTTATTTTACCTATAAACAAAAAAACATATTTTTAAGTACCCTCTGTATAATGACAAATGAAGAAATATAACCCAGCAATAGGTTGTTTTAAACACCAATATTTTTATGATAACAATACTAGGAAAGTAAAACCACATAATTTCTTTTCTTAGGAAATTGATGTCAACTTTCTGTTTTACGAACTTTTGGGTATAGATCCGGACGAGACCGAAAATGAAGAATCCAGCCGCCACGATGCCGACAGCGATCAGAATGTTTATTTATAATTTATGATTTCATGTAATGTTTCTTTTTTATTTTATAATATTAAAAATGTTATAATAAAAACTGTTTAAAGTTCATTTCTTCTCCTTTCCAAAAAATGTGTAATGAGGTCCTTAAACTACTTTACCAACTTGAGAATCGGCAAAACAAAAATATTTAGTGAGCAGTTGCTTATGGAGTTATTAAAAAGAAACATATAATCAGCCAGCGGTAATCATGTGTTCAACAAAGACCCGAGCCATAAGATAAGAACTTCACCTTTTAGCAGGCGCGGTTTGTCCATAAGGTCATTTGGTCCATGGCCTACCTAATTAATTTATTTTTTAAAACAAAATTTATTCTCAAAAAATCCAAACATTCCAAAATGTGTCATGCGAAAACTCCCCAATACAAATCGGATGGGCCTCAGTCATTTTTTACCTGAGCTCACAATTGACCTTATGGATTTTTATGGAATTAGAATATTACATAAATGAATTGGAAATTAACTAAGAGCGAAACAGGCCTACGCGCTCTTGGAAGTTAAAAAGAGACGGGAAAACGCCAAATCGGGTCAGCGACTTCTCCACCACTTTCAACCACGCGTTCAGTCGGTCAGTGTTCAATATGCCGGATCGCGCGTAGTATGCCATTAAGCCTTCGTTCATTTATAGGCGTTTTTGACATGTTTATGTGACTTGTATTAAAGAACAATGACCAATGACTTCCAACAGTTCAAGAAGTACTACTTTAAAACAAGCAGTGGGTTAACAGTTGAAGAACGTTTGGATTAAAGAAACCATTGGAAGTTTTATTTAGTCGTGAAGATTTCTATGATAGTGCGGGTGCTATTGCCATTTTACAGCTATTGTTAGAAATGAAATTCGGTGAAATGTTTTCGGATCGTGTAAAATTATTAGAAATTTCATGTACTATTCCAATGACGACAGTAGAAAGTGAGAGGTGCTTTTCGACACTAAAAAAATCACTCTATATGAAAGCGACGAATTGAAATGAACTAAACCTATTGAAAATACAGGGTGATTCCTAAGTTGATACTTCTTTTTTAACTGTGTATAGAAGGCATTAAAATAAACAAAATTTTCAAAAAACCCAAAAATAAGCGAGATACAGAAGTAAAAATTCTAAGTGCCAGCCTGGTCATCAAAACGTAACCTGCTATACTTTATGTTGTTTGTCTTATCTCTTGTTAGTCAGGACATTTACGGGTCGGTGGTTAGTTATTTTGCAATCCGCTGCGGTGTGTTTTTCTGAAGCAAGTTAATTTTAAATTGGTGACACCTGAAAACGTCATTCAACAGGCAAGTTAGGCAGAACCGTATTTGATCCATAGTGTAATAAATGAATGTAAGTAGGTTATTTTTGAAAAAGTTGTTTATTTTAATGCCTTCTATACACAGCTAAAAAGGAAGTATCAACTTAGGAATCACCCTGTGTATCATAATAAAATTCATAAATCTAGAAATAATTAAAAACATTCGATGACAAGGGATGTACGTTATCCCCTTAACCGCGCAATTCTTTTGACAGTTGTGACCAATTATATTGCTATCTTAGTTTCGATAACTTAAATAGACAAAAATAGTTTAAAAACAGGAAACCAGACTAGAGACCTTACCTTAGTCAAGTAGGAGTGCGTCATTTACAAAGCGATCGGCCAGTGCCATTATTGTGTGAGTTGTATGGAGAAAATGCTTACCTAAGATTTTTTTCTTTAGACGTTTATATTATCTGATGGCTTGCAAAAATTATATAAGTACATACAAATTAATAAAACTGCCAAATTGGTACATTATAAAACCCGTATTTATTTATGAATATCCGTATAAAATCAATTAAGGTACATCAGTCTAACATTCAATATCACGCAGACAATTTGTTTGTAAAACTAAATTTAAAAACTAATAAAACACAGAATAAATTATACCAAGAATACCCTAAAAATTTGGTTCGTTAATAATTATCTCTAGGATGCAATATAAATTTTATATTACAAACCATGTTATCGGGCGGTTTATAAATATTTTTTATGTTGGTCACAGCCTAAACACATATCAAGCGACTTTCTTATGGCGTTGCCGCTCAGACTGTGATCTACCAGCATTATGTTATGACCGCCCCTACAATCTATAATATGTATTACGTACATACATCTAAAAATAAGTCCCAAGTATTGATTCTCTAAAACAAAATTATTAAAAAACGAGTAGGAATATTTAAAATTGGTATTGTATTACTAAAATAAATAAAAAAAACTAATAGGTACATGCAAAATAAGATAATAATTATTTAACATCACTATGAATACTTTAATTAAAGTATATAATAAATCTATACATGGTGTTTCAAAAAGTGTGAACCAGGGCTGTAATCTGCAAATTTGTTTTTATAATATGGGATTTTTAAACAATTTTTTGTTCTAAGATATTTAGTTTACACACACTCTGTTTTAGTGTTTCACTCTTGATTTTGTATACAATATTTAATAGGTCTTTTGGCCCTTCTCTTTTTGAAAGACCCAATACAGGATAGGTCAGAAGTCTGTCAAACAGTATCTGTATAATTAACTAAAAAACTTTATACTGCCCTACAGAAAAGAAAATTCTGTAACTATATACAAGTATTATTTGACATACTTCTAATTTACCATATAAATATCAATACTTGGTACAATAAAATTTGCAACCCTTACATTCTCACTTTCCTTACTGAATTTTCTTTGGTGCCACTTTGGCCTTTGCATTTTCCACTAGATCATTGAACAGCTTGCTAAATGTTTCTGAAAACTTGTTGAGCATTCCATGATACTGCATACCAGGTAGCATTATCACAAATGTAACAGCCATGTATGTGAGGAAAAGATTGTCCACACTACCACCCAACCATGTTAGCAAGCATAATGTGAATATGGTTATGCTGAAATACTGGAAATATAACTCGATTTTAAAATTTTTTAATTTTTTTATGCCAAATGCTTACCAATTTTGGGTTGGTAATCCTCATTCTACAATATGATGATGCAATCAACTCGCCTTTGGTCTTATACAAAATTATGTTGGTACAAATTTCCTCATAACGTTTTTGTTTTTCTGGGGTCCATGTTTCTGATTTAAACAGAGTTGACAAGACGATTGGTAAAAAAAAGTCTCCAAGAGTTATCGTTAACCCCGTTAAAGATATGACTGTTAGTATATTTGGATTGCAGAGCCATAACATGGTAAAAACAGCACTTATGCCTATTTGGAAAAGAAAAAAAATACTTTAATACCTACAATTTTTCAACAAAAAAATGGGCATACCAACCCGCTAAAAGTGCTGTGGAATGCCACTGTTTTTCCCATAGAAGGACATCATTGGCTTGCAAAATAAGCTCCCTCCAAGGCTCCATTGATAGTTTAAGTTTTCGTATTTGCGTTTCCTGCAAAAAAAAATCGTTGATCGTTAACAAGTGAATACCATTAGCTCTGCTCGTATTATATAAGTATTTTTTAAAAAACTTCAAAAATCAAAAAATTAATACCATGGAAATAGGAAATACGGGATGGAAAATTTGGGATTCATTGGAATAACTCTTTGAGAAACTTAGTTGGTCCCCAAAACAAGTCTCAGGTCGGAGGTTAGTAGGAAAACAAATGTCGCCCTTAAAATAAAGGTTATGTAATTGCTTAAACTAAAAATTCTTTAGGATTCTACAAATAATAGTAAACGGAATAATGAATGTGAAATGCTTCTTACGTTTTCTGACATAATTGGAACTGATATACGTCGTAATAAATATTTTTTTTTATTTTAAAAGAATCACAATGACATTTAAAATTCTTTGTTTTGTTTTCCCCCTCCACTTTTACACACGCGTGACGGGTGAGTTAGGCAATTTCGGTTCGATTATTGGTTTTCGCCAGTTTTTATTATTCATGTAAGACCGGATCCCCATATAGAAAACTGCACTTTATAGGATTGGGAATATAATTTTTAAATTTACTCACAAGATGACAGTGTCAACATTTTGGCGGAAATTTTAAATTAATTTTGACGAATCTAATAATTTTGCGCTTTATTTACTCACTCATCGTTAGTTATCAAATAAAATATATTTATTAGTTATACACTTTGGCTTTTTTAGCTCTACATGGTAGCGACCAGACCTACGAACTTTTTATTTGGAAGGTGATTCAGCACAAGATTTAAGATAGCCTTCGACATAGCCAAACTAAATAATTTAAAACCTAAAAAACCTTGAAAAAATATTAAATAGCGTTTTTTTAACCAAATACAAATTTAAATCAAGTCAAATAAATGAGATGGCTTCATCGAGCACAATTTTCATCGAGCGCAATTTTCAGATGGCCAATACTCGGGTGTATTCGGCAGGTGTTCGGTTAAGCTCGTGGCTTGTGGCTCCTCCCAATCTGGTTAACACACATTTGGCCAAAATATTGACGTGCAGTAAACTATATATTGAATAATGATAACGATCAAAGAGACAGCGATCATAACCTAGTATTTTCTTTGTTTAATTTAGCAAAAATAAAAATTTTAGATTAGATTTTTACTATTTTTTTCTCAACAAAAACTAATTAAAAGCAGTTTTTAGTTTGCTTTATTGGTTCAGGCAGTACCTAGTTGTACTTCTAGTAATATAAATACACATAAGGAAATATTTAAAAACGTTCCAATCAAAAATTTAATCCTAAACTCGATATGCTGTTCAAATTTGCTATTCTACTCTACATTTTAGTAATCCGGACCCGCAATTTTAAGGTACCTACCATTGTTACCAAATATAGAAAGTGGTAAGTACCTATCTATGCATTATTTAAATACTGTATTGTAATTGAAGTAGTTACCTATTGTAGTTCAGTTATTTTTGTTGCTACTTAAGGTGAATGTTTTTTTAGAACATTAAATTAAGTGCAACACGAGCCTTTAACATAAAAGTAGGAACATTAGCTGCAATAATTCCTTTTTTTAGGTTTCTCCAGACTTGACGATCAGATGGATGCACAATAAAATATACCAGGAAACAGCAGAATTAAAACATGCTCGAGGGTAGAGTTGTAGTAGTGACAAAGGCACAGTACCAAACCCTAGCCTTATGAAAATAATACACATATTGTTCTCCTTGTAATCTTTATTTTAAATGTCAAGTTATGAAAAGTATAACTTCAATGTATACATACATATTCTTGTCATAAATTATTTTCAGATAAATATATCGAGTATTATTTTATAATCACTTGTATGTAGGTAAAGACAGAAAAGGTAGTAGGTATGTTGTGTAAAAATTTGTGGGTATTCTAATCTTATAACAAACTCGGCATGCCCTTAATTCAAATTAAAGTATATTTATTGGCTATGTTGACAATTTAAGAAGATAAATATTAAAATCAATAATACAATATAAAATACAGATATGATAGCCGCTTATGAACAACCCCTTTTCTTATCTAAAATGTTAGTTTTTGTCCTGACCCAAGTTCTTTGTATGTTCAATATTGGCATGTTACTTTTTGCTCAAGTTAGATGAGAGGCCTTAGCAGGGGCAAGAGTGCAAGTTAGTTTCTGACTTAGATCATTCGTGTAACTCTATTAGTTTTCTTAAAGTTAGGTCGGAATCATGTGCTGTTTCTAGGTGGCTATTTACCTACAAACAAAAAGACAACATTCAATTTTAGAATTGGGGAAAATGGTATTAAATCATAAAGTAGATTAGACAGGATTGCTTTTCTTTTAAATATTTTAATGTCATTACACTGAAAGGATCCAAGCATTTGCCATAGGGATAGGAATAATCTGCCAAATACACATCCCAATTCAAAAAATGCTTGATTGTAAAAAAGTGCTTGTTAACAAAGCCAATATACAAGCAAGCATAACAAGGAATAATTTTAGACAGTATAAAAATACATAAGGTATAGTCATCATCACGGTAACTTAACCAGGGAAAAAAGGCGAGGAAACAAAATATTAGGTGCAAAATTTGAAATTGTCAATGCATGCCTAATTTATTTTTTCCTATATAGTTTAAATTAAAATTACATAATTTTGTGTAATTTTAACAATAACTATCTACATAAATTTTAAAATGAAACTATAAAACTAAAAGAAACAAATCAAAAATGTATTTTTAAATCACAACTCTATTGCAGATCCTACATGATTACTCACACTAACAGTCCTGAATTCTCATATCAGTCTTGTTTTGTATTATTATCATAATTCCATTTTCAAGACTGTTAGTCTGAATGATGACAGTTTATATTTTATATACAAGCCAATTTGTTTCCATGCAGGCGAGAGGCAACAAAGAAAATGTATAGGAAATTTGACCAAATGAATTATATAAAATGGCCAGTTCTGTAGACACATCGAGCTAAAATGCATACTCTCTCTATTAGTAGTTCCCTTACATTTCTCTTAAAGAGTTTAAGGGTAGGAAGGTCCCTTATGCATTCAGGAAGATGGAACCATATAGCTTACGGCTTTCCTACATTATGGATTTCTGTTTAGGTTAGGGGTAGATACAGATCCCTTAATTTCCTAGTGTTAATAAAGTGGTCATATAGTCGCAATGCATCCTTAAGCCTTGTATGGACCCAGATGGTTTCAAACTTAGGACTTAGATTAGGTTTCAAGAATAAACAAAAATAAATGGTAAACAACAAAAATTTGCGTATGTCGACAACAAGGTTAGGATTTCAGTTCTGATATCACAGAGGAATGATAGAACGTCGCTATTCCTTTGGGTCTCATGACACAGAGGAATGGGAGCTCTTAAGATCTTGGTTCTGGTCACAGAGGAATGATACGTATATACCAGGGGGAACACGTAAGGGTTCTATCCAATTAAAAACTTTTACGTTTATTTCCCAATATTATTAAAATCACATCAAAAATGGGACTTTTCATTGGCCTGATATGACGAGAGTGTGACATTATTTATCCAATTCCAATTAAGGCGGTTCAGCGCCTTTCTTAAAGAAAGTCTGGTTTAAAGAATACAAAGCACAACACATATGGTGGAATGAAGGATGTGCTACAGAACTAAGGGGGATAAGAGAAGCATTGCAAACCTACATGAGAGCGAAGACAATAAAAAATCACATTGGATATACAGGGTGTCCGGTAACTTATGGGCCGTGGAGTAACTGGAGATACTAGACATTAAACTAAGCCGATTATGTCACATAAGTTTTTTCGGATTGTTACTCGTTCTAGAGATACAGGGTGTTGAAAGTTAAAATTTATTCTCGAAAATAAGCCGTAATTTTAAAACGGTTTAATGGATCGAATTGAAAGTGGGCAATATATTATGTTTTTATGAGCAAGAAATAAGAATTTGTAGAAATTTTTAAGTTTGAAACTAGAGGGCACTAGTTGCATACACTGGGCTTCATAAATCTATGATTTGTTTTCTTACCTGTGATTTTAGGTGATTTTCAATTGTTTCTTAAAAAGGGCATTTTCTGAGTCAAAAATGTGTACTTGATTGATCTTAATATCTTTAACGGTTTTCTAGATATTTCCCTTTAAACATCCCAAAGCATAAAAAAAACATAATAAATAATTAAATTAACAAAAAAAAAAACAAAAGTGACAATCCGAAAAAACTTATATGACATAATTGGCTTAGTTTGATGTCTAGTATCTCCAGTTACTCTACGGCCCATAAGTTATCGGACACCCCGTAGAAGACAAGTAGCAAACACCAGAAGGATGCACAGGGAAAGCAGAAGACAGGGTTGGCAAGAGTACTGCCAGAAGATATCAGTAGATACACCAGTAGCGAAAGTAAATCAGTAAAAAGGTTCACACACTGCCAGATAACAGAAAGTGAACAATAAGGCCCTTAACGCAAATATTGGACAACGACTACTGGACGAGCTGACACCCAACATTCCCACCAACAACCTCCAAATCCAGGATTTCACAGGTTGGATGAACAACCATTCTCCAAAGCTGAACTAGAGAAGTGTCTCTCATCAACAAAGGAAACTCCTCACCAGACATGGACCAGATATCATACCCTATGCTACAAAACCTTCCGGAAAACAACAAACAGTAGTTGTTAAACTGCTTCAACAATCTACTAGCCAATCAACACCTAAATCTCCCACCGGACTGGAAAACTCAATCCAATCCCAAGAGCTGGAAAAAATCAAGCTGAAGTGTCAGGATGGAGACTAATAAGCCTAGGATTGTGTGTAGGCAAGACACTAGAGAATATGATCAAAAACAGAGTGGAGCGGTAATTGGAAAACAAACGGATGCTTAGCCCATTACAACCGTGCTTCAGAAAAGGAAAGGGAGTATTGGAAAACTTATGCAGAAATCAGAAATCCATGCTGGTGCTGCTAGACGTCACAGCCGCCTACGATAATGTAAGACTGGATAAACTGTTTGAAAAACTGCAAGAAATTGACTTGTCCCTCCCAATAGCCAATTTAATAATGAAATTTCTGTCAAAGACCCGGGAACCGGCATACTCGTGGGGTCTCGCGAGACCAAACGGAAAGGAACGTAGGTACTTCTTATTAAGTAAACAGATGACATGGCACTATACTTATCACCTGAGACGACACTGATGAAGATATGAAACAGGCATTAAACGAAACATTGGAAACCTTGAGAAGGTGGATGGAAGAACATGCTCTGTCTATATCACCCAATAAGTCAACCGTGATATTCTTTAATGCCAAAGGGCTCATCCCCCAAAAGGATATCAGATTTAACAATCAGCCCAAAACTCAACAAAATATTTATAGGCCTCCACTGGGACAACAGGTTAAACTGGAAAACTCAGGTAGAAAATTTGTGCAAGAAGGCCCAAAGAGAAATTAACCTAATAAGATGTTTATGTATGACTTGGTGGGGAGCCGATCCAAGTTTACTACTTATGATCGACCAGGCGATGGTTAGGTCACGTTTAGACTATGGCAGCATATTCTTAACCAGATGTTCCAAGCAACTGCTACTCAAACTAGACATAGTACAATTTCAAGGGATAAGACCAACACTGGGACTGACTAGCGAAGCGGCAGAGCTGCCCCTTCAGCTCCAAAGACCAGTCACTAAAACTTGACCTATGAAAACACAGTTGCTTATTGAACTCTTGCATGGATACCTAGCAATACTGGAATGTTTGGGAACGAGAAAGCAGACAAACTAGCCAACGAAGGCGGAAATCTGGAAGAGCCAGAAGACCCTAAAGCAGAATACAGAAACGCACTTCCTAGACTACATGAGAAATTGTGGAGACATTGGACAACCAGATTCAAGGACCAGGAAAGACTTAAAGGGAAAGACTACTGTGCAACAGTGGAAGAATCACTTAAAGCAACATTGTTCAAAGGCTATTTGGCTATTCTAATATGTCCAGAAGGGAAATCACACTAGTAAACAGAATGCGGTCTGGTCATTATCTCACGCCAGTTTACCTATAAAAGATCAACTTAAGAGAGGACAACCTTTGCTCGTGTGGAGAAGTAGGAAACCTACATCATATGATATTTGATTGCACACTGAATGCAAGACACTTTCAAACCTTTTACACAGCACCCACATATGCTAAAATGCTTTCAAAATTTTTGCATGCGTGCTAAATTAAAGTCTAGTCGTAGGACAAGGATAATATAAATAACAGAGTTTCCTGTCTTGCAGCAAAAAAGATCCACCCCTTGCAAGACTTCCAGGGTAACAGTAACTGGCCGTATGGCCTCAGCAGCTCAGGCCACCCAGCCCGTCAAACCTTGATGAGCTAACAAAATAGGAACTACCATTTTTTTCTTCTGTGATAGATCTTAGGTTAAGTTTAGAGGGAAAGTATACGCAGCAATTTTTATTTTTGTGATTTTTTATTGCAAGGAAAGATACAAAACAATTGTGTTATTTAAAGTATCCACAGTCCCAAGACTTCTTACTTCAATTTCACAGTAACTTGACTCTATACGTCATATAGTTAACTGTTGGACCTTAAATACATGGATGACACACAAGACTTACCTATTATCAGTGGCCGGCCATTATCAGTATCCCCAAACAATTTGTGTTCAGTTCGTTTCGTTGTCAATTTTATTATATAATTTATACATTTTACTGGACTAATTCAGTAAAAAGTCATAAGAAAAGCTTTTGTAGTTTGTAATTTTAAAGTACGTAGATAAGGTTATTAGGAAACTTTTTAGATACTACCAGGCACAATAGGTACTTTTCTTTTGAAAAGCATAGCAAAGAAGCCAACAGCTTGAGCGTTCCTTTTTAAATATCCGAGTTAAATTTATTAAAGGAATATTCAACTTAGTCCTTTGCTATTTAAAAATAACTAAACAGAAGGTACCTAATAAGAGATATTTAATAAAAATTAATTAACCAGCAACCATGACAGGTATTATTTACTCACAATTAAACTGCCCGATTATGATTATGGTAACCGGGCTACAATAATTGTAAAAAATTTAGTTCTGGTAATGTATGTCACCATTAAAGTTGCAGGTTAGTTAATTATTGTTAATCATCTTTATGCAACCTGACAGTTTCATATGAGGGCTGTAATCCCACCATGTATTTATTTATTTCTGAACCTACCATTCTAAAAGACAAACTGTAAATGGAATAATGAACATTATTTATACACGGAAATTGTTTGTGTAGATATATCACTTAAAATAAAACAATTTTAGTAAAATAGGTATTTTTATTCATAAAAATTGGCTAACATTTTAACAAGAAAACACTAGCACGGTTAGCTGAGGGGATATAAGCTTGACTGTCATGTTTAAAAGGAATATGTTTGACACAACTTTGAAATATATAGTTATAAGCACCAAAAGCAGTTTTGAACTCATTCCCTTTACCATCGAGGGGTTTTAGGGAATATTTTATTGTACCTGTGAGTCAAGTAGGTAGGTAAGGTTTATGAATGCTTGTTTCCTGACCTGTTTGGGTTATTAATGTATGTTACTATCTCTTTAAATACCTCTAGTACCTCTTTAAAAAAAACTGCTTTCATATTTCTATTTTTCATTTCCTATCCAACATTTCCATACAGTTATGATTATAATAATAATAATAATAATAATAATAAAATATGATTTTAAAAGTGAAACAATCTTTTTAAATGTTCATACGAAAAATTTAAATATGTATTATTTCACAAATACTGAAAATATTTCTTTAATTCCTAATAAATACCTACCTGTAACCTGTAATATTGTTTGAAAAATACACAATATATCAAAAAGTTTCCTCACATGTCCCTTCACTGGAACAATAAAATACAGCTGAGGTTCAATCCATTGAACTGACCTTAACTTTTCCATGTATTGTTTAAGTTTTCATACCATGATTTTTACAGATGTAATATCAGAAATATACTTTGTTTCTGGTTGGGCCTTAATGTTTATTTTACTTCTTAATCACTGATTACAAATTTCCTCACTTTGATAGTGTGCACGCTATATCCGATGAAGTTTTTGCAACAAAATGCATCTACACAGTCTAAAAGTACCAAATAGTAAACTATATTTTTATAAGTACGGCATAACATAATGCATTAGTAGCCACATAGTCAAAAACTACAAGGTAGGAAAACATTTTTATAAGTATGGCTACAATTTTATAAGTATATAGAAAGAAAAACACAAGTTACAGGGTTACTGTACGAAACTTACTGTTTTATGATGCTCTTGGATAGGCAGGAACTTTTAAAATAAAACTAGGTGCCTGAGCTATATAGGTACCAATAATTATAAAAAAATAGGATGTAGTAGATTGTGTACCCAGCTGGTAGTTTTGTTTGTTTTTAGCTTCAAAGTTCTGACAGCAATGTGGTCACAGTCACATGAAAACAATAGGATGAGAGGTGATTTTTCCTGAAAATATTTTTAATATTCTCCTCACATTACTTCCTGCGATTCGACAAGGGTGATAACCACTGTTTTGTCACTGGATTTGTATATTATTTTAAAGGATTTGTGTAAAATATCCCCATTCCAACTTTGAAGTTTGATTTCTATAACCTCAAAAAAATTAAGTTAAACGTCAACACAAACATGGGTAGAATAATTTTTCCTTACCGGTAACGAGACGAAACATACGTATTCCATCCTTATTTGTCGACTTCCCTTCTCCTTCCCTCTCATTGCCAAATCTGAGAATTCCGAATCAACGCGAAGCGCTTTCGGGACTGTGCTAGCTGCAAATTGTGCTCGGTATGGTTCTCCCAAATAAATCCGAAAAACCCCTTTTCTTGCGCATGATAAGTATAGCATTGTCTGATTGGTCTGAGAAAAAAAATTCAAACCTTGCTGTCAAAATTATTCTGTCAACCAAGTGTCACGCTTCTTATAGGACGTCAATTTTTATTTGTTATGAAGGAATTTTCCTAATTTTCTAAAATTTCCTTCGAAATTTGGTTCAAAACTTGTGATATTTAGTATAATGGCGAGCACAGGAAGTGTAAGTAAATGTTTTTATTCACTAGAACAGTTAAATCTATAATATTTTTTGCGTATTTCTTTCAGATGTCAAACAACGTTGAGAACCTCTCCCCTCAAATAATTCGAAGGGTTGCAAAGGAAATGCAGGATTTAGTCAATAATCCTCCTGAAGGAATCAAAGTCCAGATCAACGACGAAGACGTTACGGATATCCAGGCGTTTATTGAAGGCCCATCAGGCAAGTAGTTTATTTAATTTTTTTGTGCAAAATCAGCCTTGCTGGGCATTGTACTCATGAGTTTTTATCGCAAGTGGATCTTTATAGGAATGTAAATTGATAATTTTAAATTTCTTGCTTTACTGGTGGTGCTGCAAAAAATTAGATATATACCTAGCTGGCTCATATTTAAAGTAGTAACCTTTAAAGTTAATTTGGTTAAAAATAAAACCATTTGGTTCCTGCACATTTTTGTTAGTCAAATTTCACATTCAAGGTTTATTCAACAATAAATTTTTTTATATATTTGTAATTAATACCAAACACACGTAAAGTAAAAGAATTAATAAGAAATTTTGGGGGTCAAATAAGTGACCTTTATCCTGCTCTGTTTACTCTTTTTCATACACACAAACAAGTGAGATGGCCAACTTGTAAAGTGGCCAAGCCACTTGCTTAAAAAAATATTTGTCAAAAAATATAATATTATTTTCCTTTTAGGCACTCCTTACTATGGAGGTATTTTTAAAGTAAAACTCACTTTGGGAAAAGGATTCCCTACTGAGCCCCCCAAAGCCTATTTCCTGACGAAAATATTCCACCCCAATGTCGCAGCAAATGGGGAGATCTGTGTCAACACCCTTAAGAAGGATTGGAAGTCTGATCTCGGAATCAAACACATACTACTTGTAAGTATAAAATGAAATTTAAAAGTAAACATTTATCTGTTTATTAATTGGTATAGCGATAGATATGATTAGGCTCATTCTGAATAAAATGTGTGTGGAAATTTCAATAAAAAGTTTGTTAAATTGTTGGGGAAAATGCCCTTCATATTTAAAATGGTATATCTGATGATCCTGGCAATAAAAGCAATATAATCTTAACAAAACATTGTCAATTTGTCTCAAATTATTCCTTTATATCATTGTACTAGGTAAATTCTCAGAAGTTCATATACTTCTGTAGTGGATTTTGATATTTTATTTAATTTGCCCACATTTTAAGAGAAATATATGCCATTACTTTACTTCCTTCTACCTTTTTTTACAGCACATTCAGTAAATACTAGATATTTTAAATTGTCAATCATGCATATTATTGGCCGGAGATTTCAGAGATGTAAGTTAGGGTTATTTTCTTCTTAAAATGTTTGATCTCCATTTCTATATAATTTTTTTTCCTTTCCTTCGTAAGGTTTTTCTTTAAAATTGGGTTTTGTAAATTTGAAATAAGTAAGTAGGTACACAAGACTGACTTAACATTAAAAGAAAAATAATACAAATATTTGGCAGTATTTTTCTAGGAGTGAAAACTTCCTGAGGTTTCCATGTGGTTTCACTCATGAACTAAAACTAAAGTTTACATTTTAGATCTTGTTTGATTGTATTAATGATAATGATATATCTATCTTGCTCTGTCCTTATTTAATATATACTACTATAATACAAGAGGTTACAAATTCAATGCATTAACATTGCTATCTAGTGTCTAGTTACTTAAAGGGAGGCAAAGTTGCATATCTTCGCCCAGATGTCAAAACCTCATACCTCAAATTTTATTAGTTTTGAGTTATGAGTTTCATTGTGACTAGAAATCCATTTTTCATCGATTTAAAAACTTTGTATCTCAAATTTAGCATCATGCATGCACATTGTTACACTATTGAGAAAAATGGATTTCTAGTCACAATAAAACTCATAACTCAAAATCAATACAAATTGAGATACGAGGTTTTGACATCTGGGCGACGATATTTTAACGCTGAATTAATTGTTTAATAAGAAATTTAAAAAATTCTGATGACTTTATTTTTTTTACAACAAAATATTGATTATTTTGAAAACCCAAAATAACTTTTTTAAGGCACTTTTTTAAGCCCTTCAAGAAAATTATTTTTATTTCAGATACGACGTTTTGTTTTTAAATACAGCGAATTTTTATATTTGAGTAGCTTTTGACTTCTCAAAGCTAATTATGTCTCACACTAACACTAAATTGTAAGTGCACTGTCTTAAGGCAATTTTTATGCTTTAATTTTATTTTCAGATAAAACCTTGACGTGGGTGGGTATCTAAAAAACAAAACATAAGTAATATCTGAAAATTTTTTTTTCTTGAGGAGAATAAAAATTGCCTTACGAGCGTGGTCTTACAATTTAGTGACAAGTGAGATACATCTTTAGTTTTGGGATGTCAAAAATTTCAAAACTTTTTCTTTAAATGCAGGTGTTTAAAAAAAATTAAGTTGATGTGGGTATCTAAAAAACGAAACGTCGTATCAGACAAATAAAATTATTTTCTTGAAAAGCATTAAAAAGTGGTTTAAGAAAGTGCTATTATTTTTCAAAATAATCATTTTATTGTAAAAAAATTAAAACAAAAAAAAAACTTGTATTCAGCATTGAAATATGCAACTTTGCCTCCATTTAACCAACTATCTATTTCTCATAGTTACAAGATAGCAATGCTAATGCATCGAATTTGTAACACCCTCTGTACAGCCCCCAAACATTACTGTGTTTAATTTTCTTAACTTTCCTAGTTGGTTTGGTAAAAATTTAATTACATTTTCAGACCGTAAAGTGTCTTTTAATAGTGCCCAACCCCGAATCGGCCTTAAATGAAGAAGCGGGGAAACTCCTCTTGGAACACTACGACGATTACTTCCAGAGGGCTAAAATGATGACTGAAATACATGCTCAGGTAGGACATGTTCATAAAAGTTGTTTATTTTATTTTACATAAAGCAAACATAAAAACTGGGGTTACCCGTCAATTTAGCATATAAATATAAGCAATGCATTTTTTACATTTAAAAAAATATATTTTATGTTACTTCCAATTTAATGAAAATGTGTTAAATTATTGCGAAAAGTTTCAATTTAAAGTTATATTAAATTATACAGGGTGTCCTAAATTGTCAGGGCATATTCAACATACTTTTTTTTTTAAATGGAACACCCTACCCTATGTATTTTCTAATTCCCTATAAAATTCCACTTTATATTTTGTATTAAATTTAATATGTCTAAATTCAATTTATTTTGAGATATTGACGTTTAATATTTGACAGGTTGTAGAATTGGAATGACGCATCTTAGGGAAAAATGGTTTTTCTACTCCCACATGGAAATTTGCTGTTTCCTTTACACTTAAGTGTCGAGAAAAGTAGGCAATTCCGGTTAACTGTGCGGGAATATTTCATTTCCATCCTAGATAGGTAATGAAACTGACCAATCACAGTGGTCAATTACAAGGAAACCAAATTTACATGTTACAATAGGATGTACAGTGTTGCAACCTTTAAAAATAAAATTTCCCATTTTTATAGAAAACTTTTACGAATGCAAACAATACTGAAAAAGTCTTTTATTAGCAGATTACAACCACAAGTGATCCTAAAGAATATTCTACAAATATAACACTGTGCGTAAAAATTTCCCTTTTCCCTTTGGAGACAGCGCCGACCCATCGTTCCTCTGTGTTTTGTTCTCGCGAACCCGGAAATTTTCCATTAGTTGACAACACTGTTATGAAAATTACATTTCTTTATTTTCTTTGTGGTGTATTTAAAAGCACTGACCAATCCCAGTATATTATATTTACTGAGGCTCCGCCTTCTTTTTCAACACACTAAATTATATAATTTAAATGCATATGGTACAATTTGTTTTTTAATTTGTTCAATATAATAAAATCTAGACGCATTTATAATAGATTTATTAATAATGCAACCGGCTGCATGAGCATAAAACATTAATTTCATGTAGCATCATTAATCAGTTGGCTTTCCAACAATTAGCTTAAGGTCTCGATAGTCCAGAGAGTTAGGGCGTTGTACTATGGATCCAATGGTCGTAAGTTCGAGCCCGGCAACCGGAAAACTTTTTTTAACATTTTTTAGCATAAGGTTTGTAAGGTCGGTTTGAAAAAAATATACTGTTTAACTCAAGTGGATTGTCCATATTGCCCTGTGGGTTGTCCTACTTCCTCGTGCGATATGGACATCATATCCACTCTTGTTGTACAAACTACTATTTTACTTCCCTATTTAAGGTTTTTATTCTCTATCTCAAACTTACAACTTTCGGTTTAACATGTTAAACAGGAAGATCTCTCTTTGGACAGAGAATAAAAACTAAGATAGGGTGAAAACCAAACCATTTTTCTCTAAAATGCATCGTTCTAATGCTACAGATTGTCAAATTCTGAAAATGTCATATAGCAAACGTCAATATCTCAAAAATAATTGTTTAGAAATATGAAATTTTATAGTGGCAAAATATACGTGGAAATCTATATCATGGGGTTTCATTTAAAAAAAGTATGTTGGATATGCCTCGACTATTTGAGATACCCTCTATAATTTAAAATAATTTTAAATTATAGATCTAATGCATCCTTATAACTTTGTTTTTCAAAAATATTAAAAAGTTAAAGTAGTTTAGATGCTATATGGAATCCTGAGTTGAGAGCGGGCCATCCTCTATATTTAGTGCAGGTTGGCAACATAGTGTTGCCATCTCAATCTTTTTATTACTACACTGCGTAAATTCTTATTTTGTGAACATCGGACGTCCTCATGGCCAAATGTAAATACATGGTCTGACATAAATACATTTTTGAAACTTAATGTATGTTTTTCAGCCCCACAAAAGTAAAGGCACGTCAGCGGAAGGGCCTCTAGCTAAAAAGCACGCGGGCGACAAGAGTAAATTGACGGCAGAGAAGAAAAAAATATTAAAAGACAAGAAGCGGACCTTGAAGCGTTTATGAAATAATTTTTAATATTCTTTTTAAAGGTTTTATACATCTTATACAAGACCCATGGCTTTGGTTTAGAGAAGAAAGTTACAGCCGTTAAGGGTGATTTATTTACAATCACAACTTAAGGTCGTTGCATGCCCTGGCTTAATTATTCAGTTTTTTGACAATATTCCTGTTCTAAAATAAACACACCATCGATCTCTGTGGTTCTTAAAATTTGGATTCTACGGAAATTCTAAATAAACATGTATCATATCGCATATTCTTTAACAGTTCTTAAGAAAATGTCGTTTAAAAATGTTTAAAGAGCCGTGTGTTGTAAAAACAAACAAAACATGTAAAATAATATAATTTTAAAAATTGAAAAGTTTTAGCCCCCGCTGGGAATCGAACCCAGAACTTCTTGAATACAGTCGAACGCGCTAACCAATTGCGCTACGGAGACACTGAGATTCTTGGTTGAGAGAATCTCAAGGTCCCCGTAGCGCATTCGACAAATATAATTTTTCCTACGACCACCTATGAAAATAAGAAAAAAAGCACGGTTAACTTGGCTCGAAAGCGCCGAATATCACACGCGTGTTAAAAGAAAATATTTCAACTCTAGAGTGGAACACTATTTAATTTAGGCGTATGATGCCAATTTGACAGACCACACCTATTTATTAAAAAGAACAAATTTTAGAAAGCAGTTTAGTTTATTTATCATGTATTTGTCGAGTGATTCAGAATTAGAGTGTGAAAATACGCCATCTGAAATTAGAAAAAAGTTAAGAATATACTGGAAAATTTATTACCAGTCAAAACAAGCCCCGCTGAAGAAAATGTCATATATTAAACTTAAGCAGAAAATGTTTATGGGTCGCCATAGCCTAGAGACTAGAGCCATGACCTACGAATCGAAAGATCACAGGTTCAAATCCCATCAGGAGCACTTGACTTTTTCTTATGAAATCATTAAATAATTTATAGAATTATTTTGAATTGAAATCTTCCTTGTTGGGTGAATTTTTTAATTTATTTTTAATGCATCTTTCCTTGATTAAATAAAAAAAATCATTCAAGAAGGAATATTTCAATTAAAAATAATTTTATAATTTATTTAATGTTTTTATAAAGAAAAGTCAAGTACTCCTGATGGAATTTGAACCTGTGACCTTTCGATCTATTAAATTGGCATCATAACATATTATGTTTAAATTAAATAGTGTGCCTTGTATTTCCACTCTAGAGTTGAAATATTTTTTTTCAGCTCTAGAGTTGAAATATTCTTTTCACAAATCAAAGGTTTTTTAATAATTCTTTGTGGTCGTAGGAAAAATAGTGTACATTACTCGTGTGATAGTGATTATTCTAAAACTCGGAGAATTTCCGCACTCGGCTGACGCCTCGTGCTAAATATCTTCTCGTTTGAAAAGTATCACTTTCATCACTTGTTATGTAATATACTATTAATTTAATGATTTTTGAGTGGGCACTACCCAAATCGAAAACTTTTTTAAAAAAAAAGGTCGCCGACTCCCCACGCTCAATAGCGCCAACGGGCAAACAAAACTTTGGTCATGTTCTTTTAAAAATAACTTACATTACCACTCCTTTCTCATCAAAACTTTCATAGCCAAATCCCCCCTTCCCCCCGGAAATTCCATTACAAAACCGAATCCATCAATTTTGGGTGGGCACTCATGTTTCTAGGGTGGGCCAATGCCCACCCTGGCGCCGCCGCTGAACAGTATTTTATCTGCTGATACGATTCCAATATTTCCGTTAGGCTCTTGCAAATTTCTAATATTTCCATTTCCATAAAAATATTTCAAGCGGAAATATTTCCATTTACAACAGTAGGTACGATACATGTTTTATACATAGAATTTTACGTAATTTCCAAATTTTAGAACACAATTATTGTAATGCCTCTAGGATTGATAGGTAATAAATAAAACACCCTTATAAGTTGTCTATAAGATAGGACACTAAAAAAAAAAATACTCTCAACAAATAATATCAAAAAAGGAAATTAAATATTTCAGGTAGTTAAGCAACAAGATCTGATCAGATCTCAAAAAATAAATTCCTTTCAGTATTTAATTAGTGTGACTTAAAACTTTTTTAAATTATTTTTTCTTAACCAAAGCCGATTCGGTGTCACTCTTTACAATAATTGTTCGTTTTACTAATCGAAACTACTGTTGTTTTAAATATATTTTTAAACTATTAGGTTTTGCACATTTTTTGTATTTTACAGTGAAACATGGCAGCCACGTCCGCCATTTTGATTTTATAATGATATGAGACTTAACGAAAACGGTGCTCGGATTCTTTGATCACAAGCATCCAATTTAAAAAAAAACAATAGGTAATCGAAATTACTTTCGTTTGCAAAAATAGGTCGTCAGATTTTTAGAGTTCGAAAATATCATAAAATAATACTTTTTTTTATGAATCCTTTTATTTAAATTTTTTAGTTATTTTTATACTGGGTGTTATGAATTGACGCACTATATTTAAACTCGTAAATCCTGCTATGACAACATTTAACAAAACAAATATTTTTAAATATAGCTTCACCATAATAAATAAAAAAATGTACTATTTGCTTTTTTTGGTATTATTGCTTGACTACGCCGCCACTGGAGCAGTAAGTTGAGAAAAAAAAACTAAACCTATCTCTTCAAAAATCCAAAACCATAATAAAAACAATAGCTATAAATCCAATTTACGATTAAAACTTGGGGCTATTTACTACATACAGCACAAAGGTTTTATAACACGTTTTAAGCAACTCGACATTGAAAATTATTTGTTTAATTACAAAAACATTTAAATAGTGTAAATCTAAAAAACGACCGCGGCGACAGCAACCAGCGTGCACTGTTTGGCGCGTAGATTCGACTGAAAACGTACATTTTCTTTGCTGAAAAAGTTAAACACGGGGCCGGCCAGCTGTCGTCATTCAACCTATGTTGCGTTACTGCGAACCGTCCATTGGCGTCCGCCCAATTCGGTTTTACGGGTGCTTTTAGACGGTCGTTACAAATAAATTAAATTATGGAGTGTTTCGCTAGAATACCCATGGACTCACCTATTTAAATATAATGCGTCAATTCCATAACACTCTGTGGTTGGTGATGGGATACAAAATTTCATAAAAACTTGGATTATGTTTTATTTTTTAAACAAGATCAAAATGGCGACACACATTAATCAAACGGCCATGTTTCTGAAGAATCAATCAATATTATAATCAAGAATATGATTTGGCATTTTAAATGCGTAGTTTTGAAGTTCTCGTCAGTACCTTATTTATATTATTGATATTTACTTTGTTAGGTAGCTTTAAGGCCAGTTTTTTTTTAAATTCTTGTGTGAATTTACCAGACGACTGCAACGCCATATCGGCGTATATCGACTTTTTCGGGAAACGCTGTCCGCTGTTTAGTTAATTAGACAAGGATAGCTGCTCACTAAAACCATTGGCTGTTCTCAGTTACATACAAAAACCTTTGAATTTCAATATTTAAAGAACGACGGATCAGTGCAAAAATGTGGCAACCGTTTTTGGAGACGAACTAATGTTTGTCTCCATTTTCGAACCGATTTCAGACACAAGATATTGTATTATTTTATGCAATAAAAGACGGCGCGCTCCGAAGTCACGTCGGTTCTTACGTAGCGAATGAATCATAGTGCGCCTATCTATTCGGCTTTCTTTAAATGTTGACATTCAAAGCAAAAACTAACGAAAGCTGAGAAAAATTTGGCGGCAACTAGGTAACAATTAAAATGTAATCTGAATTGATAAACTCCGCCTCCTTTCCATGTACGTTATTGGAGTTAGTTTACTATACTTTTCAGCAAGAACGTTTGGTCGGGTGGTAAAAGGTAGTAGAGTTTGGATCCGAGGACCATTGGTCCGAATCTAAACTTTTTCAAGATTTTGTTGAAATCGGCACTAAAAAGTGAATTGGGAATTTACGCCGGAAATTTGCCTTTGTTGCATCTAAATTGTTACCTAGCTCCGACCAAGCTCTAGTCGAACGACAACATTTTTTAACCTCAAATAATTTCGTAGAAAAATTTCCTTGTCCATAGTCAACAGAGCTTTTTTTTTAAATGTTACCAGGGGTCATCTTTTTCTACAATAAATAGCCAATACCTACCTCCCTCATAAATATAAATATGCGCTGGGTTAATACGTAAATAGGTTCATGTTTAAAGTTATAAGAAAATTAATTTTAACTTCAGTGGAAAAACTGGTCTTTAGAATAAGGAAATAAATACTTTTATGTGCCATCTTTGCTTTGGTTAGTACTTCATTTTAATAATAAAAATTAATTTTTGGTCCTAGGACATCTGGGATATCACAAGACTTTTATGGGAATATTTAATTTTAAAGACAGCGCAAGAGCATCGCGTTAAAAAAATATATCCCTTTAATTCGTTGTTGTGTGGTTGATTAAATGTTTGTTTCGATAATGTGATTAGAAAAGAAAAGCTTAGATACGGATAAATAGAGCTCGAGGTTTCGTTCGCGCACGAATATGTCTGATGCTCTCGACTGATTGGTTCCAGCCGCTATAACGCGAGTACTGATAATTCTGATGATGAAAAATTTCATTTCAGAAAACTTTATATTTATTATACAGGGTGTCCTTGAAATGACTACAACGCTTCACCACAAATTCCTTAACCAAAATTAAGGCGATCTAGACAAACTTACCTATATGCAATGTTGTTTCGTTTTGCCGTTACAGGGCGCTAAAGTTTTCAAATTAATATCGTTCTTCCGGAATAATTTCTAAACGCCTTTATCGATTTCCACTAATTTTGGAACTAAGAATGACCACTATTAATAGCGTGTTTTGACGTATGCCATCTTTTTTTAATACCTGCAAGTTTAAAAATAGTGCGTGATTGGTAAATAAAAGTTTGTCTCTTTATTACCCCTCGTATAAATGACTTTAATGATTTCTCTGGCACTAGCTGACTTCATGTTAAAACTTTTTTGTCTCTTAAAATTTTAGCCAGACATGTAGTTTCTCTACAAAATAATTATTTACGGTACCTTGTAATTCATCGTTGCTGTTTATTCATAACGAGAAAACATGATAAATTTTTTAATTCCAAATAACTACCAACTCATTTAAGTTTTATAACATTTGTTCGAAATGTTCACCGTGTTCCTGAATACATAAATTAATTCTTTTTAGAAAATTAAACTGTACTTTGGGCATCGTGTCGGGATTGTGTTTAAAATAATCCGCGGCATTGATAATTCTTTGCAATTACTCTCTTCTGTAGCGATGTGGAAGCATACTTAATTTAAGAGCGCCTACGTTTGCCTAGATCGCCTTAATTTTGGTTAAGGAATTTATGGTGAAGCGTTGTACAGTAATTTCAAAGACACCTTGTATATAGTATGTTGCTTCACCTGTTGTGAGTAAAATTTTTTTTAACATACTTCCTCCTCCATATGGATTTAAATTTTGTAAGATAATTTAATAGTATACCTCTAGCAAAGATGTTGCAAATTGAATACAAACTCTTTTTTAAAATTATGTTTCATTTTGTTAAGTTTCAAGAGTAAATGAATTTACTATAACGCAAAGAGAAACAGTGCAATGATGTGTCTGTTTTATTTTCACACAGTTTTTTGTAGGATTAATTTGAGAAATGTGTTCATGTAGTGCTTTTTGTGGAATTATTTATTTAATAAAATTTATCGATTACTTAAAACCGGATTTTATTGTTGCTATTATAATTTTGTTAATACATAATATAGTAAGTACAAATATTTACAGTAAATACAATTTGTTAAAATGTATGTAATAAAGGTGGGCATATATTTTAGCCTTATTTTGCACCAAAATTGCAAAGTATGCAATGTCTCATTACAAACACTATTTGATAAAAGTAGAAATATCTAAGGTTCTAATAATGGCACTAGATGTCGCCATTGGCGTATTTAGGCGGGAAGGGGGGGGGGCTGCCGGGCTGCAGCCCCCCCTCCTCTCCTCGCCTCACGCTTAGACTGATCATTTTTAAATAATGTATTCTTGACTTAGATTACAAAGGTCTTGTGGAAAATTGTTAGTTTTTAAACTTTTACTTCTAAAAGTCCTGTTTTATATAGATATTAAGGTTTCGGACTCATATCGTTTTAGTTATTGATTTATGATGCAATTTTATAGGAAAATGAGTAAAAAGAATAATATTTTATAGTATTTTCCTATTATATACTTATCTGTTCCATTTTCCCTTTTTTAGAGCTATTTTAAATCAACAAAAATAGAATATTTTTACAACAAAAACAGAAAATAATTAGGTATTTAAAAAAAATTAAAGTAAAAATTTTAATTGAACCATTTTTCATGGAAGAAGTGTGATAATTTATAATATAAAAAATAGTGCTGAAAGAAACGAGAATGCTTTATTATGAATATACAAAACGGCACTTAAGAAGGAGTATTTCAAAACCTAAGCATTTGCACCAAAACCTGCTCTTAAATCGTCGCTCCTAAAATAGGTACATGATTTCTGAAAAAATCATCAATTTTGACGTGGAGAGCGATATTTAATTTATTTTTAATCATGAAAAACCGAACCCGAAAACGCTGTTTATGTTTTTTTTTTATATAGAGCCAGCTAGGAATATCAAAAAAAAAAAAGTAAAAAACAACATTTACAAAAACAAATTTAATCCAATTATGCAGAGGGGAGTAATAATTTAATTTTCGAAATTTAATAGTATAGTTAGTTGAATTTTAAACGAACTTTGGGCGTGGCCCCGAAAATTTTTCGCCTGCGGCGCTTTTCCACCTTCACTAGGTGCAATATCATGAAATATATGTAGTTCCGACTGTTTCTCTCTCCAGAAAAAAAATGTCCTACTTACACCCCCCCCCCCCCCTACCGAGCATATTTTCTGGCTACTCCACTGGATGTCGCTATATGCAACATCTTGCTGGTGGGTTTCACCAAACACTGCTTTTAAGCAGTTTAGAGTCCTTTCTTTCGTCGGATCCAAGCCCTACTAATATTCCTTCTGTGGGATGGATCTGGCGAAGTAAAAGAAAAATTTATTTAATTTTTTTAAGAGTATAGCGCCCTCACACGATTATCCGGACTGACAGTCCTAAATGATATGAATCTTTCGTCATTCTCGCATCAGTCTTGATTCTATTAAGAATTTACATTATTCCGGCCATCAATCCTTGAAAATTTACCATTACACTATCAGTATTACTGTTATTCACTTATCACGACTGTCAGGATTAATGATCGTGTAGAGTCTTACATCGTTCACTTTTAATCTGGGATCGTAAATTAGGAATAAAATTGTACCCACCTTCGGTGGATCCGACTGAGCTGAAATTTACCGTGTTACATTGGGGTTCTTCTTGGCCCGAATTACAAAAAAAAACTTGGCAAAGTGGTATCTGTGTGGGAAAGTTATTTTCATGCAGAAAAAAAATCAAAGAAAAAGATATAAGCCAATGAAAAACCTAAAAATAATGCGTTAAGTCCATTGTATTGTAAAAAATATAATTTTTTTTGTATAAAAATAACTTTCTGACACTTTTCAATATCTGATGTAGACACCAAAATTTAAAAAAAAAATTAAAAAACATTAATTAAAAAACATGGGTAAGATTCGAGACCAGAAAACGCATGGTGTTTTTGGTCTAATATATATAGATATAAAGTGCCTCCGCCCCCCCCCCCCCCCCTGAGACTTATCAAATGGATACTTTTTAACTGTGAGCCTTAAAAATTGTGGGGGGTGTGAAGGGTAAGAATTTTTTTAAAAGTCATTTTGAGGGTAAGAAGATTTTTAGACCCGGGACACGCCCTTTTTTTTTGAAGTCACTTTTTTTTATCACCCCTTAACCAAATCCTGGATATGCCACTGGAGTAATCTTGCCTTGGAGAAGAATTTAGACATATTGGTCGGATGCTCTTCATTATGGGTGTAGTTGCCATTCTGGTTTATTTAAAAATGAGTACCAGAATAATGGCCAATAATATAAGAATCACTATTATTAAAATGATCTTGTGCTGAAATAAAAAAAAAGTATGTTAAACTAGGCCTTACTCTAGTCAAAAAGAAATTAGAGATCGAAAAACTTCCATGTTCAGTAGTTTGTAAAATATTTGCATTATTCCAAAGCTTTTTGACATCCTGTATAGTATCTATAAGTTACAACAATTATTTATGACATTTAAAAATCTTTCAGAGCAAAGGTGAATTCTTAAATTTACCCCTGGATCCACCCAGAGCTGTGAGTAACTTAAGTAACTAGATACTTTTTAGTATCTAGTTACTTAAAGTAACTAGATACTTGGTAACTTAGTTCTTTTTTGAATCATGCCAAAAGTAACTGTAACTTCGTTACTTTTGAAAAGTAACTTGTATTTTGTTACTTTTTAGGAGTAAAAAGTAACTAGATACTTTAAAAGTAACTAAGATGCTTTTAAAGTAACTAAGTTCCTTTTAAAGTAGGTAACTAAGTTAGGTACTTTTAAAGTTTCGCTAGGATACCAATTATGCACACGTGCCGTCCATCAGATGATGACCAAGGGACGATCGGCGGCCGTTAATCAGATTTTCACGAAGGGACGAGCGGCGAGTCCCGAGCATCAAGAGTCCCGAGCATCAAACAGCAAACTGGTTGGAACGCGAAATTTCTTGGAAAGCATTTTATTCTACTTGTTCGAATTAACACTTCTTAGTTTAGTTTTCTGATGGTAATAGTGGTAGTGTGTACAGGAAAAGGAGTTTGGCTTGTTCGGCATATGATGTGATCCATTTTTTTTGCTAAGGTAAGTTAGCACAACATTCTATAATTATTTATAGCGATGATACAATAAGGAACGAAACCGGCAAACTTTTAGAAATGCAAGTTTTACAATTTCTTCAGGATCCAGAGACTGACCTTACTGACTGAACTTACAAGTTTGTAAGCATAATAAATTCGTATTCGTTATACACTTTTCATTTACATGTTATCACTACCTGGTAAATTTAAGGTATCTAGTTCAAAAGCATCTTAGTTACTTTTAGAGTATCATAGTTACAATCAACGTAACTAGTTACTTTAAAAGTATCTTAGTTACTTTTAAATTATCGTAGTTACAATCAATGTAACTAGTTACTGTAAAAGTATCTTAGTTACTATAACTAGTTACTTTAAGTAAGTAACTAAGAACTAAGTTACTTTTAGGTAAAAGTAACTATTCCTTATAAGTATCTAGATACATTTGTGCAAAATTATCGAAAAAGTAACCAGTTACTTTTCTGAAGTAACTTTCACAGCTCTGGATCCACCCCGGTTATGGTAAAGTCTTCCCCTAAGAAAATAAGGGAAAATTCATTATTGAATTTAAGAATTCACTATTATTGGGAAATTTTCCTTTAACAATTTTATTACATGACTTGTATTTTTACCTTAATATATTTTTTTCTTTTTTTCTCCCCTTGTTTTAGATCTTCTCTTCCTCTCCCCACAAAGTTTTGGGCCTGGTCCGCTTGATATTCAACTCTATCTATTAGTTCTTGCTAAAAAAAATATACAAATCGTAAAGAACTCATAAATTATAATTTTTCAAATCAATATCCTTTTAATTTCTTAAAACATTACCAACCTGATTATCAATTAATATTGCCATTTGCAAAAACATATCTCGAACATCTTCGAGCATTCGTTCTATTTTTATAAGTTGTTGGTGTCTTTCCTCTATGTCTTGTAGTACCCGTTTTGCTTCGGCTGTTTCCGCTAAAATCTAAAAATTACAATTAAAAAATTTAAATTTTTTTTGTATTTAAAGCTTCTTTAATGTAAAAATATAACATAAAGGATGCATCTTAAGCTATACTCCAGGTCCAAAATTCCTATCTGATTATAATCTCTTTCATATAGAGAGCAGTCTAGAGGGAAAAATCCACGAAAATAAATATTCTGCTCATTAGAATTTTAAAAATACACTGGAATCGATTGAATTCAGATAGAGTATACCCAGTGATTATAAAAATATCAGTAAGTCTATTGAATTTTGCACATTACAAATAACTTCGGGAAACCCGGTCTCTTTTATCTTGCCTTGTATAATTTACTACTCAAAGCTAGTCCTTATACAAGGCAAGGTAGAAGAAACAGGTTATTCCGAAATAACGTGGCGTGGCTTTATAGAAAACCTATGAAAAACGGCTCGCCAGACGGAAAAGTAATAGAATATACGAAATGGTCTTTATTTTGTTGTGTAAGCAAACCTCCACTCCAGGTAAGGATGGAGAATCGGCCCCTCTGTTGGGAGATATGCGGCATAGGTGGAGGATACCCCTTGCAAAGATCGCACAATTGTATTAATCAAGCTGCCAATAGTAAAAAATGGATCGAAGCACAAAAAAACGTTAGGTAAAATTGTTATATCAAAAAATCGTTTTAACTGTTTTATTTTATTTTTAACAAGAACACATTAATGGTGATCAGTTAATGGTATAAATCGAATAAGTCGATAAGAAGCGTTCCTGGATCAACTACAACTCTTTTTGGACCACTGAAAAAATGTTGGAGATGAAGAGAGACCATGACAATAAGCATTTGGACCTAGGAAATGGTAAATTGGTATCAGGACGACAAAGAACATATAAGTATCTTCCAGCACAAATTATAGGGTAAGACATGTTACACAATTTAAAAATTAATTAGTACCCTTGTTTAAGCCGGTTGTCACTGTGAATTCTGGGACTAGAGTCGATAGGAGCGCCAGAAAAATTTTAATGAGTGTGAGCAACACTTACATTTTCTGTAAAAACTTGTATGTCAGTTTTTTCTTCGAGCAACCGTACTAACTCCTCATCTGTCACCCTCACTCCTTTAGCTCTTAGTTGCGCTTCGAGTTGCGATTTTTTTGTATTTCTGTAATATTCAAGTTCAGCAGTGTTTTGCGAGAACACTTTTTGGTATCTGGTTTTCAGCGTGTTATATTGAATATTTTTAATTCTTCCTTCGGCGGAGGTTCTGTCGGCCGTTCTTAATTCTTCTTCGCATTCTTTAAGTTTTGCTTGGATCTGGTGCGAGACGCTCGTGTTGTTTTGGAAAAGGGATTCGATTTTGTCGTTTAAATCTAAAAAATTGGAATAATTGAATTTTATAGCGGATTATAATTTTTATCACTTTTAGATACCTACTTATTATTAGTAAAATAATTAATCATTGATGTTATACCGAGTGGGCCTCCTAATAGTTATTGTTTATGAGACATTAACAGATACATTTTTATATCTGCAATCAGTGGCGTACTTAAAGGGGGGGGGGGGGGGGCTAGGAGCTCGAGTCTAAAAGTCTAATTGCAACCTAATTTTTCGTCTCATGCTTGGACTTTTAATTTAAACTTTTAAATAATGTATTTTCTTCTCTTGTCTTGTAGGAAACGTTGGGTTTTTAAACTTTTCTTTCTAAAAAATTAAAGTAAAAAATTTTAATTGAAAAATCTTCATGGAAGAAGTGTAACAATTTATAATAAAAATACTTAGTGCAGGAAGAAACGAGAATGCTTTGCTAAAATACATGATTTCTAAAAAAATCATCAATTTTGGGCGTGGTGCGCGATATTTACTTTATTTTTAATCATGAGAAACCGAGCCCAAAAAACGCTTGTTAAAGTCATACATATGTACGTATGTTAAAATTTTCATATTTTTCACAAATATAAAATATGTTTTTTTTTAAAATAAAGGGCCACCTAGGAATATCAAAAAAAAAGTAAAAAAAACATTACAAAAGCAAATTTAAAATAATGTAATTTTAGCCCCGAAAATTCTTCGTCTGCGGCGCTTTCCGCCTCTACTTCACTGGGTGCAATATCATGAAATACATGTAGTCCCGACTGTCCCTCTCTCCAGAAAAAAATTTCCTGAGCCCCCCCCCCCCCCCTAGCATATTTTCTGGCTACGCCACTGTCTGCAATGTATGAAAAACTTAATGAAACAAATAGAATAACTCTCAAAAAATTAAATGGGGAGGTAGTATGTTTCTTCCCTACTTCTATGGAAGTTCTTAATTACTTTTCTTTAATTAATTAACTTCCTCAAGAGCTCTATGAGGGTGTCACTCACAATTTCCTAATATATATTCCGACATAAGCTATACTTCTCCTGAAGATGAACGTTTATACGTTCGAAACATGTAGAGAACAATAAATAAAGGTTTCTTTTATCAAATATATCTTAGTGAAGGTTGACTTAGAGTATTATTTCTCCCCATTTAACTTCAAGTATGGACTACTTCTTAAAATTATCAAAAAAATTGTTTTTGTCCTACCTCAGGCTGTGGCAACGATTTTCGATCCAGAAGAAGGTATTTTCTTGTCTAAACTTACAGACATTTAAAGAATTGATGAAAAAACTGTAGAGTTTTTCATATCTTAGCATTGCAAATAATATATTATGTTACGATCTACAATCTTTAGGGATCAGATTTTTTAATGTAGTTGGGAAAGATTAAGAAGATTTTGGGCACTTTTGATCATTCATGAGTGGATTTCCCCTATTACTGGTTACACAGTTATCGTTGAACTCTTTACCTTTTTGATTTGTCTTTATGTCATCAAGTTTATTCATATATTGTTTAATGACCGTTACATTTCCTTCAACAGATTCTATCCATTGTCTTAAAACTTCCGCCCTTTCGAATGTCTGTCTTAAGTCGGCGCCTCCTGTAAGGGGTTCTGTTTCCTCCTAAAAATACATGTGTCAACTAAACATGGTTTAGTGATTAATATATACAGGGTGATTCCTAAGTGATACTTATTTTTAAGCTGTGTATAGAAGACATTGAAATAAACAACATTTCCAAATACCTTTTTTCAAAAAACCAAAAATAAGGTACTTACATTCATTTATTACACTATGAATCAAATACGGTCCTGCCTAACTTGCCCGTTGAATAACATTAAGAAAACTTCTGGGTGTAGAATGAGCCCGCAAGGGAGAACGAACACTTACCGTAAATTAGCACCATATCTACTAGTTCATTGTTTTCAAATTTTACCATTTTCACATGTCACCAATTTTAAATGAACTTGCTTCAGAAAAACACACCGCAGAGGATTGCCAAATAACTCACCACCGACCCGTAAATTGCATGACTAATAAGAGATAAGACAAACAATATAAAGCATAGCATGCTACTCTTTGATGACCAGACCCGCACTTGGATTTTTTACTTCTGTATCTCGCCTATTTTTATTAAAATGTTAATTTTAATGCCTTCTATACACAGCTAAAGAAGAAGTATCAACTTAGGAATCACCCTGTAGAGCTGCCCTGTAGTAAAATATATTATTGTCTGTCATACAAAAACATCGATGAATCAATTAAGTACATTGTTCTGGGGGGGAGGTGGAGGGTTATACGTTTAATTTAAAGTCAGCAGTTTTAATTAGCGTTTTAAAACGCGCGTTGGTGTACGCGTATATCTCTTTGTACCTGTTGCCGGCTTAATATAATGCATTAAAAATGTTTTTGGGGATAAATATGCCCATGCCAAATTTCAAAAGAAATCAATTTTCTGAATAATCACAATTTGATAAAGGTAAAAAAATAAAAAAGTATCGTCATGTTTGCAGAAATGTGACTCAAGAATTTTTAAAAATATTTTACCTACAAAATCAACTTTTCAGAACTTTGACTCACCTGAATTTCCACTTGCACGTTTCCGTTTCGGCCATCTCTAGCCTAAAACAATAAAACAAAATGTCAACATGGTTTTTTAACAAATAAAAATCTAAAATGAAATATCCGAGTCCGGATCCAAAAATATAATGAATTAGGTATAAGTTAAACCCTACAATAAGTTTAATTATGATTTTAAAACTATATTATACTACCTTACCTTAATCAAGTCACCTAACCTATCTTTTGCCATAACTAGTAATATTTAAAAAACTGTTCATAACTTCTCAACGCACTATCTTATCAAATTTCTTATCTTATTTAGGTATAAACACACATACTATACGGTGGTTATATGTTCCTGTTATATTTTTCGCGAGAGCGTCATTTTAGTGCTTTAAACTTAAAATGTGTAAAAATAACATAAATAAATGGTTATATCCATTTCTAAATGGATATCATCGTACTAATTATTATAACAATTAGGTAACAGCTATTAGTCATTTGTTGAGACATAGAATTTGTTTAGGTATTACTATTTACATTAAACGTTGGCGTGTTGTTGGAAAAATTAGCGTCACAGGTAGAAAAACCTTGGAGCTTTTCACTTTGTATGTTTGATAGTATAAGGTAGTTTGAGAAAAATTTTATATATTATTGAAGTAAATGTGACCGCGCTAAAACCTGCCGTGTTTAATTGCAAATTCCAAAAAGTCTATTTCAGTAATAAAGTGGGAAATTCCGTCCAGTTCGGCTCAATTTCGGTGTCGGCCACAGGCGTAGGTAAATTTTGTGCATTACATTATATATGATAACTAACCAAAGAGAAAAAAAAAAGATAATTTGTTAAAGAAGGAACTATTAGCTATAGCAAATTTACACAAACATCGTTTTAGGAAATATACCGTGGAAAATATAGTGTAACATAGTGTAACTGTTCTGCGCATATTGCCATATCATTGCGAACTAAATCCTATATAACTTATATGGGCGCAAGTGAAAGGATTTGTAGCAAGACACAACACGACATTCAAAATGCAAGACGTTAAGCTACTGTTTGATCAAACCATTAAGGAAGTGACACCAGAGAACTGCCGAAAAGCAGTTCATCATATCATTAAAGAAGAGGAGAAAATGTGTGATTTTGACCACCTGATCGATCGGACCGTCGACCCGTTAATTATACCGTCAAGAGGAGATGACAGTTCCTCAGATGACGAAGAATATTATGATTTTTTATACAACATTCCATCAGAACTTCAATCGAGAAACTATTTAGAATAAGCCTAAAATCTAAGTGCGGGCCTGGCATCAAAACATACCCCGCTATAGTTTCTGTTGTTTTTCTTATCTCTTATTAGTATTAGTCATACGGATCTTCTTCTTCGAGTACCGTGTCCGTTACCGAACGTTGGCTACCATTCTGGCTATCACGACCTTATTGGCTGCTGCACGAAATAGGGATGTGGTGGACTTCTGGAACCAATCTCGGAGGTTCTTTAACCAGGATGTTCTTTTTCGGCCTGGCCCTCTTCTTCCTACGATTTTCCTTGCATTATAAGGTGAAGGATTCCGTATCTTTCTGGGTGTCGCATCACATGCGCAAAATATTCCAATTTACGTATCTTAATTGTCTTCGTTATTTCCGTATCCTTGCCCATGCGTAGTAAAACGTCCTCATTTCGGACCTTGTCGACCCAGCTAATGCGTAGTATTCTACGGTATACCCACATCTCGAAGGCTTCGAGCTTCTTTAGTAGTGTGTCTGTCAATGTCCAACCTTCGAATCCATACAGCAGTATTGGGAATATGTAGCACTTTACCAGTCTAATCTTCAGTTTGTTGCCAATACTCCGACCGCAAAGTACCTTTTTCATTTTAAAGAACGCATCTCTGGCCTTCTCTATACGGATTCTGACCTCTTTGCTCATATCCCAGTTGTCGTTTATATTGCATCCGAGATAGGTGATATTGTTGACCCTTTTAAGTGGAGTTCTATATGCTGTAATAACTGTTTGATGCACAGGTACTTTGCTGACTATCATGTATTTAGTCTTCTTGGTGTTAAGCTTTAGTCCATATTCCTCACAGACGTCGGTTACACTGTCGATTAGGCTCTGTAGATCTTCTTGACTACTGGCAAGCAGCACTGTATCATCCGCGTATCTTATGTTATTTGTGTTTACGCCATTAACCTTGACTCCACTATCAATGTTTTCTAGTGCTTTCCTGAAGATGAACTCTGAGTACAAATTAAAAAGAAGTGGCGACAATATGCACCCTTGCCGGACCCCTCTTCGTATCTCTACATCCTCAGAGACATTCTGGGCCACCCTGACATTAGCTCTTTGACGCCAGTAGAGGTTTTTGATGATGCGTAGGTCTTTGTCATCAATACCTACTTGCTGGATAATCTCAATCATCTTATCGTGTCGCACTCTATCGAAGGCCTTTTCAAAATCTATGAAGCACATATACATGGAATGGCTAATGTCTCTACATCTCTGCACGAGGACCTGTATACTGAACAGTGCTTCTCTCGTTCCTAGGTTATTACGGAATCCAAATTGTGTGTCGCTCATCTCGTCCTCAATCCTATTATACATTCTGGAGTGTATTATTCGCAGAAAGATTTTTAGTGCGTGGCTCATTAGGCTAATGGTGCGGTATTCACTGCATCTTTTTGCATTAAGTTTCTTTGGGAGCGTTACAAAGGTGGACCTAAGCCAATCTTCCGGTATCTCTCCAGTGTCGTATATTTTGTTGAAAAGCAAAAGAAGAGATTGTTTGCCGTTCGTTTCCAGGAGTTTAATGATCTCTATAGGTATCTCGTCTGGGCCTGCTGCTTTCCTGGTTTTCGCTAGTTTTATAGCCCTTTCTATCTCATTTAAAGTTATCGGCGGTCCTGATGTACTATCTTGGGTTTCGTTTTCAGATCTCTCGTCGTTGAAAAGTTCTTCTATGTACTCCTTCCACCTCTTCAGCTTGTCTTCATCGTTTAGAATAAGTTTATCATCCTTATCTACAAGGTTGTTTGTTGTTTTGTTGTGGAGCCCGGCTACTTCTCTCACTTTCCTGTACATATTAAACGTGTCGTGTTTTCTTTGCAGTTCCTCTATTTCAGCACATCTGTCTTCATACCACGCCTCTTTTGCGGCTCTTACTTTCCTACGTATTTCGGAATTAGCGTTCTTGTATCTTTCGTCGTCCTTGTTTTTAAATTTTCTTCTCTCATCCATTAGATACAATATTTCATCCGTCATCCATTGCTGCTTTTTTTGATATGTCTTTTTCATCCCAGAAGTTGTGTTTAGTATAAGCGTTTTGACTTGATTCCAATGGTCTTCAGTATTGATTTGGTGTTCCGCTTCTTCAAATTTTCTTTCCAGCTCATTTGCTATTGTTGTCTGGTTTGCATGGAGTTGATCAATATCTAATTTGAAGGTTTGTTTAGGATGTTTTACCTTTTTCAACCTCAGTTTAAGAACGCCTAGTAGCAGATTGTGGTCGGACGAAATATCAGCGCCCGGGAATGTCTTAACTGATGTAACTGCGTTACGGTACCGATTATTAATTGTGATATAGTCAATTTGGCTCCTTATGATCTTATTGGAAGTATGTGCTGGAGATGTCCAAGTGTACAGTCGTCGTTGTGGTAGTTTAAAGAAAGTGTTCATTACGGACAGCTGTTGTTCTCTGCAAAATTCGACAAGACGGTCTCCTCTGTCGTTTCTCTCACCAAGACCAAAGTCTCCGACAATGTTTGTTTCTCTTCCCTGTCCAATCTTGGCGTTGAGATCCCCCATTACAATGGTGATGTCGTTCCCATTCAGTTGGTCGATGACGCTTTTTAGTTCGGCATAGAAGTTCTCAATTACCTCTTCGCTGCTTTCAGTTGTGGGCGCATATACTTGAACGAGATTGATGTTAGCCGGTTTTGAGTTCACTTGGATCATTATGAGTCTATCTGATACATTACATACAGACTTGATGCATTTGTTGACTTCCTTCGATACAATAAAGCCCACTCCATTCCGATGGTAGTTGCTGTCTTCTCCCAAATAGTATACGCTGTATTCATCGGTGTTGAAATTTCCAGAACCGGGCAATCGCATCTCGCTGATGCCAAGTATTGGTAAATGCAGGCGTTTCATTTCCCTTATTGCATTATGTATTTTTCCAGGCTCGTAGCAACTTTGTACATTCCAAGTACCTATCCTCAGGGCAGATTTCGCATCGAGTCTTACCCTGGTTGGTCTTATTTTGTTCTTCTCGGTTTTTGATGGTTCATACATCGCTTTCAATACTTTCCCCCCCGGAGATCCGATTGGGGGAATTACTCCGGAATTAATTTTGGTATTGATTGCCATGTTGGTATTTACTAGGGATTTATAATCAGGTGGTTTCCCGTGGCCTTCCTGATTCCCCTGCCGTTGGCCGTTCAAGCAGATCTTCCGCCTTTGAGGCCGGTTTCTCGACCTCAGGACCAGAGATGGCCCTACCTTAACCTTAGTTAAGGTCGTTAGCTTATACCGGCGCACATTCGGTCCTTTTATACTATCCCTGAAAGGAGGGTTGCCACTTGCGCTGAGTTCGCCGTTCCGAAGTCCATCTTCTCCTTCGTCCTCACCGGTGTGGTCTTCACCCGTATCCCTGGGCATGGGTAAAGCGATATACCCCGCAATACTGGGTCCTCAACAGAACTCAGCCACCAGCTCGATAGCTGGGCCCACCCCCGCGACTTGGACGCGCCTCTTGAGATTTACCTAAGTGTGATTAGAGAAGGTGACTCTAATCACCTTAGGCCGGGTTAATGCACGTGTATGAAACCACGCGCAAGGGTGGTTTCATACGGATAGTGTTGAACAATCCGGTGCGGTGTTTTTTTTTTCTGAAGCGAGTTAATTTTAAATTATTGATACGTGAAAATGGTCAAATTTAAAAACAGATAAGGTGGTAATTTACTGTGAGCGTGGCAAAGTGCTTCGAGATTATACGCAGAACGCTTTTCCTTGCGGGCTCATCCTACACCCAGAAGTTTTCTTAATGTTATTCAACGAGCAAGTTAGGCAGAACCGTATTTGATTCGTAGTGTAATTGAGTTTTTTGAAAAAAGGTATTTGAAAATATGAAAATGTTGTTTATTTCAATGCCTTCTATACGCAGCTGAAAAAGAAGTATCAACTTAGGAACCTTGTATAACCTTTTATAAATAAATGAGATTAGTAACGCTTTTTACTCAATCATAAATCATTTCTAGATTGATATAAATTACTGTAGGCAAAATGTCATTGTTGATTGTCTTCACGATAAATAATTATAATGATAATAAATTGATTAATCTATCGAAAAAAGGCATAGTAATATTTTGATTGAATTCAGCGGTAATTCCGATAGAAATGAGAATGAAGCATAGCTACATTGGGTAATTTACAATTTCGTAGTTTGTCAGTGATATTCTGCCGCAAATTAGAGTTTGTATTCAAGGATAAACACTCTTGCATTCAGCTCAGCGGCGGCGCCAGAGGGGAAGGGGGGCAGGGGGCACCGGCCCGCTCTAAAACATGGGTGCCCACCCAAAATTAAGGGATTCGGTTTTGTAATGGAATTTCTTTGGGGGAGGGGGATGACTACAAAATTTTTGATGAGAAAATAGAAGGATCTAAGAGGAGATAAAGAGAACGACGATAACTTTTTTCTTTTTTAGACATCATCAGAGGGTAGTTTCGTTTACCCCGCTTATGGAATTATAGAGCGTGGGGGGAGGAGGCGACTTTTATTTTTAATATAGAAGTCATTTTTGATTTGAGTAGTGCCCACCCTAAAATCATCGGGCCGCTTGGGCTCACCCATTTCAAAAATCCTAGCGCCGCCACCACTGATTCAGCTAACCGAATATTGTATTCCAAGACCTAGCCGTTGAGGAATAATTTGCGCTCGGGTTGACCCCCCTTCCCCCCCCCCCCCCCCCCTCTGCCCTCCCCTCCCCTGGAATCCACGCCAATTCGGTCTTTAGGGGGTTTGTTTGTTGAAAGACTCCGTCGTTAAACTAAATCTTCCTTAAAATAACTTTCTAATGGAGATACATCACTTTCATGTCAATCACCGGGCCCGTCAAACGTCAAATTAAAAAAGTGTTAAGTTAAAATTCCAAAAAATAACGATATCTCCATTAACCACCTGTCGCATTTTAAAGATTCTTGTGGCAGCAAGAAATTATGAAAGTTTACTTGTTTCAACGTGGGTTATTCTAAAAGAAATGGTCCGTGAGATTTACCGAACTGTAGTTTGAGTAAATTTGTAGTTGTGAAATAAAAAATGCGCAGTTTTGTTTTCCTGGCTTGATATTTTGGAGGATAAGCTTCGTAGACAAAACTTAAAAAAGTATTGTGGAAGTAAGCGTTTTTTGCGCGAAAGAGAAAATTGGGTAGGATCATTTATTGGAAAAAAAATATTTTTTCGATTTTTCTAATTTTGTATAAAATTATACATTTTACAAAAAAACGCGAAAATTTAAGGATATACCATTCTGTATACAGGGTGCTATAAATTGGGGTGCGTACAGGGGGATCTTGAAAACGGTAAGAGATACGAAGATGGTTAAATTGAGGCATTCCGATTACCCTCGGAGATATCCGAAAAAAATCGAAATTTTTTAGTTTTGGTGTTTAAATTTTTGCGTCTTCAATGTTGACTTGGGGAAAAAAGAAAACTTTTATATAGCCGTTTTTATGTTCTACAAGATGGTGTGATTACTTTTCAAATTCGACGTTTTGTTTTTTGGATACCAACCTCAAGACAATTTTTTTAAATACAGACCTGGAACTTTAAATACGGACCTGAAATTTTAAATACAGTTTTAGGGGCCTCTAAGCTTTAGAAGTTTAATACAATTTTAATATTTTTGAAATTTTATCGTTTTATCATCTAATAACGCATTTTTTAGATTATCTTTTTATATCATTACGGTTCTGAACATTTAAAGCCAAGCTAAAAAAAAATGTGATTTGAAGAATTAATCCATTTTTATTCAAAGAGACCTGATATTTGATATTTTGTAAGAAAAAAGACCCAAAGTCTCAGCCTCAAATATTCTTGATGTCTGTTTATTTTTGTTAAATATTTCGTCTCAGAGTAAATGTTATATTATTCAAATAAATAAAAATTGTAAAAAAAAATATTAAATATATAAACGGCCTAAACACCTGCAATGTAATTTTAATTTTTTAATAATCCTAAAAATATTTGCCATGGCCGTAATAGTACTAAAGAAAGGATAATTTGAAATATTGATGATGACAAAACGTTAAATTTTAAAGACCCTTAAATTGTATTAAATTTTAAAAGCTTAGAAGTCCCTAAAACTGTATTGAAAATTTTAGGTCCGAAAATTGACTTGAAGTTGGTATTTAAAGAACAAAACGTCGAATTTAAAAACTAGTAACGCCATCTTGTAGAACATAAAAACGGCTATAAAGAGGTGTTTTTTGTTCTTTTCCCAAGTCAAAAATTAAGGTGCAAAAAATTAAAAACCAAAACTAAAATTTCTGTTACTTTCGGATATCTCCGAAGATTTTTGGAATTTTTGCAATTTTTACAATTTTCTTTCACCAAATTGGTAAGCCCCAAAATACGCAACTTTGCCTTAATTTAACATCTTCGCATCTCTTACCGAGATCCCCTCTAGTACGCACACAATTTTGTGCACGAGTGCACGATTAACTAGATTTGGATGGTTTTTCCAGGTTCATTCCTATATTGTCTAATATTTTCTTTTTAAGTGGGCATAGAAATTATTAATATTAACAAAATTTTGAAATACATAATTCAAAAATACGCAAGATATATACTTTCACAAAATTATAAAAATCCTAATCCGGTCCTATGCATTATTGCAGATTAGTTAGTTGTCAAGTATTCGTATGGTGTTTATGTTATGTAAGTATTTTGTTACTTTAAATTTTTTAAACGTGAAATGGAACACAATGAAAGTCATAAACTAGATGTTACTTGTTTAGGAGGAGTTACGTTTCTGATTTGCTTTGATTTGAAGGTAAAGAAATGAGTAACAATATAATTAGAAACATGTATATTTTTTCGAGAACAACCCGTTCCATAAATCTTCAATAATGATCATAAGAAAATAGACGGCCTTGACAATGAATGTTATATTATTTATTATTACCATAAGAACTTTCTCCAAGAAGTAAAATTTAGCCTAATTTGTTAGTTACATAGTATAATAACATTTAAATGTTTGTAGCATTATCACATACTTAAATGCCTACCAATAGATATACTACGTTAAATATACCATGATTTTTCAAGTTTTAAAGACGAGTATTCGGCCTCTTTTTGGATAAAAAAAAAGAAACGAAATATATAATAGTTCTGGCTCTAACTTAGACGAATCTAAGTGGTGTTTTTTTTCCGAGGGCTCGTCCCGCTTAGCCCAGGTTTGGTCCATTGTGCTCATCCTGTTTGATCGTTACACCCACTTTGTGATCCCAGTTCCTTGCACTTGTTTGTTTAGGTCAACTGGGAAAAGGGTAAGGATGTCCTCTGGTTCCAGTTTTGGTTGTCCGACGATTTGTTACCTCTTTCGATCTAATGACTCGCAATGGCAAACTATGTGCTGTACAGTTTCTCTGTCTTGTACGGCAGTCAAGGTCCCCATTGTACAGTTGCATTCTATGCAGATGGTTCTTGACAGCCATGCGTCCTGTCGGAATTCCTGTAATGGTTCTCAGCTGGTTCCTGTTCATTTGAAGCAACTGTTTCGTAAGTCTTGGGTCTGGATCCCAAATGAAGCTTTTGCTGTGGTGTAATTCCTGTCTGTTGCTCTAGTGGATTTTGTGTTCATTCCTAATCCATCGCTTTATGGCATCTCGTACTGTGTACCTTGGTACTCCGAGTGCCGGTTCTGGACCAATGAATGTATTTTCTGAGCCTTTCCTTGCAAGAGAATCGGCTTTTTCATTTCCTGTAATACCTTCGTGTCCTGGTACCCACTGCAGTATTACATTGTTTACTTTTGCCAGGGCCTTCAGTTCCTCCTGACATTCCCATGCTAGTCTTGAGGTTACCTTGTATCATATTAGCGCTCTAAGGGCTGTCTGACTGTCAGAATATATATGGATCCGCTTATTGAGGTAAGCCCTTCTATTGTTTTCGCACGCACATTGCAATATGGCGTAGATTTCTGCTTGGAACACTGTGGGAAACTTTCCCAGAGAGAAAAACGAATTTTTCTCCGGTCTTACTACGTGTATCCCCGTTCCGGCACCCTCTTTGGTTTTGGAGCCGTCTGTGTACCAGATTATTGCCCCAAGAGTAGTTTCTGGTGTTTTGTTTTTCCATACGTCTCGTTCATCAATTACGCCCTCTCTCTCTCTCTCTCTCTCTCTCTCTCTATCTAAGTGGTGTTGGTGTAGAGGCTCTGAACTTTGCTTGATTTCAATTACAAAACTAACTGCATTAATAGAATCAAGCAAATAGCTATTTATGCCATCAGTTACGAAATGCCTAATTTCACTTCGTTCGTTCCGCAAAAATCTCACGCGTTACACAAAATTTCATTTCGTAACGTATTGCATACAAGATTTATTTCTAATTTTGAAGACAGTAATAAAAAAATAAAATTTAATATAATTGATAAAAATTTGGAAAACATAAATTTAGTTTTTCTAATTTTGACATATAACTGATGGCATAAATAGCTATTAGGCAATCCAACGATGTGTCAAAATGGAGCTGGATGGCAAATACTGCTTTGTAATTGGTACACGTGACCATAAAAATAATGTTGCTGGTGGCACTTAACTGGTGACTCAATGCTTTTTGCCATCCAACCGCCATATTGAATCACGTGGTTTGGATTCCCTAATTGTTGCTGTTACTTCATGTTAGTTGTCAGTTTGACATTTTGTAAAAAAGTCTAGACGGAAGGTTTTTAGCGAGATTGATATATTTTTAGTTTTATTTTTTTTAAATGAGTCATTCAAGTTCTGAAGAGCTACCAAGCGATATTGAAGAGGCAGCAGGTAATGCTCTATTATCAGTAATTCCCAAAAAGTCAAAGGCAGTTTATGATTTGGCATACGAAAAATTTGTTACGTGGTGTGATGAGAAGAAAATTAAACATGTTAATGAGAAAGTTTTACTTGCACATCTCGAGGGTAAGAAAGATCTAAAAGTTTCCACTTTATGGACACTTTACTCAATGTTAAGGTCTGAACTAAATCTGAAAAGGAATATTGATATTAAAAAATATTCAAATTTGGTAGCATATATTAAAAGGCAAGCGGACGGGTACACGGCTAAAAAGTCAAAAGTTTTTATTAAAAAAGATTTTGCCAAATTTTTATTGGAAGCTGATGACAAAGAATACTTAATGGCTAAGGTTGCAATGATAATTGGAATGGCAGGAGCATGCAGAAAAGCAGAATTAACTTTTCTTCCAGTTGAAAATGTTATAGACGAAGGAAGCCATTTTCGTGTTGATATCCCACCTTCAAAAACAAAAGTTATACGGCAGTGTGCAATTACCACTGGAGACATTGAAAATACGAATCTTGTTGAAATATTAAGAAAATATATTAAGTTGCGTCCCCAGATTCTTAAACACAACAGATTTTTTGTAAAATATGCGAATGGAAAATGTACCAGAAATCCTGTGGGAATTAACACATTTAGCAGTCTGCCAAAAGTTATTGCACAATTTCTTGGTCTTTCAAATCCTGTTCTATATACTGGCCACTGCTTCAGAAGAAGCTCTGCCACTTTCCTAGCAGACAGTGGCGCTGATCTTTTAAAATTAAAGAGGCACGGAGGTTGGAAATCTAGCTCTGTTGCGGAGGGATATGTTGAAAATTCCATGAATAATAAAAAACTTATAGCGCAAGAAATATTTGGTGAAACATCTAATGCAATGTGCGTCGCTTCCCAAATAACAGCAAGTTCGAGCAATGAAAAAAATATGTCGTCGGGAATTAATTTGAATAATTGCAATAATTGTGTTATCAATATTTACAATAATTAATTAATTTATAATTTATGTTTTTAACTTGTATTATAACAGTTTAATAAATAGAATAATTCTTTTTGTCACTAATTTTGAAATACATTTTTCGTCACCAATTGCATAAAATTTTACTTTATGCAACTAGTTACAAAAAGTAAGACGTTTCATAATGTCAATCAGTTTTAAAAAGTGTTACTTTATATGTCAAAATTAGAAAAAAGCTTTTTTCAATTCCTTGAAACAATGAAACAAAGCAGATTAGTTTGCTTACTAAAATGTTAAAACGATTATTACAATGTCCGCCATATTTTTAATACCCAGTTTAAATTGTGGTAATAGATCAAAAATGTCTACTTATATGTAATTTCTGAAAGCGGGCTTTTAACCAATATCTCATTCCATTCTATATTACAGAACTAATGATAAATTATATTCCGCCCAAGAAATCACAAGGCTTCTAGTAGTTATACTTTAAATCCATAACAATAAATACATATTTTTGCGAAATATACATTAAAATTAAATTAAAAAATTATAGAAACTACATGGCAAAAACTTAAGTAATATCTACCTTTAATTTCATCTAATTATGTTTAGCTTTAACTAATTTTAGTTTTGCCTTTGCTGGTAGATCTTATCTTTTATACATAAAGAGTAGTGTTACGGTGTTGTGCAAAATAATGATGAATTTTATTACTTTCCATTTTTTTTTTCGTATAAATATTAACTGGTCAATAAACTTTTGAGATAATCTCGAGGTGCGAGTTTATAATTTAATTGTTTACTGCAAAAAAAGTATGCACACTCTACTTAAGTGGTGTAAGGTACGCAGCCGTGATAGCGCGTCCAAATTTTCGATCACTGATTATAACATATCTATAAAACGCATTTTTACTAATGACTATGAGATTTAGACAAGAACCAATTTTTAATTCGTTAAACTATTTTTTTTATCGAGTCCAGTTTTTGTGATGGTCCAATAACCCTTTCTGGTATATTTCCCAAATTACTTTTTAAGTAATATTTTTTAAATCATAGTCATTATGATGACACAATGAAACAATATTATAAAGGACTTAATATTATATAAATATCAGAAGTTTATTAGCATTACAGATTGATTGATTAATGTGGTGAAATTTTAACAAAATGATCCATTTAAAAATGTATTTCTTGATTTTGTTATTTTTTGCCCTTCTTTCGAATTAGTATTTTTACCCCTTCGTTTGCTGCCAAGGCCTTTTCCCAGGAAACCTACAGCTTAACGTGGGTTCCGAACCACGATCGTCAGTCATGCGACATCCCCCAAGGGCTATCGACCCTTGGTTTCTTACCATTGCATAACCTACCGATTGGGGAGTGTGTACCTTCTTCCGCACCCCACGAGATATCCGATCTCATCCGGCCTGGTTACCGGTGTGAATGGGGTGGGTTGGGAGATGATACATTTTACACTCTTCCCTGCATTCTTAAACCTACTAAATTTCGGACACATTTTTTTTTATTATGTGTATGCCAACTCCGGGGATCGAACCCGGACCGCCACTGTCAAATGCCAGTACCTCACCTCTGAGCCAATGCCGCGATTTCTTGATTTTGTTATGTTTATTTTAAAACATTGCAACGAACAATAGTAGTTTATACAACAAGAGTAGATATGATGTCTATATCTCACGAGGAAGTAAATTGAGCACGACGCCGTAGACTGAGTGCTTAAACTTCCGAGTTTAATATGGACAATCTACTCGAGTTGAACAGTATATTTTTTCTATGACCAAACTTACGAGCCTTATGTTAAATTTTTTTAAAAGAAGTTTGCAGGCTGCCGGTATTAAACTCACGACCATTGGATTCAAAGTTCGACGATTTACCGTCTTGGCCAGAGGATCATGTTGAAAATTATGGTAAAACCGACTCACTAATAATGCACTAGTTTGGACTGAGTTTACTAATATAATAAAGAGCGATTTTTTTTTTGTGCTGGGATTATATTTAGTATATAAAGTACGGTAAAAATGGTAGCTATCCCCCGGAGAATCCCGGGATTGCAATCTCTAATGGGCGCCCATGCTGGCACTTGACCGCTTTTTTAAATCACAGTTCATATTTTTATTTATGATATATATACTGACTGAATATTCATCGAGAAACTTAATTTAAAAAAAAAATCGTTAATCATACACACCAACCGTATCTTTTATGAAATTATGCATGCGAGTGTAATAAAAACATTATAAAACTAACATAACAATATTTTTGTTGGAACAACAACATATTTTTCACAATTAACACTGTAATTTTATATGGACTGTAATTTTTGCGCAATTTTAAAAAAGTGGAGTTTACTTCGTTTTTATGATTATGATTATGACTTCTTTGTAGTATAATTATTGCATATGTTAAAAAATAAAATAATGATTTATTAATTATTATTTGATTTATTTCTAAATTTGTTTTCCAAAAACAGTAAACAATATAAATTAAATTAAGATTGGTCACAATCATAGACAAATCACTCTTAGATCTGTGTTTACAGGCTTGAGACAATGACGTTTCTTGAATGATAGAAGAGTTTTGGACTTGCATTGTCTTTATTTGTTTTTTTAAAACAACGTTTCAAATGGAAAGCATCTTCAGTCGTCTTCAGGCGAATACTATTTATTATTATTCACCAGAAGACGACTAGAGATACTCTTCAGTTGAAACATCGTGATTTAAGAACAAACATAGACAGTCCAAAACTCTTCTGTCATACTCTTAGATTCTTACATCTTATAAGAGACGCAAACAAAAATTAAGATTTATGAATCAAAAAATACATTTACGTTACGCTTTAAAGAGTCAGAAATGGGCAAGAGCCAGGGGCGGCTCGTCAACAAGTGCGCTCGTGCGCGCGCACTGCCTAAGAAAGTCAAGCACCAGCAAAAATAAAATTTATACTTATTTAAAAAAATATTTAGGAAACTAAAATAAAGAACTTGTATAATATAACAATGGCGAAGGCGTAAGACTTCAAGTGCGACCCGTGCGCGTGGGCAGACTCACCGGCTGTGTGCTGTAGTGTGTATTCGTTCGGCGCTCTTATGGATGGATTTTCGTGCGATTTTCCTTATGCGGATTGATCGGGAATATTCGGTTAATCGCCCGATGAGAGGGCGTCGCCGGGACAAGAGTCTGTGGACCAGACGGATAGGTGCACCGAAAGAAGCCGAACGCCGCGGTGTCAATCTAGGTTATGTGCGTTTACATGTCGTCCGAAACAATAATAAGATGTAGGCGTATTTACAAGTTTACATGTCGTTTTAAAACGATATTAGGTAATAAATAAATTATATTAAATTACGTTATATTTATGAATATTTCCGGCTTTTTATGTAATTGGCAAAAATCTTAAGTTCAGAATTCGACGGTGTTAGGACAGTTTTTAGCTATTTTTATTGTTTATTATTATGGTAGTAATACAAATTTAAGTAATTAAAAAAGTAAATCAAATGAAAATCATTTTTCGTATTAAAAAAGTAAAGACAAATCAAATAATAGTATAGGGATAACATACCTATAACGGTTGGTTGCCCATTAGAAGTTGAACTGCCGTATCATTTCTTTCTTCCATTGTTGCACCTAATGTTAGGCTTTTAGACATTTGTCAAGTTGGTATATAAGTATTACATGACTTTTTATACAATAAACTTTTCAAGCAATAAAAAATCAATAAATATCTGGGCACATTCTGCCGTTAATAATAATTTAGTAATTCCGTAGGTACGGTGGTAAACTTTAATTATTTTACAAATATGTAATAGATTTCTTGACAAAACGGTGAAGCTAAATGCCAATTTTTTACAAACACAAACGTATAAAATTAACAAAAGTGTAATAGATTTCTCGATGGAATGGTGAACTTGATAATATTTATTTAGAAATACATACTTAGGTAGATACCATACAATGACATTTGAAATAAGAAAAAAAAGTTAAAAGTTTGACACTAAACTTTGGACACCCTGTACAATTCGTATTAATCAAACTTGGTTAATGAGACTGTTCGACCTTATTTATTAAATACAAATTGTATAATTTTATTAACGAGGCATTATTTTCATTTTTTATTAATTTTTAAAACCAGTGGTGCAAAACTGATTTTTCTTTGTTTTTATTTTTTTTTGTATATAATACTGAACCGATTTCATTAAAATTTGAAGGCAACTATAAAAGGCATCCATATATCAGAATATTCAGGGCGGAATATTTAACTGGAATAAATTCAGTAATAGAAAGCCGCTTTATTTGCGGAGAAAATACGGAAATACGGGTGCCTTTATTTTTAGTTTGGTACACTTTTCTCGTCCCGTTATGAAATTTACCCCTTCTGGGGGGTAGAAACCGCCCCTAACTTTTTTTTCTCAAACGTATTGCGGTAGCTCGTTGGAAAGGGCATAAAAAAAGGAAAACGACCCACTATTTATTTTTGCATTTCGATAATCTAGACGCATTTTTTTTTATTGTAAAAATTGTTGGAAATGTTAGGGGGGTTTCTACCCCCAGAAGAGGGGTAAATTTTATGACGGGACGAAAAAAGTTTAACAAACTAAAAATAAAGGCACCCGTATTTCCGTATTTTCTCCGCAAATAAAGATACTTTCTAATACTGAATTTATTCCAGTTAAAAATTCCACCCTGTATCTGTGGCTTGGTACAAGAAGTGCATATTATATGTCACTATTTTGCGTTTTTGAGATAAATATGCCAAAGTACTAATAAAAAATATTTTCCTGAAATGCGCCATAGGATACAGGTCTAGTCCGCAAAATGCCAAAATAATAACTTAATTTTTAAGTGAGCTAGGGAAGACGGGAGGTGATGAGATACACGACCCTGTAGAATAAACTTTCATTCAAAAATGATAGACTGATATAGACATTATTCTAAATATTTCCCATTTAAAAAATGTGTATAAGTGGCTTTTAATCCTCCCTTGTATACTCGTACATAATTCAAAATATATATTATAATGTACCTTATAGTCCTAGATTGTCTCGCACAGGTCACAGGTCACACAATGAATACTAAGTACGCGTTTATCGTTTATCAAACGTGCCTGGTAAAACACATGAATTTCGCGCCAATAAGTTATGTCAAACGGTTTTCTTTCGATTCGATCGATCGGCACCGGGCACCGGAGTTCGGCTTCTTTCGGTGCACCTATCCGTCTGGTCCACAGACTCTTGTGTCGCCGGGCGCTATCTAAATACACACTTCAATAATTTAATATGATTGTTTTATGAGTTTTTGACGCGATTAGATAAGTTTGGAGTTTATTGACGGTGTTGTGGATGTGTTTGTGTTGTTTTTAAGTTTGGAGTTTATTAACGGTGTTGTGGATGTTTTTGTGTTTTTAAATTAATAATGGCTAGTGCTAGTAGTTTGGATTGTGTCACACGAAGTGATATAGTTATGGACCAAAATTCTGTAGAGGACATTATAAATAAATTTTCGACATTCGATTTCCAAAGGAAAATTTAAAAAAATAAAAAATAAATTTGGTGCTAAAACAAAGAAAATTTAAATACCATTTAAAAACTGCGTTTTTTATTTTTTTGGATAAAAAGCACAAAGAAAATCGATGCAAAGGTGAAAATGGGCGTGGCACCTCGAAAAATTTTCGCCTGCGGCGCTTTTTGCCTGCTGCGCACACCCTACGATAAATATCACGAGCCGCCACTGGCAAGAGCACAAACCACTTGCAACCATTTGTTCCTTTTTTAGAAAGCGTTATCTGCTAACGTTCATAACCATACTATCGGAGCATCCATCGGCGCCATTGTTATTATTTTTTTGTTTAAGTATTGCCATCTGGTATATATCATATATTTGCTATGGCAATTTATTTTGTGTTTTTAGTATCGCGGATTTATTGTTTTTAACATTGGTATTTCCGCCCCCCCCCCCCCCTATCTTGATGTATAGGTTTTTGAGATCTCAGACTATTTTTTAGAAGTCACTTCGAAAAGGTGGAGCATACTATAGGCCTTTTTTAAAGTAATTTTGGACCAGTTTGCGCCCTGACTAACGCTCTATGGACGCCCTTGGTTTGAACTGGGTTGTTTATTAAGTTTTTGCTACCTTGATAGGTCCATTAAAAGGCGTTACAATGACGAATAACGAAAATTGACATTATTTCAATGCGCACATTAATATCCGGGGAATTTTGTTTATATGTAAAAAGCAGTAAATTTAAATATCCAGTTGAATATAAGACAATGGCCACAACCTGTGAATAATAAGAATACAAATTAATGCACAAAAAATTAAAATATTTTGGAAAGAATGTGTCCCACTTTAAACAAGTTTTATTGAACGTGACTTCAAGAGTTATTTAAAACTTGCCAATTATTTAAATGCGATTTTTTAACTTAAGCCCTAAAACAAAGCTCTGCGAGATCATGCGGCATGAAATGCATGTGTACAAACAACCGATTTAATTAAGTAGATACAAAAATAAATGATTAGGGGAAAACGGGGTAATAATGAAATTTTTTTACTACTCTTTATTAGTAAAAGTTTAATTTAGGTTATTTATGTAATGTAAGAATAATATTATATACTAAAAATGGGAAAGCGTAACTATTCTGAAATTTTAATCAATAGTAAAAATTAAATGTTAATAATATAAAAAAAACATTACATTCCAAATAATTTCTTAATAAATGTAATCCCTTTTTAGCGCCCTGAGGATGACCTCATAGAGGTCGAAACGTTGGCTAAATACACATTTTGAATTTCTGCAGCTGTTTTATTGACCATTTCTACCCCCAAAAAATGGGATGTCTATTTTATCCTAAATTAAATAGCTTACCATTCTTACTTTTATTCTTAGATTCAAAAAACCATAATCTTATTAGTTAATAAGAATAAGCTAGTACTGGAATCAAGTATTATTTTATTTAAGAAATGGTAAAACCAGGTCTTAGTACGGGTCGTGGTAACCACACGAGTGCTGTAATGTGTGTAAGTGTGATATACATACAACATTTTATTTAAGACTCAGACCAGGTGCATCCCCACAGTGGCGGATCCAGAATTTTTCAAAGGGGTCTAAAAAAAAGTAACTTCTAAAAACAAAAAAGGGCGTATCCCGGCTCTAAAAATCTTTTTACCCTCAAAAGTAACTTCTAAAAAAAATTCTAACTCTTCACACGCCCCACAATTTTCATGGCTCACAGTAAAAAAACACCAATTTCGTAAGGCTTAGGGAAGAGGGGGGGACTGCCTCCCCCTCCTGGATCCGCGCCTGCATCACCATCAGGTATTAATTTAACTTTTAATATTTATTATAAATAAGCATTTTTTTAAATAAATAAATTGTAAAACATTGATGTATTTTTAATAAAAATTAGTTACGTAATGAGTTTATTACATTACTAGTGCTATAATGAGCTCAATATAGTGTGGGTCTTATATAAAAATGTTAAAAGTAAAATAAGGTGTTGCATAAATATTTATTAGTTTTACAGATGAATATTTTTCTAATTTTTTTTCGTGCGAGCGTTCTTGTCTACCTACTGCTTATTAGTATATTTAAATAGTGTAGCAACTTTATCATCACAACATTTTTATTGCTACAGTGCGTAAGTCCTTATGCTGTGAACATCGGACGTCTTCATGGTCAAATGTAGATAGTTTTGTTTAGGGTAATTAGTCTGAGAATTTAACGTTCACAAATGTCTACAGTTCTATAGGAATATAGAGAAACTTTTACCCTGATATCCACTAAATCTATGCAATTAAACCTGAAATGTAAGTACTCGGAGTTAAAGCACATTATTACAACAACATTTTTGCGACGCCTATAAACACTTGAAATTTAAAATATGCCCTTTCCTTTCATTCACCTAAATTACCTAAATAAGCTAAGGTAATTAATTTATTCTTGCATGTACATTTTGTTTTAGAAATATGCATAAATTTGAAAATTTGTAAAGTGGTATGTATGAATGAAGGTTACTGAAAGTTTTATTTTTAATTGGTTAAATCCGTGTGTTTAAACCTCGTGACAGTTTTCTGTATCAATTTTATATTGAGGTTACCCTAGTCTGAGGTTCCCTTATATTTTTTGTTCAACCCTTTCAACGGTTACAAAGAATTCTGCAAGGAAATCACTTTTTATCCTTTCAATATGGTTCTTTTCGCTGGCAATAAATTTAAATTTGCAGTATTTGCTGCCGCCAGGATACTACAATCTGGTAACTCCTCATCCAAGATTTTAAAAGTTTTTTATAATTTGGAGAAAAAACGGTTTACAGCGTTTATAGTTTCTTGTTGACATGCAAACGGGGAAAAACATAACATTGCATAATATAGTCTACTACTAGCAATAAAATTTACATTTTTTTGCCTATTTTAACCACAAGAATTAACTTGTGACAGCCGAACGCTTACAACAATTTTAGGAATATCATGGACAATAAGTAGAGACATACAAATAAATTTGACATGTCATTCAAAGAGGTGATAATTGGGTACCACTCTGAAATACCATACATTTTAGTCGACGTCGGAACAGCATGTAGTAGTAGACATGTTTTAGTACAGCGTGCTCTGCTCATTCATTACGGAATCTACTGTAGTCGAAGTAACTGCACAGGTAGACTAGGCGTATTACCCGTAGTACCGCGCTTCGTAGTACCCACTTCACTACCTCTAAAGAAAGTGAAGGTATCAGCCGGTTGCTTCTGAATCTTGACTATTTTTTTTTTTCGGTGGATGCATCGAGAAGAAAGTGAACTTTGTTTATTGTTTTAGTTGAGTTGGTACTTGATCGGTCTCGGGGATAACGATAAAACTTTCGTTTAGTTGGATTTATTATTAAAATATTGACAAGGGTGAGTTTTTTTTGTATTTATAAAAAATTTTGGTATACGAAACATTTTGAAAATATTTTTCTGCTTTACCTATACTGAAATTTTTACTTTCTCTCTAATTTTAAGCAAAAAAATATCATTTTTCTCCCTAGGGACCTAACCTCCCTAAATATTTTCATTCGTAAAAAATAAAAATAAGGAACAGGGTTTATAGTTATTAGGATTTTAAATGGGTTATAGATAATAATAAAAAATATATAAGTAGGTACAAACACACATTTTTAAAAACGCAGTGAAAAGTTTTTCAAAAGTGCCAGTAAGTACTGAGATTTGCCAAATTGATGATGATTTATATGATCGATGTTTTGACTGTTTATAAGTGACACGACAAATATTTAGTTTTTACTTAAAATAATCATTCTCAATGTGCATGTTCATTATCTGTTAAATTGTTTGGTGTAAAATTACTTGCTTTGCATTAAGTAACATTTCGCCTTGAGGCATCAATTTTTATTTTTCCTCCTCCCAGTCCAAACTGACTGAATTCTAAAAGAAGCACTATTCTGTTATAGTACCTATTTTCTGGTTCCTGACATCGAATATATTACTTCTTTCCCATCTAAAGTTACTACTTCTAAAAAAATAAAATCCCCCTTCCCTCCTGAAAACTACAGCGCTGGACCACTTGATTTTGGGTGGACACCTATCTTTTCAGGGTGGGCCGATGCCCACCTGAGCTCCGCCACTGGTTATATAGCTTTAAATTCATATTAATTTGCATCGATTTTATGGCATATGCATGTGTTTTTTTGCGAACCCTAAAGAAGCAATAGCATATTTTTTGGAATATTCCCTTTTAATTTACGGAAAAGTTCACATCTCTACATACGTTTCTCCTTATAACTTTTAGAAAGATAAATTTTTTGGGACGAATAATAATAGACATAAGTTTTTTTAGATTGATATATTGTTAGTATACAGCTTGAAATTTTTAACTGGAAGAAATTCAGTATTTGGAAGCCTCTATTATTATGCTAAAAAAATACATTTAAAAACAAAGTTTGAGCGAGTTTTTTTCATACGATTTTTTCCTCTTCGTTCACTGCCGGGACCCGAGGGGAAATTATACATTTTACACTCTTCCCTGCATTCTTAAATCCACGAAATTTCGGACATACTTTTTTTTATTATACGTATGCCCACCCCGGGAATCGAACCCGGGTCGCCACGGTCGAATGCCAGTAACTCACCTCTGAGCCACCGCCGCGCCGTTGGGGCGGCTTCTACTTTAAAAAAAAGAGTAAATTTCATGCAGATACGAAAAAAGTATGCCACACTAAAAATAAACGCAGCCGTAGTTCTGTATTTTTTCAGAAAATAAACAGGCTTTCTTCCCAGGGGGGACGACGAACCAGCGCCGCAGACAAATCGCCGAAGGCGCAAACTTTTTTCGGTGCCACGCCCAAAAAACCCCGAAGGCGCAAACTTTTTTCGGTGCCACGCCCAAAAAACCCTTTTTTTGGACAATCAAAGAAAATTTCAAAATAAAAAAATACATAGGTACATTTAAAGAAACTTGTTGTGTGTTATACAAATACACTAATATAGGTAATATAAAACAGATAATATATACTTGTTAAACAAAAACTTCTTCATGAAATAAGCATAATTGAGCAAAAAAATATTAAAAATAAGGTATATTTTTTATTTATTGAAAAAACAAAAATTAACCATAAACTAAAAGAATAACATATTTTTTTGCCTAAAACTAAACCGTAATTCGTCGGCTTTTTTGACAAAATATATTATTTCATAAATCAATGTGGATTTTTTGATGAATACTTATTAATGCTAAACTTGTACACTCTTCGCCTGAATGGTTTCTCAGATATGGTTTTAATCTTTTTAAAGTGGAAAAACTTCTTACGGGGAGGATGATTTGTTATTTTATATGGCTCGTTATTGATAGCGTTGCGTCAAAAGATTTTTTGTTGCCTACCTATTTTTTATATCTTCTTTTTTTTTGGATTTCAAGGGGGGGGGGGGGGGGGGCCCTGGGCCTCCCCTGGCTACGCCACTAGTATACTGGATCACTTTTAATTTGCAAAAATTAACAGTAAGCATTTTAAATAAATGAACTCATCAACTAAAATTTTCAAAATATATTATATAACCGTCAAAACTGAATTTCATACATTGGAAAAAAAAAATAGAAAACGGAACCAAATAGCACTAAGACACAAACAAATCCCTAAAAGCATGCGCTTCGACGACGTTTTAAACAGCTGATGCAGGTTTTAAATGCCTTAAAGAATTGCGCCAGTCAACTGACGATGAAACACGATACGTGAAAGCCAGAGTCGAAGTTTTCAAACTCACAATAATACCAGTAAGTTTACATTTTTTTACGAATGCACCAAATATGTAAATTTGTTTTTTAGATAAAACGAAGACGTAACTAAATGTCGTGAAAAAAAAATAAACGGTAAAACTCTTAACGCGATTGTAAAGCTCCATTTTAAACAATCGGAGGAATGTCTTCAAAAAATGAAATCGCGAAAGAACCGAAACGGTTTTCAAAAAACGCATAACTTACAAAGCATGAAGACATAGTTTGTATTTGATCAGGTTTGGTATAAATCTACATAATATGTAGACTGAAACCAAGGTGACTAAAAACATTAAAATAAATATAAAACAACCTGATTACGTTTTGGTAGTAATAAATATCATTTAATTACAAATATCAATAAAGAATTGCTTAGAATAAATTAATTTTAATTTAAATTTGCATATTGAAAGACTTCATTAAAACAAATAAATGCGTATCTAATCAAAGAACTTAGTTTATTGCATATTGTAAAAACAACAATACATTGTACTTTCTACGACTCAACTTACACAAAATTACACTGTAACATATTTATCGATTTGACATAATAAAACGAAATATCATTACCTTAAATATTGGAGTTATTTTTTTTTCTAGAAATCTTGGGCCTTTTTACATTAAGTGCAAGTAAATGATCGATTATTGTGAAGAAAATTACACCAGCAGATTAAAGTCTTCAAAGTGCATGTTTTCACGCCAACACACCATTTAGGGAAGAATTACTACTCTTTTTCTGTTGCGTATAATAAAAATTTTAAGGTCGATTGGGGTTGAGGCACGGTTGAAAATATTAGAATATAAAGTAGAAAAATCGCAGTAGAAAATTATTTGCATCGCAAAAAACTAACAAAGGCAAGTACAATCGTTTATTTTGTATTTAAATTTTATGCTTTAAGTCTTGTAGCAATTATCTATAAATTTTGGATTTTTGAAATAAGAAAGTTAACATTTGTGCCCAAATCTTTAGTTAGTTATGAATTTTGATTTTATATTTTCAATTTTGGCACCGTTTTGTGGTGCTTGCTAAGTGTCATAAAACCACGCGTAAAATTTACAACATGTAAATTTGGTGTCTTTGTTAGAAACTTCAATTATAAAAATTTGAAAAATTTTTTTTTTCTGAAAATAAAATTAGGTATTTATGACCATTAAAGAATTATCTAATATCCAATTTTTGAAAAAATCTATGAACCCAACCGGCATACATTTGATACCAGATATAAAAATGTAGCCGACGCCAAATATTCCAATTTTTTGGGCCCATACTTAAATATTATTAAGGGAAATTACATAATTATTTTAGGACATTAGTATAAAAAATACAATTTCCGGACAACAGCCAAATCTAGATCATAAAACAACCGGATAATGGTCATTTATTCTTACGAAATTATTTATTATTTAAAAAATACAATTTTAAATACGTTCCCCATTTTTGCAATGTCCACCTTTACGTAAACCCCATTTACTTTCTCTGATGGCATAGTTTTTTTAAGTGGATGATTTGTTATTTAGATACAATCTGCGTTGACAAAATTTGACATAGAATAAAAAAATTGCGTAATGGCCATTTTAGGAACATAGATACGTTTCACTATTGCCTGCAAGATAACATCCTGCATAGCGATACTTTAAATTCTCCTTATAAAATACACTAATAAATTAGAAATTATTAAAGGTTGTATTAGGCAGGACGTCTTGTCAGATGAAGTGACTAAAGTGCCACTTTACCTATTTATATTTTACTTAAAAATTTTAAAAAAAAACGACACTTATCGAAACAACTTATTTTCAGTATATCACTGACACCACCAGCATTTTAATAATGCGGTTTTGAATTTGGCCCTATTCCTCTGGATCCGCCCCTGGAGTACAATTCATGACAGTCTTCTGAATATAATTATATTATTATCATGCAGTAGATTTTTAGTTTTATTAAAAGGAGTAAAGCATTATTAATTAGTGGCACACTCACACATGTTAGGGGGGAATTAGGCCCCGTGTAGAAATCCTAAAGACCTCCTAAAGATGACTGCGTTTTTAAAAATCCATAAATAAACATGTCTAAGATTCGGGTCAAGAGAACGCAACGTTTTTAATATATTTAGATATAATTTCTCATGGAGCTGGTAACTTTAGAGAAGAATTTATAAATATTGTTTAGATGCTCTTAACAAATATCAAAATGCCTACCGAGCGAAAAGTATTGTAATGTGACGTCGAAAAAATGCACTTTTTAATTAGGAGAGTTTCAAGAATTGAACCCCAGCACAGTGGCGGCTCGTACAGTAAACAGTTTTTATCTACTTTAATTTAGTAATATGAATTTTACAGTTCTGTAAATCGTTTTGTAAGGGCATCTATTACATTACTAGTGCTGTAATAGATGCCTTTACAGCACTAGTGCTGTAATGGAAAAAACGGGTTTATTAAAATTTTGCTGTTAAATAAAACCACACTCTTTAGAAGAATGATTTAATATTAACAATTATATCTTGATTTTTCCTGACTGAAATAATAGTTCTCAACATTGAGTAGTGAGTCCATAGTGTAGATGGTTTCTGGGAGCGTTGCTTTACGGAAAAATAACCAAAAAGGATTTTCTCAGACACCTCCTTTATTTTGTTAGCTTTGCACCAATCTTCAAACTTCTGATATTCCAACTCATACCGCGCCTTGGATTTTGTCGGAACTAAACTTGAGATCGCTTCGTTTGCCGCTGCTTTTATATCAGAGGGTAAACTGCCATCAGAATCGCTCATTTTGAAAAAGGCTTTTTATATTTTTGAATTTGTTTGACAAAGTTTCCACAGTAACCATGCGAAACAGTAACTATGCGAAAGGTAACAAAAACTTTATTAGTAAACTTAATAGCAGGTGCATTTTTATTTTTTAAAATGCCTTTTGCCTAATATTTCTATTCATAAATAAAAGTAGATAACATTTTGTACAATATTCTTGTTGTAAATTCATATTACTACACTCGATGTTTTATTAAACTCGGCTGACGCCTCGTTTGACAACTTTGACATCTCGTGTTATAATATGAATCTTTACAACACTTATATCGTAAATAACATTTACTATGGGACATAAATTACTTTTGTAGGTTAGGTTTAGGTTAAATCTTAGTCAGTGTGGGTTAATGCTTGTTGAAATGAATAAAAACCTTTTTAAGAAATACTTACCATGAAAGAAGAAAGACTTAAGCGCGTTAGGAATGTTGTCTGCAGAAAAACATTTTATAAAAAATATTGACAATTTTAATAACAAAGTGATCGAAACATTTTCTAATAAAAAAGAAAGACGATTAGAGTTTTCCTATAGGAAAATATAAGTGTATTTTCTTTTTATTGTTTCTTTAGAACTACTTAAATATCGTTTAGTATGGCAGTAGAGTTTTGGACTTGCATTGTCTTTATTTGTTTAGAATCACTACGTTTCAACTGGTAAGTATCTCCAGTCGTCTTCAGGTGAATACTTCTATCGTTTAGTATGTTGTGATTTTAGACAATGTTGTTATTATATGCCCCATTTAATTACTATTCGGTAAGTTTTTTTTTCCTATTTTTCTTTTAACGATTTTTATTGATTTGGATATTTTGGCCCCACCTGTTTCAACTATTACGAACCGCCACTGCCACAGCACCTACTAGGTAGGTAACCACCGCAATATTCCCATTAATAGTACAGGCACATAAATTAAATAGCGACAACAATAATAGGATTATGCTTATTCTAAGTTTAAGTAAGTTTTTAACGTAACGTGATCAACATAACAAAATTCAAACAGCTCTCTGCGTGAATATTAAATAATAACCACTATGTGTTATTTCGAATGTGCCAAATATAGAAAAGTTGATAATCAGTAGACCCTGGAAAATTGCGGAATCCTACAGGGCGCCTTTAAACTTTATGTTTATTCTTTTTAAAAAATTTCAAATCCTATTTTAAGTGAAGAAAAATAATAATTGATTGTGCATACAAATTCTAAATATTAATTTTGAAAACAAAAAGTGAAAAATAAACCATTATTTATATCCAGCAAAATAATGTAATGTGATAATTTAATGAGCTTTTTCACAACATTTTTATTTCTAGGGTTTTAATTGGTTTACCTATATTTTTTTTTCTGCTTGAAAATAATTTTTTCATACCCAAATAGATACCTACCATCTTCGTACCTTTAGAGCGTTTTCACACGGCACCATATATCGCGCGCGACAAACGGTCGCAATATTGCTTTTACACCAAATTATGTGTTTTCTAATGAGCCATTTTCACGCACAAGCGATATTAGAGAACACATAATTTGGTGTAAAGCAATATTGCGACCATTTATCGCGCGCGATATATGGTGCCGTGTGAAAACGCGCTAACAGTCTATCTACAACTTTTTTTCCGATGGCCCGTCCGTGCGCCGGATGCACTTAGGTCAGGTTTGGCCCATTGTACTCACCCTGTTTAGTTGTTAAGCCCACTTCGTGATCCCAGTTCATTGCACTAGTTTGTGTAGGTCAACTGGGGAGAGGGTAAGGATGTCCTCTGGTTTCAGTTTTGGCTGCCCGAGTATTTGTTTCCTTTTCCGATTTAGTAACTCGCAATGGCAAACTATTTGCTGTACGGTTTTCTTGACTTGTCCGCATAATCTGCGGTCAAGGTCTCCATTGTACAGTTGCATTCTGTGCAGATGGTTCTTGACAGCCACGTCGCCGTTGAAAATACGTAAAGGCGTATCTAGTTTTTGACAACTTTTCAGGAGAGCCATTTAAAGAAATTTAACTTTATTATTTTAAACGCAATTTAAAAAGTAATAAACTTAGACGTTTAGTTTCTGGAACTTATGTAATACAAGGTCAGGTAAGTAAGGTACACGAACCAAATGGTCGATATATTTAATATAAGTGTACTATTTTGACATTTATTTAAGATACGCCTTTAAGTCACGCGATTAACAATTGCTTTTGCCTCTACGTATAAGATACGCCCTCAATAAATGTAAAGAAGTGTTGGATCTTAGACAAAACAATTTATTTCTTATGAACGTAGTATTTATTTTTTTAAGGGATTATAGATAGTGACCATCGGGAAGGTATATTAGGCCTTAACTGAAGAAAAAATAATAATAATTAAAACAGCTACAAAACAAGAACTACTACCTGTATAGTACAATAACAAAATCGCTTATTACTAATATAAATATAACTATTAGTGCATCTTACAGGTAGGTAACTTTTTCAAAGATAAGAAATTATAAAAGTAATAACAAATTAAAACTACTAAATTATTTAGTAGTTGTATCATGGGGTAAATTTTTATAAAATTGCACGTGCTCTGATAGGTTTATTACCGGGTGAGCTCCAGCACATAGTGCCATTAGATTATTATATTTTTCTAATGATATTGGACGGTGTTCCTTATTCAACTTATTAAGACTTATTTTTTGCAAGGGACCGACTTGCCGCTTTAAGGACATTGCCTTATAATTTTTATGTAAATGACTGGTTTTGAAAAATAGTTTATGGGGATCTTTTTTGATTACCATGAACTCAAACATATCGGTCCACTTGAATTGGTTTCCCTCATCGTCGATCCGAATCGATCGCAATCTAAGAGTTTCGCTAAATTGTTTAAAATCTAGGAAATCACTGAATGTAAAAGAAAATACTTTATAAGGTTTTGCCCGTCTCGCAAGGCGAAAAATTGGTATAAGCTGTGACGGCACCCTAAGTTCGCCTGCCTTTTTAATGGCATAAGAAATGGCACTATGTGCCGAGTCCCCCTCACTTTGCCCATGATTAGGTGTGAAAAATCTAAGACTTATTTTCTGTATGTGTTTCAATGTCGACAGAATATACATAAGAGCTCCGGCAACTATGGAATTTTTATTCTGTCCTCCACAACCGTCTGCAAACAAATAGACAATTTCCGTTTCCTTTTCGTCATAAATTTGCAAAATTTTTAGGAGGGCTGTTGATATTTCCGAAGCTCCCCGGCCACTGTCACATTCATTCCAAGTACAACAATAACACTCACGAGAAGCAACATCATAAAAGGTAAGATTATACACTGCAAATCTTCTCTTGTAGAAAACTGCACCATCGCTAGACATTGGAAGGTAAATAACTTGCTGTAGATCAAAACAGCAACACATTACTTTGGGATTATTCTGAGCAACCATCTTGCAAGAGTTTTTTATTTCACGTATAGCGTCTTTTGATTGGGTATGTTGCTCATAAACTTCTTTCAGTCTTAATTTTGTTTCAGAACACCCATCGTAATAGGTTTTACACAATCCGCACATGTCTTTTTTGGGTCTAAGAAATGAGAGATTCATTGTGTTAAAGACAGAACGATATGTCGTAAGGCAAGGTTTATTGGCAATGGGTCCTAGTTCGTCTGTAAACATCTTATACATTTTGTTAACTGTCAAATCACTATGCAGGTATTCTCGGGACGTATCTTTCCTACAATAGTGAGATTCAACTTTTTGAAATCGATTAATATGGTTTTTGATAAGCATTTTGTTAGCTTGATCTAATTCAGCAGCTGCCATACAACGTCCACCTCGGTGATCTTTTTCTATTATACCTGTAGGTTGGAGCTTCTCGAGCGCTGTACGCATAACTTTTTCAGTAATGCCCAGTGTGCCTAAAAATTGCTTTTGGCATACTTTAACCATGCCTTCCTCTAGAGGAAGAAAAAAAATATTAGTTTTTTGTCTTCTGGATTCTGTATTATTGATCGTAGTAGTTGCTTTTTTGGGTATTTGTCTAACGAATCGAAGTATAAACTCCCGCTGCAGCTGGACATCACCCAATTTATAAAAGTCTATAAAAATATCTTGCCTTTGTTGCTCCGTAAGCTTAGCACACTCTCTGCCCCCCTTTTTACACCACTTCATACTTTTACATATTGAACCCAATTGGCGCGCTTTCACAGTTTTTTTGGATTTTACAGAAACGTATTCTTTACCAGTACGTCGCAGTTTTTCAGCAACTTTTTTTTTGTTTACTCGCTCCTTGTCTCGTTCATATTCTTTCGGCGCCCCTTCAACAATAAAATCTTCCGGCCTATTCTTAACAGTATTTTTACTTGTTTTTTGTTTTTTGAGCAAAATAATTTCTTCATCGCTTTCGTACTCACTTACGCGATGTGTGTCACAGTTAGGTGTATCTTCAATAAAATGGTTCCAACATAACAAGATCGAACATCTAAAACACGAACTAAAAACTTCACCTTTACAGCGTCGAATTTCGCAAGTTTGGATATAAGTAGGGTCTTCCCCATCACTTAGCTCGACAGATAAAAACGGATCATCTCGATCACTTATACAATCACTCAGATTCGGCAGGTCATCGATATTTCTTCGCAGATTTTCTTTGATAAGTTTTGGATCAGAAGTTGTCAGCAAAACTTGTGTCGTATCTTTCGGCTGCTTTTCAGATACCATATTGTTATCCTGGTTATTAAGGTCCATGTCATCTTTAGGTATTTTCTTTTTAGTTGTATTATTTTTCGTATTTTTGACGTATTTTATTAACGGTTCATTATCTGAACTGGAATCATCACTGCCTTCTGTGGTAATGATAGTTCCATAATGCCACTTCTTTTCATACAACATCTTAACCTGTACTCCAACTTGAAAACCGGCATTTCCCTTACAAATTTTTATATCGTTCGTATTCACACAATTTATAGAGCCGTCTTTCCATTTAACCAATACATCCATCTTGCTAAAAATAAATAAAAACCTAAAATATTTCATTACTTTATAAAATCCTAATAACTTACCAACAAATGAAATATTTACTTCAGAAATCACGCTTACGCAGTACACGACTACAAAACAGCTTAGACTGAATATGAATACTGACTCGTTGATTTGCTGCTCGGACGACGGACTTCCAGACAGGTTGCGACATGCCAAATTTGAGATACGTCTTCATACACAATTTCACTATTTACCAATTTATGTTGTGACGCTAAGGCGTATCTCCGAGATCCGCCTTTGTAATATTTATATGAAAGGCGTATCTTGAGAACCGCCTTTAAGTCCTAATTTCTTTTGTTAAAATCTGAGAAACGCCTTTTACTTATCCTTTCCTATCTAATTAACAGTGCGTATTTGAGATACGCCTTGTTGTCACAACTTGAAGTATGTTAAAATATGCATATTAGCGTATATAACTCATTTTTACCAAGTTTCGAGATACGCCTTTGCGTATTTTCAACGACGACGTGTCCTGTCAGAATTTCTGTAATAGTTCTCAGCTGGTTACTGTTCATTTGAAGCAGCTGTTTCGTAAGTCTTGGGTCTGGATCCCCAATGAAGCTTTTGCTATGGGCTAATCCTTGTCTGTTACTCCAGTGGATTTTGTGTTCATTCCTGATCCATCGCTTTATAGCGTCTAGTGCCGTACACCTTGGCACTCCGAGTGCCGGTTCTGGATCAATGAATGTATTTTCTGAGCCTTTCCTTGCAAGTTTATCGGCTTTTTTATTTCCTATTATACCTTCATGTCCTGGTACCCACTGCAGTATTACTTTGTTTACTTTTGCCAGGGCCTCCAGTTCCAATAAATAAGAAAAAAAATTGTTAACAAAAAAATCTATTTTGATAAATAAAAATGTATAGTTGTGCTCCATGCCATCATGGCTTCGGCCATATTATTTATGTAGGCGCGACATGTCGTCTTATAAATTATTAATCAGTTTTTTTTGATACAACACCGACCTCGTAGAAAACTTTAGTTTGCAAAACTATTTTGATGATGTTAAAATAAATATGATGCATTTAAATGGACACATTAAAAAAACATTTGTTGATAGGGATGTAGGTGTATAGACTAGTTGATATTTTATGGTAAAGAGTTCGTATATGGAAAAATCGTGTCAAAAATTGCATAATTTATAATAGGTATAGAGCTATAGACATTATACATATGATAGTGTAGTAGATGGTGAAAGCGAAACAGTAATATTTCTATCTAACCCAGAAAGATGAATCCCTTCGGCTTCATCATGATAAAACTATGCTTTAATCAGAGCTGTGAAAGTTACTTCAGAAAAGTAACTAGTTACTTTTTCGATACTTTTGCACAAATGTATCTAGATACTTATAAGGAATAGTTACTTTTACCTAAAAGTTACTTAGTTCTTAGTTACTTAGTTAAAGTAACTAGTTATAGTAACTAAGATACTTTTACAGTAACTAGTCACATTGATTGTAACTACGATAATTTAAAAGTAACTAAGATACTTTTGAGTAACTAGTTATTTTAATTGTAACTACGAAACTCTAAAAGTTACTAAGATGCTTTTGAACTAGATACCATAAATTTACCAGGTAATGATAACTCATTTTCCTGTACACACTACCACTGTTACTATCAGAAAACTAAACTAAGAAGTGTTAATTCGAACAACGAACAAGTAGAATAAAATGCTTTCCAAGAAATTTTGCGTTTCAACCAGTTTGCTGTTTTACGCTCGCGACTCGCCGCTCGTCTCTTCGTGAAAATCTGATTAACGGCCATCGATCGTCCCTTGATCATCATCTGATGGACGGCACGTGTGCATAATTGGTATCCTAGAGGAACTTTAAAAGTACCTAACTTAGTTACTTTAAAAGGAACTTAGTTACTTTAAAAGTATCTAGTTACTTTTTAAGTTTATAGTTACTTCTAAAAAGTAACTAGATACAAGTTACTTTTCAAAAGTAACGAAGTTACAGTTACTTTTGGCATGATTCAAAAAATAACTAAGTTACTAAGTATCTAGTTACTTTAAGTAACTAGATACTAAAAAGTATCTTGTTACTTAAGTTACTCACAGCTCTGGCTTTAATGTATCTTTAAATGATTATTTACCAAATTTTAAATTTGTGGTTGTAGTGTGTTAATTGAAACATAAAAGAAATTATCTGTTTCAAAATCACCAAATTATTTCCCAAGTGTTATCTATAAATTTTCTCTTAAAATAAGTAAATAAAGTTCCTCGAATAAAGTAAATACTGAGTAGTATTCACCTGAAGATGACTGGAGATACTTACCAGGTGAAACGTCGTGATATAAAACAAATAAACACAATGCAAGTCCAAAACTGCATTCAAGATTTTTATATTTTTAGTTTTAGATGAGGATGTTAGTGCTGAATATGATAGATTATAGTGAAAACCCCCATTATCGTGCGTGTTTGAAGATATCAAAATTGTTTGAATTTGAGCAGGTATTTAATGAGCCGAAAAAAATGTATGGTATGACTAAGGTGACCATACGTCCCGCTTTAGGCGGGACAGTCCCGCTTTCAGACTCTATGTCCCGCTGTCCCCCACGTTACCAAAAATGTCCCGCTTTCGCAAACATACCAAACGATTGTGCTTCTAATTAATTCAAACCTGTTTTGAGCAAAAATTGAGATGTGCTCGTAGAAAATCTCAGGCTATTGTTGTAAATGTGCTGGCACCTATGGCGACGGATGAATTGAAACTTGAAAGAGCACCTTCGTGAAACCCACTTCATAACTTTATTAACAGATGCTTCAAATCATGGCTCGATAAAATTATTCCCAGTTTTGATTCGCTATTTTTTACCATATAAAGGCGTGAAACTCAAGATTTTATAGTTTCGAGAGCAACTAGGCGAAACATCGGATATAATTGTCGATTATTTGAAAGAAGTATTATCTTGCAATGATTTGAATAAGAAAATTGTGGCATTTTGTGGTGACATTACGAACTGCAATATTGGAGGAAAAAATAGAAAAGTGAACAAACCCTAACTTTGGGCGTGGCACCGCTTTTTTTGGGCTACTCCAGATAAAAATGTCCTACTTACGCCCACTGAGCCGCCCCCCCCCCCCCACCGAACATATTTCCTGGCTACGTCACTGAACACCAATAATTTTTTTTTATTCGCAGGCGTCCCGCTCTGACAAAAAAAAAATAAATGGTCACGTTAGGTTTGACCTACCAACAGTTTTCTTGATGCATAAAGGGGTCCATTGTAAGAATATTAAACAGTTTGTTTTAAAAAATAAAACAAAAACCTATAATTTGTCGTTCTAATGAAGTAGGTAGGTACGTAGTTGCTTAAAAGGTGGGGCAAAACTTTCTTCGTCTGCGTTTACTGGCTAATCTTTTATTTCCTTGGTATAACGACGAACATAAAATACCTCAATGGTAAATTACTTTTACGGTACTGGTTCGACTGATTGCCAATTGTAGATTTTTACAATTTTATCAGCTTTCTAACAGTTAATTCAATGGAAAATGTTCACACATAATTTTCTGCTTTTAAGTTCATAAAAACCACAGTTTTTTTGGATCAGGAAAGGAGGGCTATTCTAAATAATTAAGGTGGTAAATTGTGTTCTTCAACGTACTAATGGTGACATTTTGCCAACCAAAAAAAATCCCGGTTATCGATTTTTCAGGTGCTAATATCTCCGCACTGTCTGACGCATGAAACTGGATTTTTGATTCTCTGGAAATAATTATATTTGCCGCTGAATTTGGACCCGGTCAAGATGGCTGTGGTTTTAAATCAATCTTTGGAAACCTCACACGGAAAGGGTTTATATTATTGACGACATACTCTGTATCTTTTAAAGTTTTATGGCCTATGCTGTTACCAAAACTACCTACGTGTTAAACTTTCTAAAATAAATACATTTTCGTATTAAAATTTTTTTAACTTCCATATTGTAAAATCGATGTTGATTTCTTATTTTAATGATTTAAATCACTCCATTTTAACCATGTTATGTTTTCTATTTCTTTAGTCCTGAGAAAGCATTTAAATAAATTTAAAACGTCCACAAAGTCAATATTCTAGTATTTTATTTTGTCCTAAACTCTAAATGTTTTTGTCTTTGTGTAACTTTTTCCTCTTGGTTCGCTGCCAGGGTCATTCCCGAGGGGACCTACAGCTTAACGTGGGTTCCGAACCATGATCCTTAGTCATGCGATACCCCCCAAGGGCTTTCAACCCTTGGTTTACTGCCATTGCATGACCTACCGATTGGGGAGTGTGTACCTTCTTCCGCACCCCACGAGATGTCCGATCTCATCCGGCCTGGTTACCGGCGTGAATAGGGTGGGTTGGGAGATGGAACATTTTATACTCTCCCCTGCATTCTTAATCCGGCTAAATTTAGGGTCGCCACAATCGAATGTGAGAATAGTAGATTCTGTAACGAGGTTGGAATGAAAATTTGAACCGAGTGGAAGATTCCGAACGCGAGCGTAGCGAGCGTGAGAAACCACGAGTATCGAATTTTCATTCTAACCGAGTAACAGACTATATTTTCTCCACGACCATTCGCAATATTTGTAATTTCAGGTGAAGTATTATCCAGTTCCATATCTGATTCATCCGATTTTTCACTCATATTTTGACTTGTATTAAAATTTGTCTGCTGACATTGACAGTTCATGGCAACCTATGTCGTTTAGATCAATTACAGAATATTCATTCTGTATCTTGTTATGGAATGAAAATACACGCAAAACGCATAAGAAGCAAGTGTTTCGGAATAAATATTCCAACTCAAGAGCGAGAATTTTTACATTCTATTATCAAAAATGATTTTGGAATTATTGCATTCAGTAATGGTCGTGGAGAAACTCACTTCTGAGCCACCGCCGCGCCGTGGTTTAAGTTATGTTAAAAAATACAGTTAGCAATAGAATTGTTTAGTTTTTTGTTTAGGGAGAATTTTTTTCTGTGCGAGTTTTTCTCTACTTTTTATTCCGGCCAAAGACAATTTAAACTAAATTTCTACTTCTTACAACGTAACAAATTGTGTATTTTATTATATATGCGACAATATGTTGCTATTGCAAAATATCCGTCAATAACTATTACGTTGCTATTTCAAAACAAACTACATTAATTTTTGGGTGATGACTATTTCAACTTAGCATTTCTTTTATAAAAGTAATTAGTACCAATGCAATGGTGCCAGTGGCAGCTCGTATAGGGTTAATATAAATTGCTCAGCCGATTTCGAAATGTTTCTCTTTTACAAAGCTTAAAAAAATAAAGAAAGAGGCAAGTGTAAAAAGTCACACGTAGAGTTTGCCCTTTTTTATTGCGTCCAGTGGCGTTGCCGCATCTCAGAGACAAAATTCAAACTTTTTCGACCCGCCATTTTTCCTGAAATGACTGAAAACCATGGGTTTTTGGGATGGGAGGGCACAAATGGGCCCGATGATTTTTAAAGTGGGCACTACCCAAATCAAAAGTGATTTGTAAAAAAAAAGGTTGCGCTCTAATACGCCCTAAGCAGCGAAAAAAAAGGTCATCGTTCTCTTTAAAATACCATCCTTACTCATCAAAACTTTCCTAGCCAAATTCCATTACAAAACCATTCATCAATTTTGGGGGGGCACCAGGGTGGGCACTCATGTTTCTAGGGTGGGCCGGTGCCCACCCTGCCCCTCCCCCCCCTGGCGCCGCCGCTGAGCGGTAAGTCCCCTCGGGAATGGCCCTGGCAGCGAACAAAGAGGAAAAAAGCCTAATTCGAAAGAAGGGCAGAACGGCAAAACCTGTATAATTTAAAATAATTTTACTGTGTGTCCCCCAACCTGCATATTGCCGTCCTAAACTTTGAGTTAAACATTTCCGGCCGTTTTTCAGATTTTGCATGGTTTATCTTCCTTACCCTGTATAGATAGCTTGCACCGCTCGGATGACTTCCCTACATTTTTCTGTTATAAATAATAATTACATAATTCTATCCTCTGCAATATGCAAATATGCAATGTGCAACGTAATTATAACTTCAACCTACACGATTATGCAATTTTAGGCAAATGCATCTAGATATACAATACTCATTCGCACAATTGTCTTGTTTTTGTTTTTCTGATAGGCATATTTCCCATGCACTTTTTTTTAGAAGACCGTAACACGTTTGTGGTCGACTGCAGGTTATATTGGTATTATTTGTGATTTTAATTTACTTATTGGATCTGAAAGTATGTCATTGATTGAATTAATTGACTAGCCTGTTGCTGGCTTGATATTGAAAAGAAATTTAATATTTTATTTAAATTTAATTTAAATTTGCATCAGATTAGAAAACATCTGAAAGGGATTAAGCCATTTTTATTGTAAATATACTTTGCAGGAAAGAGTATGACTGAACGATGCATAGGTCAAATATCTTGTATAACACAGATATCTATCATAGCTACCTTAGATAAAACTATGAATAAACTAACATAAATTCTCTTGAGTATACCAGCGCCTGTGTAAAGACATTCGTGTGTGCTCAAGAGTGTCTAACAACGACACAGATGTCGCTCTGTGCAACATCTTGCTGGTGCGCTCCATCAAATTCTGCCTCAATCTGTTTTGAGTTACTCCTTTCTTTTGTCGGATCCTAGAGCTCTACTGATGAGCCATGATAAGGCGAAACGCGTCTAGAGATGGATCTGGCGAAATGAAAATAAACTCTTCTCCTAACATAAATTAGTGGATAATTTTATTGTACTTTTGATTGCTTATATCTTGGAAACTAATTGGTTTAGACATAGGGAAGCATAAATAAAAAATATTTATAAAAGTAAGATTGATTTTGATTTGAGAATTAGATTTAAGAGGGGTAGTGCCACATTGAAATTATTGGAGAAATTTGTGTTTGATTGTTAAATTTTGCAGCACATCCGGTTAAACAGGAAGTGAAATAGTTGTTACCTATTCATACGGAATATCTAAAAAGAAGTAAAACAGTAATATTAATTTTTTTTGTAATAACAAACAATATGTGGTAAATTTGACAATTTCCAACGCCATTTTACATTTTTTATGCTTATAATTCTTTCGTAGAATGCATATCTATAAAAATATACAGGGTGTTTTATTTAAAATAACAAAATTGTGTACATTTCCGGTTTAACCGGGAGTGACAGTCAGGCGTTTGAATACCGAAAATGTGTGCACAAATTTTTTAGATTTTTTTTCAGATATTGAAGAATGTGAGAATAGTAGATTCTGTAACGAGGTTGGAATGAAAATTTGATCCGAGTGGAAGATTCCGAACGCGAGCGTAGCGAGCGTGAGGAACCACGAGTATCGAATTTTCATTCTAACCGAGTAGCAGATTATATTTTCTCCACGACCAAAAATACTATTCGCAATATTTGTAATTTCAGGTGGAGTATTATCCAGTTCCATATCTGATTCATCCGATTTTTCACTCATATTTTGACTTGCACTAAAATTTGTCTGCTGACATTGACAGTTTTGAAATTCATGGCAACCTATGTCGTTTAGATCAATTACAGAATATTCATTCCGTATCTTGTTATGGAATAAAAATACACGCAAAACGCATAAGAAGCAAGTGTTTCAGAATAAATATTCCAACTCAAGAGCGAGAATTTTTACATTTTATTATCAAAAATGATTTTGGAATTATTTCATTCAGTAATGGTCGTGGAGAAAGTTATTTATTAGAGGTATTCACAACTAACTGATTAAAAATATTTATAACTTCATATATTTTTATTACTCTTCACGCACGCTAATTATGGATAACATATTTTTTGTTTTGATAGAATAGAAGATTAAATAAATTATAAAATAACTTTAACATAATTGGTCAATAGTGGAATACAAAGTCCGTCCCTGGAATGTAATATTGAGATCCCATTTCTAGTTATAATCGTGATTGAAAATTTAAAATAGACCCTCGCTGGTTTATTACAAATACAAACCCATCAAAATGCAATAAATCTTTTTTTTGCAATCCGGTGTCCGCTTGCTTCAGTAAGAACCAGTACCAATACGTAGATGGATATACGAGAACAAGTCGGAAAAAGTAGATCATGGTAAGTAAGAGACTTAAGAAAAGAAAAGTTGTACTTTATTAGGACTTCTAGGTTTATTACTTATCGAGGGAAATAGTTATTTATTGATGTTGTTAATTGAATGGTACTTGCTAAGGATATTCTTTAAAGAATAAAAATAATGACGGCTGTAATATGGTCTATTACCAAGGTAAACGTTTTAATTCTATTTAATATAAAAAAAACTGTAAGTGTACCAAGGGCTTGACCAAGAGTTATGCTATAAAACTGTGTATTTTTAATATTATATTATTTAAAATTTTCCTTACTCACTGATTTTCAGCATTCATTCATATCGATTATTTTGAAGTAACATTAATACATTTTTTATACTACTAACTTTAAAATCACTCATTATTGACCGATTATTAACTTTAGAAATCGTTTCTCTTGCCAGGAGCCTCTATTATTGACTGTCGTTATTGACAACAGTCAATAATTTTTTTTTTATGATAAAACACCTGCACTGTAGGAAAAATCCTTTAAGGCGCTCTGGGAGCGGTGCGAGTGCGAAAAAAGCGATTTACGTTGGTCTTGAAACGTTGAAGATTGTATTCATTGGGAAACACGACCTCAGGAAGATCATTCCACAAAGATGACGTTCTCCAGATGAAAGAATTCTTGAACAATGAAGTTCGAGGAGTACTAAGCTGAACAACATATGGATGAGCGGCAGTGGTTCGCCGTGTATTTCTGTTTTGCATTGCTCTAGGTGGAATCAAGTGGGCAATGTCAGTGGAACACCTGCCATGGAAATATCTGTAAAAGAGAGCCAAATCACCAACCTGTCTTCGATGCTCCAGGCTATCGAGGGTCTTGGTCAGCTCGGGGTCGCCGATCAGACGAACGGCTCTCCTTTGAATGGAATCCAGTAGCCGAAGGGTGTGCTTGGGTGCAGAGTTCCAGACATGAGAGCAATATTCTAATGATGGTCGAATCTGGGCTTTGTAGAGTGTCAAAAGTTGATGAGGTGTGTACAACCTTTTGGTGCGGAAAAGTACACCAAGTTTCTGTGCAGCTGCCTTGGCAATTGCGGCAACGTGATCATGCCAAGACATATTACCTCACAGAGAGAGGGGAATTGCGTGTCCTGCCATGACTATATCCGGTTCTGCAATAATAGAGGCTTATGGCAAAAAAAATATAAAACAGGCAACTTGACCTTTTTTATTTTAAAAATATATGAAAACGTCATGCTTAGACAACCAGGTATTCCAGCTTTTTTTGTTTGGCACCAGTCCTTAAATCTTGAGTAAGTTTTTAAATACAAAACCTTAGATTTTTGGGGTAGCAACTCATCATTAATTTATTGTGCTTCCACCCTTATTTCTGGAGGAGTGCACGTATCAGTAATAGATTTGTCTACTTAAGAATGTGTAGCAGCAAGTGACGACCTACACGTCATCTATACGTCGTAAACGTCAAATATTCACTTGTTTCTTTATGAAGTAGGTAAGTATTCTCTCACTCATTCTTCCTTAAATTCTAGAAGGCCGTGGTCAAAACTGTAACAATGGTTAGGTAATGATTAAAATTGGTGAAAATCTGCAAAAATTAAAATCCGTAACTAAAATTTAATCAGCTGGCAAAATGTTGGTAAAATTTAAAAAATTATGCGTTAAATTGAAAAACAAATTCAATTTAAAATTACGCAAAAATAATTTCTCATCACCATCAGTACTTAATTTAGCAGGACTATTCTAATTACACAATTTTTATTAATTTGTTGTTATGAAGTTATCAATATTTAGACTAAAACTCATAGAACAAGAACGATAATAACACTTATATTTTGAAAATTATTCCCCGAAACCAGAAAAAGACCATTCGCAGAATAATCTAATCGTTTTTTCTTGGGATATGTTTATGGAAAACCAAATGTTTACATTAAACACATGGACAAGATGGTAGGTGTCAAGGCGAAATTTTGCAATTTATTGTTAGAAACGTCGCCGTGTCTTGGGTTTTAATTTTAATATGTGCAATTTTTATGGATATTCTAGAGAAAAGTTCTCACAATAGTGTAGAAAGTGATGTGTTGGTCTATGTATTGTTATTTTTGGCAAGAACGCAACGTTCTGGTAGTTTCTGTTTTGTCGTATCTACTTACCGATCAACTAAAAAAAATTTCAATGTGTTAAAATATAAAAGTAATTTAGCCCCGTTACAAAATTATCTGGGTGGTATAAAATCAGATAAATGTAAAATAGGAGCTGGTGTGCCACAAGGTTCAGTTCAGTACTGATGGCCCCTTTCTTATTTTTAATTTACATTAATGACATAGTGTATTTAGGGATTAGAGGTAAATTTACTGTATTTGCCAACGATATCACTATACTGTGGCATGCCAGGAACTCAGAAAAACTAACGACCATGATATCTGACGAAGTTGAGCGAGTTAAGAGCTGGTGTGATGCTAATTATCTCACTTTTAACGTTTCAAATACTAATATAATAAATTTTAACTCTGCTGTTGGTGAAGTCTACCTAAATAATTCCTTAGTATATCTAACTGTTCCAATGTTAAGTGCCTCGGTGTAAATATAGAGAGTAACCTGACGTTTAAGTCTCATATTACGAACGCGTATGTAGTAAAATATCTTTAGGTTAGGATGTTTTGCATTGAGGGTGATATCGAGGAAATTACATGTAAATAGGTACAATCCGATCGGTATATTCAGCTCTTATCGAGTCTCATTAAAGATACAGTGTCTGTTTTTGGGGGAACTCTAGTCAGTATCTCTTAAATTCAGTATTTGTACTTCAAAAGCGAGCTGTGAGGTATATGTGCAGGACACGAGCAAGAGAACCGTGTAGGAGTGTAGGCCATTATCTAGAAAACACAAATTATTAACACTTACTTGTATTTACATTTTAGAGACGATCTGCTTAATGTATAAAAAACTTGATGCGATGTTCCCGCACGAAGAATTTAAATAGTCAACGTGGACTAGAAGAAAACAACTTCTAATGAACATTCTATTGGCTGTTAGAGTCCATTTTCCGCTCCTCATTGGTTTAATCAGTTAGAAATTAAACATCATGCAAAATTCAACCAATGAACGTCTTTTCGATCGCTCGAAGTCGCCGCGCCGATAAGGCTCCGCTAGGTTCTTATCTATATATCACGTTAAAAAGGGATAGCACAAAATCGTAATAGGGTCTGGCGACCAGCTACTACCGCAGGTAAAATTGTAACAAAAAGTGTTGAGGCAAAAATTCATATAGCCTATTATTTTACTATTTACTTAATACATTCGGGCAAGGGCCTGTCGACATATTAAGCACCGGTTCACGCAGATCACCGAAGTTAAGCTGCGTCGAGCGCGGTTAGTACTTGGGCGGGTGACCGCTTGGGAACAAGGCGTGCTCTTGCCTCAGGGAAGAGTGTAAAATGAATCGACACCTAGCCATCCTATTCACGCCGGACAGGCCGGATGAGATCGGATATCTCGTAGGATGAAGGTGCCGTTTCACACTCCCCAGTCGGTAGATCACATTTGTGGTCGATGACCGGTTCAAGATGACCTACGTAGTCGGCGAACCGTAAAAAAAAACCTAATACATTACAGGCAATTGTCGCTACTGTTTTAAGAATTATACTTATTAATTTCTGTAATAACATATTTTTTTAGAAGAAAATAATTGTTATTGTAATAGTTAAGTAGAAAATATTATAATATACGAAATCATTACTTTATTTGATAGATACAAAATATTAAGATTCAAGAATCTATCGATTTATTATTAGGCGTCCGTACACGACCAGATGTCACTCATAAAATGATCTAAGTGAAACCATTCGTTAAGATACATTAAAATAATAATGTAAATATATTGTAATAATAATAAGGGAATGACGGTACTAATACTGATCTTGTAAGGGCAAATTTCATACATTAATAGGGTTGATATCATTCAGGATTGTCAGTAATATTAGTCGTGTAAGGTCTACCATAGTTCACAAAAAGGGCGCATTTTTTTTGGGTTTTGATACAGAAGAAAAAATTTAATTCACTTTTTCTACTACTTTTACTCGTAAACCAACATGAGGTTTCCATCCAGTTACGATAACATTTTAATAAAAAAAAAATTTTAATAGTCATCTTCCTCACACTTACCTAAATCCAGTTTTTCTCCATATTTTCTTAAATGACTAGCCAACAATTTTCCTTTGTTTAAATGATTATTCCCATTCACTTCAGTTTCATCTTTCGACAGTTTTTTCACACAAAGATGTCAAACTTTTCATTCTACCTTTAAATTTTTTATAGTGCCTTAAGCCTCAAACCCACATATTTTTCTTTCTCACAATGCAACGCGTGTACGTGTTTTCTCACCGTTCTACTCATTTTTACATCGAACCTACAATTGTGTTGCTCAGTTAGGGTGATATCTACTGGTTTTTCTTCTTTTATTTATTCTCCTGAAGATGAATGTTTCTGCGTTCGAAACATGTAGAGAAGTTGCTTAAAATATTTCTATAATATAACAGTGGAGAAAAACTTTGTGTTCTTATTTCTTACCTTCTAAATTTCCACTCCACTTTAAGTATGGACTATTTCTTTAAGTATGTTATATTTGTTGCGCTTACTCTATCTACTATTCATACTTAGGTCGACAAATATTTAACTCATGAAAAAAATAACCATTAATATTGATACCTTTGTTGTGGTATGGTAATTTTATTATTGAGAATTCATTATTATTTTTTATTGACTAACTATACATCATATTTAAACAGCGACAACCTTATGCTGGGCGAGTGTGGTAAATCATCAAAGTCGTAAATTTTAAGTAAATTCATTTGTCAATTACGAAACTTGGAATGGCAACCATTAAATCTGAGACTACCTAGAATTATCTTTTTTTGCTGGTTAATTATCCAACTCAAAGATATAATCTATATTTAAAAAATAAATATTTTATTATCATTGTATTGCCTAGTTACCTTGGCTTGTTGTGAAAGCAGGAAAATCTGCCCTCGGGTCATAAAATTGCAGTTTTTTACAATATTTCTGGTTTAAAGTTAAAGTACTTATAATACAAACCAATCAAAACGCCATTTGTTGCGTAGGTTCATCCAATCAGGACTGAACAGGGGCTTATTTTTTGAGTTTAAAAAATATCTTTCATAAAAATAAAAAATATATAAGATGTTCCATTAAAAAAACCAACGACTTTATGCCACAGTTACTTTGTTTTAAGTCAAGTCGCAAGATGGATATATTGGTTTTAATAAAAATACAGGGAAACTCCAAAAATACATCCCTGTTCAGTCTAGGTTGGATGACTCTGTACTTTAGTAAATATTTACGGTTTTCATAGGGTTATATCTTTTTCTTTGAATTTTTTTTCGGTCTACCTTTTCCACACTACATCGATACCACCTTTCCATTGGTGAAAAAAAAACTTAATTATTTGCTTATAGTCTATTTTTGAAAGGTGTAGAGTAGAGTAATAAAATGGGAAATTCCGTCCAGTTCGGCTCAATTTCGGTGTCGGCCATAGGCGCAGGTAAATTTTGTGTATTAAATTATTTATGATAACTAAACAAAGAAAAAAATTTGATAAAAAGGAACTATTAGCTACAGCAATTTTACACAATCATAGTTTTATAAAATATGCCGTGGAGGATATAGCTGAAAAAAATAGTGTAACTGTGCTGCGAACTAAATCCTATAGAACTTATATTGGCGCAAGTGAAAGGATTTGTAGCAAGACACAACAACGACATTCAAAATGAAAGACGTTAAGCTGCTGTTTGGTCAAGCCATTAAGGAAGCGACATCAACTGGCGAAAAGCAGTCCATCATGTCATTAAAGAAGAGGAGAAAATGTGGGATCTTGACCACCTGATCGATCGGACCGTCGACCCGTTAATTAAAACGTCAAGAGGAGACGACAGTTCCTAAGATGACGAAGAATATTATGATTTTTTATAATTTAATTTCTGTATAATGTATTTTTTGTATTTTGTATATTTTTTATAATTTTTAACAAAAAATAAGTGTACCTAATACTAGGTACATAATGCACGCCTTTGTCACAGCGTTTTCAGTGTTTATGAATGGACAACAATAGGCAAAACCCATAAATTGGTACTACCTGCACTTGATGAAAATAATAAATTTTGCAATGAAATCAATGCCAAATTATGAAAGTGGCTTAAATATGCGTTGGGTCACTCTGTAGTCCCTTTACATACCTAATCAGCTTTTATTACTCTATATCTTTTTAAAATAGACTATAGTTTGTTGCAATTCGGGCCAAGATGAACCGCAATTTAACACGGCCAATTTTACCGCGGTCGGATCCACTTCACAAAGCACTTTAATTTTTTTTTTGTTCAAACAACTGAAACACCAGACCTACTTCATATACCAGTTTTACCAGGGGTAATTTAAAAAATTATTCATCATCATCACCAGCATTCAAAACATAATAAATGTAAATATTTCCATGTTTTTACATAATTATCTTTATGCTCCACAAGTAAAGATAAGTGGAGAAATTATTTATTCATATTATATGAAATAGAAAAATATAAACATAGGAAAATAATACCTAACATGAAGTATTTTATTATAATTTATATCAGTTTTTCTGGTTGGTTGAGCAAAGCTTACTTTACATAACGTGTCATATTACCACACTATCTGTAGTCGGTATATTCTACCTTTTAGAATATCAAATGTATTGCTTTGAAAGATGCAGCCTAGGGGGCAACATAATATACACTTTTAATAGTTTTTGCATTGGTTTTTTATGTTATTAATTGCATAATGTAGTATGTAACGAGGACCGGTCACAATAATTGCTAATATTATTCTGCAAACTGGCCTAAAATTATTGTTTTTAGGTCTTTAATAATTTGCACAAACGACATTTTACTGCAACTACTTGCTTTAAAAAAAACTATCGAGCCCGACTGGCACCCGTATTTAAATTCGATAATTATAAATCGAGAAAATGTAAACAAATTACCCAGACTACAGAAATCGTTTGACACCCGAAAATATTACGATATTTTCCTTGAAAACAAATAAAAACTACTCCTTTAACGTAACTCTCTCTATCTCAGGTCTTTTTTCCACACATTTCTACAACATTGTAACGTTCATCGGAACTTTAATCGAACAATTATTTGGAAAAAGCCCACAGAACGATAAGGTGGTGTATATTTTTCTTCGTCTGTATTTGGTTCTCTCTTGCTTACAGAATTATTTTATTCGCATTATTCTAGAGTCACCAATTCTGCGGACCATAGATTTAGCGGGGGGCAGACGGAACAGGTATTCCACTGCCGTTGGCGCCGCTATATCTTTAAATAGATTGCTTTTATTTGCAACATTTTTTATGGAAGAAGTATGATAATTTATAATAAAAAAATAGTGCGGGAAGAAACGAGAATGCTTTGTTATGAACATACAGAACGGCACTTAAGGAGTATTTCAAAACCTAAGCATTTGCACCAAAAACTGCTCTTAGATCTACGCTCCTAAAATACATGATTTCTGAAAAAATCATCAATTTTGGCGTGGTGAGGGATATTTACTTTATTTTTAAATCATGAAAAACCGAGCCCGAAAAACGCTGGTTAGAGTCATATATACGTCTTATGTTAAAATTTTGGATTGACACCAATATTCATATTTTTCACAAATATAAGAAATGTTTTTTTTAATAAAGAGCCAGCTAGAAATATAAAAAAAAAACATTTACAAAACAAAATTTATCCAACCATGCAGAGGGGGAGAGGTAACAATATAATTTTCGAAATTTGATAGTAGTTAGGTGAATTTTAAACGAACTTTGATCGTGGCCCCGAAAATTTTTCGCCTGCGGCGCTTTTCCACCTTCTTGTAGTGTGTGGTCCCGACTATTCCTTTCTTCAGAAAAAAAGTCCTACTTACGCTCACTGAGCCCCCCCGAGCATATTTTCTTGCTACGCCTCGGTGTTGTACAATCTATGCTGATATAACTATATTCCAATGGCCTGATTTATACAATAAAATTAATTTTTTTTTCAGGAATTGCTTAAGGCCAGTGCAAAATGCCTCGCCGGCATGGACACGAAGATATCTATTGGAACGCTGCTGCAGAATCTGACAGGTTTGTGTTCAATCTATTTAAAATTCACGTTATGCAACAACGAAACTCTAAACTAGACTAATTAACAGGCAATTACTTAAGCTTAAACTTTGTTTTTTATATATAAATTAAATATTTATGGTTTCATCTATTACAGCCGTCAATAGATTACAAGATTACAAAATAGTCTTGAAAGAGAACGTCTTGCAACAGTTTTAATAAATGGAAATTAATGAAATAAATGCTGTTATTTGGAACGATATATTATTACTAATGAGTAATTAGATGGTAAAAATGGGAAATAAAAAATAATATGCTGTAAAATATATAATCTACTACAAAATTTATATATTTATGCTGGACAATTGCTTTCAAGCCAGAAAAATTTCGCCTAAATTTAACAGTTAATATTTTCTGAACCAGATATGATATCGACCTACGGTTTTAAATGGTTGATAGACTCATCCCTTGGAAAACAGTTGTCAATGTTGGATTTTCTTTAACTGTCAGAAAATTTTATATACAGGGTGTTAAAGAAGACGATGATTTTTGACCCAATTTTAATGGCGTGTTACTTTCACAATAATATTTTTAAATTTTATCACTCTACGTCAATTGAATCACTGGTTTATAGTAAAGAAAGTAATTTGTCAAATTTTTGATATCTGCCATATTTTAAGAGATACCGATTTTTTTGGAAAACCTTGCTTTATTTCAACTTATTGGTAGTTAAATCTCACTGTGCGTTGTATCATGCAAACTTTGCCTTATAAAAAGCTTGATTATGTTCAGTAACAATAGTTGTACCTAAATGTTATGATGTACAGTGGCGTATTTATAAACATCTATATGTCTATGGTTTATGAGTATCTCACAATTTTTCACGATTGTTTTATATTGGAAAGTACTCGCCCCTAGATTAAGTGAATTTTTTCTGATTTTTTATTTTTTCATATCGCACTACAGGTATATTATACAGTGTGTTTACAAAATTTTAACAAAGATAATTTTGTTAATTTAATTTTTGGAAATTTATTAATTTCTAACTTTCTAACACTATACCTACTTATAAACCATAGATATATAAGTGTTTATAAGTACGCCACTGTACATCATAACATTTAGGTACAACTATTGTTACTGAACCTAATCAAGCTTTTTATAAGGTATAATAATCACTCACAAAGTTTGCACGATACAACGCACAGTGTGATCTAGCTACCAATAAGTTGAAATAAAGCAAGGTTTTCCAAAAAAATCGGTATCTCTTAAAATATAGCAGATATCAAAAATTTGACAAATTACGTTCTTTGTTATGGACCAGTGATTCAATTGACGTTGAGTGATAAAATATAAAAATATTATTGTGAAAGTTACACGCCATTAAAATTGGAGCAAAAATCATCGTCTTCTTTAACACCATGCATATAAAATTTTCTGACAGTTAAAGAAAATCCAACATTGACAATTGTTTCCCAAGGGATGAATCTATCAACCGTTCAAAACCGTAGGTCGATATCATATCTGGTTCAGAAAATATTAACTGTTAAATTTAGGCGAAATTTTTCTTGTTCGAAAGCAATTGTCCAGCAGTTTAGTTAATTATTTTTTTCTTTATTTAAAATAAAATCTATAATGATCTTATACGATTTTTTCAGTGATGAATCTCTCAGAGATTATCACCGTCTCCCCAGACCAGCCAAAGACCCCTACATAGACCCCTGGGACCTAGAAAACTACGCCTATATCAGGGAACACCTGGAATCCACAGAACTCGCCTCGAATCCCTCCCTACAATTTAGCGGATCCAGCGGCAGCGGGGGCGAGTTTGCCGAAACAAACTCCAACTCCTTTTTCTACGTTCCTGGGAACAAGCGGATACCGGATAGACAAAACGACACGAGTGGTGATTATGCTGACATTGATGAAGTGAAGTATGTGTCTAGAAAAGATATTGGTAGAAGGATAAGTCATTCTCATTATGATTTAGGTGAGTTATTAAAACTATATTAAAGTAACCTCCACAAATATAACATTCTTGTTTATATGTGATTCCTAAGTTGATACTTCTTTTTTAGCTGGCATTAAAATAAACAACATTTTTAAATACATTTTTTCAAAAAACTCAAAAATAAAGTACTTACATTCATTTATTACACTACGAATTAAATACGGTCCTAACTTGCCTGTTGAATGACATTAAGAAAACTTCTGGGTGTATAGGATGAGCCCGCATGGGAAAGCATTCTGCGCATAATCTCGCAGCAGCCGCACTTTGACGACCCTCACAGTAAATTAGCACCATATAGTTCATTGTTTTGAAATTTTACTATTTTCACGTGTCACCAATTTAAAATTAACTTGCTTCAGAAAAACACACCGCAGCGGATTGCCAAATAACTGACCACTGATGACTAATAAGACAAACAATAAAGTATAGCAGGCTACGTTTTGATGACCAGGCCCGCACTTAGATTTTTTACTTCTGTATCTCGCCCATTTTAAAGTTTAAAAACCCTGTATTTCATGTAAAAAAACACTAGCAAAAAATATAACAAAACGATTTAAAGAGTCAAGAAGGACTACAAGAAAATCCTATCTAATTTACTCTCATAAATATTCTATTGGCCTTTAGAACCCATTTTCCGTTCGTCATTGGCTTACTCAGTTAGAAATTAATCATCATACAAAATTCAACCAATGGACAGTATTTCCGATCGCTCTAACTAAGTAACTATTTGTTGTTAGTTTTTTAACGTTACGGTTTGAGGTAGCCATTTGGTAACAAATGAAGCCCCCTCAGTGTAAACTGTCATCTGTCTTTTGCAAATAATTTCGGTGTTGCCACATGAAAAAAGTTTTATGTAAAAAGCCTACAGAGACTTTGCGTGTGACAATTCGTGAATGGTGTGTCAGGACTTCACGTCAAAAATCGATTCGTAAACAACTCTTGAACCTGAATTTCGGTTCGATAGAAAGAATGATATTTGCTTCATGGAGAATCCCGGGCTGTTGCACTGGACATCTCTAGGGCTTTTGATCGTGTTTGGCACGATGGGCTTCTAAGTAAATTGCGATCCTACGGTATGCCTAATGGATTTTGTTTATGGTTAACCAGCTTCCTTAAGAACCGTTCCCTGTAAGTGGCGATTGACGAGTTTCTCTCAGACACCTTCACCATCAATGCCGGTGTTCCTCAAGGGTCCATATTGTCGCCTACCCTCTTTTTACTGTATATTAACGACCTTCTAGTGAAAACCCAAAATCCAATTTATAGCTTTGCTGATGACAGCACACTTGTCTCATCTTTTACCTTGACTCCCCAAACATCCGCTGCCGACGCACATCTTCGCAGGCAGCATGAAGTATTGCGCCTCAACAATGACCTGGAAGAAATTTTGACTTGGGGTGACAGTAACCAAGTCGAATTTAACGCTAAGAAAACCCAGGCAGCAGTCTTCTCCAAAAAGGTTAACATTGCAGAACCGGATATAGTCATGGCAGGACACGCAATTCCCCTGGCACCGTCTATTAATTTGCTGGGGGTCAATCTGGGAGGTAATATGTCTTGGCATGATCACGTTGCCGCAATTGCCAAGACAGCTGCACAGAAACTTGGTATACTTTTCCGCACCAAAATGTTGTACACACCTCATCAACTTTTGACACTCTACAAAGCCCAGATTCGACCATCATTAGAATATTGCTCTCATGTCTGGAGCTCTGCACCCAAGCACACCCTTCGGCTACTGGATTCCATTCAAAGGAGAGCCGTTCGTCTGATCGGCGACCCCGAGCTGACCAAGACCCTCGATAGCCTGGAGCATCGAAGACAGGTTGGTGATTTGGCTCTCTTTTACAGATATTTCCATGGCAGGTGTTCGACTGACATTGCCCACTTGATTCCACCTAGAGCAATGCAAAACAGAAATACACGGCGAACCACTACCGCTCATCCATATGTTGTTCAGCTTAGTACTCCTCGAACTTCATTGTTCAAGAATTCTTTCATCTGGAGAACGTCATCTTTGTGGAATGATCTTCCTGAGGTCGTATTTCCCAATGAATACAATCTTCAACGTTTCAAGACCAACGTTAATCGCTTTTTTCGCACTCGCACCGCTCCCAGAGCGCCTTAAAGGATTTTTCCTACAGTGCAGGTGTTTTAAAATAAATAAAAAAAAAAAAAAGTGAAACAGATATTTTCTAAATTGTTTGTGCAGTCCCAGAGATTTCGCGTTTAAAATATCGTTAAGATGAATTTTGGTGGCTGACAAAAACTGGCTATTTCTTTTAATTTGTATTACTTTGTAGTCAGTTTTTAATATTCGAGGGCCTGCACGTAAGAAATAAAAATAAACCAAATGTCAACGGACTCGGACGGTACTAGGAATGGTATTCGAATATTATAATGCTAAGCATACTGTCGCACTATCTCCATTTTTAGTAGTAAAAATTAAATTATAACCAAAGGCTGTGCTAACATTTACGAACGGTTATTATCGGGAACCTATTGCAAAGATGCAATAAAAGGTGACCATTGATCACGCAGATTCGATTTTATTCCATATAAGCAACAACCGACAGTTTTGCAACAATTTTATAAAGTTTATATAGGAAAATGTAGGTGCCGAAACACAAACAAAAAAAATTAAGTCTCAAAAAATTGTCGCCATCACTATTCCAGCCAGGGCCGTAGATAAGGGGGGGGGGGGGGGTTTCAAACCCCTTCTATAACAAAACAAGACCACTCTATGACCGATTTAGAAAAAAAGATAAGGCTCGTAAAAATAAACAACTATAGTCTATTTCAGAAAGGTGTAGAGTAATAAGAGCTCATTAGTTATGCAAAGGGACTACAGAGTAAGTCAAAGAATATTTAAAGCCACTTTCATAATTTGATTTTAGTGCAAAATTATATTTTTTCATCAAATGCAGGTAGTACAACCCGGGATTGGGTCAATTCATGGGTTTTGCCTATTGTCATTCATTCATAAACACTCAAATTGGTGTGACAAAGGCGTGCATTATGTACATAGTATTAGGTACACTTATTTTTTATTAAACATTATAAAAAAATACAAAAAATACATTATACAGTAATTAAATCATAAAAAATCATAAGATTCTTCGTCATCTGGGGAACTGTGATCTCCTCTTGACGTTATAATTAACGGGTCTTCGGTCCGATCGATCAGGTGGTCAAGATCCCATATTTTCTTCTCTTCTTTAATGACATAATGAACCGCTTTTCGCCAGTTATCTGGTGTCACTTCCTTAATGGCTTGATCAAACAGTAGCTTAACGTCTTTTATTTTGAATGTCGTTTGTGTCTTGCTACAAATCCTTTCACTTGCGCCCATATACTATAGGATTTAGATCGCAATATGGCGGTGTGCACAGTTACACTATATTTTTCAGCTATTTCTTCCACGACATATTTCATAAACCGATGTTTGTGTAAATTTGCTATAGCTAATAGTTCCTTTCTGTATCAAATTATCTTCTGATTATTTTGAAGACTTCAAGAAATCCAAGTTTTTTCGATGAAATAAAGTTTTTAGGAACTTGTGTTTATTCTTTTGATTAAAGCCTCAGAAAAAGGAACACTAAAAATTTAATTTTTCTAATAACTCGAAAACCAAAAATAAAAATCACATAACAAAGAAATTGCTTCGTTTTCTAATCACCATGGGAACTATTTAAAATAATAATTAATTCATAATTATTCGTTTAGCAACCTTCTTCACCGGATAAAGTAATTTAGGAGATAAAACATCTTTAATTTTCTCGTAGGCGACCTTCCTCTGAAATTCGAATAGTTCTTCAAAAAATTAACGCCAATTATGTATACTTCTATTGTTTTGAAAATACTATTCATTAGTCCGTCCTTCTGTCTTTAAATTAATATTTAAAGTAGATTGTGAAATGATTGGCACACGTTGTTTTGTTTGGTAAACAAACGCGTGAAAATATGCGTACGGCAAAAATACAGAAAGAATGGCGACATGATGTCATCCATTGCACCTACATTTTTTGCATAATTTAAATTGTTTTTTTTTCGCGAGGTTATTTATCTGACTTCCATTTTGGTGAAAATAAACATTTATTTTATAGGGGAACCCTACACCTCCAGTATTCTTCTTTAACTATGGGATGTCATTTTTCTGTTACTTGGTGAATAAAGAAGCAAACCAATTAACAAACTTAAAAAATAAACCTAACATCAATTCATTTAGTTAAATCCCTGGCCGCTGATATGGAGGCCACTAAGTAGTGTAGAAATGGGAAATGACCTTCTCCCCCCACTCCTTCCATTGACCTTGACCGCGAAGGTGGGCAGGTGTTTATTTGACCTTGACCTTGAATGGGTGCAGGTGTTTTGTTTGTGTGATGTCATATGACCTTGACCATGTACGTTTGCAGGTGTTTATTTATGACCTTGTCCATATTCGAGGTCACTTGTTATATTGATGACCTTGACCATGTACGTTTGCAGGTGTTTATTTATGACCTTGACCATGATGGTATGTTTTTCCCATGAAGTGGTTACTCCCCCTGCCATTAATTTTTTTATTTCATCGACCTTGAAAACTCCAATAAAAGATGGTTCAGTTAGCAAGATATTCATAGTCACACAAGCATAGCAGCCCCTAAACTGTTACCTTGAAAAGTGGTGAATAGTAATATTTCTTTTGTGGTGTGTATTCCAACAGTGTCTATTGAAGGTATTTTAAATTATTTTATTACATATTTCAATAATGAGCATTTCACAGCAGACCTTGAGTGAAATTAATAATATGATAAACAAAGAAATGGAGTATCCTGAACGTAAAAGACTTTCAACTTTGGATGTGGGAAAAGTTTACACCATTAAAAAAATGATTCCAGCGACAACACGCTTTGGTAAAAGTATTGTTGTCACACTATTTGATTCGCTAAACAATGTGATATTTCAAACATTTTTACCAAAACGTGTAGCTGAAACTTTTACCGAGGATATTATAGAGGGCATAAATATGTCTGATAATAAATATACTTTAACATATTTGGGGCTAAGTTCAAATGTTACTTCTGGGGGTAATGCACGAGCATTAATTAATTTTGGGTCTTTGGAATAAACTTTTTTCTTTTTTAATTTTTTTATATTGTTTATCATATTAGTTAAGTACTTATTGCTTGAATATGTAAAAAAATAGTTGTACACTTGTAGGGAAGCACCTCCACAATCGCTTAAAATATTATCTATTTAAGATGTGTGACGATAAAGATACGGTCAGAGTTGCCCAAGATGCATATTTTACTGAACTATCGTTGAAATTACGAAAAATGGCTCAAGATGCTCTAGATGACTCAACACATGACAAACCCGGTTTGGGTTTGAGTTTAACGGAGTACAAGAAAAACATGATGGATGCAATTCGTTTTCGAGTTGGTGCTCATCTTTGCGAACAATTCCTATATGGGTCCATTGGTTTAGATGAAATTTGTTCCGGTATGTACCTTGAACGACTGGAAGAGTTCTTTATCAAAATACCACATATTTCCAAAGAAATATTGCTAAATTATGGTTTAATCGCCGATGACGACACCGACGACGATGACGACGACGACGACGAGGATGAGGATTCTAGTTTTGGAGGAAGAAAAGAAGAAGAAGAAACTAAAGAAGACGAAGAAGATGAAAAAGACAAAGAATACATTTTCTCGTATGCGTGTTGTGGTGGCGGTGGTAGTAATGTAACAGTAATCAATGATTGGTGCCCCAAATGTTTTTAACCAATTTATTGTAATGTTTAAAAATATAAAATTGTAAATAAATTGTATGTAGCAAAATTATTGTTTGTTTTTTCTCAACATATATAAGCGGATATCATAAGAAAAATGACTTAGTTAAAAATAAAAATGGGTCGTGTTAACAACACAATCGACAAATTTGGTCGTCAAAGAGTGAATGAAAAAGTTCAACTACTCCGCGGTATACCAGGTAATGGTTTTAAACTAACCTCTGACGGACAATATGATATCGAAGGAAAATGTTTATCAAATGTTGCTCAACCAACTAAAGATAATGATGCAGCAACTCGACTATATGTTTTTGAAGAACTGTACAAATCACGAAAACAGCTTTTTGATATAATCAATAAAGATTTCTTTGGGCTCTTTGATAGAAAGCAAGAAGATTTTGAAGAAAAAAATAATAAGCTTCTGGCAGCTCTTGAACATCGAGTTGATAACCTTGAGAAGAGTCAGACAAAGATGCCCATCCACTTGGTATTAGATAAAGATCACTCAAAAAAGAAAGGTCATAAGTGAGGGACATCTGTATTGTATAAAAACTAGAACCCAAAATCCGATAACTCAGTTTACTTCTACCATTCATACATCGAGTTTAATAAATTTTGCTCAAAAATGACTTCTAAATCACAAACAACGCTGGTCTATCCATTTTCTGTAAATGGACGTCAAATGTGTGTCAACTGTGAACATTTCGAAATTATCGGAGGAAAAAGGGGTTTTTGTGATTGGTGTGAAAAGGAGTTTCCTCCGAAACAGCAGGAAGAACAATCTCCAGCAAGACCAGAACAAGAGCGGCAAGAACAAGAACAACAACAACAACACCAGCAACAAGATCATTCACCATCAACACCTGCAATACCGAATGCTTCACTCGAGCCATCAACTGACGAATTTTGCGATGCTCCGCTCGACACATCAGACGAGGAATTTTGGGATAGTGATAGTGATCACACTGATGATGAGGAGGAGGAACAACGTATCCGCAGTATATGTTTATCCAAGGATGAGCTTCGCCAATTTGGTTATAACCCCTAGGTTAACTTATTAATATTTTTCTTTTTTGTTCTTCTTGTAAAAATATTATTATATAATAAAAAATATATTACTTTTATATCTGTTTTTTATTTTAAATATTATCAGTTACAAATCGTTCCTGATATATTTTATTTCTATAGTACATGTAAAATAAAATACAATTTTGCAAATTATATGTTTATTTTTTACTAGTGTTACACAATATATTTAAATATTTTTTTATACAATATCAGACTTATCTATCCAAGAGTTAGCCTGGTTTGAAAATCCTAACCATTTTACAAACAATTGATCAGTGTGATTTTTCTTACGTTTTCTTAGAATTTTTTCCACTAAATAAACACCTGGACTATTTGTTTTTTGCAATTCTGGTTCGTAAAAACACCCTTTAATCGGTTGACCTTCTTCTAACGACTTCAATAGGTATGTTGGTGGGTTAGTTACATTAACTTTGGATATTTTAAATAGTTCAGTTGACCATGAGGGGGTATATCCTTTATCAAATATGCTCTTATACTTGCTAATGCGAACAATATCACCCAAACGATATTTTCTTTTCTTCGGAACAATTTTCAAATAATTGTATGCATTAATTTGTGTATTTTCTTTCACATCTTTCGGTTTCATTCCAATCGTACGATGTTTGGCGTTGTTATAGGCTTTCGTTATAGATGGTAAAATTTGTAACCATCTGTACGATCCTCTTGCTGAAAATTGCTTATATAACTTGTTTTTTAAAGTTCGTATAACACGTTCTACAATGGCTGCTTTCTTCGTGCTATAGGTAGAATAATGGTTTATGTTATATTTTCTCATAAGAGCTTGAAAGTTGCTATTGTAAAACTCTTTTCCTTGATCGCTTTGTAAATTAGTTGGAGTATATGAAGCCTCTTCAATAATGCTTTTCATTGCATTAGTAACTTCAACACCGGTCTTATTTTTTACAGCTCTCGTGTACACAAATTTTGAATAACAATTTATGCAGACGACAATATAACGATAACCGTCGTTTTCATTAGCATATTGTTGCATTTCTGCCAAATCAATTTGCCACAAATCCTTATACCCTTTTATTATGGTGTGTCTTCTGGCGAAGTTTTTTCTTGCATTTCGATGTAGTTCATTTACAATTTTAAGCTTTTCGGGGCTAGGATCCATAGTATAGTATGTCTCATTCATCACTGATCAATATAACTGATTGCAATTACTTAATATATAATTCCTTCCTCTCGAAGCTCCTCAATAATTGACATAATTTCATTATCATGCCCAGTATGTCCTGCTACTTTTGAACTCCACAATAATCGTAATCGATCCACCAACTCACTGGGTTTATTCCAATAGACATATTGAGATGACTTTAAAGATAATGTCTTATTTACTGGCAAGTAAATTTTAGATTTTTTCTTTTGTCGCACTCCAGCACCAAGTTTGGTTCCCTGCATTAGCGGTTTTATAATTTGTCTATATTTTGGCCATCGAGTTTCCCGTAAACCATTACTTTTGTCGTAATGATTGTATGCTGCATTTGTCATATCCAAAATATCTTTGTATGTTTGCAGAGTGTCTTTATTCAAATCGTCTTCATGGCCCAGTAGTGGTGGTGATTTTAGGAAAATCAAATCATAAAGCTCTTTTGTTCCATTAAATATAGCAATATTTCTCTCCTTTTTATATAAACTAATGTTCCCATTGGAGAAACGTACTTCGACATTTCCGATATATGTTTTGTCTTTATTTGTTTTTGTTTTTGAGTCATAATGAACACCGTAAATGTTGTCATAATATGATGGATGCCTTTGTAACCCTGTTAGATAGGTGCGAATACTTTTAAAAGATGTCCTCTCAATAGAACTAGTTTCATTAGATGTTGGTGTGGATTGCCTTGATGGAGATGGTGTTGCAAATACTGACGACTCATACAATTTATGTTTTGGGGTAGATGTTTCAACTGGCGCCATGAGTAATTCATCAAATATTTCTGTATTTGGATTAATTGATATATCTGCATTATCCATTGTTGTGTTTAAACCGTATCGACTTCCAGGTTTACTTGTAGAAATTGATTTTTGGGTTAATGTTGGCTGTGGTGACTGTTTCTGCTGCTGCTGCTGCTGCGGATGCGGTTGCTGTTGTTTTAGTGACTGTTTTTGTGGTTGTTGTTGTTGTTGTTTCTGCTTCACTGCATTTGATATTGATGTCAACGGTTTAGTAATCGGTTCATAAAACTTTTCTAAATCGACATGATATTGAGATTTAGCTGCTTTGATTTGCTTAAATTTTTTCTTTACAGCATTGGTTGTTTCAACCAGTTTACGTTTTAAATCGATTTCTTCACTCATGGTGTCTTCAAATTAACGGACAATGATGGAATGAGGGTTTATTGCTATTTCTATAAATATATATAGCTATCAAATCCCTTGCGATATCTTCCCGAATTAACATCACTATCTTTATCGATAACTAAAAAACCATACTTATTGTCCCAACATTTAGAACACATGTCTTGAAATTGCGGAAACGTTAGATCAGGTGAAACATGATCAGAAAATATGTGTCGCATATTCAGCTCGTCCTGTTTAAACATTATAATGAAGTTTGCATTATCACGTACAAGTTGTTTTGGAACACGTGAATATGTTTGGGCTAAGTAAAAAGCATCCACATTTTTGTGTCGTCCCATACTAAAATATGATCTTATAACATCCTGTTTTTCACACATGACATCATCAAAAATAAATACAGAGTTTGGCTTTGCATCTGACGGTTGCACTATATTATTTCCATCGCTGAAAGTGTAGTAGCCAAGACCTTTAATTGGTGATAGGATTTTTCTCAAATACTCATATTTGGGTTGATACAGCGACTTTGAGAAAATATACACATTTTCAAAACGCAATCCCAACGGGTGTGTTAACAGCGATATCATAACATTGGTTTTTCCACAATTCGACGGTCCAATTAGCAACCCACGTATAGATGATGGAAGCAGCGGTCCATGTCTTCTTAAACATTTCTGATCGTGTCCTGACCCAACCTTGACATCAAGATTATCAACTGGTAGTTTTTGCTTAAGCTTGACAATTCTCATTTTAACTATATTTTATAGTGATTTTCACGTATGCAATCATTTAGATGTCATCAGTCAAGCGAAGTGGTCGCTATCGGTTATCAAGTAAGACTGGAGCTGGTATTGTTAATTCAGCAATTAATAGGTTACCAATTGAGTTACATATACCCGGTTATCAGTATTGTGGACCTGGGACCAAAGTAATAAAACGTGTTCAACGTGGTGATCAGGGAATTAATCCATTAGATGATGCTTGCAAAAAACACGATTTAGCATATTTGCATAACAGTGAGGATTTAAGTGCACGACACCAAGCCGATTACGAACTCGAACAAAGTGCTTGGAAAAGAGTAAAATCTAAGGAGGCTAGTTTACGGGAAAAGGCTGCAGCTTGGTTAGTAACTAACGTCATGAAAGCAAAACAACGTTTTGGTATGGGAGTGCCATCAACTAAACAAAATAAACGCCGTTCAAAGGTTTCCAAAGGAAAAAAGAGGGGCAATAAGCGTCGTCGCCGTCATCATCAACAAAACCCCAAGAAAGCATTTGGATCAGCTATTAGACAACCAATTCGATCGCAATTAATGAAATCTGGAGAAAAGAAGAGCCTTGAAAAAAATCTTATGAAAACATCAAAAATAGCTATTACAGCTGCACGTAAATCCTTAAAAGCAGCTGGTGGTAAACGAAAAATTCGCACCCCTAGAATTATACCAATCCCCAAAACTGGTGGGATATTACCTCTAATACCGATATTTGCAGGGCTATCAGCTTTGGGTTCCTTAGCTGGTGGAGCAGCTGGTATTGTGCGTGCTTTAAAGACTGTAAAAAATGCAGGCACAGAAAAAACCGGTGCTACCTTGCGTTTGTGTTCAAAAGGAAATGGTTTGTTTCTTAAGCCATATCGTACAGGTATGGGATTATTTCTAAGCAATAGCAATGGAAAATCAAAAAACTAATTGAATCCCTGCCTCGAAGACCACTATCCAATATTGATATAGAAAAGTTTGCTGCAAAGATGAAAATACCACATTTTAGAGGGGTTTATATGAGAGATTCACTGCCAGTGCGAGGACCCAAACGTTATGAAGCTGCAATTATTAATTTGGATAGTATATTGGGAGGCGGGACGCATTGGGTAGCATATAGAAAAAAAAATATAAATGTAAAATATTTTGATAGCTTTGGTGATTTACCACCACCTACCGAATTGGTGCGCTATCTACAACGGGGATCCGAAGCATCAAGGAAAATCTACTATACATATGACCGCCAACAAGAATTCGGTACAGTCTGGTGTGGACATTTGTGTTTGAAGTTTCTCTCTCAAAATTAAAAAAAAATATAATGGCAGCAGCGTGTGTGACACCAAAAGTGGATCGTGATAACTACACAAAAATGCTATTGTCGCTTAAAGCATATAGTCAAGTAGGTGGGCTGAGAAACATGTCAGCAAGACAGTTAGAAAATATGCCAAAGGAAGTGATGATTGCGTTAGCCTCAGATGAAATCGCACTCGTTTGGAATAAGCTACCTGAACATATGAAAAGTGACAAAGAATTGTTAAAATATCAATACTGTAACGAACATTATAACAACGAAAATAAATCAGATGTGGATGAAGGAGATGGACCAGCACCAAAAAAGTTATTTTGTTGTTATTGTAAAATCAAGGATGTAAAAATAACATATGAAACAGCTAAAGATGGATTGATGCATAGTCTAAACCCAATTAATTGCTGTAAACAACAATAAATAAGCCCGCATACTATGCTTCGATAGCAGTCATGTCTTACACATTCACGTTAACAGGACACAGAAGTGTTATAAGTGCGGATTTTTATCCACCCGTCGAATTGAATTCAACGCATAAGTATGGTCTTGCATTGTTGGGATTTTACACTTATAATTCAATTTTTAACGTTGATGAAAGTAACAATTTGTTTGCATACATGAAAAATGATGGTCAAAAACCAATACAATTATGGATTCCACCAGGAGCTTACGAAATTAATGAAATTTCCAAAGCGATGCACACATGTTTAAAGCAATCCTGCAAACAAGACAAATGTGATATATTATTTTCATTGGATGCCAACAATAATACATTAAAATGTGAACTCAAGTCGTCGCTCAACATTGATTTCAGAGGAAAAAACAGTATTGGTGGATTATTAGGCTTTGGACCGGTTGTGTTAAAAAGTGGAAAACTACATGAATCAACTAGTAATGTGGACATAATGAAAGTGCGTATTATAAGGGTGGATTGTAACATAACTTCAGGAGCATATTTGAACTCAAGACAAAGCCACACATTATTCGAATTCGATGTTGATGTCGAGCCAGGTTACAAAATTTCAAAAGAACCTCAAAATATTATTTATATGCCGATAATGCCCGAGGGACGTCAGTCAATAGACAACATTACTCTACGCATCTTGGATGATAACGGTGATCTGATAAATTTTCAAGGTGAAAAAATTATAGTTAAAGTGGAATTGAAAAAAATATTATAAATATGGGTTTTTGCTTCAATCGTCCACTGAATATGCTGTCCAACACTCAAGCTTCAACTGCACAACATAAAAGAAAACATATTACACAGACCAAGATCATTCACAATCCAGACGTTAGATTGAAAAGACGTTTAGCTCGTAAGCAGCTCTCTGCAAAAGACCGTAAATTTCTACAATCCATTGGTTTAAGAGTACGAAATTAAAATATGGCCAGTACCAGTGACAAAATTGAGGTTTTTACCGAACCCATTTTTGATAATTCCATTGTCAGCTTACAAGAGCACACATATAAGCCGTATGGTTCTCCGACGTTTAGCAACTCTGATGAAATTCGCATTCCAGTACACTTTCAAGACATTATTTTGGATATATCAGACAGCTACATATACATCGAAGGAACTTTCAAATCTAGTGATGTTACTAAACACTGTTACTTATCAAATAATGCAATCGCTTTCCTCTTCGACGAAATACGTTATGAAATGGCTGGGGAACAAGTTGCTGTTGTTCGAAAACCTGGAATTACTTCAACGTTGAAAACTATGGCATCATTGGGTGCAACCCAACAAAAAAGTCTTATGGCCTGTGGATGGGGTTTGGATGAAAAAAACCAAGGTATATTTGATTCTACAAGTAAAGTGTTCTCTGGAAAGCTACCTCTAAAATATCTGATGGGATTTGCTGAAGATTATTCGAAGGGCATATTTAATATTAAGCAAGAGTTGATTTTAATTATCGCCCGCACTTTTTCCAACTGCTACATTGGTGAAGTTGATGCTGATATTACTATTGAAAAGATTGAGTGGAAAATCCGTCATATTATTCCAGATGACCGACAAAAATTGAAAATATTGTCCCGTATCAATAAAGGTGGAAGTAATGTAAACATTCCAATGGCATATCGCAAATGGGATCTTTACGAATTACCTGCTTTGCGACAAACATCATCCGACGTATGGGCCTTAAGAACAAGTGCGAGCTTGGAAAGGCCGAGATATTTGATTATTGGATTCCAGACAAGCACTTTTTCTGACAATAGAGAAAAGAATGCCACTGAATTTACTACAGCCGATATCAGTGACATTCGACTCTACCTTAACTCGACAGTATTTCCTTATGAAAGATGGAATTTGGATTTTACGAAAAAACTATATGCGCCAGCATATTACAGTTACGAAAATTTCCAAATGAGCTACTATCAACGAGAACTTAATGACCCGATGATGAGTTTTTCCGAATATATCAAAAATCCTGTATTCATCATAGATTGTAATCATCAAGCAGAGGCGTTGAAATCATCTACTGTGGACGTGAAGTTGGAGTTTGAAACACGCAAAAGCAAATTTCCAAAAGACACTAAAGTGTATGCATTAGTTATTCACGATGCATATTTTAGCTACAATATACTAAATGGCTCTGTTAGCAATAAGTCAATGTATTAATTATTATTTATGTAATAGTAAAAATAAACTGGTAAACTAGATACTCTGTGTTTTATTCATGTTACTATGCATAGAAAGTATTTTCAAGGCTACAACGCTCAGGGTCAACGGTTGCAAGGATTCGAGAGAGAGAGAATTTGTAGTGTTGGTGGTGGTGGTGAAGGTCGAAAACTTGTATTTAATCGGGGGATGATGGGTGAAAAATTCATTCTACTTTACGATGTCGTCTAATTCAGATCAGGGATATTCGACGAACAGTTCTGACGATGACATGCCTGCTTCACGGGTCCAACAAAGAAGGGTACGCCGGCGACGTAGGTTAAGGCCGCGGTTCTGCATTGTGCAGTCATATGTGAAATGGGGCGAGCACGTCTCATTATGTATGCATTGCCACATAACGAGCTTTGGTGGTTTGATGAACGTAGATTTCATTCAAAGTCATCTTACGACTGCGATGATACGCAACGCGCGAAGTCATTCACGCTGTGTTTTGTGTCGCGAAAGACTTTTTACAGTCTTTCACCAAGACTCTTGCATTATCTGCAATAGAATTCAGTAAATTATATTGCAGATAATACAATATATCGGCCTTCCCTACCGACCGCTACGAACCCAGACATTCCCTGGTCCATTGTAGGACAACTGCCACCCCCGGTCCTACTTAGGACCACAAAAGACTTTTATGTAGATTAGTTGTATGTCACAGAGTGACATAGTTGTTCTTGGTTAAGAAAACCTTTCTTGGCTAAGAAGAATTATGTTACTCTGGTAAATACATAATAAGCTGTCGCGGTGAATGTAAAAAATTCTTTTTGGCCACCTTTAATTTTACCAAACTCCATTCCCTTTCCTTTGGCAAGAGAGAACATAGTAAAAATATGTGGTCTTTACCTAGCCGTAAGAAAAAACATGATATGATCAAAACGCTCATTTAGAATTACAAAAATCATACATTCTTTGCTAATACATCCCGAGTGACATAATTTTCAAACAAGAAATGTATTCTTGAAGAAAATATATTGTCACATACTTGGTGACCATCTAACTACAATGAAAGTATTTTGTAGCCCTGAAAAGGGCTGATTTTTGGTAATGGAAAGGGGAAACCTAGAGTGGTTGGTGTCCTCTCGCCACCTGGACCGATCGCGGCGCAGGACGCCTATGCGGCGCCGGGCGTCGTTGCCGTCGTTGTTCCCGACGCTCTTCCATTTCTCTGAGGAGAGCATCTCTCTCCTCAGGGCCAAGCTGCCACGGTGGTTCCTCCACCACCTCTATCGGTTCAGTCATTACCACCACCGGCTCAGGTTCTGGTGGCGGCCTGGGGGTCGGTGGTACTGCAAGTACCGGCTTTTTTGCGTTTTTGACGCCCCAATCCTCCCAATACTTCGCTATTTTCTCGTCTCTGCTAGAGTTCGTCATCAAGCGACACTTGTTGCAACGGTAGGACGACATATCGAAGAGAGTGAAGAAATATTTTTATTGTGTTATTAAGTTCATACATTTAGGTGGAACGTCGGCTGGTTATTACACCTAACGCCATCTATTAAAACTTTTTTGTGTGTAAACTTTTATTTCACAAAATATTTTTTGTGGTATTAAAATCGATTTATTTATTATATATTTTTATCAATAGATGGCGCTGAGGGTACTATTAAATAAATCGATTTTAATACGAAAGATATTTTGTGAAATAAAAGTTTACACACAGAAAAAAGTTTTAATAGATGGCGTTAGGTGTAATAACCAGCCGACGTTCCACCTAAATGTAGGAACTTAATAACACAATAAAAATATTTCTTTATACTCATCATGGCTGATGAAAGACCACCATCCCGAGGTTTATCCGTCTATAGCGACGAAACAGAGCGTTTCCGACCCATGAGTCCGGGGCTATGGGATCAGCTAAACCAAGCTGATGGTGACTGGGTGGAATTTGAACCTAATGAGCCAGCTGCTGCCGAAGCGGATGACGATTCACCGGTCGAGCCAGATTCCTCGACAGATTGGGAAGTTGGCAACGCCGCTGACGATTTCAGCGGTCCCGCTGACTCAAGCTCATGGTGGGACTATGAGGACGACGTGAGCGAGGGGCCTGCGGATTCAACAACTCCGTAAGGCATTCTCCCCTCGCTCACTAACGATGACGACCGCTACGAACCCTGACCGCCCCCTCGGGGGCACAAAAAGAATTCATTGTAGTTTAGCTAAATATATAATTTACAAGTTTTGATAAACATTTTCTAACGATGACGAACGCTACGAACCAAAGGTCAAACAGGACAGGGTCACTAAGTGGTTAAATGGTTTTCACTCTACCTAAAATCCAACAATTTTGTATGCAAAACCGTATGCCAGAATTCGATAATTTTTAAATCTATTTCTAACCCGATTCAGACAAAAATGAAATTAAAATAATAAATTTTAAGCAATATTAGTAACTTTACAAAAAAATTTTATAGAACATAAAAGATTCGTATGAAAATCAACAATTCATTCCCGACATAAAATTTGTAAAATTTATTTAAAAGAAAAGAGTAATAAAATCGTAAATTATTGCTAAAGTAAGGGAAATATCGAAAAAAGTTATAAAGGAAAGTTGATTAGCACATCAAATTACATGGGATAGCATTTTTCAAAAGTTAAAAATGTGAAAAACTGAAAAACGGCAAATGACAAACTTAGGTGTTTAACGTAATTGGCAACTTTAAAAATTCATAGCTCCCTTATTATACGTCTGACAAAAAAAACATTGGAGTCAAAACTTGTTAGAATTTTCTGAAGAACATTTTAGTGAAAAAAGAAATAAAATCGGTTAAAAAATAAAAAAGTTTATGATTAAATTAAATTATTGCTAAAATAATGGAAATATCGAAAAAAGTTATAAAGGAAAGTTGATTAGCACATCAAATTACATGGGATAGCATTTTTCAAAAGTTAAAAATGTGAAAAACTGAAAAACGGCAAATGACAAACTTAGGTGTTTAACGTAATTGGCAACTTTAAAAATTCATAGCTCCCTTATTATACGTCTGACAAAAAAAACATTGGAGTCAAAACTTGTTAGAATTTTCTGAAGAACATTTTAGTGAAAAAAGAAATAAAATCGGTTAAAAAATAAAAAAGTTTATGATTAAATTAAATTATTGCTAAAGTAATAGAAATATCGAAAAAAGTTATAAAGGAAAGTTGATTTGCACATCAAATTACATGGGATAGCATCTTTCAAAAGTTAAAAATGTGAAAAACTGAAAAACGGCAAATGACAAACTTAGGTGTTTAACGTAATTGGCAACTTTAAAAATTCATAGCTCCCTTATTATACGTCTGACAAAAAAAACATTGGAGTCAAAACTTGTTAGAATTTTCTGAAGAACATTTTAGTGAAAAAAGAAATAAAATCGGTTAAAAAATAAAAAAGTTTATGATTAAATTAAATTATTGCTAAAATAATGGAAATATCGAAAAAAGTTATAAAGGAAAGTTGATTAGCACATCAAATTACATGGGATAGCATTTTTCAAAAGTTAAAAATGTGAAAAACTGAAAAACGGCAAATGACAAACTTAGGTGTTTAACGTAATTGGCAACTTTAAAAATTCATAGCTCCCTTATTATACGTCTGACAAAAAAAACATTGGAGTCAAAACTTGTTAGAATTTTCTGAAGAACATTTTAGTGAAAAAAGAAATAAAATCGGTTAAAAAATAAAAAAGTTTATGATTAAATTAAATTATTGCTAAAGTAATAGAAATATCGAAAAAAGTTATAAAGGAAAGTTGATTTGCACATCAAATTACATGGGATAGCATCTTTCAAAAGTTAAAAATGTGAAAAACTGAAAAACGGCAAATGACAAACTTAGGTGTTTAACGTAATTGGCAACTTTAAAAATTCATAGCTCCCTTATTATACGTCTGACAAAAAAAACATTGGAGTCAAAACTTGTTAGAATTTTCTGAAGAACATTTTAGTGAAAAAAGAAATAAAATCGGTTAAAAAATAAAAAAGTTTATGATCAAAAAATGAACTAAAAAGTTGATAAATCTCGTATCTATGCAGTCTGAGAGTGGGGAAATGGTGTGGACATGATTGGGAAGGGTCGATATACACGTTTTTTTTTTTTTTTTTTTTTTTTTTTTTTTTTTTTTTTTTTTTTATAAGTCCAGTGTGTGTTTTTTATTGCCTCCCCCCGCCGTTCCTCCCCCTCAGAGGCCGGAGGCGTCAAAATCGTTTGCGCATGCTCCCGAGTTTCCCCGCCCCCTCCTTCTATGAAAAACCACATATTTGATCGGTTCGACTTTTTTATTTATCATTTTTTTTTTAAATTTTTTTTTTATTTGTATGCTTCATCAAAATTCGTTAATCTTTTGTTTGAACTTTTTTTTGTCCGACTTACATTAACGGACTTATAAAAAAAAATAAAAAAATAAAAACCCTAAAGTTGCTTTTTTTAAAAAAATTTTTTTTTCTGTTTATAGTCAATAAGAATTCATTACTATTTTATTCTTAGGTTTTTTTTCATCAGAGTAATATTAAGGAAGTTATAGTTCGCAGTAGATACCTAATATACAGTAAATTATCCCGTTTCTTTTTAGTAGACTAAAAATGTCTTTCACCAATGAATGCTCAATATTGAGGAGTATTTTAAATAAAACAATATAAAAATAATAAAAGATATATTCAGTAGTAATCTTTTTTTTATTACAGCCGTAGTACAGTAGTGTAGAAATGGGAAGTGACTACCAAACTATACCTAAATTCTAACCTAATAAACATTTCAGAAAAGGAATTTCCTTTCGTTTCGTCAGATCCATCCCTAGACGCGTTTCGCCATATCGTGGCTCATCAGTAGAGCTAGGATCTGACGAACGAAAGGAGACCTACTAAACATTACTATTATACAAATCTAATTTATTTTTATACTTGCTAATATTCTTTTTAACTAAACCTAACTGTTCCTGTAACTGTCTTATCTTTGTTTCTATGTCCACCACTTCTTTTTCACCGCACACTATCTTGTCCTTCCACATATTCCGCACATTAACAATTGTTTTTATGGCTTCCCGCTCCTGATCCTGGCTGTAGGCCATCAACCACTCCGGTGTATTTGATGGCGGCGGCGACGGCGATGGCGATGCTGCGGGTGATGATACTGGCGTTACATCCTCAAATATTTTTTTCGACCGGCCCTTACCCGCTCGCCTACCTGACTTGCAGATAATTGGAGACAGCGGACGCTCCATGGATGCCGGCGATGGTAGTCGTTTAGGAATTGAAGGTTCCGCAACTATTGGTTTTATTTGACTGTTTTTTTTCTTTTCTAGCCAGTCTGGCAACACTGCGCATTTCGCTGGTTTTCGAAATGTAAATTTCTTCCTCTTGCAGCTGCTGCCAGACGATGTTGTTGGCTGTGGCTCCACCATCTCTTGCCTAGTTCGCTTACTCGCATAAAACGTCTTGGCCTCCTTTGTTACATCCCCCGATGGCAACGTAAGCAACGTATGGAGTTTGCTGGGAACCTTCGCTTCCTTTACCACTATATCGCTTACAATATTTACTTTGGGTTCTTGCTGTTTAAACCCGCCCTCCAATAGCTTGTCAATTGCTTCGGACGCTAGCCGGTCTAGGTCCTCATCACCCCACACATCTTCACATTCTCTATTTAACTCTTCTTGGGTATTCTTCCCAAACATATCGCTAACATCTAAACTCGGTAAACTCATTTTAATAAACTGACTTAACACAAACTACTCGAACGACTTGAAAATTTATACTGAAGAAATAGGACTGGTGTATATTCTTTTATGCGCACCTCCCCACTACATACCCACCCCCACCCCTGTTCTCTCTCTCTCTTACAATACAACTCCCTCTCAAGGTTCAGATCCGTCCTTGTGTTATAATATATTTTTCTTGAAGTATGTATTTATTTTCAAGACTTATGTGAACCAATGTATTTTACACAATATATTTCCAAGGTTAAAATGTGTCCTCGATGTAATTTTAAAGGTTACAATGCTATTGGGATAATATTTAATAAAACAATGTTTTTTACGGCAAATTTTGGTTTTATTAATATCTTTAGTCTCTTCTGTCTCTCTTTCAAGGGTATAATACATCCTTGTAAATGCAATGTTCTCAAGGTTCAGATATAACCTTGTGTTATATTAGACTTTTCTTTAAAATATATATATTTGGTTTCAAGGTTTACGTGAATAGGTGTATTATGCACATTATATTGTCAGGGCTGAAATGTGTCCTCGAAGTAATTTTTAAGGTTACAAATTCTGTATAAAGATGCAGACATTTAGCACGGAATTATTAGATATTTCTTTACCATTTCTTTACCATTTCATTACAAACATCGTAGACATTATGCTGCCAATCGACCAAGAACCAAACTTTTCATCAAACAAGTATGAACAACCGCAAAAGGGGTTTCACGCTATATGTGTAAGGTGTAAACGAAACGATTTGTATTGGCATCATAACAGCCGTATTAGTTATGTTGACTTTCTTAGAATACAAATAATTCGATGTGCTGTTTGTGGTATGCAGATGTACCAACATCCCCGTCCAGTAAGACAATCAGATATGGAGAGAAGAAGATGGGTGTTGAAAGAAGTGTATAATAAATTGTCCAATTAATTTTGTATATATATTAAATAAAACTAAATTGTTTGCTGCAACGTTGTGTTTTATTATTATTTTTAGTTCTTTAATATAACATATTATGTAAAAATGTTATTGTATAAATATTAACAATTTGTAAATATAAAATAAAATCTGAACAAATAATACAAATAAATGAGCTGCCTAATATTACGTTATATAAGGTATGAATTTTCCAGTTTATTATTTAAATGCCTCAATGACACGCAGTAAATTTTCTAAATTACTTTCCGGATCTGAATTATAAAAGTCAATGTCGGCGTGACCCCAAGGTAGAGTTTTTGTTGTTAACGGAATAACATAACGTTTATCGTCGTTGTGGGACAGGGCGATTTTATTTATTACTTGTGTGTATACATCATGTAACACACTGCGAAAAGTTTTCATTTTTCTAAAAATTAAACCGCCCTGTTCCACAACTTTTCGATAATCTTCTAGATGAAGTTCCTTTTCGATAACTGATTTTTTTATACCTTTTGCCTTTTTTAATTCCGCATTCTTAGACTTCACATAGTAAGCCTTGGCTCCGGTACCATAAAAACCAATTATCGGGTCACATGGAAATTCATCTTTCATCTTACCCGGAACCGAAATACTTTTTGTAATATTAAATTCATTGTTTTCAGGAAAATTTGAAGTATCGAATCTCTCAGGATTTTCGGCTATCACGCGATAAAAGTCATCACAAAATACTTTTAATATTAGCGAATCCGTGTCGGTGTACAGTAAAGAAGCATCATTACCAAACTTTTTTTTAATAAAATTGTAAAAAAAATCATAAATGACTGTTTTTGAAATGTCTAAAATGGAAAACCCAATATATATTGGTTTGTTGTAAATAATTTTTAATTTATCCATGTGAATAGCAACAAAATCTTTTGAAAATATTGATCGACTATTGAAGTTAGGTCGAGCAATTAATGCTCTAGCCCCAACTTTCCCTCTAGCATTGTCCCAATGAGTTATTAGTTTAATATCTTTTCGTTTTTCAACGTTTTCCATGGTTTTTCCGAAAATCGCATTAATAATTAGTTTAAACAAATCTTTACCAAATTTTGATTTTGCAGAGTTTCGTAAACTAGTATTAAAATCAATATATGTTTTAAGCCACGTTGATTGATTAAATTTCAAAATTCTGTGGGTCCGCATTACCATAAGGCCGTTGTTAATGGCTTGTTTTAGGGTTCTGTAATGAACAATATACTTTTTTTTATCATTTAAATTCGGAATTAATTTTGGTAACTTTGCTGTCTCCGTTGGTGGTACGATGTTTTCCACCAAAAATGGAAGATCTGAATGTGTATCATGCAATTCTTCTGGATAATGCACATCCACTTCCAAAACGTAGCCCTGTGGGCTATTATCATCTATATTCATAATATTTAGATCTAAAATTTCGCGTTCAGATAACCATCTAAAACCACCAAATGGTAATGCTTGGGACATACTATGACCGTACAAATTTGTCGCATCTAAGTAAGTGATATAAGATGATGGTTGAGTTGGGTCAAAGTTTGGTAAATGAGAATTATTGGCAATATGTTTTCTTTCTGTACACTGACTTATACCACCGCGAATACCTTTTTGAAAAAAATGAACCTTGTCTATATCGGTCAAAAGCTCTAACTCTACCTTAGTCATGCGCAACATACAGTCAAAACTTAAACTTGGTAAAGTGTAGTATTGCGCAGAATCTAATTTATAAACTTTTAAGCATGTATCGCGAAACTGTTCGAAAACATCACATAACAATAGAACGTCTGATTTTAAATACAAATCGGAATATTCACCCAAATTTTTACACTTAAACACTCGCCATACTTCTCTTGCTCTATCATAGCATTCATCGCTGATGTGTTCTCCGCGTAATTGGTCATAAAACTGATTTTTCGTTGGAAGATTTGGGTTATTCATCTTTTCAATATTATCAACGTAACTATAAGGAAAAACCCCTTTCTGTCGCATTAAGTTAAATTCCTTGTTATTGACAAAATATTTACGGGTTTCCCTAAACTCATCATTGCTAAGACCATTACCTAAATTCTCCAACGATGTCGATAAAAATTTAAAGCTATCAATAAAGCGGAGCTTTAAATTTTTTCTTTTTGTTTGACCCGTTTTTTGATCGACATAATCGTGCATGTAAATGCTCTTTGTAAATGATATATATTTCTCCTTACTTTGAGCTATAACATCAATTTTATCCCCATATCTGCATAATTCCTTGATGAACATGTGACTATCATAACCACTTAAATTATGAAATATTATGGGGATGAAATTGGGTATTTTATAATTTAAATTACAAACGGAATGTGCAGCACCAAATCTTTTTTTACCCGTTATATGGCAATGATCTTTAACTTTCTCTTTAACGTCTTGGAATGGCATTTCGCAAATACTACAAATGGTAGCATTTTCAAAATCCTCTCTCTCCTCACGCGTCAATTTAGCCATAGGAACGATATCTTTTAAATATGTATTGTAAAGGTGTCTTAAATCGGTTTCGATACGATCAACGAAAACTTTCGCTGCATCGTCTCCACGGTATAGCTCAAATTTCGAAATAGAATCATCAAAAGAACATTTAATAAGATAGGCAAAAGAATAAGGTTCATGCTTTAGATTTTCAACTGTGTAAGATTTTTGGGGGTTTGGTTCTACTGTTTCAACGGGTTTTAGAACAGATTCAAAATCCGCGTAAACAACAAATGGAACTCTCATTTGCTTCTCAATACCCTCAAATTTTAAAATATTTTCCGGAATACTTTTACCAAATTTATCGACTTTTACATCTGTTGAAGGTGTCAGCGTAAAGATATGCTTACAATCATTTTGTTGGTGTAACATTAAAGTTGATGGTGAAATAAAGTGAATAAGGCAGCCATCGCAAAAGTATAATTTATCGTGATGTTTGGAAATTTGACTGGAAACTAAGCGAGACAAATCAGTTATCCAGCAGTAGTGGTTTTTAACACAGTTGTCGTCACAAACATGTTCACTGTCACCTACACCATCATCTTTAACATTACAATCTTTAGTAACAAGCAACAAATTTACATGTTTTTGTAGTTTCTTTGGTGCATATCTTAACGGACCGACAACTTCGTATTTAATTTCATTATTTTCAAACCGCGACTCTAATCCATATACATTGACTGAAATATTATTTAATTCCTCAAATTTTGAAATATCGCGCAATTTAACTGGAAAATTCATACCTGTAAAATTTAACACTGTTGAGAAATGGGGGTATGAAGTAACCTGTGCCCGCATCATGGCTGCTGGAAACAAAGCTGACGTTATGGCCCAGGCAAAACAGCACTCATCCCTATTCATAATGTTCACAACAGCCCTTTTAAGTTCAATAAACCTCGGCAACTTCACATACGAGGAACCACCCAACGGTGAGAACTTGTTAATGTTTACCTCAAGATATAAAATTTTTTCCAATGCCCATCCTGAAATCCAAACAAAAAAAAATATAAGTAAATTTTCTAATGGATTGCTACGTTTTATTTAATTTTGGTTTAAAATGTTTTTTATTCTTTTAACATACCTGAATCTTTCTCCTGAAATTCCGTAGACTGAACTTTCATTGCCTCCACAAAAGATTGGTAAACATCATCCAAGTCGCTTCCTTCATTTACAATTTCATTACACGTATTGAAGGATTTCTCACTGAAAACGTCCTGTGATGGTAGAAAATATCGTCCGACGACAACCATATTTATTTTAAGAGACCGGTGAACATGCAAAATCTTACTGATTAATTGCATTACTTTTGGTTTAAGTTCTTCAAAAAAGACGGAATAGTCCACATGCTCATTATCACTGCTGATGTGATAAGATGCTATTCTGTTTTTAAAACTGCTTTGCACCAACTGAACACCCGGACACACTGCTACACTTGCCTTACTTTTATGTTGTATTGTTCTTTGATGAGCTGCAACACAATTCTTTGGTATGCTAATATTGCATAGCTCACACGTTTGCATAGCAGATGTTGATGCGGCACCATCAACTTTTCTCCGCTTTTCCGCACCCACACAATCATTAAATCTTGCCACACATGACTCCTTTTGATGACGTGATAAATTATATGTGCGAGTAAACGCAGCACCACATTTTTCACACACATAAGACATTTTACTAAATATATAATAAAGAGAGAGAATGAACTTGCACTGTTGAAGAAAAAATGTACACTGACAAATTTTGCTCCCCCCACCTATTTATAGAGCACACACGACGAAGGTTAGACCACACCTCAAGGTCATCAATATAACAAGTGACCTCGAATATGGACAAGGTCATGCTAGACACAAAACGGCACCCAAGGCCAAGGTCAAATAAACACTTGCACACCTTCGCGGTCAAGGTCATATGACATCACACAAAAAAAACACCTGCACCCATTCAAGGTCAAGGTCAAATAAACACCTGCCCACCTTCGCGGTCAAGGTCAATGGAAGGAGTGGGGGGAGAAGGTCATTTCCCATTTCTACACTACTCCACTACTTTTGTCCCCCCACCGAGCCTAGGAGCTAGGGGTTCTAAAAGTCTATCTGCAACCTAATTTTTCGTCTCACGCTTAAACTCTTAATTTAAATTTTTAAATAATGTATTCTTCGCTTAGATTACAAAGGTCTTGTAGGAAACGTTTAGTTTTTAAATTTTTCTTTCTAAAAGTCCTGTTTTATATAGATATTAAGGTTTCGGACGCATATCGTTTTAGTTATTGATTTATGATGCATTTTATAGAAAAACGAGTAAAAAGAATAATATTTTATAGTATTTTTCTATTATATACTTGTCTGTTCCGTTTTCCCTTTTTTAGAGCTATTTTAAACAGTGGCGTAACTAGCTCTCTGACCTGGAGGTGGCCTAGGGTGGGCCTGTTATTGTGACTTGCAGTGGCGGCTCGTGTAGATGCGGGTCGGCAGAGAGTGCGCCGCAGGCGAAATTTCTTTTGGACCACGCCGAAATTTTAACAAATTTGGTCAATAATCAACAGTAATATCACAAGACCTCGTTTTTTTATCGGTTACATTTTTCAGCTGTCACGAAAACTTTTTTTGGATTTTTTTTTTGAATTTGGACATGTTTATTCTGAATAGATCCCGAGAGCAACGCTCGAGGGATTTAATTTTTGAATAAACAAGCCAAAACTTTAACGAGTATTGTTAAAAAAGTTTGAGTGAAAAATGGAAAATTTAACCAATAAAAAAATGATGGTCGAGTGATATTTGGCAAGATTATTTCGTACATCGTTGAATAAACATGCCCAAAGTTCAACGAGTAAAATTGCCAAATAATATTATATTTGCGAGGCGAGTAGCGAGCTTACAAAGTCAGCCTTTTTTTCTGGGGGGGGCCTGGCGACGTCTGGGGGGTGCCCGGCCCCCCTAGGCCCCCCTGTAGTTACGCGCCTGATTTTAAATCAACAAAAATATAACCCAATGCAATAAAATCTTTTTATAACAAAAACAAAAAACAATTAGGTATTTATTTTTAAAGAAAAAAATTAAAGTAAACATTTTAACTGAAACATTTTTTATGGAAGAAGTGTGATAATTTATAATAAAAAAAAATAGAAGGGAATAAACGAGAATGCTTTATTATGAATATACAAAACGGCACATAAGAAGGAGTATTTCAAATCCTAAGCATTTGCACCACAACAGCTCTTAGATCTACGCTCCTATTTGCTCAATTTTGGCGTGGTGAGCGATATTTACTTTATTTTTAATCATGAAAAACCGAGCCCGAAAAACGCGGGTTAGTCATACATACATCATATGTTAAAAAAATGTTTTTTCTTAATAAAAAGCCAGTTAGGAATATCAAAAAAAAAGTAAAAAAAAACATTTACAAAAACAAATTTAAGCCAACCATGCAGAGGGGGAGAGCTAATAATTTAATTTTCGAAATTTGATAGTATAGTTAGGTGAATTTTAAACGAACTTTGGGAGTGGCCTCGAAAATGTTTCGCCTATGGCGCTTTTCCGCCTTCTTCGCTAGGTGCTATATCATGAAATACATGTAGTCCCGACTGTTCCTTTCTCCATAAAAAAATGTCCTACTTACGTCCATTGAGCCCCGCCTGAGCATATTTTCTTGCTACGCCACTGACTCCTCTAAACCGATCTCCGGATCCTTCAAAACCCTACAAATTTATATTTACCTATTCTTAAAAGTCAGAATTCCCTATAAGCTTTAACACCACAAAAAAATTAATTAATATTACTGCAAAATACAGAATTACAACAATTTTGATTAGCAAACTTTGTTGATGTTGCACTCTATTATTAAACAATATTCTTTACATAATTACGACGTTTAAAGTTGTAATATGATGTGTAAAACAAAAGACTACTTGTCCGGTGTATTTATAACAAAAAGCAGAACTAATGCATTATTGTTTCATTCATGATTGTTTGTTTTTAGTTGAATTAGTAAATAACTCTATTCACCGTTTAATTTTTCGTTTGATAATTCGCTTCGGTTTCTGGTTAGATAAAAACGTTTATTGTCGGCTTCTGGTTCCTATTGGGTAATTTAAGTGGCATCTTTTAAAACAATTGGTAATTAATCGCGATCATTACATTATTTAACTGTTATATAATAGAATCAGAAAATGAGAACAGTGGCGGCTCATCAGGTGAAGTAGGCAAAGGGGCTCTTCACCAAAAAAATAAAATAAAACCAGGAGGAAATGTTTTCGACAATATTAAATATTAATGTACCAATACAGCAACCATTTTAGCCCTTAAAAAATAATCATATTCGAATTAGTAATATTAATTTAATCCGAATGTAGCTATGCATAATAGGGCCACGGTTAACTCCGATAGACAATCAATAATTATAGACACTCGTGCATTTTGGCGCGCCCCAGCCGATCGGTGAAGACCCAAAGCCTAACATGGCTTGGATATTCACTGTTGCTATGGTTACGTGACGTCAGTCACGCAAACAGCATGTAACAACTTGCCTTATGATGAAGGGCAATTTAAAAATAGATCAGTCGTATGCACCATTGTTTAAGCATTGGTTCGCCTAACCTAAAGGTATTTATTTTGAGGCTTCGCGTAACTTACGGTTATAGATATCGTTTTTACGTGATTTACCGTGTGATTAAAAAATTTTGTTTTTATTTTTCAGTTAATTCAATAGTGTCTTCTAGTTGTGTGTTTTAAAAATGAACCCAATTAATGACATAGTTTGTAATTTGTTGGAAACTCCATTCTGTCGTTGAACAGATGAGGATAAGAGAGACGTTTTGTTACACGGATTTTTAGTCAATGTTTGTTTAAGTACCCGCGCTATACCTAGCTCTTCGCCATTTTTTTAAACCGCGAGCTGCCACTGTGATAGAAGCGTTTTGGACTTGCGTTGTGTTTATTTGTTTTTAAATCACAGCTTTTCAACTGATAAGTATCTCCAATCTTCAGGTGAACCCTGAAGATACTTACCAGTGGAAATCACCTTCATCTCCAGTCAGTTCACCTGAAGGATATACTTACAGTTAAAATCACCTGAAGACGACTGGAGATATTTACCTGTTGAAACGTTGTGATTTAAAAATAAATAAAGATAATGCAAGTTAAAAACTCTTCTATCATTCAAGAAACATTATTATCTCAAATATTTAAACAAAATCAGTAAAGAAGAAGATTTTCCTTTTCATTTCGCCAGATCCATCTCTAGACGCGTTTCGTCATATCATGACTCATCAGTAGAGCTAGGATCCGACGAAAAGAAAAGGGATCTTGAAGCTACTTAAGGCAGCACTTGGTGGGACACACCAGTAAGATGTGGCACGGAGCGCCATCTGTGTCGTTGTTAGACAATCAGTAAAGTTATTACACGATCATTAATACTAGCAGTTCCTTATCAAGACTGTCAGTCTATACGTGAATGATCATGTAGGGGTCTGCAATAAATTTGATATCAAAAGCAATAATATACGTAAAAACTCAATTAAACTATTTTTTTTCTCCGTTAGATGTGTAATCAGTATATTTTAACTGAAAAAAATATCCGCTTGCATTGTAGACAGAAAGTATGTTATTATGCAGGTTGTAAAATAGTGTGTTTCCACGTAAAACAATGGTGTTATGCCATAATGGGAAATTTTTTAATGGGTATCGAATAAGTATCTATAATCTATAGCTATTTAAATTACATATTTGTGTTTAGAGTTGGTAAGAGGTAATGTTACTGTTATATCAGTCGTAATAAGAAAATATAATATTTACCTTATATGTCATAACCCCCATGACATCTCCCTGGATCCGAGCGTGTTGTGAACAAGACATGACATGTACAGGGACATTATTTTAAGTGTCTCACCCGATTGGCGACTTTGCTATCGACCACAATAAAAAAACAATTATGTATTCCCTAACAGCTTTTAGTGAATAGGCCCGCACTTAGAATTTTTACTTCTCAATCTCGCCTATTTTTGAGTTTTTTGAAAAAAGGTATTTGAAAAAGTTGATTATTTTAATGCCTTCTATACACAGCTAAACAAGAAGTATCAACTTAGGAATCACCCAGTATAATACTGATCGTGTAAAGGCACATTTCATACATTAATGAGGTTGATATTATTGAAGAGGTTGCAATAATGGATTTTTCAGACTTTATTTTAGTTTTTTGTATGTTTTAAGATTTCTGAAAAATAAACAGGGCGCTTCAAAAAAACTGAACAGCTCTCAACTTGCATTTTTAAATAGTTTACACCATTTTTCCAACATGCGGCGGTCATAATTTAATATGAACTTTTTTTTATAAAAAAACAGCATAACATTAGAAATATAGAAAAAATCTATGTTTACAAATTTGACAGATACGACGCCATATTGGATTTTCTTAAATGACAACCCTACCTTATAGTAAGCCAGTTACATTCGCCTATTTGTTCCAACATTAAAAATGTATAATTGTCAATATTTATTTTTAGCCGTTCCGGAGATACGAGGCTTCGAAGTTGGTGATTTTGTTATCATCGAATTAACAGAAGCTTTGAGATTAGAAACTCAATTTTTTCTGGAGATACGTAATTTCTTATGGTGGAGCCACCCATGCTATTTTCATATATGCCAGATGTCAGAAAAATACAGTTACGACGCTATAAGAAATTACGTATCTCCAGAAAAAATTGATTTTTTAATCACAAAGCTTTTATTTTTTAATGGGGTGAGATACTTAAAATACATAATCGTACGATGCAGTTTTTGATACGGTCGTATTTCGGTAAGGGTTGAAAATAAATACCGACAACTATATATTTTTGAAATCGGATCGCAAAATGCCATACACTGACGTAGTTATAAATGTGGGTTGCCATTTAAAAAAATTCAAAATAGCATCGTAACTGTCATTTTCTGACATCTGACATAATATATGACAATAGCATCGGTGGCTCCGCCATAAGAGAATACGTATCTACAGAAAAAATTGAGTTTCTAATCTCAAAGCTTCTGTTAATTCGATGATAACAAAATCACCAACTTCGAAGCCTCGTATCTCCGGAACGGCTGAAAATAAATATTGACAATTAGGTATACATTTTTAATGTTGGAACAAATAGGCGAGTGCAGCTGGCTTGCTATCAGGTAAGGTTGCCATTTAAGAAAATCCAATATAGCGTCGTATCTGTCAAATTTGTAAACATAGATTTTTTTTGACATCAAATTTGGCTTCTTCACTAAAAGCTGTTAGGGAATAGATAATTGTTTTTTTATTGTGGTCGATAGCAAAGTCGCCAATCGGGTGAGACACTTAAAATAATGTCCCTGTACAGGGTGATTCCTAGTTAATACTTCTTTTTAGCTGTGTATAAAAGGAATTAAAATAAACAATATTTTCAAAAAACTCAAAAATAAGGTACTACTTCTACATTCATTTATTGCACTATGGGTCAAATACGGTTCTGCCTAACTTGCCCGTTGAATAACATTAGGAAAACTTCTGGGTGTAGGATGAGTCCGCAATGGAAAGCGTTCTGCGTATAATCTCAAAGCAGCAGCCGCACTTTGATGACACTCACGGTAAATTAGCACCATATCTACTAGTTCATTGTTTTCAAATTTTACCATTTTCACGATTCACCAATTTAAAATTAACTTGCTTCAGAAAAACACACCGCAGCGTATTGCCAAACAACTGACCACCGACACGTAAATTGCATGACTAATAAGACAAACAACATAAAGTATAGCAGGCTACGTTTTGATGACCAGGCCCGCACTTAGATTTTTTTACTTCTGTATCTCGCCTATTATTAGGTTATTTCAAAAAAGGTATTTAAAAATGTTGTTGCCGCTAATTTTCGTTGCTTTCTTCACACACATTATTTTAATGCCTTCTATACACAGCTAAAAAAGAAGTATCAACTTAGGAATCATCCTGTACGTAGATACTGTAAAATAGTATTGTTTTTTAAATATGAAATTAATTATACTGATCTTTCTTTAGATGACGTAGAAAGTCCATACGAAATAGGCCTCAAAGAAAGCTCAGTCTTTGGAATATACGACCAAAGAGGGCGTGTCAGAAGGGTCTCAGTACCAGTGGACACCGTCTACAAATCGCAACTGGACAGGAGCTTGAGCTCATCTTACGGAGACTATACAGAGTAAGATATTTTCTTATTTCTTTAAAAAAATAAACTTATATGTTTGTTTAAAATCTGCCATAAGCCATAACCCATAAGAAATGTGCGCCATAAGGGGTAGAAAAATAGAGCGAATTTTAGACCGAATCAGTTAAAATAGAGAATGATATAGTTAAATGTCTAGTGTCTGTTTATCGACTGCACAATTGAGTAAAGCAGATAGCTTTGGCTTCAGTGGCGTCTAAAAGTCTAATTGCAACCTAATTTTTCGTCTCACGCTTGGAGTTTAAATTTAAATTTTTAAATGTTTTCTCGGCTTAGATTGAAAGGGTCTTGTAGGAAACGTTTAGTTTTTAAACTTTTCCTTTTAAAAGTCCTGTTTTATATAGAGATTAAGGTTTCGGTCCCATCTCGTTTTAGTTATTGATTTATGATGCATTTTTAAAGGAAAACGAGTAAAAAGAATATTATTTTATAGTATTTTTCTATTATATACTTGTCTGTTCGGTTTTCCCTTTTTCAGAGCTATTTTAAATCAACAAAAATATAACTCAATGCAATAAAATATTTTTACAAGAAAAACAAAAAACAATTAGGTATTTATTTTTAAAGAGAGAAATTAAAGTAAAAATTTTAATTGAAACATTTTTAATGAAAGAAATGTAATAATTTATAATAATAAAAAATAGTACGGGAAGAAACGAGAATGCTTTATTATGAATATACAAAACGGCACTTACGGAGTGTTTTAAAACCTAAGCATTTGCACCAAAAACTTCTCTTAGATCTACGCTCCTAAAATACATGATTTCTGAAAAAAATCATCAATTTTGGCGTGGTAAGCGATATTTACTTTATTTTTAATCATGATCAACCGAGCCCGAAAAACGCTGGTTAGAGTCATACATAAGTCTTATGTTAAAATTTTGGATTGACACCAATATTCATATTTTTCAAATATAAAAAATGTTTTTTTTTAAATAAAGAATAGGATTATCAAAAAAAGTAAAAAAAACATTTATTACAAAGCAAATTTAATCCAACCATGCAGAGGGGGAGAAGTAATAATTTAATTTTCGATATTTGATAATAGTTAGGTGAATTTTAAACGAACTTTGGACGTGGCCCCGAAAATTTTTCGCCAGCGGCGCTTTTTCACCTTCTTCACTAGATCCACTATCATGAAATACATGTACTCCCGACTGTCCCTCTCTTCAGAAAAAAATGTCTTATTTAAGCCCACAGAGCAGGGGTTCCCAAACTTAGTTTGTCTACTGCCCACTTGTGAGAATAAATCATTTTTTAGCGCCCCCATTTTTTCACCTACTTAAAAACCACTATAACTTCAAATTAAATTAATTAATTATTGTGAGCTATATTAGCGGAGATTAAACATTCATTCTAAACGAGTCTTTTACTATAACCCGCAAGAGTTAACTTGAGACCTTAGCGCACACAACGGCGGTCAGAACTCAAGTAAACTCTTACGGGCTACACCTGCCAATGAGAATGATTATTGAAACGCAACTTTATAGTATTCAGGCAGAGTATCTTTTATTCAAAATAAAACAAACATAATCGATTCTTATATAAAAACTAATGTGAAGGATGAATCTGATGCTGTTTAATAAGTTTGTTGATATCAGGTTCCAATTTACTCAAGAACAGCCGCATTGATACAGGAATGCACAAATCGGGTTATTTAACAAAAACTTGTTAAAACATGATTGCCCGCGGTCTATTATCTACGAAAATTACCTATCTAGGAATTAAAAGGAAAGACAACAAAGTCTCGGTCTCAGCAAATATAATTGTGTGGTTGTTGCTGAGACCGAGACTTTGTTGTCTTTCCTTTTTTCCTTTAAATCTATATCCGGTCTCTTTGAGAATTATGGACGATTTCTTCGACTATCTAGGAATACTAATAACTATTAAAATGCGAAAGTGTGTCTGTTGCCTTTTTATTTGTTTGTTTCTATCTACTTTCATTTCGAAACGGAGCGACCGATTGACATGATTTTTATTTTATTTATTCAAGAAAACAGGACAGATATATGAACTACGCGGAGAGAAATATCGAACCTAGTTTGAGCAATCTCTTAATTAATATTAGTTGATGTTCACAAGTTGTAGTCGAGAGCTCAGTCGGTGTCTAAGAGTCCTCCTAGATAGATGAAATTACAAATCGCTCCCCAAGCCTCCCATAACCCCCCTTTTTTCTGGGTCTCTTAACGCTCCCCTTTAGGCCAGCAGCGCCCACAAGGGGGCGTTATCGCCCACTTTGGGAAAGACTGGTATAGAGCAACAGCACAAGGTGGCATTTAAAAAAAATACCCTAATATAGGGACCAACCATTTTCTTATTTTACGCTAAATACCTCTTTATTTTTATAGTTACGATCCTTATAGCACAAGGCAGGAGATCTACAGTAAACTAGATGAGTTTCCCCGTTTCTCAGATACCACAATGCCCATTTACGACGATGTCAGAAGACTGAGAAGAAAACCACAAAATTTTGGGTTAACGAATTATGGTCATTTGAAAATCGACTATTCAGTCAGTTGGAATAATTTAAATAAGTATATAAGATACAACAATTAAGTACTGAGTTTATTTGTAGATATTGATCAGATATTAAATATACAAAAGTTATTAACGCCTGGCAAAACGAAGTTTGGATGAGCTAATGTGTAACAAATATTATTTTTCTACAACCACATGGAAATTTGCTGTTTCCTTTACACTTTAGTGGCGAGTAAAGTAGGCTATTCCAGTTAACTGTACGGCAAAATTTTATAGCAATCCTAGATAGGTAATGAAACTGACCAATCACAGTTTAGTCAATTACAGAGAAGTCATTGTTGTACTGACCAATCACAGTATATTATTTTTACTGAGGCTTCGCCTTCTTTTTCAAGACATTAAATTATATAATTTAAATGCATATGGTACAATTTGTTATTAATTTGTTCAATATAATAAAATCTAGACGCATTTATAATAGATTTATCATGATGAATGTCCATAGAAAATTAATTTCATGTAGCATCATTTAACAGTTGGTTTTCCGATAATTAACTAAACGCCTCAATAGTCCAGACGTTAGACTATGAAACCAATGGTCGTGAGTTCGAGCCCGGCAACCTACAATTTTTTTTTTACATTTTTTAGCTTAAGGTCGTAGAGAAAATATACTGTTCAACTCGAGTGGATTGTCCATATTGCCCTAGGAAGTTTAAGCACTCCGCCTACGGCGTCGTGCTCAATTTACTTCCTCGTGCGATATGGACATCATATCTACTATTGTTGTACAAACTACTAGTTCTGACTTTTTCTAGTCACTCCATTTTTACTATCGATTTGTATTTTTCCATTATTTCAGACCTGACCTAAAAGTTGTTAAAGAAAATTAGCTGTGGCTGTGTCCACGTTCGTAGAGTAGGATTAAAGAAAAGAGAGTTTGTGTTACGTGTAAATACTTCTTTTATTAAAATTGTAGCAGAGCGCTTTCGGTTTTTGCCATCATCAGTGCTATCTGGAAGAAAAAGAATTGAATTTTTTTTTATAACAGTAGGTTAAATAATAGACATTTTTGAAGAGTCGTTGGTTCGTACGCGTAAGCCAAGTCAAGCCACTGCCTCTGTTGGTATTATCCGAGCGGCCTGGATACTTTATTGATAATTGACGGCGATAAAAATACAACTTTAGCTGAGTCTGGAAAAATCATGTGCCTTGTGGCCAATAACTCTTTCTAATTTCCTACATTGTAGATATTTCTTAGCCCTATTGCAATATACAATGACCGGCAAAAAGTTGGACCCATATGGGAAACTTTTTTATTATTGAAATTATAACGACACTTTTTATCCTGATAGTCTCTGCATGATTGGTAACCTAAAAATTTGTTTTGACATTAGTCACGTGACTACTCGTTTGTCTGGAAAATTGAAAAGTATATATTTTGTCGTGAAAATCTGGTATTAGAGTACAAGATATTGAAAAAAGTTATTTGAAAAAATTGTTTAGATTTTAATTTTATGCTGGTGTGCAAAGTTAAAAAAAATTCAAGAAAAAATATCAAATGTTACTTTTATATTTCCAGCAATTTAATGAAAATGTGTTAAAAACCAATATTTAAACATTTTTATTATCTTGAAAAAATGTTATTTGCTTAAATTCAAAATTTAGCTTTTTATCATGTAACTGTGTCCAGGCCCTGTATCTAGCCATATTTACCAATTATAGTTATTTCTGGAACAATATGCTTACGACAGGCAGTTCTTTCTAATTTTGAAGAAGTTTTAACGTGTCTCCTAAAGTTTCTCCTACCAAATTGAAAATTAGACAAAAAAAATACTTATCAATTTATTTATTTTCAGAAATTGATTACAAGAATTCTTTTTTCTAATTTTTAATTTGGTAGGACCAACTTTAGGAGACACGTTAAAACTTGTTCAAAATTAGAAAGAAATGCCTTTCGTAAGCATGTTGTTCCAGAAATACCTATAATTGGTAAATATGGTTCACAAGATACAGGGCCAGGACGCACCCAGTTACATGATAAAAAGTTAAATTTTGAATTTTAGCAAATACATTTTATATAGATAATAAAAATGTTTAAATATTGGTTTTTAATTATTTAACACATTTTCATTAAATTGATGGAAATATGAAAGTAACATTTGATATTTCTTTTAATTAAAAACAAATATTTTTTTTTAATTCTTGTTTTAAACTTTGCTCACTAGCCTTAAAAAAATCTAAACACTTTTTTCAAATAACTTTTTTCAATATCTTGTACTCTAATACCAGATTTTCACGACAAAATATATACTTTTCAATTTTCCACACAAACGAGTAGTCACGTGACTAATGTCAAAACAAATTTTTAGGTTACCAATCATGCAGAGGCTAACAGCATAAACAGTTTTTTAACAATTTCAATAGTAAAAAAGTTTCCCATATGGGTCCAACTTTTTGCCGGTCACTGTATATAAATCTTTTCCAAGATTCATCGAATCTTATCTCTATTAAGTCAAAATGAATACACCGTTTCAATATTTGACACACACAACTTTATTTAATTGGTTTAGAATTTCGTGCATCAACGCGCGTTGATGTACGCGTACTATTGTGCCGATAAAAAAGTGGGACAAGAGATTTACAAAAACAATGTAAGAAATACATATCCCCTAGACTATAAAAGGTGTCTAGAGCTAAAAAGGAAAAACATTCAAAATTTAAAAAGTAACCTAGGTTACATAATGGAATGTTTTGTATTTTTCGATACGGGGTGGTTAAATTTGAGAGACATCATATAATATGGATAAAGTAAATTTATTAGATTTTTTTAAAGTCAAATATTTTATAAATTATTATATTTACCATTACCACAAAATAATAAATAAAGCTAATACAGGTAATAAAATACATTTAATAAATAGAAAAAAATTGCGAACACAAAGTTTGTCAAAACAACACAAAATTAATATTTGGTCATAGAACCATTTCTGTTTATTACTTTTTGGAGCCTTTGTGGCATACTTAAAACTAAGTTTCTACATAATTCGACAGTTATTTCATCCCAAGCTTAATTTATCCTATGACGTAATTCATCCCTGTTTCTAGGTTGAAAATCATGTTTATACATAGATTTGACCATGGCACCCCAAATGTTTTCTATCGGGTTCAAATCGGGACTCTTCGAAGCCCAGGGAAGAACTGCTATGTTATTTTCTTGGAGAAAATTTTGTACAATGCGCGCTGTGTGTATTGGAGCATTATCATGCTGAAATGTGTAATTTTGACCGTATACAGCGTTTACCGATGGTATCATCACTTCGTTTAGTATATTAACGTATACTGCTGCAGTTAGTCTTCCTTCGACGATTTGGCAAAGTCCTGGTCCTCTAGCGCTAATCCAGCCCCAAACATTTATGGAGAAACGCCCACTTTGGTTGGTTTTGTGGGTGTATCTCTCATCATACCGCATGCCGGAAGGCCTATACACCCGAATTCTCCCATTATTGCATGACTGAAAAGTTTTCTCGTCAGAAAATATAACTGTTTCCCATAAATTTATTTGATTAATATATTCATGTGCAAATTCTAACCTGCCCTGTTTATTTATTTCCGTTAAAAAATTTTTATTGGCAGCACAACGGCTTCGTATATCGGAATTTCGAACCCTGTCTCTAGCGGTATTTGCAGAACCTGGAACATTCGTCTCTTCTTTTGCCTTGATTGCAGTTTCGAAGGGATGATCCCTTAGATAATTAACCAGTCTTCTATCATGATCATCAGTAGAAATTTTAGGGGGACCAGAACCTGCATTCCTAATAATAGTCCCATGTCTTGCTATTTTTTGTTTTGCCAATAGCACGGTATTCTTGCTTACTCCCAGTTCATCTGCAATATCCCTAATAGCAACACTATCTCGCAACCGACTATAAATAATTGCCTTTTGCTGGGGGGTTAATTGTGGCATATTTACAAATAATATATGATTGTATGTTTGACGAGTCAATCATAAAGTGACAATCTTTATTGACATGCATATTTTCATGACATTTTACTGGTACCAGGCTTGATGTAAAATTATTCTTAATAGTCTAGGAGAAAATAGAAAAATTTCCTGTCCCAGTTTTTTATCGGCGCGATGGTACATATCTCTTTGGCCGGCTTTACACCCGTAAATACTATATAGAAGTTGTCTAAAGAACAATGGTGTCGTTTACATAGCGACAAGATGACAACTCGCATTCTAGCAACATAATTCGACAACAGCAACATTCTTTACACACAAGAATAAGAATGCCGATCAAAAATTTATTTTGCCAGACGTTATTTGTATCAAAGTCGTTTTGATTTAAAGAGTGAGTGAGACAGATTATAAAGCCTTTTCATTTCGGCACTTTGACGGATCCAGTGCGGGGACGTGTTTGCCCTGGGGGTAAGTGGCGACCTCTCCCTTGAAGCTATATGGTTATCTTTACTATAATATGCTTTACTTTACCAGCCGTAGCCGAGTAACAAAAGGTAGTGGTCACCCAAGGTCCTTAGATAGATAGGTTGTCTGGTAACTTTGGACCAATCAGATGTTCGCATTTAATGCGCGGGAATGCGTCATTTAGAGGAACTTTTTAAAATCTCTTGATATACGAATGCAAGCTAAGGAGTTTGGAAATGTAATTTAAAACGTGTTTTTTTAAATATCATTTGTCGACAAATTGTGTGTAGGTGTGCCATAAATCTCTCAGCCAATATTGAGATATTGTGACTCTTTTACATAGCTTAAATTTAAAAAATATAACTTCTGGCACATGATCACGAATCACGTAGTTACCGCAACTTTAAAGAGGCAAGTGTAAATCATACATATATAGAAATGAAGAAATATAGTCCCGATGGACGAACCCTATTTAAGAGGGGAAATAAACTGAATCTAGCCCTTAAAACGCTTTTTACAAATCATTACTATTATCGTAACAAAATATTTTTTTGTTTGATTTTCTTTTTTTGAAGAATTTATGATTGCGGTAATATATAAAAAAATCTTTTAATAAATACCTTAATATTGTGATTAAATAGGTCTATCAGAAAATAGCCTCAGAAACATTATAGGTCCAAGTGCTAAAATTATTGAAAGAATTGGACTTGATAGTGTCAAAAAATGTATATTTAAAAAAAACACGTTTTATCATAAATAGGAATTGTGGAAATTGCGAGAAATAAAACTACACTTATACCATAAATTTAAAAATACTTTTAGTGATGTACTCCATGTAAAGGGTGTAAAGTGGATGTAGTAATGATACACCAGAGTGATCTTTAAGAACTGAATTTATTCTCTTTTAAATTGTTTGTGAAGGCATGGATTTGCAAGTCTATAAAAACATTGTTTATTTTATTTTAATACCTGTTTGTTGGGTATTTCTAGTTCAGGTTAACTTAGAGATAACTATACTAAGTTAACCAACCACACCCCACCACACTTTCATTTTAAATCACTATCAAAATGTATTGGTGGTATAAAAATATTTCTGAAAATATGGTTTAATAGATTGTTTGATATTTGACAAATATATTTTTTTAAATGCATTGGTTGGAAATTCATTATCCTAGCTTGAACTTCGTCATCGTAATCGGTTAAAAGAAAATGCTTACTGCATAATCGTTTGTGTTGAGGCGTCCAATTGTCTTTTCGGCAACATTTTCTAATCCAATCTTTCAAAATATTGGGGTTTTTTGGAAATGTAAAAAAAATTATCTTTTTTCCATCTGGATCTGGCCTCTTGGAGTTACTTTTGCATGTAGCTATGCTACAAACATTGCCACCACCCATTATCTAAATAAATAATCACAGAATTCGTTTGAAACTAACGATTTAGCGTGAGAATCTAGTTTAATAAACTAACCTTAAAATACACAAAATTAAAACTTTGACCACTAAGGCCACCCAAACGAAATAGAAAAAGAAGAAGAAGAAAACTTTGATGAAAATTCAGTATTTTTAATAGTTTTTCCACTAAATGTTATTATCAGTTCAAAAACAAATATATTCACACTTAAGAATTTAACGTTAAACACACAAATAACACTGAAAACCCCTTTTTTGCGTTGTATCTAGCTTAAAACACATACAAATCAGATGTAAACAAATGTATTAGTTCCTCGTGATGACGCGGACACCCCGATCATCGTCGCTTCCGCCACCATGTTACCAGACAACCTATCTATCTAAGGACCTTGGTGGTCAGCCTCGTGGCAAACGTCAAATTCTCACTTGTTTTTTTTTTTTATGAACAGGCCTTGTTCTGTATTGTGTCTCTCTCACTTCTCAAATCACAGACGCCCTTGAATTGTATCATGAACTCATTATGTTAATAACTCTAAAGAAAAGTGGGTATATTGCACACTATTTGCTAAATATTATATTTTTGTTTTAATCTCACTTACTTCTTACCTAACTTAACATTTTAAATCACGCATCACCGAGTTATGGTAAGATTTAAGACCACTGTTATAGTAAGACTGTAAAACTGTTAGATTGCATACTTACTACCTGTACCTACACGTTATAATTTTGTAAATTTTCTATGTACCGGGTGTCCCACTAAAAATGGCTCTCGGCCGTATCTCGGAAACTACTGGGCATAGAAACTCAGGAAAAAAAATTATATCTAAAGTGGTCATGAGAAAATCCTGGAAATAATTTTTAAGTTCCGCATTTTGCCGCAAGAGGGCGTAATTGAAAAGTAAATTTTAAAAGTTTACATATCTCCGAAAATTCCACATTAAGGTATATCTTTGATAACACCATTGAAAAGCTTGGACATGCTCATTGGCGTACCGACTTTAATAAAAGGGGGGGAAGCGGTTGAATGTGTAATCAGTTAAATCGCTGTAACTTATAAACGACTTATCCGATTTTAGCAAACTAAAGACTGTTTGGAAGAGAAATGTATGCACTTTCACCACACACAGAACGGTGTGCCTGAGGAGAAAAACGCAAGAGACCATTTTTATGCAGAATTGACCAGGCTAATCAGAAATAATATCCACATGAAAAAATATCAGTGGCGTCCCACTTTTTTTCTAAAAAATATATAATCGCTTACTTTTAAAAATTATTCTATTGGCGATAACGCTGAAACGAACGGAGATATCGAGCTGCGGTTTTAATATTTGTTCTAGCAAATTTAATCTACTTTTCGATTATGGTATCATAATTATACCGTATGATTTATTTTTTCGGAGTAAAATCAAAAACTGTGTTATTACAAATTGCGCCCTCTAGCATTTTTTTTAGAACTATTATGGACAACTAAATACGATTGGTGAAAGTGCATACATTTCTCTTCCAAACAGTCTTTAGTTTGCTAAAATCGGATAAGTCGTTTATAAGTTACAGCGATTTAACTGATTACACATTCAACCGTTTCCCCCCCTTTTATTAAAGTCGGTACGCCAATGAGCATAAGACCAAAATGATGCACAATTGTCCAAGCTTTTCAATGGTGTTATCAAAGATATACTTTAATGTGTAATTTTCGGAGATATGTAAACTTTTAAAATTTACTTTTCAATTACGCCCTCTTGCGGCAAAATGCGGAACTTAAAAATTATTTCCAGGATTTTCTCATGACCACTTTAGTAATAATTTTTTTTTCCTGAGTTTCTATGCCTAGTAGTTTCCGAGATACGGCCGAGAGCCATTCTTAGTGGGATACCCGGTACGTAGGAATTTACAACATAGTATTATTTTTATCAATGTATGTTAATAAAATATGTATTTATATGGAAAAATAAAGATATTGTAAGCAGTAAAAAACTATGAGTTTTTTCTAAGAGATCGATAGATATGCTACCTTATCAGGATTTTCGGGATCAAATATAGGTGTTTTATAATTGAATGCTATGCTAATCCGAAAAGGCGATAATACTTGAACAATTTTAAGAAGAATTCTTTATATGAGTGTTGAAATTAAAAAAATAAAAATTTTCTCAATACCGTTTTGTATTTTTTTTTTAATTTGGTGCATGCATAAAAATGGAGACTCATGGGTCAAGAACTGTCATCCCGAAAAAACCATGGGGAGAGTAAGAAAGGTGGTGTAGAAAGAAAAAAGTTGTTTATTTAATAGTTTTTCTTTCTACACCACCTTTCTTACTCTCCCCATGGTTTTTTCGGGATGAGAGTTCTTGACCCATGAGTCTCTATTTTTCTTATTAATTTTTCTCTCTGCCCTAATGGGCCCCTTCTTGCCACTGTTACCTGTTGCCCATGGTCAGTGTCAAGACTTAACCTCTGATTTTTAAGTATACCAATCACAACCCTTTCCTCAACATTTTATCTTTCATGACTCGATAAGAGCTCCATTGATGTTCACTACCATTTAACTTTGTTCCTTTCACTTATCACCATTTCCTCTTTGTATTTTATTCCTGATGATGGGTGTTCCTACACCCGAAACATGTAGAGTATCTACCATAATTTAATTACTTTAATAAACCAGTGGAGAAAGACTTCATGTTTTTATTTATCCCTATAAATTAACTCCACTTTAAGAATGGACTACTTCTTCAAAATTATTTGAAGTGTCTTGTTATACTGTATATTGTGATTGTGTGGTCTAAGTTTAAAAGAAACAAGACTTCTAGGAATTTTAAAATATATTTTTGTAAATTCAAATCTCTCAAAATCACAACAAAATTTGGAAAGCGATTACCAATCATCACTATTTTGACGCCGACCTTCAAATTTGTACAATACTTAGATACGATATAGGTTCTTTAATTTTTTTATTGTCGAAGACGATAGTAGCCAGTTTTTGCCAACCAACAAAATCCCGCTATTCGATTTTTCAGACGCTAAAATTACGGCAACCGCTGACTCCTGATCTCTCTTGCTTGCCACTCAATGTGAAACAGGTTTTTACCGAATTGTTCTTGTAGTTTCCGAGAAATTTGCTTTTGAAATATCGTTTGATGGGATTCTGTTGGTTGGCAAAAACTGGCTAGTATTGCCAATACTGATGTAAATATAAGTAAACAACGCACGCCGTTAAAAACAATCCGAATGGGGAGCTCTACTGATAAGGTGCATGCTAGGTCTGCGTCAAAAATACCTTAAGTCCAAAATTACTGTCAGTGATTAATCGCTTTCATATTGAGTGCAGCCAGTTGTAAGAAGCCAGAGAAAATAATTTCAGTGTGATGCGTTAAATAACTAACAGTAATTTTGGACCTGGCGTATATAATATTATAAATATATCTCATTTATATAACTTTTATAAAAATAAAACACTGTTAAAAATATCAACAGATAATAAAATACGTAAAAAATAATACCTTATAAAATATTTAAAAAATAACAAGGGAAAAAGTTTTAAAGTCTTAAAAGCAAAGCTTTAGGAACTTACGTACTAATTCAACAAGGCACTAGAATCTTCCACGAAATTTTTATGAGCAAGGACACTTTTGGAAAGGATATCTTCAAATCTAGAAGTAAATAACAATAAAAATATTAAAATGACAAAATAAAGTCGTGGGCGCACAAACAAAAAACAAGTTGAAGAGGTTCATTTCAACCTACTTTATAATATATGTAAAATTAATTTGTTCGAGAAAAGGAATGTTTAATACAGAAATACATAACCAAGGCGGGTTGCGGTTCAGGGGGTTCAAATATTACCAGTTATCACAAAATTCCCTGTTGACGATTAATGACCGAAAAACGCCGCATGCAACCTTGAAAATACTAGTAGGGTTGTCAACAGTCCTTTCGTTCAAAAGAAAGTCTTTAGTAAAAGGTCTTTAAAAGCAACGGTTTTTTATAACAGGGACGGCATTTTTCTAGAAGTCACTATTTATTTATGACAGTTACGATAATTTTTTTCAAAGTCAATTTGATAAGCACTGTAGACAATTTTTGGTTATTTAACTAAGCCTTATTTTGAGCTGGCAACGATGCGGTTATTTTCTTCTTTTTTTAAGAGTTAATGGCTGCAGGAACGAACGACAATCTACGCCTATTTTGTGTTATCGTTACTAACTTTGTGTTGTGGGTTTTTAACCTTAGCTTTCAAAACATTTTCAAAATTCAACTGACATAAAATTTTCTTTCTTTCATATTTTTCCTTTTCCTGCTAAAATGGAGGAAAGAATGTGCTGTAATTTTACATATTCAGAAAAATCATACCTATTCAGATTAATCGCCGACAAATATGCGATAACTCTTGAGGACAAAAAAAACCGACCGTGCTTCCGTAAAAAAACGGGAAGTGTGGAAATTCGTTGAGGAAACTTTAATTCGGTAAATCCTTCAAATAACTATCGCGATGCTTATCAGCTAAAAAACTATACTGTAATAAGAAGAAAGAGCTACGTAAAAAAGTGGCAGAGGAGAAAAAGAACATTTTTTTGACTGGCGGTGGACCGCCCACAAAAACTACGTTTATAAGATGATGTTGATAATATACTTCTCGTTCGTACCTAGATTCTTTCGGAAAATTCAAGATCTATAACATCCAAAATATCTCCATCGTTCTCAATAAATATTTCATCTTCTATTTCCATATTTCACTTCGAAAAATAAGAATATGTATTACAAGACAGGAGCAAAGAAAAGTCTAATACGGCGCAGACGCGTGGAAAGGCCTGCAATATTTAGGGCTTAAAGTTAATTGAGCTTAAGTCTCCAAACAGCGACCGCGAATACGAAATCAGCAATTTAAGCTGTATTAAATTTTAAGTCAGCTTGACGCGTTACGGAGAATACGGGCATAGCAGGTTGAAATAAACCATTTTAACGTTTCCCTGGCCTACTATTTACCACTTACCTTGTTTTACCAAAGATATGGACATTTTAGGAAACAAAGGAATATTGATCTAGACCAGGGGTCTTAAAACTTTCCAGCCTTAGGGCCATACTAATTACTCCAGTAAGTTTCAAGGGAAAAAACCGTTTTACTTCTCCTGCCAGTAACTATAAATTTTAGACTAACCGAGTACCCGCCCTGAGCGAGCATACGCTTGCTAAATTTGATAGTTTAATCACTATTGTGTTGTACTGTATTGTTACGACCGCGACATTTAACGACACCGGGTGGCTACACGCGTAAATAGATAGTGTAACCTCGATCCATCGCTAACAGATAGCGCTCAAATCGCTATTAGCTATCGCGGGCCGGATTAATGACAATGACCGCCCGGAGTTAGTCCACGGGCCGTAGTTTGGAGCTCCTGATTTAGACGGCCATTTTTAAAACAAATGATAATATGTGATATGTCATTGAAAAAAGAATTTTAAGCATCAAATAAGAAAGGTGGGTTTCCATTTAAAATGTAAAAGTTGACTTCAGTTCCGGTTAAACCGGAAATGGTTTTGAATATTTGAATTGGCCGAAAAATGGAAATTTACATACTTCTAAATTTTAAAACTCCTATTTACTACTTCTATAACTACGGAAAATTGTGTCACCCGGTATAGAATATTAGATTATTATTAAGAAAAATATGACGTCACCTTACATGAAAAGAAAATACTTACCGACACCGCAGCAACTTATTTTCTTCGACTATAGAAATAGAGCGTCCTTGGTTAAAAGTTAAGGAAACTTCTAAAATTAAAAAGGCATAATTAATGTCTTTACTTAAAAAAAGTGATTTTTTTACCTTTTCCTTTACTGTTTAGAGCCTCAGACACGATACATTCGTAAATTTTTTCCATTGCACCAAAATCTTTTGACAATTGCTCGATATTGCATATAAAATCGTCCACCCAAAAAACGAGTTGTTCAGCCGATTTTAACAGGTAACAAAAATCTCTAAAAGTTAAAGATACAATTACAATACAAAATAAACTCAAATATCAAAAAAAAACTTACTTGGAATAATTTTTGAGATCCCTATTCTTGAGGAAAAGGTTACATTTCAACTTTGTCGTTTCAGAAATAACATCTTTTATTTTCTTGAGAATATCGTTTTGGGTTTCGCCATTTTGCTTTTCCAAAAACGCTTTACCGTTGATTTTGTCAAACCTATAAATTAAACAAAAGTTTTCCAAATTTTTGAAAAATGTTTTTACCCCACACAGTGGCGTGCAATGATGTTTTAACCAGGGTAGGCAAAAATTGCATTGAAGACAAAAACGTATCTTCCGTAGCATCTCAAATTCAAATTCCTATAGGACATTGACGTCAATTTAAATCTAAATCTCAAATGTCATAAAATGTCTTGTTTTTGTGAAAAGAACACTGTGACATAAAGAATAAAACGACATTATTTGTAAATTAGTTGAAATTCTTTGAAAACGTCGTCATAAAAATTGGTTTTGCGTTTTAAATCCTGCAAAAGGTCGCTCTCTAGAGATATTATTGTTATTTCACTTAAGTTTGTCTTTCCCTGTGTGTTTTGTTTATAGGTATGAATTCTTTTTAATCCAGAAAAGGATCGTTCTGCAGACGCGCTGCTAGTCGGAATAGTAACAATTAACGTCTCCATATTTCTTTTTTTTTCCCGAAACCCGACGGCGCGAAGTCTAGCAAAAGGCCGAAAACACTAATTATAAATTAAAAATCTATCATTCACCTGATTGAACCAATGTTGCTAAAAACGAAATCAATTATTATGTGAAATATGATCATAACTTTACTGATTCTTAAATATTATGAACCTATCAGCAAAAATTATTTTAATTGTCAAAGTGCTTCTTATTTTTCGATACCTTATCCGTTATCCCTTTAAAAATATCTTAACTAAACTAATTAATAATAAAACTTATAGAGGCGTGTTTCATATTTTATATTGAGAAAGCGAGTATTTTCCAAACTACGGTAAAACTTAAAGATTGGCACCAATGCACTTACCAAACGCGTGCTTTCTTGGCGCAGATGAAGGAAGGTCGAACGTTGCGACGGGTTTATTTTTTACATTCTCTTTCTACCCTACTGCCTACCGGCTCTCTCGCTTGCTTCCACTCGTACAAAAGCAGCGCTTTTGCTTTTGCATAAGACGCTAGTGTACAACGAGATCTTTGCTTTTAGAACGGCTTTACGGAATAAATAAGCAAAGAATGCGTTCGTGGCATTAATTTTTCGGTCCTATATTATTATTTATTATATTAATGTAGAAATTGCCAAAGTTGGATTACACGGATAAAACTAATATATACAGTGTGTCCAAAAAAGTATGCAACATATGTAAAAGTTTTTTATTACCGATTTCTCAGAAAATTTTATTCTTGATAAAAGTTGGTGCATACCTTGAAACTATAAATGCATATTTCACATTTCACCCGCGGCTAATAGTAAGGGAGCAAATGTCATTTTTTCGAAATTGCATTAAGAGTAAAGTACCTTAGTTATTAGAAATACAGCAAAATTTTATATGGAAGTGTTATTGCAAATTAAAAACATAGCCCAAATACGAAATTTGAGTTACGTCTCAATTTTTTTTTTTTTCTAATCTCTAATTTTATATGCATTTTTTAAAGTAGGTTTTTGGACTTTAGCGTACTGGGTAAAAATGACAAATAAATTAGTAGTTATTTCCAGTACTATGAAAAGGGTTGAATTTTATTATAATTTTGTTTCGAACAGAAGTTGGCTAAAATGTGTTTAAGTAGGCGTGCAACACGCTTATATCTAAACAGACTCGGTTCATTGAAAAGTTTTTAAAAGTTTGCAACTACTTAATGCATTTTTATTATAAACCCACGTTTAAGTTATTTGATAAATATATTAAAATTGCGTAAACGAAAAATCGACCAGAGGCGTACCCTTTAGGGGAAATTAGAGATTAAAAAAAATAAAATAAAAATTGAGATACGTAACTCAAATTTCGTATTTGAGCTGTTTTTAATTTGCAATAACATTTCCATTTAAAATTTTGCTGTATTTCTAATAACTAAGGTACTTTACTCTTAATGCAATTTCGAAAAAATGGCATTTGCTCCCTTACTATTAGCCGCAGGTGAAATGTGAAATATGCATTTATAGTTTCAAGGCATGCACCAACTTTTATCAAGAATAAAATTTTCTGAGAAATCGGTAATAAAATTTTTTTACATATGTTGCATACTTTTTTGGACACACTGTATATAAAAAATGGTTTCTGTTTGTTTTATTGTTCCCAGGGTAGGCAATGTTTTTATATCTATATTGTATGCACGCCACTGACTCCACACAATAAAGGCGTAAAAATATACATACTGGCTTTTTAAATCACAACCATCGAAAATACATTCAATTTCCTTCCTTGCTTCTGAAATTGCAATCTTCTGCCTCACCACAACCTTAGCCTGTTGTAAAAAGTCCTTCAAGCTATTCTCCCGCCTCTCCATGCTAGACAGCAACCTCTCTAAATATTTTAAACACTCTTCCATTTCCTTATCACCATTCAAATCTACATTATTATTATCACATTCAAGCTTCATGGTTCTCTTTAATTCCAAAAAATCCTCGACGCGTTTTACTAAAAGTTCTAATTTCTTTGACGCCGCGATGTATTTATCTCTCACAGCCATACAAAGGTCTTCCAGATGTTTAATTAAAGAAAAATAAGCTGTTTTGAAAGCATCTACAGTTTGCAGTTCAGAATACACATAAAATAAAGCTTGTCTGTATAACTGCCTGGCAAACTTCAAGTGGAAATCAGCGTTGAATAATTCTCTAACGAGATTTGGAACTTTTGGTATACATTTATCACTAACTAGTAGCTCTCTTCTATAAACGAAGATGACCGTATCTTCATGAAGAAATGATTCTACCAATGTTTCATCGTTACTGCAGTACCATACGCTGTGTTCTACGTCGGGAGATTCCTTGTTGGGTTTGCCCCCTTGGAAAAGAAGCAAGAAATCGTTTTTGTTTACTTTGATGTCCCTAGAAATCCAATCTTTTAAAGTACCGAGTTGGGTTCCGTCGTTAATTTCGTAGGAGTAGAACTCTAGTTTGTGAATAGAAAATACCTAAAATTATAACAGTTATAAGAGTCCTGCACTAGTGCATCAGACCTCTATACCTCCTATACGAAGTAAGTTAGGAATTTCATTCTTATACAGGGTGATTCCTAAGTTGATACTTCTTTTTTAGCTCTGTATAGAAGGCATTGAAATAAACAACATTATCAAATACCTTTTTTCAAAAAACTCAAAAATAAAGTACGTACATTCATTTATTACCCTACGAATCAAATACGGTTCTGTCTAACTTGCCCGTTGAATAACATTAAGAAAACTTCTGGGTGTAGGATGAGCCCGCAAGGGAAAGCGTTCTGCGTATAATCTCAAAGAAACATCCGCACTTTTACGACACTCACAGTAAATTAGCACCATATCTATTAGTTCATTGTTTTCAAATTTTACTATTTCACCAATTTAAACTTAACTTGCTTCAGAAAAACACACTACAGCGGATCGCTCAACACCACCCGTATATTGAATGGCTAATAAGAGATAAGAAAAACAACAGAAACTATAGCGGGCTGTGTTTTGGTGACCAGGCCCGCACTTAGATTTTTTATTTCTGTATCTCGCCTATTTTTAAGTTTTTTGAAAAAAGGTATTTGAAAAAGTTGTTTATTTTAATATGTGTGTGAAGAAAGCAACGAAAATTAGCGGCAACGGTTTTTTACCGTAAAACCAACCACGAATTTAGCGTTAAATTGTCAATTGCGCCTGCATATTTGGCAACCATTTATCACAGCAACGAAAATGGTTACATTTCCTGTAGCCACGAATTTCTTAATCCGTCGGAAAAAGTGTAAATGTGGCCACGGTAGTTTAAATATTAACATCTCTTAACTTTAAATAATTAGCAACGAATCTTAACTTTACTATCAATGACATTATTAAATTAATTAATTAATTAAACACATCTATTTTTTTTTATAAAGCTTAGCTTAAATCCTTACTATACTTCTAGCTATATGACATATTTCAAAAGATTCCAAAAAAATTACATTTACAACCGAAATAAAAGTTTAGACGTCACCATATTTTAAGGGATGTTAGACTATACCTATAGCTTACGTATCCACTATATGACATATTCTAGAAAATGTCGGGGACTTTGTAAAAAATTAATAACTTCGAGATTCCGCTTATAAATTGGAAAAAGGTTGCAATTACATCCGAAATAAAAGTTTAGACGCCACCATATTTTGAGGGATGTTAGACTATACCTATAGCTTACGCATCCACTATATGACATATTCTAGAAAATGTCGGGGACTTTGTAAAAAATTAATAACTCCGAGATTCCGCTTATAAATTGGAAAAAAATTGAATTTACATCCGAAATAAAAGTTTAGACGCAACCAATTTTAAGGGATGTTAGACTATACCTATAGCTTACGCATCCACTATATGACATATTCTAGAAAATGTCGGGGACTTTGTAAAAAATTAATAACTCCGAGATTCCGCTTATAAATTGGAAAAAAATATCATTTACATTCGAAATACAAGTTTAGACGCCACCATATTTTGCGGGATGTTAGACTATACCTATAGCTTACGTATCCACTATATGACATATTCTAGAAAATGTCGGGGACTTTGTAAAAAATTAAAACTCCGAGATTCCGCTTATAAATTAGAAAAAAATTGCATTTACATCCGAAATAAAAGTTTAGACGCCACCATATTTTAAGGGATGTTAGACTATACCTTTAGCTTACGTATCCACTATATGACATATTCTAGAAAATGTCGGGGACTTTGTAAAAAATTAATAACTTCGAGATTCCGCTTATAAATTGGAAAAAGGTTGCAATTACATCCGAAATAAAAGTTTAGACGCCACCATATTTTGAGGGATGTTAGACTATACCTATAGCTTACGCATCCACTATATGACATATTCTAGAAAATGTCGGGGACTTTGTAAAAAATTAATAACTCCGAGATTCCGCTTATAAATTGGAAAAAAATTGAATTTACATCCGAAATAAAAGTTTAGACGCAACCAATTTTAAGGGATGTTAGACTATACCTATAGCTTACGCATCCACTATATGACATATTCTAGAAAATGTCGGGGACTTTGTAAAAAATTAATAACTCCGAGATTCCGCTTATAAATTAGAAAAAAATTGCATTTACATCCGAAATAAAAGTTTAGACGTCACCATATTTTAAGGGATGTTAGACTATACCTATAGCTTACGTATCCACTATATGACATATTCTAGAAAATGTCGGGGACTTTGTAAAAAATTAATAACTTCGAGATTCCGCTTATAAATTGGAAAAAGGTTGCAATTACATCCGAAATAAAAGTTTAGACGCCACCATATTTTGAGGGATGTTAGACTATACCTATAGCTTACGCATCCACTATATGACATATTCTAGAAAATGTCGGGGACTTTGTAAAAAATTAATAACTCCGAGATTCCGCTTATAAATTGGAAAAAAATTGAATTTACATCCGAAATAAAAGTTTAGACGCAACCAATTTTAAGGGATGTTAGACTATACCTATAGCTTACGTATCCACTACTTATATGACATATTCTAGAAAATGTCGGGGACTTTGTAAAAAATTAATAACTCCGAGATTCCGCTTATATATTGGACAAAAATATCATTTACATTCGAAATACAAGTTTAGACGCCACCATATTTTGCGGGATGTTAGACTATACCTATAGCTTACGTATCCACTATATGACATATTCTAGAAAATGTCGGGGACTTTGTAAAAAATTAAAACTCCGAGATTCCGCTTATAAATTAGAAAAAAATTGCATTTACATCCGAAATAAAAGTTTAGACGCCACCATATTTTAAGGGATGTTAGACTATACCTTTAGCTTACGTATCCACTATATGACATATTCTAGAAAATGTCGGGGACTTTGTAAAAAATATAATAACTTCGTGAATTCTGTATTATTTTATTTGTATTTTCTTTATTTTAGTTATTAAATTTTTACAAAGTCCCCGACAATTTTTGGAATATGTCATATAGTGGATACCTAAACTATAGGTATAGTCTAACATCCCTCAAAATATGGTGGCGTCTAAACTTTTATTTCGGATGTAAATGCAATTTTTTTCCAATTTATAAGCGGAATCTCGGAGTTATTAATTTTTTACAAAGTCCCCGACATTTTCTGGAATATGTCATATAGTGGATACCTAAACTATAGGTATAGTCTAACATCCCTCAAAATATGGTGGCGTCTAAACTTTTATTTCGGATGTAATTGCAACTTTTTTCCAATTTATAAGCGGAATCTTTTGAAATATGTCATAAAGCTAAAAGTATAGTAAGGATTTAAGCTAAGCTTTATAAAAAAAATAGGTGTGTTTAATTAATTAATTAATTTAATAATGTCATTGATAGTAAAGTTGAGATTCGTTGCTTATTATTTAAAGTTAAGAGATGTTCATATTTAAAATACCGTGACCACATTTACACTTTTTCCAACTGATTAAGAAATTCGTGGCTACAGGAAATGTAACCATTTTCGTTGCTGTGATAAATCGTTGCCAAATATGCAGGCGCAATTGACAATTTAACGCTAAATTCGTGGCTAGGTTTTACGGTAAAAAACCGTTGCCGCTAATTTTCGTTGCTTTCTTCACACACATTATTTTAATGCCTTCTATACACAGCTAAAAAAGAAGTATCACCCTATATAGACTTATTCTGTATCATAGGGTGCATTTCAGGAAAATATTTTTCCATATACAGGGTGGCCCAAAAAAGTGTGATAACAAAAAATTGTATTTTTGAACCCCCAGTATTTTATTACCTATCACTTAAGAAAAATTAATTTAAAATGTGTCGTTTTAAAACATTATTATAAACACCCGTTATAAAATAGATACACACTATAAGATTCATAATATCTATAGATCTCTTGTCATAAATCTTACCTAATCATATGGTTTAAAAAATGAATTTAGATGGTTTTTTGATTTTTTTCCAGGACCGTAAAACTTAATTTTTTTAGTTTTTAATGTATTATTCTTTAACTACTAAAGCAAAATAAATAAAATTTTGGATAATTATAAAGGACTCCAATACAAACCTAAATATGCAATAAAATACACTGTGTGTTCCATTTAAAAAATACAACTTTTTGTTATCACACCTTTTTGGGCCACTCTGTTGACTCTGTATATTGAAAAAGATTTTCCTGAAATACACCATATTATGATACAGTATAAGTCTGCATATGAATGGAATTCTTAACTTAATTCCTATAGGAGCTATAATAACAAATGTATTTTTATATCTATAACAGGTTCAATAAACAAAGGTATTAATTGATAACGCAACTTACCTGTACAATTTTTTTGTCCAAAATGTACCTTAAATGCTCGCAAGCGCTAAGGTCATTACTGAATATTCTATCGGACGGATCGAATTGTAAAACCTTTTTCAGCCACGATTCAATATTTTGTTTAAAACAGCTCGTAACAAAGTGTTCTTTCCTAAGTTCAGTCGAGTTGGTCACTGAACCTGAATAGCTCAGGTAGATGCATATGTCATCTGAAGCTTTAACTTTAATTTTTTCATATCTAAAAAATTGCGTTTGAGGTTTTAAAATTTTTGACTTTGAAAAATCGCAAAACCGGACTTTTTAGTGTTTATGGGCTCATTCTGCAACAAATTGTACAATGCTATTGGTTTCGAATGGTTTAGGGTCATTTTTGGGGTCGTGAAATTTGAAGGGTTTTACCCAGAAAAGTAGGTAATATAGTAGTAATATTTTTTTCCTACGACCACCTATGAAAAAGAGAAAAAAAAACACGGTTAACCTGGCTCGAAAGCGCCGAATATCGCACGCGTGTTGAAAGAAAATATTTCAACTCTAGAGTGGTAAATTTTACATTACAGGCCACCCCTATTTATTAAAAAGAACAAATTTTAAAAATGAGTAATTGTAAAGTGTTTTAACTTATTTTTCATGTATTTGTCGAGTGATTTAGAATTAGAGTGTGAAATTACGCCATGTGAAATTATAAAAAATGTTAATAAAAGAAAAAACAAGTCGCGCGAAAGAAAATGTCATATATTTAAACAACAAATGTTAATTGGTAGCCATGGAAGCCATAGCGTTAGATACTAAAGCTCTGGTCTACAGAACGGGAGGTCACAGGTTCAAATCCCATTAGGAGTATTTGACTTTTTTTTTATAAAAACATTAAATAATTTATAGAATTATTTTGAATTGAAATCTTCCTTGTTGGGTGGATTTTTTAAATTTTGGTTTAATGTATATTTCCTTGAAATTTAAAATTTTTCATTCTAGTTAATCTAGAAGTCAATTCAGGATTAGTTTTTCCTATGATATTTATAAAATATGAAAAAATGAAAAAGTTAAACTACAAATAAAGGAAAAACCTATTGACAACCTATGAAACCAGATATTAAGTGGAACATAATCCTAGGTATGCTAATTTCAACTCTACAGTTGATATATTTTTTTTCAGCTCTAGAGTTGAAATATTTTTTTTTACAAATCAAAGGCTTTTTTAATAATTCTTTGTGGTCGTAGGAAAAATAGTGTACATTATTCGGGTAAAAGTGATTATTCCAAAACTCGGATAATTTCCGCACTCGGCTGACGCCTCGTGCTAAATATCTCCTCGTTTGAAAAGTATCACTTTCATCACTTGTTATGTAATATACTATTTCTCTACTCTATCTCATACAGGCAATAAATTATTAGAATATTATAAATGCATAAATACGTTTTTTAGAATAATTTGTTCAGAAACAGAATTGAAGGATTATGAAGAGATTTATAACACTTCGTGAAAGGTTTCTGTAAAAAAAAACCTGGCATTACTGTAGCGATGTAAAATCGGTTACAGAATTGCATCACTAATTTTTTAAAACAATATTATTACTTCTTTACCGTTCAAAAGGAGGTATCTCGGGCAAAAACGGTAGAACACCACAGATAATTTCAAAAATCATTATTCCAAAAGACCAGTAATCCACGGTATTGGTGTAATCTTGACCGTAAAAAATTTCTGGGGCTAAGTAATGTAGAGTTCCTACAAAGCTCAATGTGCTGTCCTGTAATTCCTTGGCATATCCCAGATCTACGAAAAATTAGCTCTTATACTAATGTAACATGAAAATACTATAGTATAAAGTTGGTTCTTTTTTAGCTTTAAATGGCGGATCTGTAGAGCAGTGGCGGCTCGTGGGTAATTTCAATGAGGAGGCTACAATCGAAAGCAATTGCAGCAAACAGGAAAGCGCCGCAGACAACAAATTTTCGAAGCCACGCCCAAAGTTTGTCAAAAATTCACTCAACTTCTATCTAATTTCGTAAATTAGATTGAGTTTGATTGAGATTTTTTTCTTTAAATTAAAGTAGCTATAGATTCACACTTAAATTTAAGACTTGGTGTTATGTGTTCTTGTATTTTTTCATGTCTCTCAAGCTCGCGTACTAAATTTTTTAAATCATTATTCTATTGTAATATTTCCCAGCTGGACGATTTATCGGAATAGAATAGTAAACAATACCAACAAAACAATTTAATTCTTAACTCGAATCCAGTTAGCTATAAATATTTTCGATAATATATGTTTTAAAGCCCCGGTTTGGTTTTCCTGTACTTACTACTAGGCTTTTTAATTCTGGCTCTGGACGTCTGTTTTTCACTACAAGTTTGTCATCGTAATTTAGGGAATTACTCCACTAAATTACAGTCTAAATTAAGGCCGACGGTACTCATTTTTAAAATATAGGTAATCCAAGGTGTCACTAAACGGCTAAACTAAATAAAATATTCAATCGATGCGATGTCCACTTCACAAACCCGGCGAAATCGCGAAAACTCTATTTAACTTAACAAATACCAGAAGAGCGCGCGCTAAATTGGTGCACGACACACGAGACGAGTTAGCCGGCGTTGAAAAACAGGTGATCACACTCGTGATTGGTCCGAGGCTGCTGCCAGTAGACTTTGCCACTTATTGTAGTTAAAATGTTAGAAACTACTATTTCCCTCTCACGATTTCGTGTTTATCAGCGCTTATTAATGTGGCTTTTAGGAAAAACCATGGACATTTAACAGATACCAGCCTCATGAGCTATTGTCAGATTGTAAAAAATATATTAAATAGTGGAAAAATAGCAAATAAGGAAATAAATTAAGAATCCGAATGAAAACATATTACATATTTGCTTGCTGTAAATTAAAAGTTACAAACAAAAGAAGCTTAGCGGCAAGCGGACAGAGTAGTGCGTCTATCTTTTGCATTAAAGTACACAGGGACTCCAAAGGTAATGGAATCCCTGGGGCACAGGTAGACAATGACAGGCTGTTTCGTTCTTGTTAGAACTCATCAGAAAGTCATAACCTGTAAGCAACCCCCAGTACAGCGAGCCTGTTCTTTCAAGGCGTTTTTAAGAAATAAAAACGCGATGAAAACCCAGTAACGCCATCATAAGGAATCAACTCAATGCAAAAGATATAGCCATCTAACGTGAAAACGTAGAAATATAAATAAATCAAGCACGGAACGGCCACTTCACCAGTATAGGAAACATTTTTTCGCTTCTCCATACATCTCCAAGCTTTGTGGATTCAGATCTAGATCGCGCTGTAGTCACCCACTGGTTTTGCAGCACTATTCCGTAAATGCCGTGTGTAAGTATAAATAAAATAGTAGAAACTCTACTATTTTAATTAAAAGTTACTATTTAAATAATAAACCAATAATACGGTTTTATACAAAAAAATAAATAGGAAGGCAAGAATTACTGAGCAGGCTCAGTCTCCTTGCCTTCTTCGAGGAGTCGCCACTGCTGTAGAGCACCGAGGGAAAAAGTAAACACGCGACCCGAGAAAAATACTTCTCACTAAAACTGCGGAAATTCTAAATAGTACATCATATTGCAATTTCGAATTAATAGCTCTAACAGAAACGTGGCTAAATTCGTCTGTTTTTACTAATGAGGTGATAAGTTCTAGATTTAATACCTATCGTGCTGATCGTGATCCACATGCAACTGGCAAAACAAGGGGTGGGGGTGTTTTACTAGCTGTTGACCAGCGATTTAAATCATCCAGAATTATATTTCAGAACGAAAATTTGTTACCGCATATTGACTTAATAGGCGTTAAGGTCTGTTTCGATTACTCGACGATGCTGTTTTTTGTAGTTTATATACCTCCACCGGTCACCTTAAATGATCTAGATAATCTTTTTGAGTTTTTTATTGCATCTGTTCCTGTATTTGATAAAAAAGTCTGTATTCTGGGTGATTTTAATTTACCCTTATTCTCAGAGTTTGTGGATAGTGGTGTGGAGAATCATTGTACAAGAGCGCTTAGTCATTTTTTAACTTACATGAATCTGAAGCAAGGTAATTATATCAGGAACGCTAACAACAGAATATTGGATCTAGTACTTCATAACAACAAAAAATGCGTAGTTGAGGGTGCCTCGGATATCTCGCTTGTAGGGGAGGATGAACATCATCCTGCCCTTTCTATATCACTGGAATACTCTCATTCAGTTAACCACAAACATGACTTTGTGATAAACTTTGAAAATAACTATAATTTTCGCAAGGCTAACTTTCCTTTAATGTATAATAAGTTTCTGGATGTTGATTGGTCGTTTCTTACATCACTGGATAGTTTGGATGGTGCATGCACTTCTTTCTACGACAAATTGTTTGAGATTGTTGACTTATGCGTGCCACGGTATGCGAAAGCTCCGAACGGTAAGTATCCACCGTGGTTTACTAAAAACATTATCCAAGACATAAAAAAGAAAGATAAGTTCCATCATAAATACAAGAAAACGGCTTGTCCCCAATCAATGCAAAATTTTAAATTCTTAAGATCCAAAATTAAAAAAGATATCCAAACTTCCTATAAACACTACCTACAAAAAATAGAACTTGATATTAGGAGAGACCCTAAAAAATTCTGGAATTTCATTAAAAGCAAGAGGGAGACCTCCAACATTCCAAATGCAATGTCTTATGACAACGAAGAATTTACTGATCCTCTTGATATTTTAAACAATTTTGCTAAATTCTTTGAACAGTCATTTCTGAATAGTACTTCCGGTGCTTTAAGAAATGATCAAACTATTTATAAACATATTATTAATGTCCACTACTTTTCTGAGGATGAGGTCATCAATGCCTTAAAGAAGATTAAACCGAAGTTTACTACAGGGCCGGATTCCGTTCCGGCATTTTTAATCCACGATTGCCGTTTTGTTTTGGTGAGACCGCTTCATGTTATATTTAATCTATGTCTTAAGTATCAGTCAATACCTCAGATATGGAGAACTTCTAAAGTATGTCCTGTATATAAAAAGGGTGATAGGTCAGAAGTATCTAACTACCGACCAATATCAATTATCTGTAATTTTTGTAAAGTGTTTGAGTTCCTACTTCACGAGTCTGTCTTTCCGTTCATCCGCGGGCAAATAACTCAGCAGCAACATGGATTCTTTAAGGGTAGATCCACGATAACCAACTTGCTTAATATGGCACAAAATCTTTCTGAGTCGTTGGATGAGGGTATACAAACTGATGTAATATATTTAGATTTTTCAAAAGCTTTCGATCGACTTGATCATGGTATTTTGATTTCAAAATTAGAAAAGTTTGGATTTTCACAGTCGTTGTTGGCACTTATTAAGTCATATCTCTCCAACCGCTGCCAGTATGTTTCCCTTCATGGACTCAGCTCTAATAAATATACCGCTGGCTCCGGTGTCCCCCAGGGATCGGTGCTTGGGCCGTTACTTTTTATTCTTTTTATAAATGATATTGGTGATGATCTGGATGTTGACCATTTGATATACACTGATGATATTAAACTATATAAAAGAATTAGAAACATCAATGATTGTATTGTTATTCAGCGGAATTTGGATCTAATTAATAATTGGTGTATTAAAAATAATTTAAAGCTTAACATTGAGAAGTGTAAAGTTGTTTCTTTTACAAATAAACTTTCTGTAATTAATTTTGATTATATTCTTGAAAATAAAATTATTTCTCGCTCTGACTCATTTTGCGACTTGGGTGTCGTTTTTGATTCAAAGCTTTCTTTTATACCCCATATAAATAAGATTATTAGTGAAGCCCTTCAGAGTTATGGATTTATTGTGCGCTGCACTAGGGATTTTAACAGCGTTGATGTCTTAACAAGCTTATACAATGCATATATAAGATCGAAACTAGAATATGCCGCAGTGATCTGGATACCTGAGTATAATGTTCACATTGATAATCTTGAAAGGGTGCAGCGAAAATTCTTAAAGTACCTTAGCTTTAGGGTCGACGGAATATATCCCATGCAGGGTTTTCCCCAGACTCTACTTCTTCAGAGATTTAAATATGAATCACTCAGGGATCGCCGTGATTACCACCTATTAATGGCTCTGTATAAATTACTAAACAATCAACTCGACTGTATTAATATATTGGGTAAGCTTAATTTTAATGTGCCACGATTGAATTCACGACAAAATATGACTTTCTACCTGCCTAATCCAAAGACAAATATTTTAAAGTTTTCTCCTGTCTTTCAAATGTGTGAGAGATATAATAAGCGGTTTGATTTAGATTTTTTCAGTTCTTCGGTCAGTACAGTTAAGAGGTTAGTGCGGCATTAATACTTTAAACTGAGATTGTGCGGCTGGTATTATTTTTTGTCCAGTGACATGATTTTCTGTGTTCAGTCTCTCTTTTTCTTTTTTTTACTGTTACTTTTCTTATATTCGAATAATTAGTTTAGGTTTACGTATAGACTAGCTTACTTTTGTTAGTATTTTTAGCTTCACTTTTAGTATATTTATTTTTTGTGTAAACTTTTTCATGGTCCTGCCTTGTAGTTGGGTTATTTAACCTGTAGGGTAGGTAATGTAAATAAATAAATAAATAAATAAATAAAATACGGCCGACTGACATCGGTATTTAATTTAGATTTACAGCACAATTTAGGCGTGAATATGTAAATTTGAATTAGTGCCATTTCTGGCAGCGGTTGTCACATGAACTAATTGAAGTTTGACATATTATGTGATAGCTTCTGGTAAATATAATGACAAGACAAACTTGGAAAAACCCTTTTTTCTTCTGTGATGACAAGGACAAGTTACGTTAAGTTTTGTCTTGTTAAACTTTTATTAAGGTCGATTTATAAACTTGACGTTTGCCGTTTGCGTCGGGTCTGCCGTTTCAAGTTAAAAGCACAGGTTTCCATAAGACCATTTATATCTGCCGTCGGCCTTGCCGTTTGCGTTCCGTTCAACATAAACCAATTTTAACTTTTCCGTTCGAGAGTTGTAGAAACGTTCGTAGCAGATTGGCACAGTGTTGCCAGGTTCAAAATAAGGAAAGCGGTAGACTGGACATAAGAAAAGCGGTAGATTTAAAAATAAAACGGTAGATATGCTATTTCCTATATTTCCCCCTCAATCAAAAGTGATTTCTAAAAAAAAAAAAGTTGGCCGCCGTTGTTCCGTGGGGTGCTTTTTATATTATATGCTATTTCCTATATTTCCCCTTCAATCAAGTGATTTCTAAAAAAAAATGGTCGCCGGCCGTTCCGTGGAGGGCTTTTTACATTATTTTCCCTCAATCAAATGTGAAAGGTCGCCGCCACAACAACACTCAACCTGGGAAAATGGCAACCCTAGTGATTCTACGTTCAAAATAGGACCTATTTTCGGGAAAATAAATTTAATCATGTCGTATAAAAAGCGGCAGAAATTATATCAAAAACGGTAGCACGGTAGCTCATACATCAAAACGGTAGATCTACTGCTAAAACGGTAGACCTGGCAACACTGGATTGGCAGCCAATCAAAAAATGTTTGTCAGTCACGTGATATTGTTTTGGTTCATTTTTGCATTCTGCCATTTAATACCCAATCCGGCAATTAACTCGTCATGATTCATTAAGTCCATTTTGAGAGTGACAAAAAAATTAATAATAATTGTAAACACAGGAAAAGAAAAAAAAACAGGTTATGTTATTGTTGTGTTGAACGGCACGCCAACGTCAAGTTTATAAACGGTCGAATTTTATTTCTACGGACGGCGACGCAAACGGCACGACGTCAAGTTTATAAATCGACCTTTAATTGAGAAGAAAAATACAAAGATATAAATAAAAAAAAACTCTTAATCTGTGAGTTTTGACCGCTATCCTCAAAAAAATGATTGTGTCAACTTTCAGTAGGGATTTGGGGGGGGGGGGGGGGGTTAATTTCGAAATTTGAAAGGTTGCACACTGCTTGGTAGAGAAGTGATGTTGCCAAAGGCACTTATACACACAAATAATAAAAGTAATAAAAGTTAAGAAAAACAAAAAAATAATTGTTTTTTATAGAACTATAAATATTATATAGTTTCGTTAGAGCTCTAGGGGGGTTTGGTTATCTTAGTCTCTCTTGGAGTCTTGGCGCTGGAAAGTGTGGCGCCCCTTTCAGATTTGGCGCTACAAGCCTAGGCTTGTTCGGCTTGTTCGGCTTGTACTATAATCCACCTCTGTGAATCTCTTTGTTTATTATAACAAATCAACCTTTAAAAATATTTTCGTGCAATTTAACCACTTACCTATAATTTTGTACAAAGTTTCACCTTGTCTACCTTCACAGTTCTGCAAAACGATGTTGTCAGGTTTGATATCTCGATGGGTTATATTTTTATAGTGCAAGTAACTTAAACCACTAGAAATGTCTTCTAGAATACATCTAACATCGCGTTCCTGCAGACCACATAGCTTTATTGGTTCGTTGGTAAGGTATCTTCTCAGGTTACCTACAAAGTAACATGTTTGGGATAATTCCATGGTATTGTTAAGTTGAAGGTCTGGCACATCAAAAACAAAAATGTAAAGCCTTCCAGAAGGACTGCGTTTTTAATCTTCAAGTTGTATTAAGATAAAAATAGCAAAATAAGTTTCACCTTTTGTGCAATACTCCATTGACAACAGGGGTAGCCTTGTAGGATTAAACTTGTTGATCATCTCCTCCAGTACCGGATCTAACTTCTTGTATGAAATGACATTTGGATGGTTTACGGACTTCATAAAGTCAACCTCCATATGCCATCTTTCTTTCTGTTTGCCGGAGAGGGCACTTTCCTTTTGGAATTTGCATTTCTTAATTGCTATAGGTAAAGATATTAGTTGTTTAAACAATCAAATTTAAATTTCACAGGTCATATTGGTTTCTGTTCAATATTTTAATTGAGCACTATTCTATTAAATGCGGCCCTGAATTCCCGTATAACTAACTATAATACTAACCAACAAAATCTGACTTTTTGCGATTAACCCAGAGCATCACAGTTCCAAATGCTCCAGATCCCAGGATATTTAGTTGTTGCCAATCACCTATTTCCTTTGGCTGATCCATGGCTACATTGGAGCTATCTAAAAGTATGAAACAAAATATTATTTCTAAATACATCCTTCCTAATTTTATATTTCAAAAATAGTTGCATGGGTTCGCCTGGCACAAAATATCACTAGAAAAGTACAAATTTGGTTTAGCTGGATGGCTAAAAGATCAAATGTTGAAAATGCATTATTACATAAGGATGCGTATATAAGAGAATGGCCTTTCTATAGATTTAGAAATAAAATATTTATTGGGAAGCTAAAACCATAAGAAACCTTCCAAAAAGTGTAGAATTTATTAGAATAATCATTAATCATTCAAATCCTCTTAAAACATTTATGCTTATAAAAATAAATACCTTCAAATTTAAAGGTGAAATTATAAAAAATGATCTTGATTAAAAAACAAATAAATAAACCAATTACACCGGAAATCAGCCAGGGATATGGACATGACATTAACATTGAAAGAGCATAAAACTTTATAAATAACAAGTTTAAAAAAAGAAACTTGAAACTGGTGCAAAAATTTGCTCTGAATAACTATGAAATGTTTGTTGGTTTAGTTTTTAAAATTAGGACCTAGTATAAGCTCTGAGAGTTTTGTTATCTTTAATTTAATATAGATATTAATTATAGTAGGATATAAAAAAATATTTACAATGTTTTGATACAAATTTGATACGTGATAGGATAATTTGTGGTTACATTCTTATCAGTTGCTCTCAAAATATAGATTAAACTTACCACTGGCAAGTATTAATTCCAAAACACAATTTTTAAAACCGAAAACTGCTCAAATTTTACAAAAAAAAAGGTTTTTGAACAGATTTTTCTCAACTTAAAATTTGAAGAACAAAAGAAGATTTATTTATAACGAATCACAGAATTGAGAATAGCAATCACAAATCATTTTGGGTTGCCTAATTTTGACAATCAGAAAATTGATTATGTTGACTACATTTACACCAATGTATTGGTACCGATATTCAATTTTATTACAATTTCATTATATAATTTTTAGAAGTATTATTAAGCGTGTCAACCGTGAAACTCCAACTTGGCTCAATTAAAATTGTTTTTGTGTTATATCTCTGACCAAAACTGCGGCAGTGACTCAGAGGTGAGCTACTGGCATTCGACCGTGGCGGTCTTGTATGCACTAGTTATCCTTTTTACGCCCCCAGAGATCTATACCGCCCTTCTCGGTCCCGATATTAGGAATCACTAGTAGCATACTGTATTATTTTATCCACGAAATTTCGGGCATACTTTTTTTATTATGCGTATGCCCTCTCCGTGGATTCTGGTTCGGATTCCACGGTAAGCTGTAGGTACCGTCTGGCTCACATTACTCAGATGATAAAGAATACAATGGGCCTTTTATAGGCCTAAGTCTACTGGCTCTTCCGCCAACCCCATCAAAAAATATTTTAAAAAGATCAGTTACAATACTTATTCTATATAATCGACATCTATAATAAAGTAATAAATGCAACTACAAAAAGCACAAATAAAGAATGCAAAACGATAGTTTTGAAAGTATTCAAATCAAATATTGCTTAAACTAGCAACTTGAAAAGGTATTTTTTCACTTTTGTTTACTTTTTTGTATAATATATGGCGACCGTTTTGAAATATTGACCACAAGGCCTTTTGTTTAGCGACATGGTTTACGGTTATCATTCCTCTGGGTTCCGTCATTTAATCGCCGAAGTGAATTTACGTTTCCGAGATAAACTCAAGAATTTAAATTCCTTCATTTGTTTTCTTTTGCAGAGGGCGCTGACGCGTTCCACCCGCGAAATCGATTTTCTGTTTAGTCAAAAACATGTCTCAAATAGGTCCTTTGTTACATTTTCCATGAAAAAATCAGCAAAATTTCTAGTTAAAACTGTGGATTTGTTCTCCCAAATGTGATATTCTAACTGCCTTTTTGTTATATTTTATTTTTAGTTGTAAGTTAGTGTAAGTAGTTTCGTCGAATCAACGTTTAACCGTTTTATTGGGATTTTTGGTCCTTTGGGAAGACCTTCATCTTGTAAAATCGGTCATCTCCAAATTGATTTGAATGTTTAATTTATTTTGTCGCAATTCGGTAAAAATATGGAAACCACGACTTTTGTAGAAGATTGGTTATGTTATGACACGATATTAGGAGAAGGAGCATATGGAGAGTAAGTTAAAATAATTTTTTACTTTACAATTTTTACATATTATCGACCGTTGTTGAGTAAAAGGACTAATACGCCATTGAACTTATTTTATGGTATGTTATTTCCCTAAAGCTCTAAATTGCAAGTAAGAAAGTTATTTAAAGTCTTTGCACATAACAAAGCCGGTTTTTCTTTTAGAGTAAGGCTTTTGGTTCATAGACGAACAGATGAAAAAATAGCTTGTAAAATTATAGATCATTCAAAATATAAGGATGCCAAAACCAACATAGCTCGTGAGGTAATGATACACAGTATGCTCAGCCATGAAAATATTATTAAGTTTTTTGGTAGGAGACAAGAACCTAAAAAGGAGTACATTTTTTTGGAATATGCCTCTGGTGGGGAACTTTTTCAAATGATTGGTAAGTGGGAAAGGAGTTTTGATTCATAACTACTAATATTTTTTTGATAATGTAATTTAGTTTATAAGTTTATTAAAAAAATTATCACCTATATTTATAAAGAATTGTCAAGATCTGGTCCAACTGAAAAAATTGATTTCTTCCCTCCTTTTTTGAGGAATGTTAAAACTTAAAATATATTTTAGAGCCAGATATGGGAATGCCATCACGTAATGCTCAAATTTTTATGAGACACTTATTGGAAGGAGTAAATTATCTACATAAAAAAGGCATTGTACATAGAGACATAAAACCAGAAAACTTATTAATAGATGGAAATGGAGTTTTAAAAATTAGTGATTTTGGAATGGCTACAATCTTTAGGTTAAAAGGCAAGGAGAGAAAACTTGATAAAAAGTGAGCAGTTATATTTTTAGAAGTTTTTAATTATAATATAGTCGGTCCATTAAAAACAAAAATTTTAGAATATTGATTTTTTAGGTGTGGTACAAAGCCCTATTTGGCTCCGGAAGTTCTAAAGAGGCCCTATTTAGCAAGACCTTCGGATATATGGAGTTGTGGCATTGTTTTTGTAGCTACGTTAACTGGAGGTAAGGAGAGAGATAGGTACCTATTCTCCAACATTTAAAAATATTTTACTATACATTTTTTATTGCATAGAACTTCCGTGGACTGATACATCAGACAACAACGAAGAATTCCTTAAATGGCGTAACGACGTTTATCTATCAGAGACTCCATGGTCCAAATTAGGCAACACTGCACTGAGCTTGGCGAGACAGATTTTAAATGAAGACTCTGAAAAAAGAGTAACACTTGAACAGATCCTGAAGCATCCGTGGATGAGATTTGACTTTGGAGATGGTAAGTAATAAAAAGCGGAATTGTATAGTAAAGTTATCTTTATTTGTCTCTTAAGCTTATTTATAATCTAAATGAAGCCTATCAGACTTGTCAATATTCTCCTTGGTAATATTAACTATTATTAAGAGTTTTAGCTTTTCTTTTATGGTAAGTAGGTTTCACTGTCATCACTAGGGCTAAGGAGGCATTTTCAATGTTTTTGCTTTGGTATTTCTAGCTGTATGGTTTTTTTGAAGTCCATAAAGCTAAATTACCAAAGCATGACTGTTGGATTAGTAACAGGGACAGCATTGGCGCTAGGTGAGTTAGAAAAAAATGTGGGTACATTTTCTTTACTTCAATGGTACACCATAGGCGTAGTTAGACAGTCAACACTGGGGGTGCTGAAGTCCTAAAAAAACAGATTGTGTGTATTTATTTAATTAGGTATTTTATTTTACCTTAAAGAAAAGTAAATGTAAATTTTTGTTGAGGGTGCTAATTTAGATTTTGGGGGGTGCTTAGCACCCCCAAGTACCCCCTTAACAACGCCTATGTGGTACACCATTACTTTTAGTCTTGTGGAAATGTTACTTTATTATGTTGAAATATGAGGTGTGAAGGTGATCTTGCTTGTCAATCGGCAACCTAATATAAACACCTCATGCTCTAAACATCAAAGGTACTTGGACAAAATGGTTTTGAATAGTCTTTATTACTGCATATTAGTAAGTAGGTAACTGATTTAAATATGGCAAAAATGGGGATAACGATACTGCCGTGCTAAGCTAAAGCGTCCTAACTGAATAAAATAAAGTTTTGAGATATTTATGTTTTAATTTTTTTCTATGTGCTACCCCTTAGACTGTGTTAAAATTAATCAATACCCAAGCTGAAGTTTGTTAATAGGTAAACGATTATAATATCCTTTTAATTAGTAAGTTAACTTAATCAGATATTTGACTTTTGTAAGATAGGACACTTTTCTTTAGTATTTACACAAATTTATTGGAGCTACAGATAGGACAAAGACTTGCTAATATATGTTTATATTATATACTATTGGCAAACTCGAATCTAGGGAGCGAAATCTCTAATGCAACCAAGAGAGAAGGCACATATTGGCAAAACCTTCAGTTAAAAAGAGATACATAACGACTTCTACATTCCAACTGAAAGGTGGGATATATGTGTGGTGTGGCCGAGTCGACGTATCGATCGCTCCCGTGCCTGGTTCGACCGCGTATTCTAAAGAATGGAAGGTGAGAGGTATGGGAAAGCGTGTTCTCTGTTTAACATGTTAAACGCTACCAATAATCTCCGTCTGATGCGTTTATATCGGCACCCATTCAAATTTGCCAATAGTGTATATTGTGTAAATTTTAGTTGAGTTTTTGGAATTATTAGAGCCAGGGCAGACACAAGGGTGTTTCTTCGAGTTAAATCTACCCCGTGGTTTCTCTCTCTAGCATTTGCCATCGGAACTCCGGTCTTAACTACCTTATTATTAAGAAAATGTAATGCCTGGAAGCGGCCAGATAAGACTTTTTGCTATGTAATCGCATTTTAAGAATAATCGAGGTACAAAACGAGATTGTCCTAAGTGTACAGTTACGACAAAGATAGGTGTGGAATGTTGGTTGGGACAAAATATCTTAGTATTTAATATGATTTTGTAGATAGGACAATGTTAAATATATAAATCGACGGTCTATAAAATGAGATAGGACGATTTAGTTTTTTAAATTAGTTAAAACAAAACTGTAGATACCCAAAAATGCATTTAGGACAAAATCTCAAATTTTGTCAGTTAGGACGCTTCAGTTTAGCACGGCAGGATACCTCTACTAAAATTAGACACAACTTAATGCATGACCTATTAAATAACTACCTCTACTCAAGAACCAAGATACAGTCAATCCAAGAACAGTGTTCAGCACTTATAAACAGTTTTCCAATAAGCTGCACAATATGGACTTATTAACATCTTTTTGCAGAGAAAGGGACAGGAATATTTCTTTACAAAGACCATTTTTTGGGAATAAGCGGAAGGGTGTAGTAGTAGTAGTAGAGCAGTTTCCCACTCTAGAATGTTGGCCATTTCTATTTTAAGATTAAAGTTTGATTAGATTTTTGTATTTCAATTACTTACACTTTAGGTTTAATAATTATTTTACTTTTAAAATAAAGTTTTTCACCGTTTAAATAATTACGTTAATTAAAAAAAGTTTGCTCTATTAAGAGGTAGGTCTAGTGACGTATTCGCCATTCCATTTTTTGATCAATATCTTTCATTTTTTCATTTTAAAATATACTTTATTCATTGATTTTGTTCTTTACATATCATTTTGTTTACTATATAATATTATTTACATAATATTCCTTAATACTAGTTCTGCTGGATTAGCTTGCTAACCAGGACACGTCGACGAGGCCACGCCCCGTCTGGGCCGATGTTTGCCCTTGGTAAACAAAAGATGATTTTTCATTTATGTAATCGGCAGGTTCCAGAGTAATATTTTACCGTCATGAGGAAGTTTGATCCGCTTTCGCTTTGAGAAAATTTATAAATTTGCTTTTGTTGTATTTATTAAAATTTTGCAATTTATTTCACTGGAAAAACGGTACGAAAAAACCAGCTTTAGTTGCTCAGGTAACGATGTAGCGCATTTTGTCATATTAACTTTAAAAGTTTTTGGGAACTATCACGTGGATAAGGATTTTGGAAGTGGGCGGGTACAGAGGAAAGGGGTTATTGTCTTGTCCGTCTCTTTGTGTCTTTTCCAATTTATTTGCGTTCTGTTTAAATGTGGGCATTGCCTTCCGCAGTATCTATGTCACGTTGGTAATAATTTTTCGATTTTATCTATGTGTCTTGTATCATTAGCTCCATATAATATGAAGTTTATACTTAAAGAAATTTTTACTTTGTTTATTATGTTGCGTAACATATGTCGATTTTTTAACTTTGCCTATTTTGGAAATAAATTGGTAGTTTATGGTATATAGGTCTATGTAACGGGTCGTCTTGTTGTCGTATGTTTGTTAAGTCTCTTGTTAGTCTCGCATTTTGTGATCAATATCTATTGTTTTCGTTTTACCCAAAAAGCGATCAAATACCCTTTTTTGAATAGCAATTACCTACAATTTTAATTCAAATTGTTGTGTTGATTAATGAAAGCAAAAAACGAAATTTTTTTCCATATTTCTTTTTCTGCTTATTTTACTTCATTAAATCATGCTTTGTTAACTTTAAACTGTAGGTAATTATGTTACAAACATGGATATTTGGCCGATTTTTGGATAAAAGGAAGAAATATTGATTAAAGAACGAAATGGCGGATGCGTCACGAGCCCTAGCTCTTAAGACTTTAGGTGCCCTCTCTAAAATTAACACTGGAATACAGGCCTGAAAGGGAATAATTCAATAGTATTTAGTTTTCCTCAAAACCTAATATTTTCATAAGTATTTCAAACCTGTTTCTATTGGTAGTTTTTCACTACTTGTTTTTCTGTTTTATCTTAAATACTTATTACAAACAATTGTAAATTTAGCAGGCTGAAAAACCTCCGTCGATGGCCTTTTAAGTAATCAATACTTAAAGTTCTTATAAATTAATAAAAATATTTCAAAATTTAAAATTTTTTACTTTACCCTCGACTTTACCCAAAAATATTTTCAAAATTTTTTCTCCCTGTCAATAAATTGAAATCCTTTATGCTGACATTTAAAATAGCCATATCAATATCCCCTTTCAATAAGTTATCATGACTCCTGCAGTGTCCTTTAAAATTTCTGAATAAAAAAAAGTTGGAGGAATCCAAATCTCGACTATATATTTTTATGCTTTGTGGCCATAAAGGTGGTAAAAACCTCCCTAAAAAACACCGCAATCCAATATTTATTATTTTTTCTCAGATGACACCACAGACTATGTCGATGGTCATTCCATCAACCCAGCCAAACGTTGGAATTCCATGGTCGAAGCCGAAACCAAACACAACCGGGAAACGCCGCAAGTGACCTTATCTCAACCGGCAATGGCCTTGCGACCCGTCACTATCGATCAGCTGGTGAATGACATCAAAACGACCAGGACCAGGGATTCAATATGCTTTTCGCAACCAACGAGAAACGATGATGTTATTTTACAGGTAAATTTATTATATTATTTATATTATACAAATCTGGATGTGTTTTTGCCCAGTAACAAAATACTTGGACTCAACTATCAACCGTGTAAGTAAAGTGTAGGTAGTTCGGTAGTAGCTGCGGTTGATTAAGGAGATTCTCACTTTTTTCAGTCGTTTTTTTTTCGATTTCTATTTGGCCGCGTGTAATGCAGAATCCTTCAAATTTCTATCCATTTCCATGTGAAATTTATATCTATATACAGGGTGTCCCACCGGGAACCGAATCGATCTATATATAGAAAACTATACATAGGAAAATTTGACAGTATGCTGATGCTGATGGGGGCGACTGGGCTAAAATATTTTTATAATGGTGGCACTTCCGGTTATACCGGAAGTAAGTGTTAACTTGCTTATTTTAAATGGGACACCCTATATATTATTCCTTTTTTGCATTCTACGCAAGATTCTAGGCAGATTTTGTATACCATGTCCTATACCTATGTCTAAACGTTTTTGACATATTTGAATTTTTATGTCAAAAATGACGTTTGCAAGCCTTAGAATAATTATCAATTTTTTCTATAAAGAAGCCTTATTTATTTAATTTAAGTGGGATTTCTTGTTATAAAGGACCTGCTTTAATAGATTTTTTATAATATTTTGATAACTTTTAATACAGGGTGTTTAAAAAATAAGATTAAAAATGAAAATGAAAAAACTGTCAAAAGTCCAGATTTTTAAATGGAAACACCCAAATTTCATAATTATTTCTTATTTAGCATTAAAAATAAGGGTAAGTTTGTATAAGATTGTATATCTCAAAAATTCTTAGTTTTCGAAGTGTTGCCAATTTACTATTTTTATATGGTGATTTTGCTGCAGATTTTAGACTCAGTTACTCTTAGTTGGCTATGACGGCGTTGAAAACAATCAAATGCTAAAAAATCTATAAAGCTGTCCCTTACCATTTAAACATTATTAATAAGCACATTGTGATGGCTTCTGTTTTTGCGGATATTGAATGGCCAATGTGACATGATATAACTTTATCACATTCTCCATAAATAATAAATAAGTTTAAATAATCTTCGTTTGTATAATTTAAGCGCCCGGGAATGATTATTAATAATGTTAAGTGACAGCGTCATAGATTTTTTAGCATTGATTGTTTTTCAACGCCGCCATAGTCAACTAAGAGCAACTGAACTTAAAATGTGCAGCAAAATCCCCATATAAAAATATTAAATTGGCAATATTTCGAAAACTAAGAATTTTTGGGATATACAACCTTATACAAACTTACCCTTATTTTTAATGCTAAATAAGAAATAATTATAAAATTTAATAATTTTATTTTTACAATGTTAAATAAATTCAAAATAAAAATGTAATTTTTTTCCAGTTCACTCAAAGCCCAATTACAAAGGAGAACTTCCATCATTTGGTCAAACGGATGACTAGATTTTATGTGTCCTGTAAGTTGGAGAAGGCGGTCGAGTGTCTCGGTTCAGCTCTGGACGGGTTGCATTATGGTTGGATGATGGACGCTGCTGGCACGGTAAGTGAAGACATGTGAAGTAATGTTTATTTACTGATAAAATAATTTAACGAAATACGCTCTCTAATAAAAACACGCGAAAAAACTTACCGACATCACAACAATTTCAAGCAATAGCAGCAGCGGATCGCTCTGTGAACGACGCATTACTACTTGACTGAGGTCTCGAGTCTGGTATCCTGTTTTTAAACTGTCGTTGCTTATTTAAGTTATTTAAACAAAGATAACAATATAATTAATAATAAGTGCGGCTAATAGAATGACGTATATCCCTTCTAATCTAATGTTTTGAAACTTCCTTCTTTCGCGCCGTGTTTTTAATTGTTTCTTATAAAGGTGTGTGATGCTCTAGGAAGATTTTTATTATTGACATAAAGTGTGTCTACTTAAGTTGGCTACATATGGGAAACTTTTTTATTATTAACTTTACGAAAAAAAGTTATTCTTCATAAAAAGTTCTGCATGTCCAAAAGCTAAAATGCAACCATCATATGTCAAAAAATATGAATTTTGCCCAAGAGTAAAGTACCTTTATTTTTGACAATATCGAAAACTGTAATTATGAAATGTTGTTTGGCATTAAAAACTATGTTTTAATATACTAAAAAATGCTTTTTTATTTTTACAAATTTTGTCTCAAATTATCGATAAATTTATAAAAATAAAAAAAATATTTTTCAGCTCAATTGCATGTTATGACAGTTTTTAATGCCGAACAATATTTCATCATTATAGTTTTCGATATGGTCAAAAATATAGGTACTTTACTCTTGGGCAAAATTCATATTTTTTGACAAACCTCGTATACGACTGAAAAAATTTAACATCTGATGGTTGCATTTTAGGTTTTGGACCATGCAGAACTTTTTATGAAGAATAACTTTTTTTCGTAAAGTTAATAATAAAAAAGTTTCCCATATGTAGCCAACTTAAGTAGACACACTGTATATTTTCAATGGGGTTCAGTTCAGGATGTTAGGGCTGAATATGATAATTTAGATTTTAGGAAAAGAGCCCATTGAAGCTGTTTTAATGAAACCTTGGCAGAGCCATTGATTAAAGTTTTCACTTTTTTCGCAAAAGAAAAAGTAGTTAATTAATGTAATTTTATTGTGAAAAAAAAATCCAAATATTTTTGAAATTCACTTCTAACCTTACTTTTGTTAAATGTCATAAAACGACGCGTAAAATTTACTGGGAGTGAAATGAGTTTCTGGCAGGGTTGCGACGATTTAAATCAACTGATTTTTTCAATTTTTATCGTAATTTAAATCAAATTATAAATTGCTGTAAAAACAAGTCGCCGAAGCAAAGAACTCATCAGGAAAGTAAAAAAAAGGAAGATAGTTTATTTAAAACGAAGTGCTTAGATACATTATGTAAGTGTAAAAACATAATTAATCGTCATCAGTCCAGCGTAAAAAATATTCATAAATTACGTTGCCGAAAATGTTCATGTCAATACAAGTTATTTTTTATGTCGCCGACGAGATTTTCTAACTGTAAATCTTGACAACAAATATTTTTGGGCGAATAGAGACAAAATAATGAAAATAAGTGATTTTAAAGCTCATTATTGCCATATTTAAGAATAAAATCAGTATAAATTGATAAAAAAAAAAAATAATGATTTAATCAAAGAAATCTGGTTTATTGACTTTTTTTTAAAATTCGTGATTTATTGCAATCCTGGTTTCCGGAGGATACACCAACCCACTCTCCCGTCGACCGAAACAAACTAGGGTAAACATAATACCAAAGAAAGCTGGGCTTGCGGCAGAACTCCGGGGTTCCACTATGTGGATATCTCATCAACAATTTTCTTTTTTCTAGGTTACCATTTCAACGGTTGACGTTCAAAAGAACCAACTGATTTTCAAAGCGAATCTTTTAGAAATGGACGGGAAGATTCTGATGGACTTCCGTCTGTCGAAAGGCTGTGGTTTAGAATTTAAGAAAAAGTTCCTGAAACTTAAGAATTGCCTTTCCAATATTATAGAGAGTAATTCAGTATGTAAGTCCGAAGGGAGGAGTAGTTAAAGTAGTTTGGTTGTTATGTGTACTAAGTTCAAGTGTTAAGGCAGTAAATCGGGTTCGTTTTGTACAGACCGCAAACAAGAAGTATCAGGATCTTCTCCATTTGTCATTTTGTTAGGTGAACGAGAGGCATGATCAATCGGTGTAAGTAAAACATTTATTTTATATGGCATATAGAACCCCCTCAACAGGTGTTTTTTTATTTACGCCGATTGAACGGGCCTGTCGTATTTGTAAGTCTAACAAACGGAGAATGTTTTGAAACGTATAAATTAAGAGAGTCTCAAACATGACGATAATTACAGTATTTTTATAAACTTTTTCACGTTTTTTAAACACGTTAGGATAAGTTTAGTGTTCAGTCCATCAAAAATGATTTAAATAGTGTTAAAAAAAACTTTGTTATATGATTTTAAAATAAATTATTGTTTAATGTTTTTCTTTAATTTAATTTTTACCCAATAAAAAAAGATTATCTATATCCGTGTATTCCATAGCCTCCTTGGTTTAATAGAAGTGGGAAAGACGAAATTCCTAACCCTGTCATTTGGGCACTGAGGAATCTAGGTACGGGGACGTCGTGAGGGGGGGGGGGGGGGGGGAGCCCTCCCATGAAAATATTTGATTTGTATCTTTACTAGTTGTTGTTGAGAAGCAGATTGCTGAGTCAGCCACGTGGCTAACGTCAAGTTCTTACCTGTTTTTCACTCCTCAAATCGTCTTGGTATATCCATATCAGGCTATTCAAAAATGGCGGCTGTGGGAAACTACTATTTTGTGATTGGTACGCGCGATCATAAAATTATATTGCTAGTGGCATTTGACAGGTGGCTCAATGCTTTTTGTCCAGAGCCGCCATTTTAAGTCACATGGTTTGGGTGATAAGTAGGTTATGTTGATCAATGAAGTAGGCCGTTAGTAGGCAATCCAACGATGTGTCGAAAATGGCGGCTGATGGCAAAATAAATACTGCTTTGTAATTGGTACACGTGACGTTACACATTGACATTTAACCGGCGATTCAGAGTTTGTTCCTACAGTAGTCACGGACCAAGGTCCTTAGATAGATAGGTTGTCTGGTAACTTTGGACCAATCAGATGTTCGCATTTAATGCGCGGGAATGCGTCATTTAGAGGAACTTTTTAAAATCTCTTGATATACGAATGCAAGCTAAGGAGTTTGGAAATGTAATTTAAAACATGTTTTTAAATATCATTTGTCGACAAATTGTGTGTAGGTGTGCCATAAGTCTCTTAGCCAATATTGAGATATTGTGACTCTTTTACATAGCTTAAATTTAAAAAATATAACTTCTGGCACATGATCACGAATCACGTAGTTACCGCAACTTTAAAGAGGCAAGTGTAAATCATACATATATAGAAATGAAGAAATATAGTCCCGATGGACGAACCCTATTTAAGAGGGGAAATAAACTGAATCTAGCCCTTAAAACGCTTTTTACAAATCATTACTATTATCGTAACAAAATATTTTTCTGTTTGATTTTCTTTTATTGAAGAATTTATGATTGCGGTAATATATAAAAAAATCTTTTAATAAATACCTTATTATATTAATATTGTGATTAAATAGGTCTATCAGAAAATAGCCCTAGAAACATTATAGGTCCAAGTGCTAAAATTATTAAAAGAATTGGACTTGATAGTGTCAAAAAATGTATATTTAAAAAAACACGTTTTATTATAAATAGGAATTGTGGAAATTGCGAGAAATAAAACTACACTTATACCATAAATTTAAAAATACTTTTAGTGATGTATCCACACTTTCATTTTAAATCACTATCAAAATGTATTGGTGGTATAAAAATATTTCTGAAAATATGGTTTAATAGATTGTTTGATATTTGACAAATATATTTTTTAAGTTTGTATGTAGTCCAAAATTTTAACGCAAAATAATTAAATATAGAAAGATCAAGCTTATCTTATGATAGGCTGACCAGACCTACTCTTTTTAAGAGAACAGTTCTCTATTTATCAGGTCCTCGAATTGATTCAAATCGAAACTGTCCTTTCTTTTATTTTTAAGTAGGTACCTACTCTCCTAAAAGCTTATACGTAATATTAATATTTTGAGTATTAAATACGATTTTGTCGCCACAAATACATAGGTAGATCAGTTTTTTTAAAAATCATCTTTGCATGTTTGCATTGTCGTTGATCCATATTTCAAAATTTCTCTATATCTACGTTTTTTCGGTTTTATCGAAACGTAAAATTTCTAGGTTTTGATAGTCCAAAAAAGGGCGTCCAATTGTCTTTTCGGCAACATTTTCTAATCCAATCTTTCAAAATATTGGGGTTTTTTGGAAATGTAAAAAAAATTATCTTTTTTCCATCTGGATCTGGCCTCTTGGAGTTACTTTTGCATGTAGCTATGCTACAAACATTGCCACCACCCATTATCTAAATAAATAATCACAGAATTCGTTTGAAACTAACGATTTAGCGTGAGAATCTAGTTTAATAAACTAACCTTAAAATACACAAAATTAAAACTTTGACCACTAAGGCCACCCAAACGAAATAGAAAAAGAAGAAGAACTTTGATGAAAATTCAGTATTTTTAATAGTTTTTCCACTAAATGTTATTATCAGTTCAAAAACAAATATATTCACACTTTAGAATTTAACGTTAAACACACAAATAACACTGAAAACCGCTTTTTTGCGTTGTATCTAGCTTAAAACACATACAAATCAGATGTAAATAAATGTATTAGTTCCTCGTGATGACGCGGACACCCCGCTCATCGTCGCTTCCGCCATCATGTTACCAGACAACCTATCTATCTAAGGACCTTGGTCACGGACAGTGCGTGACAATCAGGATTCTGCGCGATAGACCCGGACGCGGATTTCTAGGTGTTCGGATTGGTTAGAGAACTGTCGGTAACTTGTCATCGCTTGTGGGAATATACCCTAAATCACAACCTTTGAAGGGTAGTTACTCGATGCTTTTTGCCATCAACCGCCAAAGTGAATCACGTGGTTTGGATATATCTAAACCACTGATACTTAAGAGTCATCTGTATACAGTATCATTGCCTTCTATACGACATCCAGGGGGTTGTGATAGTATAATAGGCGAGCCGATATAGATCTGTTTTTGATCAGTAGATGTCTTAAGGCATTTTATGTTGTGGCGGAATTTGATTGTCGATATTTCGGACAATGATTTGGTCAAGCCAAGAATTCCCCTTGTATTACATTTTGCAATGGAGGTGTATAAAGATATAGTACTGATAAACTTTGCAGTTAAAAAAATATGACAAAACTAGGTTATATTAAAATGGCACAATGTATCATGTAGTCAATAGATGTCTTTAATAATCATAATAAGATGCAAGTAACCAAATATATATAAAATTTAAAAAATTATGTGTTTGTACTGTGTATTTGTACTTTAAGATATTTATTTTATAATAATTACAATCTAAGTTACTGGCAACAGTGGCAACTAATGGCACCTGAAGAAGACTTCCTCATCTCTTTTTTGTTGTACATAACTTGGGAACAATCTCGACCGGTAGTGCATTATAGGAAGATTGTCCTTATTCGGTATTGTTGAAGTAATCGGAAGCGTTACCAAGACATAAAAAAATATACCTATACCAAAAGTAAAAGTATAGTAACTCCATCGGAAAATATTACAAACTTAATATAAAAAAATATAAATCAAAGAAACTATAAAAGACATTGACATTTTTATTTAAATAATAGTATCTGTGATAGTATTTAAAACAAGTTTCGTTGGATGAGGTAGTGGTAGGTATATTTCGGCAATTCCAAGCGTCATCGTCGTCAGTTGAAAGCACACTCTTTTTTAGCAGGGGTTTGTACACAGTATGAACCATATATTCTGAAAAGCAAGGTGATAAAATTGAAAATAATTCTAAAACTGTTAAAATAGAAAGGGACTAAAAGGAGATATGTCACCGTCCACTATAAAAAGATATTTGAAGAAACACCATAAGTGCAACAATATTGAAGGGTTGGTAGACTCGCCGAGAGAGAGGGGTTAAATTCCTTGAGGGTCTTAAGTTTTTAAAAACTGAAACTATAAAAAAAAATTTGGCGCTCTATATATGTCGGGAATAACGCCAAAATTCAGTGAAAAGTTCATTTTTAAAGCGCATTCAGCTCTATCTGAATACTTTATAAAAACATAGGATTTACGGGTTTAAATATGTACTTTTAAAGTTCGCCTTTATCAAAAATGTAACTTTAAGCTTCATTTATTAGAAATCACATAAAATGCTTACCCATACGGGGTGTCGTGTCCCATGGGAATAGGCTTTCCTGGTAGATAACCCCAGTCACGGCTCAGTTTCGGGCAGTTTGGCGTACACGGCCTTCCCAAAATCGAGTCTGGGTATCTTACTGTTTTTGCAAAAAAACAGGCCGATTGGAAGTGACTGCAGCGTGCGAACCCTAAAAATGAATTTTATGGCTATTAATAGGTTTTCTCTGGCAGTGCTTCTATTTATGTTCATGCATGGGGTCCCCTTGAAATTTCAAAAAATCATATTTTTGTCCAAAACTCAAGGTTTTCTCCTATGCGTTATGTAGTTAAAATTCACAGCAATACCGATCGTGTAATAAAATAAAATAGTTACGGATGTTAAAAAATAAGAAACTTACGTATTGGGTTCCCTTTGCATCCTGGTTGACTCATACCACCATTAACGCAAAAATCAACGTGACCCACTTGGTCTCTTTCTCCTAAGAATCCGGCGTTGGTATGGATTATTTGTACCTGGAACGCATCGTCCTTGGTCAGCCTGAAGTATTTGTTTGCATATCTATCTATTAACGGTCTAGCGGGATCCAAACCTAAAACAAAATGTCGATTAAACAAGTATATTTTTATGTAAACTAGATTTACGCCATCTAACGGTTGAAATTACAAAAGTAAAACGATCTAGTTACGTTCGAACATAGACAAATTACACTTTCTTCCAACCCGTACAACCTGAATTGAATTCTTTAAGTTTCGAGACGTTGATTAGTCCATCTAAAGGCGCTACAAAGACCAATACATAACAAAAATGGTATTCTTCCATTTGGTCTAAAGAAGGGTCCAGCGGTGTTTTATAAATTTTCTCTAAACATTTATTAATGAGATAAGTATATTTTCAAATCGGAAATAAACGTATAACAGTGCGCATACTCAAATCTAGGTAACTTCTATGCCACTGTTGTCATTATTGTTGAAAGATAGAAGTCAATATTAATACCTATATAATTAAAAGTAAAACTTTAACGTAATGAATGATTTGATTGATTATATAATATAGTACACTAGTACAGTATCACCACAACATACATACCTACAATTTTATGCTGTTTAATACTGAGGTGATTACTGACCATTCCACATATATGGGCCCCTAAAGAGTGTCCAACGCAAGTTGTCTCTTCTGCGTTGCCCCCATTGTCCATAATATACGCGTACAACTTTGCTGTGCATTGCGAAACTAGTCGTGTGTTAGACAAGGATGAAAGGTAGCATGGGAAATGGGTGAGATCTCCCCAGTCGATGGTGAAAACGTTGTAATCGGTCCTGTATAAATATGCTAAAAAATTATTTTTTATTAAGTAGGTACTTTCTATTTAAACATATTCTAGGTACAGAGAGAATTTGCTTCGTACCTCAGACGGTTGTAAATAAATTAAAATTGTCCCCTTGGCCCTGTACCGATAATCCTGATTTAAAGAAAAAATAGTTCATCCTCGGAGTGGAATGGTAAGTTAAAGAAATAAATTGGATACTTTAAGTTTTCTTCAACTAACAATTAATTGTATTAAAAGTAATTAAAATTAGAAAGTTAGTTCTCTACATGGTTCGCACGTAGTATATCTCCCATTATCAGGAGATATACACAATAGTATTACGGTATAGATAACTTCTATTGTAATTGCTCTTTGATATATATCGTATTCAACAACCATTATACTCTGTATAAGATAAGAAATAAAGGAAATGGAATAAACATAAACTGTAACTGTAAAAATTTATGATTATTAAAAAAAACCAAAGGCTATAACTTACAAAAATATTACAACAGAAGTAGGTAACCTTTTCAAAGATATCAATCATTTAATGCATCTGATAGCTACTAAAAGTGAACCACCTGAATAGTAAAAGTAAGTGTCTGTTAAAGCAAAGCTTAAATTACAAATTGTAAAAATATATTGCAACATTATTAAGACTGCAATTAAATATTAAATGTAGGTAATATATCATTAATATCAGATTTTAGGGGAAGGTACAAAACTATAAAAAAGTTTATAATACAGGGGGTATAACTATTCAACTGACCACTATTGGTATCTTCCAAATGCTAAGTTCTACACGGAAAAGACAACATTAATATAAATAATAATATAAGCTTTACCATTCCTCAAATAAAATAATACTTGATTAATAAAGTTTTAAGCTATTGGATTCAATGGTAGTGGTTGAAGATGATTCATTTCAAGTTTTAATCTTTCTGCAATCTTTTTAAACTTTAATAATGCTCTGATTTGTCCAGATTCCAGATCAAAGAAGTTATAACTAATTTCTAAATTTAGTTACAACATACATCAATAGTTTTGTATCTCTTATAATACTTATCAAGCCAGCCAACAAAATTGATGATATTTGTGGATAACAAACTATATGTATTCAGTGGCGTAGTCAGAAAATATGTTCGGGGGGGGGGGGGGGGGCTCAGTGGGCGTACGTAGGACACTTTTTTTCTGGAGAGAGGGAGAGTCGGGACTAATGTATTTCATGATATTGTACCTTTGAAAATAAATTATTACCTCTCCCTCTCTGCATGGTTTTTGCTAATCCTAGCTGGTTCTTTATTAAAAAAAAAAACATTTTTATATTTGTGAAAAATATAAATATTGGTGTCAATCCAAAATTTACAAAGACGTAGCGTTTTTTGGGCTCCGTTTTTTATGATTAAAAATAAAGTTAATATCGCTCACCACGCGAAAATTGATGATTTTTTCAGAAATCATTTAATTTAGGAGCGTAGATCTAAGAGCAGGTTTTAGTACAAATGCTTAGGTTTTGAAATATTCCTTCTTAAGTGCCGTTTTGTATATTCACAATAAATCATTCTCGTTTCTTCACGCACTATTTTTTATATTATAAATTATCACAATAAATAATGTTTCAATTAAAATTTTTACTTTAATTTTTTTATTTAAAAATAAATACTTAATTAAATGGGGAGAAATAATACTCTAAGTCAACCTTCACTAAGATATATTTTTTCTTATTGAATATATCTTAGTGAAGGTTGACTTACAGTATTATTTCTCCCCATTTAACTTGTCACTTGACTTCAAGTATGGACTACTTCTTAAAATTAAATACCTATTTGTTTTTGTTGTAAAAACATTTTATTGCATTGGGTTATATTTTTGTTGATTTAAAATAGCTCTGAAAAAGGGAAAACGGAACAGACAAGTATGTACAATATAATAGAAAAATACTATAAAATATTATTCTTTTTACTCTTTTTACCTATAAAATTGCACCATAAATCAATAACTAAAACGACATGCGTCCGAAACCTTAATCTCTATATAAAACAGGACTTTTAAAAGAAAAAGTTTAAAAACTAAACGTTTCCTACAAGACCTTTGTAATCTAAGCCAAGAATACATTATTCAAAAATTTAAATAAGAGTCTAAGCGTGACACGAAAAATTAGGCTGCAATTATACTTTAAGAGCTCCTAGTCTCGGGGGGGGGGGGGGGATTGGGCCCGGATGCCCCCCCCCCCCCTAAATACGCCACTGTATGTATTTATTAGTTAATTATAGTTAAATGAGGTAAAAGAATCCGTTTAACAACTATAAGAAATGTTAATTATTCGTAACAGAAAACATTGAAATGTCATAACAAAAGCCTAATTGGAATAGCGCAGCGCGGCGTGTGGCGTGGCAATATTTCTCCTGTACATCTGTGATGAAATTGCAAAAGCTTTATTAGCCATAGGCTATCAATGAATTATTTCAGAAGTCAGAATAAGTAGGTAATAAAGGACCGCTAGTCATGACATATAAAAGGTATTCAAGAATTAACTATCATTTGGAAAGACTTAATAAACTGCAAAAAATTTATTTAATTATTATAATTTGTTATGGCCTGATTAAGTTATTTTGATTGGCTCTAAATGTCTTTGCTTTGCCCATAATTAAAATAAATACATATATGTATGTACAGGGTGAGTCAAGTTCATTTTCTCCTTTATTTTAAGAATTACATAAAAATACGAAATATAAAAGTTGTAGTGCACATTTTCAAATTATATTGGAATATACGGGATGGCTCAAAAAAACGTGGCGAATCTAACAGATTTTTTTGAATGGAACACCCTGTATGTATATTATTGCATTTTTTAAGTAGGTACACTTAGAATTTTACACCTACGGGCCTGTAGGTATTTGATACTCAAGGACGGCTATTTGGCCCTTTTTTGAATAAAGCGAGAAGGATAAGAAATATTGATCAAAAAATGAAATGACGAATGCGTCACTATAGACCTCACCACAGAATATATAGCTACGCAAATATATATTCTGTGACCTCACCCTTAAAGAGGAACATGGAATACTACTTACCGTCTCTTAAAATTGTCATCGGGGTTTTACTCTCAGTTCCATTAAAACCATGAATAATCATAACATTCTTCTTGCTTGGATCAAAACCAGACAACTTCAAGGATAAATAATTTCTTACATCTATTCTCAGTCTTTTTCTGCCCGTTTCACTAAAATTAAGAAAAAATAAAGAATTTACTTTCACAATCCAAAAAAAATTTACTTTTCTTAAGCGAAAACAGTAGTTGATGAGTCATCAGGAAAAAATATTGTATTTCAACCACATCGCGCATACTGTACCTGCGTCTGGCGATGGCAATAACATTTCTTTTTTTATACAGTTTATTTGAAAATAATATAAAAGGGGAGCTATACTTACGGTGTGTACAAGTAAAATTGAATATCATTATCTGGACAAGCGTGCGATTTCTTTAGAACACAACTCCAGTATTTTAAGTCGAAATAGGCGCCAATTTGCCCATACACTAAAATAAAATATTTGAACAAGAATATAGGGGGTGTAATAAAAAGGTTATCAAAGTAACAATTCTTCTCCAAGAGGTATAGTGAGAATGTTATTAGGATAATTCCATGGTAACGTAGGCATAGGCGTAGTTAGACAGTCAACACTGGGGGTGCTGAAGTCTAAAAAAAAAGCAGTTTGTGTGTACATTTAATTGCAATATAAACTGCTGGACAATTGCTTTCGAGCAAGAAAAATTTCGCCTAAATTTAACAGTTAATATTTTCTGAACCAGATATGATATCGACCTACGGTTTTAAATGGTTGTTAGACTCGTCCCTTGGGAAACACTTGTCAATGTTGGATTTTCTTTAACTCTCAGAACATTTTATATACAGGGTGTTAAAGAAGACGATGATTTTTGCTCCAATTTTAATGTGTAACATTCACAATAATATTTTTAAATTTTATCACTCTACGCCAATTGAATCACTGGTTCATAGCAAAGAAAGTAATTTGTCAAATTTTTGATATCTGCTATATTTTAAGAAATACCGATTTTTTTTGCTTTGCTTGCTTTATTTTATCTTATTGGTAGCTAGTGTGGTAATAGCAAAAATTGGCGACAACAGGACCTTTGAAGTAATATATTTTTTACTATTCATTTCATTATTATTTTGTTATACAAACAGCCAAAGCAATTTAACTAATTAAAAGAATTTAAATTTATACCGGATGTTGCGCAATTACCACATTCGTCTATTTAACCGGAAGTCGTATATCATAATTTATTACTATCTGTCGATTATATCAATTATTTATTAGAAGCGGTACTTTTATCTTTGTTTACTTTTAGCATTTTTGTTACAAATTATATTTCCTGCTGTCATTTTATTTTTATATTTATAATTTCCCAAACATATTTTCTAAAGACGTATGTCGGAAATGTCAAGTTATTTTATGTTTCAAAGTATCCTCAATAAATGTCAAAGATATAAAGTTATGTATCCGCCTATCTTATGCAATTTTCAGCCGGAAACTGTCACCTAATTTTTGATATTTTATTGTTTCCTGCCGGATGTTTATAGACAATAATTAGTCATACATTTTCAGTATCAAAGAAGCCGCATGAAATTATGTGACAGATGGCTACTTAAATTACTTAGTAGTAGTAATTAATTATTGTAATAATTTAGGATTAATGGCAAAATCTTTCTATATAAACGCTAGCAAACTATGAACAAAGATTATTCAGTTAAAATCATTCAGTAGAATTAATTCAGTAGAAGTCATTCAGTCAGTCAACAGTCACATATAATCAGTTTTCCATTCATAGTTAAAAAAATTTTAAAACAATGTTATTTAAAAATTAAGTGAATTGTGAAATGTGCTTTTCGGTGAAAAATCGTTCATCTAACCGTCGACGATCAGGTTTGCTTAGACTAGACATTTTTACGTTATAGCAAAGATTTTGACATTACGATGATAAAGGCTGGGTTGGGTTTGCTTCGAGTATTTGTAGGTTAGTGTATGCAAAAATTTGCGTTCTTTCTTAATTTTGATATTTTTATTTTCATGTTTGCAATGTTGTTTGTACAATGTACATTGTACACTGTTAACTCATAAGTTAATAAATTAAGCTCCCTTTATACAACATCAGTGTTTGATTTTCGTATTAGGAAGGAATAAGTTAATTAGGCCAACTCTAAGATTCAATATTCAGTAAATTCTAAAATATAGTAGTGAAAATATTAACAAAGGCAATAATGCCCAAAGTCCCGAACCCACTATAATCTTGTCAAACACACTGAAGATAGCCAGAAATGAAATACCTACATTTCCGTAAATAAAAGAGTTTTTACACAATCTGGCAACAGTGTGGGGTTCGACAAATGGTGTCAGGTGTGGGGTAGATTAAAAGAAAACAGTGAGCTATTATTAAATTAGGACTTTGAGACTGTGGATGTTAAATACTCCCCCACAACAGCATTTTGCCTAATAGGAAAATTTAAACTTGACCATGACCGAAGAAAAAGGAAAAGAAACTGTTAACCCAGTAAATCCCGTTGTTTTAAATAATGTCGTTATTGGACTTGATTCAGTTCCAAGTTATAATGGAAAAAGTAATATCGAAGAATTTTTATCAATAATTGAAGAAACTGCTTTACTTGCAAATTGGACCGAAGTACAAAAAGTAGCGATTACTCGCCTTAAACTCCGAGAGGAAGCAAAACAATTCATTGAAGCCGAAGAAACCCTGAAAACTACGCCAAGTTGGCATGCTTTATCTCGTGGACTGCAAAAACAATTTAAAAAATCTGAAATCAATGGAGAAGCGCGCAGAAAATATATGGAATGTAAACAACGAAATGGTGAAACCTGTCGACAATTTTTGACTAGATTAAAAATGTTTGCAAATAAAACTGTCTCGTATACTGGAACAAAGAATATAGATACCGTTTTAAAAGCCAACTTTGAGGAAGAATTAACCACTCAATTTGTAATGGGATTAATTATGCCCTTAAAAGCAAAAATTTTATCAAAATCTCCAAGTGATTTAAATTCGGCTTTGAAAATGGCAGAACTAGAGGAAGCTATTGAAGGCATAATAAGACCTTCTATATCACATAGAGAATGTCGAGGCTTGAGTATGGGATTTACTCACAAACCTACACAGAATACTGGACGTCATCAAAGTTTAAAGTGCTATAATTGTCAAAAATCAGGTCATGTAGCTAAGGAGTGTAGACAATCTAAAATTCGCGACTTAAGGTGCTACAAATGCAATAAACTGGGACATTTTGCAAGTTCGTGTCGAACTCAAAATACAAGGGAATTGCGTACCTGTTATAATTGCAATAAGATTGGACATCTACGCATCAACTGCCCGACATACCAGTCCAGGACAATAAATAACCAAAGAGGTTTAAACGCCAGAGCAGCTCCTTTTCAACCCCGAAGTCCGGCTGCTCAGCAAGGCGGAACTCATCAGTAAAAGTAAATGAGGTTGGGATACAGTGCTCTGAACAGTTATTACGCCCTCGTAATATAGCTAAAGTGGTAATAGGAAATAGAGAGTGTACCGCCCTTATAGACTCAGGAGCCATTGTATCCCTAGCCAAACCCGATGTTGCCGAGGGGTTTAAAATTTCTCAAGATATAGAAAATAATTTAGTTGATATTCAAGGAGGTGGTATACCGTGCAAAGGAGAAGTAGTATTGCCTATCATGTTGCTACCAGGAAAATTAATCGAACACTCATTTGTAGTAGTAAATTCACCAATGAGTTTTCAAGCTGACATTTTACTAGGGTTAGATTTCTTGCATAAATATGGAATCAAAGTAGATTGGGGAAATGGATGGATGTATGCTTTTGAAGAGATAATAGCTCTTTTCGAAGAAAAAGCTAAATTGAATAGAGCAAGTTGGTTAACAACATCACTAAGGGAGAGAACTGATAACCAAATATTATTGGAATTAAGGTATCTTAAAGAAGAAGTTAAAAGGTTAGACGCCAAATTGGAGGAAGCGGTTATGAAAAATCTTTCGTCAATGGCCATGAAGGAAGATTTAGTAGATCAGGTGATGGCCATTCACCTGAACTCATTAGAAAAACAAGAAAATCATAACGGTTCCACCAAAATGGTTAAGGAAGCGGCCGCGTCCAAAAATAAAAAGGAAAATAATGCTATTAACAGAAAGGAAGATAGTGTAGTTTTAAATGACAACCAACAAAAAGAAGATAGGAAAGAAAAAGAATTCGCGAATGAGAAGAAAAACAACAGCAAGAACAAGCAGAAAGAACAAGATAATCAAGGGAATGCCCATGCTAAGCAAAATCAAATGAGAAATGAGAATATGATTCCCTCCACAATTTTCTTATCAGAAGATTTATTGATTCCAGCAAGATGTCAAGTCACTTGCATGGCCAATCTCCAGAGAGCATCTCGAGTCAAGGCCCAGCACGTAGTCGTTGAACCACGTGAAGATGTTCCTCATGGATTGCTCATTGCGAGAAGCCTTAGTAAATTTAATAATAAAATTCCAATTCGATTAATGAATATAACAGAACAACCGCTTATAATTCAAAGAAAAATCGTTATTGCAGAAGCATATGAAGCAGCTGTAGATACAAAACCAAATTCGTCTTACCAAGAAGTAAGAGGCATAAGTACTGATGACGCATCAGATATACTGTCACAACTAAGACTAGACCAAGATCTGTCCGAAGACCAAGAAAAATTGAAAAAACTTGTGTTGGAATTTATCGATATATTTAGAGCACCTAAGCAAAAACTTACCTGTACATCAAAGATAACTCATCGAATAATTACAGAAGACATTCCTCCTATTAGCAAACGACCATACCGTGTACCCTACCATCGTCAAGAAATATTAAAGAAGGAAATTGATAAATTGCTTTCTGATGGAATCATAACAGAAAGTGAGTCACCATGGAGTTTTCCAGCCATACTAATCGAAAAGAAAGCTCATCCTGGGGAAGAGATTCAGTACCGGTTATGTATAGACTTTAGGGAATTAAATGCAGTGACCAAAAGTGATTTTTATCCTCTGCCACACTTGGAAGATACCATAGATCGATTGGCAAAAGCTAGTCTTTTTTCCACCATGGATTTGGCTTCTGGATACTTCCAAATCCCTATTCACCCCGAGGATCAAGAAAAAACAGGATTTTCAACTTTTAATAATCATTATGAATTCAAGAGGATGGCGATGGGGTTAAAAAATGCTCCTTCCTCTTGGCAAAGGTTCATGAATCAGCTGTTTAGTAATCTAACCTACAAAGAATGTTTAGTGTATTTGGACGATATTATTGTTTTCAGTTCAGACGATATCAACGATCACCTTTCACGATTAAGACACGTTTTTGAGAAAATAAGGGAGAGTAATCTGAAGTTCAAACCAACCAAATGTCACTTTCTTAAGAAAGAAGTGGAATATTTAGGACATATAGTATCAAAAGATGGTTATAAACCTAATCCCTCAAAAACTCGTGTAATTGAGAACTACCCAATACCCAAGAAAGTAAAAGACATACGAGCCTTTTTAGGATTAGCAGGATTTTATAGAAAATTCGTGCCGAATTTCTCCAAAATAGCACAACCTCTCACCGAACTAACAAAAAAAGACGTCAGTTTTAAATGGACCGAGAAACAACAACAAGCATTTGAGATCCTAAAAACAGCACTTATAAACCAACCCATTTTAAAATATCCTAATTTTCAAAAAGAGTTTATTCTAAATACTGATGCCAGCGGAACAGCATTGGGAGCCATTTTAACACAGAAATATGATGGATTAGAACATCCCGTAAGTTATGCAAGCAGAACTCTAAATACTGCTGAAAGAAGATACAGCACTATAGAAAGAGAACTTTTAGCCGTAGTATGGGCTGTCAAAAAATATCGGGTATATCTTACAGGAGCACATTTTACCATTGTTACCGATCATCGACCCCTAAAGTATTTATTAACCATTAAAGATCCGAGCTCAAGACTAGCTAAATGGGCTATGTTTTTAATGGAATACACCTTTACCATCGAGTATAGACCTGGAAAAAGGAATACGAATGTAGACACGCTATCTAGACTAAACATACAGGAACAAGAAAATAAAACACCCCAGAGAGTAGCTCTTATAACTAATGATGAACAGCTTCAGCCCATTCTTCCCGTTATTTGGTCTAAAGAAGAAATAGCTACCTTACAACAGCAAGACCTTAATTTACAAACAGTAATTACTAAAAAGGAATACGCTGACGATGAGGATGACTTTTATATAAGCTCTGATAATATTCTTTATAAAAAAAGGTATACAAATGAAAGAAATGATAAAATAGTAGCTCCAGAGAAAATGAAAAATGACATCTTAAAAGTTTACCATTCGTCCGTCTTTGCGGCACATCCAGGACAACAAAAAACATTAGAAGTTATTAAAAAAGATTTTTATTGGAAAAATATGAAACAAGATGTAATCAAATATTGCGAACAATGTCATTCATGCAATTTAATTAAAAGTCCGAATCAGCCTTTAGCAGAACTACAGAAGACTCCAGTACCTGAAGCAGTTTTTAGTTTTATTAGTCTTGACATTGTAGGACCTCTAAACCGAACTTCCAAAAATAACCGATACCTACTTACATGTGTGGATTTCCTTACTCGTTATCCAGAATGTATACCCTTACCGGATATATCTGCAGAAACAGTAGCTCGAGCATTTGTAGAACACATTATACTACGATTTGGGACTCCTAGAAAATTAATTACAGATTGTGGCTCAAATTTTCTTTCTAAGCTTTTTAAGAAAGTTTGTGAAATACTAGAAATTCAAAAATTACAAACAACTCCCTATCATCCTCAAGCTAATGGAATCATTGAAAGAATGCATGGAACTCTAAAAACAATGTTAAGCCATTATATGAAAGATCACGAAACTGACTGGGACACCTTTTTACCATATGCCCTTATGGCTTATCGAAATTTACCTCATAACGCCACCAAGGAATCGCCATTTTATCTAATGTTTGGTAGAGATATGGAACTACCTCATCATTTGCAAATCAGGGAAGACAAAATTCGATATGATATCGATGATAATTATGCAAGTGAGCTTATCACTCGTTTTCAGATAGCTCATGAAAAAGCTAAGAAAAATATACAGGAAAGCATCGATGATCGATGTAAAAAACATAATCAAAAGAAAATCAGAAAACCCTTTAAAGTAGGAGACAGAGTGTATTTACATACTCCAGTAATAAAAAATAAACTACTTTCTCGAAAACTACAACCTAAATGGTCAGGGCCTTATAGGATTATTCAGCAAAAAGGGCCAGTTACTTTTAAAATTCGTAAACTAAATGGACGCAAGGAAGAAATGGTCCATGCTAATCGACTAAAACTCTTTAAAGGAATAATAGAAAATAATATTGATGATTATGTAGAAAATATAAGCCATAAAGAGAAATCAAAGGATACTAATTTAATTGACAACCTAGAGATTATAAATCAAAACACCCTTCCTCAGAAAATCCTACCATTAGACACTGATAGACAGCATAATACTGATACAGATTTAGAAAAGAGCAGTAATACACTGGAAGGTCAATCGTCTAGTTTATCGATAGAAGAACCTAACCAAACTTTAGAATCAAGTGACACTGATGAATCCTCAGAATCTTGTTCCGAAAGTAAAACTAATATCTCTGAAGAGCCAGAGAGTGAATTGGAGAGTACAGAAGAAAATACATCCACTGAAAACATTAAAATTGAAACTAGACCTAAACGTAATATAACTAGACCTAAGAAGTATGAAGAATATTATACAAAATTTTAAAAATTTAATAAGTAAGCTTTAAAATTATCTGCCTAGATAAAATTTCTTACTGAAACTTTTTATTACAGTTTCAACTATACTGTGGAAAGTAATAAGCTTCCCAAGACTCAACGCATCGTTAATTGCATATGACTGTCATAATCCAGAAACCCAAATAACCGCTATTTCACTTCGAGACGTAGCTCCGTGTCCTGATATCGAGAAAGGATATCAAGCTAAAGAAAAATTTATTCAAATATTAGAAAGACGAAGGATTGAAACCGTTCCTGTTAAAACATGTCTTATTGAAGTAACCAGATTAATTACCCATTGTGGAGCATTTTCACATAGCTCTGTACCAGAAGGATCACTTTTGTCATATGTACACCAAGTTGGAGCCGACGAATGTGCAAAAATGCACCAGTATAAAGAATATCGCGGCTTTAGTAACCAAATAATTTCCAGACTTGTTGTCAATGGTACCATCACTACCTCTATCACGTTAGCCGGCGCTAATGATAAGAATGCCAATTGCGAAGGTACTGTATATTCAGAAAATGGAGAACAATGGAAAAAAGTTATAGTTAGTGCTACAGTCAAAATAAGTCTACAGGAGTATCAAGCTCAAGCAAAACTAGAAACTAATGAGATTATATTAGCCGACGGAGTCACTTGTCCTTTTACAAAGTCTTATTGTATGGATTTCAAAATTGGTGAAACTATTTGGAATACGGTACTACCTCAAGAATGCTTACAATTTGATCTACTCTATGATGGAAAGGGTAGTCTAATAACTGAACGCGAAGGTCAAACAGAAGGCAACAAATACATTGTTGTAGAAGACAGAGCCAGAGTATTTGCAATCCAACTCTATAAAAAAGAGACGCAGTGCAGTTCAATAGTATGGATAACAGAACACCCTAGAATTCTAATATTAGAAAAACCAGATGCTTACACCCGCACCCAGTGGAGTGGTAGACCTGGAACTCACCATGCCGATCTACTGACCTACGTCAATACAAAATTATTCTATGTTGAGCAATCTTTTAAGCGAACTATGGATGATATGTTTAAACAAACTGTACACAGACGTTGCATCTTACACCGAGAAATTCTCAAAAATCGATTATTACTAGCTCCATTATCACCTAACTCAGTGGCTGCCATAGTAAATAATGCTTTAGGCTTTGTAGGTAGAGTAGCTGGAGAAGTATTATATATCTTAAAATGCCTACCAGTCATCGTAGAAGTACGACGAGAAGAACGAGGATGTTTTAGCGAGCTACCTGTAAAAGCTCATAATAAAAGCTACTTTATGTCTCCAGTTACTAGAATTTTGCAAGACCATGCGGTTGAAGTAGATTGTTCATCTTTAGTACCACCCCTTTACTATCTAGATCAAAAATGGATCGGATTTAATCCCTACCCATTAACTGGTATAGAACCAGTAGAAATAAAAGTAGACCAAGAAGAAAATATGATTTTTGAAACCATTAAAGGCGTTAGTAATGGCGGAATATACACCAAAGAAGAAATACAAAAAGCCCAAGAAACTATGTTATTTGGATTAGAAAGGCCTGCTGTAAGTAACATTTTAATAAGAAAACTCGCTGGAAAGCCCGTGCAATCACAGGGATATTCATCTTTAAATTTATTTGACACCAAAGAGTTAGAAGAGATGGCGAATTCAACAATTAAAAGATTATACGGATATTTTATTATTCTTGGACAGTGGACAAGCAGCATATTAGGCTGTTATTTCATCTATAGAGTCATAAAGTTTTTGTTTGAAACTCTTCTAAATGCCATGGCTTTGCATAAATTAGATGGCTGTTCTATGTACCTTTTAGCTTCGTTCTGGAATACCTTAACTCTTTTTGTTTTAAACCGAAAACAAGCCAAAATACTCAAGAGAAATAGTCAAACTAGACAAGCTAACGACGAGCAGAATTTAGACGAAAATCCACAGTGCGTTACCCCGGTAATCTCTACAATTGCAGGATCATCTCATTCACAAGATAATCAACAACAGGAACTAGAAACCTATAAAAATATAAGTGGACCAGAAAGCAGACATTTTTGGACATTTCACACGTTAAGTCAGTAAACTTATTCCATTTAAAAATGCCAATGATGCTCAAGTTTAATATTATTCTAAAAATCACACTAGTAACGGCCCCTATAACTAAACCTTAAAAGTCATAAAAATAAAGTGACTAGGTGCTTCGTTTCTCCCAACTGCATGCACTAATCTATTTTACTATTCGGTAACAGATGGCCATACGGGTACAAAACGGAACTTAAGAAAAGCAACCCCGAGAAACCCGCCTTCGCGTAATCGTGAGTGCGTGACGTCATACCAAGGCAGAAAGACACTATACAGAGTGATTTATACGCACTATATTAGTATTAAGCATCGAACTAATTAGAAAAGCAAACCTATAAATTTTACGGGAATGAATGGATGGACCTTATTTAAAATAAACATTATTGACAGTGCCTGTAACCACTCGAGGACTTAATTAAACGAATAAGGTTTTTACATTATAATAATATAAACACTATAATAAGTAAAATATGATGTCAATAAAAATGAAGTTGGACCAACACGAAATAGGAAAAAGGCTTTAGTTTAAGTCTGATCGTCTTAACACCGCGTCTTCTCGAAACGAAATTTTAACGAAAAAGAAAAAATGGAAGGATTCTTAAGATATATTCGGCATATTTCATTGGAGGAGCAACGGGCACTATTATTAATGGCCATCCGCGATTTGCGGGAGGAATTTTATACGTTGGGGGCCGACATGCCATGTCATCCCCTGTTAATCGCGCCACGGGCTGTAAATCGCCTCTTTACCGATCGCACGCATAATGAACTTCGGCGCGTCGATACCTTTCGCGCTATTGACCAAGGGCTAGCCGAAGTTCCCCCGTGCAACTGTGCAATATGCGATGTAGGGGCGCGAATCTTCCCACCCAGGGAGAATTATGTTCATGTGCCAGAAGAAGATAGGGTCATGTATCCGCCCCAACAACAGGTTCCACCGAACTATCCACAACAAGATGACCAAGCGGGCCCATACATGCCTGAACCTCCACAGGCAAACATTCCTCCGCAATACCCCGATCAAGTAGTACCTAACAATAATGAAGAACCCCCACAGAACCAGCCTGATGACCTGAACCAGCTGGTAGATATTATTGCCGCCATGATAATCGCATGGATACGTCATGGAGTGCTTCCGGAGGAAATTGACATTTTAGATGACTATCTCATGGAGTGAATTTATTTAACAGGTGATATGTGTTGTGTCAGTTTTTTTTGTTGTTCAAGTTTTTTTTTATATGTAACTACTATATACTATTAGGTATAAAAATTAATTAGTAATTAGAACTTAGTTAAATAGTACGATGAATGCAAACCTAACCCTATATCATTTTTAAATTTAAAAAACAAAACGAAACTTAGTAAGTAAACCGTTCTAACTAGCTTTATTCAGTAAAAAAAAAATTATAATGTTTTTCTATTTGGGCTAGTTACAGTTTTTGCCAAAACTTAAAAATTATTCATATTTTAAAAATTTAAATCTATAATTGTATCCCTTTAACTTCTTTACCAATAAATCTGTCATCTTGGCACTTAAACAGTCTAGGTCGGTTTATGTTTCACACTTACGAGACGTGTCACATTTAAATATTAATTGATAAGTTTATTTTATGAAAGGAATAAGAAGTGAAATTAAAGATAAGTTCAAGAAGTTTTATCATTAAGATAATAACATCTTTTTCAGGGTATCGAGGAATGTGGTAATAGCAAAAATTGGCGACAACAGGACCTTTGAAGTAATATATTTTTTACTATTCATTTCATTATTATTTTGTTATACAAACAGCCAAAGCAATTTAACTAATTAAAAGAATTTAAATTTATACCGGATGTTGCGCAATTACCACATTCGTCTATTTAACCGGAAGTCGTATATCATAATTTATTACTATCTGTCGATTATATCAATTATTTATTAGAAGCGGTACTTTTATCTTTGTTTACTTTTAGCATTTTTGTTACAAATTATATTTCCTGCTGTCATTTTATTTTTATATTTATAATTTCCCAAACATATTTTCTAAAGACGTATGTCGGAAATGTCAAGTTATTTTATGTTTCAAAGTATCCTCAATAAATGTCAAAGATATAAAGTTATGTATCCGCCTATCTTATGCAATTTTCAGCCGGAAACTGTCACCTAATTTTTGATATTTTATTGTTTCCTGCCGGATGTTTATAGACAATAATTAGTCATACATTTTCAGTATCAAAGAAGCCGCATGAAATTATGTGACAGATGGCTACTTAAATTACTTAGTAGTAGTAATTAATTATTGTAATAATTTAGGATTAATGGCAAAATCTTTCTATATAAACGCTAGCAAACTATGAACAAAGATTATTCAGTTAAAATCATTCAGTAGAATTAATTCAGTAGAAGTCATTCAGTCAGTCAACAGTCACATATAATCAGTTTTCCATTCATAGTTAAAAAAATTTTAAAACAATGTTATTTAAAAATTAAGTGAATTGTGAAATGTGCTTTTCGGTGAAAAATCGTTCATCTAACCGTCGACGATCAGGTTTGCTTAGACTAGACATTTTTACGTTATAGCAAAGATTTTGACATTACGATGATAAAGGCTGGGTTGGGTTTGCTTCGAGTATTTGTAGGTTAGTGTATGCAAAAATTTGCGTTCTTTCTTAATTTTGATATTTTTATTTTCATGTTTGCAATGTTGTTTGTACAATGTACATTGTACACTGTTAACTCATAAGTTAATAAATTAAGCTCCCTTTATACAACATCAGTGTTTGATTTTCGTATTAGGAAGGAATAAGTTAATTAGGCCAACTCTAAGATTCAATATTCAGTAAATTCTAAAATATAGTAGTGAAAATATTAACAAAGGCAATAATGCCCAAAGTCCCGAACCCACTATAATCTTGTCAAACACACTGAAGATAGCCAGAAATGAAATACCTACATTTCCGTAAATAAAAGAGTTTTTACACAATCTGGCAACAGTGTGGGGTTCGACACTAGATCTCACTATGCGTTGTATCGCGCAAACTTTGCGAGTGATTATTATACCTTATAAAAAGCTTGATTATGTTCAGTAACAATAGTTGTACCTAAATGTTATGATGTACAGTGGCGTATTTATAAACATCTATATGTCTATGGTTTATGAGTATCTCACAATTTTTCACGATTGTTTTATATTGGAAAGTACTCACCCCTAGATTAGGTCAATTTTTTCTTATTTTTTAGTTTTTCATATCGCACTACAGGTATATTATACAGTGTGTATAAAAAATTTTAACAAAGCGAATTTTTTAAATTTAATTTTTGGAAAAAAGTATTTATTAATTTCTAATTTTCTACCAGTATACTCATAAACCATAGACATATAGGTGTTTATAAGTACGCCACTGTATATCATAACATTTAGGTATAACTATTGTTACTGCTTTTCATAAGGTATAATAACCACTGGCAAAGTTTGCACGATACAACGCACAGTGAGATCTAGCTACCAATAAGTTAAAATAAGGCAAGGGTTTCCAAAAAAATCGACAAACTTTTTTCTTTGCTATGAACCAGTGATTCAATTGAAGTAGAGTGATAAAATTTAAAAATATTATTGTGAAAGTTACACGTCATTAAAATTGGAGCAAAAATCATCGTCTTATTTAACACCCTGTATATAAAATTTTCTGACAGTTAAAGAAAATCCAACATTGACCATTGTTTCTGAAGGGATAAATCTATCAACCATTCAAAACCGTAGGTCGATATCATATCTGGTTCAGAAAATATTAACTGTTAAATTTAGGCGAAATTTTTCTTGTTCGAAAGCAATTGTCCAGCAGTTTAGTTAATTATTTTTTTCTTCATTTAAAATAAAATCTATAATGATCTTATACGATTTTTTCAGTGATGAATCTCTCAGAGATTATCACCGTCTCCCCAGACCAGCCAAAGACTGGTTCATAAAATATTAACTGTTAAATTTAGGCAACATTTTTCTTGCTTGAAAGCAATTGTCCAACAGTTTAGATTGGTAATTGTACCTACATCAATAACTGCATTCGGACAAATTTTGTATAAAAAAACAGTAGGTAAATATGACTTATAGTGATTAAAAAACGAAATGGCGCATGCATCAATGTAGAAATTCCTATTTGGAGGATTTTCGAAAACGAAAACTTTCTACTGATCTAGTTTTCCGATGTTAGTGAAAAAAATGTATATTGTACAAGGTAAGTCAACGATAGCGTAAAGTTAATTTTCTCCTGTATCTTAAGACTTAGATAAAAATTTAAAATACAAAAGTTGTAGAGACCATTGAGGTGCGCATTTTAAAATTATGCTGGAGAATATTGGGTGGTCCAAAAAAACGTGACGAATATAATTTGGGGTTTTAAATGGAACACCCTATATATTGTAATATTTTCTGATTCCCCACATAATTCTAGGCTTATTTTGTAAATGTCTAAATTCAATAGTTTTTGAGATATTTACGTTTAAAATATGACATTTTCAGACATTGACAGGCTGTAACTTTGTAACGGTTCGTCTTAGAGAAAAATGGTTTTCACCTCCCTATCTTAATTTGTTATTCTCTATCTAAAAGTTATAACTTCCGGCTTATAACATGTTAAACCATTTAAACCGGTTTGTTGGATTTAGACATGTGACATTTACAAAATAAGCGTAGAATTTTGTGGGAAATCAGAAAATAATACAATATATAAGCCATAGGGTATTCATTTAAAAAAAGTTTTATTCGCCACGTTTCTTTGGGCCACCCCGTATACTCCAGAATAATTTTAAAATGTGCACCTCAATGGTCTCTACAACTTTTGTGTTTCGAATTTTTATCTAACTCTTAAGATAAAGAAGAAAATGAACTCTATACTGTATCGTTGACTTACCCTGTAGGTATAGATAATTGCAAGTCAGCAGAGCTGTGAGTAACTTAAGTAACTAGATACTTTTTAGTATCTAGTTACCTAAAGTAACTAGATACTTAGTAACTTAGTTCTTTTTTGAATCATGCCAAAAGTAACTGTAACTTCGTTACTTTTGAAAAGTAACTTGTATCTAGTTACTTTTTAGGAGTAACTATACACTTAAAAAGTAACTAGATACTTTTAAAGTAACTAAGTTCCTTTTAAAGTAACTAAGTTACTTATAAAGTAACTAAATTACTTTTAAAGCAACTAAGTTACTATTAAAGTAACTAAGTTACTTTTAAAGTAACTAAGTTAGGTACTTTTAAAGTTCCTCTAGGCTAGGATACTAATTATGCACACGTTCCGTTCATCAGATGATGACCAAGGGACGATCGGCGGCCGTTAATCAGATTTTCACGAAGGGACGAGCGGCGAGTCGCGAGCGTCAAACAGCAAACTGGTTGGAACGCGAAATTTCTTGGAAAGCATTTTATTCTACTTGTTCGTTGTTCGAATTAACACTTCTTAGTTTAGTTTTCTGATGGTAATAGTGGTAGTGTGTACAGGAAAATGAATTATCACTACCTGGTAAATTTATGATATCTAGTTCAAAAGCATCTTAGTTACTTTTAGAGTTTCGTAGTTACAATTAAAATAACTAGTTACTCAAAAGTATCTTAGTTACTTTTAGTAACTAGTTACTTAAAAAGTATCTTAGTTACTATAACTAGTTACTTTAACTAAGTAACTAAGAACTAAGTTACTTTTAGGTAAAAGTAACTATTCCTTATAAGTACCTATCTAAATACATTTGTGCAAAAGTATCGAAAAAGTAACTAGTTACTTTTCTGAAGTAACTTTCACAGCTCTGCAAGTCAGCCAGTCGCTACAGTTTCAAAAAATAGTTACACGTTATCTTTTTAATTTAATAAAAAAATAAATAAAGACCAAGACAAGTCGGTTTCATTGCGCTATGCACAGACAAATGCAATTCAAAATTAGAAATGCATCGATTAAAAAAGTTATAATCCACTTCACCGTTTCATTGTTTTGGTATCTTTAGTAATTTTTAATTCGGGCTGTAGATCTGCTTCTCGAATCCGTTCAAATATCCTCATATCCAGTAGTAATTTTCAAAGGTTCTTTCTACTTGAGAGTTCCAATAATTTCAATTACACATCATTGTAAATCAATAAAAATACCTTGCATAAAACACAAACATAGTGTCACCAAAAAACACACGCTAAACCACAATTTCATATTTCAAAAAGTTCACAATCGCATTTGACAAAGTCGTTTTTAAGAATTTCTTCTTTTATAAAATTATAAACATTATTATTGAAAGATATCCGCCAATAAAACTTAAAAACTAAACAAAACACACACGGCGTACGTAAAACAATGAGCGAATCTCAACGGCCAGAACGATCATCATCCGCGTAAAGCGATTTGGCTTGAAACCAATCTACTGTTGACCTAATCTAGTGAACTAGTAAAAGACAGTAGGAAACAAGTGAATGTCGGAAATAAATGTGTGTACTTCTTTAATGGTCAATTATGTTTTGGTACAGATACAGTCATCTTTAGGTGCAGTTCAATGTTAAGAGCTTAAAGCTAGGATGGGTTTAACCATCCCCCCAGGATCCAAAGAGTGCAAGCAAAAAAATACACAATTTTTTTATCTACAGTTTTTCATTTCCTTTTTAGTATTCAAATTTTCCCATTTGCTGATAAAATGATAAATAAAGAAAACATGTTTTGCCTGTGAAGCATATTTTGTCAAACTCTACACGGTGGGAATCACGCCATGTCACGGTTACACAGCTAATAAACATATATCAAAAATATAACAGAATAGTTCCCTTTAGCATATGCGTTTAACAAGAATACCTTGGACTTCAAGTCTTGGACCTGGATGCCGTGTTTCTCACCAGACCACTTAATTGCCAAGTGTAGGTTAGGTTAGGTTAGGTAAGAGTGGCAGACCCTTGGTTCTGACCAAACAGTCTCACGTAGTCCTGATTAGGTCCGTTGTGATACCACACGTGATCCGTAGAACCCACCTTCATCAGATCACTGATGGTTTATGCGACGTAACCGCGGAAGGATTTTAACAACTCATTCAAACCAGCCACTACTGTTCAGAAATCTGCTCAGCCGTCCAAGTTGTAAGTTGCTTAGTTCCTCCAGGCTATCGAAAGATGATTCACCCAGAGTAGTGAACCTCCTTCTTGCGAGGCCAGGGCATTCACACAGAAAATGTTGAATACTTTCTTCCTCTTCCTCATCTCTGCAACTTCTGCCAAGTGTAACATAGGCAGTTAATAAAAAATGGTAACAGAGTCAAACGAAAATCCCAGTTGAAGCCTTCTTTTCAAAAATAATGTCGCATTAACACAAAAAACATTTTTAAGATTTTTTATTTAAATTGCTCATAATTCCAAAACGACTAATAATGTGGATTGTAACCTATTAGGCATTTAGATAGGAAATTTAATTCTCTACACGTTAGTAAGCTAAAAAATAGGGTGTTCCATTTGCAAAAATTGACTTTGGCATAATTTTAAGAACTCCCTGTATAAAAAACGTGAAACCTAAGTAATTTAAACTAAGAGCGTTTTCACACGGCACCATATATCGCACGCGATAAATGGTCGCAATATTGCTTTACACCAAATTAAGTGTTCTCTAATATCGCTTGTGTGTGAAAATGGCTCATTAGAAAACACACAATTTAGTGTAAAGCAATATTGCGACCATTTATCGCGCGCGATATATGGTGCCGTGTGAAAACGCTCTAAAAATCTATGTATTACTTGAAAGCTTAGAAAATTTTAAATGTTTACCTTTATTAGTTTCAGAGTTACTAAACTTTCTTCTCGAAGCGTTTTTACACAAAAAAATCCTTTTATAATTCATATCTCAAAAACGGTTAGAGATAGGAATAGATTATTATTAACAAAAGTTATTTAGATTTTAAAAAGGTAATCAAAAATGCTAAAATATACAGGGTGTTCCATTTGAAATAGCAAAGTTGGCATTAACTTCCGGTATAACCGGAAGTTTTAAAAACGTCAAATTATAACGTTTTAAAAGCTCAAAACCAATTATGCCTGCTATCAAATTTTTAGAAAGATACACACATTTTTTTTACTTCATAAACGGAAGCATCCACGTCAAATGAACAACAGCAAGAGACGTTTTTTTTTTATTGAAAACAACACACAAAAACATAATTTTTCTTCAATTCGAAGTTTCTAGACTTCTGATTAGCGAAAGATATGATGAACATATTTCTCGCTCTCTCTGCTTCTCAAAAGAGATAAGTGTCGTCAGACTTGAATCGATTTGGAGCGATGAACCGGTTATAAATATTCCAAATTCGTCCTTACCTCTAAACGTTGTAGCGACTGTGGTTATCATGGCTTTCTCGATGTTTTAAGAGTAGAAAAGGGATACGTGTTTTTCTTGTCTTCACGTTCATCGAGAAGGCCATGGTTCAAGTTTTTCTTGTGCCGTATGACAACATAATTTAAAATGAGCATTCAAGGTTAACCAAGGTTATAACCGCGGTAATTACCGGTCCATCGCTCAAATGAAGTCTTGATTGAGATTCAACTTTGAAAAATATCCTTTTTGCACTAGCAACAGTTATAGGCATAACAAAGTCGTAACTACTCTCCAGAAGGGACATTGTAAATAAGGGGTTAGGAAAGAAAGCCCTAAGATAGGGCTTTAGTTATAGGTATGTTCAGAAAAAATACACAAGCAGCATACATAGATCAGAATTCAGGAAAATTTAAACTGATCTTAGTTCAGATAGCTGAGCTCCGACAGTATATTTCAGTTGGAGGCGGATCTGGTTTATAAAATTAATGGTAAAAATCATCCTTGTATTTTTCTGCCAGGCTAACAATTGCTGTTTGAAATCAAGTTGCATTTTGCTCTAATTGCAAATATTTTGCTGCATTTTTGATGCAAACAAAGTAGAAATGTTTTAGGTTTCTCTAACAAACTCATTGAAACTTTTTACGGGACCGAGCTTGGACTTGCCGGGCTTTAAAATTCAGTGATCCTGTGGGGTCCTCTGAATTTCACGGTCCGGGGCCGCTACCCTAGTCCCTTGCCTATCTAGTCTCTTGGCTATGAGCTTTTCAGCGAAAAATTGGGTGCGGATATTTTTACACGCGGAAAAGCGCCATAGGCGAAAAAGTTTCTGGTCTAGGCCTTTAGTTTGTCACTCAATTACTATCTAATTTCGTAAATTAAATTAGCTTAGCGATAGTTAAGGGGAAAGCCGTTTTTTATATTTTATTATAGTTTTAACGACACAACAATCTTTGAGTGAAAAATTGAGGCTGGAGGGGGGAGCAAAGATAATCTGGGGGGCCTGACTTCCTGGGCACTCCTAATTACGCGATGTAATAGTTTTTGTACTTATTCTACAACAACGTGTTGTTTATTGAGCTATATTTAATTAAGGTTATCTGATAAAAATCTGTTTATTCTGCTTTTAATAATCATTATTAAATATAACTTCAAGACGAAATTGATGTTTAATCAAATTAAAGACATTGTAAAGTCCATCAGGGATATTTTTCTTGCATAACTTAGTTTGCGTTAAGAAAACAGACCGAGTGTAGCCAGAAAGAAGCACGAAAGGAAAAAGGACTAAAATAAGGGCTAACCTCCCGCGTCGGCGGCCGCCCAAGAATCCGCCCCTGTTCGCGGGGGGAGGCAAGCAGGGGCCGAACTCGGCGCAAGGCATCGAGGGCCCGGCGCCCGGTCAATACTCCAGTCAACCCGCGCCGAGAGAAACCAAACTGGCTGAAAAGCCGATTTTATGAGAGATTCCTCCGTTGCATCGTACGGTCGCTCGTCGTCTAGTGCCGTGAAAACGACATCGAGTGTGCTTTGAAATTTCAAAAACAATCGTTACGTGTGTCAAAATTGACTGTTTTCGCAGAGAAAAACATGTTTTTGGGCTGAACCTGTGTATGTTGCGAGATAAAATGGGCCTAGAACTGTGAAATGGGCATCTAAATAGCCGAATTATGAAGAAAGCAGCCGAATTTATCGCCGCTGTTTGGATTATTTTTTCTTTTGTTTTTGGTAAGTCCTTATTTTTATCGTTTCATAATTATTTCACCAAAAAACACGGAAATTGAAAAACTATAATCTTTAAAACAATACAAGTACATACATATTTTTACCAACCTATATAACCTCACTTTAACACAAAACTACTTACCTAACAGTGAAAAGGGTGGTAATTTGTTGTTTAAATTTGTTATTTTTAATAAAATTAATAAACATAGAGAGCCCGATCCTTTCTCTTGATTTGTGGACTGTAAAAAATGTCAACAAAAGATACAAAAGAAAAACTGTGCATGGTAGCAGGTGCGAATTCGGTAGCGATTCGTTTCACATGCAAAGAAAGCAGAGCATCAAAATTAAATGAGATGAAAGAGAAAGAAGCTGTCTGAAGGAAGAAGTTATTTATCAGTACAGGATCGTACAAAAATAATTTTTAATTCGCGGTACTCTCCTTATAACGTGGAAAGTATTATTCTAATTTGATTTGGTAGAAATTATTGTTAATTACGCGTAGGTCTCAGGGTGGGTGGTCTAAGAGGGCAAACGGACAAAAAGTTACGATTTTTTAAACGATGTTTTGGGATATTATTATGGTCAGCATGGTCTAAGACTAAAATGCACAAAATTTTATTTAGATTGGTTTTAACGAGGGTTTTAACTTCCGAGCTTCCAGCTCAAACTTCCGGAGTGCAATATGGACAATCCACTCGAGTTGTACAGTATATTTTTACTACGACTCAATAGTCAATTTCCAAACTTCATACTAAAAATTAAAAATAATTTTTTAAATATGTATTATAACTTGTCTTTTTCCTTAGTTGTGAACTTGTGAGAAAGATAATAAAAAAAATTGAACAAATACTTATTTCGTTGGCAATTCATGGACCAAATAACATTGTAACATATTTATCAATTTGGGTTATTTCTTATATTTACACAAAATCACTTTGAATATAGTATCTATCTTTTTCTCAATCGACCTTTTGCAGAATAATAGACAAAAGGCGATATATTTATTAATAAAAATGAACAATTTATATTATCAACCATAGCCATTTTGATTAATTATTTTGCTGAAATGCATAGAAGAAAAAAGGGTTTTTACATTTTTTTCTACTTGCATATAAGGTAAAAATTAAGAGCACACAGTAGGCTATGAGTCATCACGCAGTAGCGGCTCGTCAGGTGAAGGGGCTCTTCACCAAAAAAATAAGACCAGGAGGAATTTTTGTCGACAATATTAAATATTAATGTACCAATACAGACAGCTACCATTTAGCCCTTAAAAAATAGTTATGTTCGAATTAATAATATTAATTTAATCCGAATGTAGCTATGCATATAATAGGGCCATGGTTAACTCTGATGGATAATAATAATAATAATAATAATAAACACTCGTGCATTTTGGCGCGCCCCAGTAGACCGTGTCCGTTGGCTCAAAGCAAGTGAAGACCCAACGCCCAACATGGCTTTGATATTCACCGTTACTATGGTTACGTGACGTCAGTGACGCAAACAGCATGTAACAATTTGCATTATGATGAAGGGCAATTTAAAAATAGATCAGTCGTATGCACCATTGTTTTAGCATTGGTTCGCCTATCCTTAAGCTATTTATTTTGAGGCTTCGCGAAACTTACGGTTATAGATATCGTTTTTATGTGATTTACTGTGTGATTAAAAAGTTTTGTTTTTATTTTTCAGTTAATTTAGTAGTGTAAAGTTAGTCAATGTTTGTTTAAGTACCCGCACTATATCTAGCTCTTCACCATTTTTTAAGACCGCGAGCCGCCACTCGTCACGAACAAACCGTGCGTTTCCTATTTCCGTATTTTATTCCGAATCTGAAAATAATTTTCGTCTGAAACGCTTAGTTTTTGAGATATTCCTTCTTAGAGTCCCTATTCATTAGAGGTTATAGTTCTGAAGGAAAATTGCATTTATATGAGTTTCTGAAATAAAGATTAGGTTTTGACTAAAACGGGCCATGTTCCATTTGGTACTCGTTCCCCTATTTTTGTGTCCGGGGCTCTTTTTAATCAAAATATAATCTTTAGTACCTCCAACACTACAAAATTATTTAGCACAATAGGCCATGACAAACTTAAAACAAATAAACAACCATCAGTGCCTTCTGAATACAATAACATAAACTGTTATTAAAATAAATACCAACCTATGTCCTTATCTTTGATTTTTTAGTTCGGAAGAAGTTTAATGTGTGTGCAATTTAAAAACGAGGGGTTATTTCCAATAAAGCAGGAAAATTGAAAAATTCTTCGGCATTAAGATAAACCTTATGAAAAATAGCACTTTAAGAAGGAATAAGTCAAAAACTAAGCGTTTCCGATGGCGGATTCGGAGTGAAGGGGGGTGTGTGGCGAGGGCAGTTTCGCCCCCCTCCCCCTGAACCTTACCAAATGAGTGTTTTGTTTACTTTGGGCCCTAAAAATTGAACAGAATATTTATTTTCATGGATTTTTTCCTTTGACTTCGTACAACCCCTGAAATTTGTAATATATATACACATTATTATAGTCTACCCTTACTTGCGCGCAGGTAGGTATTAATACAATACATCGGGCGTTGGTCTTCTGCATTCGTGTTGATTCCTACAGATGGCGATGCTGCTGTTTCACTATTTATCTTATTTTTAAGTAAATGTTGAAAACGCGCTTTAGCTGTTTCTGGCTGGAGTTGCTGTGCCCCCCACCCACCACAAGCCCTCCACGAGCCGCCGCCACTGAATAAGAGTAAATACGAGGTAAATCTCAGTCGTAAAGTAAACACGTCTCTCAGGTTTAAATGGAGTAAATTTGAACTATAACTAACTATACCTGTATAATCTAAGCCGTATCAACAAAGAGACACTTGACAGTGTTTATGCAACTTATCTTTTTAAAACGTTAGTAAAATATTTCTCTTGTGCATTATTTGTCTGCGTTAATTGTGCCGTAATAATAAGAATCAGGTTTTTTTTGGGTTTCTCTAGCTGAAGAGTTCATCGCTATCTCAGACCAATCACACTAGTATTCCATTCATTTATTTATTTATTTCAAAGCATTAACAGAAAAAAAAAGATTAACAAGGTCGATATCAATCAGAAGTATACAAATTAAGTAAATGACATAATCTATACAGGTTGGAACTTCTGTAAAGATTCGTTCGCGGAAAGGCCAGATAAAAAAACATTACAATTTCTAGAATTAACACGATTGAAGGTAAACGGAAGCTGTTCAAGAATATCAGGACAGTCAATATCACCCTTAAGTATTTTAAACACTGTACACAAGAAGATCCTCATCCTTCTTTTACTTAAAGATAATATATTAAAAATTCCCAAAACATACTCATTATCACAACCCTGAAGAGGATAAGTCCCAAACTTTCTGTAATGCATGCATTTCAAGAACTTTCCCTACACTCCCTCAATCATCTTTATCCGAAGGTTATACTGAGGAGACCAAATTATTCTTCCATATTAGGAAATCCAACGATGTGTCAAAATGGCGGCTGGATGGCAAATACTGCTTTGTAATTGGTACATGTGACCATAAAAATAATGTTTCTGGTGGCATTTAATGGGTGACTCAATGCTTTTTGCCATCCAACCGCCATATTGAATCACGTGGTTTGGATTCCCTAATTCCAAAATTGGTATCAAAGGTGTCAAACAAATAAAGGCTGACATCAACATTGAAGTCTTTAGTACTCGTTGCAATTAATCCTGCAATTCTTCAGACACTCTCAATTTTAAAAATTATATAACTGGAAAAAGATAAGGTAGTATTAAATAAGATTCCCAGATCCTTCTGTTCATCAACCTCCTAAATTCATAAAGAAGCTATTGTTGTATGTTGCGATACGAGTAAATCTTCCAGCCTTAAAAGGACGGATCATAGGGACTCGCGAAAAAACGGATGAAATGGAGGGGATACACTACTTGTAAAGTGCTTCGACTACAGTTCGTCTGGTTACGAACATGACCGATTTTGTTCACACCTGTAAAATATTATTTCCTGGTTTAAATGGCTTAATTTCTTGCACACTTTAAACTGCAGTGACATTTAATCATAATACACAATTTAATAAAAAAAAATACTTCAAATAATGTCAAAATTGTCTATCTGCTCCAAATGGGTTCCCTAGATTCGCCGAGGCCGAATGCGACAGCTCTACCGTGTGTATTTTAAAGGTAATTTCACATCTAATGCAGATCCTACATGATCATTTAGACTGGCAGTCTGGATAAGGTAATGATAGTAATACTGAAGGGCAAATTACAATTATTGAAGATCCGAAGAAGCAATACTGAGGCTTTTTTTTTAAGCCGCCATTATTTATTCCGTGTCTTTTAGAAAGCGCATCTCCTTTTGTCATAAATACTGTTTTTCTACTCCCACATGGAAATTTTCTGTTTCCTTTACACTTAAGTGGCGGGTAAAGTAGTCTATTCCAGTTAGCTGTGCGGCAAAATTTCACATCCATCCTAGTTAGGTAATAAAACTGACCAATCACAGTAGTCAATTACAGAGAAGCCAAATTTACATGTTGTTAATTCGTTTTCTGACAGTTGAGATAAGTTAGGTTAACAATATGCTTCAAAAATATGTAAATCTGTCAGATGAAATTTGTTCTTTTTAAATTTAAATCAAAACATTTATCCCAGAGTCTATGTACACACAATTTTTCTAAAGAGTACACGAAATGGTGCGAAAATTGAAGGTACTTATAATAACAAAATTAATACCAAAATATATTTCTACCAAATTATTGTTATTCTCTGACCGAACTAAAGATTTGCGCACAGACGCAGTTTCTTATTTCAAAAATATCTTTATTTTCACTCATTTCTAGACAATTAGGTACTACAAGTCTTGCATAAAATGTACTATATATCTACCAAATGAACGTTTTCTTACTAACCTTGGTTATTTTTTCCATATAAATAATATATTATTATAAATATTTGTGCACGGGGTTATTTTCCGATATATTTTGAACGGGGATCCAATCCCAATTGATCTTAAAACTTTTATTATACGCAACAAACATAGAAAATTAACTGGTAATTCTTCAATGGTGGAACATAAAGATAACCCGATAAAACAGACGAAATTATAAGATTTTTAGAAAAAAATCCATTTTTACTAAAATTTTTAAGGTTATGTTAGTTTTACTTACAGTATTGCCACCTATTTTCACGTTAACAGTGTTGCTAGTTTGTAAATTGGCGATTATTTTGAAAAATTTGACCATAGCGAACGTTAAAAATTTATATTAATGCACAAAATCCATTTTTAACTGTTTAAAACGAATTATACAGCTATTTCGTTGTACTTTCGGAGTTATAATTCTTACGCAAGCAGAAATAAACCCGAAAAACCTATTTTTCTTCTGTGCATTTCAGTAAGACAATTATTAATCAAAATACCTGGTTGAGAAAATAAATTGTTCGTTTTTACTAATACATATATATCGTTTTTCGTCTGTTATTCAGCAAAAAGCCGAATGTGAGAAAGATAGATATATTCAAAAATGAGTTTGTTTAAATATAAGAACTTACCCAAATCGATAAATATGTTACAGTGTAATTTGGTCAATGGGTTTGTTTGCATTCAAAATTAATTTTTGTTCAATTGTTTTAAATTACCGGTCTCACAAGTTCATGGCCAACTTAAAAGACAAGTTATGATGCCTAATTTAAATAATAAGAATTTTTTTAAATTCTTAGCATGAAGTTCGGAAGTTAAGTCGTAGAAAAAATATACTGTACAACTCGAGTGGATTGTCCATATTGCGCTCGGAAGTTTGAGCACTCCGCCTACGGCGTCATGCCAATTTACTTCCTCGTGCGATATGGACATCATATCCACTCTTGTTGTACAAACTACTATTTCAGAACCATTGTAATTCCCTTATTTCCGAGTTTATTTGGCATCCTGCAACTACCAGACGTGACACCCTTAATCGTTACAATACGGTGTGCACGATTATTAAATTTAGCGCCAGGCGCCTTGCCGCCACACACAGTGTAATGTAATGGTTGTACTGATGCTTAAAATCTCTCCGATCGCCCATAAAACCAGATTTTATAGCGTTAAAGTGGATTTTAAAGGGATTTACTCTTGATTTCGGTTTAGAATTGGTAAACTGTAAACAAATAGAAATACATCAACGCCTGTATTAAGTAAACGATTAATCTCGACCTTGATTATTTAATAAGATGATTTTCCTTTGATAAGTACATTTAATGCATTTTATTATAGGTTTGTTGATGCCGTTGTTATTTAATTGATTACTATAGTAATTGTCATTCAATTCTTGAGTTAAATAGTAAACAAGAATTACAATAATGATTCAGACGAAGAATCAGATTATGTAAATTACGTTTAAAACAACATTCTTTGATTTGTGAAAATTTTTTTTTAACACTAGCGTTGAAACTAGCATACTTAGGATTATGTTCCACTTAATATCTGGTTTCATAGTTTGTCAATAGGCTTTTCCTTTATTTGTAGTTTAACTTTTTCATTTTTTCATATTGTATATATATCATAGGAAGAACTAATCCTGGATTGACTTCTAGATTAATCAGAATGAAAAATTTTAAATTTATTCAAGGAAAAATGCATTAAACATAAACTTAAAAAATCCACCTAACAAGGAGATTTCAATTCAAAATAATTCTATAAATTATTTAATTTTTTTATAAATAAAGTCAAATACTTCTGATGGGAATTGAACCTGTGACCTTGCGGCCTGTAGGCTAGAGCTCTATTTTCTACGCTATCGCTACCGATAAAGAATTGTTGTTTAATACATGACACTTTCCGCAGCGCGATTTGTTTTTTCTGGTAATAGATTTTCCAGTATATTATTAACATTTTTTATAATTTCAAATGGCGTATTTTCACACTCTAATTCGGAATCACTCGACAAATACATGATAAATAATTAAACACTTTACAATTACTGCTTTCTAAAATTTGTTCATTTTAATCAATAGGGGTTATCTGTCAAATTGGCAACATGTTTAAATTAAATGGTGTGCCTTATATTTCAACATTAGTGTTGAAATATTTTTTTTTCAACACGCGTGTTGTATTCGGCGCATTCGAGCCAAGTTAACTGTGCATTTTTTCTCCTTTTCTTAGGTGGTCGTAGGAAAATAATATTATAATAAAATAAATAAATAGAGTTCGCTACTTTGGGCCAATTTTTTCGGTGTCCAAAAAAGTTTATGAAAACTCTTTTTCACTTTAAATGGACAACCAGGATCGCTCATTTTTACGACATCGCGAATTGCTCGCTAAAACTTATCGAATAACTTACAGACGATGCCGATGCATGATAAGAATTTAGGAACTTAAACTTTTCGTTCTAACTTTTATGTCAAAGAGGTCAAAGACTCGGTCAAGGAACTATTTACATTAGGAACCTGAGGCATTGCCTAATAGGTATGATAATTTCCCGCTCCTTAAGTGAGGACAGAGGAAAAGATAAAAACCATATTATGCCGCCGCCATCGACGTGCTTTGGTAAAATACACAGAATTACTCGGATTTCCAAAGTTTTATTACTGGGCTTTATTTGCCTATTTTTTATTTACCCAAGCACGAACAGTAATAAACATATTAAAAAGCAATAAACTCATTTATTGCTATTAAATTTAGTATTTCTCTTAAAATATTTAATGGTATATGCATCAGCATTTTCATCATCGATATTTTTAACAACAATAATTTTCTCTAGTTACTAATTGTTAAAAGTTAGGTATGCAGTGGCGTATTTAGGAGGGGGGGGGGGGCTGTCGGGTAGATGTAGGTACCTATTAAACAAGAATTAATAGAGCTGTTCAAAAATTTGACCGCTGATATCTAAAAAACGATTAGAGCTAATATAGACAAATTACTATATATTTTTGGAATCAAGAAAGAAATACCTTTCATTAAAATGAAAAATATACATGGTATTTCATTAAAAAAACAACAACCTTACGTCACAGTTCCTTTGCTTTAAACCAAGTCCCTTTTTAAATGGCAATTTTAGATTCTACGATCAAACATAAACAAGATGGCTAAATTGGTTTTAAGAAAAATACAGGGAAACTCCCGGTTGGATGACCCAGTACGTAATATATTCTAACAGAAGAATTAGAAGTTAGGTTATAAAATTAATATTATCCTGAAATGAATGTGATTTATAAATATCAGAAGTGGGATATCTTAAAATTAGGAGTGGATTGGGTATATGGGTATATTTTCAAAATAATGAAATCAAGATACGGGCAAACATAATACATTTGAGACTTTTTATGTAAAACAAGCAAAAAACTACTAATTAATTCTTCTTTTATTGAAATAATTCCGTTTTATTGTTAGTTATTAGTTAAAAGGTATCAGGCAATAAAGGAATGACTAATGAATGCATCAACTAAATAAAACTTCTTGTTTTTCTACTTTTATAGTTTATATCTATTTCATTTTATTAGCCCAATCTCCTATTTACCTTTGCATTAACAGTAAAAACCCCATTAAAAATAAGCTATAAACCCGAATAACCCTTTATTTCGGCCTTTATGCTACTCCTTAAGGCCCCAACGCGGTGAACTCGTTTTCTCAAGGATTACATTGGACTCTTTGAAGTTTTAGCACGGATTCTAAATATAAACTTCCGGGTAAATATACGCTATAATGAAGTTCATTGTTGTGATTTTCATGGTGTCTTATCGCTAGTGAACTGAGAACCTTGCCCGTTAATCGCAACGTTAAACCGTCATGTCGTTTAAAAAACGTTAATATTAAAAGTTATGCAAGTGATACATTCACCAATTTGAATATGATCAGGTCTCGGTCTGTAGTTTTAGGGCCGTCTTCGAATGTTTTCTATAACTCCTAGTACATTCATAAAATCATCATCATCATCCGATTCGCTTCTTAAATCCAGAAAGGGTTCAACATCATCATTCGCATTCATAACTTTAAAGTATTTTTACCACACATTTTAAAGTCAAAAATAATTTATAGAGTTTGTTTTACTAGGTTATATTTATGTCGTCCATTAATAACTTGGTAAGCCTAGAATATTGGCAACTTACCTGAAGAATGAAAGCTCAGCAGAACCGAGTTCAACTTTAGGTCGAGCTTTAAAAAACTCGTACTTAAGCTCTAATTGTACAACCGGGTCTTAAACTTAACTAACTCACTTATATAAATGCACATGTCCATATAAATGCAAATAACAGACAAGTCAATGATGGGCGCCGGAAGGGTCCAATATAGGAAGGGGGGGGGGGCGCCGCAGGCAAATCGGCGAAGGCGAAGGCGAAAATTTTGTTGGGTGCCACGCCCAAAAACCTCTTTTTGGACAATCAAAAAAAATTTCAAAATAAAAAAATACCTATGCCTATTTAAAGAAACTTGTAGTGAGTTATACAAATACACTAATATAGGTAATATGAAACAGATATTATACTTGTTAAACAAAAACGTCTTCATGAAATAAGCATAATTGAGCAAAAAAACATTAAAAATAAGGTATATTTTTTATTTATTGAAAAAACAAAAATTAACCATAAACTAAAAGCACAACATATTTTTTTGCCTAAAACTAAACCGTAATTCGTCCCCTGTTTTGACAAAATATATTGATTATTTGATATATCAATGTTGATTTTTTGATGAATACCTATTAAAGCTAAACTTGTACGCTCTTCGCCTGAATGGTTTCTCAGATATGTTTTAAATCTTTTTTAAAGTGGAAAAAACGTCTTTCTGAAGCTGTAGTTACTGGAAGGATGATTTGTTATTTTATTTGGCGCGTTATTGATAGTGTTGCCGTCAAAGATTTTTTATGTTGCCCAATTATATTTTATAACGTCTTTTTTTTTCGGGGGGGCCCCCCCTGGCTACGCCACTGGGGGCAAGTAAAGATAAATTGAAACTTTTATATTTTTATTGTCAAAAATACATATATACGGTTGACTTTAACATTAACTTAACTCTAAAGTAACATTGTACCCTATTATAATTAACACTTTTTTATGTATACTTTTTTAATGGGAGAAAAGTAATAGGAGATTTCTCCTCTTTTGCGCAAATCGATTTATTGCTTTTTCAACAATAATGTTTTTATTTTTATTCACAAATTCTCGATGAACGCTAAGCATACAGAGACTAGAAAGTCTTTCCTCAGACATGGTTGGTCTCAACCAGGTATTTACACGACGGAGGGTACTGAGTATTTTGCTTTGATAAATCAAAATCCGATATTTTATTTTCTAGGGGGGGGGGGGGGGGGGGCAAGTGCCCTGCTTTGTTCCCCCCTTCCGGCGCCCTTGAAGTCAATAGAGATTACCTAGTATAACTAACAGAGATAGACTTTTAGGGCCAGTTTACATCAATGTGATAAATATCTAATTATTGTTGATGAATTTGAGATAATTCCTTTCTGTTTACATTCCTAAGCGGTTATAAAACCGCAAAGAAACTTTAAAACGAGTGTAAGCTGACATGAAAACATCGAAAATTAAACAATTCGTTAAAGTTGACGTGTCGATGAGAGACTGGTATGAGATATTGTTTATTCTCTGGGATAAAGAAAGGTAATTTTAGCATGTGGAAACCACAAATAGAAACGAGAAACTGATGTGAATGTGATGTTATAGAAAGGTGATAGGATGGAATGAATGTCGTCCTGCAGCTGTTTTGAGATTATCTTCATTACAGCTGTCAACTGTCAAGTTGTTGATTTGGAATTAGTGGAATTTTGTCGTTCTGTCGATAGTTTTTCTTTTCTGATTTTAAGCTTTTTTATCTATGAGGAACATTCTTAAACGTAAATGTCTTTACGAGTTATTTTAGTCACTTGTCATGCACAAAGGTATTCGTATTTTTTAAAATATGTATATATTTAGAGGATTTTTGATGCTCGTCTGATGATCGACCAGCAAGTTAATAAACAATAATATATTCGGTTCACTAATAACGCGTAACGACTAAAAACGCCCAACTGTACGTTATGATGCCTAATAAAACATGAAGGGAACAGGCAAAGAAGGGGGGATGCCAATATTTCCTCATTTTAAACTAATCAAGCCATTGGATAGGAAATAAGAAAATCTATCTTGTAGTAACATCATAAAGGCGAAAAAGAAGAAGACTCAAAAGATATCGTGACTTAAAGTTTTGCCGTACAGGCTACAGTGGCGGCTCGCGGTCCTAAACAATGGTGAAGAGCTAAGTATAGTGCGGGTACTTAAACAAACATTGACTAATTTTACACTACTGAATTAACTGAAAAATAAAACCAAAACTTTTTAATCACACAGTAAATCACTTAAAAACGATATTTATAACCGTAAGTTTCGCGAAGCCTCAAAATAAATACCTTAAGGTTAGGCGAACCAATGCTAAAACAATGGTGCCGATACGACCGATCTATTTTAAATATTGCCCTTTATCATAATGCAAATTGTTACATGCTGTTTGAGTGACTGACGTAACCATAGCAACGGTGAATATCAAAGCAATGTTGGGCGTTGGGTCTTCACTTGCTTTGAGCTAACGGATACGGTCGGCAGGGGCGCGCCAAAATGCACGAGTGTTTATAATTATTGTTCATCGAAGTTAACCGTGGCCCTATTATTATGCATAGCTATATTCGGATTAAATTAATATTATTAATTCGAACATAATTATGTTTAAAGGGCTAAAATGGTAGTCGTTATTGGTACATTAATATTTAATATTGTTGAAAAAATTTCCTACTGGATTTATTTTTTTTAGCCCCTTCACCTACTTCACCTGACGAGCCGCCACTGACAGGCTAAAAAAAGGGAATGTCCTCGCGGATCAGGCTAAGAAGCCGGAATGTCACAAAAACAGTGCTAATAAAATTACGACCTTGTAAGGGAAACACATTTTTGTCTTTCAATGTCCAATATACATCCCAATTTATTTCATAAAAAGATTGGGCCTAACACTAACACATTATATAAAGTTTTAAACATTAAAATTGCTTTCCTGAACATTTACATTTTTTGACATTCCCCCTTCCTTGCCTGCACCCTTCACATTCAAGTTAGCCTTGAACCACTCAAATCGTAACATTTATCTATCTTGCGTTTTGAATATTTGACAGTGACAATGTCATTATTTGAGATTTGAAGTTCAAATCGATACTTTATAAATTATAAACCGATCTTTAATTTATTAGTAAGAATCGTAGAAAAAGTATAATACGCATTGCTTTTTGTAAAGCAATTACGCACTCATGTATAATTACCGCACTCGCCGCTACGCGCCGGCTCGTTTACAGTTTTTCCATTAGTGCGTAATATGTGTTAATACGTCTATATTTTAAAATATTATATTTTTATCTACTTTCATTTAGTAATATGAATTTTACAGTTCTGTAAATCGTTTTGTAAGGGCATCTATTACAGCACTAGTGCTGTAATAGATGCCTTGAAAAAAAACGGTTTTATTAAAAGTTTGCTGTTAAATAAAACCACACTTTTTAGAAGAATTAACAATTATATCTCGATTTTTCTTGACTGAAATCATAGTTCTTAACATTGAGTAGTGAGTCCATAGTGTAAATGGTTTCTGGGAGCGTTGCTTTACGGAAAAATAACCCAAAAGGATTTTCTCAGACACCCCCTTTATTTTGTTAGCTTTGCACCAATCTTCAAACTTCTGATACTCCAACTCATACCGCGCCTTGGAGTTTGGAGAACTAAACTTGAGATCGCTTCGTTTCCCGCTGCTTCTATATCAGAGGGTAAACTTCCATCAGAATCGCTCATTTTGAAAAACGCTTTTTATATTTTTGAATTTGTTTGACAAAGTTTCGACAGTAACCATGCGAAACAGTAACTATGCGAAAGGTAACAAAAAACTTGATTAGTAAACTTAATAGCAGGTGCATTTTTACGGGTGCATTTTTATTTTAAAAAATGCCTTTTGCCAAATATTTTTATTCATAAATGAAACTAGATAAAATTTTGTACAATATTCTTGTTGTAAATTCATATTACTACACTCGATGTTTTATTAAACTCGGCTGACGCCTCGTTCGACAATTTTAACATCTCGTGTTGTAATATGAATCTTTACAACACTTATATCGTAAATAACTATTAACGAATAGACAAACCAACTATCTATGGCGTTGGTTAAAAGTGCTATGAACTATTGGATGTTAAACATGATTTCAATAATAATGGATACTCGCCTGTGGTTGTTTTTTCTTATTTTGTTAATATGAAATTCAGTTCTCTTTTTAAAATATCGACTTTTGATTAAACTATTAAACTCGGTTTTACATGTTCTTAAATTGCAGTATAATTTATACAGATAATTGAAAGGTTTTAGGGAGTTTATAGAAAAAACAATTCGTGCAAAGCTATAAGGTTTTCATGTCGAAGATCTAGAGTACCGATTATATTATGGCACGCGAGAATTGTTTATAATTTTCCAGTTTTTCATGATAGAGTAGATAGTACAGTTATAAATAGAAAATGGAAATATGTAGTGTAGATATGAAATAACTAATTGCTGCACTCTTTTCTGATATGAGGTAAAGAAAAAAGAAGCCACAGGAAAAAGTAAGAAAAAAAATGGACAAAGAATTTAGTTTTTATTTACATTTCTGTCTTCTGTATAAAATCTCCAGCACAAAATGCTGCCTTTTTGTGACCAAGAAGCGATAGATTATTGTATACACAGTAAAAAATTCAATTGATTAACAGCGAGGCATGTCTGATTTAATTTGTTTGATTTAATTTTTTGATTTATTTTTTAATCAATTTTTAAATCAGTGGTATGATTTTTACTGTTATTGAGACTAATTAATCATCTTGGATTAGTTTAAATCGATACTGATTAATTGCATAAAATATGTCAATGTTTTAAATCATATCTGATTATGACGGATTTAAAAATGCCAAAGAAGTCGCTAACTTATGCAATAAGCGAGCAGGTCATCAGTTGGCTTCGGTCATCGACGGGTGTTTGATTGATTGTCTTTTGTCTAGTGTCTGTTTTGTGGTGATATGCGGGCGTTGTGCCGGTTAATTTGTGTTTGTGATTATTACAGTACATAGTGATTTTAGTATTTGTGACATTTAGAATGTTAGTTAAACTTATATTCAAAGATACGAAAAAGTATGCAAAAATTGCTGATCACAACTACGAACGGCTGCAAGAACTTACAAATACAGGTCATAAATATTTTTGGGTACATTATTTCAGGCGCGGACCCAGGAGGGGGGGGGGGCAAAGGCATCCCCCCCCTTGAGCCTTACCAAATGGGTGTTTTTCTATTGTAAGCCTTGAAAATTGTAGGGCGTGTGAAAGGTCAGATTTTTTTTGGGAGGTCACTTTTGAGAATTTTTGAGCCGGGATACGCTCTTTTTTTTTCCAGAGATCATTTTTTTATAGTCCCCCCCCCCCCCCCAACAGCAGGATCCTGGATCCGCCACTGTATTGTTGGCTAATCGGTGCTTTGTAAAAATAATTTTCAAGGTAGACCAGGCCAAATTAACCCCCAATCAATCAAAATTGATTTAATGAAAAAGAAAAATTCAATTTTTTATTTTGTGCAAATATTAAATGGGGTATATTTTCTTTGGTGACCACACAAGTTACAAACATGCTTATTTCCAGAGATGCGCCGTAAAACATGTGTCAGCTGTGTTCGGTGTTCCCGCCCACAAAACCGCCACAGTAAATTCTATAACCTCATAATAATAATAATGTTTTTGTTTTTATACATTTTTACGGAATTGGGTAGGACCTATCTGTTATTTTTTGCAATCATACACTCTTAAAAAAAATGAATAAATTTTAAAATAAAACCAAATCAGAGTCGACTAAATTCAGGTCCACACCGAATTTAATCACTTTTGATTTAATCTTAAATCAAGAGTGATTAAAAGATTACCCACTGAAGCCAATTTAATCATTATTAACTAAAAATATTTAATAAAAAATGATTAAATTATAATCAATATTGATTAAGACCGGTTAATCACAGGCTGTTTGATTTAATCAATAGGCAGAGTTAATTAATCAATTCGGTGTGGACCTGGATTTAGTCGATTCTGATTTGGTTTTGATTTAAAATTTAATCATTTTTTTTAAGAGTGTAGTAAATTTTACAAATATGACATTCTTGTTTATATTCCGTCTTCTGTAAAAACACCAGCAAAAATATAACAAAGAAATACTATAAGAAGAAATTAAAGAACCACAGCAGTGGCTCAGAGGTGAGTTACTGGCATTCGACCGTGGCGGTCCGGGTTCGATCCTCGGAGTGGGCATACGCACAATAAAAAAAGTATTTCCGAAATTTAGTGGATTTAAGAATGTAGGGAAGAGTGTAAAACGTATCATCTTTCAAAGCACCCCATTCACGCCGGTAACTAGGCCGGATGAGATCGTACATCTCGTGGGGTGCGGAAGAAGATACACACTCCCTAATCGGTAGGTCATGCATGCAAAAAACCAAGGGGTGATAGCCCTTGGGGGGTGTCGCATGACAGAGGATCGTGGTTCGGAACCCACGTTAAGCTGGTCCGCTCGGAAATGGCCCGGAACATTATATTTATTTGTCTTTAGAGCCCCTTTCCTCTCCTCCAAATTTTGGAGGACATAAACACTAATACTGAAACATAAAAACCGAGATAAAAACTCTTCACTTTCTAACCAAACTATCCTTACTTATTTTCGCCCCATCTTAACAAAAAGTATTTTATTTTCTAAATCTAATTTTCTTGAGAAACTTCACGTTCCGTCCATTGTAAATTCTAAGCTACATTGCCAAGTTTTGTCATAGTCATAACCCAGTTACACGAACAAACACGAAGTTAGGTAAGTTTAAAAATGAATTAGGCCTGTAGGATAAGGGTTAATGCCTTGTTTGAATAGGGCTATTTTTAGAAAAGAGGATTAAGAATGTATGTTTCCCGTGAAGAATATATGGGAGAGCCTGTGTGGTCTAGTTTAAGCTCGAAGTGGAATAAATTAGTCGATTAAAGTGAAATATATGGTTTAATTTGTATTAGGAAATGCAGTTGAACTAAATTGCTCGACAATTGCTTTCGAGCAAGAAAAATTTCGCCTAAATTTAACAGTTAATATTTTCTGAACCAGTTATGATATCGACCTACGATTTTGAATGGTTGATAGATTCATCCCTTGGAAAACAATTGTCAATGTTGGATTTTCTTTAACTGTCAGAAAATTGTATATACAGGGTGTTAAAGAAGACGATGATTTTTGCTCCAATTTTAATGGCGTGTAACTTCCACAATAATATTTTTAAATTTTATCACTACGTCAATTGAATCACTGGTCATAGCAAAGAAAGTAATTTGTCAAATTTTTGATATCTGCTATATTTTAAGAAATACCGATTTTTTTGGAAAACCTTGCTTTATTTAACTTATTGGTAGCTAGATCTCACTGTGCGTTGTATCGTGCAAACTTAGCGAGTGATTATTATACCTTATGAAAAGCTTGATTATGTTCAGTAACAACAGTTGTACCTAAATGTTATTATGTACAGTGGCGTATACTTATTAACACCTATATGTCTATGGTTTACGACTATCTCACAATTTTTCACGATTGTTTTATATTGGAAGGTACTCGCCTCTAGATTAGGTAAATTGGTTCTTATTTTTTAGTTTCTCATATCGCACTACAGGTATATTATACAGTGTGTTCGGGTCTGTTATTGTTTATGAAGTGACCATTAAGATTTTATCCAGAGGCTTACCGAAGGTAAGGAGGAAGGGAATAATTTAGCCAACTGACGAAATTTACAGTAATTAGATTATTGAAATCACGACAAAGAAAAAGCGCCGCAGCGTTTAAAAAATTGTAAGCATGAACTTAAGTGGTGTGCAATGCTGTTTTAATCAGGGTAGGCAAAAATTTCATTTAAGACAAAAATTTACCTTCCGCAGCATTCAAGCATCTAAATTTCAAATGTTGTCACAAAATGTCTTGTTTTTGAGTTTGTGAAGAGACACTGGCAGAAGAAGAATAAAACTACATTATTTGTAACAGGCACGCAGCCAGGGAGGGGGCCCAGGGGGCCCGGCCCCCCCCGAAACCATATAAAGCACCTCAAATATTACCGGGTTTGTTTTTGTGCTTTTCTTGAAGATTTTGTATTGTGTTTTTATTTTTTCCACTTAAAAAACAAATTTTCGTCTGCGGCGCTTTTTTTTAACGCCTTCGGCGGCGCGGTTTCAATGGGCCCCCTCTGAGAAGAAATCCTGGCTACGTGCCTGATTCGTAAATAAGTTCAACGTACAAATTATTTTAAAACATCATCATAAAGATTGGTTTTGCGTCCTCAAAAGAACGCTCTCCAGAGAGAATATTGTTCATAAGCGTGTCTCTCCCTGTGTGTTTTGTAAATAGGTATGAATTCTTTTTAATCCAGAAAAGGATCGTTCTGCTAGCCGGAATAGTAACAATAAACGCCTCCATATTTATTTTTTTCCCGAAATCGACGGCGCGAAGTCTAGCAAAAGGCCGAAAACACTAATTATAAGTTAAAAATATATCATTCACCTGATTGAACCAATGTTGCCAAAAACGAGGTCAATTATTATGTGAAATATTATAAGCTTACCGATTATTAAATATTATGAACCTATCAGCAAACATTATTTTAATTGTCACAAAAGTGCTTCTTATTTTACGTTATCCCTTTAAAAATATCCTAACTGAACTAATTAATAATAAAACGAATAGCGTGTTTCATATTTTATATTGAAAAAGCGAAGTATTTTCCAAACTACGGTAAAACTTGAAGATTGGCCCCAATGTGCTTACCAAACGCGTGCTTTCTTGGCGCGGGTTGATAGATGAAGGAAGGTCGAAGGGTGCGACGGGTTTATTTGTTACATCTCTTTCTACCATACTGCCTACTGGCTCTCTCGCTTGCTTCCATTCGTACAAAAGCAGTGCTTTTGCATAAGACGCGAATGCACAGCGAGATATTTGCTTTTAGAACGGTCTTACGGAATGCTTATACAGGGATCCAGTTTGCGATATAAATAAACAAAAAATACGTTTGTGGAAATGATATAAGATTAATTTTTCGGTCCTATATTATTATTTATTATATTAATGTGGAGATAAATTGCCAAAGTTGGATTACACGGATAAAAACTAATATATACAGGGTGATTTACGTTGAGTGGCCTATTAGAAGATCTCGGAAATGAGTAACCCTATCTTTCTAAAAATTTGATAGCAGGCATAATTGGTTTTGGGCTTTTAAAACATTATATTTTGACGTTTTTGTTACTTCCGGTTATACCGGAAGGTAATGCCAACTTTGCTATTTCAAATCGAATACCCTATATATTTTAGCATTTTTGATTACCTTATTAAAATCTAAATAACTTTTGTAAATAATAATCTATTCCTATCTCTAACCGTTTTTGAGATATTGATTATAAAAGGATTTTTTCGTGTAAAAACGCTCCGAGAAGAAAGTTTAGTAACTTTGAAACTAATAAAGGTAAACATTTAAAATTTTGTAAGCTTTCAAGTAATACATAGATCTTTAGTTTAAATTACTTAGGTTTCACGTTTTTTATACAGGGAGTTCTTGAAATTGTGCCAATGTTTCCATTTAAATAAATCTGCATAAGTCAATTTTTGCAAATGGAACACCCTATTTTTTAGCATACTAACGTGTAGAGAATTAAATTTTCTATCTAAATGCCTAATATGTTACAATCCACATATTTAGTGGTTTTGGAATTATGAGCAATTTAAATAAAAAATCTTAAAATTGCTGTTTGTATTAATGCGACATTATTTTTGAAAAGAAGGCTTCGACTGGGACTTTCTTTTGGCTTTAAATGAGAAATAGCTAAGCAACGAACATAGGCAGTTAATAACAAATGGTAACAAAGCTCAAAGTCAAACGAAAATCCCAGTCGAAGCCTTCTTTTCAAAAATAATGTCGCTTTAACACAAAAAGAAATTTTAAGATTTTTTATTTAAATTGCTCATAATTCCAAAATCACTAAATATGTGGATTGTAACATATTAAGCATTTAGATAGGAAATTTAATTCTCTACACGTTAGTAAGCTAAAAAATAGGGTGTTCCATTTGCAAAAATTGACTTCTGCACATTTATTTAAATGGAAACATTGGCATAATTTTAAGAACTCCCTGTATAAAAAACTTGAAACCTAAGTAATTTAAACTACAGATCTGTGTATTACTTGAAAGCTTACTAAATTTTAAATGTTTACCTTTATTAGTTTCAGAGTTACTAAACTTTCTTCTCGGAGCGTTTTTACACAAAAAAATCCTTTTATAATTCATATCTCAAAAACTGTTAAAGATAGGAATAGATTATTATTAACAAAAGTTATTTAGATTTTAATAAGGTAATCAAAAATGCTAAACTATACAGGGTGTTCCATTTGAAATAGCAAAGTTGGCATTAACTTCCGGTATAACCGGAAGTAATAAAAACGTCAAAATTTTATGTTTTAAAAGCTCAAAACCAATTATGCCTGCTATCAAATTTTTAGAAAGATAGGGTTACTCGTTTCCGAGATCTTCTAATAGGCCACTCAACGTGAATAACCCTGTATATATAAAAAAAATTGTTTCTGTTTGTTATTGTTCCCATGCTTTTTTGCCAATATTGTATGCACGCCACTGCCAAATATTAAAGAGATTGCCACTTGTATTTTCATTGAAATGTTGTAGAAAAACTTAAAAAAATAGTCCTTTTAAAATTGAGTGGGAATTTAAATGGAAATAAATAAGAAACTTATAGAAAGAGATATAAAAAGATAAGACTATTAAATCTATAGGTATAATTTAAAATGTCTCTCGGTTGTCCGGCTTTATTTCATTTTTACCATGATAAATTGTGATCCTAAAAGGCTCTTTTCTTTCCGTCCGACCTTATATTTTAAAGAAATATGACCCGGCATTTTCTTTTGCACTCCGTAATTCAACCGAGATGTGGTGAGATGAAAGTGTTGAAAAATACAGTAGTTTCCGTTTTTATTTTTTAGAAAAATATCTCGGGGAATTGCTGAAATCACAACAACCACGCAACGGCAATTTTTCAAGAATGAAATTTAGCTTGGATTTTTTTTTTAATTCACGAAACAACAAATACACAGAAGTTTTTTTATTATATCTATTTTTTATTGTCTTTTTGAAGATTTGAGGCAATGCATTTTTCTAAATTATAGAGGAGTTTTGGACTTGAATTGTCTTTATTTGCTTTAAATCACAAAGTTTCAACTGGTAAGTCCCTCCCGTGGTCTTCAACTTAGGAACCTGTTACTAAAAATTTAAAAAATATTTAAATCGGGTTATTATTATAACTTATGAGAAAGATGAAAAATATATATATTTAAAGGTTGGATATAATGACGTTTCTTGAACGGCAGTAGAGTTTTGGACTTGCATTGTCTTTATTTGGTTTGAATTACAACGTTATTATTAATATTTTATATTAATACTACAGTATTCACCTGAAGAGACGACTGGAGATACTTACCAGTTGAAACGTTGTGATCGAAAACAAATAAAGACAATGCAAGTCCAAAACTCTACTGCCCTTCATGATAATAGCAATTGAAGTAGTAAGTGTATTCTTGGTTGCCTGCTTGCACGACAATAATAACGCCTAGATATAATCAAAATAGCTATAAAATTTATTTAAAAAAAATTAAAGACAGCTTTAACGTTCGCCATGTCGAAGTCTTTCAAAATAATCACATTCTATGCCAATTTACATAGTAGCAACACTGTAAACGTGTGAAAAAATTGACAAAACAAAACTAAATATTCATATTTTTAAGTAAAATATTTATTATCGTGAATATTTTGAAGATGTCGCGAGAATGGAAAGGCCTAAATTTAATTCCAACCGATTTTTGATGTTAAAGTACTTTTCTCTTGCCATCGTAATAGGAATTTATAATCAATTAAATTTATCGTAAAGTTCCACACATTTTATATTATTTATTAGCCGAATGGACACAAGCGATTTCTAAAATTGGGTCATGGAAATAAACAATATTTTATCCATCGATTTGTGCAAATATTTTCCATATACTTCGATAAATATGCCCCAGTCGAAGGCAAATAAAACAAATACTGAGCCATAAGTCAAACTATCCGACGTTTTAATATAAATTCACTCGGAAATTCAGTTTACAAATTATCGAAACATTTTAAACTGAAAATAACGTAAAATAATATTATCTTTGTTTTAAACACACAAATTATTTAAGGTAAATATACGCATGTAACCACAAAATGACGGTATTTTTTTTAGTTATTATGCTGTGCAGGTGCGGCTTGTCCATAAGCTCATTTGGTCAGAGACCCACCTACAAATTTGAACCCCCTTATTTTTTAAAAAAAAAAAATAATTATTCATTACAAAATCCAAGTTCAATAGATGCGAAAACTTCCCAATATATGTAGTTCGAAGCACTCGCAGTCGTATTTTAGGTTAACCAACGATTGATTTTATGGGTTTATATGAGTTTATATTAAAAAGATGACAAGAATGAATTGGAACCTAAGAGCGAGATAAATGTATAAGCGAATCCAGAAGTTAAAATGAGACATTTCGTCGACGGCGGGAAAAATCATATCGCTTTTTAGGTGGTGTGACAGTCGCTTATTGAAACGGTCAGTGATTGAAACACACTCGAAACGCTTGGCAATTCATTTGAGTTAGACCAAGAGCAATGGGCTCTTTCACTATTCTCAAATTTGATAGTTTTGGCATTTAAATTGTTAAGTCGGTGCTATTATAAGTGGTTTTGATCAATAAAACTGTTGCTGGGTCATACCATTAGTTAGCTCATTAAAAACCTGCTTAAATTGGAACAAATTTAAAAACCCAAAACAGGCGCGATCTATGACGTAGGTTTGAAAGAACGTTGCTACTGAGCATGCGCGGACCGGCGCATGAAAACTTACAGGGATCGTATCGATCGGGAAACAGCTGTTCGTCTTTTTATGTTTTTGTTGACATCTGAAACAGTGTGGAATTTTTATTAATTTTTGTTTTGTCTTTTTCTTTACTTGATAATGGAACCAAGTTTGAGAAAGGATCTTCTGATAATCTTCGCAAGGTGAATGCCTAAATGGTGAACGACTTTTTCGTTACAAACTCAAACTTTTTCAGTGCTGAAGTTAAAAACAACAAAGTAAGTAGACTTTTTTGCAAATTATCCTTTAAACAACAAACAACCAGTGTATACATTATCTAAAATATTCTTTTTTTATGTCTTTCCGACCTTTGCTTTTACATAAACTAAAACAAATTTTAAAGCCAGATTATTTAATCTGAGGCTCGATCTGAGGTTAAAACTATCTTTTCCATTTATTACCAATGTATTTTTATTTACTTTTAGAGCACAAAAATCATCATACAGTGACAATGCAGTAGGCTATGTTCAAGTCAAAAGAGAAAATCATTTATGTATTGTACATGTTAAAATTACACCTGAACATAAGGTACGCAACAAAGGATACTATGTGGAAGCTACAATTGATTTAAAATAAGAGGTTGTTATTAGTTGTGAATGCAAAGTTTGTGCTGCCAGTGAAGGTAAGTCTATGATTTCTGTATTTAAATTTACAATGATATATTGGGTTACACTAAAGTAACCTTCGTAAAGTTTTCCATAAGTACAAATTTTTGCCTTCAAAGTAAAAGTTAAGTAGGGTTCGAAAGAAGATCTTTTAATTTGTCAAATGTAATGGTAAACCTTAAAATTTCATTTCAACGACTGCTTGCTGGACATTTATTTGTTATTTATACCAATTTATTGTATTTTAGGAGACTGTAAACATGGCATTGCCTTTCTTTTATGGCTACATAGGAGAAGTGAAGAGCCTTCAGTGACTTCTGTAATTTGTTACTGGAAATAAGCAATACTAACCAAGGTAGGGGATGCAAAAATGGACTTGGATTCATTAGTAAATAAAGCAGGACCAACATTGGTACCTTGGAATCCTCAAGTTAATATTATGGAAGTTACTCTAGGTGAAGAAAAGTGTACAAATATTATAAATTATGCAAAAATGTGTTGGGAAAGCCAGATTTTCCCATTAATGTTAAACATGTAAAAGAATAATAATAAAGTTTAAAATGTTTATTTGCCATCTTTTACTTTATTGTAGGTAACCTTTTATAGGCAGGTTTCTTTTAATGCTTATGCTTAGCTCAACCAAAAATTTTATGATTATGATTAGTATTAAAAGAATAGTTATGTTGGGTCGAAAAAAGATTTTTTAAAATATATAATTCACCGGTAACTTTCACTGGACATAAATGACATTGGCAGGCATTATTTATCTACAATCAAAGTTGCCTGATTAGTAAAATAAAAATAGAGGTAACCGGGCCACTGTGATTGTGAGAAAAGTATTTCTTCCCATGTCATGTCACCGTCAAAGTTACTGGTAAGTTAATTATTATTAAAAATCTACTCTATAATCTACTTAATTTATAGAAGAAAGTATAATTGGTCAAAAAATGTAGAAAGCTTGAGAAATAAGTAAACAAGACAAACCAAGACCCCGACAATCTGGTTTCAATACGTTAATACTATTAATATAAAATATAATAAACATAGCTTTAAAGGAACATTTTTATTAATCTCAGGTACAACTATAGAACAAGTAGTGTAGTCTTGTTTCTAGCATGAACAAACTCCATTTTTCTTTTTTTTGGCAGATCTGGTTAGCTGGCTTTTCAGTTCAGATGCTGGTGGACGCTTCAAATATAAATAAGGAATAACATCTGGCTTTAAAAATATTCTATTGCCCATAGTTTTATAGTGAATCCAATTAGCTGCATCCTCCTGCAGCTAAAACAAACATAAATAAGTAATATACAATTTAATTTAAAGAGACTTTCACACAAGTTATATTCATTTTTCATAAAACACTTACAAGTTTAGTTCTTTTCGTTTAAAAAAAATATTTTTTATTGCTATAGATGTCTTGTGCTGTTTAAATACTCACATTAAAATGGTCCTCACAAACCATATTATAAGGTTCGAGTTCGAGAGTTACGTGTGGGGCAATCCTAACCATCAGTCACTCTTTTCTTCTGATTAGTTGCGCCTCTCCTTTTGGAAATGATATGAATATTTTATTTGGAACGCTGACGCTGGTATTTGGGCAGCACTTTACAACACAACGCTTAGGTTTTTTGGTAGACACTTTTATTTATACATGTAAATTAATTTAAACCAAAAATAAAATATCAAACCATTGAAATGTCAACAAATAAAGTGGGTTAGGATTTTTTTAATCTGTCATCCAAGCTGCCTTCTGGGATTAATTTCGGTGTTGCCAAATGTAAAATGTTTTATAAGTTACATACGGTCTAAGAAAAATATTGTGCTTAGAAGTTTATTAAATTTATTTTAAGACAAAATATAGTACTTGAGAAATGATATGGTAATTTTTTTATTATTCCAGATAAGTCCGTTTTGGACTATTATTTCTATTGGATTATTTTTCAGTCATTATTCGTATTACAATATAAACATTTTACAAAAACACTGGCAACATTGTCAAGTTCCATTTTCATGACGTAGTTTCGATAAAGTCCGCGTTTTTGTTCTAATAGTTTTTTTATTTATTTGTTTTCTCAGTAATGGCTTAAAAATATCAGAAAGTAAAAACACAAAAAAATTTATTTTATGTTCCTTTATACACTACAACCAAAATCAAAATTTAGTGAAAGAGCCCATTATTAATGATTACGCTGGATAGGTCGTGGGGGAACAGAGTCATGGCCAGCTAGATCCCCAGACTTAAACACTTTTTTTTTGGGACAATTTAAGACCTTGCTTTACAGTCAACCAATTCAAACCGAGGAAGAATTGCGAAATCGCCTAATAGTTTCGTGTGAAGCTAAACTGCTGGACAATTGCTTTCGAGCAAGAAAAATTTCGCCTAAATTTAACAGTTAATATTTTCTGAACCAGATATGATATCGACCTACAGTTTTGAATGGTTGATAAATTTATCCCTTGGGAAACAATTGTCAATGTTGGATTTTTTTACTGTCAAAAAATTTTATATACAGGGTGTTAAAGAAGACGATGATTTTTGCTCCAATTTTAATGGCGTGTAACTTTCACAATAATATTTTAAAATTTTATCACTCTACGTCAATTGAATCACTGGTTCATAGAAAAGAAAGTTATTTGTCAAATTTTTGATATCTGCTATATTTTAAGAAATACCGATTTTTTGGGAAAACCTTGCTTTATTTCAACTTATTGGTAGCTAGATCTCACTGTGCGTTGTATCGTGCAAACTTCGCGAGTGATTATTATACCTTATGAAAAGCTTGATTATGTTCAGTAACAATAGTTGTACCTAAATATTATAATGTACAGTGGCGTACTTATAAACACCTATATGTCTATGGTTTATGAGTATCTCACAATTTTTCACGATTGTTTTATATTGAAAAGTACTCGCCCCTAGATTAGGTAAATTTTTTTTTATTTTTTAGTTTTTTATATCGCACTACAGGTATATTATACAAGCGTGTTTACAAAATTTTGGCAAAGATATTTTTTTTAATTTAATTTTTGGAAAAAATGTATTTATTAATATCTAACTTTCTAACACTATTCCTAAATTTAAACTTACATTGAAAAAGACTTTGATATTAAATATCACTAACTGCCGTCAAACCCAACCCCGTCCATCCGTGTGTATTAATTTGAATCGAGATTATCACAAAAGAAACAATATTAAGTAATAATAATAAGTTCAAATAAAGCAAGGTTTTCCAAAAAAATCGGTATTTCTTAAAATATAGCAGGTATCAAAAATTTGAGAAATTACTTTCTTTGCTATGAACCAGTGATGTAATTGACGTAGAGTGATAAAATTTAAAAATATTATTCTGAAAGTTACATGCCATTAAAATTGGAGCAAAAATCATCGTCTTCTTTAACAACATGTATATAACATTTTCTGATAGTTAAAGAAAATCCAACATTGACAATTGTTTCCCAAGGGATGAATCTATCAACCATTCAAAACCGTAGGTCGATATCATATCTGGTTCAGAAAATATTAACTTAAATTTTTCTTGCTCGAAAGCAATTGTCCAGCAGTTTATAAGAAATCCTGTAAGAAATACTCCAGGAATTTTCCGAAGAGTACGCAAGTCGATGAGAAGGAGAGCTGAAGCGTGCATACTTACAGGGGGCGGACATTTTTAAAATATTTATAAGTTTTTAAAAATAAAAAATATATTTTTATGCGTATTTATTACTTTATTTTATTTTTTAAATTGAAAATCGTCCGCCTGACATTTTTATGACAAAATATAATGTTTTTTATTAAAAGTATTTCAGGGAATGTTAACAGGGACGTCACTGATCCCAGAAAAAATGTATGTTCATGCGTACTTGGCATGTGCCAAAATTGAAAAAAAAATACAAAGCGGTTTGAGAGATATTGGGAAACAAATGATTTTTTTTTTAATATAAACACCCTGTATCTCAAAAATAAAGCAGTTGCGAACCTACCGCTCGCATCGAGCGTTTTGTAGTTAGGTTATTATTATTAGATGTTATTATTATTAGATGTTATTATTATTTAGGAAACTCACGGGCCGCGCCTGATGCAGTAAATTAACAATATTAAACTTTCACTCTATTAATTCAAACAAAGTTTTTTCAAAGTAAACCTGCTTAAAAACATTATAGAGTAGATACCCACAAATGGAAAGAACAAGGACTTTAAGCTATCAAGATGTGGTGATGAGTTCACGCATACGTAACGCTGAAACCAAACATATTCTAAGTGAAAATGTAAACAACCTAAACAAATTTGTAAATATAAGCAAACACAGCCACGCTTTGTTCTTCCTTTCGAAAGTAAATGCCAAAGTAGTAATTCATTTGAAAGCAAATAGCAAATATGAGAAAGAAAGGAAGCTAATTGAGCTTTCAATATTGAAAAAGACCTAAGGTATCTAGGAAAAAACGAATTTTAGACAATACAATGCACATATTATCGTAATTTGAATCTACTAATTCTTTGAAACACTCTCCTGTGAATTTTTTAAGAGTATGAATGGTCTGATCTAATTTTCAACTGTCTAGTTAAAATAGATTTGTTAAAAAAATTAATACCTAGATTTAGAAAAAGATTATTCAGAGATCAAACAGCAAATAAATAACTGAACTGGATTTTAAAACGGTTTAATTTAATTAAAAGTCGACTAGAGATAAGGTACTATTTAAAAAACGACATTAAGCATACACTAAATTACGTAATGCAATTTAAGGAGGGGGGGTTGCCCAAACGTTCGAGAGTTAATGGACGAACCTATACAGGGTGTTCCTTAATGACGTGCTAATATTTTAGGGTGTGATTCCTTAAGTCATTTTATGAAGAAAAGTTCATATAAACATAAGTCCTAAACGGCTTACATTTTTTGCTACAGGGTGTTGATTTTTTTTTAATGCGTTTTTTGTAATATCTCCGAAAGTACTTTGGATAATATTTTCAATTTTGGCATGTGCTAATAGGACATACAACCACATCTTTTAGTAATCAAAGTTATTTTTTTGTCCCACCAGTGGCGTCCCTGCAAACATATCCTTTGATATTTTTTAGAAAAAAAGTGGTACGCCATTGACATTTTTCCATATGGATATCAATTCTGCATAAAAATGGTCTCTTGCGTTTTTCTCTTCAGGCACACCGTTCTTAAATAAAATAATTAAATTAGCTCTACTATTTATTATTATTAACATTGATAATACAAAATTTTGTATTATAAAAATTTTTGGAAATGACCACCTTCATTTAATAGGCATGCTTCCGCCCGTCTAATTTAATTTAATTATTTTAGTTAAGAACGGTGTGCCTGAGGAGAAAAACGCAAGAGACCATTTTTATGCAAAATTGACCGGGCTAATCAGAAATAATATCCACATGGAAAAATGTCAGTGTCGTACCACTTGTCTTGTCTTCTAAAAAATATCAGAGGAAATATTTGCAGGGACGCCACTGGTGGGACAAATATATAACTAAAACATGTGGTTTTATGTCATATTAACACATGCCAAATTTGAAAATATTATCTAAAGTACTTTTGGAGATATTACAAAAAACGTATTAAAAAAAAATAATTCAATACCCTGTAGCAAAAAATTTAAGCCGTTTAGGACATTATGTTTATATGAACTTTTCTTCATTAAATGACTTTAGGAATCACACCCTGAAATATTAGCACATTTTTAAGTAACACCCTGTATATTATTTAATAGTGATTTTCTTAAGACTATTTAACTAGAGTGTTTTACACTGGCAAAATGTCATAGCAACGGCCGGTCTTCTACTGGCAAAATTACTACCTGCACCTACCTGGACAAAATTCACATGTGATTTTTGCCGCGGCAAAATTTCTTTGTCTTTTTTCTAGTTAAATAGTCATGTCGAATACCACTCGAGAAAAAATTGTGTAAGCAAAATTGTTCTCAAGGATTTATTTAAGTTTGTTGCTTTTAAGCAATTTCGCTCATGACATTTTCGACAAAATCACTCGCCTGACGGCTCGTGATTTTGTCAAAAATGTCATTCGCGAAATTGCCAAGCAACAAACCTTCATACCTTTCGAAAATTTTGCCGACAAAATTTTATCTCTTGTGATATTATATATGACAAAACTATTTACTATTATACTATTTAGATTCAAATTGCAAGTTGTAAATATTGTTATTTTTTTCAAAAAGTCGTCTAGGTTAACTAAATATAACTTAAAATCTTTCTGAAGAAGTCCGGATTGTAGAGAATATAAGAAATGTTTGCTTTCATCTTCACAGTAAATATTTATATTTTCTCAGAAGTTATTTACTCTTAAATTTCTTATTTAAATTTATACAGTTATATACATTAGTTTTATCTTGTTGCGTACGTGTCCCGAGGGGCATTTAAATATTTCTACAAAATTATGGTAATGGGGAAAATCTTGCAGAAAACTGCCAGTCAAAATGAAAAATGTTTTCAGTAAGCCTATTAAGATTTTTTAAGAAAATATTTACCCAGCAATTTCCTGTTTGAAGTTATTACATGGATTTTTCTGCTCCTGATGATTCTGATAATGATAATTATGATGATGCCCTAATCTCCCTATCTGATTAATTTAATTAGCATTAATATATCGCTTTTTGTCTGTTGTTGTGCAAAAGGCCGAATGTGAGAAAAATAGATATAATCAAAGATATTTTGAAGAAATAACCCAAAAAAAAAAAATTAAAAAGACCCTGCCAAGCAACTACCGACCCGTCGCATTGCTTTCAGTAATTTCAAAAGTAATGGAGAAAGCTATTAACCAACAACTCCTAAAGTATCTGGAAGGGCTTAACATTATCAGCGACCATCAATACGGTTTTCGTAAGACCAGATCAACAGGTGACCTTCTGGCATATGTCACCCATCTTTGGAGCAACACCATCGAACATCATGGAGAATCCCGGGCTGTTGCACTGGACATCTCTAGGGCTTTTGATCGTGTTTGGCACGATGGGCTTTTAAGTAAATTGCGATCCTACGGTATGCCTAATGGATTTTGTTTATGGTTAACCAGCTTCCTTAAGAACCGTTCTCTGCAAGTGGCGATTGACAGGTTTCTCTCAGACACCTTCACCATCAATGCCGGTGTTCCTCAAGGGTCCATATTGTCGCCTACCCTCTTTTTACTGTATATTAACGACCTTCTAGTGAAAACCCAAAATCCAATTTATAGCTTTGCTGATGACAGCACACTTGTCTCATCTTTTACCTTGACTCCCCAAACATCCGCTGCTGACGCACATCTTCGCAGGCAGCATGAAGTATTGCGCCTCAACAATGACCTGGAAGAAATTTTGGCATGGGGTGACAGTAACCAAGTCGAACTTAATGCTAAGAAAACCCAGGCAGCAGTCTTCACCAAAAAGGTTAACATTGCAGAACCGGATATAGTCATGGCAGGACACGCAATTCCCCTGGCACCGTCTATTAATTTGCTGGGGGTCAATCTGGGAGGTAATATGTCTTGGCATGATCACGTTGCCGCAATTGCCAAGGCAGCTGCACAGAAACTTGGTGTACTTTTCCGCACCAAAAGGTTGTACACACCTCATCAACTTTTGACACTCTACAAAGCCCAGATTCGACCATCATTAGAATATTGCCCTTATGTCTGGAGCTCTGCACCCAAGCACACCCTTCGGCTACTGGATTCCATTCAAAGGAGAGCCGTTCGTCTGATCGGCGACCCCGAGCTGACCAAGACCCTCGATAGCCTGGAGCATCGAAGACAGGTTGGTGATTTGGCTCTCTTTTACAGATATTTCCATGGCAGGTGTTCGACTGACATTGCCCACTTGATTCCACCCAGAGCAATGCAAAACAGAAATACACTGCGAACCACTGCCGCTCATCCATATGTTGTTCAGCTTAGTACTCCTCGAACTTCATTGTTCAAGAATTCTTTCATTTGGAGAACGTCATCTTTGTGGAATGATCTTCCTGAGGTCGTGTTTCCCAATGAATACAATCTTCAATGTTTCAAGACCAACGTTAATCGCTTTTTTCGCACTCGCACCGCTCCCAGAGCGCCCTAAAGGATTTTTCCTACAGTGCAGGTGTTTTATCATAAAAAAAAAAATCGATATAGTATATTACATAACAAGTGATGAAAGTGATACTTTTCAAATGAGGAGACATTTGATAGGTATACATTACATTTTATGCATTAAGACTTGTAGTGATTGTCTAAAAATAAGTGAAAAACGGGAGATTTTTGAAATAAAAATGTGCATCTGTAACAATAGTTCTGTAGAAATATATTTTGGTATTATACCTTCAATTTTCGCACCATTTCGTGCAATCTTAAACTTTGGGATAAATGTTTTGATTTAAATTAAAAACAAACTGATCAACAAATTTGATCTGACAGATTTGCATATTTCTGATTTATATTCATAACCTCACTTCTGTCAAGTGTCAGAAAAGACTCGTAAAATTTATAACATGTAAATGTTGTTTTTTTGTAATTGGCCATTGTGATTGGTCAGTTTCATTTCCTACCTAGGATGGATATGAAATCATATCCGTTTGGTTAACTGGAATAGCCCACTTTTCTAATCACTTTAGTGTAAAGGAAACAGCAAATTTCCATGTGGGAGAAGAAAAACGTATTTGTCGATTTTTTATTAATTTAACCGATACGGTTTTTTTTTGGTGGTAATATGGAAATATTAGTTACCCTAAAACCGACAATGGATTTTTTATAAGTAATGGTACATTTTTTCTATAAATTATTCTTATAAATTTTACTTTTTACCGTAATTCTTCCTTTTTCGTTACAAGCTGTTCCCCTTTGTTGATTTTATTTTTTAATGTTTAAGCAAAAAACCTCGCAAAAAAACCTTTTACTATTTTTCTTTAACTGATGTAATTTTGTTTTGCCTCCGGCTTTTTTTCCGGATCAAAGGACTGTTAAATAGGCAGAACCTTTTTTACAAAAACCTTTTTAATAAAAGAAAATTCAAGTGGCAAATTGTTTACTTTTTAAGGTATTTTTTTTTGTACGGGAGCGGGAGGTAGAATTTAAACGAGCTATAAAAAATCATTTTTTATATAAAATCAAACTGAATTCAAATTATTATTACCTACCTATACTAAAAGTATATAAATTAATAAATTAAATATTCTATAAAAATTGTCTAAATTTTTTTGTGCATATTTTTCTGTCTTGTTATATTTCTCGAAAAAATTATTTTCTTTTAATACTCCGTTTTTGTTACAAAAATTACTAGAACCCTTATAATTCCCTTAACCTATTGCAAACTCTACACGATCATTCAGCCTTACAGTTTTGATAAAGGAATGACAGTAATATTGACCTTATAAGGTCTGCTTATTATTTTGGTTAGTATTTTAAGAAGAAAAACACCAACATACTTTTAATTTCTAAGAATATAAAAAAATAGTAAAAATACAGAATTTGTTATTTTGAAAATGCGAAATGTTATTATAGACTTACCTTTCTAGTTTGTGGTAAGGTAAAAAAGTACCTGTACCTGAAAATTTCCATTTTTCCTGCTTTTGTAACTTATCTACTTATTCTCATCGTCTCTCCTCTCAATAATTGACATGTCTAGTTATTAGCCAGTATTTATATTGTCATCTTATATAATTTTAATTAATTTAATCGCTTCACATGTCTAATAGGTGGTCCTTGTATACTCATCAAAATACCTTTCAATTAAATGAAAACGCGTTTTTAATATATCTTAATTATCATCAAAGTATATCGACTTATCTTCTTAATTAAGCCTTAATACATACATAAATATTTAATACATTTTTTTAAATTATATTATTGCCGATGTCCAGTGTTGGACTCGGCTCTGCCAATAAGTGCTTTGAACGCCTCCCTCGTGTAAAAGTAGTACTAGTAAATAATAAAGTTTATGTGAAACGTAGCGGTAGCATGCTTCTTTAAAGAACTAATCAGGTCAGGTGTTGTCGAAATTTAATGACGTTTACGACATCAAGGCCCTAGAAACTATGAAGTCAAAAATTAGTTTCCTCTCGATTGGGGATTTTTTGCGGGAGCGTGGCTCGTACCTATATTTTTATGGCCATTAACGAGTTATTTTAGTAATTTATTTCGGGGCCACGCCTAAAATTCATTTAAAATTCACCTAACTACTATAAAATTTCAAAAATTAAATTATCTATTTTTCTCCCCCTCTGCATGGTTGGATTAAATTTGTTTTTGTAAATGTTTTTTTAGTTTTTTTTTTGATATTCCTAATCTTTATTTAACAAAAAAAACATTTTTTATATTTGTAAAAAATATGAATATTGGTGTCAATTCAAAATTTTAACAAGCCAAGAATACATTTTTAAAAATTTAAATTAAGAGTCCAAGCGTGGGACGAAAAATTAGATTGCAATTAGACTTTTAGACCCGAGCTCCTAGGCTTAGGGGGGGGGGGGGGCTGCAGCACGGCAGCCCCCCTAATTACGCCACTACGTTGGTGCTTTGCCTCGGTAAAAAAAACCCTTCACTGAAGTAATGCCGTGTTAAATATAATTTTTTTTTGCATTTTTTATAAACTAGATAATAAACGAGTACTATAAATGCATATTCGACCTATCTCAATTTGGTCACAAAATATGGCCGCAATTAAGGTCCATGAATAGCATATGAGATCCACTTGCCCCGTTCTCATGTAAACGAAGTTTAATACGGCCGCCGTCCCACGAGGCGCAATTAGACGGTTTGTTAATTAAACCAGAGAGCTGACAAAACGTTCGGTAATGTGGTCATTAACGTAATGGCGGTACAGTTCGGCCCTTTGTACGTCTTTTATCCGGACGTGTATTTAATATTTACAGAAATGTAATTAATTAAGATAACGAACTAGTTTTAATTAATTTCGACTTGTTAGATACATTTAATTAACCTCGGCGTTCTTTTCCAGGTTGGCTGGAAATGGTACGGAATTTGATTGGATTTTCCCAGAATCTCTGGAGAATAAAAATATCAAAATATTTTATGTTCATTTGGTGCGGTTTTGTACCGTATGTCAGTTTGACAATTATTTTTTTAAGCCAGTCCTACTTGCCATGCTTACAGATTAGACAGATTGTTTTCGTTTTGCATAATTTCAGTAGTGCAGTTGCGGGGCAGTCACTTTAAAGAACGCGCACCCAGTGGCGTATATTTAATATCGTTTTATTTATTGATTTATGATGCAAATTTATAGGAAAACTAATAAAAAGAGTAATATTTTATAGTATTTTCTATTATATACTTGTCTGTTCCGTTTTCCTTTTTTTAGAACAACAAAAATATAACCCAATGCAATAAAATATTTTTACAACAAAAACAAAAAACAATTAGGTATTTATTTTTAAAGAAAAAAATTCAAGTAAAAATTTTATTGAAGAAGTGTGATGATTTATAATTAAAAAAAAATAGTGCGGAAAGAAACGAGAATGCCTTTTATTATGAATATTCAAAACGGCACTTAAGAAGGAGTATTTCAAAACCTAAGAATTTGCACTAAAAACTGCTCCTAGATCTACGTTCCTAAAATACATGATTTCTAAAAAAATCATCAATTTTCGATATCGATATTTACTTTATTTTTTATCATGAAAAACCGAGCCCGAAAAACGCTAGTTAGTCATACATAGGTAGATCTAATGTTAAAATTTTGGATTGACATCAATATTCATATTTTTCACAAATATAAAAAATATTTTTTTTTAATAAAAAGCCAGCTAGGAATATCAAAAAAAAAAAATTAAAAAAAAAACATTTTCAAAAACAAATTTTAATAATTTTAATGAAATTTGTTAGTAGTTAGGTGAATTTTAAACGAACTTTGGGCGTGGCCCCGAAATTTAAGAATTATATTTGCGCCTACCGTTGGGTCGGTGGTCAGTTATTATTTATTTGGCAATCTGCTGCGGTGTGTTTTATCTGAAGCAAGTTAATTTAAAATTGGTAAAACATGAAAATGGTAAAATTTGAAAACAATGAACTAGTAGATATGGTGCTAATTTACGGTGAATGTCGTCAAAGTGCGGCTGCTGCTTCGAGATTATACGCAGAACGCTTTCCCTTGCGGGCTCATCGTACACCCAGAAGTTTTCTTAATGTTATTCAACGGGCAAGTTAGGCAGGACCGTATAGTGTAATAAATGAATGCAAGTACATACCTTATTTTTGAGTTTTGTGAAAAGAGGTATTTAAAAATGTTGTTTATTTTAATGCCTTCTATACATAGCTAAAAAAGAAGTATCAACTTAGGAATACTCCTGTATTGAAACTTATCCACAAACATTTAAATACTGTAAAACTAAACAAAAACCCGAAAGCGGACTGCAATCGTTAGTACTACTAAAAAAAATCATTACTTCCTTGACTATTCCTTTAAATCTAGGATTTACGTCAATATCTCAAAAGATCGTAATTAAAAGCAACTTATAAATGAGTTATGGAGATTGCAAATTATCGCGTATCGATAGAATCTTTCTCATGCACGAGCCGGGCTCTTGCCAAGTTTATTTCCAATCGGAAATCCTGCTTAATGTTTATTATCTCGTAATGACCGACCGGATCGGAACGACTTATCGTGTGGATTCAGTCTGCATACTGGAATTAACTGGGTTTACTAGCCAATCGGGAAGAGTGCCAATTCTTAAGGATTACCAACTAGTTTTTGTGTGAATTAAAAGATTAAGATAGACAGTCGGGGATAGCCCCAATAATTACAGAGGAAGAATCCTTTCGTTTCGTCAGATCCATCCCTAGGCGCGTTTCGCCATATCATGGCTCATCAGTAGAGCTAGGATCCGAAAGAAAGGAGAACTCAAAGCTACTTATGCAGCACTTGGTGGGACACACCGATAAGACATCTGTGTCGTTGTTAGACACTCTTGAGCCTACCAGCACCTCTAACAAACTTATAGAAATAAGTAAAAATGTTAAGAGGAAATCACTTGTAAAGACATTCGTCGCAATTACAGAGGTCCCGCTAGGCAGCGCCGTCAATAATATTTAATTTTCGTATAAAAACTCATTTTTATCTTTTTTTTAATGTGCTACCTTCTCTAACCAGTATTTAGTCCAGGCGAATAGGCTTGGTGAATTGTTTAAATAAGAAAGCCAATTCGTTATTTGTATTTTGCATTCCAGAAATAAATCAAGTGAGGCGGTAGGACTGACTTTGTTATAAGTCTATTTCGGTGTCGGCCATAGGCGCACAAAAATTGTGCATTCAATTATTTATGATAAATAACCAAAGAAAAAAAGAGATTATTTAATAAAGAAGGATCTATTAGCTATAGCAAATTTACACAAACATCGTTTTATGAAATATGCCGTGCAAGATATAGCTGAAAAACTTAGTGTAACTGTGCTGCGCACACCGCCATATCATTGCGAACTAAATCCTGTAGAACTTATATGGGCGCCAGTAAAAGGATTTGTAGCAAGACACAACATGACATTCCAAATAAAAAACGTTAAGCTACTGTTTGATCAAGCTATTAAGGAAGTGACACCAGAGAACTGGCGAAAAGCAGTCGATCATGTCATTAAAGAAGAGGAGAAACTGTGGAATCATGACTACCTGATCGATCGCACCGTCGACCCGTTAATTATAACGACAAGAGGAGATGACGAAGAATATTATGATTTTTTATAATTTAATTTCAGTATAATGTATTTTTTCCATTTTGGATTTTTTTATAATGTTTAATAAAAAATAAGTATAGCTAATACTATATATACATAATGCACGCCTTGGTCACACCGTTTTCAGTGTTTGCGAATAGATAATAACAGGCAAAAACTATAAATTGACAGGATGGTACTACCTGCACTTGATGAAAATAAAGAATTTTGCAATGAAGTCAATGCCAAACTATGAAAGCGGCTTAAATATTCGTTGGGCCACTCTGTAGTACCTTTGCATACCTAATGAGCTTTTATTACTCTACACCTTTCTGAAATAGACTATATATAGTTGAGGTTTTGTTCACTAAACACTTGTGTATTATTTCGCTTAGTGTTCGCATTATATAAAAAACTTTGGCCTTTTTAGGTTTACCTGTTTGTAAAAGTTCGTAATAAAAATAGATAAGTGTTTCGACCGTGTGAGAATAATTCCCATGTGGTTTTGGAGGTTATGGAAGAATTATTGTTAAATTGTAGTGCTTGATAATCAAACCGAACCTACCATGATATAAGATATCAAACGCGAAAATATAATGAATCTTAACTGGGCTGGTTTGCCATTAATTGCATTTATTTTCAGGTATTGAAAAAAGCGAGATTACCCATTTTTTTATATAATATAGGTAAATATGCTTTGGATAAATACCAATTTTTATTTAGATATAGGTAGTAAATACAGGGTAATTCCTAAGTTGATACTTATTTTTTAGCTGTGTATAGAAGGCAATAAAATAAACAACATTTTGAAATACCTTTTTTCAAAAAACTTAAAAATAGGCGATATGCAGAAGTAACAAATCGAAGTGCGGGCCTGGTCATCAAAACCTAGCCTGCTATACTTTATGTTGTTTGTCTTATCTTTTATTAGTCATGCACGTGTTGGTGGTGAGTTATTTGGCAATACGCTGTGGTGTGTTTTTCTGAAGCAAGTTAATTTTAAATGGTGACACGTGAAAATGGTAAAATTTGAAAACAATGAACTAATAGATATGGTGCTAGTTTACAGTGAATGTCGTCAAAGTGCGGCTGCTGCTTCGAGATTATACGCAGAACGCTTTCCCTTGCGGGCTCATCCTGCACCCAGAAGTTTTCTTAATGTTATTCAACGGGCAAGTTAGACAGAACCGTATTTGATCCATAGTGTAATAAATGAATGTAAGTACCTTATTTTTGAGTTTTTTGTAAAAAGGTATTTGAAAATGTTGTTTATTTTAATGTCTTCTATACACAGCTAAAACAGAAATATCAACTTAGGAATCACCCTGTATAATTATTAGTAATGGTAATGTAGTATAAACTTAATGACATTACAACAACCCCGTCAGTTAAAAATATCCAAACAAAAACATCCTTTGTGTACTTGTTGCAAAAGCCTTTGCACTTTGATCCAGTCAGTGCCCCAATTACTTACTTTTATGGATACCTCTAGCTAGAAAGGCAATTTACATGGTAATCAGGACTATGGCAAAGTCGAGCATGCTAACGCCAAAGTTTTTGCAGCAGGAAAGCTATTAAACCGGCCATCAAAAAGTGCACTAGCTTCTACGTCATGATTGTCACAACAATGTTTCTCGCCAAGTTATGTTAATAGTATATTACATAATAAGTGATGAAAGTGATACTTTTCAAACGAGGTGATATATGAGGAAAATCTCCGAGTTTTAGAATAATCACTTTCACACGAGTAATATACACTATTTTTCCTACGACCACAAAGAATTATTAAAAAAGCCTTTGATTTGTGAAAAAAATATTTCAACACTAGTGTTGAAATTATCATACGTAGGACTATGTTCCACTTAATATCTGGTTTCATAGTTTGTCAATAGACTTTTCCTTTATTTGTAGTATAACTTTTTTATTTTTTCATATTTTATATATCATCGGAAGAACTAATCCTGGATTGACTTCTAGATTAACCAGAATAAATTTTTTAAAATTTAATCAAGGAAAGATGCATTAAATATAAATTTTAAAAATCCACCCAAAAAAGAAAATTTCAATTCAAAATAATTCTATAAATTATTTAATGTTTTTATAAAAAAAAATTAAATACTCCTAAATATTTTTTTTCAACACGCGTGTGATATACGCCGCTTTCTAGCCAAATTAACAGTGCTTTTTTTCTCATTTTCATAGGTGGTCGTAGGAAAAATACATTGAAAGCGGAAATTTTAAAAATGTCGTTGTTTTTATACTTTTGACTTTGCAGAAACATTTATGACGGTTATTCTGTAGACGAGAGTAAAAAAGTTAAAACACACGCAAAGGTCCATTTCGGGAAAGCTTTCAAATTTGACCGGAAATTGTAGTTCTTGTACCAGAACCGAAAATGGACTTTTGCGAGTTTAAGGCGACCCTCAGTCACCCTTTTAAATCTGAAACTGTTTTTTGTTTTAGATTATTGCATTTGTTAGATTGAGAAATATTTTATTTCCGGCTTTTATTTTATATATTTTGGTAACGGAATCGATAAAATTTTTCTCCTGTTGTGCTGTAATGAATATACAAGGTGATTCCTAAATTGTACTTTTTAGCTGTGTATAAAAGGCATTAAAATAAATAACATTTTCAAATACCTTTTTTCAAAAAACTCAAAAATAAGGTACTTACTTACACTGATAAAAAATACGGTTCTGCCTAACTTTCCCGTTGAATAACATTAAGAACACTTTTGGGTGTAGGATGAGCCCGCAAGAGAAAGCGTTCTGCGTATAATCTCGAAGCAGCAGCCGCACTTTGACGACACTCACCGTAAATTAGCACCATATCTACTAGTTCATTGTTTTCAAATTTTACCATTTTCACGTGTCACCAATTTATAATTAACTTGCTTCAGAAAAACACACCGCAGCGGAATGCCAAATAACTCAGCACTAATTGCATGACAAATAAGAGATAAGACAAACAACATAAAGTATAGCAGGCTACGTTTTGATGACCAGGCCCGCGCTTAGATTTTTTACTTCTGTATCTCGCCTATTTTTAAGTTTTTTATAAAAAGGTACTTTAAAAAGGTTGTTTATTATAATGCCTTCTATACACAGCTAAAAAAAGTATTAACTTAGGAATCACCCTGTATATACAAAAACTGAATATAATTTGGTGGTATTTTTACTTTTAGACAAAATATGTTTTATACCCACTCTTTATACCACACTACACTAAAAAAATATTTTCATCGTTAACATATATGTGGTTACCAGTTACCAACTTACCCGCTTACTAATAAATATTTTCTTTTTCAGGTAAGTTTAGTAGTAAGCCGCCTCGATTTACAAAATACTTTGACAACTCACCGGCCTTTATTGGTAAGTAAAAAATATTAAATCTCATTTTCACATACCAAAAAATAACCTCGATAACCCCGTTTTTTAAATTTAGCTGTTCCTATACACAAATTAAGTAACTAATCAGTAATCACTAGGCTTTAGATCGGGATTTTCGAGTGGCCATAAATCTATTCAGTCGTTAATGTCTATGCCCACAATTTCGTTTTATTATTACAGCCTATTTGTTACTTTATAATAGTTAAACGTTTATGTAGATACAACTGGACGTACATGTTTTATTGCGTTTAAACGAATTAAATCGATTACTGGGATTGGTATTGGACGATAACAAAATTAAATTTGGAATGTTAAAGAAACTATAAAAAAATCTATTAAAAAAACACTTAATAATTAAATTATTATATACAAAGAGAACTTTTGCTACCACTTTTGGAATTACATTTGAACTGCATTTACTCTATTTTGTATGTTTTTCTCAAAAAAGGGTGAATTTTATCTTTGAAATACTTCAAACAATTTTTCTTTCTCGTGTTGATCATATACTCTCTTATTTCGAATAAATACAATCCCAATTTAAAGAAATATGTTTCCAAGCAGCAGAAATCATAATAGATCTTTATGTATTTTGTATTGGCGAAAACTAAAATTACTTTTTCTATTCGGTAGTTATTTTCTTTACTTTAAGGGAAAAAACCTTCATTGTCCTAGTCCACAACAGCACAATACCGAAACCCTCGAAAGAACATTATATGCCCAAATTGCGTGTAAGATTAGGTTTTGTTTCATCCCTTTGTTGGACGGATTTATAAGAGAATATGTATCCCTGCTTTTACCTTTTATGAAACGGAATACGCAAAGCACGTATCTTGTAGATTTAATTTTCTCTCTGCGTCGTATTTAAAGGATATAAGAAAACAATTTTTTTAAAAACTGGATACACAAGTCACTATTAAACGTTGTACCATCAGTTGTTTCAGATATTTTTTTCAGTTTCCCTCGTTCTCATTATCGAAGACTCTGCACGATCATTCAAACTGATAGCTTTGATAAGGGCATGACAGTAATACTCATGGTGTAATGGCAAAAATTCAAGAATTGATGGCCAAACTGATGTAATTGATATCATTAAGGAGTTAAGGACTGCTTTGAATAATCGTGTATGGTCCATATAATATAGACCCGGTTCACGGGGGTTTGTCAACGTGACAACGTTGCATCTGTTATATTTGCGATCTGGTGGTCGTTAATTAATCAATTGTAACGAGCAGGTGTCGGAAACGTAGATTGTTTTCGGCATGCATTATTTAAAGTGGGCTTTTTGCATATCACATCCACCATTTTCAGTGTTTGTAAATGGATAACAATAGGCAAAACCCATAAATTGACCCAAACTTGGGTGGTACTAGCTGCACTTGATGAAAATAAAGAATTTTGCAATAAAATCAAAATTATGAAAGTGGCTTAAATATTCGTTGGGTCACTATTTAGTTCCTTTGCATACCTAATGAGCTTTTATTATTCTTCACCTTTCTGAAATAGACTATAGTCTGACTAATCGTGTAGGGTCTACAAATCACTCAGAACTGCCTGTCTAAATGATTGTGTACCTTATTATAAGTAATGTAAACGTAAAAAATCACTACTTTAACTTGATAAAGTTGTCATACTCCGTTTCTACCTTCACCTGCTGTTAATATAATGGAGCCGTGTATGGCTGTATGTGCCGACAAACTACTCTAAATCATTTTTATAATATCCCTAAATTAAACCGAGGGCCCTCGGTGCCGGAAATAGCCCATTGGCACACGTCGAGTCACTTCATTTAAATATGTGCCACGCGTTGTCTTACATTTCAGGGGTGAAACTTTATAATACCAGAGAATTATTTGTTTGTATGATTGAGTGGTTTGTTCAGTATCGAATTTAAATTTTTTAAGCCGACTCTAGTGAAGCAAAACTTGACTCGAGTGTTACGCTCCAAAAAAACCTTATCCTTAACCAAGTATAAGTCTATTTCAGAAAGGTGTAGAGTAATAATGGATCATAAGGGATGCAAAGGGACTACAGAGTGACCCAACGAATATTTAAGCCACATTCATAATTTGCCATTGATTTCATTGCAAAATTTTTTATTTTCATCAAGTGCAGGTAGTACCACCCGGGTTTGGGTCAATTTATGGGTTTTGCCTATTTTTATTCATTCACAAATAATAAAAATGGTGTGATAAAGGCGTGCATTATGTACATAGTATATAGTATAGGTACACTTATTTTTTATTGAACAATATAAAAGAAATACAAAATACACATTATACAGAAATTAAATTATAAAAAATCATAATATTCTTCGTCATCTGGGGAACTGTCATCTCCTCTTAACGTTATAATTAACGGGTCGATGGTGCGATCGATCAGGTAGTCAAGATTCCACATTTTCTCCTCTTCTTTAATAACATGATGGACTGCTTTTCGCCATTTCTCTGGTGTCACTTCCTTAATGGCTTGATCCAACCGTAGCTTAACGTCTTTTATTTTGAATGTCGTGTTGTGTCTTGCTACAAATCCTTTTACTTGATTTAGTTCGCAATGATATGGCGGTGTGCGCAGCACAGTTACACTATGTTTTTCAGCTATATCTTCCTCGGCATATTTCAAAACGATTTGTGAATTTGCTATAGCTAATAGTTCCTTCTTCATCAAATTATCTTCTTTTTTTCTTTAGTTAGTTATCATAAATAATTTAATGCACAAAATTTACGTGCGCCTATGGCCGACACCGGAATTGAGCCGAACTGGACGGAATTTCTCATTTTATTACTCTACACCTTTCTGAAATAGACTATAGCACTTGTAATTTAACATTGAATACAAGTTTAATTTATTGGATGTAAAAAAGAGTTACTATTTCAATCAAGAACTTAATAATACGATACTCGTGAGAAGTTTGCTTTAATCGACTCTACATAATTATTTGTTTTAACGGCAACTTATGCTCTTTGACTTCAAGTTTTATTTTGCCCCGACTTATTTGAGTCAATACAGCACTCGTTTACCTCGCCCTCCAGAGCAAATTATGTAAAATAATTATTTATATTTATTAATAAAAACGGTTTATGTTGATCTTGATAATATTTGAATTAACTTAATAATAGCCGTAGTAGACTAAATAGTTTTATAATAGAAGTTTCAGGTCACGCGCCTATAATTGGGAGTCGAGCCCTATAAATATAACAGAAGTGAAACAGTGTATAGTATAACCGACCGACATAGTATACTTACTAGGTTTTTTAAAGTTGTTTATAACCCATCAGACAGATTTAAAGGCCGTTTGAAAATAAATACGGTTTATTTGGAAGGAGTTCACTAGGAAAGTGGTTTCGATTATAGGCAGTTAGGAGTAATTTACTATCAGCATTGCTTTTTATTAGATTTGAGGCTTGTGTAGAAAGAAAACATGCTATTTTTTAATTTTTTACCTATTTTTACTCAGTGGCGGCTCGCGGTCTTAAAAAATGGTGAAGAGCTAGGTATAGTGCGGGTACTTAAACAAACATTGACTAAAAACCCGTGTAACAAAACTTCTCTCTTATCCTCATCTGTCCAGCGACTGAATGGAGTTTCCAACAAATTACAAACTATGTCATTAATTGGATTCATTTTTAAAACACACAACTTGGCAGGTAGTTAGTACGTACACTATTGAATTAACTGAAAAATAAAAACAAAACTTTTTAATCAAACAGTAAATCACGTAAAAACGATATCTATAACCGTAAGTTTCGCGAGCCTCAAAATAAATACCTTAAGATTAGGCAAACCAATGCTAAAACAATGGTGCATACGACTGATCTATTTTTAAATTGCCCTTCATCCTAACGCAAATTGTTACATGCTGTTTGCGTGACTGACGTCACGTAACCATAGCAACCGGTGAATATCAAAGCCATGTTGGGCGTTTGGTTTTCAGTTGCTTTGAGCCACGGTTGACTGGGGCGCGCCAAAATGCACGAGTGTTTATGATTATTGTCCATCGGAGTTAACCGTGACCCTATTATGCCTGGCTACATTTGGATTATTAATTTGAACATAATTTTTTTTAAGGGCTAAAATGGTAGCTGTATTGGTACATTAATATTTAATATTGTCGAATAACTTTCCTCCTGGTTTTATTTTTTTTCACCTACTTAACCTGACGAACCGCCACTGTTTTTAATATGATGTTTGTTTGATGTTTGAAAATTCAAAATTTTTAAAACTATTTTTTTAAATTTAGTTAATGCCATTATTAGGGAATCCAAACCACGTGATTCAATATGGCGGTTGGCTGGTAAAAAGCATTGAGTCACCAGTTAAATGCCACCAGCAACATTATTTTTAGGGTCACGTGCACCAATTACAAAGCAGTATTTGCCAGCCAGCCGCCATTTGGACACATCGTTGGATTGCCTAATACAAGGATAACCGATCAATCATTGGCTGTCGAAATGTCACTTCACGTGTTTAAGTCCTGTAAATTACATGGCAGAGTCAAAATCAATCATAAAAAATACAATGACGTATGTGTCTACGGAGATATTGTTGCAACGTTTGACGGCCCGTCACTCTCGAAACCTGCGTGACGTCATTAAAAAATTAGGAATGGAATATTACTTAGACGTTACTTACAAATAAAATATTAGTTATTTTAAGTTATGTAGCAGCTTTTTAGTTATCTCTCCGCCGTCGCCTACGTCATTGTACTTTACATAATTGTGTGTGACTTTACAGAAGTCATACCATCAAAATGTCATCATAGGAAATCCAAATCACGTGATTCAATATAGTGGCTAATGACAAAAAGTATTGAGTCACCCGGTAATTTTCACCAACAATGTTACATACCATAAAAGCAGTATTTGCCATCAGTCGCCATTTTTGACACATCGTTAGATTGCCTAATTGACATCTACTCACCTAAAATTATCAATAACGTCAAAAATTTCAGACATTTTAATTAAAATTTAAGTCCAAGACAACGTGCAATTAATAAGAATACTGAAACAAACTTCTTGTTCTTGATTAATTTGTTATTTTTACAATTAAATTACCCCATTTCGGGAAAACCCAATCTACCTAGTTTGTTCTTCCCTACAGCCTATAAATTTATAGGCTGTAAAGTCGAGATTACCTCTAATCGCAATACAGCCCAAAATAAACAATTTTCCATTTCCGAATAGCAGGTTATCTCGATTTCCCTTCTTGTCCGTTCCTCGGACGTTTCAAAGGGAGCCGTTTTCCAGTTAAGACCTTTGAATATGGATTAGGTTTTCGTAAGTTGCAGAAATCCTGAAATTGGGATCCTAGTTTGATTAAGGAACGGTAATGTAACGAAATTAGCTGCTGAAGAGAATTAGCCTGGGTCGTATTATTTAAATTACGGATTGTATCCGTATATACATATTTCTTTTTCCTATGCAGTTACCATAATCGCAGTATGTCAATGAGTAGTCGTAATGGCATGGGAAACGGAAATATGCTAGTCTTACTACAGCTACCTGGTATACATGAATTTCGAACTTACCAGCCTGTGTCATCGGGTAAGTCTTTGATGTGTGTTCCAAGCGTTTCAATAATTTTTGGAAGTATATACCGGGTGTCCCATTATGGATGGTCACCGGCCGTATCTCGGAAACTACTGGGCATAGAAACTCGGGAAAAAAAATGATAACTAAAGTGTCCATGAGAAAATCCTGGAAATAATTAAGTTCCGCATTTTGCCGCAAGGAGGCGTAATTGAAAAGTAAATTTTAAAATTTTACATATCTCCGAAAATTCCACATTAAGGTATATCTTTGATAACACCGTTAAAAAGCTTGGACAATTATGCATCATTTTGGTCCTATGCTCATTGGCGTACCGGTTTTAATAAGAGGGGGGAGGAAGCTGTTGAAAGTGTAATCATTTAAATCGCTGTAACTTATAAACGACTTATCCGATTTTAGCAAACTAAAGACTGTTTGGAAGAGAAATGTATGCACTTTCACCAATCGTATTTAGTTGTCCATAATAGTTCTCAAAAAAAATGCTAGAGGGCGCAATTTGTAATAACACATTTTTTGATTTTACTCCGAAATAATAAATCATACGGTATCATTATGGTACCATAATCGAAAAGTAGATGAAATTTGCTAGAAAAAATATTTACACCGCAGCTCGATATCTCCGTTCGTTTTAGCGTTATCGCCAATAGAATAATTTTTAAAACTTGAAATGAAGAGGCGGTTATATATTTTTTAGAAAAAAATTGGTACGCCACTGATATTTTTCCATGTGGATATTATTTCTGATTAGCCTGGTTTATTCTGCCGAAAAATGGCCTCTTGCGTTTTTCTCCTCAGGTACACCGTTCTTAATTAAAATAATTAAATTATCTCTACTATTTATTATTATTAACATTGATAATGAAAAATTTTGTTTTATAAAAATTGTTGGAAATGACCACCTTCACTTAAGAGGCAAGCTTCCGAACGTCTAATTTAATTTTCATTATGATGTTTTCTCCTTGGTTTTCTTGCTATTTAGTTTTTGTTCTTGAATCAAACACTTTTTTTTATCAAGCACGTATTATTTCCACTTCCGTCACGCCGCGACGTAAACAACTTGTTCGTCTGGTTAATACTAAATCAATTATCTTCCGGTGCAACAAAGTCGAAACCAATAAGAGGCCAGCGGCTCAATCACAAGACAACTTCTATTTCGGAGAATTTTGTATGCGAGTATTTGCAAGTAGGTAAAATAAATTATGAAAATGTGAGGGTAAATAATATTTTATGCGACAGTTAAAATCCCTTATAGTAAAAAGTTGCAAAAGGATACTGTTACAGTAACACAAAAAAATTAACAACAGCTATATAGCTTTGATAACAATATGCATGTCTGTGCATACAGGGTGGCCCATTTGTCTGACAAAGTAATATGGACATTATATTCAATTACATTTGTTTTGACTTTGCTAGTCATGGCTAACTACAAAAATAAAAACTATAGTTTTTTTTACAAATATTTAAATAAACATCAAAATATTGGCAAAACTAGTAAATTTAGGTATAGATATAGTCTTTCTCTATGTGTTTTTCCCTTTTTTTTTAGTGGTCTTTATCCTTTGTATGTCTTAAAAGAAACTCGCCCTGACAGACCCGAGTGGCGTGAAGCGTGTATCCCTGTTTGATTGTTCTTTAAAAAAAAAAGTTTCTTCTCCTTTTCTACTTTGTGACTGGCTGTATGGCTAATTAGCCAAATGCCAATATTAAAAAAAAAAAGGTATAGATATGACGTAACAATAATAAAAGATACTTACAATATCTATTAGACGAGCCTAATAAATATAGGGTGTTTCATTTGAAAGAATAGAGTTATTGTATTTTAAAATTTTGTATATTTGGAGGTCAACAGAAAACACCCACTACAAAATTTTAGGTACTTAAATATTTTAGACAGTTGTTCTATCCTTAAACTTAAGAGCTTACAAGAAATTTTCGATTTTCAATACTCTTATTGAGAAATATAGGTAATTTTTTACTATCATGTTTTTTCCATAATTTCAAGAATTTAGCATTTTGTTTGGCAACGTTGCAAAAAATTAAAAAACTAAATATGGCGTCATATGGATAAGTCTATAAAGAAATAAAAAATGGTAAAATATATAGGGTGTTCCATTTAAAAAAAATGTATCTTTTTATTGTCCTACTTTTCTGGACCATCCTGTATGTTTAAAAATAATTTTAGAATATATATTTTTTAAACCTCACAACTTTTATAAAAACTTTTTTTTGATATCTTTAATAGTAGAGCCGGCATGTTACTTTGTCAGACAAATGGGCCACCCTGTATACTAATCAGTCGGCATTATTAACTTAACCATACTTTTTTTCGGTGCAATCGCTCTTTTTTTTTTAAATATATGCAACAAATTTTTCTTAATACACACCTGTTAAATCCATAAAATGTTTGGTTATTATTATTAATGATCAAGTACCAGATCGGTAATGTAACAACTTTAAAATATTAATAACGACTTAAGCCGAACAAGGGCCGTAGTTTGTTGTTGTCAAATCGCAGGAGGCGGCGTAATAACTCGGAAAACTCGAGAAAGTATCGCAGCTCTCGAATCTTTATGAGCCAAGTGATAAATGGATGTTGGATTTTATAATGGCCGATGGAGCCAGAGAAGTCGGGTCCATGGGCGGGGACCATTAAAAATCGAAAGTTAAAAATAAAAAACTAATAATTTGATGGTGAGGTTATTGACCCAAATTACGCGCCTGCTAGTGTGATCCATCAGCCTTAAAAGTGGCCTCTCAAGTACGACTGTCACAGACATACAAAGTTGCTTATGTGGATCCGATCGCCCTAAAATTAGCTGTGTTAAATTGCGGTTCTTGTTGGTCAGAATTGTTGAGTTTTTTTTTCACCAATGGAATTATCCTGTCTTTACTATTACGGCCCTGGCAATTATTTTTATGATTACTTAAATATTAAAATTACATTACAAGAAGCAATAGTGTTTAGGCCGTTTATTATTTCAATAATATTTACCGTAAGGAAGTTTTTAAAACGAGAAGTAATAATTCTATTATACAGGGTGCGCCAAACTCAGTGGCCTATTAGAAATATTTAAAAAACGACAAAAGATATGTTTTTGAAAATTTAAGTGTGTTCATAAGAGCTAGTGTTCTAGCGTTTAAAAATATTTTTAAAGGGGCGGTGTTGCCAGATCATCTTGAAACTCCTAGCAACTTTGGAATTTTAAATGAGACACCCTGTATATTATTTTACTTTTTGTTTCTGCTTAATAACACAAACGTTTTTTGTATATAATAATCTATGCCTATCCCTTATAGTTTTTGAGATATTAATTATTTAGTCATTGTTTGGGGCCAAAACATGCTAACCAGAAAATCAAATATTTTTGTGATTAAGGCACTTAGAAAGTTAAAATTTTTACAGACGGTTCTTATAGCATGGCCATCTAGGAATTTTGATGATATATGAAAATATTTTTACACAGAGCGTCACAAAAAAATGTAATCTTCGTAATATAAATAAATGCAAAATTCTCAACTTTTTTAAATGGAATACCCTGTATTTTATTTTCTTAACAAATTCTAGTTTATTTATATTTCCTACCAATAAGTATAACATGTTCCTATACCTATCTCTAACCAATTCGAACTTACAAGGGTTTTAAAAAAATTAATAACTTAATATAAAGGTTTAAACATATTTAATAGTAGGCTTTGGCAGAATTTGTTCGGAAACAAATGAAAGAGAAAAAATGTCAACCGAGATGTTAACTTAATTTCCTATATTATCTTATATTTAAAAAATTATTCGTTCTATGGATTTATACGTCACACATTCACATTATTATACTGCAACATATTTCCGATTTCGTTCTATTTTTCTAAATTTTTTTGCTGTCATTGGAGATGAATTGGGATACAATTCATTAAATCGTCTACATGTTCTTAATACAATTTTATTACACTCTCCATGTATAAAAAGTAAATTCAAAATTTCTGCGTTTGAATAAGAAATATTGGCCATTTTAGTCAATAATTTAAAAACACAGATTCAAATCAAAATTCCTAGATGGCCATGCTATAAGAACCGTCTGTAAAAATTTTAACTTTCTAGATGCCTTAATCACAAAAATATTTGATTTTCTGGTTAGCATGTTTTGGCCCCAAAAAATGACTAATTAATTAATATCTCAAAAACTATAAGAGATAGGTATAGATTATTATATACAAAAAATGTGCATAGATTATTATATACAAAAAATGTTTGTGTTATTAAGCAGAAACAAAAAGTAAAATAATATACAGGGTGTCTCATTTAAAATTCCAAAGTTGCTAGGAGTTTCAAGATGATCTGGCAACACCGCCCCTTTAAAAATATTTTTAAACGCTAGAACACTAGCTCTTATGAACACACTCAAATTTTCAAAAACATATCTTTTGTCGTTTTCTAAATATTTCTAATAGGCCACTGAGTTTGACGCACCCTGTATAACATATTATATCTTAAGTTCTATGGTTTTTGACTTTTGATTAGACCGAAATATTGTAAAGCAGAAAGAAATTAATGCTCCCAAGAGAAAAAAAAGGTAACTGGAGTGTTAGTCTAGTTCTGTTACTGTGATGCGCTTATCTTTGTTTCAAGAACAATTTCAAAATTTGATCTGATGATAGTTTCAGGTGAAACACTTTTGGGTCTTTTTTCTTACAAAATATCAAATATCAGTTTGTCTCTTTGAGTAAAAATGGAGCGTAATGATATAAAAAGATAATTTGAAAAAATGTGTTATTATTAGATGACAAAACGTTAATGTTTCTTAAATTGTATTAAATTTCCAAAGCGTAGAAGTATTATTTAAGTATTTAAAATTCCAGATCCGTAATTGACTTCAGTTTGGTATCTATAGAACGAAATGTCGAATTTAAAAACTAATAACGCCATCTTGTAGAACATAAAAAAACGGCTATGAGAAAGTGTTTTTTTTTCTCAAGTTAAGATTCTTCAATTCAGAATTTTTTTTTAGTTTGTCTCTAAATATTTAGAAGCGTAATGATATAAAAAGATAATTTGAAAAAATGTATTATTAGATAACAAAACGTTAAAATTTCAAAAACCTTTAAATTGTGTTAAATTTATAAAGCTTAGAAGTACCTAAAACTGTATTTAAAATTCCAGGTCCGTATTTAAAGAAATTAACTTGAGGTTGGTCTCCGAATTGAAAATTTTTTCTTTCTTTTTTTTTCAAGTGAAAAATAAAGGCGAAAAAAATTAAAAACCAAAATTAACTAATTCGTTTTTTTCCTTACACCATCATTATTACTGTCATTTCTTTATCAAAATTGTTAGCCTGAATGGTAGTGTATGCCATAGACTACCATGCCTTTTTACCGTGATATACAGGACGTTTCACGGTGGATGGAACGTTATACGTTTTTTTCAAAAATTTGGTGGCTCAGATAAACAACCATGGTCTATCGTCTTAAAATATTTTCAGCAATGCGGCGTTGCCGCGTCTTCCCGAAACAGGTAGCAACCGTGAAACGCCCTGTATATGCACGTTTCTTATTCACAAGCCAGCATTTTTGCTGAAGTTTTTATACAGAAGACATGAATGTAAACAATAATGTTATAATTGTGGCTTTTACTCTACCACCTTTCCATTGATGAAAAAAAAATTCATGAAATTTGTTTTTTTATAATTCAGTTTTTAAAAAACCCGCAATTTTACATGAGAAGGGTGGTACGTTTTAATATTGACACCTTGTAGATCGATTAAATTGCCCTAAATGGCTGTTGTTCCAACACGCCAAAAAAACGTATATTTTTAAAATTCATTCGTTTCAAAAAACATTTTTTATTACTCTAATAATATAAGGGAAAACCCCTTTCAACATTCTCCACCACGAAATAAAAATTATAATCTATTTAACGCATATTCATATACCCTGACGCAACGGCCGATGTAGCGTGCAACAATTTCTTTTGAAAACTGACAGGAGAGGAAACTCGGATAACCCAGTTGCGGAAAATAGAAAATTTCCAGGTTTTTCCAGGTTAAAAATGTTGCAATGAAAGCTAATCTTCACTTTACAGACCATAAATTTCAAAGGGGTTGAAATTAAAGGTAAAAAAGAATGACTTGTTGAAATTGCATGTTTTTCATCGTCACGGACGTTTCTACGTATTCTTTGTAACATTTTTGGTTTATCCGGAGTTTGAATTTGCAAGGCAGAACATAAAATTAAAGTTTTATTTAGTGGATAGAAAATGCATGTGCATGTGCCGAAGATTGGAAGCGAATTGGTTCATCCATCCTGTTTAAAATGGTCAGATCAAAACTGTTTTGTAAATTAAAAATAAGCAAGCTTGGATTCGAGTCCAGTTAATTTGCACAGCAATTTTGCACTTCAGTTCGATAATAGTGGATAATATGTCCATATCGCACGAGGAAGTAAATTTGAGCACTCCACTTCCGAGCGCAATATGGACAATCCTCTCGCCTTGTACAGTATACAGGGTGTCCCACCGGGAAACGAATCGATCTATATACATAAAACTATACATAGGAAAATTTTGAAAATTTGACAGTATGCTGATGCTGATGGGGGCGACCGGGCTAAAATATTTTCATAATGTTGGCACTTCCGGTTATACCGGAAGTAAGTGTCAACTTGCTTATTTTAAATGGGATACCCTATATATTATTACATTTTTGCATTCTACGCAAAATTCTAGGCAGATTTTGTATACCATGTCCTATACCTATGTCTAAACGTTTTTGACATATTTGAATTTTTATGTCAAGAATGACGTTTGCAAGCCTTAGAATAATTATCAATTTTTTTTATAAAGAAGCCTTATTTATTTAATTTAAGTGGGATTCCTTGTTATAAAGGACCTGCTTTAATAGATTTTTTATAATATTTTGATAACCATTAATACAGGGTGTTTAAAAAATAAGATTAAAAATAAAGTTGAAAAAACTGCAAAAAGTCTAGATTTTCAAATGGAAACACCGAAATTTTATAATTATTTCTTATATAGCATTTAAAATAAGGGTAAGTTTGTGTTCTAGTTGGCTATGACTCTGTACAATTATATATAGGAGCAACTGAACTTAAAATCTGCTGCAAGATCGCCATATAAAAATACTAAATTCGCTATATTTCGAAAACAAAAAATTTTTGAGATATACAATTTTACACAAACTTACCCTTATTTTTAATGCTAAATAAGAAATAATTATAAAATTTGGGTGTTTCCATTTGAAAATCTAGACTTTTTGCAGTTTTTTCAATTTCATTTTTAATCTTTTTTTTTAACACCCTGTATTAATAGTTATCAAAATATTATAAATCTATTAAAGCAGGTCCTTTATAACAAGGAATCCCACTTAAATTAAATAAGGCTTCTTTATAGAAAATATTGATAATTATTCTAAGGCTTGCAAACGTCATTTTTGACATAAAAATTCAAATATGTCAAAAACATTTAGACATAGGTATAGGACATGGTATACAAAATCTGCCTAGAATCTTGCGTAGAATGCAAAAATGTAATAATATATAGGGTGTCCCATTTAAAATAAGCAAGTTGACACTTACTTCCGGTATAACCGGAAGTGCCAACATTATGAAAATATTTTAGCCCGGTCGCCCCCATCAGCATCAGCATACTGTCAAATTTTCAAAATTTTCCTATGTACAGTTTTCTATATATAGATCGATTCGGTTCCCGGTGGGACACCCTGTATCTTTGCTACGACTTAACTTACGAACTCCCTACTAAAAATTAAAAAATATTATTTAAATCAGGTGTTATAACTTGTGAGAAAATTGATAAAAATAATTGATGAAAAATTCATTTCGTTGGCAAATCCATGGACTAAATTGTAAACTGTAACATATTTGTCAATTTGGGCCATTTCTTATATTTACATGAAGTCACTATCTACCTTTCGCACATTCGGCATTTTACAGAATAACAGACAAAAAGCAATATATTTATTAAAAACAATGAACAATTATTTTTCTAAACCATAGTCAATTGAAGTATATTCTTGGTTGCCTGCTTGTATAAGAATAATAATGCCGAGAAATTAGCAGAATAGCTGTAAAATTCGTTTTAAAAAATTTAAAACGGCTTTTGTGCATTAATATTACTTTTTAACGTTCGCTAACGTTTTTCAAAATAGGCGTCAATTTACATACAAGCAACACTGTAAACGTGAAAAAAAAAGTGACAGTACCGTGGTCGACTTTAAATCAGTCGGTCGTGGCCATACTGTAGTAATACCGGCCACAAAATTGACAAAACAAAACGAAATAACATAACCTTTAAAAAAATGGAAATAATTTTTTTCTAGAAATCTTATTATTTTATCTATTTTATCGGGTTTTATGTATTTATCTTCATTTTGCACCATTTAAGGAAGATTTATCAGTTATTTTACTTTATCTGTTGCGTATAACGTATAATAAAAGTTTTAAGGTCGATTGGGGTTGGAGACCCATTGAAAATATATCAGAAAATATAAAAATCGTGGTATAAAATTATTTGCATCGCAAAAAACCAACGAAGGCGTTCATTTTGTAGATATATTTTATGCCTTGAATCTTGTAGCAATTGTCTCGAAATGAATGGGAAACTTTTTAAATAACAAAGTGAATATTTGGGTACAAATCTTTAGTTTAGTCACAAAATACTTAACAATAGTTCGTTAAATATATGTTTTATATCTTTTATGTTCGTGCATAGGATCTGGGATAAATATTTTGATTCAAAGGAAAAAGAAAATAATAAATTTGATCTGACATATACAATTAAAAGTAAAATATTAATCATGGAGATGTCTTATCTTATTGGTAATACCGTAATTTTTTACGAGAAGAAAAGGTAGAAACGAATACTCTGACAACTTTATTTTTATAAAGTGTTTTATCTTTCCAACCATAAAGAAAATCGTACACTTTCACGCAACACACCTTTAAAGAACTATCTATATTTTTTTTGCAAACCATATTCACCCGAAAAGTCAAAACCAAATGTTTCGGCCTTCCCTCTACTTTCTCAGGAATTTCTTCCTGTAAAAAGTGCTCTATTACTTACGTCGCGGCGGGCGTCCTGCAAATCGTGATAAAATCGACTCGTTTGCTTAACGACAAAGGCGTTGTAAAAAGTAAAGGGACGAACGCAAAGGGACAAAAACAAAATAAATAAGGGCATAAAGGGCCACTTTCGCGCAGTGGAATATTGGAGTAAAATAAAACCCTTTTTCGTTAAAGCGAAGTTTTTAGCTTTGAACTAAAGTTTTGGCGTGTTTCGCACCCTTTCAAGTGCGTGCAGACGTAATTTATAAAGTTTTGACGTTGTTTTGTAATTTTTCGTTATAGAAGTTTGCTTTGGAATTTGTTGTATTTACCAACCTTCAAAATAAAAGACCGTTAACTAAATTTTTAACCAGACAACTCGATTAAAATTCCTATGGCGCAGTGGATTTATCTATCAACTTTTCCTTTTATACTAAGTAAAAATAATTTTTATTACCCTCGTTGTTTAACATAATAATTAAACTTTTCTATAAGCAGAAACATATTTAAATAGTTCCCATATTCATTGAAATTCCTGCGTGTCCCCATGTCACTTCCTGAAGAGTCCTGCGAGCCGTTTCAAAATCGAATTGTTTGCTTTACGACAAAGGAGTTGTAAAAAGTGAAGGGACAAAAAGGGAATGAACGGGACTGTCCTTTGTTAATGGCATATTGAAAACCGAATAGAAGCCTTTGTGAAAATACATATAAAGTTCAGGATCTGAACTACAGAGTATTTGTTGTGGTTTCGTGTCCAGCGCCCCTATGCGTGTCTGGATGATTGATTGTCGTTTTTGTTGTTTTGTTTTACTTATATTTTGGTAAAGCAGGTGGAAAGCCTTTGTTGGACCGAGCTAATGCACAGGAAAACAGTTTTTGTATAAATGAGTTCCTTTTCACTCCTGGTTCGGAGAAAAGCAGGGACGTGCGATAAGGTTTAAGGCAGCCACAATTTTTTTTAACCGGAAATGACCCGAACTTTTATTTTTAAATGCGACTCACTGTATATTTGATCATTTTTGGATAAATTAGTATTTAGAGTCTATTTCAGAAAGGTATAGAGTAATAAAATGGAAAATTCCATTCAGTTCGACTCAATTTCGATGTCGGCTATAGGCGCAGGTAAATTTTGTGCATTAAATTATTTATGATAACTACTCAAAGAAAAAAAAAAGAAGATAATTTGATAAAGAAGGAACTATTAGCTATAGCAAATTTACACAAACATCGTTTTATGAAATATGCCTTGGAAGATATAGCTGAAAAACATAGTGTAACTGTGCTGCGCACACCGCCATATCATAGCGAACTGAATCCTATATAACTTATATGGGCGCAAGTGAAAGGATTTGTAGCAAGACACAACACGACATTCAAAATGAATGACGTTACTCTTTGATCAAGCCATTAAGGAAGTGACACCAGAGAACTGGCGAAAAGCAGTCCATCATGTCCTTAAAGATGAGAAGAAAATGTGGGATCTTGACCACCTGATCGATCGGGCCGTCGACCCGTTAATTATAACGCCAAGAGATGACAGTTCCTCAGATGACGAAGAATATTATGATTTTATATAATTTAATTTTTGTTTAATATATTTTTGTATTTTTTTATAATATTTAATAAAAAATAAGTGTACCTAATACTATATACATAATGCACGCCTTTGTCACACCATTTTTAGTTTTTGTGAATGGATAACAATAGGCAAAACCCATAAATTGATAGAAAGAAAGAATTTTGCAATGAAAGCAATACTAAATTATGAAAGTGGCTTAAATATTCGTTGGGTTACTCTGTACACGCTACACATTTTTGAAGGAGACTATAGGTTTGCTGTGAACTCCCTAAAATGACGCATATTGTTAATTTTTTTTAACTACTTTTTCTCAATGCCCTTTTTAAGGATTATTCCGATACAAAAACTTTTTAGTGTCAAAGTTTTCATAAAATTTTGATAATAATTCTGACGAATAAGAAATGGCATCTACAATGCTCTCAAAGTCTAATTTAACCATGAGAATAAATGATTGAAAATCAGTTAAACTTTACTAGGTTATAAATATTTAATTTGCATTCGTTTGTCTTCATTTAATTTGCCAAAAAATTTTGTAAAAATCATTCGACCTGTCAACAAGTGACAAGGTATAGTTGTAGTCAGAATTGTACTCTGAGACCAAATAATTAAAATACACCGAAGGGTCCAAAAACTGAAAGTTTCGGCCACTTCCGCTTAAACAGGAAATAACCAATGGTAAGTAGTTGGTTACGTCATCAGATAACGTATACGTACTCCGTCTCTATTAGTAATCTTTAGTACCTACTTTGAATTTTAATATTTAAATCAGTGCAAAAATGTGGCAACCTTTTTTGGAGACGAACTAATGTTTGTCTCCATTTTCGATCGATTTCAGACACAAGATATTGTATTATTTTATGCAATAAAAGACGGCGAGCTCCGAAGTCACGTCGGTTCTTACGTAGCGAATGAATCATAGTGCGCCTATCTATTCGGCTTTCTTTAAATGATGAAATTCAAAGGTACCTAGAAACATTTATTTACCATAGTGGCACGCTACTGCGCAAAAAAATAACCTGGTCTAACTAACATCACATTCCGATCTTTAGTTATAATTGAATAATCCTTAATTAATAATTCTTCTTTGCGATTAGCGAAAATGGAATAGTAGAGTAAAACAACGGAGACATCACTTGTCAAGGGACTATTTGCCCAAGAAAGAACTTTCATTCAAGTTTACCACAAGAATTTTAAAAAAATGAACCTTGGGAATTATCTTAGATATATAGCTAGGGAATACATGCCATCCTTTCAAGAATCGAGGCCCTCGGGATCTCAGTGTCTAAACCATTAAGAAGAAGAATATATACTGTAATGGTCCAAAAATTGAAATTTCATGAGGTTCAGAAAGTTAACTAAAAATATAATATTAAGAGGATTGGACTAAAATTCGCCGTATTAAATTGCGATTCTTCTACTGGTATCTATGTGAGTGTGGAAAAGTTATTTTGATGCATAAAAAAACCTCGAAGAGATGAAAATATTAAAAATAATTACTAAAGTTAATTGTTAACTATAAAAAATACAAATTTAAAAAGTTTAAAAAAATACATTAACATTGCCAGGATTCGGGCCAAGAGAACGCAATGTTTTTGGTCTAATTTAAGATACAGGGTGGGGACTTTAACTGGAACAAATTCGCCAGAAGTAGAAAATATTTTTGAAAAATGGAAAAACACGTCTTTTGAGATTTTGTATGAGCTACATTTTGACACCAAAATTTTTTTTTTATATAAGGTGAAACATAACCTAACGTTGTCGGGTCTGCCAGGCTTCTCAGGCCTGTCGGGCTGTTCGGTTTTGGTTGACGGGTCGGAATGGGCCTCATTGCAAAATTACGGCTCGGGTCGGGTCGTGAAATTCAGACCCTTGCCGGGCTCCATCATATACAACCTCCATTCTTGTCGCGCCTATCTCCTTCCTGTTCGTTTTATATTTAAAGATTAAATGACAAACAACGTTTCAACTTTTAGCTAATCTCTCAGGTAGTAGCACGCATTTGTAATTAATTTTTAAAGTTTCTGTAGAAGTATAGTAAACTTTTAAAAATTGATGGGACACGCTTAAGTTGAAAATTCCCTACTGGCAAATCCTATAACCTATAACCCTTAAAAAAACTTTTTTTTACCTCCTAAAACTTATATCTTGTTACCTTTCTGATATCAACTGGCGCAGATTTTATATCCAGGCCTCAATCTAATCCGACCTGTCATCTTTTTCTGTACTCCCAAAATATAAAGGAAACGATAAAAATATAAAATAGCCGATACGGGATACATGAAAAATATTTTTAGAGTTTGACCCGAAAGGCTGATCCTTTCGGGTATTGATTCGAGCGGAAACGATCGGGCAAAGTAATATAAAAGAAGAAGGAACTTTTATTATTAATTTGATATTTTTGTACCCAGAAAATTGTAAAATGATAACTTTATTTTGGTGAGAGAGGGAGTGTGAAATACAGTTTGAATGGTAGAGAAACCGAGAGGGTTCCAAACTCTAGAACATTATCACTTTACCAAACATCATCCTAGATCAAACCTTTTCTAGAAACAATGTGTGTCATTCTATTAACTGCACTACGCAGATATATATAAATATAAATTGTATACTAATTTTTACCACTCGAAAAAAATACTGTATAACGTGACCAAACAAAAACTCCCTAGAACCTCTCTAGGTAGCACTTGCAATGTTTGCCATTTGCCTAATCTTTTTAAACCTTTGTAAACTTACCGGATATGTTCGGTGATAACCACACAAGCAAACTAGAACAGTTATTCCGTGCAAGAAATATGCATAATGTAAATATTATTTTTGGAATGTTTGAATAAATTATTTTCTTAAGTACACCCATTAAAGTAAGAATATGTTTCTAAAAACAATGTTTCTTAACTATGAGCAGTTTTACAGTAACATCGTAATTTAGAACTTGTTTAAAATTTAATAATTAAATTTATTATTAGAAATAATCAGAGCAAGCAATAAACGAAATGCTCCTACTGCGACTTTGCTGAATTTCCTATAATAACGGATTCTTACAAATTGACGTTCTCACTATAATCTAATTTATCATATTCAGTATAGAAGAGATTATCGAAAATTCATTTATAAAGGTTGCTGACATCAAGCAGTTTAGCCGGCATCTACCTGGCCACCTGGCCCAACAAGTTTTAAAAAATGGGTAATTCTACACGAAATTCGATTTTCCTGATCGAAAAACGTTAAAAATGTATTTTTCAGAGCTCGTTTAAAAATTTCTCTATCCAGAGAATCACCTATACAGGGTGTTACAAATTCTACATACCAGCATTGGTATCTCGGAAACCATACGAGTTAGAGAAACGGTTAAATGAAGGCAAAGTTGTGCAATTCAGTGCTGATTATAATGCCGCTTTAAAAGTTTTCAAATTCCTGGACCTGGATTTTTTTAACCGATTTTTAAACCCTCCTACCCTCAAAATGTAATTGCGATATTACTTTCTCATAATGATGAATTGTACTTGCTTATTTTTTTAAATTCATATTTTTTACACTTCTTGTCAGTCCGGTCCTGGCAACGAATCACAATATTAATTAAAAACAAAAAAAATACTAGAATTTAGTGTCCGTTAAAATATATAAACAAAAGAAGCTTAGCGGCAAGCGGACAGAGTAGTTAGTCTATCTTTTGCATTAAAGTACACAGGGACTCCAAAGGTAATGGAATCCCTGGGGCACAGGTAGACAATGACAGGCTGTTTCGTTCTTGTTAGAACTCATCAGAAAGTCATAACCCGTAAGCGACCCCCAGTACAGCGAGCCTGTTCTTTCAAGGCGTTTTTAAGAAATAAAAACGCGATGAAAACCCAGTAACGCCATCATAAGGAATCAACTCAATGCAAAATATATAGCCATCTAACGTGAAAACGTAGAAATATAAATACATCTAAATAAATCAAGCACGGAACGGCCACTTCACCAGTATAGGAAACATTTTTTCGCTTCTCCATACATCTCCAGCTTTGTGGATTCAGATCTAGATCGCGCTGCAGTCACCCACTGGTTTTGCAGCACTATTCCGTAAATGCCGTGTGTAAGTATAAATAAAATAGTAGAATTTAGTGTCCGTTAAAATATATAAACACCTGTGCCCTAGGGATTCCATTACCTTTGGAGTCCCTGTGTACTTTAATGCAAAAGATAGACTAACTACTCTGTCCGCTTGCCGCTAAGCTTCTTTTGTTTATATATTTTAACGGACACTAAATTCTACTATTTTATTTATACTTACACACGGCATTTACGGAATAGTGCTGCAAAACCAGTGGGTGACTGCAGCGCGATCTAGATCTGAATCCACAAAGCTGGAGATGTATGGAGAAGCGAAAAAATGTTTCCTATACTGGTGAAGTGGCCGTTCCGTGCTTGATTTATTTAGATTTATTTATATTTCTATGTTTTCACGTTAGATGGCTTAATCTTTTGCATTGAGTTGATTCCTTATGATGGCGTTACTGGGTTTTCATCGCGTTTTTATTTCTTAAAAACGCCTTGAAAGAACAGGCTCGCTATACTGGGGGTCGCTTACGGGTTATGACTTTCTGATGAGTTCTAACAAGAACGAAACAGCCTGTTATTGTCTACCTGTGCCCCAGGGATTCCATTACCTTTGGAGTCCCTGTGTACTTTAATGCAAAAGATAGACTAACTACTCTGTCCGCTTGCCGCTAAGTTTCTTTTGTTTATTAATTAAAAACTTTATTTTATTTAAAACATTCATCCATAAGTAAAATAATTTATTTTATAAGAATTTTCTAATAATTCTAAATTTACTAATTATAAATCCTAACATTCTAAATGTTCAAAGATATTGCCGTTTGGCTCAATACAACTATCAATCTTTCTTCCAATTTTGGCGATAGCCCTTTCAATCGTTCTTCCAGTTCTTTCATGGTATCTACGTCATTTTTATAAATAATATTTTTTAAAGCCCCCCATAAAAAGAAATCCAGAGGCGAAATATCTAGCGACCTCGCTGGCCATTGTAGTCCCCACCATTTCTGATCCACCTATCAGGGAACTGTTCATTTAAGAACAATTTTACTCCCTGGTATTGTACGGCGCCCCATCTTGCTGGAGCCAAACATGAGGTAACGCTAAAGGAATTTCGTCCAGATATCCTTAAAAAAGTAAAGTTGGTGATGGCCGCCCGAAGACGAAACGGCGGATCTTTAGTTTAGTAACGTCATTTTGTAGAGGAGAAAAAGTGGCAATGACAAAGTGTCATTTATTTTTAAATAGCTAGTCAAATGAGCTCAGGAAAAAATAAAAACGATTTTGTAAAATTTCTGTCTGTTTTTTTGGAATAAAATCGGAAGTATTCGGAATTTGGAAACTTTTAAAGCTGCATTATAATCAGCACCGAATTGCTCAACTTTGCCCCCATTTAACCGTTTCTCTAACTCCTATGGTTTCCGAGATACCAATGCTGGTATATCGAATTTGTAACACCCTGTATATTTAATATTTTATGTCGGATGACTCACATTTATACAGGGTGGCCCATTTGTCTGACAAAGTAATATACCGTCTCTACTATTAAAGATATCAAAAAATTTTTTTTATAAAAGTTGTGAGGTACAAAAAAATATGTGTTCCAAAATTATTTTTAAACTTACAGGATGGTCCAAAAAAGTAGGACAATAAAAACATACATTTTTTTAAATGGAACACCCTATATATTTTAGCATTTTGTGTTTCCTTACAAAATTATCCATATGACCCGTTATTTAGTTTTTTAATTTTTTGCAACGTTGCCAAACAAAATGCAAAATTCTTAAAATTTTGGAGGAAACCTGATAGTAAAAATTACCTATATTTCTCAATAAGAGTATCAATAATCGAAAATTTCTTGTAAGCTCTTAAGTTTAGGGATGGATAAACTGTCTTAAATCTTTAAGTACCGAAAATTTTGTACTGGGTGTTTTCTGTTGACATCCAAATATACAAAATTTTAAAATACAATAACTCTGTTTTTTCAAATGAAACATCCTATATTCATTAGGCTCGTCTGATAGATATTGTAAGTATCTTTTATTATTGTTAAGTCATACCTATACCTAAATTTACTAGTTTTGGCAATATTTCGATTTTTATTTAAATTTTGGTGAAAAAACTATAATTTTTATTTTTCTAGTAAGCCATGACTAGCAAACTAAAAACAAATGTAATTAAATATTATCCCATATTAAAATAAATTGATAACCATAGTTAGTTACGTATTTATTTAATTTAATAAAATTTTGTTTTTATATTACGCAACTTGATATTGAAAATAAGATTACAAACATTATAAATATAAATATAATAATTATAAATATGGCATTATATTCAATTACATTTGTTTTGACTTTGCTAGTCATGGCTTACTAGAAAAATAAAAACTATAGTTTTTTTCATGAAAATTTAAATAAAAATCGATATATTGCCAAAACTAATAAATTTAGGTATTGGTATGACTCAACAATAATAAAAGATACTTACAATATCTATCAGACGAGCCTAATAAATACAGGGTGTTTCATTTGAAAAAACAGAGTTATTGTATTTTAAAATTTTGTATATTTGGATGTTAACAGAAAACACCCTGTACAAAATTTTCTGTACTTAAAGATTTAAGACAGTATTTTTATCCCTAAACTTAAGAGCTTACAAGAAATTTTCGATTTTCGATACTCTTATTGAGAAATACAGGTAATTTTTTACTATCATGTTTTTTCCACAATTTTAAGAATTTTGCATTTTGTTTGGCAACGTTGTAAAATATTAAAAAACTAAATATGGCGTCATATGGATAATTTTGTAAGGAAACAAAAAACGCTAAAATATATAGGGTGTTCCATTTAAAAAAATGTATCTTTTTATTGTCCTACTTTTTTGGACCATCCTGTATGTTTAAAAATAATTTTAGAACATATATTTTTTTGTACCTCACAACTTTTATAAAAACTTTTTTTGATATCTTTAATAGTAGAGACGGTATATTACTTTGTCAGACAAATGGGCCACCCTGTATGTGTCTAAAATGTCAGGCCTATCTAGTGTAAATCAAAAGCACTATACATAATTTCTAGTATTTTATTCCTGTAAAATCTTTTTTACGAATATGCTCATCAGAGCAATTTGTTTTCCAACTTATTAGCACAATTTCGATAACGCACATGCCAGTATGGGCAATATATTCCAGGCCAGAGACACAAAGTCAAAACTATGCATATCGGGATAAATAAATATTCATGAGATTGTGAAACGAATTTTGTATTCCCTCCGTTACTATCATTCGCGCGAGAATTACATTTGGTGATACAGTTTTTTGTAATATGAATCTGTATTTTTTAAATTGGAATACTTATGTTACCCAAAATGTTTTTAAAATAACATGATTTTATTTTAAACATTTGATAGATATACGTTATAGTAAAATCCCCGACAAGATGATCCGTTTTTTTTTGCATGGTTCCGTATCAATGGCATATATTTCACTATTTGTGATAAACAGTTCTTTTTTTAACTTCCAAGTGGATATTTGCTGTTTCCTTTACACTTAAGGGACGAAAATTCCACGCTTGCAGACAAAAAAGTATTTTTTAGCAGATTACAACGACAAGTGGTCCTAAAAAATATCCTACGAATGTAGTAAAAATTTCCCTTTTTCCTTTGGAGACAGCGCCGACCTATCATTGCTCTGCGTTTTAGACATTTATTTCTTACGAATCCGGAAATTTCCCATTAGTTGACAACATGGTTATAAAAATTAGATTACTCTGTGGCGTCCTTATAAAGTTAAATAGATAAAAGTTATTATATTTACTGAGGCTCCGCTTTCTTTTTCGAGACACTAAATTTGATATTGAAAATACATTTCGCGACAATATGACAGACACAAATAATACCAAACCAATGTAAGCAAATGATAGACCAAAGCAAAGAAGCTCATAACGAGAGAATCAAAAACAAACTTCTTGCCAGTCCTAACGGATCAAGGTCCTTTTGGTCAGTCGCTAAGGCCGTCAGCCAAAACTTTACAAAGTCAACTATTCCACCTCTAACACGTTCCGACGGCACAACAGCAACCACAGCCGGGGATAAAGCAAACCTACTTGCTGAACTGTTTTCCTCGCATTCCACTGTAGACTTTCAGGGAAAACCACCACCCAACATTCCCTCAGTTCAATCGCAAATGTCAGAAATCGTGTTCCGTCAGCGTCTTGTTAAACGGATTCTTAAAGGACTCGACGTCACTAAAGCTTCTGGTCCAGACGAAATTCCTATCATTGTTCTCAAGACATGCGCCGATGAACTTACACCAGTATTTTGTAGACTCTTCAACTTATCCTACAAAAAAGGAATATTTCCATCCTGCTGGAAGTCGGCGCGTGTCCAGCCCATTCCAAAGAAAGGTAAAAAGACCCTGCCAAGCAACTACCGACCCGTCGCATTGCTTTCAGTAATTTCAAAAGTAATGGAGAAAGCTAATAACCAACAACTCCTAAAGTACCTGGAAGGGCTTAACATTATCAGCGACCATTAATACGGTTTTCGTAAGTCCAGATCAACAGGTGACCTTCTGGCATATGTCACCCATCTTTGGAGCAACACCATCGAACATCATGGAGAATCCCGGGCTGTTGCACTGGACATCTCTAGGGCTTTTGATCGTGTTTGGCACGATGGGCTTCTAAGTAAATTGCGATCCTACGGTATGCCTAATGGATTCTGTTTATGGTTAACCAGCTTCCTTAAGAACCGTTCTCTGCAAGTGGCGATTGACGGGTTTCTCTCAGACACCTTCACCATTAATGCCGGTGTTCCTCAAGGGTCCATATTGTCGCCTACCCTCTTTTTACTGTATATTAACGACCTTCTAGTGAAAACCCAAAATCCAATTTATAGCTTTGCTGATGACAGCACACTTGTCTCATCTTTTACCTAGACTCCCCAAACATCCGCTGCCGACGCACATCTTCGCAGGCAGCATGAAGTATTACGCCTCAACAAGGACCTGGAAGAAATTTTGGCTTGGGGTGACAGTAACCAAGTCGAATTTAATGCTAAGAAAACCCAGGCAGCAGTCTTCTCCAAAAAGGTTAACATTGCAGAACAGGATATAGTCATGGCAGGACACGCAATTCCCCTGGCACCGTCTATTAATTTGCTGGGGGTCAATCTGGGAGGTAATATGTCTTGGCATGATCACGTTGCCGCAATTGCCAAGGCAGCTGCACAGAAACTTGGTGTACTTTTCCGCACCAAAAGGTTGTACACACCTCATCAACTTTTGACACTCTACAAAGCCCAGATTCGACCATCATTAGAATATTGCTCTCATGTCTGGAGCTCTGCACCCAAGCATACCCTTCGGCTACTGGATTCCATTCAAAGGAGAGCCATTCGTCTGATCGGCGACCCCGAGCTGACCAAGACCCTCGATAGCCTGGAGCATCGAAGACAGGTTGGTGATTTGGCTCTCTTTTACAGATATTTCCATGGCAGGTGTTCGACTGACATTGCCCACTTGATTCCACCTAGAGCAATGCAAAACAGAAATACACGGCGAACCACTGCCGCTCATCCATATGTTGTTCAGCTTAGTACTCCTCGAACTTCATTGTTCAAGAATTCTTTCATCTGGAGAACGTCATCTTTGTGGAATGATCTTCCTGAGGTCGTGTTTTCCAATGAATACAATCTTCAACGTTTCAAGACCAACGTTAATCGCTTTTTTCGCACTCGCACCGCTCCCAGAGCGCCTTAAAGGATTTTTCCTACAGTGCAGGTGTTTTATCATAAAAAAAAAATGTATTATTAAGGCTACTATGATGAATAATATAATAGTATTACCAACATAAAATTTAGATTAAAAATTTTTAAAACTTGAGAGGCTTTTTTCTTTTTAATTTTTTTTTTAATGAAAAAATACGAAATAGAAAAAATATTATAAAGTAAATGTTTTCTTTAAAGCTTTTGTCTCGTTATAGAACTCGCCGTAAGCGGCTCGTTATGGACGCTTGCTATAAAATGACGCTTTATAAACCGTGTACTTTAATATACTATTATATAATCCGACATAAGTCTTGTATTTTTTTTACAACTTCCTCAATAGTAGAACCGAAACAACATCTCATCTGATCAGTGGCGTAGCCAGAAAATATGCTGGGGGGGGGGGCTTAGTGGGCGTAAGTAGGACTTTATTTTTTCTGCGGAGAGGGTCAGTCGGGACTACATGTATTTCATGATATTGTACCAAGTGAAGAAGGCGGAAAAGCGCCGCAGGCGAGAAATTTTCGGGGCCACGCCCAAAGTTCGTTTAAAATTCACCTAGGTAACTACTATTAAATTTCGAAAATTAAATAATTACCCCTACCCCTCTGCATGGTTGGATTAAATTTGTTTTTATTAATTTTTTTTTACTTTTTTTAAGATTCCTAGCTGGCTCTTTATTAAAAAAAACATTTTTTATATTTGTGAAAAATATATAAATATAACATTGGTGTCAATCCAAAATGTTAACATAAAACTTATGTATGACTCTAACCAGCGTTTTTCGGGCTCGGTTTTTCATGAGTAAATATCGCTCACCACGCCAAATTTGATGATTTTTTCAGAAATCATGTATTTTAGGAGCGTAGATCTAAGAGCAGTTTTTGGTGCAAATGCTTAGGTTTTGAAATACTCCTTCTTAAATGCCGTTTTGTATATTTATAATAAAGCATTCTCGTTTCTTCCCGCACTATTTTTTTATTATAAATTATCACACGTCTTCCATAAAAAATGCTTCAATTCAAATTTTTACTTTAATTTTTCTCTTTAAAAATAATTACCTAATGGTTTTTTGTTTTTGTTGTAAACATATGGGGGGGGGGCTGCAGCCCCTTCCCCCCTCCCCCTTAATACGCAACTGCATCTGATCATGATCATCATAAACCACAGTAAAAACTGAACTTACAATTTCGCCATCATGAAGTGTTCCTCTTAAAGCCTGGAAATGAATGCACGCACCAGGGAGGCCTCGTTAAATTGCATAATAACAGCAATAACTTGCATGACATATGAGAAATGCGTTTAGAACCGTGATGACGCCTCTGCACTCAAGACTGATCTATGTTTGGATGCGTTTAGTGCAAGAGATGTCGCTGTGGATTTGGAGATAATTGAGAACAAGTCGGCATTTGCCGACAAGTGGATGACATCAGGAATTTCATTTACTCCGAGGTATTTGGTTGCACATGGCGTGGCGCCATCAGTACTGTAATTGGTGACATTTTGCAAGCCAACAAAATCCCGCTAATTGATTTTTCAGGCCGTAAAATCTTCGCACTGGCTGATACTTGAAAGCGGATTCTCGATTCGCTAGAAATAATTATAATTGCCGTTGAATATGAAAATTGGTTGTGTGGATTCCGAGAAAATCACGTTTAAAATAGCGTTTAGAGGGATTTTGTTGGTTTGCAAAATGTCACCATTAACTTGTGATGCTCCCGATGCGAGTTTTTTAAGTTACGCTCCCACAGCGTTCCCCCCAAAATAAAGAATTTTTATTTTTGTTTAAGTGTTTACTTACGTACAAATTTAAAGCGAATTAAAAAAAAATAAAATCTATAAATGAAATTGCTAGTATTTATTATGTGGTTAAGTGAATCCGACCACGCTTAAATTTCCAATGTTAAATTGCGGGTGTTCTTGAAGCAAATTACGAAAAAACTAAACAAATTATTGATTTTTTTTTCACCAATGGAAAGGTGGTATGTGTGTGGGCGTGAGAAGTTATTTTCATTTTTAAATCGAGGGTTAAGATACATATAAGCCAACAAATATTGAGGATGATTTTTTTTTAATAAAAATAACTTTTTCACATTCTTCAGCATCTGTAGAGTCAAAATTTAAAAAGTTATTAAAAATCCATTAATAAAGATGGCCAAGATTTGGATCAAGAAAACGCAATGTTCTTGATCTTTAATATCCCTACAGTGTCTGCCCAGATTTAGTAAACATATGGAAACCTTTTTCTATTTTCAATTTTAACGCAAAAATGTATCCTTCATAAAGGGAATTACTTGGCTTAAAAATAACAATACCACTAAGAAAGTTAAGTTATATTATACAGGGTTCGTAAGAAGTTATATTATATTTTCATTTTCAGAATTTTAAATTTTATATTAAACTATATATAAATGCAATGTCGAGTTTACACTACAAAAATTTGTTGTTGACTTTTAAATCTAATTGACCTAAAAAACAGAATTAGACAGGCCTATTATTGTAATCAGACCAACCAATTGATATGGAAAGTTCCTTTAGAAATTAATTAATCAAACGCATAGAAAATTATAGTTATGCCCAGTGGCGTCTTGTAGGAAACGTTTAGTTTTTCAACTTTTCCTTCTAAAAGTCCTGTTTTATATGGAAATTAAGGTTTCGGACAAATATCGTTTTAGTTATTGATTTATGATGCAATTTTAAAGGAAAACTACTAAAAAGAATAATATTTTATAGTATTTTTCTATTACATATATACTTGTCTGTTCCATTTTTCCCTTTTTAGAGTTATTTTAAATCAACAAAAATATAACCCAATGCAATAAAATATTTTTACAACAAAAACAGAAAAGAATTAGGTATTTATTTTTAAAGACAAAAATTAAAGTAAAAATTTATTTACTTTATTTTTAATCATGAAAAACGAACCCGAAAAACGCTGGTTAGGGTCATACGCATTATGTACGTCTCGTGTTAAAATTTTGGATTGACACAATATTCATATTTTTTCAAAAAATTTAAAAAATGTTTTTTTTAATAAAGAGTTAGCTAGGAATATTAAAAAAAAAAGTAAAAAAAAATAATAAAAACAAATTTAATCCAACCATGCAGAGGGGGAGGGGTAATAATTTAATTTTCGAAATTTAATAGTAGTTACCTAGGTGAATTTTAAACAAACTTTGGGCGTGGCCCCGAAAATTTCTCGCCTGCGGCGCTTTTCCGCCTTCTTCACTTGGTACAATATCATGAAATACATGTAGTCCTGACTGTCCCTTTCTCCAGAAAGAAAAAATGTCCTACTTACGCCCATTGAGCCCCCCCCCCCAGAACATATTTTTTCTGGCTACGCTACTGGTTCTGCCAGAAGCCTAATAATATTTTTCATACTTCTTATTGTCTTTATAACACACATTTTTGATCCTTAAATTATTTTCTTGGGCATCATTTTTTAAAGTTTTATCACACATTGTATACTTAATGCAGCTTAAATGTTTTAGTAAAAAGATTAGTTTTGGTCGGAACTGAAGATTTTTTAAATCTTTCCAGACATGCTTTTAAAGTATTTTAAGTTTTTGTCGCATCGTGCATAATATAACTTAAATTTATTAAGGGCAATATTATGTTTAAGGCAAGCAAAACTTTTTATGAAGAAAACATTTTTGCGCTGAAAATGAAAATAAAATGTTTCCCACATGTTAACTAAATCTGGGCAGATACTGTTTAAGTACATAGAATTTCGCATGGAGGTGGTAACCTTGGAGAATAATTTAGAAATATTAGTTGGAAGAAACTAATAATCATTATCCAGTACGAGGAATAAGCAAATGAAATGTTTGTTCTTAATTGTGGCTTTTCAAGATTCATTAAGATTTCTGACTCATCATCATTATCGTTTAAAATTTGTCTGGCTGATAATTATCTGCATACCAGCATAACTGCAAGTAGAGACGAATGACAGGGTAAAAGACAAATGACTGCGATCTTAATGACATCAGGGTTCGGTTTCCCTGCCCTTATTTCGATGTGATATTGGAAAAACATAATGACGTTGGCTTAGCACATAGCATATCAGCTAGTTTTTTTTTAGGGTGAAGAGAAGAATTTTACGCCATTTTATTCACCCTTTTTACGTTTTTTTATACTTTAAAATTACATAGAGTATGTTCATCATTTAAAATCGGCAATAATTAATTTTTATACTGTTGTTTTCAACACATTTATACAGGGTAATTCACGTTCAGTGGCCTATTAGAAGATCTCGGAAACGAGTAACCCTATCTTTCTAAAAATTTGATAGCAGGCATAATTGGTTTTGAGCTTTTAAAACATTATATTTTGACGTTTTTATTACTTCCGGTTATAGCGGAAGTTAATGCCAACTTTACTATTTCAAATAGAACATCCTGTATATTTTATCATTTTTGATTACCTTATTAAAATCTAAATAACTTTTCTTAATAATAATCTATTCCTATCTCTAACCGTTTTTGAGATATGATGATATGAGATATTCATAAAATATCCTTTTATAATTATTATAAAAGGATATTTTTGTGTAAAAACGCTCCGAGAAGAAAGTTTAGTAACTCTGAAACTAATAAAGGTAAACATTTAAAGCTTTCAAGTAATACATAGATCTTTAGTTTAAATTACTTAGGTTTCACGTTTTTTATACAGGGAGTTCTTAAAATTATGCCAATGTTTCCAAATAATAATTGTGCATAAGTCAATTTTTGCAAATGGAACACCCTATTTTTTAGCTTACTAACGTGTAGAGAATTAAATTTCCTATCTAAATGCCTAATATGTTAAAATCCACATTTTTAGTCGTTTTGGAATTATAAGCAATTTAAATAAAAAATCTTAAAATTTCTTTTTGTGTTAATGCGACATTATTTTTGAAAAGAAGGCTTCGACAGGGATTTTCGTTTGACTTTGAGCTTTGTTGCCATTTGTTATTAACTGTCTATGTTCGTTGCTTAGCTATTTCTCATTCAAAGCCAAACGAAAGTCTCAGTCGAAGCCTTCTTTTTAAAAATAATGTCGCATTAACACAAACAGAAATTTTAAGATTTTTTATTTAAATTGCTCATAATTCCAAAACGACTAAAAATGTGGATTGTAACATTTTAGGCATTTAGATAGGAAATTTAATTCTCTACATGTTAGTAAGCTAAAAAATAGGGTGTTCCATTTGCAAAAATTGACTTATGCACATTTATTTAAATGGAAACATTGGCACAATTTTAAGAACTCCCTGTATAAAAAAACGTAAAACCTAAGTAATTTAAACTAAAAATCTATGTATTACTTGAAAGCTTAGAAAATTTTAAATGTTTACCTTTATTAGTTTCAGTTACTAAACTTTTTTCTCGGAGCGTTTTTACACAAAAAAATCCTTTTATAATTCATATCTTAAAAACGGTTAGAGATAGGAATAGATTATTATTAACAAAAGTTATTTAGATTTTAAGGAGGTAGTCAAAAATGCTAAAATATACAGGGTATTCCATTTAAAATAGCAAAGTTGGCATTAACTTCCGGTATAACCGGAAGTAATAAAAACGTCAAAATATAATTTATTAAAAGCCCAAAACCAATTATGCCTGCTATCAAACTTTTAGAAAGATAGGGTAACTCGTTTCCGAGATCTTTTAATAGGCCACTCAACGTGAATCACCCTGTAGTTATCTGATGAATACGAATGGTACATCTGAAACAGGTATAGAAAACCCAATTTAATTATTCTTTTCGTGGTGAAAGGGGGAAAACTTAAATGGATCCGTACAAAATATTCCTAAATTATTCTCCAAAGTTACCAGCTCCATGTGAAATTAAATCTACACAGGATGACCCGCTCTTAACGAAGGATTACATAGTTTCTAATCAACTCAACTTTTTAATAATTTTCAAAAAGTTATAAGGAGGCGTTAAGTGTACAATTTAAAATTATTTTAATTTCTTTAGGGTGTCCCAGATAGTCAGGACATTAAATATTCTTTTTTTTTAATGGACCACCCTGTATATTATATTTTTTTCTGATTTCCCTGTTTTTAAAATATTGACGTTTAAAATAACTTTGACAGGCTGTAGGAAAATGGTTTTCACCTACTTATCTTAGTTTTTTATTTTATATCTAAAGAGACTAACATGTTGAACTAAAACACGGTTTAACATGTTAAACCGGAAGTCCGGAAGTTGTAACTTTTAGATAGACAATAAAAAGCTAAGATAAGGAGGTAAACCATGTTTCTCTAAGATGCGTCGTTCCAATGCTAAAGTCCGAAAATGTCGTATTTTATACAAAATATGAGTGGAATTTAATAGGGAATCAGAAAAAAATATAATATATAGGGGGTTCCACTTAAAAAAAGCATGTTTGGTATATCCTGACAATATGGGACACCCTGTATAATTTAAAGTAATTTTAAATTATAGACCTATTCCTCCTGATAACCCCTGATAAGCTGCGGTTTAAATATTTTTTTTAGTAAATTTAATCTACTTTTCGATTATGGTATCATAATTATACCGTATGATTTATTTTTTCAGAGTAAAATCAAAAAATGTGTTATTATTACAAATTGCGCCCTCTAGCATTTTTTTTGAGAACTATCATGGACAACTAAATACGATTGGTGAAAGTGCATACATTTCTCTTCCAAACAGTCTTTAGTTTCCTAAAATCGGATAAGTCGTTTATAAGTTACAGCGATTTAACTGATAACATTTTCAACAGCTTCCCCCCCTCTTATTAAAGTCGGTACGCCAATGAGCATAAGACCAAAATAATGCATAATTGTCCAAGCTTTTTAATGGCGTTATCAAAGATATACCTTAATGTGGAATTTTCGGAAATATGTAAAATTTTAAAATTTACTTTTCAATTACGCCCTCTTGCGGCAAAATGCAGAACTTAAAAACTATTTCCAGAATTTTCTCATGGCCACTTTAGTTGTAATTTTTTTTTTCCTAAATTTCTATGCACAGTAGTTTCCGAGATATGGCCGCTCGTCACCCTTAATGAATCACTCGGTACAATGAATTTTAGTAATTTTTTTCCTTGATTTTTTGTCTGTGTGAAAATAACTTTCTCACATCCTCATAGATACCACCTTTCCATTGGTGAAGAAAGTTCAATAATTTGTGTAGATTTTTGTAATTTACTTCCAAAAACCCGCAGTTTAACATGGGAGATTGAAGCACGTTTGGATACCCTTAAACTTTCTCCTTTCTTTACTTTGACTATTTTCTAATGCAAAACACTTCATAAAACACCATATCTTCGCTCTTATTATTATGGTCATATCTCGATCCTGAGCCAAAGTTAGCAGAGGCTTCAAGTAAAAAATATCCCCCCCCCCCCTCCCCTTTCCCTCCTGTAAGTATGAGGTTCCAAAAAAAACTGAAAAAAATAATTATTATATTGGGTGTCCTCAAATTTCTTCACATAAGAAATAGTTCATATAGATCGGTCCTATCAACTTTTTTTCATGTATTAAACCTCCCCTTAAAATACAGCAATGGAATTTCCAGACACCCTGTATATAGTTTTCTATGGATCCCCCAACGATAAATCCGTAATTTAAAAAAACAAATTTTTTAAGGGGTACCTATCTTAACCACCAGGCTAAACCCATTTTATCAAAGATGGGATACATTTTTTAAAAACCCGTTTTTTGACTCCCACGCACCCCTAACCTATGCCTGCGCCACTGTTTATTCCTTCTCAGGTGTGGATTTATAGCACTATAAAGAGATTTATCGGCCCTTCGGAAACTTTATGGGTAAAGTGAAGATCTGGAAGAGTAATATCAATCAATAGTGCTACTATACTTACGAGGATCGTTATATACACGGTTATATACCTTAAGTTATACACCTTAAGGGCATCCGACTAATATTTCTAAATTCTTCTTCAAGATTACCATCAGCTATATGATAGACTAAATTATTTTAATTATTAGACCATTTATCTTGGCCCGAATTCTGGCCATGATTATTAATGGTTTTAAATTTGGACAAATAATGGTGTCAGTGTCAGAAAGTCATTTTTATAAAAAAAAATAATTTCAAAGTTTTCTCATGTTAAAAATGAATACGCAAAAAATTAAAACCCAAAACTAAAAATTTCGTTTTTTTTTCGGACAGCTCCGAGGTTATTTGAGATAATTGCAATTTTCTTTCACCAAATTATTAATCATCAAACCATCTTCGTATCTCTTATCGTTTTCGAGATATCCTTGTACGCACACGAATTTGTAGCATCCTGTATAGGTAATATTATACAGGGTGATTCCTAAGTTGATACTTCTTTTTTAGCTGTGTAAAGAAGGCATTAAAATAAATAACATTTTCAAATACCTTTTTTCAAAAAACTTAAAAAGAAAATAACGGGACAGTTTTTTATTTGTAATATCACTAGCTAGCAGTGGCGTAGCCGGGGGAGGACCCCCCTCCCCCGAAATCCAAAAAACCAGAAGATTTAAAATATAATTGGGAAACGAAATTACGGCAACCCTATCAATAACGCACCAAATGAAATAACACATATAATAAGGCCTTTTTACATTGGATGCAATTGCAAGAAAAATGGCCTGGAAGCATGCGCTTGGACGACGTTTTAATCAGCTGATGCACGTTTTCCCATTTAAAACTTGCATCAGCTTTTTAAAACATCGACAAAGCGCATGCTTTCACGCAATTTTTTCTTGCAATTGCACTCAATGTAAAAAGGCCTATGCCGGGTCCAGACCGAGCAGACACATACAAAATGCCTGCAAGACAAACGGACATCAACGCAAATCTTAAAACTTTTAAACACACCCGCGGCGCGCGACACCCTCTTCGGGTTTTATTTTTATTAATTTAAATAGTTTTATTGGTGTTTGCATGCATAATCTTTACATGACTATTGTCGGGTGCACAAATAATTTTAATAATAATTATTTAACCGGCAAATTTGGCTGTGACATACATGACTTTGACAGGAATCATACACTCACATTCAAAGGTGCGTGATTAGTAAATTAAAAATTAAGGTAACCGGGCCAGTATGATTGTGAGAAAATTATTTCTGTCAATGTTACGTCTGTCACGGTCAAACTTGCCGGTTAAATATGTATTATTAAAATTCTTGGTGCAGTCCGACATATGGCTTCTATTATTATTTTTTTGGTTTCCAACCAAAACCCTATTTCTAATATTTTTTTGCTCTGTTATGCTTATTTCATTAATTTTTTTTATAAGTTTTAAATTATTTATATTAGTGTATTAGTATAACTCCTTACAAGTTTCTATAAAAGTATTATATATTTTTTCTAATTTGAAATTTTCTTTATGGTTCAAAAAATGGTTTGAGCGTGGCAGCCGAAAAAATTTTCGGCACTAGTTATTCAGGGCCTTCCCCCCCCCCCCTAAATTTCTGGCTACACCCCTGCTAGCTAATATTGTAACAAATCTAAAACATTGTTTTTCAAGACTAAACCTTTTAATACCTATAATAATATAGTCCCAACGCCTAATTTTTGCTGACTTTTATTATACTGGCAAGCCACAAGGCAATAAAAAAGATTCTTAATGGCACTTACTGTGCACTGTTCCTATAAAAAAAACATTTACCTGATATTGTAACCGAAAGTATTTTAATTAAAGCCGGAGCTTTAATTTACTTTTTATCGAATTATTTTTGGAGCTTTTTCCGTGAGCCGAAAGAAAAACAATAAAAATTATTTTTACGACGGGTTATATAACCAAGAAAATTGACGTTTAATGGGCGCCACTTTTGACCAATAAAGATAATAAACAATAGAAAAAAATCCTGTAACTTCTGTTTTACGGAATTGGTGCAATTTTTCTAACTGCATCCAGTGGCGGATCCAGGATTTTGCTGAGGAGGGGGACTAAAAAAAAGTGACGCAAAGAAAAATCGTATCATGGCTCTAAAAATCTTCCTCCTCTCAAAATACTGACCCTTCATACACTCTACAATTTTTAAGGCTGACAGAAAATCTTATTTTTTCGTGCTCTATACGATATGGGCAAAAACAAAATTTGGTGAAAAAGTCCATTGTACAACCGGGCGCAAAAATTAATTCTATCATCGGTGCAGTTGCTGTTGCCTGTAACGCCTCTGGATATATTAAAGAGTGCTTATAATAGTTCATTTTCTAACCTAGTTATATAAAGATACTATTCTGTAGTCACGTATTTTCTATACAAATACATTATGTACATACATAATAAATAACCCCAAACACATCCCCTTCTTTGTCAAATTCCAGACAAAGTCCTCAATTCACACAAAATCTGTTTTTTTTCTTATCTTTATCGAGTATCGGAAAGACTTGCGACAAGCTTGCGCCTTAACACCCCTCTTTCGGCACTGGCTTCTTCACTATGACAGTCACAAACTTATGTGTGCCAAGTTTTGCTAAAAATGCTTTGCAGCGTTTATTTACAAATTATATTAAAATAGGGGTGGGGGGGGCAAAGACTTGTTTTTAAAGACGACGCTTCATCTGTTATGTCGGATATTTACGCTAGTCTGGGTACCTGGACCATGGACGTCATCACCTTATAAAGGGAACCGACTAATTCAGATTGGAGTGGCTTCTGAATAGAAGACGACGAGTCCTGAATCCACTTGTAAGGATTTTGGCCCTGAGGACGCTTATCACATTAATTATTGATGTCGATTAAGTTCTACGTGCTTGCATAGAGAAGTAGACATCTAGAGTACATATCCTCCATAAAAGCATCCTCCTTAAAAAAAACGTGCTTAGAAAGTGATTCTCTACAGGCACATATTAAATTCTCACTTTTTTTTATGAACAGGTCTGTATTATATTTCTCTCGCCCCTCCTCAAGCCGCAAAAGGCCTTGGATAAACTATTTACCATTTCCACCTAAGCGCAGTGGCGGTTCCAGGATACAGTGGCGGCGCCAGGATTTTTGAGATGGGTGGGCACTACCCAAATTAAAAATTACTTAAAGAAAAAAGTCGCTGCTTCTCCACGCTCTATAACGCTATAGGGGAGGTAAACAAAACTCCCCTCTTGTCCAAACTGAAAGAAAAGGTCATCATCGTTCTCTTTATCTCTTATTACATTATTACATCCTTTTATAATACCACTCCTTTCTCATCAAAAATGTCATCGTAAAATCCCTCAATTTTGGGTGGGCATGTGCCCCCCCCCCTGGCGCCACCGCTAGGATTCCGCTGAGGGGAAGGGGGGCGACTAAAAAAAAACATATCCCGACTCTAAAAAATCTTCCTACCCTCAAAAGTGGCTTCTAAAGAAAATACTGACCCTTCATACAATTCCTACAATTTTAAAGCCTCAAAGTAAACAAAACACCCATTTCGTAAGGGCGAAACTGCTCCATCCCCTCCTGGATCCGCGACCCCCTGAACATATAATAGCGTGCGGAGGTGGCAACATTGCGTGGTTTAGCATGCCAGTAAAATTTATGAGTGTCAAGCCTTAGAAAGCCCCTTCGGCAACCCCTTTGAGATATTGCTTACACAATCGAATCGAAAGTTGATCGGGCGACCCAGAAGACGACTTTTTTACCCCCTCGAAGGGGTTGTAGGAAGAATATGCGAGGTATAAGATATTATAGGTGACATATAGGGGTGTTTTTTTATATATATATATTATTTTAGAGTTTGTCGCGAGATATTTTTGAAATTGAATTTTCAGGTTTCCTTTCTTTTTAAAATAGCAAATTCAGGATGTTTATAGTATAGATTCAAATAATTGAATAAATAGTTTTCAAAAAATTAAAAATTACTACGGGTTGTACAGTTTTATTTCATAAAGTTTTTGATGCTCATGCACCATGTGTTTTACGACTTGATATCTATAAAAATGTTAGACGCCTTATTGAAATTATTTTAAGATACTGTTTTACGATCGACCATCATAAAATTATTATTGGTTTTCTATAAATCGTTGATGTTCGAGTATTGTAAGATTAAATTACGTGCGCAACGGTTTTATAATCCAGATATAATTTTCTTATTAAATACATTTTTATTTAAAAAATAAATTAATTTGTGAGCGCATCACCGAGCTGCCTATACCAGTGGCGGCTCGTCAGGTGAAGTAGGTGAAGGGGCTCTTCACCAAAAAAAAAATAAAACCAGTAGGAAAGTTTCTCCACATTATTAAATATTAATGTACCAATATAGCTACCATTTCAGCCCTTAAAAAATTATCGTATATTTTGGTGCGCCCCAGCGACCGTGTCCGTTAGCTCAAAGCAAGTGAAGACACAATGCCCAACATGGCTTTGATATTCACTGTCGCTATGGTTACGTAACGTCGGTCACGCAGACAGCATGTAACAATTTGCATTATGATGAAGGGCAATTTAAAAATAGATCAGTCGTATGCACCATTGTTTTAGCATTAGTTCGCGGTATTTATTTTGAGGCTTCGCGAAGCTTACGGTTATAGATATCGTTTTTACGTGATTTACTGTGTGACTAAAAAGTTTTGTTTTTATTTTTCAGTTAATTCAGTAGTGTACGTACCTACTTAGTTGTGTGTTTTAAAAATGAACCCAGTTAATGACATAGTTTGTAATTTGTTGGAAATTCCATTCAGTCGTTGGACAGATGAGGATAAGAGAGACGTTTTGTTACACGGGTTTTTAGTCAATGTTTGTTTAAGTACCCGCACTATACCTAGCTATTTAACATTTTTCAAGACCACGAGCTGCCACTGGCCTATACCTCCTAAAGCTGTGATTCGGCTCATACAAGAATCAATATGTTGCTAATGGCATGTCACAAGACTAACCTAGATGGAGGACTAAACCGGGATACAGAATTTGCGCAGTTCATACAATTTTGTGGATCATGTAAATAATAAATAGGGTCGGTAGAGGATTGCTATAAATTACACGACACGTAAAAGGTGCTATATCTAACACAGTTGTCCTAAATAGAATACACGAAACTTAAAAATCCAAACATAGCATTGAAAAAAAATAATCTTAAAGGGGTTTTCTTTATTTATTAAATCGATTAGAGATTAATATAGTTAAAAAATGATTTGCTTCAATGCATACACCACCCGCCCTTCCGCCCCCTGCATCATGCACCGCAATCAATAACAAATTATTACTGCTGCTAAAAACGAAAAACAACACTAGGTAATGTATCGAAAAAAAAAACGGGTAAAATTTGCAACTCGAACCCGGCAGTGGTTCATTTAATATCCTTTTTACACGACGTCATGCTGATGTCGGCCAATTTATCAAACTTGATACATTATGTTCACGTATTAACCCCGTTCGTATCATCCATCAACGTGTTAATTTGGCTTTTACGTTACGTACTCTCAATGGTGGCTAAGAGGAGTAAAAAATTCTTTTATGCTACTTAAATGAGAGTTTCGTGTACGTTTTTTCAAGGGCCACTTTTTGAGATGTGTATACTGGAAAAGGCTTGCAATAACACGACCGTGTTTTGCCTATAATGTATATAATATTTCCTTTTATTCCTTGTAAATATATCATATTAGAAGATGATGGGTTGAGTGGGAGGGGGGGCTGAACCCCCCTAGCCTCTTTTGTTGCCCTCCCCGATCTTTCCTCTTGCTAATCCACATAATTGGCATTTATTGAAAATGTCATTTATTTGATTAATTTTTTTTTTTCTCGGAAACTAACACCTTATTAATTTTTTATTATAGTTTGATAGGATTGAGAGATTGATCAAGAAAAAAAAATTAGAAAAAGAAAAAACTTAAACATTATTCGAAATAGAAGAATAAAGTTGTTTTATTAAAATGTTTATGTTTTTATATTATATGTACTTATACAGGGTGTCTCATAATTGAATTTTTTATATGAACCTAGGTCCGTAACCACTTTATTTCTGAGATACAGGGTGTTGAAATTAAATCTCTAAAACCGGTTTGTATTTTTTTTTAAATTTTGATACATGCAAAGTACGCATAGAAATACATTTATCCTGTATAAAACGTATTTTTATGCGTACTTGGGATGTACTAAAATTGAAAAAAATACAAAACAGTTTTAAAAAAAATAAAAATAATTTGTTTTAAATATTTCAATATCCTGTATCTCAGAAAAAAAGCGGTTGATGACCTAATAGTACATTGTATACCTAGTAGGAAAAGCTGAACATTCCCGGATGACCGTAAATATTGAATGTCGATGCGCAAGCCGAAACTGACAATACGGAGTCCGGGAATGTGGCTTTTTCTACGAGGTATACACATACTATTTTTCCGTAAATCGAAAATTATTTAAAGGACAGAACTTATTACAATCAATTTGTTAAAATTTTGAAATAAACATTATTAACTTTGTTGGGAAGTAGCGAGATGGTCAGATTTGCTGGAAGAGGAACTCCGCAAGGCGGGGTTCTGTCACCAACACTCTGGCTGAGAGTTCTAAATAAAGTTCTCATAGCGTTGGAGAAGGCTGGAATAAAAGTGATTGCATACGCTGACGATATAGTTATACTAGTGTCAGGTAAATTTGTAAACACAATCAGCGACCTAACAGGAATGGCGCTACGAATACTACAACAGTGGGCCATGAAATGCGGGTTAAAAATCAACCCCGAAAAAACGGAGGTAGTTCTATTCACACGCAGAAGGGTGATCGAGAACTTCAGACTCCCAGTACTCGACAATAATGCTTTAGTGCTTAAGGAAAAAGCAAAGTATTTAGGATTGGTACTTGACTCCAAGCTAAACTGGGGCATAAACTTGCAAGAACGAGTTAAAAAAGCGTCGGTAGCATTATATGCCTGCAAAAAAGCAATTGGAAAAAAATGAGGACTAAAACCCCACATAGTACACTGGATCTATACGGCTATTATAAGACCTATATTAATATACGGGGTCCTGGTTTGGTGGACCGCTTTGGAAAAAGCAGTGCACACTAAGTCAATAACAAATATACAAAGGGCAGCTTGTTTAGGAATAACCGGAGCCCTTAAGTCAACCCCGACAGCGGCGCTAGAGGTCATGTTATATATACCCCCCTTGGATATCTATGGAAAAAGTATAGCTGCAAAAAGTGCCCTGCGACTAAAAGAGTCGAAATTCTGGAAGGAAACTAACTACGGGCACAGCAGTATACTAAAGATTCACCCGGGGAATAATCTACGAGACCCGACTGATTACTCTGTCCCAATAACATGCTTCGATAGAAGGTATTCTATACTCATTCCGAGTAGGGAAGAGTGGGAAGGCAATCAGAATATAACGAAAACAGATCACGCAATCTTCACAGACGGTTCAAAGATGGACGTTGGTGTGGGAGCCGGGGTCTTTTCCGAAAGTTTACAAATACAGAAATCGTATAGACTCCCCAACTATTGTAGTATTTTTCAAGCGGAAGTACTGGCAGTAGAGAAGGCGGTCAATATCCTGCAAGAACACCTTGGCTTGGGAGTAGCCTCGTCAATCACCATCTTCAGTGATAGTCAGGCGGCGATTAAGGCAATCTGTTCCAGCAGCGTTAAATCAAAGCTCGTAAAGCGATGCCGCAACAATCTATGCACACTTGGCAACCAACATCGGGTCATTCTGTGCTGGGTTCCTGGACACTCCAAAATAGATGGCAACGAGGCTGCCGATGCGCTCGCAAGAGAGGGCGCAGGCATGCCAGCTGATCTAGCAGACAATACAGTGAACAAACCACTGGGATTGGTCAAAGAGGAGATTGACTACACGGCCAAGCAGCTTGCACAGAACAGATGGACAGGGTTGACAACCTGTAGTACATCCAGGCAACTGTGGCCCACATTCGATAAAAAGAGAACCGCAGAGCTATTGAGACACAGTCGAAAAGACGTGAGAAATATTACTGCGGTTGTTACCGGACATTGACTCTTCGGTAGACATGCCGAACGTATGCAAATACCCACTAACGACTTCTGCAGAAGTTGCAGAGATGAGGAAAAGGAAGAAAGTATTCAACATTTTCTGTGCGAATGCCCTGGCCTCGCAAGAAGGAGGTTCACTACTCTGGGTGAATCATCTTTCGATAGTCTGGAGGAACTAAACAACTTACAACTTGGACGGCTGAGCAGATTTCTGAACAGTAGTGGCTGGTTTGAATGAGTTGTTAAAATCCTTCCGCGGTTACGTCGCATAAACCATCAGTGATCTGATGAAGGTGGGTTCTACGGAACACGTGTGGTATCACAACGGACCTAATCAGGACTACGTGAGACCGTTTGGTCAGAACCAAGGGTCTGCCACTCTTACCTAACCTAACCTAACCTTGTTCACAAATAAAAGATGCCATTGAATATTTGTGTTGTAACTATGAAAACACAGTAATATTGGATTGTCAAACTTAACACATTTTAGTTTACAAGTAGCCGTACAGAAATAATATTTCCTTACAGTACAATAATAAATATTTCCTAGCAATTATTTTCCGTTGCCTAAGAACGACTAAGTGTAAGGAAATATTGACTTTTTCTTTCAGAAATGTTATCAAAAATGTCAATATTTCCGATCGATTTTCGTAAATTTTTAACCCCCCCACCCCGCAACCCACACCCAAATACCGGTGCCCTTCCCTCTAAAGTATAACGCTGCTATTGGGCCTGTAAAGGATGCTTTAAGTGAAGTCGACGAAAAGGTTCAAGAACATTGCCTGACCAGAAAGTTATTTTTATTTAAAAAATTTTTTTATAATTTTTACGATACAATGAATTTTTGTAATTATTTTTAGGGTTTTCATTAGCTTATATCTTTTTCTTCAAATTTTTCTTCTGCATAAAAATATTTTTTTTTCACACCCACATAGATACCACCGTCGCGGTCGGATAAACTTAAGGTTAACGCAAAAAGTAAGGAAAGAAAACGTAATTTGACGGACTGCAGGCTTTCCCTATTGCCCTTGGCCCTTGCGAACGAAAAGTTAAAACGAGAAGAGAAAAATGCCGGTTGGTCTTTATTTCATTTCTCTCTTTAAGTAATTTTATTGTTACAGTCTGTAATAAAACGGTTAATTTTTCAAAATAAGTGACTTTTAAAATGAAGAAAAAAGACCGTTCGTCGAAATGAAATTGCCGTCGAAAGTAATGGACCTTTTGGCACACTTTTGTGTATAAAGAATAAATTAAGGATTTTTTTATGGTCGGCTTTTGAAGGAGCTAATTAATCTTTTATATTTATTATTATTTGCAGGCATTTTGGTAAAAGATGACTGGTTTATAAACATAATTTTTTTTTCTTCATATTCACAAAAGAAATTAAGCAAAAATTAAAATAGTACCAAAAAGCCTTGCGTAAAAAGTCCTCGGTTCTCACGACAATAAGTGAGTTCACAAGTCCATATCATCCTTATCTATGCAACTTTCTTGAGCTGAAGTCCGTTTAATCCGGACTTGGGTCCATCACCAGATCATATTGCATTAGACGATAAGCATTTAAAAGAGAATATTGCTCCAAAGCGAACAGTCGGAGAGAATAAAGTCGTACCAACACAGTCCGTTGAAATAAAGGTATGTTTTTCTGAAAAATAAAATTTGATTAAAAACCTTTTACATAGTTTTTTGGCTCATTTTTAAAGGGGGGTACTTTTTTGTGCCACTTTTATATTCTTTTCTTGTAAATTGCCCTTATATGTACCAGTGATCATTGGTCATTTCTTTTCAAAATATCATCTTTTGATTTTATTACATGAGGTGATGAAAGCTTAGGCAGTCCTCACACGGAGAAACTTCAAAGAAACTCCAGTAGCGTGGACCACTCGAGTTTCTTCTTATCCCCGCATGGCCGATACTATACAGGGTGATTCCTAATTTAATACTTCTGTTTTAGCTGTGTATAGAAGGCATTAAAATAAACAACATTTTTATATACCTTTTATTTTTTAACTCGAAAACTAGGTACTTAAATTCATTTATTACACTATGGATCAAAAAGGGTTCTGCTTAATTTGGCTGTTGAATAACATTAAGAAAACTTCTGGGTGTAGGATGAGCGCGCAAGGGAAAGCGTTCTGCGTATAATCTCGAAGCAGCAGCCGCACTTTGACGACACTCACCCTAAATTAGCACCATATCTACTACTTCATTGTTTTCAAATTTTACCATTTTCACGTGTCAACAATTTAAAATTAACTTGCTTCAGATAAACACACCGCAGCGGATTGCCAAATAACTCACCACCGACCCATTAATTGCATGACTAATAAGAGGTCAAACAACATAAAGTATAGCAGGCTACGTTTTGATGACCAGGCCGCACTTAGATTTTTTACTTCTGTATCTCGCCTACTTTTAAGTTTTTCGAAAAAGGGTATTTGAAAATGTTGTTTATTTTAATGCCTTTTATACACAGCTAAAAAAGAAGTATCAACTTAGAAACCACCCTGTAGTAACGCAGTAGCGAGCTAAAGAAATTCATGAATTTCAGCTTAAAAATTTGCTCCATATTTATTATTTTGCGTCATTCACGAGACGAGAGTTGCGTGGTGACCAGCACGCCGAGTCGCGGACACTTGGGTTGCCGGGTCTCCCAGTCGCCGCAACTTAGATAGCGCCTTGTGAAAAGCGCCATTCACATGTACATGCTTAGTGACCTAGTCGCCCAGTCCACACGCTACTACAGTTTCTTTTAAGTTTCCCTGTGTGCGGACTACCTTAAGTCGAATGATAGTCACAGATGCTCAAACATAAACGCTCGAAAAGAATTTGGAATAAAAATATTTTCCTACATTTCTCAAGTGAATAAACTCTAATGAATATATAAAATTGTGTAGGAATCCCATTTTCTGAAAACAAATTTAAACCGATGAGACTTTGTGTAAGAAAACAAACATAGACAAACATCCTTCGCAATTTTTGCCGGAAATTTATTTACGTAGGTACGTTTATTGCATTCCCGGAATTCCTCCGGCTATTTCGGGATTCTGTGGTTAAAATAACTTGAGCTAGATTTTGTTGCTAGTTTTATCGATCAAAAAATAGCTATTTATGCACCCGCGGATGTAACGGGTTATTAGTACTAGTCTAGGACTAGTTTAACACCGAGCGATTGCCAGACTTTAGAGGCGAAATTTTTTGGGGGGTACTATGTTTTTAATTTTCCATTTAAAAAAATTCTGTGTCACTTCTAAACGCCAAGCTAGCCAAAATGTAATATTCAATATATTGTTAAACTTTTCTCAGGAATTACATCCCGTTCCCAGAAATTAAAAAAAAATATATTTTAACCAAAATCTTCGAATTTCAAAATTCTAAAGGCATCTCTAAACGCTAGCCCAAAAATATTTTGGATGGTTATTTTTAGAAACACTCCTCAACTTTTCTCAAGTATTCTATTTGAATTTTTAATGAATTACTTGGACGGAATAAATTTTATTTCATAAAATATTTTGAAAATCGATAATTTTTGTAAAAATAGATTTTTTTTATTGTAAGTCAAGTTTCTTCGGTTTTGTTCTAAATGATGCCGAAGCGTTTTTCTCTTGTGACAATAAAAGTTCTCTTATACAAAGATAATTTCTCTTGCCTCTAATAACTAACATTTAATAGTATTCACTACTTTGGACCAAGTGCACCTATTTTTTGAAAGCAGTGATACTAAATGTATACAGGGTGATTCCTAAGTTGATGCTTCTTTTTAAGCTGTGTATAGAAGGCATTAAAATAAACAACATTTTCAAATACCTTTTTTTTAAAAACCCATAAATAAGGTACTTACATTTATTTATTACACTACGAATCAAATACGGTCCTGCCTAATTTGCCCGTTGAATTACATTAAGAAAACTTCTGGGTATAGGATGAGCCCGCAATGGAAAGCGTGCTGCGTATATTCTCGAAGCAGCAGCCGCACTTTGACGACACTCACCGTAAATTAGCACCATATCTACTAGTTCATTGTTTTCAAATTTTACCATTTTCACGTGTCACCAATTTAAAATTAACTTGCTTCAGAAAAACACACCGCAGCGTATTGCCAAATAACTCACCACCGACCCGTAAATTGCATGACTAATAAGAGATAAGACAAACAACGTAAGGCCGGCTACGTTTTGATGACCAGGTTCGCACTTAGATTTTTTACTTCTGTATCTCGGCTATTTTTAAGTTTTTTGAAAACAGGTATTTGAAAATGTTGTTTATTTTAATACCTTCTATACACAGCTAAAAGAGAAGTATCAACTTAGGAATCACCCTGTATTTGTTTAATTAATTAATAATCGTAACATTTGGTAACAGCCGAACCTCTGAAATATATTTTAAACCAAATTAACTTTTGTCTCTCTCTGAAATTGAAATCAGGCAATTTTTGAGAATACCTCAATTTCTGATCTTGGAGATTGGATAACCAAATCTCTGGGTATACAAGAATAGAGATTTTTTTAATGAAAAATATGTATATCGATTTTTTTTCAAATTTGTGCGACACTACACTGCAGACACACCCTAATAATAAAAGCAGCCGGTTCGTCCATTACTTTTTCTTATTTGATTTATTTATCAAAAATAATATTATTAATGGTTTCTCCAGTGTATTATAGTCGTTAAATTAATTTTCAAACACACAATATGTCTTAGAGTAACTGGAGAATAATAAATCATCTGATTTAATATAGCATAGCGAAATATTTCTAACATTAATTTATTGCTTGTATTCGATTTATGTTTTTTAGTGGAAATGTAACCTCAAAAACAGTTTCATTCGATAAGAAAAAAATAGTCCTTAGACATTGTGTGTAACAGTATCAGTAATAACCCAACATCCAGTTTTTAAAATATACTGGGTCTCCCAAAAGTCCCGCATAAAATTAATATCAATTAAAGGAAAATGATCTAGGAAAAACGCTCGGACCCATTAATTTTTAGTTTTAATTGTGCATTTTTTGACATAAAAAATATTATACAGGGTGTCTCATAGAACTGTCGTCACGTCTTTGACAATTTTTTTTAATGGAACACCCTATATTGTATTATTATATATCCATCCAAAGAAACCAACTTTTGATTTACCATGTTAAACCAAAAAACCGGTTTTAGCGGTTCTTTGGGTAGAGAATAAAAAACTAAGATAGGGAGGTGAAAACCATTTTTCTCTAAGATGAACCGTTCCAATGTTACAGCCTGTCAAAGTCAAAAAATGTCATATTTTAAACGTCAATATTTTAAAAACTATTGAATTTAGACACATGACATTTACAACATAAGCGTAGAATTTTGTGGGGAATCAGAAAATAATTCAATATATAGGGTGTTCCATTAAAAAAATTGTCAAAAACGTGACGACAGTTCTATGAGACACCCTGTATAATATTTTTTTATGTCAAAAAATGCACAATTAAAAATAAAAATTTACGGGTCCGAGCGTTTTTCCTAGATCTTTTTCCTTTAATTGATATTAATTTTATGCGGGACTTTTGGGAGACCCAGTACATACAGGGTGGGGATAAATTAAGGAAACAATTCAATATCTCGAAAATTGAAAAAGCAACCTTAAAACCCTCGGACACGTCGATTTAATTTTACTTTTGCGCAGACTGTAAAATTATTTTGAATTATACAGGACCACTCACAAAAGCTCTACAACTGTCAACTTTGGTTTTTTTAATGGAACACCCTAGTTTTTTTGGCTGTTTTGGATTTTACGCACAATTCTAGCCAAATTTCGTATAACATAACATATGACTAAAATTGACAGTTTTCGAGATATTTATAGATGAAATGAAATGATACCTCCTAATTATTGCGTAAAGGTATGTGTTTATAATCAAATTATTAAGGCGATATGGCAAAGGTTATTATGTCTTATAATTTAAATATCTCGAAAACTGTCAATTTTAGTCATATGTTATGTTATGCGAAATTTGGCTAGAATTGTGCGTAAAATCCGAAACAGCCAAAAAAACTAGGGTGTTCCATTAAAAAAACCAAAGTTGACAGTTGTAGAGCTTTTGTGAGTGGTCCTGTATAATTCAAAATAATTTTATAGTCTGCGCAAAAGTAAAATTAAATCGACGTGTCCGAGGGTTTTAAGGTTGCTTTTTTAATTTTCGAGATATTGAATTGTTTCCTTAATTTATCCCCACCCTGTATAAGAACACATCCGGGGCTTTGTTATCTCCGCTTTGTAAAGTAGGTAATGGTAAAAAATTGAAAAAGAATAAAACTTTTCAAAATTTTTGATATTTACATCTTATTATTTTATCATGGAAAAAAATATTGTTTTTAAAGTGTACTTCTTTCTTGTCCATCATTAGTTATTTTGCTTTACTAGAACTGGTTATTTCATTTCATCATAAATTTTGAATACAATGAAACAATTTAAACTTTGCCCCACTTCTGATTTCCGAGAACTTCAGAAGGAAATTAGATGCATAATTTAGTATCAGAGACGACAATAAATGTAATTTGCGGAGATGCTATAAGTTGGGGTTTCGACAACACCGAAATTTATTAGTAATAATTTCCTAATATATTTTGATAATTTGTGATATTTCGGATCTTTACGAAATTCACAAAATAATAACAGTAAAAATACTTTTTTGTGTTAAATCACTACGTCACTTTTTTACGGTTTGTGAAAACGTCAGTCTAATTAGTAAATTTACCATTGAATTGTGAAATTACATTTACGTAAACATACGCGTTGTACAAATACAAAATGATTCCTAATAATTTACCACATTTTCATGAAGTACCTTTTTACATAAATCGACCTGAATCCACGTAGCGAATTAAAAATTTCACTAACACAGGTATTGGGTTCGGTATTTTGTAATTGTATCCGTATCGAGATTTAAATGAAAACAACAGAATCGAACTTGGAACGTGATTGTCAGTTAGACATAACTTAACCTAACTTTTGAGCTGAACTACTGTAGAAATTAATTATAAAATAGTTATATTGACAAAACGATTTAAGTATACTACATAGTCATCTATTCTTCATGAATTCGAGAATTAAATATATATTTTAAAATATAGGGAACCAGCATTACGATGGCATTTTATAATTGCCTTTAACATACAGTCAACGAACAGACATAATAAATTTATTTTTCGGATCGATCGTGCAAAACTTTGCCACGTTTGCCTCCTAGCGGTAGCAAGTGAAATATATGGAAATGAAAATTTTGACATAAAGAACAATAAATTATTTATTTCCAGGTTTATTAAATAAAAGGTGGTGAGAGTTTAGTGTTTGAAAGTTTTGTGGGTTAATTATAAAAAAACAATATGTGTGTCAGGTTTGCAAATTAACCGATTCAGTGCTTAGATTTTGTAGTAGTCTACACATGCCATCGCCCTCTTATAAATAATGATTTGTAGGCACGGCGCAAAAGTATTTTGATGAAGGAGATGCGGGGTCTATCTTTGCTTTTTTGTCCGTTAAAAAAATGTTTAATGTTGACTTGATATAATTAAAAGTCTTTACAGGGGTACCCCACTCATCTATCGAAAATAAGTACGGCCATATTGAAATACCTTCCCGGTCTCTGGGGGAGTTGTTGAAAGACTCCTTCCTATCAATCTCTTTATTCAATGGATTTATGACACTTTTGGTCAGAATGTTGTCCACTGCCTTCACAAACTCAATAATTCGTTTCGCTTTTTGTAATTCAGGCCAGGAAGACCGCAATTTAACACTGCAAAGTTTAGCGCGGTCAGATCCATTCAATTGCCATGTTGCCAAGTTTGGGGCCCCACCCAAATAAATCAATCGATATTTCTTGTTTCAGATCCATTCGATTCCCCGTCTAAAGTTTACACAATTAAACTTCAGAATAAATGCTTAAAACCAACACTTCCGGTTTAATACCTTGTTGTGGCACAGATCTGTCTGTTACCTTAGATAAGGGTCGTGTAAAGGGTTTTGCAGCCCCTTTGTTAATGACACTGCCTTTATGCAGAGTTTTCGCGGACGCTCTGGGGCTTTCTCGGTCTTCTCCGGATGATAAATGGCACTATAAAATACATAGATACCTATATTTGGATAAGGCATATAAAGCATTTATTGCATTATAAGTGGATGTCGGCCAATCGCACAGGGGGACGGTTTTAAACTTTATACTTATTTTATCACAAAACTAATTATTAGTGAAGACAAAATAGTTATAACTGTACAGACAAATTATAAGTAGTTGTTTTGTAAACGAAAAGTGAAAAATAACCCTTTATTTATAGCCACAAAATTGTGGCAATTTAATTAAAAGTAACAAAATGGGAAATTCGTCCAGTTCGGCTTAATTTCGCTGTCGGCCATAGGCGCAGGTAAATTTTGTTCATTAAATTATTAAATTATTTATGATAACTTACCAAAGAAAAAAATATATAAGATAATTTGATAAAGAAGGAACTATTAGTTTTAGCAAATTTACACAAACATGGTTTTATGAAATATGCCGTGGAAGATATAGCTGAAAAACAGAGTGTAACTGTGCTGCGCACACACTAAATCCTATAGGACTTATATGGGCGCAAGTGAAAAGATTTGTAGCAAGACACAACACGACATTCAAAATGAAAGACGTTAAGCTACTGTTTGATCAAGCCATTAAGGAAGTGACATTGGAGAACTGACAAAAAGCATTCAATTATGTCATTAAAGAAGAGGAGAAAATGTGGGATCTTGACCACCTGATCGATAGGACCGTCGACCCGTTAATTATAACGTCAAGAGGAGATGATAATTCCTCAGATGACGAAGAATATTATAATTTTTTATAATTTAATTTCTGTATAGTGTATTTTTTGTATTTTGTTAAAAAAAAATAAGTGTACCTAATCCTATGTACATAGTGCACGCCTTTGTCACACCATTTTCAGTGTGCATAGGCAAAACCCATAAATTGACCCAAACCCGAGTGGTACTACCTGCACTTGATAAAAAGAAAGTATTTTGCAATGAAATCAATGGCAAATTATGAAAGTGGCTTAAACATTCGTTGGGTTACTCTGTAGTCCCTTTGCATATACAGGGTGTGTCAGTAAGGTGTAATACAAAAGTTAAAGGGTTTTTTAGGACACATAATCCAAAAATATTTTCTAATCTACAGGGTGGTCCTAAAGGGAATTGAATAATAAAAAAGAAAATTAAATGGGACAACCAGTATAATTTTTTAGAATATGATTTAATGGAATAAGAACTTTGCAACCCTATTAAAATTTTTAAAGTGAAATGCAACGTTGCCAAGTAATTAATTTTTTTCCGAAATTTTAGTAATTTTAAGGGTATCGTTAAAAAATCATAGCAACCTGTGGTTTAACCCTAAGCAAATATAATTGACGTTGTAAGTACTTTAAGGTACGATATATTGATTTATAATAATGTTTTTTAAATCTCTTATACAGAGCGTTCATTACAAGTTGGGCAACTCGATAGTTTTAAAAATGCTTTATTTCAATTTTTTTAAATGGGACCCCCCTAATTTTTTTAGGCAAAAGAATTTATCTTTCGAAAAATTTTTTGTTAAACATGTCATATATCTAAATATCATAGTTTTTGAAATATTTTTGGATTTGTCTTAAATCAGGGTAAAAAAGGAAAGTTATAATTAAACAATTTAGTCAAGATGGCTTTGGAACAAAGAATAAATAATTTTCTTTGTCACAGCTGTTATTGCAAAATTATTTCGCCAATATTATTACTGTATAAAGTTTAGTTTCCCGAACTAATTTTATCGAAATAGAAAAATATGCGTTATGAATAAAGTTAGTTAAGGAAACTAAAATTTAAACAGTAATAAAGCACAAAATGTTAGCGAAATAATTTTGCAATGACAGTTGTGACAAAGAAAATTATTTATTTTTTGTTCCAAAGCAATCTTAACTAAATTGTTTAATTAGAACTTTCCTTTTTACCCTGAGTTAAGACAAATCCAAAAATATTTCAAAAACTATGATATTTAGATATATGACATGTTTAACAAAAAAGTAAGGTTTTCGAAAGATAGATTCTTTTGCCTAAAAAAATAGGGGGGTCCCATTTAAAAAAATTGAAATAAAGCATTTTTTAAACTATCGAGTTACCCAACTTGTAATGAACGCTCTGTAGAAGAGATTTAAAAAACATTATTATAAATCAATATATCGTACCTTAAAGTACTTACAACGTCAATTATATTTGCCTAGGGTTAAACCACAGGTTGCTATGATTTTTTAACGATACCCTTAAAATTACTAAAATTTCGGAAAAAAATTAATTACTTGACAACGTTGCATTTCACTTCAAAAATTTTAATAGGGTTGCAAAGTTCTTATTCCATTGAATCATATTCTAGAAAATTATACTGGGTGTCCCATTTAATTTTCTTTTTTATTATTCAGTACCACTTTTTAGGACCACCCTGTAGATTAAAAAAAAATATTTTTAGATTATGTATTCTAAAAAACCCTTTAACTTTTGTATTACACTTTTTTCCCTATCTTCGATAGTTTAAGTGCTACCTAAGACAGACACCTTACTGACACACCCTGTATAGAGAGTGGTAATATAATTACAATTACCACTCTCTAATACGTTTTAATCTTCCTCATCCTAACACAATGCAGATAAAAATGTTCTGCTGCGTAACAAAATCTTTGTCTAATTAGAACTTTGTCCCACTTCTGATTTCCCTATCTGAAAACTTTCTCAGGGGATGAAACGTCAGATTAAATGTATAATTTAGTTTCAAAGTCGACAGTAACTTTGATTTTGCTGGGGTGCGATAAGAAATTGGGGCCTTAACGATGTCAAAATTTATCGATAAGAGCGCTTCGATATACAACTGGAAGGTTTTACCTGACCTATTTAATTAAGGGGATTTCGTAAAACTCACTTTTATATAATGTGCTTTAGGTAGGGTAGCGGTTTCTGGAAAAAAACATGTTTTGCAATGTCTGAAAAACTGGTATTTTACTGTTACTTTTCCAAGGGGGTAATTAATGGATGATTAAAGGTGCAGAGAAGCTATTCTTTAAGCAAAGTTACTATTTTCAACGTTGCTACTTTTCAGGTAACTGTATTTTACCCAAAACAAGTGGACTCAAAAATACTGTAAAAAATGATGGTAAAATTTTATATTTACTGTGTTTTTGATGCTATATATAATCAGAAATTATGTTTTACTATAATATATAAGCTATATTTCCATGAGTAAGTAATATTTATTTGCGGATGTTGTGAATTTAAAGCTGTTATGAAAATTTACTAACCAAAAATATTTTATCCGCTATTAGGGAAACCAAACCACGTGATTCAATATGGCGGTTGGCTGGTAAAAAGCATTGAGCCATCCGTTAAATGTCACCAGCAATATTATTTATATAGTCACGTGTTACGTGCACCAATTACAACGCAGTATTTGCCAGCTAGCCGCCATTTGGACACATCGTTGGATTGCCTAATTTGTTATGCAACATTACTGCCATTTATTTTTGACAGTATTTATAATGAAAATCATTTTTAAACTAATAATTTTTTGGGTTTTTGGTGTGGGGCTACCAAGAGATGGCGCTATGGGCTATGCACACAACCCAAGAACGTTGATACCTTTAGTATAAAAACTTTCGTTTGGCATGGTATGAACACCTGCCCTATAAGGACGAGAACAACAGAGTTCGAAACTAGTCTGCAGGTGGTGATATGCTATATTAACTAATAAAGTTTTGGTTTTAAATATATTTTTTATGCATTTCCTAAAAAAAATGAGTACATTTTACAACCAATAATAGTTATTATCCTAACAAGCGCGGAAAGAGCCACTTTCCCGCACGCGACTGCCGTTACCGGAACGACGCGAAGCGGAAAGATACTGTATCCTACATTTTTTTCAACCCTGTATTTATATTCAGATAAGGCACAGCAACATTGAATTTTATTGAAATCACCCCTATACAAACATAAATACCAACTGGTATGCTCTCTCAACAAGAAATTTACGACGGGATTTTTAAAGCTATAGAGAGTTTAAATCGACAAATAAAGCCTGTTTTATTTATTCTGTTTGTTGAAGGAATCAGACTTGGAGTGGTGTTTGCCCAAAGATATAAATAATATCTGTTCCCGAATAAGGAATCCGACGATGTTTGCAAGATTTATATTGAATAAATATTTTGATAAAGAAAGGAGCAAGCAAACTGATATTTTAATGTGTATTGGACATAGACAAATTACCCTTTGGGTCAATTGTATAAAGTCGATTTAAACCGAGGTCCAGTTTAGATCATAGATGGTCTTTTTATTTTGTGAGATTGACAGCAAAGTTCTATTTAACCCTAGATTGCCAACCAAAATTTACGTACAGTTTTTTTTTAATTTGAAATAAAAGGCCTATTATTGGTGCTCGTTTTGCCGCTCAAGCAGTGCGTCTACCATCACCACAACATTCGGCTGCCGACGTGTTTCTGATGTGGCAGTTGTGGGTTGTATGTGATTGAATAAAGAGTGCATGGGGTGACAGTAACCAAGTCGAATTTAATGCTAAGAAAACCCAGGCAGTAGTCTTCTCCAAAAAGGTTAACATTGCAGAACCGGATATAGTCATGGCAGGACACGCAATTCCCCTGGCACCGTCTATTAATTTGCTGGGGGTCAATCTGGGAGGTAATATGTCTTGGCATGATCACGTTGCCGCAATTGCCAAGGCAGCTGCACAGAAACTTGGTGTACTTTTCCGCACCAAAAGGTTGTACACACCTCATCAACTTTTGACACTCTACAAAGCCCAGATTCGACCATCATTAGAATATTGCTCTCATGTCTGGAGCTCTGCACCCAAGCACACCCTTCGGCTACTAGATTCCATTCAAAGGAGAGCGGTTCGTCTGATCGGCGACCCCGAGCTGACCAAGACCCTCGATAGCCTGGAGCATCGAAGACAGGTTGGTGATTTGGCTCTATTTTACAGATATTTCCATGGCAGGTGTTCGATCGACATTGCCCACTTGATTCCACCTAGAGCAATGCAAAACAGAAATACACGGCGAATCACTGCCGCTCATCTATATGTTGTTCAGCTTAGTACTCCTCGAACTTCATTGTTCAAGAATTCTTTCATCTGGAGAACGTCATCTTTGTGGAATGATCTTCCTGAGGTCGTGTTTCCCAATGAATACAATCTTCAACCTTTCAAGACCAACGTTAATCGCTTTTTTCGCACTCGCACCGCTCCCAGAGCGCCTTAAAGGATTTTTCCTACAGTGCAGGTGTTTTATCATAAAAAAAAAAAAATGTTGGCGCGTAAATTTTACGTATGTTATGAATGCGCTAAGTTCAACTAATCTTTGTATGTGTATATTTTGGTTATTTCGTTTGTTTTAGATTCATTAAATGTTTTTTATTTTCAAATAAAAATAAGAAATTACTTTTCCCTAAAAACTTAAAAGGTTTGAAACAATTTTTGCACATATTTGTAATATACGTAAAATTTACGTATTGTTGGCATCGACGTATATATTTTCAACGTTGGCAATCTAGGGTTAAGAGGGATTAACCTGGTCATACACTGAAAAACCTAATATTTTGGGAGATATGCATATGCCTTTAATCCAAAATATTCGCAGTTTTAAATAGGTCACAATGAGATCGTTCTTGGCCCAACAACGTCATTGTCTTGCCATAAAATATCTATGAGTCTGAAATAAATACTTTTATCTTCGTTGGAAGTCTTTATATCACGATCCAATAGCGGTTGTTATTGGCCCAAGAGCGTTTGTTCTTGAGCCAAGAGTGTTGGTTCTTAAGTCAGAAAGTTTATTCTTGACTTAAAATCGGATTTCCCAATTAATATGACATCCATTGGTAACTTCGCTATTATTAAAGATGCAGAATCAGTAAAATTAGCAAACCAAGGAAGCGTTTACTCTGATTAGAAAGATCTAAAAGAAAAAAATCAAGAGCAGAAAAGTCACTATAGTCTATTTCAGAAAAGTGTAGAGTAATAAAAGCTCATTAGGTATGCAAAGGGACTACAGAGTGACCCAACGAATATTTAAGCTACTCTCATAATTAAGCATTGATTTCATTGCAAAATTGTTTCTTTTCATCAAGTGCAGGTAGTACCACTCGGGTTTGAGTCAATTTATGGGTTTTGCCTGTTGTTATCCATTCACAAACACTGCAAATGGTGTGAAAAAGGCTTGCATTATGAATGTACATAGTATTAGGTACACTTATTTTTTATTTAACATTATTAAAAAATACAAAAATACATTATACTTACAGAAATTAAATTATAAAAAATCATAATATTCTTCGTCATCTGAGGAACTGTCATCTCTTGACGTTATAATTAACGGGTCGACGGTTCGATCGATCAGGTGGTCAAGATCCCACATTTTCTCCTCTTCTTTAATGACATGATGGACTGCTTTTCGCCAGTTCTCTGGTGTCACTTCCTTAATAGCTTGATCACACAGTAGCTTAACGTCTATCATTTTAAATATCGTGTTGTGTCTTGCTACAAATCCTTTTACTTGCGCCCATATAAGTTCTATAGGATTTATTTCGCAATAATATGGCGGTGTGCGCAGCACAGTTACATTATGTTTTTCAGCTATATCTTCCACGGCATATTTTATAAAAAGATGTTTATGTAACTTTGCAGCACAAAATTTACCTGCGCCTATGGTCAACACCGAAATTGAGCCGAACTGGACGGAATTTCCCATTTTATTACTTTATACCTTCCTTAAATACACCATAGTGTTTTGAAGATTACAATTTGACACTGACTTCTGGGTTAATTAGAAACATCATTTTTCCAAATAAAAAAAGTTTAGACAGAAGGGCAACAAACTGTAAATATAACCATGACAAAGGTTTAATTAAACAAGGTGGTCCCCCCCCCCCCTGAGCCTCACAAAATTAGTTTACTTTGAGCCTTGAAAATTGTCGGGCGTGTAAAGGGTCAGTATCTTTTTAGAAGTCACTTCTGGGACTAAGAAGATTTTTAGAGCTGGGATACTACTCTTTTTGGTAAAAGTCACTTTTTTATAGTCGCCTCCCTCCCCCTTAACAAAATCCTGGATCCGCCACTGCAGTAAGGGTATTTTTAAATAATTTTTGTTGAGCCAAGGGGAGGGATCTTCTAATTTGCAAGTTAAATAGAAAAAGTGACGTAAATTTTATTGAGGAAGGAAAATTCATGGTTTAAAATTTGTCTGACTATACCCGGCGCGGTGGTACAAAAATTTGTATCATGACACTCAGGAATGTTTATTTATTGGTGACAATGAGAAAACTTATTTTATTGATACTTATATTGCAGAAATAACAAAATATGTTGCTTACAGGCTTATTCTCTTCATAAACTTTTTCGTTTCATAAATATAATCTGCATATTTTTGAATAATCTCTTTGATACAAGGCACATTTTCTTAATTTAACCTTAAAGAACTTTACAAACTCATCAGTCTGGCATGTCATCGACAGGCTTAACACTAATCAAGTAAAATTTCTTAACTTTTCCTCATTTAAATATTGACTTTAATGAATTAATATGATGCGTTGAAAGTATAAATAAATATGCATAATTTGCTGCTTCAAAGGAGGTAAATTTTGGAATGTACCGGCGGCTTCGCTTGCTATAACATAATGGACTTTTTCACTATAATCGAATTTATCATATTGTCATACATATCTCGATAATAAAAATCTTCCTAGATTATCTATCACAAACCTTTTTTAGAAACAACGCCCGAAGGTAGTCACCTTAAGAGCGTTTTCACACGGCACCATATATCGCGCGCGATAAATGGTCGCGATATTGCTTTTACACCAAATTATGTGTTTTCTAATGAGCCATTTTCACACACAAGCGATATAAGAGAACACATAATTTGGTGTAAAGCAATATCGCGACCATTTGTCGCGCGCGATATATGGTGCCGTGTGAAAACGCTCTACTAGTATCTAATATTGTAAAGTAAATGATTGCCCCTACCACCTTTAACTAACCCATGTTTTGAAAAAATTTTGTTTTATTTATTTTTATTCACTTTTTATTGATATTACTGGCTGGCCACTGTCTCCTTAAATTTGTGATTGAATATTAAACAATGATTATTCCAACTACTCACAAAAACAGTGAACTCTGTCTGTGTCAGCGAGCTCGTCGGCGTGTCTCATACTCATAGCGGCGGATTCCGTTTCTTTACGCTTAGCGACAGCTTAGGAAAGAGCCGTTTTTCATAAATTATACTAAGCGCAACACACGGAAATTCGACTTTATTTTTCGTCTCATGCTTGGACTCTTAATTTAAATTAATTTGTAAATAATGTATTCTTGGCTTAGATTACAAAGGTCTTGTAGGAAACGTTTAGTTTTTAAACTTTTCCTTCTAAAAGTCCTGTTTTATATAGAGATTAAGGTTTCAGACGCATATCGTTTTAGTTATTGATTTATGTTGCAATTTTAAAGGAAAATGAGTAAAAAGAATAATATTTTATAGTATTTTTCTATTATATACTTGTCTGTCCCGTTGTCCCTTTTTTAGAGGTATTTTAAATCGACGAAAATATAACCCAATACAATAAAATTATTTTTACAATAAAATCAAAAAAAAATGAGGTATTTATAAGAGAAAAATTAAAGTAAACATTTTAATTGAAACATTTTCTATTGAAAAAGTGTGATAACTTATAATAAAAAAAAATTGTGTGGGAAGAAACGAAAATGCTTTATTATGAATATACAAAACGGCACTTAAGAAGGAGTATTTCAAAACCTAAGCATTTTCACCAAAAACTGCTCTTAGATCTACGCTCCTAAAATATATGATTTCTGAATAAATCATCAATTTGGGCGTGGTGAGCGATATTTACGTTATTTTTAATCATGAAAAACTGAGCCCGAAAAACGCTGGTTAGAGTCATACATAATTTTGGATTGACAGCAATATTTATATTTTTCAAAAATATAAAAATGTTCGTTTTTAATAAAGAGCCAGCTAGGAATATCAAAAAAAAAAGTTGTGTGTGTGTAATTAGGTTTTATGGCTCTGGTTGAAACCAAATGGCCAGCATCTCTCTTTGTTTCCCTTTTTTTTGGATTACTTTTACTGAGATAATGGTTTTTACAATTTCTTTACTTAACCTATTTTTAGTAATTCTTGATAATAAAACTAAAATAAAGTTATAATCTTTCGTATTTTTTTTTTTGTTATATTTTCTTTTTTTAATTTTTTTTTTTTTGAATTTTTATTCGCATTTTTTTTTATGCAAAAAAGTTAAAAAACATTTACAAAAACAAATTTTAATAATTTAATTTTCGAAATTTGATAGTAGTTAGGTGAATTTTGGCGTGGCCCGACAATTTTTCGCCTACGGCGCTTTCCGCCTTCTTCACTAGGTACGATATCATAATATACATGTAGTCCCCACTGTCCCTTTCTCCAGAAAAAAGTCCTACTTACGTCCATTGATCCCCCCCCCCCCGAGCATATTTTCTGGCTACGCCACTGACCGCTTGCTTCAATTTAAATATATCAAAAGCCGTATCCTTTAATTCGGTTTCTTATGTAGCGGAATTTTAGATATACCGTTCATTTCCAAAATATACCATAATTTGGGTTAATATAATTGAACCAATTTTAAGAATATTTTATCCCAACGAAAGCTCTAGATTTAAAATCTAGTAGAGGATAACCAACAACGTTTGAACCGTTAGCTGTGTCCAATGTCCATTGATACCTTATTTAATCGTTGTTAGAGGTAATATTTGATGACAGCAGTAGGTTGAACCTCTGCAGCTAATTTTTGAAATATTTATCTTGGTGTGCGTTAATGGCACAACGTCTCAGTCAGATCCTTTGAATTAAGATCTTACGTTTTTCTGTCTTTATATTATTTCCACATACATTTACGTACATTTTTAATGTACATTCCTCCTTTTAACATGCAAATGTGCCACGTTCCTTCGCTTTATCTAATTATCTCTTCAAATTAGACGTTTTAATTAAAACGTGTTAAATATAATTTAGTTCATTATACATACAATAAAGTGCGCCGCGCCTTTGAAAGCGGAAAATTAACCGAATTGTTGGAGTTTCGTACAAACTCCTTCTCGAGTTTCTAAGTTTTTGAGTTGTTTTGGTTTTCGAGCGGCTTTTAGGCGCGAAAACGTGGTTATTTTATGTTAAAAAACAGTATATTCACGTTAAGCTCAAATATTTCACTCCCTATTTGATTTCAGACCTGTTACTTTGGCTCGGTAAATAAGTGGAAGGAACGAGATTTTTAAGTAAATAAAGTAAGATTTTCACTGTTTCAGGTTTTAAAAATATTATATTATTAACCGAAAAAAGTAATTACAAACAAAATACTTTTCCCTGATAGAAACACGCGAAAACTTATACCTTCTAATACGTCATAGTAAACCACACACACAAATAAATCTCGTTTTGGAGCTGTACGGAGTCCTCTTAAGTTAGGGAAAAAAATCAGTCATTCGACGAACAAGCCCAAACAAATTCAGTTCGGCAGCAGATTAAGTAAGTAAACAATATAGTTTAATAGTTTTATCCATAGAGGCGCGCAGACTTCTAGTTAGGGTGAGTCACAAGTAAGTTTCATAAGTGACTTCTAAAAGAAAAAGTTGCTGTTCCAAAAATTACTCCTCCTATCTAAAATGACTTCTATAGTCTATTTTAGAAAAGTGTAGAGTAATAAATTGGGAAATTCCGTCCAGTTCGGCTCAATTTTGGTGTCGGCCATAGGCGTAGGTAAATTTTGTGCATTAAATTATTTATGATAACTAACCAAAGAAAAGAAAAAAGAAAATTTAATAAAGAAGAAACTATTAGCTATAGCAAATTTACACAAACATCTTTTTATGAAATATGCCGTGGAAGATATAGCTGAAAAACATAGTGTAACTGTGCTGCGCACACCGCCATATCATTGCGGACTAAATCTTATATCCTTATATGGGCGCTAGTGAAAGGATTTGTAGTAAGACACAACACGACATTCAAAATGAAAGACGATAAGCTACTGTTTGATGGAGCCATTAAGGAAGTGACACCAGAGAACTGGAGAAAAGCAGTTCATTATGGCATTAAAGAAGAGGAGAAAATGTGGGATCTTGACCACTTGATCGATCGGACCGTCGATCCGTTAATTATAACGACAAGAGGAGATGACGAAGAATATTATGATTTTTTATAATTTAATTTCTGTATAGGTAATGTATTTTGTATTTTTTTATAATGTTTAATGCACGCCTTTGTCACACCATTCTCAGTGTTTGTGAATGATTAACAATAGGCAAAACCCATAAATTGACCCAAACCAGGGTGGTACTACCTGCACTTAATGAAAAGAAAAAAATTTGCAATGAACTCAATGCCAAATTATGAAAGTAAATATTCGTTGGGTCACTCTGTAGTCCCTTTGCATACCTAATGAGCTTTTATTACTCTACACATTTCTAAAATAGACTTATACTTAGTTAAGGATAAGGTTTTTTGTCTTGTAACACTCAAGTCAAGTTTTTGCTCCACTAGAGTCAGTTTAAAAAATTTAAATTCGATGCTGAACAAACCACTCAATCAAACAAACAAATAATTCTCTGTTATTATAAAGTTTCACGACCTAGACCATATTTTCTTTAAATGTGGAAAATATAGCAACTGTCTGTACACCTCTCTCCAGGAAACAGAAAAAATCGATGCACCGATAAATTTATTATATGTTTTAACCATAGAAAATAAGGATGTAATATACATGATTATGCGCTTTCTCAAAAAGAACAACATTAAGTTGTGACCACCTTATTACGGTACACACGTCGCCATTGAAAAAAAAATAATTATAAATTTTAGTTAGAATGAGTTCCCTTTGTAATCCCTGTTTTAGTATCCCCAGTGGCCTACCTGTTTGTTATATAATGTTCTGATCGGCCCAGAACGAGAAGAGTGTGACCCTGTCTACTTTTCTTTTGTTTCTGTTTTTACAAATGGTCGTTAGTTTAGGAGAAACACTTGCATTAGAAATTTTTTGGTTAAAAAGCAAAAAGCGACTGGCTGAATAGCTGAACAGCTAAGCCAAAAAAAATAAAAATAAATAAAGTTTTACCCTTGAAGAGTAAGACAAAACTGTAGATACCATGGAATCTTGCGTTGCGAGCAGTATATAGATATAATTTCGCATGGAGTTGTGGAGTAACCTTGGAGACGAATTTAGAAATATTGGTTGGATGCTGTTAAGCATATTTCAACTTTGGCTGTGATTTTTTTTCTACCAGAACCACCCATGCTGTTTTATTAAATCATTTTTTTACATAACAGTTTTATATTTTACTCGATATATTCTCATTTACCATGCACCACTTTACTAGCTTCAAGTAGTGCATTATAAAGAGAACTGCAAAGGCGCACTTGAAATCATAATAATATTGTTGGAGTTGGCAAAAAGCTCGTAGCGTACGCAATGTAAATTCTTGTTTACGTGTTTAATAACCTCTAGTTTTTCTTTGTTTTAAAGCACTTTTAACATAAAATATGGTTGTCAGGATTTTTTAAAATGAGGCTGAAATATATACCAGTTACCGTCAAGAATGTATTTTTAATGGGAAAATTGACTTAAGAAATATTCTAAAATGTATAAAATAATACTATTTTTCCCTAATTAGGACTAAGGGCCGATAGTAGTCTAAAAAAATGTTAATAAACGACGTCTCGTCTCGTTCCGAGTTCGATTCCCGGAGTGGGCATACGCACAATAAAAAAGTATGTCCGAATTTTAGTAGGTTTAAGAAGACTGGGAAGAGTGTAAAATGTATCATCTCCCAACCCACCCCATTCACATCGGTAACCAGGCCGGATGAGATCGGATATCTTGTGGGGTGCGAAAAAAGCTACACACTCCCCAATCGGTAGGTCATGCAATGGCGCCAATCGAGAGTTACTGGTGACTGAGGATCGTGATTGGAAACCCACGTTAAGCTATAGGTTCCCTCGGGAATGGCCCTGGCAGCTAACGAAGAGATAAAAAGCCTAATTCAAAAGAATGGTCAGAAATAACAACAACCACGATCTCGTGAATTCAATCGAAATTCTTACTATAGAGCAGCGGCGTATTTGGGGGGGAGGGCTGCAGTCATACATACGGCTTATGTTAAAATTTTGGATTGTCACCAATATTCATATTTTTCACAAATATAAAAAATGGTTTTTTTTTAAATAAAGAGCCTAGGAATATCAAAAAAAGTAAAAAAGAAATTACAAAAACAAATTTAATCCAAGACGTCATAATTTAATTTTCGAAATTTGATAGTAGTTATGTGAATTTTAAACGAACTTTTGGCGTGGCCCCGAAAATTTTTCGCCTGCGGCGCTTTTTCACCTTCTTCACTAGGTACAATATCATGAAATACATGTAGTCCCGACGGTCCCTCTCTCCAGAAAAAAAAATGTCCTACTTACGCCCAATGAGCCCCCCCCCCGGGCATTTTCTGGCTACGCCACTGCCTTAGAGTAATGCGCGAGATTTACCAAACTGTCATAAAGGCGCTAAAAAATAACGATCATTAGCGCCATAGCGGTTCCCTTCAAACATCGATATTATATTTAGTTAGATAGAAAAAAAGACTTCTGCAAAACTTGTATTTTTAATTAAAAATGTAAAATTCACTGACCTATTAAGTGAATGGAAAGAGATTTAAAGAAAAAATTTAATTAGGTCTATAAGATGATAAATTTTAAGTCTAATTAAAAGGGGTTTTTTACTAGGATTATTTTAAAGCCCATTTAATTCCTTTTAGACGGGTTTGTTGGATGGCGTATAAAAGGTTTATAGGTTTAAATCTACCGTTAAAAATTATAATTTAAATTTTAAGCTTATTAAAAGTGGAGAAATGTCTTATTATACTGTAAACGTAATGAGCTAGGCCACGTGATTTTAAATTATGATGCTATATTATTATTAAATTTTTTTAGTCAATATGAATTAACAATAGATGATGGTATGGCACAAAGAAAAGGTCTACACAGTAAATTCTTATGCAAGAGCAATGTATAGCAACGTATAAAAACCTTAATTTATTTATCAAAAATTCAATTTTGTTGATGAAAACACAACAAACAGAATAGTAGATTCTGTAACGAGGTTGGAATGAAAATTTGATCCGAGTGGAAGATTCCGAACGCGAACAAACCCGAACAGACCCGAACGCAAGCGTAGCGAGCATGAGGAACCACGAGTATCGAATTTTTATTCTAACCGAGTAGCAGACTATATTTTCTCCACGACCAAGAATACTATTCGCAATATTTATAATTTCAGGTGGAGTATTATCCAGTTCCATATCTGATTCATCCGATTTTTCACTCATATTTTGACTTGCACTAAAATTCGTCTGCTGACATTGCCAGTTTCGAAATTCATGGCAACCTATGTCGTTTAGATCAATTACAGAATATTCATTCCGTATCTTGTTATGGAATGAAAATACACGCAAAACGCATAAGAAGCAAGTGTTTCAGAATAAATATTCCAACTCAAGAGCGAGAATTTTTACATTCTATTATCAAAAACTATTTTGGAATTATTGCATTCTGTAATGGTCGTGGAGAAATAATATTCTCACAATTATAGTGGCCCGGTTACCTTAATTTTTAATTTACTACCACCTTCGATTGTGAGCAAATAATGCCTGACAATATCATTTATTGTACAGTTAAACTTGCTGGTTAGTTAATTATGGTAAAAAATTATGTAAGACATTAAATAAGTTGGGCGTATTAAGAAGAAAATATTATAACCTTTTCTATGAATATTTTCTTATGTTCCAGAATTAGCCTTCACCCGGTATTTTATGCATATGCTATCAATAAATGTGAAATTGGGTCAAAACCAGAATATTAATGTAATCCTCACACACATTAGTTAATCGATTTGTTATTCCTCCATATATTATTAATAAGCCTACGGCTTATATAAAGCTTATAGGGGAACATCAAAGAGTACAGAATAAATTTAGTAACCATTAATATACATTTTTATTGTATAGTCCTGATCAGTTGTATTTATAAATTTGAAAAAGCTCCGCAGGGACATTATACCCGATACTGCGGGCCTACAGGAATATTTTTTTCTGATATATGAATGGATGTTTATTTTATACAGCTTAGGTAATGCAAATGCGATGAAGTTACAGCAGAAAAAGATTTTATGCCCTTTTACCATTATAAAAAAGGGTAGTTTTAATTTACTAGTAAAATTTAAATTTGGCGAAAAAACTTGTTATAGTAAAAATAATATAAAAAGAAAAGAAGCTTAGCGGCAAGCGGACAGAGTAGTGCGTCTATCTTTTGCATTAAAGTACACAGGGACGCCAAAGGTAAGTGGGTGACTGCAGCGCTATCTAGATCTGAATCCACAAAGCCGTGGAGATGTATAGAGAAGCGAAAAATGTTTCCTATACTGGCGAAGTGGCCGTTCCGTGCTTGATTTTTAGATTTATTTATATTTCTACGTTTTCGCGTTAGATGGCTATCTTTTGCATTGAGTTGATTCCTACTGATGGCGTTACTGGGTTTTCATCGCGTTTTTATTTCTTAAAAACCCCTTGAAACAACAGTCTTGCTGTACTGGGGGTCGCTTACAGGTTATGGCTTTCTGATGAGTTCTAACAAGAACGAAATAATCTGTCATTGTCTACCTGTGCCCCAGGGAACCCATTACCTTTGGGCTGTACTTTAATGCAAAAGATAGACGCACTACTCTGTCCGCTTGCCGCTAAGCTTCTTTTCTTTATATATTTTAACGGACACTAAATTCCACTACTTTAGTAAAAATAATATTTGTAATTGGTAGTTGCTCTTATCACAAAAGCCAAATATCGTAAATGCCCTTTTGTCTAAACCCTCTAAAGCCACGTTGAAAATCAAGTGCCAATAAAATTTTCCGCTCAAGCAGCCATTAGGTCGGGTTGAATAAGAATAATGACTTTTTGGTATTGAATGGCGGCGCCCTGCAACTGACGGAGAATTTTCCTGTTGACTCTTTGTCGCCCTTAAGTGACAAACATTTCGATAAGAACTTTGCTGAGGTGATAAATGAACTAGAAAATGGGGTATATTATTCATAGACGAAAAATGTATTATCTAAAGGTTTATTTAAAACTTTTTGTAGCTATTTGTGTAAACTTGAAGAAACCGCCTCGGCGACTGGCTTTGGGGGCGACGGGGGTTAATGATGTGGTGCACTACTTTTATTATTAAATTTTTTGCTTATGGTATAATATTATTAAAATATAAGGCGAAGGGGCTTTTTTGGTAGTTATTGTGAGCCAATTTTCCCAAATACTTCTTTTAGAAACTATGTTCTCTCCAACAAACGCTATTTAATGGAGGGCAATGGAAAATTTTGTTTATAAATTTAGCAATGTTTGTAGCATAAACTTACACGTAATAAATGTGAAATGTTGTCAAAGCGATTAAAGCCAAATATGGGGGAAAGCGTCCGCTCCGAAGCTTTGGTAGACACATTACGTGCCATTAGGGCCATTAGTCTTACTGATTAATAGAGGAGCACACGGCATTTCTCAAACTTACACAAGTTATCTCTCCACTTGACTTATCAGCGTTTCAACGTCTACTTTTAAATGGTTAAGAAAAGAGTTGAAGTGTTAGTTATAGGGAACATTTAAAAACTGTAGCTTCCTGCTTTACTAGTGGATGGAACGTAACGAGTCTTGGAAAGTTTAAAAGGTAGAATACATCTTGTTAGAGGTAAAGTAAGAATTAATTTTGTCATCCGTGCCAGTTTATATTCAGAAATGAGTCAGAATTTTCTCAACGTCGCCGCTTAATCTATTAGTTGCTCACACTGCCCCGTTAAGTTCTGAGGTTACAGGGAGAGGTATTCGAAGAGTAGTGACGGGTGCTGTAGAACTACTTAACCACACCTACTAGTTTATGTATAATACATAATTATTTGACTTTGCGCACCATTACGCAAATGTTATAAAATCTTAAACAATAAAAATTTTCCAACACTCATCAGAATTCACGGCTGGTTGTTGGGCTAATAAAGAGGAAAGTTTATATTATGCGTTTTACTGCAGGCAAGTGCACCTGTTACATTAAAAGTTACCAAGGTACTTCAACTGCAAAATTAAGTTCATTTTGTGTTGGAAACTTTTGTGCAAGTTAAATAGTTACGTTAACAAGTTTAAAAGTATAAACAAGCATAATGTTTGGGTGAAATAGTTCAAAAGATCTTCGTGGTGGATTTTAAGTTTTACTACTGGAACTTTCTTTATGGCTGTATTTTAAAATTTTTATTTCCGAAAATAATGTGTTGTATACATAGGTTTCTTAAATGTGTAAGGTGTATGCGTAGAACCAAATGGCAATAGGTTTATATATTTCTATTTATGTGATATTATGATACGCATGCTTCCTGATTCTTTTCTATCTCAGGATAATAAATATTAAGCATTTATAAAAATATATACAGGGTGGCCCTCTCTCAATGCCGGATTCCATAGCATCTAAAGTACTAAACTTTTTAATATTTTTCAGAAACAGAGTTATAAGGAGGCATTAGAGCTACAATTTTAAATTATACAGCACAATTATGGCGCAAATTCCACGTATATTTTTTATAAACTGTCATATGTCTAAATTTAATTGTTTTTGAGATATTGACGTTTAAAATATAGCATTTTCATACTTTGACAATCTGTAGCATTAAAACGGCGCACTCTAGAAAAAAATTGTTCTTATTTTGTAATTATATATCTAAAAGTGACACTTCCGATTTAACATGTTAAACCGGAAGTTAGTCTCATTAGATAGAGAATAAAAATATAACACTGCAGTAAAACCCATTTTTCTTTAAGATACGCCGTTTCAATGCTACAGGCTGTCTAAAAATGCCATATTTTAAACGTCAATATCTCAAAAACAATTAAATTTGGACATATGATATTTTATACAAAATACATGTGGAATATTATAGCGAATTAGAAAATAATATATATAAAAAAGTATGTTGTATATACCCTGACTATTTGGGACACCCTGTATAATTTAAACTGATTTTAAATTGTAGATCTAAAGCCTCTAACTCTATTTTTGAAAAATATTAAAAAGTTTAGATGCTATGGAATCCTGCGTTGAGAGTGGGTCACCCTGTGTATATAGTTAAAAAATAAAAAAAAAATTGGCAGTTTAAATTAGGAGTCTTCTTTGACAAATTTACTGTCCAATACAAAAAGGTTAGGTTTTGTTCTGTTTTAGAGTTTTTTACTGTAGTGATGTCTAATTAAAATTATCGATTGTACTCATCGATATGCTTTATTTATATTTTCATACTTGGGCTGTTACACTTTTTACGAATATTCATTGGTTTGGTTATAGCTCTCATTATAACCCTTTTTTCTAGGTTCATATCATTTCACTAATTGGAAAATCTGAATTTTAGAGTTTTCGGTATAATATCCTTTTATAAATAATAAAATTACTTGATAGAGATTCGCACAGATAAAATATAGGATTTATGTAATTTTCAGCCATGTTTAAAGAAATCATTAATCCTTAGTTAAAAATTGAAAAAAGTGTTGTGTAGTTATTTTGAACACAAAGTAAAAGAGGGCTCTCGGAGTTTTTTTTTTTATGATAAAACACCTGCACTGTAGGAAAAATCCTTTAAGGCGCTCTGGGAGCGGTGCGAGTGCGAAAAAAGCGATTAACGTTGGTCTTGAAACGTTGAAGATTGTATTCATTGGGAAGATCATTCCACAAAGATGACGTTCTCCAGATGAAAGAATTCTTGAACAATGAAGTTCGAGGAGTACTAAGCTGAACAACATATGGATGAGCGGCAGTGGTTCGCCGTGTATTTCTGTTTTGCATTGCTCTAGGTGGAATCAAGTCGGCAATGTCAGTCGAACACCTGCCATGGAAATATCTGTAAAAGAGAGCCAAATCACCAACCTGTCTTCGATGCTCCAGGCTATCAAGGGTCTTGGTCAGCTCGGGGTCGCCGATCAGACGAACGGCTCTCCTTTGAATGGAATCCAGTAGCCGAAGGGTGTGCTTGGGTGCAGAGCTCCAGACATGAGAGCAATATTCTAATGATGGTCGAATCTGGGCTTTGTAGAGTGTCAAAAGTTGATGAGGTGTGTACAACCTTTTGGTGCGGAAAAGTACACCAAGTTTCTGTGCAGCTGTCTTGGCAATTGCGGCAACGTGATCATGCCAAGACATATTACCTCCCAGATTGACCCCCAGCAAATTAATAGACGGTGCCAGGGGAATTGCGTGTCCTGCCATGACTATATCCGGTTCTGCAATGTTAACCTTTTTGGAGAAGACTGCTGCCTGGGTTTTCTTAGCATTAAATTCGACTTGGTTACTGTCACCCCAAGCCAAAATTTCTTCCAGGTCCTTGTTGAGTACTAGTGATAAACTAAAATCGCTACAGGCTGATGTATGATCAGTTTTTTGCTTAGACACCGTGGTAACTACGATCAGCATTTGCTTAACCTATTTGATGATATTCTGCCTTTATATGCGAAATACATTTGTTTTTCCTGAAATTTCACAGTCAATCTCTATACTCTCTTAATGTCAATGTGCATAGTCAGCTAAAAAAAAACCTTGTCCTTTGTTTTCCAACGGACTTCTTCAACTTTTTGTACCTATACCATTTCCTAAAAGCTCTATTTGAAAATATATCAAAGATCAATACATTACATATCATCACGTCGTCCCGCATATAATAACGTTTCTAGATAATAATACAATCACAGCGTGTCTAATTTCCATGAAACCCCAAAATGGCGGAATGCTTTCCTCATGAAACTCTAGTTAACACATTAAACGCCATTAAAGTAATTAGCCATATTGACTAATAGCGAGAACACACGGAAATTTCAAATTTGAGACCTTCCACCAGGCTCTAGCCAGTTTAGAATTATTACATCAATACGTACAGGGGGCCCCAATAGTGTGACAATTAGTATTTTATATTATCTAATGTTTTTTTTTGTTTTAGGTATGTGTGAGTACTCATCCATTTCATCATGGTGTAAGTAACATGGTAAAGTACAATTATTTTCATTCGTTCTTCAGTTTTAATGAAATTTAACTAAGTTATACATTTATAAAGTATTTTTAATTTTAAATAAAATATAGTCACCGACAGTTCCTATAATCCATCTAGTCTAGGGAAACTACACATATAATAATCACAAAAAAAACATTATCATGTATTTAAGAGCCTTCCATACCAGCGTGAAACGTGGCATCATTTTCTGGCTTTTCTAAGTGATAATTTAATACCAGGATTTTACTAAGGGGTTCACCAGAACTTCTAGTTTGGCGGACGATACCTTATTTTTTTTTTCAACAAACACATAATACATAGGTACTAATAATAAACTAATAACTAATATTACTAGTACGTACCTACTTGTTCATAGCTACATTCCTACATACCAAACGAAGGTGTTTGAAAAATAAACACAAACTTTTATCCAGCCACAGCGGCATGTCACGTAAGATTTAAAAATAGTTAATAATAACAACAAAAAAGTAACGACAATTAGATTTTTTTGTGGAATTTTCGGAAGCTTCTCTGATTTTTGCAGTTTGTATTTTTTAAATGAAAATCGTTGTGAGAGCTACCAGAATTGCCTCCGCGAGCTACCGGTAGCTCGCGATCGACAGGTTGGCGACCACTGCTTTAAAGTTTCAATTATACAGGGTGTCCCACCGGGAACCGAATCGATCTATATATAGAAAACTATACATAGGAAAATTTTGAAAATTTGACAGTATGCTGATGCTGATGGGGGCGACCGGGCTAAAATATTTTTATAATGGTGGCACTTCCGGTTATACCGGAAGTAAGTGTCAACTTGCTTATTTTAAATGGGACACCCTATATATTATTACATTTTTGCATTCTACGCAAGATTCTAGGTAGATTTTGTATACCATGTCCTATACCTATGTCTAAACGTTTTTGACATATTTGAATTTTTATGTCAAAAATGACGTTTGCAAGCCTTAAAAAAATTATCAATTTTTTCTATAAAGAAGCCTTATTTATTTAATTTAAGTGGGATTCCTTGTTATAAAGGACCTGAATAAAACTTACCCTTATTTTTAATGCTAAATAAGAAATAATTATAAAATTTGGGTGTTTCCATTTGAAAATCTAGACTTTTTGCAGTTTTTTCAATTTCATTTTTAATCTTATTTTTTAAACACCCTGTATTAATAGTTATCAAAATATTATAAAAAATCTATTAAAGCAGGTCCTTTATAACAAGGAATCCCACTTAAATTAAATAAATAAGGCTTCTTTATAGAAAAAAATTGATTATTATTCTAAGGCTTGCAAACGTCATTTTTGACGTAAAAATTCAAATATATGTCAAAAACGTTTAAACATAGGTATAGGACATGGTATACAAAATCTGCCTAGAATCTTGCGTAGAATGCAAAAATGTAATAATATATACAGTGTCCCATTTAAAATAAGCAAGTTGACACTTACTTCCGGTATAACCGGAAGTGCTACCATTATGAAAATATTTTAGCCCCCATCAGCATCAGCATACTGTCAAATTTTCAAAATTTTTCTATGTATAGTTTTCTATATATAGATCGAATTTGAAAATTGTCGACAATCTTTTTTGAATATTTTTCAAATGACGTTTCGACAATTATTATGATTAATTCTTCAGTCTGTCTTAAAATGAATGACTTAGCAAAAAAACGTTCCCTTGACAACGTTTCATAAAAAGTCATCGTCTTGCACCCTCTTAGCAAACACCATTTCGGTCGTTTTTGTTCGCCGGGACGATTTATCACAATTTAATCCCCCAAATAATCCGTCTCCAATCGCGTATCATTCCCAATCAAAAATAATAAAGGGGAATAGTGTCAGGGCTTAATTAATAGGGTGATCTGGTCACTTACGTTCACCGAGAACTTAACATTAGAGGAAGTCCATATCTTCACCTTAATATACTTATACAGTGTCTGCCCAGATTTAGTTAACTTTTTTAATAAAAATAAACGATGTTTGGCTGATTTATTGGATTTTAGTCTTAATAAATATTAAGTTACGAAGGAAGAGAATTACCATGGGAGGCAGTGGCTTATTTAGAGGGGGAGGGGCTGCAGCCCCCCCCCCCCTGAGCTTAGGAGCTCGGGTCTAAAAGTCTAATGGCAACCTAATTTTTCGTCTCACGCTTGGACTCCCTTTTTAAATTTTTAAATAATGTATTCTTGGCTTAGATTACAAAGGTCTTGTAGGAAACGTTTAGTTTTTAAACTTTTCCTTCTAAAAGTCCTGTTTTATATAGAGATTAAGGTTTCGGACTCATATCGTTTCAGTTATTGATTTATGATGCAATTTTAAAGGAAAACGAGTAAAAAGAATAATATTTTATAGTATTTTTCTATTATATACTTGTCTGTTTCGTTTTCCCTTTTTAGAGCTATTTTAAACCAACAAAAATATAACCGAATGCAATAAAATATTTTTACAACAAAAACAAAAAACAATTAGGTATTTATTTTTAAAGAGAAAAATAAAAGTAAAAATTTTAGTTGAAACATTTTTTATGGAAGAAGTGTGATAATTTATAGTCAAAAAAATAGTGCGGGAAGAAACGAGAATGCTTTAATATGAATCTACAAAACGGCACTTAAGAAGGCGTATTTCAAAACCTAAGCATTTGCACCAAAAACTGATCTACGCTCCTAAAAGACATAATTTCTGAAAAATCATCAATTTTAGCGTGGTGAGCGACATTTACTTTATTTTTAATCATGAAAAATCGAGCCCGAAAAACGCGGGTTAGAGTCATACGTCTTATGTTTTATGTTTTTTTTTTTAAATAAAGAGTCAAAAAAACATTTACAAAACCAAATTTAATCCAACCATGCAGAGGGGAAGAGATAATAATTTAATTTTCGAAATTTGATAGTAGTTAGGTGAATTTTAAACGAACTTTGGGCGTGACCCCGAAAAATTTTCGCCTGTGGCGCTTTTCCGCCTTCTTAACTGGGTACAATATCATGAAATACATGTAGTCCCGACTGTCCCTTTCTCCAGAAAAAAATGTCCTACTTACGCCCATTGAGCCCCCCCCCCCCCCCCTCCCAGAGCATATTTTCTGGCTACGCCACTGATGGGAGGTAATTACCCTTTTGATCTTATGGAAGAGCAAACCCATGAATTTTCAGTAAAATTTCTATTTTTTGACTAAATATAATATATAAATAATCACTGCAAAAACTCTAATGTGTATTATTGTTGAAAAAAGACGCCAGTTGTGGGAAAACACTATTTCATCTTCAGATCAAACAAATGCAAGTCAGTTCGATGTTACGCAATATAGGGGTGCCATCAGTGCCAGTGCATGTGCAAGTGACTCATAAATTCCAAGAGGGTGGTATTAGACAGAGGGGTGGCTGGAACAACCATTCTTCAATAGAATCCGCTTCAAAAGAAATTAGGGTGACACTGTTTAATTTCGTTATTATGTTTGGATAAAGCAGTATTAAATTTCGTTTATGTTTTTTAAGGGATGACTATACCCATTCAGTCTAGTAATGGATTTATTAATTTACACAGAATGTCGCTTCTTTTTACATTCACTTGCGCATCACAGATACTAGAGGTCCAGAATTACTGAAAAAAATTTCTGCCCTATTAGAATTTCAAAAATACGCTGGCACTGTTTCATCGTACTTCGTACAACCCGATGTACTCTGTATGAAAGCGATGAATCACTGACCGTAATTTTGGACTTAGGGTATAATAGAAAGAAAAACTTAGCGGCAAGCGGACAGAGTAGTGTGTCTATCTTTTGCATTAAAGTACACAGGGACGCCAAAGGTAATTCTGGGGCACTGGATCTGTTTCTGTCTTGGTGGGCCTCATCAGAAAGTCATAACCTATAAGCAATTCCCAATACAGCGAAAATATGTTTTCAAGATATTTTTAAGAATAAATATATGATCGCCATCTGTTGGAATCAACTCAATGCAAAAGATAGCCATCTAGATCTACAAACCCGATCTGAATCTACAAGACCGTAGAGATGTGTAGGAGAGCGGAAAAATGTTTCCTATACTTTCGTGGGGCCTACCGTTCTTGGTTTGTTTATAGTTAGTTCTACGTTTTCACGTCTGATGACTATCTTTTGCATGTTGCAGTTGCAGTTGATTCCAACAGATGGCGATACTAGATTTTCATCATATATTTATTCTTAAACATATATTGAAAACATATTTTTGCTGTATTGGGAATTGCTAATAGGTTTTGGCTTTCTGATGAGTCCTAACAAGGACGAAACAGCCTGTTATTGTCTACCTGTGCCCCAGGGAACCCATTACCTTTGGCGTCCCTGTGTACTTTAATGCAAAAGATAGATATATTTTAACGGACACTAAATTCTACTATTTTACTTAGGGCATAATGTTTCTATGAATAAAATGATTTTAAATTTAGATCATCATTTGACTGTTGCCCTCTTAGATTATAGTAAATATGGAAATTGGACGAAACAAAACAGTTCCTATGGAATGAATAATTTAGGAATTGATCAATACCCTTGTGAATATAACCTAGATACATATATTATTAAAATAAATTCAGAAATATCAACTATCATTGACAGCGATTTATCAGAGACTATTTGTAGGTAATTTCTTCAAATACATTTTTTAGGTAAATAATCTCCCGGATGGAGAGACAGCCTACAATGATGTTGTAATTTTGTTCAGATGTTTATTTCGTGGCTCTACTGAAAATTAAAAATTTTTAAACAACGTTTAAAATTTTCTTCAAAAAAAAAAAAGGGGAGGAGGTAAAAAGTGATGAAATGTGATAAAAATAGCTATGTCGTTTGTCATTTTCGGGTCAGAAAGCCAATTTTGACAATATGTCTATTTTTCTGTTCTGCATGACGGATGATATAAGTTGAACATTTAATAGTTATTTACGATATAAGTGTTGTAAAGATTCATATTACAACACGAGATGTTAAAGTGTATAGTAATATGAATTTACAACAAGAGTATTGTACAAAATTTTATCTAGTTTCATCTTTGAATAAAAATATTTGGTAAAAGGCATTTTTTAAAATAAAAATGCACCTGCTATTAAGTTTACTAATCAAGTTTTTTATGTTACCTTTCGCATAGTTACTGTTTCGCATGGTTACTGTCACAACTTTGTCAAACAAATTCAAAAATATAAAAAGCGTTTTTCAAAATGAGCGATTCAGACCCGACAAAATCCAAGGCGCGGTATGAGTTGGAGTATCAGAAGTTTGAAGATTGGTGCAAAGCTAACAAAATAAAGGAGGTGTCTGAGAAAATCCTTTTGGGTTATTTTTCCTTAAAGCAACGCTCCCAGAAACCATCTACACTATGGACTCACTACTCAATGTTGAGAACTATGATTTCAGTCAAGAAAAATCAAGACATAAGCAGATTTTCTCAACTAATCGCATTTTTAAAAAGAAGTTCGGTGGGTTACAAGGCCAAAGAGTCCAAAGTTTTCACAAAGGAAGACGTATGTAAGTTTCTTAGTACTGCAGATGATGAAACATATTTACTTATGAAGATTGTTCTGATAATCGGCATTTTTGGGGCTTGTCGGCGCGAAGAAATAGCTAAGTTAATGTTGGATCACATTAAACACAATGATTTGTATATAAAAATTGTGATTCCATTCTCGAAAACCAAAATTATGCGAGAATTTGTTATAACAGAAGGAAATGTGACAGGTGTCAACTGTTTAAGTATGACAGTTGACACCTGTCACATTTCCTTCTGTTATAACAAATTCTCGCATAATTTTGGTTTTCGAGAATGGAATCACAATTTTTATATACAAATCATTGTGTTTAATGTGATCCAACATTAACTTAGCTATTTCTTCGCGCCGACAAGCCCCAAAAATGCCGATTATCAGAACAATCTTCATAAGTAAATATGTTTCATCATCTGCAGTACTAAGAAACTTACATACGTCTTCCTTTGTGAAAACTTTGGACTCTTTGGCCTTGTAACCCACCGAACTTCTTTTTAAAAATGCGATTAGTTGAGAAAATCTGCTTATGTCTTGATTTTTCTTGACTGAAATCATAGTTCTCAACATTGAGTAGTGAGTCCATAGTGTAGATGGTTTCTGGGAGCGTTGCTTTAAGGAAAAATAACCCAAAAGGATTTTCTCAGACACCTCCTTTATTTTGTTAGCTTTGCACCAATCTTCAAACTTCTGATACTCCAACTCATACCGCGCCTTGGATTTTGTCGGGTCTGAATCGCTCATTTTGAAAAACGCTTTTTATATTTTTGAATTTTTGTTTGACAAAGTTGTGACAGTAACCATGCGAAACAGTAACTATGCGAAAGGTAACATAAAAAACTTGATTAGTAAACTTAATAGCAGGTGCATTTTTATTTTAAAAAATGCCTTTTACCAAATTTTTTTTTTTCTTCAAAGATGAAACTAGATAAAATTTTGTACAATACTCTTGTTGTAAATTCATATTACTATACACTTTAACATCTCGTGTTGTAATATGAATCTTTACAACACTTATATCGTAAATAACTATTAAATGTTCAACTTATATCATCCGTCATGCAGAACAGAAAAATAGACATATTGTCAAAATTGGCTTTCTGACCCGAAAATGACAAACGACATAGCTATTTTTATCACATTTCATCACTTTTTACCTCCTCCCCTTTTTTTTTTTTGAAGAAAATTTTAAACGTTGTTTAAAAATTTTTAATTTTCAGTAGAGCCACGAAATAAACATCTGAACAAAATTACAACATCATTGTAGGCTGTCTCTCCATCCGGGAGATTATTTACCTAAAAAATGTATTTGAAGAAATTACCTACAAATAGTCTCTGATAAATCGCTGTCAATGATAGTTGATATTTCTGAATTTATTTTAATAATATATGTATCTAGGTTATATTCACAAGGGTATTGATCAATTCCTAAATTATTCATTCCATAGGAACTGTTTTGTTTCGTCCAATTTCCATATTTACTATAATCTAAGAGGGCAACAGTCAAATGATGATCTAAATTTAAAATCATTTTATTCATAGAAACATTATGCCCTACGTAAAATAGTAGAATTTAGTGTCCGTTAAAATATATCTATCTTTTGCATTAAAGTACACAGGGACGCCAAAGGTAATGGGTTCCCTGGGGCACAGGTAGACAATAACAGGCTGTTTCGTCCTTGTTAGGACTCATCAGAAAGCCAAAACCTATTAGCAATTCCCAATACAGCAAAAATATGTTTTCAATATATGTTTAAGAATAAATATATGATGAAAATCTAGTATCGCCATCTGTTGGAATCAACTGCAACTGCAACATGCAAAAGATAGCCATCAGACGTGAAAACGTAAAACTAACTATAAACAAACCAAGAACGGTAGGCCACACGAAAGTATAGGAAACATTTTTCCGCTCTCCTACACATCTCTACGGTATTGTAGATTCAGATCGGGTTTGTAGATCTGGATGGCTATCTTTTGCATTGAGTTGATTCCAACAGATGGCGATCATATATTTATTCTTAAAAATATCTTGAAAACATATTTTCGCTGTATTGGGAATTGCTTATAGGTTATGACTTTCTGATGAGGCCCACCAAGACAGAAACAGATCCAGTGCCCCAGAATTACCTTTGGCGTCCCTGTGTACTTTAATGCAAAAGATAGACACACTACTCTGTCCGCTTGCCGCTAAGTTTTTCTTTCTATTATACCCTAAGTCCAAAATTACAGTCAGTGATTCATCGCTTTCATACAGAGTACATCGGGTTGTACGAAGTACGATGAAACAGTGCCAGCGTATTTTTGAAATTCTAATAGGGCAGAAATTTTTTTCAGTAATTCTGGACCCAGTAATAAATGCCCTTACAAAACGAATTACAAACTGTAAAATTCATATTACTAAATGAAAGTAGATAAAATAAATTTTCAATTTAAAAAACTAAGGCATCATTCGCCAAACTAGAAGTTCTTGTGAACCCCTTATTAAAATTTTTTTAGACAAGCCAGGAAACGATGCCTCATTTCATGCTGGTATGGAAGGCTCCTAATAAAACTCTATTATATTTACAATGTTTTTGAATTGAAAATGAGCTTATTTATTATCGATTTTAGGCTTGTCGTCGGGCCCGGAAATAACATTTTATTTCCACATTTTATTCGATTGCCTAATATAAAATTTTATTTTATGTGGGAGGGACGGGACGCAACCATTTTTCAAATTTATATTAATAGTCGTAGTTTATGACTTCGGAGGTAATTTTTGAAATATGTTACCTTATAAACCGTAGGTATTTTATTTATTTTCAGTTTAATAGTGACGTTTTGCCAAGCAACAAAATCCCGCTAAACGCTATTTCAAACGTGATTTTCTCGGAATCCACACAAACAATTTTGTAAAAACCTGTTTCGTATTCAGCGGCAAGCATTAATTATTTCCAGCGAATCGAAAATTCGGTTCAGGTATGCGATAAAACCGTTAAAACCGTTTTTTTGGTTTAATATTTTAGATAGAGAATAAAAATTAGGATAAGGCGGTGAAAACCATTTTTCTCTAAGATGAACCGTTCTAATGTTACAGCCTATCAAAGTCTGAAAATGCCATATTTTAAACGTCAATATCTCAAAAATTATTAAAGTTAGACATATGATATTTACAAAATAAGGGTAGAATTTTGCAGGGAATCAGAAAAGAACACAATATATAGGGTGTTCCATTTAAAAACACCCAAGTTATATTCGCCACGTTTTTTCGGGCCACCCAGTATACTCCAGCATAATTTTAAAATGTGCACCTCAATGGTGTCTATAACTTTTGTATATCGAATTTGTATCTTATTCTTATTAAAGGAGAAAATGAACTTTACTCTATCCTTGACTCACCCTGTACTGTATGTACATGTTTTATAAAGCGATTAGACCACTTGTCCCGTGACGGGTGCTATAAAATAATGCTTTATATAACGCAGTGGCGAATCCAGGATTTTGTTGAAGAGAAAATTACTTCTAAAAACAAATAGCGTATCCCCACTCTAAAAATCTTCATACCCTCAAAAGTAACTTCTAAAAAAAATTCTGACCCTTCTAATGCCCTATAATTTTCAAGGATTAAGTTAAAAATACACCCATTTTGTAAGGCCCCCCTCTGGATCCGCGCCTGTATTGTACTTTAATATACTATTTTCTATGTCCATGTCTATTACGATGTCGTTTTCAGTAAATACCGTAATAAGTTACAAACCCCTTTTTTTGACGGGAGCTGTCAATGAATACATAAATTTATTTATGTGAAACACTCTTCCGCAATACATTCATTAAATAGCCACCGCTGATTGCAGCCGAAATCCCCATTGTTCCCGGTAATCCCGACAAACCCATTCGGGATAATACCCAGTAAAGTCAAGTGAGGTCTCGAAAGACCCCGCACAACAGGTCACGTGTCCTAGGAATTACCACCTCGTCTAATGAACAATGCATTTTGGAGTGTGTATGTATGTCTAGTACGTGAAGTGGGCCTCTTACCCGGCGTCCTTGTTATGCCAGTCACAATCTAGTACGTAGTCAAGTTGTGTTAAAAATACCCTGCCAGAATATTTAGTATCAATAATTATACAGGGTGATTCCTAAGTTGATACTTATTTTTTAGCTGTGTATAGAAGGCATTAAAATAAACAACTTTTTCAAAAACCTTTTTTTAAAAAACTTAAAAATAGCCGAGTTACAGAAGTAAAAAATCTAAGTGCGGGTCTGGTAATCAAAACGTAGCCCTTTAGTTTATATTGTTTTTCTCCGTTTTTTGTATCTTAGTCATGCATTTTACGGATCGGTCGTCAGGTATTTATTTTATCAATTCGCTGCGCGGTGTGGTTTTCTGAAGCAAATTAATTTTAATAAATTGGTGAAAATGGTAAAATTTGAAAACAATGCACTAATTATGGTGCTAATTTATTGTCCCCACCACGCACGCAGAAAAATTAAAGTAAAACTTTTAATTGAAACATTTTTTTATGGAAGAAGTGTGATAATTTATAATAAAAAAAATAGTGCGGGAAGAAATGAGAATGCTTTATTATAAATATACAAAACGGCACTTAAAAAGGAGTATTTCAAAACTTAAGCATTTGCACCAAAAACTGCTCTTAGATCTACGCTCCTAAAATACATGATTTTTGAAAAAATCATCAATTCTGGTGTGGTAAGCAATATTTACTTTTTTTTAATCATGAAAAACCGAACCCGTAAAACGCTGGTTAGAGTCATACATACGTCTTATGTTAAAATTTTGGATTGACACCAATATTCATATTTTTCACAAATATAAAAAATGTTTTTTTTTTAATAAAGAACCAGCTAGGAATATTAAAAAAAAAGTAAAAAAAAAACATTTACAAACTTTGGGCTTGGCTCAAAATTTTTTTCTTCACTAGGTACACTATCATAAAATACATGTAGTCTACGCCACTGCATTACTGCCAGGTCGATGCATTTTTGTACTTAGGTAAAACATTAAATTTTACAATTTCGTAGTGAGCTGGCAACCTTGCCTGGCTGGTAGCATGGTAGTAAGATTCTGACTGCCATACTTTAGACCAAAGTTAGAACGTGTAGTGTGCTCGCCTCAGGTACATTATAAGCTATTTCAATAGATAAGAAAGTCACGTTCACCCTTTCAGGGTATATTAAAGGGTTGTGGATTGCAATTTCAGTCGTGGTATTAGTGGGACAAACATAAGCGGCTCTAGCTCTAATTACGTGCTGGGGGTAAGCCGAAACAACCGTAAACTTTTTTACAATGGGCTCTTTTTGATAGTTTTGGCATTTTTGTTAAGTCGGTGTTATAATAAGGAGTTTATCATCAATAAAACTATTTCTAGGTCATACCATGAATTTTTTGTAACTTATTGAAAAAAATTACAGTGAGCATCGTTACCGATCTTTCACTTGTCATATCGGTGTTTTTGTTTACATCCCACTTAAATCCGAATTATTGTGGAATTTTGATGTATTTTTATTTAAAATAACTTTTATTTTTATTTTTAGAAAGATCGACAAATAACTAAGGTTAGACTTTTTTTAACTGTCATTTCATTAGCTTGGTCTACTGTTAATAATTTCAGTGTTGCCACATGTGAAACCTTTTATGCCAGTTAAATAATATATTTTGTTCCAAGAACTTTATATTAATCCATTTGAAGACAAAATATAGATAACATTTTGGAAATAATATGATAATTTTTTCTATTTTTTCCCCATAAGTTTTCTGTTGGATTACTTTCAGACTTGTATTAAAATATAAAAATTTTAGAGAACATTCGCAACATTGTCAAGCTGTCGTTTTCATGACGCATATTCGAGAAAGTCGGTGTTTTTGTTCCAATAGTTTATTTTCTCAGTGATGACCTAAAAATATCAAAAAGTACAAACACAGAAAATTTTATTTTTTATTCCTTTATACACTACAATAAAAATCAAAATTTAGTGAAAGAACCCTTTGCAAAAAGTTTGCTTGCCTAATCAATTATCTAACCACTTTTTAAAATAGGTGTACATTTTTCTAAATGAATTGTAGCTGACTTCGTTACCCGATGTTAATGAAAAAAATAGATGGTATATATAAATAACTGAAGTTAAATTGTTTTTCTTCCAAAAAGAAAGAAATCAATAGGATGTCTATTAAATGTTAATTTTTTTTTCGCGTATAATGCTGAACCGATTTCATTAAAATTTTAGGGGTATGAAGGCAACTATAAGAGGCATCCAAATAAGTAAGAATATATATGGCATGTAATCTAAAAAAATAGATCCTTATGACGTCACACTTTCTTGGAATACCCGGTATAAACAAACATATTTTCCTGAAATGCTCCCTAGAATACAGGTAAACTCTGAAATATAGAAGAGAGAGAAGACGGGAGGTAAGGTGCAGGACCCTGTATATTTTTCTTACATTTTTTTTCTTCATGAAAATAACTTTCCCACAGCCAGTGGCGTAGCCAGAAAATATGCTGGGGGGGGGGGGGGGGGGCGCTGAATGGGCGTAAGTAGGACATTTTTTTTTCTGGAGAAAGGGACAGTCGGGACTACATGTATTTTATGATATTGTACCTAGTAAAGAAGGCGGAAAAGCGCCGCAGGCGAAAATTTTTCGGGGCCACGCCCAAAGTTCGTTTAAAATTCACCTAACTACTAACAAACTTCATCAAACTTAATAAAATTTTTTTTGTAAATGTTTTTTTTTTATTTTCCTAGCTGGCTCTTTATAAAAAAAAACATTTTTTATATTTGTGAAAAATATGAATATTGGTGTCAATCCAAAATTTTAACATAAGACGTATGTATGACTCTAACACGCGTTTTTTGGGCTCGGTTTTTCATAATTAAAAATAAGGTAAATATCGCTCTCCACGCCAAAATTGATGATTTTTTCAGAAATCATGTATTTTAGGAGCGTAGATCTAAGAGCAGTTTTTTGTGCAAATTCTTAGGTTTTGAAATACTCCTTCTTAAGTGCCATTTTGTATATTCATAATAAAGCATTCTCGTTTCTTCCCGCACTATTTTTTTTTAATTATAAATCATCACACTTCTTCAATAAAAAATGTTTCAATTAATATTTTTACTTTAATTTTTTTCTTTAAAAATAAATATGTAAGTAATTGTTTTTGTTGTAAAAATATTTTATTGCGTTGGGTTATATTTTTGTTCATTTAAAATAGCTCCAAAAAAGGGAAAACGGAACAGACAAGTATATAATAGAAAATGCTATAATATATTACTCTTTTTACTCGTTTTCCTATAAAATTGCATTATAAATCAATAACTAAAACGATATGCGTCCGAAAATTTAATCTCTATACAAAACAGGATTTTTAGAAGGAAACGTTTAAAAACTAAATATTTCCTACAAGACCTTAGTAATCTAAGCCAAGAATACATTATTTAAAAATTTAAATTAAGAGTCCAAGCGTGAGACGAAAAATTAGGTTGCAATTAGACTTTTGCAGCCCTGCAGCCCTGCAGCCCTGCAGACCCCCCCCCCCCCCCTTCCTAAATACGCCACTGCCCACAGCCACTAGATACCACCTTACCATTGGTGAAAGAAAACTCAATAATTTTGCTTAGTTCTTTTATAATTTTAGCCACGAAGAACCGCAATTTAACACGGCAAATTTTGTCATGATAATATCCACTTAAGGGTAATTTGTCTATGTAAATCTCTCTCACGGGTCATATATAAACACATATTTTTTACACCAAATATGAATGTCCCCTAATTACTTGGAAACTCTTAAATAATTCCGTCAGCCGTAATCCCATCGTCCACGCCTCGAGAGCACTTACATTTTTTATGCCCTGCAATAAAACATTTACGGGTTACAAGGCATAATTAAACCCAAATAAGGTCAGACTGGCTCCGGTCGAAATTTAAGCCTAAATTTAAATTTACGATAAGGAAATGTTGTTACATGGTAGCCACGAGAAGAGACCGTGTTACACATTGGTAATACAATACGTATATCCTTTTGTAATATATCCCTATAAAATATTATTTATTTTACGGATTTCTGCAAGATGTCTCTAATCACAACATAAACAATTAATATTTTTTGTGAGTACCTGAAACGTTTCACCTTATTTGTACTATACTTTTGAATATCAGTAATAAATAGGTAGTCACTCAGATTAGTGCCTTTTTATTTCTCACGGCGCTCGTTAATCAAATTATTAATTATGCCAAATATATAACACCTTTTTAGAATTAGGAACTAGTAATTGAAATTTATTATTGTATTGTATTGATTCGACCTCAGAAGAACAAAGCTAAATAATGAGCTTTTTCACGAAATTTTAATTTAGGTGTACTTATAAAGAAAGAAAAAAGGAAATTTTCTTTTTTTGTATTTTTTGATATTTTTTCCAATTGTCCACAACGGACTTATGCGGAAAAATAAAAAAATCATCCTATTATTTCCAAAATGTTATCTTAATAGTAATTTACGTTACAAGTCCGGAAAATACTGTTTTTTTGAACGAGTCGACAAAATCTGGAAGTCTGCGAGTTAAAAAAAACTGTTTTCGGAGGTGTGCGTACACTATTTTTTCGGCCACCGTGTAGAATAACAAATCAATGAGACACATTTCTTTATTATATTTCTTTGTAGAACAAAATTTCGAACATTTTAATTCTTATTTGTATTAAATATTGAAATTCGAACAGAAGATAGGTACTAACAGAAACATTCTAATTATTATTTATATTAATATTTATATTAAAATTCGAGCAATTGCTAATATTGAAAGGATTTAATTTGTTTGAAATGCTCGGTATATTTAAATGCCTTTTGTAGTCAAACCAAGAAGGTAAAGTTTTCGTTTCATATTGATTGTTTTCATCTGATAATTTTTGAATGGTCTTGGCAACTTTAATTTTGTTTGTTAGTGAATCGTCTATATCCTTCAGCGACATTGGTAGACTTCCAGCCACCGTGTCTCTTCAAATTGGTGATGTTTCCACCATTATCAGCAAATATCGTCGCTGAAGTTCGGCGCATGCTATGGCCTGTGTAATTTTTAGGATTGGGTAAATTTGAAAATTCTGCAATCGGGCTGAATCGAACATTTTCCTTTTTTGTAATTCACGAATAATCTGTTATGTGGAGTATGGGATGGCCGTAAAGATAAATATTGCCTATACAGCAGCAGGTTTTCTTGCCCAATGACAACAAAATTTCTCTCTATATGTGTTTTAGAATTTGGTATTTTCACAAGCAACATGTGAACAACAAAATGAAGCAAATTAAGTTGATACTTTTATATCCTACAATCGTAATATTTTGTTAAAATTACCTTTAGCGTTAGATATGTTTCATTATCTGGTTCTCTAATGAATTTGTTGATTTGCTCGCTGCTGAAGACTTCTGAAGTACGTTCTTCCCGGACTAGGCCGGAGAAATGCTACTTTCTCAATGAACCGTTCGGGAAGTAGGTACTTCCCGGACGGTTGCCGAAAAAATAAGTTATTGAAGTTCTAGAAAAAAAATATATTATTTAACTAGCATAAAATGTTGAAAAATAATAAAGGTATTCTCGTTTCTTCCTGCACTGTTTTTTTTATTATAAATTATCATACTTCTTCCATAAAAAATGTTTCAATTAAAATGTTTACCTTAATTTTTCTATTAAAAAAAAATACCTAGGTAATTGTTTTTTGTTTTTGTTGTAAAAATATTTTATTGCATTAGGTTATATTTTTGTCGATTTAAAATGGAAAACGGAACAGACAAGTATATAATAGGAAAATACTATAAAATATTATTCTTTTTACTCGTTTTCCTAAAAAATTGCATCATAAATCAATAACTAAAACGATATGCGTCTGAAACCTTTATTTCTATATAAAATAGGACTTTTAGAAGGAAAAGTTTAATAACTAAACGTTTCCTACAAGACCTTTGTAATCTAAGCCAAGAATACATTATTTAAAAATATAAATTAAGAGTCAGCGTGAGACGAAAAATTAGGTTACAATTAGACTTTCAGACCCAAGCTCCGAGACTCGGATGGGGAGGGGGGGGGGGGGGGCTGCAACCCGGCAGCCCCCCTAAATACGCCGCTGGTGTTATGTGACAAGCTTAAAAGCAATACATTTCTGGTTTTAATGTACTGTATGACCCAGGGCACCCATGGTTACGTTACGATTTAATAACACAAGAGCGGATAAGGTGGAGGAGGTATTTGTCCCTTTCCCTTGCTTTTTTGAAACGAAAATAATTAATAACAACATATTATTCCTCTATTATACCAGAAATTAAATTTCCTTTATATAAACCCAATCCTGCCAGATGTTGAAAGCACACTTTACTCGATGTGGCCCGTCAACCAACTATATCCTACTAAACGCAACGGGTGGCAATTAACTTTTAGAACTGCGGGAGACAAAATTTAAATTGTTAGGTAAATTGGGCAATTGTGTTTTTAAAGCTGCCTTTTGGACTGGACGTAATAAAACAGTGTTTTTTTTATGTGGCTCTCCCACGTATAAAAAATAAAAATTCCGTTTTAATGAGGAAAATAAAGAATTTTGATTTTCTTGCATACATTCTTTAGAGTAAGGTAATGTCCAACGTTTATATGATATGCAATCGTACCCAGAGATACACTGAAAGAAAACTATCGTAGTATAAGAATTAAATCCATTGATTCAATGACATTAAAATTATGTTCTTCAAAATGACAAAAGTTTTCAAAACAAATTTTACGTCAATTGAAAGGACGTAATGGTGACATTTTGCCAACCAACAAAATCCCGCTAATCGATTTTCAGGTGCTAAAATCTCAGCACTGGCTGATGCCTGAAATAGGATTTTCGATTCGCTTGAAAGAATTATATTTGCCGCTGAATGGGAAACAGGTTTTTACAAAATGCGTGGATTCAGATAAAATCACTTTTGAAATATCGTTTAGCGGGAATTTGTTGGTTGGCAAAATGTCACTATTAATTAATAGCACACATACACATTATTTTTTATTTCTGTTATAATTATGTATTTGCGAGTTGTGACGTGCATCCAGCCAGTAATTAGATAAACTACATCATTCAATCCTATTGTTATATTTACGATATCGAAACTATTATTGATTTTAATATAACAACATTGATATTCAACGGCATATTGAAGAATTGCCAGTAATATGTTTATTTTAAACCATACAGGGACATGGTGTGATGGAATTGACGCATTATTTTTAAACCCGTAAATCTTGATATGACAACATTCGGGGAAAAATAATTTTTATGACGCATTACTAGAATAATCGAGGAAATTCAACTGGTGAATTTTTGGTATTATGGTTTGAACACGCGCTGCCACAGGAGAAGATCTAAAGAACGAGTAACAAGTGTTTTATTTTTATTTAAAATAGCAATTAATACAGGCCAATGACCGCGATTACCTGTTCTAAGTTAAGAAATAAAAATAAAACCTACCTCTTTACAAATCCAAGACTGGAACAACCATAATAAAAACAATAGCCATAAATCCAAACACAAAATACAACTGTGTCAAAGACTTAATAACGTATTATTAAGCAACTAGACATAGCAAATTTTAATCGAATATATCACTATAGTATTTTCTTTATGTAGAATGTTATTGTGCTTTTCTGTACGGAAAGTGTTCGACAGCGGCCGCAAACATTTGCTTTGTGTACAGTCATTCGTCCACTTGACTGGTTCAAAATCAATTCGGCTGTGACAACATGACCCGCAGACCTCTCGAGCGAGCTTTTAAAAGCACTTAAAGTCCACTTGTTCACCAATTGGAATTGTTCATTATTCAATGCTTAGAATTTACACAGGCAAATGCAGTGTCGAATTTAAAGATACGTCTAACTAGTGTTAAATTTTTGACCTCATATCGTACAAGAATTTACATGAGAATCACATGCCTAAAGTATTTAAGTGGGTCGATTCTGTAAGGAAACATACTGATGTAATCTTGGAAACTGCTGGACAATTGCTTTCGAGCAAGAAAAATTTCGCCCAAATTTAACAGTTAATATTTTCTGAACCAGATATGATATCGACCTACGGTTTTGAATGGTTCATAGATTCATCCCTTGGGAAACAGTTGTTAATGTTGGATTTTCTTTAACTGTCAGAAAATTGTATATACAGGGTGTTAAAGAAGACGATGATTTTTGCTCCAATTTTAATGGCGTGTAACTTTCACAATAATATTTTTAAATTTTATCACTCTACTTCAATTGAATCACTGGTTCATAGTAAAGAAAGTAGTTTGTCAAATTTTTGATATCTGCTATATTTTAAAAAATACCGATTTTTTTGGAATACCTTGCTTTATTTATATTTTCAACTTATTGGTAGCTAGATCTCACTGTGCGTTGTATCGTGCAAACTTTGCGAGTGACTATTATATCTTATGAAAATCTTGATTATGTTCAGTAACAATACCTAGTTGTACCTAAACGTTATGATGTACAGTGGCGTACTTATAAACACCTATATGTCTATAGTTTACGAGTATCTCACAATTTTTCATGATTGTTTTATATTGGAAAGTACTCGCCCCTAGATTAGGTAAATTTTTTCTTATTTTTTAGTTTTTCATATCGCACTACAGGCATATTATACAGTGTGTTTACAAAATTTTAACAAAAATCATTTTTTTAATTTAATATTTTTGGAAAAAATTTATTTGTTAATTTCTAACTTTCTAACACTATTCCTAAAATTAAACTTACATTGAAAAATACTTTGATATTAAATATCACTTAGCTGTCGTCAAACCAAACCCCGTCCATCCGAGAAGGGGCTACAAGATATTAATCCCATCAAAATCAAACTAGCGTTACTTAATTTTAGGGATCCCTTTCAATGTAAGTTTAATTTTAGGTATAGTATTAGAAAGTTAGAAATTTAAAAATACATTTTTTTCAAAAATATTAAATTAAAAAAATTATCTTGTAAATTTTGTAAACACACTGTACGTATAATATACCTGTAGTGCGATATGAAAAACTGAAAAATAAGAAAAAATTTACCTAATCTAGGGGCGAGTACCTACTTTCCAATATAAAACAATCGTGAAAAATTGTGAGATACTCATAAACCATAGACATATAGATGTTTATAAATACGCCACTGTATATCATAACATTTAGGTATAACTATTGTTACTGAACATAATCAAGCTTTTCATAAGGTATAATAATCACTCGCAAAGTTTGCACGATACAACGCACAGTGAGATCTAGCTACCAATAAGTTGAAATAAAGCAAGGTTTTCCAAAAAAATCGGTATTTCTTAAAATATAGCAGATATCAAAAATTTGACAAATTACTTTCTTTGCTATGAACCAGTGATTCAATTGACGTAGAGTGATAAAATTTAATATTGTGAAAGTTACACGCCATTAAAATTGGAGCAAAAATCATCGTCGTCTTTAACACCCTGTATATACAGTTTTCTGACAGTTAAAGAAAATTCAACATTAACAACTGTTTTCCAACGGATGAATCTATCAACCATTTAAAACCGTAGGTCGATATCATATCTGGTTCAGAAAATATTAACTGTTAAATTTAGGCGAAATTTTTCTTGCTCGAAAGCAATTGTCCAGCAATTAGGAAGCAATGCGTCAAAAGGGAACCTGCATAAAATTTTCAATAGCAAAATAATGCTAAAGAACCAAAGGTAACACAGTAATAAAATATAAATTTCACAAGCAAAAAATTACTTACCCCGCCTCTACTCTAAGATATACAGGGTTCTGCAATAGTGTGTCAGGCTTCTATAGCTCCCATACGAATTAAGTTAGGAATTTCATTTATATGCAGACTATACTGTATTATAGGGTGCATTTTAGGAAAATATTTTTTCATATACAGAGTGGCCCAAAAAAGTGTGATAATAAAAAGTTGTATTTTTTTAAATGGAACACCTAGTATTTTATTTGCATATTTAGGTTTGCATTATAGCCATTTATAATTGTCCAAAATTTTATTTATTTTGCTTTCGTAGTGTAGGAGTAATAAATTAAAAACTAAAAAAAAGATAATGGTCCTGGAAAAAAATCTAAACCATCTAAATTAATTTTTTAAACCATGAGATTGGGTGATATTTATGACAAGGGGTCTAGAGATATTATGAATTTAAAAGTGTTTATCTATTTTTACACGGTGTTCATAAAAATGTTTTTAAAACGACACTTTTCACTTTTAAATTAATTTTTCTCAAGTTTTTAAAAGGGAACACCCTGTATAATATTTGACTATTTAATGTAAAATTCTTTAGCATTTTTTTTATACTACAAGCATATAAGTTATTTCCAACCGTATTCGAAAAAATTGCAAATTTTATAAATTATATTTAAAAGTAAAGTTTTATTATTAAAATATTACATAGGCGCCTAGACTAAGCTACAGTAAATGTATAAAACGTCTCTCGTTTTAATATGTGCACAAGTCAACACGTTCTTGAAAAGATCTGTTTACATCTCTTAATATTTTAGGGTTTTCTCGCTCTATTCATAATCATCAAAATTTAGTGAAAAAAAAATCATTATTTCAAAAACAGATTAAATTGCTTATTTGGTTTCTTGAATTAGTTGCAACCTGAAAAAATTTTAACCACAAATCCCTATTTCCCAGCCGTAGCTCTCTGAATAAAGCGACGTAATCGAATAACATAATTCAGTTTTAACCGAAATAATTTAATTTAATTTAATTTTTTTTTTTTTTTTATGATAAAACACCCTGCACTGTAGGAAAAATCCTTTACGGCGCTCTGGGAGCGGTGCGAGTGCGAAAAAAGCGATTAACGTTGATCTTGAAACGTTGAAGATTGTATTCATTGGGAAACACGATCTCAGGAAGATCATTCCACAAAGATGACGTTCTCCAGATGAAAGAATTCTTGAACAATGAAGTTCGAGGAGTACTAAGCTGAACAACATATGGATGAGCGGCAGTGGTTCGCCGTGTATTTCTGTTTTGAATTGCTCTAGGTGGAATCAAGTGGGCAATGTCAGTCGAACACCTGCCATGGAAATATCTGTAAAAGAGAGCCAAATCGCCAACCTGTCTTCGATGCTCCAGGCTATCGAGGGTCTTGGTCAGCTCGGGGTCGCCGATCAGACGAACGGCTCTCCTTTGAATGGAATCCAGTGTAGCCGAAGGGTGTGCTTGGGTGCAGAGCTCCAGACATGAGAGCAATATTCTAATGATGGTCGAATCTGGGCTTTGTAGAGTGTCAAAAGTTGATGAGGTGTGTACAACCTTTTGGTGCGGAAAAGTACACCAAGTTTCTGTGCAGCTGCCTTGGCAATTGCGGCAACGTGATCATGCCAATTTAAGACCTTTTAGTTATCCAACTAAATTATTCTAATCGATTGCCGTTATTTCTCCGTAAATAATGGTTCGGTTGTTTATTAAAAATCTGCAACAAACAGGTCCGTAAATACATTTAAATCGTTCAATGTAATTACAGAACGCGACAACCATTTTACGTGCAAATTTAATCATTGGAAACAAATAATCACTTCTCATAATAGAACTAGTGTTGGCAAATATTTCCCAATTAATGGTAAATTGAACTGTCAACGCGATACTTGAAGCTTGCCGGCTCGAAAATTACTTGCCATTGTCGTTGAATTTTGTTGTATAGTGTTACATTACAGCTACATCGCGGCTATGTAATAGAGTACTTCAAGTGTTTATTTACAATTAAGGTTTAATTATTTTACCTCCCATGTATGATAAATGTGATGTAATTTGACGTTGCAAGAAATTAAATACCAGTGAAAGGTTGTTAAACTCTTTCTCTAGGTATTGTTACTTGGTAATACTATCAAGTAAAGATTTAAACCACGGAAAGCTATATAAGCTTCTCTTACCTGTTTGTATACCTTACAGCGACACACCACTTTCTTAGACCGTCACGGACGCGTTGCTTGAACATAAAGCCCTTCCTGTACTTGGATTCGGCGGACTCAAATCTCTTAACCGCTTCTTGGCTGAGAAAATATTCGCATTCACCCGATGATACACATACACCACGCGCCGCCTCGAATGTCGAAACAGTCGATCGAATGGAAACGTGTTGACCTCACCCGATTGGGGGAGGTCGGTTTTATTTCTGTCCCGAAGTGGGGAGGTATAGGCGACGTAAAAACACTATTTTTATCTTGCTGGTATAAAAACATAAATGTTTTAAAAAAATTTCTAAAATATATATGGCATGCAATGAAGCCTGATCAAAGAACAAATCGAGATTTCCGCCTCTATACTAGTAAGCGGCACAGTGCTTGTCGGGTCCTCTTGATCCGTTCACCTTTCTTTGTGCGGTTATTTTTATTTAATATTTTCAAATTAATAACATAATTTTGGACAAATTTCTTTTAAAGTTGAATTTTTTACTTTTTAAATGGAAATAAAAACTCTTTATTATGTTTATAAATATCATATTTTTTCAGAAATTATAAAGAAGCCGCCACCGTCTTCGAGGCGTGTGATTGAACGAATACCTGCAAGTGTACGTCGGTGACGACTTCCTTATAGTTGTGTAGGGGGGGGGGGCAGGGTGGGCACCGGCCCACCCTAAAAACATGGGTGCCCATCCAAAATTGAGGGATTCGGTTTTATAATGGAATTTCCGTGGGGAAAGGGAGTTTAACTATGATGAGACAGGAGTAGTATTATAGAAGGATAGAATAATGTAATAAAAGATAAAGAGAACGAGGATGTCAGCTTGGACAAGAGGGGAGTTATGTCGTTATAGAGCGTGAGAAAGCGGCGACCTCTTTTTAGAAAGTCATTTTTGATTTGGGTAGTGCCCATCCAAAAATCATCGGGCCAACGTCTTGTGCCCATCTATCCCAAAAATCCCGGCACTGCCACTGAAACCTAGCGCGGGGCCCCTTTGAAAGTGGGGCCCTAGGCTCGGGCCTACTAAGCCTATTGGGAACATAAGCCCTGGCTTTAAGTTTGTATAAAAATAAATTCGAATTAAACATTAAAAAATCTTTTCCTAAAAGTCACACCGTCATCAAATTTATACCCAGACATTATTAAAGGAATTTCCAAGGAATTTTCGGATCAAGTAGGTGGAGAAAGGTTAAAATTTGATTTGAAACTTCCTGACAATTGGCAAATTACTGGAAAGGTTGAGATTAAATTTGGAAGCAAAAAAGCCGATCTGGCACTTCGGCAAATCGTCGTTTGCGGCATCACTGTCGATCTTTTCAATTTATTTCATGCCGATTCGTTGACTGCGCGCTTAGAGAGGCACTTCTACAGATTTTCTGCCATTTTGCGTAATTAATTTTGCGAGGAAATTGATGGAGGATGTTTGAGATAAATTATTTAAAATGTTATTTAAGAAAGCTTTGAGTAGAGCTGGGTGATATTGATAATTGTTTAATTTATAAGTCAGAAATTAAAAATATCCTTTTTATAATATGTCGCCATTTTTGCTGCGTGATGGGGTTATTCACTAAATTTTGATTTCGGTTGTAATGTACCTACAGTACGTCGATTCGTTTTGTAGCTACCAAAACTATTTCAGGAATGCAGACAAGTTATTATTGATGATGCCAAATTAATTTTCCAAATCTAATAAGTTCTATGGGAATTATTATTTCTCCTATGAATACAGAATTTAACCCAGTAGTGGTTAAAAGGTTAGAAAATTTTATTATTCAAACTTAAAAAGTGATCGGTATTTTTATTTTTATTTAATATGCTTTAGACCTTAACTTTATTATTTTGATTCATGGACAGAAAAATAAAATAATAATTAAATTATCTATTTACTAGCAAATCTGACAACATGGGAATTTGCATTTTCTATAAACACGCCCCCCGATTAATAGGATCACCCTTATCTCTGTTTGTTTGACAACATTAAACAGAGACAAAACGTATAATTCAAAGCGGAACAGGGTGGAAACAAGTGATTGATTTGGACACGCTTCCGAAGATTTATTCTGATAGCTGACCAGCGGTGTAGGTCAGAGGCTACGTGTATAATTAATAGAGGAAATAGTGAGCAAGTTTATACGTGTTTTTTCTATTAAAATTTTTTTACAATGGCATATATTCGTGGAAAAACTTTGCATAGCCAATCTCGAGAAATTATTGCTAATGTTTATAATGCTTGTGATGAGGAAGCCAGAAATAATGCATTTAATTTGCCGTTAAAACGAAAATTGGAAAGTGTTTCCATGTACACAGGAGCTAGCGTTGGCGTGATTAAAAAAATTCATAAAGAAGATGAATTCAGAAAAGAAAATAATCCCGAACGGTTGTTATCGTCTCCCGGCAAGAAAAGACCGCGTCTTTCAGTCATAGACAAATTACAATTTGACTTTTGTGTAATATTGCAAAGTAAAAGTAAATTTTTAGGAATCCCGCATGATCCAGCTGCTAGAAAATGTGACTTTTTTGAACTTGTGCAGTTGCACAAGCCTCGAGGTGATAAAAAAAGTTATGTTATTGACAAAATTATAAAAGAGGCTGGTCATATTCCCCTTAGAACTACCCCCTACATGTGTGAATTAAACCCAATTAAGTTAGCATGGGCTCAAGTAAAAAGGTACATCCGGAGCCAAAATACATCAGGGGATTTTAGTTTAACTAAGCTAAAAGAAGTTCTGGATGAAGCCATTAGGTCGGTAACATCATCCGACTGGGAACAATTTTGCCAGTATGTGATTAGCATCGAAAATAAATTTTGGGAGACAGATTATATGATGGAAGAAATAAAACCTATCATATTTACATTAGACAAAGATGACAGTGACTCCGACTCTGAAGATAGTGAGCCTGATAGTGAAGACGATGATATTGGCAATGACTAGACAGCAAAGTCTATATCGATTTTTTATGTGGTTGTTTTATACGTATACTTTGCAATGTTAAAAATTTGGGAGTTTTTTCAAAAATAAACAAAAAGTTTTATTGCTGTTTTCTCCCAATTCTGCTTATTTTTTTTTTATTTCTAGTACCTACTTACTATATAGGTATTCACAAAAAAAAATTAGTATTTTTAAATTGAATTTAAAACCCTAATAGTAGCACGCCCATGTATTGTGCATGTGATCTGTGGCTTGGCTTTCCCCTTACGGATACCGCGTAGCTTCAGATCCAAACGACGAACTATATATATAAAGAACTATTTGCACAACTTTCCAAGAATGAAGCCATTGCTGAGAAAATAAAAAAACTTTCGGACGAAAAACACGGACCTAATCAATTCTACGTCATAAAAGCAGCCACGTTTAACGATTTTTGTTTAATAACAATGTCCATAAATTATTATGTCAATAAGGGGCATTTTATTATTATTTTCTCTCAACCTGTTTTAAGAGAAAGATGGAAGAGACCTTTTTTTCGTTTAAAATTGAATGATAAGTAAAAATATCAGTTGTGTAACATATTTTTTGGTTATAATTTTATTGAGGCCCAGCTGAACCTACACCACTGCTTTGAGAAAGAAAAAATTAAAATCCCAGAAAAAAATAACACTTTAACGTTGAAACAAAACATTTTAGAACATATGCGTATATAAACTTTTCGACTTAAAAATTGGTCCAGGAATTACCCATTAAAAAAGGTACATATTATTAAGTAACACCCTGTATACATGTATGTATTATAGACGACACTGTTTAAACTTTGGACCTTTTAAGTTTAACGATGTCCTGTACGAAGAGAAAAAAAATGAACAATGAACCATTATTGGCAAACAATGACTTTGTTAAAATACAGCTGTCCATAAAAGCCATCTAAACTGATGTTAAACATTGTAGTAAAACAAATAAAACAATAAACCTGTCTATAAATGATGTTTCGTGCATGTTCAATTTGACTTGCATGGAGTCAAAGGTTTGTGCTAAAATGTCATTGGTCCATTGCTCTGAACGCGTAGTAAGAATTATATACAATTTCTGGTAATCCAAATTTTAGAAGAAAAGTCACGAGTTTATTTTTAGCAGACACCAAAAAAATTAATTCGTCTAAAAATAGAAAACTCTTTGTGGACAGTTATACAATAAATAATTACATCGCTCATATTCGGCATCCTAAACACCCGTGCCAGACCCTCAAAAAGTTATATTCTAACCAAAAGAACTCATTTTAAGTATATACGTATGCTTTTTTAATTTATTTAACTGATAAAAATTTAAATGAAACACCCTGTATATATTACTGTTGCTGAATTATAGTGTGTTTATTTTCAACTGGCACTGCCAGTTAACAATAACCTAACCAAAAGACGCTCGATGCGACCGGTACAGGACTGCATTCAGCTTTCGCATTTGATTGTTTTTCGATTATATTATAGCTTTGTTTTGCTCAACACATTATTTTAAAAGTTATTTTGATTTTGGCAAACCTTATTTTCTGTGTAAAACATAACCTTAAAACCGTTGGTAATCTAAAATAAGATAATAACCTTAAAAAATGAAATTGTTTTGTAAAAATCTTATAATTTTGTCTGTTTTATTTGGGTTTTCGTACCTATTTTTCTATCTGTGTTGCACGTATAATAACGTTTTTAAGGTCGCTTGGGGTTAGAACCCCGTCATCTCAAAAACCTAACAAAGCAAGTAAGTACAAATGTTCATTTTGTATATTATCTTGTAGTAATTGTCTAAAAATGAGTGGTAAACTGGAAATTTTTGAAAAGAGCATTTGTGCACGGTTGGAAAAACTTTAAAAAATATAAAGTAGAGAGTTTTAGTCCGTATAAGTAAATAGAAAAAAGTTTTTTAGCGGCAGGGGGACAAAGTAGTGCATCTATCTTTTGCATTAAAGTACACAGGGACCCCAAAGGTAATGGGTTTCCTGGGGCACAGGTAGACAGTGACAGGCTGTTTCGTTCTTGTTAGAACTCATCAGAAAGCCATAACCTGTAAGCAACTCCAAGTACAGCAAGACTGTTCTTTCAAGGCATTTTAAGAAATAAAAACGTAGAAAAAATTTAGTGAAGCGTAAAAGTTTCCTATACTGGTGTTTGTTGGTCACCGTACTTTGGTTTATTAGTTCTATCATTTCACGTTAGATGGCTATATCTTTTGCATTGAGTTGATTTCTACTGATGGCGTTACTGGGTTTTCATCGCGTTTTTATTTCTTAAAAATGCCTTGAAAGAACAGTCTCGCTGTACTTGGAGTTGCTTACAGGTCATGACTTTCTGATGAGTTCTAACAAGAACGAAACAGCCTGTCATTGTCTACCTGTGCCCCAGGGAACCCATTACCTTTGGCGTCCCTTTTTTTTTTTTTTTTTATGATAAAACACCTGCACTGTAGGAAAAATCCTTTAAGGCGCTCTGGGAACGGTGCGAGTGCGAAAATAGTATATTACGTACCGAGGTGGAAAGTGTTTCATTACTGTCGAGAGATTAGATAGTTTACCGAGACGCGAAGCGTCGAGGTAAACTATATCTCAGAGACAGTAATGAAACTTTTCACCGAGGTTTGTATACTATTTTATTTACAACCACATCCAACATCCACTTCTTATTATTTTGAGTTCAAATAATTATTAAAAGGTAAATGTCATTTTGACTTTTCCATTGCAAAAGTAGACAGACATTTAGAATTTCAAATAACCGCAGGTGATAAAATAACGTAGGTAATAATACACATCAAGATGGCAAATATCATTTTTGGAATATGGTTTCCATGTCACTAAACAATATATTATTTTTTTAAAACGTTAGTGTTTAAAGAAATAAAAAATAAAATTATTGTTGTTGAATTTGTGTAATGAGTTGTGTGTTGGTGTGTTTGTATATTATTTTGAGATATCGATTTTTATTAAAATTTAAAAAAAAAAAAATTTACTATTTTGAGATATCGATTTTTAATAAAATTACAAAAAATAACAATTTTACTTTCCACCCGGGTGGAAAGTGAGCACTTTCCACCCGGGTGGAAAGTAAAAGTCAAGAAACGTCAACTTTCCACCTTTCAAAGATAGGTGAAATGTCATTATTACATACATGGTTGTAAATAAAAGCTATTAACGTTGGTCTTGAAACGTTGAAGATTGTATTCATTGGGAAACACGACCTCAGGAAGATCATTCCACAAAGATGACGTTCTCCAGATGAAAGAATTCTTGAACAATGAAGTTCGAGGAGTACTAAGCTGAACAACATATGGATGAGCGGCAGTGGTTCGCCGTGTATTTCTGTTTTGCATTGCTCTAGGTGGAATCAAGTGGGCAATGTCAGTCGAACACCTGCCATGAAAATATCTGTAAAAGAGAGCCAAATCACCAACTTGTCTTCGATGCTCCAGGCTATCGAGGGTCTTGGTCAGCTCGGGGTCGCCGATCAGACGAACGGCTCTCCTTTGAATGGAATCCAGTAGCCGAAGGGTGTGCTTGGGTGCAGAGCTCCAGACATGAGAGCAATATTCTAATGATGGTCGAATCTGGGCTTTGTAGAGTGTCAAAAGTTGATGAGGTGTGTACAACCTTTTGGTGCGGAAAAGTACACCAAGTTTCTGTGCAGCTGTCTTGGCAATTGCGGCAACGTGATCATGCCAAGACATATTACCTCCCAGATTGACCCCCAGCAAATTAATAGACGGTGCCAGGGGAATTGCTTGTCCTGCCATGACTATATCCGGTTCTGCAATGTTAACCTTTTTGGAGAAGACTGCTGCCTGGGTTTTCTTAGCATTAAATTCGACTTGGTTACTGTCACCCCAAGCCAAAATTTCTTCCAGGTCCTTGTTGAGGCGCAATACTTCATGCTGCCTGCGAAGATGTGCGTCGGCAGCGGATGTTTGGGGAGTCAAGGTAAAAGATGAGACAAGTGTGCTGTCATCAGCAAAGCTATAAATTGGAATTTGGGTTTTCACTAGCAGGTCGTTAATATACAGTAAAAAGAGGGTAGGCGACAATATGGACCCTTGAGGAACACCGGCATTGATGGTGAAGGTGTCTGAGAGAAACCCGTCAACCGCCACTTGCAGAGAACGGTTCTTAAGGAAGCTGGTTAACCATAAACAAAATCCATTAGGCATACCGTAGGATCGCAATTTACTTAGAAGTCCATCGTGCCAAACACGATCAAAAGCCCTAGAGATGTCCAGTGCAACAGCCCGGGATTCTCCATGATGTTCGATGGTGTTGCTCCAAAGATGGGTGACATATGCCAGAAGGTCACCTGTTGATCTGGACTTACGAAAACCGTATTGATGGTCGCTGATAATGTTATGCCCTTCCAGATACTTTAGGAGTTGTTGGTTAATAGCTTTCTCCATTACTTTTGAAATTACTGAAAGCAATGCGACGGGTCGGTAGTTGCTTGGCAGGGTCTTTTTACCTTTCTTTGGAATGGGCTGGACACGCGCCGACTTCCAGCAGGATGGAAATATTCCTTTTTTGTAGGATAAGTTGAAAAGTCTACAAAATACTGGTGTAAGTTCATCGGCGTGTACTTTAATGCAAAAGATAGATGCACCACTTTGTCCGCCTGCCGCTAAAAAACTTTTTTCTATTTAAAAAAAATATATTTTGGTACCATTTCATGCACTCTTTGGAAAAAATTGGTGTCTGCATAAGCTCTGGGATAAATATTTTGATTCAAATATATAAAAAACACATTTAATCTCATAGTTTTGCATATTTTTAAGGTATATTCTTACCTCACTTATGTCAAGTGTCGACTGGTAAAATTTCCAATGTGTAAATTTGATTTCTTTGTAATTGACCACTGTGAGGGGTCAGTTTCATATCTTGACTAGGATGGATATGAGGTTATATCCGTTCAGTTAACCGGAATACCCCACTTATCCAATCACTTTAGTGTAAAGGAAAGAGCAAATATCAATGAGGGAGTAGAAAAACTACCATTATACATACTGCCTTAAACTAAAAGAATATTTTTCTCCCGATGTCGTTAATTCTTCTCAACCAAGCACACAAGCTGTTTTAATTTTCATTACAGCGTAAACAAACAAACCATTTTAATTTAAAACAAGTCGGAGAGGAATTGTTTTATCAAGAGTACGTTCTTGGGGATCGAGTTCGGGGTTTAATTAGTTGTCTTAATTAGGTTTGTGGCACTTTGTTTAGTCTTGTATTCCGCTTCTTAAACGGCAGGTTTTTATTTTAAAAGAGCCGAATGTTTATTTGATTTTTGTTGTAAAATCGAAAAGGGCTTGTAAAGGTTATCTTCTTCTTAGGACGCCGTCTCCCTACGAAGGTTGGCGATCCAACTGGCTATAATGGTGCGTGAAACCGCGCCTCTGAAAATCTCTATGGATGTCCGTCCGAACCATCGGCGCAGATCCTTCAGCCATGAGTTCTGTCGTCTGCCCACAGATCGTTTACCCTCTATCTTTCCTTCGATGATGAGTCGGAGAAACTCGTACCGCTCCCCTCTCATAACATGCCCGATGTACTGGAGCTTTCGTTCTTTGATGGTTGTCAACAGTTCTCTGCCTTTACCTATTCTCCTTAGCACTTCCTCGTTGGTTATCCTATCCACCCAGGATATACGCAGTATACGGCGATACAAGTACATCTCGAAGGCGTCTATGCGGCTCTCCATCGACTGGCAGAATGTCCAGCTCTCGGAGCCATAGAGTAGCACTGGGAAGATGTAACATCGCAATATACGTATGCGGAGCTGCAGATCTAGGTCTCCACTTGTGAAGAGGTTTTTCATGGAGATGAAAGTCCTTCTGGCCTGCTCTATTCTTGATCTGATTTCCATTTTAGGGTCACTGTTCTCGTTGACGAGGGCTCCAAGATATTTAATGGACTGCACTTGTTCTACGACCTGGTTGTTTATTTGAAGAATTGTCTGTCTTGGTGCCTTGGAGAACACAACCAGCTTGGTCTTGGCAACGTTTATGTGTAGACCATACTGTGTGCTATATTCAACGATAAGATCCATTATATTCTGGAGATGCGGGAGGCTGTCGGCAACCACGACCGTGTCGTCGGCGAATCGTATATTATTAATAAGGGTGCCGTTGATTTTAACGCCCTCTTTCGCATTCCCCAGTGCCTCTCGGAACACTGCCTCCGAGTATATATTAAAAAGGAGAGGAGACAGGACACACCCCTGTCTAACACCCCTTCTAATTTCTGTTTCTTCGGATGTTATGCCCTCTATCCTAATCTCTGCAGTTTGATGCCAGTACAGCTGTGTGATGATGTTTAGATCTCCCGCATCGACTCCGGTGTGTTTTAGGATCTCGATGAGCTTCTGGTGCGAGACACAGTCGAAAGCTTTTCTGTAGTCAATAAAGCAGGCGTAGATATCGACGTTCATGTCTCTGCATCGCTGTGTGAGAACGTTCAGAGAGAAGAGAGCCTCGTGCGTGCCCACTCCGTTCTTAAATCCGAATTGTGTTTCCCCAGCCTGTTCCTCACATCTGGCGTATATGCGAGTGTGTACGATGCGGAGAAACACCTTGAGGGCGTGAGACATCAGGCTTGGTTATAGGTGCAGCCAAAAGGATGTTTCATCGAACTCGCTATCTAAGTGGCTTAATAAGACTTAAGACTGGGAATTATTATTTAGATGGATTTTTTTAAAAATCAGAATCTCTTTTGGTTCAGAATCGATGGATTCGGTTTTGTAATAGAATTTGGGTGGGGGGGGGGGGGGGGGGGATTTGACTGGTTTTCATGAGAAAGGAGTGGTATATTGTAAGTTATTTTCAAGAGAACGATAACCTTTTTCTTTTAGACGTCACTTTGGACAAGAGAAAAGTTTAGATTGTTCCCGCTTATGGCGTTACGGAGCGTGGTGGAGGCGGCGACCTTTTTTTTTTAGAAACCATTTTTTTGATTTGTGTAGTGCCCACTCAATAATCATTGGACCTACTTGTGCTCTTCCATCCCGCTCGGCGCCGCCACTGTCCAGCAGAAAAAAAACGTATGATTTTTTCGCAGCAAATATTTAAAATAGTACATGCTATGCTATTTTTTTAAGTTTGGCTGTAAATGTTCAGGACCGTAATGATATAAAAATAATTTGAAAAGATGTGTTATTCGATGACAAAACGTTAAAATTTTCTAAAGCTAAGAAATGCCTAAAACTATACTTAAAATTCCAAGTCGGCATTTAAAAAAATTTACTTAAAGTTTGTATCTAAAGGACAAGACGTTAAATTTGAAAAATATTAACGCCATCTTGTAGAACATAAGAAACAGCTTTGAACAAGTGTTTTTGTTCTTTTTCCAAGTAAAAAATGAGGGCGCAAAAAATTTAAAACCAAAATAATATTTTTTTTCGGATATCTCCGAAAGTATTTGGAATATTTTATAAGGTTCTCAAAGTGTCTATCGTTTACCAACTGATGATGAATGAATTCGTTGGACAAAATTTTTTAGCGAGTTTAAAATGCTGGCAATTGCCTAGTAGCAAAGCCATAACCAAGCAAGCAAGAGTTTAAAATGGTATTTTAAGGAATACTGAAAATGTCATGAATTATTCTTTCTTGCAACTCTTTGTGACCTATTTTTGTACACTAAAATTTTTATATGACCCCACAGGAAAGTCAAGGGAATCATGTCGGGAGACCTAGCTGGCCATTTAAAAAAAATGTGTTGAACCATATTTGTTCAGCCGGTAAATTGGAATTATTATAGTTCTGGAATAGTCGTATAAACTCTGGAACAATATTTTTTTGCAAAAGTAATAAATATTGTTCATAGTTCAAATTCCCGAGTATATTATGGGGTCATATGACCTATCGAGTACTGGGTCTTTGTGGTCGTTGGATGTGAACTTGTTCCATCCAATGTGGATTTTGGTCTCACCAATAACTACAGTTGTTACGATTTACGTGCGCGTTTAAACAAAATATAGATTCATCAAAAAAAAATGTGGTTGACATTTTTAGTTAATTTAGAACTGAATTCTGCGCTAAAAATCGTCTTCACTCGATTCTTGTAACAAGTTAATTTTATTTGGTTTGAATTATAAATTGGTAATTTTTTGAATGAAATACTGACTCATGTTGTGATTTTAAACTCTCTGTCGTGTCAAATTTATTGAATTTTCTACTTAATCTAATATAGCATTCAAAACATTTTTTCTTCATTAGTACCGCTTACCCGTACCGGTTGCATGAAATCCCTCCAATGTTTTGGAAACGATTGATTTAGAGTTTATCAATTGTTTCGATCGAGGTCAACAAAAATTATTTCTTTCCATTGAAAGGAAATCGTTGCATCACAGTCGGCGGCAAGTGCATTAAAGTTAAGGAAGGTTATATGTCAAACAATAAAATTATCTTTTATTTTATTGTTAAAGAAAAACTTTTTCTCTTGTTCCTTCGTATTAAACGCTAACATTCTAATTGCACGCCTAAGTATTTTCGCCTTGAAACACAGTAAGGATATCCGCGTTTGAGGTGCCATCAGGATTCCCTATTAGGCCCTAATATCAAATTCCCCGCTAGAACCGACAGACATGACATTCCTTTTAACCCTGAAGAACGTAATTTATTCACTTTGCTCTTTTTGGCATGACACTTTCTCGAGTAGCATGGCGTGGTTATGTGCAAAGATGGATGCGGTATTTACTGTTAATCATGAAAGGGAGAGAAACCGTATATTTGCGGCTGTCTAATGTTTACTAAATACGTGTTGATGATGCCCTAAATGCATATTTGAACCAAACAGGTGCTAGTGCATCAAAGAACGAGGCAAATATGCATTCCCAGCTCATTACCAGTTAATAATAACGTGTCTCATAATTCAAAAGCTTGCACCGATGTTTCCTTATTGGGTGTAGTATTAAGACATGCAGGATAATGGTTGAAAGAAGAAGTCATCAAAACCATTAAAACCCTTCCCTAAAAACGAAAAATTTTGGATAAAAAATGAACCTTCGTATTATAAATTTACATTTTTATATTCTTTCTTCGTAACTAAAATCCCTCCCCATATTCTTAACATACTCCAATTTCTCGAAACGCATCCTTGAAATGCATAAAATTTACCAAAGTTCCTGCATAATTTTTCTAGTTATTTTGGAACAGAAATCCCCCTTGCTATTTACGACTACTATTTCTGAAACATTTCGTGCAAATTAACATACGTTCTCTTTCGGTCGCGGAAAATTATGATGTAATTTTGTTTACTTACACGGTGGTGGTATGAATAGTCGTAATATTGCGATTTACAATTTGTCTCTTGATGACAGCGTTACGTCATAAAAACTTGTTATAGATATTAGTTAGCCAGAAGCGGAATGAAATATTTTACCAATGTAGAGTTGTAACACGCCTAGTTTTTCCGTCAATGGAAAAAAAAGTATGACGATTTTTCACCTTCAAGACCTTCTACATGACTCCATTAGGGACGCCCCAGAACTACGCGGTTCAGCGTGTACTGTGACACATACAACAGCACCGGAACCATCTAACGAAGTAGAATTATAAAAAACCATAAAAAGAAAATTTCTTTTCGATATGATTTGGTACTATATAAAGGTTTTTTGTATTTGACATATCCAAAGTGACCAACTTGACATAACATAAAAACCATAGAATGCAACAGAAATACGCTAAATCTGATTTAAAAAAGCAAGAAAGAGGATCAGAAAGAGTCGTGAAGTTCTTACTATTTCTAACGGGCGAGTCGGCTTTCGGCTATTGCGAATATAGCCGAGCGATGTTACATAGAGCTACAAAAAAAAAGAAAGGAAAATAGACAGGAAATTTCTTTTCTATCCTTTACATGGTTCCGCTGCAGGCCTGCTAAGTTGAATATTAGGAAAATAGTACAAATAACTTTTTAGGGGGCTTCCACGAACTATGTTTTAAAGGAGGAAGGTCAAGGTTTGACATGATTTTTAAAACTGCCAGAAATAGCAAAATTTAAATCTTTATTTCAAGAATATAAGCCTAAAACTGTTAATATTAATGCACGTACCCGTTACGTAACGACATGCTAACGGGGGGAAGGGGTGTCATATCAGTCGTGCGTGCTTGAGAAGAGGAGGATCAAAAATAAATTGTTTATTCTGATCCTAAATATTTTACTTAAAAAGCCGGGCCTGTTGTCTTGACACGTGGCTTTTTAAAAACATCTTTATTTATTATACTATTAAATTAACTCGTAAAACTTCAATAACTAGCTCAAGAATTATTTTATGATGGTCATTGGACTAATTATAAAAGTTATTACCATTTTGATGTAAAAATGTTCCTAATTATATAAGTTAAAGTTATCTGGTTTGAAAATTGCTTATTTAAATAATTTGTAAAACTTGATTTGCATCAGAAAGATCCTAAAACGGTATTAGGCACGTTGATACAGTATCCTGAAATGGATTTTTATTGGTTTTTCGATTCCGGACATATCTTTAAAACAACATGGGTAAACTATATACTTAAACTTTAGTCAGCTTCTAACGACGGTTATTTTTTTCAGGCTCTTCTCTTTCGGTCAACGTCCACTTCGAAAACAAAGATGGCGGCTTCTTCCTTAAACAACAGCCCAGGCAGCACTACTCCGGATCTTCCACTAACCCACTGGCGGGTTTGGACCCCTTGGTCCCTCTACCGGGAGGACCAGGGGTTAATTCCGGGGGTACCCCCCTATCGATCGATAGATTCACGGTATTGCAGAGTAGTCAACCGATTTCAGTGAGGGCTACTTACGGACCATTTAGTACAAAACAGACGGTGCCGGCGCGGTATGTGGTTCCTGATCCTATGCCTTTAAATACTACTGGTGAGTCCTGGTTCATATTAATGAGTATAATTAATAAATGTTTATTCAAATTAGCTTAGCATATTTTATATAGTGCTCTTTTCGTTCTCAGATATCTTTTAAATCATCAGCGATACGATATAATATTCTCTTTATAAGGTAGAACAACCAGATAGCAGGCTCAATGGCATAAAATGGCAAACATTTTTCAAAATAATTTTGACGGGTAAAATTATCTGATGAGTATGAGATGGTACGATCCAGTGGCTACTTTAGAATCAGTTTACCGTTTGACAGAATGATTCTAGTTTTATTAATGCAACAGTTCTAAATCAATTTTATTTATGGAAAATATAATCTCCCCTGATGTGTTCTCGATGTGCAATTATATTATTTTACCATACTCTCTGGAATACTCCAGCTTGATGATGAGACAAACTAACGCAGAATTATTTTCTAATGAATTCTAATTTTATGACAATTATTCTTGAGTTATCTGGTTGCTTCACCTTTTAAGAGCACTCGAAAAATTCTTATTGGGTCTATGTAACACGCAAGCAATAGCTAAGCGATTTGTTGTTTAAAGCAATGTTAATTTCATCACGCAAGTGCTTTGACAGCAATATCAAAACAACGATGCTAACGAATAGACAATAAGCTATTGTAGCTTCTGCGTAGTATGCGATTAGACCCACCTCGGCAACTTTTTGGGGATTAAACAAAAAATTATACATTTTTTGTAGGTCCAGCTATAGACTTGCAAGATCAAGCAACCCACCATCTGGATATGTCAGCGCATATCGTCCGAAATGAAGTTCCAAGAGACTCTCCTGTGCTCAGAGTGCTGTTTCACACTGGAACAGATCCTGGAGGCAGGAGGCAGATTTTGTTGGCTAGACACCATCAGAGAGTTTGCATAGGTAAATAAAATAAAAGATTAATTAAAGCGAGGAATTTTATCAGTAGACTTTCTGCTAAATTAAATTATTGTTACTTGCTACAAATGTAGCAATGGTCTATGCTTAAAAACATTTAAATGATTTTTAAAAATTTCAGGCCAAGAAGGTTGAGCATTCTTAAAATTTATATTTTTTACAGTTCTTCATGCAACCATGGGTCAAAACCCTCCACTTCACGCAGCCTGTAGTCCAGATGGTGAAGACGGGGTCTGTTTAGCTCAAGTCACCATTCCGTCTTCTTGGTGGCCTCCATTACCTTCGCCCGACAAGGAAGGTAGACCTGGGAAGCTTGTCAAGTCACCACCACGATTAGTACAGGTACTTTAACATTCTAAATATACAGCTTGTTTGGCTTAATACTGACCAGAGCAATCCCATTTTTCCTACTGCCATATCGTCACCCATACCCAGAATACGCATCTGCTACTAGTACATAGGTGGGTGTTTGAGGTTTAAACTTTTACCTCCTGCCGAGTTGGGTGGTACGGGACTTGACTTGACATATTCCTTTAAGATGCCATGCACGTTATGCTATCAAGATTTTGTTGGCCCAGTGAACGATGTTACCAATATGGAGTAATGTCGAAGCTTCATAAGTATTAATTTATGGATATCCTTTTGGCCAAATTAAACATGTATTAAATATGTATTTATGTACTTATAAATGAAGTAGTTGCTGCTGAAAATATTAAATTAAGTGAGCTTGGACTAATAAAAGGTTGTATATTACAGGTGGCCTACTCAGTCCTAGAACCTTGGCCAGACGAAGGCGAGGGCTGTCACCCGAAAATGCAAGTCCAGCCTTCGGTCATTCTCGGCACGGTACCTTTGACGCCTGCCAAAGGCGCGTATAAGGAACTCAAATTAACAGATGCCATTACGATGTTGGTGCCACATCCGCCTTTATTTCCCATGTCTAGGATCCATATATCTGTATTTATCGATCGGCTAAAGGCTAAGGCGTTGACTGCTATTGTAATACGGTAAGTTTTTGTAAATTTGTATTTAGTTTTTAAAGGTTTTATTATATTATTTAGTATCTATTTTTTCCTATAAAACTAGACAAGATATTAAAATACAGCGAGATTTAATGGCAGTAGTAGGAAGGGCGGGATACTGGAACCATATAGTGCCCTTTTGGCACTCCTGATGGCATCATGCAAATTTCACCCCTTGTACTTAAGGATAATTTCTTATATTTTTGTAGTGGTTGCAAAAAGTGTTATTCCTGACCAGAGGCATCATTACCATCTTTAAGTATTATATATTATTTTTAGGCAATGGTGTTATAAATGTGCCTATACTGACCCCGACAGACGAGACCTGTAAGATTATTGTTAAAAAATATTTTTTCATGGCTCGCCGCTATTATTCATCATTCATTAAACAATCGTGTATACATTGACTCTCAAACATATACCTCTGATGGGGTTTTCAAAAGATCCATTACGTTTTTTCTCCTGTTTTATTAATGACAACAAAAATATTCGAAATGAAAATCCATTAACTAAAAAAATAACTTTTAACTGGGTGATCGTTTCTCTGACTTAAAATGTCTATTTTTTATGTCACTGAAAAATATTCCAGCTTAATTATCACAAGATGAAAACAATGAATACTGACAATGAAAAATGGTCTAATCAATATTGTGTTTTTAAATTTGACTAGAACAAAATTACGAGTTCGTAGTAATTACTGTCAAATCTTTGTTCATATAAAAATTGAACGGTTGGATTTAACGTTATTATTGGGGCCCATGCAAGGACAGTGAAATAGAGTAAAAAAAGTAATGTAGGTATAAAGTAATAAAAGCGGAAAAAAAATTATCAATCAAAATGTCTTATATTAGAACTGTACGTAATTGCTATGACGAGTATTTGTTCGCTTCTTGGATAAAGAGAAAATGATAGCAATATTAACAAAAAATGCAATGACGAAAGCCTCACTATACCTAACTGTTAAGAAATAACTGAGATTAATGATATTTTTAAAGAATTCATTATTATAAAGCAAAGGGTGTCGTTTTTTGATAACACAAGATTACTCAAAGTTTTATCGAAAAAAGAAAACATAAAAAAAGTAATTCGTAAAACGTATAAATTGCTAGGGAGACTTGTGACTTTGAAAGTACTTTTTCAAACTTTCGATGGCGACATCGACGTCTGAATCCATCCCAACCTAAGAATAAGAAAGATAAATCGAGAAACGATGTTAAAAGTTTTTAAAGATTTTTTTAAGAAAAATTATATAAAATATAAGTGGAAAAATAAATATTCGGCTTCGAATTGATCTAAACTTTGCGCCTGAACCGCATTCTTCAAGTTTCTTTTAGGTTCTCCCTAACTACAGGACATACAAAACAATTTTTTAAAATTTGAATAAATTAATATTAATTTGTAAAAATAATAAATTGTCTCGTCACTACAGTGGTTAAAACCGAACGAACAACGTACAGCTACCATCAACCTCTACTATGAATTTACATTATTTAAAACTACAACCTTAGTCCAAAATTACTGTCAGTGATTCACCGCTTTCACATAGAGTGCAGCGGGTTGTACGACGTTAGCGGAAATTACTCCCAAATAGTTTTGAAATTTTAATAGAGCAGAATACTTATTTATGTACATTTGGTCATCTGACTTCGTATGGAGTATGGAAGTGAGCAAAATCATGGTCACGCGCATGTTAACAAAGCAAGTACTGTTCAGCTGTATAGGCGATGTTGGGACACTAAAAGTTTTTCAACTGTTATCATCATGTAGCTGCGGTGTTAGCGAAACATGTTATGTTCTTTTTGATATAGTGAAAGTTCACCCTTGTTCGGCTGTATCCCATAATATTTAAAGTTTTTATTTTTGACTTTCGCAAAGTCGCAACTCAACTATAACCTAGTTCTATGAATAAATATTGTTGGTGAAGGATGATGAGTAAACTAGTTTACTTAAACGTACTAAGATTGATATATCAAGGTAACCATATAAAAACTAAGCAAACTTGAAACTTAGACTAACCCTGTATATTCCTACCCTGTCAATAAAATCGTTCATTTCGCTATTTTGACAATGTCGCTTGAACTGTACAATTTTTTTCACCACATCTGACAATTATGACGCAATTTTTTTATGGTAATATTCTGGATAAATACGAATGAAATCCTGGAAATGTTTCAAAAAATTCCTTTCGAAACAAAATTTCATTAAAGCGGTGTTACAGTAGTAGTTTTAATAATTTCAATCTCCGGTTAGAACTTTTCCAATTAAAGTTGAGAAATTTCAAAATATTACAAATAACACTAGAAATTAGTTTTAGGAAACAATTACACAAGTATAATTGGTGGTTTATTGAATGCGGCTATTTAAAAAAAAATTAATTATAACTAGTTCCCGTTCCAATTACAAGTTAGCTAAGCAAAGATTTTTACTTTGCTAAGTTGTTTAAAAGAAGCAAAAGGAACTCACCTATTATAATGTAACTGTAAGCTTGGTTCTGGAAGTTATATTATTGAGTCTTTAACTTTAAGGTTCATTGTTATTTATTTAACACAATGTAATTTTTCATCGGCTATTACTCTCGTAAGAGCAAAGTTCGGGTTATAATAGTTTAAAACACACCTTTGTATCTTGCAAAGTACCAAATAATCGGAAAAATCTAAAAAAATTTCAACGACTCCTGAAATGACAGCGCATAGTACGATATCTCGCCTAACATTATTTAACCTCTTTTATTTATTGAATATTAGATTGTTTACATTATTAAACAAATATGTATTCTTGTTCCTTATATTCCTTCCCTGCAAATTTAACCACACTCACGGCTAGAATAACCAAATTACTCTGCATTGTTTGCCCGATGGCAGAGCATGCAGGATAAAGTGATTCAGCCTGCAGAGCGTAAATAAATTAAAACAATTGTATTGCGATAAATTGCTGCAGAAATTAAATTATAGATCAGATTCTGTAGCGCCAAATAACTGTACTAAATTTTGATTATTGGTACATTAGTTAGCAAGTAAGCATATCTCTATACCCAGTTTTTTTAAAAATATTTATAAACAGCGATATTTAGATTTAGATTTTTTATCAAATCTAAATAAAACGGCTTAATCTATTACACGATCAGTATTACTAATGTAAATTCTAATATTACTAAAGTACTTTGTTACTAAATAAATTAAAATAATACTTTTATTAGGATTGACAGTAACACTCATAATGTAAGGGCCTCATTTGAAATATTTTCAATTTAATTCTGAAATTCTGTTTCCAAATCAGTACATAGGAAGAAAAGGCGAAATTAACTGGCCTGTCAGATCACCAAAATTAGACTTTTATAAGTGAAATATTTTAAAAAGACACGTTTATATTGAAGAATGAAAGTTTTGTATTAGAAATGAAATACGGTTTTTCCCTATATTATTTTGACAAATAAATCCATCAAACCTTATATGGTTAAATTTGTATTTTAAGGGACTAGTTTCATCAAAAGTATAGGGCGTTATATAATAATAAAAAACCGTTTTTTCGGTTTAACATGTTAAACCGAAAGTTATAATGTGATAGATAGTGAATAAAAACTAAGATAGGGAGGTGAAAACCATTTCTTTCTAAGATGCGCCGTCCCAATGCTACAGCCTGTCAAAGTCTGAAAGTTCCATATTTTAAACGTCAATATCTTAAAAGCAATTAAGGAATCCAAACCACGTGATTCAATATGGCGGTTGAATGGCAAAAAGCATTGAGTCACCCATTAAATGCCACCAGCAATATTATGTTTATGGTTACGTGTAGCAATTATAAAGCAGTATTTGCCATCCAGCCGCCATTTTGACACATCGTTGGATTGCCTTATTGAATTTAGACATTTTATGCAAAGTATACGTGATATTTTATAGAGAATTATATATAAATATATTAAATATTATAAACAAAAGAAGCTTAGCGGCAAGCGGACAGAGTAGTGCGTCTATCTTTTGCATTAAAGTACACAGAGACTCCAAAGGTAATGGAATCCCTGGGGCACAGGTAGACAATGACAGGCTGTTTCGTTCTTGTTAGAACTCATCAGAAAGTCATAACCCGTAAGCGACCCCCAGAACAGCGAGCCTGTTCTTTCAAGGCGTTTTTAAGAAATGTGTACTTTAATGCAAAAGATAGACGCACTACTCTGTCCGCTTGCCGCTAAGCTTCTTTTGTTTATATATTTTAACGGACACTAAATTCTACTATTTTATTTATACTTACACACGGCATTTACGGAATAGTGCTGCAAAACCAGTGGGTGACTGCAGCGCGATCTAGATCTGAATCCACAAAGCTTGGAGATGTATTATGGAGAAGCGAAAAATGTTTCCCATACTGGTGAAGTGGCCGTTCCGTGCTTGATTTATTTAGATTTATTTATATTTCTACGCTTTCACGTTAGATGGCTATATCTTTTGCATTGAGTTGATTCCTTATGATGGCGTTACTGGGTTTTCATCGCGTTTTTATTTCTTAAAAACGCCTTGAAAGAACAGGCTCGTTGTACTGGGGGTCGCTTACGGGTTATGACTTTCTGATGAGTTCTAACAAGAACGAAACAGCCTGTCATTGTCTACCTGTGCCCCAGGGATTCCATTACCTTTGGAGTCCCTGTGTACTTTAATGCAAAAGATAGACGCACTACTCTGTCCGCTTGCCGCTAAGCTTCTTTTGTTTATATATTTTAACGGACACTAAATTCTACTATTTTAATAAATATTATAATATAAAGGGCGTTTTATTTTAAAAAAAGTATGTTGGAACTGCCCTGGCTATTTGGGACACCCTGTAATAATTTTAAATTATAGATCTGAGGCCTCATATTAAACTCTGTTTTTGAAAAATATTTAGATGTTAAGTAGTTTAGATGCTATGGAATTCTGCATTGAGACCGGGCCACCGTGTATGTATAATTACATTTTTAAACAATTTAAAAAATGCGCAGGAAGTTTCAGTAATAGCTAAAAAACTTTGCAAATTATCTTGATTTCTTTTAAAAAATGTATGTCGAAAATTTCTCGGAAAACCCCAACCCTACATTAAATACTAAATTACAAATTCCCATATTATTATCAAAGATTCACGTAAGCAAATATCTTACAAACATCTTTAGAGGTTTCTTGAAGAGGAAATTGAGGAAAATAACGCCCATTTGGATAATATGTTAGACCTAATTTACCGGATGTTTAGATGAAAGGAAAAAGAGGAAAACGAAACTAAAAAGTATCACTTCTGCGGCTTTCCAATCAATATGCTTTGCTTACCGAGCTTTTAAGAGGATTAAAGGGATTATGTTTCTATCGTTCTGGAATTAGATAGTCTTTCCAAGGGACTAGATTTTAATTAAGAACATCGGTTACGTTTTCACATGTATCAGATTTCTTCCTAGTCTTATAAAAAATATTAATAGAGACTGGCAAATTCAAATACTTCTAGGTTAAAAAGAGTACAAAAATGTATAAATCTTTAATTAAATTTTAGGTTTTCTCCAGAATCCCCGTGTTTACGCAACGATCGAGTAATATTTAAAAAATCTGTAAATGCGTCCCTATTCCAAACGCAATGTTTATTCGAAATGAGTAAACACGACCAACAAAACAAGTTTTGTAAGGCTGCACTACTACATAGCCAATTATATTCTGAAAACCAGGTACACTTAAAATTAATCTTATAGGATCTGCCACTTTTTTAAATTCTTTTTTAAAATCTATGTTTAAGATTCCAGTGTTCCCGTGTAACAAAACGTCTCTCTTATCCTCATCTGTCCAACGATTGAATGGAGTTTCCAACAAATAACAAACTATGTCATTAATTGGATTCATTTTTAAAACACACAATAAAAATTAAACTAAGTTGCGGTATTTATTTTGAGTCTTCGCGAAACTTACGGTTATAGATATCGTTTTTACGTGATTTACTGTGTGATTAAAAAGTTTTTTTTGTACGGGTGATTCAATAAGAAAGGACGCCGGCTATATCTCGGAAACTAGTGGGCATATAAACTCGGAAAAAAAAATGATAACTAAACTGGCCATGAGAAAATCCTGGAAATGATTTTTAAGTTTCGCATTTTGCCGCAAGAGGGCGTAATTGAAAAGTAAATTATAAAAGTTTACATATCTCGGAAAATTCCACATTAAGGTATATCTTTGATAACACTATTAAAAAGCTTGGACAATTATGCAGTATTTGGTCTTATGCTCATTGGCGTACCGACTTTAATAAGAGGGGGGAAGCTATTAAAAGTGTAATCAGTTAAATCGCTGTAACTTATAAACGACTTATTCGATTTTAGCAAACTAAAGACTCGTTGGAAGAGAAATGTATGCACTTTCACCAATCGTTTTTAGTTGTCCATAATAGTTCTCAAAAAAATTGCTAGAGGGCGCAATTTGTAATAATAACACATTTTTTGATTTTACTCTGAAAAAATAAATCATAATACGGTATAATTATGATACCATAATCGAAATGTAGATTAAATTTGCTAGAAAAAATATTAAAATGGCAGCTCGATATCTCCGTTCGTTTCAGCGTTATCGCCAATAGAATAAATTTTAATGAAAAAGCGATTATATATTTTTTAGAAAAAAAGTGGGACGCCACTGATATTTTTTCATGTGGATAATATTTCTGATTAGCCTGGTCAATTCTGCATAAAAATAATCTCTTGCGTTTTTCTTCTCAGACACACCGTTCTTAATTAAAATAATTAAATTAGCTCTACTATTTATTATTATTAATATTGATAATGAAACATTTTGTCTTATAAAAATTGTTGGAAATGACCACCTTCACTTAATAGGCATGCTCCTGCCCGTCTAATTTAATTTAAATATTTTAATTAAGAACGGTGTGTCTGAGGAGAAAAACGCAAGAGACTATTTTTATGCAGAATTGACCAGGCTAATCCGAAATAATATCCACATGGAAAAATATCAGTGGCGTCCCACTTTTTTTCTAAAAAATATATAATCGCTTCTTCATTAAAATTTATTCTATTGGCGATAACGCTGAAACGAACGGAGATATCGAGCTGCGGTTTTAACATTTTTTCTAGTAAATTTAATTTACTTTTCGATTATGGTATCATAATTATACCGTATAATTTATTTTTTTGGAGTAAAATCAAAAAATGTGTTAATATTACAAATTGCGCCCTTTAGCATTTTTTTTGAGAACTATTATGGACAACTAAATACGATTGGTGAAAGTGCATACATTTCTCTTCCAATCAGTCTTTGGTTTGCTAAAATCGGATAAGTCGTTTATAAGTTACAGCGATTTAACTGATTACACTTTTGACAGCTTCCCCCCCCCCCTCTTATTAAAGTTGGTACGCCAATGAGCATAAGACCAAAATGATGCATAATTGTCCAAGCTTTTTAATGTTGTTATCAAATCAAAAAAACCTTAATGTGGAATTTTCCGAGATATATAAACTTTTATAATTTACTTTTCAATTACGCCCACTTGCGGCAAAATGCAGAACTTAAAAATCATTTCCAGGATTTTCTCATAGCCAGTTTCTATGCCCAGTAGTTTCCGAGATATAGCCGGCTACCTTTTTTATTGAATCACCCGTACAAAAAAAACTTTTTAATCACACAGTAAATCACGTAAAAACGATATCTATAACCGTAAGTTTCGCGAAGACTCAAAATAAATACCGCAAAACAATGGTGCATACGACTGAGCTATTTTTAAATTGTCCTTCATCCTAATGCAAATTCTTACATGCTGAGGCGTGACTGACGTTACGTAACCATAGCGACGGTGAAATCAAAGCCGCTTGACTGTATGTTTGCTCTTCACTGCTGCTTTGAGCTCACCGATGCGGTCGGCTAAAATGCACGAGTGTTTATAAATTATTGTCCATCGGAGTTAACCGTGGCCCTGTTATGCATAGCATTCGGAATAAATTAATATTAATAGCTTGAACATAATTATTTTTTAAGCGCTAAAATGGTAGCTGTATTGGTACATACATTAATATTTAATATTATCGAAAAAATTTCTTCCTGGTTTTTTTTTTTTTTGGTGTAGAGCCCCTCTTCACCTACTTCACCTGACGAGCCGCCACTGAGCTTTAGGCTGTGAACTGTGGAAATAGTTGCGTGCACCTTTTCTTCTTTCATCAGATCCTATAGCCTTCCTGATAGGCGCCGGCGAAACGCGTTTTCATTTTTTTTAGAGGGTCTGGAATAGGTTTAATTTTTTTTTATATTAATAAACTCATATTCTTGTGCTTTTAGTTTTTACTTTGTTACTTTTTAATAATTTTACGTTGAAATCCTGTAAACCAAAATATGTAATAAAAAATGCATTTTAAGAAAACCTAAATATTGCATTATATGAAATATTCGATCTATCATTGAATTACCGTTCCATCCTGAACCGAGATATTGTCTGGAGAGTTCACCTCCGTCTTCTAAAAATATATTTCCTTCTCGAACTACGAGGTCGTAGTAAGACGAAATATTTTATAACTCTATCCTGTGTCGATTTATGGGCTCAATAAAGACGACAACGACAATATAAATTTTTCCCTCAAAAAATATATGTCTTCTTGTGAAAGAAAGTTTGTAATAAAATGTCATGTTTTTAAGACAAATTCAGGGGCGTAGGATGTGCGTTGTGTTTTAATCTAATTTTAAATTTAAATTAGTCGTTTTGTCGAGTTTGCTGTTACTCTGCCGTAGATTTTTATTATAGTATTTATGTTTATAAACATAACTGCCTTTTTATAGACATGTTTTGCTTATAAAAATATTTAGAGCTCACAAATCAACGATTTATTATAAATACCAAATTATTTGGTATAACTACATTAGCTTTATGTACTAAATTTTAAAATATTTAAGTATAGTTTATTATAATTATTTCATTCAAAGCTGCGGTCTGAATTTGGATTTCATGAAAACATGGTGAAATTTTTTGAATCCTATTTGCAAAATAGGAAACAACGGGTAGTTGTTAGAGGATATAATTCCAATTATTTTTTGGCTACTTCTGGAATCCCGCAGGGCTCTAACCTAGGGCCATTGCTGTTTCTTTTATACATCAACAGCCTTGTTAAAGAAATTAAACACTCCAACGTATTAATGTTTGCTGACGATTTAAAACTTTATATAATAGTTAAAGATACCAATGATTGTCAACGTCTACAAGAAGATTTAAATACACTCTATCAATGGACAATTAAAAATCGGTTGTATTTTAATATAAGCAAGTGTAATGTTCTCAGCTACGGAAGGAAAAAAAACATAATAAATTATGAATATTTAATTGATGGAACGGCATTGGCTCGGGTTACGGAGATGCGGGATCTTGGAGTCATTTTTGATTCTCAATTAACTTTTAAAACTCATTTATTTGAAATAACAAAAAAAGCGTCTAGAATGTATGGATTTGTGGTTAGAAATTGCAGACTGTTTACAAGTATGAAATGTATAAGAGTTCTATATGTTGCGTATGTAAGAAGTGTTTTAGAATATTGCTCAATTGTATGGAGCCCATACTATAAGAACCATACATATGTCATAGAAAAGATTCAAAATAAATTTTTAAGATATATCTATTATAAAGAAAATGGAGTATATCAGATGCATATACCCAAAATGGATGTTATGAAAGCGTTCAATCTTAAGAGTTTAGAGAACCGAAGGAAAATAGCTTCTGTTCTTTTTTTGCACAAGCTAGTAAATAACTTAGTTGATGACACTAGCCTATTATCTTGTTTAAATTTTTATGTACCGTCTTACAGAACAAGAAATCCTCTGACATTGTATATTGATAAAGCCCGTACAAATTACTATAGGAATTCACCCATTACGCAAATGTGCAATATATACAATCAAATACAAAACCAATGTGATTTGTTTAATATTAGTAAAGTTAGGCTTAGGAAAATGTTAAATGAAGTATTTTAGTTTTTTTTCTACTCTCTGTCAACTATCCTACTCTGTAATTGGATTTACTGTAGAGTTTGTAAGCAAATAAATAAATTTTAAAGTTTAACGATTCCTAATAAAGCCAAAATGTATTTATCGTTTAGGCAGTACCGAAAGAGATTTCACAGAAAGAGTAAAATTCATTTATTCATCGAGATTAGTCTGCTACAAGGAGACCCTAACCCCAAATGCAAGTACACAAATGAATATAGTGAAAGACAGTGGCGAGCAATGGGGTTTTAATCAGGGTAGCCAAATATTGCATTTAAGACAAAAATTTCATTTGCTGTAGCAATCAAGCATCTAAATTTAAGATTTTGTCACAAAAGTATTGTTTTTGAGTTTATGGAAAGAACACTGACAGAATACGAGAGAAATTTCTCTCATTAATACTTAAGTATACCCAAGATTTAAGCAGTATAGCAACCGTTTTTTCTTTCTTTTTTGAGTATATAAGAGAATTTTTTTTTTCTTATAATATATGCAAAAACTATTAAACTTATCAACTTCTTGTAACAATACATTTACAGCAACTTTTCCTTTGCTTTACAGTTACATTCACCACCTTGAGAATGTCATAAGTTCTCTCCTTTCTCTATTTCCGCTGAGGATGAGAGTTTGTACTCTCGAAACATGTACGGATTAATAATCAAATATTAAACTAGTGGAGCAGACTTTGAGTTTTTCTTTCCTACTACTTCATAATTCACTCCACTGAGAGATGGACTACTTCAAAAAAATAAAAATTATTTTAATTGTCACAAAAGTGCTTTTTATTTTACGATACCTGTCCGTTATCCCTTTAAAAATATCTTAACTAAACTAATTAATAATAAAACTTATATAGATGCTTGTTTCATATTTTATATTGAGAAAGCGAAGTATTTTCCAAACTACGGTAAAACTTGAAGATTGGCACCAATGCACACACCAAACGTGTGCTTTCTTGGCGCGGGCTGATAGATGAAAGAAGGTCGAAGGTTGCGACGGGTTTCTTTATTACATCTCTTTGTACCCTACTGCCTACCGGCTCTCTCGCTTGCTTCCACTATTTGAGGAGAAAAATGCAAGAGACCATTTTTATGCAGAATTGACTAGGCTAATCAGAAATAATCCACATGGAAAAATGTCAGTGGCGTATCACTAAAAAATATCAGAGGAAATGTTTGCAGAGACGCCACTGGTGGGACAAAAAAAAAAACTTTCATAACTAAAACATTAAAAATATTATCTAAAGTACTTTCGGAGATGTTACAAAAAATGCATTAAAAAAAATTATTCAACACCCTGTAGAAAAAAATTTAAGCCGTTTAGGACATATGTTTATATGAACTTTTCTTCATAAAATGACTTTAGGAATCACACCCTAAAATATTAGCACATCATTAAGGAACACCCTGTATTTTATTTTTCTAAATTGCATAATTATTGTTCCTTAATATTTGCAGCAAATCTAATAAAATTGCATCATTTCCTGAAACGAAACTAGATTAAATAAACAAAAGCTTACCACTGCAGGCCATCAATATAACTCCACAGTAAACCAACAACAATAACCAAAACATTCCTCAGCTCCATTTAGACCCGTTCGATTTAAAGTTAAGTTTCGAAATTAAAGTGAAACTTTGGTAAAACTAAGCCGAAACCAAAAACTAATCTTTTCATGAAGTAGCCCGAGCGGATTTTCGCTACGCCCTAAAAACTGCTCATTTTCGGGCCAATATAACTTCCGAGCAAGAACTGTTCGAAGAGGCCAAACTTTTTAAGTTTTAACTTTAACCCTCGATCGCTCATGGAACAGGGACATCGCAAAAGGGTGAAAGGTTCTTGAAAAGGTAAAAAAAATATCTTTGTCTCCAGCAAAGAATGACCAGTTAAAAGAAATTCTATATTAGTGGTCGGGTCTCAAATACTGAAAACTGTTAAACATTTGGATTACACAATGTAGTCACAGAGATTGTTTGTAACCAAATTTTAAATTCGAATGTTGAACAAATAACTCTAAAAAACTGATTTTTTATTGTGTTGCCAGCTCAGTGGTAGAGCTGTCGTATTCGGCACCTGAGTTCGATCCCCGGATGAGTGTACGCTTAATAGAAAAGTATACATATACAGGGTGTTCGGTAACTTATGGGCCGTAGAGTAACTGGAGATACTAGACATCAAACTAAGCCGATTATGTCATATAAGTTTTTTCGGATTGTTACTCGTTCTAGAGATACAGGGTGTTGAAAGTAAAAGTTTATTCTCGAAAATAAGGCATAATTTTAAAACGGTTTAATGAATCGAATTGAAAGTTGGCAATATTATGTTTTTATGAGCAAGAAATAAGAATTTGTAGAAATTTTTAAGTTCCAAACTAGAGGGCGCTAGTTGCATACACTGGGCTTCATAAATTAATGATTTTTTTTCTTACCTGTAATATTAGGTGTTTTCAATGATAGTCTCTAAAAAGGGCATTTTCTGAGTCAAAAATGTGTACTTGATTGATCTTAATATCTTTAACGGTTTTCGAGATATTTCCCTTTAAACATCCCAAAGCATAAAAAACATAGTAAATAATTAAATTAACAAAAAAAAAACAAAAGTGACAATCCGAAAAAAATTATATATGACATAATCGGCTTAGTTTGATGTCTAGTATCTCCAGTTACTCTACGGCCCATAAGTTACCGGACACCCTGTATACAGGGTGATTCCCAAGTTGGTACTTCTTTTTTAGCTGTGCATAGAAGGCATTAAAATAAACAACATTTTTAAATACCTTTTTCAAAAAACATAAAAATAATGTACTCATTAATTACACTATGAATCAAATACGGTTCTGCATAAGTTGCCCGTTGAATAACATTAAGAAAACTTCTGGGTGTAGGGTGAACCCGCAAGGGAAAGCGTTCTGCGTATAATCTCGTAGCAGCAGTCGCTCTTTGACAATACTTACCGTAAATTAGCACTATATCTACTAGTTCATTGTTTTCAAATTGTACCATTTTAAGGTGTTAACTTGCTTCAAGAAACACACCGCAGCGTACTGCCTAATAACTCACCACCGACCGTAAATTGCATGACTAATAAGAGATAAGACAAACAACATAAAGTATAGAAGGCTACGTTTTAATGACCAGGCCCGCACTTAGATTTTTTTCTTCTGTATCTCGCCTATTTTTAGGTTTTTTGAAAAAAGTATTCTATACTTAGCTAGAAAAGAACTACAACTTAGGAATCACCCTGTATAGAGGTCAAAATACTGCCGTGCCGCGCTGTGTTTCGGGTTATTTCGCTGTGGTAAAGAATACTGCGCCAGTGGTAAGATATTAGAAATGTTTAGAAATTCCGCCAGCTGCCATTACATTATTTAAACACATTAGTTTTTATTTGTGGGGATTATATGGTAAAGTGGTACTTCACTTACGTTACCTAAATAGCTGCCACTAACGAAAACATACCATTTTATTTAATTGTACCTACTGTACGAAAAGTATTTTGTTATGTATGTTTATAAATATGAAATAGTTTCATTGTGTCATGCAAGAAATTCTTATTTTTTTTTGCCTCTAATTTTTTTCTTCTATATTTAGTATATGGATTTTCTTTTGAAGGCTACGCAGAAATATATAAATAGTGTTATTTCATGGCTTGTCCTTAAAATCTAAAAATAGCTGCTCATTTTGTGAAACGCTTTTCTTAATTGACAAATAATCATTCGAATGGATCAAAACACCAAAACAAATAATTTCTGTGTTGTTTTTTTCCATATCTACATCCCATTGTGATAATTTCTGCATCAAGAAGACATTTTCTATTTTATATAGTTTTTTTCTCATTACAACCAAATCCAAATCAATATTGTGTGTTTTTGTATTCAAAGAGAGGCCAAAAACCCGCCTTTGTGTAGCAATTACTTACAGTTAGAACTCTGCAGGGGCCAGAATTTCACGACCCGATTAGGCCCGGCCCGAATTTTGTGACGCGACCTGGTCCGGCTCTGTTAACCAAACTCGACTAACTTGGCAAGCCCGGAAGGCCCGAAAAGCCCGAAAAAAATTATTAGGGCTTGAAAATTATTTTACAAATATTTCTGTAAAAAAAAGCACAGAAAAAAAAAGCATAGAAGGCTGACCCGAAAGACCGGCTGGCCACAGAAGTGCGGCTGGACACAAAAGTTCGTCAGACTCGTGAGTCCCGACCGGCTTATCAGGCCCGGCAAGCCCAACAGGCCCGGAAAGAATGGTTAAGGTCCGAAAACCTTTATTGATGAGAATCGGGCTGGGCCGCGTCAAGGCCCGGGATGAAAACCCGGCCCGTGCAGGCCTCTACCTACAGTTGTAAGTTTAAAAAAATGTTGATTAAATAATTGGGAACATCCTACCAATATTTCTAAATTCTTCTCCAAAGTTACCAACTCCATGCAAAATAATATCTATAATATTAATTTAAATCAAAAACAACAAGTTCTCTTTACCCGAATCCTGGCCATGCTTATTAAAGAATTTTTAAAAATTTTTATTTAAAAAAAAATTTAATTTTTTTTTGCTGAACAATAAACTTTAGTAATTAATTTTAACGTTTTCATTTTCTTATTTTTTGACTGGCTATATGGCTAATTAGCCAAATGCCATTACCAATAATAAAAAAAATAAAAAAATAAAAAAAAATTTAAAAAAAATATTTTTTTATAACTTTTTCTTCGAATTTTTTTCTGCATAAAAATATTCTTACACCCACATAGATACCGCCTGTCCATTGGTGGAAAAAAAAATTAATACTTTGCTTAGTTTTTTTAAATTTTGTCAAATTTACCCATATATCTATTTTTTCGCTTTCATTAAAAATATTATAAATCCAAACTTTTTGACTTCAAAGGGTAGGCAATTATGCCCTACAAGACAGGTATTCAACCGCCTTTTGGATAAAACGCAAATATATTGATCAAAAAACTCTTAAAGCACAAAATAAAAATAAAACACACTCAAATCAGGAGGAAAGAAGCATAATGCCAACATGGCAGGGCATAACTTCATATAAAACACCTTTTACTTTACAATAGCCTATTTTAAGTCTGTAGGTGCTAGAACACTAGCATATAAAGAACCATTTTATGCAAAACCGAGGGCATGTCATTATTTTTTCACTTCGAAAATAATCCCATGCCTCACCGTAAATTATGATACGGCACTACTGAATTTATATTCTCATCGTCTCAAAGGCTTTATGGGTGATCGTTTATTTTTTATAAATCGAGCAGAGCCGACCCACTTTCGGGCAGAAATTATGCACACGACGTGCCCCAATCGAAATTCTCACTCGTGGCGACCTTCATCCCTCATTTGCCTATTTCATGGCGGATTTGTTCCGTATTTATTATTAGAATGCAGGTGTTGGCAAATTAGGAAAGGCTTGAACAAATAGGCCGAAATTTATCGAACTTAACTTTAAAAAAAGACTTAATATAGTCTATAGATGTAGAGTAATAAAATGGGAAATTCCGTCCACATCGGCTCAATTTCGGTGTCAGCCATAGGCGCACGTAAATTTCGTGCATTAAATTATTTATGGTAACTAACCAAAAATTTTAGAGAATTAGGTTAACGGGTATTTAAATAAAATAGGATTATTTGTAATAATAAAATTTCAAGTAATTGCGTAATTCAATTCGGTAGATTACCACGAGGACATGAATTCGAATGTTTTGAGGACTATTTTGGTTAAATATAAAAATATCTTCCAGCTGATTCAGTAGTAGTTATGAATAACGCAAGCTATCATTCACGACGCACAGGGAAGACTCCAACTTCATCTTGGAGAAAACAAGAAAATACCACCAATAGTATTGAATTGGAAGATAATTTGATAAAGAAGGAACTATTAGCTATAACAAATTTACACAAACATCGTTTTATGAAATATGCCGTGGAAGATAGAGCTGAAAAACATAGTGTAACTGTGCTGCGCACACCGCCGTTTTATTGCGAACTAAATCCTATAGAACTTATATGGGCGCAAGTGAAAGGATTTGTAGCAAGACACAACAAGACATTCAAAATGAAAGACGTTAAGCTACTGTTTGATCAAGCCATTAAGAAACTGACACTAGAGAACTGGCGAAAAGCAGTACATCAAGTCCTTAAAGAAGAGGAGAAAATGTGGGATCTTGACCACCTGATCGATCGCACCGTCGACCCGTTAATTATAACGTCCAGAGGAGATGACAGTTCCTCAGATGATGAAGATTATTATGATTTTTTATAATTTAATTTCTGTATAATGTACTTTTTGTATTCTGTAATCTAATACTATGTACATAATGCACGCCTTGGTCACCATTTTCAGTGTTTGTGAATAAATAACAATAGGTAAAACCCATTAATTGACCCAAACCAGGGTGGTACTACCTGCACTTGATGAAAATAAAGAATTTTGCAATAAAATTAAAGCCAAAATGAAATAAACTATAAGCTGCCGTGCAGCGAAACATGTAAAAATTCATTACAGTGTTTTAAATATAGTGGAAATTTTAGTAAAACAATACGTTTTTTTACTTCCATTCGCCTTAATTTCAATAGAGTTCCACCAAGTATCGACCGATTCAATCAAAATAAACTATAACACAATTATTAATTTTTTTTCAGGGCTCGAGTGAAAAGTGGTATTAGACTTTTGGAGGCTACTCCTTCCGGGGCATCCCCGTGGAACATTACTGTTGACATTAACCCTCGACATACCGGTGCTACAGTCACGTTAGTTCGAAAGGAACCACCCGAAGCGGAAATGACTACTACAACAGGAGAGTAAGTAAAAAGTTCATTATTTATGCTAAAATCATTAAATGTATCGGAGAACCAGTGGCCCCATTTTTACAATGACTCCACAACTTTAAGTGAACCCAACAGATATCTAATATAATGGACGCCACACACGTTACTTCATAGGTACAGTTGGAGGAACGATTTGCGCAAGTCTATGGATACAAAGATCATAGTCAGAGGTTGTTATGCGTGATTTAAATCTCTATTCGTAACCATGAAAACTACTATTTCTTCACCAATGATGTCACAGCCTCTTATAATGATTGCATCAGGGCCAAGTATACCCACTTGATCATATTGCACTTTCACAACTGACAACAGCTTTTACATTTTTTATCTGTATACTTGAACAAAGGCTGTTATACTTAGGTCTATAAATTCAAGTTTTATACCGATAACTCTGGTCTAAACTAAAAAGTTTAACTTTAACTTTCATTATTCTTTGTGGCTACTAGTTGTGCGCCTTTGAAGATAGGTAAATCGGTTTTCCAACGACCCTAAAAAAAATTATGGCAATTTATAAAGGACCCGTAATTTTTCTAAGGATTTGGAGAAAAGCTTAACTTAAGTTCTCATAAACGGCAGTAGAGTTTTGGACTTGCATTGTCTTTATTTGTTTAGAATCACTACGTTTGAACTGGTAAGCATCTCCAGTCGTCTTCAGGTGAATACTGACAACTGGAGATGCTTACCGGTTAAAACGTAGTGATTCTAAACAAATAAAGACAATGCAAGTCCAAAACTCTATTGCCGTTCAAGAAACGTCGTTGTCTCCAACCTTTAAACAGACATTAAGTTTTTATAGACACGTTAGATGATAGAATGTCTTCTATAAGCGGAGGGTTGTCGACTCGATGAAATAGTACGCTTATGAATGAAATGTTTGGTCTAAATTAGTTGATATAGAAAATATAATAAATTTAAAAAATATCTGTAATTACTATTAATTATTAGGACTCTTGAAATTGTTTTTAAACCAATTAAAACCGCACTACAATCTTGTAAAAACTAAAGCACAGAACTAACAAAAATCCAATACTTTACTTCCTATTTGCTCTCAACTTTTATCGAGAAGTTTTTCAACTTTCCGCATTACTTGGTGCCTGTGAAATATGGCATTTCGTTCGCTCGGTCGGAAATAAAAACTACAAAACTCTATCCTTAACATTTTCGTTGAATCTGGAACGGCTCAGTTTGGCCCTATCCAGTTTGATATTAGTGAGGTTTAGCACGTCATAATAATGTGTATAGAAGTCGTCCTTCATAAAGCAATGTTATTTTAAATGTTAATCAGTCATTATCAGTGTCATTATCAGTCAGTTATCATTATTAGTGTCATTATCAGCGACCATCAATACGGTTTTCGTAAGTCCAGATCAACAGGTGACCTCCTGGCATATGTCACCCATCTTTGGAGCAACACCATCGAACATCATGGAGAATCCCGGGCTGTTGCACTGGACATCTCTAGGGCTTTTGATCGTGTTTGGCACGATGGGCTTCTAAGTAAATTGCGATCCTACGGTATGCCTAATGGATTTTGTTTATGGTTAACCAGCTTCCTTAAGAACCGTTCTCTGCAAGTGGCGATTGACGGGTTTCTCTCAGACACCTTCACCATCAATGCCGGTGTTCCTCAAGGGTCCATATTGTCGCCTACCCTCTTTTTACTGTATATTAACGACCTTCTAGTAAAAACCCAAAATCCAATTTATAGCTTTGCTGATGACAGCACACTTGTCTCATCTTTTACCTTGACCCCCCAAACATCCGCTGCCGACGCACATCTTCGCAGGCAGCATGAAGTATTGCGCCTCAACAATGACCTGGAAGAAATTTTGGCTTGGGATGACAGTAACCAAGTCGAATTTAATGCTAAGAAAACCCAGGCAGCAGTCTTCTCCAAAAAGGTTAACATTGCAGAACCGGATATAGTCATGGCAGGACACGCAATTCCCCTGACACCGTTTATTAATTTGCTGGGGGTCAATCTGGGAGGTAATCTGTCTTGGCATGATCACGTTGCCGCAATTGCCAAGGCAGCTGCACAGAAACTTGGTGTACTTTTCCGCACCAAAAGGTTGTACACACCTCATCAACTTTTGACACTATACAAAGCCCAGATTCGACCATCATTAGAATATTGCTCTCATGTCTGGAGCTCTGCACCCAAGCACACCCTTCGGCTACTGGATTCCATTCAAAGGAGAGCCGTTCGTCTGATCGGCGACCCCGAGCTGACCAAGACCCTCGATAGCCTGGAGCATCGAAGAAAGGTTGGTGATTTGGCTCTCTTTTACAGATATTTCCATGGCGGGTGTTCGACTGACATTGCCCACTTGATTCCACCTAGAGCAATAAAAAACAGAAATACACGGCGAACCACTGCCGCTCATCCATATGTTGTTCAGCTTAGTACTCCTCGAACTTCATTGTTCAAGAATTCTTTCATCTGGAGAACGTCATCTTTGTGGAATGATCTTCCTGAGGTCGTGTTTCCCAATGAATACAATCTTCAACGTTTCAAGACCAACGTTAATAGCTTTTTTCGCACTCGCACCGTTCCCAGAGCGCCTTAAAGGATTTTTCCTACAGTGCAGGTGTTTTATCATAAAAAAAAAATGTTAATTTATTTTATTTAACATTATCTCAGTGAAAAATCTATCGGAAGAAATGCATGCATACGCCTTTTTTCTAAAGGATTTTCGCTTTTAAATACGTTCAAATGCCATCGCTCTTGGTCCAAAACAGTAATTAGCTTGTCATAAACTTTCTATAAGAGTCTGAAATAAATACTTTTACTCTTCGTTGAAAGTCATTATATCTTGATCTAAAAACGGCGGTGTTGTCTTGACCTAAAAGAGTTTGTTTTCGGCTTAAAATGGGATTTCCCAAATAATGTGCATCCAATTGGTAATTTCGCTATTATTAACGATATAGAATCAGTTGTTGTGTTCAAGAGCACTTATTTTTCAATGTGCTATTCTAACGCCAACAAAGTTGTCTTAAAATTAACAAATAAACCAAAGACGCAATCTCATTAAAATATTCCTTTTACTAAAACGTCTGGGTTACCCAAGGGCGTAGATATTATTTTTTTCTTTGGGGGGGGGGGTAAAGCTAGTGTTTGATCTCAAATGTTTTTATCAATATTACACAAGAATATCCAAGATTACTTACGAAGTAAGGTGTATAAAGCAAAATTGAATACCCAAAGTAATTTTGCAAATTCTTTTTCCAAAAGTATTTTTATTGCAATTTGACAAAACAATAACTGATGCAACTAAACTACATTTTTTATTCATTATTATGGTCTTGGGGGGGGGGGGTAATTACCCCCTTTACCCTCCCCATATCTACGCCCTTGGGGTACCTATTTCGCGCGTATCTGAACAACTTTAGACCTACAAAGATTTAGTTATCTTTTTTGGTCGCACTATTGCGACACCCCGTATCCCCCTTTGCCAGGCTATCGGTCTCTACAATAATAATTCAGGTTCTTTTATATCATGAGATGTATATCATATCCATCATTGCGAACGCGAATAAAAGATTCATCAATCATAACCAATGAAATTATGAAGAGAGAAAAAAGTAACTCGCAACTCCGAAACTCATATTTGTTTTTATCTCGTTATGTTTTTTTTCTTTTGTTTGTTCGGTAAAAGAACAACAAGTTTTATTATCTTTGCCGTCGCTCCATAAAACAAATAAGTTCAAAGGTTGAAAAACGAAATGACAGTGTAAAAAAATGTAGGTATAGCCTTTTAGGAGAACAAAATTAAAGTTTAAAACGGAATAAAGGTTGTAGGTACCGGGTGTCCCACTAAGAATGGCTCTCGGCCGTATCTCGAAAACTACTGGGCATAGAAACTCAGGAAAAAAAAATTATAACTAAAGTGGTCATGAGAAAATCCTGGAAATAATTTTTAAGTTCCGCATTATGCCGCAAGAGGGCGTAATTGAAAAGTAAATTTTAAAAGTTTACATATCTCCGATTATTCCACATTAAGGTATATCTTTGATAACACCATTGAAAAGCTTGGACAATTATGCATCATTTTGGTCTTATGCTCATTGACGTACCGACTTTAATAAAAGAGGGGGAAGCGGTTGAATGTGTAATCAGTTAAATCGCTGTAACTTATAAACGACTTATCCGATTTTATCAAACTAAAGACTGTTTAGAAAAGAAATGTATGCACTTTCACCAATCGTATTTAGTTGTCCATAATAGTTCTCAAAAAAAAATGCTAGAGGGCGCAATTTGTAATAATAACACATTTTTTGATTTTACTCCGAAAAAATAAATCAGACGGTATAATTATGATACCATAATCGAAAAGTAGATTAAATTTGCTAGAACAAATATTAAAACCGCAGCTCGATATCTCCGTTCGTTTCAGCGTTATCGCCAATAGAATAATTTTTAAAAGTAAGCGATTATATATTTTTTAGAAAAAAAGTGGGACTCCACTGATATTTTTTCATGTGGATATTATTTCTGATTAGCCTGGTCAATTTTGCATAAAAATGGGCTCTTGCGTTTTTCTCCTCAGGCACACCGTTCTTAATTAAAATAATTAAATTAAATTAGACAGGCGGAAGTGAAGGTGGTCATTTCCAACAATTTTTATAAAACTAAATTTTTCATTATCAATGTTAATAATAATAATAATAATAATAATAATAATAATAATAATAATAATAATAATAATAATAATAATAAACGTCTTTTATTTCAATATAAATATAAAATTTACAAAAAAATATATTAGAATATATGTCCAATCCTGGCGTAGTCTAGCTGTAATAGCTACTCTACTCAACCAGTCAAGGACATAGTAAGTGATATTAAATTACTTATTAATTAAATAGAACTTAATTTATAACTAAATTAATAATATAGTATAATAAGTTTATAAAACTTTCAAATAATAAACTCGGCGATTATAATAATAAATAGTAGAGCTAATTTATTTTAATTAAGAACGGTTTGCCTAAGGAGAAAGACGCAAGAGATCATTTTTATGTAGAATTGACCAGGCTAATCAGAAATAATATCCACATGGAAAAATATCAGTGGCGTCCCACTTTTTTTCTAAAAAATATATAATCGCTTACTTTTAAAAATTATTCTATTGGCGATAACGCTGAAACGAACGGAGATATCGAGCTGCGGTTTTAATATTTGTTCTAGCAAATTTAATCTACTTTTCGATTATGGTATCATAATTATACCGTATGATTTATTTTTTCGGAGTAAAATCAAAAAATGTGTTATTATTACAAATTGCGCCCTCTAGCTTTTTTTTGAGAACTATTATGGACAACTAAATACGATTGGTGAAAGTGCATACATTTCTCTTCCAAAACAGTCTTTAGTTTGCTAAAAACGTATAAGTCGTTTATAAGTTACAGCGATTTAACTGATTACACATTCAACCGCTTCCCCCCCTTTTATTAAAGTCGGTACGCCAATGAGCATCAGACCAAAATGATGCATAATTGTCCAAGCTTTTCAATGGTGTTATCAAAGATATACCTTAATGTGGAATTTTCGGAGATATGTAAACTTTTAAAATTTACTTTTCAATTACGCCCTCTTACGGCATAATGCGGAACTTAAAAATAATTTTCAGGACTTTCTCATGACCACTTTAGTTATAATTTTTTTTTTCCTGAGATTCTATGCCCAGTAGTTTCCGAGATACGGCCGAGAGCCATTCTTAGTGGGACACCCGGTACAATGTACAGGGTGCGTCAACGATAGAGACAAGTTCATTTTCACCTTAATCTTAAGAATAAGATAAAATTTCGAAATACAAAAGTTTTAGAGACCATTGAGTTGCACATTTTAAAATTATGCTGGAGTATACGGGTTAGCCCAAGAAAACGTGGCGAATATAACTTGGATTTTTTTAAATGGAACACCCTATATATTGTATTATTTTCTAATTCCCCACAAAATTTTACGCTTATTTTGTAAATGTCATATTTCCAAATTCAATAGTTTTTGAGATATTGACGTTTAAAATATGACATTTTCAGACTTTGACAGGCTGTAACATTGGAATGGTTCATCTTAGAGAAAAATGGTGTTTTCACCTCCCTATCTTAGTTTTTCATTCTCTATCCAAAGAAAGCAAGTTTCGATTTACCATTTTAAACCAAAAAAACGGTTTTAACGGTTTAACATGTTAAACCGGAAGTTGTAACTTTTAGATAAAGAATAAAAAATTAAGACGAAACGTTCCAATGTTACAGCATGTCAAAGTCTGAAAATATTATATTTTAAACGTCAATATCTCAGAAACTAATAATTTTAGTGGGGAATTAGAAAATAATACAATATACAGGGTGTTATGTATTTTCCCGGGTATATTTGAACCTGTAAATCTTGATATGATAACCTTCGAAGAAAAAATATTTTTAAATATCGCTTTGCTTTTATAAGTAAGAAAAATCACCTTTTGTGTTTTTGATCTCGGACGCCTTCACTGCCTTACCCACGTGCGTTTGTTTTGATTTTGAACTGTCAAACTAAAATAGGAAGGTCAGTGATTTTACAATGTTGCATGACAGTGACCTACTAAATAATAGTTCACTGACCTTATGTTATTAGGTTATATTCAAACTTTTTAGAAATTAAAATTAAACATACCTCAGCAAGAATCCTTAAAAACTGGCAAAAAGACCATAATAAAATAAACAAATTCTTTTAAATCGAATCTGCGATTCACACTTCGAAAAGAAACCTTTATTTCATAACAAAAACACATTATTTAAGCAAGTCCACATTGAAAATTCTTTGTTAAGCTGTTTACTTCATATGGCGTCCTTACGCAAACACTTGTTTTTGTTCATATTTCTCTTTTTTCTGCAATAAAACCGACAAAACCTTTCGTTATTCTCACAACGTAAACACGTTTAAGCTGTCAATTACCTACAGTTACAAAGGACGCCGCTATAGCGCTGGCGTCGATTTAGTTAATTAGTGATGGGCGATGTGTATCGATGGTTTTCTAAACATCGGTGTTTTTTACTGATGTTCGATATTTTGCCATCGATAATAAGAGTCACAAACAACGATGAAAGCATCGATTTTAAACCTTCGATGTTTGACACTGCGTTTTAATATTTGACGTCACCTTTTTATTTAGAAATTACTTTGGTGAGGCGGAGTTTCAGCACGCCAGGGACTGGCGGAATAAAACATCGATGAACCTCGCTCATCACTAATTTAATTTGCAAGGTCAAAAGCATTGAGTCACCCAGCAATGGGAATGCACCAAGAGTGTCATCTTGGAACAAAAAATAGCCTTTTCGTGTCTTGTATTATGTAAAAACGTGTTTTTATTTCGTCTAGTTGTTTCCGTGAAACGCGGGGTTGTAATTTTCTCCGTGGAATAACATCTTCTTTTGAGAAAAAATGCGATCGTTAAAAGTCAAAAGAGACAAAGCTGATGATGATGCCGTATTTATTTCCTTATTTTATTATTTTCATTTAGCTAAAAAGTGAACTGGTTAAAAAACAATTTCTTGTTTACTAAACACAAACAGCTGATGCTGTAAGTTCGCCTAAAAACCATATGTTTTCTTTATTGAACACCTGATTATTACAGTTTGATATTTGGCAACGTTGTGACACCCATCTCTCTCCCTTGCAGGCTATGCTTCTCCCCATATCTCTCACTCTTTTACATTGAGAAGTTCATGGCTTTTATTCATTGGCGTCGGGCTGATTTTAGTGGTCCTTACCCCACTTTTTAGATGGTCGATTTAAAAAAAACAAACCATGAAGTGTTTTTCTAGGACACCCAAGGAGTCACCCATTTAAATATAACTTGGGCAATTCCATAACACCCTGTATAGGATGTTCCATTTAAAAAATCTAAATTATATTTGCCACGTTTTTTTGGGTCACCTCGGAGTATCAATATAATTTTTAAATGTGCACCCCAATAATCTCTACAACTTGTGCGTTTCTAATTTTTATCTAAATCTTAAGATAAAGGAAAAAATGAACTTTATCAAAAATGAACTTTATCGTTGACTCACCCTGTACATGCCAATTGTTTCCAAGATGAGGAAAACTAAAAAAAATCTACCTCTCCATGAGACACTGGAAAAAAATTTGTGAAATTACAATAAATTTACTGCCTTTAGAGCGACCATTAATTTTCTTGTAAAATCACAAAAGATGTGTAACAAACAGGAATATACATTTTTTGGTTTTGTAAAATTACTTAATAATAGTTTTGTGAAATCGCGTAATTAAAGTACCTACAGATGTCTTATGTGTTTGATACATAAATGTACTTCTTAAAGTTTTTTGTACAAATATCGCATATCATCATAATTCAGCATTTTTCTTACCTGTTTTAATAATTATTCAAAAACCGACAACACATTCCTATTAAACCTGTTGAATGCAGTAGCGACATATTCGCGTCGTCATTCACTCGTCTAGATGAAGCAAATGTGCGTCATGTGGTTTACATCTGGCGTATTATTTGCTTGCGCTTTCATGAAATTTATGAATTTACATCGCCAACGTAACATATACATATACACATATAACACCAAATAATTTTGTATTTGTAAAACGTATATTCACAACAGAAATGTGATTTTACAATTTAAGGGTAAGTTTACTAATTAGACTGACGTTTTTACAAAACACATGAAATGTACGTGGGTATTTAACTTACATGAAAATTACTGTAAATTTACCTTATTTTTCCTGTATATTTTTACAGAATCAAATAACTTCTTAAAATCTCCAAATCTGAAGTAAATTAACAAAAACACAATATAAATAGAAAATACTTAAAAATTGAATAACATCTACTTTAATAAATGTTTAAATTGTATGCCATTGTTAGCTACTCTAGACAAAATATATATAATATGTTTATAACTTTGAATAAATGAACAGCTTTGCAACTGAAGCGCGAACAATCCCGAACAAAACAATTGTTTCCCTTTTGCCTACAGCAACTTAGTTTAACAATGAGTTCAATTGTGCACATTCTAGATATATCCTGTGCGTGTTATCTAAACTTTGGGAACGTATAGAATTCATAGTTATTTTTAAAGACTCACGCAAATGGCAAATTTGCTGTGTTTTGCAATATAAAAGGTCAATTGCGCTATTTTTTGTTTATAGTCCCAGTCAACTATTAATTCATATTCATATGTTATACCACAAGACCTTTGGGTTTAATCTAAATACATTTATTAGGTCGGGTGGTATATGGCTAGATTATTTCCTGAGTAATTTAGGTTAAAACTACAATAATGATATTGAACATTTTTTAAGTTCCATCAGCCAATTAAATTTTGTTATTTTTTGCCCTGTTACACACATCACCCAATCGTATCACCGTTTAACTGAAAACCACACTCGGGATAGTTTTCAATCTCTAAAACACCGGGACTTCAATCATTACGACATCAAAACTTTGACAGCTTTATATTCCGTTATTGGTAACAGGGCAGCGTGGTTTGATTGACATATCATCTCTTACATTATCAATGTCCTAGGGATATTATAGCTACAAATATCCCTTATGCGAATTACACTGGAAAGTTGCCATGACAACAGGTCAAATTGATAATCGGAAATTCATCTGTTACTAAATGACAAACGAATTGATAAATCGGAAATTTGTCTGTCATTGAATGCCCAACAAATTGATAATCGATAATTTATCTGTCATTGATTGCCATACTGCCAATGAACATTATGTCAAAATCAATATCAAAACTGTACATTTTATGTCCACTGTAATTTTGATAAAAATCCTAATTTTATTAGTTTTAAAAATTATTTCGTTTTTAGTTTAATGACTATTCAAATAATTTTAAAATTTACCTTTTAAATTTTTAAAAATGGGGAAACTCAAAGTCAAAGTCTCAATCATGTCTTAAAATTTATTTGAAAAGTCATGTATATTACGTGTTAATTTTTGTTTTTTATTCTGAATGTTAGGTCTGATTATGCCCATAGTTTAGGGCGAAACATGTCACCCATTGATTAAATTTTAAGACATGATTGAGACTTTGACTTTGAGTTTCCCCATTTTTAAAAATTAAAAAAAAGTCTCTTGGAGAAATGGACTACTTCTTTGAACTTTTATGTGTATTATTTTTTTTATTCGGGATAGTTTCTATCAAAATATAACTGGTGCATTCCAAATTTATTCCTTTGGAAATTTTTAAAAAATTTAGTCCGAGCGAATCTTTTAAAATAAAAACATTGATTTTTTAATATTGGATTTCAAAATTTTCCAAAATTTCCGGAAATTTTTATCATAATTTGTTATATTATTACTAATAATAAAATTTTGCATTTTCTAACAATAACCAATAAGGAAGATAAAAATTTAACCGCGGTTAAACGGGTCTGGGGATTTAATTACTGATCTAAACAAAATGTATTTAAAAAAATGTGGTATCTGATTGGTCTATTTCATAATAAGGGAACTATTCATATGAAAACTGATTTTCTTTTTCTGGATATGCCCTCTGTGCACGATATTGACAGTGTTGAGTCCAGGTAAATTTGTTGTAAACTGTGTATTTAAATTAACTAACACTATTTTTTCAGGCCTTGAACCCTCAAGAAAAACTAGAACAATACGATAGTCGAAAAATAATAATTAATATAATATGAAAAATCTTTTCTCGGCTGGCGATTTTTTACTGGATTGCGGCTCGTCGCTAGTTATAACAACAGTAAGATTTTTTTTGTTTATTAACTACATATTTCATAGTGATTTTAACAGTTTACCGATTACCGAAATTCTGTCAAAGTTTTTAGTAAAAATATATATGTTTCGACCGTGGGAGAATTCTCATAGACTTTTAAAGGCCATGGAAGAATTATTGTTAAAGTACAGATTCCGATAAGCAAAACGAGCCTACTGTAAATTTGATTAAATTATTTTATTTAGATTTTAGAAAATTATACGAAAAAAAAAGTTGTCAAATGCGAAAATGATTGTATTTGGTGCCAAAACTCCTTCATTTTGTCCTCAAAAGATTACTGGCTTGGCCGGCATTGTGGTCGGGAAGAGATGGAGAGCCTTTCTCGGCTATTCGTCCAAACCATAAATACTTATAAAGCTTTCTCAGTTCCAGTACGGAACAACTTATGATGCTTTTCGAGTTGTAAATTCGAACTTGCAAGGGATAAAGTTTATATTTTGGTCAAATATAAAAGGAAATAAAATAAGAACATCTGCAGAATATATCTAGAGATTTCGTAGCTATGAACGAAATTTCTTTTAGTGGCCTTAGATTTTCAATAACCACTTATTAATTATTGAAAACTCTTCAAATAAAGACACAAAGTACAAAAGTCTCACTTTAAATAATGCATGCTAAAAACAATATAACGCTCTGACAGCTGATCGTTACAATTTATTAATGAACGAAGGTCACTAGAAAACGTAGGCAACCCTCAGATCACAAATATAACAGAACAAACTTTAGAAAAGTAATAGATTTATTTGCTGTAAGGATGACAGTATCAAAAATATTATTTTAGCAAAAAAGTTTAATAGTAAAATCAAGTGTTGCATAAATGTTTATTATTTTTACAGATGAGCATTTTTCTATTTTTTTTTTGCGTGAATATGTTTTCGTTTACTTACTGCTTATACAGGGTGATTCCTAAGTTGATACTTCTTTTTCAGTTTTGTATAGAAGGCATTAAAATAAACAACTTTTTCAAATACCTTTTTTCAAAAAACTTAAAAATAGCCGAGTTACAGAAGTAAAAAATCTAAGTGCGGGCCTGGTAATCAAAACGTAGCCCTTTACTTTATATTGTTTTTCTCCGTTTTTTGTATGTGACTCATGCATTTTACGTATCGTCAGTTATTTATTTTGGCAATTCGCGGCGCCGTGTAGTTTTCTGAAGCAAATTAATTTTAATAAATTGGTGAAATGGTAAAATTTGAAAACAATGAATTAATTATGGTGCTAATTTATTGTGAGTGTCGTAAAAGTGCCGGTGTTTCTTCTCTACACCCAGAAGTTTTCTTAATGTTATTCAACGGGCAAGTTAGGCAGAACCGTATTTGATTTGTAGTGTAATAAATGAATGTAAGTACTTTATTTTTGGGTTTTTGAAAAAAGGTATTTGAAAATGTTGTTTATTTTAATGCCTTCTATACGCAGCTAAAAAAGAAGTATCAACTTAGGAATCACCCTGTATATTTAGTGCAGGTCGACATCGCTGTTTTGCTATCACAATCTAATGACTACAGTGCGTACATTCTTATTCTGTGAACATTGGACGTCCTTAAGTGGAAACGTAAATAGTTTTGTTGTATATTGTAATTGGTCTAAAAGTAACATTAGAAGTAGCAATATTATTTTTTAACAGTACTAAACGACAAATCCCTAGGTTTTTTGTCTGTTTTAAATAATAAGGAAAATGACACCGAAAACCGGACTGAATGTGCCACACTCCATCGGGACAATAATATTGATTTAATCAATTATCAAAGGATTTAAGTATACATTTTAAAGTTAAAAAAGAATTATTTTTATCATATTTAAGAAGCGATTAAAATTTTATTGGCAAGAAAAAAAGGTCAAGCCCGTGTTACTCTGATATAATAGCTGCCCAGATTAATTTGATTTGTGTTTAACTATTCAATTCATTTTCTTCTTTCCAAAAATGAAATTGTAATTTTCATCAATGATTTCAAATTTTCAAATAATACTTTTTGAAATATGAATAATAATTGAAATAGTTTGATTTAGGCTACCTAGAGAATAACAAGCTTTTAATATATTTCCAATTTATTTTAAATCTGTTTTGTGATATTCTCGATCAAGCTTAGTGCGACGTTTATTATTTCATATACCAAATTGGATTTAGAGGATATAAACTTTTAAATAGCAAATTGACTTATTTTTAAATATGTAAAAGCCCTAGCTACTCATAAATGTGGAACGGTTCATTTTTGTTATATTTATTTAGTGTGACATGTTTGTTTTCCTATGAAAATGAGAAAAAATGCTCGAACTTGGCTCGAAAGCGCCGAATATTACACGCGTGTTGAAAAAAAATATTTCAACACTAGTGTTAAAATACAAGCCGCACTATTTAATTTAAACATATGGTGCCAATTTGACAGACCACCCATATTTATTAAAAATAACAAATTTTAGAAAGCAGTAATTGTAAAGTGTTTAACTTATTTATCATGTATTTGTCGAGTGATTCAGAATACGAGTCTGAAAATACGCCATCTGAAATTATAAAAAATGTTAATAATATACTGGAAAATCTATTACCAGAAAAAACAAATCGCGCTGAAGAAAGTGTCATGTATTAAACAACAAATATTTATTGGTATCGATAGCGTAGAAAATCGAGCTCTAGCCTACAGATCGCAAGGTCACAGGTTTAAGTCCCATCAGGAGTATTTGACTTTGTTTTTATAAAAACATTAAATAATTTTTCCGTCGACCGTGTATTTACATCCGATATTAACGTTCCCAAAATCATTCATTAATGACCCCTATTAATGCATGATTTTCTGTAAATGCACGATTTCCCAAAATCATTCATTAATGACCCCTATTAATGCATGATTTTCTGTAAATGCACGATTTCCCAAAATCATTCATTAATGACCCCTATTAATGTATGATTTTCTGTAAATGCACGATTTTGGTAATTAAAATTAAAGGCAGCCATGCAAACAAATCAACAAAATAATAAAACGTCAATCCAAAACGTCGTCCGCTGTCATTAGTATTTGTAGAATTGTGAAATCTGGATTGGAAAATAAAAGTTGTTAACTGTTTTTCTTCACTTTAGTAAAAAATACGGTCGACGAAAAAACATTGTAACCAACTCTTACATTAAAATGCGATTAATGATCTCGAACAATAATAAATATTTCGATCATTAATCGCCATTATTAATGTACTTGTTGGTTAAATTACTATATAGAATTATTTATTCCTTGTTGGGTGGATTTTTTAAATTTATATTTAATGCATTTTCCTTGATTATATTTAAAATTTTTCATTTTGGTTAACCTACTGAAGTCAATCCAGGATTAGTTCTTCCTATGATATATAAATTATAAAAAAATAAAAAAGTTAAACTACAAATAAAGGAAAAGCCTAGACAAACTATGAAACCATATATTAAGTGACACAAAATCCTAAGTATGCTAATTTCAACACTAGTGTTGATATTTTTGTTTTCAACACTAGTGTTGAAATATTTTTTTCACACATAAAAGGTTTTTTAATAATTCTTTGTGGTCGTAGGAAAAATAATGTACATTACTCGTATGAAAGTGCTTATTCTAAAACTCGGAAAATTTTTAAATATCTTCTCGTTTGAACAGCATCGCTTTCATCACTTGTTATGTAATATACTATGTGCGATTTATAGTATAGTCGACAGTAAATATCAGAAACTTATTTTTTTAAAACGACCAGAAAATAAGTTCTAGACAATTACTTTTTACCAGTCTAGACTGGAAAATAACAAAAACCATGTTATAATAATACAGAGATGAGTTGCTATTTGAAAAAATCCAGAAATTCTGCTTAATTTTTTTTAAACCGCAGTTTGTAAATAAATCAGCCTTAACGGAACATATAATATGATAAAATAACATATTTCTCGAACAAGTTGATTTTATTCATTCCTTTCATTCATTCATACAGTAGATTAAAATGAACCATATTAACGTTTCAATGGCCTACTATTTACCCCTTGTCCTGTTTTACCAAAGTTATGGTCATTTTAGGAAACAATAGAATACTGATCTAGGCGGCCATTTTTAATATAGATGTACATGATAATATGAGATAAGTCATTGAAAAAATAACTTTCTTTTGAATTAAATAATCGAATAAAAAGTTTTAAAGGTAATAATCTCTAAATCTGTACTTTAAGTTTATCTGAAAAGTCATTCCTTTATATATAATAAGTAATTTCCATAACCCCTGTACATGATGCAGGATGCAGTTGGATAGTTCCACTCTATCGCCCGCCACTGTCTTCATCGGTATCTTTATGTAATTAAATATCTAAAAATAACATTTTATTATTTTCTTTTCTTCGTGTTTGCCGACCTCAGCAAAAAGTGAACTAACCAATGGCCAGAATAAAAAGTCCTTTTATTCGGCCCGAAACACTGATTGGCGTGAAAACGGTTTACTCGGTCGATTGACCAGGACCCAAAAGGATTTACTTTGACGAACGTCTTTGTCATGCCGGCCACAATCTTTCACGTTGCCAAGTTTGGCTGGAAATATCGAAAATACCGTAGAAGCAATGGATAATCATATATTCAAATATGGTGCCGCATAAAGAAAATGCGAATCATACAATAATAAATTGTGCTACTTATTAAATAAGTGATGTGCTAGGAAAACTTTAAAAAAATATCTAGCATGCCATGATAGAAACGACTAACTGTGCATTGCCAATAGTAAAGCTTAATAGTAACAAACTTTTTCTATTTGTGCGTCAAACTGAATCAATTCGTTCAATATTTTGGGTTTTGTAAAGCATTTTTCAACAAAATAAAAGGGCATCCCTTTGGGTTTATTGTATGCAACAAAATATAAGGGTTTATCGTATGCATTAGAGTCCATTAAACGGTTGATACGCCTATATAAAAAAAAGTTTTTGTTCTTTATTCCACTCTCAGCGTAAAATCAGCAGAGCTTATGGCAACGTAGCATAGCTAGTAGCGTGAAACTTAAATTTGTTACTCTAGGCCCTCTAGACGAAAGTTCTACGTTGTTATTGATGGTCTGTGCTGGAATCTGCTGAAGGTTTTATTAAATAGAAATAGATGAGTCGGTTTGGGTTAATTTATTGGGGACAGTGGCAACAACGGAATTGTTTGAATTCGAAATGAAATTAAAGCCAATTCGGCCAGTAAGCAAAACTGATTTACAAGTATAATTTGGCTATGATCAACATTAAATTTGTCTGCAATGTGTCGGCTGTTAGAAGTTAGTCTTTGTTCATTTAACAAAGAAAATAAATCCCTTTTTAGCGATACCTAATTTATCAATACTTAGGTATAGATACATAATTATAAATTAAGAGAAAATAACGCAATAATAAGAAAACTGTATAGGCCTATAGTGGTTTAAATAAAGAATAGTTTGCTATGGTTGTATATCATAGCGGTCAGTGCAGTTTCTGTAATAAATATATAACTATTGACGATTTTGTAAAAATTAAAAACATAATTGTCTCATCATCGATGATATTTTTACTATAATATTGTGCGGTAAAATTTTAAAAAGTTTTGTCGAAAAAGATTTTTCTTTTTCCTACGACCACCTATGAAAATAAGAAAAAAAGCACAGTTAATTTGGCTAGAAAACGTCGTATAGCACACGCGTGTTAAAAAAAATATTTCAACACTAGTGTTAAGTTACAATGCACACTATTTAATTTAAACATATGGTGCCAATTTGACAGACCACCCCTATTTTTTAAAAAGGACAAATTTTAAAATGCAGTAATTGTAAAGTGTTTAACTTATTTATCATGTATATGTCGACTGATTCAGAATTAGAGTGTGAAAATACGCCATCTGAAATTATAAAAAATGTTAATAATATACTGAAAAATCTGTTACCAGAAAAAACAAATCGCGCTAAAGAGAGTGTCATGTATTAAACAACAAATCTTTATCGGTAGCGATAGCGCAGAGAATAGAGCTCTAGCCTACAGATCGCAAGGTCGCAGGTTCAAATCCCATCGGGAGTATTTAACTTTTTTTTATAAAAACATTAAATAATATAGAATTATTTTAAATTGAAATCTTCCTTGTTGGGTGGATTTTTTAAATTTATGTTTAATGCATCTTTCCTTGATTAAATTTAAAATTTTTCATTCTGGTTAATCTAAAAGTCAATACAGGATTAGTTTTTTCTACGGTATATAAAATATGAAAAGAGGTAAAATACAAATAAAGGAAAAACCTATTGACAAACTATGAAACCAGATATTAAGTGGAACATAATACGCTAACATAAATAAGCTAATTTTAACACTAGTGTTGATATTTTTTTTAACGCTAGTGTTGAAATATTTATTTCACAAATTAAAGGCTTTTTTATTCATTCTTTGTGGTCGTAGGAAAAATAGGTACATTACTCGTGTGAACGTAATTATTCTAAAATTCGAAGAATTTCCGCACTCGGCTGACGCCTCATGCTAAATATCTCCTCGTTTGAAAAGTATCACTTTGATCACTTGTTACGTAATATACTACATTGGCTTTAAAATGCCTCTGTTGTTCTAAACACGTAATACAGCGGGTACCTAAATGAATCAGTTCGAAACATTGACTTATTTTACATGGAAGGGACTGCGTCTTAAATGACGAGGTAATTGCTTTAATTTACTTTGAAAGGCAGTAGCGATACCTGTTGATCAACAAACCATATGTGCATATAACTTTTTGTACAATAAAAAAAATTAGTGTATGTTGAATGGTTGGAGACAATGGTGTTCCCTGAATGATAGAAGAGTTTTGAACTTGCATAGTCTTTATTTTTAATAACAGCTCTATTTATACTAGTTAGGTGCACTGAACTATAACTGGGATGGGTGCAGTCATGTATTTAATTCGTTCGCAGTGTTATTCTAAGATTACATTTACTTAACAAAGGTTTCCAGATATTTTTTATATCCAATAAAGGCTTACTAAAACAACCTGGGTTCTGATTTATGGAGGGCAACTTCCTTAAACTTCCTCTTTCTCCAGTGTGGTTCTTTACGCAGGATTTCGGCTTCTGTCCACATGATATGATGGGCGTGAGTCCAGGAATGGTCAGGGGCCTCTAATTTTTCGGCCTCTCCTTTAAGCGTATTGTTTCTCCTTTTCTTTGATCCTTATTTCGAGTGGTCATAGGGTCTCACCCAGTGGCGTAGTCAGAATTTTGTTTCGGGGGAGGCTCAAATGGGTAGGGAAACCGACGAGGCAGTGCCGCAGGCAAATCGCCGAAGGTGAAAAATTTTTTGGGTGCCACACCCAAAAAACCCTTTTTTTGGACAATCACAAAAATTTCAAAATAAAAAAATACATACATTTGAAGAAACTTGTAGTGAGTTATACAAATACACTAATATAGGTAATATAAAACAGATAATATATACTTGTTAAACAAAAAATTATTCATGAAATAAGCATAATTGAGCAAAAAAAATACTAAAAAAAAGGTATATTTTTTATTTATTGAAAAAACAAAAATTAACCATAAACTAAAAGCACAACATATTTTTTTGTCTAAAACTAAACCGTAATTCGTCGCCTGTTTTGACAAAATTTATTGATTATTTCATATATCAATGTGGATTTTTTGATGAATACTTATTAAAGCTAAACTTGTTGCGCCCTCTTCGCCTGAATGGTTTCTCAGACATGTTTTTAATCTTTTTAAAGTGGAAAAACGTCTTTCTGCTGAAACTTGAGTTACTGGGAGGATGATTTGTTATTTTATTTGGCGCGTTATTGATAGCGTTGCCGTCAAAGATTTTTTATGTTGCCTAATTATAATTTATATCTTTTTCTTTTTTTTGGATTTCGGGGTGGGGGGCCCTGCCTCCCCCCCCCCTCCCCCTGGCTACGCCACTGGTCTCACCAATATAAGAGTGACCACATTCGTAGGGGATCCGGTCTACTTCCTATCAGTTGTAACTTTATGATTTAAAAACAAATAACGATAATGCAAATCCAAAACCCTTCATTCGAAAGAAATAATGCCTCCAAAAATATCAGATTAAGAATAAAACTTGATCTTGTTTTGAATAAAAAGGCCCATACCGCTTGACGGCCTGAGAAGTTAAAGGGGCTATTGTGATTGATGGACTTTTAAGGGATCGCCCTAAAGGATTTAACTAAATAGTTTTAGATGATTGGTTAAGATTTAATTTATGCGGGATGGTGTTAACAACTTCGTTGCCGGCATAGTAAATAGGGGTTTAGCTTCAAGGGCCGTTTTAAGGACTTACCAAGTATAATTTGACTTAGCTTTGTCAAGATTTTCTCAATAAACAATCACGTTTGAGTGATTGTTTTGACTGACGGTTTGCTTAAATTGACTAAAAACATACCGATTTTACGGGAAAGTTATAAAGGTGAGTTTTGGACTTGCATTATCTTTATTTGTTTTTAAATCACAGCGTGTCACCTGAAGATAACTGGAGATACTTACCAGTTAAAAAGTTGTACTTTTAATAAACATAAAGACAATGCAACTCCAAGACTTCTCTAGCGTTTAACCTTTCAACAGACATTTTAACTGTAATGCAAGTTTTCGCTCCTTTACAAAACTCGTTCTCTTCAACTATACAGGGTGTTCCTTAATGACGTGCTAATATTTTAGGGTGTGATTCCTCAAGTCATTTTATGAAGAAAAGTTCATATAAACATATGTCCTAAACAGCTTAAATTTTTTGCTACAGGGTTGAATTTTTTTTTTAATGCGTTTTTTGTAATATCTCCGAAAGTACTTTAGATAATATTTTCAATTTGGGCATGTGCTAATAGGACATAAAACCACATCTTTTAGTAATAAAAGTTATTTTTTTGTTCCACCAGTAGCGTCCCTGCAAACATTTTCTCTTATATTTTTTAGAAAAAAAGTGGTACGCCACTGACATTTTTCCATTTGGATACTATTTCTGATTAGCCTGGTCAAATATGCATAAAAATGGCCTCTTGCGTTTTTCTCCTCGGGCACACCGTTCTTAATTAAAATAATTAAATTAGCTCTACTATTTATTATTATTAACATTAATAATACAAAATTGTGTTTTATAAAAATTGTTGGAAATGACCACCTTCATTATTTAATAGGCATGCTTCCGCCCGTCTAATTTAATTTAATTATTTTAGTTAAGAACGGGTGCCTGAGGAGAAAAACGCAAGAGACCATTTTTATGTAGAATTGACCAGGCTAATCAGAAATAATATCCACATGGAAGAATGTCAGTGGCGTACCACTTTTTTTCTAAAAAATATCCGAGAAAATGTTTGCAGGGACGCCACTGGTGGGACAAAAAAATAACTTTTATAACTAAAACATTGAAAATATTATCTAAAGTACTTTCGGAGATATAACAAAAAACGCATAAAAAAATTCAATACCGTGTATCAAAAAATTTAAGCCGTTTAGGACATATGTTTATATGAACTTTTTTTCATAAAATGACTTTAGGAATCACACCCTAAAATATTAGCACATCATTAAGGAACACCCTGTATAAGTCATATTGTTATCTTCTATAAAAAAATTCTACACAGAAAGATATTCTCTTAATTTAAAGAATGTTACCAAAAACCCAAGAGATACATGACTTGTATATAGTTCTAAAAAATAAGTTCTTAATTTGTCTCACTAATTTAGATAGGTTTCGTTTTATTTTTGCCTTTAACATCTTTATTTTTTGTATTATGCTAAGTTACTTTTTATTCCAATCCTTGCTCAATCAATCAATTTGTTTTGAATATCGGGATTCATACAATAACGGTTACATGGCCTCCAAAAGTCATAGATAATTATTTTCCCATGGTCGAAACATATTTACTAAAAAATATAGAGGTCCGGTAACCGGTAGACTGTTACTACGAAATAATTAATACACAACAGTTTTAGGCGCACTAGGCGAGAAAAGTCGCTTTTGTGCCTCTATTACTGTAGCCCTTATTTTGCAAGTCTAAAATCGCGTTTTTTTTCCATTTCCATTAGTAAGCCATTCTAAACTCAATTTTCCGCCGATAAATCCCTAAATTTATAATAAGGATACGTGGATTAGTGGTTGGTGGTTGTGAAATTAAAAAAAAGGTATATTGCTTTTATTAAATATTTAATTATTTATTAATAATTATACGTTTGCAACCCTTGCATTTCTTTTTTAATTATTTGTTCAATAGTCGTATATAGGGTATAGAATAGTCTTTTTCGGAAGCTTGTAGCACATTTCTTGTCACCAAATGAAAATTAAATTAAAATGCGTTACCAACATCTGAACCGCATAAATCGGCATATATTCAGTTACTGCAGAAGCTTGATACTTCCTTTATAAACCGACCTTAATTAAACTGAGAGAGAACGAGTATATTTCAATTAATTATTAAGCTGCCATGTAACATTCCTGTTGGCTGTTTGTACAGGCTGGTAATTCATGTTGTAACGTTATTAAAGGAAGACGTTCTGTATGAAGTTGTTCTGATATATGGCTCTACCACTCTCTAATGAATAAGGATTATTTTACACAATGTAATAAATGAAATTTGTTCCCCGGTATTAATATTTAAATAACATTTATGAAAACGAGTCAAGGTAATTTAAACTTGTGAAACATCTTGTAATCGGTGTTCCTTCATGACGTGCTTTTATCTCGAATTATTCTATGAAAAAAGGTTACGTGTTTCTAGTCAATAAAATATTTAAATCAAAATTTAAACTCGTTATAGTTCCACACAACTCAAGCACTGAGAAAACAATGAACAGACAACAGGTATGCCGATTATACTATCCTGAGAACTAAAAATAAACTCCCCTAATAAAATATTTAATCGATTGAAGTTTTTAATGAATACAAATAGTAAACAAATAATTTAAAGAATCTAAACTAAACAAATTGTCTTTAGCAACGAATTTTAGTTTAATTAAGTAAATAATGTTAAAAGGCCTAATAATTAAATTTGCGGGGGGATGTAAGGTAGTTACTGAAAATCCATGTACTGTAGTTGAACTGGCAGGATCGCCATGTAAGGTAACTACTTGGTTTGAAGAAGTAAAATACTTGTTTTACTAGTTAGGTATTAAAAAGGGTATATTTGTTACAAGTAGTTACATTATATCAGAGCTATAATGAACCTTATCTAACTTATAGAGTCTTATAGAATCTAATAGAATCTTTAGGATCTAACCTGCTATATTACAGTCAGTCTTATTTATACTACGTACTAACCATAAACTACAATAATAACCTTTGGTTTAAAAGGAAATATTATTGTTATAAGTATTAGGAGTGATTATCACATCACGTCTGACAATGACTATAACCCCTGACTTAACCTTGTTATGGTGTTCAATGTTAAGCAGTAACTTATAACAATAATATTGAACAATTTGTTATTTAATAATAATTAATTCTACCATAATGTCCTTATTTTTACCCTACAGGGAAGGGGCAAATTTTGAACCTCCACCACTGGATATCTATGATGTTTCTATAGGGTTTGTTCGGGTTTATTCACACTTTTTTATTGGTAAAGATAATACGATGTGTATGCGGATGAGTATGGCACTGAAGATGACGAAAGCCGAAATCGCTCTTTAATTATTTTTGTTAATAAACTTACATGGCATATAAAGTCTTGTCTATTCCATTGATTAACATGGACACAACCTCAGCTAACTTTCTTGAAAAATGATATTGGTTTTACAATAGAAGTTCGAGAAATTCTCAATATGACAAGATGTGGAGAAGGACTTTCATCCAGAATCGACTTTTGAAACTTACCCATTGAATAAGTATAAGTAGAAGCATCAGTGTTAAGTGGATTCGACCGCGCTTAAAGGTGCTATGTTAAATTGCGGTTGTTCTTAACCCTAATTATAAAAAAAGTAAGCAAATTATGGCTTTTTTCACCAATGGAAAGGTAGTATATATGTGGGCGTGGGAAAGGTATTTCCATGGAGAAAAAACTTCTATGAAAACGATATAAGCCAATGAAAACCTTAAAAATAATTACTCAAATTTATTGTATTGCAAGAATAATTGAAATTTTTTTTTTCAATAAGATTAACTTTCGACACTTTCCAATATCTGTAGAAACCAAATTGAAAAAGCTTGAGCTGGTAACCATAGAGAAGAATTTAGAAATATTTTTCGGATGCTTTGAACTCCGCTTTCAACTCAAAAAACGGGTTGTTGAGTGGTAAATTTAGCAGTCGTTGCAAACGAATGTAGGTCATTCCGCGTTTTACCCTTTAATGTACTCTACAATCCAGCTGGAGTCTACCAAAAGAGGAGAACATTGTGCACAAAGCTGCAACAAAATTACGGGACCGACTACGTGAAGCTGCCATGGGTCAAATAAATTAATTTAATTAAATCAAATAGACGGGCTGGCGTGACAGACGCCCGACGCCGCGATGCCCTATTTGTCGGCCAGGCACGAATTTTCTGAATAAAAGTTTGTTCATTATTTGATATTGAAGTGAAAACTATGTTTGGACTTAACTGGAAAACGTTAGCTCTCTTTAGTAAACTGAACTAAATTTTAAAAAGTATAACTTGAAAATTTGGTATCTACAGGGTGCTACAAATTCGTGAGCGTACAAGGGGATGTCGAAAACGGTAAGAGATACAAAGATAGTTAAATTGAGGCAAAATTCCGTATTTTAGAGCTTAATAATTTGGTGAAAAAAACAGAAATTTTTAGTTTTGGTTTTTCGGCTTCATTTTTGACTTGGGAAAACACAAAAAACACTTTTTCACAGCTGTTTTTTATGTTCTACAAGAAGAAAAAAAAGTATGTTCGAAATTTAGTAGGTTTAAGAGTGCAGGGAAGAGTGTAAAATGTATCATCTCCCATGACATCTCGTGGAGTGTAGAAAAAGGTACATACTTCCAAATCAGTAGGTCATGCAATGACAAGAAACCAAGGGTTGATAACTCTTGGGACGTGTCGCATGACTGAGGATCGTGGTTCGGAACCTACGTTAAGCTGTAGGTCCTTTCGGGAATGGCCCTGGCAGCAAACGCAGAGGAAAAAATTACACAACAAAAAAAACTACCTTTATAATAAGATAAAAAATAATAATGAACACGGCATATTTGCGCTTGGGAATTTTTGTTTAATTAAACTCATGATTACATTTAAGGTTTGTTGCCCGTTAGTTTAGACCTTTTTTTTGAAAAAAATATGTTTCTGATTAACCTAGAAGCTAGTGTCAAATTACAGTTTAAAAAAAAATTAAACTGAAAAAATAACGACCTATTTTGGTGATTGGATAAAACAGCCCTATAAAAGTTGTCAATTATAAACAATAATGAATGATGGAAGAAGAATTTCTCTTTATTTCGTCAGATCCATCCCTAGACGCGTTTCGTCATATCATGACTCATCAGTAGAGCTAGGATCCGACATTATAAAGAGAACTCAAAGCTGCTTATGGCAGTACAGTGGTGGGACGGACACACCAGTAAGATGTGGCATGGAGCGCCATCTGTATCGTTATTAGACACTCTTGAGCATACCAGCACCTCTAACAAACTTATAGAAATAAGAAAAAATGTTAAGAGGAAATCTCCTGTAAAGACATTCGTCACAATTACAGGAATCCCGCTAGGCAGCGCTAACTCGCATCGGTTTATTAACCGAAAACAAGAATACAGAAGAAGAATTTCTCTTTATTTCGTCAGATCCATCCCTAGACGCGTTTCGTCATATCATGACTCATCAGTAGAGCTAGGATCCGACAAAACAAAGAGAACTCAAAGCTGCTTATGGCAGCACAGTGGTGGGACACACCAGTAAGATGTGGCACGGAGCGCCATCTGTATCGTTAATAATGAATGAGTCTATAAAAATTGTACATGTGTTTCCTTATAGCTAGAAAATGCGAGTAATTTTTTTTTCTTTAGATCTTTAATCTTTAATTAGAGTAAGCAATCTTTTGGATTGCTTGTTTAAATACCTAATGCTTTATGTTTAATAATAGCGAAATTACCAATGAAATGCAAACTATTTGGGAAATCCGATTTTAAGTCAAGAACAAACTCTTTTAGGTCAAGAACAAATACTCTTGGCTCAAGACAAACACATTTGGGCGAATAACAACCACTTTCCATTCCACTTTTAGAAGAGAAAAAGTATTTTTTTAGACTCTTATAGGAAATTAATAGCAAGGGAATTACGATTTTGGGTCAAGAGCGATAGCATTTCGACCTTTTTAAAAGAGCGAATTTTTCCAGTGTACTAGTAAACTAGTTTTATTTTATATACGCATTATTTTTGACGTTTAAACGAAAAAATATAACGTTGCTCATAATTATAACTGTGCCCTTATTAAAATACAATTATTTTCCGGAAAAAAGTTTCAACTATGTATAAACAATAAATTTGCAAATACGTAGTTTAAGCTCTATTTCGCCAATCTGAAACTAAATTGAAATTCCGAATTCCTATTCCAAACAATTACTTCGTCGCTAAAGGGGATCTATTCAACGAGAATAATTATTTGAGTTTGGAAGTACTTAGGAACAGTGGCGGCTTTACCTGAGAATTGCACAACCCCCCAAAAAAAAATTAATAAAATAGAAATAATTTATAAAACTCTCTTAATTTCGTTCCTACTATAATATTATAATTCTTCTTATACAGTACATTTAAGGCAAATTATTTAACATTTTGCGGGTCCGGTCGACTTAAGAGACAGTAGATTTTTCGAAATTTTTTTTTCTATTATAATGTAGACATATAAAATAGTAAATATCACCAAAAAAATTTGCGTTATATCGAGTATTTTTGGTAAAAAAAATGTTTTACCTACGACCAAAAAGAAGCTTTTTATAATTTAAATCGTAAAAACTAGCTGGTGTCATATTTGTTAAATGATAGATGATGACTGCAACGTTGTCAGATTGTTTAAGAAATATGTAGTCAGGAAATAATAGTCAATAGTAACATGACCAAAAAAAAAAGCCCTGTTGAACAAGTTCTAACCCGCCCCAATACACCGTTTTAGGGTTTTAATTATTTATATCAAAATATTTAATAACAAATTTTTTTATAAATTTAACTTTATTGCGACGCGACGTATTGTATAACAAAAAAAATCCCGTTAAACACGTGCTAAACCTACCTTAATACACCTATTAGAGCAGATTACCGAATCCTCAGTTCAGCTCCAAACGGTGTATTGGGGCGGGTTAGAACTTGTTCAACAGGGCATTTTTTTTGTTCACTATTGACTATTATTTCCTGACTTTACATATTTCTTAAACAATCTGACGTTGCTGTCATCTATCATTTAATAAATATGACACCAGCTAGTTTTTACGATTGAAATTATAAAAAGCTTAATATTGAAATATTTTGTGGCTTAATGTTGGTCGAAATACTCTATATCCCGCAATTTTTTTTGGTGATATTTACTATTTTATATGTCTACATTATAATAGAAAAAATAAATTTCGAAAAATCTACTGTCTCTTAAGTCGACCGGACCCCATTTTGTTACATTACTCGAATGCGTGTTGGGATAGCCTAAAAGAAAACCGATTATATTTCAACTATAAGTACCTATTACTGTTAGGACCTTCTGGGATTTGAGTATGAGTAAGAGAAATAGAATACGCGCCTGTTCATACAGAAAAACGAGCGATATTTGACATTTTCCTTGTAGATGACGTAACGCACAGTCTGATGCCACTCGGGAAGTAAACCAATAAACCAAGTAAATCAAAATTATCGTGATTTTTTAACATATTTGACAAGCCTGGACCTCTTGTCATGAGAAACAAAACTAAACTCAAAATATTTAATTACTTCTTCTTATCTTTATTTTTATGGCCTAAAGCTACCAAGAATACGCGGCCGAAAGTGGTGGTTGATTGTGAAATTGATATAAAATCAAATAAAGAGGATAGTTAAGATGAAATCGAACGCCTTCAACTATTTTTGAAATATTTATCTCGGTGTTCCTTAATAGCACACTGCACACAAAAATTACTTCAGTTTTTCTCAATAACTATTTTGAATTAAATTCAATATCTATTATTTCGAATAATAAATTGAATTTTTAATACAATATTTGATTATAAATTGTTAGCCATCGATTTAAAATTTTTATTATAAAAAAGAGCTCGTTTCTTTTCCAGCAGGTATCGTTTTCTTGAAAATCATTGCCCTATTTTACCTTTTTTCAAAAGGGAAATTCGTATATTAGAAAGCAAAATCCTATAATAAAGAAACGGGAAATTCATTCCATAAGAAAACCATAAATTTCTTGCCATAATGGCCGATCCTATCAGTATTTTACCGGTTTCACTCGAGAATAAATGAATTTCGAAGATACGTGCAAGTGCATACTAAATTTTCGAAGCATTATTTTTCAAAAATGTACAATTATTTAGACCTCATATACCGGGTTCGTCAACGAAACGGGGACGGAAGATTGTTACATCTTTACTAGAGAACTTATCAAAAATACTAACATAGCATGAGGTCTGGAATTAAAAGCGAATTATACAGGGTTTTTCAAAAAAATCAATCTAATTACCAACTAGCATCGTCTAACATATCTCCCTTGTTTTCAGTGACATACCAACAAGCATTATATATATTTTTCTGTGATTATTGTTAGTTTCCTACACCAGACTTTTGTGAGTTTAAGATTTTACTCAAAACCTCATAAAAACTTTTTTTCCAATCGCATTTTTACCATTTTGTTCCTTCGTAATACATTAATTTGAAATTTAATTAAAATATAATGATTTGTCTTCTTTTCACATAATATAATTATTTTATATAGATATAATTTTACATGAAACCTGGTAACCTTTAAAAATAATTTAGAAATATTGGTCGAATGATCTTCAAGATATTTTCCGCGAATAAGAATCAATTTTAACGATATTCTGAATCTGAAATTATTTAAGGCCGTCCACATCCACTAGGACGGAGAAAATTTCCATTCTCAAGTACCAATAGAAATTTCTTTTTTATTTAAGAGTTTCCCATACCAGCGTGGAACGCGGCATCGTTTCCTGGCTTATGAAATTGAAAATTTAATACAAAAATTGTACTAAGGGGTTCACAAGAACTTTTAGTTTGGCGGATGATACCTTATTTTTTGTTCAAAAAAAAATTGAGAGTTTATTTGAAAGTTTCAATTATATAGGTTAAAATTATATCATCCGCCATGCAGAACATAAAAATAAAAATATTGCGGCTATTTGTGTTTATTTAAATTGCCAAACGATGCCCCGCTATTATCTTCAAAATATCCACTTTCCGCGCGTAATTCTCGTGAAATTCGTTTTTATAACATTTTGTATATGAAAAAAATATATTTTATTTTCATTGCCAGACGCAGGTACATAATGCGCGATGTGGCGGAAATGCACTATTTGTTTGTGATGACTCATCGACTACTGTTTGCTCTTAAATTCCAATCGCAATTATATATAAAAAAACAAAGAAGACGCCAAGTCCATACCTAAATACACGCAATAAACGAAATGGTCGTATGTCCATGAGGCTAAATCAATATAATCCTTTGAGAAGGCGCAAACACAACTCCTCAAAAATATGCTTAGTTTCATCGAAGGTGGTTTTTGAAAGCATTAAATCCAACCTCGGGCACGCTGCCAGAACTACTTAAAAGCGGCATATTTTATTCCGAAAGGCATTTTGAGAAATAATGGCTTCGGCAGGATTGAAAAAGTTCCAAATCGGTTAAAACGACCACATCATGGCTTTTCAATTTTTAGTAAAATGGATTTGTATGGAAATGGATTTTATAATTAGTCGTTTTAACTAAGAAGTACTGTATTATTATTGATAATCTATTTTAATATCATTACATTATTATTTTTTTCACCAATGCAAAAGTGGGTTTGCGAAGTTTATTTAACGGCCAGGATTCGTGGCAAGATATATAATTTTGCTTGGAGTTGGTAACATTGGAGAAGAATTTCGAAATATTGGACGGATACTCTTAAATAAAGAGCCGGGTCAACACTCAGGCATTGTTGCCCTAGTTCGACTTCTCTAAGCGAATTATTTAACAATACTTTCGGCACACATGAATGTACCTGTCGCTGGACCAGAGGAACACTTAGGGTTCTAGCCAATCATTAACCTTCTAGGTTTTCTTTAAATATGGCGAAAATCGCAAAAGAAATTGACATATTTTTTTCTTTTTTATTGATACCCCTCCATAACAGAAAGTCAAGGAACAATTTTGCCAATCCAGCGGCCTATTATACAGTTATTTTTGTTTCGATAACTCGAATGGAAAATATCAACTTCTAGAAACACATAATAAAACTAATATATTGCTAGTACAGGGTGATTCCTAAGTTGATACTCCTTTTTTATTAGCTGCGTATAGAAGGCATTAAAATAAACAACATTTTCAAATACCTTTTTTCAAAAAACTCAAAAATAGGGTACTTACATTCATTTATTACTCTTAAGAAAACTTCTGGGTGTAGGATAAGCCCGCAAGGGAAAGCGTACTGCGTATAATCTCGAAGCAAATGCTGCACTTTGACGACACACACTCTAAATTAGCACCATAATTATGTATTTTGTAAACTAAATTGAAATTAAGCAAGAACAAATTTTTAAAAGGAAATAATTCAAAGACCCGCTGCCCGCAAACACGTTTATTCTCCGACTGACTTTACAAATATGCTATCCTCTAATCAGATCTCGGTCTTCCGCTTACATCAACAAAATTACTCATAACCATGATTCAATAACATAAACAAAACAGTAAACCTATACCAAGCGAAATACGTCTTAAAAATAATAAATGATTCATTTCTTTACAAATGGGTCGGTGCCGAAAGATATACAGGATCGTACAGGATGTTCTTAAAATTAGGGTTGGTTACAATTAGTTCATTGTTTTAAAATTTTATTATTTTCACGTGTCACCAATTTAAACACACCTCAGCGAATTGCCAAAATAAATAACTGACCCGTAAAATGCGTGACTAACAATACAAAAAAAGGACAAAAACAATATAAAGTAAAGGGCTACGTTTTGATTACCAGGCCCGCCCTTAGATTTTTTACTTCTGTATGTATTTTTACATTTTTTAAAAAAATGTATTTGAAAATGTTGTTTATTTTAATGCCTCCTATACACAGCTAAAAAAGAAGTGTCAACTTAGGAATCACCCTGTATATGCACCCAGTCTGTCGCCAACTCAGTCTTCTGTGTATATCGTGTGTACGCATGCGCTATACTTAGTATAAACAACAAATTTTGACCAGCTGTAGACGCGTAGCGACTCGCCAAAATCGGGTCCACACAAGAGCCCAGTGGCTCTTTTGTCTGATTATTTTCATGTATTTTTGTGAATATTTATTGCAAAAAAAAACTATTTTAGGTGTCTTTATAAACTTCTATGGTAGGTACAGTTACGTTAGAGCGTTTTCACACGGCACCATATATCGCGCGCGACAAATGGTCGCAATATTGCTTTTACATCAAATTATGTGTTTTCTAATGAGCCATTTTCACACACAAGCGATATTAGAGAACACATAATTTGGTGTAAAGCAATATTGCGACCATTTATCGCGCACGATATATGGCGCCGTGTGAAAACGCTCTTAGAGCATACATAATCTACAAAATGATGTGAAATGTGCAAACACTGTATCCCACTTTGGTTCCCATCTGGATTACTAATCTTGTACGTGCCATTAGTAATATATTGGTTTTATTATGTGCTTAGAGACAGAAAAAAAATACTTTTGAAATTCAGTACTTTAAATTCTAATTGAATACCACTGTCCCAGGATACAACCTGTTAGCAATCAAAATCCTGAAAATTGCCATCATTTTAAATTCCCAAAACTACTTTTCTATTCAGAATAAAATACCGTTCATTATAAATTTAAACCAGTTTGCTCTGTCACTTTTAAATCCCACGAGGTTGAAATTTCTCATAGTCTTTAAAATACATTAAATTACCACAAAATGACGCTTTGGCAAATCCGTAAATTTAAATAATTGTTAATAGGATATTTCCAAAAATTTAATTTGATCCCAGTGTTTTTCTTTAATAAGTTAGAATCCTCAAAATGGTATTTATACATTTTAATTCATTTAAACTGTATGTTATCAAAAAGGGTTCTATCTTTATCATATTTGGCTAGTACGAGGAATACTGAGAAAATAATCTGTGTTACCTTTCACGCTCTTACTTACGCAACTTGTGGTACAACAATTTTTTTTCATCAATAAATATTGGCCTTTAAGTTATAGATTATCTTTTAATTATTAGTTATGATCTGCAAAATTATTATAGTTGCTTTTTGTATCCTACAAGAATAACTATTGCTTCATTGCTTGGATTGTGTGCTAAGGTGGATAACCTTTACGCACCCATTGAATTTTCTTTTTTGGATCTTTGCGATGTATAACAAGGCGCAATACCTATAACTTACTTTTCGTAACACCAATACTTTTACAATTTATGTCTTCAACAAACTGTGTTTGTCATTTGACCCACTCTTTTTACTCAAGGACCTTATCAGTGACATTTAGATTTCATGTGATAAAATAGAATACATTTTTTAGGAACAATTATTCGAAAAAGGATCATAATGGGGTCTTCAAAGCTTTAACATTTTCTGTATTGGCCTATGGCACAAAGAATTGTATTGCGGAATATACGTGAGACGAATCCAGAAATTCACATTTCGATGCTAGGGACTAAAGGATATTATTATTTTATATTATTACAATATATTATTACAATACAACAAAGAGGACGATCTTTTGACCCAATTTTAAGAGTCCTTATACGCATATTGGTTTAATGTGGACTCCCTTTGCCCCCCAGGGTACTAGCACGCTTTTCAATCCAACAACAAAACAAAAAACATGATTGTTTTGAAAACTAAGTATATTAATAAAGCGAGAAGGGCTTTATCTAGAAATTTCATATGAATTGTAGTAGTAGTACAGATAGCGGGATTCTAAACCAAAATGTTCTTGAAATGAATTATCTAATTCCTTTAGTATTACAATACTAAGATTAGCGTTTAAGCAAATATACGACATCTTTGAGTAATGTGGTGTGCATAAATTTATTTTAGCTGTTGAATTATCGTATTAATATTTTCCCGCCGCGTCGTTTGAATATGACAAAATGATGAATGCCGGCTCTGCAGGGAAGATGCGGAAACAGCGAAGCATGTACTATGCAGCTGCCTTATAGCAGGAAGAATAAGATTTTTGTTTAAAGGTTGAAGACAGTGATGTTTCTTGAATGATAGATGAGTTTTGGACTTCAATTATCTTTATTTGTTTTTAAATCACAACGTTTTAACGGGTAAGTATCCTCGTCGCTCTATTTATACTAGCTGGGTGCACTGAAGCAGGATGGGTGAAGTCATGTGTTTTAGTATTCACCTGAATACGACTGGAGATAATACGCTGTGATTTAAAAGCAATGCAAGTCCAAAACTCTTCTACCATTCAGGAAGAATCAGATTTTCTCTATTTGGCAAAGTAACTATGCTGCCAGAAAATATGAAAAACACCTCTCCCAACATTATAATTAGCTTCACTAAAATACTGAGCTACTAAGAGAAATCTATCTAAGGTGTGAACTACAATCAAATGGTGACGATGGAGGATTGTGTTAACAGGAAACTTGAAAGACTAGACTAATGCATTACCAGTAAACAAATACTGGCCTTAATTCGTGAGTTTATAGCAAAAATCAAGGGCAGATAACAATATATGAGACTGATGAAAATATTTTTGAGAAATTTAACCATTGATCTTTGTATTGTTAACAATATTTTTGTTATCGTTTAAATAAACGACGTTTTCTTTCTCGTGGATACCTATCTTCATGAAAATATTTAATCCCAGGTATAAATGCTCTTAAGGATGAAAATATAGACATGGAAAGTGTGTACGTTAACGTATATATTACCTACGTTGGATCAAGGGGTAAAAAGGTTATGTTTACTTTAACAGAAGTTTTAATGAATATAACAGGTTACCCTGAGGGGTAAAACAAAATTAATGTCGGCGAAAGTTGTTTTAGGATTTTACGCTTTGACAGTACCATTTTAGTCTGATGTAAAAAGTGGGTTGCTTTAAATTAGGTTATATTTTAAATGGTATGAACAAATAATAGTGTCTAATAAGTAGTAATGGGTTGTAGTTTACAAAATTTACTTTAATACAGTAACCTTTACAGGATCACCCATTAATAACATAGAATTTTACAGCATAGGGAATAGTAATTTTTTATAAAGTCACACAACGTTCCCAAAAAACCTAGACGTAATAAGTATACATATTAAATGTATTGTGTGCCACTTTTAAAAATCTAAATACTTTTCATTATTATAATATTGTTTGTGCTTTGGAATCTCTGTGTAACCAACCTTTTACCAACAGTGAAAGATGACAAATATGAGAAAATAGTATTATTATATCTTTTTCGTCTCTTCGCTTCGACGCGATTTTCTAAGAAGATAAAACACGACGCAAAAGTAAAATCTGGCAGTAATCCCAATGTCAAATTCATTGCTCTAGAAAACTTCCATTAATAAAACCATATACATAGTTTCTCATATCTTAGGTTTTTTGAACATGTCTAAAACCACCATTATTACGTAGTTTCTCTGACTCTAACATATCTACGTAATATTTTTTTATTAAATAACACTTTCTGTCCATCAAAGATATTATATTTTAATATAGAAAAACTGCATCTATATTTTATGAAACCAAGCCGAGAGTTGAATTTAGTGCATCAGAAAACAAGAGTTCTGGTAGCCTTTAGATTAGACATCAATACCCTTTTTCAATTACTTCTATTATAGTTTTTAATATTACCTTCCCTGAGCTGTCCTTTTAAATTGTTGAATTAAAGTTCTACCAAACCAAATTCTGACTATACGCAGATTTCATTTGCATATAATCATAGGTACACAAATAACTCCTGTTTAGTTTTAAAAGACGCAGGCTTTCCAGATAAAAATTGTTTGCGGATCCATAGGTTTGGTAAATTTAAAGTGGCAGACATTAAGCACCTTTCAAACAATATTTCGTAGTTCTGGTAGGTCCGTGATGAAACCACATTTTTTCGTAGAATCCACCTGCATCAGATCATATAACAGAAGGTTCTTGAGAACTGAAACCAGCAGGTACTGTTAATAAACTTGATACGGTGGATGAATTGACATAGTTGTAAAATGCTTACTTCCTCCAGTCTATCGAAGAATGATTCGCCTGCTATATTAAACCTTCTTCTTGCTAGGCCAGGACATTCACATAAGAGATATTAAACATTTTCTTGCCCTTCTTTATTTCTAATGGTATTAGCATTCTTTCGGCATGCCTACCAAAAAGGCAATTTCCGGTAACTACGGCAATGATATTAATAATTTTTTTCCCGACTGAATCGTAATAACCCAGCGGTTTCCTGTTTGAAAACTTGACTGTAGTATGTTCCCTGCATACGTTTTCCAAAAACACTGTCGACCTTTTAAACGGTTTCGAAATTAATGATTTCCACTACAAAGTGGGCGAAAGTGCACGTTACGGGTCCGTAAATTTTCCTTGACATCGGAATGTTGTTCGTGCACATTGATGAATCGGAAATATTTTCCGCGGAATGATTGCGAGAGGACCGAATTGTTATGCATGTACAATTCCGAACGTGTCCGCATTTTAGAATTTAGTGTTATTGGCTTATATTTTACTTGTTATAGGAGTCGGCGTAATATTTTTGGTTGGTATTTAAAAGGTTCATAAAATTTACAGTCCTGGCTTATTTCTCTATACCGACAAGCTGATTATATATCGCGGCTCGTTTTCTAAATAGACGTGTTCTTAAATGTGATGCCTTATGAAACTTGTATTTTAATGTATTACTAAGTAGCAGACCCTGTCCGCTTCACTTTATAATCCCGTCAAACATTCGCGAAGCTTATAACGTCATTTGTCAAAAGAACAATATTTAATCAAATGAAAATTTATTTTTATTTTTACTATATGGCTTATTTAGACAAACATTTTTTAGTGGTGGCTCAATTAAAAAATTAGTTCTTTCTTTAACAAAAAGAATCATCCATCCTAATCCAAAATAAGGAGGACGCTTTGCTTAGATATATAGATTTTATTTTTTGTGAAATTTGAATACCATCTACTATCAAATTTCGGTAGTATAAAATTGTTTCCTACGACTACCTATGAAAGTGAGAAAAAAAGCATGGTTAACTTGGCTAGAAAACGCCGTATATCGCACGCATGTTGAAATATTTATAATTATAATTTAAACAGATGGTGCCAATTTGACAGATAATTTATTAGAAATAACAAATTTTAGAAAGCAGTAATTGTAAAGTGTTTAACTTATTTATCGAGTGATTTAGAATTAGAGTCAGAAAATGCACCATCTAAAATTACAAAACGTGCTAATAATAACAAAATCATATATTGTGCTAATAATATACTGGAAAATCTATTAACAGAAAAAACAAATCGTGTTGAAGAGAGTGTCATGTATTAAACAACAAATCTTTATAGTTACCGAGAGCGTAGAGAATAAAGCTCTAACCTTAACGACCTGTTCAATTATCGAAGTCTAGCCTATAGATTTCAAGGTCACAGGTTCATATCCCAGCGGGGATATTTGACTTTTTTATAAAAACATTATATTTAAATTCTGGTTAGTCTAGATATCGACCCAGGATTCATTCTTCCTAATTTTTGTTATAAAAAAATATTTATTTCTTAATAAAGTAAGCAAACTTTTATAATTTAACAAGCTGGCGATATTTAAGTTCATCTCTAATCCACTATACGGATTCGCTATTAATTGAGGTTGAATTTTGTTTAGTTTAGAGTTTTGTTGTTTGTAAGATTTTTATTATACCGTATTGGCAAATTCGAATCTACGGTGCGAAATCTCTAATGCAACCAAGAGAGAAGGCATATACGGACAAAACCTACAGGTAAAAAGAGACACCTAACCACTCTCCTACATTTCTGAAAGGGGGGATATGTGTGTGGTGTGGCCGAGTCGACGTATCGATCGCTCCCGTGGCGGTTTCGACCGCGTGTTCTAAAGAATCAAAGGTGGGAGGTAGGGGATAGCGTGTTCTCTGTTTAACTTTACTAATAATTTCTGTCTGATGCGTTTATATCGGCACCCTAGATTCGAGATTGCCATTACGGTATTCTGGGCTTTTGTTGATAGGGCGTAAGCAGCTAAAAAATAATGAACTAAGTTTTATACACAGTACATAAATAGTATGATAATAATGAGCATAATAAAATAGGAGAAAAAGTTAATATTTTTATTTAAAGGTATGTAAATAAGGTGTATTGTTTTCATTTGTCTTAAAAAAATTCTTTACCGCAGTAACCTACGATATATAAAATAAAAATCAAAGCATTTCTTAATAATTCTTTGTGGTCGCAGAAAAAATAGTGTACATTACTCGTGTGAAAGTGATTATTCTTAAACTCGGAGAATTTCCGCACTCGGCTGACGCCTCGTGCTAAATATCTCTTCGTTTGAAGAGTATCACTGTCATCACTCGTTATGTAATATACCATAACGCAACGATAGGTAAATACTTTTTATATTATTGAAAATGCCGAATACAAATTTATTTGTAACAAAAAAGGCAATTTTCGTTACAAAGCCGTGAATTATACGGCTTAATCGCTCGTTAACGATCTGCAGTGTTCATTGAATGGTCCATTTTGGCTGCCGAATGCGAGAACTTAATTAAAAAGTCCATTACATTTTGTGCAGTGTAGATTCAAAAAGGGATAATATGTCGCATTCGACACATTTTCCCTACACACCAGGTTTATAGAACGAAATACCTTAACCGTTTATATGTTCGACATTTAAAAAATAAAACTCTTGAACAATAAGAAAATTGCATGAAAATTAAATACCTATATACAATTTTGATTGTTATATCTATCAAACTTCAGAAAATCAAATTGTTATCGTAGTCAAATACATATCATCATCTTATAACAATATTTTATGGCAATTAAATTTACTTTAACAAATCTACTTAGTTAGAATTGTACACCAAAGCATTTTATTATGATTACTTGTAGGTGTCCTGCCTGGCGACCAACATAAGGGATGTTGGCAACTTTATTTTCTTGTTGTTTAGTGCTTATACTACTTGCTGATAGTGCTTATACTAATAAGACGGTATTGTTAATTTAACCATCTACATGTTTACGATAACAATATATTTTTTGGGTGTTAATAGTGGGTCGTTTATTGTCGAGAAATACCGCTGGAATGAGAGATAATTTCATATTATGATTCCTCGACTGTACCGGCTTGGCATTATTTGACAACTCTGTACGTGTTACATGATACAAAATTAGCCCCTTTGTCTCAAACAATTATGTCAACACAGTAACAAAAATTAAAGATGTCGCACCACGACCTCGTATTTTCCGAAGCATTGATCCGCGAACGGGACAATGCAGGCCCGACGAGACGACGACGTTGGAATATCAATGGGCCATAGTACGAAGAGTGTTGTAATACTAAGTAGCGTAAAAGGAAAATAAAATCTACCCTGTTTAGCATAAAACGGAAATTTGAATTGATGTAGAGCGGATCCAAAAAGATATGAAATGTGTTTCTTTGTTTAGGTCATAGTAAGCTTAATTTCGTTTCAGACGACTATTACCATTGCAGTGTCAGTGCCTACATATAGGGTATCTAACACAAATCCCAGTGCACATCATCATCCTGAATGTCAACGAAACAAAACATTGTTGGAATGTAGCTACATCTAGTGCCGTTGTTAGATACACATATTCCAGTATCTCTTGCGTGCGGCCCTTCTTGCACTGCAACCTAGTAGCTTATTGTACGCCCCTGTTTTGCTAGAAAAGATTTATTCCTTTTCTAAGGTCCAGTAGTAGTAGATTTTTTTTACGAAGTTTGTCATTCCTCCGAAGAATTTGATTTGAATCTTCTGAGAGTTAGTGCTTCGCTGTTACATATGATGTGTGAGGCGGTTTCGTCCTATTCGCCGCAAAGTGACAACGTACGTGTTAAAAGTAGATAGTTTTTTTGAGGGTTTTCTAATTGTGGCCCTTGCATACCAAGATCGGGATCAGGGCCCTTGAGTTTTTTAACAGATCCGGCTCTCGTAAATTCATCTGCTTTTTTGTTGCTTGCTATCCTGAGTGACCAGGAACCCATAGGAGTTGAAACCAGTAAAAATGTTCAGAGGAAATCACCTGTAAAGACATTCGTTACAATTATAGGAGTTCCGCTTGGCAGGGCCAACCAGCAGATATCGGTTTATAGTTCAACAATCTAATGGTAACAGAATAAAGATTTTCCTTTCATTTTCTTTTTTTTGTCTATAAGCCTACAACTCAAACAAAAATATGATTAATAATCAAATTTGTGCTGAATTATTTACGACGTCCTTAGGATAATTACAATTTTTCGCGAATTGGCAATGTAGCTGTTATTTATTGATGTTTTGTATTTTGAAAACATTTTAACTCTAATTCAATGAAACGAGAATCGGGTTATAGATGTACATTTAAAGTCAATTTAAAAGTAATTATAAATATATTGGTAAGTACAATGTTGAACAAAATTTGAATTGTAAATCAGATTAATAGATTTATTAATTTAATAACATTTTGTGCCGGTCTTGGATTTTTAAGGCAAGTTTACAATTTATTTATTCTACACTACCAAGTGTTTATTTGTCATTTGATCCCATGCGGATGTGTTTACAAATCCACTAGTAGCGCACGATAGAGTACTACTAAACTCGGCATTTCTATCAGTGTAAGAATTTAATAGGTTAGTTAAATTGCTAATACGATAATGAATTACATCCCAAAATAAATTACGTTATAAGCTCTTTTCCTGTGTTGATTTTAAAATAAATTACATTATAATATTAAAGCTGATAGTTACGTATTTACAGAGGACCACGTACACTATTCCCAATTAGTCCTTTCGACTCTATAACATTTGTATCTACAGAGAAATAGAATGATGTCGCATCGCTAAATCGTATTTTCTCGAGCATCGATCCATGTGGATGGGACAATGCAGACCGGACGGCGCTGGAATTTCAATTAGTACACCGGCATTTGTGGCGAAAGAAAAACGGTGTAGGAGAAGATAAAACCGAAACGATATAACACGAAATAATACTTTTCAATCTTTTGTAGCAGTAGCTCTTTGTGTAAATGTAGAAATGGAAAAGTTTCCTTTTAGAAAACGATATGGAGAAATTAGGGGTTTAGAAAGAAAGCCATATCTTTCTTTTTAAATTTATTAAATAAAACTTATGCCTACGTGTTTCGGCCAATTTGGCCGATATTGAGATAGTTCAAACTGAACTACAATCTGTTGCTAACTTCGATATTATTATAGTTAAGAATTTTTAATATACCGGCTGGTGCATCGTTGTTGAAAATATAGGAAATCCCATGCAAGTTTTAGACTGGCCAAATATTTGCTCCCCTGTTGACTTAAAAGCGGGGTTATAGGAAGATTTTTAAGGGTCTCTATGTGGTAAGTGCACATGCAGAGTTTGAACAATTTTGGACAACCCGATCTTTACTTATTTGAATAGTATTGCGGTTGGTTTTTCATTGGAATTTAACAGGTGAGGCTGCGGACACGAGCATTGATTGAATTGCGAACGCGAATATCGGCATAGTCTGTAGCCACCTTAAAGCAACAGCTTAAAAAAATTATATTACATTTTTTTATGTGAAACACGTATTCATTATTGAATTTAAGGTTTTTAGTTTTTTTTAAAAATAGCATGACAAATCGGTGTGTTTTTAGTTGAGTAGTAGTTTTAGATTAATACAATTTTAAGAGTTTCGTAAAGAAGCAGTGTTTTTACCATTAATTTAATACACTTCTCTGTGTATGATTGAATATTTCGTGAAATAAAAAGGTGGGTATATTTCATAATTTTATCAGATTAAACGGCAACTTAAACGAAAATATCAAAAATTGGTAGCAAGAATAAAAAGTGACACCTTGTTAGCGTAGTTAGCGTTCTGTTTTTGCTAATTTCTATACAGTAGACAAGCACTAGATTTTTTTTTTACCAAACCTACAAACCATTTCCTGTTTTGAACGAGAATTTGTATGAAAATACGCTTAACTGACATTAGATAGACTTTTCAATTAAATCCTGACATTTGACGATCGAAACAGGTCATTTATTTAAAAATTGCGAATCGTTACAAAGCGTTAGACAATACAACGTTTATTTGTGAATAAATTTGTTTTTTTTGCGATGAAATTTAAATTTGCTATTTAAATGGTTCATACAACTGTTTGCAATTTTATTTATTGTGGCGTGAAAATAAATTATTTTTGTTTGGAACAGACGGTAATTTTGTTTGTCAACAAAAATAATTCTCCCAATTTAGCACATTTTAAAAAATTAATTATTAATTAATTGACTTGGTTTAATGAGAATTTTAATAAATATTTGCGGTTTTACTTATTCTTACCATTTACCAATTATGCGCAGGTAATTAATACAGTCCTTGATCTTAGTAAATAATTTATCATTCGTCCATTTTATTATTTCCACCCCACCCCCACTTTAGCCTAAGCCATATTTAATTTATTCTAATGAACATTTCCATTGGCCTTCAAAGCCCATATTCCGCTTCTTATTGGCCTAATCAGAAGTTAAAATAACCATGCAAAACGCGACCAATCGACAGTATTTCTGATCGCTAGTAGCCGAAGCGCTGATACGGCTTCCCTCTGTTGTTATTTATATCACGTTTAAAAGGGATAGCACAAAATCGTCCTCAGAGTCTTGATCAGACAGACTGCTTAATCCACACAGTAAAAGCCTAAAGGTATGTGGTGGATGTATGCTTTGAATAGATATTATCGACCTTTAAAATTGCATTAATTCGGCATGAAAAAACGCAGCACGGTTCTATATTTTTGAAAAAGAACGGCCCAAATGGCTTCCCTACCAAAAAAAAATTTTCAATTTTTCATTTTGTTTCAGAGTTATGGAACTATTCACTTGGTTACTAGAAGTCACAGAAGATGCGACCGAAATCTACGACGGCGCTCGAATAGTGTGGACCGCGAGGTTCGAACCCCACCAGGATGAATCCGATCTTGAAATTCATAGAGGCGAGGGAAGAAAGTCTACCACTAGGCTTGAAATACAAAAGGACGATATTCAAGCTGTGGTTCCTATTAGTAAGGTAAGGTATTTTTTGTACGTAGAAAAAAGTTTATAATTTAGGTATTCAATATCCAGGTTATATTATCATTTAGATCCCTGTAATTCAGTGGCGATGGATTCTAAGCGACACGTGTCCACTCTAGATTTTTCAACAATAGTACACAAAACAAGCAAAGTTGGGCTGGTTGTTGGATTGATTATAAACTTAATACATTTAAAGTTACATAGGAAGAGCATTTATGTAGGAATTTATTGACTAAATTACCTTAACCACTGTAACATCAGTATAAATTGAAGGACAAGTTTCTTCTTGTGTTCTTGACTGTCGCCACTTTTACATTGCGCGTACATTACTCATACCTTTTTTTAAACAAGTTCTATAAAAAATAATTTAAAAAATACAACGTATTAAAAATACAAATTACCTCTATTAAAATGTTCTTTTGTGTTTTTTTCGTAGGCATTTTTTTTGGTCTCTTTCAACATTAATTTTCTGAAAAAGGATCCAATTTGAAATCTCAAATGACCCGATAAATTTTTAAACAAAACGTGGGCTGTTCAGACGGGAGATTCGTCTATTGAAATTTTTTAAGGAAATTGAGGGCATTTTTTGCAAGTGGTCGAAAGAAGTTCTTATTATTTGTGTTTTTTTAAAAATATTTTGATTAAAGTCTTCTACACTACGATCATTTAAACTGACAGTCCTGAGTGATGTAATTCACGCATTAGTTTTGCTTCTTATTACAAACACGATCATTATCATTATACATATCTTGATAAGGGAATCACAGTGATATTAATCAACTCATCAACAAATTTTAAGGATTAATGACGACTGACGTAATTTTTCATATGCAGACCCTACACAATCAGTCAGACAGACAGTCTTGATAAGGAAGTGACAGTAATACTGATCATGTAAGGGCAAATTGCAGGAATTGATGATCGGACTGATATAATTTCTAATTAGAGGAAAGACTGATAAGAAAATGACGAAGGATTGAGATTATACTTGTTCAGTATAACTCTCCCGTATCAAGACTCTCAGTTTGAATGATCATTAAGGGTCTGTTGCATATTAGTAAAGTTTTTTTTTTAGTATTTAATAAATCCGTCTACGATCTACGTGCAGAAAAAAGTATTCTTAGGTTATGACAACAGAAGTGAGGTTGGGGGATGAACGACGTTCGGTATATTAAACTGTAACTTTAATTACTAGACCAAAAGAGACAATATTATTTCATTTTGTGTCAAAATGGGATATTTCGTCATTTTTAAATGGAATTGCCATTTCGTGAAGGTCACGACGCGACAATTTACTTCTGTTATAAAAATAAAGAACTATAATTTGACATAAGTTTAATACAGCGAAGATTTAAGAAATTTGTTCTGTAAGAGGTTTCTCTGTGCAGGCAACCCTATTACTTTCTAATAGTGTACTGTTTTTTTTTCCGAGGATCCGTCCTTGTGCCAGATGCACTTCGATCCTGTTTGGCCCATTGTGTTCACCCTAATTTGATTATTGTATCCCCTGAGTAATTCCAATTCCTTATACTAACTTGTTTAGGTTTACTGGAGAGAGGTTCATGATATCCTCTGGTTCTAGTTTCCGATCCAGTTTCTCGCAATGGCACATTATGTGCAGTACCGTTGATTGCATAGTATGTAGCTTGGGTATTCGTTGTACAGTTGCATTCGGTGTAGGAGCTTCTTAACAACCTGCCAGAATATCTCTGATGTTCTCGGCTGATTTCTTCTCATCGAAAGTAAGCTAGTTTCGCGTCTGGATCCCTAATAAAAGATTTATTATGGTTCAATCACTGTTGTTCCAGTAGATTGAGTGTTCTCTTCCATCTGCGATCCATCGCTTTATGACATCTCATACTATGCACTCTGAGACTCCGAGTGCCGATTCTCGACCTATGTACATTTTTTCCGAACCCTTTTTTGCAAATGTATAGTGTATTAAACAGCAGTAGAGTTTTGGGCTTGCATTGTCTTTATTTGTTTTGAATCACTACGTTTTAACTAATAAGTATCTGCAGTCGTGAAAACTTTCACCTGAAGACGACTGGACATACTTACCAGTTGAAACTTTCTGATGTTAAACAAATAAATACACTGCAAGTCCAAAACTTTACTGCCGTTCAAGAAACATCATTGTCGTCAACCTTCAAATAGACAATATAGTGTACTGTTGGTTACAGAATAGTCCCATAAGGCATTTTTTTATATGAACGAAGGTACCTGTACCTTAGTTCTTATAATTTACACAAAAAAAAAAGATTCTTAATAATGAACATAAAAAATCCTTTTTTCGTGTTGAATTCAAAATTCCCTAGAAATAAAATCAATTTATGTTAAGTGGCTTTCGGAAGCTTCTTTTAATTTAAATTTGAAATTTTTAGGATTTTTTATTACCTAGTAACTTTTTAACGTTAACTGCTTTATAGCATAATTAAATTTTTACCGTATAATTTAATAACCTGTAATTCCATTAACACTTTATTACAGGCCAGGGTTTTTTCCCTTAAACGGGAGCGCTAAAATGTTGAAAGATTTAAGACAGTTTTTCTGGTTAAATAATATACGAGTGGGACACGGTTAAATACACACTTAGGGAGCTTGTTGGATACAATTATTTTAAACATACATTTTTATAGTATTGAACATACCGGGTGGAAATATAGGAAATCCCATTCAAGTCTTATGTCAGGTTTCTCAAAGAATGTTAATAATCATTATTTAACCGGAAGTTTGACTGTGACATAAATGACTTTGACAGGAATTATATACTCACATTCAAAGGTGAGTCATTAGTAAATTAAAAATTAAGGTAATCGGGCCAGTATTGATTGTGTGAAAATTATTTCTGTTAATGTTACGTCTGTCACAGTCAAACTTGCCGGTTAAATAATTATTATTAAAAATTTTTATCTGCTTTCATTTAATAATGTGAATTTTGGAGTTCTGTAAATCGTTTTGTAAGGGCATCTATTACAGCACTAGTGCTGTAATGGAAAAAACTGGTTTATTAAAATTTTTCTGTTAAATAAAACCACACTTTTTAGAAGAATGATTTATTATTAACAATTATATCTTGATTTTTCTTGACTGAAATCATAGTTCTCAACATTGAGTAGTGAGTCCATAGTGTAGATGGTTTCTGGGAGCGTTGCTTTACGGAAAAATAACCCAAAAGGATTTTCTCAGACACCTCCTTTATTTTGTTAGCTTTGCACCAATCTTCAAACTTCTGATACTCCAACTCATACCGCGCCTTGGATTTTGTCGGAACTAAAATTGAGATCGCTTCGTTTGCCGCTGCTTCTATATCAGAGGGTAAACTTCCATCAGAATCGCTCATTTTGAAAAACGCTTTTTATATTTTTGAATTTGTTTGACAAAGTTTCGACAGTAACTATGCGAAAGGTAACATAAAAAACTTGATTAGTAAACTTAATAGCAGGTGCATTTTTATTTTTAAAAATGCCTTTTGTCATATATTTTTATTCATAGATGAAAGTAGATAAAATTTTGTACAATAGTCTTGTTGTAAATTCATATTACTACACTCGATGTTTTATTAAACTCGGCTGACGCCTCGTTTGACAACTTTAACATCTCGTGTTGTAATATGAATCTTTACAACACTTATGTCGTAAATAACTATTGTGAAACCCAACATTAGACTGTCCAAATATTATTGGTCCCCTGTTGACTTTAGACCGGGGTTGTAGGGAGACTTTTTTAAGGTCTCTGTGTGGTAAGTGCCCATACGGAGTTTGAACATTTTTGGATAACCCGATCTTAACTTATTTGAATAGGATTGCGGTTGGTTTTTCTTTGGTATTCAATAACTGATGCTGCGGACACCAGCGTTGATAGGACTTATTGGGGTGACTACAGTCGTTTTTCCAAAAATTGAGGGAGCCTTCGATGCTCAATTTGGAGAGAAAAATGGAAAACCGTTCTTTAGATACCAACCTCAATTCATTTTTTTAAAATACGGACCTGTAATTTTTTAAACAATTTTAAGGACTTCTAGGCTTTGGAAAGTTAATGCAATTTAAAGGTTTTTAAAATTTTAACATTTGTCATGAAAAAACACATTACTAGCATTTCGAATTATCCTTTCTTTACTATTACGGCCCTGGCAATTATTTTTATGATTACTTAATTATTAAAATTACATAACAGCAAGTTATGGTGTTTAGGCTGTTTATTTTTTCAATAATATTAACCGTCACAATACTCTAAGCTAGGAAGTAAGCAAGTTTTTAAAGCATGAGAAGTAATTCTATTTTTTATTAGTATTTTATTTATTTAATTAATATAACGTACCTATATCTCTTAAGTCTTATCATGTTTGCCTTATACCTAGACTAACATACTGTAAAACAGAAAAAAAGAATGCTCCCGAGTGAAAAAAGGTAACTCTAGTGTTAGTCTAGTTAGGTTACTGTGATGCGCTTAAGTTTATTTCAAAAACAATTTAAACTTTTTTTTACTGTTTAGAAGATCTGATGATTTCAGGCAAAACATGTAACATAAATAAACAGACCAGAGGCCATGTCTTTGGGTATTTTTTCTTATAAAATATCAAATATTAGGCCTCTTTTAGTAAAAATGGCCGGATTTTTTAAATCAGAATTATTTAGTTTTTAGTTTAGCTCTAAATGTTCAGGACCGTAATGAAATAAAAAAGATAATTTGAAAATGACAAAACGTGAAAAATTTAAAAATTTGTACATTGTATTAAATTTCTGAAGCTTAGAAATCCCTAAAACTGTATTTAAAATTCCAGGTCCGTATTTAAAAAATTGACTTGAGGTTGGTATTAGTAAAGAACGAAATGTCGAATTTGAAAACTAAAAACGCCATCTTGTAAAACATAAAAAACAGCTATAAACGAGTGTGTTTTTAATTTTCTTTCCAAGTTAAAAATGAAAGCGCAAAAAATTAAAACCCAATAATGAAAATTTCGATTTTTTTCGGATATCTACGAAAGCATTCGGAATAATTAGAATTTTCTTTCACCAAATTACGCCACTTTGTCTCAATTTAACCATCTTCGTATCTCTTACCGTTTTCTAGATCCCCTTGTACGCATACCAATTTGTAGCACCCTGTATATTATACACCCTTAATAATTTTGTTTCTAAAGTAAATTTTATTAAATACATGATCTAAACATTAAAATTTTTATCGGCCACCTCGTAACCTGTAAATCCATTTATTTACTTTATTACCAGCCTGATTTTTTTTTCTCTTAAATATGAAAATTAAAATGCTGAAAGTTTTTACACGGTTTGAAATATTAAATTCTGAAAGGTTAAATAATATATAACTTGTTAAATATGCACCTTAAAATACAGAACCGAGATAAATTCGGATGTTAATTAAAAAGTTTTTTTTATTGGACATCTTTTGGGTAAAAGTTTCTGTAATTTTTTTTACTGGTTATAAAAACGGTATATTTTTATAAAATCAAATATAAAATATAAAGCTGTTGTCCGTACTTCAGTGCGATTTTTCACATATCACAAAAAAAATATATGTGTGGTGAAATTATTCTATAGATAAAATTGAAATGCCCATAAAAAATGTAATTAATTTCCTTAATAACTCCGGTTGTAAAAAAGTTACAAATTTGAATTTTTTACCATAATGCCAAGGATTTATTTCTCTATTATACCATAATAAAACAAACTTATCATTACATTTAACTTTTTCGAGAAAAAGCTTAATATTTGCTTATATTTCAGTTAACGCCATCTAGCGGCGATGGCAAAACTCAAGGATAAAAAGAAAAAGCGCAGTTTATAGGGTAAATGAGGCTCTCTTAAAGGAGACTAAGTTTGTTCAAATCGGTTATGCCAAACCGGGATAACCGTGGCGTATTTTTAGAATAAACTGAATTTCCCCCCCCCCCCCATTTTATTTTACTAGATCGGAAAATTTGTGTAGGAAAAAAAGTATTAGGAAATATGTAAGGATTGATATACAGATATTTTTTATACCTCCCAATTAGTCAACACACGAAGAAAATCCTAATTTTAACCTTGATCAAGGCTGGTACGTCCCCTTGCGGGTATTTTACAAACTAGAAAATAGTTTCCAGCATTATCTCTTGGGCACTTTTATCATAAAAAAATTTACCTTATTTTACCTTAGTCTTGCCAAGGCCGAATTCAAAAAAGGAGTAGTCTAAAATTTGCTATCAAGTATGCTATATGAAACTGCAGTACATAGCAACAAACGTTGTTTTGTTTGGGTTGTCAGTATCAAGCGTCTTATTTAAAAAAGTTTTTTGAAAATAAATAAAAAAATATTTAGTTTTAGTAAAAGTGTAGGGAATAATACGTTAGACAACCTCCCCGCCCAGTCGTTTTAAACCTTTTTATTGAGTATTGAGTTATTGAGTCCAAACTGTATCTTTTATGAATTAAAAAAAATCCTAGGTTAAGAACTTATCATCATTTTACTAGTCCTTCCTTGGTTATAACGTACATAACTATTTGTGTAGTGTAGCCTGTCAAAGTGTAAACAATGTAATTTTTAAAATGCAAATGTCTTAAAACAGTATTTTTTTGATATAAAAATACTCCTTACATATTAAGATATAATAATCGTTTTTTAATCTATAAATCTATTGGTTTTGTTTTTTAAAATACATTATATTGAAGATAAACATTCAACCAAAGAATAAATTGTCTGATGATGTAAATAGAATGATATACACATTGTTTTCATTATGCGAATTTCCAGAAATTTTTCATTGATGCCTGCCTGGCTTTTTACATATTTAGGTTTATTAGATTTTCTTGACTACTCTCGCAAGATGCAGTCAAAAATACGTGAATTCTGGTATGTTTACTTTGCATAACACAATTCACAGCGTGACGTGTGGACTCAGTACAGCTCACTAAAAATCTGGGGACATTAGGAGGTCCCCATATCAGCTGATCGATGACAAATTACTCATCTGTCGGAAAAATATTTCACAATAGGCATAAGTATGATTCGCAACTTGTATTTTTTTTTGAAAATAAAAAAAAAGTTATTAATTAATCTTGAAACTGCATCAATATATACAGAGGTTTTCATAGTAAAAGATTCCACACAAATGTATGTTTTTTTTTACAGTTTATAAAATATATCTATTGCTGCATTAATATCTCTCATGCTTTTTTCGGTAACAAACATATTTGGCATAAAAAATAAATCAGTATTTAAAGCCCATGCAAACCACGTCTAGCCTTGGTGACATTACTATTACAGTTGTATCTGTTGTGATGTATCGTTTTTGCTCTTAATGATATGCCTGTTATGCAGGAATGATATATTTACTCCATATAAAATAGGTCAAATCGTAAATCATAACTTAAAAATGACATGAATTATTATAGACATAAATTACATTTTTATTGATGGGTAATATACATATATGTTGCGATTTCTATACGCAGGGTGTCCCATAACTTATGGGCCGTAGAGTAACTGGAGATACTAGACATCAAACTAAGCCGATTAAGTCATATAAGTTATTATATTATACAGGGTGCGTCAAACTCAGTGGCCTATTAGAAATATTTAGAAAACGAGAAAAGATATGTTTTTGAAAATTTGAGTGTGTTCATAAGAGCTAGTGTTCTAGCGTTTAAAAATATTTTGAAAGGGGCGGTGTTGCCAGATCATCTTGAAACTCCTAGCAACTTTGGAATTTTAAATGAGACACCCTGTATATTATTTTAGTTTTTGTTTCTGCTTAATAACACAAATATTTTTTGTATATAATAATCTATGCCTATCTCTTATAGTTTTTGAGATATTAATTAATTAGTCATTTTTTGGGGCCAAAACATGCTAACCAGAAAATCAAATATTTTTGTGATTAAGGCACCTAAAAAGTTAAAATTTTTACAGACGGTTCTTATAGCATGGCCATCTAGGAATTTTGATGATATATGAAAATATTTTTACACAGAGCGTCACAAAAAAACGTAATCTTCGTAATATAAATAAATGCAAAATTCTCAACTTTTTTAAATGGAACACCCTGTATTTTATTTTCTTAACAAAATCTAGTTTATATTTCCTACCAATAAGTATAACATGTTCCTATACCTATCTCTAACCAATTCGAACTTACAAGGGGTTTAAAAAAATTTATAACTTAATAAAAAGGTTTAAACACATTTAATAGTAGGCTTTGGCAGAATTTGTTCGGAAACAAATGAAAAAGAAAAAATGTCAACTTAATTGGTTTTGTCTATAATCTGTGTTTTTAAATTATTGACTAAAATGGCCAATATTTCTTATTCAAACGCAGAAATTTTGAATTTACTTTTTATACATGGAGAGTGTAATAAAATTGTATCAAGAACATGTAGACGATTTAGTGAATGGTATCCCAATTCATCTCCAATGACAGCAAAAAAGTTTAGAAAAATAGAACGAAATATGTTGCAGTATAATAATGTGAATGTGTGACGTATAAATCCATAAAACGAATAATTTTTTTAAATATAAGATAATATAGGAAATTAAGTTGACATCTCAGTTGACATTTTTTCTCTTTCATTTGTTTCCGAATAAATTCTGCCAAAACTTACTATTAAATGTGTTTAAACCTTTTTATTAAGTTATTAATTTTTTTAAACCCCTTGTAAGTTCGAATTGGTTAGAGATAGGTATAGGAACATGTTATACTTATGGGTAGAAAATATAAACTAGATTTTGTTAAGAAAATAAAATACAGGGTGTTCCATTTAAAAAAGTTGAGAATTTTGCATATATTTATATTACCAAGATTACGTTTTTTTGTGACGCTCTGTGTAAAAATATTTTCATATATCATCAAAATTCCTAGATGGCCATGCTATAAGAACCGTCTGTAAAAATTTTAACTTTCTAGGTGCCTTAATCAAAAAATATTTGATTTTCTGGTTAGTATGTTTTGGCCCCAAAAAATGACTAATTAATTAATATCTCAAAAACTATAAGAGATAGGCATAGAATATTATATACAAAAAATGTTTGTGTTATTAAGCAGAAACAAAAACTAAAATAATATACAGGGTGTCTTATTTAAAATTCCAAAGTTACTAGGAGTTTCAGGATGATCTGGCAACACCGCCCCTTTCAAAATATTTTTAAACGCTAGAACACTAGCTCTTGTAAATACACTCAAATTTTCAATAACATATCTTTTGTCGTTTTCTAAATATTTCTAATAGGCCACTGAGTTTGGCGCACCCTGTATAATTTAATTATGTACTATGTTTTTTATGCTTTGGGATGTTTAAAGGGAAATATCTCGAAAACCGTTAAAGATATTAAGATCAATCAAGTACATCTTTTTGACTCAGAAAATGCCCTTCTTTAAGAAACTATATTTGAAAAACACCTAATATCACAAGTAAGAAAAAAAATCATAGATTTATGAAGCCCAGTATATGCAACTAGCGCCCTCTAGTTTGAAACTTAAAAATTTCTACAAATTCTTATTTCTTGCTCATAAAAACATAATATTGCCAACTTTCAATTCGATTAATTAAACCGTTTTAAAATTATGGCTTATTTTCGAGAATAAACTTTTACTTTCAACACCCTGTATCTCTAGAACGAGTAACAATCCAAAAAAACTTATATGACTTAAACGGCTTGGTTTGATGTCTAGTATCTCCAGTTACTCTACGGCCCATACACCCTGTATATTTTAAATTTAATTATAACAGTAACAGGACAAAAGTACTTTCTCATTCAGTTAGTCATTTTTTTTTTACTTCCACACAGATATTTGCTATTTCCTTTACTAAAGTGACTGGATAAATGGGCTACACCAGTTAACTGAACGGATATAATTTCATATCCATCCTTGTTATGATATGGGCCTGACCAATCACAGTGGTCAGATCATTATAACTTAAGAAAGATTAAAAATTAACCAAATTTACACGTATTAATTTTTAAGCATCGTTATATGACACTTAGTAAAAGTGAGGTTAGGAATATACTTCAAAAATATGCAAATCCGTTAGATCAAATTGGTTTTTTTTTTTGAATCAAAACATTTATCCCAGATCCTAAGCACATACCAATTTTTTCTAAAAAGTTCATGAAATGGTGCCAAAATTGAAAATATAAAACCTAAATATGTTTTTACCGAACTACGCCTACGGCGTCGTGCCCAGTTTAGTTCTTCCTGCAAACTGGTTATTTTGTGGTGGTAAAAAAGACAAAATAGAGGGTTTTGACACAAAATAGATATTTATTATGTTCAAGAATCTCATCGTATGACCTTCCAATTGGCCCATCATCGTCCGCAACCATCTTTCTCTCTTATCCTGTCTGGCTACCCGCTGCATAATTGGGGATTATATATTATTCTCGCGTCGTTTGTTCTTCTTTCAAATTCGGTTCGGGCGATGCGACCTGGCAGTGATGTAAATTAGCAAGAAACTGTTTTTTTAAATTTTTTATAACTAATGATTTTAAGGCGCGATACAAGACGTTTTTTTCTTGTAAATTTTGAAGTGAGCATAAAGTTACTTTTAATTTTCCTAAAAAGAGTTCAAAAGTATCGTTTAATTTAAATTGCAAATTGCAGGCTTTTTATACGCTCGTAACTTTTGAGTTTTAACTGCTTAAGGATAATTAAATTTCCTGCAAGAAATTGGATACATTTTTAATGTTATTTAAGGTTGCGGCTAATCTAAAACAAGAAATTAAAGCTTTTTATTTAGTAACTGAAGTAAAAATACATTTTATCTTATAAATTATTTATTTATATTTTTATTCAACTTCAAAAGGAGAAGATCATGATGATTTTCTTTGGTACCCAGGGGGGGGGGGGGGGGAGAAAGCCTCCCCCCCTCAAGTTATCTCAGTTGGTTTCAGAGACATAGACAATGATAGTCGACGTCTTTAGATAAGGAGGCAGCAGTTGACTTAAAATAGACCGCCGGGTCCCCAGTTAAATAAATGGTCGTAATCCAATCCTATGACTAGTTTTTGAGTTATGGCAATTTCGTACTTTGAGATTTTATGCATTGTCTGGAGTTTTCACTTGTTTCTTAAAAACTATGAACTTTTTTATTTATTTTTGTTGGTGGAAAAGTAGGCTTTAAGTTTTCTTTCACTTATATAGAAATAAAATATGTACAGGATGTTGAATAATTTATGAGCGAATAATAATATTAAAAAATTATGAAAATCCAAAAAAAAATTTTACTCATTTTTTAAATTTATATAAAATATTTTTTTCGTAAAATACCAGGGCTCTTGTACATGTTACGTTTAGATTATCTTAGAGCCATAACAAAATGTTTTTTTTTCTAAATGTTATTTATTGTTCTAAAGTTAAATATTAAGTGTTTTTATTTTTGTTTTAATTTTATAAATCATATACCTACATATGTATATATATTAAATAAAATAAAATACTCGGCAATATATTCTACGTCTACCTATACCCATTTTTTTCATCCATAGCTTGGTACTACAACATATTAAAATATGAACAAAATCTAGCCGTTTGTTTTCAAAATTTAAAAAATTAGTAATTTTTTTTTTTGGATTTTCATAATTTTTTAATATTATTATCCGCCTATAAATTATTCAACATCCTGCACGTATTTTATTTCTATATAAGTAAAAGAAAACTTAAGGCCTACTTTCCCACCAATAAAAATAAATAAAAAAGTTGATGGTTTTTAAGAAACAAGTGAAAACTCGAGACAATGCATAAAATCTCAAAGTAAGAAGTTGCCAACTTTAAAAGGCCATAACCCAAGAACTAGTCATAGGATTGTATTACGGCCATGGACACTTTTAATCAGGACCTCAAGTTCTAGAGAATACTAAAAATTCCCATAAGCTTTGTGCAGGGTCCTTTGTAATTATTGATGTATATGAATTATACCATATTTTTTAAATCAATTAACTACAAACTTGGTTTAATTATATTAAGCGTAATAATAGGAATACGGCATTAATTAAATGTAAGAATAATATACACGTTAAAATGAGATGTCTACTTTATCTTAAAATGAATAGCTCACTATTCTTGCTATAAATTATTTTTTATTCTTAGATTCAAGAAACCGTAATTTTATTATTTTAAGAATAAGCTAGTATTGTAATCAAGTTTTTTTTTTATAAATAGTAATACTAGCAGATACTTGAATTAAGCGTATTATTCTTTATAAATTTTGCTTTTTTTCCGTGTGTCTTTACCCAGCAACTTCGTTATACGTTTAGCATTGTCTGAAATTAAAAAAAACTTGTTCTGTTGAAACACGAAATTAAATTTCATACCCGACAACGAGTTCGTGAATTCAATTTTGACGTAATTTAAACGCGATATTTCGTTTCTCGTCGGCCGAGCCGACGATTATAACATGCAAATAATAAGTTTTTATTACCGTTCTCGTCTCGGAGGACACTTTACACGAATAGTTCTATTTGGGATTTTGTCGAGTCGAAATACAAAAGTATCCAGGGTTCAGGAGGTAGTGAGTTTTTTCAAATGTGTATAATTTTAACAAGTCGATTGGTTTTTTAATCGAATGTAATTTAAAACGAAATGGGTTTATGATTTATACAAATAAATATGCAAATTCAATAACAAAACAGCTCGACAGACTCCCAGAACTGAGATTTAAATAATATTGCAGTCATTGCAGACGCGATATATTTTGATTTTTTTTTTCAGCACGAAAAAAATCCACATTTTATAGCCATTCCGACTTTTTAATCATCTAATTTGTTAAAATCATTAATAGACAGTTACCCAAGTTATTACAAAGGAACACCTTATTTTAGGCCCAAGCCTATCCAATGAAACTTTAAAATAAATAAATGCGGGTTTGTAATGTGTTCGCGTATTTTAAAAATTCGTTACCCTTATCCCTTTGATTTTTTTAGGTGATTAGGTGAACCAGACCGTGTTTAGTTTATAATGCAGAATGATTCCTAAGTTGATACTTTTTTTAGCTATATATAGAAGGCATTAAAATAAACAACATTTTTAAATACCTTTTTAAAAAAACTTAAAAATAAGGTTCATACATTCATTTATTACACTATGGATCAAATACAGTTCTGCCTAACTTGCCCGTTGAATAACATTAAGAAAACTTCTGGGTGTAGGATAAGCCCGCAAGGGAAAGCGTTTTGCGTATAATCTCGAAGCAGCAGCCGCACTTTGACGACACTCACCCTAAATTAGCACAATATCTACTAGTTCATTGTTTTTAAATTTTACCATTTTCACCTATCACCAATTTGAAATTAACTTGCTTCAGAAAAACACACAGAAGCGGATTGTTCAACACTACATGTATGACTAATACTAATAAGAGATAAGAAAAACAACAGAAACTATAGCGGGCTATGTTTTGATAATTAGGCCCGCACTAAGATTTTGTACTTCTGTATCTCGCCTATTTTTAAGTTTTTTGAAAAAAGGTATTTGAAAATGTTGTTTATTTTAATGCCTTCTATGCACAGCTAAAAAAGAAGTATCAACTTAGGAATCACCCTATATTATTCAATAAGAATATTTATATATAGGTACCAAAAGCAGAAAATAAATTCCTTATTTTGTCCTTAAAAGACAACTGCAGTCATTGTTGTCAATACAATATCTACTTTCTATTTCGTTACAATTTCTTTCTGTACTATATGTACTAAAAACAATTCTGCTTTTTACGTAATAATAAAAATTGATTGATAAAATACAACCAACAATTTTTCTCTTGTAGTGTAGGATGTAAAAGTATGGCAGAACCCATAAAAACATCTTTATTTTATGTAAAGTCGGTTGGAATATAAAAAAATAGTTACGTTCGTTACTGTTCAGGTAATTTATACCATTTTTGAAAAAGCGGAAACAAAATTTAATTCTCAGCAAGACTGGTAGACGTATATTGGTTAAAAATATGCCATCGCATCGGTTCTTCGTGGGCGAGTAAATATGTTTTCGAGCGTGGAACGATGTTGCCCAGTGGCAGCACACAAGATAATGTATACTCCGCGGCACGAGTCTAGGGCTGGCAGAGAAATGCTTTCTTTGATGGGACAAACCTGCTTACACAAATATACTGTGTTTTTTTACCTTATTTTATAGAGTTGAAACTGAGAATTACGCACGCCTATGCCTCCACAGCTAAAACGCCATTTTCTATGTCTTTTACCCTCTGCCGCCTCAGGCGTTGTAGCTCTAGACTCGTGCCGCCGACTATATGTATGTAAATTGAGAAAACTCTTTAAAATTAGTAATTCCGATTTAGATGTTTAAACAGTGCAAACTACACACTTTTTAAGTAACTAATAAGAGGTTAACTTTAACATTATCTTTTTAATATCCGTTTCTATGTCAACTTCCATCTTTACCCACTCACTCACCCCTCCTAGTGACTTCTAAAAAACTTTCCGTTTGAAAACCTTGTTCAAAAAATCGGCCTTATGTTTGAAAGCACCTTCTCCTCCTATCTTCTAACCTTTTAACAAAAAACGTCTTCGCCGCGCGCCCTGAAAACATCTCCTATCAAAAGCGACTTCTAAAAAAAGGCAGTGGCGTTTCTACATATTGCTCCTTTAAAAAAAATTTCTTTCCTGATTGCACCCCTACCTTCTTTGGCATCTGGTTCCCCTAGTCCATCATTAAATATGACATCAAGACTGGTATGGTAATATCAAGAGGAATTAGTGACCTTGGCAAAAGATAACAGAGTAGGGGGTGCTAGGACATGAAAGTATTACAGTAAATGACAAAGCCGACGAATTTCATTCAACACATTCATAGGTCCAGAACCGTCACTCGGAATCCCAACGAGATGCCATCCATAAAACGATGGATCAGAAGGGAACATAACATCTATTGAAGTGGCAGACACCGATTACACCACAGTAAATCCTTCATTGAGAAACTAGACCCGAGGTTAACTAGGCAGTTAGCGATAAGTCGGAATCAACTGAGAATCCATGACACAACATGACTCTAAAAAAAAAAGGGGGAATAAAATAACACATTTCTAGGAGGTGCGCTATTACTCTTGACTAAAGGCCTTTTTACATTGGGTGCAATTGCAAGAAAAAATTGCCTGAAAGCATGCGCTTTGTCGACGTTTTAAACAGCTAATGCAGGTGTTAAATGGGAAAACGTGCATCAGCTGATTAAAACGTCGTCGAAGCGCATGCTTCCAGGCCATTTTTCTTGCAATTGCACCCAATGTAAAAAGGCCTTAACAATAATTATTGTTCAAACCCCTTCCTGAATCGAAGGTCCTCAGTGGAGTCGGCCTGGCAGCAAACGAAAAGCAAAAACCTGAAGGAACGAAAAGCAGAATGTCACTGGTTGAAAGAACTTTAGAAAATGAGAGGCGCTCGTTACGCGCGACAAAAATGATATTATAGGGCTCTTTTAAGAAAAGTGTGTCACAAAGAAAGGGGATAAAATCATTAGGGAGCGTTGTTGTGGTTTGTTGGTTCATTCGAAGAATGTTTTTGGCCTTTATCCAGGACCATTCTAAGTAATGGTATGGGACTGGCTTTATACGCGCTTTGATGTTATTTAAAAAGAAAATTGATTTTCTATTAGAGGATTATCTTCTATTCGTATTTTCTATATTAGGAATTGAGAAATTTACTATTAGTATTATTAAAATTTTAACCATCAGTTTGAGACAATGGCAATATATTTTTAGATTGTGAAATTATCGATAAATTGTATCACTATGCTAGTTACATAAAAGTTCGATTAAAACTTCGCTATTTACTGCACACAACACAAAGTACAACTGTGCCCAAAAACTTTATAATGTGTTTTAAGCAACTGGACATTAAAAATTATTTGTTTAATTAGAAAGACATTTAAATAGTGTTAAACTATAAAGCCAAGCGTGGATGAAGCGCCTGCCGCGGCCTGCCTGTACTGTTTGACGCATAGACTCGATTGGATCCGTAATTTTTTTACTGGAAACGTTAAGCACGTGGCCATCCGTCGCCATTTAAACCCGGTTGCGTTATTGCGAGGCGTTCAATGGCGTCCTCCCAACTCTGTACCTATTTAGACGACCGAAAAAAAATATATGGCATGTTTCTCTAGAATACCCAAGGAGTCGCCCATTTAAATATGTTGCTTCAATTCAATGACACCCTGTATTCATAATAACAGTATAAGCATATTATCTGAAATATAACATTGAAAAATTCCACCGATTTCCTTAACTAGAGGTTACCACGCTCACGGCGTAAATATTTTTGTAAATTCGAGGCAAGACTGTGCTTCAACAAAAAGTTACACACAACACTTCAAACAACCACATTCTTGTTGTTAAAACAAAATCCTCATTTCAATTTAATTTTTTTGAAAAATATTTTATTAATTAACAAAACAAATGTCCGCATAGCGGCTATTCAAAATGAAAATAAACACCATCGACGGGTAAGTTCATAAAGGGCACTAAAAAAACCAAACGAGCGAAAATTTGCAAGGCAAATTTTAGCGCTGGAATAAAACCTCAATTAGTAAACAATGTGGCAACGTGTGACCTAATGCGCTTTAGTGGTTTGTGTACATTTAATGTAATTGCCTGGGACGAATTACTTTTATTGCGAATGTCTTTTGGTTGGACTTTGGACCATTGCGAAAACGAAAATACTCGTTTATGTCAGCGACGGCTCGTGGGATTCAAAAAAAGTAAAGTATTTTTCTACTCCCACATGGATATTGCAGTGGCTTGCATGCAATATAGGCAAAAAGCATTGCCTACCCTGGAAACAATAAAACAAACAGAGACAATTTATTTTTATATATTACTTTTTATCCGTGTAATCCGACTTTGGCAATTTATCTCTACTTTAATATAATAAATAATAATATAGGACCGAAAAATTAATCCTATATCATTTCCACGAACGCATTATTTGCTTATTTATATCGTAAACTAGATCCCTGTATAAACATTCCGTAAGACCGATCTAAAAGCAAAGATCTTGCTGTACATTAGCGTTTTATGCAAAAGCAAAAGCACTGCTTTTGTACGAGTGGAAGCAAGCGATAGAGCCGGTAGGCAGTAGGGTAGAAAGAGATGTAACAAATAAACCTATCTCAACCTTCGACCTTCCTTCATCTATCAGTCCGCGCTAAGCAAGCACGAGTTTGGTAAGTGCATTGGTGCCAATCTTCAAGTTTTACCGTAGTTTGGAAAATACTTCGCTTTCTCAATATAAAATATGAAACACGCCTCTATAAGTTTTATTATTACTTAGTTTAGTTAAGATATTTTTAAAGCGATAACGGAAAAGGAATCGTAAAATAAGAAGCACTTTTGTGACAATTAATATAATTTTTTCTGATTGGTTCATAATGTTTAATAAAGAGTAAGCTTATAATATTTCTTATAATAATTATTAACCTCGTTTTTGGCAACATTGGTTCAATCAGGTGGATGATAGATTTTTTATTTATAATTAGTGTTTTCGGCCTTTTACTAGACTTCGCGCTGTCGGGTTTCGGGAAAAAAATTAATATAGAGGCGTTAATTGTTACTATTCCGGCTACTAGCGTGTCTGCAGAACGATCCTTGTCTGGATTAAAAATAATTCATACCTATTTACGAGACATACAGGGAGAGACACGCTTAATAACAATAATCTCTCTGGAGAGCGACTCTTGCAGGATTTAAAACGCAAAATCAATTTTTATGACGATGTTTTAAAATACTTTTACGTAAAGATCGCCGTGTTGAACTCATTTACGAATAATGTCGTTTTATTCTTCTTCTGCCAGTGTCCTTTCCACACACTTAAAAACATTTTGTGACACAATTTCAAATTTAGATGCTTGAATGCTACGAAAGGTAAGTTTTTGTCTTAAATGCAATTGTGATTAAAACAGCATTTCACGCCACTAGGATGTTGTTTGTTTCCTTTATAACCAAGTAACTGGATAAGAGACGCCTATCGCGTCGTGCTCAATTTACGTTCTCGTGCGATGAACATCATATCCAGTCGAGTTCAAACATAAAAAAAATGACATACAATGTTTAAAAGAACGAACTTCTTTGGTCGCAATTTTTTTAGGGTTAATACGTCTTAATTCCTCGTTTTTCATTTTCCAGAATCACAAAATCAAATCGTTTATCTACATTACTGGGTTCATCGATATCTTCGTCGTTTCGTATTTCTAAAGAGGAGAGACGGTCAGACGCCAGACAGGACATTATTCCGTTTATAAAAATCAATTAAAAACAGGCAGAATACAGAGATGGATTTTAAAAATATTCATTTACATACTTTTTCATTTAAGAAACGTTCGTAATGGGCTGTAGAATCTACGGGTGTAGTAATGGTGAATTTATGTCGAATATCCAGATTATGTGCCTCATTGCGAAATTTAAGTATGTTTGATGTAAGTGTTGTGGGCACTGGTTAAATAAAATTTCATTAATTGGAACCAGTAAGCGCCCTTCATCCTTACTCATAGTTTAGCAGATACACCGTTCTCTCTTCCTTCTTCCTCGTATGCCTTCAATCTGACGAACACAATAATTTTTGATGAGTTGAATTCGATATGAATCGGCAGCCGCCAGACAAGATCTATATACTGAATCAGAAAAATTAAAATGTGATAACACAATAAGTAGAGTCGCAAAGTTTTTCTCTAAGATTTTCATTTAATATGCTTTTTTGACCATAAATTAATTTAAGGTTAGCAAATGGTTTTTTAATGCAGACGTTAACATGTTCGATAAATCTTAGCTTTGTATCAATCACAAGTCCCCGATTCTTTGCTTTGTTAAAGTTCTAGGGTTACATTATCAATCTATAATAAACAAAAATACAGAGCTGTTTCAGGTCTTTCAAACAAAGGAACTCGGGACTTGATAAGTTTAATACTGGGACAGTGAGTGTTTAGTAATAATTATAATAATATTGGCTACTCTTTCTTTCCTAATGGGCAAAATATATACGAACACAAGTGTAATAAAATATCTCATTACTCATAAAAATACCTCCTTATTTACAATTCCCATGACGTAAAGCTTTCTAAATTTAAGCTTCTAAATAAATAAAGAATAATTATGCAAAACAACCTTTCTCTTATAATATTACCGCTTGATAATGGTACTATTACAATTCTTATACCCATTAATTCCTGTGCGAAGATTGGCCCAGATTAATGTGGAAAAAACCAGTACAATTCGGTGACTATAAAGAAAACATTAAGAATCCGTATAATTTCGTTTCTAGAAAAGTTCGGTAGTCCATCGATTTCACTATATTACTTTTCTATTCCACCCTTTCACCGGGTATCTTCTTGTTTCTCGTTCAATTTCGCAAGTAAACCATGTCGGGTTTTGCATTTCGATCTTTCGATTGTTTTGAAGACTATTAAAAGTTTTCAAACAATAAGTTCCATTCTCTCTGACATTATACCTCAGTGAGATTTCATTATTTATGATTCTGTAAATATTTAAATATAATTCAGTGACGGTGTGCTCCCGAGCGAATGGCTGCTTTCAACGTTTATTCCTATCCCGAAGAAACCAACATCTAAAAAGTGCGAAGAATATAGATCAATATGCTTGATGAGTCACATACTCTAAATATTCCTAAAAGTCATACATGTAAGAATTTACCCAAAACCAGAACAGGATATAGGCGATACGCAGTTCGGTTTCAGAAATGGCCTTGGTACTAGGGAAGCACTCTTTAGCTTGAACGTCCTGATTCAGAGAGCACGCGACGTAAACTGTGATGTATTTGCCTGTTTTATTGACTTTGAGAAGGCATTTGACAGGGTGAATCACAATAAACTGGTAGAGACCCTTCACCGGTCAGGTCTGGATGACAGAGATGTTCGCATTATTTCCAACCTCTACTGGCAACAAAAAGCTTTTATTAGGACTGGGGATGGGACATCGGAGGAGTTTGAGATTCGTCAGGGGGTTCGACAGGGATGCGTGCTGTCACCGCTGCTTTTCAATGCATATTCTGAAAGACTGTTCAGAGACGCAATAGGGGAGGCCGAGGACGGTATCCTGATGAATGGTGTTCTCATTAATAACTTGAGGTACGCGGACGACACTGTTTTGCTTGCTGACACAGCTGAGGGCTTACAAAGATTGCTGGTGAAAGTAGCAGAGGTCTGCGAGGCATACAACATGCGCCTAAATACAGAGAAAACTAAGGTTATGACAATAAGCAAAGATGTGAACAATGATGACTTCTTTCAAGTTAATGGCTCCCAGATCCAAACGGTGCCATCTGTTAAGTATTTAGGCGTACATCTGAATGAAAACTGGGACCAGTCTAGGGAAATCATAATAAGAATCGAGAGAGCGCGTGCTTCTTTTAATAAAATGAGGACCTTGCTATGCAACATGAAGCTTAACCTCCAACTACGCACGCGCATCCTGAAGTGTTACGTGTTCACCACTTTAATGTACGGTGTTGAGGCATGGACTCTGACTGACGCTGCCTGTAAGCGCCTAGAAGCGTTTGAGATGTGGTGCTATCGACGAATGCTTCGAATATCCTGGACACACCACGTAACAAATGCGACAGTTCTCCAACGTAGGACCAAAGGAACAGAAGTGATGAGGACGGTCAAAGAAAGAAAATGCTCATACTTCGGTCATATAATGCGTAACGATAAGTATGGCATTCTGCAGCTTATTATGCAGGGTAAGATAGATGGCAAGGGAGGACCCGGAAGACGCAGAATATCATGGCTTCGCAATTTGAGACAATGGACCGGAAGAACATCTGCCGATTTGTTCCGAGCTGCAGTCGACAAGATTAAATGGGCCAGAATGATCGCCAACGTCCACTGAGGATATGGCACAACAAGAAGAAGAAGACGATTTAGACAGTTAAGTTTAAAATCATAAGTTGAAAAACGGATGAACTGAATTAATGAAGATTGGTAACAATCTGGTTGTTTTTGGGTAATAAAATGAGTTTCCAATCAAGCAGTGTTTCCTTAACCAACTAGCACTATTAGATTATACACCTTCAATTTATGAGGACCAGAGAGGACCCTTTCACTGAACTTCCGAAGCTTTTAGAACAGCATTTAAATCGGCATTAATCTTATCATTACTAATTAAAATTTCATTGGATTTAAACAAAAGATAAATTTGAGTATCGTCCGCATAATAATGGACATTTCAGTGTTTTATATTGTTACCAACTGCGACGTATACAAAGAAAAAAGTACCGGCTCCAAGATTGAACCTTGAATGACACCATATTGTCGTCTCCTTGACTTTGACAATTTTTTATTTACACTTTGTCACACTCTGTCTTCTATTTCTCAAATATTTCTTAACACGAATTTTCCCGAAAACCAAGATAGACAAAACCGTAGGATTTAGTTTATCAAAAGCCTTTGCGTGATCTAAAAGGACAAGTATTGTCAGTTCCCCGCGTTCGGTGGCCTCGAAGATATCGTCTATAACCTGTAATAAAGCTGTGGCACAACTAAAATTCTTCCGAAAGCCAGATTGTGCCGCGGGCAAAATATAGCACTGATCCACATAATTTTTAATTTATTATTTTTATTATTAAAATTTTTCTCAAGTTACCGATAAATTTGTAAAAATAAAAAAAATATTTTTAAGTGTAATTTCACTTTAGAACATAGTTTTGTATACTGAACAACTTTTCATAATTACAGTTTTCGAGATTGTCAGAAATAAAGGTACTTACTCTTGTACCAAGTTCAGTTTTTTTGACAAACCTCATATACGCCTAAAAAATGTAACATCTGATGGTTGCATTTTATATTTTGGACCATGCAGAACTTTTTGTAAAAAATAACTTTTTTTCGTAAAATTAATAATAGAATAGTTTTCCGTATGGCTACAACTTAAGTATATACATACTATATACAGGGTGCTACAAATTCGTGTGCGTACAAGGGGAACTCGAAAACGGTAAGAGATAGGAAGATGGTTAAATTGAGGCAAAGTTGTGTATTTTGGGGCTTAATAATTTGATAAAAGAAAATTGTAAATATTCCGAATAACTTCGAAGATATCCGAGAAAAACCGAAATTTTTTATTTTTTGCACCTTCATTTTTGACTTAGAAAAAAAACAAAAAACACTTTCCCGTCATTCTACAAGATGGTGTTATTTGTTTTCAAATTGGACGTTTCGTTCTTTAGATACTAACCTCAATTAATTTTTTTTAAATACAGACCTGGAATTTTTAAAACAGTTTTAAAAACTTTCAAGCTTTGAAAATTTAATATAATTTAAAGGTTTTAAAATTTTAACGTTTTTGTCATAAAATAACACATCACTAGTATTTCAAATTATCCTTTCTTTACCATTACGGCCCTGGCAATTATTTTTAGGATTACTTAAATATTAAAATTACATTACAGGAAGTTATGGTGTTTAGGCCGTTTATTTTTTCAAAAAGATTTACCGTCACAATACTCTGGGAAGTAAGTTTTTAGGGGCATGAGAAGTAATTCTATTTTTTATTAGTATTTTATTTATTTTATTACTATAACGTATATCGTTCATAGACTGAAATACTGTAAAACAGAAAAATAAATTATGCTCCCTAGTGAAGAAAAGGTAACTGGAGTGTTAGTCTAGTTACGTTACTGTGATGCGCTTATGTTTGTTTTAAAAACAATTTAAATTTTTTTTTACTATTTAGAAAACCTGATGATGCTAGTTTCAGGCAAAACATGTAACAAAAATAAACAGACGGAAAAATATTTGAGGCCGAGACTTTGGGTCTCTTTTCTTAATATCAAATATCAGGCCTCTTTGAGTAAAAATGGATGGATTTTTCAAATAAGAAATATTTTGTTTTTGTTGGTCTAAATGTTCAGGACCGTACTAAAATTAAAAAGATAATTTTAAAAATGTGTTATTAGATGACAAAACGTTACAATTTCAAAAACTTGTACACCGTATTAAATTTCTTAAGCTTAGAAATCCCTAAAACTGTAATTAAAATTCCAGGACCGCATTTAAAAAAATTGACTTGGGGCTGATAATTAAAGAACGAAACGTCGAATTTTTCATTTTTTTTCCAAGTCAAAAATAAAAGCGCAAAAAATTAAAAACCAAAACTGTAAATTTCATTTTTTTTTCGAATATCTCTGAAAGCATTCGAAATAATTAGATTTTTTTTTCACCAAATTATTAAGCCCTAAAATACGCAACTTTGCCTCAATTTAACCAGCTTCGTATCTCTTATCGTTCTCGAGATCCCCTTGTACGCACGTGAATTTGTAGCACCCTGTATAGATATAATTTCGCATGGAACTGTTAATATTAAAAAATAATTTCGAAACATTGGTCGGATGCTCTTAAATGTTGTCACTGCTGTGCTTAAACTACCTAAGAGGATTTCGCGACATAAGTAGTCTGGAACCGATAAAATTAGCAACAAATTTTCCACGCTCGAGCGGAACTGCGCCAAAGTGCAATATCTTTCCGGGAAATTACATCCCACTTTGTTCGTAGGTTAACCGTAAATTTCGGGGAACATATTGTTCAAGAACTAATATCCTGTACAGGAATTTACGGGAATCTAGCACCGTTCTATATGAAAGTATTACTCACATAAATCTGCTGCCTCCGTGAAAGGATAGTAGCTTTGACTTGTCACTTTTTAAATTCTGATAGAATTTATTATGCATTTTAATATTAAATTTGGTCTTGAAGAGCAGATTGTTAATTAGCTACTTACTAACAATAAAACAGAATTCTTTTTTCTGAAAGCGATCTAAAATGTCAACTTCTCGGCATAATTACAGGTCTCAAAATACCCTATTCTAGTATTTTAGTCTTTTTCTATTTTAAATTTTTTTTGTATAACAAAATTTTGTTATCCGTGTCCGCCGTTGTCGAGAAAGCGCCGCAAGCGAAAAATTTTCAGGGCCACGCCCAAAGTTCGATGAAAATTCACCTAACTACTATCGAAATTAAATTATTAAATTTTAACATTAGGACTCTAACCAGCGTTTTTCGGGCTCGGTTTTTCATGATTAAAAATAAAGTAAATACCGCTCACCACGCGAAAAATGATGATTTTTTCAGAAATCATGTATTTTAGGAACGTAGATCCATTATCAGTATTTGGTGCAAATGCTTAGGTTTTTAAATACTCCTTTTTGTGCCGTTTTATATATTCATAATAATGCATTCTCGTTTCTTCCGCACTATTTTTTTTTATTATCACACTTCTTCCATAAAATTTCCATTAAAATGTGTACTTTAATTTTTTTTTTTTAAATAAATACCTAATTGTTTTTGTTGTAAAATATTTTATTGCATTGGGTTATATTTTTGTTGATTAAAATAGCTCTAAAAAAGGGAAAACGGAACAGACATGTATATAATAGAAAAATACTATAAAATATTATTCTTTATATAGTCGGATCTGGTCTTATCGTGCGGGTCATACGATTCAAGAAAGACATACTCTCAGTTTTTGTTTTCTTTACTTGCGTTTAATTTTACCCTCTAAATAAAATACGTAAGATAAATGAGACCGACTTATTTCATTTTGACATGAAAAAAAAGGATATATTATATGTATTTACTTTCCAGCGATTCTAAAAAAGCTTATAATAGCACCAGCTACGTTTTATTTTAAATATGCCAGTTTTGTGACTTTGACAGTTTGTGACAAAATGAAACAATTTTCTGGGGTTTTGCATCCCCAATCAAAAAAAAAGGTACTTAATCTGATAAACTATTTCGAAAATGAAAGAAAAGGTGGAAATTCGTCAACCAATATTCAGGAAACAGTAGCCAAAGCACTGGGAATTAGTTTAAGGACTGTGCAGAAAATTGTGCATGATACAAAACATAACATAATACCCAAGAATACTAAAAAGTATAAACGAAGAAAGCCAAAGACTGAGGATGTAAGCGAAAATATTAAAAATGGAGTTCGAAATGTGATTTACGATTTATACAAATCAAAAACCAACTCTTCCAGTTTTACAAAAAACATTAAAAATTCGGGGTGTTTTGGAAATTAGACTTGAAGCGTTATCAAAATTATTAAAAAATTTAGGTTTTCGCTATAAAAAATACTGTAACCGAAGATTTTTATGTGAGCAGCCACAGATAGTGAGTCAGCGTGTTCAGTTTTTAAAAAAATATACGGACAATAGCAAATCGAAATTTAGAAAAGTGGTATTTTTAGACGAAACGTGGATATTTTCGAATGGAAGTGGTTCAAAATCTTGGCAAGATGAACCTGTAAAAAGTGTTAAAAGGAAAAAGGACAACGGCAACCCCCCTAAATAAGCCACTTCATTGACCTATCATTCCTCTGTGTCAAATGATTGGTCTCCTCTCAGAGATTTTATTAAAAGGCTACAACAGGCCTCAACAGATTAAAATATTTGATTAATAATATTACCAACTTTTGAAAAAATGAAAAAACAGTTTCATAATAGCCTTATTATGATACTGAAAACGATGTCGTAATAAATTTGATATGAAACGAAATTCGAAAGAGAACATTTATAGCCTGAATCCGTAACTTCCACAATCTTTCCAGTAATTAACACGTAACAATTTTATTTTTCCCACCGGCCAAAATCACTTTTCTCTAATTATCTGGCCAATGACGAATAAATACACCAAACGACTCTTCGAAAATTGAGCCTCATTCTTCCTGTACTTGATTAGGTTTTATGGGGGCCACCCTAATGGCCTTTTCCTACACATGGCTTCAATCTTATTAGCGTCCGCGGACGTGACTTCTCAGCAACATCGATCGCTTTTTGTTTTTTCACTTCGTCTTGGTGTTAAAGAGTTTTAGCAGGATTTTTTGTACGGTAATCGCTAGAAAAGTTTTAGAGTATTCATGATCTAAAAAACTTAAAAAGCGTGTGTGTCCATTATGGACAGGATTGATAAAAATCATGATTTTTTTTATTTTTTTTTTATTTTACCAGCTTTTACAAATATGATTATTTTTAAATATTTCTAATTGCTTATATTTTGTTTTGTTAAGTAAACAAATATTCTTAGGCAGTAATAGTACAGATACGAAGCAAAACTGTAGAAGTTTTAACTTTAAACATGCAAATTTCGTTCGCGTAGTTAAACTTAAGTATAACCGGAAGTGATAAAAACGTCAAAATATTATATTTTAAAAGCTCAAAGCCAATTATGCCTGCTATCAAATTTTTAGAAAAATAAGCCTACTCGTTTCCGAGATCTTCTAATAGGCCCCTCAACGTGAATCACCCTGTATATGAACCTAAGTATGCAATAAAACACTGGGTGTTGAAAAATATTTTTCTGAAATGCACTTAGTTCGTATAGAAGCTTGACGCACTATTGTAGGACCCTGTATATAGATATAATAATTTTGCATGGAGCTGGTAACTTTCTGTGTAGTTATTTATTTATTTATTTATTTATTTATTTATTTATTTAGACAAACAAGGTCACTCAACAGACTGCTTGGAGCAGACCAATTATAGAGTGACACGGATTACAAAAAGAAATTTACAAAGTTCGGTATAAGTACACAATAAGTTTAACTAAAGAATAAAAGGCTATTCTGTACATTCAAATAATAAATCCAAAAACAAATTATAAAGCTAAAGATACGCGAGTGATAGCAATGCACTCCCTAATCAAAGGATAATAGATATTTTCTTTCTGATAAGTTTTTTAAAGGTACATAAGTTAGTGTTAAACAGGTCAATGCCTCTATCACCCGTTACAAGATAGTTGTATGTTCTCATACAACGTATGAGAGGAGAGTTAGAAAGGTAATTAGTTGTAAAAGTAGGGACACTAAAAGTTAGCCTGTTCCGAAGTGTGTATGGGTTAGCATTAAAAAGTACATAGTTTACGCAAAATTCAGAGTCGATGAGGTTATTTACTACCTTATAAACAAAGAAAATATCAAAACACTGCCTTCTGGACCTCAGCGATTGCAATCTATAAAATAACAAATTCTCGTTATACGAGTAAAAGTGCCGTTGTCTATTGTAACGAAAATTAAGAGCATTGATAAACTTTTTTTGGACACTTTCAATTCGATCAATATATTTGTGATACATCGGATTCCAGACTGTTGACGAGTACTCCAGAGTACTTCTTACCATGCTGCAATATAAAGTAATTAACGATGCAGGGCTCTTAAAGCCTTCAGTAGTTCTTAGGATAAATCCTAAAAGGCGCAACGCTTTCCGAATAATAGCCTCTATGTGAGACTCGAACAACAGTTTGGAGTCCAAGGTAACACCCAAATCTTTAACCACATTAACACGTTTTAATTGTGTATTATTTAAGCTCAAATCTATATTTGGATTTCTTGAGAGGTCCAACTTGGAAAAAACAATGTAGTGACACTTATCAACATTTAGATGCAGACGATTCAGTGTGCAGTATTCAAAAAATCTGTTAATGTCCCCCTGCAGTTTCACTAAATCCAAAGGCGAATTAATGATAGTTGAAATCTTAAAGTCGTCAGCATATAAGGAATACACACTGTTCGAGTCCAGAAAACAAGTCTCTATGTCATACAAAAATAATACAAAAAGCAGGGGACCCAAGTGTGAACCCTGCGGAACTCCAGAGGTCACATCCAAGCAGACCGACCTTGCTCCATTAATAGCTACATACTGAGTTCTATTTTGCAAATAATTTTTTAAGAGATCGAGAAGCCAGCCCTGCACACCGAAGTTTCCAAGTTTAATAATAATAATAATAATAATAATAAACTCTTTATTTTGAAAGTATGCAGCATACAATAAAATAGTGTCACAAAAAAAAAACAAACAAAGGTATTATTTCTCAATTCAAATTTAAATGCCTATAAAATTCATCTACTGTATATGGTTCTACATCTACAATAAGCCTAAAGATAGACCTTTTCAGTTTCTTTAGATTATTAATTTGCTTTATATGGTTTGGTAGAGCATTATATAACTTAATACACTGATAATAGGCTCCCTTTTCATATAAAGTCAATCTATGCCTGGGATAGATATAATTTAGTGTTCGAGTAGGGTATTTCTTTTGTGCCTCGCTATTTTCAAAAATGTTTTTATTTCTAAAGAAGAACAATACACACTCCTGTATGTAAATTCCAGACACAGTCAAAAGTCCCTGCTGTTTAAATTTACCTCTACATGAATCTCGCGGTCTTAAATTAAGAATTACCCTTAACGCCCTTTTTTGACAACAAAAGACTCTTGTTATGTCTTTGGCACTTCCATACATTACTAGCCCATATCTTATTCTAGATTCAAAGTTAGAGTAATATACCATTTTTCTAGTTTCTAAATTAACATATTTACTTAATATTCTAAGGGTGTAACATACAGCATTTAACTTTGTTACAACATATTGGACATGACTACCCCAGGACATTTTACTATCCAGAAACATACCTAAAACTTTAGTATTTTCCTTTAATTCAATATTACTGTTATTAATGGTTATAGTTTCTGGATTTTCCAGAGTGGATCGGTTAGTCTTAAACATGGTGATACCTGTCTTTGATTTGTTTAAAATCAGTTTATTTTTAACAAACCAATTATTTACTTCAAACATAAATTGTTGAACATTCCGCTCAAGAAACGCAAGATTCTTATATATCACTAAAATATTTGTATCATCTGCATAGTTGGTAACTTTAATATTTTGTTGTATCCTGGAAATTTCACCAATATTATTCACATATATGATAAATAGAATTGGCCCTATGACACTACCCTGTGGTATTCCTACTGTAATAGGTCTACTTGTTGAAAACACTTTGTCTCCTCCTTTACCTATCATTACCCTTTGTTCTCTTCCAAATAAGTAAGATTTAATCCATTCTAAGGTCCTTCCTCGTATACCATAAAGGTATAACTTTTTAAAAAGAATTTCATAATTTAAAGTGTCATATGCTTTTGACAGATCAAGGAATAGGCCTAACGGAATCTCATCACTCTCTAAAGTTTCCAAGATATTTGTTGTGAATTCAAATAATGCTGTTTGTGTTGACTTACTTGCAATAAAACCATGTTGTGTTATATTTAAAATGTTGTTTTCTACCATAAATTTCATGACCCTATGACATATTACGCGTTCAAATATCTTGGAAAAGGATGGAAGTAAACTGATAGGACGGTAATTTTCGATGTTGGTATCATCACCTTTTTTAAAAATAGGTACAACCAACGCATGTTTCAACTGTTCAGGAAATATTCCAAATTTCATAGAGTTATTAATTATATACACGAGAGGCTTTAAAATTACCGATATCACCGATTTTATTATATTATTAGATATTTCATCATATCCACAGCTACATTTGTTTTTTAGTCGTTTCACTATATCTAATATTTCCTGATCGTTAGTTAATTCTAATTCTATATTTAGTGGATTATGCTCTATATTTGAACTAAAAGGTAAGTTTTCTGCATCAGCCAATAATCTTGGTGCGACATTCACGAGAAATGCATTAAAGTTATCAGCCACTGTTTTTCTATCACCCTTAATGTTAATTTCTTTGACAGCCGACTTGCCTTTTATTTCATTTACTATGTTCCAGGCGGATTTACTCTTATTATCTGAATTTTTTAACTTTTCTGTGAAGCGCTTTTTCTTATGATCTTTTAATAACTTATCGTATATTTTCTTTTTCTCAGTGTATAACTGCCTATATCTATTATTTACATTCTTCATTATGTACAATATATCTAGTTGATTTTTACACTCCTTTATCTCGGGATCATTTTGTAGGTACTTGGATTTATTTAGATTTCTAGAAGGAAGTTTTCGAATAGTAAATTTTTCATTGAATATGTTTAAAAATACTTTCATGAATGTAGCCCATTGTTCATTGACTAAGGATCCATCTATTCCATAGACTATCTGCCAATCCACCTGTTCAAGGGCATTCTTAAATTTATTTTTATTATTAGCGTTAATTATTCTTTTTTGGAAAAATACGTTATTTTGATTTTCAATATGGGCTGTTAATTTTTGCGCGGTATGATCCGAAATAAAGGAGTGTAGTACCTGGGAAGTCATGTTACCCTCAAAATTTGTAAGTATATTATCAATGCATGTTGCACTTGTATCAGTAAACCTAGTGTTTTCAAATATGGTATGGGAAACATTAAATGAATTTAGAATTGAAATTAAATCCGTGCTATTTTTACTGTTCGATAAAAAGTTTATATTAAAATCTCCACAAATAAATATAATGTTATTAGGGTTGCTGATACACGTCGTTAGTAATTCCTCTATTTTATTTAAAAATACTTGGTAGTCACCATTAGGGGGGCGATAGATGGAAATTATAATGACTTTCGCCTGTTTCAGTTTTAATTCACAACCACATAATTCAATATTGAATTCTTCACTTATTCCGTTAATATCTAATCTTGACTGGTATTGAATTTCTTTCTTAACATATATTGCACTGCCACCATGTTTGTTTTCCATTTGCCTACAGAAACTATTCGCTAATGTGAAACCCTTAATTCCGTAATTTAGCAATTGTTCTTGTGTTTTCCAGTGTTCTGTTACGCATAGTACATCACAATCCTGTCCACCTAGGAAGTCCTCTATAAGATCGACAGCGTTTCCAATGGATTGTAAATTTTGATGGATGACAGAAATTTGATTGGTTTTACCTTTGTCATTACTCGATATTCCCATGTTAATGTTCTTCTCATGGTTGGTGTCAGATGCTTTTAAAAATTTTCTTGGTCTTGGTAGTTTGTTTGCCGCCTGATTCGATCTAATTTCCTTTGGTAGGTGGGACAGTTTGGGTCTCTGGCAGAGTGTTTTACATTATGGTAACCTAGCTTACTACAATTTGGGCAACATCGTTCCGGGGCTTCACAGTCCTTGGAGGAATGTTCTTCCTTACATTTATGACAACACTCCTTATTCTTGCAAAATTTCGCAACATGACCGAATTGACTACACTTAAAACATATTGCTACAGGTACATACTCTTTTACATAAACCATCAGTAAATCAAAATTAATTTTCTGTTTTTTTAGAAACCATTTTGATATTGCAGGAGGTGCTTGTATTATCCAGTTTTCTTTAAGCTGATTTCTACATTCCTTTCTAGTTATTACCTTTATATTTAATGTTTCTGCAGGTGCTATATTATTCACTTCTGGATTCTGTCTTAATAGTTCTTCTATAAACTCACTTTCACTATATCCCTTTTCGATACCAGTAAGCATGAACATAGGGTCCGTATTCCCAAGCGTTTTTATATTCATTTCTTTATTATTCTCTAGAACTTGCAATAATTTGGTTTGTTGACTTCTTGTATGACTTTCTATAATGACTGATCCACTCTTCAGTGGGATAATATTTTTAAAACCACCGTCGGTGTCCTTACCCATGACATTTTTCTTGATTTCTTTAATCACTGCTTTAGAATCCATGTTATCTTGTATTTTTATTAAAGTTTCTAACCTTTTTGTAGTACTGGGAGGTGTTGTCCATGCTATAGGCGTGTTTGTTATTTTAGGCGTTTCAGGCGGTATAGTTGCGATTGCGGCATATGTTTTTTTATTATTTTGGTTCTCTTGGGATTTTAATTTGTGTTTCAGGTCTATATTTTCTTTCTCCAACTGTCCGATCTGATATGCCATTCGCGTCAGCTGTTTATGAATAGCATAACATGCCTCCTTAATATTAGTTTGTTCACAGCTTGTAAAGGTAGATTCGCCAAACAATTCACGGTTTGTTGCATCTTGTATTGTGTCTAGTGCATCTAAGACGCATTCTATCATTGATACAGGTTCTGGTAGTTTACTTTCGTCTGTATTCATGGATTTTTTACTCTTGTTCCTATTTTCTCCTGCAATTTCAATATTTTTTTCATTATTGTGTTCCCTAGTTATTATTTCTCCAGCGCATGAGTGGCTTCTTGGTTTTTTCTGAATATGTTCATCATCATCTCTAGGTGGTGTTCTGCTAAGGGCTTTCCTGGCTTTGAATACTTTTGGGATATCTGGGGGTTTCTTACTATCCATGCTACGCCTTTATTTCCAACTCTGTGTCTAAAACTAGCAGACACATAGGCTTTAATTTGGAACGCAGCTATTCGTAGGAATGTAAACAACGAGCTGTTATAGGTTATACCGACAGTGAAGAAAACCCCATTTACATACGATAAACGTAATTTTTTAGATCACTTACTCCGGAAATTCAACTTGGTTTAATTGTGGATGGGTATTCACGACAAAGTATAAATTAGTTTGCACAAAAATACATTGAAAACGGAATTTATGAACAACACAAATTATACACAGCCAAAGTGGGGTGATCGACCTTGTCGAAGGCTTTGGAAAAGTCGGTGTAAGCAGCGCAGACATCACGACCATTCTCCATTGCCTCGTAGGTTCTCTGAATAAAGGGAACGATGTTGGTCAGAATGGATCGACCCCTGTAAAAACCATGCTGATTAATGTCGATTTTTCTTTTAATTTGAAAAAACAGGAGCTCCAAAATAACAGACTCGAAAATTTTTCCAAAGTGACACAGTAGAGAGATCGGCCGATAATTTTCAACATTATTTTTATTTCCGGTTTTATGAATTGGGACGATCTGTGCAACCTTCCATTTTTTTGGAAAAATTCCCAGAGACAAACACTTATTAAATAACTTGTATAATGGTTTACTTAGGCTAGGGCAAGACTTCAAAAATATCGATGGAATCCCGTCAGGGCCAGGTCCCTTCTTAGGGTCGAGACCCTTTAAAGTTTTTTCGATAATCGAATGCGGAATATAGTTCACTGTGAAAGAGTCCAGTGGTTCGGCTACATTAACCAAACATGGAACATTCGATTTCTCATACACACTACCAAAATATTCCTGAAACAAATTAGCAATTTCTATATCATTTGAAGCGGAAGAAACACCAAAATTCATTTTTTTGGGTAGGGATTTACAATTTTTTTTGTTATTTAAAAAAGACCAAAAACTTTTAGTATCATTTTTCAAGTTATTTTCAGTAATTTGAATATATCTTTTATAGTCATTTTTTACAGAAATTTTTACCTTTTTTCGAAGGTCCGAAAAAACAATATAATCACCATTATTGTGAAAGGTTTTCCACCTTCTATGAGCTTTATCCTTATCTGTGATATATTTCAAAGTTGTTTTTGAGAACCATAATGGGTGAGAAGATTTTTTAATCTTAACCTTTGGAATATTATTATGAATAATGTCCTCTAAAATATTATAAAAGCTTTCCACATCTTTATCGATGTCACTGGACTGAAATGATCCTTCCCAGTTGTGATTATTTATCAAGCTATCAATAATTGTATAATCAATATTGTTAAATTTGAATTTTTCGTAAGAATTACTGGTCAAGTTTCTAATGCAGCACAAATTTAAAACTATATCTAATGAATAATGGTGAATATCTTCCTGAACAAACGGAACAATACACTTTTTTACGTTAACATTACCAAAATTAGTTAGTAAAAGATCTAGGATTTTATTGTTCTGATTTACTACGTGGTTGAATTGTTTAAGACCACTTAAGAAGAAGAAATCTGAAAAGGAGCGACTCAGCGTATCTGCAACATTGAGGGGCTGCAAGTCCTGATTATTTAAATTTAATTTCCACTGTATATTACTCAAATTAAAATCGCCGATAAATAAGAAACTATGGTTCTTATGCTTAGAAAATATACGTTCCAGCTTTTGAAGAAAAGCTATGTAATTGTTTAAGGTCGCGTGTGGTGGAATATATACTGTACAAATATACAGGGACTTACCTCCCCCCAGCGCGACAGACACCCATAAATCCTCTATTACTGTATTTTCATTACACCACCTCGGAACAGACTCAGCTAGAATAGTATCACGAACCCCTATTATTACACCTCCGCCATCACTTTTTCCACTAAACACTGGATTTCTATCCAAACGAAAGACGTTATAATTTTCAGGAAATAACTCAGAAGACAAGACCTCCTCCTTAAGCCAGGATTCCGTAATGCAAATGACGTCATAACTGCTCGCACTAACCGATTGGAAAAACTCCGCACACTTGGACCTTAACCCTCTAGTATTTTGATAATAAACCGAAAAATCGTTTTTAACAAGCACTTTGAGGTAGACTTTTCCTCATCAATGTGATAAGAATATTTATGATCAGTTGCCAGTTTAATATCAGGCAACTAAATTTAATAAAAAAAAACGTTGAAAATGTCATCGTGGGCAGCAAGATGAAATAAATAAGCTTCACCCAAAAAAAAGAGAAGAACTATTAATTTCGCAGCGTGGATTGTGCGTGAATGATTACCAAAAATTACAGGGGACTTTTCCTTATCGAAATTCGAGCGTTGGCACGCCAACAAGGCTTTTCAAAGGCCTTCGATATTAAAAGAAAAAGGGAAATGCCTGGTCAGTTAATAAATTGGTGTACGATCACCTTGCGGAAAATAAAAACGTGATAAGGTTTATTGATTGGACATGGAACCAGGGGATTCATAAATCCCCTTCGTCAGCAGAGGGAATGAAGTAAAAACACATATTCGTTCATCAGTTTGCCGAAAAGATGATTTTTTAAACAAAATATTTATTAGGATATCTCGTCATCAAGCAGTTTCAAACTCAATTGGAAATGGAGAATTAATTTCATTCTAATAAATATAAGTTTTATTAAAAAAAAATAAAGGTGATACAGATAGCATTTTTATGATCCGCCTTGTATAATATAGTTTTTCTAAAACAAATGCATTCCAAATTTAATATTTATTTCTTATTTAGCATTAAAAATAAGGGTAGCCTCGTGTAAGGTTGTCTACTCTAAGAATTTGTAGTTTTCGAAATATTGCCAATTTATATTTTTATATGACGATTTTGCAGCGGATTTTAAGTTCAGTTACTCCTAGTTTTGTACAATTTAAGCGCCCCGGCATGATTATTTATAATTGTCAAATGGCAAGTGACAGCTTCATAGATTTCTTTAGCATTTAACTATTTTTCAATGCCGTCATAGGCAACTAGAAGTAACTGAACTTAAAATCTGCAGCAAAATCGCTATATAAAAATATTAAATAGGCAATATTTCGAAAGCTTAACATTTTTGGGATATACAAACTTACCCTTATTTTTAATGCTAATTAAGGGGAGTTTTTGAAAATATTATCGGGGCATCATTTGTTATTTTAATGGAAAATAAGAAATTACCATGAATAGCTGTAATATTTCTATTTTTATGTTTTACATAGCGCATGATATAAGTTAAACATTTTTTGAAAAAAAAAATAGATAACATCCGCCAACCTAGAAGTTCTTGCGAAGTTAGTAAAATTTTTGTGCTCAATTTTCAATTAGACTAGCCAGGAAACGTATCCGCATTTTACACTAATATGAGAGTATCTTAAAGCACATTTTGACTGATTATAATCGATTCAGTGTAAAAAGACTAACTAAATGTAACGTTACAACCTTGCAGGCTTGTATAGAGCTTCCTGCTTTATTTCACATCATTCCTTATACTCTGCGAAAGGGAAATATAATCCGGAATATTACCCCCCATAAACCACATACAGGTGAAAATTTTCCGAGGTCGTTAATTTCCTACGTGTTTTTCTTTTTACGAGCCAACTTTCCGGCTGCCGAATGAAATATGCGCTGGTAAATCTGCCCGCAAAACGTAGAATTGCATACGTCATTATTTGCGCTGTCGCGAAAACACGGCTTCGTTGAAATTATGCTTATTATTATGACAATTAAGCTGGTATTTAATTAGGACTTGCTGGCCCCGTTGAAAGGGAAGGCGGATAATTCACCTTTTATAGTTGGTTGTTAGGAAAATATTTAGTTTAAAATTTAAAGATGAGTTCGTCATTTTCCTCAATAAGTTTTTAAAGAGGGAGGGTGGGGGAGAAAGTGAAAAATCTAAATATCTCTGAGCAGTGGTACAACCAGAAAATATGTTCTTCGGGGGGGGGGGGAGATCTCAGTGGGCGTAACTGGAGGTAGGGGCAGTCGGAACTACATGTATTTTGATTGATTTTGTAACCCATTCTCATGGTTGGATTAAATTTGGTTTTGTAAATGTTTTTTTTTTCATTTTATATTTGTGAAAAATATGAATGTTGTCTTTCAATTCAAAATGTTCACATAATATGACGTATAGGCATGTAGAACTTTAACCAGAGGTTTTCGGGTTCGGTTTTTATGTTTAAAGATAAAGTTCATTACGATGGTTTTTCAATTAAAATTGTTTACTTTAATTTTTTTAGAAACTCTGTTTTTACAATTTAATTTTTGTTTTTAAAAAGAAATAAAGGAGACTGATGGTGGTCATTTGTTTTGGTTGGAAACATATTTTATTGCATTTATTTATATTTTTGTTGATTTTAAATAGCTCTAAAAAAGTGAAAACGGGACAAAAAGTATATAATAGAAAAATGCTATAAAATATTATTCTTTTTACTCGTTTTTCTTTTAAATTGCATCACAAACTAATAACTAAGACGATATGCGTCCGAAACCTTCATCTCTATACAAAACAGGACTTTTAGAAGGAAAATTATAAAAACTAACCGTTGCCAACAAGAACTGCTTCGTAATCTAAGCCAGAAATATATTATTCCCTATAAAATCATTAATTTTTGCATGGTGAGCGTGTAATAGATAAGTATGTACCAAAACGCAAATAAATACAGGGTGATTCCTAAGTTGATACTTATTTTTTTAGCTGTGTATAGAAGGCATTAAAATAAATAACATTTTCAAATACCATACAATTTTATTACATAAAAGTACACGTTGATTTGTTAGCCAGTTTTTGTCAACCACCAAAATCCCACTAACCGCTATTTCAAACGCGAATTTGGTAAAAATCTGTTTCATATTCAGCGGCAAATATCATTCCTGCTAGCGAACCGAAAATCAGCTTTCCATAGTAAGCGAATGCCAAGATATTAGCATTTGAAAATTCGAATAGCGAGATTTTGCTGGTTGACTAAAACTAGCTATTTACACACATTTTTTCTCTATATGACCACCAATTCATCGTTTCTAGTACTTTTCATTACCCTTAATGTGAATTTCCAAAAAATGAAAATGTATCCTGACATGGCAACGTAGATTCTACGTTTAGTTCTCCTTTTATTTCTCCATTTAACATTGAATCTATCCTCTCAATGCACCCGCAATCCACAGGATTGCTTTTAAGATTTATAATGATATTTTTTCCCTTTACCCATTCTATAACATCATCTGCAAGCCATGTTACTAAGTTATTTGTAAAATAAAGAGTACTACCTTCTCGTGCTGAAAACACTGCTCCCGAAATTCTGGTTATTTTATTACTTTCAAGATGTAGATTTACTGGAATCAGCTCACTTAAAATGTCATTTTCCATTTCAGCAATTTCATTCTTTTCTAAATGGATATTGAGGACTCGGACACTACTTTCTGGTCTTAGATCATCAAATGCAATTTTCGGTATATTTTTAAGCATATTATAACTAAAGTCTATAAGGGACACTTTGGTGCTTCCGAAAAAGATGTTCCCGGTCAGTTGAGTGATTTTGTTGTGATTGAGATGAACTGCCTTGAGGTTGGGCATTTGGGCAAAGGCTCCGTCGTCTATTGTTACTATTTGGTTCCGTGTAAGATAGATTACCTTAAATTGAATTAAAAATATTGGGTAGGGAAAATCGGGGTTGGTTGGTACAGGGGTAAGTTGTTACACTCGGTTTAAAACGAAGCATACTTTCAATGTGGTTATGTTTTAATTGGCTGGGCATTTGTTGAGGAAGTCCAGTTTATATGGTTTTTACCCGTGTTAATAATTATTAACTTTGTACAAAAAATATGTTTATATAACTCGGAGCTGTAACTGTGACATACTTATTAGACGTGTAGTGGTCGGTTGTTACAGCGTCAGCGGGGCACAGTTACACAGTAACTCAATGTTTTACTAAATATCCAAATGTTTAAGTAAAACTTGTAACGATTACATTTGTAGTAGTTAAAATAACTCTGACATAAACAGCTAACAGAGTAAATTTAGAAGATCCATTTATGGGTTTGTTCCCACAGAGAATTACGAACAAGTTAGTGATAGTTTGTCAGTTTTCTAACCAATCCAAACAGCAAGAAATCTTTGTAGGAACGCGTTTGAGTCTATTGCGCAGCATCCTGATTGTCGCGGATTGTCTGTGATTGCTGTGAGAACAAATTATTAAGGTAAAAAAATTAAATAAGGTAAAATGTATAGATATTACATTTATGTAAAGCTAAATATAACTGTTTTCCTAAAAAAAAACTAAACTGCTGGACAATTGCTTTCGAGCAAGAAAAATTTCGCCTAAATTAAACAGTTAATATTTTCTGAACCAGATATGATATCGACCTACGGTTTTCAATGGTTGATAGATTCATCCCTTGGAAAACCATTTTCAATGTTGGATTTTCTTTAACTGTCAGAAAATTTTATATACAGGGTGTTAAAGAAGACGATGATTTTTGCTCCAATTTTAATGGCGTGTAACTTTCACAATAATATTTTTAAATTTTATCATTCTACGTCAATTGAATCACTGGTTCATAGCAAAGAAAGTAATTTGTCAAATTTTTGAAATCTGCTATATTTTAAGAGATACCGATTTTTTTGGAAAACCTTGCTTTATTTCAACTTATTGGTAGCTAGATCTCACTGTGCATTGAATCATGCAAATTTTGCGAGTGATTATTATACCTTATGAAAAACTTAATTATGTTCAGTGACAATAGTTGTACCTAAATGTTATGATGTACAGTGGCGTACTTATAAACACCTATATGTCTATGGTTTACGAATATCTCGCAATTTTTGAGGATTGTTTTATATTGGAAAGTACTTGCCCCTAGATAAGGTAAATTTATTCTTATTTTTTAGTTTTTCATATCGCACTACAGGTATATTATATAGTGTTTACAAAGTTTTACCAAAGATAATTTTTTTAATTTAATATTTTTGGAAAAAATTTATTTATTAATTTCTAACTTTCTAACACTATTCCTAATATTAAACTTACATTGAAAGGTATCCTTAAAATTTAGTAACGCTAGTTTGATTTTGATGGGATTAATACCTTGTAGGCTCTCCTCGGATGGACGGGCTTTGGTTTGACGGCAGCTAGTGATATTTAATCTCAAAGTCTCTTTTAATATAAGTTTAATTTTAGGAATAGTGTGAGAAAGTTAGAAATTAATAAATACATTTTTTCCAAGAATATTAAATTAAGAAAATTATCTTTGTTAAAATTTTATAAACACTGTATACTTGTAGTGCGATATGAAAAACTAAAAAAATTAAAAAAATGTAATAATTGTACAAAATATCAAATATCAGGTCTCTTTGAGTAAAAATGGACGAATTCTTCAAAGTTTATATGTACGCCACTGTACATCATAACATTTAGGTACAACTATTGTTATTACTGAACATAATCAAGCGTTTAATAAGGTATAATAATCACTGTCAAAGTTTGCACGATACAACGCACAGTGAGATCTAGCTACCAATAAATTGAAATAAAGCAAGGTTTTCCAAAAAAATCGGTATTTCTTTAAATATAGCAGATATCAAAAATTTGACAAATTCCATTCTTTGCTATGAACTAGTGATTCAATTGACGTAGAGTGATAAAATTTAAAATAATTATTGTGAAAGTTACACGCCATTAAAATAGGAGCAAAAATCATCGTCTTCTTTAACACCCTGCATATAAAATTTTCTGATAGTTAAAGAAAATCCAACATTGACAACCGTTTCCCAAGGGATGAATCTATCAACCATTAAAAACAGTAGGTCCATATCATATCTGGTTCAGAAAATATTTACTGTTAAATTTAGGCGAAATTTTTCTTGCTCGAAAGCAATTGTCCAGCAGTTTACTTCGAAATGAGTTAGAAGGACCAAATTTTCCAAATATTTCGTTTACAACTTACCGTAAGACTGGGTATAGTATTAAACACTTCCCTGGGTATCCTAGTAAGCTGATTAACCGATAGAGACAAGTATTTTAATTTGGGAACATTCTGGAACGTCCCTGGCTCGATAAGGCTTAAATTAACGTTGATCAAAGAGAGCGTTTCCAATATGGGAAAGTTCTTTACCATACCTGGAATTAAAGAAACATTGGTTAATTAATAAGTTGGGTTAAATGTATGTTTAAAGAAATAAGGCAGACACGAACGGATTTATTGCGGTATGTAAAATAAAATCTTTTTCCTACGACCACTTATAAAAATTAGAAAAAAGGCACGGTTAATTCGGCTAGAAAGCGCCGTATATCACAAGCAACACTATTGTTGAAATATTAGGGCACACTATTTAATTTAAACATATCGTGCCAATTTGACAGACAACCCCTATTTATTAAAAAGGACAAATTTTAGAAAGCAGTACCTAATTATAAAGTGTTTAACCTATTAATCATGTATTTGTCGAGTGATTCAGATTTAGAGTGTGAAAACACGCCATCTGAAATTATAAAAAATGTTAATAATATACTGGAAAATCTATTACCAGAAAAAACAAATCGCGCTGAAAAGAGTGTCATGTATTAAACAACAAATCTTTATCGGTAGCGGTAGCGTAGAGAATAGAGCTCTGCCTACAGATCGCAAGGTCACAGGTTCAAATCTCATCTGGAGTATTTGACTTTTTTTTATAAAAACATTAAATAGTTTATAGAATTATTATGAATTGAAATCTTCCTTGTTGGGTGGATTTTTTAAATTTATGTTTATTGCATCTTTCCTTGATTAAATTTAAAATTATTCATTCTGGTTAATCTAGAAGTCAATCCAGAATTAGTTCTTCCTATAATATATAAAATATTAAAAAGTTAAACTACAAATAAAGGAAAAGCCTATTGACAAACTATGAAACCAGATATTAAGTGGAACATAATCCTAAGTATGCTATTTTCAACACTAGTGTAGTGTAGTAGGAGGTCTGATACGTCCCCGATAAAAAGTAATTTCTAAAAAAAACTCTCTTATTTAAAACTTTTTTTCTGATCATTGGTATAAATCTTCTTTGACACTGAGATCAATGACATTAACAGGAATGATTTTCTTACAATCCAAGTGGCCCAGTTACCTTAATTCTTAGTATACTAATCAGAGCACTTTGCTTGTGAGTAAATAATGTCTGCCAATGTATTTATGTGACAGTCAGAGTTGCCTGGTTAAAATTTCTGTTCAACCTCACATTAAACATTCAAGAAGTAGTCCATTCTCACAGTGGGTAATAATTAAATGGTAGAAATAAAAGTCTGTCTAAACCACAATATCTTTAATAATGAAAAACATTTTTTAGGGAGAATTAACATTGGTGAAAGAGAACATGTTTCGACCTTAGTGCAGGTCATCATCAGCTCTAAATAGAGAACCCTTTTAAGTGACGTAGAAAAGCTTATACATTGGTATAAAAATGATGGTATAAAAATCAAACAGGGGTAGAGGTTTCTACAACACAATGTTACTAGATAGTCTAAACTAAGGGGGTATATGGGGTTAGAGGGAATGTGTGAAGGAAGCCCTTTTGTTCACCCTTGATCACTTAAAAGGGTTCTCTATTTAGAGCTGATGATGACCTTCACTAAGGTCGAAACATGTTTTTTTCACCAATGTAAATTACCCCTAAAATTTTTTTCCATTATAAAAAATATTGTGGTTTAGACAGACTTTTATTCCTACCAACATTAAATACATTTATAACGTTCTGTAAAGATGGTTTATAAATGTATCTTACATAAAAACTAAAGGTTCCAGTGTATAAAAATTAATGGCACTGACACCAACCTTACCTTCACATAACTGGCTAACATTTGCCTTGGTCACATCAACAGAAATGTATTCATTCAATACATAGAAGCTTGTTTGCGAAAAAAGTATGGCTTTTGAATTCCTTTGTTTGTGGACCAGTGCGGTTACAGAAGAAAGCTCAAACTTATCAATACATGCGCTAAAACTTTCTTTAAAATACATAATTACTAGAAAAAAATATATGAAACGCATTTTTATAAAAACTATATTTTAATTTTTACACCGGTTTGGTACACAAAATATATATTTTTTTAATAAACAATACGTGATACGCATACGAAGTATTTCTACACAGTATCGAACAAAATTGTTTTTAATAGTGAGATTAGTGTTAGGATTTTAATTTTGTCTTGTCGTTCATGATAACATTTGAACTCTTTTAAATATCATTCATAATATTAAATTATTTTTCGACACAGTATTTTTGTTTGTATGTCAAGGATTATAGTTTATTATTGATTTATAGAAAATAAACTATTAATTCTGAACAACACCATTCAAAAATGCAAACACTATTTCTGTTTGTGCAGTGGGGCCGGAACGGGGAAGCATCACATTTTCGGACTTTGACATGCTGTAGCATTGGAACGACGCATCTTGGAAAAAATTGGTTTTTACCTCCCTTATCCTTTACAGGTTACAACTTTTTTCTAAGATGAATATGCCTGGAATTTTTTATTTAAAAAAAAAAGCGTTTTTTAAATTATTTAAATTATATAAAAAAATATAAAATTAATTTTAATTCAAATTAATTTTAATAAACAAAAGAAGCTTAGCGGCAAGCGGACAGAGTAGTGCGTCTATCTTTTGCATTAAAGTACACAGGGACTCCAAAGGTAATGGAATCCCTGGGGCACAGGTAGACAATGACAGGCTGTTTCGTTCTTGTTAGAACTCATCAGAAAGTCATAACCCGTAAGCGACCCCCAGTACAGCGAGCCTCTTCTTTCAAGGCGTTTTTAAGAAATAAAAAAAAAATTTAGTTGATGCCTTATGATGGCGTTACTGGGTTTTCATCGCGTTTTTATTTCTTAAAAACGCCTTGAAAGAACAGGCTTGCTGTACTGGGGGTCGCTTACGGGTTATGACTTTCTGATGAGTTCTAACAAGAACGAAACAGCCTGTCATTGTCTACCTGTGCCCCAGGGATTCCATTACCTTTGGAGTCCCTGTGTACTTTAATGCAAAAGATAGACGCACTACTCTGTCCGCTTGCCGCTAAGCTTCTTTTGTTTATATATTTTAACGGACACTAAATTCTACTATTTTATTTATTAATTTTAATTTTTGGCTCCCAACCTGCCTATTACCGTCCCAAACTTAAAATGAAACTTTTTAGCCGCTGTTTTTCAAATTTCTCATCATCCTGCGGTGGCTCAGCGTTGAGTCACTGGCATTTGACGAGCCACTGGCATTCGACCGTGGCGTTCCGAGTTCGAATCTCGGAGTGGGCATACGCATAATAAAAAAAGTATGTCCGAATTTACGTGGATTTAAGAATGCAGGGAAGAGTGTAAAATGTATCATCTCCCAACCCACCCCATTCACGCCGGTAACCAGGCCGGATGAGATCGGACATATCGTGGGGTGCGGAAGAAGGTACACACACACACTTCCCAATCGGTAGGTCATGCAATGGCTCAAGAAACTGAGCCTTAGCCCTTGGATTGTGGTTAGGAACCCACGTTAAGCCGTAGGTCGGATGCTTTTAAATGTGACAAAATCTTTCCGCAGACAGATAATATAAAATTGATATCGAGAAATTTTGAATAACATTTGGCTCTTCGTCGAACACACGAACCGCCACTGACGATTTTGGATATTTATTAAAATGAAGGCTCGGTTACGAATATGAAATAATTCATTAATTTAATTAATCGATTTTCTGTTTGAAAGCAATTACAATAATTGCAGAAATAAAACCAGTAGTCCTCCATTAGTCATTTGAAACATTTTCAGCCTCATTGAAATAATTAAACCCATAAATAGAACAACTGACGGCATGCGGACGTGGGATTCGCATTGCGGTAGGTTGCTAATTGCCATTTTTTAACCTACACTCTTGATAGATAAATATTTCTGTCAGTTTAAAATGATATTAATTGCGGCAATTATTTATTTTTTTCTTACTTAGCGAGTCTGTTCGGGTCTGTTTTTATGGCTTTTCATAATTTTGAATGGCTAACCCACATAATCATTGATCTGTACCTCTTTCTATTTTTATCCTCCCGAAATATTTTAAAAATCTAGCCGTATATACTAAAACTATAATATAATTGGAACAGTGGCGTAGCTAGAAAATATGCTCGGGGGGGGGGGCGTAAATAGGCCATTTTTTCTGGTCATGTTATTGTACCTAGTGAAGGAGGCGGAAAAGCGCTGCAGACGAAAAACTTTTGGGGCCGCGCCCAAAGTTCGTTTAAAATTCATCTAAATTAAAATATTACCTCTCCTCCTCTGCATGGTTAAATTAAATTTGTTTTTGTAAATGTTTTTTTACTTTTTTTTTGATATTCCTAGCCTGGCTATTTATTCAAAAAAAAAACATTTTTTATATTTGTGAAAATATGAATATTGGTTTCAAACCAAAATTTTAACATAAGGCGTATGTATGACTTTAACCTGCGTTTTTCGGGCTCAGTTTTTCATGATTAAAAATAAAGTAAATATCGCTCACCACGCCAAAAAATTTTCAGAAATCATGTATTTTAGGAGCGTTTAGATCTACGCGAGCAGTTTTTGGTGCAAATGCTTAGGTTTGAAATACTCCTTCTTAAGTGACGTTTTGTATATTCATAATAAAGCATTTTCGTTTTTTCCCGCACTATTTTTTTTATTATAAATTATCACACTTCTTCCATAAAAAAACGTTTGAATTAAAATTTTTACTTTAATTTTTCTCTTTAAAAATAAATACCTAATTGTTTTTTGTTTTTGTGTGTTTTGAGATACATTTTTGTTGATTTAAAATAGTTCTAAAAAGGGAAAACGAAACAGACAAGAATAAAATAGAAAAATACTATAAAATATTATTCCTTTTACTCGTTTTCCTTTAAAATTACATCATAAATCAATAACTAAAACAATATGCGTCCAAAACCTTAATCTTGGTATAAAACAGGACTTTTAGAAGGATACATTTAAAAACTAAACGTTTCCTACAAGACCTTTGTAATCTAAGCCAAGAATACGTTATTTAAAAATTTAAACTAAGAGTCCTAAAGTGAGATGAAAAATTAGGTTGCAATTAGACTTTTAGATCCGAGCTTCTAGCATTGGGGAGGGGAAGGGAGGGCTGCAGCCCGGCAGCCCCTCCCCTAAATACGCCACTGAATTGGAGTAATATAACAATGAAATGTAGTTTCTCTACTCCCACATAAAAATTTGCTGTTTCCTTTACACTAAAGTGATTGGAAAGTGGGTGGGCTATTCCGGTTAACTGAACGGATATGATTTCATATCCATCATAGTTAGGATATGAAACTGACCAATCACAGTGATCAATTACAAAAAAACCAAATTTACACGTTGTATATTTTACGAGTTGTTTTCTGACACTTGACAAAAGTGAGGTTAGGAATATTCTTCAAAAATATGTAAATCTGTTAGATAAAATTTTTTCTTTTTTAATTTAAATCAAAACATTTATCCCAGAGTCCACGCGTGCCCATATATTTTATACTTTGTAGTATTTAAACCATTGAAAAAAGAAAATTGCTTTCAAATAACTCGGTGACTTTTATCATTCCCTATGCAAAGTTATGCCGCTCTGGATCTTTGTAACAGTTAATTTTCTAACTTCGTATGACTACACAGCGACGGGCTATTACAAAAGTTCGCGTTCGTGCCGTGGAAATCATTAAAAAGTGCAGGAATCGTATTATTTCCGTAACACAATGTTGGAGACGTGATTTCAAGTTTTCGTTTTTAATAGCCTTGTAAAATACATTTTAAGTTTTAATTAAAAGGTATTATTTTATATTTTATTTAAAGGATAAAAACGTAGCGCCATTATACAGGGTGTTTCATATGAAAACGCGATTAAAATTTGCGGGTGCATTTGGGTGATTTTACAATAATTTTATTGTTGCAGCTCGTGGTCTTAAAAAATGGTAAAGAGCTAGGTATAGTGCGGGTACTTAAACAAACATTGACTAAAATCCCGTGTAACAAAACATCTCTCTTATCCTCATCTGTCCAACGACTGAATGGAGTTTCCAACAAATTACAAACTATGTCATTAATTGGGTTCATTTTAAAAAACACAACTAAGTAGGTACGTACACTACTGAATTAACTGAAAAATAATAACAGAACTTTTTAATCACACAGTAAATCACGTAAAAACGATATCTATAACTGTAAGTTTCGCGAAGCCTCAAAATAAATACCTTAAGGTTAGGCGAACAAATGCTAAAACCATGATGCATACGACTGATCTATTTTTAAATTGCCCTTCATCATAATGCAAATTGTTACGCATGATGTTTGCGTGACTGACGTCACGTAACCATAGCAACGGTGCATATCAAAGCCATGGTGAACGTTGGGTTTTCACTTGCTTTGAGCTAACGGACACGGTCGGCTGAGGCGCTTCAAAATGCACGAGTGTTTATAATTATTGTCCATCGGAGTTAACCGTGGCCCTATTATAGCATTAATATTTATTATTGTCGAAAAACTTTCCTCCTGGTTTTATTTTTTTTTTGGTGAACCTGACGAGCCGCCACTGAGAAAGCATCAAGTCGCCTTAACACATTTTAAAAATCACTTAATAGGCCGGAATTTAATGGGCCGACCCCGTTGACATAAGAGCTCCATAGAAAAAGCGCTTGCCGTTCGTCCGGCCGAGAGTATAAATAAGCGGTGTTTTGCTGACTTTTGAATCCCCACCGCTGGCCTATTGTTTTATGTTTTATTTTTAATATTTTGATTTCCAATATTTCCATTTCAGTCTCGTAAAAGATGTATGTCATCCTCAGCGGCTGCGCCAGGGTGGGCACTGGCCCACCCTAGAAACATGAGTGCCCACCCTGGTGCCCCCCCAAAATTGATGGATTCGGTTTTGTAACGGATCTTTCGGTGGGAGGGGGTACTTGGCTATGAAAGCTTTGATGAGAAAAGAGTGGTGTTGTGCGTTATGGTAAAGAGAACGATGACCTTTTTTGGACAAGAGGGATGTTTAGTTTAGATTAGGAAGCGGCTTAGAAGTTACTTTTGATTTTGGTAGTGCCCACTCAAAAATCATCGGGCCACTTGTGCCCACCCATCCCAAAAATCCTGGCGCCGCCACTGGTCATCCTGTTAAATTATTTTACCTACGACCACTACTGTAAATACTTAAAAACACACCGTTTCCGATCAATGTAAGATTCCCATTACGCACGGTAAAAAAATCGCACAGCTTGGTAAAAAAATCGCACAGTTTTCCTAGCAACCGCTTAGCAACGGTCAATACAAACAAACTTATTCAAAAACTGACATAATCGTAGATCAAATTTGTATGTGAGTAATATTATAAAGTGAAATTAGTTTGATTAGGTACATAAAAAATGTCGAGTGACAGTGAAATAGAAAATTTAACTCCACCCAATATTAGCGAAATTGCAGAAGCTGCTAAAAACAACTTGTTACCGGCGAAATCTGAATATCGATACAAATTTACTTACCAAAGATTTATGGAATGGAGATTAAAAAACGACGTTAAATCATTTTCCGAGAATGTAATGATGGTATATTTCCAAGAACTATCAAAAACGATGAAGCCTTCCTCACTTTGGTCATTTTACTCAATGTTAAAGGCCACAATTAATATAAATCACAATGTCGATATTGCAAACTACTCCAAATTACAAGCTCTTCTGAAGAGAAAATCGGACGGCTTTAAATCCAAAAAATCCAAGATTTTGACAAGCAAGAATATAAACGATTTTCTAGAAAACGCACCAGATGATAAACATTTGTTTATGAAGGTAATATATTGAGCTCAATATAATGTTAAATGTGTAAATTTATTTCAAATCGTCTTTTAGGTTGCTCTTATAATTGGTATAAGCGGTGCATGCAGGAAACAAGAGTTGCGTAATATAAAACCGTCAGATATCCAAGACACAGGGAAGAATCTAATTATTAATATTCCCGATTCAAAAACTAAACGGCAACGTTCTTTTGTGGTGTCAGAATATTTTTACCCAAAGGTTAAAAAATATATAAACATTCGCTCTGCAGTAAGTACAGCTCCAAATTTACCTTTTTTTCTAAACTATATAAACGGAAAATGTACCAAACAGTCTGTTGGTATTAACAAGTTAGGAAAGGTTCCAAAAGAAATAGCCAAATATCTGGGACTACCAGAAGCAGCGAATTATACAGGACACTGTTTTCGACGCTCGTCCGCGACTATTCTTGTTGACGCGGGTGGTGACTTATTAGATTTAAAAAGACACGGCGGATGGCAGTCCTCAGCCGTAGCTGAAGGGTATGTGGATAATTCCCTAAATAATCAAACTAACAATTCGTCTAAAATATCATCTGCAATAGCAAGTACTAGTAGTAGTACTAATAGTATTAATAAAAATTTCATTGAGGCAACTAATAATGTAAATCTTACTTATGCTTCAACAAGCAAAAGAAACGATATACCTTTTGTCTTCAATAATTGTTCTGTAACTATAAATAATTATTGTAATGAGAATAAATAATATTATAAAAAATAACATTTGTAAATTTAAATAATCATACTGTAGAATTATTACAATATATACCTTCTCGTTGATGTTATCACGTTCTTAAATTAATAATATTGTTACCAGTTAAGATGAAAAACTAAAACTAAATGATGTTGTGTGAATAAGTAGGTCGTAGGTAAAGTATGGTACGTAATACGTGTTGTAATGCAATTACGCACTCATAGAATTAATAACTTTTCTATTTGTGCGTAAATTGCTTTTTACAACACTTATTACGTAATATACTATTATTTGCCAGTCATGCGACCGATTATATAGTTATTTTTGTTTCGATAAGACAACTTAGAAACAGGAAACCAGACTCGAGACCTCAGTCAAGTAGGAGTGAGTTGTTTACAGACCGAGCTGCTATTGACTAGAATTGTTGTGAAGTCGGTAAGTAGTTTCGCGTGTTTTTTTAAATTAATTTCTTAGAAAATAACTGAAGAAGTAGAAAATTTGATTTTTTCTTGCTCATCATCAAAATTTAGTGAAAGAGAGCAACAAAAATAAGGACAAAATGCGTATATTTAACTTCTCTTGGTATGATATCATATTTGTTGTTAATTTGCTAACGAGCCTACACTGCTCTTATGAAAATTTTCATGATTTAAATATATTTTTTCGGTAAACATTGCATGTCATAAAAATGATTCGAATTGACAACTTTTACAAGAAAATGCTTATATTATAAAAGAAACCCAGCCCTAAGACAACTTCCCTAGCCTCATATTCGGAATATTATTCCGCTTATCTTACGATAAAAGCTTTTTCCTTTATCTTTAATATTGTAACGTCATGTAGAACTAAAAGCCCCGTCACTCAATATAAATTACAATTTAACTTTTAAATATCGTATTTTCGGAAAATTCCCGTTCAAACAATAATTTTCTTAGATGGTAGTCGATAAAATAAAAGAATAATGGCATTTTCACTGCTTGAAAAGACAATAATTTTTTTTGTGAAAAAGAAAATTATCGCAGATTACGAAGTTTGTTTTTAGGATTTTTATATTTTCTAAATGTTACGATCATTGAATAAAAATATTGAAAGACAGGAGTATTTTAACAACTTCCTAGAGACTCGGAGGCGGCACCAGAGGGGAGGATGGGCACTGGCCACCTCAAATTTTTTAGGCTTAACCTTTGAAAGCATAAGGCGAGAAGTGATGTACGTTCTCCTATTAACCCAGCAATTTTTTTATGTGCCAGTCGTGTGACTGATTATATTGTTATCTTTGTTCCAATAAAGTAAATAGAACAGAACAGATTATAAACCGAACACCAGTCTCGAGAGATGAGTCAGACCGGAGCGTGTCAAACGAAGGCTGTCCAAGATTGCCCATTTGTCGGTTTTGTTGTGACGTCGGTATGTTGTTCCGCGTGTTTTTATTACAGAATATTGTTTAACTATTTTCTCAGTAAATAATTGTAGAATTTAAAAACGGAAACCGTAGAAAATGTTTTTTTTTCTTGTTCTACAGGGTCCTGCTCCTTACCTCCCGCGCCGTGATTCCTAAGTTGAAACTTCTTTTTTAGCTGTGTATAGAAGGCATTAAAATAAACAACATTTTCAAATACCTTTTTTCAAAAAACTCAAAAATAAGGTACTTACATTCATTTATGAATCACACACTATAAATCAAATACGGTCCTGCCTAACTTAAACATAATCTCGAAGCATCAGCCGCAGTTTGACGACACTCACCATAAATTATTACCATATTGTTAATAGTTCAGTTTTCAATTATTTTGTATTGCCAAATAACTGACCACTGGCCCGTAAATTGCATTACTAATAAGACAAACAACATAAAGTATAGCAGGCTACGTTTTGATGACCAGGCCCGCACTTTTTTACTTCTGTATCTCGCCTATTTTTAAGTTTTTTGAAAAATGTTATTTATTTTAATGCCTTCTATATACAGCTAAAAAAGAAGTCAATCAACTTAGGACTCACCCTGTATACTTGGTTTAATTATATTAAATGTTACAATAAGATTATTAATTTAATGTAAGAATATTATATACTTAAAATAGGATATTTATCTTTAAATAAATAGTTTCACTGAAACTAAATCGTTTCATTAAAGAGGTGAGATGGCATTACTTTTCAAATAAGAGCGAAAAGTAATTAACATAACGATAAGTAAGCGGAGCGAACAGGCAATGAAGTAAAAAGTTTCTTAAAGCGCAAAGTTGCTCCCTTATTCTGTAAATTACTCTTTTTATCTGACAGTGTTTTCCTTCAAGTTTTAAAAGTGTATCCTTTTTGTTCTTTTTTCAGCTTTTTACATTGCTTTGATCGGAAAAAGAGATTGTTATAAATAGTTTTATCCTTATTTTAAGGCCAATTTGCTTAGAAAAGGAAATTTAGAACCCTAGATCAAGTACCATAGACAAAGTTTTTCATTCATCGAATTCAATGATTGAAGACTTATAGGCCTCTTCCAGACGAGGATACTGTATGCGGGATTCTGTATGCGAGATACCGAATCACAGCCGCATACTACCCAGATACTTCTTTGGGATACTTTTTTATTACACATTTCTTAACAAGCTTCAGTGCGGTGCAGTCGTTAATCATGAATATTGAAGAGTGCGTTATGTTATGGTATATATCTAATAAAAAGAAAAAAACTTAAAAGGAGACGAACTCTGTGGGTTCATCCTATGGTAGAATTAAGGGAAGCTAAGGGAGCATATAATTTACTTCATCAAGATTTATAACAAGACACTACAAAGTTTTTTAATTATTATCGAATGTCTCCACAATCATTTGAAGAGCTGAACAACATTTTGTTTGGCAATTTCCACCCAACATCGTTGCTTTTTGTTTCTGTCAAAATAATCTTCGTGACTAGTGTCCCATAAACAAGAATTTGGCTCTATCAAACTAATAAACTTCTCGTTATCTAAAACGGCACGATCCATAGTTTGTTCGGGTTTGTTCAACTACTCACTATCACTTCTGAATAAATACTGATCGCCTCTGAAATCGAACTTTTTGCGTCGCAAAAGTATGCATGTCTGAACAGTTCCATAAGCCACCATGATAATTCTGTATCTCGGATACCTACTCCTTCGCCGCCGGGCGGCTGTTTTGTCAAGATTCAAAAATTCTGTCGCGCGTCGAATGACGTGTGTAAGCTACAATTTAACTGCATGCTTTTTTTGTATCTGAGATACACGCGTCTGGGATACAACGTCCTCATCTGAAAAAGGCCTTTAAGCCTCTTTCAGACGAGGATACTGTATGCGAGATACCGAATCACAGCCGCATACTACCCCGATACTTCTTTGGGATACTTTTTTATTACACATTTTTTAACAAGCTTCAGTGCGGTGCAGTCGTTAATCATAAATATTGAAGAGTGCGTTATGTTATGGTATATATCTAATAAAAAGAAAAAACTTAAAAGGAGACGAACTCTGTGGGTTCATCCTATGGTAGAATTAAGGGAAGCTAAGGGAACATATAATTTACTTCATCAAGATTTATTACAAGACACTACAAAGTGTCCACAATCATTTGAAGAGCTGCACTTCTGAAAAAATATTGGCCGCCTCTGAAATCGAACTTTTTGCGTCGCAAAAGTATGCATGTCTGAACAGGTCCATAAGCCACCATGATAATTCTGTATGTCGGATACTCCTTCGCCGCCGGGCGGCTGATTTGTCAAGATTCAAAAATTCTGTCGCGCGATACTGTATGCGGCGTCGAATGCCGTGTGTAAGCTACAATTTAACTGCATGCTTTTTCTGTATCTGAGATACACGCGTCTGGGATACAACGTCCTCGTCTGAAAGAGGCCTTAACCATAATAAACAGATTAGCCCAAAAGGAAAATTATAATTTTAGCCCAAAAAGCATTTCAAGCATTAAATATTAACTTCCTAAATCCTTTTTAAGGCATAAAAAGGTCCTAAATCAACGGTATCTCCATCGCCTAATACAATCTCGACAGCTATACCTACGTCATCTTATAAAAAACCTTATAAATATTAGATGGGGGTTGAAGATAAAAGCAGTATTGCGAATTCCACTTAAAGTAGGAATGGTAGAATACATTTGTGTATCGTATTGATCTTTATAGAGTCGATATTAAAATATAGCTCAGTTGTAGTGACATTTTAGATAATTAAATAAAACTAAGCAAATTATTGAGTATTTTTCAGGTGGTATCTTAAACTGCTGGACAATTCAAGCGGACCGAGCCAATTGTTAGGTGAACTTTGGAGTAAAATATTTTACGAACGAATAAAGCTATCGATGCGCGGTTTGCAAAATTTAAAAGCGAATTTAATTCTTAATAAGTACATTTTTTCCGATTTTTTTTTACTTCTAACCTTTAACTGTCTACAGGGTTCAAAGAGAAGTAGGTTTTTTTTACCAAAGTTTCTAAGTACCGGATTTCCACAAAAATAATTTTAAATTATTTTGGATGGCATTTTCTTTATCTCCTATTTATAGAGAACAAAATAAATTCTCAAATTTTGGATATCCTTCTTTGTTCATGAAATTTCGATTTTTTTCTCAACCCCTGTAAATTTCAGGTATTTTGTCATTAGGCCTTACAATGTTTTGTAAAAACGGGTTTTGGTAAGTGATTATAACTTCTTAGGACCACCTCTTTTGCAACGAGTACATTTTAATTTCTTGCGTTTCGTCGTGACCAGTGGCGTACCCATAATCGGTTTTATTTTTATTTTTTTCATTTTATATGCCTCCATTTCCACACATCGTGTGTTTCGTGCCAGGATAACTGCTCACGACGAAACGCAAGAAATTGAAATGTACTCGTTGCAAAAGAGGTGGTCCTAAGAAGTTATAATCACTTACCAAAACCCGTTCTTACAAAACATTGTAAGGCCTAATGACAAAAATACCTGAAATTTACAGGGGTTGAGAAAAAAAATCGAAATTTCATGAACAAAGAGGGATATCAAAAATTTGAGAATTTACTTTGTTCTCTATAAATAGGAGATAAAGAAAATGCCATCCAAAATAGTTTGAAATTATTTTTGTGGAAATCCGGTACTTAGAAACTTTGGTAAAAAAAACATACTTCTCTTTGAACCCTGTAGACAGTTAAAGGTTAGAAGTAAAAAAAAATCGGAAAAAATGTGCATATTAAGAATTAAATTCTCTTTTAAATTTTACAAACCGCGCATCGATTGCTTTATTCGTTCGTAAAATATTTTACTCCAAAGTTCACCTAACAATTAGCTCGGTCCGCTTGAATTGTCCAGCAGTTTATGTTTCATGCAGAAACAAAATTCTAAGAAAAATATATAAGCCAATGAAAACCGAAAAATCATGACAATAGTCTATTTCAGAAAGGTGTAGAGTAATAAAATGGGAAATTCCGTCCAGTTCGGCTTAATTTCGGTGTCGGCCATAGGCTCGCGCGAAGAAAATCTTGTATTTTAGGTTATCTTGATGAGACGTGGTTTAATGAAGGTTATATAGTACCTACCTACCAAAATTGTGACAAGACAAAAATATAACCAGTGCTCGCCAAGCTTCATGAAAGGCATGCCAACGGGTATTAATGTGCCTTCGGGCAAAGGGAAGAGACAAATAATTGTCCATATTGGAAGCGAAGAGGGATTTTTAAAAGAAGGTTTTCAGTCGTTCAATACGGGAGATTACCACGAGGACATGAATTCGATTGATTTTGAGGACTATTTTGTTGAAATGATAAAATATTTTCCAGCTGATTCGGTAGTAGTTATGGATCATCATCACGACGCACAAAGAAGACCACTTTATCTTGGAGAAAACAAGAAATTATCGGCTGGTTAACCACCAAAAGTATTGAAGATAATTTGATAAAGGAGGAAGAAACTATTAGCTATAGGAAATTGACACAAACATCGTTTTATAAAATATGCCGTGGAAGATATAGCTGAAAAACATAGTGTAACTGTGCTGCGTACACCGGCATATCATTACGAATTAAATCCTATAGAACTTATATTGGCGCAAGTGAAAGGATTTGTAGCAAGACACAACACGACATTCAAAATGAAAGATGTTAAGCTACTGTTTAATTAAGCCATTAAGGAAGTGACACCAGAGAACTGGCGACAAGCAGTCCATCATGTCATTATAGAAGAAGAGAAAATGTGGGATTTGGACCACCTGATCGATCGGACCGTCGACACGTTAATTATAACGTCAAGAGGAGATGACAGTTCCTCAGATGACAAAGAATATTATGATTTTTTTATAATTTAATGTCTGTATAATGTATTTTTGTATTTTGTATTTTTTTTATAATGTTTAATAAAAAATAAGTACCTAATACTATGTACATAATGCAAGCCTTCGTCACACCAATTTCAGTGTATGTGAATGGATAACAATAGGCAAAACCCATAAATTGGTACTACCTGCACTTGATGAAAATAAAGAATTTTGCAATAAAATCAATGCCAAATTATAAAAGTGGCTTAAATATTCGTTAGATCACTTCACATACCTAATGAGCTTTTATTACTGTACATATTTCTGAAATAGATTATAAAGTTATATTCTAAATTTACAAATTTACAAACTTGTGCTACTATTCTAAAATATTTAAATGATATAATTAAAATTACCTGGGATCTATTTTACTATTTATTGTGGCCTATTTTTGGGAAATCCAGTGTTAGTCGGACAAAATATCTAAAATTGGGATATTTTGGAACATTTGTTGTTCTTTAGTGATGAGGGTTGCATTATTATTCAAAGATTTCTTAATTTCTAATTGCTCTAAAAGACCCAATCTTTTACTATTATTCTCGACATGAATCAATTGTATAATATTAAAATATTCTCTGTGCAATAAGTCGACATTCCTTTGCATTTTAAAATTATTTGTGCAACCCGACATTACTGATATAATATAAATGATAAAACATAAATTTGGAAATTTAGAATTTAACTTTTAAAATTTAAATACTCTTGGTAAAAGATGAAACACAATAAAAAGCTACAGGTGTTTCACTAGAAAAAAATATATTACAGTGTTTCATAAGGAGGTAACTCCTGAATCAGTAGAGTGTATATCGATAATCATGGCCATTCCTGTTTGAACTCGCGTTATATAAACCTGATGAGATGGATCGTTGTTTCAATATTCTCAACCCTTTTTATTATGGTAGCTCTTAAAAAATGCAGTATACAGATAGAATGGTATTTCACAAGGTGTGTGATGTGAGCAGTGGCGTATTTAGGGGGGGGGGGGGCGCTCGGGGTCTAATTGCAACCTAATTTTTCGTCTCACGCCTGGACTCTTAATTTAAATTTTTAAATAATATATTGTTGGCTTAGATTACAAAGGTCTTGTAGAAAACTTTTAGTTTTTAAACTTTTCCTTCTAAAAGTCCTGTTTTATATTGAGATTAAGGTTTCGGACGCATATCGTTTTAGTTATTGATTTATGATGCAATTTTATAGGAACACGAATAAAAAGAACAATATTTTATAGTTTTTTCTATTATATAGATACTTGTCTGTTCCATTTTTCCTTTTTTAGAGCTATTAAATCAACAAAAATATAACCCAATGCAATAAAATATTTTTACAGCAAAAAGAAACAATTAGGTATTTATTTTTAAAGAGAAAAATTAAAGTAAAAATTTTAATTGAAACATTTTTTATTGAAGAAGTGTGATAATTTATAATAAAAAAAATTTTGCGAGAAGAAACGAGAATGCTTTATTATGAATATACAAAACGGCACTTAGGAAAGAGTATTTTAAACCATAAGCATTTGCACCAAAAACTTCTCTTAGATCTACGCTCCTAAAATATATGATTTCTGAATAAATCATCAATTTGGGCGTGGTGAGCAATATTTACTTTATTTTTAATCATGAAAAACCGAGCCTGAAAATCGCTGGTTATAGTCATACATACGTCTTATGTTAAAATTTTGGATTGACATCAATATTCATATTTTTTACAAATATAAAAAATGGTTTTTTCAATATAGAACCAGCTAGGAAGATCAAAAAAAAGTAAAAAAAACATTTACATAAACAAATTTTAATAATTTAATTTTCGAAATTAGGTGAACTTTGGGCGTGGCCCCGAAAATTTTTCACTTGTGGCGCTTTTCCGCCTTCTTCTCTAGGTAGAATATCATAATACACATCTAGTCCCGACTGCTATCTCTCTCCCCAGAGCATATTTTCTGGCTACGCCACTGGATGTGAGTCTTTTCCTAGAGAGTTTTTTGTAGCACCCACAAATCCTTAAGGCATAAAAATTTAGTTTAGTGTCATATTTTTTCTTCTACAATTAAAATTTGACCACCATCAATCTGTGGCTAATAGTTCTCTATCTCCACAGACAAAAAAAACTTATTTTTTTTCACAAAGAGCATTTGAAATAAAGCTGTAACGTAACTCTATAGCCCAGTCCCCATCAGTAGTTTTATTTTTATATATTGGTATTCCAAAAATTAAGAATTTCCTGACGTTTTCCCCGATACAAAGGACATTGGAAAATACGCCTGTTTACACACCATTACCCGTGTGGTAATCGATTCCAGTCCCCCGAGAGGGAAACTTTATACACCGGCCGCATCGTTACTCGTCCGCGTGATTTTTCATCGTGTGTCAACGTTCCGCACTTGTTTAATCTGGATTGGTTTCGTTGCCATGTGGAGTTTTTCAGGATATCGTGTTTCCAGGAAAAGTAGCATTCTGAATTGTAGCTAGATTGCCTCTTTGTTACACAGTTGCTACACAATAATATATACAAATATTATACCTATTTATAGCACACGGAAAAAAACTTCTTTTCCATTTTTTATAAATTAGTTTTTTATGCAACTAGTACGTAAAACGGGAGCGTAATTTATGGATTTTTGGCATTAGATGAGTTTAAGGTATTGTTGCATATAATATTATTTTGTTACAGAACTGGGAAGTCCTGAACACGGCAGTCTTAACCGGGCAGCAGGTGTCCCAAGCGATGAAAGTGTTCATAGTATCCCAGGCTGGAAAAGCTGCCGACGTCACTTTTCAAGCCTCGTGCCACTCCGAAGATGACAACGTTTTGAAGGTAAGAAAAATTACACAATGAAAAATGGTTTTTTGTTGCTAAAACGAAAACAGATGTTTTTCTTCCGAACTGGAAAAACAATTTTGGTCTAGTTAATTTACAGTATTAATGTTTGTGAATTTTAGAATAGCCGGTTTCTGCAAACGAGAAAAATCCCACTAATCGAATTTTTAAAATCCAATACATTCACAGGTCATTAGAATTGATCCAAGAAGCAGTGAATTTTTTTTGCATGAATTTTCACAGTAGCAAGCAAACATTAATAGGATTTTTCTGTTAGGGATTTTTTTATATATTTAATATTTAAATAGTTTTTTAAGCCGTACAGCTAAGATAGTTTATTGTTTTACTTAATTTCAGTATGTAGGTACTTGTGGGTTATAAAAAATCAATCCAAGTATGCTTTTCCGTGGTCGATTGATAATGGAGATGACTTTATTGATTGGTGATATGCATAAATCTTAAAATAAATTAAATTAACTGAACTATGAAAAAATATATCCTAAGGTTTAAGAATATGTAATAGAAATTTCAAATTTCAGTAACCATAATAATATAATTAATTGTAGTGTTTTCAGGCGATGTATTATATGGAAATTTTGAAAGGCGACATAACGGTGGTGACATTTACCCACTTTATTAGCCAATTTTGCAAATAATATCTAATTTTTATTAATATGAGATATTTAACGTGACAACTTTTTAAATAGTAAAAATAATAGTACATTGTATACCTAGTAGAAAAAGCTAAACATTTCCGGACGACCGTAAAGATTGTATGTCGAGGCGCAAGCCGAGACTGACAATACGGAGTTCGGGAATGTGGCTTTTTCTACGAGGTATACATACTATTTTCCGAACAAACCCGAACAAACTATTTTTCCGTAAATCGAAAATTATTAAAAGGACATGATTTATTACAATCAACTTGTTAAAATTTTGAAATAAATATTATTAACTTTGTTTACAAATAAAGGATGCCATTAAATATTTGTGTTGTAACTATGGAATCACAGTAATATTGAATTGTCAAGCTTAACACATTTTAGTCTATAAGTAGCCGTACAGAAATAATATTTCTCCACGACCATTACTGAGTGCAATAATTCCAAAATAATTTTTGATAATAGAATGTAAAAATTCTCGCTCTTGAGTTGGAATATTTACTCTGAAACACTTGCTTCTTATGCGTTTTGCGTGTATTTTCATTCCATAACAAGATACGGAATGAATATTCTGTAATTGATCTAAACGACATAGGTTGCCATGAATTTCGAAACTGTCAATGTCAGCAGACAAATTTTAGTGCAAGGCAAAATATGAGTGAAAAATCGGATGAATCAGATATGAAACTGGATAATACTCCACCTGAAATTACAAATATTGTGAATAGTATTTTTGGTCGTGGAGAAAATATAGTCTGCTACTCGGTTAGAATGAAAATTCGATACTCGTGGTGGAATCTTCCACTCGGATCAAATTTTCATTCCAACCTCGTTACAGAATATACTATTCCTTACACAATTTGAAAATAAAGTTTGTTATTATTATTATTATTATTATTATTAAACATTTCCTAACAGTTATATTGACTTTTTCTCTTAGAAATGTTATCAAAAATGTCAATATTTCCGATCGATTTTCGGAAAATTATTGTTATAGTTAGTTTTAAGTACTTAAAATAAATCACGTTTAAAAAGTTACCTCTGATTGATGATGAAATAACCAATACTTCAGCAAGTGATCTGCAAAGCACAACAAATACCCTTTATTTCATTTTGTTGTATTAAAATGCACATTTTCGATGTTTGGGAACAAATCCGCTCAGTGAAATCCAGCGAAATCAAGCCGTCAGGTTGCCGATCTCCCACGGGCGCTTTCATTGAAGGAGATATTTAAGGACCTGTACATATTGCAAAACGTGAAATTCCAATTTAAATAAAATAATTATTATATTAGTAAAATTGGAAAGCAAAGCCGCTTAGTTTTCGAGAAAAAAAAACTAGCGTAGAACCAAATCAGATTTGCCGCGATTCTTTAATTAGGTGATCGTGTACACGATATCGTTTTTTATTTCAACTTATTTCTGTGAATATATTTTTTGTGTCATTGTGTTTATTTTTTTAATAGTCAGATAAAATCAATATCTAGCTCCAAAGTATCTAGACATTTAAGGTGTTTTAAAGTTAAAAACTAGATACGTAAATATATAAATAATGAAGCATTAGCCAGTAATAGTAATTACGGCAACGCAGACCACCGAGTAGGCAAAAGAAGTATAAAGCTTTATTATAATTTGTGTCCCAATTATGATCGGCTAAAATGAAAATATGACGACATTAATTTGTCAAGTCTTTCATCTCTAGCCGACAGGTTCGCAGGTAGTCTCAAAAACTAATATTTTTTCAGGCAATTTCTATGTCATAATTTAACCCTTATTTAAATGTCGTACTGCAAATTAAATATGTTTAGAAAAAATAATATTAGGTAGTATCTAGCAAAAATGAATATTCGAATTCAGTCCTATTTTGAAACATGTACTTTACCCACATTTATTTAGCTTAAAAAAAATTGATTATGTTTATTTTTGCAGAACACTGGTTGGTATAAAAAATATCATAACAAATCACAAAGTTGTTTTATGCCAGTTCTATAGATGACTTATACGTACACGATGATTCCTAAGTTGATATTTCTTGTTCAGCTGTGAGTAGAAGGCATTAAAATAAACAACATTTTCCTTTTTTCAAAAAACCCAAAAATAAAGTACTTACATTCATTTATTACACTACGAATCAAATAGATACGGTTCTGCCTAACTTGCCCGTTGAATAACATTAAGAAAACTTCTGGGTGTAGGATGAGCCCGCAAGGGAAAGCGTTCTGCGTATAATCTCGATGCAGCCGCACTTTGACGACACTCACCCTACATTAGCACCTACCTATACTAGTTCATTGTTTTGAAATTTTACCATTTTCACGTGTCACCAATTTAAAATTAACTTGCTTCAGAAAAACACACCGCAGCGGATTGCTCAACGCCACCCGTAAATTAAATGATTAATAAGAGATAAGAAAAATAACAGAAATAACGGGCTATATTTTAATGACCAGGCTCACATTTTTTACTTCTCTATCTCGCCTATTTTTGAGTTGTTTGAAAAAAGGTATTTGAAAAAGTTGTTTGTTTTAATGCTTTCTATACACAATTAAAAAAGAAATATCAACTTAGGAATCACCCTGTATATAGAACACTTAATAAGTATCACGTTTACAATTTCAGGTTTCTTCATCGTGCGGTTCAGTTTACGTCGACGGCAGCGAACAAAGAGGCTCCGTGAACGGTTCAGTTTTGGTCAAGTATGGAACCTATACGGGTTTAGCAAAATTTACTGTTTGGATGCCGGAATTTCCACTAGAGTTGGCTGTTGCCGATACCAGGTTGTCTCAGTTGAAGTCGTGGAGAGTACCTGATTATCACCCCGTGTAAGTAAAAAAAAATATATATATTTCCACTATTATATATTACCAAAACATTTTTATTATTATGGCATTTTTAAGAAATATTAATGATTATTGTTCACTGGAGAAAAATATTCTTTGTATCGCCCTAAGATTGGATAAATCGAGAAAAGTCCGTTTTTAAGCAAGAACAAACTCTTTTGGATCTAGAACAAATACTCTTGGGTCAAGAACAAATAATCTTGGCTCAAGAACAAATACTCTTGGCTCAAGAACAAATACTCTTGGCTCAAGAACAAACACTGTTGGGCCAATAATATACTCTTGAGTTAATAACACCCACCCTTGCATCAAAAGCACACACTCTTGGGCCAAGATATGTTATTCTTCTGATTGAAATCGAAGAAAAATTTATAGATATGCTATATATTTTAGATCTTGTCTCAAGAGAATACGTAGCGATCTTGAGCCAAAATTAATTACTTTTAACGAAGACAAAAGTATATTTTTCAAATTCTGAAAATGTAAGTAAAGTAAGTTAGAAAATTACTGTTTTTTACCAAAAGCGTATTGGGAAAGCGCGAAGCTTTTGGATTAAAGTCATAAACATTTCTCCCAAGAGATTTTTTTCGGTGTTGGTATACTTATATTTAATGTCTAGACATAGTTGTATAATAAATAATTTATTTAATCTCTGGCATATCCTGCCGATTTTTTTTTTTAATATTTCTGTAGAAATTACTTATTTTACCCCATAACCTATTTTTATCTTTCGTATACTTCTTTCTTTACATTAAGGGCTGAGTGGCACAAAAAGTTTTTAATAAATGTTACTTAAATCGACGTACTTATTTCTTGATTAGAATTTGCTGAATGTTACTACAACTTTTAAACACTTTACTGCTATAAGACAGGACGTTTTCAAGAAAAGTTTGGCGTTCTTTTCTGACGACGACATTTCATATAAGACCAGTTCTTATAACTTTACTAATCTGAAGAACTTTCCGCTTTATAAATCTCTATAAAAGGATTTTTTAGTTCCACTTTCCTAGTTTTATGAAATCTCCAACAATTTTTAATATAGACCTCCGGCGTCGTAAGAACAAGCATTTATTAAAAAAAGTTGTGGTTGAACAACATTGTTTTCAAGAAATATTCTGTTTTAAAGAGAGTCGTAGTGTTAGTTTTAAACTGTAAAATATTAGGTAGGACTTTTCCGCTAGGATTAGTGCTTATAAATTATCATTACAATAATACACATAGCGTCTGCGAGTCGTATTGTAAATACTGGTATAAAAATTAAAATAACATATTAACTTTTTATCTACAAAAATATCCTATTATTTCCAGTTATTACCATTATTACGCGAGGAAATATACAATTATTATTTTTGCTGCATAACGTGTGACTGATAAAAATTTAAACCTAGCAGGCGCGTTTTCAAGGGGAGGTGGGAGTTAGTTATACCCCCCACATGGTCGGGGACGGAAAGGGGGGGGGGGCTCAGTTGGCGTAACTAGGACATTTTTTTCTGGAGAACATGTATTTCATGATGTTGTACTTAGGCGGAAAAGCGCCGCAGGGGAAAAATCTTCGGGCCACGCCCAGGTCGTTAAAGATTCACCCAACTATAATCAAAATCTTTAATTTAAAAAAATGAAAAACATTTTTTACATTTCACATATCTTTTATACGCTTACCACGCCAAAATTGATGATTTTTTTAGAAATCATGTATTTTTGGATTTTAGATTACGAATCTTAGAGCCGTTTTTATTGCAAATGCTCAGGTTTTGAAATATTCCTTTTTAAAGTGCCGTTTTGTATAAAGGTCAGGTTTTGAATCCCTGATGAAGCATTCTCGTTTCTTGCCGCACTATTTTTTTTTAATGTAAGTTATCACACTTTTCTGTTTCTTAAATTAAAATTTTTACTTTAATTTTTGTCTTTCAAAATAAATTCAAAATAGTTGTCATTTGTTTTTATAGTAAAATAAAATGTATTGCATTTGGTTATATTTTTGTTGATATAAACTATCTCTAAAAAGGGGAAAACTGGACGGAAAAATATATAATAGAAAAACTCTATAAAATATTATTATATATAGTCGTTTTTCTTTAAAATTGCATTACAAATCAATAATTAACAAGATATTCTCCCTAAACCTTAATTTCCATATTCAAAACAGCAATTTTTTTTAAATTAAGCGTTTCCGATAGGCCGATCTAAGTCAAAAATACATTATTCCTTATAAAAGCATCATTTTTGTCGTGGTTAGCATGTAATAAATATACTAAAAGGCAAAGTGATATATTGATATTGTGCTGTGTGGTTTTACATTTTTTAAATAAATATTTAAAGATTTAGATTAAAAGTCCAAGCGAGGGAGGAAAAATTATATTGCAATTAACCTTTTAGACCCGAACTCCTAGCCCCCCCCCCTCACCCCTTGCTTGCGCCACTGATATAACCCACTTGACTTCTATGAGTTGGTTAATAGTTAAGTTACTTCTAAAAGAATAAGAATATTTAGTAATAAAGTCCCCCCCCCCCCACCATATTTTAAAACTGTATACGCTCCTGAAACAGGGCCGTAGCTAGAAGGGGGCTGGCCAGGGCGAAGCCCTGGCAAAAAAATATTGAGCCCTGATAAAAAAGATTTTGAAATAGAAAAAAATAAGTGTCAAAAATGTCTGCAAGTTATTTGATAAGTTTAATAAAATAAAATTATTTAAATAATTTCGTCATACGGGTAGAGTCCTGTCCTGCCCCTGTCTGTTCCGTTTTTCCTTTTTTAGAACTATTTTAAATCAACAAAAATATAACCCAATGCAATAAATTATTTTTACAACAAAAACAAAAAATAATTAGGTATTTATTTTTAAAGAAAAAAATTATAGTAAACATTTTAATTGAAACATTTTTTATTGAAGAAGTGTGATGATTTATAATAAAAAAATAGTGCGGGAAGAAACGAGAATGCTTTATTATGAATATACAAAACGGCACTTAAGAAAGAGTATTTCAAAACCTAAGAATTTGCACCAAAAACTGCTCCTAGATTTACGCTCCAAAAATTTCTGAAAAATCATCAATTTTGGCTTGGAGAGCGATATTTACTTACTTTTAATTATGAAAAATCGAGCCCGAAAATCGCGTGTTAGAGTCATACATACGTCTTATGTTAAAATTTTGGATTGACACTAATATTCATATTGTTTACAAATATAAAAAAAAAAAAATTTTAATAAAGAGCCAGCTAGAAAAATCAAAAAAAAAACATTTACAAAAACAAATTTTAATAATTTTGATGAAATTTGTTAGTGGTTAGGTGAATTTTAAACGAACTTTGGGCGTGGCCCCGAAAATGTTTCGCCTGCGGCGCTTTTCCGTCTTCTTTCCTAGGTACAATATCATGAAATACATGTAGTCCCAACTGTCCCTTTCTCCAAAAAAAAAAATGTCCTACTTACGCCCATTCAGCCCCCCCGAGCATATTTTCTGGCTACGCCACTGCTTATAATAAATATAATACATGCATATGAATGAAGCATGTCGGTCGTTCTAAAATGTAAAAAATTCTACAGCGTCCCTTAAAAATCATATATCATTATTTTTCAACGGGAGAATATGGGCCCTGGTAAGGAATCGAATAGCCCTACCAAAAATTTGGTTCTGGCTACGGCCCTGTCCTGAAACCTAGTAAACCAGAAAAGATGGTTGTCATCGAAATTTTAATCTTTGTGAAACTAAAATAATACTTTCATTTATTTTTTAACCTAGTTCCGTTTTATGAAACTTTAAGGCTATTAAAATCTTAAGGCGCGTTTTCAAGGAAACTAACCTACATAGATATGAAGACATTCTGTATTTCATAACTTTTATATAGGTTTATAAATCAGGAGTTTTATTAAACCGCCAAGTTTTAAATCTTTAAAGATAGTTTATGTAATAGAAGGACGGATATTTATTAAAAAAGTTCTTCGTCTATTCAAAATCTTCAAACAGTTCTAAAGTTTTTATTTTATTTATGTAATTTATGGTTGGTTTTCCATGTGAATACACTTAAACAGATAAAAGATATTTATTGATCGGTCAATTCAGAGTTTAGGCTCAATATTAAAAATTCTTAGGCATATCATAAAACTGGAGGTAAGTACGGGAAATAAAAACACCACCTGAAGTTTCATAAAGTCGAAAGTTTCTCTGATTACTAAAGTTTGATACAGTTATGCTTATGAACGCAACCCTCGTAGCGAATGTCATAAGTAAGACTTTAATATGGTAAAGTTTTCTTGAAAATATTCTGTTCCGGAATATTAAAGATTTTACTAGTTGTAGGAACATTCAGCACAAACATGGATAAAATATAGCTAACTGAGTACTTTCGTATGGCTGTGCAGAAAAATTAATTGAAAAAGTAAGACTCTTTTATCTTTTGTAGTAAATTAGTTCCACGGATATTTTTTCAAAAAAATAATTCATATAGTATATAAAAAAACTTTTACAACCCTTTGAAATCTGTCAGTTGAAGTAAAACTTTTTTAATAAGTGCCTGTCCATTCGCCAGTAGCTCGATATTGAAAATTCCTAAACATTTCATAAAACTAGGTAAGTGGGAAATAAAAACAGTAACCCGAAGTTTCATAAAGCTCAGAGTTTCTCTGATTGCTAAAGTTTGATACGGTTATGCTTAAGAAAGCAGTTTTCGTACGGAATGGCATAAGGAAGACTTTAATTTGCCAAAGTTTTCTTTAAAATGTTCTTTTTAGGAATATCAGTTTTTAAAAGTTGTATAGGAACATTCAGCACAAACATGGATATCATAACGAAACTATTTTTATCCGAAATATTCGTCAAGAAGGTTTTTAAAATTATTTCATACAGGATGTTTCTTAATCTTCTTCTTTAAGTGCCGTGTCCTCCCAGAACATTGGCGATCATTCGCATGATCTTCACTTTGTCCACAGCCGACCTGAAGAGTGTCGCGGTGTTTACTCCATACCATTGGCGAAGATTCTTGAGCCATGATGTTCTTCGGCGACCAGGTCCACACTTTCCCTCTATTTTTCCTTGGATAATAATGTGGAGCAATTCATATTTTGGGTTTCTCATTACGTGGGCAAAATACTCCAGCTTTCTTCTTTTTATGGTATTAAGTACCTCTCTTTCTTTATTCATACGCTGTAGAACCGCTTCATTCGTCACCCTGTCCATCCACGATATCCTCAGCATTCTTCGGTAAGTCCACATTTCGAAAGCCTCAATCCTCCTGCACATTGTTTCAGTGAGAGTCCATGCTTCCATCCCATAGAACAATATGCTCAAGACATAGCAACGTAATAGGCGTATTCTTAAGGGAATTTTTAGAGCTCTGTTGGTGAGGACTTTTTGCATGTTCCTGAAAGATGTTCGTGCCTGTTCTATTCTACTTTTGATTTCTTGAGTTAAGTCCCATTCTTCATTCACCCAGCAGCCCAGATATTTGTATTTTTGCACTCTCTTCACAATTTCTCCGTGTATGCTGATATCTGTTAAGTTGTCCTCTATATTTTTGCTTTTGCTGACAACTATCCATTTGGTCTTCTTTATATTTAGTCGTAAACCCATTTGTTGGCTATGGTCTGTAACCGCTGCTAGGAGTGCCTGTAAATCATCTTTGTCTGTTGCTAGTAAAACCGTGTCGTCCGCATATCTTAGATTGTTGATGGCTGTTCCATTAACAATTATACCCTCTGTTCTGTCTTCGATGGCTTCTCTGAAAATTCTTTCTGCATATAAATTGAACAAAAGGGGGGAGAGCACACAGCCCTGTCGAACTCCTCTCATAATAGGTATTTCTTCAGATGTCTGGCCGTTAATTCTAATGTCAGCTGTCTGATTCCAATACAAATTGGCGATTATCCTAATGTCTCGTCCGTCCAGGCCTATATTGTTCAGTATAGTTATTAACTTGTCGTGTTGAACAGTGTCGAATGCCTTTTCGTAATCTACGAAACAAGCGTATACATCAACGTTTACATCTCGACATCGTTGTATTAGAACCTGGACGCTAAACAGCGCCTCCCTGTGTGTGTTTCTTAATAACATGCTAATATATCAGGGTGGGATCCCTCAGGTCCTTTTTTGTATAAAAAAGGCCTTATTTGGGTCAAAAAGACAGTGGCGGCCCTCGGTCTTAAAAAATGGTGAAGAGCTTGATATAGTGCGGGTACTTAAACAAACACTGACTAAAAACCCGTGTAACAAAACGTCTCTCTTATCCTCATCTGTCCAACGACTGAATGAAGTTTCCAACAATTTGGTTCATTTTTAAAACACACAACTAAGTAGGTACGTGCACTACTGAAATAACTGAAAAATAAAAACAAAACTTTTTAATCACACAGTAAATCACGTAAAAACGATATCTATAACCGTAAGTTTCGCGAAGCCTCAAAATAGGTTAGGCGAATCAATGCTAAAACAATTATGCATTTTTAAATTTCCCTTCATCATAATGCAAATTGTTACATGCTGTTTGCGTAACTGACGTCGTGTAACCATAGCAACGGTAAATATCAAAGCCATGTTGGGCGTTGGGTCTTCACTTGCTTTGAGCTAACGGACACGGCCGGCGGAGGCGCGCCAAAATGTATTAATGATTATAATTACTGTCCATCGGAGTTAACCGTGTCCCTATTATGCATAGCTACATTCGGATTAAATTAATATTATTAATTCGAACATAATTATTTTTTAAGGGCTAAAATGGTAGCTCCATTGGTACATTAATATTTAATATTGTCGAAAAACTTTCCTCCTGGTTTTATTTTTTTTTTGGTTAAGAGCCCTACTTCACCTGACGAGCCGCCACTGCAAAAAGATAATAAATTTGGTTACATCAAAAAACTGCTATTATCATTTTACAAAGATTATCGTATTATATTACTCTCATCTTTAGAACAACCAAATCAAAACGCCGCAAGCGGTCCTTCATCCCGTGGACAACCAACCCGGACGATATGGGCAACGTCATCGACAAACCCATTTGTCGTCTACGCTACCAACAAACGTCAGTCGATGTCTACGCTCATTTTATGGCTACCGATCACGAATCTGGCAGAGTTACTTATCTGATCAACAGGAGAACGTGGCTGAGGGTTACCGATCTGGTATTACCGTGGTTGAGGGTTAGTGATCCCAGGATAGCTAGTTTGCACGGGAGGGTTTTGCAGGGGAGGAGCATGGGAAGGACTGAAGTTCAGGTTTGTGTCAACAATTTTTTTGGTGTTATTTTAAAAAATAAGGGGGGGGGGTTGGAAAACCCGATATTTAGGTATTTTTATGTACGTAGCTATAACAACATATTCATTTAAATTGGGTAAGCTTCCGTCTATCAAATTTAAAAAAGGTGATTTTTTTCAAAGAATGGATGGATTTTTTTATGCCAAATTTATTCCAGTTAAACACTGTATATTGAATTATACCGGGTCCGCCAACGTGGCGGGGATGGAAGATTAAATCATTATCGAGGAGCTTATCAAAAATACTAAACCAGCATAAGGTATCGACTTAAAAGCGGCATATTTTAAAAATATTTTACATTATACAGGGTGGCTCAAAAAAGTGTGGCGGACTAAACTTTTTTTTTTACATGGAACACCCTATATATTATATTATTTCCAATTCCACGTATATTTTGTATAAAACCAACCTCCGATTTACTATGTTAAACCGTTTTTTTGGTTTAACATGGTAAATCGGAGGTTGGTTTCCTTGGATAGAGAATGATGATGAAGATAGGGAGGTAAAAACCATTTTTCTCTAAGATGAACCGTTCCAATGTTACAGCCTGTCAAAGTCAAAAAATGCCATATTTTAATCGTCAATTACTCAAAAACAATTGAATTTAGACATATGACATTGTATACAAAATATACGTGGAATTGTATAGGGAATAAGAAAATAATATAATATACAGGGTGTTCCATTTAAAAAAATGCAAGTTTAGTCCGCCACACTTTTTTGAGCCACCCTGTATAATGTAAAATATTTTTAAAATATGCCGCTTTTAAGTCGATACCTTATGCTGGTTTAGTATTTTTATTTTTGATAAGCTCCTCGATAATGATTTAATCTTCCATCCCCGCCACGTTGGCGGACCCGGTATATCAATAGCTCTATCATCTTACTACGTATATACAACAAAGCATTTATTTATTTACATTAAGTGTAAAGTCTAGTGATGCATTCGCCATTTAACTTTTTGATAAATATTTCTTATCCTTTTCGCTTTATTCAGAAAGTGGCCAAATACCCGTCCTTGAGTAGCAATTACCTACAGTTTTGAACTAAAGAAATTTTGATTAATGAATGAAAAAGCAAAAAACGAAAATTTTGTGACATTTGTCCATTTTTCTTTTTCTGCTTTTATTACTTTATAAATTCAAACTTGTTTAACTTTAAATTGTAGGTAATTATGATCAAATGACTGGATTTGGCCGATTTTTGGATGAAAGGAAAAGTTAACGAAATATTAATCAAACCACGAAATGACGAATTCACTAGAGCTCACTCTTAAGGAATACAAAATGGGTATAACCCAGAAACAGTATTCACTAAACAAAAAAAAACATATAGTTTTAGTGTAATAGTAGTATTATCTAGGTAAAAAAAATTAAGATATACAGTGTGTCTACTTAAGTTGGCAACTACTGGGAAACTTTTTTATTATTAACTTTACGAAAAAAAGTTATTCTTCATAGAAAGTTCTGCATGGTCCAAAAACCTAAAATGCAACCATCAGATGTTAATTTTCGTGTACAAGGTTTGTCAAAAAATATGAATTTTACTCAAGAGTAAAGTACCTTTATTTTTGACAATATCGAAAACTATAATTATGAAAAGTTGTTCGGTATGAAACACTAGTATGTTCTAATATGCAATTACACTAAAAAATATTTTTCAGTGTAATTCCATATTAAAACATAGTTTTATATTCCAACTTTTCATAATTGCAGTTTTCGATATTGTCACAAATAATAGTTATTTACGATATAAGTGTTGTAAAGATTCATATTACAACACGAGATGTTAAAATTGTCAAACGAGGCGTCAGCCGAGTTTAATAAAACATCGAGTAATATGAATTAACAACAAGAATATTGTACACAATTTTATCTACTTTCATCATCTATGAATACAAATATTTGGCAAAAGGCATTTAAAAAAATAAAAATGCACCTGCTATTAAGTTTACTAATCAAGTTTTTTATGTTACCTTTCGCATAGTTACTATTTCGCAGGGTTACTGTCGAAACTTTGTCAAACAAATTCAAAAATATAAAAAGCGTTTTTCAAAATGAGCGATTCTGATGGAAGTGTACCCTCTGATATAGAAGCAGCGGCAAACGAAGCGATCGCAAGTTTAGTTCCAACAAAATCCAAGGCGCGGTATGAGTTGGGGTATCAGAAGTTTGAAGATTGGTGCAAAGCTAACACAATAAAGGAGGTGTCTGAGAAAATCCTTTTGGGTTATTTTTCCGTAAAGCAACGCTCCCAGAAACCATCTACACTATGGACTCACTACTCAATGGTGAGAATTATGATTTCAGTCAAGAAAAATCAAGATATAAGCAGATTTTCTCAACTAATCGCATTTTTGAAAAGAAGTTCAGAGGGTTACAAGGCCAAAAAGTCCAAAGTTTTCACAAAGGAAGATGTATGTAAGTTTCTTAGTACTGCAGATAGTGAAACATATTTACTTATGAAGGTTGTTATGATAATCGGCATTTTTGGAGCTTGTCGGCGCGAAGAACTAGCTATGTTAACGTTGGATCATATTGAACACAATCATTTGTATATAAAAATTGTGATTCCATTCTCGAAAACCAAAATTATGCGAGAATTTGTTATAACAGAAGGAAATGTGACAGGTGTCAACTGTTTAAGTCTTTTTCGAAGATATGCTAAACTTCGTCCTCTTAATGCAACTCACAGGCGGTTTTTTTTATTCTATGGAAAAGGAAAATGCACCTCCCAGTCTGTCGGAATTAATAGTTTTGGAAGTATACCAAAAAAGATTGAAACAAAACTTGGATTGAATAATCCCGAAGGATACAGTGGACATTGTTTTAGGAGGTCCTCAGCCACCATTCTAGTTGATGGTGGTGCAGATATGCAGATGTTAAAGCGTCATGGGGGTTGGAAATCCTCTTCTACGGCAGAACGCTATGTTGAGAATTCTTTAGAAAATAAGAAACAAATAGCAAAGAATATCATGGGGTCAGACACGGATTTAATGGAAATTCGAACGTAAAGGGCTCCATCACATCCACTTCTGGTATACAAATTTCTAACTGTAAAAAGTGTATTATTAATGTTTATAATAAACCTTAAGTGTTATATTTTAATTAATAATTGGTAATTAATTTTATAATTGTTAATAATAAATCATTCTTCTAAAAAGTGTGGTTTTATTTAACAGCAAAATTTTAATAAAACCGTTTTTCCCATTACAGCACTAGTACTGTAATAGATGCCCTTACAAAACGATTTACAGAACTGTAAAATTCATATTACTAAATAAAAGTAGATAAAGGTACTTTACTCTTGAGTTAAATTCATATTTTTTGACAAACCTCGTGTACGACTGAAAAAATGTAACAACTGATGGTTGCATTTTAGGTTTTGGACCATGCAGAACTTTCTATGAATAATAAGTTTTTTTCGTAAAGTTAATAATAAAAAAGTTTCCCATTAGCTGCCAACTTAAGTAGGCACACTGTATAAATATCATATCAGGTCATTTTCAAGAAAAATGGACTCGTGATACAATCCTTTAATATTAATTCACTTTCAATTTTTTTTCTCGAAGTTCATGGTCATAATTTTCGGAAACAGATCGCGTGCCTCTTCACATTGTGGCCCCAAATATTAATATTTGTTCAACATTTTTCTTTCTCGGCAGGAATTTGTATTATGTATTATGTACATAATAAAATTCTAGAAATAAGGGAAAGTACTAATATTATGAATTTCTACAAAAATAAATTCACTTAAAAAATATATAAACCAACCAAATCAATAAGTAATTACCATAAAACATTGTATAAAATATGTTATTTCTTCTAGGTTCTTTCTCCCATCACGAGCAGGGTGTACGGATCAAAAGAGATCAGAGTCGGTAACGATAAGGTTGGACTGACAAAAATGTCTGTGCAAGTCGTGTCTGGTCTGCAGCTTAACATATCTCCTGACAGCTCGATAGAAAATGGTTACGTAGCTGAAACTAGTGTGACGAGAAAGCTGACAGCCCAGTATCAGGTAAAGAAATAAAATATTAAATTGTATTTAAATTAACTGAAATGTTTAGCGGCTGCAACCATGTCAAGTGAGCTGACCAATTGCGCTACGGAGACCCGGAGGTTCTCTCTATTCTTCTAACAAGTGTTGTCAATATTAATTATAAGTTTTTCGTGTTTTATTTTTAGGAAGGGCTGTTAGATATAGAACTGGAATTCTCCGACGGTACCAAGACGGCCCTAAGGGACATCTCTGATACAGACTATCATCTTGTAGTAGAAAGTCTTGACCCGGAAGTTGTGGCATTTGCTCCAATGGTAGCTTCACATCATCCAAGGGTTATTGCTGTGGGTGAGGGTAGCGGCGATTTGTTACAGGTAATATATCTCGCCATAATAATTTAAAACAAACCCCAAGCGAAATTTCTTTCAACTGACTAGTTTAATTGGAAAATTTCAACAATTTTTTTTTAGGTTACTCTGCTTCTTTCTGAAGAATGCCGAGTCCTGGGACGACCCAAAATGAAAACGGCAGGTCCTCTGGCTACTGCCGCCGCTCATATAACCGTCGATTTCAGCAGCAGCGACTTGGCACACCGGCCTGACATTTTGCAAAACGACGGCGGAAATTATGGAGGATCAAGCAGAGATTTTGTTAATTTACAAGATATTGTAAAAGGTAACTTGTTTATAGAATAAATCTTTGCCCTCCCCCCCCCTCTACATCTTGTAATATAAGGTCGCGTTAAAAAAATATTGGCTTCATCATACATCAAAACTAAAAATAAACAGAAAACAAACTAAAACTACAAGCGGCGATCAACAGCGCTTCTGGTTAACAAATTTCCCGTGACGATAAGAAGATAGAAGCTGGCAGTGTTGCCACAAAATGGTTATCAATAGTAACAGATAAGCTTTTTTAGCTGTGTATAGAAGGCATTAAAATAAACAACATTTTCAAATACCTTTTTTTTTACTCAAAAATAAGGTACTTACATTCATTTATTACACTATGGATCAAATACGGTTCTGCCTAACTTGCCCGTTGAATTACATTAAGAAAACTTCTGGGTGTAGGATGAGCCCGCAAGGGAAAGCATTCTGCGTATAATCTCAAAGCAACAGCCGCACTTTGACGACACTCACCGTAAATTAGCACCATATCTACTAGTTCATTGTTTTCAAATTTTACCATTTTCAAGTGTCACCAATTTAAAACTAACTTGCTTTAGAAAAACACACCTCAGCGCAAATTACTCACCACCGACCCGTAAATTGCATGACTAATAAGAGATAAGACAAACAACATAAAGTATAGCAGGCTACGTTTTGATGACCAAGCCCGCACTTAGATTTTTTACTTCTGTATCTCGCCTATTGTTAAGTTTTTTGAAAAAAGGTATTTGAAAATGTTGTTTATCTTAATGTCTTCTATACACAGCTAAAAAAGAACTATCAACTTAGGAATCACCCTGTAGAATATCAAAACTTCTCCTCCCAATCCAAAGTGACTTCTAAAAAAAAACTCTCCCATCCTATGTACTGTAACGCCATCCCAGTCTACAGTCACTTCTAAAAAACGGCTCTCCTGTCTATGAATATCCGTACCTGTACAGAGTGACGTCCCCCTCACACCCAAAGATCACAGCTAAAAAAAACGTAACAAATTGCTTAAAACTATTGCGCAAACTAACTTGTTGACTTGTCAAGCCTGCGACCTTTATCGATATTGAATGGACCAAATAGACCGGGCCGATAATTATTTGAAAGTAAACATTTTAACTGTATTCATTTATTGAGATTTAAAATGTTGACAACTTTTAGAATGTGCACGACCGATTTTTTTTGTAATTTAGTTTCTTGAAGTGTATTATTTTTATAGGTACGCCTCTAAAAGATGAAAACTCTCACGAACCAAACGTACAGGCCAGACAGTACCAAGGAAACAAGGGAGTTTTGAGAAACAAACGTCAAAATATGCACATGACGCCTTTGGAGATTAGCATGTATGTGTTGTTGGCCGCCTTTTGTTGCGCCATCGCTGTAAGTTTTAATACATATTTTTTGACAATAATTTTTAATTTAAACCAACCCAAATCAGAATGACGTCCATTTTTATTAATTGGATTTTGGACTTTATTGAAGCAAACGTTCATATAACTTTTTTTTTATAGGTATTCGTCGTTTCTTGCGTAGTCTACGCGTCCAAATTTAAACCAATAGAACCCGGGGTAACTTCGGGAATTCATGCGTCTCCGGTGAACCCCAGCAACTTGGTGATCCATCGGGAGCCCCGCAAACCTCGGGAGTCCACCCAGAACGCCCATGATTGGGTGTGGTTGGGACGGGCTACGATGGATACCACATCCAACAGGAATTCAACGGTAAGTATGAAATATACAATTAAGACCTTACCTATACTATACCACTGATTTGAGAAAAAAATTTAGGTCAAAATATGTGTCTATACAGGGTGTTACAAATTCGACATACCAGCATTGGAATCTCGGACACCATAGGAGTTAGAGAAACTGTTAAATGTGGGCAAAGTGGTGCAACTCGGTGCTGATTATAATGCCGCTTTAAAAGTTTTCAAATTCCGAATACTTCCGATTTTATTCGAAAAAAACCGAAATTTTGCAAAATCGTTTTCATTTTCTCCTGAGCTCATTTGACTAGCTATTTAAAAATAAATGACAGTTTGTCGTTGCCACTTTTTCTTCTCTACAAAATGACGTTACTAAACTAAAGATCCGCAGTTTCGTCTCCGAGCGGCCATCACCAACTTTACTTTTTTAAATACGGACCTGGATTTTTTTTAACCGATTTTTAAACCCTTCTACCCTCAAAATGTAATGGCGATATTAGTTTCTCATAATGATGAATTGTCCTTGCTTATTTTTTTTAATTCATATTTTTTACACTTCTTGTCAGAACGGTCCTGGCAACCGATCACAATATTAATTAAAAACTATGTTTTATTTAAAGCCAAAATTGGAAGAAAAATCGATCGTTGTATTGAGCAAAACGGCAAGCTCTTTCAACATTTAGAAAATTAGGATTTATCTCGGGATTTATAATTAGTAAATTTAGAATTATTAGAAAATTCTTATAAAATAAATTATATTACTTATGTATGAATGTTTTAAATAAAATAAAGTTTTAATTAATATCGTGATTCGTTGCCAGGACCGGACTGACAAGAAGTGTAAAAAATATGAATTTAAAAAAATAAGCAAGGACGATTCATCATTATGAGAAAGTAATATCGCCATTACATTTTGAGGGTTGAAGGGTTTAAAAATCGGTTTAAAAAAATCCAGGTCCGTATTTAAAAAAGTAAAGTTGGTGATGGCCGCTCGGAGACGAAACTGCCTGCGGATCTTTAGTTTAGTAACGTCATTTTGTAGAGGAAAAAAGTGGCAATGACAAACTGTCATTTATTTGTAAATAGCTAGTCAAATGAGCTCAGGAAAAAATAAAAACGATTTTGCAAAATTTCGTTTTTTTTCGAATAAAATCGGAAGTATTCGGAATTTGAAAACTTTTAAAGCGGCATTATAATCAGCAGCGAGTTGCACAACTTTGCTCCCATTTAACCGTTTCTCTAACTCCTATGGTTTCCGAGATTCCAATGCTGGTATGTCGATTTTGTAACACCCTGTATACCAAAATTTAGTGTAATATCTCAAACAGTTTTCCAGATTTTTGATAAAAACCAAAAGAAAAATCTAATGTCTAATCATGTAGATATATTGAGAAAACATGAACTTTTTAAAGACCATCTTACTTTACAAAACACGGTAATAATTGAACACTAATTTTTGTAACAATTAAAGGTTGTAACGAACAATAACGGACAAGACATGCGCATCATCACCAACCCGTTAAACACGAATTACGTCGAGCCGGACGATGCCTTAGCCACCAGTTTTACCAACCCCAACCACATCGAACTACCGAGCCGACCAATCGGCTTCAGTTGTTCCACTGTCAATGAAACTAGCTCGAATGGAAGGAGTATTGACAGCACCACGTACTGTAGAAGCAAGGGGGCTGCTGCTGGGGGAAGAATGAGTAATGTCGAGGTTGAGAGTGGGGAATTAGTTGGATGGTAAGCTTGATAGTTTCTATTTTTATACTGACCTCTATTCTGCTGACATACTGGAAGATACATTATCCGTTTTATATTTTATGATGAACCTCTTTACATTACATATTTTTACTAAACAATAATAGATTATAGTCTATTTCAGAAAGGTGTAGAGTAATAAAATGGGAAATTCCGTCCAGTTCGGCTCAATTTCGGTGTCGGCCATAGGCGCAGGTAAATTTTGTACATTAAATTATTTATGATAACTAACCAAAGAAAAAAAAAGATAATTTGATAAAGAAGGAACTAATAGCTATAGCAAATTTACACAAATATCATTTTATGAAATATGCCGTGGAAGATATAGCTGAAAAACATAGTGTAACTGTGCTGCGCACACCGCCGTATCATTGCGAACTAAATTCTATAGAACTTATATGGGCGCAACTAAAAATATTTGAAGCAAGAAACAACACGACATTCAAAATGAAAGACGTTAAGCTACCATTTGATCAAGCCATTAAGAAAGTGACGCCAGAGAACTGGCGAAAAGCAATCCATCATGTCATTAAAGAATAGGAGAAAATGTGGGATCTTGACCACCTGATCGATCGGACCGTCGACCCGTTAATTATAACTCCAAGAGAAGATGACAGTTCCTCAGATGACGAAGAATAATATGACTTTTTATAATTTAATTTCTGTGTAATGTATTTTTTGTATTTTGTATTTTTTTATAATATTTAATAAAAAATAAGTGTACCTAATACTATGTACATAATGAACGCCTTTGTCACACCATTTTCAGTGCTTGTGAATGGATAACAATAGGCAAAACCCTTAAATTGACCCAAACCCAGGTGGTACTACCTGCACTTGATGAAAAGAAAAAATTTTACAATGAAAACAATGCCAAATTATGAAAGTGTCTTAAATATTCGTTGGGTTACTCTGTAGTCCCTTTGCATACCTAATAAGCTTTTATTACACCTTTCTGAAATATACTATAGTGGCTAATGCTATTCAGGTGAAGTGAGTCACTTAACCAGAGAATTTTTTGCAGCGTTAACGATTTTTTTTTAAAAACTACCTACCTTGGCTTCATGGCAAGAACATTGTTTAAAAAAATACCCTGTCAAATAGCATACCTGGTTTTCTTTAAATTTAGGTGGCAAAATGTGCCGATTTTAACATCTGAGACCCTCCCTCTCCCTTCCATGATAAATAACTAAATCTGGGAAAAATTTACGAAAAACACACTGTTTCTTTCAGGAATAAACCCACTCCTCCTCCACCTCTACCACCGCACGCAGTTCCTCTTCCGTCGAAAAAATCACCACCCATCGTCGAGGATTACAGGCCACCGGTCCCACCACACAGAAACCTGCCCTCCACGTCTACAGCAGAATCTCCGATACCCTCGGGTATATCTACGCCGAAGAGACATCATCATCACCACCAAAGGTATAGTAATTATATATTTATTGCCATTGGACTTATTTTTTTACTTGATTGATTTGATTTTTAGAAATGGCAGTCGAACCAGCGAAAAACTCCTTCAGCAAGCTATGGTTATGGAGACGTTGCCGAATGAAGGTAGTCGACCCGGGAGTGGTCTACGCGAACGTATACTCGACGATGGAGACGACAGGGACCAGCACGTGTTTGAATTCGATGACGAGCCGCAGGTGAAGAAGGAAACGGGAGACAAAATGGAGTTTGTGCAATATCCGAGATCGCCTAACGCCAAGTGTAAGTTGCTATTTTTTTATATCGTTAAAAATGCAAAAGTTCGGAGATGGGTTGCCCCATTTAAATAAAGAGACAGTGCGGTCCGGAAGTTTGGCCAAAATTAAAGGACATAAATTATAGTTATAAACAATCCGATTATTTTTTTAATAACTTTCTTTTTCAGCTAATCGGAACAGTGCCGAGGTGAAACGAGCCACGATAGTCGGGAACCCGATGTTCAGCGCGAACAACGACCAGAACGACAATACGGGCACGGCCACAGCGGCGGCTGCGGGAGTGACTCCGGCTGAACTCCCAGGCCTGGACGACTTGCAGCTGGATATGGATTACGATCAAATTATGCATTATTTTGAAAATTTAAAGGTAATATAAAATTGGTTTTAAATTAAATATTTAGAATTTTAAAGCAACAAACAAGATTATTTATTTTTTTAACGTTGACCATTCAGCTTCTCTGACTTAAAAATTTTCGTTATTCGTCATTGTAACGCCTTCACATGGACAAATGAGCTTTTTCAATTTAATCAAATTTATCATATTCAGCTTTAACATCCTGAACTAAAATCTATTGAAAATACATACAGGGTGTTCCTTAATGACGTGCTAATATTTTAGGGTGTGATTCCTAAAGTCATTTTATGAAGAAAAGTTCTTATAAATATATGTCCTAAACGGCTTAAATTTTTTGCTACAGGGTGTTGAATTATTTTTTTTAATGCGTTTTTTGTAATATCTCCGAAAACACTTTAGATAATATTTTCAATTTTGGCATGTGCTAATGTGGACATAAAACCACATGTTTTAGTTATAAAAGTTATTTTTTTGTCCCACCAGTGGCGTCCCTGCAAACATTTCCTCTGATATTTTTTAGAAAAAAAGTGGTACACCACTGACATTTTTCCATGTGGATATTATTTCTGATTAGCCTGGTCAATTCTGCATAAAAATGGTCTCTTGCGTTTTTCTCCTCAGGCACACCGATTTTAACTAAAATAATTAAATTAAATTAGACGGGCGGAAGCATGCCATTAAATGAAGGTGGTCATTTCCAACAATTTTAATATAACAAAATTTTGTATTAGCAATGTTAATAATAATAAATAGTAGAGCTAATTTAATTATTTTATTTAAGAACGGTGTGCCTGAAGAGAAAAAAGCAAGAGACCATTTTTATGCAGAATTGACCAGGTTAATCAGAAATGATATCCACATGGAAAAATGTCAGTGGCGTATCACTTTTTTTCTAAAATATATCGGAGGAAATGTTTGCAGGGACGCCACTGATGGGAAAAAAATAGCTTTTATTACTAAAATATGTAGTTTTATGTCCTATTAGCACACATGCCAAAATTGAAAATATTATCTAAAGTACTTTCGGAGATATTACAAAAAAAGCATTAAAAAAAATAATTCAACACCCTATAGCAAAAAATTTAAGCCATTTAGGACATATGTTTATATGAACTTTTCTTCATAAAATGACTTGAGGAATCACACCCTAAAATATTAGCACGTTATTAAGGAACACCCTGTATACATATATCTCAATAATAAAAATATTCCTAGAGTCTCACAACTCTTTTCTAGAAACAATTAAAATCACGGCACGAAAGCAGGACGTTTGAAAACATATTAACTTTACAAATTATATTGTTAGCTTTGTTTCGATAACCTAAATAGACAAGGATAGTTTAGAAATGGGAATCCATACTCGAGAACTCGGTCAGGTAGGAATTCTTCGGTTACGGCTGCTGCTTGCTTGAAATTGTTGTGACGTCGTCGGTACGTTCTTCCGCGTGTTTTTATTAGAGAGCGTATTTTGTTAAATTAATTTCTCAGCAAGTTATAGAATTTAAAAACGAAAACCGTAGAAAATGTATATTTTTCTTGTTCTACAGGGTCCTGCACCTCACCTACCGTCTTCTATAGCTCAGATATTAATTTTAAGTAAGGATTTTGATATTTTGCAGACTTTACCTGTCCTAGGGCGCATTTCAGGAAAATACTTTTGTTTATGCAGGGTGTTCCAAAAAAGTGTGCAGTCATAAGGATATTTTTTGTTAGATTATATGTCATATATTTTCTTGCTTATTTGGATGCCTCTTATAGTTATCTACATGCACCTAAAATTTTATTGAAATCGGTTCAATATTATAGAAAAAAATGTTTTTAAAAAATCAGTATTGCACCACTGGTTTTAAAAATTAATAAAAAATAAAAATAATGCCTCGTTAATAAAATTATACAAAGGTACTTTGTACTTAAATAAGGTCTAACAGTCTCGTTTACCAAGTTTGATTAATACAAATTGTACAGGGTGTCCAAAGTTTAGCGTCAAACTTAAGAGCAATATTTATTTTTCTTATTTCAAATTGGAATATTTTTATGTCATTCGATGCAGAATTAAAAATCAAATATTTGTCCTTATTACAACCCTATCGCAATTTCTAACGCATCGAGACGTATTTGCAGAAAATATGAATAAATATCGCTATCGAGCTATAGAAGACGGGAGGTGAGGTGCAAGGCCCTGTATGCGATATTTAATAAAAAAAGCCCATGAACATCGCAAAAACTTTACAAATAACACACAATTCAAACACTGAACGTACACAAACACTAAATTTATTAGTAAAAAAGCAATAAATCGGTAATATTAAAAACACAAAATACAATTTTGGCTGTACGGAACTTTACAGTAATTTTTCTATGACTACAATTTATAATAATTTGTTGTTTCAGGAATCAAACGCCTGAGTAGAAGAGATCATTGCAAAGATTCGAGATATCCTGCTGTCGTTCAGCGAACAATACAGAGCGAACGCCCTCAACGGTAATTTCCCGAACCCTGACCTCAGCACTCGTTATCGCAACGTCAACCAGAGCTACGAGTTCTTCTTTGATCAAGTGAGCGAGTCGTACGCTTAGAGCCAGTTGCATACGTAACAGTTAAGCTAACTAGCCGTTAGTTAAGCTAACCGTCAGCTAAGCTAACCCTAAGTGGAGCTAACCGTCACTTAGCTTAACTAATCGCTGTCTGGAGCATACAAGGGTCAATTACGGTAACCGAAAATGGCAAGCTTTAGCTGTTTATTATTGTACATTTTTATGAGGTTAAGATGCGAAAAATATGAATGTTCGAGGAACGTTGATGTTACTGAAGTTTGGGTTAGAAGCTCATAGAAGGTCATATTACAAGGTTTTTAAGGAAAAGTCGAAAGTCTCTCGGGTATAATTACATTTCTACTTACCCTTTTTAATCTATATTGCGTTTCTTTCTCGTTTTATCCAAGAAAATGTTATACAACCACAACAACCAATAAACGTATCAACACAAATTTGCCATAATGGTTTAGCGTCTGACGTCTAATGTTTTGTCTCATAGTCACCTATAATTTATTATTTAAATTATGTCAAATTTTCCATGGTCTATTCATTTCCAACTGGCGGGAACTGAAAATAAATACACGTAGACACATATTAAAAAATGTATAATACGCTCTGCATAGAGAGAATAAAAAACTAAGATAGGGAGGTGAAAACCATTTTTCTCTAAGCTGAACCGTTTCAATGTTACAGCCTGTCAAAGTCTGAAAATGCCATGTTTTAAACGTCAATATCTCAAAAACTATTGCATTTAGACATACGACATTTACAAAATAAGCGTAGAATTTTGTGGAGAATTAGAAAAGAATACAATTAATAGAGTGTTCTTAAAAAAAAACAAGTTATATTCGCCCCGTTTTTTTGGCCACCCCGTATATTCCAGCCTAATTTTAAAATGTGCACTTCAATGGTCTCTACAACTTTTGTATTTCGAATTTTTATCTAGTTCTTAAGATAGAGGCGAAAATGAGCTTTACGCTATCGTTGACTTATACCTATAAGAAATATATTTTAGTTCAAAACAGTTAAAAAAAGAACAGTCATACAAACATTTCTTATTAAAAAAAAAAGATAATTACCTTGTAATGTGACCCATTGCCAACTAGAGGACCGATAGTGCCATTAATTTAGATTTTCGTGTCTTCCTCAAACAAAAAATGTACATACTCATCATGTATACCCATTTCAAACACCCAATTTGTGGTACAGCAATACGCAAGACTGAATGTATTATCTGCTAATAATTGACATTTTGATCATTATTTATTCCCAAAGTGTTAAAAAATTGTCTAAATATTTATTCGTCTTTTTTAAAAAGCAAGATAGCTTTTTGGAAAAAATCAACGATATACGAGGAGGGGAGCATTTTAAAATACATCAGCGACTTAAATAATTGTATCCCTATTATCAAGAAAACTAAAAATACTTTGGCAACAGTGCCAGTAAACCTTGAGTCACCTTGGCATAATTAAAAATTAAAGTTTATTAACATTTTTACCCCTTCAAAGTTAGTAAAGTTCTCTTTACCCACGATTATTAAATAATATATATATTTTCCAAAAAAGCATCTTGTTTTTATCCTGTATAATCTATATATTATTGTATAGACATAGAAAAAATATTTATTATATTAATTAAAATAAGTATGTATTCTTACAAAGAAAAAAGTTCAGCAACCGGGTATACTAACTGATGTAACTAACTACACGCCATCTATTCAGGATTTTTGCAGTGATCAATATTAACTGAAGTAAACAAATCGTCTAGTCAAGATATAACTATAAGCTTTATTTAAATTACTATACACAGGGTGATCTACTGTCAATGAATATTTCCTTTGCATCGAAGGTGGTGGTACGTTTTTCGACGGTTTCTTATACAAGGTCGTCTTGGCTCGAATTTAAAAATATTTTTAACCGTACGATAAAGTCAGAACAAATATAGTTCAGAAGGTGTACAGAGTATTTCACTTGAAAATAGTGGGTTTTTATTCTATTTTAGCGAGACCTATTCCGAGACCAGAAATATCCTGTATATATTTTGGAAACAATTTAATTCTGATACGATTTTAATATTACATAACTCTATATTTGAGATACCTACAGACAACTGAAAAGAAAATGTAAAAGTCTGGCATTTTTTCTGAAATTCTTCGTTGAGAGTGGGACGCCCTGCATTTGCATTTTCAATGCTATATATAATTAAGTGTAATCATATAGTAACTTTTAAGTAAAAATTGAATGTATTATTCCATTATGGTCCGGATTTGTAACTGTTAACAATAAGATAGAGTGGATCTGGTAGGAGCATTGGCAACAATGTGCTTTAATTATAATCACACTCTATGTGCTTGTTAACAAATTAGTAACGGTTCACACACACATACACACATACTATTTTAAAGAAAATCATTTGCAATTCTTTGTTGCAGAATTTCTACTTAAAATACCCAAGTAGATACAGGGTGTTACTTAGTAGTAAGTATAAGTAGGGGGGAGGGGGCTCAATTGGCGTAAGTAGAACATTTTTTTTCTGGAGAAAGGGAAGGTGGAAAAGCGCCGCATGCGAAAATTTTTCGGGGCCACGCCTAAAGTTCGTTTTAAATTCACTTAAATACTATCAAATTTCGAAAATTAAATTATTACCTCTCCCCTTCTGCATGGTCCGATTAAATTTGTTTTTGTAGATGTTTTTTACTTTTTTTTTATATTCCTAGCTGGCTCTTTATTTAAAAAAAAAACATTTTTTATACATGTGGAAAATATAAAATATTGGTGTCATTCCAAAATTTTAATAGAAGACGTATGTATGACTCTAACCAGCGTTTTTTGGACTCGGTTCTTCATGATTAAAAATAAATTAAATATCGCTTACCACGCCAAAATTGATGGTTTTTTCAGAATTCATATATTTTAGGAGCGTAGATCTAAGAGCAGTTTTTGGTGCAAATGCTTAGGTTTTGAAATACTCATTCTTATTATCACACTTCTTCCATAAAAAATGTTTCAATTAAAATTTTTACTTCAATTTTTCTCTTTAAAAATAAATACCTAATTGTTTTTGTTGTAAAAATATTTTATTGCATTGGGTTATATTTTTGTTGATTTAAAATAGCTCTAAAAAAGGAAAAACGGAACAGACAAAAAAGTTTATAATAGAAAAATACTATAAAATATTTTTCTTTTTATTCGTTTTCCTATAAAATTGCATCATAAAGCAATAACTAAGAAGATATGCGTCCGAAACCTTAATCTCTATATAAAACAGAACTTTTAGACCCGAGCCCTAGGCTTTCCTTAGTAAATATTACATAATTAATTGTTTAATAATTGTTATAAGTGTTTTTATCTTTTCATATTTATAATTTTACAATTTTAAAATAGCCCTTTTTTTCTTGGTACTTTAGCCTTGATGCTGGTGTGGACTACACCGAAACGTTGGGATTGATTTAATAAATAAATACTGTCCAAACAGACCTTTAATTTGCCATTAAAGTAGTGAACGTAACTTCAACAAATTAAAATTGCAAATTATTTTCAACCTTTTTACACACACACACACATACACAATTTATGGTTCCTGATTTGTATAAAAAAATGTTCAGTGTAGATTTTTCTAACGATGTCCTCCGTGTCTTGTGTTTTAAATTTTGCAAAAGATAAAATACCTATTAACTTAATAAAAATTCCATATATACAGGATGATTCGTGACAAACATTTGATAGAAGTTTTGGGAAAACCTTTGATAATATTTTCTTGAAACTTAGCGAGTTTATATTTTTTGATGTGCTCTCTTTACCTAAAATATTTTTTTTCTATTACTTCCGGTTATACCGGATCTATCTCTTTGAAGCTACAGATCCTCCACACATCGTTGGTATAATACCAACACATCTGCTCTTTATTAGGTTTTTTTTTCAAATATTTTATCTTTTGCAAAAACGTTTCTGTAAAAATTTATTGTTTTGTAAATTTTTGTAAATTTATTATGTACATAGTATAGAAACTTACGTGTATTTTGCCTGACTGATACTACTTTATATTTTCTAAATTTTTTTGTCAATGTAAATGTTACATTAGTGTTTTACTAGCTTTACTTGCACCGGTATATATTCTGTTTAGTGTTTACTATGTATTAATTTTACAACAAATAAATGTTTATTTTTTTTCTTAGTATTTAAGAATGTTGTACATACAAATATAGACTGCTTGAGTTATATTATTAACCATTACAAATACATACATTTAAGTATGTAGGTACCTAGTACATAATAAGCTTGAAACTATGATAAAAAAAATAATATAAGGTCAATCCTTCTAGTCTCCATTTAGCTTAAGAAAGATGTGTTTTTCAGAATAAGAATGTGACACTAAATGTTTAGAGCTTTAAGAACTGTTAGATATCTTTTAAAAATTATTATTAACGCTCCAATATGTCTACGGGTCTGTACTAACACTTATCTTTGAATTCTTGTATTATGTTGTATTTTTGTTCTTTATTAATTCAGAATTTTATTTTTATGTAAAAAAGGCAATAGTATTGTCCTGCTAAATATTAAAACTAGCAATTAAAGGGAACCAGATTTTAGTCCAAACATTATTCAAATAACAATATCTCAAAATGGGTTTTCACTATAATCTATAAATATATGCACTAAACCCTATTAAAAATGTATGTATGTATCACAAACCTGTTGTAGAAACAATTAAAATCACGACGCGAAAGCAGGAGGTTTAAAAACATACGATGAGAAGAGATGGCGTCATCCTATTAATCGCGCAATTATGTTATTTACCAATCGTGCGACTAATTATATTGTCATCTTTGTTTCGATAACTTAAATAAACAATAACCGTCTAGAAACAGGAAACCAGACTCGAGACCTCAGTCAGGTAGGAGTGCATCGTTTACAGAGCGACCGGCTACTGCCATTGGTTGGAATTGTTGTTTCGCATGTTTTTATTAGAGAACGTATTTTGTTTAAATATTTTCTCAGGACGAAATATTATTTTTACTTGCTCTATACAATAGGGTAAAAATCAAAATTTAGTGAAAATACCTATTATGAGATATTGACTAAACCACATACCAAGGCTAAAAAACTCGTAAAATTAGAACAACGGAAAAATGTCAAATTGCCATAATTTTTTGGAGTAAACTAGCAAAATATCCAAAAGTATATTACTATTTTATATTAAAAGAAAGTTAAATTATACCAAACTTTGCTTCTTTCCTATTAAACCACGGAATTATAAACATCGGGCAACATCATAAATTTGTCACATTGACATTGATGATAAATTTTTTCTGAAAAAAAAACCTAATATTTTTATAACACCAGATTTAAAACTAAAAATAATTTTTATCATAAATAGCTAAAACTATGATGATATTGTCAATGCCAGAAAAATCATTTAAATCTGGTCACAAATTCAGAAAAAATATATAGGTATCATCAAATATTTTACAGATTTTTTTTGTCCAGGAGTTTATGTCAAAATTCAAAAAACCCAATATTGCAAAAGTATCGTTTATAATAGCAAAGCTTGTAAATGTATATAAAAATGTTATTTGTTAATATGTTTAGAAAAACTCTCTACCAAACAGATATTATGCTTAAATAAGATCCTTCAGAGGAGCTGGTTTGATACCTATTTATGGTACAGTACACGTTGTGGAAAAAACGTCCATTTTTCTCGTGAAAAGGACATTTTAACCACAATCAAGTATAAATCATATCAGTCCTTCTAAAATAAGTTATACTCATGCTTGTTACAACTTCTTCCTGCATCTATAAAAAGTCAACTTAAACATGCAATTAGTTAAATTATATTTTGCCAAAAGAGAATTACTAACTTAAAGCAAGTAGATACAAATTTAAAATGCTTCTTCTATAAATACTGTCATTTGAACAATTAACGTTCCTTCTTTCTCTAGTTATATTAGTAAATTTTTGTCAAGGCTCTTCTGTTCTTAAAGAATGTGGTATGGGGGACATATCAAACAAAATTATTACAAAAAGGTATAATGAACAAGAAAAACACTCAGAAAATATTTTCTTATTTTAGATTGTAGCTAATTTAGTTAATTTGCCTTGTTTTGTAAAACATTGTCTTAAGAGTAGTCGAATTTTCGTTGATGCCTCTAAAATTGTAATGATTCTTTGAATAAGTCGGTGTAACACTGAGTAAACTGATATAAATGTACAAGTACAATATTATAAGTTACCACACGAAATCAGTAAAATAAAGTAATATTTGTAATTGGACAAATTGTTTTATTTTTCAACAATACCTTTACTTTATTAATCTTTATTCTTCTTTCAAAACATCGAAATATCACTTCTGTGGCCGAGAAAATAAGAAATTTTTTACTTACTATTAGTTAAAGAGGTGTGTATTGGAACAGCGCATTTGAGCTTTTAGAAGTTGTTCTTGTTGTCCACAAATCGCCTTTAATGAATAATTTTCGTGCTGACGCACATACAACTATACAAGGTATGATATCAACAGGGTGCGCAGTGGATCGTGACGTCACAGAGTGTGACGAATTTTTGAATTGAATTATACGGCAAGGCGTAGTTTACGTTATTAAAAGGCAATTTTATATGAATTTTTAATAAATTTATTTCAAATCATATTAGTCTTAGAATTTGTACTGTGACTGAAATATTGAAACATACATTTTAGATTGATTACTGTGATCATGAAAAATTGAGGTTATTGTTTTTTTCATTTTTCCTTTTGTAGGAAGTGTTGCATCGTGTAATTTTGTATTTAGTTCTCTGATGCGAAAATACATCTTACATCTAAAAAATAACATTTTTGCGTTATCGGAACATAATACCGAACAACGGAGAATATCGTAATATGGCGGTTTTCGTCCCAAGGTGACGTCATGAAAACCTGCGCGATATCATATGTCTTGTATAATAGTTGTATTTTGTATCATGGTGCTGACGGGTACTATACAAGTTGTTGTTAAACCTACATATAAACAGATAATCGTTTTGAAACTGTCATAGAAACATATAAGGCGTTTAAGACCGTCATGTAAACGAATTTATTTCTAATCGTTTAAAACGCTATGTAAACAGCGCTCTTCTTTTATAGTGGCAACTTGGTATCAATAATTTAGCAACACGGTTTTAAGAACCACAAAGTAGGTATAGGTTATACAAACAAATAGGCCATAACCCTATTTTTTTTAGGTTAAATAAATGTAAGGAAAAGAGCATTTTTAAGAAAAATTGTATCAAAAATGGCTTTGTGGAACCAAAAACACTTACCAGCACCTCCAACAAGCTCTTATGTAGCAAAGACACAGGATTTAGGTGAGTACTTTATTCTTTAAAATTTGCTTCAACTTTTAAACAGTTTTGTACCTAATTTTAGATATTGTAAAACTAAAGAATGCCCTCCAAGACTGCATAAAACACTTCAAAAACCAAGACCTATTGATAAGAGAAACAGCATTACTCTCAAGAATTCTATACAGGATGAAAATGAAGTTCCGAAGCGCTAAGGAATATAAATCATTGGAAAAAATAAATCATTCACTCAATATTTATATTAATACAAATATAATTGGAGATTTAAATAATATTTTTCATTTAATTCCAACCAGATATAAAATGAAAACTTACTTGCCTACAAGAAATATGTTAAGTTACATTTTAGTTAGAATGCAAGGTAAAAAAAAATATTAAATAGACAGGTTTTATTTATCATATAGGTATAACTGCTTCTTTTAATAGGTCTCGTTAAGCTTATGGAAAGAGTGTACGATACATGTCAAGTGGCAGCCCATGAAATCAACACCAGAATGGCTATTGGACATTTTTGGAGGAACTATGTAATATTATTTGCATTAGTTTCAAGAATATATGTCTTGGTAAAATTTAATACTAAACTTGTATGTGAACTTTATGGAAAGTTACTACCCCATTTGAACAAATTGAAAAATTTTGCTGGAAGTTGGTTGCCAGAAGGGTATGAGTTGCCCAGTGATTTAAGAGAATGGCTTGCAGTCGATTGGGTAAGTTAGACTACTGTTATGGTTACACCAGTGCCCACCCAGTCCATTTAATTGGGTACTAAAAGATAACACAAAAATATTAATTTATATTTTAACTGTAGAGAATATAAACTTCCAAATTTGGATAGCTATTAATTGCGAATAAATATACATTTTTTGTTCAATAATCTTAACTGAAGAGCATGATTAAAAAAACTTTTATGTGGTGTATGACAAATATTATAATATAATAATTATACATTTTTTTAACAAGGTATATGAAGAAGAATTTATAGATTTAACCAAAGACTTAGTATTATCTTCCTCAATAAAAATGCTTGACTTTTTCAATATGGTTGACGATGATGAAGACGAAGTACAATTTTGTGACGAGTATGTCTTGATCGATGAAGAAGATAGAAATATAGCCAGAGATTTTAGAAAGCTGAGGCCTATTAAAGAAACATTGACAAGAAATAGAATGAGGGGGTTCAGTATTAATGAAGAAGATATAGGTATGAATATAAATTATGTCTCTTTTTTGTGCCATAATTTTGTAAGAGGAATTATATGCTACCAATCATCTCTACTTTTGTCGCTTCTGATTGTGGTAGCATATGCTGCTTCATGTAAAGCAAGTAGTTTCTTTAATTTTATACTTTCAAAAAAATTGTGCCAATCACCATTGTTTCAAATTATTTTTAAGATTAAAAATATAACTATTTTTGAATTTCCTATTTTAATATATTCATTTAAACAATTATATTATTTTAGGTGAAGATATTGCAGAGATCATCAAATTAAACGAGACAAATATGGAAAATAATGAAGGTAATGAAAATGATAAAGAATCTCCTTTAAACCGTGTCCATACCATGTTTAACCTCGAGGACGTGGGAGAAGAAATATCTCCAACAGAGTATAATATAAATGACAAAATACAAATAATAAATCTTGATGAGACAAATGAATTCCTTTCAAACATAGATAAGACAATGAATCCTACGGAAATTAATAATAGTTCAATCAAATCCCCCAAGATTGGCATATCCAAATCTCTAAGAAACAAAACACCAACAAAGAGAAATACAACTAACACAGTTATTAACTTGGCAGATGATACCATGGTTTTGGATGACACTGAAGTTATAATCATACCAGACACTCCATTTAAAAAGAATAATCACAAGCTACAAGACAATAGTGTAATAGTCTTGGATGATACATTTAGTAAAAGCTCAATATTTTCCAAAACTATGGTACCAGAGGAGTTAAGTAAAAGTGGAAAAAAGAAAAGGAAGTTGAAAAAGAAAAAGGATTATTTATCATCAATAAGCAAGAATTTAGGTAGTACTATTACGCCTCAAAATATAAGCATGTCTTTAGATAGTACAAATAATACTTTACTTTATATTGACAGTTTACCATCAAGTAATCTTTTGGGAACAAACACTGAAGAAAAACAGGATATAAGTGATAAGGAAAAACAAAATGATAATAATGATGGCAAGGGCATCAATACATGTGAAGAAAAGAGTGAACATCAACAATTACATCTAAATATTAATGATATATCAAGCAATGCACAAGATATTATTAAAAAACCAGATACTAAAGAAGATACCTTGAATAATTTAGATAATAAGAAAAAATCAGAGGAAAGTAATAATTTAAAATTGGAAAGAACAATTGAAGAAGAAATACAAAATAATGAAAAAAATATTACACCTTCAAATAATTCCAATACCAAACAAAATGAGAAAATAACTGAAAATAGCCAGGGAGATAAAATCCCTATTAGAAAAGATAACAGTATGTCTAAGAAACAAAAAACAATGCACGTTGAACCAGCAAAGCTTACTAAATCTGAAAAGATTAAAAGGAACAAAGAAAAGCAAATACAAAAAGAGAGTAAAAAAAAAAGAACAGTACTTAAAGGATTATTAGAAAAAATAGGAGAGCCACAACCAGACGCCAAAAAGAAAAAAAAGAAGACTTCAAAAGAAAAAATAGACAATAACAAACCCAATATAGTATGCCCAACCTTAGTAAATGAATCCCAGGAGGTGATTTTAGAAAAACAGGCATTTAATAGATCACTATCAGAAATGTCAAAGAATATCACCGGAAAAACAAATAAAAGAGAAGAATCCAAAGACTCTTTATCAAATATTTCGATGGAAAGGATGGAACATAAACGGAAACGCCACAAACGAAAGTTTAAGGACTCTGATGTGGGAGGATCTAAAACAGATAATATTAAGAAACCCAGAATTGAAGTGTCCAGTACATCAGTAGAAATGCTCAAAAATAAAGAGCTGAAAACAAAAAGTATAGAGTCTAAGGAAAAAGAAGGAATATTTATATTCAATAAGTCGCCAGTAATATTGGAAAAGAAAAAATCGAAAAAGGACCAAGGAAAGAAAAAATGTTCAGTTATGCCTGTAGGACACATGCTAGAAAATAAAGAATTGAACAAGAAAAGTGGAAATATAAAAAAAAAGAAAGACAAAAAAATAAAAGTTAAGGAATTTTTATCCAATATCTCATTAGGAATTTCAGAACAGGAAAAATCCAATGTGTGGAGAGAGGAAAATCTTGATAGATCACTATTTGAAATATCAACAGAGATGCAGCAAAATAAAGGAGGGGTTAAAAAGAATAAACATAAAAAAGAAAAATATGAAGAATTTGGGTCCAATATGTCAATACAATTACTGAAAACAAAAGATTCTAGAAAAGAAATAAGCAAAAAGAAAAAAGTAATTGACAACAGAACACCAAAAAAACAAAAGAAACATAAAAAAATAGAAAAGTTATAGATTGACCCTCGGGTTGACCTTAGAAACAATAGGTTGTTTGGAAAGAGGAATCAATGATGAAAAAACATTAATGCTACAAGATTTAAAAAGTCTGTGAGGTCCATTGTATTTTCATCAATTGTTTCGTTACGAAAAAATTAATAACTCCTAATATATTCTGTGATGTAGGTTTGTTAAATTTATTCAGTTTATTATTTGGCAAACAGATTTTTTGTTTACCGTAAAATGTTAGTTTTGTTAATTATTGTACCTACATACTTTTGATATGTAAATAAATATATGATTATTCTATATAAAATTGTGTTTAAGTATCGATTCAAAAGTATCTGCAACAAATATCGGAGCCATGTCATATAGACAACAATATTATAAAACTTAAATTTAGACGCGTAATTTTCACCCTAATTGTTTTATTCCTAAAACAATTAGGGTCAATTACAATCTTAGAAATAAAAAAAATATAGGAAAATATTTACCGTAAGCCCCGCTCCGTACGACGCAACTGGGATAAGTATTATTTTAAATTCGCTATAATTTACAACTTATTGGTTATAAGGCATGCATTAACTTTGATGCCATTATCTTAAACGGTTTCCATGCTATTACAAAAAAAAACTTCCCCCTTTATTACATGTAATTTATTGTTATTGTTTTTTTGGAAAAAATAAATATCCACATTTTATTATTCTAAAAAATTGAAGACAAAATATTATTTATTTAAATTTTTTTTCTAAAAATTGGAATTTCTTTGTAATTTTAAGGTTTTCATTTAATTCCCAATTAAGTGGTATTTACAAATAATTACTCTGGCTAGTTTTCAAAAATCTTTACAATAACAACAGAAATAAATCTGACATTATATAGAAACCTTTTATTGATCCTCTGTACAACATATCCATATTTTCACCTGTTCAATTAAAGATTAGTGATTTATTAAAAAAAATTATATTACTTTTAAAAACCATTAAGTATTATACACAATTATCCTTGTTCCACTTTGAACTGAATAGTTTTATTTATTTAAAAGGCCAAAAAACTGAGTCTTGTGCTGTATTTGTTGCTGCTGTTGTTGTTGTTGCTGATTGACAAAATTTTGATTAAGGAAATTACTCTGCGATTGGATTCCAGGACTCTGACTTGAAAACCCTCCTTGATTTGTCACTACAACCAATTTTGGTTGACTTTGAATAAATTTTGGCTGATTTTGCGTTTGACTACTTGAAACAAGCTTAACTACCTGTTGTATTATTCCACCAGTAGAAACAGTTCGTGGTATTGTTTGTCCTACTGAAGCAATTGTATTAGTAGGAATATTTGAATTTGATGATGATGTTGAAACAGAGTTTGGTTGTGTTCTAGCTTTAACAACAGCACTCTGCAATGCTACAGCCAAATATCCATAGTCTTGTTTATAATCTTCTAAATTATCTGGTGGATTCCGAATACTTTTTAGAATAGGTGCTATTATCTTAATAAGAAGTTGTTTTATGTGACCGGAAGATATCCTATCTGAATTTGATATTAAGTTGCCTTCAAGATGTGATTCTATTCTTGCCCCAATAGAACGAACTCTTGGGAGCACAAATATTCTTATAACATCTGTCCCTAGCTCAGACAAACCCTGCAAAGCTCCATATAAGGAAGATAAAGGAATTTTATCGTTTTGATGCAATGCATTCGTAAACATTCTTGTTATTCTAGTCTGAATGTTGTTTGTACTGGTATTAAAATTCTTGCAAATTTGTGACATCAATCTGGAAGCAAAGTCTCTTAATGCCCAATGGTTGTCTAATTCTGGTCTCATGCACAGTTGCTTTGATACAATACAAGTTGTAACTGATGGAATTAGCTCATGTAAATATTTCTCTAGGTACAAAGACTGGTTATCAAGTAAGGCCTTTACCATTCTCATAAGATAAATTAAGAGGGCTAAATTATTTTGTACAACATTAACTCTTACTCCTTCTATAATAAAGGTACACATTCTGGGCAGCATTTCGTGAAGACCTGGATCTGACGATAGACTTTGTAGGGCTTCTGCTCTTCTAGCTTCATCAGATCCAACACATGCCTCTGTAATTTCTTTATAATACAATTGCTGTTCCACTGACAATTCGTGTGTTGCTAGCTGTTTAATTTGAACTGTTTCAACATTTTTTAATTTCTGTTTTCCTGTGGTTGGTTTACCTGCCGTCTCTTTCATTGGTTTCTTGTTGATAGGATCAACAGATTCCAGTTTTTGAACACTTTTAGTTACCGGAGGCGGATTTTCAGGTATTGTAGGTTGAATACCGTCGATACAGAGCCAGTGGGATCGTAGTGTGGCCTCCAAGGGAGCTTTGGGATTTAGATTTAAAAGAAGGTCACCCAAATCCACTTCTTTTTCTTCAATAAAATGAAGTTCTCGCCCTCCTCCCGATGCAAAACGAAAGGGAAGCTGTTCAGATGAATGAAACCCATACTGAGGCTCTATATTTCGAACTTTTAGAGAAGAGTCTACATCTGACTGTAACAATTTCGCTCTTTTAGCATGGTTCATAAATTTAGCAGCATCTTGAACAATGTGTTTAAGTTGGTAAGAAATATCCTCTGCTAATTCTTTTGCAGCTTCATCTTGTAAATTGCCTATACCTATACTTTCAGCAATTACTTTCATGGACTCTATAGAAAAATTTGTGCCATATAAATCACTTTCATTTACTTTGGACATTCTGTATTTTCACAGAAATGTAAATAGAAAACCACAATAGAAAACATGAACCAAACAAAACTTTTATCCGAGTGACAACTGACATAAACTGACAATTAAAGGTCACAGAAGAAAAAGTGGTAGTTAGTCGTTACTGCTAAGTTGATTCCCTATTGCTACGTATTTGATGCCATTTCTCATATGATATTTTAATGAGGAAAGACAACATAACCCATCTTCAAAATGTCGAAGTAGCACGAAACATCAAAAATAATTTAAAATCGAAAAAAACATATTTTAGGACCCAAAGAACTTTAAAAAAATGGTTCTATCATTATCTTGTAGTTGTCTGCTTCAAATCCAACGAACTTCAATTTTAAGGGTATGTTATGTAATAGCATTGTCAATAATGGGCGGTAAAATATGCTACTAAAGTTGCGATAAACATTTAGCAGTTATTTGAAATAATATTAGCAAAAAGTTGCTTAAATGATTGTTTATTTCAGTTATCAAAAAGAATAGTTTCTACCCGAGCTCCCCAAGCAGTATTAATCGAGAAGACCCTGGAAGAACCTGTTATAGTTGTAAGAGAACAAGATGACGTAGATATAATCGGACCTCCGGATTCTTTATCCAATCTAAGACCAGTCTTACGTAAAATAGTAAAAAATGAGACTAGTTTACAAAGAAAATTTAGGGAAATTGCAGATTCAACACAGCAGTGGAATCATGAATTTTGGGCTACACACAACACTAATTTCATTAAGGTATCTAAAATGTATTTAAATACTTTCGATTTGCTTCAAAATACTACTAAGGGCATGAGGTCACAGATATCTTATGGAAGATCTTAGTGTATATGATTTGCTGAAAAATATTTTCATCAGTTGGTCTGAAGAAATAACCTCAAAATATATATTATTTTTAGGAGAAACAAGCATATATTAAACTTCATACAACACCAGAAAAACCACAACTTAACGCTGATGAGATGAGTGAATTTTACAAAGACTTTCTTAACAAATATTGGAAAAACCATGTTAACTACAATTTTGAGTGGTATGGCAAAAATTTTACACTGTTGTTCCTAGCCTTTAGAGTCAGCATAGAAAGGTTACATCACAAGGTTTTATAGCAAAGCATTTCTATTTTTTAGAAATAATTTCTTTTTTCTTCCTTATTTTAGGTACTGTTGTACTTATTTTTTTTCAGTTAGTATTTTAATTGTGGCTAACATGTTTAGTAATTTATTTTACCAAAGTGTACAAATAAGAGTGAACAACTATGTTAAATGTTATAAAATAAACGCTTTGTTTAGATTTTTAGAAGATATTTTTTGTTGGTGAGAATATGGTAGCTGGTGCTAGCCAGCTAGAAAACTACAATGCCAAATTCAGTATTTGGGAGCAAATCAATTTTTTTTATTGAGGAAAAGCAAAGATAAGAAGCTTTTAATTTAGGGTCTACTATCCCTTTTGGGTCTATCCATTAATACTAAATTAACACTTGTTTAATAAAATATTAAAGGTGATATTTGATGACAGCCGAAATTCTGCAACAAATTTTGAAATATTTATCCCGGTGTTTGTTAATTTGAACAAACGTCAAAGATACAAAAATTACATTAGTACCTCTCAATAAACAAACAAATTTTGAAATAAATTCGCTAGTCTTAATGGTTTTTGAGTAAACAATGGTGGCATTTTGCCAACCAACAGAATCCCGCTATTCCATTTTTCAGGCGCTAAAATCTCAGCACTGGCTGATGCATGCAACCGGATTTTTGATTTGCTGGAAATATTTATATTCGCCACTGAATATGAAACAGGTTTTTACAAAATTGTGTGTGAATTCTGAGAAAATCAAGTTTGATATAGGGTAAATGTGCCAGTAGTCAGCCACCTAACAAATTTAAACGTTAACTGGATGTTAAAAAAAAGGCTTTTACAGAAAAGTTCCTAAATTATTGTTATCGCACCCTTGTATTTATTTTATGCTGGCTAAATAAAGTTAAAAGTCGTGAATATATCATCGAACTTAACAAAAAATGTATTATTAAAAAGGAACAAAATTGCTATTGCTCAGCCACCCTAATTCTAAAATCAGCCATTTCTCTGCTAGTTAAAAAAAAACACAAACAAACAAAATATTATAAGCTCTTTATTAAACATTTATTGTTATTATATGAAACTCTTTAATTATTCTTAAAAGAACAAATATCGCAAATAAAATCTTGAAATGAGGCAACTGCATACGAAACATCGGTAAAGTTGGTACATTTTATGGGCCGACGGCCGACTACTGGAAATTGTTGACGATTGATAACCCTATTCATAACCCCCCATTATTTAAGGTTATTTTTTTAAATCTCCAAATTTTCTTTTAAAATAATGTTAAATACTACTTACCATAAGTATACTTTAAACACAAAATACACTAAAATAGGATAAACACACATTTATTCAATAAAATCTTATCTAACTCGGCCAATCAAATAACTAGAGTTTTCGCGCCTGTTCTGACATCTCAAAACGGTAACAACTATTTTAATTTATCAATAGGTGTCGCTCAAAACTAGACAAAATATGCTTGAATAGAAGATGGGTTGGCTGAGTACCTACTGGGCAATTACATGCAGAGTTATATCAGTTATATATATTTTCGGATTATTATCTTATTTACAATTGTACCTCCATGTGGCTGACCACTGGCAGAGGCTGACTTAAGGCGTATCTACCCTATCGTTTAGCGGGATTTTGTTGGTTGGCAAAATGTCGCTATTAAATGCGATGCACACCCTAAAGCCAGACCCTTAAACAAAAAAAAAATTGAAACTGCTCTGCTGGACCTACATAATTTTTTTTTAATAACTTCTACCCCACCTAACTATAAATGAGTTTTAAAAATAATTTAATACCCTGCATATTACACAAACAACAAATTACTTTATAACAATTCATATTATTTAATAAAATTATGAAAATAAGTTACAATAATAAAAGATAATAAAACAACAACACTGCTATCATTAAAAGATTATCTCCATTTAATCCTAATCCTTCTTCTTCTTCTGTTAGTTTGGTCTGTGTTTCTTCCATTTTTTTAAGTATAACATAATATTTTAACCATAGCAGGAACAATGTTTTTTAAATTGGGTTGCGGGTAAGCACTATTGGGTCAATTTCTAAAAATAAATAATATTAGTAATAGATAAAAGAATTTACCTTATAGGGTGCCTTATAAAAACAATAATTTAGTGATGGTAACAGTGTTAGGTACAATAGATGTGCCTTATTACAAAATTTTACCAACCCAACTATTTACTACGCCGGATTCAACAGACCTTATTGCAACAATATACAAAATATTTTTATTACTATGTTGTTTCTACCTCATTGTTATATCATGATACAACTACCTTAGAGCTAGAATTTATAGGTCTTAAATAGAATCTTCCCAGGAATTAAAAAATTGAAGAGCGTTCATAAAAGACAATTTTAGAAACGTTTTTTTTTTACCATACTACTATCCTTGCACCCATCACAAAACCACTTGACATTGTCCTTATTACTTTCCAAAAACTGCAATTCATTCGTGTTGTAATTACTGCAATTGTAATGTAATCCTTTATTGCACGCATCCGCATTACATTTCAGCGTTTTCTCACTGGAGACATCGCCCAGTTTTTCATCGCATTTCACACAAAAATTTCTATTTTCATCACTCATTTTTTTTTTGATTTTTCTAATATTTGTTTGACAAATTAGACAAATGATTTATATCGTTGCCCCGCTACGAGGTTGATTAATGAAGGTAGCAAGCTAGATCTACTATTTCTAGCAATAAAAATAATTTTATATTTAATTTTACTATCTACCTATGTGGTTGCTAGATTTTCACGGATTTTATTCCTTGGAAATACTTTCACAGTCTTTTTCCTTTGAAACTCTTTATGAACCATAAAATTTATCACCTCCGCCAATATCTCATGTAAATACGTGACACTTTTTACACAATGACAATCGGTCTTTTTTACCTCCAACAAAACAACATATCGACACGCCCCAACCTACCTTGGGCAAATTTACCTATTATAAGTTGACAAATAAAATGTTGCTAAAAATGACAAAAACCGTGATGTTTTAATGATTTTTAAATATTTGAAAATGTAATTTTAGTAGCGTTTATTCGAAATTTAAAGTGCATGTAGTTTTGTTTCTTTTTGTTTTTTTTATTGGGTTCTCGTTCAAAATGGCTAAGGTAGGTTTATTAAGCGAATTACTGTTTAAACATTTTATAACTCTTAAAAAAGTTTTACCAGCAATTTAATTTGATAATTAGCGAACATAATAGGCAAATTCTGTAAAAAAATAAATATCTTTATAAAAAAAAAATAGCATTAAATTATCGATAACTTAATTGAGAAATTCAGAGCGGGATTTTTTATGACAGGCAATACATGACGTATTTCTGTAGTTCTTTAATCCTAAGATGGATGGAAAGTATATATTTATACCATTGTTAAATATATAATAGAATCTACTTACCTACTTAGTATTTTTGCACAACTCATATTATTTTCAAAGGCTTGTATAAAGAAAGATCTTCAACATCTCGAAAAGGAAATTGACGATTTGATAATGCTTGAGGATTCCGCGCGAGGTACATTATGTGCAATTCACAAGACTATTCATTCGACGGAAAATTTTCCATGTAGCAAGCACAAAATGATGAGGATATGTCCAGTTCCTAAACTCTGCTATGATCCATCAATCATCAGAAATCCAATTATGAGGTAAATTTATATAATCTTGAAGGAGTCAAGAAAATTATTAGTTAAAATATAGATAGATCCAAGTTATTCATAAAAAGTTACATATGAAATTCTAGGTTCTAATGCTGTATTACGTCAAAGTTTCGATCTCTACGACCTCATCCTCGGAACTCCAAAAAGAATGAATTATTTTTTACCAGTACACAGAAGTGTAGGTCGGTGTTTTGGGACAGGAACACAAAAATTCTATATAAAAAAAATCGGTTCTTTTTCTTATTGTATAAAATTATATCCTAGGCAGAACAATCCATTTGATTATTAAATAGGGGTTATTATTTTAAATATTATTTACTCTGATATCTGCTGTCGTACTGTAGTAAATTTATTATAGTAAAATCATCAGCACATGTGCACATGTGTTTTTTACCATTCTGCAGAATGGTAAAAAACGATATCTTTATAAAAAGTAAAATTAGATTTAGTCTATTTTCATCCCTTTATTTTTGCGCCGTTGATTACCTGGAAGTTCATCGACATCCTCGCTTCCATTACCTACAACAAAAACTACCTCAGTTGCTTCCATTTTCGATACACCGCGTGGTGTTTGTGTATCGGGTGAATGTGAATATTTCTCAGCCAAGAAGCAGTTAAAAGACTTGAGTTCGCTGATTCCAAGTCCCGGAAAATGACTATTCATATGGTTAACTAATGCTGGTGATAGGGTGGCACACGGTGACCGATATCACTACTGAACTACTTAAAGACGAATATTCTGGACTTATTGTTTTGTAAAAAAATTTAAAACTATAGATAAAGGTAGGGCTAAAACCACCTAATAAAATTCAACAACCAAAATTTATACTTTTACTCTATATTTTAATCCGGAAAACGAAGTACGCTCATAAAAATTGTCTCCCTTGCTTTAAATCACACCGCACGCCTGGGACTGTATGTTATTAAATAATCAATTGATATGTTAATAATTTTAGTAGATCTAGAAGAAAAAGTCGTAGCAGTAGCCCCTGTTACGAACGGACAAACATGGGTAGAACGATGAGTGCTAACGAGCCTTGTTATAGATCTGGTTGTAGAAGCGGAAGTAAGTATCGACTAGAGTTCGTAAAAACATGTTTATAATGTCACCAAGAGCAAGGTCGCAGCAGACATTCAAAATTTTGCATTGGGAGGGGGGGGGGGGGGGATGATGTTATATCAACATATATATATATAACAAGAAAGGGCAGATCGGGGGGAGGGGGACATTTACATATATAGGGTAATTACCGACGAGCTTTCATTAGAACATTTACCCTTTAAGTTTTAGCTCCGCAAACTAGTTTGTGTTCCAACTACAACGTGGAAAAAACAATTAGCTGTCCAGAAAAAATGTGTTGTGAAAGTCAACAGTCCAATAGAACGGGTGTAATAACTTCAAGGAGTTCTATTCAAGTAGACAAGGTATAAAAAAATGAATTTGTTTTTTCTAATTCCTAAGTTGATACTTCTTTTTTAGCTGTGTATAAAAGGCATTAAAATAAACAACATTTTCAAATACCTTTTTTGAAAAAACTTAATAATAGGCGAGATACAGAAGTAAAAAAATCTAAGTGCGCGCCTGGTCATCAAAACGTAGCCTGCTATACTTTATGTTGTTTGTCTTATCTCTTATTAGTCATGCAATTAAGGCGGTGAGTTATTTCGCATTCCGCTACGGTGTGCTTTTCTGAAGCAAGTTAATTTTCAATTGGTGACACGTGAAGATGGTAAAATTTAAAGACAAGGAACTAGTAGATATGGTGCTAATTTACGGTGTCATCAAAGTGCGGCTGCTGCTTCGAGATTATACGCAGAACGCTTTCCCTTGCGAGCTCATCTCACACCCAGAAGTTTTCTTAATGTTATTCAACGGACAAGTTAGACAGAACCGTATTTGATCCATGGTGTAATAAATGAATGTAAGTAGGTACCTACCTTATTCTTGAGATTTTTGAAAAAAAGTATTTGAAAATGTTTATTTTAATGCCTTCTATACACAGCTAAAAAAGAAGTATCAGCTTAGGAATCACCCTGTATTTGTAATTTAAGAGAATACCTTGATTGAGTACATAATAAACATTCTTTATTTTAGTTTGCCCAAAGTCTTATTAATACTGACGAAGTTGTGAGTGAACTCAAAGGTGAAATCGAGAGGGTGAAACATCAACTTAATCATATTTCGCAACAGAAACTATGCGACAAAGACAGTATTAGAATTCCATGTGAATCGAAAATGTATCACTGTAAAGCTGACGAAATAGTGTGCAAGATTAAAAGTGATAATAGAAGGTAATATAAAAAAATATTGGAGAATCACGCCAAAATGCTACCATACTATGTATTTAATAAACAAATTGGATCTAAAAAAAACATGCTAATAAATCTTACTCACCTAGCATTTTTACGTCGTACTCGTACCGACGTTATATTTTCAACATAGCGTTGGAAACTGGCGTCGAGAAGACTCGAATTTGCACCAATTTGGTGAACAAAATAAGGGTTGTAAGGACGTCAGTATACGACTTCTGCACATTATAAGTAATGCATTTTACGTGACGTAATTACGTGTATCTGTTACTTATCCTGCACCTAAATTGTCGGAAAGTTTGAAAAATATCTTTATTTTACTGCACGGGTAAACATACTAGATCACTTATAAATATTAGCAACTAATATTTGGTGGGTTCTTTTATAAAATATAAGTAATGGCTGCTCTATATAAAAAGAGCCTACTCTTACTAGAATAAAACTTATTTAGACTGTCAGTCGCTTAAAATTGAAACGCAAGGCACTTTACTGTTATTGATTAGTTTAGCAATATAGAGCCTTAAAAACTAAGCGCCACTTAATTTATTAAATTAATGAAATAATAATACTAAATCTTCAATAAAGGAGAAAACTTAAATAAATTAAACTAGCATCTAAATACTCAATAGAAGCCATTTCCAGTATTTCGTTTTATGTTTTCCAAAATTATCTTGTAGAAATCGAAACCCCAAAATTGGCTCCCGTCGAAACAGGGCGAAGTTAAGTCGTTACCTATAAGGGATTATAGCACGCTTTAGGGAAGAATTAGTCAATCACAAATGACTTATAGACATATTTAAAATAAGTATACCTATCCCAGATAGCACAAACTGTATTTAAAAGCGCTTAAAAAGAGATGACTTTTAGCAAAGAACTGCTGGATAAGTACTTGCTTTTAGCATCTGTCGGGCACCCCGGTGTCCAGCCGGCCGTAACAAAATAAGCAGTATGCGCAGTGCAGTGTGCGCGAACGTCTTAGTGCTATAAATGTGCTTGAGGAGTGCATTCTACTAGCGATCAAATTTTTGCTTTATTGCAGTGCTTTTGAAGCGCTTTAATAATTTACTTCTTGAGCGGCATTGATGAGCATAAAATACTCATTCGCCAGTGACGCCTTTGTCATTTTATTTTTTGAGAAATACTTCAATATTTTTTGTTTTTTATATAAACCCATTAGCCGCTCTTCAAATCCAATTACAGATTTTAAAATTGCGAAATTTACAAATGGAAACCATAATGTATTTTTATTTAAAATTATAGTATATATATATATATTTTTTTTATTCTATATAATATACAAAATAAAATTAATTGGGCTACAAAGACTGCTAGTGAGTTATTTTAAATAAAACCAAAAAAATAAAGAAATATTTTTCAATACAAAACAACAAACGCTTCACCCTATTTATTTGATAAATAAAATGGCATTTTATTTCAAATATTTATTTTGTTAGCTTTACATACAAATAACCAATTTTATAACTTAACAATTGGGACAATATTTTAGCAATTTAATAATTGCTCTTTTTGAGAAATATTGAAAGGGTAAGCCTTAACGCCACGGCCTACAAAGGATCCCAGATAGCACAAACTGTATTTAAAAGCGCTTAAAAAGCGATGACTTTTAGCAAAGAACTGCTGGATAAGTACTTGCTTTTAGCATCTGTCGGGCACCCCGGTGTCCAGCCGGCCGTAACAAAATAAGCGGTATGCGCAGTGCAGTGTGCGCGAACGTCTTAGTGCTATAAATGTGCTTGAGGAGTGCATTCTACCAGCGATCAAATTTTTGCTTTATTGCAGTGCTTTTGAAGCACTTTAATAATTTACTTCTTGAGCGGCATTGATGAGCATAAAATACTCATTCGCCAGTGACGCCTTTGTCATTTTATTTTTTGAGAAATACTTCAATATTTTTTGTTTTTTATATAAACCCATTAGCCGCTCTTCAAATCCAATTACAGATTTTAAAATTGCGAAATTTACAAATGGAAACCATAATGTATTTTTATTTAAAATTATAGTATATATATATATATATTTTTTATTCTATATAATATACAAAATAAAATTAATTGGGCTACAAAGACTGCTAGTGAGATATTTTAAATAAAACAAAAAAAATAAAGAAATATTTTTCAATACAAAACAACAAACGCTTCACCATATTTATTTGATAAATAAAATGGCATTTTATTTCAAATATTTATTTTGTTAGCTTTACATACAAATGAACATTTTTATAACTTAACAATTGGGACAATATTTTAGCAATTTAATAATTGCTCTTTTTGAGAAATATTGAAAGGGTAAGCCTTAACGCCACGGCCTACAAAGGATACTAAATACATTACAATTACATTTCTCAAATATTTTTTGGTGATCTGTTCCACTTTGGTTTTTGTAGCATTCCGGGACATAGGATTTCGTCTTATAGCCACTAAAAGAAAAATTAAAACCATTTATATCTAATACAAATCTTTTAAAATTCTGCTATCACTAGAATAGCTAAATTGTGTCTCTGATTATATTATATTTGGACTTCCTTAAGAGTGAAGTCTAGTCATGCATTCGCCATTTTACTTTTTGATCAATATTTATCTTTTTCGCTAAATAGCTGTTCTTGAGAAGCAATTACCTACAGTTTTAAAATAAAGTAATTTTGATTAATGACTTAATAAAAGCAAAAAACAAAAATTTGTCCATTTTTCTTTTTCTGCTTTTAATTCTTTATAAATTCAAACTTGTTTAACTTTAAATTGTAGGTAATTATGCTTTAAATATCGGTACATATTTGGCCGATTTTTGGATAAAAGGAAAAAGTAACGAAATATTGATCAAAAAACTAAATGGCGAATGCGTAACTAGACCTTACTCTTAATACCGCAAAACCTAGATTTAAGTTTAAAATTAAGAAAGTATTTAAAGTATTTTTCTACATCAGAATTAATTTATATAGAGACTATTATGCCTAATTTTATGTTAATACTATTTACTATACACATACACTTTCCAGTTAATGGTATATTTTTTTTACCGCAAATATTATATAATTCATTTTATTTTAGTATTTTAAAAAGTAAAATAAATTGGACCGTTAGTTAGTTTTTTTTAGAAATGTTCTGCATTTTACAACTAACAACTTAAAAAAATATGTCATTTCACATATAATTCATATACCATTAACCACAACCAGTAGAACTTTACTACTAACGTTTCAAGTAAAATAAAAAATCCAACTTTGCTCTTACCTAGTTATAAACTCATAATATTCATTAGTTCCTTAAAGCATTGTTTATTATTTCTCTCTGTCCAATTATAGGGTATTGCCAAGTCATCACTTATCAATAGGCCAAGCAGCTTTCTGGTGGTGTCAAAAATATCCACTTCACCAACGGTTTGAAAGAGTATACACTAAAAAGTAAATTTAATACTAAATAAATACCTTTAATTTTCGATTAATTTAAAATCACATGACATGACCTTTTCATTGTGCAAAAACATTATGACTTTTTAAACACTCCAGATAAAAAAATCATGCAGCCAAATTGTATTATATTTTTTTATATGGCACCTAAATGTAGGTAATTATAATCAAATTCAAAAAATACACTTATATAGGTTGTTTTTTTATATTCTTGTCAGAAATACACTACAGGTTCCTTCCACAAAAAAAAATAGACAAATAAGCAATAATAAGTTGCCTATTTGTTTGCCAGATATTTAAAAATGGACCTCCATTCTGAACTTTGAATCTTTTAGCTTTTGTAGTGAAAGAATAAAAATAAAAAGGTATTTAGGAAACATGTTACTAATTAATTCCGAAATACCATCAATATTCTATTATAGATATTATATAAATAAGGACTGTTTATTCAACTTCATAATTGATAATTAACAACTCCGTTGTTTATACTTACTAATTTTTTTAAATTAAAAAGGATTGGACTAAATTAAAATTACTTCTTTTAGCTTTTTAATCTAAAAACCATTTTTTATGTTATATAATTTAGTCGTAAAGAACTGGGAATTACAAAAATAACACTATTCCAGTATAAAGAATTACTAAGAAGTTGGATAATAAACCTGGCTTCTATTGATAGACGCCATTATATTTTTTATTTGAGAAGCAAGAACCAACGCTTTTCATTTTTAAAAACAGTTTAAAAATTATAAGTCTTACCGTTCATCCAAGCAACCTGGCATAGCAGAATATTCTATCTTGAAAAAGAAAAAAGCACTTTAACACCTCACCTCAAAAAACAAACACAAAGTGGTAAGGAAAAAATACACATGAGCGAACGCCATTAAAAGACCGCTTAAACGTTATGATGACATGACAGAGGACAGGAAACAACCCTTGGACCGTTCGGTAGGTACCTGGTCTAAGAAACAACCAATCACGGTTTTTAGGTCAAATGTACCTCTCAAGCACTTTAAAAGCAGTGACTGTTTAGATACAGTGCACTGGTCATGCTTTAAAACCGCTGCAAATTTGCACTTAGTTATGTGGCAAAATGCATTTAATATAAAGCACTCCTAGAGCATACTCAATTGATATGAACAAATTTGAAAATATGCAGTACTTGCGAAGCACTTTTTGAGTATATCCATAATAAAATAGTACTTATGAAATACTTTTGAAGCATTGATTTTAAGCGCTTCTTTTTCCTTAGTCGGCCGTAAGTATTTAAGCAGTTGTGTTGCAGTCTGTGCTATCTGGGCCCAGATAGCACAAACTGTATTTAAAAGCGCTTAAAAAGCGATGACTTTTAGCAAAGAACTGCTGGATAAGTACTTGCTTTTAGCATCTGTCGGGCACCCCGGTGTCCAGCCGGCCGTAACAAAATAAGCGGTATGCGCAGTGCAGTGTGCGCGAACGTCTTAGTGCTATAAATGTGCTTGAGGAGTGCATTCTACCAGCGATCAAATTTTTGCTTTATTGCAGTGCTTTTGAAGCACTTTAATAATTTACTTCTTGAGCGGCATTGATGAGCATAAAATACTCATTCGCCAGTGACGCCTTTGTCATTTTATTTTTTGAGAAATACTTCAATATTTTTTGTTTTTTATATAAACCCATTAGCCGCTCTTCAAATCCAATTACAGATTTTAAAATTGCGAAATTTACAAATGGAAACCATAATGTATTTTTATTTAAAATTATAGTATATATATATATATATATTTTTTATTCTATATAATATACAAAATAAAATTAATTGGGCTACAAAGACTGCTAGTGAGATATTTTAAATAAAACAAAAAAAATAAAGAAATATTTTTCAATACAAAACAACAAACGCTTCACCATATTTATTTGATAAATAAAATGGCATTTTATTTCAAATATTTATTTTGTTAGCTTTACATACAAATGAACATTTTTATAACTTAACAATTGGGACAATATTTTAGCAATTTAATAATTGCTCTTTTTGAGAAATATTGAAAGGGTAAGCCTTAACGCCACGGCCTACAAAGGATACTAAATACATTACAATTACATTTCTCAAATATTTTTTGGTGATCTGTTCCACTTTGGTTTTTGTAGCATTCCGGGACATAGGATTTCGTCTTATAGCCACTAAAAGAAAAATTAAAACCATTTATATCTAATACAAATCTTTTAAAATTCTGCTATCACTAGAATAGCTAAATTGTGTCTCTGATTATATTATATTTGGACTTCCTTAAGAGTGAAGTCTAGTCATGCATTCGCCATTTTACTTTTTGATCAATATTTATCTTTTTCGCTAAATAGCTGTTCTTGAGAAGCAATTACCTACAGTTTTAAAATAAAGTAATTTTGATTAATGACTTAATAAAAGCAAAAAACAAAAATTTGTCCATTTTTCTTTTTCTGCTTTTAATTCTTTATAAATTCAAACTTGTTTAACTTTAAATTGTAGGTAATTATGCTTTAAATATCGGTACATATTTGGCCGATTTTTGGATAAAAGGAAAAAGTAACGAAATATTGATCAAAAAACTAAATGGCGAATGCGTAACTAGACCTTACTCTTAATACCGCAAAACCTAGATTTAAGTTTAAAATTAAGAAAGTATTTAAAGTATTTTTCTACATCAGAATTAATTTATATAGAGACTATTATGCCTAATTTTATGTTAATACTATTTACTATACACATACACTTTCCAGTTAATGGTATATTTTTTTTACCGCAAATATTATATAATTCATTTTATTTTAGTATTTTAAAAAGTAAAATAAATTGGACCGTTAGTTAGTTTTTTTTAGAAATGTTCTGCATTTTACAACTAACAACTTAAAAAAATATGTCATTTCACATATAATTCATATACCATTAACCACAACCAGTAGAACTTTACTACTAACGTTTCAAGTAAAATAAAAAATCCAACTTTGCTCTTACCTAGTTATAAACTCATAATATTCATTAGTTCCTTAAAGCATTGTTTATTATTTCTCTCTGTCCAATTATAGGGTATTGCCAAGTCATCACTTATCAATAGGCCAAGCAGCTTTCTGGTGGTGTCAAAAATATCCACTTCACCAACGGTTTGAAAGAGTATACACTAAAAAGTAAATTTAATACTAAATAAATACCTTTAATTTTCGATTAATTTAAAATCACATGACATGACCTTTTCATTGTGCAAAAACATTATGACTTTTTAAACACTCCAGATAAAAAAATCATGCAGCCAAATTGTATTATATTTTTTTATATGGCACCTAAATGTAGGTAATTATAATCAAATTCAAAAAATACACTTATATAGGTTGTTTTTTTATATTCTTGTCAGAAATACACTACAGGTTCCTTCCACAAAAAAAAATAGACAAATAAGCAATAATAAGTTGCCTATTTGTTTGCCAGATATTTAAAAATGGACCTCCATTCTGAACTTTGAATCTTTTAGCTTTTGTAGTGAAAGAATAAAAATAAAAAGGTATTTAGGAAACATGTTACTAATTAATTCCGAAATACCATCAATATTCTATTATAGATATTATATAAATAAGGACTGTTTATTCAACTTCATAATTGATAATTAACAACTCCGTTGTTTATACTTACTAATTTTTTTAAATTAAAAAGGATTGGACTAAATTAAAATTACTTCTTTTAGCTTTTTAATCTAAAAACCATTTTTTATGTTATATAATTTAGTCGTAAAGAACTGGGAATTACAAAAATAACACTATTCCAGTATAAAGAATTACTAAGAAGTTGGATAATAAACCTGGCTTCTATTGATAGACGCCATTATATTTTTTATTTGAGAAGCAAGAACCAACGCTTTTCATTTTTAAAAACAGTTTAAAAATTATAAGTCTTACCGTTCATCCAAGCAACCTGGCATAGCAGAATATTCTATCTTGAAAAAGAAAAAAGCACTTTAACACCTCACCTCAAAAAACAAACACAAAGTGGTAAGGAAAAAATACACATGAGCGAACGCCATTAAAAGACCGCTTAAACGTTATGATGACATGACAGAGGACAGGAAACAACCCTTGGACCGTTCGGTAGGTACCTGGTCTAAGAAACAACCAATCACGGTTTTTAGGTCAAATGTACCTCTCAAGCACTTTAAAAGCAGTGACTGTTTAGATACAGTGCACTGGTCATGCTTTAAAACCGCTGCAAATTTGCACTTAGTTATGTGGCAAAATGCATTTAATATAAAGCACTCCTAGAGCATACTCAATTGATATGAACAAATTTGAAAATATGCAGTACTTGCGAAGCACTTTTTGAGTATATCCATAATAAAATAGTACTTATGAAATACTTTTGAAGCATTGATTTTAAGCGCTTCTTTTTCCTTAGTCGGCCGTAAGTATTTAAGCAGTTGTGTTGCAGTCTGTGCTATCTGGGATACTAAATACATTACAATTACATTTCTCAAATATTTATTGGTGATCTGTTCCACTTTGGTTTTTGTAGCATTCCGGGACATAGGATTTCGTCTTATAGCCACTAAAAGAAAAATTAAAACCCTTTATATCTAATACAAATCTTTTAAAATTCTGCTATCACTAGAATAGCTAAATTGTGTCTCTGATTATATTATATTTGGACTTCCTTAAGAGTGAAGTCTAGTCATGCATTCGCCATTTTACTTTTTGATCAATATTTATCTTTTTCGCTTTATTCAAAAAGGCGCTAAATAGCTGTTCTTGAGAAGCAATTACCTACAGTTTTAAAATAAAGTAATTTTGATTAATGACTTAATAAAAGCAAAAAACAAAAATTTGTCCATTTTTCTTTTTCTGCTTTTAATTCTTTATAAATTCAAACTTGTTTAACTTTAAATTGTAGGTAATTATGCTTTAAATATCGGTACATATTTGGCCGATTTTTGGATAAAAGGAAAAAGTAACGAAATATTGATCAAAAAACGAAATGGCGAATGCGTAACTAGACCTTACTCTTAATACCGCAAAACCTAGATTTAAGTTTAAAATTAAGAAAGTATTTAAAGTATTTTTCTACATCAGAATTAATTTATATAGAGACTATTATGCCTAATTTTATGTTAATACTATTTACTATACACATACACTTTCCAGTTAATGGTATATTTTTTTTACCGCAAATATTATATAATTCATTTTATTTTAGTATTTTAAAAAGTAAAATAAATTGGACCGTTAGTTAGTTTTTTTTTTAAATGTTCTGCATTTTACAACTAACAATTTAAAAAAATATGTCATTTCACATATAATTCATATACCATTAACCACAACCAGTAGAACTTTACTACTAACGTTTCAAGTAAAATAAAAAATGCAACTTTGCTCTTACCTAGTTATAAACTCATAATATTCATTAGTTCCTTAAAGCATTGTTTATTATTTCTCCCTGTCCAATTATAGGGTATTGCCAAGTCATCACTTATCAATAGGCCAAGCAGCTTTCTGGTGGTGTCAAAAATATCCACTTCACCAACGGTTTGAAAGAGTATACACTAAAAAGTAAATTTAATACTAAATAAATACCTTTAATTTTCGATTAATTTAAAATCACATGACATGACCTTTTCATTGTGCAAAAACATTATGACTTTTTAAACACTCCAGATAAAAAAATCATGCAGCCAAATTGTATTATATTTTTTTATATGGCACCTAAATGTAGGTAATTATAATCAAATTCAAAAAATACACTTATATAGGTTGTTTTTTTATATTCTTGTCAGAAATACACTACAGGTTCCTTCCACAAAAAAAAATAGACAAATAAGCAATAATAAGTTGCTTATTTGTTTGCCAGATATTTAAAAATGGACCTCCATTCTGAACTTTGAATCTTTTAGCTTTTGTAGTGAAAGAATAAAAATAAAAAGGTATTTAGGAAACATGTTACTAATTAATTCCGAAATACCATCAATATTCTATTATAGATATTATATAAATAAGGACTGTTTATTCAACTTCATAATTGATAATTAACAACTCCGTTGTTTATACTTACTAATTTTTTTAAATTAAAAAGGATTGGACTAAATTAAAATTACTTCTTTTAGCTTTTTAATCTAAAAACCATTTTTTATGTTATATAATTTAGTCGTAAAGAACTGGGAATTACAAAAATAACACTATTCCAGTATAAAGAATTACTAAGAAGTTGGATAATAAACCTGGCTTCTATTGATAGACGCCATTATATTTTTTATTTGAGAAGCAAGAACCAACGCTTTTCATTTTTAAAAACAGTTTAAAAATTATAAGTCTTACCGTTCATCCAAGCAACCTGGCATAGCAGAATATTCTATCTTGAAAAAGAAAAAAGCACTTTAACACCTCACCTCAAAAAACAAACACAAAGTGGTAAGGAAAAAATACACATGAGCGAACGCCATTAAAAGACCGCTTAAACGTTATGATGACATGACAGAGGACAGGAAACAACCCTTGGACCGTTCGGTAGGTACCTGGTCTAAGAAACAACCAATCACGGTTTTTAGGTCAAATGTACCTCTCAAGCACTTTAAAAGCAGTGACTGTTTAGATACAGTGCACTGGTCATGCTTTAAAACCGCTGCAAATTTGCACTTAGTTATGTGGCAAAATGCATTTAATATAAAGCACTCCTAGAGCATACTCAATTGATATGAACAAATTTGAAAATATGCAGTACTTGCGAAGCACTTTTTGAGTATATCCATAATAAAATAGTACTTATGAAATACTTTTGAAGCATTGATTTTAAGCGCTTCTTTTTCCTTAGTCGGCCGTAAGTATTTAAGCAGTTGTGTTGCAGTCTGTGCTATCTGGGATACTAAATACATTACAATTACATTTCTCAAATATTTATTGGTGATCTGTTCCACTTTGGTTTTTGTAGCATTCCGGGACATAGGATTTCGTCTTATAGCCACTAAAAGAAAAATTAAAACCCTTTATATCTAATACAAATCTTTTAAAATTCTGCTATCACTAGAATAGCTAAATTGTGTCTCTGATTATATTATATTTGGACTTCCTTAAGAGTGAAGTCTAGTCATGCATTCGCCATTTTACTTTTTGATCAATATTTATCTTTTTCGCTTTATTCAAAAAGGCGCTAAATAGCTGTTCTTGAGAAGCAATTACCTACAGTTTTAAAATAAAGTAATTTTGATTAATGACTTAATAAAAGCAAAAAACAAAAATTTGTCCATTTTTCTTTTTCTGCTTTTAATTCTTTATAAATTCAAACTTGTTTAACTTTAAATTGTAGGTAATTATGCTTTAAATATCGGTACATATTTGGCCGATTTTTGGATAAAAGGAAAAAGTAACGAAATATTGATCAAAAAACGAAATGGCGAATGCGTAACTAGACCTTACTCTTAATACCGCAAAACCTAGATTTAAGTTTAAAATTAAGAAAGTATTTAAAGTATTTTTCTACATCAGAATTAATTTATATAGAGACTATTATGCCTAATTTTATGTTAATACTATTTACTATACACATACACTTTCCAGTTAATGGTATATTTTTTTTACCGCAAATATTATATAATTCATTTTATTTTAGTATTTTAAAAAGTAAAATAAATTGGACCGTTAGTTAGTTTTTTTTTTAAATGTTCTGCATTTTACAACTAACAATTTAAAAAAATATGTCATTTCACATATAATTCATATACCATTAACCACAACCAGTAGAACTTTACTACTAACGTTTCAAGTAAAATAAAAAATGCAACTTTGCTCTTACCTAGTTATAAACTCATAATATTCATTAGTTCCTTAAAGCATTGTTTATTATTTCTCCCTGTCCAATTATAGGGTATTGCCAAGTCATCACTTATCAATAGGCCAAGCAGCTTTCTGGTGGTGTCAAAAATATCCACTTCACCAACGGTTTGAAAGAGTATACACTAAAAAGTAAATTTAATACTAAATAAATACCTTTAATTTTCGATTAATTTAAAATCACATGACATGACCTTTTCATTGTGCAAAAACATTATGACTTTTTAAACACTCCAGATAAAAAAATCATGCAGCCAAATTGTATTATATTTTTTTATATGGCACCTAAATGTAGGTAATTATAATCAAATTCAAAAAATACACTTATATAGGTTGTTTTTTTATATTCTTGTCAGAAATACACTACAGGTTCCTTCCACAAAAAAAAATAGACAAATAAGCAATAATAAGTTGCTTATTTGTTTGCCAGATATTTAAAAATGGACCTCCATTCTGAACTTTGAATCTTTTAGCTTTTGTAGTGAAAGAATAAAAATAAAAAGGTATTTAGGAAACATGTTACTAATTAATTCCGAAATACCATCAATATTCTATTATAGATATTATATAAATAAGGACTGTTTATTCAACTTCATAATTGATAATTAACAACTCCGTTGTTTATTCTAATTTTTTTAAATTAAAAAGGAGTGGACTAAATTAAATTCTTTTAGCTTTTTAATCTAAAAACCATTTTTTATGTTATATAATTTAGTCGTAAAGAACTGGGAATTACAAAAATAACACTATTCCAGTATAAAGAATTACTAAGAAATTGGATAATAAACCTGGCTTCTATTGATAGACGCCATTATATTTTTTATTTGAGAAGCAAGAACCAACGCTTTTCATTTTTAAAAACAGTTTAAAAATTATAAGTCTTACCGTTCATCCAAGCAACCTGGCATAGCAGAATATTCTATCTTGAAAAAGAAAAAAGCACTTTAACACCTCACCTCAAAAAACAAACACAAAGTGGTAAGGAAAAAATACACATGAGCGAACGCCATTAAAAGACCGCTTAAACGTTATGATGACATGACAGAGGACAGGAAACAACCCTTGGACCGTTCGGTAGGTACCTGGTCTAAGAAACAACCAATCACGGTTTTTTGGGTCAAATATTGGTCAAATGCACCTCTCAAGCACTTTGAAAGCAGTGACTGTTTAGATACAGTGCACTGGTCATGCTTTAAAACCGCTGCAAATTTGCACTTAGTTATGTGGCAAAATGCATTTAATATAAAGCACTCCTACAGCATACTCAATTGATATGAACAAATTTGAAAATATGCAGTACTTGCGAAGCACTTTTTGAGTATATCCATAATAAAATAGTACTTATGAAATACTTTTGAAGCATTGATTTTAAGCGCTTCTTTTTCCTTAGTCGGCCGTAAGTATTTAAGCAGTTGTGTTGCAGTCTGTGCTATCTGGGATACCGTGCGTAGGTAATGAAAGTGCCAAACTTTCAACTCATTATTACTTCAAGTCAAAAAAATTACTGTCTGTATACTCTTAGTAATATTTTTAGGTCAGGCCGACCATAAATATAGTTCTTCAGAAATGAGTAATAGTGCGACGTCTGTGTGACTACTTTTAGCATCACATACCACCTTAGCATGTAAGATCAGTTTACTACGTTTAAATGACGTAAGAGTCAATTACTACTCGCGAACTCAATCTGAAAGAAACTCAGTGACATCTACACGACGTAGTTTGGCCGTTAAATACTAACTTGACACCCTAAGTAACTGTATCACCCAAAGTTGCACTAACCCTGACGTCACATTTAGTTCTTATGTAGTCATAAGTCTGTTTTATTATTACGATCACTAAGCTTCTACTTCATTATCTTTATCATTCAAAAGAATTTTATTCAGAAATAAAGCAGAAGAAGATTAGACAACATTACTAAAGTAATGTTAATATAAAAAGATTATATTACATACGTACAGGGTCCTACGCCTCTCCTCCCGTCTTCTCTAGCTCACTTTATTAATTAAGTTAGGATTTTGATATTTTGCAGACTTTACCTGTATCCTAGGGCGCATTTCAGGAACATATTTTTGTTTATACTGGGTGTTCCAAAAAAGTGTGACGTCATAAGGATATGTTTTTTTAGATTACATGCCATATATTTTCTTACTTATTTGGATGCATCTTGTAGTTGCCTACATACCCCTAAAATTTTAATGAAATCGGTTCAGTATTATCGGCGAAATAAAATAAAAACTAAAAAAAATCAGTCTTGCCCCACTGGTTTTAAAAAAAGAATAAAAAATAAAAATAATGCCTCGTTATTAAAATTCTACAAAGGTACTTAATAAATAAGGTCCTAAAATCTTGTTAACCAAGTTTGATTAATACGAATTGTACAGGGTGTCCAAAATTTAGTGTCAAACTTTGCAAACTTTAAAGCAATTTATTTTTCTGATTTCAAATTGGAACCCCTTTATATTATTATGTCATTCGATGCAGAATTACAATTCAAACATTTGTTCTAATTACAACCCTATCGCAATTTCTAACGCTTTAAGACTTATTTACAGAAAACTCGTTTTATCAACCTTTCCACCAGTCATTATTATATATTATATTAAATATCAAAGGTGGCTTTGAAAAACAACTTATTGGTATTAAAGTGACAAAAGTCCATTTTGACTTTAGTTATTTTATAGTTTCAAATATTGTTAGATTATTATTAATTATTTAAGCTATATTATTTTTTGTGATGGAATACAACCAAGATGAGCTCGTAAATATGATTTTCATATTAGGAGCATGCTAAAAGAATTTTTATTTGTCCTTTTAGTAAACTTTAATATCAATAAATTGTTTTTCAAAGCCACCTTTGATATTTATTATATAATAATGACTGGTGGAATAGTTGATAAAATAAGTTTTCTGCAAATAAGTCTTAATGCGTTAGAAATTGCGATAGGGTTGTAATTAGAACAAATGTTTGAATTTTAATTCTGCATCGAATGATATAATAATATACAGGGGTTCCAATTTGAAATAAGAAAAATAAATTGCTTTAAAGTTTGCAAAGTTTGACACTAAACTTTGGACACCCTGTACAATTCGTATTAATCAAACTTGGTAAACGAAACTGTGAGACCTTTTTTATTAAGTACTTTTGTATAATTTTATTAACGAGACAATATTTTTAATTTTTATTAATTTTTAAAACCAGTGGTGCAAAACTGATTTTTTTTAGTTTTTATTTTTTTTCGCCTATAATACTGAACCGATTTCATTAAAATTTTAGGGGTATGTAGGCAACTACAAGATGCATCCAAATAAGTAGGAAAATATATGGCATGTAATCTAAAAAAACATATCCTTATGACGGCACACTTTTTGGAACACCCTGTATAAACATAAATATTTTCCTGAAATGTACCCTAGAATACAGGTAAAGCTTGCAAAACGTCATAATCCTAACTTAATTAATAAGTGAGCTACAGAAGACGGGAGGTGAGGCGCAGGACCCTGTATACATGATCGCATTTATGTTTGGAAACGGTCGATTATTTTTTAAGTAAGATAGTCAGCGAAAAATGTTAAATAGGAAAGTTTTAGGGTGTTTCAAATCTAGTATACTGCAGATAATTAAGTAACCAGGATCAGTCAAAAGTCATGGAAGAACAAAGTTACTATATTTTAAATGTAACACCCTGTATGTTATTATTTGTAGATTAAAACGTGAAATTGAAGCAAAAAGAAAACTCCTAGAAAAATCGCGAGGAGACGTAGAAAAAGCGAAAGAAATTCTATTTGATTACGAAAAAAAAGTTGGTCTTCTACATACTCAAGCCCTAAAATCCTCTAAAACTATGAGACTCAGCAAGGAAAAATTTATCAGCTGTCTTAAAGACCGAGAAGATAAAATTAAACATTTAAAATATGCCAATCAAATACTCGAGTCGAGACTGCAACAAAAAGACGGTTCACTGAATGAAAAAGATCAGAAAATAAATAATATCAATGAGGAGTTTGAGAAATTGAAAATATCCTTCGAAGAAACGTGCGCGAAATGTTCGGCTATGACGGAGAGTAATAAGAATTTTTATGAGTCGATTGAAATGTTGAGGGATCAGCTCATACATGCTGCCAGCGAAATTGACACTCATAAGGCAACAATTAAGAAATTGGAACAGGTTTGTGGTTCAACGCAGGTTATACAATTTCTCTTTCGACGTTTCGGGTTATTTACCTACTTTAAGCCATCTTCAGTATGATAAGGTATACAGCTTATTCCTCGTAGAAAACCCGAAAATATAATAATGTGATTAAAGTAGTGTTACAAGCCAGGTCGCTAAATTATTAAGCCCCAAAATACGCAACTTTGCCTAAATTTAACCATCTTCGTATCTCTTACCCTTTTCGAGATCCCCTTGTACGCACACGAATTTGTAGCATTTGTAAAGATAAATATTTAGTTACAATTTTTTTTTGTCATACAGGGTGTTAGTAGTAAACATTTTTCTATCACGGAGATGACCCCTTTCTAAAATGAATTGAGTTTGCATAAAAAAACCATTAATTATTTACTGAAAACCTATTTGTTTATTTTATTAACAAAAACTTTAAAGATGTATAAAAGTAACGGTTAGTAGTCTTCTTCTGATCTTTCATCATCGTTGATAGTTGGTCATTTTCGGGAGACGACACATTTTCAAAATGTCTGCCAGAGATAGAAACGTACCTAGTTAGGTAAATTAACCGAATTGTCATAAGCAAAGAAATTGCTTATTCAAAAATATTCCAATTTTATTTCTTTTTCAGAAATTAGCAGACCTAAACTGTGCTTGTAAAAAGGTTGCGACAAGAACGAGAAAACAAAAGATAAACTTCGAAAGCCGGATCAAGACTCACCACGCAGAAACAGAAGCCTTGACAAATAAAATATCGGAATTATCCGCACAACTTGAAGAAATGGATCAGCACAAATGTTCTTTGGAAGAACTTCAAACTAAAAACGAAGAATTACTGGAAAAAGTTAAAACGTATGAATGTTATTCTGAAAAGTAAGTGCTGATAAACAAAAAAGTCATAATGCTATACGTGGAAAAATTGTTATAGTCCCCTTCAACAATTCATATTCTATAAAGGGTAATTTTTCTTTTTTTGCTTTTGCTATTGTATGATGTTCCGGTGAATTCATTATTTTATAAATAGTATACAGGGTGATTCCTAAGTTGATACTTCTTTTTTAGCTGTGTATAGAAGGCATTAAGATAAAGAACATTTTCAAATACCTTTTTGCAAAAAACTTAAAAATAGGCGAGGTACAGTAGTAAAAAATCGAAGTGCGGGCCTGGTCATCAAAACGTAGCCTGCTATACTTTATGTTGTTTATCTTTATTAGTCATGCAATTTACGGGTCGGTGGTCAGTTATTTGGCAATCCGCTGCGGTGTGTTTTTCTGAAGCAAGTTAATTTTAAATTGCTGACACATGAAAATGATAAAATTTGAAAACAATGAACTAGTCGATATGGTGCTAATTTACGGTGAGTGTCGTCAAAGTACGGCTGTTTGTTTTATGTTTTATTGCATTATTTAAGTTAGGCAGGACCGTATTTGATCCATAGTGTAATAAATGAATGTAGTAAGTACCATATTTTTGAGTCTTTTGAAAAAGGGTATTCGAAAAAGTTGTTTATTTTAATGCCTTCTATTATAATATGTGTGTATAATACACAGCTAAAAAAGAAGTATCAACTTAGGAATCACCCAGTATACATTTTTTACTTTACGCCTCCTGTTGATTCATCACGTAATGTCCGTTTTAGATGCAAAGACCTCGAAGAACAATGTAAAGAACTTTACAAAAAAATGATAACCACCGAAGAATCTTTTAAAAATGATAAGGAGGAAATGCACAAGCTTGTTACCGAACTTACCACTATCGTGCAATCAAATAAAGTAACTATTTTGCAAATGACCGACATTAACCAACAACAACAAGATGTAATTAAAACGCAGAGTGTGGCATTATTATCAAAGGTAAAGAAAACACCAATAAGTTATATTTTTTGTTATTTATAAAGTATTTAAAAATGCAGTTGTGTTTGTACTAAAAATATCTTAATTCCTTTTAGTGTTGAAAGGCACCTCTCACTTTCCACTGTCGTCATTGGAATAGTACATAAAATTTCTAATAATTTTACACTTTCCGAAATTAATTAATTTCTAAACGTTTTTTAAATGTTAAATTATTTCTTAGGAAGAACAATTGAAACTTATAGAGAAAGAATCGGAAATTTTCAAAATGAAAAACAGGGAATTGGAGATAGAAGTTGAGGTATTAAAGAAAAGTCTCTCGGAGCCATGTAGCAGAGAAGCTTGCATTTGTGTCTCAAGAGAATTGGAGGAATGCCGGTATGTCAGTGTGTGCCTATGTTAATTTTAAGAATCACTGCTATAGATAAATCTTGATATGACATATTGTCACGTAGCCTGTGTTTAGGGGGGTCAGATGGGTAAAATAAGGGTAGACAGGTTTTCAATAAAAATACTATAAATATATTAACCTACAATAAACGGGTTACACTTAAACCTTGGTATAAACTTACGTACATTATATGATGTAGAGGCTGCTCCCAAAGGCGACGGTCGGGTGACGAGTGAAGACCCAGGTTATCAGACGCGTGGTGGTTGTGCGTGTACCACTGGTACCTACACTTCTACCTGTAGTGTCTGTCCTAGCGCCGGCTCTGCTATTTATATTACTTGAACTAGGTTGAGTTATTGATTGTAATATAAACAGTGCAAGCTTAGCATTTTTCTAGGACAGCATATTTTGTATGTTGAGAAACTGGGTCTTATAATAATGAAACTAAAAATTATTATTTTTTGGGAAAAATTACTCTTTTCATGACATATTTCCCTCGCCGATGAAAGCTGGCCCCTAGCTTTAAGTCTGACAGTAACAATTTCTGCAAAGCTTAAAACTTATTCATATAAATAATAATTGAAATATAAGACATCATAAAAAACAAAAATAAAATGTGAGGTGGTACAATATTTTGAGTATACAAGAGAAAACAATAAATAGTTATAATTAATACAATAATGTCAGATCTGTAACAGTATAAATGCTTGAAACAAATTTATTTTGAACATAACAATGGTTAATATTCTTTCGTAAAGGTCGCACTGAAGTTCCAACACACTTTTATTCAAAGAGTCTCGCGCGGAAACACACCCGATACATTTTTAGTCTTTTCAATCAGTTCTGTTAGTTCTTCCCCATTGGCCCATCCTCTTTGAACGTAAGAGAGTACAGGGACGTTCCATGATTGCACATTATCCCATGGTTCCATGATTGCCCATTGGCCCATCCTTTTTGAGCGTAATAGAGTACATGGACGTTTCAGGATTGCACAAACTTTAGGGAGGTGGCTGATACTGGCGTTGGATGTAGCCAGAGTTTTCCCCCCGTCCAGTGAGTTCGGCCTCCGTAACTTATTTTAGGCTACGCTGATGGAGCAATGTGGGTTGCAGATAGCCAAGTTGAAAGTGGTTGCATTTTCGGAGCAGTATTGTTATTGATAGTGCTCTTTGGCTATACCATTGTTAGCCAAATGGAAAATGTTTGATCATGTCCATACTGGAAGTAAGTTGTGCCCTTGTAGTCGTGCTGAGGATGGTTCATGGTCACATTATAGGTGTACCGTGCCTTTAGTTGCTATGCAACATGGGGTGGAAACTGGTTTTGGGTGTGATCCGGCTTTTGGGTTGGTAGTGGTTGGACTTCGTGTGGTACATGTAACAAAGTAGAAAACCAGCAGTAACGAGAAAAAAAAAAATAATTTACATATTAAGATAATGATTGGGAAGCGGAGAAAATTTCAGACCTTTTTACACATGATAATAGTTTGATGAGAGACTTGGACGACTCCTTTATTTTAACGATCTAGAGAAGTGATATTTAATTTTATAATGCTCTCTTTGTACATATAGTCTTTCTCTTTGTGTGCTACTTTAATCACTAATTGTTTATGAGGTTAGGTGGATATTCAACTCTGATGAGTCCTCTTCCATATCCTCCTACTCTCCATGGTCACATAATGACGCAATAATACATATTCGATAAACAATGTGAGCGAAAAAGGTAAACATTCAGCTTTTAGGCCATCTTCCATGTTCTCCTGTTTCGTTTTTTACATTTTATTTGGAGTGTCTTTCATATCACCCCATTTCATACAAAAAATACAAACATCGTACGGAATCAGACATTATGTCTCTTAACTCCCTAATCTGAAATATACAATAGTAGCATCGTAATTAAAGAAAAAGTATATTGATCACATTATAAAATTTTGAGAACATTATTATAAATAGAGGAAAGAATGAAAAATCGCGGTTAACATCTTTTTTTAAATTTTCATATGTTGTTGTATAAAAGGAGTAGTCGAATTCTTCATTTGTTTAACATGACATCTTATATCCTAATGGTTCCTCTAAAATATATGTGTTAAAAACAGCTTATACAATTCGGTTTTTTGATCTTTTTTTTTTCACATTTCTATGTTAAAGTCCCTGCTATAAAAAAATATGCTTTTGAGGTTGCAACATGAATATCTTTTTACATTATTTTTTACAGTAAATTGTTGTACCACCATTACCTAAGTTAAGAAAATTGAATTTAAAAATAAGATCATTGATTATATTAGTATTTACATAAGTATTTACCGTCTAAAGTTTGTCGGCGCCTCCACCAAATGTCACGTAGCCTGTGTTTAGGGGGGTCAGATGGGTAAAATAAGGGTAGACAGGTTTTCAATAAAAATACTATAAATATATTAACCTACAATAAACGGGTTACACTTAAACCTTGGTATAAACTTACGTACATTATATGATGTAGAGGCTGCTCCCAAAGGCGACGGTCGGGTGACGAGTGAAGACCCAGGTTATCAGACGCGTGGTGGTTGTGCGTGTACCACTGGTACCTACACTTCTACCTGTAGTGTCTGTCCTAGCGCCGGCTCTGCTATTTATATTACTTGAACTAGGTTGAGTTATTGATTGTAATATAAACAGTGCAAGCTTAGCATTTTTCTAGGACAGCATATTTTGTATGTTGAGAAACTGGGTCTTATAATAATGAAACTAAAAATTATTATTTTTTGGGAAAAATTACTCTTTTCATGACAATATGACAGTGAAACAAATGATAACTATAATGACTGAAGCTGATGGAAACAAGTTGTAGCTTGTAGTATATAGTTTTCATTGTAAGAAAGAAAATTTTTAGTGGCCATTGCAGTTGTAGTGTTAAAGACAATAATGCTACAATTGTTGTCGGTATTATGGATCAGTCAGTGGTGTAGAAAGAAAATATACTCGGGGGGGCTTAGTGGGCGTAAAAGTATTTCATGATATTGGACCTAGCGAAGAAGGCGGAAAATTTTTTCGGGCCACGCCTAAAGTTCGATTAAAATTCACCTAACTACTATCAAATTTCGAAAATTAAATTGTTACCTATCCCCCTCTGCAGATTAAATTTGTTTTTGTAAGTTTTTTTCCTTTTTTTTTGCTATTCCTCTTTATTTAAATAAAACCATTTTTTATATTTTTTGTGAAAAATTTTGGTATCAATCCAAAATTTTAATATAATATGACTCTAACCAGCGTTTTTCGGGCTCGGTTTTTCATGATTAAAAATAAAGGAAATATCACTCACCACGCTCAAAATTGATGATTTTTTTAGAAATCATGTATTTTAGGAGCGTAGATCTAAGAGCAGTTTTTGGTGCAAATGCTTAGGTTTTGAAATGCTCCTTCTTAAGTGCCGTTTTGTATATTCATAATAAAGCATTATCGTTTCTTCCCGCACTATTTTTTATTATAAATTATCACACTTCTTTCATAAAAGATGTTTCAATAAAAATGTGTACTTTAATTTTTCTCTTTAAAAATAAATACCTAATTGTTTTTTGTTTTTGCTTTTTTATTGCATTGGGCTATATTTTTGTTGATTTAAAATAGCTCTAAAAAAGGGAAAAGACAAGTATATAACAGAAAAATACTATAAAATATTATTCTTTTTACTCGGTTTTCTTTAAAATTGCTCCATAAATCAATAACTAAAACGATATGCGTCTGAAACCTTAATCTTTATATAAAATAGGACTTTTAGAAGGAAAAGTTTAAAAACTACTATGGGGTGGGGGCTGCAGCCCGGCAGCCCCCCTCCCCCTAAATACTCCGCTGGGATCAGCTACAAACTACAGAAGACTTTTTTAATAAATATTGTGTATGTGTGTAAATTGGACAAACAATACATAACTTCATATATCTTTTTTTAATAGTTACCAGTTTTCACTTCCTTTGTTGTGATTATGATCAATAAAATTAGCAAACAATAGTTGTTAATAAATTGATATGAAATCACGAATTTTTTGTTCAATGTACATCTCATAAATCTACACATTCTATCCTTTGTTATTTTTTATAAGTTAAATAAGATGTTCAGTAGGTAAATTGTTTGATGCTGTACTTCCCTAGTTTAACAAGTTGGTTATATAGATAGTTTCATCGATGTCTTTTATAATAATTATTAATGACAATAATTACCTGCTTTACTGATAGCTAATTGTATAATTAATTGTCTTTTATACTTTTGTAACGATTTATTTTAATAATTTCTTACGCGCGTTTACGCTAAACAGTATTTCCTGATAGGTAAATACGCATTTATATTTTTTTTGTTTCCGCAGAAATGCTTTGAACGTCGAAAAAGACACGCAACTTCTAAAAGAAAAAATTATCGAAGATCAGTCCCAAACGATACTGAACCTCCAAAGTCAAGTTAAGGAAAAAATGTTTGAGTTAACCAAGGCCCAAAGCGACACGATGTATTTGGAGGAAGAAATAAGTAAAATAAATGAAAAACTCATCAGGAAACATAAGGAATTAGATAAGGAGGTGGACGAGAAAGAAAACCTGATAGAAAAATTAAGGGTAATGATTATTTTTATTCTAGCGATGCTGGTATTGAAGACGACGATTTTGTACCACTTTTATGTGGAGTTGCACAAATATTTTTAATAGGTAATAATTAACTAACTAGCAACTTTGACGGTGACATACGTGATATAGACAGAAATACTTTTCTCACAATAACGGTGGCCCGGTTCGACCTGTGGAATCGACTTCGACATGTATTAATCATTGTTTTTTTTTTGTCAAAAAAGTCGAAAAAATCCAAGGTGAAGACACAGCGGCGGCGCCAGAATTTTTGGGATGGGAGGGCACAAATGGGCCCGATGATTTTTGAGTGGAAACTACGTGACTTCTAAAAAAAAAAAACAGTCGCTGGCCTCCCGCCGCTCTAGAACGCGATAAACAGCGACAGGCAAAACTTCCCTCTTGTCCTCAGTGACGTCTAAAAAAAGTCATCGTTTTCTTAAAAATACCATACAACCACTCATCAAAACTTTCATAGCCAAGTTCCTCTTCCCCCGAGAAAATTCTATTACAAAACCAACCTATCAATTTTGGGGGGGTACCAGGGTGGGCACTCGTGTTTCTAGGGTGCGCCGCCACTGTGAAGAAAATTCAAGGTAAAAAAAATTTAGGCCAATTTGATTTACGATATTTTGCTCTAGCAAATTTTGGGGTTGAGTTTGAAATAATTATAGTTAGGGCAAGCCACTATATAGTTAATAAGCATAAATAAAATAAATTAATATTAATAAAAAAATTTATTTCACTACCCCCAATCCACAAACGTAATAATAAAAATGTATTAATTAATAAACACACATTTTAACATACAAACATTATACTTTAGAATGGACTCTTTCACTATTCTCATATTTGATAGTTTTGGCGTTTTTTTAAGTTCGTGCTATAATAAAAGTTTATCATCAATAAAACTATTGCTAGGTCATACCATTAATTTTTTGCCGTTTATTGAAAACATGCTCAATTTCCACAAATTTTAGTAACGCAAAACTGACGCGATTAATCGATGACATCGATCCGATAAAAATTTACAGCGAGCATCGTTACCGATCTTTCACTTGTCATGTCGGTGTTTCTGTTTACATCCCACTTATATCCGAATTATTGTGGAATTTGGTGTATCTTTGTTTAAAATAACAGTTCTTTCTATTTATTTGCTCATAGAGCAGAAATATCGACAAATAACTTAAGTTAGAGTTTTTCAACTTTCATTTCATTAGCTTGGTCTTCTGTCAATTATTTCGGTGTTTCTACATGTGAAACTTTTTATGCCAGTTAAATAATATACAGGGTGATTCCTAAGTTGATACTTCTTTTTTAGCTGCGTATAGAAGGCATTAAAATAAACAACTTTTTTAAATACCTTTTTTCAAAAAACTCACTGTGTAGAAAATATAATTGTTTGTTTCTTCATACACTACCAAAATCAAAATTTAGTGAAACAGACCATTCTTTGTATAAATAAATTATTCGGCTAGAAATAACTCTCGACCAAATTTTCCTTCCAGAATCGAGTTAATAACAGGGGTTGTGTTAATTAACCGCCTTCTCGGCCAAAAAATATAGCATGAAAGGTCATGGGTTAGAAAGTGTTGCGGCTTTTTTTAATAGGACATAAAATTCATACCTTTACAATGTGCCAAGAAAAAGAACAATTTATTTCTAATTATTTTCCCTTCGAAAAATAATAATGTTATACAGGGTGTTATAAATTTAAAGCTTACCATTACGATCATGTAAACGGTATAAAAGATACAGCGAAGGTTAAATTGGGGCAAAGTTACATAATTTGTAGGGAACTAACGTCAGTAGCGGCTCGTCAGGCGAAGTAGGTGAAACAAAAAAATAAAAAATAAAACCAGGAGGAAATATTAAATATTAATGTACCAATACAGCTACCATTTTAGCAATTAAAAAATAGTTATGTTCGAATTAATAATATTAATTTAATTCAAATGTAGCTCATAATAGGGCCACGGTTAACTTCGATGGACAATAATTCTAAACACTCGTACATTTTGGCGCGCCTCAGCGACCGTGTCCATTAGCTCAAAGCAAGTGAAGACCCAACGCCCAACATGGCTTTGATATTCACCGTTGCTAAGGTTACGTGACGTCAGTAATGCAAAGAGCATGTAACAGTTTGCATTATAATAAAGAGCAATTTAAAAATAGATCAGTCGTATGCACCATTGTTTTAGTATTGGTTCGTCTAACCTTAAGGAATTTATTTTGAGGCTTCGCGAAACTTACGGTTATAGATATCGTTTTTACGTGATTTACTGTGTGATTAGAAAGTTTTGTTTTTATTTTTCAGTTAATTCAATAGTGTACGTACCTACTTAGTTGTGTGTTTTAAAAATGAACCCAATTAATGACATGGTTTGTAATTTGTTGGAAACTCCATTCAGTCATTGGACAGATAAGAGAGACGTTTTGTTACACGAGCTTTTAGTCAATGTTTCTTTAAGTACCTACACTATACCTCTTCGTCATTTTTTAAGACCGCGAGCCGTCACTGACTAACATACCTTTATATAATGTAAAAATAATAAAAGAAAATCTATTTTTACAAAAATCATCAATTTTTAAAAAATTCTTGGGCATCTCATCATTTGGAATACAATTTATTCCGTCCAATTTATTTATTAAATGCCCGAGGAACACCTGGGAAAAGTTGAGGAGTGTTTATTAAAATAACCATCCAAAATACTTTTGGAGTAGGATTTAGAGATGTCTTAAAAATTTTAAAATTAAAAAATTTACGTTAAAATATTTTTTTAAAGTTTTTTTAAACTGTGAAAATAGTTATTTGTTTTACTAGGCAGCAAAGTAGTAGATTGACTGCCGCGGCCGATAGTTCATAGCCGAGCGGAGCGATGCTAGGAATTCTATATAATTCTATCTATATAATTATTACAATTCCCACAATCTTTTTATTTTTCCTGTGGTGATAAATTAAAACAAAATTTGATAGAAATCGCAATTGTTGGAACGGTTGGTTGCTATGAAAATGTATATGTCCATAATAATAATTATAGTCTTATTCCCATTGAGAATAATCATTTTGCTGCCTAGGCAGGAAAGTCCTTACTTTGCTGCCTAGGCAGAAAAAGTAATACTTTGCTGATTGATATGTGTCTGTAGAATTAATATTTGCTGTCAATCGGTGAAAAATATATTTTGGCTAGCTCGACGTTTGGAGATGCCCCAGGATTTAAAAAAATCTAAAATTGAAAACATGGCGCTCTCCAAAACATTTCGCCAAGTCTGGCTATGCCACTGTTTCTAACAACAGTCAATCTTAGGTTTTAGAATGCCAGAGAAATCAGCTGACTGAAGAAATAGGCGATTTCGAGGAGATGCTACATGGATTTAAGCAAACTTGTGGCGATAACGAAAAACAGCAAAGAATACTGACACACTTGCAGATCCAAATCCAAGAGCAGAAGCAACAGTGGGAGATCCAAAAAGAAGCAATGGGTAAAATAAACTGCTGGACAATTGCTTTCGAGCAAAAAAAATTTCGCCTAAATTTAACAGTTAATATTTTCTGAATCAGATATGATATCGACCTACGGTTTTAAATGGTTGATAGATTCATCTCTTGGGAAACAATTGTCAATGTTGGATTTTCTTTAACTGTCAGAAAATTGTATATACAGGGTGTTAAATAAGACGATGATTTTTGCTCCAATTTTAATGGCGTGTAACTTTCACAATAATATTTTTAAATTTTATCACTCTACGTCAATTGAATCACTGGTTCATAGCAAAGAAAGTAATTTGTAAAATTTTTGATATCTGCTATATTTTAAGAAATACCGATTTTTTTGGAAAACCTTGCTTTTTTTCAACTTATTGGTAGCTAGATCTCACTGTGCGTTGTATCGTGCAAACTTTGCGAGTGATTCAGTAACAATAGTTGTACCTAAATGTTATGATGTACAGTGGCGTACTTATTAAACAGCTATATGTCTATGGTTTATGAGTATAGTGTTAGAAAGTTAGAAATTCATAAACAAATTTTTTCCAAAAATGAAATTAAAAAATGTATCTTTGTTAAAATTTTGTAAACACACTGTATAATATACCTGTAGTGCGATATGAAAAACTAAAAAATAAGAAAAAATTGACCTAATCTAGGGGTGAATACTTTCCAATATAAAACAATCGTGAAAAATTGTGAGATACTCATAAACCATAGACATATAGGCGTTTATAAGTACGCCACTGTACATCATAACATTTAGGTACAACTATTGTTAATAAACATAATTAAGCTTTTTATAAGGCACAATAATCACTCGCAAAGTTTGCACGATACAATGCACAGTGAGATCTAGCTACCAATAAGTTAAAATAAGCAAGGTTTTCCAAAAAAATCGGTATTTCTTAAAATATAGCAGATATCAAAAATTTGACAAATTACTTTCTTTGCTATGAACCAGAGATTCAATTGACGTAGAGTGATAAAATTTAAAAATATTATTATGAAAGTTACACGCCATTAAAATTGGAGCAAAATTCATCGTCTTCTTTAATACCCTGTATATACAATTTTCTGACAGTTAAAGAAAATCTAACATTGACAATTGTTTCCCAATGGATAAATCTATCAACCATTCAAAACCGTAGGTCGATATCATATCTGGTTCAGAAAATATTAACTGTTAAATTTAGGCGAAATTTTTCTTGCTCGAAAGCAATTGTCCAGCAGTTTAGTAGTATTTATTTTTGAATGAAATTAACTCAGTACAATTCCGTCGGAAATAGTCTCGATAGTTTACAATGTTTGTTGGTGAAATAGAGGAAAGTAGAATAATCCTTTTTTTTCTTGTCCTGGTTAGGGTCAAATTCAAAATTTAGTGAGGAAGACCATTCTAGAAGTTCAATTTTCATTGTTTTTTTTTTAAATTTAATGTGACAAAAATGTTTCTTTAGCAAAAGAAAAAATGCAAGCCGTATGCGCCGCCAAATTCGCCACCCAAAAATTACTGGACACGGTGGGAGATTTTCAACGACAAGTCGATGCTCAGAAAAAAGTTCAAGTTTTGTTGACGAAAATGTTGCATGAAAAAGATCAGCAACTGCGGATTGTTACTTCAAAGGTATGATGAAGTAAAAATATACGTTATTCGATTATAGGTACTCAGAAGAAAAAAATTATTCATTAATAACTAAAAGGATGATCATTTCTTTTATTAAAATTAATTGCTAATAGATTGTTAACAAACCAATATTAATAATTTGCTTGTTAATGGCGATGTCATTCATAGCCTCTTCCTATGGCCACGTATGAAAAAAAAAAAAAAAGAACGGTTAATTTGGCTAGAGAGCGCCGAATATCACATGCGTGTTGAAAAACAATATTTCAACTCTAGAGTGGAAATGCAAGGTACACTATTTGATTTAAATATATGGTGCCAATTTGACAGACAACCCCTATTTATCCAAAAGAACAAATTTTAGAAAGCATTAATTGTAAAGTGTTTAAAACCCATATGAACCTACCGTCCTTTATAAAGGCCAATACATTTTCCCGCCAAAATTTTTAAATTTAAATTTCCAAATCTAGATGTCGCTACGGGTATCCTTTAAAAAGGACACCTACATGTAGCCAATCCATAGGTCCCATATTTTTTTACTACTTTTTTCCAACCTTTAAGGTCTTTTTTAAATAGAACTTAAAAAAAACTTTGATTTAAAAAAAAATAGTTTCAGCGCTATATGGGTTAACTTATTTAACATTTATTTTTCGAGTGATTCAGAATTAGAGTGTGAAAATACGCCATCTGAAATTATAAAAAATGTTAATAATATACTAAAAAATCTACTACCAGAAAAAACAAATCGCGCTAAAGAAAGTGTCGTATATTAAACAACAAATCTTTATTGGTATCCATAGCGTAGAAAATAGAGCTCTAGTCTTCAGATCAAAAGGTCACAGGTTCAAATCCCGTGAGGAGTATTTGACTTTTTTTTATAAAAACATTAAATAATTTATAGAATTAGGTATTTTGAATTGAAATCTTCCTTGTTGGGTAAAATTTTTAAATTTATGTTTAATGCATCTTTCCTTGATTAAATTTAAAAATGTTCATTCTGGTTAATCTAGAAGTCAATCCAGGATTAGTTCTTTCTATGATATAAAATATGAAAAAATGAAAAAGTTAAACTACAAATAAAGGAAAAGCCTATTGATAAACTATGAAACCATATTAATTGGAACATAATCCTAAGTATGCTAATTTCAACACTAGTGTTGATATTTTTTTTCACAAATCAAAGGATTTTTTAATAATTATTTGTGGTCGTAGGAAAACTAGTGCCCATTACTCGTGTGAAAGTGATTATTCTAGAACTCGGAGAATTTCCGCACTCGGCTGACGCTTCGTGCTAAATATATCCTCGTTTGAAAAGTATCACTTTCATCACTTGTTATGTAATATACTATTTAGCTCTTAGATAATTATATCAAATCCCCCTCTACTCTCAATATATTTTTTTAGATTTCGAATATAAACAGCATTACCCAAGATATAACTGGCATACCTGTCGACAGCGACATCACAATGAAAGAGCTGTTTTTCAGAAAAACACTAGGTCATCCGTTTGTTCCGTCTGATGGAAACACAAACACAAACACGTCCATATATTCGTCATGTTCCAGTTGTTGTAAAAGACCAGAATGTACTAGAAACGCCAAACTGTCAGCTAGTGAAAGAATTTTTGAAGGAAAAGATGGTGGTTTCGTACCGTGCAAGGCACCTTGCACGGCGCCTTGTATCGATACGAATCAGCTTTTTCAGTTTCTTAATAGTATCGAGAAAATTCAAGAAGAACCTAGTCACGATTTAAGTTAAAAGTTCGTTGTTTTATGTAAAATGTTGTCTGGCTGAATGCAGATCTGCCAAAGCCAAAAAAAAAAATATGTAATATGTCATGTTGTGCTCGGTTTTGCATGGGGTTGTTCGCTAAGAAAAATAAAGTTTTTATATTTATTTTTGTGTTGTCCTTTCATATAACACCTTAGTTTGGAAATACCACCTGAAGACGACTGGAGAGATACTGACCACAGTGGCGGCTCGCAGTATTAAATAATGGTGAAGAGCTAGGTATAGTGCGGGTACTTAAACAAACACTGACTAAAAACCCGTGTAACAAAACGTCTCTCTTATCCTCATCTGTCCAACGATTGAATGGAGTTCCAACAAATTACAAACTATGTCATTAATTGGGTTTATTTTTAAAACACACAACTAAGTAGATATGTACCGGGTGAGTCAACGATTGCGCGGAGTAATTTTATGCCTTGCAGATAAAATTTGTCGACAATAAGCTTTCGTTTTAAGGTTTGGTTGGATCCAACCATATCTTATAACAAAAGCTTATTGTCGACAAACTTTATCTTCAAGGCATAAAATTACTCCGCGCAAACGTTAACTCACCCGGTACACTACTGAATTAACTGAAAAATAAAAACAAAACTTTTTAATCGCACAGTAACAAGCACAGCAAGTAAATCACGTAAAAACTAGCTATGTATAACCGTAAGTTTCGAAGCCTTAAAATAAATACCTTAAGGTTAGGCGAACTAATGCTAAAACAATGTTGCATACGACTGATCTATTTTTAAATTGCCCAGCTCTTCATCCTAATGCAAATTGTTACATGCTGTTTGCGTGACTGACGTCACCATAGCAACGGTGAATATCAAAGCCATGTTGGGCGTTGGGTCTTCACTTGCTTTAAGCTAACGGACACGGTTCGCTGGGGCGCGCCAATATGCACGAGTTTGTATAATTATTGTGCATCGGAGTTAACCGTAGCCCTATTATATGCATATAGCTACATTCGGATTAAATTAATATTATTAATTCGAACATAAATATTTTTTAAGGGCTAAAATGGTATCTGTATTGGTACATTAATATTTCATATTGTCGAAAAAGTTTCCTCCTGGTTTTATTTTTTTTTTTTGGTGAAGACTCCCTTCACCTGACGAGCCGCTACTGACTTACCGGTTGAAACGTTGATTTAAAAACAAATAAAGACAATACAAGTCCAAAACTCTTCTATCATTCAAAAAACGTCATTGTCGTCAACCTTTAAACAGACATTAATTTTGATGTTTCGGCGTGGACTGAGTCAGTCGAATCTTCTATACCGAGTCTAAAATTACAGTGATTCATCGCTTTTATAAAGAGGGCAGCGGGTTGTACGAAGTTAGAGGAAACAATTCCATTGTATTTTTGAAATTCTATTAAAGAAGAATATTTATTTTCATGGAATTTTTTCCCTTGACCTCGTAGAACCCGCTGCTCTCGTTATGAAGGCTATGCGTCACTTATCTTAATATTATTATTAATTATTATTACTTTTTGTCAGGTACCCCTTTTCATTTTAGGAAGAGTTGCCAATTTTTATGTCTGTAAATAACTGACAAATTAAAAAACTGAAAGAGTAGAAAATTCTATTTTTCTTGCTCTATACAATAGTATCAAAATTTAATGAAAAAGCCGATTGTCTGAAATAAATAAACATTCTTAATAAAAATTTTACCGGCTCCAAACGGAAATTTTTATTCTTTAATTATCGCAAGTAATTTATAAATTATCTAATGCTTATTAAAAAACAGAAGTGGCAGTCTGGCAGACTATATTTAAAAAACTTTGCAAAAGTGTGTACTTATTTACCTCAAGGTTTCCGTTAACAAATAAATATTAATATCTACAGGGTGTTTGATGAAATCTATAATAAAATTAGTATGTTTGCGCTGCTATAAAAAATCTATGCCATGGAGCTGATAATTTTTCGAAAAAGTATTTGAACTTTAAAGCAAATAACGACTTTTAAACTAGAAGTGGGTAAGACAGGAAAAAAGCGCCGCAGGATACTAATTAAGGAAATTGAGTAAAAAACGGTCCCTTCTTACACCGGCCAGTTGTTATCAGCCCGGTGAAACTTCTTATGGGCGGGATCGAAGCTAGAGTGACGTCAGACCTCCAGACTTTTTCAAGTTAGGACCTACGTTTATCCCCATCAGTTATATCTCAATATTACACCTACGTAGTTATTTCTACAAAGAGAGCTATGGCAGACGAACTTGGTCTGACTATATTTGTCTCTTTTTACATCGAATGGAGATAACTTGATGCAGACAGAGATAGGTACTTGACATGAATAGCACGAGCTGTTAAATTATTTTACAACCTAACTTCCCTTTTGAGCACAAATCATTGTCATTTGTAATGTCAATGTCAATGGCACAAATAGAATTGCCCCTTTTTCTTTCTTCATAGCTGAAAATCAGACCAAGCTTTTTTGATATTTTTATATTATTTTAAATTTTCTAATCTTTTTACCAGGACCGCTTTCTTTTTGTTGCAGGTAAGTAAATCGTAATTTGAACATTTCTTTAGTTATTTTTATTCGTTATTTATTACATTAGCTTACCTACTTGTTGCAAAAATAATTATGTTCCAAACATATTTTTACTTTAAGGAGTTTTTGTTGAATTTCACTTAATAACTTTTATTAATGTAGATCATTTATAGTATATTTATTAATTGTAGGTAACACAAATACCTACAAAATATATTTTTTTGCTATTCAATTATTTAGACTATTAGAAAATTTTAAGTCTGTCGAGTGTTGTAGTAATTCATTAATTTTTTTGTTTTATATTCTTTTAGATTAGCTATTTCAAGAAGTACCTATACGTGAATCTTTGATGATTATGCATGTTGCATGAATAAATGTTTAGTATACGGGAGCCACTACAACTGGTACTGTAGGTTAATCAGGGAAAGTAAGTACATTTTGGGAATATAAAAAAAAAGATCTTGTTAACTCTGTGTTATTGTTATGATGTTGGGGAGTAGTGTAAGTTTTAATGTGGGTATTTATCCCTATATTACGTGAGACTAAAAGGTGGCGCAGTGGATTTTTGGAAAATGTTTTTTATTTAATTTGTAAATAATTTATTGAGTAGTATTGAGTTCCAGTAAGTGTGGGTATTTTTCTTTAAAAAGGGGTAATTTGTTCTACAGAATGAGGACAGTTGATTATCCAACGAGTTATTTAACATAGTCTCTGAATACAACAAAACTCTAACATAAGTCACAGATCTTGTTTTTTTCTAACGAGGTACTGATCTTACCAATATTTTCATTGTAGTTGTCAATAAAATTAATTATAAGCTGATTTCTGAAGTTTTATTTCTAATTGTACAACTTTAATAAATAACATTTTAAAATGATATTTACAGCTTAAAAATCTAATCAGAAAATCCTAATATTTAATTTTTACTCTACTTGAAAAATCAAATAAAGAGGATTATTGTGAATAATTTGATTACCTTAAATATCATTTTAAGGTTTTGTGTCCAAAATTTTTTAAAATTGCCATATTTAAAAGTCCCGCCTATAGTCGAAAGGTTGTCCAGATGTTAAAAATTTTTGCACATATAATTTTAAAATGATATTTATAGCCAACAAACTATTCACAATCCTCATTTAATTTTCCAAGTATAGTAAAAACTAAATATTAGGATCCTGATGGTTTTTTAAGCTGTTGCTATTATTTTAAAATTTTGTAGGCCAAAATTTTTAAAATGGTCATATTTGAAAGCCCCGCCTATAGTCCAAAGGTTCCCTCCAGACCCGATGGTGGCGCTGTTTTGACGTGTCTTATGTCAAATTTTGCTTCGACCAATTAAAACGTTTGTTTGCCTTCTTTCTATGTTTGTCTTCGTTGGTTGTTATGGCGAAATTATATCACTAATTGCGTTTTTTAGTTGTTCCAGATTATCGTGCCGAACATCTACTTAAATTGTATCTGTTATTAATTTGTCCCCCATAGATTTATTTATTTTGATATTTTTAATAAATATACTTTAAAAACACAGTATCTTTGATAAAAGTATTACCACACCTAATTTCATGCTTTTTTTACTGAAATAAGGGCAGTCGGGAATTCATATTTTCCTTATTGTATAGGAGTATAGAATAAATACAAAATACGAAGGAAATTGCATTAAGTATGTATTTTTCAAAAATTCGCAGCTAACATCAAAATATCTTAACTGTTTCCATATTATTAATATATTATAATTATAATTTCCATTGATTCTGTCAATCAGCTGACTTTCGATAAATCACATTTGACTTACGCTGTCATATTTATGCCGTTTCGCTCCATGTCATTGTGAACTCGAGCTTAAAATGCAAAGCGTTGCGTTCAAGGTTAAAATCATTAATTGCAGTCCGGGATCCCCGAATCCCGGGCTAGCTACCATTTTTAACATACTTTTTCGATCCCGGGATACCGGGCTTACATAAAGGGATCCCGAAAATCCCGGAATTGTTTATTTGCTTCGGGATTGCAATCCCAAATTTAGACCAATTACTAAAATCTACGTCTGTGTTATTTAAGTTTTTTACAGCAGGCTCTACAAAGAAAGATTATTCTCTGTTAACTGCGTGTTAAAAAGACAAAATTTAGTCAGAGGCTGGCAAGGCCTACTTTGTGTTTGTACGAAATTGCCTTAAACATGACAGTTTTCATGACGCGAAGCTACTAACCGACGTCACAACAATTCCAAACAGTGGCAGCAGCCGGTCGCTCTGTGAACGACGCACTCCTATCTTACTGAGATCTTCAGTCTGATTTCCTGTTTCTAAACTGTCATTGTCTATTTGAGTTATTAAAACAAACATTCTAGAAAAGGTTTGTGCTAGGAAGACTTTTATTGTTTCCTCTTAACATTTTTAGCTTATTTCTATAAGTTTATTATAGGTGCTGGTATGCTCAAGAGTGTCTAACAACGACACAGAGGTCGCTCCGTGCAACATCTTACCGGCGTGTCCTACCAAATGCTGCATAAGTAGCTTTGAGTTGTTTCTTTCTTTCGTCGGATCCTAGCTCTACTGATGAGCGATGACATGGCGAAACGCGTCTAGGGATGGAGCTGACGAAATGAAAATATTTATTTGTTTTATTATTGAGATATATTTTCAATAGGTTTTAGTTCAGAATGTTAGTGAGTGCTGAATACGATACTCTGGTTTATATTTTTTGTTTTTATTTACCGGCATACCCGAACTTCTACACCACTATCCCTTATACTAAATATGTCTGTTCATTAATGTCATATTCGTGTAATCCTTTTTTTCATAAATTTGCCAATTACCTATACTATTTATTATTTTCTGAGGACATATATGATTTTTGTAGCCATGAAAGTAGTTTACGAGCCTTACTACAATATTTATTTATAGTAATTTACAGCAATTTATAAAAAAAATCGTTAATTATAAGAGAATAGATGGAATCATCGATGAGACATCTTAGTGTAAATTATACTATAATAATTACTAATTACAATTACTATAGACCGCACAACACAATGACTATTATTCTTCTCCACTACCTTGTGCAACAATATTTCTGTAAAACTTAGTGAAATTACTAAAATCTAATCAAAGTTTAAACTCGAAATTTCATCAATCAATATAAAACATTTAATAATTTTAAGTTATATAAAGTTTGGTGGTAAGTAAAAATTTGAATGTGAAACGAATACTTGACACAAATATAAAGTGTAAACTTCTCATGTTCTCATAATTTTACCCTTCAAAAAACTTCTGAGCGCGATATGGACAATCCAATCGAGTTGTACAGTATATTTTTCTAAAACTCAAATTACGAACGTTATAAGTATTCCATTTTATTTAACACAATAATCACATAATAGCAACGCTGAAAATATAACAAAGAAGTGGCAATACCGAATACGAAATTGACAATGACAATAAAGTTTTATTTTATTTATTTCTACAAATCTTATAATTTTGTCTGTTTTATCTGGTTTTATTGCTGTAGATTTACCAGTTTTTTTTTCTAGTCATGTTACATCAATCAAAAAACTCTACCTACTTTATTGCTTTTAAGCCAGACCTACAAAAAAAACAATGTTTATCCAACTACTATAACATTAGGTAAAATCCCAAAATCGAAAAAAATTAAAACAAATTAAACATTCTTAAAATAATATGTATTTAAGTAGGTATTTAAGAAAATTCTGTGACCTTAGACAAAAAACATATATTTTTTTTATAATATGAAATAATCAAACAAAGGAACAAACAAACACCTGAGTATTGTTAACTACAGTGTGATTTAAAAGTAATTTAAGTGATTTAAAGTAATGGAGAAAGCTATTAACCAACAACTCCTAAAGTATCTGGAAGGGCTTAACATTATCAGCGACCATCAATACGGTTTTCGTAAGTCCAGATCAACAGGTGACCTTCTGGCATATGTCACCCATCTTTGGAGCAACACCATCGAACATCATGGAGAATCCCGGGCTGTTACACTGGACATCTCTAGGGCTTTTGATCGTGTTTGGCACGATGGGCTTCTAAGTAAATTGCGATCCTACGGTATGCCTAATGGATTTTGTTTATGGTTAACCAGCTTCCTTAAGAACCGTTCTCTGCAAGTGGCGATTGACGGGTTTCTCTCAGACACCTTCACCATCAATGCCGGTGTTCCTCAAGGGTCTATATTGTCGCCTACCCTCTTTTTACTGTATATTAACGACCTTCTAGTGAAAACACAAAATCCAATTTATAGCTTTGCTGATGACAGCACACTTGTCTCATCTTTTACCTTGACTCCCCAAACATCCGCTGCCGACGCACATCTTCGCAGGCAGCATGAAGTATTGCGCCTCAACAATGACCTGGAAGAAATTTTGGCTTGGGGTGACAGTAACCAAGTCGAATTTAATGCTAAGAAAACCCAGGCAGCAGTCTTCTCCAAAAAGGTTAACATTGCAGAACCGGATATAGTCATGGCAGGACACGCAATTCCCCTGGCACCGTCTATTAATTTGCTGGGGGTCAATCTGGGAGGTAATATGTCTTGGCATGATCACGTTGCCGCAATTGCCAAGGCAGCTGCACAGAAACTTGGTGTACTTTTCCGCACCAAAAGGTTGTACACACCTCATCAACTTTTGACACTCTACAAAGCCCAGATTCGACCATCATTAGAATATTGCTCTCATGTCTGGAGCTCTGCACCCAAGCACACCCTTCGGCTACTGGATTCCATTCAAAGGAGAGCCGTTCGTCTGATCGGCGACCCCGAGCTGACCAAGATCCTCGATAGCCTGGAGCATCGAAGACAGGTTGGTGATTTGGCTCTCTTTTACAAATATTTCCATGGCAGGTGTTCGACTGACATTGCCCACTTGATTCCACCTAGAGCAATGCAAAACAGAAATACACGGCAAACCACTGCCGCTCATCCATATGTTGTTCAGCTTAGTACTCCTCGAACTTCATTGTTCAAGAATTCTTTCATCTGGAGAACGTCATCTTTGTGGAATGATTTTCCTGAGGTCGTGTTTCCCAATGAATACAATCTTCAACGTTTCAAGACCAACGTTAATCGCTTTTTTCGCACTCGCACCGCTCCCAGAGCGCCTTAAAGGATTTTTCCTACAGTGCAGGTGTTTTATCATAAAAAAAAAATAGGTATATGATCAATGCATTACTGGATTCTGAGAGATCTGGAGATTCTTGTAAAGCATCTACACATAATACTTTATTTTCTTTAAAAAACTATAAGTTTCTGACTCTAAAAATGTTTTTAAAAACCACAACAATTTATTATTAAAATGTTTCTGTCAAATATTTAGGCATATTTTGACTTACAGCAACAAAAAATATAGGCTATTAAACTAATATGTATGATAATTTTTAAACGGATTCCCATATAAAGGAAAAATGTAGAGAAGCATCGACGTAGAGATTATTAAAATACAACAATAAATCCTATTAAACGATATAAAAAAATAAACCTAAACCAAGCCAAAATAGAGCTTTAACCAACAAGAAAAATAAAAAAAACATGTAAAAATTCCCAAGAATACACAAATAATAATAGAAAAATTATTTATATTAAACTGTAATTTATTTTACCTACGAAAAGGTCATTGCACATCTCCCTATTGCTCAAAAATCCTTGGCTCATCATGTATATCCAATAATTAACATACTGCCAATAAAAGGCATTGATTTTATGGGATTACAATAATTATCAACAAACATACAAGATGTTCAATGACTACATCCATGCTTCATGTGTCATGCCAATGTTTACATCCTCTGTAAATACTATTTATACGAAGCTTGTACAACATCAATTTTATTTCGTGGGAGTATCTAACGTTGAAAACAATTTGAAATTAACAAGAATTGCGTAAAAAGGTATAATAATAATCTATGGTAGTGCATTATACATTAATACGCGATAACTTAATTGTAAAAACTGTTGTGTTTTGGTGTGCAGTATCAAAGGCCTTTGTGAGGTCCTATTAATTGCCAAACTGTAAAAATGAACGTTTTTATAAGTTTTCGGAATAGTGGTACACTTTTAACAGTGATTTATTTTGTTTTTCTACAAGCGAATGTCGTATTTGGAGTTGCTTCGCAAGAGGAATCTCAAAAAAATACCCTTGTAGGTATTCCGGGAGATGGGCGACCGCTGACCATTAAGGCTTATCCGGCGATTGAAAACTACCAGAGCAATCTTTATGAGGTGTATGGGGAACCGTATAGTTTTGTAAGTAGTATTAAAGTTTTTGTGATTATTCTACCTTTCTTTCTGAATAAGTGAATAAGCCTGTTTTAAAACATAAATGCTGATTTTCTTAAAATATCATTGTTTTCACTATTATTTTAGTTAATAATATTTATAAATAGGGTAAATATGACAAGTTTACGTGTTTCCTTTTAGGATATAAGGCCGCAAGTAGCTGTAGCGGTACTCACTAGTGAGGAGGAAGGAGATGTTAAGGGTGAAGTTGTGTTTGTTCAAAAACATCCCCCCGCTGGCCCAATTTTTATTAGGGGAAACGTTACAGGTATAAACATCATTGCTGAAATTAGATGCATTATTTTATTTTGCGACCACCTACACGAAAATGAGATAAAAGCACGGTTAACTTGGCTCGAAAGCGCCGAATATCACACGCATGTTGAAAAAAAATATTTCAACTCTAGAGTTGAAATACAAGGTACACTATTTAATTTAAACATATGGTGCCAATTTGACAGACCACCCCTATTTAGTAAAAAGAACAAATTCTAGAACGCAGTAATTGTAAAGTGTTTAACTTATTTTTCATGTATTTGTCGAGTGATTTAGAATTAGAGTGTGAAAATACGCCATTTGAAATTATAAAAAACGTTAATAATATACTGGAAAATCTATTACCAAAAAAAAACAAATCGCGGTGAAGAGTATCATGTATTAAACAATAAATATTTAATGGTAGCCATAGCGTATAGAATAGAGCTCTAGCCTACAGATCGCTAGGTCACAGGTTCAAATCCCATCAGGAGTATTTGACTTTTTTTATAAAAACATTAAATAATTTACAAAATTATTTTTAATTGAAATCTTCTTTGTTGGGTGGATTTTTTTAAGTTTATGTTTAATGCATGTTTCCTTTATTAAATTTAAAATTTTTCGTTCTGGTTAATCTAGAAGTCAATCCAGGATTAGTTATTCCTATTATATTATATAAAATATGAAAAAATGAAAAAGTTAAACTACAAATAAAGGAAAAGCCTATTGACAAACTATAAAATATTAAGTGGAACATAATCCTAAGTATGCTAATTTCAACACTAGTGTTGAAATATTTTTTTTACAAATCAAAGGCTTTTTTAATATTTCTTTGTGGTCGTAGGAAAAATAGGGTACATTACTTGTGTGAAAAAGATTATTCTTAAACTCGGAGAATTTCCGCACTCAGCTGACGCCTCGTGCTAAATATCTCCTCGTTTGAAAATCACTTTCATCACTTGTTATGTAATATAATAATTTTTCAGCAATATTTATTATATTTATAAATTACTTTAGCAAGTAAGCATTTTTTAAAATATAGTTTTCTGCACTCAAAAATTGTTAGTCCTTACTATATTATACATACTTACACCATTTTAGGGCTCTCTGCTGGAAAACATGGACTTCATATTCATCAAGCTGGTGATTTGAGAGAAGGATGTGAGAAATTGGGAGGCCATTTTAATCCCTATTTCGTAAGTTTTAAAATTTCTTATATATGAAAACAATCAAAGCCAAAGATTATATTGGACATCAACTTTTTCAACACAAAAATATTGCTAATGTTATCAGATTAATACAGGGTGTCAAAAAGTTTGAAATTCATTCAAAACCTACTGAAAATATTTTTTTTTGGAAATTGGCACACGTACATACATATATAATTTAAAGACGGAATTTCTAGGAATAACGACACCATTTCTGAAATTGTACAGATTTAATCAGAATAAATGGTAACTTTTTCTATTTTAAATGTTTGATAAATGAAATAATCCATCAACGACAAATTTAACAATACATGGTTTAATGTATTTATTCTTCAAAATGACACAGGAAAACTAATTTTAAATGAATTTACAAGAACACAATGTAAATGGGAATAGATGTTTACAATTTTTATAAATATTTGAAAACCTTAGTTGTAAAATTACCCCATAAATTAAAGTCCAAAGGTGTAAGGTCTGGGAATCTCGCAGGCTACTCATCAGTTTACTTACACATGACTGGGTTATTTCAGGAAGATTAAGATAGATTTGACTGAATTTTGAATAACTCACTTGATCAGTAAAATCTCAATTTTTTTCTTTCCTAATTTCTAATTTTTTAATGATTGCCAATGAAAATTTGATAACTGTCTTGTCTATTTATTACCCAACAAATCTACCTATTTCCAAAGGTCTTTTCTCGCCTTTCTAATTCTCAATATATGTATATGCAGGCTGGAATTTTTAACCGGAATAAATTCAGTATTAGAAAGCTTCTTTATATGCTAAAAAAATACAGAACTACGGCTGCGTTTATTTTTGGTTTGGCAGACTTTTCTCGCGTCTTCATGAACTTTACCCCTCTTTTGAGGGTAGAAACCATCACCAACTTTTTTTTAAATGTGAAATGTATTGTGAAAATTTGAAACGGCATGTATGCATCTAAAGTAAAATTTATTCGTGACATTATTACCATATTTGGCGAATTTCGTGTATAAATCGTTGCCTAAATTCCACTAAATTTTCTAGTTTTGTTACGTAAACTGTGGTTTTAAGGTGACCATCAATTGTTGCTAAAATGGCCAGTTTTTTTTTCTGGCTCTCAAGATTACCGAAATGAAAAAGTAAAAAGTAGGTCATATTCCCTCTTTTATGCCCTTTCCAATGAGCTCTCACAATACATTTCTTTATATATATTTAAAAAAAAAAAAAGTTGGGAGCGGTTTCTAACCCAAAAATAGGGGCAAATTTCATGATGATACGAAAAACGTATGCCAAACTAAAAATAAACCCAGCCGTAGATCTCTATTTTATCAGCAAATAAAGAGGCAGCCTGCTGCCTAATACTAAGTTTAGTCCACTGTGTATTTTTTTTGATATTACAGATATCAGAGAAATTAAAAGAACAAAATGTTTAGAAAACATGAGGCTACAGTATGATTTTATCATGCATCCATTGTTCTTGCTTATCCTCGCTACAGGGTGTCTTAAATTTAACGTAAAAAAAACTATTCTCATTTTTGCACCCTGTATAAGTCGAAAACTGAAATCTGAATAAAAAATTGTGCAAACAGTGCAATTACTAAAGAAAAAAGCTACAGTTTAAAAGAAAAATGATTGAAATATGTGTATATCGGGTGTTTCAGAATAAGATGCTGATCCTTAACGGTGTGAATCCTTAGATGATTTTAAGAAAAAAAGTTATCTTGAGAAAAAGCAGTGGCGTACATAATATGTTTGCAAAATGTCTAGTCCAAACCCTTTCAGGACGCCACTGGTTAAAAAATTTTAAAATTTTTCTACACCAAAAAATGGCTATGTGTAAAAAATTCATGAAAATATCTAGAAAGTTGTTAAAGTTATGATAGAAAAACGATTTTTTTCTTAAAACTTTAACGCCCTGTAGTTCGAAAGTTGATAAGTTAAGGATATATATGTTAATTTAAACTTTTCTTCTTAAAATCACCTAAGGATTCACACCGTTAAGGATCAGCATCTTATTCTGAAACACCCGATATATTGGCTTAATCGTTTTCTTCGAAATTTCCTCGTGAAAATAACATTCCCACGCCCATATAAATACCACCTTTCCATTGGCTCGTGTCCTTCCTTTGCTAATATAAGATTATGCCATAAACATTCCCTACAAAAAAAAAACTATTTTCGTCGTTTATGAACAGTAACTTTATTGACTGATTCTTAAACAACCCTTAATTCCAATCTTGAAATGAGATTTTTAATTAAAAACTATCGATTTTTCCGTAAATGAGCTAATTAACCCAAAAAGGAAACTTACGACTGAAGGAATTGGTCTGGGTCACAAATTTGATTGGTCACTGATTTGATTTAGTAACTACGATAAAGAATTTTTCGATGAGAATATAAGATTAACATCACAGAAGTTTGGAATTTTATATACATAACATATTACATCACATACCGGGTGTTGCATCGTCGAGCGGGACATAGGAAATCCCATGTAATTTTAAATGGGGTCAATTATTGGCTTCCCTAATTATTTTAGAGAAAAATTCTATTTAGGTTTATTAAAGAGCACTAAAACCCACATTCAAAAGAATAACTTTAGATATTTTTGATGAGCCCGTTTACGGGTTATCGCCGATTTCTTTTTAACTATTTCTCCTTTTTATGGTCCCGTATTTGCGGGCACCAGTCAAGGTTAAAGATGTCTGTCAAATAAAGTTGTCATTTTGAAATGTGTGCTTTATTGTTATAAAAACTCGTACATCGAAAATATTAAAGGTGTATTTATGAGTACAAATTAATCTGAATAAAACTAAAATAAAGTATCCAATTACAAGGTTAATTATTATGACATTTTACATGTTTCAATATTTTACTAATTAATAGGTAGGTACTATTAAATTGTTAGAACTTTAGGATTTAAGAAGATGTTCAAATATTCCTCCATTGACTGCTAGACAATAACCGAGGCGATCATAAAATTCTCTTCTTACATTCGCTAGTTGGTAAACTGAAATTCTATTGCATTCGGCAGAAATAGCATTTTTTAACTCGTCTAGATTTGGGTATTTTTTATCTTTGTATATCCTGTTTTTTAAATGGCCCCAGAGAAAGAAATCATTTGGCGATAAATCAGGAGACCTGGCTGGCCAATTTACTGTATGATTTAAGCCAATAACATTTCCATTAAAAGCACGGTTTAAATATTCCCGGACAGCCAGGGTACTATGTGCCGGGCAGCCATCCCTTTGGTACCCGGTATAACAGAAATGTAATATTTTATAATATACAGGGTACTACAAATTTCTGTGAGTACAAGGGGATCTCGAAAACGGTAAGAGATACGAAGATGGTTAAATTGAGGCAAAGTTGCGGATTTTGAGTCTTAATAATTTGCTGAAAAAAAAAGAAATTTCTATTTTTGGTTTCTATTTTTTTGCGCCTTCATTTTTAACTTGAGGAAAAAAACAAAACACTTTCTTTTAACCGTTTTTTATGTTCTATAAGATAGCGTTATTAGTTTTCAAATTCGACGTTTCGTGCTTTAGATACCAATCTCAAGTCAATTTTTTTAAATACGGACCTGGAATTTTAAATACATTTTTAGGGATTTCTACGCTTGAGAAATGTAATACAATTTAAGGGGGATTTCTACTATTTTCATCGTTTCTTTACGATTTTTTTCTAGGGATAGTAAGACAAATGCAGAAAAACAAGTTTTCAATTCTTTTTATTAAAGATAAGATGTACCAAAAAAATTTTTCAACCCCCAAAAAATGGAAAACTTGAGGGTGCTACAAGGTGCTGAAGTTACCCCCTCAAAAAAAACGTAACTTGCTGGCGGAATTCAAATAAATTTTTCTATTCACGACAAAAAAAAATGACCCAGATTCTTCAATTGTAAGCATGTAGTGATAGCCCTCACTAGAATCAAGTCAAAACTCGAGTAACTGTTAAAATGGCGCAAGATTTAAAAAATTTTTTGAAAATTTACCATTTTTTTTTTTCTATTTTAAGGGCCGTAACATTTTCTGTAATATCGCATAATACTTGATTCTAGAGGGGGCTATAACCACTTGTATTCTGAGCATTTTAAGACCAAAATCATTCAATTCTGATAATTTGAACATACCGAAGTACTTTCCGCCAGCGCGAAAAAAAGGGTTTCGAGAAAAACCACTTTAAAGTTTCAACGGTGGCTCACAACAAAATAGCCTCACTGTCACTTAGTCTGCGATGCCTGGCCCGTAGATTACACCCTCCTCTTCCTCGAAAAACGATAAACGAGCTGATTCTTCCTGCCTTTTTGCGAGCCTGGCCTTTTTAGCGCCCTCAGATACCCGTTTTTCAGATTGATTACATGCAGTGTGTGCCTAATTTAAAAGTGGCTAGTGGTAACTGACAGGCAATCATAAAATTGGATATAACTTTTTTTGGAGTAGATTTGGTAAAAACGTTTACACACGGTTATTCTAGAGGCTATAGAGAGTCGAAAAACGTCGGCAAGAAATTTCGATTTTTTGAAACCTAAAGCTTTTTGAAATTTTAACGTTTTGTCATCTAATAATATATATTTTTTTAAATTATCTTTTTATTATCATTATACGGTCCTAAACATTTAGAGACAAACTAAATAAAAGATTTTTGAACTGAAGAATTCATCCATTTTTACTCAAAAAGGTCTGAAAGACCCAAAGTCTGGGCCTCAAATATTTTTCTGTCTGATTATTTTTGTTACATGTTTCCCCTGAAACTAGCATCATCAGCCCTTATAAACAGTAGAAAAAATTTGAAATTGTTTTTGAAACAATAGACTAATACTCCAGTTACCTTTTATTTCACTCGGGAGCATTAATTTTTTTCTGTTTTATAGTATTTCAGTCTAGGTCTAAATCAAAAACCATAGGACTTAAAATATATGTTAAATTATTTAAATAAATAAAATGTTAATAGAAAAATAGAATTACTTCTCACGCCTTAAAAACTTACTTATACTTCCTAGCCTAGAGTATTGGTACGATAAATCTTATTAAAATAAAACGGCCTGAACATCATAGCTTCTTCTAATGTAATTTTGATATAATTGCCCAGGCCGTAATAGTAAAGAAAGAATAATTTGAAATACTAATGATATGAACGAAATCTAGCTGTTTGTTTTCAAAATTTAAAAAATGGACAATAATTTTTTTTTTGTACTTTGATATCTAGACGATGTATAACCTTATATTAAAAAGAAATTTCAGGTGGTTCGAAATTTATTTTTCGTGTATTTCTTAAAAAAAAACTTTAATAGATATTTCTTTGGTGCTGATTTGACTAAAAATATTTAATTCATTATGGCTTAAGCAGTTTTGAGTTATTTCTCTCTTAAGTCAGATTCTATGTCGAGCCATGATATGGCGAAACGCGCCTAGAGCTGGATCTGACGAAATAAAAGGAGAATAATTTTGTTTGACTTAATTAAATATTTCAGTTACAACACGGTGGCCCACGTTCATCAATCCGTCACGTAGGAGACCTGGGCAACATCGAAGCAAAAGACGGTGGGGTAGCAGAAATAGTCACCATAGATCCTCTAATGTCATTATCAGGAGGTCCCAGAGGGATAGTTGGAAGGGCACTCGTCGTGACCGAAAATGAAGACGATCTGGGACGGGGTGGGAATGCTAACAGTCTGGTGGATGGAAATGCTGGCAAGGCGATAGCTTGTGGAATAATAGCGTATATAAGATAGAATTTAGAAATTAATATGTAGGTTTAAAAATATATTAAAAGACTGTGATTCGTATTCTTGTCAAAAAAGATAACGCAATATAAAAAATAAGATAGAGATTTAATTGTCAATATAAATGCGGTACTTCAAGATAAAATGATGAATGAATTTCATAAATTTATTTATAGTGAAAAAGCACATTTTTTTATAAATATGCGGTGAGATTGCAGAAGGTCTGCAGGTCAACTTACAGATGCAGTAATTTAAAAAGAGAAAAATATGCAGTATTTTAAACAACTTGCAGCTTCAGGATAAATTGCAGATTTTCTGTAATGCACCTGATGGAAATTATTTCCGCGGAAATTCATTTTAACATCTTTTTCATTCAATATTCATTTTGCAAAAATCAGCTATCGGTGATATTGTAAAGCAATATCTAGGAATTTCTATTGTAAACCTGTATTTTGCTTACAATAAATGAAAGGAAAATTTGTTGGTGTCACAAAATGACAATACGATAAGTCATAAAATTACATATATAATATACTAAAATTACAATAGTAGTGTCGGGCTTGGGACTCAAACCCCCCTCTTCTACTGGGTGTTTCCCCTTCATAATAAAAGTGGTGTAGTTTTGCCAGTACAAAAAATAAAATATATTAGGTAACCCATCCCTCTAAAAAACCTAAGAATAAAATCGAAGCCAAATTTAATGTTAAATAATAAAATCGCAATAAAGTGGGTTTTCAGGGCAAGTTCATATTGGTTGTCTTACCTGTTATTGTTGAATGTTATGTAATAGGTTAAACTTGATCTTAAGGATAAAATTAATTAATATATTTATAATTATATATTAAATTTAGTTCATACATTCTTTAGTCTTGATTGTAATTTTTAGTAATTTTATAATAATAAAAAAAAATTTTTTTAATTTAACGGCATACTCAATTCTTTCTAAGATATAAAATGAACCATAGGCGTACCCAATTTTTAAAATGTAAAAAAAGTTGTAGGTAGGTACTCATTTACATTTTATATTGCCCAAAATCCTTGTGAAAATATGAGAATCATATATCATAGAACCTGGTGCAACGAGCGCCGGAGGACAGCATTGTCATTACTCAAAGTAGAACACATAGTACCGAAATATAGAATTTTCGAACATAGAATAATACATTTTTTGCTTCATAATTTTTTAACGCACACGGACTACATGTATTTCATGATATTGTACCTGGTGAAAAAGGCAGAAACACGCAAAAAAATTTCGGGGCCACCCCCAAAGTTATAGTTTAAAATTCACCTAACTACTATCAAATTTCGAAAATTAAATTATTACCTCTCCCCCTCTGGATGGATGGATTAAATTTGTTGTTGTAAATGTTTTTTTTTACTTTTTTTTTGATATTCCTAGCTGGCTCTTTATTTAAAAAAACATTTTTTATATTTGTGAAAAATATGAATATTGGTGTCAGTCCAAAATTTTAACATAATACGATTGTACGACTCTAACCAGCGTTTTTCGGGCTCGGTTTTTCATGAATAAAATTAAAGTAAATATCGCTCACCACGCCAAAATTAATGATTTTTTCAGAAATCATGTATTTTAAGAGCACTTTTTGGTGCAGCCCCCCCCCCCCCCCCGAATTATTTCGAATTACATTCGAATGCTTAAGTATCCAATTACTAACTTGTGTGGAAACATTCGATTCTAATTCAACATAGTGTATTTAATTGAGACATGACTGTAATGTTAATACTATTTTTACTTTGTTTATGACACAGAACCCAAACAAGTTAAACAATTAAACGATAAGGTACATAATATGCATGTACAATCGAATATAAATATTTTATAGTAGACTGTTACTCGTCAGCTAATGATTGACTGATTGAACTAAAATTTGCGTTATAATCAAATCAGTTTTAAAAGATTAAAAATATGTTTAATCTAAGTATTGTAAAAAGAAATATTTTTTAAAGTCTTTTCACTAGACACAAAAAAAGAATCAAAAAAATTAGCTTACTCCAAAATAACTAGACAATTTTATTTATGTTTTATTTATAGGTGTGGTGTTTATATTTTTAATTTTCAAATGTTTTCTTTGTTTGTGTAATTAGGTCTGATGATGCTCTTTTGCGAGCGAAACATATAACCACATATATATTAAAAGAATTTTTGAGACCGTGACTTTGTGTGATTTCTTGCTTATACTTAAATCAGGTCTCTTTGAAAAAATGGACAGCTTCTTCGAATAACTAAGACTATCGAAATTATTTCCAGATATGTTTCTTTATTGAGAGATACTGAAGTAATTTTGGTATTTGACGTTTGTACTGTTAACGAAAACCGAGATAAATATTTCAAAATTAGTTGCAGAGGTTCGGCTGTCACCAAATATCACCTCTAATATTTGATTAAACAATTGCAAATTTGGTATTAATCGATAGCTAAAGGTTAAGGATAAGTCTTTGGATATATTTAAATTGAAGCAAATTAAATCAGATTGTATGTCTACAAAAATTCAACGACAGTGCACGGTAAAAGTGGGTTTATTTTACATGATTTACAACGCTTAAGTTTACATTGATTGGGAATTTAGGGATTATGCTTATCGTTATCATTAAACTTATACAAAAAATTAATAATATAATCCTTGATAATATTAGCTTTATTACTAAACGTAGAGATCTAGAAAAAAAAACGACCTCGGCTTTGTTTGTTATAATTGACGGGTGCATGACAGTTAAATACTACGTTTAACGCAAGTTTCTCAACCAACAAATCGTCGGTTAAATATTTATTTAGAGTGCAATTAAAATCGCTTAATTTATGAATAGTGAATGTTTTTCCCAATATCATCATTCGTTACTTTATTTTCCAGCTGTACAAGGTAAACAATGAATTAAAAATAATTCCGCAATAAAATTGTGTTTCAGGTTAACAAATCCCGTGTATTTACGTTTTTCGAGAGATAGAAAACCGGTTAAAAATTTAAGTTTGTGCGTTTGTGTTGTGAATTGTGTTAAATAAAATAATCCGAAAAAATGTAAGTATGTAGTTAATGATAAGTTAATAAGTTAACGCATCTCAGGAGATGGTGATTTGTGGGTGGGCAAGAGTGTCTACTAAATATTTAAACCTATACCATTTAAAGGAGAGATTACAAAAGTTCTCTAGGTCAACTTACAGATGCAAAAATAGTAAACTACCTATAGTCATAGTTATATGAAAAGAGGAATAGACAACTTTCTAATTCTAAACAACTGGCAGCTGCAAGATAAGTTGCATATATTTTGTTGTTTATAATATTGTGTAGTCTTCATTTCCTGTTTTCTTAAAGAGGTCCCATTTTTTAGCTGAAAATAGCTGGTAAATAGTAGAGATGCGCCGAGTAGTGGTTTAGGCCATTATCCGAATACCGAATATTCGGCCTTTGCTCAAACTAAATACTCGGCGTATCCCTAAAATTTATCTGAGATACATTTTAAATGCTGTTTCATATTATAACTTGTTTAACGCGGTAAATGTATATTTTTAAGCGTATTTTTTATTTATAGCGATTTCGGTTTACAGATCTCGGGCACTCTGAGAGTGCTCTCCCCGAGATTTGCGTGTTCGATTATCGAAATCGAGATATCTCACTATATGGCTATGACAGATCTCGGGCAGATCTATGACGTCACAGAGCGCTCTCAGAGTGCCCGAGATCTGTAAACCGAAATCGCTATTAGATGTTATATTTTTTCTAACTTTAGTTTATTTTGGCGGCAAAGCGATGTTTAAATGAATATTTTTGTCGAATATTCGCCGTAGCTTTATTTGCCGAATAATTAGTATTGACCTTTGCTCAAAAGTGGCCGAATACTCGGCGCATCTCTAGTAAATATAATAGGTAGTTTTTGATGTTCAGCGGTTTGCAAGACGACAATATATCTGTGGGACTAATCAGCTAACCATCTTCATACCCATTTTTCATATTTTTTTAACAGTTAAAAGAGAGAGTCAAGGAAGTTGCGATCTGAGGTATAAGAAAGTATACAAGATCCCTACACACTAAAAAATAATACTATATACTAAACTCTAAAAAGCCTAGGGGTTATAAAGTTCATTATAACTTATAACTTTGATTCATTTTTAGCTTTAAATGGCAGATCGATAGAGCCATCAACTAAGACGAGAAAGAGATAAACACGCGACCCGACAGAAATAACGCTCGGCGGATTACGTGGTCGCTCGGCCGACTGACATCGGAATATCGGCACTTAATTTAGATTTTCTACGTGGAATTGTGTTTGTTGAGTTCGTATTTACAAAAAATAGTTTTTCAAAAAATTAATAAAACTCTACATTTTTGATAATTATATAATATACCTTAATAAAAACAAGAGTAAAGGTAAAAAGATATAAGGGCTTGGGCACTGCCATGCATCTCCCCCCTCCCCCCTTCCACCCCTTCGATGATCTGGGGCTGGTAATAATATGTAAGTACTTTACCTATAAACGAGAATTTGATCCAGTTAAAATGTCCTCCCCCCCCAACCTGTGGGAGGATGACATTTTTTAGAAGTCTGCTTTTGACAATGCTGAATTATTACGCGTTCGACCTTTTTTTAGAAGACCCCCCTCCCCAATATAGGTGTCCATAGTTTATTTTAGAAAGGTGTAGAGTAAAGCTCTTTGAGTATGCAAAGGGACTACAGAGTGACCCAACGAATATTTAAGCCACTTTCATAGTTTCGAATTGATTTAATTGCAAAATTCTTTATTTTCATTAAGTGCAGGTAGTACCACCCGGGTTTGGGTCAATTTATGGGGTTTGCCTATTGTTATCCATTTAAAAACACTGAAAATGGTGTGACAAAGGCGTGCATTATGTACATAGTATTAGGTACACTTTTTTTTATTAAACATTACAAACAAAAATACAAAATACAAAAATCACATTACACAGAAATTAAATTATAAATATTCATAATATTCTTCGACATTCCAGGACAATCCGTGTTCTTTAGATTCATCATGTAAATATTATACCCGGAGTTATTTTGTCAATTCATTACTTTTTGTTATTCATCAATAAATTATCTTTACCTATATCGTGAGATAAAAGTTCTTTAAGTATAAAAGAAATAACACAATGCCCGAGCATGTTTATTTTATTGCGTCGTCAATATACAGATTTTGTTGAAACGGTAAGTACATAGTACAATAATATTCTTAATTTTTTTAAGTGTGTTTTGGAGATTTTTAAACAATATTCTTTGTTATTTATTGTTTTAAATAGGCACATAATGCGATAAGACAACTTTTCGATAGCAAATTCCTTATTTCTTGTTTTAAAATTTACCCTTTTAATATATTTTTCATAATTATTAATAATCTGCATGAATGAGCTTTTTCACTAAACTTAATTTTGAGCCTATCGTATAGAACAAGAAAAACTTTCAACGGTTTCAGTTTTTAAATTATTTAATTATTTACTGAGAAAATACTTAAACAAAATACGAACGCTATTTCAAAAAGGTGTAGAGTAATAAAAGCTCATTAGGTATGCAAAGGGACTACAGAGTGACCCAACGAATATTTAAGCCACTTTCATAGTTTCGAATTGATTTAATTGCAAAATTCTTTATTTTCATTAAGTGCAGGTAGTACCACCCGGGTTTGGGTCAATTTATGGGTTTTGCCTATTGTTATCCATTCGCAAACACTGAAAATGGTGTGACAAAGGTGTGCATTATGTACATAGTATTAGGTACACCCTTTTTTATTAAACATTATAAAAAAAATACATTATATTTACAGAAATTAAATTATAAAAAATCATAATATTCTTCGTCATCTGAGGAATAGTCATCTCCTCTTGACGTTATAATTCATGGGTCGACGATCCGATCGATCAGGTTGCCAAGCTCCCTCATTTTCTCCTCTTCTTTAATGACATGATGGACTGCTTTCTGTTAGTTCTTTGGTGTCACTTCCTTAATGGCTTGATCAAACAGTAGCTTACCGTCTTTCATTTTGAATGTCGTGTTGTGTCTTGCTACAAATCCTTTCACTTGCGCCCATATAAGTTCTATAGGATTTAATTCGCAACGATATGGCGGTGTGCGCAGCACAGTTACACTATGTTTTTCAGCTATATCTTCCACAACATATTTCATAAAACGATGTTTGTGTAAATTTGCTATAGCTAATAGTTCCTTCTTTATCAAATTATCTTCAAATTCAATACTTTTGGTGGTTAATCAGTCGATAATTTCTTGTTTTCTCCAAGATGAAGTTTAAATCTTCTCTGTGCGTCGTATGATAGCTTGCGTTATCCATAACTACTGCTGAATCAGTTGGAAGATATTTTATCATTTTACCAAAATAGTCCTCGAAAACATTCGAATTAATGTCCTGAAAAGATAGAAAACCTTCTTTTAAAATCCCTCTTCGCTTCCAATATGGACGGTTATTAGTCTCTTCCCTTTAAATGAAGGCACCTTAATACCCGTTGACGGGCCTTCCATGAAAGCTTAACGAGAACTGGTTATATTTTTGTCTTACCACAATTTTGGTACTATACAGGGTGATTCACGTTGAGTGGCCTATTAGAAGATCTCGGAAACGAGTAAACTTATCTTGCTAAAAATTTGATAGCAGGCATAATTGCCTTTGAGCTTTTAAAACATTATCTTTTGAGGTTTTTGTTACTTCCGGTTATACCGGAAGTTAATGCCAACTTTGCTATTTCAAATGGAACACCCTGTATATTTTATTTTTGATTACCTTATGAAAATCTAAATAACTTTTGTTAATATTAATCTATTCCTATCTCTAACCGTTTTTGAGATATGAATTATAAAAGGATTTTTTTGAGTAAAAACGCTCCGAGAAGAAAGTTTAGTAACTCTGAAACTAATAAAGGTAAACATTTAAAATTTTGTAAGCTTTTCACATTTTTAGTCGTTTTGGAATTATAAGCAATTTAAATAAAAAATCTTAAAATTTCTGTTTGTGTTAATGCGACATTATTTTTCAAAAGAAGGCTTCGACTGGGATTTTCGTTTGACTTTGAGCTTTGTTACCATTTATTTGTTATTAACTACCTATGTTCGTTGCTTAGCTATTTCTCATTTAAAGCCAAACGAAAGTCCCAGTCGAAGCCTTCTTTTGAAAAATAATGTCGCATTAACACAAACAGAAATTTTAAGATTTTTTATTTGAATTGCTCATAATTCCAAAACGACTAAAAATGTGGATTGTAACATATAAGGCATTCAGATAGGAAATTTAATTCTCTACACGTTAGTAAGCTAAAAAATAGGGCGTTCCATTTGTAAAAATTGACTGATGCACAATTTTAAGAACTCCCTGTATAAAAAACGTGAAACCTAAGTAATTTAAACTAAAGATCTAAGTATTACTTGCAAGCGTGCAAAATTTTAACTGTTTACCTTTATTAGTTTCAGAGTTATTAAACTTTCTTCTCGGAACGTTTTTACACAAAAATATTCTTTTATAATTCATATCTCAAAAACGGTTAGAGATAGGAATAGATTAATATTAACAAAAGTTATTTAGATTTTAATAAGGTAATCAAATATGCTAAAATATACAGGGTTTTCTATTTTAAATAGTAAAGTTGGCATTAACTTCCGGTATAACCGGAAGTAACAAAAACCTTAAAATGTAATGTTTTAAAAGCTCAAAGCCAATTATGCCTGCTATCAAATTTTTAGAAAGATAAGTTTATTCGTTTCCGAGATCTTCTAATAGGCCACTCAACGTGAATCACCCTGTATAACCTTCATTAATCCACGTCTCATCAAGATAAAAGATTTTCTTCACACGCGCCTATGGCCGACACCGAAATTGAGCTTAACTGGACGAAATTTCCCATCTTATTACTCTATACCTTTCTGAAATAAACTATACCTAATAATAACACGCAAAACTACTTACCGACGTCACAACAATTTCTAAACTTTTTTGTCTATTTAAGTTATTAATCCTGACGCACTATTTTAGGACCCTGTATAACAATACGATTGTATTGTTTTTCTAATAACTGTTATACAATAGACCATTTCCCTTTAAAAATATTTATTCGTCGACTCCTATAGCCCTAATGAGCCAAGATATGGCGAGACGCGCCTAGGTATGGATTTGACAGGGGAAAAAACTTTTTTTATTCTTCTATACATACAAATTTTTTATGTGTCTAAGCATAGCAAAGTTATTTTACATTGTCTCGTGTTTGGAACACCCTGCAATATGTATATTTATGTAATAATTTATAGAACATACGTTATTAACCAGATTTTTTTGCGGTTGGGAATACTAGTTTCCCCCAACGATAAATCGCATTTGCATTCTTATGATGCTATTGATTGTACCGGTTTTTTAGTAGTTGCATAATGTAAAGAGGATCAGCCCCCTTCTCTGCCCCTGTAGTCTGAGCACCGTCGATCTTCGTTTTTTTTCAAATTTTGTTTAAGTTTGTATTTTTTCTTAATTTTTATTATTTTGTCTGATTTTTCACTAAATTTACTGATTCGAAGTTTGATGTACTAATCTCTTATTGATCTACTGAAAAATCTATTGTCATAATGAATCTGCAGTATAGATGCATGGATAAAAAAAACATGTTTTTTACTGACTAATAATTTTTAGTGATTTGCATCATACTCTAAGCGTCTACTGATTTCTAATTATTTTGGACAGGGACAACTGATTAAACTATATTAGAACTGGCAACCCTGCGTAAATCTGGACTCGAGTGAAGTATTTCATATTGGGTGCCGTGTCGTAAAGGTTGTAGATATTTACTACGTTTTCATGAGGACTGAGTTCGATTTGAATATTTCTTACGCTATTTCATTCCAAGGCGTTTTCATTGCAGTTTTCAAATCGAATTGAAATCGATTTCAATTCGGATTTGATTTTTCGACATTTGTCAGCTGTCAATGCTGTCATGCGTCAAACCTGTAGTTAAAACCGCTCTTTTCTCGTACTTGTCTATGTTTTTGCTTTTAGATTTTGTTTCTATTGCTTTTTTGGTCGGTCATTTTTACAACGTTTATAACAGAATCGCCAAAACCAAACATAACATAAGAACTATTTGTAGGTTATGAGAATCATATTCCGTTCCGATCTCGAACCGTTTTCATAATTAAAAATTTCGGTACGATCCCGATACGATCCCAAAAATTGGCGAATCGACCTTGAACTGAAAACGAACTCAATACGGTAAAAATACCTGTTTTCATGTGTTCAATTCGGATTCAAATCGAACTGAATCCTCATGAAAACGTAGTAATTGTGGCTAGAATCAATTTTTAAATTCTAAATTATTTACTGAGACAATAGTTAAACAAAATACGCTCCGTGTTAAAAGCACGTGAAAACCTAATAGGTATGTACCTACGTCATAGCAAACCAACCAATCGACAGCGGCCAATGGCGTTGACGCGCGCACCTTGAGTCTCGTTTCCCCTTTCTAAGCTCTTCTTTTCTATTTTAATTATCGAAACAAAGATAACACTATAATCGGTTGCTCGCCTGGCAAATAACAGATTGGGGTTAATGAGATGACGCCAAATGTGTCTGCTATCGCGCTGCTTTTTTAATTGTCTTTAGACACGTTTTGTGATATTCCAGGAAGGTATTTCCAATATATACGTTTCAATTCAGGATGTCAGTCTTAGATATGATTGATAACTTCGGTTTTAGTGATAAGCTTAGCCATATTCTTGCCTGCGCAGCAGTATGCAGTATGGTTTTTAAGTTTTCAATCCTAATTTTGCAAATTTCCTGAATCCATTCCTGCATACATCCAAAATGTCTGGCCGTTGACCTTTTTCGATAGCAAAAAAACGTCGCTGGCGGACTTGATTTAGATTTTGGAAAATACTTGGAAAAAAACTAGTCTATACTTAAATTTACTAATCAGATTGTTAATAAATTAAGATAATTTATGATAATTTATGTTGATGTCATTCATAGAAGTTACATGGCCTTATGACAGTGGAAGTATTAAGGCAGCCCTAACACGGGGAAACTTAAAAGAAACTGTAGTAGCTTAGGAGACTAGGCGACTAGGCTACTCGAGTTGTTTCTCATCCTCAAACGGCCGATACTATAGTCACGCAGTCGCGAGATAAAGGCCACATATTCATAAATTTACTGGCGTCTATTTCCCAACACTATTGCAGACACACTGCGCATGCTAGGCGGATAACTTGATAGCGAGATATTTAAAATATAGGTAGAAATGGGTTTAATTATTTTTTGGTGGTTTTTTAAGTCCCGGTGTGGGTCATAGTCGAGGTTCTAGTCCCAATTAAGTTTTTTACAAGAATATTTTTGTTATTCACAGTTTGCCAGTTTGTTAACTTATGAGCCATAATTATAAAATAGAGGGGCAGGTTATTACTCATTAATCAGTAAGTTTTGTCGTCGAGGCTGTAAAGCACCTGTAAAGTAAAAACCTTTCCTCCACTCTTTTAAATTGTAGAATAATTTATTTGTGCACAGACTGTGGAATGAATTGTATGTAGTACAAAAATACATTTACTCCATTGACGAAAACAATATAAAGATTATTATGCTGGTCCATATTTCTACATTATTTTCTTCAATAGAGCAAATATATTTTTGTACTACATACAATTCATCCCATAGTCTGTGCACAAATAAATTGTTCTACCATTTAAAGAAGTGAAGGTAAGGTTTTTACTTTACAGGTGCTTTACAGCCTCAACAATAATTTATTGAATAGCCCACTTAATTCCACCTAGAGCAATGCAAAACAGAAATACACGGCGAACCACTGCCGCTCATCCATATGTTGTTCAGCTTAGTACTCCTCGAACTTCATTGTTCAAGAATTCTTTCATCTGGAGAACGTCATCTTTGTGGAATGATCTTCCTGAGGTCGTGTTTCCCAATTAATACAATCTTCAACGTTTCAAGACCAACGTTAATCGCTTTTTTCGCACTCGCATCGCTCCCAGAGCGCCTTAAAGGATTTTTCCTACAGTGCAGGTGTCTTATCATAAAAAAAAAAAAAAAGCCCGCCCCTCCATTTTAATTATGGCCCATAAATTAACATACCAACAATATTCTTGCAAAAAAATTTAATTGAGACTAGAATCTAAACTATGACTCACACCGTGACGTAATAAAACATTAAAAAATAATTAAACCCATTTCTATACATATGTATATTTTAAATATCCCGCCATCAGCTTATTCGCCTGACATGCGCAGTGTGTCTGCAATAGTGTTGGGAAATAGACGCGAGTATAAATTTCAGCTTAAAAATTTGCTCCATATTTACTATTTTGCGTCGTTCAAGAGACGAGAGTTGCGTGGCAACCCAGTATGTCGAGTCGCGAATACTGGGGTTGTCGGACCTGCTCGCCGACTCTCCTAGTATCCAAGCAACTACAGTTTCTTTTAAGTGTCCCCATGTGAGGACTACCAAAGGGTATTTATTAAAAATTATCGCATTGCGCTCAAGAGTTTAGTATTCCATATTTTAACTCTGAATTATCAGCGACTAATCAAAGTATCGTACTCACCCCTCACTCAAGAGTTATGTGGCGCATGAGCCATGATAATCGGCAGGGTCGAACATCAGACAACCAAATTATTTTCTTCTAATAAATTTTGCATCTTGGGGATGTCGTACGATGATGGTGATGTCAAAGGGGTCATGGAAGAAAAATATTTAAATAATTCTTATATAAAAATTCGTAATTTGATTGCTGATGGTTTCCGACGTATCCTTATTGTTCTTTTTACAATACTTTAATTATGCTATCTATCATGACTGTAGACAGATATTTTTTTTATTATGGGTTCTCTCATGCAAACTTTTCTCTTTGGTGTAAATATCACATTAACTAGGAATCAGCTAAATACCCTGCGTGGCAAATAACTGCAGAATTTGTCTAGGTTATTTACATGCCCTGCCTTAACACTTTGTCCTCGTACCCATTAGTACCGCAAACAATAGGTGGTACCAACAAAATGGAACCTCATCATCAGTTGAATTAGTTCTTCGTTGCGTGAAAACAACAACAAACAAACCGGTTGCCTTGATCGCATATAAGAGGCAAAATTTAAATCTTATTAAGGTTATTTATAAGTCGAGTTGCTTAACAAGCTGTGTGGTTACATAAAAGGCATTTAAAGGTAATTAAATAAATTGTTTTTATTATCATACTAACTATAGTCTGTTTTGTATAAGAAACATTCAGGGGCAGTTTTAGGAAAGGAATTTTATATGCTGATTTTTTTATTAAAATATACATTTTTTTATTGTAACTAATATTTATTATGTAAATCGTTTTAATGCATTTATACCGGTCTAATTCTGGTTTCGGCTTAGAAATTATCAGATTGATCAGTGAAATTAATAGTGACTAACAGTATACAGGGTGTCCATGAAACTTACAACTGTACAACGCTTCACCATAAATTCCTTGACCAAAAATAAGGCGATCTAGGCAAACTTACCTATATGCAATGTTGCTTCGTTTTGCCGCTACAGGGCGCTAAAGTTTTCAAATTAATATTGTTTTTTCGGAATAATTTCTAAACGCCTTTATCGATTTCCACTAATTTTGGAACTAAGAATCACCACTATTAATATCGTGTTTTGACGTATGCGCCATCTTTTTTTAATACCTGTAAATTTAAAAATGGCGTGTGATTGGTAATTAAAAGTTCCTCTTTTTGTTACCCCCCGTATAAATGACTTTAATTATTTCTCTGACACTAGCTGACGTCACGTTGAAACTTTTTTGTCTCTTGTAAAAATTTAGCCAGACATGCAGTATAATTTTTTTGTAGAGAAACTGCATGTCCGGCTAAATTTTTACAAGAGACAAAAAAGTTTCAACATGAAGTCAGCTAGTATCAGAGAAATAATTTAAGTCATTTATACAGGGGGTAACAAAAAGAGGAACTTTTAATTACCAATCACACGCCATTTTTTAATTTGCAGGTATTAAAAAGATGGCGCATACGTCAAAACACGCTATTAATAGTAGTCATTCTTAGTCCCAAAATTAGTGGAAATCGATAAAGGGTTTAGAAATTATTCCGAAAAAACGATATTAATTTGAAAACTTAAGCGCCCTGTAGCAGCAAAACGAAGCAACATTGCATATAGGTAAGTTTGCCTAGATCGCCTTATTTTTGGTTAAGGAATTTGTGGTGAAGCATTGTACAGTCATTTCAAGGACACCCTGTATATATAATAATATAAAATGCTGATTCGTTTCGTGAAGGGGTTCAATTTCGGCTGCACCCGTAGCTCCTAAACCTAAATCCAGACATGTGTTTAACAACGTATGGAACATGATTTGCTGTTTAATGTTTTTCGTCGATATGTTTTATGGAACCCACTCTACCAATCATAAGATGTTTAAATTTGTAACGCTTATCGGCATACCTATTATATGTTACTTATATCTTAAAAGCTCATTCGACTTTCTGTTTCCTTGGCATATTTGTCTGAATCGATTCAATAATATCTGTGAAGTATAGTTAATTAATTTAAATTTTTATTTATTTAGTTTAATTTTATTTTTTTCAGAAATAACTTCGACAAAATGATGAAATATATTGTTGCTCTAGCCTTTTTGGCTCTTGTACACGCTGAGGTAAGTCGTTAACTTTTTTAATTTGGTGCGATTCTATAATTGATTTTAAACACAGCATATACTTCCAGGGCTTTAAGAAAATGAAGGAACCGTAAAAAACTGTTAATCTAGAGAACAATCAAATATATACAGGGTGGCAGTTTTTGAATTAATTCAGTATAAGGAAGCCCCTTTATTGGCTGAAAAAATACAGAACTACGGGTGCGCTTGTTTTTAGTTTAGTTTAGAAATTTGCCCCTTTTTGGGGGATAGAAACCGCCCCCAATATTTTTTTTAAATATGTTTGAAGGTTGGAGGCAATAATGTTTCTTGAATGATTTGAACTTGCATTGTCACAACGTTTCAACTGGTAAGTATCTTCAGTCGTCTTCTACTACTTTACATACAGTATTCACCTGAAGAAGACTGGAGATACTTACCAGTTGAAACGTTGTGATGTAAAACAAATAAAAGTCCAAAACTCTTCTATCATAAAGGTATATATTGTGAAAATTTTAAAATATTGTATTTTGATGAGCTCGTTGGAAAACGCATAAAAAGGGAATATGACCCACTATTTACTTTTGCAAGCCAGAAAAAAAAACTGGCCATACTATTAATACTACAAATGATACAAAACCCGAACATTTTGAGGAACTTAATCAACTAATACACAAAATTCGCTAAATAACCCAGGATATAGTGTATTATGTCAAGAATGATTTTACTTTAGATTAGGGGTTTGTCAAGAAAAAAATGAGCAACAATTTTTATAATAAAACAAATTGCATCTAGATTACCGAAATGCAAAAGTAAATAGTGAGTCGTATTCCCTCTTTTATTCCCTTTCCAATTCATTACAAACCTTTACATTTAAAAAAAAGTTGGAGCGGTTTCTACTCCCAAATGGGGTAAATTTCATGAAGACAGGAAAAAAGTATGTCAAACTAAAAATATACGCAGCCGTAGTTCTATATTTTTTCAGTAAATAAAGGGCCTTCCTAACAGAGCAAGGCAAAGCACTGGAAAAAAGTGCTTCGAGCACCAATTCCTTTGGGAAAGTAATTGCCAGCACCAAGCACTTTGGAAATCCTAAGTACTTACAATTACCAATTACAGAGGAAAGTAATTTTGATTGATTGAGAGTGCTTGCCAGTACTGTAAATGGCTTGAAATGCGACATATTCAATTACTAAATGCCAGGCAATTACTGCCCAGTTCTATTTCCTAATACTAAATTTATTCCAGTAAAAAATTCCACCGTGTATAGAGAATATAAGGAAGTAATTGCGTCCTTTATCTCCTATGCATTAACTAGTGCCTAATACTGTACTACTATAAATTGTGCAACTTTGCCGCCAGTTAGATGTATTTCCATATATAAATATAAAGATAAATATTGAAGGGGTTACCATTAGGACCGAAACGTTTCTATTTTATTAAACTAGTATTGCGTTATTTTTTTATTTGTTACATGGTCTATGAAACTGCATTAAAAAATTCACACCCTTATTTAAAAAATTTACCTGACGATGCATGGTTCCCGCAAGACGAAACGTCATAACCGATTTCCGATAACAAGTTATGGAAAATTTTTGTTTTTTTTCGAATATTGTCGGAAGTATTCGGAATTTTCCAAATTCAACGGCATCTTAGACGTCTCCAAATTTTACAACTTTTCCAAAAAATTGAATTTTTTTTAAATTATATATTTTTTTCCAATAAAGTAGCCAATTATGGCCGTAAACATATTTTTTATTAATTTAAACTTTAGTAGACATTCATTTAATATTGTCATTTCATATTTATATTTTTCGTAATGTACTGTAAAGTACGTTGGAAATTGTTTAACAATAAAAAAAAGTTTGAAATAAAAAAAAAATCAGTTTTCCAAACAAAACATATATTTTTGATTGATCTTCTAGCCTTCATCTGAGTACGGAACAAAACCAAAGCCGGTAAGTTGGCAAATTGCCGTTGTAAGACAGGGAAAACGGTAATACTAACAACCTAATAAAAAACTAAAAGTATACATTTTCAATGCAATAATGATTAACTAATATATTCGTGACCAAAAAATGATGAGGTTACCATATAACAAATAGTATTAAAATTTAACCCATTTATTTGGTAAGGAGGATTAAATTTAGTCCATAAAATACAAGGTGAAAGGTGATTCCTAAGTAGATATCTCTTTTTTAGCTCTGTATAGAAGGTATTAAAATAAACAACATTTTCAAATACCTTTTTTCAAAAACTCAAAAATAAGGTACTTACATTCATTTATTACACTATGGATCAAATACGATTCTGCCTAACTTTCCCGTTAAATAACATTAAGAAAACTTCTGGGTATAGGATGAGCCCGCAAGGGAAAGCGTTCTGCGTATAATGTCGAAGCAGCAGCCGCACTTTGACGACACTCACCGTAAATTAACACCATATCTACTAATTCATTGTTTTCAAATTTGACCATTTTCACGTGTCACCGATTTAAAATTAACTTGCTTTAAAAAAACACACCACAGCGGATTGCCAAATAACTGACCTACCCGTAAATTGCATGACTAATACTAATAAGACAAGCAATATAAAGTATAGCAGGCAACGTTTTAATGACCTGGCCCGCAATTAGATTTTTACTTCTGTATCTCGCCTATTTTAAAGTTTTTGGGAAAAGGTATTTGAAAATCTTGTTTATTTTAATGCCTATACACAGCTAAAACAGAAGTATCAACTTAGAAATCACCCTGTATTTATAATTTTTAAAGTTTAACCTTGGATATTGTTTAAACATGCGATATATAACGCTTTAGGTTTGTTTTTTGCAATTATATCATTCTATCGATTATTGCAAAAATAATTTTAGGTTTATTAAAGGAAACAGTACGCACGAAAAAAACACTTTCCTTTATAAATTTAAAAATCTATAAATATTTACAATACAAATCGTAGTTCGCCTATTCTGGCACGGTCATTTCAAAGCTATCAATTTAGGACGGGTTTAAATTTAAATAAATGGTGAATAGGTAGGGTTGTAAACCTAAGAACGTTATCTGACCACGACATAAGGAGGTTGTACCACATATACAATCAGTATATGGCTAATGGCCTATACAAGACTTCAGTTCACGACTGAACACTTTGACAGTAATAATAAAAACCAAGAGATACCCTTTCAAAATATGTTTATCTGCAATTTTCTGATTTAATTAACCAGGATAGTCTGTCGTTTTGGTGCCCTGAGGATAACATTGTAAACTTAGCAACGTCGGCATTAAAGCTTCTTGGTTTCCGTGTTTTATTTCATCACTTCCAACAAACCCCCATGAATGACCAAATTGGGTCACAAAGATATCCCTGTAAAAAAGTAAAGTTGATAATTTCATAAAACCGAAACGATGTACCGGAATTCTAAAAACACGAAGTATAAAGCTAAAAAGTTGCTTTCACAAAGTCGTATTTGTTTTTCTGTAGCGGTTAAAATAAGTCAGATATAAATTTAAAAAACAAAAACTTAAAAGTCTTGTCTTTTTCGAATATTTCAAGAAGTAAAAATAAAACTCAATTTTTTTTTACGAGATTACTGAGCACAAAATTTCGCAACTTTGCCACCATTTAACCGATGTTGTATCTCTTATAGTTTCCGAGATATTCATATGATGAGCATCGAATTTTGGACACCGTGTTGAGTTTTTTTGGCTACACCTGTACCTAATAACAATAGAGCTAAAATAATAAAATACGTATTTAATTTGCACACGAACTAACCATTTTTTTAAGAGTCATTGTTTTAAATGATGTAATTTGATGGTAATAAAAACAATTATTTTTGCGATTAAATTAACAATCTAACGGTCAAGTACCAGGCCGATTAAGGATTTCATTAGTATTAAATCAATTTTCTAAATTATGTTTATCAAAGTTAAAAAACAAAGACTCGTCTCTGTTGATATAATGTCTACAAGATAATAGACGGTTTTTGTCAATTAGCAGAATTCGAACGCGAAATTCTCTGAATTTACACCAACAATTTCGTAAATGTCTGTTTCATATTCAGCGGAATCATCATTCTTTCTAGTGAACCGAAAATTGAGTTTCAGAAGTTTGCGAATGACAATACGGTTTTGGCGTCGATTAGCGAAATTTTGCTGGTTTAAAAAACTGGCTATTACACAAGTGATTTTATTGTCACCTCTATCCCCCCCCCCCCCCTTCCCATAAATAAAGCAGTCACAGCATCATAATTGACTACTTTGCTACCGCATCACGTCTTTACCTTTCAATAATGGCTTGAAACATTTTCCGGTCCCCTTTATAGCCTACGTCTAATCGGCTTCGTCTCTCCTCTTATACGAGTGGGAGATTTACTTTATTGCGCTTGAAGCATAATTCGAAGAATTTTAATAAGACAAATCCACCTTATGACTGGATGACTTAAGATCAAATTCTATTTTTCTAACTGTGACGCCAGGATCCTTAAGGACCTCCGATGTTCACAGGATGAGAATTTACGCACTGTAGTAAATTATAGGATTGTGATAGCCTAACAGCGTTGCCGACGCACTATATATGCAAGCAATAGGTAAACGAGAACGCACTTACCCAAAACAAATTAGAAAAAACGATCATCTGTAAAAATAATAAATATTTATGCACCACTGTATTTTACTTTTAAATTTTTTTAACAAACTACATGTTAATATTTCGAAATTATTACTGCCATCTTTTTGAAAAAAAAGTTTGTCAATATGGTTGCCTACCTTTTCTAGTGGCCTTCGTTCTTTAATCAACTGTAACGACCAGCTGTCAGTAAGATAAAGTGAGCTGTTTGTATTTTTTTACTTTATCTGCGTATTTTTTTAAATAAATGTACTGTATAAACTACACATAACGTTGCCTTTACTGACTTATTATTAAGGCTTTTGAGATTTTTAAAACAATCGTTATTAAAGCATGCTTGTTATTTTAAAAGTAAAAACTAGATTTGATTGTAGAGTAATCACATCTTATTTTTTTTTTCTAGAGAAAAGCTGTTGTAACTTTGTCCAACGGTGATGCCAAAGGAAACATATACTTTACAGAAAATGATGATGTAGTTACAATTACTGGTATCATAACTGGACTAACAGAAGGTAAAATACTAAATCATCAGCCTAATCAATTCCATGTGTACGTAATATGCTATTTCGACACTTATTACGTAATGTACTATTATGTTAATTGTAAAAACAACTGGGTGTGATAATAGTCTTACTGTTATATTTTGTCCCATGGTTGTCAACTTAAACGCAAAACTGATTTTCTAATATTTTTTAAGGAAAACATGGATTCCACGTTCACGCCGTAGGAGACCTCACTGATGGGTGCACTTCTATGTTAGGACATTTCAACCCAAAGAATGTAAGTTAAAGGGAACGTAGTTCATAATAAATTTAGCCCTGAATAGATTTTGTTAAGAAATACAGGATGTCGTAATTCGTCCATTTTTACCTAAAGCAGTGGCGTAGCTAGCATTGAATGGGCCCTGTATCAAGAGCCAGGTGGTGGGCCCCTCGGCTAGAGGACATTCTCCCTCCTTTTGGTGGCCTCCCTTAGGTGCCCCCCCCCCAGGCCAGTGGGTCCTGTATCATCGATACAGCTGATACAGCGATTGCTACGCCACTGACTTAAAGAGACCTAGTTTTTAATATATCGTAAGAAAAAGACACAAGGTCTCGGCCTCAATAAATATTTATTGCCTGCTTATTTTTGTTACATGTTTCTCCTTAAACTGGCATCATCAGACCTGACAAACGGTTAAAAAAGTAATATCACAGTAATAAATCTAGTTATTTTTAGCAGGAACTCCAAAATAAGTTGCTCTTTGGGGCCAGATATACAATGAGGGAACAGTATTGTCCTATTAAGTCCCATTGAACGCCATAAACTCCACAAACCGCTAAACCGCATATTAACATACTTAGAATCTAGTTACTGATCAAGATTTTCTTTTAATTGTAGGTGTCTCACGGCGGTCCAGATGCCGAAACAAGGCACGTTGGTGACCTGGGAAATATTGTTGCTAACGCCACCGGTTACGCTGTACTCAACTTTAATGACTCCACTATCGCTTTAAGTGGAGAGAACAATATTATCGGTAGAGGAGTAGTTGTACATGAAAAAGAAGACGATTTAGGACTAGGTAACAATACAAACATTACATTATTACTTATTGTCCTACGACCACCTATGAAAATGAGAAAAATGCAGGGTTAACTTGGCTCGAAAGCGCCGAATATCACACGCATGTTGAAATAAAATATTTCAACACTAGTGTTGAAATACAAGGCACACTATTTAATTTAAACATATGGTGCCAATTTGACAGACCACCCCTATTTATTATAAAGAACACATTTTAGGAAACAGCCATTGTAAAGTGTTAAACCTATTTATCCTATATTTGTCGAGTGATTTAGAATAAGAGTGTGAAATTACGCCATCTGAAATTATAAAAACAGTTAATATTATACTGGAAAATCTATTACCAGAAAAAACAAATCGCGCTGAAGAGAGTGTCATGTATTAAACAACAAATCTTATCGGGATCGATAGCGTAGAGAATAGAGCTCTAGCATACAGATCGCAAGGCACAGGTTCAAATCCCATCAGGAGTATTTGACTTTCTTTTATAAAAACATTAATTAATTTATATAATTATTTTGAATTGAAATCTTCCTTGTTGGGTGGATTTTTAAATTTATGTTTAATGCATCTATCCTTAATTAAATTTAAAACTTTTCATTCTGGTTAATCTATAAGTCAATCCAGGATTAGTTCTTCCTATGATATATAAAATATGAAAAAATTAAAAACTTAAACTACAAATAAAGGAAAAGCCTATTGACAAACTATGAAACCAGATATTAAGTGGAATATAATCCTAAGTATGCTAACTAATTTCAATACTAGTGTTGATATTTGTTTTTCAACACTAGTGTTGAAATATTTTTTTCCACAAATCAAATGCTTTTTTAATAATTCTTTGTGGTCGTAGGAAAAATAGTGTACATTACTCGTGTGAAAGTGATTATTCTAAAACTCTGAGAATTTCCGCACTCGGCTAACGCCTCGTGCTAAATATCTCCTCGTTTGAAAAGTATCACTTTCATCACTTGTTACGTAATATACTATTACATATTCCAATAAGAGGTGGAAATATGCCTCCAATGGGCCCGTTGTACACTTGCCAGTATTAGGGTTTACAGAACATCCTTTAGAAATAGTTTTCTTGACTACATTCTGTTTACGACTCTTGGATTCAAAATTGATGGAGATCCTATAAATGTATATCGGTTTTGCCCATGCCGTTGCAGGAAATGAATATATAAATGGAATATTTACTGTCTTACAGACACGATGTGGGTAATTCCTCGGTAACGTGGGTGACCTGATACCTAACACGTCAAAACCAGAAATATAAAACCTTCCTCTTTATAGCTATCTTAGACAGAACACGTGGTTAATATTGACTATATGTTACTTCAATTGTACCATGGCCGAGAGAGCTGGATGGAAATGCAATTCTGATTTTGAAGTACTAGATCATCCACATTACGATAACGTTATCCATTTCCATTTTGGGTGAGCTGTAATGCTGTAAAGATATCTGTAACCATATTTTCGTATTTATTTTCAATGCCATAAGCCTCATGCATGCAGATTTAAATAAACTGATGCTTCTAATATAAGGTCCTAAATTACTGATGCTACCCACAGTATCCAAGCTAGCTCTAATACCTAGGAACGAATAAATTTGTGCAATTTCCAGTTGAAAAGTCACATAAATGATACTGTTTGGTATCCTACACTTTCTATTATTGAATATAATTTGTTTTATATTTTTTAGTCGACAATGACGGATCCAGAACAACCGGGAACGCCGGAAATAGAATAGGATGTGGAATCATTGGAACACTGTAATTATTTTATTATTTTATTTTTAAGCTATATGTTGTGTGTTGTGTGACGTCAAAGCTTACACCTACGTTAATGCAATGTTTGTGAATTTTTGTCTCACAATAAAATTGTAGGCTTTTTTATGTTTTGTTTTAATGAGATCAAGTGTTGTCCTCGTTCTTACTCTATTCAAAAACTAAGTTCATTCATGATTAACTGGTAAATTCAAAGGGATTAAAAGAGAGAGAGCTAGGGAGAAAATGCTGGATTAACATGAATTAATTTAGTTTCGCTATTGGAGTAATAAAGTCTTTATTGTGGTTTTTGTTTCAATGTAAGCAAAATGTAATCGTTTTAACTTTTGTAATATACAGAGAATTATGAAAATGATTAATTATATTTAAAATATCGCTTTGCCTCAATATATATTATAGTTGTGGCTAGCCCACTACAAACATCCAAGGCACAAAATCTACACTTTAATAAATAAAAAAAATTAATCTAAGATTAAAATTTAAAAACTGAATGTTTATTCGGAGAAATAAAAAACTGTTTGAAACTGCTTACAGTCCTTTATTCAAAGTACACTATTTCTGTATGAATATTTGTTGTTCTACACAAGCCACGAAACGATATATTTCAAGCTCTACTAACACTACTTACAAAACTAGCAATAATTTTAAACTTTCGACTCGATATTCGCACTAGCTTGAAGCGCTTTTCGTTTTAGGGTTTCGTACCCAACTTTATAGACAACTAATTTAATTTTTTTTTGAAAAAGAAGTCATCCATTTAAATAATATAATACATCATTTTCTTAACACCCTGTATATTTTTGAACTGCTTGCTTCCATTATCCCATCGGCGCACTCAAGAGAGAGGGGGGGGGACATCAACCAGTAGCGCGCCAACGGAGGGGACGGACCCCCCGAAATTATCCAAGCGGGGAACGATGAACCAAAATTCACATTAATTCGTCAAAAGTAATAGAGAATGTAAAATTCACCACGACGAAAACACTGTAAATAACTTTCCGAAATTCGATAAAAAAAATTCTGATGGATTGGACAATGCCAGCTTTCAGTCATAAAAGAGATTTTTGAAAAGCAAATTTCTAAAAAGCTATTTTAAAAAAATGGTTGCTTAGTTTTGTTTGTCGGAAAAGAAGAACGGAAAGAGGTCACATCCTCGCCTCTAATAGGTGCCATCCGGGATGATTTATGCATACATTACTTTGGATCACGTTTAAGCATTCAACCTGTACCTTTGAATTTTGATTGCTTAAGAACAATAGAACAGTGTAAAAATCTGACGACTTATTTTTGTAAAGGAACGATATCGACGCATAACGAAACGAAACCTCGATTAAAGTCATATGGATTTTTAGTTTATCGCTTTGTTATTAGTTCCTATCCATCTGTTCTTTTAATAGATGGAAATTCAAAGCCATATAGTCAATTTAAAAACATTAAAGCCAATTTGTCCACAAATCATTGTTTGGCGTGTATTATATTTAGTACTCTTATGTTGAGTTACATAAAGAGATTTAACCACAAATTAGCTAACCAACAAGTTTAACTATGACATAAATGTCATTGACAGACAATATTTACTCACAAAGTTACCTGATTAGTAACTAAAAAATTAAGGTAACCGCTGGCCAGTATGATTGTGAGAAAATTATTTCTGACAGTGTCATGTATGTCACATTCAAACTTGCTGGTTAGTTAATTGTGGTTAAAAATCTTTATACAACCCGACATAATTCTTAAAAATTGGGCTTCGTATAGTTAATTATAAAGGAATCGTGTTACCAGAGTTGTTAAATTTATTACTATTTTGTACACATGCTTATTTTAAGTGGATCGGAACGCGCTAAATATGTCCATGTTAAATTACGGGTTTTCATAAAATAAATGACAAAAAAACAAATTATTTAATTTTTTTCACCAATATGTGGGTATGAGAAAGTTATTTTCATGCAGAAAAAAATCGAGGAAAAAGATATAAGCCTAAGCCAATAAAAACCCTAAAAAAGTTTACTAAAATTCATTGTATTCTAAAAAATATCGAGAATCATTCTTTTTTAATAAAAATAACTTTCACATTTTCCAAAATCTGTAGAGTCCAAATTTAAAAGTTTTTAAAAATCCAATAATTAACATGGATGGGATTTATTTCAAGAGAACGCACTTATTTCCTAAAGAATTGTTAGGGTAACTTCTGACTAGAATTTTATTGAAATATTAAATGGCTCAAACACCCATCCCTATAGTCTATTTCAGGAAGGTATAAGAAGCTCATTAGGTATGCAAAGGGACTACAGAGTGACCAAACGAATATTTAGGCCACTTTCATAATCTGACATTGATTTCATTGCAAAATTCTTTATTTTCATCAAGTGCAGGTAGTACCACCCGGGTTTGGGTCAATTTATGGGTTTTGCCTATTGTTATCCATTTACAAACACTGAAAATGGTGTGACAAAGGCGTGCATTATATACATAGTATTAGGTACACTTCTTTTTATTAAGCATTATAAAAAATACAAGATACAAAAAATACATTATACAGAAATTAAATTATAAAAAATCATAATACCCTTCGTCATCTGAGGAACTGTCATCTCCTCTTGACGTTATAATTAACGGGTCTATGGTCCGATCAATCAGGTGGTCAAGATCCCACATTTTCTTATCTTCTTTAATGACATGACGACTGATTTTCGTCAGTTCTCTGGTGTCACTTCCTTAATGGCTTGATCAAACAGTAGCTTAACGTTTGTCATTTTAAATGTCGTGTTGTGTCTTGCTACAAATCCTTTCACTTGCGCCCATATTAATTCTATAGGATTTAGTTCGCAATAATATGGCGGTGTGCGCAGCACAGGTACACTATGTTTTTCAGCTATACCTACCACGGCATATTTCATAAAACGATGTTTGTGTAAATTTGCTATAGCTAATAGTTCCTTCTTTATCAAATTATCTTCTTTTTTTGGTTAGTTATTATAAATAATTTTATCCACAAAATTTACCTTCGCCTATGGCCAACACCGAAATTGAGCCGAACTGGACGAAATATCCCAATTTATTAATGTACACCTTTCTGCAAAAGACTATATAAATAATTACCTTAATGGTACAGGAAGGTTAATTTGTAATAATAATGTGATAATTGATAAAAAAACGTTAAAATTTAAAAAATCTTTAACTTTTAAAAAATGTGTACAGCTGAGAAAGCCCTAAAACTTTATTTGAAATGCCAGGTCCATATTTAAAAAATTTGCCTTGACGTGATATCCAAAGAACGAAACGTCGCATTTGGAAACTAATAATGAGACTGTGTTAAACATAAAAAACGGCTAAGCAAAACTGTTTTTGATTTTTTCGGACTTATTTACAATTGTCTTTTACTAAATTATTAGGCCCTAAAATATGCAAATTTAACCATCTTCATATCTCTTAACGTTTCCGAGATTTCCATGTACGCTTACTCGCACACGAATTTTGAGTAGGGCTGCTAGATGTCCGGTTTTCGACAGGACAGTCTGGATTTTCTGATATGCCGTCGGGCGATTGACGTAGCGGCGTAACTAAAAAAAAATGAAGATTGAGTCACATCAGAATTAATTATATTTATTTTTAAGTATTACTAATTAATATAAGGTATATTACGGTGTAATGTAAAAAATAAAAATTCTCACCTGGAACCCTTTGAATGAGGTCAATTTGTTCGTTATTTTGATTTCCTTAATACTGAGATTCGCCACTATGTTATATCGATCTTATGCGATGCATCCGGTCAAGAAAATCTTGGTAAACCCGACACCTGTCTCTTTACCTTTTTTATGATTTTCACATTTTTTTTTGTTACACAGGGTCGTATATTTTAATTCTTTAATTATGTTTTCAATATATTTTACAAGCAATCAAATGAAAGTTAGTTAAATAGTGTTATTTAACTTTTTAGGGACGAAACATCTGGTGCAGAGCGACTAATAACTTCACTTCTGCCAACCACCTTAATAGGGTTGGTTCTTCTTCAGCGTTATTTATAAAACAAAACTGTACTTAAGATTAAGAAAAACACAAACTACCACTATGCATATTATTGATTAGGTGATTATCTCTAACTTCATGTTCACTCTTACCATACTTTCCTTAGATTAGTTATATTCTTTAGCGATCAACTAAAATAATATAATCATTCGAGAGCAAAAAGTTTATTTTTGATTTAAATGTATAGGGACGATATATTTCTGTTAATGTTAAGAATATATTAGAACATAAATTTATTAATAATAATATTAAGTTGATTGAAAACCTCTTTCCTTTGCCCGTTTTAAGTTCACTTTTTCGATGTAACACTGGTTGAAGTCACATTTATCATCAACAAATAGAACTTTAAGATATCATTATTGTAATATGTTTAAGGTAGTTGTAATTATTGTTTTATATATTATAGAAATGTTGACAGGTATAATTGTTTTATATTCATAATTTATTTGACTTAAATAAAAAACATTAAATATTAAGTTGAATTTTGATTGGACACCAGTAATTTGCAATCGATCAGCTGATATTGAAACCTCATAATTTCCCCAGATTTTTAGTGAGCAGTAGTTAGCCCACACGTCACGTTGTGAAATAATTGTGTTATGGGAAAGTGGACATACCAGAATCACATGTCTTTAACTCTATCCTGTAAGAGTACTCAATACAAATCTAATATGTGGAGGTGGAAAAGTAATTTTTACGCAGAAAAAAAATATATACCTAAGCCATTGAAAACCCTAAAAATAATTACTTCAGTTCATTGTATTGCAAAAACTGGCTATTTCTAAGCAGCAAGGCCAGGGGGGGGGGTCAAGTTGGGCACTGGCCCACCCTGAAAACATAGGTGCCCACCCAAAATTGAGGGATTCGGTTTGTTAATGGAATTTCTGTGGGGGAAGGGGGATTTGACTATGTAATTTTTGATGAGAAAGGAGTGGTATTATAGAAGGATGTAATAAGAGATAAGGAGCACGATGTTTGGACAAGAGGCGAGTTTTGTTTACTTCACTTATGGCGTTATATAGAGCGCAGGGGACCTTTTATTTCTTTTAAAGTCATTTTTGATTTGGGTAGTATTCATTTGTGCTCACCCAAAATTCTGGCGTCGCCACTATTTCTGAGGCTATTAGCTAGTTTTTTTTCAGTCACAAAACCCCCTCTAACAATAATTCAATTTCTCGCGAATTTCTCTGAAATTGGTAAAAACCAGAGTGATAGAAGAGTTTTGGACTTGCATTGTCTTTAATTGTTTTAAATCACAACGTTTCAACTGGTAAGTATCTTCCGGTCGTCCTCACCCGAAGACCTACATTAAAAATTGATTACAACTTTAAAACCTTTGTGATATCAAATTTATAGTTGTTTAGTAAATAAATATTAATCAACCCATTTCTGCATTTTAACCATTGTCCTACTTTTTACGCTCTTTTCATTTATACTGTGCTAAAACCTATAAAAGAACGTAATAAACTTCATACTAGCATTACGACTTCTTGTTTATGAGTTCAAGTCACGAAATAGTTGAAAAATTAGGTCAAAGTTGATAGGCTGACATATTTTCCTACGCATGAAAAGGTCGAACTATGTGAAGTTAAGGTAAGCGGGAAATGAATACATTTTATATCCTTTGTAATTATACACACATAAATATAAGGACGGTGTTTTAGAGTTTTAGTACTTATTGGCCAAGATAACTCTAAAATTTTACTATTTATTTGAACAACGATTATTGCTTAATAAAAAATGTTTTATAAGTATAAAAACAGGAAACGTCCTGCTGTGAGTGGCTGAGGGTAACCCCTTCCCACCTATACTACAGTGGCGATTCGTCAGGTGAAGTAGAAAAAATAAAACCAGGAGCTACCATCTTAGCCCTTAAAAAATAATTATGTGCGAATTAATAATATTAATTTAATCCGAATGTAGCTATGCATAATAGGGCCACGGTTAACTCCGATGGACAGTAATTATAAACACTCGTGCATTTTGTCGCGCCCCAGCGACCATGTCCATTAGCTCAAAGCAAGTGAAGACCCAAAGCCCAACATAGCTTTGATATTCACCGTTGCTATGGTTACATGACGTCAGTCACGCAAACAGCATGTAACAATTTGCATTATGATGAAGGGCAGTTTAAAAATAGATCAATCGTACGCACCATAATTTTAGCATTGGTTCGTCTAATCTTAAGGTATTTATTTTAAGGCTTCGCGAAACTTACGGTTATGAATATCGTTTTTACGTGATTTACTGTGTGATTAAAAAGTTTTGTTTTTATTTTTTAGTTAATTCAGTAGTGTACGTACCTACTTAGTTAGTATAGTTAGTGTGTTTTAAAAATGAACCCAATTAATGACATAGTTTGTAATTTGTTGGAAACTCCATTCAGTCGTTGGACAGATGAGGATAAGAGAGACGTTTTGTTACACGGGTTTTTAGTCAGTGTTTGTTTAAGTATCCGCACTGTACCTAGCTCTTCGCCATTTTTTAGGACCGCAAGCCGAAACTGCTATACTAGGAAAAATTGAAACAGTTGGGATATTTACATGACGGTTGAGAATTTTCGAAAAATCCATAATACATTTTCCTTCGTATTTTGCCTGTCTAATCCTACAAAAGCCAAATATTAATTCCATACTTCCCTTATTTCAGTAAAAAAATGTTGTCTGCGACGCCATTTTTGTAGTGAGTTTATTCCTTATCGATTTATATGTATAGCGTCACGAAAGGAGATTGGTCAATTTTCTTCTGTATTAGATTTAAGTATTTTGGGCTGTTGAAAATAATATTTTCCATAACCGATGACAAGTTTGTTTTAAATACTACATACGCAAAACCATAGCAACAAATAATTAAAAAGTCAACTTTGACGTTTCTTCTTTATTAATAATTATTTAAAAGCCGATCGTTTGAAAAATGAGTCGTTTTGGTGAATTTAGTGAAAGTGAATTGATGTAAATATAGAAAAAACTATCCCGCCCAATACAAAGAAAAGCCGATCGTTCGTATGGAAACAACTCATGGAGTTTTGTGTTGTTAGAAACTATAAACTAGAGCGGGAAACATCAGTGCATGGGATTGCTAAAGTACTTAAAAATTGGGGCTACAACATGCGAAAAAATAAGGGCGATGAATATAAAGAAAGCACAATAAAAGTAATCTGGAATTTAACTGCAAAAATGGTGATGGAGGAATACTTTCAAAAATATGGTATTAAAATAGACCTATTTGAAGATCAAGAGTTTAAAGCTGCCAGGGATGCAAAAAATGCTAAAAGAAAGGAATTGCAAAAGCACGAGGATAAAAGAAAGGTCAGTTCAATTGCCCTAAAATATAATGAAATAAAAATGTTAATTGACAATTGCAACGAATGTACCCCAGAAGGTCTGCAAAAAAAGTTGTTTTTATATTCTCCTATGAATTGGCATGGAGAGGGGGAGAAGGCAGCAAAACCTTATTGGAATTTTTTTAAAAAGAATTTGACAATGGGGGGCAAACAACAGGTAGAATAGAATACAATCCCATATTCAGCAAAACAACACAAGGTGGCTCCAAACCGTGCGCTCCATCTAAATAGCTGGTCGCTAATAAGAAATATCCCGATCTTTGTCCAATCAGATTGTTTAACTTGCTAAAATCAAAATGAGAAGGTATTGAAAATGATCGTTTATTTTTAACTGTCAATCCATTTTGGAAAACTGGAAGTCGATGGTATAAAAACAGTCCTGTTGGGCGAAATGAAATAGCAAAATGGACTACTACTCAAGCAAAAACAGTTGGACAAGACATTAAAAAAACAAAAATTACTAATCACTCACTTAGGGCTACAGCCGTGTCAAAACTTGCAAAAAGCGGTATTGCAGAACAGGAACTTATAAAAATGACTGGCCATGCTAGTTCCAAATCAATTGCCAGCTATCTTCAAATGGATCAAGAACATCATAAAGCCATTGTAGAAAAAATGAGAACAGATAGCACCCCAAAATCCAGTGAAAAAACATCAAGCACTCAAGAGAATCTATGTATTATGGACTCAAATAAGACCACACAATATATAATAAATTACAATAATTGTAATAGTACTTTTAATACATAAAAAACTAAGATAAAATGTTAACGTGTTAGCTATTTATTCTGTAAATTTTCTACCGAATACCATTCGTGAATAAAAATTTCCAGAAAATTCTGAAAAATGAAATGTTTTTTGGAAACCGCATTCGTTTATTTTTATCGTTGTTTCAAAGAATAGCCCTCCTCCTTCGGAGTCGGGCAATTTATAGTTTGAAACAATGATGAAAATAAACTCATGCAGTTATCAAAAAACATTTAATTTTCCAAAATTTTCAGAAATTCTTATGCACTTATGGTATTATCCCCGAAAAGTTTGTTCACACAAACAGTATTGTTTGATGAAAAGCACTTTTTTGTCCTTAGCGCAGTGCCTTCTTAATGGAATGGGCAGCAAGGGCAAGACCCCGGGGCTAGTGTCCAGCCGCGGACGAAAAAATGCCATAGAAATAATTATTTGGTACCAATTAATAATGTGGCATCAAAAAGATACACTAGTACGAAAAATGCATGTTTCAATATAAATAAACAAAGCATTTTTTTTAATTTTATTTTTAAGCGGTAAAACTTACCCTAACCAAATTAAGCTTCTTAAACAAAAAATCAATAAGGAAAAATATCAAGTTAATGATCCCTTTTTTTAAGGGTCAAAAGACTATTTACACGGGGTAATAGGAAAAGGTGAAACCACCCACAAGAACTATCGTCATCATGCTAAAAATAGATATTGTACAAACAACACTGACTGACTATAGTTTATGGAAATTCTCGATTCTGGGTATTTTATATATAAGATAAGGATATTTTTAGTGACGTAGGTAGTGTATTATATACCATTTTGTCATGAATATGACTATGTCTATAGATACATTGCGAGGGTAGTTTAATTTTTCTATAAATATAGTCTAAGATTTTTGACTATAACTTGAGGTATTTGTCATCCCCCTTTATTTAAGATCTATTCTTACAAAATTATGCTTACAGCACATCATAGATCACAAAGTAACTATGATAATGCCAAATTTCAGTTCTCTATGTTAGTCTGTCTCACAAAAGATCTGTAATAAACGAACTAATAATTTTTTGGGTTTTTGGTTTGAGACAACCAAAAGATGACGCTAATATAACCCAAGAATGTTGATACCAACGTATTAAAACTTTCGTTTGGTATGGTAAGAACCCCTACCCTGCAATAACAAGTACAGCAGAGTTGGAAACCGGTCTGCCGGTGGTGACATGCTACCAATAGTAAAGTTTCACTTCAAGCGAGGCGGTTTGAAATTTATTTTTCATACATTTCTTAAAAAGTGAGTTAATTTTACACAAGCGTCTAATCGACTAACGCGCGCACAGCTCCTTTCGAATGAATCTCTATTTAGTTTCACCATTTTGTCAACAAATATCATACCAATTTTTTTTATTTCTACTATTCAGTATACACAATATAAAAAATTGTATTTAAGTTTAAAGGTTTCCCTATTCGAGCACTAAATAACATATAGATATAGAAGGGTAGGGGCGGGGATTAATTAATTAAATTAATAGGTAATGAACTGTTAAGAATAAAATACTATTTGCCTGCAAACACGGATAATACAAAATTTTAATTAAATTTGTAAATGTGGCAAAATGTAATACACATTCACTTGAACGGTATTGCGTGTTGGTGAAGCGTTGGCGTATATATTTTTAGGGGTGACCTGTTTGCTTTTTAAATAAAAACATGCGAAGGTAATTTTCTCCCTTTATATACTATACAATTTTTCTTTAAGATATTGATTCTTTAGATTTAAATAAATACCGAGAAAAACACAACAAAGAGACCAGGCATACGAAGAAAGGTGTAAAAATCAATCTCAAAGTGCTGTATAAAAAGAGAAATAATATTTTTTTAAGAATATACATAATATTGAACAATATTTCGCAATTAACTAATCTATGCACCACTGGCGTAGCAGCATTTTGTTGCACTTGTGACATTAATGCAAGATAAATAATTTTTTGGGTGCCACGCCGAAAAACGCCTTGTTCGGCTTATAAAAAATGGGTTTGCGCTCTTACCAATTTCTAATCATTTATTAACTAACTAAAATATGTAGGTACTAATATCAAATATTACATTTTTTTTAAAGCGCCTTTACAATATTTTTACGTTTGTGGTAAATATTCATTAAAACATTCAAATAAATAGTCGCATTTTAATTTTGGGTAGCCCTGCACGGGCGGGAATTTCACGACCCGACCCGGCCTGAGCCGGAATTTAGCGATGCTAAATTAAAAAATAAATTATTTATTATAAATATAATAAAAATATGACAAACCAAAAGGACTTAAGACAAAAGGACAAAAGGGAACTTTTCTATACAACATTCTTTTCTTCATCGATTAATAAACCCATGGGAAGAAATCTCGTTGTACTAATTAATAATTACAAATATGATATTTGAAACTTTAAAATATAACTAGCTATTAGACTGAACATGCAGCACTAGTGAATTAATCAACAAAAATAGGATATTTTCTCAAAACACATTAAAAAGACCAAAAAAATAGCAAAAATATATAAGATTTATTACATTAAAATATCAATTATTTTACACTTACAAATACCTGTACAATTAATTTATCAACAATACAATTAATTACTTTTACTGCCTGCTTTATGGTTCGATAAAGACATATTATTTGATATATTTTCACTTACAACATCTACCAATCTCCTAGTCATCACCTTATATTTCACCAACATATTATTTTTAATTTTATTCGGTATCACCATCAGAGTAGTTATGGAATTTCCTAAGAAAAACGTTAACATTAATATACAGGTAGCTAAGACATGCCATGAAGACTCAGGATGGGTAATGTAGAGACAATACAAAACATAGGCATTGTAGAGTTGGTAAAAGTATGACAGAAATAGAAAGGGGAACAGGAATGCCAACCCTCTCCACATCCAGTATTGGAAACCTTCTATAGTGACGTCCATGTTGTCCTTTTTTCCAAGCGCCTTAAGTCTGTACAAGGCTCCGCTTTGATACTTAAACTGCAAATACTGTACTAAAGAATTGTACAAACAGTATCTAAAGAATTGTCCTCTAAAATCATTCAAAGCATTGTTCTCTGGCCACATCAACAAAACTGCTGAAGTTAGAACTGATAGCGCATGGTGAAATCTCCACCAACCTTTAATTTTGGAACCATTTGCTCTTAACACAGCCTCCCGGATTGTACTGGTCCAGTAGTACCAAACGATGAAGAACAGGTATGTTTCCTCTAAAGGTCTTAGAGTAAATAAAATGTTGAGTACAACTAACAGGAACGCTATAATATGGCAGTACAGCTTAAAAGTCTCGTACTCATCTTTGTACTTAAACTTGGCTTCTTGACTCAAAAAAGCGACATCAATGCTTCCCAAGACAAGTCTAAGGTATTTACCACTCTTTTGAGGCATAGTTTCTTCAATAATTTGTAATTGTGCTTCTCTTTTGATTGCTTCATCTTTGACTTTCCTTAATTTATCGGTGCTAATGGTTTCTTTTAATGTCTGGTCTATTGCTGCCAAACGTCTTCTTTGATGGATAATGTGACTGAGACAAGCATTTTGAGCAGCAGTTACTTCTTTTAGTTTGTTTAGGTAAGTTTGATGTGCTGCTTCTAGTTTTTTGTAATCCTGAGCTAACTCTTCCCACTCTTCCGAAATCTCACTCATTGTTTTTTTTTTTAATTCAAACGTACCTATCGTTTTTCACTACACTTTAACAACTGAACCCAAATACATTTAGAATCTATACTTGGTTACTGAACATGAACACTGGGCACGGAAAGTTTTTTGTTGATTTTTTTCGGACTATAGCCAATAAGGAGATAAAGGGATCAGTGTACAATCAGTTTCAAGGTAATAGCACTCGCGATATCGAACAATGTTTCTAATGGTGTTGATAAGATAATAATGCTGTTTAAGTGGTCACTAATCGGTGTTATAAATAATATTTTATTGAAGTACTTTGCACCCGTTTGACGAACTTATTTATCAGGAATAACATTGCAGCTTAACGAAAAGTTGAAAAAATTAGGTATACACGAGTTTAAAGGTCGTAGTTTTTATTTGACATTGAATTTAGCCGTATTTTGTTGAGGATTAGGCGATTAGGTTTAGTTGGGATGTTTATGTTTCACTTTTGTTATGTTTGCTATAATTTACAACAAATAAATAAAAAATTGTTGTAGGTCAGGCGACGATAAAAAAATCATGCCGTTTTTTTCACGTATTGATAAATATGGAAATTAACTTTCTTGTGTTCGTATTTCGCTTAGCAACCCTTTCTCCTTAAAACCATTTGACATAGTTTTAATAACGATATTCCTGAGTTGCTTGGGTTATGAAATGAAATTAAGAGAAATCATTAAAGTGGTACCTAAAGTTTGCGTATTTAAAAAACAATTTGATTGGTTCTTATACGGGGTGTCCCATAACTTATGGGCCGTAGAGTAACTGGAGATACTAGACATCAAACTAAGCCTATTAAGTCATATAAGTTTTTCAAATTGTTACTCGTTTGAGAGATACAGGGTGTTGAAAGTAAAAGTTTATTCTCGAAAATAAGTCATAATTTTAAGACGGTTTAATGAATCGAATTGAAAGTTGGCAATATTATGTTTTTATGAGCAAGAAATAAAAATTTGTAGAAATTTTTAAGTTTCAAACTAGAGGGCGCTAGTTGCATACACTAGGCTTCATAAATCCATGATTTTTTTTCTAACCTGTGATATTAAGTGTTTTTCAATCATAGTTTCTTAAAGAAAGGCATTTTCTGAGGCAAAAAGGTGTACTTGATTGATCTTAATATCTTTAACGGTTTTCGAGATATTTCCCTTTAAACATCCCAAAGCAAAAAAAAAACATAGTACATAATTTAATTAATATTTTAATTATCAAAAAAAACTTATATGATTTAATCAGCTTAATTTGATGTCTAGTATCTCCAGTTACTCTACGGCCCATAAGTTATGGGACACTCTGTATATACGGTGACAAATATTATAACTTAATATCTGACAATTTCAGGTAGAAATATTATATTGAAATTATTATTGACAATTTTGTTTATGTAAATATTTTTAACGATGCAGGAACGAAACTACATGAAAAATTGAAACAGTTCGATTCCTCCCAGAGCCTAGGAGCTCGGGTATAAAAATCTAATTGCAACCTAATTTGCTTGAACGCTTGAACTCTTAGTTTACATTTTTAAATAATGTATTCTTGGCTTAGATTACAAAGGTCTTGTAGAAAACGTTTAGTTTTTAAACTTTTCCTTCTAAAAGTCCTGTTTTATATAGAGACTAAGGTTTCGGACGCATATCGTTTTAGTTATTGATTTATGATGCAATTTTAAAGGAAAATGAGTAAAAAATTATATTTTATAGTATTTTTCTATAATACGCTTGTTTGTTCCTTGTTCCCTTTTTTAGAGCAATTTTAAATCAACAACAATATAACCCAATGCAATAAAATATTTATACAATTAAAACAAAAAAACAATTAGGTATTTTTTTAAAGAGAAAAATGAAAGTAAACATTTTAATTGAAACATTTTTTATGGAAGAAGTGTGATAATTTATAATATAAAAAATAGCGCGGGGAGAAACGAAAATCCTTTATTATGAATATATAAAACGGCACTTAAGAAGGAGTATTTCAAAACCTAAGCATTTGCACCAAAAACTGCTCTTAGATCTACGCTCCTAAAATACATGATTTCTGAAAAAATCATCAATTTTGGAGTGGTGAGAGATGTTTACTTTATTTTTAATCATAAAAAACCGAACCCGAGAAACGCTGGCTAAAGTCATACATATGTCTTATATTTAAATTTTGGATTGACACCAATATTCATATTTTTCACAAACTTTTTAAACAAAAACAAATTTAATTCAACCATGCAGAGGGGGAGAGGTATTAATTTAATTTTCGAATGTTAATTATTGTTATTTATTATTGGACACTTAGGGGGGGGGGGGGGCTCTACCCCCTGTGGCCCCCCTGTAGATCCGCTACTGCCCCCCCCCAAGTTTCAATACCTTTCCTAAAAATTATCACCTACATGGTATACATTTTTCTCGGTAGCGGTACCGCCACTAAAATGAATTAGAAAATTTTGGATGGCGATCCCTCACCATGTTTGAAAAATGAGTTGGGAAGTACCCCCCTCCCTCAATAGAATGCGCTTCGGTAAGCTCCTGTAACGATGTATATATATGCTTTAGATAAGCCCAAAATAAGGGGGTATTAAAAGCTTTAAAATACCTAATACCTGTTAGGGATAAAATATAATATTCTTTAATTTAATTTTTTTAAAGTTTTAACATTGATTTCAATTATTTTAATGGATTTAAATAATAAATAGTAAAAAATGACATTCAGATGCGTTAGTCATCAGGTATTTATGAACAGAACAAAGAAAAAGTAAATAGGTCAGCGGCAGTAATAATTTTATAATTAATAAAGAACATATTATTAGTTTGTTGTTTTCAATAAAGTTTGTTAAACATTTTGAAACATTTATAATATCGGTAGTGGCGTAACTAAGGGGCAATCTGCCTTTCTCTAGGGCGCTAGTAGTGTAGAAATGGGAAATGACCTTCTCCCCCCACTCCTTCCATTGACCTTGACCGCGAAGGTGGGCAGGTGTTTATTTGACCTTGACCTTGAATGGGTGCAGGTGTTTTTTTTTTGTGTGATGTCATATGACCTTGACCGCGAAGGTGTGCAAGTGTTTATTTGACCTTGGCCTTGGGTGCCGTTTTGTGTCTAGCATGACCTTGTCCATATTCGAGGTCACTTGTTATATTGATGACCTTGAGGTGTGGTCTAACCTTCGTCGTGTGTGCTCTATAAATAGGTGGGGGGAGCAAAATTTGTCAGTGTACATTTTTTCTTCAACAGTGCAAGTTCATTCTCTCTCTTTATTATATATTTAGTAAAATGTCTTATGTGTGTGAAAAATGTGGTGCTGCGTTTACTCGCACATATAATTTATCACGTCATCAAAAGGAGTCATGTGTGGCAAGATTTAATGATAGTGTGGGTGCGGAAAAGCGGAGAAAAGTTGATGGTGCCGCATCAACATCTGCTATGCAAACGTGTGAGCTATGCAATATTAGCATACCAAAGAATTGTGTTGCAGCTCATCAAAGAACAATACAACATAAAAGTAAGGCAAGTGTAGCAGTGTGTCCGGGTGTTCAGTTGGTGCAAAGCAGTTTTAAAAACAGAATTGCATCTTATCACATCAGCAGTGATAATGAGCATGTGGACTATTCCGTCTTTTTTGAAGAACTTAAACCAAAAGTAATGCAATTAATCAGTAAGATTTTGCATGTTCACCGGTCTCTTAAAATAAATATGGTTGTCGTCGGACGATATTTTCTACCATCACAGGACGTTTTCAGTGAGAAATCCTTCAATACGTGTAATGAAATTGTAAATGAAGGAAGCGACTTGGATGATGTTTACCAATCTTTTGTGGAGGCAATGAAAGTTCAGTCTACGGAATTTCAGGAGAAAGATTCAGGTATGTTAAAAGAATAAAAAACATTTTAAACCAAAATTAAATAAAACGTAGCAATCCATTAGAAAATGTACTTATATTTTTTTTTGTTTGGATTTCAGGATGGGCATTGGAAAAAATTTTATATCTTGAGGTAAACATTAACAAGTTCTCACCGTTGGGTGGTTCCTCGTATGTGAAGTTGCCGAGGTTTATTGAACTTAAAAGGGCTGTTGTGAACATTATGAATAGGGATGAGTGCTGTTTTGCCTGGGCCATAACGTCAGCTTTGTTTCCAGCAGCCATGATGCGGGCACAGGTTACTTCATACCCCCATTTCTCAACAGTGTTAAATTTTACAGGTATGAATTTTCCAGTTAAATTGCGCGATATTTCAAAATTTGAGGAATTAAATAATATTTCAGTCAATGTATATGGATTAGAGTCGCGGTTTGAAAATAATGAAATTAAATACGAAGTTGTCGGTCCGTTAAGATATGCACCAAAGAAACTACAAAAACATGTAAATTTGTTGCTTATTACTAAAGATTGTAATGTTAAAGATGATGGTGTAGGTGACAGTGAACATGTTTGTGACGACAACTGTGTTAAAAACCACTACTGCTGGATAACTGATTTGTCTCGCTTAGTTTCCAGTCAAATTTCCAAACATCACGATAAATTATACTTTTGCGATGGCTGCCTTATTCACTTTATTTCACCATCAACTTTAATGTTACACCAACAAAATGATTGTAAGCATATCTTTACGCTGACACCTTCAACAGATGTAAAAGTCGATAAATTTGGTAAAAGTGTTCCGGAAAATATTTTAAAATTTGAGGGTATTGAGAAGCAAATGAGAGTTCCATTTGTTGTTTATGCGGATTTTGAATCTGTTCTAAAACCCGTTGAAACAGTAGAACCAAACCCCCAAAAATCTTACACAGTTGAAAATCTAAAGCATGAACCTTATTCTTTTGCCTATCTTATTAAATGTTCTTTTGATGATTCTATTTCGAAATTTGAGCTATACCGTGGAGACGATGCAGCGAAAGTTTTCGTTGATCGTATCGAAACCGATTTAAGACACCTTTACAATACATATTTAAAAGATATCGTTCCTATGGCTAAATTGACGCGTGAGGAGAGAGAGGATTTTGAAAATGCTACCATTTGTAGTATTTGCGAAATGCCATTCCAAGACGTTAAAGAGAAAGTTAAAGATCATTGCCATATAACGGGTAAAAAAAGATTTGGTGCTGCACATTCCGTTTGTAATTTAAATTATAAAATACCCAATTTCATCCCCATAATATTTCATAATTTAAGTGGTTATGATAGTCACATGTTCATCAAGGAATTATGCAGATATGGGGATAAAATTGATGTTATAGCTCAAAGTAAGGAGAAATATATATCATTTACAAAGAGCATTTACATGCACGATTATGTCGATCAAAAAACGGGTCAAACAAAAAGAAAAAATTTAAAGCTCCGCTTTATTGATAGTTTTAAATTTTTATCGACATCGTTGGAGAATTTAGGTAATGGTCTTAGCAATGATGAGTTTAGGGAAACCCGTAAATATTTTGTCAATAACAAGGAATTTAACTTAATGCGACAGAAAGGGGTTTTTCCTTATAGTTACGTTGATAATATTGAAAAGATGAATAACCCAAATCTTCCAACGAAAAATCAGTTTTATGACCAATTACGCGGAGAACACATCAGCGATGAATGCTATGATAGAGCAAGAGAAGTATGGCGAGTGTTTAAGTGTAAAAATTTGGGTGAATATTCCGATTTGTATTTAAAATCAGACGTTCTATTGTTATGTGATGTTTTCGAACAGTTTCGCGATACATGCTTAAAAGTTTATAAATTAGATTCTGCGCAATACTACACTTTACCAAGTTTAAGTTTTGACTGTATGTTGCGCATGACTAAGGTAGAGTTAGAGCTTTTGACCGATATAGACAAGGTTCATTTTTTTCAAAAAGGTATTCGCGGTGGTATAAGTCAGTGTACAGAAAGAAAACATATTGCCAATAATTCTCATTTACCAAACTTTGACCCAACTCAACCATCATCTTATATCACTTACTTAGATGCGACAAATTTGTACGGTCATAGTATGTCCCAAGCATTACCATTTGGCGGTTTTAGATGGTTATCTGAACGCGAAATTTTAGATCTAAATATTATGAATATAGATGATAATAGCCCACAAGGCTACGTTTTGGAAGTGGATGTGCATTATCCAGAAGAATTGCATGATACACATTCAGATCTTCCATTTTTGGTGGAAAACATCGTACCACCAACGGAGACAGCAAAGTTACCAAAATTAATTCCGAATTTAAATGATAAAAAAAAGTATATTGTTCATTACAGAACCCTAAAACAAGCCATTAACAACGGCCTTATGGTAATGCGGACCCACAGAATTTTGAAATTTAATCAATCAACGTGGCTTAAAACATATATTGATTTTAATACTAGTTTACGAAACTCTGCAAAATCAAAATTTGGTAAAGATTTGTTTAAACTAATTATTAATGCGATTTTCGGAAAAACCATGGAAAACGTTGAAAAACGAAAAGATATTAAACTAATAACTCATTGGGACAATGCTAGAGGGAAAGTTGGGGCTAGAGCATTAATTGCTCGACCTAACTTCAATAGTCGATCAATATTTTCAAAAGATTTTGTTGCTATTCACATGGATAAATTAAAAATTATTTACAACAAACCAATATATATTGGGTTTTCCATTTTAGACATTTCAAAAACAGTCATTTATGATTTTTTTTACAATTTTATTAAAAAAAAGTTTGGTAATGATGCTTCTTTACTGTACACCGACACGGATTCGCTAATATTAAAAGTATTTTGTGATGACTTTTATCGCGTGATAGCCGAAAATCCTGAGAGATTCGATACTTCAAATTTTCCTGAAAACAATGAATTTAATATTACAAAAAGTATTTCGGTTCCGGGTAAGATGAAAGATGAATTTCCATGTGACCCGATAATTGGTTTTTATGGTACCGGAGCCAAGGCTTACTATGTGAAGTCTAAGAATGCGGAATTAAAAAAGGCAAAAGGTATAAAAAAATCAGTTATCGAAAAGGAACTTCATCTAGAAGATTATCGAAAAGTTGTGGAACAGGGCGGTTTAATTTTTAGAAAAATGAAAACTTTTCGCAGTGTGTTACATGATGTATACACACAAGTAATAAATAAAATCGCCCTGTCCCACAACGACGATAAACGTTATGTTATTCCGTTAACAACAAAAACTCTACCTTGGGGTCACGCCGACATTGACTTTTATAATTCAGATCCGGAAAGTAATTTAGAAAATTTACTGCGTGTCATTGAGGCATTTAAATAATAAACTGGAAAATTCATACCTTATATAACGTAATATTAGGCAGCTCATTTATTTGTATTATTTGTTCAGATTTTATTTTATATTTACAAATTGTTAATATTTATACAATAACATTTTTACATAATATGTTATATTAAAGAACTAAAAATAATAATAAAACACAACGTTGCAGCAAACAATTTAGTTTTATTTAATATATATACAAAATTAATTGGACAATTTATTATACACTTCTTTCAACACCCATCTTCTTCTCTCCATATCTGATTGTCTTACTGGACGGGGATGTTGGTACATCTGCATACCACAAACAGCACATCGAATTATTTGTATTCTAAGAAAGTCAACATAACTAATGCGGCTGTTATGATGCCAATACAAATCGTTTCGTTTACACCTTACACATATAGCGTGAAACCCCTTTTGCGGTTGTTCATACTTGTTTGATGAAAAGTTTGGTTCTTGGTCGATTGGCAGCATAATGTCTACGATGTTTGTAATGAAATGGTAAAGAAATATCTAATAATTCCGTGCTAAATGTCTGCATCTAAATACAGAATTTGTAACCTTAAAAATTACTTCGAGGACACATTTCAGCCCTGACAATATAATGTGCATAATACACCTATTCACGTAAACCTTGAAACCAAATATATATATTTTAAAGTAAAGTCTAATATAACACAAGGTTATATCTGAACCTTGAGAACATTGCATTTACAAGGATGTATTATACCCTTGAAAGAGAGACAGAAGAGACTAAAGATATTAATAAAACCAAAATTGGCCGTAAAAAACATTGTTTTATTAAATATTATCCCAATAGCATTGTAACCTTTAAAATTACATCGAGGACACATTTTAACCTTGGAAATATATTGTGTAAAATACATTGGTTCACATAAGTCTTGAAAAATAAATACATACGTCAAGTAAAATATATTATAACACAAGGACGGATCTGAACCTTGAGAGGGAGTTGTATTGTAAGAGAGAGAGAACAGGGGTGGGGGTGGGTATGTAGTGGGGAGGTGCGCATAAAAGAATATACACCATTCGTATTTCTTCAGTATAAATCTTCCAGTCGTTCGAGTTAGTTAGTTTGTTTGTGTCAGTGTTTTTTTTTTCCTGTCAAGTTAAATAGTTATTAGTGTTAAACTGTAAAAGATGAGTTTACCAGTACTTAGTGGTGATTTAGATCTTGGGATGGGTGAATTAACCCAAGGCTATATAAACAATCAGTGGGAGCTGATTACTAACGGCGCGTCAGTAAACGACGACGAAGTTATGCCGGAAATCAGTCCCGAGACGCTAAATGAATGCGAACATTTTATCGAGGAAGTGAGTGCGCGCCAAAATGCAGAAGCCCTTCAGCCAAAAATAAATATTTTAAGCGATGTGGTGGTTCAGCGTGCCTCAACACCGCCATCTTCGTCAGGCAAGCTGGCGAAATTATTAACCCGACCTAAGCCAATTAGTAAAGCGGCTTTCTATAAAGGGATAAAAAGAGAAAAGCTGCAGCACTCGAGTGGTATCAAACAAATAAGGTTGGGAGACCAACCATCAACAAGCAGCGCTATTTCACAATCATCATCATCACCAGAACCAACCAGAAACAATAGAAGAAAGCAATCCAAAAAATTTCTTTTTAAGAAACCGATGGAACCCTGTGCCCTCCCCGATTTTTTGGGTGGTTGTGTTCCCGAAAACAGTGTTCGGACCACATCACCTATCATAGGTATGCCACTATTTGAAAATATAACGCCTGTATCATCACCCGCAGCATCGCCATCGCCGCCGCAGCCATCAAATACACCGGAGTGGTTGATGGCGTACAGCCAGGAGCAGGAGCGGGAGGCCATAAAAATAATTGTTAATGTGCGGAATATGTGGAAGGACAAGATAGTGTGCGGTGAAAAAGAAGTGGTGGACATTGAAACTAAAATAAGACAGTTACAGGAACAGTTAGGTTTAGTTAAAAAGAATATTAGCAAGTATAAAAATAAATTAGATTTGTATAATAGTAATGTTTAGTAGGTCTCCTTTCGTTCGTCAGATCCTAGCTCTACTGATGAGCCACGATATGGCGAAACGCGTCTAGGGATGGATCTGACGAAACGAAAGGAAATTCCTTTTCTGAAATGTTTATTAGGTTAGAATTTAGGTATAGTTTGGTAGTCACTTCCCATTTCTACACTACTGTACTACGGCTGTAATAAAAAAAAGATTACTACTGAATATATCTTTTATTATTTTTATATTGTTTTATTTAAAATACTCCTCAATATTGAGCATTCATTGGTGAAAGACATTTTTAGTCTACTAAAAAGAAACGGGAACTAAAAAACACACACTGGACTTAAAAAAAAAAAAAAAAAAAAAAAAAAAAAAAAAAAAAACGTGTATATCGACCCTTCCCAATCATGTCCACACCATTTCCCCACTCTCAGACTGCATAGATACGAGATTTATCAACTTTTTACTTCATTTTTTGATCATAAACTTTTTTATTTTTTAACCGATTTTATTTCTTTTTTCACTAAAATGTTCTTCAGAAAATTCTAACAAGTTTTGACTCCAATGTTTTTTTTGTCAGACGTATAATAAGGGAGCTATGAATTTTTAAAAAACACACACTGGACTTATAAAAAAAAAAAAAAAAAAAAAAAAAAAAAACAAAAAACGTGTATATCGACCCTTCCCAATCATGTCCACACCATTTCCCCACTCTCAGACTGCATAGATACGAGATTTATCAACTTTTTACTTCATTTTTTGATCATAAACTTTTTTATTTTTTAACCGATTTTATTTCTTTTTTCACTAAAATGTTCTTCAGAAAATTCTAACAAGTTTTGACTCCAATGTTTTTTTTGTCAGACGTATAATAAGGGAGCTATGAATTTTTAAAGTTGCCAATTACGTTAAACACCTAAGTTTGTCATTTGCCGTTTTTCAGTTTTTCACATTTTTAACTTTTGAAAAATGCTATCCCATGTAATTTGATGTGCTAATCAACTTTCCTTTATAACTTTTTTCGATATTTCAATTACTTTAGCAATAATTTAATTTAATCATAAACTTTTTTATTTTTTAACCGATTTTATTTCTTTTTTCACTAAAATGTTCTTCAGAAAATTCTAACAAGTTTTGACTCCAATGTTTTTTTTGTCAGACGTATAATAAGGGAGCTATGAATTTTTAAAGTTGCCAATTACGTTAAACACCTAAGTTTGTCATTTGCCGTTTTTCAGTTTTTCACATTTTTAACTTTTGAAAAATGCTATCCCATGTAATTTGATGTGCAAATCAACTTTCCTTTATAACTTTTTTCGATATTTCCATTACTTTAGCAATAATTTAATTTAATCATAAACTTTTTTATTTTTTAACCGATTTTATTTCTTTTTTCACTAAAATGTTCTTCAGAAAATTCTAACAAGTTTTGACTCCAATGTTTTTTTTGTCAGACGTATAATAAGGGAGCTATGAATTTTTAAAGTTGCCAATTACGTTAAACACCTAAGTTTGTCATTTGCCGTTTTTCAGTTTTTCACATTTTTAACTTTTGAAAAATGCTATCCCATGTAATTTGATGTGCTAATCAACTTTCCTTTATAACTTTTTTCGATATTTCCCTTACTTTAGCAATAATTTACGATTTTATTACTCTTTTCTTTTAAATAAATTTTACAAATTTTATGTCGGGAATGAATTGTTGATTTTCATACGAATCTTTTATGTTCTATAAAATTTTTTTGTAAAGTTACTAATATTGCTTAAAATTTATTATTTTAATTTCATTTTTGTCTGAATCGGGTTAGAAATAGATTTAAAAATTATCGAATTCTGGCATACGGTTTTGCATACAAAATTGTTGGATTTTAAGTAGAGTGAAAACCATTTAACCACTTAGTGACCCTGTCCTGTTTGACCTTTGGTTCGTAGCGTTCGTCATCGTTAGAAAATGTTTATCAAAACTTGTAAATTATATATTTAGCTAAACTACAATGAATTCTTTTTGTGCCCCCGAGGGGGCGGTCAGGGTTCGTAGCGGTCGTCATCGTTAGTGAGCGAGGGGAGAATGCCTTACGGAGTTGTTGAATCCGCAGGCCCCTCGCTCACGTCGTCCTCATAGTCCCACCATGAGCTTGAGTCAGCGGGACCGCTGAAATCGTCAGCGGCGTTGCCAACTTCCCAATCTGTCGAGGAATCTGGCTCGACCGGTGAATCGTCATCCGCTTCGGCAGCAGCTGGCTCATTAGGTTCAAATTCCACCCAGTCACCATCAGCTTGGTTTAGCTGATCCCATAGCCCCGGACTCATGGGTCGGAAACGCTCTGTTTCGTCGCTATAGACGGATAAACCTCGGGATGGTGGTCTTTCATCAGCCATGATGAGTATAAAGAAATATTTTTATTGTGTTATTAAGTTCCTACATTTAGGTGGAACGTCGGCTGGTTATTACACCTAACGCCATCTATTAAAACTTTTTTCTGTGTGTAAACTTTTATTTCACAAAATATCTTTCGTATTAAAATCGATTTATTTAATAGTACCCTCAGCGCCATCTATTGATAAAAATATATAATAAATAAATCGATTTTAATACCACAAAAAATATTTTGTGAAATAAAAGTTTACACACAAAAAAGTTTTAATAGATGGCGTTAGGTGTAATAACCAGCCGACGTTCCACCTAAATGTAGGAACTTAATAACACAACAAAAATATTTCTTCACTCTCTTCGACATGTCGTCCTACCGTTGCACAAAGTGTCGCTTGATGACGAACTCTAGCAGAGACGAGAAAATAGCGAAGTATTGGGAGGATTGGGGCGTCAAAAACGCAAAAAAGCCGGTACTTGCAGTACCACCGACTCCCAGGCCGCCACCAGAACCTGAGCCGGTGGTGGTAATGACTGAACCGATAGAGGTGGTGGAGGAACCACCGTGGCAGCTTGGCCCTGAGGAGAGAGATGCTCTCCTCAGAGAAATGGAAGAGCGTCGGGAACAACGACGGCAACGACGCCCGGCGCCGCATAGGCGTCCTGCGCCGCGATCGGTCCAGGTGGCGAGAGGACACCAACCACTCTAGGTTTCTCCTTTCCATCACCAAAAATCAGCCCTTTTCAGGGCTACAAAATACTTTCATTGTAGTTAGATGGTCACCAAGTATGTGACAATATATTTTCTTCAAGAATACATTTCTTGTTTGAAAATTATGTCACTCGGGATGTATTAGCAAAGAATGTATGATTTTTGTAATTCTAAATGAGCGTTTTGATCATATCATGTTTTTTCTTACGGCTAGGTAAAGACCACATATTTTTACTATGTTCTCTTGCCACAGGAAAGGGAATGGAGTTTGGTAAAATTAAAGGTGGTCAAAAAGAATTTTTTACATTCACCGCGACAGCTTATTATGTATTTACCAGAGTAACATAATTCTTCTTAGCCAAGAAAGGTTTTCTCAACCAAGAACAACTATGTCACTCTGTGACATACAACTAATCTACATAAAAGTCTTTTGTGGTCCTAAGTAGGACCGGGGGTGGCAGTTGTCCTACAATGGACCAGGGAATGTCTGGGTTCGTAGCGGTCGGTAGGGAAGGCCGATATATTGTATTATCTGCAATATAATTTACTGAATTCTATTGCAGATAATGCAAGAGTCTTGGTGAAAGACTGTAAAAAGTCTTTCGCGACACAAAACACAGCGTGAATGACTTCGCGCGTTGCGTATCATCGCAGTCGTAAGATGACTTTGAATGAAATCTACGTTCATCAAACCACCAAAGCTCGTTATGTGGCAATGCATACATAATGAGACGTGCTCGCCCCATTTCACATATGACTGCACAATGCAGAACCGCGGCCTTAACCTACGTCGCCGGCGTACCCTTCTTTGTTGGACCTGTGAAGCAGGCATGTCATCGTCAGAACTGTTCGTCGAATATCCCTGATCTGAATTAGACGACATCGTAAAGTAGAATGAATTTTTCACCCATCATCCCCCGATTAAATACAAGTTTTCGACCTTCACCACCACCACCAACACTACAAATTCTCTCTCTCTCAAATCCTTGCAACCGTTGACCCTGAGCGTTGTAGCCTTGAAAATACTTTCTATGCATAGTAACATGAATAAAACACAGAGTATCTAGTTTACCAGTTTATTTTTACTATTACATAAATAATAATTAATACATTGACTTATTGCTAACAGAGCCATTTAGTATATTGTAGCTAAAATATGCATCGTGAATAACTAATGCATACACTTTAGTGTCTTTTGGAAATTTGCTTTTGCGTGTTTCAAACTCCAACTTCACGTCCACAGTAGATGATTTCAACGCCTCTGCTTGATGATTACAATCTATGATGAATACAGGATTTTTGATATATTCGGAAAAACTCATCATCGGGTCATTAAGTTCTCGTTGATAGTAGCTCATTTGGAAATTTTCGTAACTGTAATATGCTGGCGCATATAGTTTTTTCGTAAAATCCAAATTCCATCTTTCATAAGGAAATACTGTCGAGTTAAGGTAGAGTCGAATGTCACTGATATCGGCTGTAGTAAATTCAGTGGCATTCTTTTCTCTATTGTCAGAAAAAGTGCTTGTCTGGAATCCAATAATCAAATATCTCGGCCTTTCCAAGCTCGCACTTGTTCTTAAGGCCCACACGTCGGATGATGTTTGTCGCAAAGCAGGTAATTCGTAAAGATCCCATTTGCGATATGCCATTGGAATGTTTACATTACTTCCACCTTTATTGATACGGGACAATATTTTCAATTTTTGTCGGTCATCTGGAATAATATGACGGATTTTCCACTCAATCTTTTCAATAGTAATATCAGCATCAACTTCACCAATGTAGCAGTTGGAAAAAGTGCGGGCGATAATTAAAATCAACTCTTGCTTTATATTAAATATGCCCTTCGAATAATCTTCAGCAAATCCCATCAGATATTTTAGAGGTAGCTTTCCAGAGAACACTTTACTTGTAGAATCAAATATACCTTGGTTTTTTTCATCCAAACCCCATCCACAGGCCATAAGACTTTTTTGTTGGGTTGCACCCAATGATGCCATAGTTTTCAACGTTGAAGTAATTCCAGGTTTTCGAACAACAGCAACTTGTTCCCCAGCCATTTCATAACGTATTTCGTCGAAGAGGAAAGCGATTGCATTATTTGATAAGTAACAGTGTTTAGTAACATCACTAGATTTGAAAGTTCCTTCGATGTATATGTAGCTGTCTGATATATCCAAAATAATGTCTTGAAAGTGTACTGGAATGCGAATTTCATCAGAGTTGCTAAACGTCGGAGAACCATACGGCTTATATGTGTGCTCTTGTAAGCTGACAATGGAATTATCAAAAATGGGTTCGGTAAAAACCTCAATTTTGTCACTGGTACTGGCCATATTTTAATTTCGTACTCTTAAACCAATGGATTGTAGAAATTTACGGTCTTTTGCAGAGAGCTGCTTACGAGCTAAACGTCTTTTCAATCTAACGTCTGGATTGTGAATGATCTTGGTCTGTGTAATATGTTTTCTTTTATGTTGTGCAGTTGAAGCTTGAGTGTTGGACAGCATATTCAGTGGACGATTGAAGCAAAAACCCATATTTATAATATTTTTTTCAATTCCACTTTAACTATAATTTTTTCACCTTGAAAATTTATCAGATCACCGTTATCATCCAAGATGCGTAGAGTAATGTTGTCTATTGACTGACGTCCCTCGGGCATTATCGGCATATAAATAATATTTTGAGGTTCTTTTGAAATTTTGTAACCTGGCTCAACATCAACATCGAATTCGAATAATGTGTGGCTTTGTCTTGAGTTCAAATATGCTCCTGAAGTTATGTTACAATCCACCCTTATAATACGCACTTTCATTATGTCCACATTACTAGTTGATTTATGTAGTTTTCCACTTTTTAACACAACCGGTCCAAAGCCTAATAATCCACCAATAGTGTTTTTTCCTCTGAAATCAATGTTGAGCGACGACTTGAGTTCACATTTTAATGTATTATTGTTGGCCTCCAATGAAAATAATATATCACATTTGTCTTGTTTGCAGGATTGCTTTAAACTTGTGTGCATCGCTTTGGAAATTTCATTAATTTCGTAAGCTCCTGGTGGAATCCATAATTGTATTGGTTTTTGACCATCATTTTTCATGTATGCAAACAAATTGTTACTTTCATCAACGTTAAAAATTGAATTATAAGTGTAAAATCCCAACAATGCAAGACCATACTTATGCGTTGAATTCAATTCGATGGGCGGATAAAAATCCGCACTTATAACACTTCTGTGTCCTGTTAGGGTGAATGTGTAAGACATGACTGCTATCGAAGCATAGTATGCGGGCTTATTTATTGTTGTTTACAGCAATTAATTGGGTTTAGACTATGCATCAATCCATCTTTAGCTGTTTCATATGTTATTTTTACATCCTTGATTTTACAATAACAACAAAATAACTTTTTTGGTGCTGGTCCATCTCCTTCATCCACATCTGATTTATTTTCATTGTTATAATGTTCATTACAGTATTGATATTTTAACAATTCTTTGTCACTTTTCATATGTTCAGGTAGCTTATTCCAAACGAGTGCGATTTCATCTGAGGCTAACGCAATCATCACTTCCTTTGGCATATTTTCTAACTGTCTTGCTGACATGTTTCTCAGCCCACCTACTTGACTATATGCTTTAAGCGACAATAGCATTTTTGTGTAGTTATCACGATCCACTTTTGGTGTCACACACGCTGCTGCCATTATATATTTTTTTTTTAATTTTGAGAGAGAAACTTCAAACACAAATGTCCACACCAGACTGTACCGAATTCTTGTTGGCGGTCATATGTATAGTAGATTTTCCTTGATGCTTCGGATCCCCGTTGTAGATAGCGCACCAATTCGGTAGGTGGTGGTAAATCACCAAAGCTATCAAAATATTTTACATTTATATATTTTTTTCTATATGCTACCCAATGCGTCCCGCCTCCCAATATACTATCCAAATTAATAATTGCAGCTTCATAACGTTTGGGTCCTCGCACTGGCAGTGAATCTCTCATATAAACCCCTCTAAAATGTGGTATTTTCATCTTTGCAGCAAACTTTTCTATATCAATATTGGATAGTGGTCTTCGAGGCAGGGATTCAATTAGTTTTTTGATTTTCCATTGCTATTGCTTAGAAATAATCCCATACCTGTACGATATGGCTTAAGAAACAAACCATTTCCTTTTGAACACAAACGCAAGGTAGCACCGGTTTTTTCTGTGCCTGCATTTTTTACAGTCTTTAAAGCACGCACAATACCAGCTGCTCCACCAGCTAAGGAACCCAAAGCTGATAGCCCTGCAAATATCGGTATTAGAGGTAATATCCCACCAGTTTTGGGGATTGGTATAATTCTAGGGGTGCGAATTTTTCGTTTACCACCAGCTGCTTTTAAGGATTTACGTGCAGCTGTAATAGCTATTTTTGATGTTTTCATAAGATTTTTTTCAAGGCTCTTCTTTTCTCCAGATTTCATTAATTGCGATCGAATTGGTTGTCTAATAGCTGATCCAAATGCTTTCTTGGGTTTTTGTTGATGATGACGACGACGACGCTTATTGCCCCTCTTTTTTCCTTTGGAAACCTTTGAACGGCGTTTATTTTGTTTAGTCGATGGCACTCCCATACCAAAACGTTGTTTTGCTTTCATGACGTTAGTTACTAACCAAGCTGCAGCCTTTTCCCGTAAACTAGCCTCCTTAGATTTTACTCTTTTCCAAGCACTTTGTTCGAGTTCGTAATCGGCTTGGTGTCGTGCACTTAAATCCTCACTGTTATGCAAATATGCTAAATCGTGTTTTTTGCAAGCAGCATCTAATGGATTAATTCCCTGATCACCACGTTGAACACGTTTTATTACTTTGGTCCCAGGTCCACAATACTGATAACCGGGTATATGTAACTCAATTGGTAACCTATTAATTGCTGAATTAACAATACCAGCTCCAGTCTTACTTGATAACCGATAGCGACCACTTCGCTTGACTGATGACATCTAAATGATTGCATACGTGAAAATCACTATAAAATATAGTTAAAATGAGAATTGTGAAGCTTAAGCAAAAACTACCAGTTGATAATCTTGATGTCAAGGTTGGGTCAGGACACGATCAGAAATGTTTAAGAAGACATGGACCGCTGCTTCCATCATCTATACGTGGGTTGTTAATTGGACCGTCGAATTGTGGAAAAACCAATGTTATGATATCGCTGTTAACACACCCGTTGGGATTGCGTTTTGAAAATGTGTATATTTTCTCAAAGTCGCTGTATCAACCCAAATATGAGTATTTGAGAAAAATCCTATCACCAATTAAAGGTCTTGGCTACTACACTTTCAGCGATGGAAATAATATAGTGCAACCGTCAGATGCAAAGCCAAACTCTGTATTTATTTTTGATGATGTCATGTGTGAAAAACAGGATGTTATAAGATCATATTTTAGTATGGGACGACACAAAAATGTGGATGCTTTTTACTTAGCCCAAACATATTCACGTGTTCCAAAACAACTTGTACGTGATAATGCAAACTTCATTATAATGTTTAAACAGGACGAGCTGAATATGCGACACATATTTTCTGATCATGTTTCACCTGATCTAACGTTTCCGCAATTTCAAGACATGTGTTCTAAATGTTGGGACAATAAGTATGGTTTTTTAGTTATTGATAAAGATAGTGATGTTAATTCGGGAAGATATCGCAAGGGATTTGATAGCTATATATATTTATAGAAATAGCAATAAACCCTCATTCCATCATTGTCCGTTAATTTGAAGACACCATGAGTGAAGAAATCGATTTAAAACGTAAACTGGTTGAAACAACCAATGCTGTAAAGAAAAAATTTAAGCAAATCAAAGCAGCTAAATCTCAATATCATGTCGATTTAGAAAAGTTTTATGAACCGATTACTAAACCGTTGACATCAATATCAAATGCAGTGAAGCAGAAACAACAACCACAAAAACAGTCACTAAAACAACAGCAACCGCATCCGCAGCAGCAGCAGCAGAAACAGTCACCACAGCCAACATTAACCCAAAAATCAATTTCTACAAGTAAACCTGGAAGTCGTTACGGTTTAAACACAACAATGGATAATGCAGATATATCAATTAATCCAAATACAGAAATATTTGATGAATTACTCATGGCGCCAGTTGAAACATCTACCCCAAAACATAAATTGTATGAGTCGTCAGTATTTGCAACACCATCTCCATCAAGGCAATCCACACCAACATCTAATGAAACTAGTTCTATTGAGAGGACATCTTTTAAAAGTATTCGCACCTATCTAACAGGGTTACAAAGGCATCCATCCTATTATGACAACATTTACGGTGTTCATTATGACTCAAAAACAAATAAAGACAAAACATATATCGGAAATGTCGAAGTACGTTTCTCCAATGGGAACATTAGTTTATATAAAAAGGAGAGAAATATTGCTATATTTAATGGAACAAAAGAGCTTTATGATTTGATTTTCCTAAAATCACCACCACTACTGGGCCATGAAGACGATTTGAATAAAGACACTCTGCAAACATACAAAGATATTTTGGATATGACAAATGCAGCATACAATCATTACGACAAAAGTAATGGTTTACGGGAAACTCGATGGCCAAAATATAGACAAATTATAAAACCGCTAATGCAGGGAACTAAACTTGGTGCTGGAGTGCGACAAAAGAAAAAATCTAAAATTTACTTGCCAGTAAATAAGATATTATCTTCAAAGTCATCTCAATATGTCTATTGGAATAAACCCAGTGAGTTGGTGGATCGATTACGATTATTGTGGAGTTCAAAAGTAGCAGGACATACTGGGCATGATAATGAAATTATGTCAATTATTGAGGAGCTTCGAGAGGAAGGAATTATATATTAAGTAATTGCAATCAGTTATATTGATCAGTGATGAATGAGACATACTATACTATGGATCCTAGCCCCGAAAAGCTTAAAATTGTAAATGAACTACATCGAAATGCAAGAAAAAACTTCGCCAGAAGACACACCATAATAAAAGGGTATAAGGATTTGTGGCAAATTGATTTGGCAGAAATGCAACAATATGCTAATGAAAACGACGGTTATCGTTATATTGTCGTCTGCATAAATTGTTATTCAAAATTTGTGTACACGAGAGCTGTTAAAAATAAGACCGGTGTTGAAGTTACTAATGCAATGAAAAGCATTATTGAAGAGGCTTCATATACTCCAACTAATTTACAAAGCGATCAAGGAAAAGAGTTTTACAATAGCAACTTTCAAGCTCTTATGAGAAAATATAACATAAACCATTATTCTACCTATAGCACGAAGAAAGCAGCCATTGTAGAACGTGTTATACGAACTTTAAAAAACAAGTTATATAAGCAATTTTCAGCAAGAGGATCGTACAGATGGTTACAAATTTTACCATCTATAACGAAAGCCTATAACAACGCCAAACATCGTACGATTGGAATGAAACCGAAAGATGTGAAAGAAAATACACAAATTAATGCATACAATTATTTGAAAATTGTTCCGAAGAAAAGAAAATATCGTTTGGGTGATATTGTTCGCATTAGCAAGTATAAGAGCATATTTGATAAAGGATATACCCCCTCATGGTCAACTGAACTATTTAAAATATCCAAAGTTAATGTAACTAACCCACCAACATACCTATTGAAGTCGTTAGAAGAAGGTCAACCGATTAAAGGGTGTTTTTACGAACCAGAATTGCAAAAAACAAATAGTCCAGGTGTTTATTTAGTGGAAAAAATTCTAAGAAAACGTAAGAAAAATCACACTGATCAATTGTTTGTAAAATGGTTAGGATTTTCAAACCAGGCTAACTCTTGGATAGATAAGTCTGATATTGTATAAAAAAATATTTAAATATATTGTGTAACACTAGTAAAAAATAAACATATAATTTGCAAAATTGTATTTTATTTTACATGTACTATAGAAATAAAATATATCAGGAACGATTTGTAACTGATAATATTTAAAATAAAAAACAGATATAAAAGTAATATATTTTTTATTATATAATAATATTTTTACAAGAAGAACAAAAAAGAAAAATATTAATAAGTTAACCTAGGGGTTATAACCAAATTGGCGAAGCTCATCCTTGGATAAACATATACTGCGGATACGTTGTTCCTCCTCCTCATCATCAGTGTGATCACTATCACTATCCCAAAATTCCTCGTCTGATGTGTCGAGCGGAGCATCGCAAAATTCGTCAGTTGATGGCTCGAGTGAAGCATTCGGTATTGCAGGTGTTGATGGTGAATGATCTTGTTGCTGGTGTTGTTGTTGTTCTTGTTCTTGCCGCTCTTGTTCTGGTCTTGCTGGAGATTGTTCTTCCTGCTGTTTCGGAGGAAACTCCTTTTCACACCAATCACAAAAACCCCTTTTTCCTCCGATAATTTCGAAATGTTCACAGTTGACACACATTTGACGTCCATTTACAGAAAATGGATAGACCAGCGTTGTTTGTGATTTAGAAGTCATTTTTGAGCAAAATTTACTAAACTCGATGTATGAATGGTAGAAGTAAACTGAGTTATCGGATTTTGGGTTCTAGTTTTTATACAATACAGATGTCCCTCACTTATGACCTTTCTTTTTTGAGTGATCTTTATCTAATACCAAGTGGATGGGCATCTTTGTCTGACTCTTTTCAAGGTTATCAACTCGATGTTCAAGAGCTGCCAGAAGCTTATTATTTTTTTCTTCAAAATCTTCTTGCTTTCTATCAAAAAGCCCAAAGAAATCTTTATTGATTATATCAAAAAGCTGTTTTCGTGATTTGTACAGTTCTTCAAAAACATATAGTCGAGTTGCTGCATCATTATCTTTAGTTGGTTGAGCAACATTTGATAAACATTTTCCTTCGATATCATATTGTCCGTCAGAGGTCAGTTTAAAACCATTACCTGGTATACCGCGGAGTAGTTGAACTTTTTCATTCACTCTTTGACGACCAAATTTGTCGATTGTGTTGTTAACACGACCCATTTTTATTTTCAACTAAGTCATTTTTCTTATGTTATCCGCTTATATATGTTGAGAAAAAAACAAACAATAATTTTGCTACATACAATTTATTTACAATTTTATATTTTTAAACATTACAATAAATTGGTTAAAAACATTTGGGGCACCAATCATTGATTACTGTTACATTACTACCACCGCCACCACAACACGCATACGAGAAAATGTATTCTTTGTCTTTTTCATCCTCTTCGTCTTCTTTAGTTTCTTCTTCTTCTTTTCTTCCTCCAAAACTAGAATCTTCATCCTCGTCGTCGTCGTCGTCATCGTCGTCGGTGTCGTCATCGGCGATTAAACCATAATTTAGCAATATTTCTTTGGAAATATGTGGTATTTTGATAAAGAACTCTTCCAGTCGTTCAAGGTACATACCGGAACAAATTTCATCTAAACCAATGGACCCATATAGGAATTGTTCGCAAAGATGAGCTCCAACTCGAAAACGAATTGCATCCATCATGTTTTTCTTGTACTCCGTTAAACTCAAACCCAAACCGGGTTTGTCATGTGTTGAGTCATCTAGAGCATCTTGAGCCATTTTTCGTAATTTTAACGATAGTTCAGTAAAATATGCATCTTGGGCAACTCTGACCGTATCTTTATCGTCACACATCTTAAATAGATAATATTTTAAGCGATTGTGGAGGTGCTTCCCTACAAGTGTTCAACTATTTTTTACATATTCAAGCAATAAGTACTTAACTAATATGATAAACAATATAAAAAAATTAAAAAAGAAAAAAGTTTATTCTAAAGACCCAAAATTAATTAATGCTCGTGCATTACCCCCAGAAGTAACATTTGAACTTAGCCCCAAATATGTTAAAGTATATTTATTATCAGACATATTTATGCCCTCTATAATATCCTCGGTAAAAGTTTCAGCTACACGTTTTGGTAAAAATGTTTGAAATATCACATTGTTTAGCGAATCAAATAGTGTGACAACAATACTTTTACCAAAGCGTGTTGTTGCTGGAATCATTTTTTTAATGGTGTAAACTTTTCCCACATCCAAAGTTGAAAGTCTTTTACGTTCAGGAAACTCCATTTCTTTGTTTATCATATTATTAATTTCACTCAAGGTCTGCTGAGAAATGCTCATTATTGAAATATGTAATAAAATAATTTAAAATACCTTCAATAGACACTGTTGGAATACACACCACAAACGAAATATTACTATTCACCACTTTTCAAGGTAACAGTTTATGGGCTGCTATGCTTGTGTGACTATGAATATCTTGCTAACTGAACCATCTTTTATTGGAGTTTTCAAGGTCGATGAAATAAAAAAATTAATGGCAGGGGGAGTAACCACTTCATGGGAAAAACATACCATCATGGTCAAGGTCATAAATAAACACCTGCAAACGTACATGGTCAAGGTCATCAATATAACAAGTGACCTCGACTATGGATAATGTCATGCTAGACACAAAACGGCACCCAAGGTCAAGGTCACAAATAAACACCTGCAAACGTACATGGTCAAGGTCATATGACATCACACAAAAAAAACACCTGCACCCATTCAAGGTCAAGGTCAAATAAACACCTGCCCACCTTCGCGGTCAAGGTCAATGGAAGGAGTGGGGGGAGAAGGTCATTTCCCATTTCTACACTACTGGCGCTCTTATTTGCAAGGGACGCCTACCAGCCTAAAACAAGTAAATGTGTCCTCTCTGTCTTAAAAAGCTAACTACGAATGGTGACTATGTTTTTTGAACGATTTTTAAAAACTAAATTTGGACTCTACAGATAGTGGAGAATGTTAGAAAAATATTTTTATTTAAAAAAATATTTCCCAATATTTTTGACAATACAATGAACTTTAGTAATGACCACGGCAGTGGCTCAGAGGTGAGTAAAACTGGCATTCGACCGTGGCGATCCGTGTTCGATTCCCGGAGTGGGTATACGTACAATTAAAAAAAGTATGTCCGAAATTTAGTGGATTTAAGAATGCAGGTAAGAGTGTAAAAGGTATCATCTCCCAACCCACCCCATTCACGAAGGTAACCAGGCCGGATGAGATCGTACATCTCGTGGGGTGCGGAAGAAGATACACACTCCCCAATCGGTAGGTCATGCAGACAAGAAACCAAGGGGTCCTAGCCCTTGGGGAGTATCACATGACCGAGGTTCGTGGTTCGGAACCCACGTTCTGCTGTAGATCCCGTCGGGAATGGCCCTAACAGCGAACGAAGAGGAAAAAGCCTAATTCGAAAGAATGGCAAGAAAGGACAACTTTAGTAATTTTTTGTTGGATTATTAGTGACTCAATTTTTTTCCGGCAAGAAAATAACTTTGTCACACCCAAATCGATATTTTCAGAAATTCACAATCTTGTTACATTTTTTTGTAATTCGGTTCAAAAAAGAAAATGCAATTTAAAATTTTTTAGCGCGTTTAGATTCACTTAAAATTCAGCATTCAGTGTTGCCAGCACTCCACGTCCCATTCCTGCTAGATTGTTATTTTAAAACCGCTAGAATCCGCCAAAAATTAAATTGTCTACGTGGAAGAAAATTTTTCTAAAAAACCGGTCCTCCGGCATCACCAAATCTTCACTACATCAAAAATTACTTCTAAAAAAAACGCTAAGCGGGTAAATAATGTTCTTAATTGTTAAATGCATTTAATTACTATATGCATAAAGAATTATCGACTTTTTTTCCAGAAGTTAACAAATACCAAAGCCGTTAATATAAAACTTCCAACAAAATTGTCAAGTTAAAATATGAATATCTTGATAACTTTTCCTGAAATCGTAAAAGATTAATAACCCCATTAGTTAGAACCGTAACCTCACAAGTCTGGTTATTTTTCTTGTGGACACGAAGGACACGCAAAAAAATTAGGCGACTGAAAATTCTGTTAAACAATAAGCCAAAATAAAATAATCATTAAAGTACCAAGTGAGTAGGTGCACATTTAAAAAAAATAAAATAAAAACCAATACTATTTTTAAAAGTTTTAAAACTTTTACTAGTGCTAGTGACACATTCAACATTTGGTTTTTTTAATTTTATTAATAGAATCAGCCCAATATTTCTAATTTCTTCTCCAGCGTTACGAGGTACATTACATATATACATTATACTATATTGCTAATACCATAATTCAATGATGCCACCACTGTAAGCAGATGATCAGGGGCCGTTGAGTTTGCGCAGATCGGAAATTTGCTTCTTGATGTAAACATTTGACAGGGCCGGCTTTCAAAATATTTTTACAAGCTTTTATTTAAATTCACCCGTTAGTTTGGGTGTGTAGAGTTTATGGTCAAATAAAACTAAGAAACCAATTTTACATACCTGAAATACCTTATTCCTGTTATTCCAGTGAACAAACCACTGGGATTGGTCAAAGAGGAGATTGACTACACGGCCAAGCAGCTTGCACAGAACAGATGGACAGGGTTGACAACCTGTAGTACATCCAGGCAACTGTGGCCCACATTCGATAAAAAGAGAACCGCAGAGCTATTGAGACACAGTCGAAAAGACGTGAGAAATATTACTGCGGTTGTTACCGGACATTGCCTCTTCGGTAGACATGCCGAACGTATGCAAATACCCACTAACGACTTCTGCAGAAGCTGCAGAGATGAGGAAGAGGAAGAAAGTATAAAGTATTCAACATTTTCTGTGTGAATGCCCTGGCCTCGCAAGAAGGAGGTTCACTACTCTGGGTGAATCATCTTTCGATAGCCTGGAGGAACTAAACAACTTACAACTTGGACGGCTGAGCAGATTTCTGAACAGTAGTGGCTGGTTTGAATGAGTTGTTAAAATCCTTCCGCGGTTACGTCGCATAAACCATCAGTGATCTGATGAAGGTGGGTTCTACGGAACACGTGTGGTATCACAACGGACCTAATCAGGACTACGTGAGACCGTTTGGTCAGAACCAAGGGTCTGCCACTCTTACCTAACCTAACCTAACCTAACCTATTCCTGTTATTCGGATTCGTGCAAAAAAGGATCATGAACTTTTTTCTACCCATCTTGAGACACAAGTTGCTAACAATAACAAAATGCCTGATAAAGTTTTATACCTAAATTCGCACCCAAAACTTAAAAATAATATCCACAATCACACACGGAACATCCGAACAAATACAACGTAAAAAAGATGGAAACGACTATGACTTACAAACTAACAAAAAAAATATCCAAAGTAAAGTTTTATAAATATTAACACCCAAAATTTGGAAATTATAACAACACACGAATGAACGAAACAAAAGATGGGGACTAATAAGAATATAACGGCGAGCCGGTTTTGTTCAAGAGACCTCGGGTTGTGTTTGCGTTCTGTTAGAAATCGTGTGGGTTGCCTAATTTTTTCCCTACTGCGCAAGCGCGACGGCCCCCAACTCAGGTTATTTTGAATCGCACGATGGGTACAGTATTCTTGCTTCGTGCGGCTGCTTGTATTGGCAATATAGTGTATGTATATATGTGAGGTACGTACATACGAAATTATACCACAACCACCCAACAAAAACATTTTTTTTTGTTGGAGTTGGCGGAAGAGCCAGTATACTTATGCCTATTGTATCGTCTAGGTAATGTCAGCCAGACGGAACCTACAGCTTAACGTGGAATCCGAACCATGCGCTAGTTCATTCTTTTTACCCCCCAGAAGTCCATGACGCCCTTCTCGGTTCCGTTATTAGGAATCACTAGTAACATACTGCATTCTTAAATCCACTAAATTTCGAACATACCTTTTTTATTGTACGTATGCCCACTCCGGGAATCGAACCCGGGTCGCCACGATCGAAAGCCAGTAAATCACCTCTGAGCCACTACCGCGGTTCAACAAAGAAATGTATTACCTTTTAGTTTTTTTTGTAATTCTGGCCAAAAATTCAATTAAACGTATTTTGACTTAAAATTGTAGGTAATAGGGTTCCAAAACTGGTATTGATATAGTAAACGCGTCATGCACTATGCCTAAATCTTAAATTATTGAAATTAATAATTGAAAAATGTATTTAAGACACCCTATAGAAAAAGAATCAAATAAATTTTTGATAGCGAAACCACGGTCAGTGCTTCTTCGTAATAGTCATATCATTAGGCGAAAAAATCTACATTAGTACTTATAAAATCGCTTTTAGTTTTAGTACAATATAAAGAAGTTACCATAGCTACGCCACTCAACACAGTGTTCTTTCCAATCAAAACTCTTGTTTTTCGCGGAAAAGGTTATTAACTTTACTGTGGGGAGTTTTCGGGTAACGATAACGAGACAAAAAATATTTTTTTTTATTTGAAAACCCTGAAAATTATAAATTCTTATGCAGGCTCTACACAATCATTCAAGCTGAGAGTCTTGATAAGGAAATGACAGATCGGGTCAAGGACCCCTTACTGGGGATTGCAATCGCGAAGCAAATATTTGTGACAAATGACAAATCACAGTTTGACAAGTCCAATTAATGCTGGTGTCCGCAGCATCACCTGTTTAATTCCAATAAAAAACCAAACCAATCCTATTTAAATAAGTTAAATAGGGGTTGTACAAAATTGTTTAAACTCCGCATATGCACTCACCACACATGTAAATGTACAAAAAGTGAGAAAGGTGAAGAAAAAATGTATTTGAAAAAGTTGTTTCGAAGTAAAGTCCATGTGCAAAATTTAAAGATTTTATTTAAAAAAATTGAAAAACGATTTTTTTTAAATGTTTTTTAACACATTGACGACCGACGGTCAAAATACGGAACTCCTGGGAAACCATTGAAAGCGGTGGGTAATTACAAAAAAATTATATTTTTTATGGGTTGTAGGGCTTTTATAGATAATTTTTTTCGCACTCAAAATTTTCCGAAACGCCGTCCAGTACACTGGAACCAACGAAATAAATCAGTCGAGCCTGAGAGTCCGCGCCAAATTTTAAACACATTTCAATGCGTTAAATTAGGTGTCCAGTAAATTAAACGCCGTCTCCACGGAAAGTAGGAAAGAACAACATGTCCAGTATACTTGTATACTGGACGTTGGTCGTCAATGTGTTAATTTAGCGCACCTACCATATCCTCCTCTATTTCACTGTATCCCCATTTGAACCTGCTTTCTACGTAGAAGATAAGTACCTTAGTTTAAAGTATTTTTAACCATGAACTAAGGGCACTTAGCTTAACATCCAATGAAAAAAAAAAGAAATACTAATAGAAACGATAAATTTTCTGTCGCTTCTTTAAGAAATTGGATAGACTTGCAAAAACTCCTTACCTTAAGAGTTTTCTTATTTCGTGAAAACTTTCGTGAAACTTCTGCTGGCCAGTGTCCAGTGCGTTGTCGCCGATTTACGAACCCACGAACCAAAGAAAATCGTTTTTCGCTTAAACGTCGAATGCTTGATTTTTCCAAAATGAGGACGTGCGAACTGGGCCTTATCAAATATCTCTTATTTGGATTTAATTTATTATTTGCTGTAAGTAACTAACGCTTAAGATAATAACGACTTTGTAATGCACGCGTAAACGTATTTGCAGGATCAGCAGCAATTTTTCTTAATTTATTTGTTACGGAACATATTCTTTTTTAACAAGTTTCCATCAATAAAAGTTAGGAATAGTAATAGATGAACTTTTGGTACGGGCGAGCAGAAAGTTTCCGTTTTCACACGTTTAGATTTTTTTTAGAAATATTCTTTTACGATTAGTATTTTTAATAACAAATGAAATAAAGCTATTACAGTGATGAATTCGCAATTAAATTTTCCAAATACTTAGTTCGTTTCTTTTTCGGTTTATCCAATATGTGGTCGGTCTTTCGTCTGACCAATAAAATTATCTACAATTTTCTGTAATTAATACAGTCCCACGATGATCCTAAAATGAAACTAGCAAAGCTTAAAATGCTTCAACTTCAAACGGAAAAATCGTAATCTTCATCTTTTTGCAACAAATTAAAAAGATAAACATGGAAGGTTGTCGCTTTGTCTCAGAAAGCACGCCGTCCATCTCATATTCTCAAACAAAACATATTTACAGCAAGCTTGACCAAAAAAAAGTGGGATAGCCAGAAAATATGCTCGGGGCTCTGTGGACGTAGGTAGGAATTTTTATTTCTGGAAAAAGGGATAGTCTATACTACATGTATTTCATGATATTGTACCTAGTGAAGAAGGCGGAAAAGCGCCGCAGGCGAAAAATTTTCGGGACTCCGCTCAAAGTTCGTTAAAAAATCATCTAACTCTATAAAATTTCAAAAATTAAAATATTACCTCTCCCCCTCTGCATGGTTGTATTAAATATATTTTTGTAAATGTTTTTTTTTTACTTTTTTTTTTTATATTCCTAGCTGGCTCTTTATTAAAAAAAACAGTTATTATATTTGTGAAAAATATGAATATTGGTGTCAATCCAAAATTTTAACATATGACGTATGTATGACTCTAACCAGCGTTTTTCGGGTTCGGTTTTTCATGATTAAAAATAAAGTAAATATCGCTCACCACGCCAAAATTGATAATTTTTTCAGAAATCATGTATTTTAGGAGCGTAGATCTAAGAGCAGTTTTTGCTGCAAATGCTTAGGTTTTGAAATACTCCTTCTTAAATGTCGTTTTGTATATTCATAATAAAGCATTCTCGTTTCTTCCCGCACTATTATAAATTATCACACTTCTTCCATAAAAAATGTTGCAATTAAAGTTTTTACTTTCATTTTTCTCTTTAAAAATAAATACCTAATTGTTTTTTGTTCTTGTTGTAAAAATATTTTATTGGGTTATATTTTTGTTGATTTAAAATAGTTCTAAAAAAGGGAAAAAGGAACAGACACGTTTATAATACGAAAATACTATAAAATATTATTATTTTTACTCATTTTCCTTTAAAATTGCATCATAAATCAATAACTAAAACAATATGCGTCCGAAACCTTAATCTCTATATAAAACAGGACTTTTAGAAAAAAAAATTTAAAAACTAAACGTTTCCTACAAGACCTTTGTAATGTAAGCCAAGAATACATTATTTAAAAATTTAAATTAGGAGTCCACGCGTGAGACGAAAAATTAGGTTACAATTAGACTTTTAAACCCGAGCTCCTAGGCCCGGGGGGGCTGCAGCCCGGCAGCCCCCTCCCTAAATACGCCGGCAGTAAAACTGATCATGTAAGGGCAAATTTCAATGGCCGGACTATTGCAAATTCTCATTAGAAACAAAACTGGTCCAAGAATACGACGAAAGATTCATATCATTTAGGACTGTCAGTTCGAATGATCGTGTAGGGTCTGTATTATTGTTGTTCATTCAACACAAAAACTATGCATAGTCAGGCGAAAATTTATTGACGATCTTACACGATAATTTTGAAAGTATTACTGATGTCAATCATAAAATTATTAATTAAAGTTAAACTATTCGTCACAATAATATTTTAATTATTTTTTAAGGGAAACCCTACATGATCATTAAGGAACAGTCTTGATAAGGGAATGGCAGTAATACTGATCGTGTAATTTGAAAAATTGACGTGATTGATATCATTTAGGATTATTTACAAATTGTCCCGATATTTTTGGGGTGAGCATCAAAAAAAAAAGTTCATAAGTTCGTCGCTACCGTACGAAAAAGTGACTTTATTTATAAAAAAAAGTTCATCGGTACTGTGTGGAATGTGGATATCTCCTACTCTTCAAAACTGTCACACAGGATAGGAAAATAATGAATAATTTAATCACACAACTTGAATGGGTGGGCACCCACCCCCTGGTGCCGCCGCAAATATAATATGAATTATTTTTATACTAGGGCCAATAAAAAAATGTTCTTCCTTTTGTGCCTAACGAACCTTCCGGACGTTTTCGGTTGCTTTGCTTATGGTTTTTCTTTGATAGATTTCAGGAATTGGCATAATAATCGCGGGAGCCCTAGTTCTTTCTGATGTCGGCGAGTTCCGACATTTCATGGAAGGACGTGTTCTGGCCCCTCCTGTCGTACTGATTGTGGCAGGATGCATTGTGTTTCTTGTAGCTTCTCTAGGATGCTATGGAGCGATAAGGGAGTCATACAAGATGCTTATGGCGGTAAGTATTTAATATTTTACAAAAATGGGCTAAATACAGGTTTTTTGGAGTTCCTACACCATCCGACAAATATTTATAAATTCTTATTTAAAGTTAGCAGCTCTATGCGAAATTATATCTATAAATACAGGGTGTCCCACCGGGAACCAAATCGATCTATATATAGAAAACTATACATAGGAAAATTTTGAAAATTTGACATGCTGATGCTGATGGGGGCGACCGGGCTAAAATATTTTCATAATGGTGGCACTTCCGGTTATACTGGAAGTAAGTGTCAACTTGCTTATTTTAAATAGGACACCCTATATATTATTACATTTTTGCATTCTACGCAAGATTCTAGGCAGATTCTGTATACCATGTCCTATACCTATGTCTAAACGTTTTTGACATATTTGAATTTTTATGTCAAAAATCACGTTTGCAAGCCTTAGAATAATTATCAATTTTTTCTATAAAGAAGCCTTATTTATTTAATTTAAGTGGGATTCCTTGTTATAAAGGACCTGCTTAAATAGATTTTTATAATATTTTGATAACTATTAATACAGGGTGTTTAAAAAATAAGATTAAAAATGAAATTGAAAAAACTGCAAAAAGTCTAGATTTTCAAATGGAAAAACCTAAATTTTATAATTATTTCTTATTTAGCATTAAAAATAAGGGTAAGTTTGTGTAAGGTTGGCTATGACGGCATTGAAGCTGTCACTTGCCATTTGACAATAATAAATAACCATGCTGGGACAAGGTCCTTAGATAGATAGGTTGTCTGGTAACATGGTGGCGGAAGCGACGATGAGCGGGGTGTCCGCGTCATCACGAGGAACTATGAAAAAAATAATACATCTGATTTGTATGTGTTTTAAGCTAGATACAACGCAAAAAAGGGGTTTTCAGTGTTATTTGTGTGTTTAACGTTAAATTCTAAAGTGTGAATATATTTGTTTTTGAACTGATAATAACATTTAGTGGAAAAACTATTAAAAATACTGAATTTTCATCAAAGTTTTCTTCTTGTTCTTTTTCTATTTCGTTTGGGTGGCCTTAGTGGTCAAAGTTTTAATTTTGTGTATTTTAAGGTTAGTTTATTAAACTAGATTTTCACGTTAAATCGTTAGTTTCAAACGAATTCTGTGATTATTTATTTAGATAATGGGTGGTGGCAATGTTTATAGCATAGCTACATGCAAAAGTAACTCCAAAAGGCCAGATCCAGATGGAAAAAAGATAATTTTATTTACATTTCCAAAAAACCCCAATATTTTGAAAGATTGGATTAGAAAATGTTGCCGAAAAGACAATTGGACGCCTCAACACAAACGATTATGCAGTAAGCATTTTCTTTTAACCGATTACGATGACGAAGTTCAAGCTAGGATAATGAATTTCCAACCAATGCATTTAAAAAAATATATTTGTCAAATATCAAACAATCTATTAAACCATATTTTCAGAAATATTTTTATACCACCAATACATTTTGATAGTGATTTAAAATGAAAGTGTGGTGGGGTGTGGTTGGTTAACTTAGTATAGTTATCTCTAAGTTAACCTGAACTAGAAATACCCAACAAACAGGTATTAAAATAAAATAAACAATGTTTTTATAGACTTGCAAATCCATGCCTTCACAAACAATTTAAAAGAGAATAAATTCAGTTCTTAAAGATCACTCTGGTGTATCATTACTACATCCCCTTTACACCCTTTACATGGAGTACACAGTATTTTTAAATTTATGGTATAAGTGTAGTTTTATTTCTCGCAATTTCCACAATTCCTATTTATGATAAAACGTGTTTTTTTTAAATATACATTTTTTGACACTATCAAGTCCAATTCTTTTAATAATTTTAGCACTTGGACCTATAATGTTTCTGGGGCTATTTTCTGATAGACCTATTTAATCACAATATTAATATAATAAGGTATTTATTAAAAGATTTGTTTATATATTACCGCAATCATAAATTCTTCAATAAAAGAAAATCAAACAGAAAAATATTTTGTTACGATAATAGTAATGATTTGTAAAAAGCGTTTTAAGGGCTAGATTCAGTTTATTTCCCCTCTTAAATAGGGTTCGTCCATCGGGACTATATTTCTTCATTTCTATATATGTATGATTTACACTTGCCTCTTTAAAGTTGCGGTAACTACGTGATTCGTGATCATGTGCCAGAAGTTATATTTTTTAAATTTAAGCTATGTAAAAGAGTCACAATATCTCAATATTGGCTGAGAGATTTATGGCACACCTACACACAATTTGTCGACAAATGATATTTAAAAAAACACGTTTTAAATTACATTTCCAAACTCCTTAGCTTGCATTCGTATATCAAGAGATTTTAAAAAGTTCCTCTAAATGACGCATTCCCGCGCATTAAATGCGAACATCTGATTGGTCCAAAGTTACCAGACAACCTATCTATCTAAGGACCTTGATGCCGGGACGCTTAAATTGTACAGAGTCATAGCCAACTAGGAGTAACTGAACTTAAAAGCCACTGCAAGATCGCCATATAAAATAATCGCCATATAAAAATAATTATGTCCGGGTCAGGTCGTGAAATTCCGTCCCGTGCAACTCTTTCTTACAACTTGTTTTCTGTCTAGCACGTTTCATTGGCAACACCGTATTGTTCTATAGAATAGTGGCCGAACGACGTATGTTTTTATTCACCTTTATTATTATAATAAATAAAGATGGGGAGTTGTAAATCACGTTGTCGCTTAATCGTTAAACAATGACACACAAGTAAAGATCCACTGTGAATACTATATCAGATTATTTACTCGTAGAAATTTTAATATGTCTACCAACGAGTTTATTCAGAAAACCTTCTAATTTCCATTATTCCATTCACGCGCCAACTGTATTATTTCATTTGAGACCATGTTGGATTTCGTTCATAAAGAGAATAAATGTAGTTTCCACATAAATATAAAATAGGACAAACCGTCAAAACTAGAGCAAAAACAGTTTGCAAATATGGCGGATGCGCTAGGCAATTTATAATTACAAAGTTCTAGGAGTGCACATTAAAATTTAATCATTTTATAATCAATTAAGTTAGAACAATCAGGTAGAGGTGAAAGAATGAAAAAATCGATTTTCGATCGATCGCGTTATATTTATAAAAATAACTTTATGTTTTACCTATCTATTATTGATCTATAATACCTTAGAAACGGAATATGTTATGATAGCAATAATACCTGCTATCACACCTAGGGCATTATAAGCGGGCATTATGATAATGCCCGCTTATATTACCCTAATGCGCTAATATGGAAATTTTATTGCTTATCCAATTTTATTTCTCTCACAATAAAGATCAAGTTTATACAAAAAATAATTTTTTCTTTAAACAATACTAAAAATTAAACTTTATTTCCAAAATAAAAATTACAATTTTGAAATGTCCCGGAAAATGTAGCTGATCCCACTATAGAATGGTCGGTGTTTTTTGTGATGGTAGCAGCGGTGGTAGCACTAACGCTATTTTGTATAGAAGAACAGTCTATTAAAGAATTTTCAATAGTCGCTACGGAATTAACCTCGGAATTAACTGAATTGGCAATCATTTTGGCTATTTTGTTTTTGGATGAAATACTTTCTTCTATATATCCTTCAGCTACTGAAGAGCTTTTCCATTTCCCATGTTGTTTTAGCGTTTCAAACGAAGCACCTGCCTCAACAAGTAAAGTTGACGATGTGCGACGCAAACAGTGGCCGGTGTAAGCTTCTGCATTATCCAGTTTTAAAAATTTTGCGATCAATGTTGGGACGCTTCCTATGGTATTTTTTCCAATGGGTTGTACTGTACATCGACCCTTTCTATAGGTAAGAAAGAATCTTCGCTCCTTTATTCCAGCTGGTCTTAATGTTGTATACTTTTTTATTAAATTTAAAGCGCCTAAATCTTCTTCGATGATAGTAAAACTTTTTGAAGTTGAAGTTTTAGTTTCTGGTACCTTTATAACCAAGACTGTTCCTCTATCTTCAATGTCATCAATGGTCATTTTGACCAACTCATCTCGTCTTAAACCTCCAAAAACACCCATTACCAATATGACTTTGTGTACCAAGTAGATATCATCAGGAGCCTTCTTAATAAATTTTAATATTTGTTCTCCTTCCAAAACTTTAGACTTCTTCGGGACGTATCCTTTCGACTTAACTTTTAAAAAAGATATGAGACGATGGTATTGCGAAATGTCTATATTTTCATAGACCATCAACGTAGACCTTAGGGTAGAATACTTGGTCCAGAGAGAGTTCGGACTGTATTTTTCCGACTAAAAATAATAAAGTTTGTTAAACATATGTATTAAAATAAAATCAATAACTTACCAGTTCCTGGAAATATGCCATTAAAACATTTTCGGTTATTTGAAGAATTGTGTTCGTATCTTTCCAAATACCAAATATGCCATACTCCCGATCATACTGTTGCCTTGATTTAACTGGCAAAAGATTTTCGGTCGCTTTTATGACCTTTTCTCTTATATTTTGTGGAATTTCTTCCATTTTGAGCAAATCGTTAAATAAAAAATGCCAACTGACTAACTGACAGAAACATCAAAGTCAAACTTAACACCAGTCATTATCTACTTACGTATACAGGTACAGGTGCAACTTATTTTTTATATTGCGAATAAATAATGTAATTAGTCATTGAAAAACTCTTTTTTAGGTAAAACATAAAGCATTGTATGCACCACGGGCTTTACTGGACTATAATGCCCATCAGGCAGAAACCTATCCCTCGGGCCAGAGGCCCTCGGGCTATTTCTACCTTCAGGGCATTATAGTCCCCGTAACGCCCTTGATACATAAATAGCTATTATGCATTGTCGATTATCAATCAATATATCAACCATGACTTTTAGTTAAGTGGATCTGACAGCGCTAAAATTTGCAGTGTTAAATTACAGTTCTCCCTGGCCCTACTTGCATAAAAACTAATCAAATTATTGAGTAGTCTTGTTCGCCATCAATGTCTCATTTATCGATGTGTTCACCAATGGAAAGGTGGGGTCTACAGGGTGGCCGTTTAGTGTGACGAAGTACAATAGCTCCGTTGTAATTTAAAGTACATTAAAAATTTTAATATAAAAAAGAAGCCTTTGAAGGGCACTAACTGAATTAAAACGTAAAATTATTTTTAATTCTACAGGGTGGCTCAAAAAAGCGTAACAAGTAAAATGTATTTTTTTAAATAGAACACCCTGTAGAATTTTGCATTAAAATAAACGGGTTTTCAGGTTTCACCGTTAAACCGACAGTTGGTGTTTTTGGGTTAAAAATAAAAAAACAATATAGAACCGTGAAAACATTTTTTTTCTAAGATGCACCATTTTTTAATGTAGCAGCCTGTCAAAGTCGGCTTACATCTTAAAAATAATTGAATTTAGACATATAGTGTGCTATATGAAATAGGAGTATTATTTAAAAATGCAAGAATCTATAGGGTGTTATATTTTTAGAAAACTACATTTTTTCTTGTTCCACTTTTTTGAGCCACCCAATAGAGTCAAAAATAATTTCACGTTTTAACTTACTTACTATATCATTTTTAAGGTATTTGAAAAAGTAATGAAGCTATTATACTTTGCTACACTAATCGCCCACCATGTGTGTGGGGGGTGGAAAAGTTATTTTTATATAAAAAATCTATTTTCCTACGACCACCTACGAAAATGAGAAAAAAAGCACGGTTAACTTGGTTCGGAATCGCCGAATACCACACGCTTGTTAAAAAAAAATATTTCAAAGAGTTGAAATTCCAGGCACACTATTTAATTTAAACATGTGGTGCCAATTTGACAGACCACCCCTATTTATTAAATAGAACAAATTTTAGGTAGCAGTAATTGTAAAGTGTTTAACTTATGTTTCATGTATTTGTCGAGTGATTCAGAATTAGAGTGTGAAAATACGCCATCTGAAATTATAAAAAATGTGGAAAATCTATTACTATTAAAAAAAAGAGCTCTAGCCTACACATTGCAAGGTCACAGGTTCAAATCCCGTCAGGAATATTTAACTTTTTTTTATAATAATATTAAATAATTAATAGAATTAGGTATTTTGAATTGAAATCTTCCTTGTTGGGTGGGTTTTTTAAATTTTTGTTTAATGCGTCTTTCCTTGATTAAATTTAAAATTTTTCATTCTGGTTAATCTAGAAGTCAATCCAGGATTAGTTCTTATATAAAATATGAAAAAATAAAAAAGTTAAACTACAAATAAAGGAAAAGCCTATTGACAAACTATGAAACCAGATATTAAGGGGAACATAATCCTAAGTATGCTAATTTCAACACTAGTGTTGAAATTTTTTTTTCACAAACCAAAGGCTTTTTCAATAATTCTTTGTGGTCGTAAGAAAAATAGTGTACATTACTTGTGTGAAAGTGATTATTCTAAAACTCGGATAATTTCCGCACTCGGCTGACGCCTCTTGCTAAATATCTCCTCGTTTGAAAAGTATCACTTTCATCACTTGTTATGTAATATACTATTTCAATATTAAACAATGATCTTTAGTGATTATTTTTAGTGTTTTCATTGGCTTATATCTGTTGATTAGGGTTTCTATTGTAATTTTTTTTTTGCATGAAAATAACTCACATAGATACCACCCCATTAGTGAAAAAAAACCTCAATAATTTTCTTAGTTTTTTTTGTAATACGGGCCAAAGAGAACCACAATTTAACACAGCAAATTTTAGCGCGGTCAGATTTGAAATGATTTGATGGGTTAGAATTGCCATAATTTAATGTAAAATCTAAGCGATTTTTTTCCTTTATGCGAGTAACGAATTCGTATTGCACTATATGTGCATTATACTTATTCAATCAAAATATTTTAATAAATTCCATGGTATTATTCTAAGCACTAAATGTAAAATACCGATTTTATAATTAAATAATATATTTCTTTGTTTACATCTAAGGTAACATAAATAATAATAATTGGTAAATAAACACTGTGTATAGTAAATAGTAGGCTTAACCTTGTCCTACTTTTTTACAAATTCCATTGAAGCTAAATATTTCACTGGAAATTCGTTCGTAGAACTGTGATCTTACAGAGAACTAAACGAAATAAGTTTTTTTAAAGGTTATTTAGATCAACCCGATAAAACAGAATAAAAGGAAATGGGTGGATTTTTTACAAATATATGATTTCCTGTAAAAAAATAAAACGTAAAAGCATATTTTTATGGTTAAACACCATCGAAATTAAAGAAGAAAACATTTTTAATATTTAAAAGCGCTTTTGAGATTTGCATATTTTGTGGTTTTATAACTTCTTCCTTACTTATACGTAGGTATTTAACATTTTTCTATTTCTATGTTTCTTTTATTTTAGTTGAAATCAAACGTTTTCTTCGCAATTTCGCCAATCTCTGATGACTCGATAATTATTAGGAAGGGATTGCCTACAGTCGGCCTTAAAAAAATAATGCGATATGGAAGTAATTTCCAGTTAAAAAAAAATCTAAAATGTTAAAAGATCAGGCTATAACATATTCAAAATTTAAATTGATAGCTTTACAGATAAATTAACCACAGTCAATACAATAATTTTTTTAATACTAAATTATTCAAAAGTTTTCATCGTTATCATTTTCCAAAAAATGTTTCCTTATTATATCTAACTTAAAAAATAACACAATATCGTACTCAGACTAAGACCAAAATTTTTTTTTGCTTGTTCAACGTTTAGAGTTGTACCAGGATTATTTGAAGGTCGAAAATTTTCCTAAAAACAATTTTTTTTCTGCAAGTCTGTTTTTTTCGGTTTGTTCTTAATTCTGATCTGATGAGGAGATCTAGTAAATATCTTACAAAGGTACAGAACAGACCCTTAATCAGATACTTTCAGATATGACCGTTTATAAATATTTCTATATTCCTTTTTTCAAAACTTTGAGGCACCTCAAAACTTTAATCTGGGAAAAATCGATTAGTTAAATAATCAATAATCGAGCCTCTTTTAGCAACTATTCCGTTTTGAAAATTAAAAAATGGTCAGGTATAACTTGACTCCACCAACCAGTGGCGTAGCCAAAATATATGCTCAGTGGGGAGGGGGGGGGGGGTTCAGTGAGTATAAGTAGGACATTTTTCTTCTGGAGAAAGGGACAGTCGGGACTACATGTATTTTATGATATTGTACCTCCTAGTGGAGAAGGCGAAAAAGCGCCGCAGGCGAAAAATTTTCGGGGCCACGCCCAAAGTTCGTTTAAAATTCATCTAACTACTATCAAATTTCAAAAATTAAACTATTACCATGCATGGTTGGATTAAATTTGTTTTTGTAAATGTTTTTTTTTACTTTTTTTTTTTGATATTCCTAGCTGGCTCTTTATTAAAAAAATAACGTCCGAAACCTTAATCTCTATAAAAAACAGGACTTTTAGAAGAAAAATTTTAAAAACTAAACGTTTCCTACAAGACCCTTGTAATCTAAGCTAAGAATACATTATTTAAAAATTTTAATTAAAAGTCCAAGTAGTGTGAGCCGAAAAATTAGGTTGCAATTAGACTTTTAGATTCGAGCACCTAGGCTTCGCGGGGGGGAGGAGGGGGGGGGCTGCAGCCCGGCAGCCCTCTCCCCTTACGCCACTGCCACCAATACATTGTATTTGATAATAAAGTGAATAAAGTTCTATATCCCTACAACCATGAATGTTTGGAGGTACTCAAAAAAAATAAAAATACGGACGTTTGACGAGCAAATTTATTGTTTATCCCCCCTCCCCCAACAATTTTTTAAAAAATCAATTTTTTATTTTTAAAGGATGGTTTAATCAAAAAGATTATATTTTTAACCATGGATTTGTCATTAGAACTTCCATAAAGAACTTTAAATATTATTCATTATTGGTATTACTCATTAGAAAGAGGTCAATAAAATTGATATAGTTCCTTTTTATTTCATAGTTCACATATGGTTTCATTGGCTTATTTATAGTCACCTAAAGTCTGTAAATATGGATTTTAGCATAATGAGGTATACGCACCTATTTGTTAGTTAATAACAATATTCATTTAAGAAGTATTTTATGACTCATACATTTTAATGACAAAGTAGTGTGTAAAACGTAGTAGTGATGTAAGAATTAAAATATCAGGTGATTTCAAATATTAAAATAAGTATTTGGATTAATCTGAACATTACGGATTGCGCCATCAACACTTTCTCAATTTCTGCTGCTGCCTTATTGAATTTTGACAGAAAGAAGGCTTATTATACAAACTAATTTAAATTTGGATAATGTATCCGATTCTATAGTACATATCATTCACTATTACATATGCGCCCGAAGAAATATTATCAGGGGGGGCAACATTTGCTCGCTAATATATGGGAGAAGTACATTTAAAAAAAAATTAATGACAATTTACTTTTCTAGTTTGCTGTGTGTCTTCTCATAATCTTCATAATAGAATTAGCAGTTGGTATTGCCGCAGCAGTTTACAAAAACGAAGTGCACAAAGGTCTGAAGCAACTCATGAAAACTTCAATGGAAAACTACGAGACCAATGAGTCCGATCGAATTGCCTGGGATAATATGCAAAGCAAGGTAAGAATCCGATCTTGAACGTCCTAGAATCTGAGTAAAATATCAAAAACATAGCGCGTTAGATTCACATAAATATAATTAATATATTGCCAATACATGCACCCAACCTTTCGCCAATCTGTGCTTCTGTGTATACAGGGCCGATTTATCCATTAGGCAAGAAAGGCAGCTGCCTAGGGCAGCAAGTTGATGGAGGGCGGGAAAATTTTAATGAAAATATTATCCGAAAATGTAAAAAATAAAAATTAAATAGGCAAAAAAAAATATGTTATAAAAAATGTACTTGATTTTTATTAGTGAGAGGAGGGCGACAAACAAACTGTGCCCAGGGTACCAATTTGCCTTAACGCGGCCCTGTGTGTATATAGTTAAGGAAATTAGGAGCATGTGCAATATGTAGTTTACCTAAACACGAAATTTTGACCAGCTGATGCCAGGACGGGCCTCTATGTAAGCAGGACCTGATCCACAAAATGGCCCCTAATCGTGAGGATCTGAGTTCAATTCTCAGCGGAGGCATAAAACTTTTTCAATTTAAGTCTTGTCTGCATGCCGGCAAACATTTTTCAATTTCAAAATTATTTACAAAGACCAACATACCTAAAATATATTCTTTTACTATTTGCATTCAATAAAAAATCTTGTGACTTAAAAACTTTAAAACGTTTTAGTTGTTAATTCGTATTTTACTAAACGACTCTGGCGCCCCTAGAGACCTTCCCCAGCATTGCGTCCTCTTGTTGTACAAAAATAGTTCCGCGTCAGGGAAAAAAATTTCGAATATTCCACATTAAGGTATATCTTTGATAACACCAATAAAAAGCTTGGATAATTATGCATCATTTTGGTCTTATGCTCATTGGCGTACCGACTTTAATAAGAGGGGGGCGGGGGAGCTGTTGAAAGTGTAGTCAGTTAATTCGCTGTAACTTATAAACGACTTATCCGATTTTAGCAAACTAAAGACTGTTTGGAAGAGAAATGTATGCACTTTCACCAATCATATTTAGTTGTCCATAATAATTCTCAAAAAAAATTCTAGAGGGCGCAATTTGTAATAATAACACATTTTTTTATTTTACTCCGAAAAAATAAATCATACGGTATAATTATGATACCATAATCGAAAAGTAGATGAAATTTGCTAGAAAAAATATTAAAACCGCAGCTCGATATCTCTGTTCGTTTCAGCGTTATCGCCAATAGAATAATTTTTAAAATTTTAAATAAAGAATATTTTTTAGAAAAAAAGCGGGACGCCACTGATATTTTTCCATGTGGATATTATTTTGGATTAGCCTGGTCAATTCTACATAAAAATGTTCTCTTGCGTTTTTCTCCTCAGGCACACCGTTCTTTATTAAAATAATTAAATTAAATTAGCTCTACTATTTATTATTTTTATTAACATTGATAATAAAAAATTTTGTTTTATAAAAATTGTTGTCTAATTTATACACTTTCAACAGCTTCCCCCCTCTTATTAAAGTCGGTACGCCAATGAGCATAAGAACAAAATGATGCATAATTGTCCAAGCCTTTTAATGGTGTTACCAAAGATATACCTTAATGTGAAATTTTCGGAGATATGTAAAATTTTAAAATTTACTTTTCAATTACGCCCTCTTGCGGCAAAATGCGGAACTTAAAAATTATTTTCAAGATTTTCTCATGGCCACTTTAGTTAAAAAATTTTCCTGAATTTCTATGCCCAGTAGTTTCCGAGATATGGCCGCTTGTCTCGTCACCCTTAATGAATCACCCGTTACAATAGTTCCAACTATGCCTTAAAAAATTCTACTACCTAATAATTATTTAAAGTTCAAAAACCAATGATAGTAATGATTCATCAATTCACAACTAAATGAATGAAAGTGATATGAAAAATACTCTACCTAACTCATAGAGTCAACTAGGGTCAATTTAATTTGGCGCCACGAATGCTGCTCAGGCAGTATTTTTTTTTTAAATAAAATTGTCCAATTAAAATTAATAAACTGTGCTATTGTCTGAAGACGTTAAACGTCGTAAGTCATTGTTTCTAAAGAATAAAATGGTAAAATTTAATAGGATGACCGGATAAGGCCAATTTGACGACGCGTCTAGCAAACAAAAATGAAATTTTTATAAAAATGTGTGAATTCCCGTATTCCGTATACATAATATCGAGGTGTTTTCAATGTTTTCGCAAAATAATGGTAAATTATGGTGGTATTTTCCCATGTCAATTCATTTGACTGATCAAAGAATGGGATTTCAAATAGAGAACGAAAAAAATTTTTTCTGTGAAAAAAAAATTAATAGTCAGGATACCAAAGGATTGTTCACTCGTTACTTATGTTATTAAAAAAAAGTAAAATAAAACAGATGGTCTAAACCTAATTTAAATTAAGAGTTAATCTATATCCCTTGAGTGCTTTTATAACAAGTATTTTTAAATTTCTAGTAACTACTGCTTGATCAACATTTTTGATATATGGCTTGTGTATTGATTGACTATCATATTTTCTAGTCAAGTTATAGCTAGGAAACTTTGCAGTATTTGTGTTTTTTAAATTTTATAAGGAAGAAGCTTTTCACATTTTACTGTAAACAAGTTTGTTAACAAAAATAGTAGTGTTGAAATGGACCTAGCAAAAAAAATTACTCAGATTACTATTGTAAAAATATTGTTTCAAAATTTCTCCACTTCCTATCTTGTTTTGTGTGGAATTGTTTCATTGTTTACTTTTAACTATATTTAATTGTTTATTATACAGGGTGTTACTTAATGGTATGTACTCATGGACGTCCGAAGGAACTTTCCAGGTGGGAGGGGGGGGGGATCATATCATCATATCAACAAACCACAACAAAGGACTCCGCACAAAGCTTATGGGAAATGGCTTTCGGCTAATTTTTCTGAATTTTTAGTATTTTGTAGATCTTGACGTCCTGATTAAAAGTGCCCATGGCCGTAATCTAATCCTAGGACTAGTTGTTGAATTATGGCTTTTTAAAGTTGGCAACTTCTTACTTTGAGATTTTCTGCATTGTTTGTCATTGTCAAATTTTGACTTGTTTTTTAACAAACTATTAACTTTTTTATTTTTTTTATTGATGCAAAAGTAGGCCTTAAGTTTTCTTTCACTTTTCTAGAAATAAAATATGTACAGGATGTTGAATAATTTATAGGCGGATTAAATAAATCCTAATATTAAAACATTATGAAAATCAAAAAAAAAAGTTTTACTCATTTTTGAATTTTAAAAACAAAAGGCTAGATTTTGTTCATATTTTAATATCTTGTAGAACCAAGCTATGAATGAAAAAAATGGGTATCGGTACGTAGGGTCCCCCCCGTCCCACCCCCTTCAATCAAAGTACAAATTAGTACATGTCATGAACATCGAATCAAACTTGATTATCAATAAACTTGAATTCGTCTTTCCAGCTCAAATGTTGTGGCGTGGATCGTTCTTCAGATTGGGATGACAAACGGCCACCATCTTGTTGTCACAAGCCACGGGAAGACTTACCACAACCAGATGCTTTACATTGTAAAAATGCCAGACCAGGGGATGAGATCGTTTATTCGACAGGATGTTTCGATATGATCGAGATGAAAGCCGAAGGAGCATCGAAGGTTTTGATTGGTGTTGGAATTGGTATTGCTTTTATTGAGGTAAAAAATTATTTTGGTACGACCACCAATGAAAATGAGAGAGAAAGCACGGTAAACTTGGCTTAAAAGCGCCGTGTAACACACGCGTGTTAAAAAAAAATATTTCAACATTAGTGTTAAAAAACAAGGCACACTATTTAATTTTAGCATATGGTGCCAATTTGACAGACTACCCCTATTTATTAAAAAGAACAAATTTTAGAAAGCAGTTATTGTAAAGTGTTTAACTTATTTAAACAAGTCGCGCTGAAGAGAGTGTCATGTATTAAACAACAAATTTTATCGGTCGTGATAGCGTAAAGAATAGAGCTCTAGACCACAGATCGCAAGGTCACAGGTTCAAATGCCATCAGGAGTATTTGACTTTTTTTTTATAAAAACATTAAATAATTTATAGAATTATTTTGAATTAAAATCTTCCTTGTTGGATGGATTTTTTAAATTTATGTTTAATGCATCTTTCCTTGATTAAATTTAAAATTTTTTCATTCTGGTTAATCTAGAAGTCAATCCAGGATTAGTTCTTAAACATAATCTTGAAGCAGTAGCCGCACTTTGACGACACTCACCGTAAATTAGCACCATATTTACTAGTTTATTGTTTTCAAATTTTACCATTTTCACGTGTCACCAATTTAAATTTAATTTGCTTCAGAAAAACACACCGCAGTGTATTGCCAAATAACTGACCACCTACCTGTAAATTACATGACTAAGAAGACAAACAACATAAAATATAGCAGGCTAAGTTTTGATGACCAGGCCCGCATTTAGATTTTTTATTTCTGTATCTTGCCTATAGTTTTTTGAAAAAAGGTATTTGAAAATGTTGTTTATTTTAATGCCTTCTAGACACAGCTAAAATGTCTTATTTCTTCCCTTCTAAATCAGTATGTTTCCAGATTAGTTAATCAAGTGTTAAAAGAACCAGCGTATGATGACTAAAAATAATTTTTACTAGATAAGTTTATTGTCACTACCTATTTATTTTTCAGATCATTGGAATTATACTGGCTTGCTGGATGGCATCAGCTATAAAAAGTAGAAGCTAAGAAAAGAGACTATAAGATGTGAAGCTGAAGCAGGGCTTTTAAAATTATCGTATGAAACAAAAGAATGATTTTATTAATAAATTTATATTCATTTGTGTCGATTCGTTCAGTTTCATTGCGTTTGCAACTATTTATTTTTTTACGTTTTGTCATTAAAATCGGTACTTCTCTTCGTTCTCTGATGACACCATGTGATCAGGGAAGAGATATTAAATTTTATATCATAACCACAAAGAACTGAGAATATTTCATTTAAAGTTAGTCAAAGTTTCCAAAGTATTGGTATATAATTTCGTATAGTTTGCCTGTAGAAAGAAAGAACAAAGCCCAATTTAATAGTTATGTAAATTACTAATACGGTATGAACCTCACCGTACGTGTGATATAGGTATACATTTTATCTAAGACCTAGACCAGGTACTGTCATCAGCATCAGGTATTAGTTTTGCTTTTGACATTACCTGGTCTGGGTCTTAGATAAAATGTTGTATATTACACGTACGTATACAGCACTCGTGTGGTTTCCCACTTGTTACTGTGATCTTTGAATTTCAACATTTAAAGAAAGCCGAATAGATAGGCGCACTATGATTCATTCGCTACGTAAGAACCGACGTGACTTTGGGGCGCGCCGTCTTTTATTGCATAAAATGATACAATATCTTGTGTCTGAAATCGATCGAAAATGGAGACAAACATTAGTTCGTCTCCAAAAACGGTTGCCACATTTTTGCACTGATCCGTCGTTCTTTAAATAACTATTATTTAAGGACAATTACATATTTCAATTTTAAAAAAAGCATTAGTTAATTGAAATTATCGTCAAAACAATGCAAGTTTAAAGAAATTACCACTAATGCTTTTAGCGATAAAAAAAAGAATATTTTGTTTCGAAGTAAGTAGAAGAATATACAAACTGTTAGTGAAGATAAATGTAATGTTTTTTTAAAGCTTAAATTTTTAAAAGTTTCCCATTATGTAGCGTATGTATGTATCAGATATTAAATGTTATTAATATGTAAAATATTATTCAATAAATATTTATCCTGTAAAGTTATTTAACCAAAAATAGTCATATCTTTCGTGTACTGTTATTAATAAAATAATAAAAATATTTATAAATAATATAATATAATTATGTTTAAGATAGCAATATACTTGTAGTGCCTACATAAATGTAATTCACAAATTTTTATTTATTACGAAATGGCTTGGCAATATAATTCGTTTTGAAGTTTTGGTTGTACATCATAGAGGAAAATGCCTTGGAAGACAGACGTAGACGTAAATTAAATAGTGTGAGACATGAACCTTATACACATAAAAGAAGCATTCAAGAAGTCTTCAAATGCGAAGATAAGAAAAAATAAGTGTGACAGTGACGACGCTTGTTGAACAACACTTAAGACAATAACAATTTTTTACCATTAAATTGTTTTAGGTAAAAAAATCTAGAATTATTCATTTTATTGTTGCTAGTTATCATATCAAGTGCATATAAAGCCGCTGACTCCCACAAAGAATAAATCGTATTATCAGCTCTATGCGAAATTATATATATTAAATTAAACAACAAACCCCTTGGTTCGAATCCAGGTCATGTTTATTATTGGAATTTTAAAACTTTTTAAATAAGGACTCTACACACATTGGAGAGTGTCAGAAAAAAAATTTTCTGCGTGAAAATAACGTTCCGATTCCTACGTAAATACCACTTTTCCATTTATTTGTGAACAAAAATCAGTAATTTGGTTAGTTTTTTTTGGATTTCAGCTCAAGAAGAATGGCAATTTAACACGGCAAATTTTAGCATGGTCAGACCTACTTATAATAGTATTTTGTGGGTGGCTGGCTCTAGTTTCTTCCCAGAGCACAGTCGGCCCATGTAAACTTTTTGACGAAAGATTTATAAAAAACTGTAAAACGTTTCTCTATTCACCCAATTTGTCATTTTCATGAGACCCTGTATAGCTATGATATATTATGTCACTGCGCTTATGTTAGATGTTTTAAAATGTTATAATTTTTAGATGTCGTCAAAATCATGAAAAAGATATGAGAAGGGACGTAACACAGTAGGTACTCTTACTACCATTGCACTATGCATTTATATTAAGATACTCTAAGCTAAACCCCTTTTGTTTATATCAACAAACAATTGTTTATAAACATGATAACACTTTAGCTGATTGGTAAAAGAAAAATAAGCCACGCCTATTTTTGTTTTTCTAAACAGCTGTTTTTGGTAAACAAAACGAGTTTAAAAAAAATAGGCAGGTAGAGCGATAGCAGATTATGTTACAAGTAAATGCCCATGCTTTTTAACAAGGAATTCATAACCAATTTCGTAAGATTGATCCCCAAAAAACCACGACAGTGCTCAGCGGTGAGTTACTGGCACTCGACCGTGTGACCCGGGTTCGATTCCCGGAGTGGGCATACGTACAATAAAAAAAGTATGTCCGAAATTTAGTGGATTTAGAATGCAGGGAAGAGTGTAAAAGGTATCATCTTCCAACGCATCCCATTCACGCCGGTAACCAGGCCGGATGAAATCGGATATCTCGTGGGGTGCGGAAGAAGATACACACACTCCCCAATCGGTAGGTCATGCAATGGCAATAAACCAAGGGTTGATAGCCCTTGGGGGGTGTCGCATGACTGAGGATCGTGATTTGGAGCCCACGTTAAGCTGTAGGTCAACTGGGGAATGGCCCTGGCAGCGAACGAAGAGTAAAAAAGCCTAATTAGAAAGATCCCCAAAAAATAAAATAAAGAGGATTCCGTAGCTACCCGCATTTACTTATTCCATTATGTTTGGTCTACAGAAACTAGCGGTCAGCCAACGCACATCGCGTCTTCGCGAGTAGACACTGATGTTTGAAAGAGAGAGAGCGCAACAGTGGGCGACTGAGATGGATTACAATTAAGCTTAGGAATAGACTTAAAATTGAAATAAAAAAACCGCTATTGTTTTTGAAAAATTATTTTAATTAAAGGTTTTTAGAATTAATTACAGAATATTGGACAGTCAATACAGTGTTGATAAATATATGACACACCAAAAGGACTTTTCAATATTCTTTGTTTAATATCTAAAAACTTTTATACACAGTTTTTTACAACAGTTTTTAATCGATTATTAAGCCCGTGGGAAAAAATCTCTTTTTAAAGATGTACCTAGTCCTCTTAATATTGTTTATCGATATTAGGGCGACGTTATCAGCTCCCCTCTTATTCTTTTTTCATAACCAAAAACTCATATTTGTTATAAAAATTATCACATTGTCTTAACAAGTACAAATTTTTTATTATTACGTATTTTACTATTATTACCAATGGTTATTTGTTAATTTTAGGAGCTTAAAATTATAGATAGTAGCATTCTTTGTATGTTAATAAAATTCACATGTATATTTATTCCTAAATAAATATCGGTGTACGGACCACAAGGGGACTACTTTATTTCTGTTGACCTTAAAAATGGTTCTAACAAACAATGGACACATTTATGCGGTAACAAATACCTAATAATTGGAACTAATTAAATTATTAAATTAATGTGTATTAAACTCGCGATTCTGCCGTGGGTTACAGGGCTTGAATAAAGAAACAGAGAAACTGCAAATGATGGTTTTGTTTTAGTGGGTAAAAAAAATTTACAAAAAATCAGGTTGTAAGCTATTTTCGACAAATTTGCGTTTAAAAATACCGTGACGACGAGACGCGCAATCGTTGTGTCCTCATCAGCATGAAACGCGGCATCGTTTCCTGACTTATCTAATTGAAAATTTTTACTAAAGGGTTCACAAGAACTTCTAGTTTGGCTAATGATTATTTTTTGTAAACATTTTTTTTTTAAGTTTTAATTCTATAAGTTCAAATTATATCATCCGCCATACAGAATATAATAATAGAAATATTGAAGTTGTTCATGTCAATTTCTTATTTTCCATTAAAATTACAAACGAAGCTCCGATATTATTTTCAAAATCTCCACTGATGCTGCGCCACTTAATTCTCGTGAAATTCGTTTTTATAATATTTTGTGTATAAAAAAAGACATTTTATTGCTATCGCCAGACGCTGGTACAATATTCGCGATGTGGTGGAAATGCACTATTTGTTCGTGATGACTCATCAACTACTGTTTGCTCTTAAAAGAAGAGATAATAACTTGATTTTGTCGAAGAACGAGAAGTATTTAAAATCTACATGTGTAATCAGTGGCGTCTTAAGGGGTGGGGGGTGGGAGCTGCCGGGCTGCTAGTCCCAACTGTCCCTTTCTCCAGAACAAAATGTCCTACCTACACCCACTGAGCCCCCCCCCCCGAGCATATTTTCTGGCTACGCCACTGTGTGTAATACAATCCGAACAGTAGTTAATCATGGTTAGAAATCTTTATGCAATCCAACATAAGGCATCCGCCAGTAAGATAATAGTATATTAAAGAAAAATGATTGAGGTGCGAGTTCTCTATATGTTTTGAACGTATAAACGTTATTCTTCAAGAGAAAAATAATTGGTCGCGTGCAAGGCCAACTCTGTCCGCACAGTCGCAAGGAACTTCCCCTACAGTTTAGAGTGTAGTAAATACACCAGTAGTAGCGGACAAGGACAATACATTTAAAAAAATGGCGAGTTTTTTGACCATTTTTTCAACTTTGGTAATTATTTTTATTGTTTTCATCGGCTTATATCTTCTTAGAATTTATTTTCTGCATAAAAATAACTTTCTCACATAGATACCAACCACCTTTCAACACGACAAATTTTACCGTGGTCGGATTCCGACATAAATCTATGGTAATATAGAATTTTGTTAAAAACATTATTTTATGAGTAAACTTATAAAAACTGTACTCGAAGTAGAAAGAATTCTATAAATTAAATTTCACCTGTAGTACCTACCTAACCTACTAAACAAATAATAATTGATGTAGGTATGATAGGTACCAAATAAACAAAAAAAAACTTTCTCTTTTCGTCTATAAGGAAATCGAAGCTCTTAAAAGCGTCTTTTATGTTGTTGTTGCAATAGTGTAATAGTAGCACACCCAGTTTTTAGGTAATGATCGTGTATAAAATAAAACTTGTTCATATATTTATTTTAATAAATAAATTTATATTTGTTACTTTATTACATATTTAGCATTTTAAGCTGCTATTGCTAATTACAATAACTAGTCAAGCATATAAACCTTTAAAAAAATACAACTCTTTACACAGAGAAAACAGTATTGTGGTATCAAAGAGAAACTCATTAAATCAATGGTAGACTGTATTTGCTATTCCTGAATAACTGTTATATTTGTTTTAATGCTTAACCTATTTTTGTTTCATAATAACGATCATCATTTATTTAACTATAAGATCTCATTGGTTTACATGAAAATGCCATTGGTTATAGACGAAATTCCTATCATTGTTCTCAAGACATGCGCCGATGAACTTACACCAGTATTTTGTAGACTTTTCAACTTATCCTACAAAAAAGGAATATTTCCATCCTGCTGGAAGTCGGCGCGTGTCCAGTCCATTCTAAAGAAAGGTAAAAAGACCCTGCCAAGCAACTACCGACCCGTCGCATTGCTTTCAGTAATTTCCAAAGTAATGGAGAAAGCTATTAACCAACAACTACTAAAGTATCTGGAAGGGCTTAACATTATCAGCGACCATCAATACGGTTTTCGTAAGTCCAGATCAACAGGTGACCTTCTGGCATATGTCACCCATCTTTGGAGCAACACCATCGAACATCATGGAGAATCCCGGGCTGTTGCACTGGACATCTCTAGGGCTTTTGATCGTGTTTGGCACGATGGGCTTTTAAGTAAACTGCGATCCTACGGTATGCCTAATGGATTTTGTTTATGGTTAACCAGCTTCCTTAAGAGCCGTTCTCTGCAAGTGGCGATTGACGGGTTTCTCTCAGACACCTTCACCATCAATGCCGGTGTTCCTCAAGGGTCCATATTGTCGCCTACCCTCTTTTTATTGTATATTAACGACCTTCTAGTGAAAACCCAAAATCCAATTTATAGCTTTGCTGATGACAGCACACTTGTCTCATCTTTTACCTTGACTCCCCAAACATCCGCTGCCGACGCACATCTTCGCAGGCAGCATGAAGTATTGCGCCTCAACAAGGACCTGGAAGAAATTTTGGCTTGGGGTGACAGTAACCAAGTCGAATTTAATGCTAAGAAAACCCAGGCAGCAGTCTTCTCCAAAAAGGTTAACATTGCAGAACCGGATATAGTCATGGCAGGACACGCAATTCCCCTGGCACCGTCTATTAATTTGCTGGGGGTCAATCTGGGAGGTAATATGTCTTGGCATGATCACGTTGCCGCAATTGCCAAAACAGCTGCACAGAAACTTGGTGTACTTTTCCGCACCAAAAGGTTGTACACACCTCATCAACTTTTGACACTCTACAAAGCCCAGATTTGACCATCATTAGAATATTGCTCTCATGTCTGGAGCTCTGCACCCAAGCACACCCTTCGGCTAATGGATTCCATTCAAAGGAGAGCCGTTCGTCTGATCGGCGACCCCGAGCTGACCAAGACCCTCGATAGCCTGGAGCATCGAAGACAGGTTGGTGATTTGGCTCTCTTTTACAGATATTTCCATGGCAGGTGTTCGACTGACATTGCCCACTTGATTCCACCTAGAGCAATGCAAAACAGAAATACACGGCAAACCACTGCCGCTCATCCATATGTTGTTCAGCTTAGTACTCCTCGAACTTTATTGTTCAAGAATTCTTTCATCTGGAGAACGTCATCTTTGTGGAATGATCTTCCTCAGGTCGTGTTTCCCAATGAATACAATCTTCAACGCTTCAAGACCAACGTTAATCGCTTTTTTCGCACTCGCACCGCTCCCAGAGCGCCTTAAAGGATTTTTCCTACAGTGCAGGTGTTTTATCATAAAAAAAAAAAAAAAAAAAAAAAGAAAGGCACCAAAAAAAAATTCTTAACTCCCTGTATAAGGTGAAACATAGCCCAACTTAATTTTTTTAAATTGGAAGATACCACTTATGATACCTTTTTGGAAACTTATTTTAAAGAGAAAATTGAATATGCTAGTGTTTTTAATTATAATTTATTTTCATTGATCCTGGATGGGGACTTTCATTGGAACAAATTCGCTAAAATGTTAAGAAATAAAATAAAAGTATTTGTAAAAATGCAAAAACATGTAGATTGAGATGTTTTATGAACTTCATACTCATAACCAAAATTTGTGTTCTCAACAGTCTTAAGAAGGTGAGACATAACCCGACTAAATTTTTTTACAATAAAAAATTAATTAAAAGCAATAGGATATTCAATTTTCTCTTTAAAAGAGCTTTCGAAGGGGTAAAAAAAAATTTGGTTTCAAAATGTAGCCATACAAAATCTCAATCGACGTGATTTGTCATTTATTAAAAACATTTTTTCCTAAATTTCTAGTGAATTTGTTCCATTTAAAGTCCCACCCTGTTATTGTTTTAAAAGGGCCAAAGTCTCATTCACATTGACTTCTAATAATGGTCAAGTAGGGTTTTTTGGTGGCTATGAATCTCATACATTTGTTCAGCAATTTTTTGAAATATTATTTGACTTTTACCATCACATTGTACGACGTACTGCAATCGGTGTGAATAATCGTTCAACGTTTTTTTGCAAAAATGGACGAAAACAATGAAAAATATGTTCCTGATAATGTTTTTACTCACGTTGAGAGAGCAGAGATGCAAATATTACCTGAAAAATTCTGTACTTGCTAGGATAAAGACTTCCATGAACGGCAGTATTCACCTGAAGACGACTGTAGATACTTACCAGTTGAAACGTAGTGATTCAAAACCAATAAAGACAATGCAAGTCCAAAACTCTACTGCCGTTTAAGAAACGTCATTGTCTACAACCTTTAAACAAGGACTTCCATGTTTTTGAACAGTGGATGCTTTTAAGAAGGGTAAAAGATAAAAGGTATCAATGAAAACGTCTTGCCAGTTTATTTTCTACATCTTCATATAAAATTAGCGTTGATACTTTGATTAGGCGCTTGTAGATGCGATAAATATTTAAAAATTAAAAATATCAAAGATTGGCGAATGTAAATATGTGTGTGGACTGATGTGCAATGCTGTTTTAACCAGGGCAGGTAAAAATTGCATTTATGACAAAAATTTACCTTCCGTAGCAATCAAGCATCTAAATTTAAAATGTTGTCACTAAATGTCTTGTTTTGGAGTTTGTGGAAAGAACTGGCAAAACAAGAATAAAACGACATTATTTGTAAATGAGTTCAGCACGGCGGTCTTTACTTAAAAATTATTTTAAAACATCGTCATAAAAATTAGTTTTGCGTTTTAAATCCAGCAAAAGGTCGCTTTCCAGAACGATTATTGTTAATTCATTGAAGCGTGTCTTTCCTTGTATGTTTCGTGAATAGGTATGAATTCTTTTTAATCCAGAAAAAGATCGATCTGCAGACGCGCTGCTAGCCGGAATAGTAACAATTAACGCCTCCATAATTATTTTTTCCCCGAAACCCGACAGCGCGAAGTTTAGCAAAAGGCCGAGAAAACTAATTATAAATTAAAAATCTATCGTCCACCTGATTGAACCCATGTTGCCTAAAACGAGGTCAATTATTATGTGAAATGAGATGATAAGCTTAATGTATTAAATATTATGATTTAGCAAAAATTATTTTAATTGTCACAAAAGTCCTTCTTATTTTACCTTATCCGTTATTCCTTCAAAGATATCCTAACTAAACTAATTAATTAATAATAAAACTTATAGAGGCGTGTTTCATATTTTATATTGAGAAAGCGAAGTATACGGTAAAACTTGGAGATTGGCACCAATACAAGTACGTGCTTTCTTGTCGCGGGCTGATAGATGAAGGATGGTCGAAGGTTGCGACGGATTTATTTGTTACATCTTTTTCTACCCTATTGCCTACCGGCTCTCTCGCTTGCTTCCACTCGTACAAAAGCAGTGCTTTTAATTTTGCATAAGACGCTAATGTCCAGCGAGATCTTTGCTTTTAGAACGGTCTTACGGAATGCTTATACAGGAATCTAGTTTACGATATAAATAAGAAAAGAATGCGTTCGTGGAAATGATACAGGATTAATTTTTCGGCCCTTTAATATTATTTATTATATTAATGTAGAGATAAATGGGCAAAGTTGGATTACACGGATAAAACCTAATATATAAAAAAAATTATTTCCGTTTGTTTTATTGTGCCAAGGGTAGGCAATACTTTTTTGCCTATATTGTATGCACGCCACTGATACTATGTCAAGAACACCCTTAAAAATTGCTGCGTTCCGTGACCTAAAAAACTAGAGCTGTTTGAGAAGGTCCTCTGCTGCCAGTGCTGCCCTATTATTATAGTCCAGGAGGCAGTGACGATCTTCGGTACTTATTTTCCCAGTCAGCAGACATGGATAGAATTATTGGATTTGTTATTCTAAGCAAAATTCATATATATGTAGGGGGGGGGGGGGGGTTCGATGGGTTGAGGCGGAAAATGCGTTAGAAAGTACAAATATACTGCACTTTTTTTTCCAGTGATAAAAATAGTTCTATTAGTGAGAGATACGGTGAATTTAAGAAACAAAAATAGTCTGGCTAACCTGTGAGGATGGGTAATATGTCTGGCAGTTGGAAAAAATTTAGCGAAACCTTTGCCCTTATTTTCGCAGTCCTAAAAATTTGTCATATGATAGTTTATATTATAATAACAGCTGAAAATATAGTCTGTCTAATGTGGAACGCCCCGACAGCCTTGCCAGACTCGTCCAAAGCTCGACAGGCGCGCTAAATTCGGCATGTTCAATTATACAGGCGATTGTTGTCATCTCTACATGTTTTTACTGTTCATAATTTCTGCTAAAAAAGTATTGGTTTAGTGCAAAATTCGACTATGGCTAAAAAACATTTTTCTCAACGTTTTGAGACCCCAGAAATCCAAAAAATATGGTTTTAGCAAAATGTCAGTCCGTCCGTTCGTCATCAAAAAACTTTATTCGCGAATAACTTTGTAACTATCAAAGATACGAGAAAATTGTGCATTGTGTGTGTTGTTTTTTGTAGGGAATTTAATTCTCTACAAAAAAGATCTTTTTACATTTTTGTGTATCTCGTTTAGTTTTTGAGATATAGTCAAAATATAAAAAATTGCGAATAATTCTTACATTCAGACACGACTATCTCTGGAATTATATAAATTAAACGAACAAGACTAAGAAGCAATATGGTCGAGAAGTAAATTTCCAACAAAAATATTAATGATGGATGAACGAGCGGGTAGACATTTCGCTAAAACACGAGAAATATCACTTTTGGCTGTTTAAAAAATCAATATAAGCAAATTCACTGTAGTGGGTTTATAAGTACAGAATTTTTATAAATCTAAATGCGAGTAACATGACAGAGATAGGGATATAAGGGACTAGGGGCTAGGCAGCTGCTCTCAGATCACTCGCATTCCAGCGTCGTTACCTAAATACGCACCTGCCGCTTTCTCTCCTCATTTAACTATCCGACTTGTGAGTCTGGCGGGGCTTTAGTGATTGTAAATGACAGCCAGACGTGTATTTTTTATGAAATTATAGTATTATTTATCATGTGACAAATTTTCAAATCTGGGAAAATAAGAGCAAAAATTTTGTAATTTTCACGATTTTCAAGATGCCGCCAGACTAATTTGCCAATTTCGTAAATCAGCCAGACTTACTTTTGATTATAGTTGATGATCGTACCAAATGATACGATTAATTTCAAGCATGGGAAAATAGGGGTTTCGGATTCCAAAAATCCAAACCAGACAGACTTTCCTCCACTTGGGATGTGCCAGACTGTTATTTCCGTTAATAAATATAATCTTTTTAATTAATGTCAAATATTTATGACTGGGAAAATAAGTGGACTTGATTTTTTTTTTATCTCGTGAACCCATCCAAAAATTTTAGCCAGGCTCACAAATTGTCGTTTTGTGTCACCATCCGAGCAGATTATTTGATATTCACCGACTGGGAAAATAAGTACAACAAAATTTACTGCCTCCTGGACTATTGCTAATGCAGGAGGTAACATGACTAAACTTATTCGGATTGTAACAAAAATAAAAAATTGACGGGTCCAAGCGATTAAAAAGAACCCGAGTTAGGTAAAAATGAAATTGTATGAACCTTTTAGTTTAGTATACAATAACATATAAACTCTATATTTTTAATTGGCAATGAAACTTATATCAATGAATAATGGGTAGTAATGCGGTAGTCGCAATTCTCAGTAATTTTTTAAAATTATTTAAACAATATTAAATATATTAGTCATTCATATTATATACTAGTGTGTATCTATAGGAAGTGGTAAATAAATTCTTGAAATTATCAACAATTATGTGAGAATACTGACTTGCAAGGTAACCTTCCTAATAAAAAAATTGTTTATTGTATACTTATGAGTGCTTTCTTGTACGTAGGTTGTTTAATGGATAATTAAACAATAGAAGGTATTAGTTCGACGTCTGTCTGTTTGTCATCAAACTTACTTCAAATTGGCAAATGCAATTATAAAGGCCTTTTTACATTGGGTGCAATTGCAAGAAAAATGGCCTGGAAGCATGTGCTTCGACGACGTTTTAATCAGCTGATGCACGTTTTCCCATTTAAAACCTGCATCAGCTGTTTAAAACGTCGACAAAGCGCATGCTTTCAGGCAATTTTTTCTTGCAATTGCACTCAATGTAAAAAGGCCTTAATGTTTGGTTGTGTGTAAGTTTTGGCAGTTTTAAATTTAATAAAAAGGAATTCTGTCCAAAGTTTAATAGCGGGCGAGACTTTTTGTATTCGATCTTTCGCCGATAAAATCGAAATAAAAAAACCTTGGGAGACCTACTCCTAATTTAAATATACTAAGTGGAATCCATGTCTAGCAAAAAACAAATTTTTAACAGGACATTTAATTTGAAAATTTATAATAAACATACGTGTATTTATGGTGAACCTAAACCTAAGAAAAAGTAAAGAATAAGTAGCATGGTCCAAAAAAATAAGTAAAATATAAGAATATAAGTATGTATAGAAAGCAAAATTGTTGGAAAAATATTTACATTATCTATAATTTTAAACATTATAGTTAAATTAACGCACACAACCTAAAAACTAAAAACAAATTATATCCTCAAGGTTTTTTTACGATTTCTTCATTCTTCGTAGTTGGTTAATATAATTTCAGTGTTTGCTTTAAAGTCTAAAAAAATTAATACTCGACCTCCTTATTAGATTGTCTATAAATACAATAAATGATTCGCTGCGCTGCAACAAGGTAAATTTTTCAGCTCTTAAAACAAACTTAAGAAAATCTGACCAATAGTTCATTTTCCTACGACCACCTATGAAAATGAGAGAAAAAAAGCACAGTTAATTTGGCTAGAAAGCGCCGTATATCAAAAGCGCGTTGAAAAAAAATATTTCAACACTAGTGTTGAAAGCACACTATTTAATTTAAACATATGGTGCCAATTTGACAGACAACCCATATTTATTAAAAAGAACTAATTTTAGAAAGCAGGCATTATAAAGTGTTATTTATCATGTATTTGTCGAGTGATTCAGAATTAGAGTGTGAAAATACGCCATCTGAAATTATAAAAAATTTTAATAATATACTGGAAAATGTATTACCAGAAAATAACAAATCGCGCTGAAGAGAGTGTCATGTATTAAACAACAAATCATTATGGGTAGAGAGAGCTCTAACCTACAGATCGCAAGGTCACAGGTTCAAATCCCGTCAGGAGTATTTGACTTTTTTTTTAAAGCATTAAATAATTTATAGAATTATTTTGTATTGAAATCTTCCTTGATGGGTGGATTTTTTAAATTTATGTTTAATGCATGTTGATTAAATTTAAAATTTTTCATTCTGGTTAATCTAGAAGTCAATCCAGGTTTAGTCCTTCCTATGGTATATAAGATATGAAAAAATGAAAAAGTTAAACTATAACTAAAGGAAAAGCCTATTGACAAACTATGAAACCAGATTTTAAGTGGAATATAATCCTAAGTATGGTAATTTCAACACTAGTGTTGATATTTTTTTCAACTCTAGTGTTGAAATATTTTTTTCACAAATCAAAGGCTTTTTTTATAATTCTTTGTGATCGTAGAAAAAATAGTGTACATTACTCGTGTGAAAGTGATTATTCTACAACTCGGAGAATTTCCGCACTCGGCTGACGGCTCGTGCTAAATATCTTCTAGTTTGAGAAGTATCACTTTCATCACTTGTAATGTAATATACTATTCCAAGATGACCAGTCTTATGCGACATTATATCTATACAGGGTGATCTGCAATGAATGGGTCATAGATTAACTAACTGTTATATACTCAATATGGAATATTTTTCATTCCTAGATTCTGGAATTTGGTGATAATAGAAAAACGGTGGATTTTAGTTAAAACGCATTTTATTTGCTCACGGTCAAAAATATACTGAATAAAATGTTAACAACTATACAGCAGGTACACGCGATATATCGCGTACTCCATTTTTTATATATGTACATACATTCCCAAAATCAATAAACAAGTTTCAGGTTTTAACATTTGGTTATTATTTTGATGAAATGAAATAATATAACCACCAATTCTATACATTAAAATAATGGATTTGAGCTCAATATGTCTGAGTAAAATGTTGGTCGTAAATGATATATAGGGTGTTAAAGTTTAATTTTTAAATTTATTTTTTCTCATAGCTGAAGCTGTTTTTGAGATATACAAGTGGTTTCCTAATAGATGGTTTGGCTGTGTAGCAATTTTCCATGGCCACCCCGTAGCCCTGACATGAACCCATTAGATTTTTTGCTTCGGGGGTGATATCAAAGATTTAGTGTTTAGTGGAGATACGGACACGTGACTAACTCTTACAATGAATTCAGGAGACAGTGAACGTAATTTAAAATAAAGAAAGAACTTTATTTTTAAATCAGGCGCTATTTGATTAAGAGTTTAGGACAGACATATTTCACATTTGTTGAAATCATTTTAACTCATATTTTTTATCATATTTTTAGTTAAAACTGAAGAATTATTTTTGTTTAAAATACTTAAAAGCTTTCATACATGTTTAAAAATGCAAATATCTTGGAAACGGATTGTTTTAATAAAATAAAAGAGGTATACCATTTTGCTTAGGATCATGATTAAGATGTTATAAATTTTAATCAGAATACCAATAAAGGGACCCGCAAAATTATTGGGCGTGATATAGTGGGAGTAAAGGGTGTAACTAGCGTCCTCTACAAGCCATTTGAAAAACAGAAATAGATTCATGTTACTCTCCCTCAAAAGCCTGCAATTACAAGTTTTCACGTTTATATCTCAAAAACAGCTTTGGAAAAAAAATTAATTGAGAAATTAAAGTAAAAAATAACACCCTGTATCTCAGCAACGACCAATATTTTACTAAGGCATATTTACCTCAAACCTGTTTTTTCATCTGTAGAATCGGTAGTAACTCTATGGCGCATTCATTACAGACCACCCTGTATCCTGTAAATTTATATTAAATTAAACCAAAATCATTGCTTCCTCTTGGCCCGAATCCTGACCATATCTATTAATGGATTTTTTAGAACTTGGCCTTTACGTTACGCCTTTAAGTTATTTTCATTAGAAAATATATAATTTTAAATATTTTCAACAATATTATGATATTAAATAATAATTTTAATGGTTTTTATTGGGTTATATTTTTTTTCGAGTTTTTTTTGCATGAAAATATCTTGGGCACACCCTCATAGATATTACCTTTCCATTGATGGAAACAGAAATTGAGTATCTTGCTTAGTTTTTATGTAATTTGGGGTAATTGTCATGGCAAATTTTATGCCATAGCAGAAAATAGATCATTTCCTTTATTGAAAAGAAAGTTGCAAAGAAAGCAATATTTGACTCCTCCTGTAACTTATAAATGAAAGTACCCATTGTGATGCAAATGGTACAATTACACAGAAGGTCTACCTTTTATCAAAAACTGATTAACACCTAATTGTAATACCTTGCACACACCTGCATTAAATGTAAAATAACGATAAATCACGTTCTCAGACTTTAGGAAAATAAATTCGTTATTGTGGTTTGGAAACTCAAAACAACAATGAAAATAATGAATAAAAAATATGACATACAAGAAAAAGTGATTAGAAGTAATTCGCAATACTCTCACTGAATCATCGGTCTTCCTTTCCTTCAACGTTTTTAAATTTATCAGTTTTATCAGAGATATAATTTGTGTCTGTGGTTTTGCGCATGCTGTGCTTGAAGAGCATCCTAACAATATTTCTAAATTTTTCTCCCAAAGTTACCAACTCCATGCAAAATTATCTCTTCAAATAGAATCAGAATAAATAGAAACGAAATCGCGAACATTCGGTTTTGCACAAATATCTTCGAAGTTTTTTAAATTTTTGATTAATTAATTTTTTAACACAATGTTGCAGAATTTAGTAGGGTGCAACTTTATTATAACCATCTCTCTATGGTATGGTTTACGAGATGCTTATGGGATGAACCAGTGGCGTAGCCAGAAAATATGGTCGGGGGGGGGGGGGGGCTCAGTCGGCGAGAGAGGGACAGTCGAGACTACATGTATTTCATGATATTGTACCTAGTGAAGAAGGCGGAAGAGCGCCGTAGGCGAAATATTTTCGGGGCCACGCCCAAAGTTCGTTTAAAATTAACCTTACTACTATCAAATTTCGAAAATTTAATTATCACATCTCGTTCTCTGCATGGATGGATTAATTTTGTTCTTGTAAATGTTTTTTCCTACTTTTTTTTAATATTCCTCGCTCGCTCTATATTAAAAAAAAAACATTTGTTATATTTGTAAACAATATGAATGTTAATGTCAATCCAATATTTTAAGCGTTTTTCGGGCTCGGTTTTTCACGATTAAAAATAAAGTAAATATCGCTCACCACGCCAAAATTGATTTTTTCAGAAATCGTATATTTTAGGAGCGTAGATTTAGATCTAGAGCAGTTTTTGGTGCAAATGCTTAGGATTTAAAATACGGTATATTCATAATAAAGCATTCTAGTTTCTTCCCGCACTATCATTTTAATTATAAATTATCACACTTCTTTCATAAAAAATGTTTACTTTAATATTTCTTTTTAAAAATAAATACTTATTGTTTCTTGTTTTTGTCGTAAAAATATTTTATTGCATCGGGTTATATTTTTGTTGATTTAAAATAGCTCTAAAAAAGGGAACTGACAAGTATATAATAGAAAAATACTATAAAAAATTATTATTTTTATTCGTTTTCCTTTAATATTGCATCATAAATCTAAACTAAAACGATATGCGTCCGAAACCCTAATCTCTATATAAAATAGGGCTTTTAGAAAGAAAAGTTTAAAAACTAAACGTTTCCTACAAGACCTTTAGAATCTAAGCCAAGAATACATTATTTAAAGATTTAAATTAAGAGTCCAAACGAAAAATTAGTTTGCAGTTATACTTTTAGCCGGGCTGCAGTCCCCCCCCCCCCTAAATACGCGCCCGATAATTTTAGAGTGGGCACTACCAAAATCAAAAATGAGGTCTAAAAAAAATAGTCATCATCGATCTCTTTATCTCTTATTACATTATTGCATTCTTCTATAATAGCAAATGCCACTCCTTTCTCATCAAAAAATTCGTATTCAAATCCCCCTTCCCCCCACGACAATTCCATTATAGAACCGAATCCCTCAATTCTGGGTGGGCACCCATATTTTTAGGGTGGGCCAGTGCCCACCCAGGCGCTGCCGCGGGACGGACCCCCTGTATAATACGTCCGCATGGAATATATTTTTTATTAAAAGCTCATGCCAATTTGTGGGGCTTTTGGGGGCCCTTCAAATACCTAATTTAAAGATACATCCTAAAAATCGATTACATGAAAAACACAGTGTAAGGAGGCATCTTTTAATATATTTCAACTAAAGTAAAGCATAATTTATGTACTATATGTCTCAAATTGAATACATCCAGTGACAGCGGAAGACAAACATTAATGCACCTGCACATATTCTTCAACTATGATAGTCATTGTCCGATAGCAATCATAGAAGTAATAAATAAATAGTGATTCAGATCATTCACTTAATTTACATGAAAGAAAAATTAACAATTAGTGATTCGAGTGACTCAAAATTCTGACACATTCATACGTGATTTAGCTACGTAAAACCACATGTCCCCACCTTAGAGTGTTGTTAATTTTAAGAGTTAATAAAAGTCCAGCGGAAAATTCATGTTTGCTGGTTGGCAGTACCTCCATTCGCTATTTTATCCTTGCTGAAGTAACAGTTCGTATCAACATCAATAGTGCGTATTTAGTGTTGAAGAGTGGTGGTATCGAAAAGAGGTCATCAAAGTCTTCGGCGGCGAAAGTTATCATTGAGTTCGCCTTCAGAAAAGACCTTTAAATTTTAAAAGTGGTTTTAAACCACACACGTTTTGTGCTTTTTTTAAACATTTTTATTTAAAAAGTTCAAAAATAGTGCATCAAGATGGGGATTGGTGTAAATATGATGAAAACGGTGCTGTTTGTTTTTAACGTATTTTTGACGGTAAGTAATAATTAGTTATTTTTTTAAAGGTTAGAGGTAATTTGTTTACCTTGGGAAGCGCTCAGATGTAACGCAACGTACAGGGTGGGCAAAATTTCTATTTAAATTTTAAATACTACATGATGCAGAAATAAAAAAAAAATCGTAAATGTTTTGACGAAAAAAACTTTTTTGTAACCGCATATTTAGTTGTGACAAGGTTTTCGGAACTTAGCAATAATTAATTCGGGAATGATAACTGATATTTATTTTAAAATTTAAATTAAGTTTTAAAAAAATGTTATTGAAGTTATAAGGTATATATTTGGCGTAAAAAAGTTAATGACCTCTCTAATTTGGTCTTGAGTTTTATGAGAGGACTTTTTTTATTTTTTCTGCCCATGTCCTCTCGGACTTATTTTTTTTTTGTCTAAACTGATATTGACCAAACTTTACTTACAAGAGTTGCAGTCATCCGTAATAAACGGTTAAACTTTCTAATATACTTTTTCTTTTAAGCGAATTTAAAAAAATAGCCACGTTGCATATTTACAAAAATTACACTGTGTGTTTATTATGTGCGTAAACTTTAAGGAATTAATCTTTGATTGATTTTAACAGAAACATTACATAATGTACTTTGTCCAGCTTTTTTTTAGAAGTAATCTTTGAATCGAGAGAGAACTGTTGGGAGGGAGATACGTTTTTCTTTAGGTCGCTTTTGAGGAGGAAATGCGCCCAGCAACGGGGCCTGGGGGGTGGCAGGGTGGGCACCAACCCACCCTAAAAACATGGGTGCCCACCCAAAATTGAGGGATTCGGTTTTGTAATGGAATTTCCGTGGGAGAAGGGAAATTTAGCTATGAAATTTTTGATGAGAAACAAGGAACAAGAAGGGAACTTTGTTTACCACAGCTTATGGCGTTATAGAGCGTGGGGGAGGCGGCGACCTGTTTTTAAAAGTCAGAAGGGCCCATCCTAAAAATCATCGGGCCCACTTGTGCCCGCCCATTACAATTTTTCTGGCGCCGTCACTGCAATAACGGCTTTCTTTTCCAGACACAGGGTGTTCAAATAAATTAAGATGTTTTAATATATTTTTTAATATTAAAAGCTAATTAACTAAAACACTAAATTATTCACATACTACATTGTGCAAGTGTTAAATTATTTTCAATTCAATTATAAGGGTAGATGTGGGTAAATTTTTTGGGATTTTCAAGACCCAAACTGACAAGAACTTTTGGTTTTAATATCAATTACAGATTAATTTTTTGAAGTTTGTGTTAACTCAATATATAACTGGTTAGAAAAAACAATGACGGCAAATACTGTAAAGCTACATGTTGAAGGTAGAAGTTTTTATGGGTATAAGCAAAAACTAAGACTTTTTAATTTATTAATCCTAAAGTATTTTGTTGCATACTGGAAAGTTGCTAACAATAATAGACAGGTCCCACGCAGAGGGGGAAAGGGGATGGGGGTAGGGGTAAGCGGTATTGTAATGGGAGTAATAACTCCCACTTTCAAAATACATATTCTAGTGGTGGGGGTAAAAGGGGATGACATTTTATTTTTGTCAAAAATGCTTAGCCACAAATCATTTTCGGGGTGACTGAAGTAAAAAAAACAATTTTGTGTGTCATTTGATCAATAGGTATAACTAAAAGAAGTGCGTGTAAATGAACTAGGAATTTTCTACTGCAATATATTTCTAAATAATTATTGTAACTGACACTGACATCTCTCCAAGCCCAAATAAACAGGTTATGACATTATACTGTGACACACATGATCTAATTGTAAACCAGAGTAATAAGGCAAATTTCATTTTCCTGTTTAGGTTCAACATAGTAATACCAAAAGTACATTTAACTCAGTATTTCTTAATGAAATATCGTTATTAACTTGATTGCAAACAAACGCATATTCCATATACATTTGTGATTTTGTAATGGTTGCTTTCGCAAACCTACAAATAAGGTATTAAACTGATATTTATTATCGACGCCAAGTACCGAAACGTTCATTTTATGTCCGTTATGACGCCACCAAATAAAATGTCATGGTTCTTATATTTTTAAAATATATTTAAATATTTACATAAAAACTACGTTATAAACTCGCTAAACCAGTTGATTAACTCTCATTTTATACAAACGTTAATTAGTATTTTGTTTTCGACGGTATTTTTCAAAATATGTTGTTAATGTTTAGCGCGTTCAGTTAGGAAGTAATTAAGAGCCTTAACAATATATCCTTATCTATGCTTGGAAACACAAAGTTGTACACAGCAGTTGGTTTCATCGATATAAAGGTGATTTGATTGGAACCAATAGAATTGATTGAAAAAAATTAAATGGAATAAGTAAAATTATCGACTTATTGCAAGAACCTCCGACGTAATTAACTTCTAACCTCTGGTTTATCCGTGAGGTCAGGTTAAAAGTGAACTAAAAATATCCTTTAATTTGTTTAATTAAAGAAATTAACTCACTCTAAAAAATGTGAATCACTTCAATATCCGCAGATTGAGGCCAACGAGGTAACCTTGCTTTTTATATCGTGTTAAATGGCTAAATACTTGAAAAAGAACAATCGTGTTGATATACAAGGTGCTATAGAAAAGAGCAGTTATTTCAGATACTCAGCCTGAGAAACAATATTCTTCATAAGTTAGATATAGTGTCTTAGCTATATTAGGGAAAACCGGGACAGTGGTGTAGTAGGGGTCCCTGTCGAGGCTCAAGGCTATTGGTTCTTTAACAAATAATTCCGTAAAAAAAGTCAACAAGAACAAAATATAATAATTTGTTTGGTAAATATCTATTATACGCTCACCACGCTAGAATTGATTATATTTTCAGAAACAATATATTTTGGGGAGTAGATTACGAATTTGAAAGCCGTTTTCGCCGGAAATGCTTAGTTTTTAGATTTCTTCTTAAAGTGCTGTTTTGTCGAGGTTTGGTTTTGAAGCCATTCCTTTGTGCGATGTAGTTTTTAAGAAAAGCCGAGTAAAGATGAGCCATATTTTGTATAGATCCTTTCTGCTCCGGTTTCCTTAGACGTTTCCGGTAAAACGTAAAGATTCGTAATCTACTGCTCAAAATTTGTCGTTCCTGAAAGATTATCAATTCTGGAGTGGTAAACGTATAATAGATATTTATTCTTTTTTTAAATAATTTCTTATCTGTCCCCCCTAAAAAAGTTTGCTCTGTGGCCCCATGACTATTAGCTATGCCACTGCTTAGTTCTTTGTCTATTTTTATCTGCTGAATCACAAATTGATCTCTTTTCATATTCGCAAGAATAAAAATGCAGTTTACATTATAATTTAAGTAATGCCAACCCCATTTATGTATAAAAAGATTAAATTACATATTTTATTTTATGTAGGTAATTTAAAAATTATTTATGTTTTTTATCTGCATTATTCTATAATAGCCTTGGTCTCACCGTAGCATTTTATATTGAACATTCAATGCATTGTTTCTGTTAACTCGTTTATTAAGGCTTTGGGAAAATGTTTTTTAAATATTATTTCATTTTAAATAATGTTTACTAATAGAAAATTAATATAGGAATATGAAAATGCTACAGCACTTACAATAATATTGTATAATTCAGTTTATATACCGAATGTCCAATAGTTCTCTAAATTAAAGTATATGATTAAATCTCTGTACGTAAACAGTGGATCAAATGAATTTTTTTAAAATTAAAATCACCCCAAATTACTTGCAAACTAATTCCAGACCCTACACGATTATTAGGACTGACAGCCTTGAATGATATCAATCCTTTATCTTTCTCGTATCAATCTCGTTTCTACAGAAAATGTTCACATCACTCCGGCCATCAATCTTTTAAACTTGTCCTTACATGATCAGTATTACTTTCATTTCCTTACCAAGACTGCTAGTCTAAATGATCGTGTAGGATTTAAAAAAGGGAGAACATTTTTTTAGAAATGCAGTTTTTTAACTTAGTTCAGAAAACATATTTTTCCTGCTAAACTTTGATAATTCCTTTCCTCTTTAGTTAAAAGTGACTTTGGTGGTCTCATAGTAAAAAAAAGTTAAGAAAGCAGGGTTTAGAAGGGTTGAAATAAAAAGGCTAACAAAATGTTATGTTCAAAATACTAAGTGGTGGTACCTTGATCATTTCCAAAGGATTATTGAAATCAAAACAACATATTAACCTAAAAAAAATGATATTTTATTATGAAAACAACAAAGATAGGAAATTTTTGTCATACTTCATAATTTTAAAATCGTAAAAATATAATTAACAACTTTTTTTAAATATAATTTTTCAGCTTTCCGGTATCGGCATCATCATCGCCGGAGCACTAATCTTAACACAAATGGCTGACTTCAACAGGATAGCGGAAAGTGACCTGGTTAAAATGGCAATAGCCATGATATGCGGTGGAGCCATCGTTACTATTGTAGCCTTCGTTGGATGCTTAGGAGCCATGAGGGAGTCGTATACGTTATTGATGGCGGTAAGTAATATAATAGTTATAGCGAGAAAAAATAAAATTTTCCACAGTTTCAGTTTTTAAATTTTTCAATTATCTAATGAGAAAATGTTTAAACAAAATACTCTATATCTCTAATAGAATCACGCGGAATAACTTACTGACGTCATAACAATTCCATGCAATAGCAACAGTCGATGGTTGTCTTAACGACGCACTCCTACCTGACTGAGATCTCTAGTCTGATGTCCTGTTTCTAAACTGTCTTTGACTATTTATTAATCGGTCGCACGACTGGCAAATAAAAGAATTGCGCGGTTAAAAGAATGACGTAAATAACTTCTCATCTTATGTTTTTATACTTCCAGCTTTCGTAACGTGTGTTACTCTATTTTCATTATTGAGATATATTTTCAATAGGTTCTAGTTCAGGATGTTAGTGCTGAATATGATAAATTCGATTATAGTGAAAAAACCCATTGTGAAAAGTAAGGCATTTTGAAGTCAGGTTCAACGAATCTCACTTTAAATTTCAAAATTAATATTTGGTTTGTTGTTTCTTTGAAAATAGTTATTTCTTATCACAATTTTTTTCTTCCGAAGGCCCGTCTGTGCGCCGGATGCACTTCGGCCAGGTTTGGCCCATTGTGCTTACCCTGTTTGGTTGTTACACCCGCTCCATGATCCCAGTTTCTTGAACTAGTTTGTGTAGGTCAACTGGGGAGAGGGTAAGGATGTCCTCTGGTTCCAGTTTTAGTTGCCGGAGTATTTGTTGCCTTTTTCGATTCAGTAATTCTCAATGGAAAACTATGTGCTGTACAGTTTCCCTGTCTTGTCCGCATTATCTGCAGTCAAGGTCTCCATTGTACAGTTTCATTCTGTGCAGATGGTTCTTGACAGCCATGTGTCCTGTCAGAATTTCTATAATGGTTCTCAGCTATTTCCTGTTCATTTGAAGCAACTGTTTTGTAAATCTTTGGTCTGGATCCCCAATGAAGCTTTTGCTGTGGTACAATCCCTGTCTGTTGCTCCAGTGGATTTTGTGTTCACTCCCGATCCATCGCTTTATAGCATATCACACCGTGCACCTTGGTACTCCGAGTGCCGGTGCTGGACCAATGAATGTATTTTCAGAGCCATTTCTTGCAAGTTTATCGGCTTTTTCGTTTCCTGTAATACCTTCGTGTCCTGGTACCCACTGCAGAATTACTTTATTTACTTTTGCGAGGACCTCTAGTTCCTCCTGACATTCCCATACCAGTCTTGAGGTTACCCTGTTGCATATTAGCGATCTAAGGACTGCTTGACTATCAGAATATCTATCACAGCTGGGTAAATAAGACATAGTTAGCCTCGTGCTGAATAATTCACGTTATGCACTTGTTAGGAAAAATACTACCTCCGTATTTCTTATTTGCGACTTTGGTCCAATCTATGGTTTTAAAAAAGGTTATTTTATAGAAGCTATATCCAGTTCACGAATATAAATACCGCTAATATGTCTAGTTTCTATGCAGAACACATTTACAATAAACATGTTTTCCTACAACAATAAAGGCAAGAACAATTGAGATTCTCTCCATACAATCGATTCAATTGGTTTGACCCGTTATAATTATCGAGTCACAAAACATTTTGGTATGTGACATACCAAAAGCGGTGACCACAAGAATACCATATAGGCAGACAATAATTATTTCGGCAGTTTGAACCCAAAAAGGATAAGATTAAGACAGAAACTTACACTAAAATATCGATATGGTAAAAATTATATTAAATTAAAAATGCAAATAATTAAGACAGATTATTATTATCAAAGTTTTAATTTATAGTAAAATAAGCATTTTCTAGTTATACATATATTTTTAACAGTTTTAATTTGCTAAAATTTAAAGTTTTTTTTATATAAACTAAAAAAATTTAAAAAAATAGAATCATGGACTATAATTTTTTTTTTAAATGTATTGGACACTTTTACTAACCCCCCATGAAAAAAAGCTAAATCTGCCCTTGGTTTTACTCTTTATCTGCAATTATAATTTTCAATAGACTTGATTACAATAAACATATTATGTAATAAGTATTTATTTTTAAATTAAAAAAAAAATTAAAAATTTTTTTGGCAATAATTGTATTATTTAATTTTGAAAGTTTTTGCTTTAAAATTTGGTTCAGTACTTCTCTTTATAATTATAAAATGCATCATGTGACAAGTCAAAATATTAAATGTTTACCAATATTTTAGAAAATTTGAAGGAAAAGGTATTTCCAACTTTCCACGGTAATGGAATAAAATTCAATATCTCTTTTCTGGTTACATGTTATCCGTCATCAGTATGAACAGAAGTATAATGAACAATTATATTAAAATAGCGTAGTAAATAAAATAATGGCCACAACAATGAAATAATGTGGAAGAATCTGCACCAATTCCCTTAATAAATAATTACAAACACCACTTAGAACATTATATTAAGAACACCTTTCTATAAATGCAGATATTGCGTAAGAGCATTCTTCATGATTAGCTAATACCTACATATATACCTACCATACCAAAAGAAGAAACCTGCATGAGAAAGTAAGAATAAGGAAGATAAAAAAGTTTCTGTTACTTTTGTAGAACATATTATCTAAGTGTTAAATATATTTTAGAAACTTTATAAATATAATATCTAATGGTGGAAGACTAAATTTCAAATTTATCTTCAGATCCGGAGTTCCACAGGGGTCATATTTGGGGCCCCTATTAATTTAACTTTATTATTGAAAAAGATTATGTTGCAGCAATATTTTGTGATATCTTTACAGCTTTTGATTGTGTTAATCGCAAAATATTGTTGTCTGAAATGGAGTTCGCGTACAGTGGAAACCAGTACTTATATTTAACAAAAATAACTTTAATAGCGAAACAATAAACCATCTTTTACTTTTTCATCTTACTAATATTTACTCGCATATTTAACAAAATTCAATAAGACAAGAAACTCCATGAAAAAATTCTATCAATAGGACAATTATAAAAAAATTATCAAACTCACATGTTTCTGCTACGGTATTTAAACATAAAAACGAGAAAAATATACTTTGGGTTCCACTTGGGTGATCACAAAATTGCCTAATAAACCCACATGTGTGACTATAACATGGATGAGGTTGACAAAAAAGTGATTTAATGAATCATAATGACAATTTAGGTAGCTGAAAATGTAAAAAATAAACTGACATGGATAACTAACTCAATCTTAAAAAATAAAGATGATCTAGAGCAGCGGTTCGAGTTCGTGAAGCCGTGAAACCTCCAAATTGTATCTCAGTCGTTTCATTGGCAACGACATATTGCGCTATAAAATAGTGCTAGAAAGTCGTTGGGCTATGTTTTTATTCACCTTATTATTATAATACATAGATATGGGGGGTTGTAGATCACGTTGTCGCTTAATCGTTGAAGAATGACGCAGGGGTAAAAAACCACTGTTGCTACTGTAATTTGGTTTTTCTTTATCACTAAAATAACAAAGGTCTTGCATACTTATGCTTAAAGAAAAAAAGGAAAGACAACAAAGTCTCGGTCTCAACAAATATAATTAAGTGGTTACACGTGTTTCACCCTTTCGGGCATCATCAGACCTAAAACAAAAGACCCAGAATTTAAAACAAAAAGAAACAGTTACAACATATTAAAATTTAAAAATGTAAATTTTTACATTTTTAAATTTTAATATGTTGTAACTGTTTCTTTTTGTTTTAAATTCTGGGTCTTTTGTTTTAGGTCTGATGATGCCCGAAAGGGTGAAACACGTGTAACCACTTAATTATATTTGTTGAGACCGAGACTTTGTTGTCTTTCCTTTTTTTCTTTAATCTATATCCGGTCTCTTTGAGAAATATGGACGATTTCTTCGATACTTATGCTTGTTGAAAGTACACCAATTGACAACAAAGCATTTTGATATTTTTTTAAACAACTGAAACAACAGTACCTAGTCCTGATAGCGAACTTCTCGATCTACCCTGTTAAATGTATTGATACGTTATTTTAACCTGTAAGGAATTCACTAATATTGTTGTTTGTTGTTAGAATATAGGCGTGTCTTTGAAATGACCAAATTGATGATTTCACTCATTATTCCAGTTAGTCAGTGGGTCATTAGACAATAGAATCACGATTTACATTGAAGTGATAGAGTATAGTATGAATATTTAATCTGACTCACTGTAATATCAATAATGTATTCATTAGTGTATATATACAGGTGAGGAAAATAAAATGCAGTAAGGTTTGTCATGTACACGATTGGTTGGCTTGACTATAAACGTTGTAAAAAATGCTCTTAGTAATAATAATCAACACAATAACCAATATTACCTGACTTGAATATAATTTTCAATATTATAAAAGAAATAAAATACCGAGTGATATAAAAATAATATTATACAGATTGTTATTGAAATTATTTAGTATATTTTAATGGCTGAGGTCTTCTAGAGAGGCACTTAATCCTTTTTTTAATCTACCATCTAAGAGTTGAGTAAGGAACCGTAAAGTTAATCTACATACGCCGCCAGTGGTGTGCTATGAGAAGAATCATTGACGTCTATCTGTATCCCTAAACAATAATGGAAAATGTTGTAAATTAATGTTTAAAAATGCAGAAATAATACGATACGAGGAAGTAAATTGAGCACGACGCCGTAGGCGAAGTGCTTAAACTTTCGAGCGCAATATGGACAATCCACTCGAGTGGTACAGCAATACTAACAAGCTAATTTCCATGTGGGAGTAGAAAAAATAATTTTCGTACTACCTGAAAGTTCAAAAATCACAGGTTATGTAACGATCAATACAATAGGAGTGACTGAAAACATGACAAAACATACACCTAAATATGGGTATTATTGTCCTCTTATTTTCTACAACGGAAGAGCATAGCAGGAAGACAGGAAGTAAGACAAAAAAAAGTTATGGTATTTTCAGTTCCATTCAATTTCTATTTCTGTTTTAATGATTTGGAACAATCACATTTCACAGACGGTTAAGTGCTCAGTGAATGGGTATTGATAATGGTGAATTGATAAAAGCCATTCATTTTTAGCCGTTATTTGATTGTATAGCTACAGGTTGATTCGGTTGCAGGGTTTTGTCATAAACAAAAGTATCCGAAGGGCCAGCTAAAAAACTTATAGTACAAAATACCGGTAAAAAATTCTGCAGTTTTAATTTTAATTCTTGCAGGAAACCCTATCCAATGTTTTGAAAATATTGTTCTTACAGTCTAAGAATGTTTATCGTTATAGCTATCAAATTTCAAAAAATCAAATACACATAGTCAAATACATATCTTCGCATTAAAACAACATATTATTAAACACAATAACAATATTTTATAGCAACAGAATTTTTGAAAAAATGTTCATCTATATCTCGTCCCATTCATTTTTTAACCAATCCAAGTGTTGACGAAATATTTTAACTTCTCCGAGACTGTTTCTTCTGTGAACGCCAATGGTCACAAGTGCTGTAGTAGAAATAAAGGAAAAATGGTTAAATTAAGAAAAAACTTTCTTTAATATGGGTGTGGGATACACTCGCCATGTTTTAAAACCTTTCTCTATAGAAATACGATTAAAACTTAGATTGGATATAAGAAAGTATCTATTTTCGATTCAAAGGATTTATTTTTGAAAACTTTAATTGAGAGACTGGTATGAATAATATTTAAATATTATTTGTTTACACTTAACGGTATAAAAATATTCTGACTACTACTACTTAATGTTTTTTATTAAACTGTACTTCATTACAAAATACAATTTAAATGGCCAGCGACCGAGGTCCTTCAGCCTTCCTATTCTTAATTTAAATAAACGAATTTTTCCTGTAACTACGAAGGGCACCAACGACTTGATTATTTTTCAGCATACCTTCCATTAATATTATTATTATTTTTATCGTACGGGCAAGATTTACATTGGTTCAATCCTTGTCTATTGCTCCAGTAGATTATGTGCGTCCTTCTGATTCATCGCTTTATGTCATCTCATACTGTATACCTTGGACCTCCGAGCTCTAGTTCTGGACCAATAAATATTTTTTGTTGTTCCTGTAATACCTTAGTGTCCTGGTACCCACTGCAGTGTTACTTTGTTATCTTTTGCTAGGGCCACTTATTCCTCTTGGCATTTCCATACCAGTCTTGATGTCACCTTGTACGTTAAGGCTTAAAAGGCTGCTTAAATGTCAGAATATAAAATGGATTTGCTTATTGAAGTAAGTCCTCATGCACATTGTAGGATTAGGATGGCGTAGAACTCTATTCCCTTAGAAAAAATAATTTTTTATACTTCAAACTATGCACCAATATTGTCTTAATTAATATCGTCTTGGTTATCGTCTGTAACATGACGTCATTATCCAAAATTCCGACCCTTGTATTTATGTAAAATGTCATGTAACATTTTATTTTGGTTTACTCTGTATTGCATGTGTTTTCACAGTATTTTCCAATTAAAAATTCATCCTTGAAGCAAAAATCCTTGCTACTATGGTAATCAAATCAAGCTCAGGCTATTGAAAATATTGTGAGGTGAATTTTCCCATGCATAACCATATAAAGATAAAAGGTTATAAAGGAAATTTCGTAAGCGACAATAACATGGGTTATATAATAAAAAAGTGCAGTGGCGGCGCCCAGAGGAGATAAAGCATCAGGATTTGGATTAGATACTTAACTTAATGCTAAATTAGATTACTATAGTAAATTTAAAATAGTGCGTTCTCTTGAAGCGAATCCTGTCAATGTTTATGAAGGGATTTTTAAAAACTTTTTAAATTCGGACTCTAACAGATATTGGAGAATGTGAGAAAGTTATTTATTATTAAAAAAAATAAGAACTTAAAGTCTTCGTCCACTGTTCAGGAGCGTATTTAGGAAAGGGGGGGGGGCTGCCAAGCTGCAGCCCCCCCCCCCCCCCCCCCTCCCCCCATCCGAACCTAGGAGCTCGGGGTCTAAAAGTCTAATCGCAACCTAATTTTTCGTCTCACGCTTGGACGTTTAATTTAAATTTTTAAATAATGTATTCTTGGCTTAGATTACGAAGGTCTTGTAGGAAATGTTTAGTCTTTAAAGTTTTTCTTCTAAAAGTCCTGTTTTATATAGAGATTAAGGCTTGTCTGTTTCTTTTTTCCTTTTTAGAGCTATTTTAAATCAACAAAAATATAACCCAATGCAATAAAATATTTTTACAACAAAATCAAAAAAACAATTAGGTATTTATTTTTAAAGAGAAAAATTAAAGTAAAAATTGTAATTGAAACATTTTTTATTGAAGAAGTGTGATAATTTATAACAAAAAAAATAGTGCGGGAAGAAACGAGAATGCTTTATTATGAATATATACAAAACGGCACTTAAGAAGGTGTATTTCAAAACCTAAGCATTTGCACCAAAAACTGCTCTTAGATCTACGCTCCTAAAATACATGATTTCTAAAAAAATCATCAATTTTGGCGTGGTGAGCGATATTAACTTTATTTTTAATCATGAAAAACCGAACCCGAAAAACGCTGGTTAGAGTCATACATACGTCTTATGTTAAAATTTTGGATTGACACCAATATTCATTTTTTTCACAAATATAGTAAAAGAAATAGTAAAAAAACACTTACAAAAACAAATTTTAATAATTTAATTTTCGAAATTTGATATTAGTTGGGTGAATTTTAAGTGATTTTTGGGCGTGGCCCCGAATTTTTTTTGCCTGCGGTGCTTTGAGCCCCCTCCCCCGAGCATATTTTCTGGCTACGCCACTGCCACTGTTATAACTTTTATAATAGTGGAGGAAGACTTTGAGTTCTTATTTCTTTCCGTTTGTCTAGAAAAACATTTATTTGAGATCGAGACTTGTGTTGACGTGTCTTTTTTCTTAAAAAATATATATTAACCTATATCAAAATTTAATTTTTTAAATTTTAAAAAATTAATATAATTCAATGCTTATATTTCTCTGATAAAAGCAGCACTGTAAAAACTATAGAACAGCTTGTGATAATTACAATAAACCGACCGATGGATCAACAGAACAACATCAACTTTGTATTCATTAGTCGTAATAATTTACCAAACCCGCGCCCTACCTTTCGAATTAAAACTTTTTTTATACCCATTTAACATTAATAATTTAAATGCTCGTTTTGGCTGATTGCTTAACACCTAACTGGTTTTCAGTATGTTATTTTGTTTACAAAATACCAACTCCGTTTGCTGGTTGGTTTAATTTTATAATTTACTTGATATTTGTATTAAATATTACGACATAATATTACAAGTCTGTAACTAAACTGCACTTATATTGATATACATACATGTGAAATCCCATGCAAATTTTTTACTGTGTCCGAATAATGGCTCGCCCATTGTTGGGGTTGATTAAAGAAAGAGAACTAGAAGTTGTGATCCGATCACCTTTAAGGACTGGTTAACGTCCATAGAAAGTTTTTACTTTTTACTAAAAAAATAAGTTTAAAAAAAAATAAATGTTGTCGCTACTAGGGGGTGCCGAATAAATCGAGATAGAAAGGCTGATTTACCCCTCTCCCCTCTATGGACTCTCTTGCATATATATATGATCAACGTATAGGGTTGCCACCTTTTTATTGTTGTTGACCTGAAGTCTATGCAGTGGGCATTATGTGTCTATCACTATGCCAGTTTCGAAAGGCCGGAATTCTGTCATTTTCTACACTTAAACATCTTAAGGGCCATGACTTTAACTATTAATATTTTGGGATTATTAAAATAAGTTAAATGTTGACGTTTACCATATACATGACTTAGATTGCCGCATGCTGCTATACATTATTAAGTAAACAAACCTATGTCCATGTTTTGTAAATTAATAAGCAAAACTAACCTCAAAATATATTTAATATGTCAATCCTTGACTCCTGATCATGATTTGACAAACAAAATTAAACTTAAATATGTCAATGCCTTGACGAACAACACTAATCTCACATTATTTAGTACTGGCTGCTGACTTGGAGGCCCAAACTGTCAAAACTGTCAGTTAGAATCCTCTCAGAAAGGTATCCCCGCTCCTGGATTCGTTAAAAAAGTATGTCTTACTTATTCCATTTAAATCGAGAAGACTTTTTTTTTATGATAAAACACCTGCACTGTAGGAAAAATCCTTTAAGGCGCTCTGGGAGCGGTGCGAGTGCGAAAAAAGCGATTAACGTTGGTCTTGAAACGTTGAAGATTGTATTCATTGGGAAACACGACCTCAGGAAGATCATTCCACAAAGATGACGTTCTCCAGATAAAAGAATTCTTGAACAATGAAGTTCGAGGAGTACTAAGCTGAACAACATATGGATGAGCGGCAGTGGTTTGCCGTGTATTTCTGTTTTGCATTGCTCTAGGTGGAATCAAGTGGGCAATGTCAGTCGAACACCTGCCATGGAAATATCTGTAAAAGAGAGCCAAATCACCAACCTGTCTTCGATGCTCCAGGCTATCGAGGGTCTTGGTCAGCTCGGGGTCGCCGATCAGACGAACGGCTCTCCTTTGAATGGAATCCAGTAGCCAAAGGGTGTGCTTGGGTGCAGAGCTCCAGACATGAGAGCAATATTCTAATGATGGTCGAATCTGGGCTTTGTAGAGTGTCAAAAGTTGATGAGGTGTGTACAACCTTTTGGTGCGGAAAAGTACACCAAGTTTCTGTGCAGCTGTTTTGGCAATTGCGGCAACGTGATCATGCCAAGACATATTACCTCCCAGATTGACCCCCAGCAAATTAATAGACGGTGCCAGGGGAATTGCGTGTCCTGCCATGACTATATCCGGTTCTGCAATGTTAACCTTTTTGGAGAAGACTGCTGCCTGGGTTTTCTTAGCATTAAATTCGACTTGGTTACTGTCACCCCAAGCCAAAATTTCTTCCAGGTCCTTGTTGAGGCGCAATACTTCATGCTGCCTGCGAAGATGTGCGTCGGCAGCGGATGTTTGGGGAGTCAAGGTAAAAGATGAGACAAGTGTGCTGTCATCAGCAAAGCTATAAATTGGATTTTGGGTTTTCACTAAAAGGTCGTTAATATACAGTAAAAAGAGGGTAGGCGACAATATGGACCCTTGAGGAACACCGGCATTGATGGTGAAGGTGTCTGAGAGAAATCCGTCAATCGCCACTTGCAGAGAACGGTTCTTAAGGAAGCTGGTTAACCATAAACAAAATCCATTAGGCATACCGTAGGATCGCAGTTTACTTAAAAGCCCATCGTGCCAAACACGATCAAAAGCCCTAGAGATGTCCAGTGCAACAGCCCGGGATTCTCCATGATGTTCGATGGTGTTGCTCCAAAGATGGGTGACATATGCCAGAAGGTCACCTGTTGATCTGGACTTACGAAAACCGTATTGATGGTCGCTGATAATGTTAAGCCCTTCCAGATACTTTAGTAGTTGTTGGTTAATAGCTTTCTCCATTACTTTGGAAATTACTGAAAGCAATTCGACGGGTCGGTAGTTGCTTGGCAAGGTCTTTTTACCTTTCTTTGGAATGGGCTGGACACGCGCCGACTTCCAGCAGGATGGAAATATTCCTTTTTTGTAGGATAAGTTGAAAAGTCTACAAAATACTGGTGTAAGTTCATCGGCGCATGTCTTGAGAACAATGATAGGAATTTCGTCTGGACCAGAAGCTTTATTGACGTCGAGTCCTTTAAGAATCCGTTTAACAAGACGCTGACGGAACACGATTTCAGACATTTGCGATTGAACTGAGGGAATGTTGGGTGGTGGTTTTCCCTGAAAGTCTACAGTGGAATGCGAGGAAAACAGTTCAGCAAGTAGGTTTGCTTTATCCCCGGCTGTGGTTGCTATTGTGCCGTCGGAACGTGTTAGAGGTGGAATAGTTGACTTTGTAAAGTTTTGGCTGACGGCCTTAGCGACTGACCAAAAGGACCTTGATCCGTTAGGACTGGCAAGAAGTTTGTTTTTGATTCTCTCGTTATGAGCTTCTTTGCTTTGGTCTATCATTTGCTTACATTGGTTTCGGGTGGTAACAAAGATGGCGCGATTTTCAGGAGTAGGGTTTTTACGCCACTGTCGGTAAGCCAGGTTTTTAGATCTGACAGCACGCTCGCAATTCTTGCTAAACCAGGGCTTGCCGTTGGAAGGGCGCTTTTTGGAGAAAGGAATAAAGGCCTCCATGCTAGTTAGAATGACGTCGGAGACCTCCTTTGCACAGACAGATGGATCATCCGAAGAAAAGCATACGCTTAGCCAGGGAAAGTTGCGAAAATGGTCCTTTAGGTCTTCCCACTTAGCTGATGTATAGTGCCAAATTTTATGGGGTTTAGGAGGTTGTTCAGAAGTAATTGGCAGCTCGCTTAGGGTTGAAATAAGTTTGTGATCGGAAGAGCCCAATGGTGGTTGTACGGTGACCGTATATAGGTCTGGATTTGAAGTTAAAAAGAGATCTAAAAGACTAGCAAAATCCCCAGTTCGGTCTGGAACCCGCGTTGGTTCTTCTACGAGTTGAGTTAGACCAGAACTGATCGCAAAAGATTCGGCCTCGCGGCCTTGCTCATCGTTGGTGTTTGAGTATTTAAGCCAGTTGACATTGTGGACGTTAAAGTCGCCAAAGATTGCAACTTCGGCATTCGGATGATTGGTTTGCAAGAAGTCGATTGTGTTGGCTAGTGATGAGAAATGCAGAGAAAAACTAAAACTCTGTTTGTCTGCCAAATATTTGCCTTTTATATTAATGCTTGCTTACCTATACGCAATAATATGCTTGCATGTTTATCTACACCTCTTTTATCAACCTTATTTTTTCTTTGCATCAGTGCACGACCTGCCATAAATTTAAATTAACGGCAATTATCCAATTAAAAGCTTGTAACACCTAAATTTAACAATTAAAGTCAATTAAATCATTTGTTTTAATGGTCGGCACATATAAAGAGCGACAAAGTATTTTGAAAAAATGTTGAAAAACATTTCATGTTCAGTAAGACAGAGGAAAAGCGGAAATCAAATAAATATAGTGAAAGCTTTACTAATTAAAAGAAAAACAACACAAAATGTGTGAATTGCATGTTGATCACTTTTTCTTTCCGCAAAGAAAAATACTCCTGATGGTTACATTCTATACTGCCTGTTTTTTTTAAAGCACCCATTAGACGTCATTTTCCAAACAATAACCAATAATTGAAAAAGGATGATGATGCCCCTTTTTAAAGGTTAAAATAGGAATAATTTTTTTTGGCGGATTAATGTCGTGCAGCACAAAAGGCTTTGGCATTGGTTTATAAGGATGTTAAAATAAAATTTGGGGTACATTTTTGTTACATCAAAACTAAATTATTATTACATCATAAAACTTTTGATTTCGTCTATTTAACAAATAAAATTAAAAGTTGTTTAAAGACGTTAAACAATGGAGATCTTTACGCTTCCTACTATCAGCAGGAATGTGGGAACCAACGGCTTTTCGTAATGTCGTAATCGCCGAATATATTTGAATACTTAATATTTACAAATGGTAAAAGTATTCAGCCGTTGCTGTATTTTTTTCTTATATAACCAGTATAAATGTTAATGACATCGAAAATCCTGATTGGTTAGTTTTCGAAGCTGTTTTTCGACGTGCTTAAATTTAAACATTAATGCCTAATTAATAGTCAAAAATGAGAGGTATCGCTGAATAAATATAAAATAATATATTTGGAGATACCAGGTAAACTAATTTGAAAAGACAAAGTTTAGAAGATTATTTAAACTTGTAGGTTTATAACGGAGCTTTGTTCTCCGGTCGTTGTCACCAAATTTTTCGGATTGTTACATATGATTAACAATTTAAGTGGTTTCGAACAATATTTCTAAATTCTTGTCCAAAGTTACCACCTCCATGCGAAATTATATCTATATACAAAACTTATGGGCCGTAGAGTAACTGGAGATACTAGACATCAAACTAAGCCGATTGTCATATAAGTTTTTTTTTGATAATTAAAATATTAATTTAATTATGTACTATGTTTTTTTATGCTTTGGGATGTTTAAAGGGAAATATCTCGAAAACCGTTAAAGATATGAAGATCAATCAAGTACACCTTTTTGACTCAGAAAATGCCCTTCTTTAAGAAACTGTAATTAAAAAATACCCAATATCACAGGTAAGAAAGAAAATCATAGATTTAAGAAGCTCAGTGTATGCAACTAGCGCCCTATAGTTTGAAACTTAAAAATTTCTACAAATTCCTATTTCTTGCTCATAAAAACATAATATTGCCAACTTTCAATTCGATTCATTAAACCGTTTTCAAATTATGGCCTATTTTCGAAAATAAACTTTTACTTTCAACACCCTGTATCTCTAGAACGAGTAACAATTCGAAAAAAATTATATTAGTTAATCGGCTTAGTTTGATGTATAGTTACTCTACGGCCCATAAGTTATGGGACACCCTGTATATTAATTAAAAACATCGCATTCTCTTAAGAACAAACAGTAGTCTATGAGTCATCACGAACCAATACTGCATTTCTACCACATCGAGCATATTTTACCTGCGTCTGGCGATGGCAATAAAAAAAATTTTATATATACAAAATTACGACGAATTCCAGGAGAATTAAGGGGCACGGCGTCAGTGGAGATTTTGAAATTAATATCGGGGTTGTTCTATATGGGATGATAGAATTTGAACCTATATAATTGAAACTTTTTAAAAAAATTTTAATTTTTTTTTGAAAAAAAAAAGTATAATCCGTCAAACTAGAAGTTCTTGTGGACCTCTTAGTAAAATTTTTAATTAGCCAGGAAATTATGCCGCGTGTTACGCTAGCATGGAATACTCTTAAAAACCTGTATAATTATAGATATTTTTTTTAAATAATTAATAACGGTTACTGTTAATTATACAAAAAAATCGAGAAGGTTGTTTAGGGCAGATAACTATTCTGTCCGGATAACATTATAAAAAGAAAAAATAACGCACACCTTAAAATACACCAGGCTAGCCCAAAGAAAATGTGGGCGCTTGTTTTTTACCTTTGGTTAATAAATTTGACACACTTTTGTGAGTCATTACAGCAGTTAAAAATTATGACTGTTTTTCATCAATATTATAATTGCCACTAATAATAAACGTCAACTGAAAGAATGGATATTTTTAGAAGCTAGGGCTGGCTAGTGATGAATTCGCAAGGAGCTACTTCATTTCGGTTAAAAAAAATTCTTCGAAGCAATAGCATTGATTTTAATTTAATAAACATTATTTATTTATAACAATAACCTGTATTTTGTTTATGTACAATCTACCTTACAACGTAGGATTTCATTATATACAAGTTGTTTAAACAATCTTAGCTATTAAACATAATTTTAAGAGTGGTTTTTAGCCTTGAGAACAACATACCTACATCTATTTTCAACTTTGACTCATAATTTACAGTATTCTATGTGCAATTTTTTTCAATCTTGAAAATTTTATTATATTAATCATTTGATGCAGGAACAAGTTATACACGGTGAAAAAAGAAAATAAAAAATTCGAAAGAAAAAAAATGGCTTTTGTTAAATTATGTTCACTTCACAACAAATGTGAAAAAATCCACTGCCCCCTTCTTTCTTTATTTTGAATTACGTTGGTTGCCTCCTGAATCCTTTGCAACAGTTGATGGCCGCGTGCTTGAATCTCTACTTTATACACTAAATATTTGATATAATCCCAGAAGAAAAATCTGAGGGGTTAAGGTCAGTGCTAAAGGGTGGCCATGGAAAATTTCTATCACGACCAAACCACCTATTAGGATACCGCTGGTTAATACAATTGGGAGCACGAGATTTCCCATAATTTTAAGTTAAAAAGTTTGATTTTATTGGCGAAATGGACATAAATTCGTATTTTTCAAGCATAGCCAGGTAGAAACGAAAAATTGATCATAATTAGAAATGGCGAATAAGTCACTAGGCTCTTGTTATTAAAATTATTATGATTTTTTTAAATAACAGATAATTTTCAATGCGGGATTCATTTGGTACAAGTAAGATTTTTAAAGATGATGGTGTAATAAAAATTTTTTTTTTCAGTTTGCTGGTTGTCTCCTTGCCATCTTCATCATGGAACTGACAGTTGGAATCTGCGCCGCCGTCTTCAAGACTGACTACAAAGTCGCTTTTAAAGAATCTCTTTCAGATTCTTTAAGACACGTATTGTCGAATTCAAGAAATCGAGTTAACAATAACTATTATGAAGTTGCTAGAGATAGGGTAAGTCAAAAAAAGAATTAAGAAAGATATTACCTTAATTATTATTTCTAGTGAACTTCTTCCTGTTCATACGAAGGTGTTATTAAAATAACTAAAAATCATAAATTCCTTAGAAATAGTTATAAAAAGGAAATAAACAACCACAAATATGATGCCTAATAGTTTGTGAATTTTATTATTAGTCATAGGTACAATGATACACCTTTATCATCATCATTGACGGTTGAATTTATTAAAATTCATTTCCAGTTTCCTAGGATAACCGTTAGTCATCCTGCCAATAAGGAAACATTATTTAAATATTTAAATTAAAAAAAACTAAATAAATCATGAGGCTTTAGGATCAACAATTTGATTCGCAATGTTTTTTTTTCACTAAATTTTAATTTTGACTCTATTGCATAGAGCAAGAAAAAATAAAATTTTTGACTGTATCAGTTTTAAATTATTTACTAAAAAAATAATTAAACAAAATAAACTCTCTAATAAAAACACGCGAATCAACTTACTGACGTCACAACAATTCCATGCAATAGGAACAGCCGATGGCTCTGTAAACGATGCACTCCTACCTGACTGAGGTCCCGAGTCTAAGTTCCTATTTCCAAAATGTTTTGGTCTATTTAAGTTATCAAAACAAATATAACAATAAAATTGGTCACACGACTGGCAAATAGAAGAATAGCTGAGATTAAGTTGATAGGATGACGTAAATATCTTCTCATCGTATGTTTTTAAACTTCCTGCTTTCGCGCCGTGTTTTTTAATTGTTTCTAAAAATGGATTGTGATACTCTACGAAGATTTTTATTATTGAGATATATTTTCAATAGGTTTTAATTCAGGATGTTAATGCTGAATATGATGATGATTCGATTATAGTGAAAAAAATCATTTGGGCAAAAAGTCGTTGTAAGATTATCATAAATTATGCCGCAAATAAAGCTATTTAATAAATTAAATTAAAAAATTTATTTTTAAAAATGTATTTTTGTTTTAATAGACTGATACAGGAACAAACTATGGAGGAGGAACTGCCTATGATGCCATCGATGGACGTGACAAGAACTACTGGGACGTCTTACAAAGACAAGTAAGTTGAATTCAAAACTATAGACAGAAAGACGGTGTTAATAAATGCGTATAAAAATTGTTTGACAACAACTTTTTCGTTCAATACACTAAACCACTGAAAAACTTGATCCTTGACCAGCACAGCAATACTGCACAAAACAAAAATATTAATCAAACCGTATTAGTCAAGAATTGGATTCCAAAATAACTTTTAATAAAGACGACTTTCTCTTATTTTATCGATACATATTGGGGCAAGATAGAAAGCTTTAAAGCTGGCATTTATTAAAAATTAATATATGAAAGACGGAGTAATTGATGCCCTCTTCCCTTTCTCTATCTCTAATACTCAATAATAAACTTATTTAAAAAAAACTTTTAATTTTAAGTAAAAAATATCTTATGTTTAGTTTTTTTTAAATAATTTTTCCCGTAATATATGTCTTTATTTTTTATTTTTAGTTCAAATGTTGTGGTGTAGATGGTCCAAAAGACTGGCCCGACAACATCAGACCCATCTCTTGCTGTTTGGACAAATTCTGTTGGGGAGATACTGCAGTATATCACCAAGTCGGTTGTTACGATACTTTAGTCGAGAAAATCCACGCCAGTACAAATGTGTTGGTGTATGTTGGCATTGGGATTGCATTTATAGAGGTAAGAAATAAAAAAAATAAAATATAGAATTTAAAGCAAGTTCTCTTTTTAAAATGCCTTTTTTCTTCGGCAAAAGAATCTAACTCTTATTAGTAATATTGTTGCAGGTATTATATGAGTAATATTGTCTATTTTTTGCCCAGGAGGAAAATATAGCTAACCAACGCTTCGTTTTGCATGCCTTTATTACTAACCCTTATATAAATAATTAAGAAAATACAAACCACCCACGTTTTTACTCAAAACAATATTAATACAATCGCTTCACCATGATAACTCTTGCATGAAGAACGGTAGTTGTTCATTAGGGTGGTTCATTTTTTTCAGATATAAAATGTTGGTGCTCCACAAGAATTACATTATTCCATATTTTTATTCCATATTTACTAACTAATATCTATATCAAAATTAAGGTCAATCGGACAAATATTTAGAGGTCGCAATAATTTGTCGTTTTTAAAGGGACGACATCTATCGACAATAATTATATAAGGCACATATTTTCAGTTAAATATATTTATGGTGAATATTACTAATCCAGAGTTATTTTCATACCGTTAGCATTGTAAACAGTGACATGGTTCGACGAATCTAAGCGAACATTGTTTTTGGTATTCATTATTCCTAATACTAGAGGTAAATGTTTTAATTAATTTAACTCTTTTTCCCGTCCAATCATTTTCAACTTTTAATTGGCGAACATTTTCTACCATTTTCACATTAATTTCGTTCTCCTCCTGCATTGTAAGGAGGGATGAATAGCTTCTTCTACATTTTACTGTCAAATCCTTTAACGTCTTTGCATTAGATGTTAGCTAGCTATTGAGTCGTGTGTTACTCAATATACCATCGCATCGGAAAAGGACAAGAAGAAACCATATATCCCTCTTTACAATGCGGAAGGAGAAGGAAATTTATGTGAAAATGATAGAAAAAGTTGGTCAATTGTGATTGGATAGGAAAAGGGATTGCATTGCACTAATTAAAGCAATTACCTCCAGCTTTAGCAATAATGAATACCAGAAACAGTGTTTCGATTCGTCGATCCATGTAGGGAGGAATGTCATACTGTTTCCAATACTAACAGTATGAAAATAACTCTGGATTAATAATATAATGTTTAACTGTATGTGCTTTATAGTTATAAGATGTCGTCCCCAGAAAAATGATAAATCATAGCGACCTCTAAATATTGTCCGATTGACCTTAATTTTCACATATTAGTTAGCACATTTGGAATAGATCAAACCTTGTAGAGCACCAACATTTTATAGTTAAGAAAAAATGGACCACCCTATTGTCTATTTACCAATGAATAAAATAAAAAATAGTCGCTAATGCCCGAATCCTTTTACTAAACAAATAAATAAGCAAACAAAAAGTAGCTCATCTGCATGCAGATCATCAAGTAACCAAAATTAATCTAATACATCTCTGGTATAACCTCGAAATAACAACTATTGTATGTAAAAGTTCGTAGCTTATTTTGCAACATTTTATTCATACTGTATGTCCTACTATCGAGCCCACGAAAAATTTAGGCAATAAAAAAAAGGAAAGTGAGATCGTTTTGGTTGATGGAATAAAATGCTAACACAAGTGACAACTATTAGTATTATTACCATAAGTTAAAGAGAAAATGTGTTAAATATTTGGCTGTTTATAAAAGAGCAAATACAAGAAATAAACGCTATAAAACACCATTGTTTAAAAAATTAAGGTGTTATTCGATATACAGGGTGTTCGGTGCATTAACAGAGACAAAGGTGAATATTATAATACTGAATTATTTGTTTAAAATACATTTGAATAATCAAATGACTTACGGATATATCCAAAAATCGAAAAAATTAATTTTTTTCTTTATTTTTTCACGACAAAATACTGATTATTTTGAAAACCCAAGAGCATTTTCTTAAGGCATTGTTTGATGCTCTTCAGGAAAATAATTTTTCCTACGACCACCTATGAAAATGAGAAAAAAAGCACGGTTAACTTGGCTCGAAAGCGCCGAATATCACACGCGTGTTGAAAGAAAATATTTCAACTCTAGAGTGGAAATACAAGGCACACTATTTAATTTAAGCATATGATGCCAATTTGACAGACCAAACCTATTTATTAAAAAGAACAAATTTTAGAAAGCAGTTTAGTTTATTTATCACGTATTTGTCGAGTGATTCAGAATTAGAGTGTGAAAATACGCCATCTGATTTATAAAAAAGTTAAGAATATACTGGAAAATCTATTACCAGTCAAAACAAGCCCCGCTGAAGAAAATGTCATATATTGAACCTAAGCAGGAAATGTTTATGGGTCCCATAGCGTAGACACCAGAGTCATGGCCTACGGATCGAAAGATCACAGGTTCAAATCCCATCAGGAGCACTTGAATTTTTTTTATGAAAACATAAAATAATTTATAGAATTATTTTGAATTGAAATCTTCCTTGTTGGGTGAATTTTTTAAATTTATGTTTATTGCATCTTTCCTTGATTAAATAAAAAAATCATTCAAGAAGGAAGATTTCAATTCAAAATAATTTTATAATTTTTTAATGTTTTTATAAAAAAAAGTCAAGTACTCCTGATGGGATTTGAACCTGTGACCTTTCGATCTATTAAATTGGCATCATATGTTTAAATTAAATAGTGTGCCTTGTATTTCCACTCTAGAGTTGAAATATTTTTTTCACAAATCGAAGGTTTTTTTTAATAATTCTTTGTGGTTGTAGGAAAAATAGTGTACATTACTAGTGTGAAAGTGATTATTCTAAAACTGACGCCTTGTGCTAAATATCTCCTCGTTTGAAAAGTATCACTTTCATCACTTGTTATGTAATATACTATTATTTTTTAGCTACAACTTTTTTTTAAATGCAGACCTGAATTTTTTTTAGTAGCTTCTGACCTTCCAAAACTAATGATGTATTACTAAATTGTAAGAGCACTTGCTTAAGGCAATTTTTATGCTTCTTAAGAAAATATTCTTTTTTCAGATACAACGTTGATGTGGAAATCAAGAAAACAAAACGTTGTATCTGAAAACTACAAATTTGCCTTAAAAAGGTGCTCTTTTAATTTAGTGACAGATCATTAGTTTTGGAAGGTCAAAAGCTACTCAAAAATAAAAAATGAAAATTAAGTTCGTATTTAAAAAAAAGTTGATAACGTCGTATCTGAAAAATAATATTATTTTCTTGAAGAACATAAAAAAAAGTCTTAAGAAAGTGCTTTTGATTTTTTAAAATAATCAGTCATTTGTCGTAAAAAAAATAAAAACAAAAATTTATTTTTTCGGATATCACCGGAAGTCATCGAAATTTTTGAATTATTTTTAAACAAATTATTCATCATTAAAATGTGCAACTTCGCCTCCATTTAACCAACTCTCTGATACGACTCCGATCAAAAGTGACTTCTAAAAAAATGTATTATCTTGTAAGAAAATATATGGCATTAAATATCAACCTTATTCAAAGCCTATGAATATTAATTCGTTATTTGGCAGAATAGGTACTAGCGTAGCTAACGGGCTCCTTTAACATGTTCATCCAAAAAGGCAAACGAATTTTTTTCTCTTGTGCAACTTTAAATTTTACTTTTAACACGCATGGTACTTATCTAACAACAATAATTATTAATTTTATATTCACTGCTTCCTCACCCTGCATGTATAACAATTTTTAAGACTTTAGGTGGTGGTTTGCGGGACAACACTAAAACGACCCATGTTTAATTAACAAAAATTTGCTTATTTTCAGGTTATTGGGATATTCTTAACGTGTTGGTTAGCCGGCCTAGTTAAAGAAGAATAGTTATATCCCACCAATAATATAAGACTTTAATTTTATACGAAAGACATAGAGGATTTTCCAAATTTCGTTTGTGATTTGTTTAAAATATTTGATCTGAAATTATTTATTTGTATAAACCACCACCAAGAAATTAATGTGACTTTTCTAATTAAGAAAAACATTCTCTAGCATAAAAATTGTAATTTTTTACAGATCCTAGGAATATTTTTGACGTGTTGGTTGGCCAACGCGCTAAAATACGAGGATGATGAAGTTATAAAAATTCACCCAAGCCATCATCACGAATCACAAGCTCATTCCGAGACACACAGTAGTAACGAATCGCCTGTATAAGATTAAGAATTAAGTTGTAATTTTTATTTAACTCACAAAATATCGACGAAATTATGTATAAATTATACATATGTATATGTTACAAGTCCTGGACACGTTACCGCACCAATTAAAAACCACCACCGAAAATATTTAAAAAATGTTTATGTAGTGTACTAACCTGATATAGTTGAAAGGTTTTAAGAATGTTTAGTCGTTTTTAGATGATTTTATTTACTGTTATAAAAAAGTTATAAAATAATACCTTAAAACACTAGTATCTATCTTCACTTACTATTAATGAGGTTGTCAATTGATAAAACTGGACATCTTAAAACTGCATCTGGGGTAGAAACGTAAATCATATAAGTATACCAAAATTGACCAAATGAGTTTTTTGCCAGTTGATTATTCTAGTCATAGTCATTGTAGATTTGATTTGTCAAAAGTCAGCTAATTACCATTGATTCTGTCAACTTTTGACCAATCACATTCATAAGTTCTGTTCCGCTATATCGACTGTTTCTGTCCGTGCGTGGGTTCAAGTTCGAGTTTTAGAATCAAATATCTATTAAAATTCTTTACTCAAGCAAATTATTTGCAAAGCACATCAACATTATAGAATTTTTCTTTCTGCTATGTTCAAAACCGCTTTAAAAATGTCCCTGCTTTCTTTAAACTTTTCAACTAATGGTTAGTTTTTAAAAATCAGAATATGCTTTGGAAAAAATAATATATTTTTAGAATAAATACTCTGATTTATTTTCAGCTTTTAGGAATATATATAACGTGTTGGTTAACCAACGCTATGCATAATGTTGACGACGATATTTTAGAATATCACAGAGGCCAACCCATCTCACGAAGTCATTCCGAAACCCATAGTGCGGAATCGCCTGTGTAATACAGGTCATTTATTCCAAACCTAAAATAACGTAGTCACCTGTATATTACAGGTAACACAGTCCAAAAATTCCAGTATTCATATCGAAAAATTTTAAACACGGTATAAATTTTACATTTTTAATCCGGTAATCAAAATTGTTTATAAATTTTCAAAAATTTAATTGGCAAAATTAACATTGTCCAACATATACATTGCACATTTTCTTTGCAGATTCTAGGAATCTTTTTAACGTGTTGGTTGGCCAACGCGCTAAAATATGAAGACGATGAGGTTGTTAAAATTCACAATGGCCACGACTTACACACACACTCTGAAATATAGAAAAACGACGTTTACCCAACGATTAATTTTTGTTATTTTATTCTTGTACGAAATTCGAGTATAGGCTATGACCAAGTTTGAAAAGAATCAATGATGCACATACTTTTTAAAATTTAGTTTTTGCGCTGACTAATTTAGGTGTTGCTAAACTTTATATTATTGCAGGAAATCTTTTTTTTATTCAAAATATATTGACATAAGAATCTTGTTTCTTTTAAAACTTGGTTTTAATTGTGTTTTGTAGGTGTTTATACTTTTAAGTATAAGAGAAAGGTATTTTAAGAAAGGAAACTTAATTTTTAAGTTCCTTGTGTAGTCCATCCAAACCAAATGGTGTTCATCTTAAGATAATTTCATTAAGAACGCAATGATTTAAAAAATTTGATGTGATAATTTGTTAAATCATTGTCTAAATATTTTTGTAAATCATTTATTTTCACTTATTTCATCATAGGAAGCGTAGTTTTTAGCGGTCCCGATTCAGATGACTCTTGTTTCTTATCGTTAATTAGTTACCAATAAAGATTTAATTTCTTTCAACTCATGACAAGCAGCTAATAAGTTTAATATAAATATCCAAATTGTAAATGATAAAATTCATTTTAGAACTAATGGCTGGTATTAAGTATATCTAGACATAAATATTCATTATTCATATTTAAATAGATTTAAAGTTTTCAAAAAGGGTCCACCTGAATAAGGCTTAAGTACTGCTTGAAAAAGAATCTCGAAAAATTATTGTATTTTAGTTTTTAAATTTTGTGATTATACCACATAGATCTAGCCAAAATAAAGATAAAACTATTTCAAAATTTAAACGTGAAAATTCTGAGGCATTCTGGTGCCGAAGTACCAAAAAAAAATCAGAAAATGCGAGAAAGTCATTGATATTTTTGTAAAACGTTTTGTATATTAATGAGTATGAACAAAATCTGCCATTTCCATTATTATTGTAGTCTGTTTATATTGTTAAGTTACAGTTTTTTAACATCTTAACTAGGGTGCTAAAACTAGTATAAGAAGTTTTTGTACAAATTACTTAAGTACTTTAATGCTAAGCATTTAACTAATTCAAAAGCATTATTTTTTTGTTTTAATCACCTCTAGAGGCGTATTATTTTACCCCTTTCGGTTTAATACATTTTTAAAAAGAACACGCCTTTAGTGTTTGTTGTCACTAAATTGTTTTAAAATACTTAGAGTAAGATTGGATGTAAACATACCATTTGGCAATATTTAATTTTTTTTAGGTTAAGAGAAATATTGTAAATAAATATTGTTTTAAATAAAGATGCTATTACAAGAATATTATGGTGTTTTTCTACAATGAATATTAAGGGAAAAAGGAAGTAAGAAAGTTATAAAACAAATATTCATGTTGCTTCCTGAGGCAGAACTAGCTCAGGGTAACAGAATTTTTAGTTGTTATATTTTAATAAAACTTTCTTTACGTGGCAGTTTTTAAACAACTTCTCCGATAAATTACACTGGTTAACAAGATTTTTGTCCCAAGCGCAAAAATGTCTGATTTCAATATAATTTTGCATGCTGAAATCAATAATGTTTTCAGAATTTCTCCATCACCCTTAGTTTTTATGTTCCAGTATATGTGATTATTTACCTATAAAATGCACGCATAGGTCTGTACTATAAGAGTCATCTAACAAAAAACTTGTGTCAGGCATTGCTATTTTATTATTTGTGTATTGTAACAATAACTTGTTGTGACTAGAAATAACAAAGTGTGCTCTGTGTGTCACGCGGAACATGTCTTGGCTTGTTGAGACCTGCAAGCAGTTCCGAGTCCTACATAACATTTATTGTTGTTTTAGTTATCGGCTAGAGCTCGGTGAATGAACATATACGCAGACTTTTTTAACGTTTTGAAGAATGTGCTGTGGTGCATTTTAAGCTATTGTAGTGTAACTCACCTGTAAAAATGCCAAGAAATTGTGTAAACCACCCGAACTCTTTTTGCTACATCTGCGGTGAATTGACATTTAAATCTCAAAAACGGTCTTTCACGCCTCTCGTTAATAAATGCTATGAACAGTATTTCAAGTGTAAAGTCGGCGATCAAGACAAAAGCTGGGCTCCCCATATTTGCTGTGTTACGTGTGTCAGACTTCTTACAGCGTGGGCAAAAGGTAAACGACGACTTTTGCTATTCCCATGATTTGGAGGGAACCATCAGACCATATTACCGATTGCTATTTTTGTCTTACAAATATCAGTGGTATAACTTCTAAATCCAAACATACTGTTAAATATCCTCATATTCCATCTGCACTGAGACCAGTGCCGCACAGTCCGAAATTACCAGTGCCTGACCCCCCACAAAATATGACACCGAGCGACGATGAAACTGCCGATGACGAAGTAAACAACGAAAGTTTTTCAGCCGAAAATATTGATCTGGATCCAACATTTACACCAGATTCGTCTTCTTGTGCGCCGCATCTTCTAAGTCAAGAAGAACTTAACGACCTTGTCCGAAAAAGCAGCATGGTTTTCTTTCAAGCACATTTGCAACGGCGTCTTGGGAAATCGTAAATCCGAAAATTACGTAGAGAATGTTAACAATTTATTGGTCTCATATAAAGCCATGGGTTGCAACATGAGTCTAATAATACACTTTCTTCATTCACACTTGGACTTTTTTCCGAAAAACCTTGGAGCAGTAAGTGACGAACATGGCGAGCGATTTCACCAGGACATTCCGGACATGGAGAAGAGATACCAAGGCAAATGGAGCCCCGCTATGTTGGCAGACTATTGCTGGACGCTGAAGAGAGATGTTTCTGATGCAAAGTACAGTCGAATGTCATATATGACCACATTTTCTAAGTAAATATATCACTTTGTACTTTATTTTTTCATAACTTATACCCATATTATAATATATACGTTCACAAAAATTCATTGCTTTGTCACTTTAAAACCCTGCGTGATGGAAAAATTCTGAAAACATATATGAAATATGTTTAAAAAGTACTACCAAGTACACCCACTTCAGCTCGTGGGACAAAAAAAATCTTAAATTTTGTTGACCAGTGTTATTTATCTCAAAAATTACAGAACTTTAGTATGTTATTATAATATCCAAACACTAATACCTAACATTAATATCTGACGATATTTTGGAAAAATCTACGTTCCCCATGTTACCAAACTGGCGAGTCCACATTCTGAAGCATTGGATTTTTGATGTGAATACCGAAGTTTTATTTGTCAGCTGTGATCCTACCTAAAATCAACTACTGATTGAACTGAATAGAGTGTGAGAAGTTATGTATTTAAAAATTGAATGTTTGTAACTTTTATATTTGTCTGTTTTTATTTTTATTAATAAGGAACATCTGTTTATACTGTACTATTTGTCCTAATTTTAATTGCTATGCTTTACTATTTATTAATGTAATTTTATGGACAACCGTTGATGAAAAAAAAAATATCCATAAGAAATTAAAGAGGCTACGAATACATCTTTTCAAAATAAAATTAAGCGACAACTTTTTATATGGATGGTGTCAACAAAAAGATGATATCGTCAAATATATTCTTTGATTTTCCAGCTTTTATCAGTATTCGTTGCTGTTCAGCTCTATTCTCCAGAAAAAGATTCATACTCGGCAAGTACTGACATACCCTGGCCGACATAAAGCCATGCCATTGGGCGATACCTGACGGATGCACAATGCGTCAACTGAGTTCCAAGTGATATGAATCTTAGCTCACCCTTCCCTACTTTCAAATTCTAAATAAAATAACTGTATTCATAAAATATTTACATCCTGTATATTAATTTATTATTGCAAATTTTGTTTTCTCTAGACAAGTCAATGTCAAAGCAACTTATTGTTTTAATGACCTTTAAAAATACTATCTTTTCTTTTCGTTTTTAATATTTAAATACCCAAGCAAGATATTTGTAGAATAACCTCTGTTGTAGTCCAAGACGTATAACGACTTCTTGCAATAAAGATGATGTTCTTTTATTTCCATACATATACATATATTATTAAAAGTTTATTCGCATCATAGTTTATTTTTAGACGTTATGTATGTGTTTATTTATCTCCACATTTTGTTAATTTACAAATTGGTCAATATCGTCTATTGGTGTAGGTTGAGGTAGTACGTTTGCAGTAAAACATACATTCAGAGTCATTGTCAGTGCCATTAATAGATACTTACACTGTCTGATAAACGAGTAATTACCAGAATTAGTAGAAATCAATGGAATTTCAATGTCTATAGAAGAACGGACAGGACGTCTTGAATATAAAAATCGATGTGACTTTATTAAGCGTTTCGTTTCGGTTTACCCCGATCGCTAACGCCGCATTTGTGGAATTGCGAGTAAACCTCGTCTCCAAAAATAGGTTGTCAGTTTTTATCAATGTTCCGTTAATCTTTAGCTTTCTAAATTCAAAGCTTAAGAAGGTATTTACATTTTAACAACTTCGTGCTTTAACCATCAGATTGAAAAATGTTTTTCGGGGTGCAGACAAGATTAAAATTGAAAACGTTTTATGTTTCCGCTGGGAATCGAACCCAGAACCTCTCGATTACTCGATTAAGCCTCAAGCGTGCTGCCAATTGCGCTACGGAGGACCTGATATTCTCTCACCAACGTCGAGCATTTCATTTCAATTTTAATCTTTTCTGCACGCCGACCAACATTTTTCAATTTAATGGTTATTTACGATATAAGTGTTGTAAAGATTCATATTACAACACGAGATATTAAAGTTGTCAAACGAGGCGTCAGCCGAGTTTAATAAAACATCGAGTGTAGTAATATGAATTTACAACAAGAATACTGTACAAAATGTTATCTACTTTCATCTATCTTATCTACTCTCAGTCTCATCTATGAATAAAAATATTTGGCAAAATGCATTTTTAAAAATAAAAATGCACCTGCTATTAAGTTTACTAATCAAGTTTTTTATGTTACCTTTCGCATAGTTACTGTTTCGCATGGTTACTGTCGAAACTTTGTCAAACAAATTCGAAAATATAAAAAGCGTTTTTCAAAATAAGCGATTTTGATGGAAGTTTACCCTCTGATATAGAATCAGCGGTAAACGAAGCGATCTCAAGTTTAGTTCCGACAAAATCCAAGGCGCGGTATGAGTTGAAGTACCACAAGTTTGAAGATTGGTACAAAGCTAACAAAATAAAGGAGGTGTCTGAGAAAATCCTTTTGGGTTATTTATCCGTAAAGCAACGCTCCCAGAAACCATCTACACTATGGACTCACTACTCAATGTTGAGAACTATGATTTCAGTCAAGAAAAATCAAGATATAAGCAGATGTTCTCAACTAATCGCATTTTTGAAAAGAAGTTTAGAGGGTTACAAGGCCAAAAAGTCCAAAGTTTACACAAAGAAAGACGTATGTAAGTTTTTTAGTACTGCAGATGATGAAACATATTTACTTATGAAAGTTAATAAATCATTCTTCTAAAAAAAATGGATTTATTTAACAGCAAAATTTTAATAAAACCGGTTTCTTTTCCATTACAGCACTAGTGCTGTAAAGGCATCTATTACAGCTCTAGTTCTGTAATAGATGCCCTTACAAAACGATTTACAGAACTGTAAAATTCATATTACTAAATGAAAGTAGACAAATATATTTACAGACACCAATATATCTATATTTTAAGTATCAGAATTAGTAGTTTTTTTTTTTGAAACCATTTATACCCTGCTTTACATTGTCATCAGGAAAATTTTACCGCTAAACCGCCACTAAAACTTGCTTACTGAAAAACACATTCTAGGGTCTTGATCTATGTCCCAGTTTGTAAACATTCCGATTCTCTATTTTTAGAATATGGAAGCCTCAATCTGACACATATGAATAATGTTATTTTATTTGAGCTTTATGACGTAACAACGTGATGTATAAGCTCTGATATCATAATAATAAGACCATGTCACCACATTAAGGCTGATAATTTTTTCTTCTGCGAATTTAAGTGATGGAGAAATGACAGCCAAGTAATAGAGCCATTAGATGTTATGAAAAATGGGTGCAATAATAATGTGTTATAAAGGGTCAGATAAGTATATTTTTTATTTGAATGGTAATGGCTTTTACTTGGAACTTAATTATACACTTAATAAAAGACGAAGTATTTGTTAAATTCCCTTTTATTTAACAAACTTTTTTGAACGTTAATTACTAGAGGCAAGATAAATTATCTTTGAATAAGAGAATTTCTATTGTCACAAGAGCAGTGGCGTATTTAGGGGGAGGGTGGGCGGGCTGCAGCCACTCCCCCCCCCCCCCGAGCGTCGGAGCCAATGCAATAAAGTATTTGCACAATAAACCAAAAAACAATTAATTTAAACATTTTTTATGGAAGAAGTCTGATAATTTATAATATAAAAAATAGTGCGGGAAGAAACGAGATTGCTTTAATATGAATATACAAAACGTCACTTAAGAAGGTGTATTTCAAAACCTAAGTATTTGCACCAAAAACTGCTCTTAGATTTATGTTCCTAACATACACGATTTCTGAAAAAATCATGAATTTTGGCGTGGTGAACGATATTTACTTTATTTTTAATCAAACCAATATTAAAATTTTGAATTGACAACAATATTAATATTTTTCACAAATATAAAAAGTTTTTTACTAAAGAGCCAGCTAGGAACATCAAAAAAAAAAGTAAAAAAAAACATTTACAAAAACAAATTTAATCCAACCATGCAGAAGGGGAAAGGTAATAATTTAATTTTCGAGATTTGATAGTAGTGAGGTGAATTTTAAACGAACTTTGGGCGTGGCCCCGAAAATTTTCCGCCTTCTTCACTGGGTACAATATCATGAAATACACGTAGTTCCGACTGTCCCTCTCTCCTGGCTTAGATTGCAAAGGTCTTGTAGAAAATGTTTAGTGTTTAAACGTTTTCCTTCTAAAGGTCCTGTTTTATATAGAGATTAAGGTTTCGGACGCATATCGTTTTAGTTATTGATTTATGATGCAATTTTATAGGAAAACGAATAAAATGAATAATATTTTATAGTATTTTCTATTATATACTTGTCTGTTCCGTTTTCCCTTTTTTAAAGCAATTTTAAATCAACAAAAATATAACCCAATGCAATAAAATATTTTTACAACAAAAACAAAAAACTATTAGGTAGGTATTTATTTTTAAAGAAAAAATTTTAATTAAAACATTTTTTATTGAAAAAGTGTGATGATTTATAATAAGAAAAAATAGTGCGGGAAGAATCGAAAATGTTTTATTACGAATATACGAAACCGCACATTAGAAGGAGTATTTCATGACCTAAGCATTTGCACCTAAAACTGCTCTTAGATCCACGTCTCTAAAATACATGATTTCTGAAAAAATCATCAATTTTGGCGTGGAGAGCGATATTTATTTTATTTTTAATTATGAAAAACCGAGCCCGAAAAACGCGTGTTAGAGTCATACATACGTCTTATGTTAAAATTTTGGATTGACACCAATATTCATATTTTTTACAAATATAAAAAATGTTTTTTTTTATAAAGAGCCAGCTAGGAAAATAAAAAAAAAAGTAAAAAAAAAATTTACAAAAACACCCGACTGTCCCTTTCTCCAGAAAAAAAATGTCCTACTTACGCTTATTCAGCCCCCCCCCCCCCCCCAAGCATATTTTCTGGCTACGCCGCTGCAAGCACTGATTACTTTGAGTCAAAAGCGCCTCTTTTTCAGTGTAGCTATTATTTTTCTCTTATAAATAAAATCATTTTCCTTTCACCCCCAGTACTTTGACCTAAATGTTATTGTAATAGACATTGTAAAAAAAGGAAGTTTATATTATCTAGTCGTAGTCACATATGTGTACGCGTCGTAAATTATCAAATACTTTATCCATGAAACCAGCTAGAAGTCAAATGTGTTTTGGGACAAAAAATGAGTTTTGTCAATTGACCTTTAGAATTACATTCTGATTGGGGCAGGAGAATACCCTTACTTTTTAAATTTGGACCATTGGAGAGTCCAAATTTTAGCCCGGTCAGATTCACTTGAAACGCAAAGCTTATTTTATTTTTTAAGTTTACCTATTTATTCTCTCTATATCTATATTCTTTGATACTCAAATAGGTATCCCTCACGCAAAATAATCTAGTTGATTTTAGTGCCACAACATAAATTTAAGGGCTGCTATAGCAACAAAAATGTTTTGACACCCCCCAAGCCAATTGAAAGCGGGGAAAATTATATGTGGAACCGTTAATGATGTGTGTTCGTTGGAATTTTCTTTCCCCACAACCGACACCAGTATTTGGGAATTTTCGGTGCGGGGTTGCCGAATGTTTGTTTGTTTTTCGAGCTGCCCTTAGTAAGGTTGGAAAATTCAAAATAATTGTTACGATAATAATGCGTTGTATTTCTAGTAGGAAAAGCTGAACATTCCCGGACGACCGTAAAGATGGTATGTCGACTGGCCATACTGAGTCCAGGAATGTGACTTCTTCGACTAGATATAAATACTATTTTTCCGTAAATGATTAAATGGACATAAATTATTAGAATCAAAATTTTGATTTAAACATTATTAAATTTAAAGTAGTAGAGTTTAGTGTCCGTGTAAGTAAATAGAAGGAAAGTTTTAGCGGCAGGCAGACAAGGTAGTGTATCTATCTTTTGCATTAAAGTATACAGGGACGCCACAGGTAATAGGTTCCCTGAGGCACAGGTAGACAATTACAGGCTGTTTCGTGCTTGTTAGGACTCATCAGAAAGCCATAACCAGTATGCAACTCCCAGTACAGCGAAAATATGCTTTCAAGACCTATTTAAGAATAGAAATGTGATGAAAACCTACTATCGCCATCTGTAGGAATCAACTCAATGCAAGGATAGCCATCAAACGTGAAAACATAGAACTAAATAAACCAAGTATGGTGGCCAACAAACACCAGTATAGGAAACACACCGTACTTGGTTTATTATAAAATTTATTTATTCAAGTTCAGTTCACGACGTCAATGTGTTTATTGTTTGAAATATCTTTAGGTTACTGTCTAAACATAAATTTTGTACCACAAAAACTTTTTAAGCATTGCTTTCAAAACTCTTTTTGACTACTACTCTACTCTCGTTTATTGTTATTTTACAACTTCTGAATTTTATACAAGCTTTTAGGGTTAAGCCCTGATGATGGCCTTAAGTAAATAAGGCCGAAAGCGCTTGGCTTCAGTAAATAAACAGTTACACACTGAAATACGTTTTTCCTTTCTTCAGAACACAGTGTACAACCAACTCCACACATTTACTTTCTATTATTAAATTTATTCACAAATAAAGGATGAAAATTGACGGATTAAAGTTTACAAGTCGCTGTACAGAAATAATATTTCTTTACAGTACAATAATAAATATTTCCTAACAGTTATTTTCCGTTGGCAAACAATAAAGTGCAAGGAAATATTGATTTTTTTTCAGAAATGTTATCAAAAATGTCCATATTTCCAAACTCTTTTTGCATGAAATTGCTAACTTTGGAGAAGAATTTAGAAATATTGGTCAAATGCTCTTCGGAGTAATGGCGCATTCGCCTTTTTATTTTTTTATCAGTATTTAGATTCTTTTTTATTTTAACCAAAAATACGAAAGAGCGAATGCGTGAATGTAGTGTATTTATTTTCAACTGGCACCGATAGCAAACAATAACCTAATCACAAAACGCTGCATTCAGCTTCCGCAATTTGAATAAACACGTTTTCATATTTTATATTATACAGCATGTTGTGCAAAAAAAGCTATCGGTCGAGCATTTATGGTTATGTCATTGTTTACTATCAGTCAGTGTTTCAAACTTAGCAGTTTTCCCGCTAGATCTAGCGGTTTGTTCACAATTTAGCCGGTAAGATCATTAAAAACCTGCTTTTTTTAGTGTTTTTTTTTAGAAGTAAATTTTGATAGGAGGGAAGATTCAGTAGCGCCGGACGATCAGTTATTTAGAACTCACTTTTAATCGGAGAATGAAGACGTGGTGGCGCCGGAGGACCGTTTTTTTTTCAGGAGTCACTTTTGATCGGAGGAGCGCTGGAGAACCAATTTTTTAGAAAATATTTTTGGCGGATTCTAGCGTCTTTAAAATAACAATCCAGAGGGAATTCGACGTGGACTGTTGGCAACACTCCTATCGATGTCAGGATAACTTACCCCTGCAACAATAAATTCTGGCGCCTACGGGAAGTCTCTAACTACTTTTCAATCATCCCGGCAACACCGCCCATTTTTTCCAGCTTATAGTTCAACCCGCGTAAAAATTTTATTTGAAATGTTTTAGTTCCTAACAAACATGCGAATGGACACTAAATAGAAAAATAAGCGGCCTTCCTCACCTAAAGTAATTTCAGATCATCAATTTGAGTGATTTTGATTAGTTGTAAAAATGGAGTCGTGCGGCATGAGCTTTATTAAGTATCTTTTATTTGTTTTTAATTTGGTTTTTGCGGTAAGTAAATATTTTTTAAAAATTCATTTTATTATTTTGTTAATTTAATTCAGAGCTTTTAAACCCTGCGTACTAACGCAGAGTCTTATCCTGAAATTTGTTGACATGGCCGCAAAACATAAAAAACATCCCAACAACGCCTTTCCCAAGTCCTTTTGATCTGGAACCTTTTCACGTAGAGAATTGAAATTTGGCATGTTATAAATATTTATGATACCACATTAGTGCACTGGTGGACTGCGTTTTTTAATAATATAAATTTAAATTCCGAAAAATGTGATATTATAAATTACGCTACTATGAAACCCCGTATCCCCTCCGTTTTAATTACAGCTTTGTGATTGGTAATTAATGTTCGCATAACAGCGCAGTTCCGTTCGTGTCAACTAAAAAAAAACATTCAAATATCTGTATAATATTTTTTGTCAGTCTTTTAGTTTTCGAAATATTTAAGAAAATATGATTTTCAAAAAACCGCCAATATCTCAATTTACAAAATAAAGATTCAAATAAAAAAACATTTCTTTTCAAAGTCCCCACAAAAAAGGTTCTATTCACTTTTTATGTAATATTTTAACTAACCGAGATATTTGCCAAGATATTCCATAAATTCGATATTTTTGAAAGTTTTTTACAAAATTTATAAATGCCATTTCCTTCACTGTTATTACTTTATATAACTTATTTATTTTCCGAAATTTTATTCCCAATGCATATAATCAAAGAATTGTATTTTTCAAAAATCTACAACATTCTCCTGAACACATTTTTTGTCACTCTATTGTATAATTGGAAGCGCAATTGGAAATATAACGATTTTTGGAATTAATTTTTTTTAATTGACACTAACGGTACTGAGCTGTAATGGATACTTGTATCTAACCTAAAGCTGTAATCAACACTCTTTCGCATTCTTCATCCTTGAAAACGTGGGTTTAAATACTATAACAATTTTTAGAAATTATTATTTTGTTAATGACACGAACGGCACTGAGCTGTAGCTTCGTTCATAGCGTCGTATTTTAGAAACATCAATTTTAAAATCAGCAGATTTTACACAGCTTAATGTTTTAGCCATCACCCTGTATTAAAAGACATAAAGTGAAGTCACACACATTGTAGACTGCAGTGGGTAGCCGGAAAATATGCTCGGGGGGGGGGGGGGGGGGGGGGCTCAGTGGGCGTAAATAGGACATTTTTTTTGTGGAGAGAGGGACAGTCGGGACTACATGTATTTCATGATATTGTACCTAGGGAAGAAGGCGGAAAAGCGCCACAGGCGAAAAATTTTCGGGACCATGCCCAAAGTTCGTTTAAAATTCACCTAACTACTATCAAATTTCGAAAATTAAATTATTACCTCTCCCCCCTCTGCATGATTGGATTAAATTTGTTTTTGTAAATGTTTTTTTTTTCACTTTTTTTTGATATTCCTATTCTTTATTAAAAAAAGACATTTTTTATTGGTATCAAACCAAAATTTTAACATAAGACTCATAACCAGCGTTTTTCGGGCTGGGTTTTTCATGATTCAAAATAAAGCAAATATCGCTCACTACGCCAAAATTGATGATTTTTTCAGAAATCATGTATTTTAGGAGCGTAGATCTAAGAGCAGTTTTTGGTGCAAATGCTTAGGTTTTAAAATACTTTTTCTTAAGTGCCGTTTTGTATATTCATAATAAAGCATGCTCGTTTCTTCCCGCACTATTTTTTTTATTGTAAATTATCACATTTCTGCCATAAAAAATGTTTCAATTAAAATGTTTACTTTAATTTTTCTCTTTAATAATAAATACCTAATTGTTTTTTGTTTTTGTTGTAAAAGTATTTTATTGCATTAGGTTATAGTTTGATTTAAAATAGCTTTAAAAAAAGGGAAAACGGAACAGACAAGTATAATAGAAAAATACTATAAAATATTATTATTTTTACTCGTTTTCCTTTAAAATTGCCTCATAAATCAATAACTAAAACGATATGCGTCCGAAACCTTAATCTCTATATAAAACAGGACTTTTAGAAGGAAACATTTTTTGTAAAAAGTATTCCCAATAAATACTGGCATAAAGATTTGATAGTTCCCAGACGATTTATAACAACCATTATCCGACTAAAATTGGGCCATGCTTGTTACCCAGCCCACCTAAATAAAATACGTATTGTTCCCTCTGACAAATGCGATTTGTGCGATATAAAATGTGATTTAGACCACTTATTCTTGGAGTGTAAAAAGTATGACAATGATGTTAATAGCCTATTTGAACAATTAATTCAAGAATGTAAAGTCGAGTGCCCATTTAATATCCTAAATCTCTTATCCCTCGAAAATGTAAAAATTTATAATGTACTGGTAAGCTACTTATATAAAACCAATTTAAAACTGTAAGTTCTACCTATCCTAGTATTTCCCTTTTTTTTAGTGGTCTTCATTCCTTGTATGTCTTAAAAGAAAGTCGCCCTGACAGACCCCAGTGGCGTGAAGCGTGTATCCCTGTTTGATTGTTTATTAAAAAAAAAGGTGTCTTTTACTTCTCTACTTTGTGACTGGCTGTATGGCTAATTAGCCAAATGCCACATAAAAAAGAAAGAAAAAAATAAGGATACATTTAAAAACTAAACGTTTCCTACAAGACCTTTGTAATCTAAGCTAAGAATACATTATTTAAAAATTTAAGGTAAGAGTCCTAAAGGAAGACGAAAAATTAGGTTGCAATTAGACTTTTAGACCCGAGCGCCTAGGCGAGGGAACTTCAGCCCGGCAGCCCCCCCTAAATACGCCACTCGTTGACAGCCTACCCAACAAACTGAAAATGGACCGGACTGATTTTTGATTGATGAAAATATGAGTTTTTGAAAAATTCAATCCTTGAAATTGAAATCAAATCCTTTTTTAGTTATTCCATAATAATTAATGATGCAGTTTATATTTCTTTCTTTTAAAAAATGTATCGATATGCTAAAAAAGGGATTTTTGGGGCGTAGCACCCAAAGGGTACAATATGCAGTATAATTCGGTATACTTATAGTGAAAGTGAGCAGCTTTTTAACTTGGACATGGACGTTCTGACGTAATTATAGCATATAAATACCTATAAGGTCAACGCACTTTTTATTTAAATTGATGGCTTGATGGGCTTATATTAATTAATTACGTTGTTTTGTGTTTTAGTCCAAAAGGAAAAACAGCTCAATAATATAACCTTGTGCGTTGATACTTAAGTATAATACATGGAAAATTTTAGAGGTCTATTGAAACTTTAGTGTTTCTATATATTTTCTATGAACACATAAATTAATCATAAATCAATAATAACTTACAACACTTAAATAATTTGTAATAACTTTTACACCACTTGGAATCAATAAACGTTATAATATTATATCTAATTAGGTGGATTCGAAAATTTACCATGTTAAATTTTGGGTTCATTTGAAGTGAATTACAAAAAAACTTAACAAACCATCATAACATAAACATAACCATCTGAATTCATTTCTTAAACCATCGTATTTGGTAAGATTTATGACAAGGGGTCTACAGATATTATAAATCTAATAGTATTTATCTATTTTATACAGATTGTTCATAAGAAAGTTTCAGAAACGACACATTTTAAAATAATTTTCCTTAAGTTTTTCAATATATTATATTTTATTGTATATATTATTTGACTGTTTAATGTAAAATTCATGAACAATTTTTTTTGTACTACATGCCTATAAATTATTTATAGGGGGGGGGGGGGGGTAGGAAGATTTTATACGAGTACTGTATCAATGGCAATGTGTGTTCGGCAAAGTTATGTCATTATCTAATGCCTTAGATAGTTGAAATTTGGCATGGAAGTTAATATTACAACCCTAAAGTAGGAAAAAATTCGAAAACTACCCAATTTCTAATTATTTGGTAAAATCTGTCAAACTGTAAAATATTAGAGTACTTTCCTCTAAAGCCCATTTCGAGTGTCCGAGAGTGTTCCTCGGATACCAGAAGACTTTCATCGGATTTGCTGGGTATATTATTTTGATTTGGAGATACGCAAAATATCAAAGCAAAATAAATTTTGTAAATTTAGAAATATATTTTTTTTATCACTGTATAACCATGTTCATTAAAATGTGGTTCACCGGCGGTTCTGTAGCAAAAATCTGGGAGGGGTAATGATAAGTCATGTTGACGAAAATATTTTTTTTCAAGGTTTGCTTTTAATTTTCCTTTAGCAACTACCAAGGGCGGTTTTAGGGAAAGACTGGGGGGGTAATTAAGAAAATCACATCATACTTATCTTTTAAAAAAAAATGGATTCTTAATTTGCATATATAGGAATTTCGTAAATCGTAAAAATATATTATAATATATTATATATACATTTTTGATGAAAATGAATCATTTCTTTTTGATAAACTGTATGGGGAGGTACTTTTATGGAAAAAAAAATGGAAAAAGAATTTGTCCGATTTACCAGATGGACTTGCAGCTCCTTTTTGTTTGTTCTATAAATTTATTACTTTAAGTAGAAAGTAAGTTTTTTGTATTTGTTTTTTTTTTGTCATGTTGAGTTATCATTAAACCAAAAATACATTTTATATTTTTTGAACCTCTTTTTTCTTTGTTCCATACTATTGTACCTATATTTTTGTAGTCTGGGGGGGGGGGGGGGAGAATTACACCCCCCCCCCCCCCCCACAGAACCGCCGGTGATGTGGTTAAGTGATAACTTTTCTATTGGTAAATAAAAAACAGACGACAATGACAAATGAGGACCTCAATCAATATTATTTTGTTTATTTCAAATAGATCATAAAAATGTAATTCGTGTAAATCTAAAGGACAATATTATCATATGTATTCACAAAATGGCTTGTTTTTGTTACAAGTTTCATGAAAAGAAAATCATTAAATATACAGACATTGTTATAATATCTAATAAAATTAACAACGACTGCAATGCAACTGCAACATATAAATATTGATTTCAACTGATGGTTGCATGATAGATTTTTATCAGGATAGTTAGACGAACCTAAAACAAAAAATTATGTCAACGTAAAACGCAATTTTTTTTATTTATTGGGTTTGTTGATTGTGAAAAGATCTTGTCACATTTAACAGATCAATGAATCCTGTTTAATGCAAACAGAATATTTGTGATAACAAAGTAAACAGGGCCAGTACCTATAACACTTTCTGCAAATATTCACTGCTACACTTACGCAGCAAATTATGCATTTTTAAAATGAATAGGACTAGTCGAACTTTTTAATTCACTCTTTAGGACTAAGGGCCAGTACATTTGTTAGTTGGTTCATAATTAAAAAATCCTTCTCGTCTTATTTTTTTTTAACAAGAAAATGTAGCTTTTGATAAAAAAAAATTACAGGCATATTCACTAAAGGGATCTAAATTTAAAACCGTCCTAAATTGACAGTCCTAAGTTTACAATAACAAGTATTAGAATAAGTCAAGTTTTGTATTGTAGGTATATATTTTTATCTACTTTCATTTAGTAATATGAATTTTACAGTTCTCTAAATCGTTTTGTAAGGGCATCTATTACAGCATCATTCTTCTAAAAGCATTACAGCACTAGTGCTGTAATAGATGCCCTTACAGCACTAGTGTTGTAATGGAAAGAAACCGGGTTTATTAAAATTTTGCTCTTAAATAAAACCACACTTTTTAGAAGAATGATTTATTATTAACAATTATAAAATTAATTACCAAATATTAATTAAAATATATATTGATTTTTCTTGACTGAAATCATAGTTTCAACATTGAGTATTGAGTCCATAGTGTAGATGGTTTCTGGGAGCGTTGCTTTACGGAAAAATAACCCAAAAGGATTTTCTCAGACACCTCCTTTATTTTGTTAGCTTTGCACCAATCTTCAAACTTCTGATACCCCAACTCATACCGCACCTTGAATTTTGTCGGAACTAAACTTGAGATCGCTTCGTTTGCCGCTGCTTCTATATCAGAGGGTAAACTTCCATCAGAATCGCTCATTTTGAAAAACGCTTTTTATATTTTTGAATTTGTTTGACAAAGTTTCGACAGTAACCATGCGAAACAGTAACTATGCGAAAGGTAACATAAAAAACTTGATTAGTAAACTTAATAACAGGTGCACTTTTACAGGTGCATTTCTATTTTTAAAAATGCCTTTTGCCAAATATTTTTTTTCATAGATGAAAGTAGATAAAATTTTGTACAATATTCTTTTTGTAAATTCATATTACTCGATGTTTTATTAAACCCGGCTGACGCCTCGTTTGACAACTTTAACATCTCGTGTTGTAATATGAATCTTTACAACACTTATATCGTAAATAACTATTTTAGGATTTTTCTTTAAATTTGTAAAGAAAAAAGTATTTTGGTGGTTCTTTAATAGAACTAAAAATGTATTTGTAACAACATCCCGATCAAATTATTTATCGGTAAAACGATTTAATTACAGAAAATCATGTATACTTTTGCAGTATAATAGATTTTTAAAAGCCCTAAAACTTTTTTATTTAAGATCAAACAGTAGTCGATGAGTCATCACGAACAAAATGTGCATTTCCACCATATCGCGCATATTGTACCTCTGTGGCTGGCGATGGCAATAAAATATCTTTTTTTATATACAAAATATTATAAAAACTAATTTCACGAGATTTTAAGATAATATCGGGGCATCGCTTGTAATTTTAATGGAAAATAAGAAATTAACATGAAAAGCCACAATATTTCTATTTTTATTTTCTGCATGGCCGATGATATACTTTGAACCTATATAATAAAAACTTTAAAGTAAATATACTTTAAAGTTAGTGTAAGTGTTAGTGTGTAGTTAATGTAAAAAAAAAGAAATTGAAAATATTCCATTTCTTTTTTTTTAAAGAAAATAAGGCATTATCCGCCAAACTAAAAGCTCTTGTAAACCTCTAGTTAAATTCTTGTATTAAATTTTCAATTAGAGAAGCCAGTAAACTATGCCACGTTTCACACTGGCATGGAAGGCTCTTTAAGAAATAATTGATCGTTTCCATACATAAATGCGACCCTGTATATGTTGAAAGTTTTAATAACAACTAAACATCAAATAACAGTTCATGGAATCTATTAAATAGATATTCCGTTAAGTACACAAAAAAAAGTTAAAAAGGCTTTCCTAACAATACCATTATTACCATTTTATTGATTTTATTTTGTTCTTTTTAAATTGAAAGATAATTTATTATTTCTACGACGGCAATTTGAGGTTGGCTATTCAACCTCGATTTATTGAAACTTTTCTTTGATATTTTGACAAGGTAATGAGAAAATTTGACTAAATTGTTCTTGGAAAGTTACATAGTCAATAAACCTAAACGTAGGTATCAATAAGTCAATTTCGAAAGGTCAAAAAGACTGTTAATTTATTGAAATCCTTATGTTGAAACTTAAAAACAACAACGCATAACATTTCTAATTAAAAAAGTTCGCACTTGATAAAGAGATATGTCAATCAAGGAAAAAACTGAAGGCCAGATTGACTAGGGTTCTAAGCATAGCCTTCTCGCTATAAAAAGAGTGACTTTCTCCTAAGAAAAGTCGCTAGCTAGTATAATGGGGGGGGGGGGGATGCCCACCAGCCTCACCCTATGGTCTTTCTCACTCCTCATCAAAACCTAGAAACCCAAGAACACTTTTAGTATAATTAATAATAATAATGTGTCACTTCAACTGTACCCACAGTACGAGCGGGTTTCGAAAACTTCTTGACTAGTTTTTGAGATATAGCCTTTTAAAGTTGGCAATTTCTTACTTTGAGATTTTCTTCGTTTTCTGGACTTTTCACTTGTTTCTTAAAAACTATAAACTTTTTATTTTTCTTTATTGGTGGAAAAGTAGGCCTTAAGTTTTCTTGCACTTATATAGAAATAAAATATGTACAGGATGTTCAATAATTTATAGGCGGATTAAATAATTAATAACAATTAAAAATTATGAAAATTCAAAAAAAAATTATTAGGGTACCCATTTTTTGAATTTGGAAAACCAACGGCTAGATTTTGTTCATATTTGATTATCTTGTATAGGTATAGGTTCATGCAGAGTATATTGCCTGGTATTTTGTTTAAAAAAAATTTGAATTCACCTGAAAATGAAATAAACAACTTTAAAATGTTATATGATTCATTTAATTATTATCCAATCTAAAACATTTTTTTTAACACATTCCAATTTTAGATATACAGGGTGATCCAGTTATAATAAATTACACAAGTGAAAACTTTTAAAAATATTACTTTAAAGGACCATAACTTAAAAACTAGTCAATACTAAAAATTCAAAAAAATTCGCCGAAAGCCATTTACCATAAGCTTTGTGAGGGGTACTTTGAAATCCTCATATTTTCAAAAAATATGTCCCAAAATAAAATATTTTTGTTTTAAATTAAAAAACACCTTTTAGATTTCTGGCCTGGGAATCATCGTGGCAGGTGGTATAGTCCTAAGCGACGTCTCGGACTTTCAGCACTTCACAGACAGCGATCTTCTGGGACCTCCGGTGGTTCTGATCGTAGCAGGATCGATAGTGTTCATTATAGCGTTCCTGGGATGTTTCGGTGCTATAAGGGAGTCGTATAATTTACTTCTGGCGGTAAGTAGAAGAATTTCCGTACAAATGAGAACAACTTTTTATTTAATATCTATGAAAAGAGTTTTGTTTTCCTTCCTTCATCATCCCCAAACGCATTTTATCAGTGTTAAAGGTGCAGTTACGTTGTCGAACATTGACCAGATGTCGCTACACGTAATACTTCACCGGTTGGGTTTTTATTTAATAGTTTAGCATTTTTTATAAGTAATTGTATAGTAGAAAAAAGTACTAGCAGTAGAAATGCTCAATTCAAACACTAAGCATTTTACTATACAGGGTGATTCCTAAGTTGATACTTTTTTTTAGCTGTGTATAAGAGGCATTAAAATAAACAACTTTTTCAAATACCTTTTTTCAAAAAACTTAAAAATAGCCGAGTTGCAGAAGTAAAAAATGCCGGCCTGGTAATCAAAACGTAGCCCTTTACTTTATATTGTTTTTGTCCGTTTTTTGTATTGTTAGTCATGCATTTTACGGATCGGTCGTCAGTTATTTATTTTGGCAATTCGCTGCGCGGTGTGGTTTTCTGAAGCAAATTAATAAAAATTTGAAAACAATGAACTAATTATGGTTGTAATCTATTGTAAGTGTCGTAAAAGTGCGGATGTTTCTTCTCTACACCCAGCAGTTTTCCTAATGTTATTCAACGGGCAAGTTAGGTAGAACGGTATTTGATTTGTAGTATAATAAACGAATGTCAGTACTTTATTTTTGGGTTTTTTGAAAAAAGGTATTTGAAACTGTTGTTTATTTTAATGCCTTCTATACGCAGCTGATGAAAAAGAAGTTACAACTAAGGAATCACCCTGTATAACACTTCTACTTTTTGACAACATAAATAGGTATGGTGGAGTTATTTAATAATAATTTGATATCCTTATTCGACAGCCACGCACCTTTAAAAACGTCACGGTTTACTAAGGCTCCTGCACCGTGGTTGACAGACAACCTTAAGCTTATGATGAAGCTAAGAAATAGGGCACTCTCAAAATATAAAAGAGTAAAAACTGACGCCTCCTGGGCGGAATATAAAGATTTGAGAAACTTTGTTACTCAGGCGGTAAGAAACGAAAAGAAGGCGTATCTTCGCCATAGGTTTGAGATCGACCCAAAAGGGTTTTGGAGAACAATAAAGCATCTTAACATAAATAATACAGCCAATAAACCTTGTGAAAACATGGGAAATCCCTCTGATCTTAATAAACATTTTATTGATAGTGTTCCCAAAATAAATTTAATAAACAATACCTTTATTCATGACAATTACTGTGGCAAGCATCGACATAATTTTGGCGAAGAGTTCAAGTTTGATGAAGTTACTGAAGACGTTGTAGAAAAAGTAATTTTAAACATAAAAACTAATGCAAGAGGCTGCGATGGCATAGACCTTAAAATGTTGTCTTACATTACGCCCTATTTAACAAAGTACATCACTTTCATAATAAACAGTTGCTTACAGTCGTCAGTGTTCCCAGCAGCCTGGAAAAGTGCAAACATTATCCCGATACCCAAGGTTGCTTCTCCTGAGAATATTTCTCAGTACCGCCCCATCAGTATATTGCCTACAATGTCCAAAATTCTCGAAAGGGTAATACATGATCAGGTGAGTAAATATGTTACTGTCAACAATATTTTGCCCTCGACACAGTCTGGATTTCGTCCCCAACATAGCACTTCAACAGCTCTATTACATGTTTCTGATGACATCTATAGAGCTTGCGACGTTGGAAAAAATACCGCTCTAATTCTCTTGGACTATAGTAAGGCATTCGATACTTTGGACCACTCTACTTTGTGTACAAAGTTGAAGTACTTCGGTTTTAGTGATGGAACCGTTCAATTTTTTCATAATTATTTATCGGGTAGGCAGCAGCGGGTTTGCGTTGGATCTAGCTTCTCGGAGTATCTGCCTGTGGATAGAGGGGTACCTCAGGAGAGCATATTGGGTCCACTCCTTTTTTCATTATATACTTCTGATTTCAGTGGTTTTTTAAAATCATGTCTTACTCATCAGTACGCCGATGACTTCCAGATATATTATTCTTTTTACTGCGCAGATATGATTCCGTCATTAGATAACATAAATAATGACCTTGAAATAATTTATAATATCTCAAGCGCCCATTCGCTCTTGTTAAATGGTTCAAAATCTAAGCTCTTGCTTTTTGGTAAGGATAGCGAGCAGTTGACCACTAAAGATGTTTTTAATGTAAATATTAATAATATACCACTTCTTCCTTCTGAGAGTTCCAAAAATTTGGGTCTCGTTCTTGATACAAAGTTGAGATTTGAAAGCCATGTATCTGAATTGGTAAAAAAATCTTATTATAAACTAAAAGTTCTATATATGCATAAAGATGCTCTAACTACTGAAATCAAATTAAGACTATGCGATTCACTTATTTTATCTCTCTTGTCATATTGTGATGTTGTTTACTGGCCTGCATTGACTGTTAGGGAAAAGAATACCCTACAAAAATTACAAAATGCTTGCTTAAAGTTCTCGTACAATTTTCGAAAATATGATCATGTGACTCCACTATTTGATGCTTCAGGGTGGCTGAATTTAGAAAAGCGATTTTCTTTGCATTTAGCCACTTTGGTGCACAAAATTGTTTTAACTAATAATCCAGAATATCTCTTTAAAAAACTAATTCGTGGGAGTGGTATCCACGATAGATTTACACGTCACTGCCAAAGATTCAGTATTCCAAAGCACAGAACCGCACAGTTCCAGCGTTCTTTTACTTATAATGCCGTAAAAATTTATAATTCTCTGCAACCAGGTGTAAAGTCGCTTACCGCAGTGGCGAGCTTCAAGAAGGCCGTCAAAAGGTCCTTATAGTATTCTCTCTGCTCCTATTACTATAAATTGTATGCTTATAACTTCCTTTCCTTAAAATACATAGAATTGTTATTTTTTTTTTATCTATTTAAAAATTTCCTTTATTTGTTTGCCTTTTTGTTAATTACATATTGTCACATTTCTCACTTATTCACATTTTGCTCTAACTAATTATTTACTAGCTAGGACATGCGCACTGACAATGTCAGTATGGGGCTGGTCTTACCCTAGTAAAGAATTAATGACTTTTAATTTTCATTTTTTATTATTTTTTTTTATGATTGTTATTTTATTTTTATATTTACTTTAATATTTATTTTAAGACGGTTAGATGAATAGCAGCGCTAGATCTCGCCGTAATCTAACATTTTTTTTTGATTGTCTGTTGAATTTAATAAAGGCTTTATTTATTTATTTATTTATTTATTTATTTATAGGTAGGGAGAAATTCGAAAAAATTATAATATTTATGATGTATTCTCTCGACATAACGAATTTTATGACAGTTACCTAGTTTATATATTTTCTTACTCTAGCTTAGTTTTGTACACAAAAATGCTATCATCAAGAGGGTCGCCCAGTATTACAGCTATTAGTGCGAGAAAATAAATACCAAATATGCTATGCACTTTTTTCTTTTAGTTTGCTGGTCTTCTACTGATAATTTTCATTTTGGAATTAGCGGCTGGAATAGCTGCTGCCGTTTATAAAGGAGATTTCGATAAAACTTTGAAAAAAACACTTTACGCATCCATGGCCAACTATACCGATAATAAAGTAGAACAAGTGGCATGGGACAATTTACAGACAAAGGTAAGCTCTTTTAAAATTGAAACGTTTATGGCAGTCTAAAATGATTGGTAGCGGAAATACTGTACTTACCGCGGTTGTGGCTCAGAGGTAGAACTACTGACATTCGACCGCGGCGACCCGGGTTCGATTCCTGGAGTGGGCATACGTACAATAAAAAAAATATGTCCGAAATTTAGTGGATTTAAGAATGCAGGGAAGAGTGTAAAAGGTATCATATCATCTCCCAACCCACCCCATTCACGCCGGTAACCAGGCGGGATGAGATCGGACATATCGTGGGGTGCGGAAGAAGGTACACACTCTCCAATCGGTAGGGAATGCAATGGCAATAAACCAAGGGTTGAAAGCCCTTGGGGGGTGTCGCATGACTAAGGATCGTGGTTCGGAACCTACTTTAAACTGTAGGTCCCCTCGGGAATGGCCCTGGCAGCGAACGAAGAGGAAAAAAGCCTAATTCGAAAGAAGGGCAGAACGGCAAATACTGTACTTTAATGCAGTTTCAAAATTACTGTCAGTGAGTGAATCATCGCTTTCATATACAGAACAGCGGGTTGTAAAAACTCTATGAAAATAAATATTGTTATAAGTAATAGAATTTCAAAAATACACTAGAAGTGTTTTCTCTTTCATCCAACGCTGTATATGAAAGAGATGAATCACTGACAGTAATTTTGGACTTATGTACATGTATATTAAATAATACATTTAATAATAAATATAAAAAATACCTACAAATTCTCTTAGGCCTTATGTAAATAATATGTGTTCGTCATGGAAAAATCATGAATAGGAAGAATAAACGATCCCTAATTTTGCGTGTTTACGGGTGTAACAGGAACCTGGCGTGAAAATGTCTGAAAAAGATAAAATATCGCAGGCACCTGTTACAAAATATGTTTATGTTCCGGAGCCCTGTTATATAATGAAACAAAATTAATTGGGTTAAAATGACCGAAAAAATGGAAATGAATGTCCCTTTAGGGAATCATGTCATGTCGACAAACAGTAAAATACCTAATATATTGAGAATAAAGTGAAAATACTTATGGAATTGCTTAACGCAAAGGTTTAAAAATAACTTTTATCTTAACCAATTCAAGAGAAACCATCCAATCTAAAAATTTTACCGCCCATAATTGCCAAGTTACGCCAAACGTTACATGTAATAAAAATTACACGAACACCCGTCTAAAGTCACTACGCTTCTCGACATTTACGTCGAGGTCTTGAGCCACGCTTTAGCCCATTTACGTTGGATGTCTAGGTTTACATAGTTTATGCTTTAACTCATTTTGGTCGACTGTCTAGGTTTACTTAGTTTATGGTAAAACTCTTGAGGCGAAAATCAGAAGCAAAAAGATCAATAACTATTGTTAATAACAGTTTTTAAAATCGAATTTATAAAAGTGATTTTTAATTTAATAATACATTTTTTATATTATTGATTCAATTTTACATTTTTGCAAAACATGTTACAAGAACATTAGGTAGGTACCTAATATTTTTATAAAAACAAAATTTAAAAAGAAGACCAAAACTGTTTTTTTCTACTTTATTATAAAATTGAATTCTGAAAATGATTTATTCAAAAGAGTTTTTTTATTCCACATTATTAATTTGTCGGTATAGTTTTGCCTCCCTACCCCATCTGGCTCCACTCTTCCCTAAACAGTATAAACGCACGGCGTTCTTCCACTTTTAGACGTCATTGTGTCACAACCCTAAAGTAGGACAAAGTCGAAATAAGGCCAATTTTCAATCTTGAGACTGAGTTTTATAATAAAAGAATATTTTTGTAAAATTTTTCTTGACAAAATGGTAAGCTCTCAATGGGGGGAACTTCAATGTAACATCGTGAAGCGGCCATCAGTGACGTTAAGTTTATAATAATGTATATCTCTATACAAAATAGAAGATAATTACTATTCTAATTTAATTTTATAGTTCAAGTGCTGTGGAATTGATAAAGCCTTGGATTGGCAAATTCCCCCTGTCCCCTGGCCAAAATCCTGCTGTTACGAGGACCACGACGACGACCATTCTAAACGTCCGGACAACGAAGTCCCTGTACCTAACGATTACTGTCAAAGGTCGAGCTATGGCGCTTACGTCTATTCTAAAGGGTGTTTCCAGAAATTGAAGGATAAGATCGAACGGAATACCAAGGCACTGATTGGTGTTGGAATTGGAATTGCTTTTGTGGAGGTAAAACACATATTTAGGGGTAAAAATAGTTGGGAAATGGTCCCTAAAACAGCTCACAAATTCAAAGTTTCTATTTTGCCTACGTTTCGACCTATATGAGGTCATCCTCAGGACATAAAATTAGACCACAAACCTTGCGTTCTCTTGGCCCGAATCCTGGCTATGTTTATTATAGATTTTTTCTAAACTTTCTAAATTTGTACTCTACAGATATTGCGTCAGAAAGTTATTTTTATTTTAAAAATAAAATGTTCAATATTTTGTAAAATTCAATGAATTTTAGTAATTATAAAGTAGTAGAGTTTAGTGTTCGTATAAGTAAAATAGAAAGAAAGTTTAGCGTTAGGCCGGTTAGGCGGACAAAGTAGTGCATCTATCTTTTGCCTTAAAGTACGCAGGAACGGCAAAGCTAATGGGTTCCCTGGGGGCACAGATAGACAATGACAGGCGGTTTCGTCATTGTTAGGACTTATCAGAAAGCCAAAAAATAAAAACTTGGCCAAATTTTTGAGTTGTCAGAATTTTGAGCCGGGTAGTTATCAATATATCCACATTTAATTTTTTTTTAAGGTTGTGGGAATTGTTCTGGCTTGCTGGTTGGCGTACACAATCAAAAAAGAAAATGAGCCCCAAAAATGAGAAGAAACGATGTCACAATACGGAGAAGCCAGCAAGAATATTTATGTATATTAATTTATTACTGAAAACATAAAATTTAGATTTAATTATTGTTTTAAGAATATCGTTAAAATTTTGTAAAGTCGTATAGATGTCAGGAAAAGTAATTTAATATTGCTTTTATTTGAAATTATATTAAGAGGAAGATTAAAAATCCAATAGTAGGTACAGCTTGATTTTGATATGGATTTTACTAATTCTTTTAAATAATTGTTTGTTTCAAAAATAACGATTTTCGCCTTATTGTTATGGTGAATTTGTGGTGGGTTTGTTCAGGAGTATCAATGCCCTGGTACTATATACTACTCTATGTTCAAGACACCATAACATCAATAATTTGCCACCTGTAACAGAGGCGGATCAAGGAGTTTATTGAGGGGGGGGGCGACTAAAAAAAATGACTTCTAAAGAAAAAGAGCTTATTCCGGCTCTAAAAATCTTCCTACTCTCAAAAATGACTTCTAAAAAATATTCTGATCCTTCACAAGCCCTACAACTTTCAAGACTCAAAGTAAAAAAAATTCAGCCCCCCCCCCCTTCCCCGATCAGCGAATGACCTGTAATACATAAAGTTTTTCCTGGCACTATTACAAATTCTATCTAAGCTGTTAGTTTAAAGGTTCAAGAGTTTATAATTTTTAATTACTTTTACTTTATGTAATTAAGCAATATAAATTTTACTTTAAAGACATGATACCTAGACCTTCAACAATAGGATTGCCAGACCTCCCGATTTAGGCGGGAAACTCCCGATTTTCCAATAAATCGCTTTTCCTTTTTCTATAGTAAATATCATATCCTTTATACCTCATTTTCACAATTTTATTTTGTTCTACTATTTATTTGTTATATCTTTTTTTTGCATAAAAGCCCTCTTATCTACTAAAGTTATTGCTTGTTGGTAATCCATCCTCTCCTTAGGTTTTTAGCTCGCAGGGACCTTTTTTGGAAGGCGCAGTGGCTTTTTTTGCCGATAAATATTTTTTCAAACAATTATACCATGTGGCGAAACCGACAAAAATAATAACGACAACTCCCCCTTTTCGTTTTTTGCAATCTGCCATCCTTACCTGCAACATTGGTACACACGTAATTAATATAGAGAAATACATCAAATTTATTAATTTTATTACCAGGCATAAGAATTCAATATTTTTTTTGAAGATATTGAAATTTGCCCATCATCAATCTCAGTTTTTTCTAAGTTTTAGTAGAAAAATGCTAAGTCTTGAAAAAATTTGGATGTTCCCTTAATTTTTTTAAAGGCTTTTTTCTTTAAAATTATATACAACAGCTATTTTTTAGTAGTCACACCCACTTATATATATATATATATGGTCACACCACAAATTATCCCGAAAAGAAACTGAATTTTTATGTGTAGGTAGACATTATTATCTGGTAATCCACTCTTTTATAAAATTATATTTTGTATATGGATACAGATCGATCTAACATATAATAATAATAATTTAAAAATGTATTGTATTATAAGGTAGTTCTAATGTCATTATTCTGTAAAGTAGGTACTGATGTTGTTGAAATATGTAAATATATATATATACATATTAAAAAATAACTTCATTACAGAACGATTTTCAAAAACGCACATTCTTTGGTATAAATAAAATCATATTTTAAGTCCTTGAAGTTCTTTAAAGACCTATCTACCGATATAAGTTCAAACTTCAATCATAAAATTTGTAATGCTTTTTAGTGTTGTTAAGTGTTGGTGTGTCTGTTATTAATAAAATAAACGAATTTAAAACATATTATTTGCCTTTTTTAATGAAAATTCGAATCAAACTCAACTTATCATCCTACCTCGTATTCTAGGCGCTGGCATTTCGTATTTAACTACTTTCTAGCAGACCCTTGTAAAATTCCCTTCCTATTGAGTGAAATAAGGCACAAATTGAATGGCTAATAACAGATAGCAACAATTCTTTTATACAGAGGAAAACTAGGTTATCGTTGCTTAAGTACTAGTCCTCTTTATCTTCTGGGTCTTAGCTATGAGGGCTATAAAGGCTGTTTCCCCATTATTACTCTGTGCCAAATTTTTTTTTGCCTAGATTATGCAACCTACCTAACACTTAGTGTATATTATATGGTCTATCAATATATGTGCTTTTAGCGCCATCTTTCAACCAGCAGATGAATATAGTTTTCGAGTGGCCTTCCCGAAATGTCAACAAACGTCTCTGTTTTTTTTGATGGAAAAATTCCACAAATTAACCTCTTCTCAGCTGACAAACAGCCGATTATTGTTACAAAAAGTGTGAAATAATAATGAATGTGTTAATTTCAAGGTAGTAAGAGTGGTCAGTAATACATAATTAGCGAGTTTCAGAGCTCGAAATGTGATTGTGATTACCGCAACATATGAATAAATACAAAGAAAAACTACGTTAATTATAAATGTAACGAAATTTTTTCCCTTGTGTTGTACCCCAAATGAGAACAAAAAACTTTTTAATAACATTATGCGTGATTGTGACTATAAGTTTGGCGTTTATCATTTTTGGCCAACATAGGCCTGCAACTATAAAAAACATAGTTACGAGTACCAACGAACAAATACAAAATTTTAAAGTAAGTAATGTAAGTATATACATTTTTTTGTATCTAGTTGACAAGAAGTAAAGGAGTAAAATGAGTATAACAGAATAGTTTAAAGACGAGTATTCCAAAGGGGCACCTTCATAAAGAGTAAACAATGTTTATTATTATGATTCATGCTAGCAATAAAACTGCTTAAATACATATGGTTAATGGTTAGTTTATCTTAATTTTAGGTGTTTCCGCCCACCAATTAAGGAGTATAGTAATAAAATCCACACCTTAAAAAAATTCCTAGGCTCAAATAATGCTACAATTGATAGGTAACAGCTATAGCTTATCAATTTTGGCTGTGAGAAAAGTATACATTTTTACCTTGTAGGAACACAAGCTCCTGACTTACATGTTATAATATTACAGTAATTTTAATTTTAAATGACATTAAGGGCAATGATTGACATTTATTACTACCAAGATATTAGTCAGATTGTATTGCATAAAACACTCTTTATCATAGAAATTTAGACTAAAAAATGAGAAGGTTTTGGTACTACCTACACAATATTTTAGTAAAGCAAAATACATAAAATCAATTCTATCTAGTTAAATAATAATAAGCATCTAATTTTTGTCCTTGTTCTAATTTTGTATTGTCTAGTACTTCAATTTATACCTCCATAGTAATAATTTACAAAATGGGTGTTTTTTTACTTTGAAATTGTAAGGTGTGTGAAGAGTCAGAATTTTTTTAGAAGTCGCTTTTGTGAGTAGGAAGATTTTTAGAGTCAAGATACCCTCTTTTTTTAGCAGTTATTTTTTTTTAGTCTCCCACTCCACAAAATCCTGGATCCGCCACTGATATTATCTCTATTAAAAGGAAAAACTTTGTATTTCAGTTTTTCCTTTCTTCAGAACACAGTGTACAACCAACTCCACAGACTTACTTTCAATTATCTCTATTGTTCCTATATTATCCTAATTTCTATTACATTTATTTTTATTCATATTTATCTTATTTTATCCAAACCAGACGAGTTTAATTAAAAATACAGACCTAAACTAAATGGTAAATAAGCTTTGACTTGGGATAATAAAAATATTTTAAAACTAAGCAGAACTATAATTTAATTTATAGCTGCATTACTGGGTACCTATTTGAAATTAATAAATACTTTACTCGAAATACTAAGAATGACTTACAGTAGGTACTAGTAATTTTACTTAAATTTGTCAAGGAAAATTTTATACAAGTACTTAAATATTTGAAGACCACACTGCAAAAAGGATGAATGTCAGTTTTTTTCGAAATCAAGATTATGTTCGTAACCCATAGTCAAGGACGGTAAGAAGCATCAGGGTGAAAAATTACCTTCTAGCTGTTATAATGCTTTCAAAGAATCGTATATTTTACAAGAAGGATGAGCGTCAGCCCGGCCAACGCATCAAGGATGAGAGTCTTACGGCGTTCGCGTCGTTAGTCACATAGGCACTGTCTGTCTAAACTTTAAATCTGCTCTAGCCAAAAACTTGGTTTTGGTAAACTTCATCCTTTTTGCAGTGTGGTCTTAAACATAAACACATTTTTTCAATACCCAAAAAAATTGTACCAATGTGTAGGTATGTACCTCTCCTCTCCATACTGTTACAAATTTAAAAAAGGTGAAAGGGATATTGAAAGTTTAATTACTGTATACATATATATTATTATCTTATATTTGTCAGATTACTTGAATTATTTTTATTTATACAAAAAGTGTCACATTATATATTACAGATTTCCTGATAAATAATAAATATTTGTAATAAAATAACACTAATTATAATTGTTACATTTTTATTTTCTGTTTGGTCATAACTGTCATTTCCATATGAGACCAGTAACGGTACAACTCACATAGACAGACCAAGAATTAAATTTCATATATTCCCCTAAATAGGAACCCCTGGTCGCGGCATTGTTTCCTGGCTTGTCTAATAGAAAATGCAATACAGAAAATTCACTGAGGGGTTCACAAGAACTTGTAGTTTGGCGGATGATACCTCATTTTTTTTTCAAAAATATAAATTGCCAATTTTTTTAAAAGTTTCAATTTAATAGGTCAACTTGCATCATCCTTCATACAGAACATAAAGGTACAGCTATTCATGTTAATTTCTTATTTTCCATTAAAATTACAAACGATGCCCCAATATTATTTTCAAAACTCACTCCTCGCCACTTAAATCTCGTGAAATTCGTTTATATAATATTTTTTATAAAAAAAAACTTTATCGCTAGACGCAGGTACAGTATGCACGATGTGGGCAAATGCAGTATTTGTTCATGATGACTCATCAACTACTATTTATCTTTTAATATTCTTATGCTATTTTTTTTAGGACAATTTAAGAGATGCAGAGACAAAAACTCTTGTAGCAGATGAAAAGTTATTAGATATCTTAGGATTTACTGAAGAAAATCCCAGATTATACCCCAAAGATGTCTGGAAAAATACATCTCTGCCAGTTGTCGTTACTTATGTGCTTGATGGGCAGGAAAGTCAAGCTGTCGGGCTTATTGGAAACGTAGGAAGGGTCTTACCTAATAATGCTGTTCTAATTTATAATTTGGGCTTAAGTGATTATAGTTTAAAAACGGTAAGTGCTACAATTTATGAGCGATTTAGTTACTTCAAAGGATAATCTTATAGAACATAAAAAACGGCTATGAGAAAGTGTTTTTTATTTTTTTTTCCCAAGGCGCAAAAAATTTAAAACCAAAACTAAAAATTTCGGTTTTTTCGGATATCTCCGAAGGTATTAGTAATATTTACAATTTTCTTTCACCTGTATACATATATTTTCGCATGGAGCTGGCAACTTTGGAGAATAATTTAGAAATATTAGTCAGATGCCCTTAAGAGAGTTTTATCCTATTGACAATATAGTTTTTAATATAAATAACATTATTTATTTTAGTTACAAAATTATTGCAACAATTCGCGATGCCAAGTGATAACATTTGATCGTTATGATTTCCCTTCGCACATTCAAGATGAAGTCTTGCATGGATATAGACCTATTATAATACAGGTAAGTAAGCTTAAGCAAGGATACACATTTTTGTAAAGCTTCATTGTACTTATGGTTAAGTGCAATGTAATATTTGTACAAATATAACTTTTTAAATTATTTTTTTTTAAGGATGCTTTAAGCCGTACCGGTGCCATTCTGTTCCTAGAAAGTAGTTATCGTTTTATGCACAATGTCACCCACACAACGGTGATGGATCTCTATGAGAAACGCGCCGTGAAGCAGGGCGTCCTCGCCTTTCCGCTGCCAACCAGAAATCCAGTCACCAGTCTGACGCACAAAAAGATGTTTGACTATTTTCACACTGACGCAGAGAATTTTCAGTTTTTGCAAATGGTACGTATTTAAAACGACATTTTACCTGCCAGGAGTTGTTGTATTAGGCGGCGACGATCAAACAAGATTTTATATTATTTTTGTATTAAAAAAATGTATTTATTTTTAAATCTCCCAGGAGACCATGTTAGGGGCCTGCACAGGCCGGGTTTTATAGTCTGTAGCAGGGTTGCGACGATTTAAATCAACTAATTTTTTCAATTTTAATCGTGATATAAATCAAATTATAAATTGCTGTAAAAACAAGTCGCCGAAACAAATAACTCATCAGGAAATTAAAAAAAAAAGGAAAATAGTTTATTTAAAACGAAGTGTTTAGATACATTATGTAAGTGTAAAAACATAACTAATCGTCATCAGTTCAGCGTAAAAAATATTCATAAATTACGCTGCCGAAAATTTTCATGTCAATACAAGTTATTTTGTATGTCGCCAAGGAGATTTTCTAACTGTAAATCTAGACAACAAATATTTTTGGGCGAATAGAGACAAAATAATGAAAATAAGTTATTTTAAAGTTCATTATTGCAATATTTAAGAAAAAAATCAGTATAAATTAATGTAAAATAAAAAAATCACGATTTAATCAAAAAAATCAGATTTGTTGATTTAAAAAAAAAATCGTAATTTATTGCAACCCTAGTTTGTAGGACTTGCCCTTAAAAAAATAAGTAACCATTAATTCTAAAACTTGTGGCTATTTGTTAAATTATTAATATTTGCAATTTATTTGTAATATGCATACACATGTTTCTAAAGATAGGTACAAATACTTATTAATATTAATTCATTTAAAACCCGATATTAATTCATTGGTTTTATAACTAAGTTAATTAAAAGTCAAAAAATTACGATAAATATGTTTTTTTTAATAATAGCCAATTAACAACAACAATAAAAATATCTGTAATAAAATAAATTTGTAAAAATTATATACTTCGCCATATTATAGCATATCAGTAAGGTTATTGGATCTGACGAAAGAAATGAAGGTGCACGACTTGTCTAGATGTCGCCCCAGTCAACATCCTTCTATGGTTTAAAATGATTCCCTCATTCGAGATCAAATTGTCCGTTTATTCGGAGGAATGAAAAACTGTTTTAAACTGCTTACAGTCCTTTATTTATTGAAAACACACATTTTAGGTAAAAGCTGATGTTATCTTTTTGATAAACACTAAAGAAGTACACCAAGAAATAATGCTTCCGTGGGTACAATGTGCTTTAACACAGGACTGTATTTTTCCCATCGGTGCCCAATCAGCTGGCTGCAAGTTTGACAAAAAGCCTTCTTATAGGTAAGATTTTTTTTCTCAAATGTCAACTTTCATGGTGTTATAATTATTGCAGATCTCAAAATACCCTAATCTTTTACTTAAGTCGCCATATATTGTTACTTTCCCGTCCTAGGCCGGGAAAGTAGCTTTTGTGTACCGATTTGCTATATCGGGATTCATTGTTTACTTCTATTAAAACTTTTAAGTGTTTGAATACCAAAAGATATGATCGTCAAAGCGAGAATTTGATAAATTAGATTGTAATAAAAAAAATATATGATTTAATAAAATTGCCTTAAGTGATAACATTGATGCGATCTCAGAAAAAATAAGCACATTTTCAGACTTCAATGCTTTGAAAATGTACTGCTCTTACTCTTAGATATGCAATAAATTATTTTCAGATATTCTGGATGCCATAGCTACGACGCTTCAGCCCTCAACATAGTATTAGGCCTTCGATTTAAATTCATAAGCAATGAGTACACGTTCAGGAAGCCAGTGACCTTCTTCATCCAAGTTCCCCTACGTAAGGCGGACGCCATCTTGCGGGAACTCGAACAGAACGCCACGACCGACGGTCACCTGCAAGTACTTTCAGTGAGTTAAGATTAGTTTTAAAGGAAACAACCAAAAATAAATTGTGTGATACTTAGCGGTAAAATGATGATATGTATATGTGTGTGTTGTAGCGACTTTAGATTTATTTACGTTATGCTGTGGCAATGATTAGAGGTATGGAATGGTATTGTCTAGAAGAATTGCATAAGAATTTAGGATGAACATTTTAAAACTTTTTTTGTGACACTATACAGGGTGCTAGAAATTCGTGTGCGTACAAGGGGATCTCGAAAACGGTAAGTGATAAGAAAATGGTTAAATTGAGGCAAAGTTGCGTATTTTGGGGCTTTATAATTTGAAAGAAAATTGTTAATATTTCGAAGACCTTCAGAGATACCCGAAAAAAACCGAAATTTTTAGTTTTGGTTTTTAATTTTTCATAGCCGTATTTTATGTTCTACTGCAAGATGACGTTATTAGTTTTCAAGTGCGACGTTTCGTTCGTCAGATACAAACCTTAGGTCAATTTTTTTAAATACGGACCTGAAATTTTACATACAGTTTTGGGAATTCTATCCTTTAGAAACTTAACACAATTTAAAGGTTTTTTAGATTTTAATGTTTTGTCATCAAATAACACATCATCAGTTTTCCAAATTATTATTTTTTTACTATTAACTCTTTATAAGGTTTGATGATACAAGTTTCAGGCGAACTATGTAAAAAAAATAAACAGACAGCAAAATATTTGAGACCGAAATTTTGGGTCTTTTTTCTTACAAAATATCATCAAGAATGGACGAATTCTTCAAATCACAAATCTTTTTTTAGTTTGGCTCGAAATGTTCAGGACCGTAATGATATAAAAAATATTATTTGAAAAATGTGTTATTAGATGACAAATCATTAAAATTTTAAAAACTTGTACATTGTATTAAATTTCTAAGGCTTGGAAATCCCTAAAACTGTATTTAAAAGTCCGTATTTAAAAAAATTGATTTGAAGTTGGCATCTAAAGAACGAAACGTCGAATTTAAAAACTAATAACCATCTTGTGGAACATAAAAAACTGCTGTAAAAAGTGTTTCTTGTTTTTAGCAAAGTCAAAAATGAATGCGCAAAAAATTAAATACCAAAAATAAAACGATTCGGTTCTTTTCGAATATTTTTGGAAGTATTTGGAATATTTATAATATTCTTTCACCAAATTATTAAGCCCCAAAATATGGAACTTTGCCTCAATTTAACCATCTTTGTATCTCTTACTGTTTTAGAGATCCCCTATGTATATCGTATGCACTCGAATTTCTATAGTCTATTTCAGAAACGTGTAGAGTACCTGATAAAAGCTCATTAGGTATGCAAAGGGACTACAAAGTAACCCAACGAATATTTAAGCCACTAATTTGGCATTGATTTCATTGCTAAATTCTTTATTTTCATCAAGTGCAGGCAGTACTACCCGGGTTTGGGGCAATTTATGTGTTTTGCCTATTGTTATCCATTCACAAACACTGAAAATGGTGTGACAAAGGCGTGCATTATGTACATAGTATTAGGTAAACTTATTTTTAGTTAAACATGATAAAAAATACAAAATACAAAAAATACATTATACAGAAATTAAATTATAAAAAATCATAACATTCTTCGTCATCTGAGGAACTGTCATCTCCTCTTGACGTTATGATTAACGGGTCGACGGTCCGATCGATGAGGTGGTCAAGATCCCACATTTTCTCCTCTTCTTTAATGGCATGACGGACTGCTTTTCGCAGAAAATCTCTGGTGTCACTTCCTTAATGGCTTGATCAAACAGTAGCTTAACGTCTTTCATTTTAAATGTCGTGTTGTGTCTTGCTACAAATCCTTTCACTTGCGCCCATATAAGTTCTATAGGATTTAGTTCGCAATGATATGGCGGTGTGCGCAGCACAGTTACTACGTTATTCAGTTATATCTTCAACGGCATATTTCATAAAAAAAATTATCTTAATACCCGTTAACCTAATTCTCAATTTTTGCGCCTATGGCCGATACCGAAATTGAGGCGAGCTGGACGGAATTTCCCTTTTTATTACTCTACACCTTTCTGAAATAGTTTATAGCACTCTGTATTTCGTAATATTTTTTAAGATCCTGTGTAATTCGGCTTTAAAAAGCGATTTAAAAAAAGGATGTTTTCACCCTCGATGACGTAAATAAACCTACCATCGCCTGTACTAATAGTCATAAGATAATAACTTTAAATAATAAGAGCGATTCTAAGTCTGATGAGGAACTTGGTATAATCAGTAATAATATATATTATAGTTAGTTTAGTAACTACGTAATGGGCTTTTTCGCTATTATCGAGTTTATCATATTCAGGACTAACAACGTAAAAAAAAACCCAATAACCAAAAAAATAAAAACCTTCCTAGAGCGCCTAAAAACAATTAAAAAGACGCCGCGAAAGCCGTAAGTTTGAAAACAGAAGATGAGAAGAGATGTACGTCATCCTATTAACCAAAAACGAGCGAGCAAACTGTTATCGTTGCTATTACCCGCGCAATTCTTTTATTTGCCAGTCGTTCGACTGATTATATTCTTATCTTTGTTTCGATTACTTAAATAGAGAAGAACAGAAACAGAATGCTAGCCTTGAGCGATCAGTCAAGTCGGAGCGCGTCGAATAAAGGCCGACTCTGGCTCCCCATTACTTGAATTTGTTGTGACGTTTGTAAGTAGTTCGCGTGGTTTTAAAAGGCGTTTTTTTTTTAAATTATTTTCTTGGTAAATAATTGAAGAATTGAAAAAAAGTTTCTTTGTTCTTGCTCTATAAAATTATCAAAATCAATATTTAGTAAAAAAGCCCATTCCTTCAACCATCTATACGTTATAATTTAATTTAATCAGTATTATTCCTAGGTTGCAAAATTCATTATGTTGTATTAAAATGTTAAGGGCAATCACGTAAATCATAAATATTAATTCTGCGTTTTTCGCCAGACGACAGCAGTAATTTGTCATCGATCAGCTGATATCAGGACCATAAGACCTAAAAATCGATACAACTGCAAATTTGCTAGATTCGCTTATGATTTGACTTTTACGCAAAACAACAAGTAACATTTTCCGTTGTGTTTCGAGATTCCTTAATATTATTTTGAAGTATTAAACCATTGATTTAACTACTAGAAGGGTAACGAATGCAATAATAAAATAATTTTAGTAAAGTTTAATAATGAATTAATTAATAAAAATTGATTGATTTTTTTTCTTGGGAAAGTGGCATTTCCCTTATTTCCTCGGAATAGTCCCCATTGCTGTTCATTCACACTGCGTAATTATGTAATTTTAAGCGATTCTAGGAGAAGGGTGAGTAAGTAATAAAAGACTTTTAATAATAAAACCATTAAAAATTTTACTTTCTCGTGCTCTACAAGCTGTGAAAATTTGGTAAAAGGCGACACATTTTCCAAGCATATTTTGCAACCTATCTTGTAAAAGTCAAACTAAAAATGACAAGCAATACTCATTTTGTTTAGCCACCAAGTTTCTCAATAAGGACTGCGTAAATTTTAAAATTTCCAAATTTAGTTACAACTTTTGCTATGATGTAAACATTTTTCTAAGTATAGGTTATATTCAAATTTGGACATCCTAGAAAATGGCTGTCAAATTAGGCATTAAGTTAACGGCTGTCATAAAATAATGATTTTTTGTCTGTATATTTTTCCCTTTACATAATTTTATAGGCACGGAACAGAGACACTATGTCGTTTGAGTTATTAAACTTGTCAACGAATACCCAGGCGTATAATGAATTCGCACCCGTTAAGATAACACCCCCTTACCTTACCATCACGATATACTAACACCGGCATTAAAATTTTGGACTTGCATTGTCTTTATTTGATTTGAATCACTACGTTTCAACTGGTAAGCATCACCAGTCGTCTTCAGTATTAACCTGAAGACGACTGGAGATGCTTACCAGTTGAAACGTTGTGATTCAAAACAAATAAAGACAATGCAGGGATCCTCGCTCGTGACGATATGCGCAGAGATGTTCAAATTTCAACTTGCTTATTGGCATACCTTTATAGGTGTATCGTGGCTTACCATGATACAAAGAACTTCAGGTCAAATAGCGCAGGCAATAAAAAGAACCTACTATTTTTTCCTTTAAAAGCATTTAACAGTTTCATAATGACAGTGTCAGTACGCTCTCGTCTGTCAAGAAGTGACGTTTCACAAAGTTTATTCCTACAGGATAACCGGGTTTTGAGATAACATGGTTTTTATTTAGGCAGAAGTAGGTCGTATTAACAAAAAAAAAACTAATTTCATATTGGATACATCATACGAAAATTTTGTGTTGTGACATATTATTTAAAGGGGATGTTATCTTTACAGGTGGGATACATCATATCACTAAGGCTAAATATGAACTCGAAAATACTTTTTGGGTATAATTTTTTTTGTAAATGTTTGCTGTATTGTAAATATCTCCAACTCATAAATAGTACTTAATTGTGTTTTATAGTAAAACGTCGAGACTGGGTCCCTTCAGGCGTAAATGTGACAGGGTACTTTACCCCGGCTAGGATGTATTCTTCGACCAATTACGTCTTAGAGAATACGCTGTCATATTATGCCTGTAGGAACCAGATCTAAGTGTGATGGTAGCGACTTTATATTGACAAAATATATAAATAGTTAAAAGCATTGGTGCTGGTTCTTCAAAATTTCATGGTTTTGCCAATTTTTTCATTTAGTACGGTTGTACTTCTACTTCTCTTCTTAATGAAGAAAGACGTCATGTGACCCAGTAAGAGACATTAAATTGTATCATATTATTTGATTTATCACGTAATGTATTTTGTCCTCACAAACAGCCCGATCCTAAAAAAAGTGCGCAAAAATATTGAAATTTTGAAAATATATCCATCAATTTTCTTCAAATAGTTCTAAGCACAAATCCTCATCTACAAAACGGTTCTTATGCACTAACTTGTATTCAAGTGGCCTGTAAGGATGTATACTGATTATTTTGTATGTTATAGTGGTATTTCTTTGCTCTACAGTAATAATTTTCGTAAAAGTGTATATTTTCAATTGATTTGTCAAAGCACAATATTTACTTCTATTTTGAGAGGTTTCTTTTTGCAAAACCAGGTATTCAATTTGTATTTAATGCGCACTGGCGAACAAACCTTAGGCTGCAATGTTAGCGGATTAAGAATCAACACACTCTGATCAATTGACATGATTTATAATTTTTATTACTAACCAACAAGACTAAAAATAAATTTATATTGATTTAAATAATAAATATGCGTAACCTAACAAAGTAGTAGTCATAGTAATTTATGTTTTAGTTATTGCAATTAAGAATTCGGAAATATGAAAAAAATTAACTAGTTCATTTCATTTACTGTATGAAATAGTTCAATTGAACTACTTCCTTCACGAACAATACATCTCTAAAATAGGCTTTTATTAGCATTGTTCGCGGTAAGGATTCTGAACCGATTCAGAAAGAGTACTGAATTAGTTCAGATACGCGTGCTTGATAATTAACCTGTTCGGAATTTGTTTTTACCGTGATTGATAATATTTGAACGAATGTCAATATTATGTGTTTATTTATCATTTGAATTTGACTAACAACCAAATTTTAATAATTTATTTCGAGTTAAATTGAAAATTAAATTCACTTACCAATCACTAAAATTCAAAACAAAACATAACCAAACAAACAACATCGTGATAGTTAAATTAGAAAGGGGGCGTGTCCGAACTAACAGTTTTTGCTAAATCCACAGAACCGAAAGAATCAGTTCAGAATCGATCTCGAACCGAATTTTACTTCTCCGCGAACGACAATATTTGAACTGCGCATGCGAATAGTTCCGAATCGGTTCAGAGTCCTTACGGCGAACAAAGCTATTGTAATAGAGTTGGAAAAGATGCTTATTTATTTACAGTTCGATAGTTAGTGCAATAGCTAGAATGTTTTAAGTTGTAGCTTTGTTAGATAATAAAAATTTAAAGTAGGATTATAGTATAATTAGAGTTTTCGGCGATGTTATCGTAATTTATTAATTTAGTTTTTTTGTGTGTTTTAGTTAGTAACCGAGGTTTTCTAGAAGGTATATTATTTTTTTTTTCGGTAAACCTATTATAAATTCACTATTTGGACTCTATTCAGAAAATTGAATGGTTTTGGATTTTGGCATGAGCATGCCTATAAATATACCAAAAAAATTTGATGCCTCATATTTTAAAAACTGTTGACTTAAGCATAAAAGTTATATGAAATAGGTCCGTAACTTTATCAGAAATCTAAAAATCTCAGGAAAAATAAGGTATACCATTAAAAAAAAGTTGACTGCTTCTTGACCAGCCCTGTGTATTTTTCAGAAATTTTTAAGACACAAAAATAAAATTGACGTGCCCGAGTGTTTTCTGCGAGGTGGTTCGTTTACCTAGAATATACATTGTCAAACTTTATCAGCACCCTGTATATACAGGGTGGCTCGATCGCTCTTAACGCAGGATTCCATATAGCATCTAAACTACTTGATTTTTATTTTTTTTTCAAAAACAAAATTATAAGGAGGCATTAGATCTATAATATAAAATTAGTTTAAATTATACAGGGTGTCCCAAATAGTCAGGGCATATCCAACATGCTTTTTTTAATGGACTACAGTGTGTCCACGGATAGAGTTTGGAAGAGAAAAAACTTTTTTATTAGTAGGTATAGAAGAAAAAATCATTTTTTATGAAAACGTCTGCTTGTGCTGAAACTACAATTTCGAATATCAGATTTGCGATAACTATACAGGGTGGGACAGAAAAAACATTTTTAATTTTTTATAATTTATGATAGAAATATGATGTATTAATAAAAATACTTCAAAAGTAGACAAAGAAAAATATTTTATTACAACAATATCGTTATACAGCCAGATATAAAATCATATACTAAGTAAGAAGGCAGGCTGCTTGTTTTTACGGTAATTTATTTTAAACGAAATCCAAAAAACTAAAAATGTTTTTTCTGACGAACCCTGTATAGTAAATCTGAAATTGTAGTTTCGGCACAAGCAGACGTTTTTATAAAGAATGACTTTTTCTTCTATACCTACTAATAAAAAAGTTTTTCCTCTTTCAAACGCTATCCGTGGACACACTGTATATTGGGTGTTTTATTAAACAAAAAAAGTATGTTGGGTATGCCCTGACTATTTGGGACACCCTGTATAATTAAAAATTGTAGATCTAATGCCTCCTTATTACTCTAAAAGTTGACTAGTTTAGATATGGAATCCAGTATTTAGTCGGACAACTCTCGCTGGGCATACTGTACTACTTGACGCGCAAATTTTAATTTTGGTCAGTATTTTATTGAATATTTATTTTTTTTAATATTCTGTTCACCTTCACTTTGTAAACTGTATATAAATAAAACAAGCTTTAAAATCAATTTGTCTATTTTTTTATTCATCTGAAACATTCGAAAATTATATGATTTAAAAAACTATATAGCTATTATCAAACTTTTAAAAGTTTAATAAAAAAATACTATACTAAAGTCAAGTTGACTACGTTGACTCGAGTATAGTAACAATACTGGCTAAAAGAGGGGGCTGTCTGAAACATTAATTGTCAAATTCACATCACAGGCAACCCCTTATTTCATAGTCAAGGAGGCGGCTGTATATATCTGTGGCTTGGTACAAGAAGTGCATATTATTATGTCACTATTTTGCATTTTTGAGAGAGATATGCCAAAGTACTGATAAAAATGTAAATTTTATGAGGGCAAAATTTCGAAGCCCCTAGTATTTTGTAAAATGGGGTTTAGATTAATACTAGGGGCTTCGACATTTTGCCCTCATAAATTTTACATTTTTATCAGTACTTTGGCATATGTATCTCAAAAATGCAAAAAAGTGAAATATGCACTTCTTGTATCAAGCTACAGATATAATGTATACACAATTCGTTTTTTAAATCTTGTTTTAATAGTATATTACATAACAAGTGATGAAAGTGATACTTCGCAAACGAGGAGATATTTAGCACGAGGCGTCAGCCGAGTGCGGAAATTCTCCGAGTTTTAGAATAATCATTTTCACACGAGTAATGTACACTATTTTTCCTACGACCACAAAGAATTATTAAAAAAGCCTTTAATTTGTGAAAAAAATATTTCAACACTAGTGTTGAAATTAGCATACTTAGGATTATGTTCCACTTCTCATATCTGGTTTTATAGTTTGTCAATAGGCTTTTCCTTTATTTTTAGTTTAACTTTTTCATATTTTATATATCATAGGAAGAACTAATCCTGGATTGATTTCTAGATTAACCAGAATGAAAAATTTTAAATTTAATCAAGGAAAGATGCATTAAACATAAATTTAAAAAATCCACCCAACAAGGAAGATTTCAATTCAAAATAATTCTATAAATTATTTAATGTTTTTATATAAAAAAGTCAAATACTCCTGATGGGAATTGAACCTGTGACCTTGCGATCTGTAAGCTAGAGCTCTATTTTCTACGCTATCGCTCCCCATAAAGATTTGTTGTTTAATACATGACACTCTCTTCAGCGCGATTTGTTGTTTCTGGTAATAGAGTTTCCAATAATATATTATTAAAATTTTTTATAATTTCAGATGGCGTATTTTCACACTCTAATTCTGATTCACTCGACAAATACATGATAAATAAGTTAAACACTTTACAAATACTGCTTTCTAAAATTTGTTCTTTTTAATAAATATGGGTTGCCTGTCAAACTGGCACCATGTTTAAATTAAATAGTGTGTCTTGTATTTCAACACTAGTGTTGAAATATTTTTTTTCAACACGCGTGTGATACACGGCGCTTTCTAGCCAAAGTAACCGTGCTTTTTTCTCATTTTTATAGGTGATCGTAGGAAAAAGAATATTTTGGTCTGCCTTGCCTCGCAGATCGTTCTAACAGGGAACAAGATCATTTATACTTTAAAATAAGACAACGGAATGTACGATTATGTACGGTTTTATGCCTTCGCCTAAAGACCTATTACTGCTTTAGTTGCTAAACACTTGGTATACAGTGACAGGCAGAATTCCCGATCCTTATGAAAAACTTTTTGTAATAATTTCACAGAAAGTGTTAATCTTGATAAAAGTTTTTGCGTCCCCTTAAACTACAAAAGCATTCATTGAAATTGAAAAAACTGTAGTGCATACCAGGGAAATTCAATTTTTTTAAAGTTGCTCAACGAAAAATAAGAGCAATCTTGAGCAACTTTTAAAAAATTAAATCTTCCTCGTATGATATACAATTTTTTCAATTTTAATGAGCGCCTTTTTAGTTTAAAGGAACGTTCCTGAAAAAATCATCAAGTTTGGAGTGGTCAGTGTTTAATAGATATTTACCAAACATTTTTTCCACATTCACTCTCACAATAAAATTGTAAAAATACTCTAATAAAATCAACTAAAATTAAATAAAATATTTACTTTATATAAATTATTTATGCATTTAAAATGGAATAATAATTAACTAAATTTCTTTAGTAACACAGAAAATCCATATAACATTGCACAAATAGGCCGCAGTTTTAAATGCCTAAACAGTTTTATACTGTTTTTTTTTTAAATCACATAATATGTATGTATGTTCTTATTTTAATGGATGTTGAACTGTTTTTATGAATGTACACCATAAAACGCTTAGTTTTTGATAGGCTAAATTTTTTTTTCGATTTTTGGCAAAAATCTCAAAAACTGTTGATATTAGACCACATTTTTTTATAGTCTATTATGACATGAAACACATAATTTGTTTACGCGATTTTTTTTTCTCAAACCAGTGGCGTGGGTCCATGGCTACGCCTCGATACAAATTCAAAAAAAAAATGTTACGCCCCTGATGTTTTCAAAACAATTATGTTGTTAATAATAATTACTACCATTCAATTTTAATTAAAAAACGCCTTTTTCATATTTCTCTTAAAACTTACCATTTGAAAGAAAATAATTAAAATATTAATCAATTCAAATTTAAAAAAATTATAATTAAACATTTTTAAACAATTTTTGCGTTTGAGAACAAAAATTATTGCAAAATATATATTTTTGTGTCGTAATTATTTAAATGTATTTAATAAAAATCAGTGACCGCGTTTCGGCTAAATATGTCCTCATCAGGACATGAGGCAGTGAGATCCAAACACACAAGGACAAAATAGGATGCACCTAGGCAGGCACGTAGCCAGGATTTCTTCTCGGGAGGGGCCTATTGAAATCGCGCCAAAGGGTCAAAAAAAAGCGCCGCAGGCTAAAAAATTTTGGGTGCCACGCCCTTTTTTGGATCACGCTGCTTGGTTTTCAAATGGGAAAAATAAAAACACAACACAAAATCCTCAAGAAAATCACAAAAACAAACGGTAATAATTGAGGTGCTTTATAAGTATGGTTTCGGGGGGGGGGCCTCCCTCGGTGCGTTCTACTTTGTCCTCATTGCTCCGTCCTGATGATCTATTTGGGCAAAACGCGCACACACTGATTTTTAATAAATAAACTTAAGAAGAAAGATATTCCCGACCTCCACACTACTCGTTATAAAATTTAATGTAATATCATGTAAAACAGGAAAAAAAATTAAAATGTTTAACATACTGTATATCGAAAACAATAACCGTATTAGCCTTTTTATTAAGCCTATTAACCAAAAATTTCTCAAAAAAGAACATATCAGTAACACCCTGTTACACACACAGATTGAAGAGACTTTCATCGGGTTGCACAAAGATTTTTAATAATAATGACATACATGACATTGACAGAAATATTATTCTCACAATCAAAGTGCCCCGGTTACTTTAATTTTTAAATTACCAATCAGGCAGCTCCGATTGTGAGTAAATAATGCCTGCCAATGTCACGGTCATAATTACTGGTTAGTACATTATTATTAAAAATCTTTGTGCAAGTCTACATAAATTGTTAATATTTAACTATTTATATAAAATATATTTAAATAATATTAACTATTAATATACAATAAATTATTTCTCTTAGAACTGTTGCTGGGTTGTATAAAACCCAATAACTCTTGCTAGAGCCCTGCACGGGCCGAAATTTTACGACACGACCCGAGCCAGAATTTTGCGACGCGGCCCGTCAACCAAAACCGAACAGCCCGACAAGCCCAGCAGGCCCGACAGACCCTAAAAATTGTTAGGGCTTAAAAATTATCTTATAAATATTTTTAAAAAAAGCACATAGCAAACCAAGGCTGATCCGAAAGACCGGTTGGCCACAAAAGTCTGGCAGACCCTCTAACTCTCGCCTACATACACTGTCTACGATTTTTGTAGGTACAACCGTGGCCTAGCTATCAAATACGACATTACTTTTTGTAAAACTTTCAAAAATAGGCATTTTACGTCCTATCAGTGCTGCCAGATTAGAGTTTTAAGATAGAAAAATAGACGTTATCTGGTATGGTACCAGTGGCGACTATTCAAGTAAAGTGTCACTTTTATTAACATTGACCCAATCGTTTCCAATGTCCTACCACAGGCGCACTATTCTCTTCTCTCAGACAGCGGAAAAACCCGAAACAGGGCGTTATTACTTGATGTTATGGGTGACGTGAAAGTCCTTCAACGTACTTAGTATTTAGTACGAAATTTTAATAACCGTCTCTGTTTTTAATTTGATTGCAGGTGTTAATGGTGAGATTTTGCCAACCAACAAAATCCCGCTGGATTCGCTGGATGAAATTCTACTTGCCGCTAAATATGAAACAGGTTTTTACAAAAATTTTTGTGTAGAATCGGAGAAATCACTTTTGAAATATCGTTTAGAAGGATTTTGTTGTTTGGCAAAATGGTGAAATTTTGCAAGCCAACAAAATCCCGCTAATTGATTTTTCAGGCCGTAAAATCTCCGCACTGGCTGATCCTGAAACCAGATTCTCGATTCGCTGGAAATAATTATAATTGCCGCAGAATATGAAACAGAGTTTTGTAAAATTGTTTGTGTTGATTCCGAGAAAATCACGTTTGAAATAGCGTTTAGAGGGATTTTGTTGGTTTGCAAAATGTCATCACTGCGGTAAAAAGTGGATCTCCGCTAAAAACGGTAAGTCTGGCAGCACTGTTGGCTATATACAATGTTAATTATACGCGCTACAATCAATATTGAGTGGTATGTAATTATTTTATTATCACTGTTATTCTTTAACACAGACATTTTTAAGGATAGGTGTTTTGGAAATGACTTATTGTATTTAAATGGATGACTCCTTGGCTAGAGCAACCTCCATACGTTTTTTTTTAATCGACCGTCAAAAAAGTTAAAAGGCCGCCGACAAAATACTGTTACAACAGCAGCGGTGGGTCATAAACTCCTAAAGACCAATGGAGAATTTTCTCGCTTATTAAGCAAAGTGGCATTCAAAAATGACTTTCTGCAATTTGTTTTTATATAAAGATTTACGGGTTTAAATATAACAAGTCGTTTCCATAACACCTTATATATAGCACCGAGAAACGATAATAAATTCTAATATAAATTAGGAATTGTTCAAGTTTTAAATAATAAATAAAAAAAACAAAACGCAAAGTCCCCCCCCGAACACGCCGCCGCCTTTGTAAAATCAGTTTGTCATTCTTTCAGAGTGAGTTATTAGTTAAAAGTTTAAAACTTTTGACTTGCATACTTTGACATTTTTATGCAAAATTTTTGTAAAATTTCGCGAGACGAAAATTAAAATTAATTTTATTGTACCTAACCTCTTAACGCTTGTAGATAAAAAAAAATTGTTCCTAACACACCCAAGAGTCCGAAAAATCCAGCGGTAAAGCTGGTAACTCATTCTGGCTGGACTTCACCGAAGGCATAAAAATATTAATTTCTATAAAAAATATATGTTAATGGGCTCTCTTTGGGTACAAATAACATATATTAAAACCTCTGTTTTCATACATAGACGTCTGTGTGTAAGTTGGATGTTGCGTTGACAATTCGACATTGACAACTTTCAACATGTCCTCGATGTGCTGATCTTTATAGTGTTCCTTGAATACTTTAACAATACTTTGAATATACCAGGAACCATTTCTTGGATCACGATTTGAAAGATATCCTAAAAACATCAAATTAGGAATATTTCTATTTTAATATTTATAATTAAAAATGTAATTTTATTTTGAGCAAACGGAAATTTAATAAAAAAGCAAAGCGAGTGATCCAACCCTTTGAACAAAATAAAAACACTGTTAAGACTTACGTCATACACTATTTTTTAAATCAATTCATTACCTGGCACAGTGGAGAACGCAATAAGCATATCGGAATGCTCCTTTATAACTTTCTTTATTGGAGCAGCATCGTGACACACTTCTTGATCCTTTTCGCCTCTGAAAAAATAGTGATGATAGTCAAATTAATAAAGAAAGTAGGAAACCATATTCTGTATATTAAGAACCGATTTATTAGTGTTAAATTAATGGGTATCCCCATGAGATGATCTTGAACTTATATCTATCTAAATATATCTAAATCTAGTATTAAAAAGGCGAGAAGTTCATCAATTAAATGGAGAATGCCCATATCAATGGAATGGATGCGATGAAAGCACTTCTCTCCCTGCTTGCCATGACTAAAAAAATTGATTTATTTTTAAACTACTCTCAGTTTTCTTTTTGTAATAGTTTTTTAAAGTAATACTGTCATCCTAATGGCAAAAAAACGATTATTTATAAAGGTATAACGTCTCGTCTGTTATATTTGCGATCTGATAATTGCCTATCTCTTCTAGTGACCTTAGTTCATTAATCAATTGTAACGACCAGCTGTCAGAAACCAGAAACGTAGATTGTTTGTAGAATGTGAAGTGCCTTTTATTAAATACAGGGTGATTCCTAAGTCGATACTTCTTTTTTGTCTGTGTATAGAAGTAAAAAGTAAAAAATCTAAGTGCGGGCCTGGTCGTCAAAACTTAGCCTGCTATACTTTATGTTGTTTATCGTATTAGTCATGCAGTTTAGGCGATCGGTTATTAGGCAATCCGCTGCGGTGTGTTTTTCTGAAGCAAGTTAATTTTAAATTGGAAACACATAAAAATGGTAAAATTTGAATACAATGAACTAGTAGATATGGTGCTAATTTACGGTGAGTGTCGTCAAAGTGCGGCTGCTACTTCGATACTATACGCAGAACGCTTTCCCTTGCGGGCTCATCCTACACCCAGAAGTTTTCTTAATGTTATTCAACGGGCAAGTTAGGCAGGACCGCATTTGATTTATAGTGTAATGAATGAATGTAAGTACCTTATTTTTGAGTTTTTTTTTAAAAGGTATTCAAAAATGATGTTTATTTTAATGCCTTCTATACACAGCTAAAAAAGAAGTATCACCTTATGAATCACAGTGTATACTGTATATTAGGATAAAATCGCACAGCAGTTTAAAATGCGTATGAAATGAAGCGATTTAAGCCCGGAAATAACAATTCATAAGTGAGAACAAAATCCGGCGTGTTCGTGACCGGACGAAGTGTAGTCCGAAGCACTTTACAAGTAGTACCCCCTCTATATCATCCACTTCCCCGCATGTCTCGTGGAAATGGATTCCTATCAGGACATATAACTATTTTAAACAAGTGAACCAACAATGAATTACCTGCAACATTGAAAAATAAATATTTTCGGTTTTCCTTTCAGACTAAAGTGGCAGGAACTGGCTGTAAATTTCTCAATGACGTCATCACTCAACATACCCACATTATCAATGCCGGCAATTTCTGTGTATCCTCCTTTTATTCTGTTTCCTGATTGAACCAGATTGTTACCGTGGCTCATTATAACTACCAACGACATATCATAACTGGAAAACGATGATTTGCTAAAGCTTTCCACCTTTTTTAGCATATCCTGCAAATTAAAAATAGTGGTGACATTTTTTAGAGTTTAGAGCCTTTTGGGAGCAGGATGTTAAATGAAAGCTATTTGGGAGTCAAAGTTAATCACTTTTTATAGTTACGTTAAAATAAGCTTTAATTTTAGAAAGAAAAGAAATCTTTATCGACAAAGCTTTTAAAAATTTTAACTTACAGTAACATACAGGGTGGGTCATTAAAAGTTTGTCCACATCTTGGAAACTACTGGATATAGAAACTCAGGGAAAAAATCTGGAATAAGAGCAAACAGTAGTCGACGGGTCATCACGAACAAATAGTGCATTTCCCCTACATCGCGCATATTGTACCTGTGTCTGGCGATGGTAAGAAAATGTTTCGTCCACTCTTATCAAGGTTGGTACGCCAATGAGCCCTATACCAAATGATGTTAAGAAAACTGTACTGTAACGTGGGAATTTTCGGAGAAATTTATTTTTAGGATTTTCTCATGGCCACTTTAATACTGATTTTTCCCCTGAGTGTCTATGCTCAGTAGTTCCCGAGAAATGGCCAACCTGTGGTCAAACCTTTATAAAACACAGGGTTGCGACGTTTTAAATTAACTGATTTTTCAATTTTAATCGTGATTTAAATCAAATTATGAATTGCTGTAAAAATAAGTCGCCGAAGCAAATAACTCATCGGGAAATTTAAAAAAAAGGAAGATAGTTTATTTAAAACGAAGTGTTTAGATACATTATGTAAGTGTAAAAACATAACTAATCGTCATCAGTCCAGCGTAAAAAATATTCATAAATTACGCTGCTAAAATTTTTTATGTCAATACAAGTTATTTTGTATGTCGCCGAGGAGATTTTCTAACTGTAAATCTAGACAACAAATATTTTTGGACGAATAGAGACCAAATAATGAAAATAAGTGATTTTAAAGTTCATTATTGCCATATTTAAGGAAAAAATTAGTATAAATTTATAAAAATCAAAAAAAAATCACGATTTAATCGAAAAAATCAGAGATTTATTGATTTTTTTTTTAAATCGTGATTTACTGCAACCCTGATAGAACACCCTGTAAAATACGTAAAAACTAAAATATTAGATTAGATTATTATCATTAAAATATTCAATTCATCATTTATATTTTTTTGATATGCATATTGGCTTAGGTCTAAAAACATTATTTTTATTTAAAAAAAAATCATTCTACATTTCAAAAAATATTTTCTATAATTAATACCTTTCCTTTCATGTCTATCTTAACTTCAACGTCAAAGCCAATGTTTTTCAGGAAAGCTACCAAATCTTTTGAGTCTTTTTCGGCGCCAAGTCTTTCATCTCCTTTGTTGTGAAACTTTATATTGTTGATCACTAAGGCTTTACCTGGAAGAAAAAGTAAATTTTTCTAGTTTTAAGTTGTTAAAACTGATACTTCACAGTATTTTTGTAATGGTATATTACATAACAAGTGATGAAAGTGATACTTTTCAAACGAAGAGATATTTAGCACGAGGCGTCAGCCGAGTGCGGAAATTCTCCGAGTTTTAGAATAATCACTTTCACACGAGTAATGTACACTATTTTTCCTACGACCACAAAGAATTAATAAAAAAGCCTTTGATTTGTGAAAAAATATTTCAACACTAGTGTTGAAATTAGCATACTTAGGATTATGTTCCACTTAATATCTGGTTTCATGGTTTGTCAATGGGCTTTTCCTCTATTTGTAGTTTAACTTTTTCATATTTTATAGTAATTATAGAAAGAACTAATCCTGGATTGACTTCTAATTAACCAGAATGAAAAATTTTAAATTTAATCAAGGAAAGATGCATTAAGCATAAGTTTAAAAACTCCACCCAACAAGGAAGATTTCAATTCGAAATAATTCTATAAATTATTTAATGTTTTTATAAAAAAAAGTCAAATACTCCTGATAGGATTTGAACCTGTGACCTTGCGATCTGTAAGCTAGAGCTCTATTCTCTACGCTATTAATACCAATAGAGATTTGTTGTTTAATACATGGCACTTTCTTCAGCGCGATTTGTTTTATCTGGTAATAGATTTTCCAGTATATTATTAACATTTTTTATAATTTCAGATGGCGTATTTTCACACTATAATTCTGAATCACTCGACAAATAGATGATAAATAAGTTAAACACTTTACAAATACTGCTTTCTAAAATTTCTTTTTAATAAATAGGGTGGTCTGTCAAATTGGCACCATATGTTTAAATTAAATAGTGTGACTTGTATTTCAACACTAGTGTTGAAATAATTCTTTTTCAACAAGCGTGTGATATTCGACGCTTTCGAGCCAAGTTAACCGTGCTTTTTTTCTCGTTTTAATAGGTGGTCGTAGGAAAAAAAATCTGCAATAGGTACTTCATCATAATTCACTTTAAAAACTTTTATTAGACGTTTTTCTGTAAGATATCATTATTAGGAAGATTTTGCTAAATGGTTTGTTAAATTATTCATTTAAAAATAAGAACTTAGTAATTTAATTATAATATTAAGAGACTGATAACGAAAACAGTGGAGGGCAAGATCACCTGACTTGACCACACCGGAATATTTTCTTTGAGCACATTTAAAGATTTTAAATAAGTAGTTTTAAGAACTTAATTTACACTTCATGTAAAAACCTATTATATTACCTCTTTTTGAGCAATTATTAGGATATGTAGGTATGATATCTTCAGTGCGAGCCGACACGGACCGAGCTAAATTTGTATTTTGAGCAGCACTCTGTCCATTGACAACTGACACCGGAGGTGGTCTGGAACGAGATGGATAACTTCCAAAAGTATTGGAGTTAAAAGCAGTTCTATATTGCCTTGGGCTATAACTAGTACTGGCAATAGGGGAACCAGACGAACTATTTTGTAAACTCAATCGGGGCTGTATTGAATTAAAACCCGTTCCCAGATTGCTAGTGGAATTTGAACTGGTTCCAAAATTGGTACTAAGGTTGATAGGTGGCAATCTATTACTGAGCAATGGGGGATTTCGGTTTGAACCAGGTCCAAAAGTCCATGGACTAGCATCAGTTTGTAGAGGTTCCAGTATTCGTGGGACATTTCCTGAAAAAAAACTCTATGACAAGACACTAAACCTATTAAATAACACATTAGACTTGTCAAGCAAGATTCACTTGCACTTTACAGTCACTGAGTTAAAAATGTATACTTACCTGCAGAACTAGAATGGTGAACCGTAGTAAAGATTCTTTCTTCTGTGCTTGTGGTATGACTAGATTGGGATGATGTTTGCCTGAAGTAAAACAAATTTTTCTATTTTAAAAATCTTGGTTCAATTCAAATTAAAGAAGAATAATTGAAAGATAATACTGGCTAGTTCATAAAAAAAAAACAAGTTAAAATTTTACGCATGCCGCGTAGATGACGTAGGTCGCCGCAACGTAACGTGTTATCATGATTTGACAAACAAAACTAAAAATTTTTAGTTCTGACCGCTGACATCGAGGTCTGTTCTGTCTGCTAAAGATGCCTTCCATACACGGATTCTTCAAAGTGCCCTAATGAAAGGGCTAGAAATTCCATCTCACTCACTCCTTTTAAATTGAGTTGTAAACTATCTAATTGCACAAATATATTTTAAATATTACCTACCTATTGATGGTTATAGAATTGCGCCCCCCATTACTCAACGATTGTATCTGTGTTGTATTGTTATAGCTCGATGAAGCACTGCAAAAATTAAATTTATCACATATAAATACAGGGTGGGGATTTTAATTGGTACAAATTCGTTAGAAGTTTAGGAAAAATATTTTTGAAAGATGAAACAACACGTCGATTGTAATTTTGTGTCATTTCTTGCTATTCTGTTGAATTAGGTTTTTTACCTCTTCATTCGCTGCCAGAGTCATTCCCGAGAGGACCTACAGCTTAACGTGGGTTCCGAACCACGATCCTCAGTCATGCACTCCCCCCTAAGGGCTATCATTCTTGCGTCATTAAATGACCTACCGATTGGGGAGTGTGTACCTTCTTCCCCATCCCACGAGATATCCGATCTCATCCGGCCTGGTTACCGGCGTGAATGGGGTGCGTTGGAAGATAATACATTTTACACTCTTCCTTGCATTCTTAAACATACTAAATTCGGACCTACTTTTTTTATTGTGTGTATGCGTATGTAAAGTATTTTTTAGCAGATCATAACATTAATGAATATTCTACGAATATAACACTGTGCGGAAAAATTTCCCTTTTCCATTTGAAGACAGCGCCGACCTATCATTCCTCTGTGCTATATTCTCATGAATCCGGAAATTTCCTATTAGTTGACAACATTGTTATAAAAATTGATTCCTCTGTGGTGTCTTTATAAAGTACTGACCAATCACAGTTTATGGTATTTACTGAGGCTCCGCCTTATTTTTCAAAAGGCAGTAAATTATATAATTATTTATATGTGTATATGGTAAAATATGTTATTAATTTGTTCAATATAACAAAATATATATGGATCTATAATCGTTTTATCAATAATGCAAACTGCTGAATGTGCACAGAAAATTAATTTCATGTAGCACTATACTGAGTTAGTTTTACCATAATTACTAACATGATCCTGTGGCCGAGACGGTAAAGCATTAAACTTTAGATCCAATGGTCGTAAGTTCAAGCCTGGCAGCCTGAAAAGTTTTTAAAAATTTTTGAACATAAGGTTCGTAAGTTTGGTCGTAGGAAAAATATACTGTTCAACTCAAGTGGATTGTCCATATCGCACTCGGAAGTTTAAGCACTCCGTCTACGGCGTCGGGCTCAATTTACTTCCTTGGTGAAATATAATCATATCCACTCATGTTGTACAAACTATACTATTATGATCTCGTAGGTGTGTAACCAATTTTGTAAAATTTTGTTTAAATCCAACAACTAAAAAGGTTCTTAAATCTTTAACATTGAAGGATAAGAGTCTACTCTTGGCAAACTTTAATCCCACAAATTTCATCAGTCAATACAATAAATTTATTGGTTTCAGAACTCCAATTAAGGATAAAATAATGTCAATAATAAGGAAAATTTTAATATTCGATTTCTCTGTCTTATTGGTGGTACCACAATTTTCCAATAAATCTCCCGCCTCCCGACTAACATTTCAAAACTCCCGCTTTTGTTTTTTCTATAGTAAATAATATTATGTATTTATAATTATGGGTACCTTATTTTGTTCTACCACTTTTATATGTTTTCTTGGCCTACGAGCCCTCTTATCTACTAAAAGTAATTGGTTGTTGGTACTCGGCCTTCTCCCCACAGAACTTCTCCCTAGGTTTTTAGCTCGCCGCAGGGACCTTTTTTGGAAGCCGGTGCCGGAACGACTTTTTTTGCCCAAAAATATTACGATTTTTTTTCAAACAATTTTACGATATGGCGAAAGCGACAAAAATAATATTAATAATACTTCCCGCTTTTGGTTTCTTTCAATCTGGCATCCGTACTTGAGTATAGGGTATTTCTTACTTGGGTTACGTACATATTAGGAACTGTACTGAAGATATTTTACAACATAACTGCTGAGAAGATCATTCACTTCTCAGATAACCAGATAGTAAATTTATAATAAATTTGATATTAAAAAAGTTATTTGTTTAACTTGACCTGTGATAAATAAAATAGTAAGTTTAGGTAGTAAGTAATGTGATGACAGGGGTAAATTACTGATTTGTTACAGTTCTACCTTTTCTTGGTCCTTCAAGCAATAAACTCTTTTTTTCCTGTAGGATCATGCCGAAAAATTATATTATTCAGAACAGAATTACCTATTCCTTTTAGTAGACAATATTCAGTAATAATTAAAAGACCTTAAAGATTAAGAAGTTCATTTATCTTAAGATGACTCACCTATTGGAAGTAATTTTTTCCTTTTTGTCTTTCTTTTTAAACATATTGGAAACTTTTCTAAACACTTATTCTAAACTTTTTTACACCACACAGCATCAGCTATTATTACACAATAAAAATAACAATAAATTATTTCTAAATTGCACATAATAATATAATATAATTAAACAAAGGGAACGCACGGTACTACCGTACTCCCAATATGGATGTTTATGATATTTTTATCTTATCAAGTTCCAGGAACAATCTAACCAAAGATTTTTCAGAAACATCAAAACCGGAAAAAAAACGATAAAAGATAATGAAAATTACCCTATTTTTATTTTAGTATTAAACTCATGGATTAAAAACAACAAAAATAGAGTTTATAAGTGAAAATTTAAGGGCAAATAAAGTTAAAAAAAAAATATTTAAAAGTTACCGCTCTTAACGCTAATTTCACGTCAGTCATATAGGCGGGAAAAGTGAAAAATCAAACATGGCTAACTTCACATTATTGCCAGTGGCCGTTGTCAAAAAATGGAAACTTGTAACTTGTGCTTTTTGTGCTTAAAGTTTGTTTTGGCATAATTTTAATGAATCCAAGAATGTTTTTTAATTTTATCCCTAGTTAATAAACAAAATAAAGGTATTTTAGGTAATTACATCTCAAACCGGGCCGGTTTTCTGTGTGTTTTTGTTCCAATTATTATGGATTGTTTTGCCGAACATGGACGCTTTTAAATTTTTTATCTCTAAATATATGATAAACCCGATATAGTTTTTCACTAAAAAGATCATACATAAAGTTATTTAATGTCTGTTATTGCTAACAACAATATATAATTTTGTTTGGAGGCATATAACCTCAAATTTTTATGTATTTTCAGGGCTCCTTCCCCTAAAATGGATAGGACTAAAAATGGACCAGACATTCCACGCAGTGGTCCCAAAAATACGTTTCAAGATTCTGTTACAATTCCTTTACAGGAAAATGAGTTGCTGACGCCCTCACGACGCAGTAAAAGGCTTCAAAAAGAAAACTTCCTTGAAAGTAAAACCAGTGATTTGTTACCAATTAGTAAAGGATTACCAAATGCAAATATTGTAGATTATAGTACAACACAAATTGCAAATTCTAGTGAGAAGTCTTGTTGTAATATAAATTCTCAGTGTGATTCTAGTGAACATTTATTTGGACTTTTTGATCAAGAATTTGATCATAGTCCCGGTACGAATCATAAATTTTATGGGTGTAAACGAAAGGGCTACCCAAGCCCTTGTAGTGAAAGTTTTGCTTTACCTGATGATCCTATATTTTCAAATAGTCCCATTTTTATTGACAGAACTAGAAAATCTTCCCTAGATATTGACCTTGCCAATCCATGGGACATATCGGTCTTAGATGTAGAGTATGCCAATCAGCCTTGGTTAGTTGAATACCCAGAGGTAATCACACCATATTGGGATGTTGAGAGTTTGTTTCCATTTGAAGTTGAAGATATTAGGCAAAAATTAGAACCAGAAGATGACTTGACAAAACAAAGTGATAGTTTTGATATTTCCTATAATATCTTGGATGTTTCAGCTGATAATGATGGTGAAACTGATAATGTTTTTACATCAACTCCTGTTAAAAATCAAAATAACAGTAGTTTATCAGTTGTTAGCACAATAAGTATATCTAATGGAGAAGATAATAATGTAAACATAGCAGTAATAAAAGATGAAGTTTTAAAGGCGTTGGAAGAAGCTATTAAGAATAAAGCTACTCTCGGAAACATTGACATGAAAATTCAAATAATAACTTCAGATCCAAAAGGTCCTGTAATACCTTCACCCAAGAAACATTCTATAGAGCTTAGAGTAAATGAAAATGTTGAAACTGAATCATGTAAGTCATTCTCTTCTTGTAAAGAAAACTATTTTGTTACCAGTACTAGAGAGAAATCACAGAAATTTATAAATACCAAAGAATTAAGTCATGTAACCTTATTAAATTTGAGTGAAGACTGGCAGGATGGACCTGGAAGTGAAGGAAATGATCATAGTCAAAATGAATTAAATGAAATGCAGCATACCTCCAGTACCAAGAAAAAGAAGAAACTTGTTAAAAATAAGAAAACTCCTATTCCTGGTGTAAGAAGAAGTTTACGGACTAAAGAAGTGAATTGTTCTACCACAGGTGAAAAGGAATTATTAGCAGATAATAGTATTCAATCTTCTTTTCAAGACAGTCCATTAATACAAGCATCTAGCAGTAGTAATATCAAAGTATTAAAGAAAACAAGATCACGAATAAGTCAATTGAACACTGATTTTTCTCCATCTAGCCAACTTTCACAACAAACTATAGAAATTGACTTGGATAGTAAGATAGAGGGTCAGGCTAAATCAATAAAAATTAAAGATTTAGATACATCCCAAGATGTTTTTATAGGGCAAGTAAAAGAAAGGTCTGTAAGTAAAAGTGATAGAAATCTAAATAAGTTCAATGAAAATAAAAATATAGAAGAACAGACTACCCAAAATGTTCTGATGGAGAAACAAAAAGAGAAACCTGAAAATGAGGGGATACAATTTAGCCAAGTTACATATGATAACAAATTTATAGATGGATATAAAAGAAGACGGTTTAGAAATGACTCGCAGTCCAGTCAAGACGAAAGTGACAGTAATGAGACAGTTGGTAGATATAGGAAGGAAAAAGTTAGAAGAAGTCTTAGATCAGGAGAGCTAAAATCCAATCAAGAACAAGGCGGTATTGAAGAAATATCTGTGGAGAAACCACGAAGAAGTGGGAGATTTATTAATTTTGATTTACAAACTAGTCACAATAAAATTGGGTGCAGCAGTGGTAAGCAAGCAACAGAAAGTAAACTTAGTAAATGGAACACCAGTACTGGAAAAGATAAGCCTAAACAAATTAGAGTGTTATTAAATGATCATTCTCTGTGCAATCAAAATGAAAGTGATACAAATAAAATTAATATGGAAAAAGTTGAATATCATAATAATTCACAGCTTAGTCAAAATGAGCAAGACATAAGTGATAGTGTTTTAGAAATCTCTATTTCTGAGGCTTTGAGGTTTACTCGTAAAAGTGACTCGAGTCTAGATATAAAAAGTAGTAGAAAGCTTCAAAATAATATACCTTTGAAAGAGGATTTTCAGTCTAGCCAAGATGAAGGTGATGTATGTAAGGATGATTGTGTTACATCGAAGAAAAGAGGGAGACCTCGAGGAAGACCTTCAAAAATCAAGAACCAAGAAAAACAATATAACGCGTAAGTACAAAAAAAATACGGATTTATTTTATTATTTATTATAATTTAGTTTTATTAATGTATCACAGTACAATGTCCTTTTATCATTCATGATGAATTTAGTTGTTATAAATGATAAAAATAAATTTTATCAAATTTCTTAGCAATATAAGTTTCAAAATTATTTTTGGACAGTTTATAATATTGTTTTCTTTATTTTTAGATCTGAAAATACACTAGACTCTACCAAAGATCAAACTGAAGATATGTCCCCAACTAAAAGAATATTAAGGCCTCGACCTCAGCAAAAATTAGATGTAAACAATTCAAAAGAGGGACGTAGACGTACTGTATCTACCAGTGCATTCGAAAAAATTCCCCAGGAGCAAAAATATGTTCTCCCATCACGAAAACGATCTGTGTCCGTCAATTTGGACAGTAATAAAACTTCTACACCCTTAAGAAGATCGTTGCGTAATCAAGCTGTAGAACAAATAAAAACTTTGTCCAATATGAAGTCTCCTGAATATCCAGCTGTTAAAAATTCACCAAAAGAATTTCAAAATATGAAATCTTCCAAAATAAGTTTTAATTTAACAAATTCTTTCACAGAATCGCCGAAAAAGTTTCAGACCGACTCGCCAATAAAAAGTATATTGAAAAACGTTTATGATTCGGGAGGGAGGCTTATTGGTGTGAAGGTGCATAAAGAGAAGCAGCTAAAAATGTTGCCTAGTGCAATGGATATTAAGCCTGAAGACAAAGATGATACTGCATCCCAACTAAAACATCCAGTTATGATACCCGATTTAAACGCGGTAAAAAAAGAAGATGAGTATCTTAGAGAAAAGGGTATAACAAGTCGCATAAAAATCGTTATTAGTCCATTGGAGATTAAGGAAGAAAAAGAAGAAAACATTGGTGAAATGTGCCCAGTTCTAACTTTGGCTGTGCCCAAAATGGATATTCCACCTGTGAGAGATCTTACTATTCCTCAAATAATCCCCGAAAATAACTGTGAAAGTATTGTGAAATCTGGAAAATTAAGTAATGTTTCCCAAGAGAAGAGCATTGCCAATGCTGCTGGAAGTACTGAAAAACCAAAGAGGTATAATGGAAAAATTAATAATATCAGCGATAAAGTCAATTTAGTTGAAGCCAAAGAAGTCAAAATTGGTAAGATATCTTATTTTTCCATTTTCTTATAAATTAAAAAATATGTAAATTAATTAAGGATCTACTTTGGGCCCACTTCTTTTTCATATTTTTATATCAATTTTAAGTTTAAAGGTAATGTCAAACTCTTTGCAGATGATTGTATGTTTTGATGATAATATGTATCTTTTTTTTTTTTAAATAAAAAATATCCTTATATTAAATAAACATTTTCATAAATTTTAAAAGAAACTATTATGAAAATTACAAAATAATATAATAATTTATATTACCAAAAATAATACCCGTCACCATTGTAGAGGAGAAAAAGTAGTAATAAAAAAGTAAATTTGATTTTAACATTTCTCTTAAAAGCTAAGCCAGAAAAAATTCAAAGGAAATCTACAAAATTTATTGTAACATAATATATGATTAAGTATAATAATTCAGTAAGGTTTAAAAAAATGTAAGAAATGATTAAAAAGTTTTTTTTCTGTAAAAGGTATTTTACCTATAGTTAACCCCTTTTTACATTAGATGCAAGTGCAAGTCAATGATTGTTTTAAATGGGAAAACTTGCAACAGTTCATTAAAAATGACATTTTAATCAGCTGATGCAAGTTTTCCCATTGAGAACGACCACTTTCATCTGATGTAAAAAGGCCTTTAGGTATGTATAGAAGAGAACATCGAAAATTCATTTATAAAATGGTTGCTGACATCAAACAACTTAGCCGGCAACTACCTTGCCCAATAAATTTTAAAAAAAGGGTTATTCTACAAGAAATTCGGTTTTACTGATCGAAAAGCCAGAGAAACCGTTAAAAATGTATTTTTTCGGCACTCGTGTAAAAATGTCTCTATCCAGAGAATCGCCCATATATATAATTTTTTATCGGATGACTCATACCTTTATGTATTTTTTTATTCTCTGGATAGACAAATTTTTATACGAGCATCGAAAAAGTACTTTTTTTTTTTGGCTTAAGTATTTTATTTATTTCGTTTTTGATATATTATTAATTTTTAAACTTCTTGGTAAAAATTAATATTTTTGCTTTTTCAGAGGAAAGTGATTACAATCTGGGCAGTTTTGTTTGGGCACATGTTGGCAAATATCCTTATTGGCCTGCAATAGTATGCAATGATCCAATTACACAGACGTTCCAGAAAGAAGGTTCGTTTATATTGATTATTATAAGAGGAAGCCTATCTTCAATTTTGCCTTTTGTATTTTATTTTTCATTAATTACAATAAAAACAATTATTATTTTTATAGAAAATTTTACACTTTTTTGAAAAGTACTAACTCAAGAAAATATTTTACTTTAATAAGAATAATAAATAAAACATACTAGAGTTTTATATCCTGACAGGCAATCTTATGAATCTACAAATATAACAAGCCCTCATTGAAATAAAGTAATATATTACCTCTTAAACATGTAAATAAATATGATACAATTCAAGGTTTAATCATAATCATAATTTATTTATGTTATTAGTTACATACAACTTACACACGTCACAATTATTTAAAAGTATAAAATAAAACAATACATGTTGCAATTTAGATATACAAGTACTTACAAAATCTTTAATAAAACTGGAATATACACATTGATTGCTTACACATTAAAATCAAAATTTAAAAATTCGTCGATATTAAAAAAGGCGTTCTTAGCAAAGCTGTCAAAGAGATTTTTTAAGTCCTCAGGCAATCTATTAATAAAATTTACTTTTTTTTTCCTACTATGATCTTTTTTTCAGTAATAAGGCAAAATATGGCTCCTCAAATTTATTACCACATAAGGTTTTTTGGTGATCACGGTAGAAGGGCATGGGTATTCAGAAAGAATATTATGTTATATTGCAGTAACCAAGATCTAGAGATGATTGCTAACAGGCTAAAGTTCGAGGTAAGTGCTGAATTCGAAGAACGATATAACAACTCGCATAAAAATAAAATACCAAAATTGAGAAAAATTATAGTATATCTTTGGGTTGCACTCTTAGTTATAATTAACAATTGTATACAGGGTGGGCCACTCGAAATGCAGGATTTCATAGCATCGATACTATACTGAAAATTATTTTACATTATACAGGGTGTCCCAAAAGAAGGGCATATCAAACATACTTTTTTTTTTAATGTAACACCCTAGACATTACTATAATTTCTAATTCTCGATTCAATTCTACCCTTATTTTGTATAAAATGACAGTGTGTCCACCACAGTTTGGAAAAGGAAAAACTTTTTTATTAGTATCTATACAAGAAAAAGTTGTTTTTTATAAACACGTCTCCTTGTGCTGAAACTACAATTTCGATTATCAGATTTGCGATTACTATACAGGGTCCGTCAGAAACAACATTTTTAGTTTTTTGGATTTTTTTTCAATTCCTTGATTTATTGAATCAATTTTGCTTGTTCTGAAACTACTATTTTGAATATCAGATTTGCGATTACGATGCCAGGGTTCGTCTGAAACAACATTTGTAGTTTCTTGGATTTTTTTTCAATTCCTTGATTTATTAAATCAATTTTGCTTGTTCTGAAGTTACAATTTCGAATAACAGATTTGCGATAACTATACAGGGTTGGATAGAAAAAACATTTTTAATTTTTTATAATTTATGATTGAATAAATTAAAGAAATATGATGATGTATTAATAAAAATACTTCAAAAGTAGACAAAGAAAAATAGTTTTCTTACAACTAAACCGTTATTCGGCCAGATATAAAATCGTATTCTAAGTAAGAAGGCAACAATAGATGTTTATTTTTATGTAAATTTATTTTAAACGAAATCAAAAAAACCAAAAATATTTTTTCTGACGAACCCTGTATAGTAAATCTGATATGCGAAATTGTAATTTCAGTACAAGCAGACGTTTTTATAAAGAATGACTTTTTCTTCTCTACCTAACTAATAAAAAAGTTTTTCCCCTTCCAAATTCTATCCGTGGACACACTGTATGTCTAAATTCAATTGTTTTTGAGATATTGACGGTTAAAATATGGCACTTCCAGACTTTGACATCGGAATGATTCATCTTAGTAAAAAGTGATTTCACCTCCCTAACTTAGTTTTTATTCTCTATCTGCAAGTTACAACTCCTAGTTTAACAAGTTAAACCGTAAACCCATTTTTTTTGTTTGCTACATATATGTAGCAAACAAACTTACTACTATAGTAGTAATTTAAATGCTATGAAATCATGCAAAAATACATTAGAAAATCAGTAGGTATAGCAATTTTTTTAAATAAATTAAGTTCATAAATAAATATTATTAAAATATAATGTAAAATGTATGTATTGCTATGTAACCCTTTGGAATAAACGTTATGAATGTAAGGCCCACATATACACTATATTGCCAATACAAGCAGCCGCACGAAGCAAGAATACACCCATCGTGCGATTCAAAATAACCTGAGTTGGGGGCCGTGGCGCTTGCGCAGTAGGGAAAAAATTAGGCAACCCACACGATTTCTAACAGAACCCAAGGTCTCTTGAACAGAACCGGCTCGCCGTTATATTCTCATTAGTCGACATCTTTTGTTTCGTTCATTCGTGTGTTGTTATAATTTCCAAGTTTTGGGTGTTAATCAGTGGCGGTTCTTGGTCAATTTAGCAGGGTGGTCAATACAGAGAAAAGAAATGCGCCGCAGGCAAAAATTTTTAGGTGCCACGCCCTTTTTTGTTAATATTTCTTGTGTTTGAAAAGGAAAAATATAAGCAGATAATCCGGAACTTACTATATATATATATTAGAACAAAAAAAGAAAAAACCTACCCTCTAACATTTTGTGGGCCGGTACATGACAAGGCAAACAAAAATACTGGATTGGCCAAAATTATGAATCCGAGTATGAACCAATAGCCGTTTTAATAAAAAATGTTTTTTGTATTAGCGTTGTTGTCGTTTTGTCTTTGTGTATTTTTTGTTTTACATTTGTTTAAATTCCAGTCGTTTTTCGAATGATAAACCATTGCTTTCTTTTAAATACACAATTTCACAAACAACGCAGCGGTCCGACATATTAACTGTTTAACACCTAATTAATTAAAAAACAAACTAATTAAATATTACCGAAATTACATTCCATTAGCGTAATTGGAACCACGCTCGACAAAACAGTCAAAACACAGTGTTATGTGAACACTGCCAGACTGCCACCCACAATTTCCATATGAAATAATCAATATCACGGATTAATAATCGATAGACGTCAGCCTTTTGTCAATCTGCATCGGAGATCGAAGAGAGACACGCATGGGTGCATAGGTCGGAGGTTAGACTAGACATGACATGTGACCTATCGCATGGAACCAGTGATCTCGCGGTCAATGCCTAGCGTAGCAGTTTCTCTCGATTTAACGCGTTGATTTCTTCTATGATTCTTTCTCGTTCTAATAAATCACGGGCCGCTATGCAAATAGAATTTTACATTTAAATAAGCCGGCTATATTGGGCAAAATTAAGTTTTGACCGGGGAATAATATGAACGACATTTAAGATGTTGTAGCGTGAAAATTGAAGATTTCAGATGTTCAAGATACGATTTTAGATATTTTTGGATGGGTTAAATGTTAAATTTAGAGTGTTTAAATTGTCATATTGACTTTTTATTTATGGGAGGTCAATGACCATTTGACCCTATTGTTAAGCCGCCACTGGTGTTAATATTTATAAAACTTTACTTTAGACATTTTTTTTTATTAGGTTGTAAGTTGTAGTCGTTTCCAGCTTTTTTTACGTTGTATTCGTTCGGATGTTTCGTGTGTGATTGTGAATATTATTTTTAAGTTTTGGGTGCGAATTTAGGTATAAAACTTTACCAGACATTTTGTTATTGTTAGCGACTTGTGTCTCAAGATGGGTAGAAAATAGTGCATGATCCTTTTTTGCACGAATCGCGGTTCAATACCAGGAATAAGGTATTTCAGGTATGTCAAATATTGGTTACTTAGTTTTATTTGACCATAAACTGTACACACCCGAACTAAACGGGTGAATTTAAATAAAAGCTTGTAAAAATATTTTGAAAGTCGGCCCTGTCAAAATGTTTACATCAAGAAGCAAATTTCCGATCTGCGCAAACTCAACGGCCCCTGATCATCTGCTTACAGTGGTGTCATCGTTGAATTATGGTATTAGCAATATAGTGTATGTGGTAAATATATGGTAAGGCCCAAGTAAAAAATGCTCAATAGCCATGGTCCCAAAGCAATTTCTTTGGTCATATAGATCTTTAAAATATGCATTATTATCCCTTTGGTCGCAAGGTGACCTAGTTTGAACTACATACATACATTTTTAAAGTTTTAAAATAAAAATCAGACGCAGTCTAATTTGATTACTGATTTGTAACGTAATGTATTTTTGTACCTAAATTACTAATATTTATTTTGATATAAAAAAATTACCTTGACATTAGCAATAAATACGGTTAAAAGTTTACTACTTGACATAGATTAAAAATGACTCAGTAAATCATTTATTTAGAACATTCCATTATTTAAATCTAATCTATAATTAAATATGATAGTTCATTAAACACAAAATTCTTATTGAACCCACCTTTCATATACTAATGTAATATATTTTCGTTCTTACTCTTAGTTATCCTTATTAACTTGGCCAGCATCACTAGCGCTTGGTCAAAGCCCCAGCAATTCTTGAGGATACTTTTTTTAAAATTTATTTAAGCTATTATATGAGTATTATGTTTTCCTTTTAGGGTTTATCCTAATTTAGACCTGAATTTAAATCTGAAGATGGGATAACGTGAACTCTGTCGAAAAAAAAATCCAACTAAGCTGAACAATCTTCTACCCTTTTTAACTAAGCTAAGGGAGGCATTAGATCTACAATTTAAAATTATTGTAAATTATAAAGGGTGGATCACCCTACTTATTGGTGACATTTTTCAAACCAACAAAATCCCTCTAAACGCTATTTCAAACGTGATTTTTTCGGAATCCACACAAACAATTTTGTAAAAATCTGTTTCATATTCAGTGGCAATTATAATTATTTCCAGCGAATCGAGAATCCGGTTTCAGGTATCAGCCAGTCCGGAGATTTTAGCGCCTGAAAAATCGATTAGCGGGATTTTGTTGGTTGGCAAAATGTCACCATTATATTATAATTTCCTATACAATTCCACGTACCTTTATTTTGTATAAAATGTCATTTGTCTAAATTCACTTGTTTTTAAGATATTGACGTCTAAAATATAGAATTTTCAGACATCGACAGGCTGTAGCATTGGAACACCTCCCTCTTAGTCTTTTATTCTCTATCTAAAAGTTTAAACTTCCGGTTTAGAATTTTAAACCGTAAAATCATTTTTTTTGGTTTAACATGTTAAACCGGAAGATGGTCTCTTTGGATAGACAATAAAAAACTATGATAGAGATGTAAAAACCATTTTTTTTTCTAAGCTGCGGCAATGCGACAGCCTGTCAAAGTCTGAAAATTCTATAATTTAAACGTTAATATTTTAAAAACAATTGAGTTTTATAGACATTTTATACTAAATATACGTGGAATTTTATAGGGAATAATATAATATATAGGGTGTTCCATTTAAAAAAAATATGATTTATATGCCCTGACCATTGGAGACACCCTGTATAATTTAAAATAATTTTATATTATTGAACTAATGTTTCCTTATAATTTTGTTTTTAAAAAATATTAAAAAGTTGAGTCGTTTGGATGCTATGGAATCCTGCGTTGAAAGCGGGTCACCCTGTATATAGATATATTTTCGCATGGAGCTGCTAATCTTGGAGAAAAATTTAGAAATATCGTTCGGATGCTCTTAAAAAATAATACAACTTACCCTTTTTTGTGTTTGGAACCACCTTGACCCATTCTTAAGGGTTATTTTTTTGTACTGCAATTTTTCTAAAGCACGTTTGAACTGGTTATAAAACATTTGCATTCTATGTATTAGCGAATATTTTTTTCGTTCTATTGAGATTAGATAAAACGCAGCTAGATAATATTGGATTTTTTTTGGTTAAGCTTTTGTTTCGTGACAAAGAAAATTTGTATTAATAATGCTTGTGAACGTTACGTATGCGATTGCTAGCTCCAATGTAAACAATATTTTTCTGGAAAATCATTGTTTTTCGCCAAAGTTTAAGGGTTCATTGCTGTCAGGTTTATTACACTCGCGTCTGGCGAGCTACTAAAGCCGAGTTTACACGGTTCGAGTAGCTAAAGAGAGTCGCTAAAAATTCAGTTAAATTTAATAACTCGCACTGTGTAGACGACTGGATTTAGTAATAAAGCAAGTAGCTCATTTAGCCAAGCTGTTTAGTCGAGTAAATAGAACCGACTCCTTTATTATACCTTAAGGCCAAAAGTACTGTCAGTGATTTATCGCTTTCATATAAAGTGCAGTACGAGGTAGAATTAATTCCAGGGTATTTTTCAAATTCTAATAGAGCAGAATACTTATTTTCGTGGAATTTTTCCTCTTACTTCGTACAACAGCTCTTTATATGAAAACGATGGGTCGCTGCTTGTAATTTTGAACGACATAGACGACAAATTTAGGAGAGTAAAATTTAGCTCGTAAGTAGATTTTGCACAATTTTTTAAAATTGTCGCGTTGGTTGGAAGAAACGACAATAAAATTTGTCCAGGAATACGGAGCGAAGCCGTGTGTGGAATACTTAATTGGCAGTTTATAAAAATAACGCTGCTAGAGATACAGCGTTAAAGGAAATAGAATAATTATTGAGAATAGAAGGTTTTGGAATAAATTAAATAAAAAGTTACGAAATGGATATTTTGTTTACTTTGATCCTTGAAAATTGAAGGGTCAGTATTTTTTTAGAAGTCACCTTTGAGAGTAGGAAGGTACACACACAGTGGATCCGCCACTGCTTTCACGAGAGATAACGTTTCAAACAGTAAATAATTTATTTTTGATAACCAAAAGAAAAAACTTGCCTTGTTCTGCTTTCTGGCGTAGACCTACTGTCTCCTGGCGTTTTCTTCATATTTTAGAAAATGACACCTTGCTTTATTTCATTAATCTTACTAGAACACTTGTTTCTTGTACACGTTTTTGCCAATAATTGAGCATGCACCATTTGCAATTTGTAATACATGTATTTTATGACATTTTAGTAGTAGTTGATTAGATAAAGACAATCAGTATACACTAGGGACTTTTTCTTAGATTTTTTTTCTAGTTTTATACGGTAGTTTTTTGTCTAATTCAAGCGATAAAATTTGATTTCCGCGGCCCTATCATTTGCTATAATTTATATTATGCTTTTTTCCTGAAAACAAACCAATTTCGCAAATATAGGTGTATAAATAAACATTTTAAAATTCCTCATCACTAATTCTCTCCAAGACGATTAATATCAATTTCTTTGAGCCAATATATTGTATTATTGTGCAAATTTATCTTAATTCTAATTGGATAAGAATAATCATGAAATGGGAATACCCCATCCTCGCATGGTGTCCGCCATATTGAAAAAACTCTCAGGATATGCTAAATATAAGCTAAATTTGATAAGTGTACTTACGTCTAAAGTACGAAGATATAAAAAAATGATTACTCTATCTGGAACTATACGTACCTATGTATATACAGGTCATTTACAATATTTTGCATTCATGTATAGGTAACAGAAACGATGCTTGGAAACGGGTGACTGATGCCATTAGGAATAATTATAACATGACCTATACAGGATGCTACAAATTCGCGTACGTACAAGGGGATCTCGAAAACGATAAAAGATACAAAAATAATTAAATAAAGGCCAAATTGTGTATTTTGGGGCTTAATAATTTGGTGAAAGAAAATAGTAAATATTCCGAATATCTTCGAAGATATCCGAAAACAAATTTTTGACTTAAAAAAAAAACAAAAAACACTTTCTCATCGCCGTTCTTTAGGTTCTACAAGTTGGCGTTATTAGTTTTTCAATTGGACGTTTCGTTCTTTAGATACCAACGTCAATTAATTTCTTTTAAATACGGACCTGGAATGGACTTCTAAGCTTTGGAAATTTAATACAATTTAAAGGTTTTTAAAATGTTAACCTATTGTCATCAAATCCTTAGTATTTCAAATTATCCTTTCTTTACTATTACGGCCCTGGCAAATATTTTTAGGACTACTTAAATATTAAAATGACATTGCAGGAAGTTTTGGTGTTTAGGCCGTTTATTTTTTCCATAAGATTTACCGTCACAATACTCTAGGAAGTAAGCTAGTTTTTAAGGCATAAGAAGTAATCCTATTTTTTTATTAGTGTTTTATTAATATAACGTATATCTAAGTAAGTCCTATGGGTTTTACCTTTACAATTTTTTTTCACCAAATTATTAAGCCCCAAAATACCCAACTTTACCTCAATTTAACCATCTTAGTATCTCTTACCGTTTTCGAGATCCCCTTGTACGCACACGAATTTGTAGCACCCTGTATATTCAATAAACCGCACGCATTACATTGGTTTTAAAATAATTATTTTTTAACTTGAAGAATTTAATTAAGAACTTTATTTAAGAACTTTTTCAAATATAGTTTTTCTTCCTCAAACTTCTTTTCCAAAGTTTTCATAATGATTTTTCTTAAAAAATTTCTTCAATAAATTTTCATAATGATTTTTCTTAAAAAATTCTCCAATTTTACATCCTGTTCAATATAATCGAACATTAATTTTTCTGCTGAACCCTTCGTTCTACATTTGAACTCTTATGTGCCATAAACCCATAATTATTTTTCTCTTTTTCATAATGCAAGTCACATTATGATTTTCTCTCCGTTCTATTCATTGAACCGGTTCTTTGTGCCTGCAAATTTGGATGCTCCGTTAAGGTGATATCTAATAATTTTTCTTTTTATTGATTCTCCTGAAGATGAATGCTTCTGCATTCGAAACATGTAGAGAATTTTTCAACCCTTTAAAATAATTTTTCTTTAATATAAAAGTGGAGGAAGACTTTGTGTTCTTATTCCTTTCCTTCTTAATTATTTTTTGTTTTAGAATCGGCATTATTCTGTCATAAGACCGTATATTGTGGTTCGTTCAGTACAAACGGAAAACTGGACCAAGGCAGTTGAAGAACTTAATTTGCTTAAAGACAAAAAGTATGATGCCATTATTAACCACATGTTGGAAAGCTATGAGAACTATGTGATGGAACGTAAATTGAAAAGAAAGTCGAGGCTTGACGCTTCCTCAGAGAGTGAATCGGAGGAACCCAATGCAATGGAAAATAAACGACGAAAAAAATTTAAATTTACTGAGCATTCTCTTCATGTTACTGCTGATACGCAACTTACAGATAATACTTTTCAGAATAAAAATTATCAAGGCTTTGATGAGATCACAATTAGCGCTCAGAACGTAGGTATAGTCGCTGTCCCATTAGAAAACGCTGCTGAGAAAACCTCAGAAAATACATCAAGTTCTGTAGTCGTAAATGAAACCTTCAATAAACAGAATCAAATTTTTGATTCTACTCAGTTTTCTGAGCTATTGGATAAAGTAGTTCCTCGAAGATCCGCGAGAAGTCTAAAGCCAGTAGAGATTTTGAATATAACAGCAGAATTACCAGATCCAACCTCAGATACTGTTCAACAAGTTGAAAATTGGGACGCCTCAGAAACGTCTTCGATTAAAACGGGCGAAAGGCGGTCTCTACGAGCTCCTAAAAGTTCTTTGAGTAATGAAGCATGTTCGAGTGGCGAGAACGAGAAAATGCTGAGTAAACTGAGTAAGAAGCAACCGGATGAGAGATCAGAAGCTGAGTCAAAGACGAGTAGTGATCCTAACATGTATTCGTTTGAGTATCAGATGGATTTGCATAAGAAGAATAATTTATTTAATGGGTTAACGAAAGTTAGGGTAAGATTTCACAAATTTTTCAATGTATTTTTATTGAAGCTTCGATTTAAAGTAGTTTTTTGTCATTAAACAGTGGCAGTTTTGAGGATGGGATATTTAATAATTTTGGGAACAAACTATATCCCAGGCTTTGGTTGTTTTTTAACAGGTGGGAAAAATTTTGATTGCCATCATTTTTATTTGTTTTGAATAATAAATTATTTGGATAGGTCAAATATATGGTCGCCATTGATCAAAAATAACTTATTATTTTTAGGTCTGTGATTACTGTTTGAAACCGGGGGACCTTTATAAGTGCAAAGGAAGATGCGGAGGCTTCTTCCACTTAGTTTGCTCGTCAAAAGTTACCCAACCACTCGCCGAAAAGAGGGTGAAAAGGAGAGAGAAAAGTCCGAATAAAGCTAAGGCTCGTAATAGAGGAAGCGTTGCGCCATCTGTGGATGGTACACCGAAATCGGAGCGAGCCGACGGGTGTCGAACCAGAAACCAGTGCCAGGTTCAAATAATTACAATTAAATCTAAGCATGTGATTGGAACTCCGAAAAAAGTTAATTTGCCTGCTAATTTTGATGAGTTGTCTCTTTCAGAACAGATAGATTATGGTATGAAGGTAGGAAATATTAATATTTTCACACCTGAAAAAATATGAAAATTTCTCGACAACACTAACGTTACAATGATACATACATTTTAAGAAAAGTGTATTTGAAACATTTACTTTTCGAGTCATATTTTTGCCACTTTTTTAAAATAGAAAGTTGTATTCTTTTTAATAACTGCACTGGCTGGTCCTCATGAAACATTATTTCACATTTATAACAATACGTTTTTGGTCCTTAAGACATTTTTTGTTTAGGTAATTTTGTCCAGAAGTTTATATATTTTTTAAGTATATAGTAGATATTTTGAACTAAAACCTATTAAAAGTTTCTAAAACTTTTAATTTGATCATTTTGCGACTGTCCATTAATTTTAGATATTTTCAATAAAAAACACTAATTTATTAATTGAATTGGTTTCTTTTTAGCCCATCCAGTGGCATTACCAATGTCTGCAGCTGGACATTGATAAAATAAATTATAAAAATATTATACTAACGTAATCTTTATTGTATTTTTACTTACCTGCGCGAAAGTACAGGTAAACTTTTATGTTTTTCGCGCATATCTATGTAATGCGTATATACTGGGTCTCCCAAAAGTCCCGCATAAAATTAATATCAATTAAAGGAAAATGATCTAGGAAAAACGCTCGGACCCGTAAATTTTTATTTTTAATTGTGCATTTTTTGACATAAAAATATTATACAAGGTGTCTCATAGAACTGTCGCCACGTCTTTGATAATTTTTTTTAATGGAACACCCTATATATTGTTTTATTTTCTGATTCCCCACAAAATTCTACGCTTATGTTGTAAATGTCATGTGTCTAAATTCAATAGTTTTTGAGATATTGACGTTTAAAATATGGCATTTTTTGACTTTGACAGGCTGTAACATTGGAACGGTTCATCTTAGAGAAAAATGGTTTTCATAACGACGTCGTATCTACTCTCCAGAAGGGACACGATAAAGTAGGGTAAGACATGGCGACAGTTCTATGAGACACCTTGTATAATATTTTTTTGTCAAAAAATGCACAATTAAAAATAAAAATTTACGGGTCCGAGCGTCTTTCCTAGATCTTTTTCCTTTAATTGATAGTAATTTTGTGCGGGACTTTTGGGAGACCCAGTAGGCGCAATGTACATATAACCCTGCATGGAAGATGTAAATTAAATGCCGGCCGAGCAACCACGTATTCCGCCGCGCCGAACATTATTTCTGTCTGGTCGCGTGTTTACCTTTTCCACGTCTTAGTCGGCGCTCTACAGATCCACCATTTGAAACTAAAAAAGAACCAACTATATTTATTAAACTTCTTGAATCTTGTGAATAATAGCCTGGGTTTGGGTTCTCATTGGTTTATGGATTGGTATCAGAGCTGGGCAAAACTGGCAAGCACTTTGGAAAAAGTAATTGCAAGCACAATTACTATAAGTAATTGCAATTCCTTTCGCTAAAAAGTCTCATTTGACAGCGCATTTTTTTATTTTACTGCTACAAATCCAGGTATGTTTATTATAAATTTCCTGATTTTTTAAATGTCCTGTTAAGAGTTAGTTGGATTGCACTGTATTTGTCAGAGTAGAGATCTCAAGTCTTTTTATATTGGGTATATCGGCCGAAGATTGACTACAGAATGACTCCTCTATTAACTTTTGAACACAATTCAATTTTATTCAATTTAAAACCGTCATATAGTTTGCTGGATGAAGTGATATACTATATTGCAGTAGGCAGGAGTTTTGAGAAATAATGTTTTTATATTCTATTTCTTTTGTGTTATAAATAAGGTAAGCCGCCACTGCTAAAGGCAATGGAGTTCAAAACACATCTATTATTCATCACTACTCATTCTTTAAACCCTTTTTTTCCAACACCTTATATTTAATAGTATTCTTTTTTCATTATTAAGGAAATGATGAGCAAATTTGAAAACCGTACACCTTACATTGATTCGACTGACTCCAGCTCCGAGGAAGGATCAATTATAGCTTCCAAGAATAAACAACTCGGTATTCTTGATTCTCCAGAATCTTCTGTAGCCCTTGAGAGTGAAAAATCGGCGGCTAAAAATAGCGATCTAGATGAAACTCTAGAGGAAGAAAAGAGTTCCGGTAGGTAATTGCTATTTATAAATAATTTATCTTTGCAATTGCTAAATAACTATCACATGTACACAATCTTTGCAGTTTCTGAGGGTGAGTTATTCAGAAAAGTTACTTGGTAATACATAACCAGTAGCTAATCTAATGAGAGGGGGATAAAGGGGGCAATTATACAATTAAAACTTTAATTCAATTTTTTTTAGATGATTTGGAAGTATCAGCACTATCCGAGAACGCAGAACGTTCCCAGCTTATAAAACATGTGACGGCAGATTCAGTTATATTAACTGAAAGTGAGACACCCATGGACATTACCAACTTAAAATGTACTTACTGTCGACTGGAACTAGATCCTCCATGTTTTGCTTGCGGACTGGAGGTAATTATCGATCTAATAAAGTAACTGTATAAATGGCCTGGACGCATACTTCTGGTTTTTGTTGCCATTATGATAATGAGCTTTTTTACTATAACGACTGGTTGGTTTAGGGCGGGACTCGGGCGTTCGGCCCAAGCTTCCTGCACTGCAGCCTAGTGGCTTATTGTGTGCCCCTATTTTGCTAGAAAGATGTGTTCCTTTAATAAAGGCCTTTTTACATTGGGTGCAATTGCAAGAAAAATGGCGTGGAAGTATGCGCTTCGACGACATTTTAATCAGCTGATGCACGTTTTCCCATTTAAAACCTACATCAGCTGTTTAAAACGTCGACAAAGCGCATGCTTTAAGGCAATTTTTTCTTGCAATTGCACGCAATGTAAAAAGGCCTTAAGGTCCAGTAAATTCCTGCTAAGTTTGTCATGCGGGAGGATTCCCCCGAAGATTTTGTATCTTCTTCGGGTCAGTGCTCCGCAGATATATATGATGTGTGAGGCGGTTTCGTCCTCTTCGCCGCAATGTCTGCATTCAATGGGACCATCGTAGATTTCTATTCGACGTAGGTGTTTTCTTAAATGGCAGTGGTCTGTTAGTTGGCCAACCACTTGTTTTAGCTGGATGCGCGTTAGAAGCAACATTCCAGTTGATAGCTTTTTGGAGGATTTCCCAATTGTGGCCCTCACGTCCTAGAGTATGACGAACTTTCTCTTTTAACTGACTTGTAATTTCAAAGCAATTAACATGTGGTGCCAATAAGTGGCAGTATCAACAGTAATATACCGATAGAATAGGCGGCTTATCGATAATACCTATGGTATTCACGAGAAAGCAATTTTCCGAAAATTTATACGAAATTTTATTTCCATTAATGATCTGATATCTGATTATAAATAAAAATCATCTGCCATGTTGACGCGTCACGGCCACTGCCTTGGCGTTAACATAATTTCTAATGGTTGCCAATTTTTTCTAGGGGAAAAAAATTAATACCCCAAACTTGAACACTATGATTCATTCGCTACGTAAGAACCGACTTTTATTGCATAAAATAATACAATATATTGTTAAAGAAATAGTCCCTACTTAAGGCGGAACTTTGTGCAGCAAGAAATATATTTGCAAGAGAGTCTCACCCGAAGTGGGCATACTAGCGAGCTTATGACGTGGTGAAAAATATTCCGTAAACATCGACACACACTGAAAGCACGATGCAAGGCGGTAGGTCCTTTATTATGCTAATGAGTTTTGGTTGATTTTATTTCGGAGACGAGAAATTTGTTTTGTGGAAAATAAGTACTTGTTATTGTAGTCTTAGTTAAAATAATGTACCTAATCGTTATACGGATATATCTTTTAAATTTTGTCTTATTTTATTATTAAAGCTATAGAATATTTACAAAAAATAAAATTAGGTAGAGCAGAAAGTTTGAAGTGTTAATTAATAATAGGTATAAAACAGCGGCGGCGCCAGGGGGGGGGGAGCCACTGGCCCACCCTAGAAACATGAGTGCCCACCCTGGTGCCCCCCCAAAATTAATGGATCCGTTGTGTAAGGGACTTAGCTATAAAAGTTTTGATGAGTGGTTGTATGGTATTTTGAAGAGAACGATGCCCTTTTTTTTTAGACATCACTTAGAAAAGAGGAAGGTTTTGTTTGTGAGTTTGTTGTTTTTTGGTATAAAAGCACCTGTAAACAGGGTGTTCGTGTTCCACCGGGAACCGCTTCGAACTATATATGGAAAACTATACATAGGAAAATTTTCAAAATTTGCCATCGTGGTAATGCTGATGGGGACGACCGGACTAAAAAAATTTCATAATGGTGGTACTTCCGGTTACACCGGAAGATAGTGTCAGCTAGGGTAACCAGATTTTAAAAATTGAAAAGCAAGAAGTGGATAGTGCCTGGAGGACAAGTTTTTTTTTGAGGTGCTTAAAATAATTATATTGATGACCTTACGCTGTGGCGTGCCTTTTATATTTTTTTTCCTCCTATCATCAAACGTGCTTTCTAAAAAAAAAGGTCGCCCCTCTCTAAGGCAGCTGTACAGTTATTAGGCGTCCGTCGTGTTATTGGAAAAGCGGGAGTTTTGTTTAAGTGCGTGGGAGGCGGAAGGTTAAGTAAAAAAGCGGGAGCATCCCGACTAAATCGGGAGGGTTGGCAACCCTAGTGTCAGCGTGTTTATTTTAAATAGAACATCCTATATATTATTACATTTTTGCATTCTACGTAAGATTCTAGGCAGATTTTGTACAGGGTGGGGACTTTAATTGGAATAAATTCGATATTATTAAAACTGCTGAAGTTACGCCTACAAAATTTAGTATGTATGGTTTTGAAGCACGCGGAATTGAATTATAATGTCGGCGCAGTTGCCAGATTTCTCAGCTTTGCGCTACACGTAGTAATTTTAATATTTTAAATGGAATGCCCTATTTATTTTTATTGCAGTGCATTGGGCGTGTCCAATTTAATAAGATGCCAAATTAACAAAATTCTATCTTCACTAATTGCTGAGCTATGGCAATACTGTAATTCCATTAAAAAGTACCATGAGAATTTCTATTTTTAAAGTTTAAGTTAATTAGGCCATTTTGAAAAGCCAAGAACTTTTCTTGAATCTTTGTCAATAACTTAGTAACTATGGAGGTAGAGAAGCGTCCCGGTACTTTTTTGAGGGAACTTCAGTGTTGCCATAGCTCAGAAACTAGTGAAGATAGAATTTTGTAAATTTGAGATCTTACTAAATTTGACACTACCAATTCACTGCAATAAAAATAAATAGGGTATTCTATTAAAAATAACAAAATTACTACGTGTAGCGCAAAGCTGAGAAATCTGGCAACTGCGCCGACATCATAATCCAATTCCGCATGCTCTAAAACCCCCACATACTAAGTTTTGTAGGCGCAACTTCAGCAGGTTTAATAATATCGAATTTATTCCAGTTAAAGTCCCTACCCCGTATGCCTATACCTATAAATATCTAAGCGTTTTTGACATATTTGAATTTTTCTGTTAAGAATGACGTTTGCAAGCCTTAAAATAATTATCAATTTCTTCTATAAAGAAGCCTTATATTTATTTAATTTAAGCGGGATTCCTTGTTATAAAGAACCTGCTTTATTAGATTTTTTATAATATTTTGATAACTATTAATTCAGGGTGTTTAAACAATAAGATTGAAAAAACTGCTAAAAGTCTAAATTTTCAAAGGGAAACACCCAAATTTTATAATTACTTTTAGTTTAGCATTAAAAAAGGGTAAGTTTGTATATCCCAAAAATGTTGAATATTATTAATAAGCACATTGTGATGGCTTCTGTTTTTGCGGATATCGATTGGCAAATGTGTCCCATGTTCTTGATATAACTTTAACACATTCTCCATAAATAATAAATAAATTTAAATAATCTTCGTTTGTATGTACAATTTAAGCGCACAGGCATGATAATTAATGATGTTTAACTAAAAGTAACTAAACAAAAATCTGCAGCAAAATCGCCATATAAAAATATTAAGTTGGCAATGTTTCTAAAAGTAAAATTTTTTGGAATATACAAACTTACCCTTATTTTTAATGCTAAATAAGAAATAATTATAAAATTTGTGTATTTCCATTTGAAAATCTAGTCTTTTTGCAGTTTTTTAATTTAATTTTTAATCGTATTGTTTAAACACCCTGTATTAATAGTTATCAAAATATTATAAAAAATCTATTAAAAATATCTAAAACGCTTAGACATAGGTATAGGACATGGTATACAAGATATGCCTAAATTCTTGCGTAGAATGCAAAAATGTAGTAATATATAGAGTATTCTATTTAAAATAAGCAAGTTGACACTTACTTCCGGTATAACGGGAAGTGCCAGCATTATAAATATATTTTAGCCCGATCGCCCCCATCAGCACTAGCATATACTGTCAAATTTTCAAAATTGGGAGGCACAGGCCTACCCTGAAACTGAAGGTTTTCAGCATTGGTTATCAAATACTTCGTAAGGTCAATAGTTTTTTTATAAAACAAAAGATAAGTCCCGCTGGTTCCAGGATTTGTTGACTGTGGTTACTAACTCGCGCAGTATTTTGTCCGTCGCGTTCCGTGCCATTATAATTAATTTTTTTAAAAAGTGGTATGTTTTTGACGATTAGTTGCGCTGCACCTTCAAAAGAAAAAAAAGTAAGTACCTAGATTTTTTTTTAGTAACACAGAAACAACAGGAGGTAGTACCGTATCGTCGCGCCAATCCGATACAAAATCACGGTATTAATGTTTCTTATAAACATAAAGTGATAGGGGGGTAGCCAAAAAAACGTGTAAGTTCTCAAAACTTAATTCTATAAAATAAAATACTTCCCAGCCTTTTCTACACTTTTTCCACCGTTCAAAAGTGACTACAAAAAAAAACAAAACTTTGCGTTTTTAAGAACTTCTATCAAAAGTGATTCCTACAAAAAAAAATGTCGCAGTCGTTTCATAAACTCCCCCTAACAAAAGTTAGTAAAAAGTATATTTACCCCCCCCCCCCCCCGCTCTCCCTTGGTCAAGAGACAGGGGCAACTGCCCTCTTTATGGACGCCCATGCCTAACAAAAAATTGTATTTTATTACTCTGCTTGGCATACTGTCCAATTTTTATTTATTACCTACCTAGCTTCTTAGAAGCATTGTCACTATACAGTAGTCTCGCTGCACCAAATTGTAGCTACGAGCCAATAACATGAACAGATAAATGTCATGTGACCAACGCCAAATTCGTGCCTGACAACTACTTTTAAATCGTTAAACCATGGTTGAAATAATAAACACATTTCACCTTTAAAATGAATTTATATTTTAACAGGTTTAGACAGAAGCTCACTGTATAAACAATATATAGAGCCTGTATAATAAGCATAAAATATAAAAACAATCGAATAGAAATAGATTCATTATGCAACAGTTAGTTACTTTACTCACTAAGAACCTTCATAAATGGCTTTATTTTATTGCACCTATCACCCTTTACCAAGACAAATTAAACTTTAATTTTAGATCTAAAAGTTAATATACCAGGGTTACCATACATCCTGGGATTTGTCGTAAGTTCCCGGTGACCCAGTTTGGGCCTCTAATACCGATAAGCTATTTACCTTAGTATATTTTGTTCACTATCAAGAGAATAACCCATTTCGATAAAAAACGAAACAAAAAATTCAATATAGCCCATTTTTGATTGCAACAAATCGACTGGATTTCGTTCAATTCTTATCCTTACCTAATATGAATAAGAAATTTTGAAAGCCCAAACACCAGTTTTGACAAAATGGTGAACGCACCTTGAACATTTTGCCTTGCGGCGCATTATAAACCATCCCGGTCTAAGCCGAAAAATGTATGGTAACCCGGAGTTAATAACACAACTACTAGTTACGTCTTTTTAATATTAACGCTTAGATATTCTGTTATTGGCACAGACAATTCAAAAAGAAAAACATAAAATTTAGCCCAAAATTACCCCCGAAATTACTTCTTGTTCGACCACCTATAATTTTTTTCAGTGTATCATTATTTTCTCTGGATGTAAATTGTTTCACGTCAGCCGAGAATAAATTCAGCTGTATATAGGCAACTTCTATAACATGACAACAAAATTTACCTAAAACATGAGTTGCGCGCTGCAAGATAACGGACTTATTACGACATTGTTTTGTCTCAATTTTTGAAGTCTTAAAGATAAAACATGGAAGTTCTAAGGTACATGGCTATTTTTTTGAAAAAAAAATTCTTAGCTACGATATAAACCTTGGAAAAGTACCTAAAAATACGCACCTTTAGTGGGCATTTTCTTATACATATTCTTATTTTTTTCAAAAAAGGGCTTTGTACCTTAGAAATACAAACATTCCTTTATTAAATTTTAAATTGTCCCGACAAATATTTCAAATAGCCTTTGCAGAATCCTGCAGTAGCGAAACGGTGTTTTTCATCCTCTAAATTTGCACGTGGTAGAGCCTTAAAGTGGAGTGGAAATTCAGAAGGAAAGAAATAAGAACACAAAGTCTTCCTCCACTATAATATTAATTAAATTCTTATGGTTTAGAAAAACTTTTTTCTCTACATGTTTCGAATGCAGAAGCATTCATCTTTAGGAGAACAAATGAAAAAGAAGAAACTGATAGATATCACCTTAACGGAGCATCAAAAATGTAAGTTCAATGAGTAGAACGGTGAGAAAAGCAACAAAAAAACGTTCTACTCATTGAACTTACAATTTTGATGCTCCATTAAGGTGATATCTATCAGTTTCTTCTTTTTCATTTATTCTCCTAAAGATGAATGCTTCTGCATTCGAAACATGTAGGGAAAAGTGTTTCTAAACTATAACAATTTCATTAATTTAATAGTGAAGGAAAACTTTGTGTTCGTTTTTCTTTCCTTCTAATACCCCAAAGTTTCGGTCTTTCCTAGAGGTGCCATATTAAGAACTCGGGGGTCTTATGAGAAATAAGTTTCTACTTTTGTTAGAGGGCTGTGAAAATATACTATACAATTTTTTAACATTTCTAGATATCAAAACGTGGTTCGGGTACCCGCCAAAAATGTTCTCAGTATCGGTGTGGAAGGTACTACCATCCGTACTGTCTAAAAATGTGGCCCCAGACTCAACGGTCCATAGGGAAATGGTCCAGAAACCAAGAACAAGAGGACGTTTTCACGTGTCCTGCTCATACGTGTCATACTTGTTTTTCGGAGGAACTCGGATCCGCTGCCTGCAGGTAGGAATAGAAGAGGCAAAATCAGTTTTTTTCAGAGATGTTCTCATTATTATGCAAATTATTCATAAACTATTATGAAAATTGCATTTGTCGGGGCTCGTCAATTTATAACAATTCTTGGACTATACAGGGTGATTTCTAAGTTGATACTTCTTTTTTAGCTGTGTATAGAAGGCATTAAAATAAACAACATTTTCAAATACCTTTTCTAAAAAAAACTCAAAACTAATTATCATTTATTACACTATGAATCAAAGACGGTTCTGTCTAACTTGCCCGTTGATTAACATTAAGAAAACTTCTGGATGTAGGATGAACCCGCAAAGGAAAGCGTTCGGCGTACAATCTCGAAGCAGCAACCGCACTTTGACGACACTCACCCTAAATTAGCACCATATATATTAGTTCATTGTTTTCAAATTTTACCATTTTCACGTGTCACCAATTTAAAATTAACTTGCTTCAGAAAAACAACACGCAGCGGATTGCTCAACACCACCCGTATGAGTAATTCTAATAAAAGATAAGAAAAACAACATAAAGTATAGCGGGCTACGTTTTGATGACCAGCCCCGCACTTAGATTTTTTACTTCTGTATCGCCTATTTTTTTGAAAAAAGGTATTTGAAAAAGTTGTTTATTTTAATGCCTTCTATACGCAGCTAAAAAAGAAGTATCAACTTAGGAATCACCCTGTATATAATAATATAACATATAATTAATATTTTTGTTTTAGGTTACCAGGTGACAAACTAGTACGATGCATGTTGTGTCCAGCGAGTTTCCATACGACCACCTTTTGTATTCCAGCTGGTACTGAGATCTTAGGTGGTTCACAGGTAGATACCGAATTTATTTCTGTTAAAAGATTCACCGTATATTATCATTTTGTATAAAAAAAATATTTTCTATTCTATATAACATACATTTTTTTTTAGATGGTTTGTCCGAGACACAGACCGAAAACAACACAACCCATAAACACAATCTGGTGTTTCATTTGTTCGGAAGGTGGAAATCTTATATGTTGCGACACTTGTCCTACTAGTGTTCATCCTGAATGTCAGCCCATTAATTTAACCGATGACGACAAAGTAAGTTTAAATCGTTTTAATTCTTGACGTTTTACTATCTAATCCATTGTGTTTCAAATTTTGCCTCACCACCTTTTTGTGGCAATAGTATATTGTATACCTAGTAGGAAAAGCTGAACATTCTCGGACGACCGTAAAGATTGTATGTCGAGGCGCAAGCCGAGCCTGACAATACGGAGTCCGGGAATGTGGCTTTTTCTACGAGGCATACATACTATTTTTCCGTAAATCGAAAATTATTAAAAGAATATAACTTATTACTTACAATCAACTTGTTAAAATTTTTAAATAAATGTTAATAACTTTGTTTTACAAATAAAGTATACCATTAAATATTTGTGTTGTAACTATGGAAACACAGTAATATTGAATTGTCAAGCTTAACACATTTTAGTTTACAAGTAGCCGTACAGAAATAATATTTCCTTGCAGTACAATAATAAATATTTCCTAATAGTTATTTTCCGTTGCCTAGCAACGACTAAGTGTAAGGAAATATTGACGTTTTCTTTCAGAAATGTCGATATTCCCGATCGATTTTCCGAGAAAGTTTTTTTTAATCTTGGAAACCCTAATAGTTTTTCCTGTTTTAGTATATTTGTGAAGATTGTGAATCGGGTCGTTTTCCTCTATACGACGAAATCGTGTGGGTAAAATTGGGTCAGTATCGATGGTGGCCTGCCATAGTTCTATTTCCCAATGAAATTCCTGAAAACGTGAAAGCACTGAAGCACCAAAGAGGCGATTTTGCGGTCAGGTTTTTCGGTACCAACGATCACTATTGGGTAAACAAGGCGAGGTAAGGGTTGTTTTCACACAGCTGCTTTTTTTTTTCATTATGTCAAATAACGGAAAGATTGATAGCTAAATAGTATATTACATAACAAGTGATGAAAGTGATACTTTTCAAACGAGGAGATATTTAGCACGAAACGTCAGCCGAGTGTGGAAAGTCTCCGAGTTTTAAAATAATTAATTTCACACGAGTTATATACACTATTTTTCCTACTACCACAAAGAATTATAAAAAAAGACTTTAATTTGTGAAAAAAATATTTCAACACTAGTGTTGAAAAAAAAAATATCAACGCTAGCGTTGAAATTAGCATACTTAGGATTATGTTCCACTTAATATCTGGTTTCATAAATTGTCAATAGGCTTTTCCTTTATTTGTAATTTAACTTTTTCCTTTTTTCATATTTTATATATCATAGGAAGAACTAATCCTGGATTGACTTCTAGATTAATCAGAATGAAAAATTTTAAATTTAATCAAGGAAAAATGCATTAAACATAAATTTAAAAACTCCACCCAACAAGGAAGATTTCAATTCAAAATAATTCTATAAATTATTTAATGTTTTTAAAACAAAAAGTCAAATACTCCTGATAGGATTTGAACCTGTGACCTTGCGATCTGTAGGCTAGAGCTCTATTCTCTACGCTATCGATACCAATAAAGATTTGTTGTTTAATACATGACACTTTCTTCAGCGCGACTTGTTTTTTCTGGTAATAGATTTTCCAGTATATTATTAACATTTTTTATAATTTTAGATGGATTATTTTCACACTCTAATTCTGAATCACTCGACAAATACATGATAAATAAGTTAAACACTTAACAATTACTGCTTTCTAAAATTTGTTCTTTTTAATAAATAGGGGTGGTCTGTCAAATTTACTTACCAACTAAAAAATTAGGATATAAAAAATTAAAAACCAAAACTGAAAATTTCAAGTTCTCAGATGTCTTGTAATTTTCTTTTACCAAATTATTCAGTCTCGATATGCGCAACTTACCTCAATTCAACCATCTTCGTATTTCTTACCGTTTTCGAGTAAGTACACGAATTTGTATCCTGCATCTATTTGAAAAACATTAATTTCTTTGCTTCAAAGGAACATAAATATTCATAGTTTTTTTTAATTGAATTTTTGCCGTTTCTAGATCCTTTCTGTTTCAAGAAGGTGATACAGGTGGTAGCCCGGGAGAAGCAAACAAATCAAAAAACAAGGTTTACGAAACGTTTGGTCAAGCTATAGAGGATGCTGCTTTAGCATATAAACGTAAAAAAGGTAAGAGGGTCGTTAAATTTAAAAAAAATCGCATTTAGTCTACTACTTTGTATACAGGGTAATTCTTAAGTTGATACTTCTTTTTAGCTGTATATAGAAGGCATTAAAATAACCAACATTTTCAAATACCTCTTTTCCAAAAACTCAAAAATAAAGTACTTACATTCAGCTATTACACTATGGATCAAATACGGTCCTGCCTAACTTGCCCGTTGAATAACATTAAGAAAACTTCTGGGTGTAGGATGAGCCCGCAAGGGAAAGCGTTCTGCGTATAATCTCAAAGCAGTAGCCGCACTTTGACGGCACTCACTGTAAATTAGCACCATATCTACTACTTCATTGTTGTCAAATTTTACCATTTTCACGTGTCAACAATTTAAAATTAACTTGCTTCGGACAAACACCGCAGCGGATTGCCAAATAACTGACCACCATAAATTGCATGACTAATAAGGCAAACAACATAAAGTATAGCAGGCTACGTTTTGATGACCAGGCCCTCACTTAGATTTAAAAAAAAAGGTATTTGAAAATGTTGTTTATTTTAATGCCTTCTATACACAGCTAAAAAAGAAGTATCAACTTGGGAATCACCCTGTATACTCAATATATTTTGTTCCAGAGTTCAAATTAAGAAGAGAGGCTGAAAGTATAAACAGTCTCAAGCCCCCTACCTACGTTAAGATAAATAAAAATAAACCAGTAGGAAATGTTAAGTCTCTAGAGTTAGATCTAAGTAATGCGACTGCCTGTGAATGTGATCCGAATAAACCACATCCTTGTGGGCCCGATAGTAATTGTATAAATAGGTAAGTATTTACTGCAATTATTTTAATTATAGCTTACCCTAAATTTACAGCTTGGACTTTAATAAAATGAATAAATGTAATTTTTATTATTTTTTAGGTTACTAATGACAGAATGTGATCCTGATGTGTGTACCGCTGGAATTCGATGCAGAAATCAATCGTTTCAAAAACGGGATTATCCTCCTATGATTCCTTACAAAACGCAGGGTAAGTATACACCTAATCTACATTTTAATTGTAGAAATCCTGAAACCCATTTGATTTGGTACATGTGTTAGGTGTCATGTGTCTCGTAGCTATTTATTTTTAAGCAACTGTAAAGTTATAGTAATTTAGTTATAGGTAACGTAACAGGGGCAAGAAGGCGAGGAAACACAAAAAATAAGGTGTAACATACAGTGACCTGCATAATTATTGCTCCATAACTGCAATTTTTTATACAGATACAAATTGGGACAACCTAAATAACAAAATTAAAAATGATTTTAAAATAATAAAAAATTGGTTTGATAAAAATTTATTAACGATTCATTTTGATAAATCTAATTATCTTCCTTTTACTTTAAATCCAAATAACATACCACAAAATATGAATAGTATTAAAATAAATGATGACATTTAAATTAGGGAATTTTAGGTTGGGGAGGAATAAATAGAACTTTATTTAAAAAATTAGAAATATTACAGACAAGGTTTCTAAAAATTATATTTAATAAAGATTATTTTTATGCTTCAATAAAATTAAATTCTAAAACAAAAAAATTAACATTAGACAACTTTACATTTATAACATCTTAATATACATATTTAAAAATAAAAATCTTATACAGTTTAAAGAGAAAGTATGTAAAGGGGGGTCGAGTGATACTTTATTTTAAAGGTCTTTCAATTCCCTTTATAATGATGTCAAATGCATGTACTTCAGTTCAGTAGTAATGGGAATTGAAAGACCTTTAAAATAAGGCATCACTCGACCCCCTCTTTTCATTTAAGATTTTAGGGGTGGTGCCACCCCCGCCTAGGGGGCTGCACGTGTTAACGTGAATTTATGCCAATTTTGTGTCCCCCTCGAAAACAAAATTGACGGGTCTGAGCGTTTTTCCAAAAAAGTATGTATAGGGTGGCCAACTAAGAATGCGAGGTACTGTATCTGGGAAACTATTAATCGCAGAGGCTTGCGGCAAAAAAATTATTACTAAAACGGCCAAGAGAAAAACCTGGAAAATATTTTCAAGTTTCTGAAATGGCCGCTAGGGGGCGTAACTGCAATCTTGAATCTAAAAAGTCATATTTCTGTAAATTCCGCTATATTAACCTAATTAAAAAAATTCTGATCTTTAAAGTTGAGGATAATGTGAACCTTTTTTGTTTAACACTTTTTGCAGTATCTCTAAAAATAAAGTGGTGGGGGGTATTCAAACGTTTCCGTAAATAACATCCTGTATCTTCGAAACAGCTAAGCCGATTTGAACAAACTTGGGCTCGTTAAAAGGAGCTATTCTTGGACTATAAACGTCAATATATTTAAAGTTTTGTAAGTTTTACATATCGCCGCTAGAGGGCTTTTTTCGACTTTCCTACAGAAATGGCTAATTTTCTCAACAAAATAAAATGCATTGGTATGATTTTTTTCTTATGAAAAATGATGCCTAAACTAGCTCGCGAAAACCGCATCTCGATATCTTATTCCTAACCCATAATATCGGCAATAGAAAATTTTATACGAAAAGCCCTTAAATTTTTATTTTATTGTAACTTTATTTTTCTGAAATTCTTTCTATTATGTAAGTTGTGGCCCTAAAAAGACAATTAACAGAAGCAGGCCATGGAAACAAAACCTAATCAAAATATAAATATCACGTTCTATGCACAAGAAAGATAATTAACAGAAGCAGGCCATGGAACCATAAATAATCCAAATTGTCAATAGTTGTCAAGGTTTTGCGTTACTTTGAGTAATTTGTGTGTTTACAAAATGCATTTTACGAATGATGAAGCTGTTGATATGCTTGCGGTTTATTTTGAATGTCTTCATAATGCCGCAGTAGCTAAACAGTGGAAGATGTGCGTGCCTTTGGAAACAAGGCAAAACTTGTTTTTGCAGTTGGATGGTTGCCCAGCATATTTTGCCGTTAATGTGCGAGAGCATATTAATTTCAACAGCGGTGAATTGGAAAAGGAAGTCTGTTTCCATGGCATCCGCGATCACCAGACCTAACTTGCCTGGATTTTTATTTATGGGCGCGGTTAAAGGACATCGTATTACAGGCTCAACTTACGACTAGAGAAGATTTGAAAAACCGGATTCGTAATGCAATACGTAACATACCGAGAACCAAAATTCAGAACCGTGTGTAAGACAATAGTTGTCTCACTTTTTTTTATTATGTTTAGAAGAATACATACAAGGAGTATTCCAAAGTTATAATGTTTTTTTTTTACCAGTGCGATATAATACTGAGTAAAATTCAGTACAAGCTAGAACAATAACTGATATCTAAAATTTTATAGGTAGAGGTTGGGGTTTGAAATGCCTTGCCCCAATCAAAAAAGGTCAATTTGTCATCGAATACGTAGGTGAGTTGATAGATTCGGAGGAATACCAAAGAAGGATACAGAAAATGCACGAACAAAAGGAAGAAAATTACTACTTTATGACCGTGGATAGTGATAGAATGATTGATGCTGGCCCAAAAGGTAAACTAATATATGATAAAAATAAATTCGCCTTTATTAGTTGGTTTTGAGTGAAAAATACCTTTCATATTTTAATTTAAAAAACTTTTAGGTAATTTGTCCAGGTTTATGAATCACTGCTGCAATCCAAATTGTGTAACACAAAAATGGACTGTCAGGGTAAGCTTTTTGCAAATATAATTACCTATTTGTGTTACCATTTACACAATTTTAGGGTGATACTCGCGTAGGTCTATTCGCCAAATATGATATAGAAAGCGGTTCAGAATTGACTTTTAATTACAACTTAGAAGTGGTGGGACAGGAGAAGAAGGTGTGCAAATGTGGTGCTGGTAACTGTAGTGGATTTATAGGTAAGTTTTCTGACCATAAACAAAACAATGGTTTCAATATTTTAAATGCCAAATACAAATATACTGTTTTTTTTTCTTATTTAGGTGTTAAGGCGAAATCAGACAAACTTGAGAAACCTCCGACTGACCCTGTCTCAGAACTTTCGGAGCCGAAGATTCGGCGGAAATACAAGAAAAGGGCGGTGTCGCCGCCAATGATACCGCCATGTTTCATGTGCAGCCGAAAGCAGTCCGATTTGACGTGCAATAACAAGTTTTGTAATAAAGGTTACCATTTGAGGTGTCTCAAGCTAGAAGAAATGCCAGAAGGTAAATATGTATGTGAGAGATATAAAAAAAACTGTAACGGCTCTAGAACGGATCCTTGTGGAGTACCCAGTGGCGTAGCAGCCAGAAAATATGCTCGGTGGGGGGGGGGGGGCTCAGTGGGCGTAAGTAGGACATTTTCTCGTCAGTCGGAACTACATATATTTTATGATATTGTACCTAGTAAAGAAGGCGGAAAACCGCCGCAGGCGAAAAATGTTCGGGGCCACACTCAAAGTTCGTTTAAAATTCACCTAGCTACTATCAAATTTAAATATTAAATTATTACCTCTCCCCCTCTGCATGGTTGGATTAAATTTGTTTTTGTAAATGTTTGTTTTATTTTTTTGATATTTCTAGCTGGCTCTTTATTAAAAAAAAACGTTTTTATATTTGTGAAAAATATGAATATTGGTGTTAATCCAAAATTTTAACATAAGACGTATGTATGACTCTAACCAGCGTTTTTCGGGCTCGGTTTTTCATGATTAAAAATAAAGTAAATATCGCTCACCGCGCCAAAGTTGATGATTTTTTCAGAAATCATGTATTTTATGGAGCGTAGATCTAAGATCAGTTTTTGGTGTAAATGCTTAGGTATTGAAATACTCCTTCTTAAGTGCCGTTTTGTATATTCATAATAAAGCATTCTCGTTTCTTCCCGCACTATTTTTTTAATTATAAATTATCACACTTCTTCCATAAAAAATGTTTCAATAAAAATTTTTACTTTAATTTTTCTCTTTAAAAATATATACCTAATTGTTTTTTTTTGTTGTAAAAATATTTTATTGCATTGGGTTATATTTTTGTTGATTTAGCTCTAAAAAAGGGAAAACGAAACAGATAAAATTGAAATATACTATAAAATTGTTGTTCTTTTTACTCGTTTTCCTTTAAAACTGCATCATAAATGAATAACTAAAGCGATATATGTCTGAAACCTCAATCTCTATATAAAACAGGACTTTCAGAAGGAAAAGTTTAAAAAATAAACATTTCCTACAAGACCTTTGTAATCTAAGCCAAGAATACATTATTTAAAGATATAAATTAAGAGTCCAAGCGTAAGACGAAAAATTAGGTTGCAGTTAGACTTTTAGACCCGAGCTTCCAGGCTTGATATTTTTGATAGAATATGTTAATTTAAAGTAAAAAAGTAAGATCTGCTGTTAGATAATTTTTAATTCAGTCTAGCGGTCGTTCACAAATAAGAGAACGCAATTTGGAAAGAGGGGGGGGGGGGGGCGAGGGCGGGGATCTGGCCAGATGTAACCGTCCTAATACGTAATGAGGTGAGGTCAACGTTTGCGTTACGTCACGAGTTTAGAAGTGTCAGAAATAACCAAAAAATGTATTGGAAACTAAAAAATATTTAATTTTTGACTGAATACAAACCCAATAAATAAAGCACCCGTTAGGTAACTGAATGGGTACCGGAAAGAGGGGAGGGGGTCGAAAATTTTAGAATTTTGCATTACATAATTTGTGGTAGTAAATTTTGTTAAAAAATGCATATTTTTTAAGTTGTGTCATAACTAGACCCTCAGTACATTAAATTAGAAAATGATAAGTGCTATATTAATAAATATATTTTAGATTAAATATTTTAACTCCCATTATTAAAAAAAAGTTTTTTGACCCCGACGTGATTTGAACACGCAACCTTCTGATCTGGAGTCAGACGCGCTACCGTTGCGCCACGGAGTCTTGTCAGTAAATCGTTATTAATTGTAACAAGATTGCAATATTGTTGCAGTTTTATAAAAGTGATGACCTTCGTATGTAAAGTAATAACATGGACATGTACAATCTAATTGATTATTAAGCATAAAAATGGTATACACCTAGTTTTTTAATTAAAACGAAGTATTTATTAAGTAGTCCACTACTATTAATGTACAACGACAGGGAATGTAGTAAACCTTAAATAAATAAAAAATTACGACGGGTTTTTTGATGTGTTTAATAGTGCTCTGACCCTGGCATATTTGCCTTATAGGCCTAAAGTTCTACGATGATTGCTAATTTTTGACGCATTGAGTATCTAACCTGCCCCTTTGCACTCTTAATCAGTGGCGGTTCGTGGATATTAACTTTGGGAGGACGCAGTGTTTGAGGAAATGTATAAAATGCATAACTTACAAATTCATATCGAAAACACATCCACCTTTCCATTGCTAAAAACAGAAATTTAGTATCTTGCTTAGTTTTTTTGTAATTTTGGACAAAAAAAGCCGCGATTTTACATGACAAATTTTAACGCGGTCTGAACCACTTGCCGCTTCCACCCTTTACGTTGGTGCTTTGCTTTTGCCGCGATACCTTCGCGGATAAATCAAATTCATTTCAACCTGTTTTCAGTTACACAGCGGAAGTGGCGGCTCGCGGTCTTAAACAATGGTGAAGAGCTAGGTATAGTGCGCATACTTAAACAAACATTGACTAATTTATATTTTAATTACGTACTTACATAGCTAGTTTTTGTAAATCAGATCGATTCTTCGGTTGAGGTCTAGCGTTTTCTTTGAAAGCATCGGCAATAGTATATTGATTTTGTTCAAAATTTCTTAAAATTAACTGACATTTTAAGTGTTTTCTAGAATCCCCGTGTTTACGCAACGATCGAGTAATATTTAAAAAATCTGTAAATCCGTCCCTATTCCAAACGCAATATTTATTCGAAAAGAGTAAACACGACCAACAAAACAATTTTTGTAAGGCGGCACTACTACATATAGCCAATTATATTCTGAAAACCAGGAACACTTAAAATTAATCTTATAGGATCTGCCACTTTTATTTAAATTCTTTTTTTAAATCTATGTTTAATATTCCAGTAGATCGCCCGTGTAACAAAACGTCTTCCTTATCCTCATCTGTACAACGACTGAATGGAGTTTCCAACAAATTACAAACTATGTCATTAATTGAGTTCATTTTTAAAATACACAATAAAAATTAAACTAAGTAGGTACTTACACACTACTGAATTAACTGAAAAATAAAAACAAAACTTTTTAATCCCACAGTAAATCACGTAAAACGATATCTATATAACCGTAAGTTACGCGAAGCTTCAAAATAAATACTTAAACCGATGATAAAACAAGGGTGTATACTAGGGTGGTCCATGTTTTTCGAATTTGGAAATTTTAATCTCCCACCCCTCAAAATGGTTCCATTTGATGAAAAAATATTCCCATAAAAAAATCAGGGACCAAAAGCAGCAAGGCGAGTCTTTTTTATAATAGGTAATGGATTAAATTGGATATACCTACTTTTTTCTACAACCTTGCATTTAATATTTTCTAAGATATGGTAACGTTACATAAATATCAAACCCTTATTCTTCTTCTGGTTAACTATTTAGTTAACATAAGGGCGTTCTAGTATTTCAAAAGTTATAATTGATCGAAATATAAATTAAATAAAAAACTAATTTCAACTAAACTTTATTTTGATAAAAAAAAACTATACAATTTTTTCATAATAATAAACTAAAACTATGTAAAATGTACCTACTAAAACTATGTAAAAATAAATGATTACTTAAAAACTTGTGAGAGTGTTACAGTTAAGCCGTAAGGACAGAATGGTGGATCCCCTGAAATCGGTGGTCAAGGGAATTAATGGCGTACAAAGCTACGGACGCGAAGCGTCCTTACAGTTGAGCCGTAAGGACAGAACGGTGGATGGTGGATCCCCTGAAATCGGTGGTTAAGGGAATAAATGGCGCACAAAGCTACGGACGCGAAGCGTCCTTACAGTTTTGAAATATAAAACATTGTGTATATGGGAAAATTATTAGGTTTTTATGCTAAAAAACGTTAAAAATATTCTTAAAGGATTAGAGCAAAACTTTTTTATTTGAAACTTTTGTTTGTAAAAGTTATCATTCTGAGATATTTACGGTTTTTTGAAAAGCGGTAAAAGTGGTAAATATCTCGGAAACGGTAGAGGTATAAAAAATATCTTCAAACACACAACAATACCTTCTTTATGAATGAAATACTTGGTTTATGGTAATTGGTCTTAGGCTATAGCATTAACTAGACAGTGCTATTTCTTCCAAAAGCTGTGTGGGTAATGTTAAAGTTAAAGATGTTGTTGGCTAAATATATATGTTTAATTTTTTTCAATCAATTTTTTTTTAGTTACCAAATTTACTTGCCCACGACACAACTGCAATGTTTGTTCGAACAGAACCATTAGATGCTGCGTTAAATGTACGAATTCCTTCTGCCCCTCTCACTCCGACGGTAACGTCCGGCACGACAAGTTCCTGGGATTTGTTTGCAGATTGCACGATCCAGTGAGTATTTTAGTTTTTTATTGTAATTCGCCTTTATACAGAAGAGTTAAATTCTGCATGCAAGAAACCGACCATATTTATGTGGGTCATTTAAAGAGTAACAAAAAGTATTCGAAATTTGTCTTATTGAATATGGGTTATTTGACCTACTTTGAAAGAAACATTCATACACTAAGTTATGGACCTACAAGATACATGTCAACAACACATTAAACTATTTACATTCAAAAACTCTTTTAAACAAGTTTTTAAACTTTTCGTAGGAAAATTATAACTTATGGGAAATGATCATTTGTTTATTTAAAACCTTAAAATTGCTACATTCTGGATTCTCCCAATTACAATCATGCTTAAAAATGTCTTCGTTTTTTGATTAAAAGAGAAATATTTGCTTTTTACCTGCTAACAGGATTTTGTATTAGAAAAGGTCTAGTTTGGCTTTGGCGGCTTGAGCAGTTAGAATATTTTTTTGACTGTTATGTAGAAAAATATGCTTTAATACATGTATTTACATTGTTTGGCGTATGTAAGTAAAATTAATGCACCTAAAAAAGATGGATTTGTTCGAGCATGATGCTGGTGGTTACAAATTCGACGCTTACCGTTGTGATATCGTAAAGCGGTGGTGAATTGGGGGTGCACAATTTGGAGACGACTAACAAGCCGTTGAAAAATTTGGAAAATCCTAGTACGGAAATATATAGAAAAAGACGAAAGTTCTCGTTGCTGTTTGTATTTTTTCGCGAAAAGAAACATATTACGTCATATATTTACTCTGATGTTACTTCTTTCGGGTAGGTACCATGGTACCATCATTAGGTATGTTTTTTAAATACGTACCTTTGTTTTTTAATGCATGCTTCGTAGACCTTGGGTATAATAAAATAAAAATGAAATACTACGTTAATTAAATATTAGCATTTCTACTCCAAAATGTATATTCGTTAACATTATAGAAGTACACTCTAGTTTATAATCTTTGTTATTGTTTCCTTTGTTTCCAATTAATTTTAGTAATCAACATTCCAAAAATATTGTGACAAGTTCTGTGGAGATGTAAAATATTAATGAAATAAAATATATTATTAAAGTTGTTTTTTAATGGTAGAAGTAAGTGCTTTAAATTTCTCGACAGCTTGTTAGGCGTTTTTAAAGAGCACAACTTGACCCCAATTTTATCTTCCCTGTACCTCTGATCTCAATAGTAAACTTCGAATTTATTAAAGCACGTATAAAAAAATACACAATTTAAAAAAAAAGTCGTTATACAGTATGTCCGCGGATTGGTTTAGAAGAGGACAAATGGGTCAAAAAAAGAAAAACTACAAAAAAGAATTTCTTTATAAAAGTTTTGTTTGGTAAATACAGGAGACTCACGTTATGAAAAATTTAATTTTTTACACAGGGAGTATAATAAATACGAAAACGTTATTTTTGCGTAAAAATATATTTACCTGGTATAATTTTCTACCAAAAGAACAAATATTAAATATGTTTTAAATTAAGCCTTGGTACTCTGGAAATGTGGTGAGAGAATATAAAGAATTACTTTATTTCGTATCTCTCACTTTTTGGACCATTTGTCTTTTTTTAAACTCTATACGCGGACATACTGTACATACATACATACACTGTGGCTCAAATTAAAGGAGTACACTTTTTAATTCTGAATACTTTTCTAGATTTTGCACTGATTTAATTTATTTTTGGAGTGATAATGAACTGAAATCGTCTTAGTAAAATGTGCAATTTTTATCAAAATATGTTGAACAGGGCCGAATTGACAGGTTTTTTTCAACAAAGGTGCACTTATGCTCGTTGCAAACGAAAACTGATTTATTTATAATTTAGATAATACGTTTTTTGTGGTAGATTAACTATTGAAACTTCTTTAGTATAAGTCTCACTCTGAAAGATTCTTAAATTCAAGAAATACAATTTATTTTGTTCAATATTGATAACAAATTTAATAATATTAACAATTACTGATATCAAGACTAACTATCACTTAAAATCGAAAGTAGTATAAATATTTATAGGATAACATTATAAATATGACCACCATGATTTTCTATCACGGATTGCAGTTGCCTTCGCCATAGGTCAATAGCTGCATTGATTATGTCCTGGTTAAAATTATTCCAACAGAACTGTAACCTTTCCTTTAGCTCTTCGATGGTGTTAAACCTTTGACCATTGTGAACATTTGCCTCGAAAATTCCCCATATGAAATAGTCAACAGGGTTTAAGTCTGGACTATTGGGTGGCCACATCTCCGGTTCGATAAAATCGGGGCATTGCTCAAACAAAAACATGTTTGTACTCCGAGAGGTATGGGAAGGAGCACCGTCTTGTTGGAATACGTAATCGTCGCAGATTGCTTCAATTTCAGGAAGCAAGTGATGTAAAATTTATTGTTGATACGCGTCCGAGTTGAGTTTTACTCCGGCATCTACAACAATGAGACTTGACTTCCCCAATTTGGAAACTGCCACAGAGACCATTACGCCAGGTGAAATGTGACTTTTCTCGATTAAAAGATTTTCCAATGGGATTTCCCTCTTTACTCGCACATTTGCGTATACCCGATTATTTTGTGTATTCATCTGAAAACCATATCTTTGCGATATTTTCCCGAAAACGGAATCTTCGTAGTAATAGATTACATCTTTCTAATTGTTTCTCCTTCACATTGGCACTAAGTTTTTGACAGTAAACTTTTTTAAAGACTTTAAGTTGGCAATCATGTTTAATAATTCTTTGAACTGTTGAACGGTGGATTCTTGTTCTTTTCGCTATTTTTCTGGTACCTACAGATTCTTCAGGTCGTACATTTTCTATAATATTTCTTACCATCGTAATATTTTCTTGAGTTCTTGAAGTTTTTTTCCTTCCTCTTCCAAATTTTATTTTTATGGATCCATTATTATCTCTAAGATGTCTTAAAAACTTGCCAACTGTTTCAAAATACCAATTTTTTTCAGCAAACTCCTTTACAATTTTTCTTGCGCCGTAATTATGCGTTTATCGAAAATATTTGATAAAAATTCGATCCTCTTCACTTTAAACTGCCATTGTGTACGGATTAGCTGTCATGAAGCTTACAAAACGTCAAAAATTACATTGTTTATTATTTTTATAATAGTCATGGATACTTTGATTTTTAATAACGGTCATGGATGCTGCGATCATGGTTCAAACGACTTTACATTTCTAAAATGATATCCGGAATGTTTTAGTACATCAATGAAAAAAATAAATTGTATTTCTTGAATTTAAGAATCTTTCAGAGTGAGACTTATACTGAAGAAGTTTCGATAGTTAATCTACCAAAAAAACGTATTATCTGAATTATGAATAAATCAGTTTTCGTTTGCAACGAGCATAAGTGCACGTCTGTTGAAAAAAACCTGTCAATCTGGCCCTGTTCAAAATATTTTGATAATAATTGCACATTTTACTAAGACGATTTCAGTTCATCACCACTCCAAAAATAAACTAATTCAGTGCAAAATCTAGAAAAATATTCACAATTAAAAAGTGTACTCCTTTAATTTGAGCCACAGTGTATATCCAAAAAAAAATTGCTGTTTTCGTATAATCAATTTTTTTTGAATACCGTTTTTCTCACTTCCTGCTTCACATTTTGATTTTTTTTTTATAGAACATGCTTTTTATTGTTTTTTTGCTTTCAATCTGTAGGGTATATCCTCAACGACGATAACGTCAGAAACCGCTGGCGAGCAAGGAAAATCGAACGTTCAGCGTAAAGATATATTTTCCAATAAAACGGACTCAAATCATAAGAGCATATACTCTTATCCCCCCGAAAGAAGAGATGCAATCAGAGCTGCATGGAGAATGTATAAGAAAAGACAATATGATAAAAAAAAAATATTAAAAACTAAGCTTGATAATATTACCAAACCATCTTCCAATGGCGGAAAATTAAAAGCTGTTTCAGGAAATGAAACATTGACAAAGCGCGGGAAGAAACTAAAACCAACACAACAATCAAATAGAAATATGTCATTTAATTCAGAAAAATTAACAAATTATTTGCGGTTAAAATCTCAGCGAGGTGGAATTTCAAGTATTTTAAAAGAAGATAAGGAAATTATTCGAGCTAGATGGCGCGAAACGCAGAGGCAGTGCAGGATGAGACGGAGAAAAAAATTGGGTTTGCAAAAACCTAAAACAAGGAATATCAATCTGAGAAACACTCAAAATAATGTGGAAAATATCCAAGGGAGCAGCTCGACAACAAACCAAGGAAATGACGTGATGTCTATGCATCAAAGTGACCTGTCAATCGATGAAAACCAAGACATGGCCAGTGTCAGTAATAACGTGACCGAAACGATACAACGTAATGTAGAAGATTGTAATGTGACAGAAAATGTAAAGAAAACTGACCCAAATGTCCAAAACGATCTTATCACGTCCGAGAATTATGACAATATTAACGATATTCCTGATGTTACCGAGAGTGTTAGTATACATATTACATATTTTAGTCCTTAGTGCTTCCTGTAAATCATTTCATTAACACTTGTTCATGCTTTTAATATATAGGTTATGGATAAACAGGGGCATTGTTTGTTACTGTCCATAGAAATAAGTCTCATTTCGATTCAAAACAAAATAATGGGCTTTTTTGGAAGTTTTTACGTTAAGCTTTGGTAATTTATTTATTAAACCTATCTGGGTTTATTTTGTGCATAACATCTTTAGCTTGTAGCTAGAACATTCAACTACATCAACAACGATTGCTGAATATTTATTCGTAAATGTATTTTTCGTCACGCCGACAATTCACTTTTTATAGATATCGTTCTAACGTATGACAGACAGGTCTATGAACATTTACTTGTTAAAAGATTCCTGTTTATTGTTCAATAAATGAATTAAAATAGAAAGTCGAACGTACCAATAATCCCCGAGTATTTTGTCGACACTTAAACATAGTCGCTTTTTTAACATAGTTGTGCCCCAGGTCATCATAGTAGCTGCCCATGTAGATTGATTTTAGGGTTTCTAACCCAACTTTTTAGGTTTATTTAAAAAAAGTTAGTGTTTCTCATCATATGTAATTAGTCGTTTCCATAACATTTTGTATAGTAGTCATCTCATGTAGTAATAACTAAGAAACTAATCAAACACATCAGATAGTGTAGTGCTAACAAAACATTAACTACAGTTTACTGCTAGAATTTAACAAAAAGCAACTAGGTAGCTTTTATGTTGTCAAAATTTCTCAGGTTTCTCAGTTGTACTCTTACTATGAGTATTTTCAAAGATGGGAAATAGGATCGTTAACATATAACGATATTATAATAAAATAAATAAAGGCGAATACTGTATTCACCTGAAGACAACTGGAGATGCTTACCAATTGAAACGTAGTGATTCAAAACAAATAAAGACAATGCAAGTCCAATACTTTACTGCCGTTCAAGAAACGCCATTGTCTCCAAACTTTAAACAGACACAATGAGTTTTTTATTGGAGTAACCTAATAACCTCAAGAATCACGAGAAAAATCTATCTCTATCTCTCTAGATCCTTTAAATCAATTAATATAAAAACTTTTCTTGATTACAGGTGCGATCAGAATTTGAGCCATCAGTCAAATCCACCAAACGACGGCGTCAAAAACCGGAATCCACGGACGAATCCACAGTATCGTCCACGACGTCCGACGAAGACTCGACTTCGAAAATACCTTCATCACAAAACGCCAGCGAAAAAGAAACGGCAAACACCGAAATGAATGAGGTGGAACGAGATGACATGGTATCATCTACTCCACCTAAAGAATCCACCAAAAATAACGATTTAGCAACGAGCGAGGACGAAATCACGTTGAACGAAAGGATCAAACGTAGATCCGGAGTTCGGAATCCCAGGAAGAAAATTAAAATCAGTGTAAAAAGTTTAACGTCTACTGCCAAGTCGTCGTAAGACGGTTACTGAATTTATTTTAGGTATTTTAAATTATAGAAGGGTCTTGTGTAGATGTAAGTAAGGTTAGTAAAAAATATTGTTTAAAATGGGTATTAGGTTTTTACAGGGCGCATACATGGGGATCTCTGAGAAAGAAGGTTAACTTGTGGTATAGTTACATATTTTGGGGCTTAATAATTCAATAAAAAGAAAACAGTCCTGTATACTTTTGGAGTTATCACGCCTTTATAGGGTGTTACAAATTTCACGCTCATCATTGGGATCTTGTAAACGGTAAGAGATACAGCGGAGGTTAACTAATTAATAATTATCACCGGGTACGTTTTTTTTTTTAAACAGACCTGTATTTTTTAAAGCAGTTTTGTAGTCCACGAATGTATTAAAATAATAATGTAATAATACTTTAATCAGATATCAACGTTTCGACTTTAATAATAACACCTTCAATCTTTACCTTCCTAAACGGTAGGAGATACATTTAACATTAAATGGCAGAAAAAAAAATTTTAGTCTAGCAACAAATTTGAGAAATTGCGATCACTAACGAAGATATTCGTAAAAAACCGAAAATTGTTGATTATAAAATAGTGGAATGTAGTGTCCGTTAAAATATATAGAAAAAAACTAAGCGGCATGCGGACAGAGTAGTGCGTCTATCTTTTGTATTAAAGTATACAGGGACGCCAAAGGTAATGGGTTCCCTGGGATCCGAGGGGATCTCGAAAACGGTAAGAGATAAGAAGATGGTTAAATTGAGTCAAAGTTACGTATTTTAGGGCTTAATAATTTGGTGAAAAAAAATCTAATTATTCCGAATGCTTTCGGAAATATCCGAAAAAAAAACGAAATTTTCATTTTTTTTTTTTAATTTTTGGGCTTTCAATTTTGACTTGGGAAAAAAACTCTTTTAAAGCCGTTTTTTATGTTCTACAAGATGGCTTTAGTTTTCAATTTCGAGGTTTCGTTCTTAAGTTACCAACCTCAAGTCAATTTTTTTAAATAAGGACCTGGAATTTTAAATAGAGTTTTAGGGATTTCTAAGCTTTAGAAATTTGATACAATGTACAAATTTTATCGTTTTGTCATTTAATAACACATTTTTCAAATTATGTTTTTTATTTCATTACGGTCCTGAACATTTAGAGCCAAACTAAAAGTGGCCTGATATTTGATATTTTATAAGAAAAGAGACCCAAAGTCTCGGCCTCAAAAATTTTTCTGTCTCTTTGTTTTTGTTTCATGTTTCGCCTGAAACTAACATCATCACATCGTATAAACAGTAAAAAAAAAATTGAAATTGTTTTTGAAACAAATATAAGCTCATCACAGTAACATAACTAGACTAGCACTTCAGTTACTTCTCATCCCTTAAAAACTTGCTTACTTCCTAGAGTATTGTGACGGCAAATCTCATTGAAAAAATAAACGGCCTATACACCATAACTTTATGTAATGTAATTTTATTATTAAATTTTTTCTAAATATATTTGCCAGGGCCGTAATAGTAAAGAAAGGATAATTTGAAATGCTAGTCAAGTGTTATTTGACGACAAAACGTTAAAATTTTAAAAACCTTTAAATTGTATTAAATTTTCAAAGTTTAGAAGTCCTTAAAACTGTTTTAAAAATTCCAGGTCCCTATTTAAAAAAAAATGAATTGAGGTTCGTATCTAAAGAACGAAACGTCCAATTTGAAAACTAATAACGCCATATGGTAGAACATAAATAAAATAAAGGCGCAATAAATTAAACACCAAAACTAAAAATTTCGGTTTTTTCGAATATCTCCGAAGATATTCAGAATATTTACAATTTTCTCTCACCAAATTATTAAGCCCTAAAATACGCAACTTTGCCCCAATTTAATCATCTTCGTATCTCTTACCGTTTTCGAGATCCCCTTATACGCACACGAATTTGTAGCACCCTGTATATAAATTTTTTTAAGGTAAAGCGCGTTTTTGAACCACGTGTAACATCAAATTGTGGAACCATGCAAAATATGCAACATTAAAATTAGCCCTGGTTATACAAGTAGTTCTTCCAATTACTGGCTGGATGCAAAAAATAAAGTTGGTCTGATATTATTTTAAATAATACAAAAAGGTAATCAGTTTCACTTCATATATTAAATTTCCCGTCAATTTCATAAATAAAAAAAAATATTTTTAAAAACCTCAACGCGTTGCGACCTCAATAGTCTGTTATTAGTTAAAGAATCCTGTCAATTATTGACATTGATAAATTAATAAAATAAAATTGACAACTACCCTCACTTCGAATAATTTTAATTTTACGTGTTTTGAAAATGAAAAATAATTAGTTGCTACATATTTTTAAAATATGTTGAGAAAAAGAAGAAATGCCTATTTTGAAATTTATTTCAGTCCGGACAAAATTGAAAAAATGATTTAATCTACATGACTCAAATCAAAAATTACGTCAGAGCTGAGAGGTGCACCCAGCCAGTAATTGTAAGGACTTTAGCACATTCTTTTAAAGTAAGACCTGGTGCGAAACAAACCCAAACCAATTAGAATTTATTTTATTAAATATGAATATATTTGTTTGTTTATAGTGTAGGAATAGGCTTTATATTAAAGGTGTTAAAAAAGACCAACATTAATTTATCGATGTAAGTGTGATGTTAGAGAATTTTATGTGAAAATATGTGTTTTCCATCTTCGATTAGTAAAGATTTTTAGGCAGCAATGTAATATCTTTATTTTTTACAGTAATTTGTACCATGCCAACATGTAATTACATAATTTTTGATTTATGTTGTATAACAGCGCCTCTCATATCACGGACAAATAATAAAACAACTAAATTGTTGATAAAGAAGTTGCTTTTATTTACAGTAAACACTTTATACCAGGACCAGTTTTACGAAGTTCTTCTTTTTTTTTTGTTCCTTTTAAGGTCCAGTAAATTCCTACCAAGTTTGTCATGCGGAGGTTATCCCCACATTAGATTCCTCCAAAGATTTTGAATCTTCTTCGGGTCAGTGCTTCGCAGTTATATGATATATGAGGCGGTTTCGTCCCCTTCGCCGCAAAGTCTGCATTCAATGGGACCATTGTAAATTCCTATTCGACGTAGATATTTTCTTAAGTGGCCTGTTAGTAGGCCAACCACTTGTTTTAGCTGGGTGCGCGTTAGAAGCAACATTCCAGTTGATAGCTTTTTGGAGGGTTTTCCAATTGTGGGGCCCTCGCTTGAGTTTGACCAGGTATCCTGTTCCATCGGGATAGGTGTTGTTGTTGCGCCCACCTGTCTGATATTGCTTTGGTTGCCTGTTTTGATATGCCAAGGGCGGGTTGGGGGCCCCTGAGTTTTTGAGATGATCCGGCTCTAGCCAGTTTATCAGCTTTTTCGTTGCCCGCTATCCCCGAGTGACCAGGAACCCATAGGAGTTCTACCCTGTTGTTCCTTGCCGCTAGGTCTTTCAGGTTGTTTAGGCACTCCATTGTGATCCTCGATTTAAGTCGATTGGAGTTTAGGGCCTTGACTGTCTGACAGAATATATATCTCCTGATCGTGGTAGCCCTTTTCGATATTTTTCTGTACACATGCTTGTATAGCACGTATTTCCGCTTGGTATACTGTGGCATAGTTTTCCATGGGAATGCTGATATTGGCAAAAATACTATTATCGCAATTAAACTGGCCCGATTACTTTAATTTTAAATTTACTAATCAAGCAGCTTTAAGCGTGAGTAAATTATGCCTGCCAATGTCACAGTCAAAAATACTGGTTACATAATCATTATTAAAAATCTGTATGCAACCCAACAGTTGTCTTGCATCTTATCTGTCATTCATTTACCCAAAATGTCACCGGGTTCTACCTTCTACCTGAATTCCAAATAGGATGGTTTTAAGAAGTTATATTTCTAATTGAAAATCATCGACATGTTTTCTATTATTGCAACATCCACCTATTTTTTTAACGGAACTACTCTACGTCGATGGGTCTTTTAAGTAGGCTTGGCTTAATTCGTTACTCAGCTTAAGCACACTACCCCTCATTTTACACCCTAACCTCCCCCAGGGCGATATTTACGGTACCCCCACTAAGGCAGTTATATTCATCTCCTGGTAACTTTACCAGCAAGGTAATTTCCAAAGAAACCATTGTTGGGACAATTGTTTCTATAGATCTGGCTGGTAATGTTACCAGGAGATGGATGTAACGAGCCTAAGAGGTTTGTGATACAGGGTGTCCATGAAATGACTGTACAACGCTTCACCATAAATTCTTTAACCAAAAATAGGGCGATCTAGGCAAACTTACCTATATGCAATGTTGCTTCGTTTTGCCGCTACAGGGCGCTAAAGTTTTCAAATTAATATTGTTTTTTCGGAATAATTTCTAAACGCCTTTATCGATTTTTACTAATTTTGGAACTAATAATGACCACTATTAATAGCGTGTTTTGACATATGCGCCATCTTTTTTTAATACCTGCAAATTTAAAAATGGCGTGTGATTGGTAATTAAAAGTTCCTCTTTTTGACTTTAATTATTTCTCTGACACTAGCTGACTTCATGTTGAAACTTTTTTGTTTCTTGTAAAATTTTAGCCAGACATGCAGTTTCTCTACAAAAAAATGATTTACCATGCCGTGTAATTCATCATTGCAATGAAAGGTATTTTTTGTATTCAGCGTAATTTATTTTCTATTGCCTAGCGCTTTCGGCCTAATGGAAGGCCATCTTCAATTTCGTCAAATGTTTGTCCAGGAAACAAGAAACATTTTCAAAATGAAAAGAAAATTTATAAACAAATTCTCAATGTGTTGGTTTCGATTATTAACAACAAAAAAAAAATTTTTACCTTTGATTTCATTGAAAAACGGCGTACAACCGACTTTCCCCCCTTTTACATTCATCATTGCTGTTTATTCAGAACGAGAAAGATGAAAAATTTTTTAATTCTAAATAACTATCAACTGGTTTGATTTTGATTTTTTAACAATTGTTCCAAACTTTTTCATGTTTTGCATTGTAAATCATTTTTTTGTAGAGAAACTGCATGTCTAGCTAAATTTTTACAAGAGACAAAAAAGTTTCAACGTAAAGTCAGCTAGTGTCAGAGAAATAATTTAAGTCATTTATACGGGGGGTAACAAAAAGACAAACTTTTTTTTACCAATCACACGCCATTTTTAAATTTGCAGGTATTAAAAAAGGATGGATTATACGTCAAAACCCGCTGGAAATCGATAAAGGCGTTTAGAAATTATTCCGAAAAAACAATATTAATTTGAAAAATTTTGTGTCCTGTGGCGGCAAAACGAAACAACATTGCATATAGGTAAGTTTGCCTAGATCGCTTAATTTTTGGTTAAGAAATTTGTGGTGAAGCGTTGTACAGTTATCTCAAGAACACCCTGAATAATTGACACGGATCTATAATTTAAGAACATTCAAGGAACAGTTATCTATGTACACTTGTGCATAATTAAAATATTCATATTAAACTTTGCATAAACGGATTGTGAGTGTTGCTAGGTTTCATGGTTGCCTAAAATTATTTTTACTAATTGTAGATTTAAAATTGTCATTGGTGATGTTGTGTATATTTCGGATGTGTATTAATTTGTTTTTTAATTATTTAAAAGTCTTATTCCGGATTATTTGCTTATTGTCACCAATTTATATGTAAAATAGACGCGTTCGTAGTAGTTGTAGTTTTTTTTAATACCTATTTTTTTTAGATGCGTGAATGTTTTAAATAAATAATCATAAATTATATTGTTCGTTTTATTCATGGATACGAACCAGTTTTTTAAAGTTTGCAAATAATAGACGAATATTAGACTAATAGAATGGACTTAACAATAACTTTTACTAAATTTTGATCCTATTGCACAGAGCAAGAAAAAATTAAATTTTCTGTTTCGGTTCTTATATTCATTATTTGTTTTTTTAAATAATTAAACAAAATACTCTTTCTAATAAAAACACTCGAAATCACTTACCGACGTCACATTTCCAAGCAATGGCAGCAGTCGGTCGCTCTGTAACGACGCACTCCTACCTGACTGAGACCTCGTTCCCTGTTTCTAAACTCTTTTTCTATTTGAGTTATCGAAACAAAGATAACAATATAATCGGTCGCACGACTGGCAATTAAAAGAATTGAGCGGTTAATAGAATGACGTACATCTATTCTCATCTAATTTTTGTAAACTTACGGCTTTTGCGCCTTGTTTTTAATTGTTTTTGGAAAAGGTTTGTTTGTTTCGGAAGATTTTTATTATTGAGCTAACTCGCCTCAGTATATTATTTTTTTTTACAAGTCTTATAATTTTGTACATTTTATGTACTCAGTTATTTTTCTATTTCTGTTGCGTATAATAAAAGTTTTATGGTTGATTGGGGTTGGGGCTTCGTTAAAAATATCAGAAAAATCGTGAAAAATTATTCACAATCACAAAAAAACAACGAATGCTCACTTTCATATTAATATGATGAGTTTGTATACCTTCTTAAAATATATTACTAACCCCACTTTCAGTGGCGGCTCGCGGTCTTAAAAAATGGCGAAGAGCTAGATATAGTGCGGGTAACATTGACTAAAAACCCGTGTAACAAAACTTATCTCTTATTCTCATCTGTCCAACGACTGAATGGAGTTTCCAACAAATTACAAACTATGTCATTAATTGGGTTCATTTTTAAAACACACAACTAAGTAGGTACGTTCACTACTGAATTAACTGAAAAATAAAAACAAAACTTTAATCGCACAGTAAATCACTTAAAAACGATATCTATAACCGTAAATTTCGCGAAGCCTTAAAATGCAAAGAAAAACCTTAAGGTTAGGCGAACCCATGCTAAAACAATGGTGCATACGACTAATCTATTTTTAAATTGCCCTTCATCATAATGCAAATTATTACATGCTGTTTGCGTGACTGACGTCACGTAACCATTGCAACGGTAAATATCAAAGCCATGTTGGGCGTTGGGACTTCACTTGCTTTGAGCTAACGGACACGGTCGGCTGGGGCGCTCCAAAATCCACGAGTGCTTATAATTATTGTCCATCGGAGCTACATTCGGATTAAATTAATATTTTTAATTCAAACATAATTATTTTTTAAGGACTACAATGGTAGCTGTATTGGTACATTAATATTGTCTAAAAACTTTCCTCCTGGTTGTGTTTTTTTTTTGATGAAGAGCCCCGTCGCCTGACGAGCCGCCACTGCTCACTTTTACTTAAGTGTTATGAATAAACGACGCATAAAATTATGTGTAAATTGGGTTTCCCTGTCCATCATTTTCAATCCCAACAAGGACGGGTAGGAATTTTTATGCGTTCATATAAGTGATATCCCTTTATTCAGTCACTAAAAAAACTGATCTTCAAGATTCTGCGTAGTAGACTAAACGTCCTCCAACCAGACCTATTTACTAGAGGTTCCATTTGATCGAGATGAATAAACATTAAAACACATACATTTTACTTGAAACTCTTTTCTATAATATATATTTTTGTAACAGTGCGAGTGTTAACAATGAAATAATTTGCATTTTAAGTAATTTCTACTTTATCAATGAAAAACTAGAAATATATATTTGAATAAGAACAGTACCTGTCCGTTTTAATAAATTAATTATTATACAATAAAACAAAGACTGTTTAAATAGTGCGAATATATTTACAGCAAAACAAAAACATCCCAACAAAATAAAAACCCACAACAGCTTTTAAAGCAATGGAAGTCAACAAATTAATAATTCTATAACAAAGGATTATTTAGATTAAGGTATTACAACTATTAACTAGTATTTACATAGGAAAAATACAATATCATTGCTTTTTTTTTTGTAGAAAATATATAAATTAACGATTTTATCCAATATCATGTCATTCGATTTGACAAATCTTCAAAGTCCAATAAAGCAAATGGTAAAAACTGAAATTTCTGTTAGTAATTTATTCAGTACCGCGGAACCAGTAACTATTAAATGACAGAATAATATTTACTATAATTTTGGCATTATAATTTTATTTATAAACTTTGCCGCTCTCCTTTCAGAGCTGCGAGTAACTTAAGTAACTAGATACTTTTTAGTATCTAGTTACTTAAAGTAACTAGATACTTAGTAACTTCTTTTTGGAATCATGCCAAAAGTAACTGTAACTTCGTTACTTTTGAAAAGTAACTTGTATCTAGTTACTTTTTAGGAGTAACTATACACTTAAAAAGTAACTAGATACTTTAAAAGTAACTAAGATGCTTTTAAAGTAACTAAGTTACTTTTAAAGTAACTAAGTTACTTTTAAAGTAACTAAGTTACTTTTAAAGTAACTAAGTTACTTTTAAAGTAACTAAGTTACTTTTAAATTAACTAAGTTACTTTTAAAGTAACTTTTAAAGTTCCACTATGATACCAAAAATGCACACAATGCCGTCCATCAGATGATGACCAAGGGACGATCGGCGGCCGTTAATCAGACTATCAAGATTAGTAAGTAAGAGTGGGAAAGATGTAGATCGTAGGTGCATGTGGGAGGTAATTTTCGTGTTTGTTAAGGAAATCAATGAAAGGGAAAAAGACATATCCTCTTAGATGATAATTTTGAAAGGTTGGTACTTTTAAAAGCCAACGGGGCATTTTAAAAACGTTCTGAATTTTTTGTTACTTATCTTTTCTTTCTACTTTTATTAGAAATGTATTAAGTTTGTAAGTATAATAAATTCGTATTCGTTATAAACTTTTCATTTACATGTTATCACTACCTGGTAAATTTATGGTATCTAGTTCAAAAGAATCTTAGTTACTTTTAGAGTTTCGTAGTTACAATTAATATCACTAGTTACTCAAAAGTATATTAATTACTTTTAGAGTATCGTAGTTACAATTAATGTAACTAGTTACTTTAAAAGTATCTTAGTTACTTTTATATTATCGTAGTTACAATCAATGTAAGAGAGAGAAAAATTACTGTAAAAGTATCTTAGTTACTCTAACTAGTTTTTTTAACTAAGTAACTAAGAACTAAGTTACTTTTTTTGTGCAAAAGTATCGAAAAAGTAACTAGTTACTTTTCTAAAGTAACTTTCACAGCTCTGTCTCCTTTATAGTAGGCCGACTGGAAGTGCGGCATACATGGAAAGCTTACATTAAAAAAGCTACATTTAAAATGGCAACATAACTCTGATAAACCTGTACTACGATTTTCGTCGCACATAATACCTTGGTTGACACGGCGAACAACCCTAAAACCAAGTATTCTACAAAGGGTTTCGCTTTCTTTTCAATTCATTACTTTATTATAAATTTTCGACTTTATAATTTAGCCGTTTAGTTAAAAACCCTTTTTTTGGGTAACTTACTTAAACAGAGTGATTCCTAAGTTGATACTTCTCGTTTAGCTGTGTATAAAAAGCATTAAAATAAACATTTTCAAATGCCTTTTTTCAAAAAACTTAAAAATAAGCGAGATACAGGAGTAAAAAATCTAAGTGCGGGCCTGGTCATCAAAAATTAGCCTGCTATACTTTATGTTGTTTGTCTTATTAGTCCTGGTCAGTTATTTGGCAATCCGCAGCGGAGTGTTTTTCTGAAGCAAGTTAATTTTAAATTGGTGACACGTGAAAATCGTAAAATTTGAAAACAATGAACTAGTAGATATGGTGCTACTGTTCGGTGAGTGTCGTCAAAGTGCGGCCGCTGCTTCAAGATTATACACAGAACGCTTTCCCTTGCGGGCTCATCCTACACCCAGAAGTTTTCATAATGTTATTCAACGGGCAAGTTAGGCAGGACCGTATTTGATCCATAGAGTAATAAATGAATGTAAGTACCTTATTTTTTAGTTTTTTGAAAAAAGCTATTTGAAAATGTTTAGTTTAATGCCTTCTAAACACAGCTAAAAAATAAGTATCAACGTAGGAATCACCCTGTATAAGAATTAACTATTATGGTCCCTAATAAATGAAATATCTTGCTTTATTAAAATGTCAAAAATACACGCCACTAGAATTGTTTAATCTCACGTCGCACAACCCGCTGCCATCTACAAGGCATTATGGAATTGATGCATAATATTTAAACCCGTAAATGCTGATATGAAAATTCACAAGGGAAAAATATGTTTAAATGTCGCATCACTATTATTATAGTGATACGAGAAAATTGACAAGTTCTTTTTTTGGCGTTATGGCTTGACCACGCGGCCACTGGAGTGAAAAGAGTGACATATGTTTGTTTTTATTTGAAATATTATTTAATTGAGATCAGTGACCCATGATCACCTGTTCTAAGTTAAGAAAAAAATTAAACCCCTTCCTCAAAAAATCCCAACCCCAACCATATAAAAACAATGGCTATAAATCCAATTTACGATTAAAACTTTTACCTCAACATCGCAACAAATCTTTTAAACACAAAACATAACTGTGCCAAAATGAACGACGCTATGAGACTGAAACTGGGCAAAGTCAGGTATCTGTGTCTTTTGTTTTCGTTTTTATTCGGCAAATCATTTTTCGGCGTCCAACAAATTCTGTTTGGTTTTAGGGGTACTCACCCAACTTGTTAGATGGTACTTTAGTGATAGAAGAGTTTTGGACTTGCATTGTCTTTATTTGCTTTAAATCACAACGTTTCAACTGGTAAGTATCTCCAGTCGTCTTCGAATAAGTACAATAACTACAACTCTATTTATACTAGCTAGATGCATTGGAGGAGCCTTCAAACAGACATTTTTAGCTGGTAGTTAAAAAAAAAATATATGAAGTTTTCCTCTAGGATACCCAAGGATGTAAATATGCGTCAATTCCATAACACCCTGTATATGACAGCGATGAGTTACCGATATAAATTTTTAACTTATAGTATGGTTAAAAATATTGTTGAGTAATAAAATTATCGTAGAAATGTTTTCTGGATATAAATAACGTTAGGACTCAAAAAAAATAGTTTGCAATATTGCCAGTAGAGGATTTTCATAACTTACGATGTTACGTAATAAACTGTTAATTAGCTAGTTTTTGCCAACCAACAAAATCCCGCTAAATGATGTTTCAAAGGCAAATTTCTCTGAAACTACAAGAACAATTTTGTAAAAACCACATATATACATACACTATATTGCCAATACAAGCAGCCGCACGAAGCAAGAATACACCCATCGTGCGATTCAAAATAACCTGAGTTGGGAGCCGTGGCGCTTGCGCAGTAAGGAAAAAATTAGGCAACCCACACGATTTCAGAACATAAACAGAACCCAAGGTCTCTTGAACAGAACCAGCTCGCCGTTATATTCTTATTAGTCGCCATCTTTTGTTTCGTTCATTCGTGTGTGGTTATAATTTCCAAGTTTTGGGTGTTAATATTTATAAAACTTTATTTTAGACATTTTTTTTTTGTTAGTTTGTAAGTTATAGTCGTTTCCATCTCTTTTAAGTTGCATTCGTTCGGATGTTTCGTGTGTGATTGTGGATATTATTTTTAAGTTTTGGGTGCGTATTTAGGTATAAAACTTTACCAGACATTTTGTTATTGTTAGCGACTTGTGTCTCAAGATGGGTAGAAAAAAGTGCATGATCCTTTTTTGCACGAATCGCGGTTCAATACCAGGAATAAGGTATTTCAGGTATGTAAAATATTGGTTACTTAGTTTTATTTGCCAATAAACTGTACACACCCGAACTAAACGGGTGAATTTAAATAAAAGCTTGTAAAAATATTTTGAAAGTCGGCCCTGTCAAATGTTTACATCAAGAAGCAAATTTCCGATCTGCGCAAACTCAACGGCCCCTGATCATCTGCCTACAGTGGTGGCATCATTGAATTATGGTATTAGCAATATAGTGTATGTATATGTGGTAAAAACCTGTTTCATATTGAGCGGCAAGTATCATTCTTTCTAACGAAGCCAAATTTGAGTTTCAGAAGTCAACGGTTGCCGAAATTTTAGGGTCTGAAAAATCGAATAGCGGGATTTTGTTGGTTAACAAAAACTGGCTATTAAAGTTGTTTCAATACGAATGACGATATTTTTTTATTCTCGCGAATATTTTCCTTGGAACATTAAGGTTTCTATTTTAAAAATAGTTTTAATTAAACTCAAGCACGAAATACAACACCGCATAAATACATTAAAAATTACTAATTTGTTGACAAAACTAGAAATAAATAAAAATATACGGTAAATAAAATATACATAAATATCCATTTTCTTTTTATTTTGTACTTTGACTACTTATCAAGAAGATTAGACTCATACCAGAAAACCTATTTTCATAATTTTATTTTCTCAATACTAAACATTTTGGTTTTTATTTCGGCCTAAACAGTGAACACTCTTTTGGATTTTTTTCCTAAAATATTTTGGAGAAAAAACCTAAATAAAAACCAGAATATTTCACTCTAAAAAGGCAAAGCATATTTAAACATTACTAGAGATCAAAATTGAATTGAAAGTTTATTACCTATGCAAGAATAATTTGTTACCTATTAACAGGAAAACATTTGATTATTATTATTTTTTTTGTTTATGGGAAATTACTTTTGGCCGATTTCCAAGACATTTTAGTTTAAAAAAGACTCTTTGAGTAGGTTTATTGTTATTACTACTACACTAGTAATAGGTGACTATTTCATTTTTGTGCTCGTCTTTAACTGGGCAAACCATAGACATAAAAGACTATGGGGCAAACAATCTGATATATTCCCCGATAAATAGCTTTGTAATATTTTAATGAACGTTAAGATTTATAGTTGCCAGCAAAATCCAGCTCGAGGGGTGGATAATTATTTTTTCTACGACCACCTATGAAAATGAGAAAAAAAGCACGGTTAATTTGGCTAGAAAGCGCCGTATATCACACGCGTGTTGGAAAAAAAATATTTCAACATCAGTGTTAAAATACAAGGCATACTATTTAATTTAAACATATGGTGCCAATTTGACAGATAACCCCTATTTATTACAAAGAACAAATTTTAGAAAGCAGTAATTGTAAAGTGTTTAACTTATTCATCGTGTATTTGTCGAGTGATTCAGAATTAGAGTGTGAAAATACGCCATCTGAAATTATAAAAAATGTTAATAATATACTGGAAAATCTATTACCAGAAAAAACAAATCGCGGTGAAGAGAGTGTCATGTATTAAACAACAAATCCTTATTGGTATTGATAGGCGTAGAGAATAGTGCTCTAACCTACAGATCGCAAGGTCACAGGTTCAAATCCCATCAGGAGTATTTGATTTTTTTTTATAAAAACATTAAATAATTTATAGAATTATTTTGAATTGAAATCTTCCTTGTTGTGTGGATTTTTGAAATTTATGTTTAATGTAGGTATCTTTCCTTGATTAAATTAAAAAAATTTCATTCTGGTTCATCTTGAAGTTAATCCAAAATTAGTTCTTCCTATAATATATAAAATATGAAAAATAATGAAAAAGTTAAACTACAAATAAAGAAAAAGCCTATTGACAAACTATAAAACCTGATATTAAGTGGAACATAATCCTAAGTATGCTTATTTCAACACTAGTGTTGATATATTTTTTTCACAAATCAAAGGCTTTTTTAATAATTCTTTGTGGCCGTAGGAAAAATAGTGTACATTACTCGTGGGAAAGTGATTATTCTAAAACTCGCAGAATTTCCGCACTCGGCTGACGCCTCGTGCTAAATATCTCCTCGTTTGAACAGTATTACTTTCATCACTTGTTATGTAATATACTATTTTCACTACTCTATGGCTACATTTAATGGGTATATTTTAAATTCCACTAAACGTTTTTTGTTCCGGAAATCAGCCAAATATGGAAAATACTTTTACTTACCAGTTAGCATTTTTTCTTATCTATTTGGAGAAAGAGGGCATGCAACCAGCAACAACTGGTAATTAAAATAAATCGCCATTTAATTACTTTTCTCATTATAACTTATTTAAACCAATCACAGGACACATCATTTACGTATGTCTTAAATATTTGGCCTAATATTTTCTTTAAAAAACCGCTTACTTTTCAACCTACACAAGCTTGCCTTAAAAGAAGAGGTAAAATTCGAAACCTTATCCTAAGTACGCTAGCAATTCAAAAAAAGTTAATACATTCTAGACACCCTGCAGAAACTTAAAAAATATTTATTTAAGCTTTCAAAACCCGTTTGTGTCTAATACACTTTATTTTGACAGATGTTATTGACATTTCTCTTGAGCCTGACACGGTCTAAACCTCCAGTCACCTTAAGTCTTTGGGAATACGAGCCTCAGAATGTTAAAATACCTTGTTAAATGTCTTGGTGTATGAAAGTATCTTTCTAGTGGTTTTCTATTGGGCGCGATCTTAAATTATTTTGCGCGGTGTTGTCAAATCACTCGCAGTCTGTGTCTCCTTCGCTGGAGTAGTCTTGTAGTGGTAAGGGTCGTACAAATGGCGCTGATGACATTTGTCTAAAACAGTAAATGTCATAATTTTTGGGGTTTTTGAGTGCCATGTATAGAAAAACTAAATGTACTCAATACAATTAAGGGTAATAATTAATATTTTAGAATTGGCGTAAATAAGGGTGGGCTCCAACCTCACACTTTTGGCAGGGATACATTTTTTTAGACATCACTTTTGATTTGAAGAGTTTGGATCTTGGTACATCGAAACTGTGCTCAAAGCTTTTTAAATTTTTTTCAAGGACATAGAATGCAATAGACTTACGTAATACGTCTATAGTGGTTGAGCCACTCCTCACACATCTGTGCGACTAAAAGTGGCCTCTTATGCAGTGGTTGTTGTGCAACTAAGATACCGTTTTCTGTTTCCGAGACGTCCATCCACTGCCTTAGGATGGCCTCTTCTCTACCGAGCTGAAAAAAACACAATATGAAAGTTTTGTATGGACCGGCATGTAGCCCGAATTTCAACCCCATAGAACATTAATTTGTGGAATCAATTTAAAAGAGCAGATTGGCAGAGGTTTTTGCACTATTTTCTAGAATAAATTTTTAGTACCTATTTTTTCCCAATGACAGTCTCAAATTAAAAAGTGTAAACACGATTAGGGGAGTATTTAGGGGGGGGGGGGGATCCCCCCCTAGGAGCTCAGGTCTAAAGGGTCTAATTGCAACCTAATTTTTCGTCTCACGCTTGGATTCTTTTAAATAATGTATTCTTGGCTTAAATTACAAAGATCTGGTAGAAAACGTTTAGTTTTTAAACTTTTTCTTCTAAAAGTCCTGTTTTATATAGAGACTGGTTTCAGACGCAGATCGTTTTAGTTATGATTAATTATGCAATTTTATAGGAAAATGAGTAAAAAGAATAATATGTTATGGTATTTTTTTATAATATACTTGTCTGTTCCGTTTTCCCTTTTTTAGAGCTATTTTAAATCAACAAAAACAATTAGGTATTCTATTTTTAAAGAGAAAAATTAAAGTAAAAATTTTAATTGAAACATTTTTTATGGAAGAAGTGTGATAATTTATAATTAAAAAAAATAGTGCGGGAAGAAACGAGAATGCTTTATTATAAATATACAAAACGTCACTTAAGGAGTATTTCAAAACCTAAGCATGTGAACCAAAAACTACTCTTAGATCTACGCTCCTAAAATACATGATTTCTGAAAACATCATCAATTTTGGCGTGGCGAGCGATATTTACTTTATTTTTAATCATGAAAAACCGAGCCCGAAAAACGCTGGTTAGAGTCATACATACGTCGTATGTTAAAATTTTGGATTGACACCAATATATATATTTTTCACAAATATAAAAAATGTTTTTTTTTAATGAAGAGTCAACTAGGAATATCAAAAAATAAAAAAAACATTTACAAAAACAAATTTAATCCAACCATGCAGAGGGGGAGAGGTAATAATTTAATATTCGAAATTTGATAGTAGTTAGGTTAATTTTAAATGAAGTTTGGGTGTGGCCCCGAAAATTTTTCGCCTGCGGCGCTTTTCCACATCCTTTACTAAGCACAATATCATGAAATACATGTAGTCTCTTTCTCCAGAAAAAAAAATTCTTATTTACGCCCACTGAGCCCCCTCCGAGCATATTTTCTAGCTATGCCACTGAACACGATAATCGATATTTGAACTTTCAGCTATTTAGTATTACCAAATTTAAACTTGTAAAGATATATTTACCTCAGATTCCAAAAGAAAATGAATTGGCAACGGTTTTCTATCTCTATCGACTAGTGGCAGTAAGGAAGCTCTAGGGCGCATGCTAGCTGACGGTTCCACCGGAACCAATGCGGAAAAGTGTCCCCTAGTATAGCCCAAGGCGATGGGGCAACGAGAGCAAAAACTGTGGTCCCACAGTAACGGCAAGTATACGCCTTCGAAGCGCGCTGGACATAAAGCTTCACCTCGGAAGCTCTTCACAACCTAAAATAAAATAAAGGAACGTTTGTTTACATACACATTCTACATAGAGTTATTCATTTTTAATAATGATTATTAACGTGCTATATTTACCTTTACTCCATACACTAATATGGGTCTTCTTAAAATATGCGCAAGCGCAAAAACGTGCAGCTGCTCCAAGCTAGACCCGGGCTGGGCAGCGAGAGCGACCAGACTGCTCCAATCGTCCTCCCACTGGGCCTCTTCCAAAGAGTATTGGAGGAAGGAAGCGTGCGACGATTCGTATTCCTTCCAACGTGGGTAAAAACTAAAAAGTAAAAAATAATTGTTTGATATACAGGGTGATTCCTAAGTTGATACTTAATTTTTAGCTGTGTATAGAAGACTCAAAGATAAGGTACTTACATTCAGCTATTACACTATAGATTAAATACGATCCTGCCTAAGTTGCCCGTTGAATAACATTAAGCAAACTTCTGGGTGTAGGATGAGCCCGCAAGGGAAAGCGTTCTGCGTATAATCTTGAAGCAGCAGTCGGACTTTGACGACACTCACCATAAACAGCATATCTACTAGTTCATTGTTTTCAAATTTTACCATTTTCACGTGCCACCAATTTAAAATTAACTTGCTTCAGAAAAACACACCAATATTTGCCACATAACTGACGACCGACCCGTGACTAATAAGACAAAAACAACATAAAGTATAGGGCTATGTTTTGATGACCAGGCCCGCACTTAGATTTTTTACTTCCGTATCTCGCTTATTTTTAAGTTTCTTAAGGGCTCATCCTACACCCAGAAGTTTTCTTAATGTTATTCAACGGGCAAGTTAGGCAGGACCATATTTGATCCATAGTGTAATAAATGAATGTAAGTACCTTATTTTTGAGTTTTTTGAAAAAAGGTGTTTAAGATGTTGTTTATTTTAAGGCCTTCTACACACAGCTAAAAAAGAAGTATCAACTGAGGAATCACCCCGTATTTGTAATATCCTATAGCAGAAATGGCGAACCTTTATACATTTACGTGCCATTTTCCCCAAAGAAATGTTTAATATGATCATGACGTGCCAACAAACTGTTTGTTTGTTATTCAAACATCAAAAACTAAATATACGCTTACTACCCCAAAATTGTTGATTTTTTTAGGAAGGGAATATTTTTGGGCGAAGATTACGAATCTAAAAAATCTTTTTCTCGGAAACACTTGGTTTTTCAAATATTTTTTCTTAAAGTGCCGTTTTGTAGAGGTTAGGTTTCGGAAGCATACCTTTGTAATTACTTGTTTGTGACACAATTTTAAAGAAAGTAAAGAGAGCCATTATTTATAGAGATTGGTGTGCTAAAACCCCTCAGTCTTCTTAAAAAAATATCCCTGGCGTGTTAATACCTCTTCGCCTACCAATGTGACTCTAATAGAGAGAGAAAAAAGTCCTTTGTATTTTCTCCACCATGACTTCTAAATAAAAAACAACCAACTGTTTTTGGGATCTCCATATTATTACACCAGCAATTATTATATACCATGCTAGGGGGGCCAAGTACCGATGAACAATAACTTTCAGTAGATAAAGGGGCTTGTATGTAAAAAACAAAACTATAGACGCCCTGGGCGGTGACAGTTCAAAAGCAGATGACAACTATCCTCTTTTAATGCTAGAATATTGATTATTTTTGGTAAAAATGTTATTCAAAAAAACACGGAAAATTCGTTTTTTTCTGCTTATTTAATAAAAAAGGGCAAATGTCACTATTTATAATAAATAAATAGTGATCAAAAAGAACCAAATTGCTGCCATTATGCCTCTGAAACGTAACTTTTACAAAATGGTACTTTAGGAAGGAATATTTTAAAAACTGAGCGTTTTCGGAAAAAACGGTGTTCAGATTCGTAATCTACGCCCCAAAATATATCGTTTCCAAAAAAATAATCAACTTTGTCGTGGTAAGCGTATAATAGATATGTATTATCACATAAATTCCTTAATTAATGCCGTGCCCAAATTATTTTGTCGTGTGGCAGCAATCAATGGCACGCGTGCCATTGGTTCGCCATCCCTGTCCTATAGCAACTAAACCAACGAATGTACAAACTGTAAGGTTTAAATTTGGCCGTAGTTTCGCAGATGAAACTGCAATTTTTTATAGAGATACAAATTTGGACAACTTAAATAACAAAATTAAAAAAGATTTTAAAATAATAAAAAATTGGTTTGATAAAAATGTATTAACAATTAATTTTGATAAAACTAATTATCTTCCTTTCACTTTAAATCCAAATAACACACCACAAAATATGAATAATAGTAAAATGACTGATGACATTCAAATTTTAAAAGTTAATCAAGTAAAATATTTAGGAATAACCTTTGACAGTAAATTAAATTGGAATTTTCACATGAATATTTGATTAAAAAATTATGAAGTTTACTACCAATCTTTAGAAACAATAAAAAAAATTTGAACATAAAACATAATATGGAAATATTATATTATGCATTAGTTAGAACTTATTTAAATTACGGAATTTTAGGATGGGAAGGAATAAATATAACTTTAGTTAAAAAATTCGAAATATTCCAGAAAAGAAGGTAAAAATAAGAACACAAAGTCTTCCTCCACTGATATATTATAGAAATATTTAGTCAAATTCTCTACATGTTTCGAATGCAGAAGCATTCATCTTCAGGAGAAAAATTAAAGAAGAAAGGGCCAGCAGATATCACCCTAACTGAGCAACATAAATATAGGTTCGGTGTAAAATGAATGAAGAAAACAATACACATTGCATTGTGAATAAGAAAAGTATAAGGGTTGAGACTTAAGGTACTGTGAAAACTTTAAAGGTGGAGTGAAAGATTTAACATCTTTGTGTGGAAGAACTGTCGAGAAATCAGAATGAAGTAACAAGCTATTAGCTAGTCATTAGAGAACATATTATTTTGGAGAAGTAAATGAAAGTGTGAGGAAGAAGACTATTAAAAATTCATAGGAAATTTAATTTAATTTAAACCATAATTGTTGGAGGTAAACCTCAAAGGTTTACGAATAAACGTAATTAAACTGGATAAATAAGCTTATAATTTTATGAAATTCTAACATTTTTGCTTTATGGAAGAAAAATTTTTTTCTTTATTCAGCTCGACCGCTACCGCGTGCTTTTTACAACAACAATTATGGTTTAAATTAAATTAAATTTCCTATGAATTTTTAATAGTCTTCTTCCTCACACTTTCATTTACTTCTCCAAAATAATATGTTCTCTAATGACTAGCTAATAGCTTGTTACTTCATTCTGATTTCTCGACAGTTCTTCCACACAAAGATGTTAAATCTTTCACTCCACCTTTAAAGTTTTCACAGTACCTTAAGTCTCAACCCTTATACTTTTCTTATTCACAATGCAATGTGTATTGTTTTCTTCATTCATTTTACACCGAACCTATATTTATGTTGCTCAGTTAGGGTGATATCTGCTGGCCCTTTCTTCTTTAATTTTTCTCCTGAAGATGAATGCTTCTGCATTCGAAACATGTAGAGAATTTGACTAAATATTTCTATAATATATCAGTGGAGGAAGACTTTGTGTTCTTATTTTTACCTTCTATATTCCCACTCCACTTTAAGTATGGACTACTTCTTCAAGTTGATTCCAGAAAAGGTTACTCCAATGGCACAAATATAAGTTTAAGGACGACTTACGCATGGCCGGCATGGACTAGAGTTTCAGCTAATGCTCTTCTTAGAGTGTTATCTCTATCAAAGACCCCCCATGTCGCCTGCATCACACTGTCCAGTAAACAATCCCCTGCCGACCTGTGAAATAAATATGTATAAAAGGTATTAAAATAATAAATTGGAAAATTAAGAAAGGTTTTGTGTATTTTTAGGTATTGTAATATACCAGCATGCCAAACGCTTATCTCTCTGGCAGAAATCAATTTATTAAGAATGATAGATCTGTTTCAGGTCCCATCCAGGTAATCACAAGGTTTCTTATACCGGGTGTCCAAAACTATGACAAAAATTTTCTATAAACATAACCCGAGAAATGCTTTTTTATGGTGCTAGAGTTCCTCAAAGAGGGTCGGGAGAAAGTATTTTTTTGTAATAGCATGAAAACCGATTAAGATCATTATCTTCGTTCTTCATACCATTGCATGAAAATTGATACATACCTTACAGCCGAGATGTTGTAAATTACAGTTAATTTAAAGTGAAAATATTTCTCTCAGTGGCGTCGCACGAAGTGGGAAATATGAATTTATAATATAATAATAATAATAATAATAATAATAATAATAATAATAATAATAATAATAATAATAATAATAAGCCGTCTGGGTTCCGGTTTGCGAATCTAGGCCCAGGGTAGAACCTGCCTGCCGTAAAAGGCGGCTAAAAGGTTGGTGGTCCTTGCCTTAAAAGTGCCTACATTGGTCACCGGCTACCGCAGGTAGGCGTAGGAACTGATGTAGTGAAGGAACGGCTGACTCCATGTTAGGGGCGGTTTCTCGACAGCGTCTGTTCCCTATGTTAAGGGCGGCTGTATCAATAACCTGGCAGAAGGTATAAATGCAAACCATTTCTAACGAAATGTGTAAATACTGAGTAAAATAATCATGATGTCGAATTTAGAAGAAGATTTACCCCAGGTGGGTCTAAACGAAAGTTTGCAATCCCACGCTGCGCAAGCAGTCAGCCTCACGGATTCTGGGGGAGGCACTAATTCGATAAGTACTAATACTACTAACGGCAGGATGCTAGGACAAGCCCCTGCCGACAACCGTACTATTAGTCATCAAAACACCGGCGAGGAACACAACACAATGGAGACTAGCTTGCAGCCCGACCCTGGAGTCAATAGAACTGCCGCTGGTCTACCCAGAAGAACAGAAACCGGTCGAATCAAGTGGACGCGTGACATGAATAGAACATTTATCAAAACATTCCTCTTGATCAACGACTGTGAAGATAACCCCCGCTCTGGCTGGAGAATAAAACTCCACCGCGAAATAAGCCAGATATATCCGGAATTAAAACTCACCGAACAAAATGTAGCGTGCCGTCAAAGAGCTATTTACGCTAACCGCCTGCTACCTCAAGCTGAAATAGACCAAATCCGGCGTGAAGTTGGCAGAACATTGCACAACCTTCAGCAAGGGGAAGAGCTAACAGCACAGCAGGAAGTAAGAAACGAACAAGATCAAACTATACAGGCTGATATGGACAATACAAACCAAAAATATTTGGAAAATTTGTCCTTATTCGAAAATAGTGACCCGACCTTGAGGCCGAGTATCCCTAAGCTAAGATTCAAGAAAGGAACCCACGAAATACTAGCGAGAGTAAACCTAGCAGCAGGGACGTCCTTAAATAGAACTGAGGACCTCGAGACATTACACAGTGGGTTATATGCTGCAGCAGCAACTGTAATTGAACTCAATGGTCAGGCATTATATCAGAGAACTGATAAGAAAAGTACCAAGAAACAAGTGGTACCCGCTTGGAAAATGAGACTAGAAAAACAAATAAGCCAGTTACGAGCACAAAGTGATATCATTGGAGAATATCTAAGTGGAAACTCTAGCAGCAAGGTTGCTAAAAAGGTTAAAGATATGCTGAAAGCAGAGAGTATTCCTTTAGACAGTCCCGATATAAAACGGCTGCTAACAATCGTAAGAGACAACATTGGACAAAAATGTAAGGCTAAAGGTGCCCGTCTAAGGCGATACAATAAAGCCACAAAGAGGAAGGTACAAAACCAACAGTTCACCACGAACCAAAAAACCTTCTATAGGACACTGAACCAAGAAGAAAATGACCTTACTCCAGCTAATGACATAAATAAAGACCAATTTAATGCATTTTGGAGTAATATTTGGTCTGACGCGTCCCATTTCAATGAAGAAGCAAGCTGGCTCGAAAAAGTTGAAGCCGAGGCTGAAACTTTGCAAGAAATGCCTGAGCCGCACGTAACATCCATCGACATAAGGGATGCCACTAAGAACTTAGCTAACTGGAAATCACCGGGACCTGACCAAATTCATAATTTCTGGCTCAAAACTTTCACCACCCTACACCCTGTTATCGCAAACTGCTTTAGCAAGGCTCTCCTAAACCCCGAGCACTTCCCAGCTCATCTTGCCAGTGGCAATACCTTCCTTTTATTTAAAAAAGGGCAGGTAAACGACCCAAAAAATTACAGACCGATCACCTGTCTGTCAGTGGTGTATAAACTTTTAACATCAGTCATGTATTCAAAAATATACACACACTGCATAAACAACAACCTGGTAGCTGATGAGCAAAAGGGCTGTATTAGGAAAGCTTTGGGTTGCAAGGAACAGCTTACAATCGATGCCGTTATTATAAAACAGGCAGAAGTTAAAAGGCGAAATCTAAATATGTGCTACATAGATTATAGTAAAGCATTCGATTCTGTTCCTCACGACTGGCTAAAGAAGATATTGCAAATATACAAAGTACACCCCCTAATACGCAACATGTTAGGTACCCTAATGGAGCAATGGAATACCAATCTCCATATTGGACAAGAGAAGCTTGGCAATATAAATATATCAAAAGGTATATTTCAAGGCGACTCTTTAAGCCCCCCTCTGGTTCATTTTGGCCATGAACCCACTGTCCTCACTACTAAAATCAACATCCTACGGATATCGTCCCAACTTAACTGAGAATTTTAGAATAAACCACCTTCTATTTATGGACGATATCAAACTCTACGCTGAAAGCAAAACCCACCTACAGTCCCTAATTCAAATAACCAAGACATTTAGCGATGACATCAAAATGTCGTTTGGCTTAGACAAGTGCGCAATCTTGAATGTCGTACGCGGAAAGACTGAACAAAATCGTGGACTGCTTGAAGGCATAGATATATTAGATGAGGACAAAACATATAAATACTTAGGCATCTCCCAAAACCAACAAATAAACCACACAAGCCTAAAAAGGGAGTTTAAAAACAAATACAAAAGCAGACTAACAAAGCTTTTTAATACTCATCTGAATGCTGGTAACCTTACTACTGCCATCAACACCTGGGCAATACCAATACTTACCTACTCATTCGGAATCCTTAAGTATTCAGACACGGATTTGCACGAACTAGATAGGCTTACGCGCAGGCTGCTAACAAAATTCAGATTCCACCACCCACGCTCTGCACTTGAAAGAATCTACCTAAAACGAAAGGAGGGAGGAAGAGGTCTCATTAATATATATAACTTGTGCAAGTCGCAAGAGACCTCTATGAGAAAATACTTCCAAGAATCGAATGGGGAAATTCTTAAAAAAGTGGTAGCAGCAGACACTGGATATACAGCCCTTAACTTAAAGCAAAACGGATTACCTAAGATCATCCGCGCGCCGCCAAGTCAACAGCTTGTAACTTGGCAAGAAAAAGCCCTACACGGCAAATACCCTACTGCACTCCAAAATCCACTCATAGATAGGAGAAATGTCACTGAATTGGTTAGAGAAAAGGCAGCTCCACGCTGAAACAGAAGGTTTTATAATATCTATCCAAGACCGTGTCATTAGAACTCGAAACTATGAAAAGGTCATCTTGAAGAGAAATGTGGAAGATGTGTGCAGAAAATGTAATTGTCCCGGAGAAACGATAGAACATATCACGGCGGGCTGTGGTGCTATGGCCCCCAACGCTTACCTGGGGAGACATAATCAGGTGGCTAAGATCATCCACAAGGAACTGGCCCATAAACTAGGGCTAAGGGAAAACCTCCCACCATACTACCAATACTCACCGGAGCCAGTCCTTGAATCCCCTGAATATCTCTTATATTGGGACAGGCCAATAATAACGGATAGAACAGTAGACCACAACCGTCCGGATATTCTTCTCATCGAAAAAACCACCAAGAAAGCTTTCATAATCGATATAGGTTGCCCACTAACACACAACCTCTCTAAAACCGAATCGGAGAAGAAGACCAAGTACTCAAATTTGGCTATAGAGATAAAAAAATATATGGAAGCTAGATAAAATCGACATAATTCCGATCAGAATATCGGTGGAGGGAGCTATGACGAAAAATTTCAAGCCCAACTTGGAAAAACTGGGCCTATCAGGTTATTTATACCAACTAATCCAGAAAAGCGTCATCCTCCAAACATGCCATATAGTACGGAAGTTTCTCAACAGTACAGGTTAAGATGAATTTCTTCTCTGTACTGTAAATCATACCAGCAATACCAACAAAAAGCTGTGAAAACTAACATTGAGAACATAATAATAATAATAATAATAATAATAATAAAAAAAAAATTCTAAGATTTTTTAATTTTAAATGCAATTTTTTGAAAACCTAGATTTTTTTTTTTGGAAAAAGATACTTTTGTTTTATTTTATCATGCGACGCGACTGAAAGATATATTTTCACTTGTAACTAAAAATATTGCACGATAATTTAGGGACACCCTGTATAGTATTCACCTGAAGAAGATTGGAGATACTTACCAGTTGCAGCGTTTTGATTTAAAACAAATAAAGATAATGCAAGTCCAAAACTCCGCAATCATTCAAGAAGCTTTATTGTTTCCAACCGTCAAAAGAAAAATGTTGAGGCCGAGACTTTGTGTCTTTTTTCTTACAAAATATCAGGTATCTTTAAGTAAAAATGAACGAATTCTTCGAATTTAGAGTGATGACGTGCATTGGTATATGTTTTTAGTTAGTCTGGAATTGAGGCGTTGTAATGTAAAATCTTAAGGGTAGAGAAAGAAAATACCCAGTATATTGTTACCTATTCCATAGGGCATGCAGTCGACACACGCCGGCGCCTATCGCCCAGTTTATCACAGCCGCGTCGCCAGCTTCCAGCTCCTCTTGCGCATCCTTGTCCAGTAGTTCCGTCATCAGTTGTTCTTGGACGGTAAGCGGAAGTGTATCCACCTCTGGAAATAACAAAAATATAAACCCAGATGTTACTGAATTATTTTTTTATGATTTTTTAAAGATTTGTTTTAAAATTACTGCACTTTTTTCGCAGTAAAACATTTTATAATTCATATCTCAAAAACGGTTAGAGATAAGTAAATAAAATTATTATTTACCATTTAACCTATGCTGCATCTCTTACAGTTTCAGAGATACCCAGAGGCTCGAATTTGGGACACCCTGTATAGTCAGATATTATAAATGTAAAGTTGTCTAATGTTTATTTTTGTTTCAGAATATAATTCTTTTGTGAACAAATTTTAACATAGAAATTATCATACCCTGACGAATTTTTATCAATCACACATTGCCTGTTTGATTAAATAGTCTTAAATACCTAACCTGCTAGTATATAAAAAAACTTGTAATGACAAACTAACGGACAAACATACCTGCTGGCAAAGTAAAAGTAGGAAACTCCGTGACATAGTGACACGGAAAACCGCCCTTCCTCTGTCTGAGAGTGGTGGCAAAGTGTCTTCTAATATCAGCTGCCAAATCCGGAGCCACGTAGCTGGGTACCCTCTTGATTCCCGAACCTGAACCTTCGATTTGCGACAGGAGGACTGCTAATAGGTCTTCTCTTTGGAATCTAAAAAATAGAATAGCTTTTTCATATACATTTTTGGAATATATTGTCACCAAATCTTAGTACATACTTGTAATTTTAAAAATCGATTGTTTCTAGGAAAAGTTGTTTAGGTGTTCTACTAATAATAATAAGTTTATATTCAATTTTTATAATATAATAAATGTGTTCCTCAATAAACTTCTTCTTTGATCTCCCGAAGATGTGCTTGTTAGGGGCAAATCTTAATATTTTAAATTATAAATATATAGGAATATTAAAATATTTGTTAATATTATATAGAAGTTAAATTGCAAATAAAAAACGTTTAACTATATGTATATAAATATAAATGCAGTTTTTTTTGAAGATATAGGATAATAAAATTTTGAAACATATATTATTCATAACAATATTTCTTAAAACATTTCCAAAATGTTTTTTAAGTTATTTGTTTCCAATATCCATACTTTTATTTTGACTTTATATTTTTTTAATGAAATATATTTTTTAATTTTTGTTGGTAAATAATCGTTTAAATAAAAACATAAATATTTGAAATTTTTGTTGTCCTATGGATTTTTTTATTTTAGGTTTTATGGTTATATCATTATTATGGTTTTTAAACTGTATAAGATTTTTATTTTTAAATATGTATGATGTTATAGATTAAAAGTATTTTTTTTGTTTAAAAATATAGTTTTATTGAAGGATAAAGCTAATCTTTATTAAATATAATTTTTAGAAACCTTTTCTGTAATATTTCTATTTTTAAAGTTTTATTTATTCCTCTCCAACCTAAAATTCCGTAATTTAAATGAGTTTTAACTAATGCATAATATAATATTTCCATAGACATAAATATGAATATTTCCATGTTTTACGTTCAAAATTTCTTTAATGTTTTTAAAAATTGATATAAACTTCTTAATTTTTTAATCAAATATTCTATGTGAAAATTCCAATTTAATTTACTGTCAAAGATTATTCCTAAATATTTTACTTGATTAACTTTCAAAATTTGAATGTCATCATTTATTTTAATACTATTCATATTTTGTGGTAAGTATGTTATTTGGATTTAAAGTAAAAGGAAGATAATTAGTTTTATCAAAATTAATTGTTAATAAATTTTTATCAAACCATTTTTTTATTATTTTAAAATCTTTTTTAATTTTGTTATTTAAGTTGTCCCAATTTGTATCTGTATAAAAATTTGCAGTATTATCTGCGAAACTATGAATTTCTCCACACCAAAATTTTAAAAATCGATTGATCCTAGGAAAAGTTGTTTGGGTACTCTACTAATAAAAAAGTCACTGTATGTATAAAATTTTTAACGACACCAATATTCAAAAATAAACCTTACGTACCTTATGGCTAAGTGCACCAATGTATGCCCAACATCAAACGCCGAATGTCTATTCAGCAAAGCACATTCCGATGCCGTTAAAGTCCTGGCGGGATCTCCGCCTGAAGACAGATACGCCTCCACAGGGTTTGGGTCCCCGTCTATGACCCCCACGCAGGCGTTCAGCCAGTTCCAGTCGGCGTGGCGGTGCAATTGCCTTATCCTATGTTCCGTGTCGAGACTATTCTGGGATGGATCTGGAATATGGACCAATTTGAATTACATTTTTAGTAAATTTAAGATACATGCTTTGTGTTTGCTTGGTGTATCCCAGTTTTTGTAAAATCCTTATTGTTTTGCTATTATACAAGGAAAAGTAAGAAGTATGCATTTTGGTCTACCTGTGAACAAAATTAGGTCTGCTTTTTAGGCAAAATTCATGCAAAATTATTTTTTACATCATCTAAAAATGTATTGAACGATAAACTGAACTAACATTTTTGTGTCTGATCGTGTAAATTTATAAATTATTAAGTAAAAATGGAGAAGTGAACTTACCAATAATAGTACCCTGATATCTTTCGTCTTGATTGATATCATCTAAGCCAATATTCCTTTCAGGCGAGGGCATTATAAAACTAGATGCGGGCGAACGTTGGTGAGTTGCGGCACCACACATTGCACATTTTGGCGTACGCGGCCAATTTTCATAAGTACACATCTAAAAAGAACAGAATTTCAATATTTTTATATATTGCAAAGTAAAATAGTTTTAGTCCTACAAAATCACATTTTTGCAATTTTTGCGTCTCACTGTTCTAGTTGGAAAGAAGCGTTACTTATGAGGAAATTATTATTTCAAAAACAAAAATATCATCAAAATATTGAATTTTAATGTATCCAGAATATAAGTGTATGCAATCAATGGTTTTTAAGGTAGTTGCTGTGAAAATAATAGTTATTTATAAAGTATAAAAGGTTTAACCATCTTTCAGAGGAAATTAAGACTTCTGCAACCCTAGTGAGATTCAAAAGGTCAGTGTCATAATTCCTTAAACAAAACGCCTACTATAGCTTGACAGATTATTATAATAATGTTGATGATAAGGGGCTGTCAAACTTGTCTGTAATGTATGTTGTGTCACTTTTAATGAGTTTAAAAAAAATCTATTTTAATGTAATTTTATTGCCCTATAACTGTGTTTGTTCTTATTACTGTTTATACATTTATGATGCTGTGTTGACACCTATACTTGTTTTTGTTTTGTTTGTAAGGTATTACTCATTATTTATAATTTGTACATTTGTTTGTATTTAGATATACATGTAGGTATTCAATAGCTTTGTTAACAAATACTTTGTATTAAATACAATAAAGCATGTTTTAAATTTGAATTTATATATATTCTTAGGTACTAACCTGGCAAATCCATTTGGATTGAGTTGTTCTTCTACTATTTTCTAAATTGATTAAACTAGAAGGGGGACTACTATTCCTTGACAGGCTCTGAGGTAAGTCAGAATTCTGAGATATTCGAAGGGGCTGTATGTGTTCGTGGAGATTGTTTGCTGATAGAGGGGGAGTCATGCAGCTGAAAGTAAAAATTCATGTTAAATTAGTATAAAAAATAAGTCTAAATGAAAAAAATTATAATAACAAGTAAAATAAATAACTTAATCATACCTTAAGCATGAGGAACAATTCATATAATTAGTGCAGTTTTCACATTGACCTTTGTCTTTTGATTTCCTTACATCCAGTGACGCTGCTGCACCTACTGGAGAATATCTATCTTCTCTGTCACCTAAAACAAGAAAACAATTAAAAATATATTATTTTTGAAAAAAAAAATTAGGGCAAAATATGAGTTTTTATATTTTAATAGTCTAAACCCAAAATTAGTGTAATATCTCAAACAGTATTTGAATTTTTTGATAAAAACAAAAGCATTTAGGATAAAATTTTGTTCATTTAAATTTTTAACTTAAAATTTTTCCAGGAATCACCAATTAAAATAAGTACATATCATTAAGTAACCCTTTGTATATTTCAATAAAGAAAGTAAGAACTTACCACGTATCCGGTAAATATTTTCAAAAGGGCGGGGACCTCGACACATGGTACATTTGATAGCCGAAGGGTAGTTCTCATAGGTGCAGTAATCACAGGCCCATTTCTTCTCGTTATCACTCATTTTCAAGATAATATGCTATCCTGTCTTGTACTAATTTTTGTCATGAAAATTTCATGGTATTTTTGATTTATAATGTACTTAAGCTAGTCTGGAGTTTCATGGGATAGTTTTCATGCCTGTGGGGTATAAGTAAGTTAATTTAGTTTATAATATTATTATTAACAAATAGATCAAAGTTTCTCATATGGAGATTAACCTCTTACCATTAGTTCAGTTTTACACTGAAGTATTGAGCCATAAATATTGAACTTGTTTGGCCTATGTAATGGTTACAATGTCATATCAATATCAGGGAATCTAAACTAAAGGAGTGGGCAGTAATCACTGGAAATTCCTATATAACACATAAAAATGAAAATGATTTTTTGGGTTGTTTGACCTTTCCGCTATAACATGTATGAATGTTTATGATCGGTTAATTTATGTGTATTTACCAGTATCACATTTGTGTCCCCTGAAGAGGTGAACAATGGGATATTTTTAAAATTTTTATACTTACTTGACATTTACAAGCAATTAAATACAATGCAAAATGATCCAAAACAGTGAATCAACAACCTTATTATTTTGGCAAGCTGCTCAAGGAAATGTTTAGGAAGCATTGCCAATGTCATTCAAGGTTTACACACAAAACAGTAAATAAAATTCAGGAAGTAGCGCATTTTATACAGGAAAAAACTTTTAATCGACATTCACTCAAGCTTCAAATCAAACAAAAATTTCTCTCACCTTCAGAAATAGGGTCAGGAAAAATGTTATTGTGGTGAAGGCACTGCGGTTAGAGGTTTGTTTACTTATACCAACAACAAATTTAGATACCATTTGTATGCCAATCGTGCTAATTTTCTGTTGACAAACTGATGCAAAAATATTTTTTCGGTGTCAAAATAACAACCTCTTTTTGGCAATTTTTTTTCGTGTCCTTCACTTTCCAATCGTGACATATGTCATTTTATTTTAATTTAACTCTTTTTATTTTATAGATGTCGCTAGCAAGCACAGTACAGAGAAAAATTTGTTTTATACTCCCTAAGGCGAATTTACCTTGACTATGTAGCCCAAGTAGCAATGACAATAGAAAAAGAAAAGAAGAACAAAGAAGGCTTTAACTTCGTAGCAATTTTTGCGATATTGCCATTCACTTTAATGTTTGTTAAGTCAGCTGACTATGCACAGCCGGCAATAACGCAACAAATTGTCAAGTGTGGTTGGTGCCCAATGTCAATTAGTAATAATTTTCGAATTAGAAAAAGAATTTTTGTAATTATATTCTTTGAAGAGTTTGTTTAGAGTCACGACATCTCAGCATGATTAGGATACGCCCGTCAACGGATAAACGATCAAGGTAGGTAAGAAGACGTGAAGTCCTGGTGTTGGGGAAGAAAGTAGAAGGAAGCTCCAAGGTTGAAGGAAATTTTAAATAATGGATACTTTACTTGATAATAACAATGCAGACAACAGCATTTTGTTGCTCAGACACAAAACCAAAAGTATGATTTCGGATCTGTTAAATCCCCATAAGCTTTTGAGGAGTGAGAATGGAATACCACGGTAAGCAAATGTATGGCTGAAATATGTAGAAGCAATATTGTTATAACAATTAACACAATAAAGGCTACACACCAAAAATCTATTTCTAGTTTATAAAAATAAAGAAGCATGTATTTCTTCTAAAGAGTTTTCATGGTTATTCAATCTCGAACCATTCCTAGACTAGATTAAGTTATGAATAACGGTGTGTTACCATTTTTCAGTGATTGGCAAGGTCTAGCAGAATTATGTGGTATATCAGGGCAATTAATACCTGGCATAAAAACAGAGGAAGATCCTGCAAAAAAAGTTTTAAAGTTATGGTATGATCAGTACAAAACCGAAGCTACAGTAGGTAAATTAATAGGTTTTTTGGAGCAAATGGACAGGACTGATGTTGTAGATGATGTTTCACCATTAATTGGTAAGTAGGAATTCTGTAGTAAGGCTGTTTGCATTAGTAGAGAATAGTTATTATTAAATTCAATTATTATTCAATTCATTATGAAAAATTAAATAATAAAGGCTGTAACCTTTGGCACAATTTCAATTTTTTACCCGGTTATTTCAAACAAATACTTAGTGGCTAAGTATTAACTTTTTTTTGAAAGAATAAAGTACCTACCGGTAGAGGAATTCTTTTCTTGTAGAATTGGGTGCTTCCACCAGGAGCGGATCCAAGGGGGGAAGGCAGTTTCACCTTCCCCACCCTCTTTGTCTTACCAAATGGGTGCTTTTTTACAGTGAGCCTGGAAAATTCTAGGCCCTGTGAAGGGTTTGAATTTTTTTTGGAGTCACACAGTCAAGAAACATTGACAATAATGTTTCTTGAAGGAATTTTGGACTTGAATTGTCATTATTTGTTTTTTAAATCACAATAATGTTTCAACTGGTAACTATCGCCAGTCATCTTCAGGTAAATATAAATAATATATAGTACTATTCAGCTGAAGATGATTGGAGATACAAACTAGTTGTGTAAGTACTATGTACCTTGACATTAATAAATTATCTATCTATCTATCTAGTTGAAACATTGTGGTTTTAAAACAAATAAAGACAATGCAAATCCAAAATTCTTTTATTATTAAAATATATTTCTTATAAAAGTTCAAAATATATGCTTTGTATTTTTACAATAGTTGCCTGTTTTCAAATATTTTTTTCCTTGTTGTGACCCTTTGACTGCAAGAAAATTATTAATTTTTCTGCATTTCATTTCTCTTTCAGCCTATAAATTTCTTTTAAAGTATGACTGACCCTCTATATATATTTATATTATATAGCTACAATTTACATGTCTGTTTTTTGTTACAATTAATATAGGTACAGAGAAAACATAAATATTTTTGTAAGAAAAATTAATGCCTAATTTTCAAGCCATTTTCAAAATTAGTCTGTCATCAAGTTTACAAAGTTGTCCAAATATTGTTGGTTTACTTTTACCATTATTAACATATAAATCATATTTAATTTAATAAGCAATGCCTACAGAGTGGCTTGATTTAAATAAGGATCACATAGCACCTATAACATTACATTTTGTAGTGTTATATTGGGTTCTCCTAGTTTAGCTACAATGTATATAGTATATAATTATACAGAGATCAAAAATCAGGGTACAGTACAGGAACTGTAATATTACTTGGGAAACCAGAAAAAAACATCTATTTTATTAATATCAAATATTTTTGAAATGTTGATGGTTAAAATTGTTACTTATAGAGTTCAAAAATAGTGAATCTTTTCAGATTCCTGTTGTAGCTTTTATTTTTTCCCCAACCAGTTTAATTTGTTTTACTTGTGCCAAAATTTAGTATTTTTAGTAGAGGTGAGATTAACGGTGACTTTCAAGTAACCGGTATACCGGTGACAGCGACTTTAAGGTCACCGGTATTTTTAACAGCGACTTCAGACCCGGTGACTTTCATAAAAATCTCTAACTTTAGATGAAAATATTTTTAAGAGGAAAAACTACAGAGATAATAATAATAATAATAATAATAATAATATTATTATATAATAATTATTATTATTATTATTATTATTATCATTATTATTTTGTAAATAATTTACAAATGGCGAAGTTGAAGCAAGCTCCCTCACTTAACCACTATGTATTTGGATTTTAAAATATTTTAGAGCTTGTTCTTACTGTTTGATGATTTAATCACTGCGTGTAACCCTTTTAAAATCATTTAAAATTTATATAAAAAATATATTTGCATACCTTAATATTATCTAAAAAATCTTTTAAAAAAATAGTCTTTAACAAATCAACTTTTCGCACAAGCTCTCATAAAAACTAAACATTAAATATCACTAATCTATAAACACAACTTTCAAAAATAAAAATATACGGTGAAATAAAAACCAAAACGTAACCTAAATCCTATAATCCTCTTAAACCACGTCAATCCGTGGCATCACCCTGCAAGTTATGCAAATACTACCTTCTCGAGCTTGACCAACCACAAGCAGAAATAAATTTTATTATTTTAATATTGTTTCCGCTGTGTTCAGCCACCAGTCATACAGGTCGCTGCACAGCCCGGCGCCTCGATGAGAATCGAAAATCCGCGCTGTTATCTGTACTCGCAGGTCGCTGTTTAGGTCACTGGTCGCTGTTTAGGTCACTGGTCGCTGTTTAATATTCGCATTTCGAGCAGTTACCAGTGACTTGATCTGATCGGTCGCCGTTTAAGCCCGATACTTGGAGCGGCGACCTGGGTGTGGTACGGTAGGTCGCGGTCGCGGTGACCTGGGCAATTTGGTCACCGCTAATACCGGTGACCAGATAGGTCGCCGGTATAAGTCACCGGTACAAAAATATCGCTCATCTCTAATTTTTAGCTCGATTTTTAGATAAAACGTATTTGACTTATTGTGTAAATGCTTTGTCACAGTCTATCAAACTATAAATTGTTGCTTCAGATCCATCAACCTGTTCCATGTTCATTTTTACAAATTTGAAAATATTTTTTATTTATTTCACAGGGCGTTTCATTAAAAACATCATGATTGGTGTGCCATTAAAAAGCTTTAAACACCCAACAGACATTTTGGAAGTGAGCTACCCTGTATTAACCATATTTAATAATAAGTAACATAAACGATTTAATGAAGCGCGAGCCTACCGTTCACCTTGACTATTTGCTTAAAGTAAAAAATGTAATCAGCATCACATGATGTAATTGATGTGCAACATATTTTCCTTTTGTATATCACAATACACTGTTAAATAAAAGATTTTTTAACTCATTTTACACTAGCCGACCAATTTTTTTACCTTGAAAATTTCCAAATCGGCCAAAAAGCTCCGTGAGACATCTTTGGAACATCTCGTTATCAATCTTACGAAGTGACGTATCTCATGTTTATTATTTTAAATTTTTAGTCGAAGATCTGAAATATTACAAAGAACACCCGCCAAACGGCAAAACGGTCACCTCCTTCGACCTCGAAGCTGACAAACATATCCTAACCCGAGATGACGTCATAAGAATAAGCGAAGGCCTAGAACCTCAACGGTATGACGCTTTTGTTCTATTCGCTGATGATGATATCGATTTCGCCACGGAATTAATAGAAAATATGGAGAAGAATTACAATTTGAAGTTTTGTGTGAAGGAGAGGGATTTAGTTGTTGGAGGGTCGGAACATGATGCTGTTATTAAGTTGATTGCAGAAAGGTATGTAGGAATTATGCAGAGGACTTAAAAATACAATATTCCTAGCTGGCTTGTGGCTCTTTTTTATTTACCAGAACAATCTAGCATGGGCATGCCCCCCCCCCCCCCCCCCCCCTAGTTCCGCCACTGGGAATCACCTTGTAAATTTTTGTTTTTGTTTAGGTGTGGTAGATTAATAGTCATTATTTCTCCAGCCTTTTTGGAGAGCAACGCCAATAAGTTTTTCTACAGTTTGGCACAATCAATCGCCATAGGTAAGTAAGTACACTTAATAAACATAGATATGGTAATGAAAACCCTAGAAATAATTACTAAAATTCATTGTGTTTTAAAAAATATTAAGAATTATTTTTTTAAATTTAAAATGCCTTTCTGACACTCACCAGTAGCTGTAGTTTTTAAAAATCCAATAATGAATATGGCCAGGATTCGGGCCAAGAGAACGCAATGGTCTAATTTAATATATATACAGTGATCGGCAGAATTCTGGCTCCATATGGAATTTGTTTTTATTATTGATTTTACAGAAAATTTTGCCTACGGGGAAGATTCAATTCTTTAAAATTTGCCCAAGAGTAAAGTATTCTTATTTTTCGTTTTAGATACAAAGTTTAGAATTAAAAGTTATGTGATGAAATACCCATTTTTTGATCTTACCCTGTATAGAGACTGGATTGAATAGATCAAATGATTTTTAAAAGTTCTTTATAATGTTTACTTTTAGAAAGTTAGTTATTTCTAATTTTTCTTAAACCATTCAAAAAAATTATGCCAAAATTCGTTTATTTTTAGGGCAATTAGGTTTAAACCAAAATTAATTTTAGACAATATGTTCAGGATCTTCTTAAATTACTTAAAAAATGTCTTGTCTTCCCAATTATAAAAATAAATAAAGTAAAAAAAATCTAAAATCTTTACAGGGTAAGACAAAAATATAAGTATCTCTTTTGGTTTTTTCAATATAAGACCGTGACTTCGTATTCGGACTAGTGATGAAAAAAAAAACGTTTTCATGAAAAAAAAACAATCCACGTTTTTTTCCATAAAGGCTACATTTAAAAATCCCGTTTTTTGATAACTTTGATAGAATGATAGGTTCTATTTTATGTTCCTGTTGAGTAAACCAAAGATCATAGAGCATATAAAGAGTATTTACTGTTGTTACTGTATGTTATAGGTTACCCTTTTTCTTTTTACATTATTTGCATAGTGCAACTACAAGGTTTTTGTGTTATTTTTTTTTATAAGTTGATGGTTTATGTTCGTTTTTTTCTTTAAATATATGTTTATTGACAAATGTAAAAATATTTTCGTGTTGATTGCACTTTATTTTAAAAAACTCAACAAATTAATATAGATTTTTAATTATTGTGAAAAAAACGCAATTTAGAAAAAAAAACATACTTACTCCCTATGTTTTTTTTCAAAAAAAATAATCAACGTTTTTTTCATTTACATCAATAATTCGGGCATAACTTTTAATTCTAAACAACTTTTATACATGATAATTGTATCTCAAATGAAAAATAAGAGTACTTTACTCTTGAGTAACGTTTAAGAAATTTAATCTCTCTCGTATGCACTGTAGTTTTTATCAATTCTAAGGAGCGCTTTTTTATTTAAGGGGACGCAAAAGCTTTTTATCACGAATAACATTTTCTGTCAAATTAATATTAAAAAAGTTTTCCATATGGAGCTAGAATTCTGCCGGTCACTGTATATAGATATAATTTGGCATAAAGATGGTAACCTTGAAGAAGATTTTAGAAATTTTAACGTGTTATTGTTTAATTGTAGAACAAAGGCAAAGAAAAATAATTCCCTGCATTTACAAGGAATGCGGCAGTCTTCCTCCAGAATTAAGTTGCTATTTTAAGTTGGATTTTAGAAGAACGGGGCCTTTGTGGAATTTTTGGGACCGATTGCACGATTCTATAAAAATGCCCGAGTACAAACCTAAGATCAAATTGAGCTTACCGGAAAATAGGTAAGTCCCTAAATTGGACAGATCCGTGTAAAATCGATGTTTTCCGTGTCAGGTTGATATTGCGAGGGAAACTACATTCTTTTTTTATTTTGAACATTTTATACGGTTTCAGTTTTAAAAATGTATCTAAAATTGTTTTCTGAGAAAAAATAACCAAATTAAACAAAACTTTAATAAAACCATTCAAAAATCATGCATATCAGCTGACGGAGTTGTCTCTGGCGCGCTTCCACTTGAATGATGCTGCGAGTCTTGTTTCCTTACAATTTTATTTATAATCGTCAAAATGATTTGCTCGGTTATAAAGTTTCTGCGTTGTCTTTTTAATTTTTTCTAGTAATAGTTTTGTGACACTCTGGGACGATTTTAGGTGAATATTATCTATTTATTTGTAGCCTTTTCCGCAGAGAAGATATGACCTCACATTTACGAATAGGAAATATTGTTTCTAGGTAAGTTAGTTTAAAAAAAATAAATGGTCTCTTTCACTATGATCAACTTTGACAATTTTGCTCGTCGATCCGATAAAAATGTACGTTATTACCGATCTTTCATTTATCATGTTGCTGTTTTTGTTTACATCCCACTTACATCCGAATTATTGTGAAATTTTGATGTATTTTTGTTTAAAATAACTTCTTTTTATTTATTTGCTAATAGAGGAGAAAGATCGACAAATAACTTAGGTTAGACTTTTTTCAACTGTCATTTCATAAGCTTGGTCTTCTATCAATAATTTCGGTGTTGCCACATGTAAAACCTTTTGTGCTAGTTAAATAATTTATTTTATTCCTAAAACTTTATTTACTGATTTTAAGAAAAAATATAAATAACATTTTGGAAATAATATGATGAATTTTTTTCCCGCATAAGTCCGTTTAGGACAATTATTTCTATTGAATTACTTTTCAGACTTTGTCATTGTTGGTATTATAATATAAAAATTTAAGAGAACATTGTCAAGCTGCCGTTTTCATGACGTATATTCGATAAAGTGTTTTTGTTCCAATAAATAATTTTTGTATTTATTTATTTTCTTAGTGATGGCTTACAAATATCAAAAAGTACAAGTACAGAAAAATTTATGTTTTGTTCCTTTATATACTATAACCAAAATAAAAATTTAGTGAAAGAGTCCATTTTCAACCAAATTTTGCTAATGAGCATGCACATCACTTGCTATCACATCCAATCGCCATATTGAATTACGTGGCTTGGATTTCCTAATTTCTTTGGTAAAAATGATTCAATGTCTTATTTGAAATATCCATTACTGAGGGCGAGACCCTCATATTGCCTACAAATTTCTCGACAATCATAAATAGTTAACCTTGCATATAAATGTAATGGTAGTTTTCCATACCAACGTGAAACGCGGCATCGTTTCCTGGCTTAGCTAACTAAACAAAGATCATCTTTATTTGCCGGCCACACACAAAGCGTCTTAGGGAATATAATTTTTAGAAACCATTTTTGCAGTACTTCTTATCTTTTAATGTTTCTAAAAAATTTTAATAAAATATTCTGCGTGAACTTTTTTTAGACACACTGTATTATTCTAGATCTGATTCGTACCCAAATCAGTTCCTATCACCGAACTATCTGAAATCGGCCTTGCATAAAGATAAGAACGATTCGAGTGAAAAAATATCCCGTTCTGTCAATTTTAGCAGTAGCATGACTAATTTGCCGAACGCTGAGGTGCCTGAAGACAATATGGCACCTTCGACAAGTGCCAATAGTTTAGGAAGGTATCAGGAGACGGGGGTCAGGAAGTCATTGTCGTTTTACAAGAAGATCAAGAGGTAAGATGAAAATGTTTACGATTTTCTTATTTAGGGTTAGTACAAACCTCGGACCAATTACCATCATTGTTATATGACAACAGGTTGATAGCTGATAAGTTCAGAAACTATGGAGCGAATACGGTTTAGGGTAGTTTTTTTCATAGTATTTTTATTGACTTTTGGTTGACAATCCTTCGTTACTACCATCAACTTAAAAGAAACATGGACCCGGTATTCCTAGTTTCCTACGACCACCTATGAAAATTAGGTTAATTTGGCTAGAAAGCGTCGTATATCACACGCGTGTTGAAAAAAAATATTTCAACACTAGTGTTGAAATACAAAGTACACTATTCAATTTAAAAATATGTTGCCAATTTGACAGACAACCCATATTTATTAAAAATAACAAATTTTAGAAATCAGTATTTGTAAAGTGTTTAACTTATTTATCATGTATTTGTCGAGTGATTCAGAATTAGAGTGTGAAAATACGCCATCTGAAATTATAAAAAATGTTAATAATATACTGGAAAATCTATTAGCAAAAAAAACAAATCGCGGTGAAGAGAGTGTCATGAATTAAACAACAAATCCTTATTGGTATCGATAGTGTAGAGAATAGAGCTCTAACCTATAGATCGCAAGGTTACAGGTTCAAATCCCATCAGGAGTATTTGACTTTTTTTTATAAAAACATTAAATAATTTATAGAGTTATTTTAAATTGAAATCTTCCTTGTTGTGTGGATTTTTTAAATTTATGTATCTTTCCTTGATTAAATTAAAAAAATTTCATTCTGGTTCATCTAGAAGTGAATCCAGGATTAGTTTTTTATATATAAAATATGAAAAAATGAAAAAGTTAAAATACAAATAAAGGAAAAGCCTATTGACAAACTAAGAAACCAGATATTAAGTACCTATAACATAATCCTAATTATGCTTATTTCAACACTAGTGTTGATATTTTTTTTCAATACTAGTGTTGAAATATTTTTTCAAAAATCAAAGGCTTTTTTAATAATTCTTTATGGTCGTAGGAAAAATAGTGTACATTACTCATGTGAAAGTGATTATTCTAAACTCGGTGAATATCTCCTCGTTTGAACAGTATCACTTTCATCACTTGTTATGTAATATACTATTGCTTTGTACACTTCAGCTTGATGCCTGTTATTTACGAAAATAAACACAACAAACTTCTACATGTAGAATCTCTATTGCTTTTTATCTTCAGTCTGTCTCTGTTGTCATTCTAACAGCTGATTTAATATCTCGTTTGGGCAAAGTATACAATCGACGGACGTGACTTAAAAGTCCACAGACGAAATTAATAGAAAATACGTTCTGAACGCTCGAACGCAACTTGACTTTCTTGTCTAATTAATACAAGACAAGGGTAAATTATACTAATTTTCTGAATTCCCCGAGTATTTTTTAATATTTTAAACAAAATTAATTAACAATATTTTCAGTCGTAGGTTTTATTTTAATTAATGTTTAACATGTTCAAACAACTCTCCGTTAGCCGCCAAACAATATTCTAAACCAGCGGTTCTCAACCTTTTGGAGTGATTTACCACAAAATTATTCTTATAATTTTAGGTACCACCTAACTAAAATACCTATCTAGCCTAGGTATTTAATTAATTGTAATTAATATAGTAAAATTTTAGCCAAGGGATAAAATAAAATTCAACAATAGTAAACATATTTTCTACTACATTTTTTTCGATGTATTTATGTATTTTGTCGAGTTTTCTTTTATTTTTTAAATTTTTTTTGTGGTGCTGATTTTAGGTCTGTTTTTGCGTACCACCGCAAATAATGATAAGTACCACCAGTGGTACATGTACCACAGGTTGAGAACCGCCGTTCTAAACGATTACAAAACTCCCTTGTTGCATTGGCCAGTTGATATAGCGAGATTCTACCACAAACGGTTGGAATTGAGTTGCTCAATTAATCAAAATTTCCGTGCCGAACATTTATCTGTTATGTGGCTCCATAGAAAAAAAATCGTTTAAAAAATTTCTGTAATTGATACAGCGTTCCATCATTTGAAAACAAAAGTTTGATCTTCGTTCTTGATCAACTTCCCGCAATTTTTGATGTTTCACTAACTTGTATGAATGTAATTGGTGTATCTATAAAACTCTTGCGTTCAGTACTGTGATGTTTGCGTACGGGTTTTCTAAGCGTCCTAGTACTAACTATACCTTTATTTTCTTCGCACAATAATAACTAATATACTGTGTCTATGGTAATTGGTCTGAGGTACAAACCATGAAAGCAGAGACATTATACAACTTTTTTGTAAAGCTTGGGCTCACTATTTCCAAAATCAAAACCAAAAACACCAAAAGAGTCTACAATTCAACCAGTTACCAAAACAGAAGTGAAACAAAACGGGAAAGTTCCATCGAAATCCAAAAAAATTAAAGATAATCAAACGGAAGTCAAAGAAATAACGGAGTCAGTGAAGGAGATAAAAGAAGAGACGAAAGAAAAGAAAAAGAATAAACTTTTCACTTTAAAAAGGAATAAGAAGAAAGTTCCGTTAGTTGATACTTGATGCACCAGGTATTTTTAAAGGAGGAAATAATTTTTATTCGTTCTGTAGGTATTATGATAAATTTCGATTGATATAAAAAGCATGCGACTTGAACACTACTTTAAAACATTAGGAAATATTTATTTACATTTGTATGTATGTTCTTGGTATAGACGTAAATTAAAAAATTATGCTGCCCTATATTTTTTTCACTTAACAGAATATTCGAAATTTAGGGTGTTACGGTGTTACAATTGCGCAATATATTTTTTTTATTCATTGAAGACTTATTATTTTAAGTGTACATCAGGGTGTTTTGGAAATGATGATATTTAAATTCGCAAGTTTAAATACAGGCGGACAACGTAGTGCATCGATATTTTGCATTAAAGTACACAGGAACGCCAAAGATAAAGGGTTTCTTGGGGCACAGGTAGACAATGTTTCGTCCTTGTTAGGACTCATCAGAAAGCCAAAACCTGTAAGTAATTCCCAGTACAGCGAAAATATGCTTTCAAGATCTTTTTAAGAATAAATATATGATGAGAACCTAGTATCGCCATCTGTAGAAATCAACTCGATGCAAAAGATAGTCATCAGTCGTGAAAACAGAACTAATAGTAAACCAAGTACGTTCGGCCAACACCTCAGTATAGGACGTTTTGCGCATCCCTACACTTTTTCTACGGGTTTGTAGATTCAAATATAGCATATTTTCGCTGTACTGGAAATTGCTTACAGGTTTTGGCTTTCTGATGAGTCCTAACAAGGACGAAACAGCCTGTCATTGTCTACCTGTGCCCCCAGGGAACGGCTGATTGGGTCTGATTTTGGGGGCCCTTATTTAACTTTTTAAAAGATTAATTTAAAAAAAGATATTGAGTGTTTCTCTACAGTCACCCATTTAAATATAAGTAATTTCCTTAACACTCGGTATAATAGGTAAGGGTATTTTAAAGTAAACACTCTTCCAGTGGAAACAATACTATATTTTAAAAGTTTTTTTAACAATTTTGGACTTAAAATTAATAATTAGGGGCCTAGAATAAAATATTTAATGGGCTTTTTCACTATTTTCATATTTTTCGCATTTAAATTGTTAATTCGGTGCTACAATAGAAGTTTATCACCAATAAAACCATTGCTACGTCATACCATGAATTCTTTGTAGCTCATTGAAAACATGCACAATTTCCACAAATTTTCATAACGCAAAACTGGCGCGATTACTTGATGACGTCAATCTAATAAAAATTTACAGTGAGCATCGTTACCAATCTTTCACTTGTCATGTCGGTGTTTTTGTTTACATCTCACTTACATCCGAATTATCGTCAAATTTTGATGTATTTTTGTTTAAAATAACTGTTATTTTTATTTATTTGCTCATAGAGCAGAAAGATCGACAAATAACTTAGGTTAAACTTTTTTCAACTGTCATTTCATTAGCTTGGTCTTCTGTCAATAATTTCGGTGTTGCCACATGTGAAACCTTTTATGCTAATTAAATAATATATTTTGTTCCTAGAACTTCAATAACTAATTTTAAGACAAAATATAGAGATAACATTTTGGAAATAATATGATGATTTTTTTAGTTTTTCGCATAAGTCCGTTTTGGACAATTATTTCTATTGGATTACTTTTCAGACTTTGTCGTTGTATTAAAATATAAAAATTTTAGAGTACATTGGCAACATTGTCAATGTGCGGTTTTCATGACGTATATTCGATAAACCCCGTATTATACAGCAAGTTCGGTTTTTACATCGCAGATGAGACGAGAGCGATGAAATTTTTAGATCAGATGTGATCACGGAGGATTCAGACGACTTCATACTTACCGAACGATCTTAATTTTTTCTATTTTATTTTCTAACCTAAAAATTTTGTAAAGTTGTACGTAAACAAAAAATTTGGTCGGATTCATATAATATTATTTGTAAATTTCACGAAAAGTAAAGTTATCTTCAACAACGCCATGCAACGGTTAAGTTTTAAATATTCCCGCCTTTCGGAAATTTCGTTTTTAAAATTTGTCGAAATTCCCAGACAAAAAATATGTATGTACCTCCATTTGCTCGTCGATATGATGAACGACATTCAGATTTATTTTGGTCCTCTGAAACATTAAACGAACGGGCGCGGAGTAATCTGACAAATCCGATGGTAAAACCGAACACGCTTTTTATTGCAATATTTTTTTTAGTTATTTATTTTCTCAGTGATGGCTTAAAAATATCAAAAAGTACAAACACAGAAAATTTAAGTTTTTACCAAACCATAATCAAAATTTAGTGAAAGAGCACATTGTATCCGACCACGTTAAAATTTGCCGTGTTAAATTGCGGTTATTCGTGGCCCGAATTACAAATAAACTAAGCAAAATATTGAGTTCAAAGTATTGTAAAAAATATTGATTTTTTTAAATATACAAAGTGTCCACAAATAGAGTTTGGTAGTGGAAAAACTTTTTTATTAGTAGGTATAGAAGAAAAAGTCATTCTTTTTTAAAACGTCTGTTTGTGCTGAAACTACCATTTCGAATACCAGATTTGCTATTACTATACAGGGTTCGTCAGAAACAACATTTTTAGTTTTTTGGATTTTTTTTTCAATTCTAATTTTCAATTCTTTGATTTATTAAATCAATTTTGCTTGTTCTGAAACTAAAATTTCGAATATGAGATTTGCGATAACTATACAAGGTTGGACAGAAAAAACAGTTTTAATTTTTTATGATTTAATAAATTAAAGAAATATGATAAGTCAGGGGCGGCTCGTCAACAAGTGCGCTCGTGCGCGCGCACTGCCTAAGAAAGTCAAGCACCAGCAAAAATAAAATTTATACTTATTTAAAAAAATATTTAGGTAACTGAAATAAAGAACTTGTATAATATAACAATGGCGAAGGCGTAAGACTTCAAGCGCGACCGAACGCGTGGGCAGACTCACCGGCTGTGCTGTGGTGTGTATTCGTTTGGCGCTCTTATGGATGGATTTTCGTGCGATTTTCCTTATGCGGATTGATCGGGAATATTCGGTTAATCACCCGATGAGAGGGTGTCGCCGGGCGCTTTCTGAATACACACTTCGATCATTTAATATGATTGTTTTATGAGTTTTTGACGCGATTAGATAAGTTTGGAGTTTATTGACGGTGTTGTGGATGTTTTTGTGTTGTTTTTAAGTTTGGAGTTAATTGACGGTGCTGTGGATGTTTCTGTGTTGTTTTAAAATTAATAATGGCTAGTAGTTTGGATTGTGTTACACGAAGTGATATAGTTATGGACCAAAATTCTGTAGAAGACATTATAAATAAATTTTCGACATTCGATTTCCAAAGGAAAATTGACATAAAAAGGTTAGGAAGGCCTACGCCGGATTTAAAATTAAATCAAACTTGTAAAAAGAAAAAAGAAGAGGTCGATCTTTTATTAGAGATTTTAATATTGACATTTACAAAAAAAACAAATGGATATGTGGGTGTAATATTAGAAACTCACTGTTTTGTTTCCCATGCTTATTATTTTATAATATAAACATCGACAAGAACTGGAGCCGTGTAGGCATTACAGATTTAAATCATATACAAAGGTTAAAAGGGGCGTGGCACCTCGAAAAATTTTCGCCTGCGGCGCTTTTTTGCCTACTGCGCACACCCTACGATAATTATCACGAGCCGCCACTGAGTATTAATAAAAATACTTCAAAAGTAGACAATGGAAAAATAGTTTTCTTACAACAAAATTGTTATTCGGCCAGATATAAAATCATATTCTAAATAACAAGGCAACAAATAGCTGTTTGTTTTTACGTAAATTTATTTTAAACGAAATCAAAAAAACTAAAAATGTTTTTTTCTGACAAACCCTGTATAGTAAATCTGATATTCGAAATTGTGGTTTTAGCACAAGTAGACGTTTTTATAAAGAATGACGTTTTCTTCTATACCTACTAATAAAAAAAAATGTCCCCTTCCAAACTCTATCCGTGGACACACTGTATATATATTCTCGCATAATTACGCTAACCTTGGAGAAGAATTTAGAAATTTTAGTCGGATGCTCTTAAGTATCGAAATTCTGACAACCTATAGTATTTGCAACATATCCGAAATAAATAAAAATAAATAGTGCCTTAGGAGCAGTGGTGCCGATTCCTTCAAAATTTCATAGATTTGAGGATTATTTTTTTAATATTTTTTTTCAATAAAATCGGGGTTTGTACTTCTTTTTAAAACGATGAGATTTTGTAGAAATCATCACCAACCCACCTAAACTGACTATGATATCAAAAACCGAATTATCGAAAGTGGTGGTGCCTTTAATTTTTTATCCACTGTAGCTATATGTTTATTAGAGTCTGTGATGTGTAGAACCAACGTTTTTATCATGGAAAACGGTATCCTTGTGTTGGGATACCGAAAGGACAGTGCTTCGAATGAACCTCAACAAATTTGCTAATAAATTGTAAATTAATTTTGAAAGGAAAAGGATTGGGCTGTCTATCGAAATGTTAAAGAAAAATAGTATTTTTCATGGCGATAATTGGTATGAACCAGAGCTGGGCAGTAATTGCCTCGAAAGTGCTTGAAAAAGTGCTTTAAACACAATAGTGCTTCGACCACAGTTGTTGTAAAAACTTTTAAAATACCGAGCTTGGTAATAATAATTCAAGCCCTTTATAAAAAGTGATTGGTAATTAGTAATTGAATTTCACATTTCAAGCCATTTACAATGGTTACAAGCACTCAAAATTACTTTTCTCGATAATTGGTAGTAGTAGCAAGCACAGAATTTTTAAAGTGCTTGATGCTGATAATTATTTTTCAAAAAGGGCTTGGTGTTCGAGTCACTTTTTTCGAGTGCTTTGCCCGGCTCTGGTATAAACCAACGACGACAGAGTAAATTAGACCAAGCATTTCATTTATAAAAGTACGCTTTCGCCTAGACATAACCTTGTTTATATAACATGTATATGAACATGATAACTGGACATCGAACGTGTCACATTGCCAAGCCAGATCACTGGTGAGCACCCAGAATCAGAAACAAGGATGACCTCACATTTCATTTTAAGTGAGGCAAGGAATGTTAACTTCAAATTAAATGACAGGCTGGCCATGGTACCTCAAAACCCGACGGACGTACCTATCGGCAAACAATAGTTTATTGGTGGTTCTCCACGGCGCTGAGCGTCCGGGGTTTGCACGCTGTGCACCCTTAAGTCTATTACCCGCTCTTCTTCCGTTAACATCAATCCTTTCGTTGTTTCGTCCTACTGGGACTCATCAGAGTCATTTAATTTGATGTTAACATTCCTTGCCTCACCTAAAATGAAATGTGAGGTCATCCTTGTTTCTGATTCTGGGTGCTCAGCAGTTATCTGGCTTGGCAATGTGACACGTTCGATGCCCAGTTATCATATTGATCCTCTAGACTCCTTAACTCATTGTTGTCGGCGATTTATTCGACACATGAGAGGTAGGCAGCTTGGCTGCTTCTGAGTTATAGTTAAGGCTGATTAAACCTTCTTTTTCGATCAAAATGTATATGAACCCTTACTTGTAAAATACAAATCTTGGTACTCAGTTACTTTATGAACCTGAGGTACTGACTTGTAATATAGTTTAGTTATAATGTTCACAACACGTAAAAACGCTTGAATTTTATATAATCTCGTCTCAGGAACAATAGTTTCCAGACTGCCATTTAAATAGGAATGGGTTTTTATTTATCGATAATATTTTACAACTGTTATTTTTTAATAACAGGTCGCAACTCTTTCTCAAACATTTTTCTACCCATTTTTATAAATCAGCCCAATCCGTTCTTTGTTTCCTGTGCATGAATCTTTTTTTTCTAACATAAAATTTTTAAGTAGATTTCCAAAAATTATATCGTGCATTTAATTGTGTTCTTTTTTTATTCGTAAGAAATGTATTTTAATATAATATTTATATTAAAATAATATGGCTTGCTGTGTTGTGGTTGTATTGTACAACAAAATCTATATTTTACTGTTAAATATTATTTTTGGATAATAAATTTATATTTGTCTATTTATATATTTTTTATTGTTTTTTCAAAATCGACCTTTTTTTGGGTGATAAAGGAACCTACTTTTAATGTTTCGTCGATGGTTAATGCTAATCCTGATTTGGTTTCCAAAATAGTACCGTCGCGACCGTTATTATCTACATTACTGCCTGGGAACGGTGTTGGTTATGAGACAAGCCCGTTTGAAATCATCTCTTCCATTTATTAATTTTGTTTCAAACTTGACACTAGGGATGACCACATTTTTGTGGATCAGTCATCAGACTGTGGATCAGTCCGGAATTAATAAGTTTATTCATTTTAAGATTGAAATATTTTACATAGGCTGAAGTATATCCTTGGTTGCCTGCTTGCGGAAAAATAATAACGCCGAGAGATAAGAAAAATAGCTATTAAATTCGTTTTAAAAAATTAAAAACAATTTTGTGCATTAATATATTAACTTCTATCGCTAACTTACATCGTAAACCTGAAAAAAATATGGCAATACCGTAGTGATACAGGCCACAAAATTGACAAAACGAAATATATAACCTTATAAAGTTGAACTAATTTCTATCTAAAAATCTGGTAGTAATTTCGTCTATTTTATGTATTTATATTCATTTTCTATCATCATCTACCAGTTATTTTTCGATATCTCTGTTGCGTATAATAAAAGTTCAGGTCGATTGGGGGTTAGAACTCGGTTGAAAATAGGAGAAAATAGAAAAATTGCGATGGAATTATGCCAATACCAACAAAGGCAAAAACAAACGTTTATTTTCAATACACATTTATCTTGTAGCAATTGTCTAGAAATAAGTGGAAAACTGGGGATCTTTGAAAAAAGAAAGTGTATTTATGCACAAACCTTTTGTTCGGTCAGAAAATACTTAACAATAGTTCGGTAAATTGGGTAGGTACCATTGCGATCAAAAAAAAGTAGTACAACAAAATATAATTTAATCTGCTGGTCTATTATAAAATATTTTCTTTCAAACTGATAACTCACTGTCACCAGAATTCTTGTGTCAGTGTCATGTAATTTTAAAAAATGCCTTTAACTTCAGAGCAAAAATCGATCATATTTACGCGATTAAGGGAAGGGGTTCCCATAAGGGACATTGCAGGCGCATTAGGGGGAAACAAAAAAACAGTGTTGTTGGCTAAATCCAAAATTCGAGAACATGGAAGTATTGTGAGAAACCCAGGTTCTGGTCGCCCAAAAGTTTCCACCGATGACGAAGATACAACTATAATTAATTATTTAAGAAACAACCAATTCGGGACCGCTATTAAGGCTAAAAAGAAACCCATGTTCCTGGATCTTCAATTACAGCTCGAAGAAGAATTCGGGAGTCTGAACTCAAAAATAGATGTTCTGCAAACAAAATATATTTAACAGAAGTAAATAAGCAAAGGCGAGTACAATTTTCTCACGAATACCAAAACCAACTTTGGGAGTCTGTAGTTTTTTTAGATGAGAAAACGTTCCAGTCCTATAAAGTCCGATTATATAGACCCATAAACACAAGGTATGATGAAAGATATACGCACAAGACTAATCAAAGTAGACGTTTTTCCGTAAATGTGTGCGGTTGGATTAGTGCTAGAGGCCCAGGAGTTTGTCAATTTGTGCAAGGGCGGCTAACTGCAGGAACATATTGCAACATATTAAATAATGTTATGGTGCCATCGGTTGATCAAAATTATATTTTCCAACAAGATAATGCTCCATACTGCCCGCATAGTAAAAGATTACTTTCGACAAAATAAAAAAGTTTTACCATGGGTTTCGAAGAGCCCCGACCTCAATCCCCTAGAAAATGTCTCGGGAGAAATGACCAAGTTCATGTATAAACATGACTTTCATCCAAGAAATGAAGAAGAACTGCGCCAGGGGATAAACGCAGCATGGGATAATATAACCCAAGAGTATACAAGAAGCTTAGTCTTAAGTATGCCGCGTCGGTTTCAAAAAGTAATTGAAAACAACGGCGCAATGACTAAATATTAAACAGCTGCTTTTAAGTATATAATATTTTAGGATGCTGCATTTAGAAATGTTTATTTTTGGTTAAAATTTTGTATTTTTACTGTTTTTCCACTTTTGGCTTTTGTTGTTTTTAGATTTTTTTATATTCAATATATAAATCGATAGTTGTTATACATACTCTATTATTTTATTTAAAAACTTGAAAAATTGTCCATTTTTAAAAGGTAGGTAAATTTTTTAAAGCACCTTTATTACAATACTTTTATTTCGCCACGTATATAATAGATTACCAAATTCATGGTAACGCCTAAAAAGTTAGGTGGCATAATTATATTGTTTTCATAGTGACGACGATATTCACTTCTCGATATCCTTATAGACCAAGAGTTCTATCTGGGACTACTAATTCGTGTACTACTTTTTTTTGATCGCAATGGTACATGTTCAATGTGCGCACCATTTCGTGCACTCCTTAGGAAAAATTAGTGTGTATATAGTATCTGGCATAAATGTTTTTATTCAAATAAAAAATAACAAATTTTTGATCTGACGGATTTGCGTCTTTTCGAAATATACTATTCTTAACCTCACTTTGGCTTAAATGTCAAAACGATGTACTTGTAAATTGGGTTTCTGTGACATCATTCTCCATTTGAAATGATCTAACAACTATGATTGGTCAGTTTTATATCTTAACAAGGATGGATATTATATCCGTTCAGTTAACCGAAATACCCTAATAATTTTAATAAAAACGAAACATCAAAATATATCCTTTTGCTTATCAGTTTCTAATACACACCCCCGCTTTAAGATTCAAATGTCAAAGGTAAGCGGGCCAGGGTTAGTGCACCATGTAGCTCGTTGGTCGTGTACCCACACATTCCTGCAGGATGAATGGGGGAAAATGCGGGGGAGTTGCAGGTTTTGCCCACGTCACAGAGAGCAAACCAACGAGTAGCGGCTTTCCCTGAGGGTCGATTATTATTTTAATCCACAACGACACAAAAACGAAAGCATGCATGGGCGTCCAAGGGAGGGCACTCCCTCTGGCCGGCCAAAGATAAGCATCCCTTACAAAAATACTGTGGCGATGTTGACATTTTTTACAAGAAATTTTATTTTAGTAAAAAGAAAATCTAAAATTTTCGCCCAAATTATAGTTTTGAAAATGAAAATTTTTATTACAAAAAAAATCATATTTTCACTATTTTTTTTAATAAATTTTTTGCCTACGGTGTTGTTCTTTATTTTGTACTTGCCTTTCCCTTGTCTTGTTTTCGATTTTATACAGGATCTAGCTAATTTCTGCAGTTGCAAGAAAACGCAAACAAGGAAATAAGAATAATGGCGGCGATATCGATAGTATACGTTTTGAATACTTTAATAACAGATTTGATAGAGAGCTTTTTAAAGAAGGGACAGGTGTGATTACGGAGGACTTGTGTGTATTGTCTAGGAAACAGTGGCGGCGCCAGGGTTTTTGGGATGGGTGGGCACAAGTGGGCCTGATGATTGTAGGGTGGGCGCTACGCAAATCAAAAATGACTTCTAAAAAAATAGTCGCCGCCTCCCCCATAGCGGGGTAAACAAAACTCCCCTCTTGTCCCAACTGACGTCTAAAAAAAAGGTCATCATCGTTATTTTATTACTTTATTACATCCTTCTATAATACCAATCATTCTTTTTGGATGGGCACCCATGCTTTTAGGGTGGGCTAACTGCTTTCGATGCAAGATGTAACGCAAGATGAGAAAAATTTATCAAAGCTTGGCTATGGAGCGACGGCTTTCGATGCAAGATGTAACGCAAGATGAGAAAAATTTATCAAAGCTTGGCTATAGAGCGACGGCTTTCGATGCAAGATGTAACGCAAGATGAGAAAAATTTATCAAAGCTTGGCTAGAGCGACTGCTCTCGATGCAAGATGTAACGCAAGATGAGAAAAATTTATCAAAGCTTGGCTATAGAGCGACGGCTTTCGATGCAAGATGTAACGCAAGATGAGAAGAATGTATCAAATCTAGGCTAGACCGAACGGCTTTTTATTGTTATCAAAATCGGGAACAATGATTCATTTATTGGTTGTTGGGTTTAGATTCTTTTATTTCTTAGTGCACTAGTGAGACAAAGAACCTAATAATCCGTTGATTCGGTCTTTTAGGAAAGAGCCCATCATCTACAAAAAACCAGGAACAAATAATGCAATCAATTAATAAATAATCTTTATTTTATTTTATCTTAACAATTAACAAAACTTATCAAAATAAAAACGAACACAATTCTTCTCGAATTATTAATAACTGCAATATCCTATATTTTTTCTTACAAAAACCAAAATCGTAAATTTTGGCTTCTCTCGAAAACCTCCGCGCATTTACATCAATGCAGTTCATATGCGACCATTCCACACGAAATCTAACCCTACCGTCAAAATATAAACTTTGCTACACCTTTATTAAATTTGAATGTTGCTGTGTTCACAGTTCCACCATTCTATATTCATCTACCAAACGAAATAGTTCTAAACTATAAACACCGAGAAGTTCATTCTCGGTGTTTAGTTTTTTGAAAAAGGGTATTTGAAAATGTTGTTTATTTTAATGCCTTCTATACACAGCTAAAAAAGAAGTATCAACTTAGGAATCACCCTGTATAGATGGAAGCGGTTCCGGCTTATATAATAGAAAACTTGAAATCATTAAAATTAACCAAACCATTAGATTTCTGCTGTCTCGTCCGTTACGTGAAATAATTTTTCACCACCACTGCACTATAAAAAAAACGTCGTAGCTAAGTTATCGCTTACTTTAACTTATATGCTATGATGAAGCGTTAAAACAACAAACAACTACCCTAATTATACATATCAGGGGCCAAAAGTAATACTGAACTCATTAAGACTTTCAAAGTGTCCCGTCCGTTCGCGTGGAATACCCGCATGCACAGTTTTTTTAGTTTTCTTTTTACTTATTTCTTAGTTCGGTTGAGTTATACTCGTACAAGTATTTATAACCATTTATTTTATTGTATGCTTTCAAGTAAATAGTTTCTTTAATTTAAAGAAATATACTGGTACTTGTTCTCCATCAGAAGAAATTGGTTTCCTTTTTTCCACTATCGTTTCCAAAATGAACAGGAAGCGCAACGTTGCATTTGACATAATTAAACGGAGTTTCAAAAACTCAATTCGAAATTTTATGGGTAATCGTTGGGATCAAACGAGTGCCCAAAAAAATTCCCAGTCTTTGTGGGTGTAATAATTAACGATATGAAGTATTAAGTAATATTATGCAAAGTTTGACTGAAATAAATTTGGTAACGAAGAATCCACAACTATACCGCTGGTAATCCTCGTGCATCCAGTCATATTGCCCTACCTTACCAATCAATATTAAAACAATACTGGGTCTCCCAAAAGTTCCGCATGAAATCAATTAATGGAAAAAGATCTAGGAAAAATGCTCGGACCCGTAAATTTTTATTTTAATTGTGCATTTTTTGACATAAAAAAAATATTATACAGGGTGTCTCATAGAACTGTGATCACGTCTTTGACAATTTTTTTTAATGGAACACCCTATATATTTTATTGTTTTCTGATTCCCCACAAAATTCTACGCTTATGTTGTAAATGTCATATGTCTAAATTCAATACTTTTTGACGTTTAAAATATGGCATTTTTTGACAGGCTGTAATATTAAAACGGTTGATCTTGGAGAAAAATGGTTTTCAACTCCCTATCTTAGTTTTTTATTCTCTATCCAAAGAAACCAACCTCCGATTTACCATGTGAAACCGTTAAAACAGGTTTTTTGGTTTAACATGGTAAGTCGGATGTTGGTTTCTTTGGATAAAAAATAAAAACCAAGATAGGGAGGTGAAAACCATTTTTCTCTAAGATGAACCGTTCCAATGTTACAGCCTGTCAAAGTCAAAAAATGCCATATTTTAAACGTCAATATCTCAAAAACTATTGCATTTAGACACATGACATTTACAACATAAGCGTAGAATTTTGTGGGGAATCAGAAAATAATACAATATATAGGGTGTTCCATTAAAAAAAAAATGTCAAAGACGTGACGACAGTTCAATGAGACACCCTGTATAGTATTTTTTTATGTCAAAAAATGCACAATTAAAAATAAAAATTTACGGGTCCGAGCGTTTTTTCTAGATCGTCTTCCTTTAATTGATATTAATTTTATGCGGGACTTTTGGGAGACCCAGTATATTGTAATTTATGATTGTTCAAGAAATCACATTATTTAAAAATTTTGTCGCTTATCCTTATGCACTGTTCCGTAAGTTATCATTACAATACATGGATTGGAAAAAAGTTGGGTTAGTTTTAATCTCTGGACGAGGTGTAAAATTCATGAAATCACAAAAAAAAACTTTCAAATAAAAAAAGGTCGGCGTGCTAGATTTTTGTAACTATGTAATAAATGGATGGATTCCTTGTTACCGAAATTATATCAGTTGAAAATTTCACCCTGTATAGTTTGTGTATTGTAAAACCAATTTCGTGCTTGCTAATAATAACGCAATACAACTTGTTGTTCTTCCTCTATATGTATCTTGCAAAGTCAAATATTCAAGAACGTATGGGGAATTTAACTGATGGAACAAATTCGCTAGAAGTAAAAAAAAATATTTTTGAAAAATGGAAAAACACGTCGATTGAGATTTTGTATGAACTACATTTTGGCACCAAAAAACAAAATTTTTTACGCCCTGTACCTACAGGGTAAAACATAACCCAAATTAATTTTTTTAAATGGTAATTAAGATACCACTTATAGGTAATACCTTTTTGGAAAGTTCTTTTAAAGAGAAAATTGAATATCCTATTGTTTTTATTTTTAATTTATTTTCATTGCCCCAGGGTTGGGACTTTCATTGGAACTAATTCGCAAGAATGTTGGAAAAAAATATAAATATATTTGTGAAAAATGCAAAAACGCGTCGATTGAGATGTTTTGTGGGCTTTATAACAAAAATCAAAAATTTATTTTTCCAACCCCCTTAAGGGGGTGAGATATAACCCAACTTAATTTTTTTACAATAATAAATAAAACTAAATTAAAAACAATAGGATATTCAATTTTCCTTTTAAAGGAGTTTTCCAAAAAGGTATCATAAGTGGTATCTTCTTATTTAAAAAAAATAAGTTGGGGTATGTTTTACCTTAAAAAATTTTTTTTTATGCCAAATGTAGGAAGCACATACAAAATCTCAATCGACGTGTTTTTCCAATTTAAAAAAATATGTTTTCCTAAACTTCTGGCGAATTTGTTCCAATTAAAGTCCTCGCCCTATATTATTTCTATCTAGTGTTAAAACACCCAATTAACTTTAACCTTTAAATTAAACCAAACTATTTCCTTGATAACAAAAAAATTTACATTCAGAAGTGTGAAAAAGATGAAAAATTGAAAACGCCACACATTTCACAATCTTTCGTGGGAAGATTTTCGTTTCCTATTTTCTGCCATAATTGTGATTGACTTAATTTTAATGCACTAATCGATAGTTTGTCAAAAAATAGTTAAAATATATTGAAAATTCTGGTCTGTCATTACCTGTTTAACGGGGCACCATTCCATAAAAAAATAACTTAACTAATAATATCTACACGTCTGACGCCTAAAAAAAATCCGTTTTTACGATACTTCTAATAATTTTTTGATCATTATTTGAATATTTTTTCGTTTTACCCATTTGACACTTACCATTGGGTAATCGGTAAGGGATACAGCGAAGATTAAATTACGTTTATATTTATAAAGTTATAAAAATACGGAAACAGAAACATGGGCAAATTTGACAAAATTCCAAGCATTCAAGGGCGCCCATAGGGGGTTCTGGGTATACCCCGCAGCCTTTTTTGGGAGGCGCTTTTAAAAGAAGAAAATGTTTTAGAAACGCCAGTAACGGGTTCTTTTAGAAGTCACGTTTGATAATGAAAGTTTTCTATAGGCGCTCACGGTTGTATTTGTTTATTTCTCAATCGACATTTTTAAATTTTGAAATGTAGGTACCTAATTGCTTTTCAATATTTTCTTCCTTTTAAAACAATTCTTTGACAAACGAACACTACCAAAATTGACCAGTGCAATATATTACATACCAACATTCTAAAACTGAAGTTTGTACTTATTTTAAAATCGAATAAATAGATATCCATATAAATTACAATTCGTTCTTTTTTATATAAAATTAAAATTAAATACATTATAAAATGCCGTGTTTATTACAAGTAGATGTTTCCTAAGAATAATGATTTGTTTAAAAACAATATAAACTGGTTATACTATACATAACATTAATTTTACTAGTTACAAATTAATTAAGTCGATTTTTAGTTTATATTTATTAAGTAACCACATAAGCAGTATTCTATGCCTGAAATTCGCTAACGCACCTAGAAAAACGTTTTTTTTTCTCCTTATAACATTTATTTTAAATCTAGATGATTTATCTAAAATAATTTAAAATACAGGGTGTGCGGTAAGTATAGGCCAATTGTTTCGTGTTTTTTTCTATACAGGGTGATACTTGATACAACAACAACAACAAACTTGTGTGCGTACAAGGGGATCACGAAAACGATAAGAGAGGTAGGAAGAAGGTTAAACTGAGGCGTATTTTAGGGCCTAATAATTTGTTGAAAGAAAATTGTAAATATTCCGAATACTTTCGAAAAAACAGAATATTTTAATTTTTTGCGTTTTTATTTTTGACTTGGATAAAAAACACTTTTTCATGGCCGTTAGAAATTTAATACCATTTTTTTTAATTTTAGGTAGGTATTCGGAATCTCTACAATTTTCTTTCACCAAATTATTAAGCCCCAAGTTATGCAACTTCGTATCTCTTGCGTTTTCGAGATCCCCTTCTACGCACATGAATTTGTAGCACCCTGTATAGTGCTTCCTGACGAATATATCGGGCCTCAAAAGAGAGACCGAGCGATTAACTTTATTTGTATTAATTTTTGAACCATCTTGTATACTATGTACAGGAGAAAGGTACCTACCCGAAAATAGGTTCTACATAGTAATATTTAAAGTGGCAGGAAAGTTAGAAATGGACTTGCCTCAACACACTCAAGTCAAAATTTGGTGTCAGGTGTCATAGTACTGAATTCAAAATATTTCTGAAAACTATCATCTTTTTACTTCTAAATTGTTTTCACTTCAATTCTTTCGAAACAATGCACGGTTGTCGGGTTAATAGTGCCAAACAACAAAATCCCGTTAAACGATATTTCAAAAGTGATTTTCACTTATAATCTCCCTAGTACTCGAATTATTTCCGGACATTTTTTCGAAGGAACGCATTTTTTGAAAAATGCGTGACTGAGAAAGAATTTCCGGATATTAATTCAAGGACGCGGGGGATTCGGTAAGAAAATTTCACACCTAAAATTTATTTAAAAAAAAATAAAAATGGTTTCCTCACCGTTTAGTTAAGCGAAATCCAAAAAATATAAGGAAAAATTATCCTTTTTATTTATTTTTACTACATTTCATTTACTAAACCAAAGGGAAAGCATAGTATAGTCTAGTTTAGGCTAGTTATGCCAGATAAAACAATTTTTAAAATCTAGGTAGATAGTAGATACCACAGTCAAGTAGGCTTAGGCTTGTGATGTCAAAATCGTCTCTCTATACGTCACGTCGACAGTTATTTCTTAAACGTGCTTCTTTAGTTCACAATAATTAAATCATGGCAGTAAATAATCAAGAAACTAATTTTAAGCCCTACGGTGTTTGTAAATCTTGCTCTGAAATAGGGGACATTAATATGTCTCATAAAAATTTAAAGTATTTGCAATTTTAATGGAAAAAACTGAATTAAATCCCCATCAAGAAAACCTTTTCTCAGCTATCCAGAAGATTTTGGAGGAAGATATCCCATCCTTTTTAAGAAAAACCAGAATTCAGCAGAACAAAATTGCATCCAAATATTACATCTATTATATTAAACATAGACATCTGATAGAAGTGGAAAGGGAAGATAACCATTATCCTTGTTATTCTCCATTACGAAGAGAAGAGTTCCAACCAGAATTCCAAAAATATTTAGCCTTAATAAAAGAAATATTTGGTAAATAAATATTTGTATTTATTTAGTATTATAAAATGAATAAAAACATTAAATACCAAAATTTGATCCTGAATACTGATTTTCGGATCATATGATAGCTGTCAAGACAAAATTTCCACTTATTAATTTTGTTAGCCTAGCTTGGCAGGAGGAGAAAAATTTCCGAAAAATTTGAATTTTGTCATTGGTAACTGTCGAAATGAAAGTGTGTGATTGGCTTAGAATGACAGGTGTGAAATTTTCTCTGAAACCACACAAACAATTTTGTAAAAACCTGTTTTATATTATAATTCTTTCCATCGATTTGAAAATCCTGTTTCAGGCATCAGCCCACTGCCGAGATCTTAGCTCCTGAAAATTCGATTAGAGGGATTTTGTTGGTTAGCAAAATGTCGTCATTTTCACTGTTCTAAACCTACATTTTTTTTATATGTAACAGATTTATCGAAATCTAGAGTAATTATTTATTTTTTACGTCATTCTTGAAATAAAGATTTAGAGAGATTTTAGGAGTTAATAATAGGTGTGTAAATTGCCATTTTTAACCAATTCAAATCTTTAATATAAAACCAACTTGTTCGAGAAAAATGTCTCCGTTAGGGCTATTTAATAAACAAAACGGAATTTCTCGACTTTTTAAATCGCTTTTTAAATAGCAACCTATCTTTGTATTATTGTAATAGAATTATTCATTTAATTTTTTTCCCAACGGTTGGTTTGGGTAAGGACCCCAAATGTATAGACAGTCCATAAAAAATGATTTATTCGAAATATTTTAATGAAGTTTATAGTTTTTTCTGAAAACGAGAATAACTTTCAAACTTAATTGTCATTTTCCTGCATTTCCAATATCTTTTCCTAAACATCTGTAGTGTGATATGAAACATATTTTATGTATAAATACCTACCCAACGTCCAATTTTTGAAAATATTTATATTAAGACCACACCAGATATAAATATAATACTTGTAAAAACTTAGCCAAATGCAAGGGATGTCAAAACTTTTTATTGCCGATAAATGTATCAGTTCCTAAAATAAACGTTTTAAATCAAAAATATCTGTTTTTTCAGGTACGCCACTGTCTTATTTTACTAGGCATCAAATTTATTAATAGGAATTTTTATAAATTCACAAGTATAATAAATTTAGATAAACTTTGCTGTACATGGTTACTTATGAAAAAGCGTTTTAATTAAAACATGAAAACATTCTAAGTACAGCGTTTACAATAACAAAAATATAGAGGCTGTAGGGAAGGAAAGTTAAATTAAAAATATCCCTCTCCGCTTATACAGTGACCGGTACACAGTTTACTACACATGGGAACATTTTTTATTGATTGAATATTGAAAAAAAATATGCCGACTATTAAAATTACCGATACTTTTGCATGAATGCGTGTTTTATAAAAACGGCACGAATTTATTTTCTTAATTTCGAAAAAACCCGACACCAAAGGTGGAGGGCTTTTTAAAAAAATATGAAAAAAAACTAAAGCAGTTTTTAAAGAAAATAGGCTTTAATACAAAATTATCTGTTTACTACAAATTCTATTTAGTGGAATATTTCCCAAATAAAAACACAAAAATCAAAACCCAACAATATATTTTAAAATGTAAATGTTTAATGTAATAAAGAAAATAAGACCTGCAGGGTACTTATCGGTACCTGCCGAAAGCACGCTGCCCTGGTTAAGGCCGAAGGCGGAGAACTGTTACCGGAGTCAACATGCTTTCGATTGACATAAAATTATGAGAAATTTGTCAATGTCCGAGGGATATGCGATATGAAATTTTTTTGATAAAAAGATAAAATTACTCGCAACAAAACAATAATTATTTATTTATTAAAAATACAAGTCCGTTAAATGTTAATATTGTGGGTGATTTGTGTAACATAAAAAAAATAACAATATTTAATTAGCTGTGGAACTGTCAAAAAATGTTCATTGTAATTTTTCGAAAATTGCCTTTTTCTTATGGGAAATTTTATACATGAGGGAAATATTCATTAACATTTCTTTCAATATTATATTAATAAAAAATGTTCACTTATGTGGTCATAAAAAAATAATATTTATTTAAATTTAAATTAAATGCTCATAGCCTGATACGGGACAGGAGTTTATTATCAACATTTTTACAATGTTTTGAATTTTTTAAAAGATGAGACTAGGATTTTGTAGCAACAAGAAAACTGACTTTAATGATAAAAGAAAATTTACTTTAATAATAAAAACTACTTGTGTACTAATTTATGTAAGTGTAAGTAATTTATGTAATTTGTGTAATGTGTAAGTAAATTCAAGTAATATATTATTTTTACATATCCATTAACAATCCAATCGGTATATAAACGGTGCACCTCACTTTTCGCAATCAATAACGTCGCAAATCAAACGCTCTCTTCCTATAAAGGAATGTCGTTTGCCCTAGTTACTCTAACTCTTCCCCTCACGTTTGTCCCCTTTCCCTATTTACTCTTCTCCCCCTCCCGTTTCCCTTTCTTCCCCTACAGCCTCGATTCAGCGAGTAAAGACCTAGGAAAACGAAGTGATATTGCGTAAAAATGGGACGGGCCAGTGTTGCCAAGTTTAATAAACACAGTAAAGAGGTCATCGGTTTTATTGGTTAATTGAGATAAACGACTAACATTTTTTTTTAACGGGATTTAAAAAAATTATACTTAGCTCTTTTACTTAAGTATAAAAAAAGATAATCTGATAAACTTTCCAATATAATATGATAGCCCTGTTTTATATTATTTTTAAATTTTTAACATGCCTTTACTTTTAAAATATTTACGCAATGCCTAATTTTTTTAAACTATGCATTCATTTAAATTGTAAGAATTTTAAAAATATACATTTCTCTTCATTTTTTGACAAAATTCGATTCGGCAACACCGCGTGGCAGTATGCATCCTTCACCGCGCCCGGGCCCGCCCTCCAGCCGGTGGCGCAATTGGGTTAGTGTGTCGCGGTCCGGAGGTCCGGGTCGACGACCCGGCAACGGCGGTCCAGAGTTGCCAAGCGTGCAAATTTTTCACCAAATTTGGGAAAATTAATTTTTTCCACTGGCAACACTGCGGTGACCTACGCTACCGGCCGGAACAAATCGTACGTGTACCCAGGCCGACGCCCGTATTTGAGGCGATTTGGTTTGGATATTAGGAGGCCAAGTGGGGGGATTTTTGGGTGAATTTTTCGTATTTGGAACAGTGGTAATGAAGACTGTTGCAGAATCTAATAAAAGTGTATCTACAGTTACGTGATGCTTATATTAGTATATTTTTTTAGTCAGTAATCACGCATACAAGTTGCCTTGGACCGTATTATAATGGATATAATCGTTATATTATAGGCAAACAAGTAAAATGTTGGGTCATAATTATTATTAAATCCATAAGTTTTTGAAAGTAATGAACGGCATTGTTAAAACCAAAACGAATTTATTAGGAATTGTTTTTGAATATTATTTAATATTTAAAAAATAAAATGACTACAATAAGAAAGTAAATAAGTAAAAAGTCCATGAAAATATTAAAAAATAAAACACTTTTATTTGGTTCTCAACATGCTACATTGGAAGTCCATGATGCGGTGGAAGTAATTTGTTAAAATAGCCCTGCATGGACTTTTTGTGACCCAATTTTACATGAATTATCAGTGTTTTCGAAAAGGATAAAATAATGTTTTAGTTAGAGTTTTCGAATTGACTGTTTATAAATAAATAACTCGAAATAATTTATTAAATATAAAATATCCATTTATTATTTAAAACGATTTTAGGCCAGACGTTAGCAGAAAGTAAACATTTATTTATATCTTATTTGTAAATTTACAGACGCTTGTATATTGTAAAATATTTTATTCCTTACGAATACACTGTCTTTAAAATTATCAATTTATAATTTTTTTCAAGGTTTACAATTTTTTTCAAATTAGAAAAAGTTTTAAATACAAAGTATAATTCGTTGAATAAGAAATCCAAATCTAAATATTACAGGTTAATTGCATAAGTCTTGCTTTCTTGTTAAGCAAATCATTTTTTGAATAGATCTTGATTATTGACATTTTAAAATCGACAGAAGACTATTGATTTTAAATTCGTTGTAGCAAACGTATAGAAATTTGAATATACAAGAAAAATTCAAGAAACTGTCGGGTTTTAAAAAGATGTTTAATAAACTTTGACGGTAACATACATGACATTGGTAGAAATAATTTTCTCACAACAAAAACAGCCCGTTTCTCTTAATTCTTTATTTACTAATCAGGCAACTTTGATTGCGAGTAAACAATGCGTGCCAATGTCATTTATGTCACAGTTGCTGGTTAGTTGATTATAGATAAAAATCTATATTTCTGGACTGTCACAAATCATTTACGCTGATTATAGTATCGGGTTGTTTTGATAATTTAAATAGAAAAAAACAACTTAGAAACAGGAAACAAGAGTTGAGGTGGTAGCTCGTCGGACAGTATATCGTCGGCTGCAGTCGACTAACTGTGACGTACGTATTTGATTCTCGCTTATTCTTATCAGGGAGCGTATTTTGTTTAATTATTTCATGGGTGAATAAATGAATATGATTTTAAAAACTGAAACTGTGGAAAATCTTTATTTTTTCTTGTACAGGGTGTCCCAAATTCGAGCCTCATCATGGGGATCTCGGAAAGTATAAGAGATACAGCATCGGTCAAATGATGGCAAAGTTGCGGAATTTTGGGCCCAGTAATATCGTAAAAAAATATTTTAGCTATCTTTTTTAGTTTTAAAAATATTTGAAAAAAACTAAAATATTGAGATTTTGTTTTTTTAAATTGGCCGACTTATTTTGACCGCTATTAAAAAACAAACATAACATTGTTAAGGCAACTTTTATTGCTCCATATCGTGGTGTTTTTAGAATTTCGTTGCAACGTTTCGTTTTTGTGGAACCATGATCAACTTTTAATTTTTTAAATACGGACCTGTATTTTTTATTTTATTTTTTGAAATCTTTTTAGGCCCTGAATTCAACCATGTATCGCACTTAATTATATCAAGACGTTTTAATGTCATCATTTCATCATCTGCAATGTGATAATTGTTTTTAAATAAATACGGCCCTGGTGTTAGTTACTTAAATATTTTTACCAAATACAACATGTAAATAGATCCGGAATTTATTAGTTATAGGATTAATTTACTTACTATACAACATAATATTTCAATTTTTATATAACAAACTATAAAACAAAACTAAACAAAACAAACGTGGCTAAGACGCGAACTTTATGAAATCATGTGACAACCAAATGAAAAAAAGGATTTATTCTACGTACCTACGACATGAACTCTTAAGACACCTTGTTTTGTTTAGTTTTATTTTATAGTTTGTTATATAAAAATTGAAATATTATGTTATATAGTAAGTAAATTAATCCTATAACTAATAAATTCCGGATCTATTTACATGCTGTATTTGGTAAAAATAATTAAGTAACTAACACCAGGGCCGTATTTATTTAAAAACAATAATCACATTGCAGATGATGAAATGATGACATTAAAACGTCTTGATATAATAATTAAGTGTGATACATGGTTGAATTCAGGGCCTAAAAGGATTTCAAAAAATAAAATAAAAAATACAGGTCCGTATTTAAAAAATTAAAGTTGATCATGGTTCTACAAAAACGAAACGTTGCAACGAAATTCTGAAAACACCACGATGCGGAGCAAGAAAAGTTGTTTTAACAATGTTGTATTTGTTTTTTAATAGCGGCCAAAATAAGTCGGTCAATTTAAAAAAACGAAATCTCAATATTTTAGTTTTTTTCAAATATTTCTCAAACTAAAAAAGATAGCTAAAATATTTTTTTACGATATTACTGGGCATGAAATTCCACAACTTTGCCACTATTTGACCGATGCTGTATCTCTTAAAGTTTCCGAGAAACCTATGATGAGGCTCGAATTTGGGACACCCTGTACATTGCGGTAGGGTCAAAAAAACTTAAATAGTCAATTATCTATAGTGTGTTATGAAATATATTACATCTTTATCAAAGAACTTATCACACATATTAATACAGCATAAGGTCTGGAATTAAAAACGACCTATTTTAAAAATATTTTACCTAATACAGGGTGACTAACAATTCCACACACTTATTTTATATAGCACACTATATATCTAAATCCAATTGTTTTGATAAAAAAAAGGTGCATCTTAGAGAAAAGCGGATTTTACATTCCTGTATTAGTTTTTATTTTCTACCCAAAAATACCGGTTTAATAGTTAACCCGGTCTCACAGTAAAAAATTAAGATACGGATGTAAAAAAGTTTTTTTCTAATGCACCAACTGGACGCTGCAACCTGTCAAAATGGGATGTCATTTTTAAAATGTCAACATTTCAAAAACATTTGAATTTAGACATGTAGTGTGGCTATATAAAAAAAGTGTAACATTTTTAGTACAATTCAAAAATGAAATAATATACAGGGTGTTGTGTGTTTTTCACACTCTGTAAATGTAAATTATTTTCAAAAAATACCGCTTTTAATTCCAGACCTCATGCTGTGTTAGTAGTTCTTCTATAAAGATGTAATCTTTCGTCTTCGTTTAGTTGAAGGACCTCGTATACAAGATGAATCGAAGAAATAATTCATTTTCTCAAAGATATACTGGACACAATATTGAGTAAAAGGTTTCTCCTTATTGAAAGACATCATCAGACCAGGCTATAGCCAGAACAAATAAATGAAACAAAATATATTTACATGAGAAGAATAGTTTCCTTTAATTTCGTCAGATCCATCCCTAGACAAGCGCGGATCCAGGAGGGTGAAGGCAGACCCCCCTCCCCCCTGAGCCTTACAAAATGGGTGTTTTTTGTGAAGGGTAAGAATTTTTTTCAGAATATTTTTAGAGCCGGGACACGTTCTTTTTTTTAGAAGTAATTTTTTTTTAGTCGCCTCCCCCCCTTAACAAAATCCTGTATAAGATGACTAGGAAAGGGAAGGTGCACGCAACAATATCAAATAGTTCAAGGTGTAAAGAGTAAAATATATTTGTTTTAATAATGATAAAAAAAGAAAAAGATAAAATTAATTAGATACCTTTTCTTTACTCATTTTTAATGTTATGTTTTCAAAGCGTATTGGCACTATCTTACGTTTGTCACCTCTCAGTTTTAAAATCAAGACGAACAAGGTGTTCTCCAGGGAATTATCTTTCCTTACTAAGTCTTCTGTATACTTTTAAATGTAAACATAATCATTAACATATACATTCCTTTTATAATAAAAAATTATATCATATGTACAATAAACAGTACCTATAGTGCAACATTCCAAAAATGCATCTAATTTTTTTATAAAGAGAATATTCCCTTATTTCAATCATCAAATAAATTAAGCACTACTAGCACTTAAGAACTTACCCAACTAAGCAGATAAATTTCTTTTTTTTTTGACCTGAAGTGGGGCAAATCCACCTTGCCTCATAACGTCAGCTCGTCCAATTTTTTCTTCTTGGCAGTGTAGTAAAAAGGGGCCCATTGGAAAGCGGCTAGCCTCGTGCCTCATACAAAATTCACAAATCGGGCCAATGGTGGGGCGCAGCCTCTTACCAGGGTCCCAGAATTTTCAATAGTATATCTAATATAGACCTACACAATCTTTTTTCATTTTCATGAAAAATTAGCTAATAATATAGTCTGTGGAGAAGTTGGAATGGTACGTTCATGTAATTGAATACGTTAAGAGTGAAGTCTAGTGATGCATTCGTCATGTCATTTTTTGATCAATATTTCTTATCCTTTTCGCTTTATTCAAAAAGGGGCCAAATAGCCGTCCTTGAGTAGCGATTACCTACAGTTTTGAATAATGAATTAATAAAAGAAAAAACGAAAATTTGTGAAATTTGTCTATTTTTCTTTTTCTGCTTTTATTACCTTATAAATTAAAACTTGTTTAACTTTAAATTGCATTGAATTGATTTTTGGATAAAAGGAAAAAGTAACGAAATATTGATCAAAAAATTAAATGGCGAATGTGTCACTAGCCCTCACTCTTAATAAATAGAAAACAATTATTGAACCCAAACACTAGTCAGCTTTAGACGTTTTGATCGCATATTAGAAGTAGGAAACTTACAGGGATGAGTGCAATTTTTCTAGTCAAAAAGTTGGTTCAATTTTCAGAAAAAAATAAATACTATTTACTTATATAGTATACAGGGTGTCCCGAAATTAGGTGACAATATTTTAAGGGGATAAAGTACATCCAAAAATAGGACTAAAATCCTTTATTAATATACTTTCAAAAACGCTTCGATATGGGGCTAGAGCCCCCCGAATGGAAGTTATGATGAGCGGTTTTTTCACAATATCTCAGAAACTGATTGAAGTCTCAAAACAAAATTAGATACATGTTTTACCCATGACAAGACGCAATAAACGGTTTGTGTAGCTTAGGTGTATTTCTTCCAGTGGCGTCCCACTGGGTAGGTAGTGAGAAGAATATTGCCCTAACTTTTTTATTTGTAGGATTTTTTAACGCCAGGTGCAATTTTTAAAAGCACTAAAGTCTTCTATTGAAGAAAGATACTCTTGCTTCATTTTGGTAGGATTTACCATTTTTCAGTAAAATCGATTTAAAAATTTTCGGTTTTTTACAAGCCGTTGAAAAGGCTAAGGTGTTTTTTGCATATCTCAGCAAACACTTGATATTAAAACATGAAATTTATTAGAAGTTCTACTAGCGACAAGGCATATTTATTAAAGGATGTAACATTAAAATATTTTTCCAGTGGTGTCGCACGGATTGGAGCCTAAAGTAAATATTACTATTTATTTTTATTTGAGGGGCTTTCCTTTTATACCATTTTCAAATTCTCCGTGCCTCACAAAACATAACACGCAGGTCTAGATTTTGCATCCAACAAAATGGAAATCATTTCGAACATTTGTTTAAGAATTAGTTTACCTTGTGGTTTTACAATTAAATTTGATTTGCAATTTGTTATTCTTTTTTGTTTTATTTTAAGTCTTACACAAATAAATATTTAAAAAACAAGGTCTAAAAATCTGTTAAAAACCTTATATTCTGTCAAATTACAATAATGGAAGGTTTTATTAACAAAAAATTTAAAAATTTCAAAAAATTACATTAAAAGTATGAACCTCAAATTAAAAAAAAAATTGTAATATTGTCGCTAGTGGAAATTCTAATAAATTTCATGTTTTAATATCAAGTGTTTGCTGAGATATGCAAAAAAAAAACCTTAGCTTGTAAAAAACCGAAAATCTTTAAATCGATTTTACTGAAAAATGATGAATCCTACCGAAATGAAGCAAGAGTATCTTTTTTCAATAGAAGACTTTAGTGCTTTTAAAAATTGCACCTGGCGTTAAAAAATCCTACAAATAAAAAAGTTAGGGCAATATTCTCCTCACTCCTACCCAGTGGGACGCCACTAGAAGAAATACACCTAAGCTAAACAACCCGTTTATTGCGTCTTGTCATGGGTAAAACATGTATCAAATTTTGTTTTGATACTTCAATCAGTTTCTGAGATATTATGCTTATCATAGCTTCCATTCGGGGGGCTCTAGCCCCATAACGAAGCATTTTTGAAGGTATATTAATAGAGGATTTTAGTCCTATTTTTGGATGTACTTTATCCCCTTAAAATATTGTCACCTAATTTCGGGACACCCTGTATACTATAAAATAATTAATTTTTAATTCAATTTTATATAAAAGAATACAGTCTGGTTTTTAGAAAAAATCTTATTGTTAAAGATATTACACTAAATATAACACTTAAAATAGAAGTAAAATTAAAAAAAAAACGCTTTTATATAAAATTAAATTCTAAAGCTCATTTGAAAGATTTTTTCAAAATTGCATGTTTGTTTAAATTCATTGTCATTTTCCGGCCTTGTTAAATTTTCCGAGTTAATACGTTTGGTATGTAACATATCTTTTGTACAAATACAGGGTGTCCTGTAACTTATGGGCCGTAGAGTAACTGGAGATACTAGACATCAAACTAAGCCGATTATGTCATATAAGTTCTTTCGGATTGTCAGTTTTTTTTTTTTGTTAATTTAATTATTTACTATGTTTTTCTATGCTTTGGGATGCTTAAAGAAGATATCTCGAAAACCGTTAAAGATATTAAGATCAATCAAGTACACATTTTTGACTCCGAAAATGTCCTTTTTAAGAAACTATAATTGAAAAACACCTAATATCACAGGTAAGAAAAAAAATCATAGATTTATGAAGCCCAGTAGCAACTAGCGCCCTCTAGTTTGAAACTTAAAAATTTCTACAAATTCTTATTTCTTGCTCATAAAAACATAATATTGCCAACTTTCAATTCGATTTATTAAACCGTTTTAAAATTATTGCTTATTTTCGAGAATAAACTTTTACTTTCAACACCCTGTATCTCTAGAACGAGTAACAATCCGAAAAAACTTATATGACTTAATCGGCTTAGTTTGATGTCTAGTATCTCCAAAAAATTTATTTTACATTTTCATTGCCACTTTTTATTTTCTGTTACTTGTTGATAATGAAAATGTAAAAATTAACTTTTGCCCATCCCTTTCAATAGAGCTAGGAAAAATAAAAACAAAAACGGAATTTTTCTGTTTTTTTTCGAAGATCTTAGATAAATAATAAATTTATATTTGGTCATTAACCAAAATATTTGATGTTTTTAACTTGGTTTTTTGTATTCATTATAAGTTTATTGTTAGTTTTTTTTAATACATTTCTTTACTTCAAACGTAACATTACAAAATATCCACAAACTTATAGACGATTCCGCCTGGCGGTCAGTGTTTCCTTAGTACACTTATCGTCTAAAAAGTACACTGATCAAAATTCAGAGGGTAAAATTGGCACAACGTTACGTCATTTTTACATAATTGTTTTAAAAATTAGGGTTTTAAACAGCCTTTTTTACTATTAAGACAATTTAGTTCAAAACAAGGGTTTTTAAGGTTTTATTTTTTGTTATAATAAAAATTATTTATTAGGGTTGGTGATAAGTTAAAAAAAGGTTTTAAAACCATAATATTTTTTTTAATAAACTTAATTGCAAACTATCGTCTAATTTGCGTAAAATTGAATGTATATACGCACGGTTCTAGAGCTACAATGCCTGATAAGGCAGGGAGATAACGACCTAACTCGAATCAAAAATTACGTCAGAAGCTGTGATGTGCATCCAGACAGTAATTGTATGGACTTTACCTTATTTTAAGGGGAATTGCCTTTTTAATGCGGCCGTTATCTCCCTGCCTTCAGACTATACAGGATGTTGCATCGGTAAACGGGATATAGAAAATCCCATGAATTTTTTGAATGTATTAAATATTGCCTCCCCTATTAATTGTAGATATAAATATTATTTGAATTTATTATAGAGCACCAGGAGTTGTGATAAAAAAACTGTCTAGTAGAGTCTTTCAGTGAGCCAGATTAAGGGTGAATTGTTGAAGTTTTTCTGCAAATATTAAAATAACTTTTAATTCAAGATTTTCTATGGTCTTAAAAATATTTATTCTTAGACTAAAGTTCAGGGTTATTTAACTTATTACATAAAGGTTTACTGTTTACGACACATATTTTGTGTTAAAAAGATTAATATTTTAAATTTAAACTTTCACATCATGATTTTGCATCTTGTTTCTAAATTGCCATTAATAAAGGCAAAATTTCCATTTCCTTATATTGAATAATGGTATAATTACCATTATAGTATATTGTTTACCTAGTAGGAAAAGCCCGGACGACCGTAAATATTGTATGTCGAGGCGCAAGCCGGGACTAGCAATACGGAGTCCGGGAATGTGGCTTTTTCTACGAGGTATACATACTATTTTTCCGTAAATCGAAAATTATTAAAAGGACATAACTTATTACAATTAACTTGTTAAAATTTTGAAATAAATATTATTAACTTTGTTCACAAATAAAGGATGCCATTAAATATTTGTGTTGTAACTATGGAAACACAGTAATATTGAATTGTCAAGCTTAACACATTTTTAGTTTACAAGTAGCCGTACAGAAATAATATTTCCTTACAGTTATTTTCCGTTGCCTAGCAACGACTAAGCGTAAGGAAATATTCACTTTTTCTTTCAGAAATGTTATCAAAAATGTCAATATTTCCGATCGATTTTCGGAAAATTACCTTGTTTCGACGAATCAGATCTTTATTTTAACATAATGTCTATAAAGAAATTAGAATTTTTTCTGTGCCATTATTTAAAGCAATGACATTTTAAATCAATATGTTGCATTATCAAAATAACATTGACGGGTATTGCTTACTAATATAGGGTAAGTAATAAATTACCAAGTTACAGAAAGATTAATGTTCAACATCATCATAATTGTTCAAGTAATAATAGTTAATGTTTGTTGTTTTGGGTATGGCTCTTGGTCTTGGTGCACTTCAATAAATCTTCATAATAATAAGAGGGGCAGGCAGGATATCTTCAAAAGTATGGAATTTGTTATGTCCCGCCTAAGGATGCAACAACCTCTATATTGCAAATATATTTAAAATTTTACTCATTTCTTTCTTAAATACCATAAATTATTTAAAGTTATAAACCATTGTTTTGAGCCAACTTCCCATTTTTTTTGGCACAATTAATTATTTACTTCTGGAAATCTCCAATAAACAGGTACAACCGCTCAAAATTTTGACAAATATACAAACTGTAATAATTATCAAAGAACAAATCAGCAATTGAGCAATGTACAATCGTAACTCAATTATAAATATTTTTTTTAGTTATCTAAACAACTTTATAAATACCTTTTTCCTAATAATGTCTTAAAAATATTAACCTTAAATCGACTAGACGCGTGTTTTAACACTTAATATAAAAAGTACAAAGCGATTTTTTTTTAGTTTTGAGTCTATACGCGGTACTTGCGACCGATTAACGTCACTAAACGAAGTGTCCGTTTAAGTCACGGTGCTTCTTTTTTCGGTGGGTATGATTTTTAAAGTGTTTAAGGCCGTTTAACAATAAGTATGAGCGTGCTAATTACTTTAATTTTTCATTGTGGTAGCAATTATTTCATTTGTTACACTTTCTTTTTAAAATCGCACTTTGTGCTTATCTTTCGAATAATAAAATAAACCAAATGACAAGTAAAAAGATTTAAAATTGTATATTATTACTTTGAAAAATTGGAAAAACTGTAAAAGAAGTTTCCACCTTACCTAGATACATAGTGTCTTCCATTATTACAAAGAAAGGTTCAAACTTATTAATGAAAACGCCTTTAAAATGAAATAGTGGCTAAGACAATGCAAAAGTAAAGAAATCGGCACCATATATCTTAAAGAACTAGTGTTGTTTGTCGCTTTTCTCTATGTTTTGAGCAATTATTGTAGAACTTGTATGAAACGCAGAGGTTTTATAATGGTAACAAAATTGTATTAAGAATGATTGATTAAGACGTGTCGAGAAAAAAATATAGGTCTAATAGAAATATTCTTATCGACTTACAACGCTAATTCCTGTGCCCTGTGCTGAGAGAAACTTAAATGCGGGGTAGAGTTGGTTTAACAAAATTGAGTTAAAAAAGTAACACAAGTAATTTGAAAAAACTAAAATTTATAATATATATTTATTTATATTTGAAAACATTATCTATTGTTATGTATATTTCATTTATAATATATAAATCAAAACAAAAAAGTATATTGGAAATTACAGATTTCTGTAAGCTAATTTAACTTTTTATTTATTACAATATTATTAATTCTTTAATATTTTATTCTGTACATCTTTTAGCTACCTTGCATTCAATTTTCTCTTTACCACAGAACTTTCAATACAACCTCCTTTGCGGACGAAATCTAACGAGAGTGAATACGCGTCACATCCGTGCACTTTCACCATTTAAACATACTTTTATACCGTCAGATAGCAACGTATATCCCCACTGCAAGCCATACGTCTACGTCAGATTATACGTTATTATAAAGGCTTGCAACCGGCCATTCGTTTTGTATATACGCTCGCAACAGGACATACTTTTTTCGGCGTAAGAGCGCGTTACCAACATAGTACAGTAGGTTAAACGGTACTAACCTACGTCTACTGCAGTCTGAATGTTGCTAATTAATATACGTGTATAGTAGAAGTAGGTCATATGTACACTTAAGAGATCCGAAGTAAGTTACCTGCTCCAGCGCTGGATTTATACAATTTATGGTGGTAAAAACGGTTACTCACTCTGGATCATTCTTATTGCTGGTTATACCTTATGAACATACTGTTCATGCACATTTAAATTGTAGCATGTGGAACCAAATAGGTCCATCGTTCCGAACGTACGCCCAACGCTGGCTTTAGATTATTAACGTATGCTTAGAAAAGGCCATACGATTTCAACGTACGCCTACAGCAGGACATACGTTTCAATTTTCCCCACCTTGATCGTTTTCGATATGTGCGCACCGCGCGCTCGATTGTGCGCAGTTGTGGCAGTGGCGTTCAGAGTCGATCCTCCTCTTCCTCTTCTTCCTCGGCCTCCTCGAGCATGCCTTCGTTTTCTTCCCGGTACCCCGGGTGCTCAGAGATGGCGTAGTAGTTGCCGTTGTAGATGACACCCAGTTCGCGCATGTCTGCGCCTCGTATGGTGGCCTGCGAGGAATAATAAAATGTCAATTTTATTTAAAGAAATAATAAATGTATATTTTATCAACCGCCGTATTAACACATAAAACTTCCACATTAAGAAATTACATTAATCACCCATATCAGACGCGCAACCATTTAGACGGACAGTTGACAATTCCTAAAAGTAGTAAAAACATTAACCTCAGATTTATTCATTACTTAGCTCCAAAAATCTATAATGTTCTACCACTAGAAATAAGAAATATTACAAGTAGAAAACTTTTTAGAAAAAAATGTAGAATTTTTATAAGTAGTAACTTAAATAAATTTAGTTTTTTGTAGTTATTTGTTTTCACAAAATTTGATGTTTACGCACCCAGGTGCATAATATAATATCCACATTATATTACTTACACCATTCATTATGACTTTATAATATATACTATAAACAACATTTTTTTTTATAAATAAGATAGCGTAGCGTAGTATACCGGGTGTCCGCGAAAGGTGGTTCGCCCCTATAACTTTTTTGGCTTTGAAGATATTGGAATGAAATTTGGAGAATGTGTATACGACATAAAATTACATTTTTTGACGGGTAACTCAATTCTATGGCACTTCCGGTTTAACCGGAAGTGACATAAACTTTCGATTTTTAAATGGGACGCCTGGTATATTTTTACTTATTTTATCTCCACATGACATTCTAAACACAATCATGTGTCACTTGTCACTTTGTGTCACCAAAAAAAAATTTTTTTTTTCATTTTTTTTTTAAATCTAGAGGGCTATGAATTCGTTTAAATTACTAATTTTGTCTTATAATCTTGAGTAAAATACCAATTTACTCTTTTTTGTCAAAAACCAATCTGCTGTGTAAAATTCAATTTTTAAATTTGTATAAGTCATTTTTTTCAAATGGCAACATAGTGGTTCACCCGGTTAACAAAAGAGAGCATTTTCCTACGATTAATTTGATACCAAACACTTATGGGTTTTAAACAAACTTTCGTTTAAAATACTGGTAAAATATAACGCTAACATTTTTCTAAAATGAACGGTCTTCAGAGAATGAAATATTATTTAAATGAATCGAGTAGGCCTGTGAAATAAAAACATGAAGCTGTCATGAAAAAAAATTACGGCCTGTCAATATCTTATTGCATATCGCTTCGGCAACAGTACGTTATTGTTTAAAAACATGGAGAATAATAATATTTATACAAGTAGTGAAAAAGTTGATATGTTATTAGTTTTCGGAGAGTGTAGGCAAATCTCAACTAATGCTGCACGTCTTTACGCACAGAGATATCCAGATCGGCATCACCCAACCCGGCACTATTTCCCAAAAGTGGTTCAGCAAATGCGAAATGGACCTAATAATAATGAAAACATTAAATTTGTTGTGAGCGAAGAAAAAGAAATAGACGTTCTGGCATACGTACAAGTACATATCAACGCGTCCGTCAGAGAGATCGCGCTAGAATGTGATATTTCTAAGTCTTCTGCAGGTAAAATTTTAAATAAACATGGATATCACTCATATAAATACCAACTACACCAGCACCTGTACGGAAACGACAATGAAAGGAGACTTAGCTATTGTAATTGGTTTTTAGAAAAATATTTAGAGGATAACACATTTCCCAATAAAATTCTTTATACTGACGAAAGCCGTTTCACTAATTTGGGACATTTTAACAGAAATAACAAGCGATATTGGTCTCAAGAAAATTTACACTTGATGCAGGAAGGAAATTTTCAAGAACGGTTTGGTTTCAATTGTTGGGTTGGGATTTTAGGGGACAGAATATTAGGTCCTATAATTTTTGACGGTTCGCTAACAGGGGCAAGATATCTAGATTTTCTTACGCAAGAAATTGAGCAGTTCTTGGATGAGATACCGTTAATAAATCGAGAAGGACTATTTTATCAACAAGATGGTGCCCCCCCCACACAACTTGAGGGCAGTAACGGAATATTTAAATGAATTATACAACGAAAATTGGATTGGAAACAGGGGCCCAGTTAGTTGGCCGGCAAGGTAAAACGGAATTGTTCTTAATTTATACCTTTATTTCATTTTAAAACTTTTTAGGTCGCCCGACCTTACGCCACTAGATTTTTTTTTATGGGGTACTATTAAAAATGAGATATATGATGTACCCCCTGCCACACGAAATGAATTAGAAAACAAAGTAAGGGCAGTTATTCATCGAATTTCACCACGACATTTAAGAAACGTTGTAAGAGCAACAATAGAGAAAGTACGACTTTGTCAGCAACAAGATGGAGGTCATTTTGAACATCTTCAAAATTAAAGTTAAAAATAAATAGATATTATGTAGATAGTTATAATTGTTTGGTTATTTAATTAGTAGGTATAATGCATACTATAATTTTTAATAAATTTAAAAAAAAAATTAAAATGAAAAAAAAAATTTTTTTTTGGTGACACAAAGTGACAAGTGACACATGATTGTGTTTAGAATGTCATGTGGAGATAAAATAAGTAAAAATATACCAGGCGTCCCATTTAAAAATCGAAAGTTTATGTCACTTCCGGTTAAACCGGAAGTGCCATAGAATTGAGTTACCCGTCAAAAAATGTAATTTTATGTCGTATACACATTCTCCAAATTTCATTCCAATATCTTCAAAGCCAAAAAAGTTATAGGGGCGAACCACCTTTCGCGGACACCCGGTATAGTAGATTTTAATTAAATCTGCGTATTACTTATTTTAATAACGATTTTTGTTAATTAGAATAAAATTTTGCACATACAGGGATTTAGTTCCCTAGGTGAAAAAAAATTAAATTATTTTATAATAAATAAACTTATTTAGGTACTTATATAACTATGTATTGACACCTGTTATCAACAACATGTAATATATTATTATTATTATTATTATTATTATTATTATTAAATTCCTGTACGCAAATTGAGAAAAATAATTAAACGATTGATTTAGAAAATGTATGTCATATCTGAAAAATTGTGATCCGTGTAAGAAAATGCGAATCGTAATCTACAAAATTGTGACCAGTTTAAGATTGAGGAAATGAAAATCACGATATATAAAGTTCTAGAAGTAAAGTCGAATATAAACTCATAACATCTCTATTAACTGATCCATTTTCATCTTACCTTTATGGTCCAGTTGTAACAGTCGTCGCTCTCGCTCTCGCGGTCCAGTCGCTCCACGTCTAGGATCTTCGAGCTCAGCCTCTCGAGGATGATCCCAATGTCCTTGATGCTGAGATGGCGCTTCTGGTCGACGCTCAACTGGTCGATGAGCAGCAGGAACTTTTCGGAGGTGACGGCCTCGTCCTCCATGACTGTGTTCTCTGTTTCGGACTCGGAGGACTCGTGCTCGGAGAGGCGGCCGCCTCGGCCGTCACCTTCAACGTCTGGAAAACACATGGTGGTTGCCTATTTTCAGATCTTTCGTTGTTTCTTATTAGGGCTAGGTTTTATTGACAATTGAGTAACTAGCTTTTTGGTATAACTTTAAAGAATTGTAAAAGTTCTAATTTTAAGTGGAATTAGGAAAAATTTGGCAAAAAATAGTCAATGATTTAAATCCAAGTAATAACGCAAAAAAAAATTATTATCCGCAAAATTATTATGGTGTCACGATATCCTAAATTACGATAAATTTATAAAACTTTAAATTATAAACCATAAAATTGTTTGTGAGCAGCAAAATGGTAGTCAATTACAGTGTGTTAGTCGCAGAGATTACATTTTGTCATTTTAAAGGCAAGACGGCCCCGTTCTCCTCGATGACTGTGTTTGTAGGGCTCGGTCGTTGAAAATACATGTTTGGTGTTATTATATAACGTTATTCTTAATAATAAATAAATATTGTATTTCACAATTCCATCCTTCGTAGATCACACATGTAGTATACAAACTTTTGTTTGAAATCACACAATTTTAAAGAAATTTAATCCTTGGTCTCTCTCCGTCCATTGTTGTCCCATCTAGCCAGACCATGTACCTATATCTAATATCCAACACCTCTGTCATTATTACCCCAGTAACGTCATTACAAAATTTTTCCTTAATGGACACTTCATTTGAAAAGTTTTCAGCAAAAATAGTGAAATAAAGTTTAATAATGGCTAGAAAACGAAAGGAACAACGTATACGACAGATGGAAAGAACAGTAAGGAAAATTCGGAACGAGATTCGATCTCTTAAGGCTGAAAAAGGTGAGAAAAAAGTCTTGACATTCAATTTGACTTTTAAATTGAACGTCAAAATTATAAGAATTTGAGAAAGTAAAAACTGCGCTTTACTTCGAGTTTTTTGCTCTGAAGATGGCCGAATGCCCCAAAATTGTGGTGGTTTATTCTTGCAGTTGTGAGTTGACTGACTACCCATTCTGTAGTTCAGGTCGAAAACTGACATTGGACGGTTGACTGACTGACCAAAAACTGCGCTTGATTTCGAGTTTTGCTCTGAATGATAGCATAATGCCCCACTTTGTGGTGGTTTATTATTGCAGTTGACTGGATACCCCATTCTGTGGTGGTTTATTCAAGTCTAATAAAGTTGACATTGGACGACGTACTAATTGACAGTTAGAAAGGAGTTAAAAAGAGTTCTTTCTCTCTCTTTAGTGCTTTGTCTCTCTCTCTTTCTTTTTCCCTAGGTCAATATGATTCTTCGGGGGATTCATCTTCTGATGAAGAAGCAAGTCACCAGAGAAATTATTATTTTAAGCGACAAGCTAGTAGTTCGTCAGATTTGAAGACTCATCGAGTTCACAAGAACCCATAACAAAGCAGCAAACGAAAACAAATGAACCCGAGGCTGGGCCATCAGGCTTATGTAATAACGCTAAAATTGTTGATATGTTGGGTGGCGATATCTGTGTAGAAAAAAGCTTCGGGGAACCTGTTAATGAAATTTTGGCTTCGAGATGGGTTTCTTACTTAACGAGAGGTATTGACAAGGGAAGTCGAGATAGGTTATTAGAAAAATGGAAAATTCCAGAGAACTGTAAAGTATTGAGCGGTCCTGAACTGAACCCTGAAATTAATCTGGCATTGGGGGAAGCAGATAGGAAAGGTGACCGGTTCTTAAAAAATTCTTTAAACTGGAAGAGACCGGTTTACAAAACCAAGATGAAAAGTTATCAAAGGAGAGAGGGAGAGAGAAAGGTTTGGGACAATACCAAGTGGAAGAAGTTTAACAGAAAACCCAGGATGTAATAGATAATATCGGCAATGATATCCAAAGTACTTTACGACAATCTGTAATTGAGGTAAAGTATGCAGGTAGATTAAAATATTTTATCAACAGTTGGAATATGATAACAGAAAATAAAATTATCTTAGGGTGGTTACGTGGTTATCGTATACCTTTTAATAAAATACCCTTTTAAAGTAAAATACCAAATATAAAAAGGCTTTCAAATTCACAAGGTATTCTGTACAGAGATGAAATTGATAAGCTTATAAATATAATGAATATCTTTCTTCATATTTTTTAGTTAAAAACCAAATGGAAAATATAGATTTGTCTTGAACCTCAAGAGTTCAAATAGATTCATTAGACTTTCTCATTTTAAAATGGAAAATTACAAAACCGCATGTAGAGTTATATTTAAAGATGACTATTTAGGTTCAATAGATTTAAAGGATGCATATTTCTTGATTCCAATAGCAAAGACTTGTAGAAAATACTTGAGATTTAGGTTTGAAGAAAAATTATATGAGTTTCAATGTTTGCCATTTGGTTTATGTACGGCACCATTTGTTTTTACCAAGGTAATAAAGCCTGTTATAACCTTTTTACGTTCAAAAAGTTTTATATCTGTTAATTATTTAGATGATTTTTGCTAATAGACCGGACTAAACTGCACTGTTTAAGAAACATACAAGCAACTATTAAGCTATTAACATATTTAATAAATATTGAAAAGAGCGATTCAATACCAGCTAAAAGAAAGAAGTTTTTAGGATTTAAGTTTGATTTGGCAGACTCTACATTAAACCTGACTAGTGATAAGAAATGTAAGTTAGTAAAACTTACTAATAGAGTAATGAATAAAAGTCGATACAGAATTAGAAAGTTTGCAAGATTAATTGGTTTTTTAGTTTCTTTATGTCCAGCAGTTTCCTATGGATGGCTTCACCTCAAATCTTTAGAAAAGGAAAAATCAATGGCTCTTATTAAGTCGTGCAGGGATTATAATGCTATAATGACATTACCATCATATTTACAAAATGATTTGAGGTGGTGGCTAGAGAATATAGATAATGCTAAATCAGTTTTTGGTAGTAAAAAATTATGCTCTAACTATTTATTCAGATTTTTCATTAAGTGGCTGGGGAGCTGTATGCCGAGATAAATAATCAATGGGTTCTGGTCGCCCACAGAGTTAAAATGTCATATTAATATTTTAGAATTAAAAGCCGTATATAATGGATTAACCCATTTTGGTAAAGATGCAAAAAGTTGTAATATCCTTTTAAGAGTAGATAACAGCACTTGGTTACATTAACAAAATGGGGGTTTTAAATCGGTTCAATTAAACAATATTGCTAGAGATATCTGGGAATGGTATGAGAAAAGGCAGATATTTGTTTTCGCCTCTTATATAAGTTTTTTAGAAAATAAGGAAGCAGATTATGAATCAAGACGTCTGTCTTATGATTGCGAATACAGTTTAAGTCAATCAGCTTTTATTAAAATAGTAAATCGCTTGGGTCAACCAACTGTAGACTTGTTTGCTTCTAGTTATAACTTTAAATGTGACTTATATGTATCTTGGAATAAAGATCCTCGATCTATTATTGCTATAGATGCTTTTACTATCCACTGGGATTTCTTCTTTTATTTATTTCCCCCATTTTGTTTAATAGACAGAGTGTTAAATAAAATAAAATTAGAAAAGTTATTAGGTATTGTTGTAGTTCCAAAATGGAAAACTCAAGCATGGTACCCACTTTTCACTAGTTTGATAATAGGAGAACCCATTTATTTTAAACCAAATAAAGATTTACTTCTTTCCCCTTCCAGGGAGCATCACTCATTAGGGAAAAACCTTACCCTGGTTGTCGCAATATTATCATCGAGGCGTTTAGAATGTCTGGTGTAACAGGAGATGGGATACAGACCATGTTAAAATCCTTTAGTCCATCGACAATAAAACAATATAACTCAGTATTCATTAAATGGTGGAAGTTTTGTAGCAAATTTAAGATAGATCCATTTAATTCAGATATAAGTTCAGTCGTTGAATTTTTTGAGAAACAATTAAATGAGGGGGCATCTTATTCCACTATTTGCGTTTCACGGGCTGCATTAGCTTTGATTTGTGGGGAAGTTAAAAATTCTGAAATAATAAAAAGGTATTTAAAGGGTTATTTTAAAATAAGACTATCTTTCCCTAAATATAACAAAACCTGGGATCCTCAATTAGTCCTCCTTTCTCTCGAGAAATGGGCTCCTCTAAAGTCTTTATCATTAGAAAGATTGTCAAAGAAATTAATCACATTATTGGCTTTGACAATAGCTCAGAGAATTCAGACACTATCTAAGATACGCCTGTCTGAAATTTACAGGTATAACAATAGAGTGGAAATCCACATCGTTGATATTATCAAAACTTCTAGACCCGGATTTTCTCAACCACTCGTTACCTTTTTATGAAAAAAGTTATGTGTTGCAACTGTTTTATTATTTTATATAGAAACGACCAAACCTTATAGAGGTATCAATGATTTGTTATTCTTGACCTATAAAAAGCCTTATCATGTAGCAAGGAGTCAATCTCTTAGCAGATGGTTGAAAGATACACTAAAAATTAGCGGTATTGATATAAGTGTATTTAAAGCTCACAGTACCAGGCATGCGGCTACATCCGCTGCCTTTCGTTCTGGTTTAGATATCAATATAATTAAAAGTACTGCAGGAGGGTCAGAAGGATCGAATTGTTTTTCAAGATTTTACAATAAACCATTTAGGGATGATAAAACCAGGTTTGCTTTAAATATACTTAGGTCGTAAGGATTTTTAAAAATATGTCATTTAGTATAAGATTTTAGTTTAAACATTAACTTAACATTGTTAGTGTGAAAGTTTTTTGTTCACTAGTGTTGTTCAATATAGATCTGTATAATAGATGTGCAGTATTTATTGGGAGCTCGATCTTGCTCTAAACATCTACATGTGTGATCTACGAAGGATGGAATTGTGAAATACAATTAATGGATTAAACGACTTACCTGTAAGGAAGTTCAATCCATATTGTATGAACAATTCCATCCGAGTAGATCACCCCCACCCTTCCTAATCTTAATGTGACCCTATTTAACGATCTCACTCTCCATTACGGAAAAATTTTGTAATGACGTTACTGGGGTAATAATGACAGAGGTGTTGGATATTAGATATAGGTACATGGCCTGGCTAGGTGGGACAACAATGGACGGAGAGAGACCAAGGATTAAATTTCTTTAAAATTGTGTGATTTCAAACAAAAGTTTGTATACTACATGTGTGATCTACGAAGGATGGAATTGTTCATACAAAATGGATTGAACTTCCTTACAGGTAAGCCGTTTAATCCATTAAATATTCTCGGTTTAGGCTCCTTTTCCAAAGTAAAGAAGTTGACTAATAATGACTACGAAATTTGTGTGTAGACTTTATAAGATTGTTTTGTAATTGGATTTAATGGTTTTTACTATAGTAGAAGAAGCAAATCCCATATTGTAATTAAATTGTAGGTAGGTACTAATAAGGTTATATACATAGATGGAAAAAATACTGATACCCGTTAAACTTACAATTTAGGAAAAATAATACTAAATCAATTCTCCGATGGCAAATATTATTATCAAATTAACTACACATTGGGGTCTCTCCAACTGAGTTACTGTTAGTGCTATCACAAGTTAATAAAATTAGTTGAATTTTGGAAAGTATATTTTAAGACTATCTACAAGTGTATCTAAAAATTAGAAAAACTCCTTTATCATACCTAAAAAACGGACGTGTCTAGGCTGAGGAGACGCTTGAGCTTGCTGTGCGCCCGCGTCTTGAATGGGCGACGTGGCCACCGACTTGTGTACGGCGATGCGCCTGCCCTCCTCGTGCAGTGCGCAACAGTGGAAGTCACACTCAATGGCGCCATTCTGGGGGCTGCCGGCGCGGGGAAGGTGCGCGTGGTGGGCGCACTCTGGCGTGTGGACGTGCACCGGTGCTTCCAGCGAACTAGTGCGACGGGCACCCATAGGTCGAACCTGGGAGAACTATAAAAGGTTATGCCGGGTTTATGATCCAAAGAAATTTCAAAGCGTCTAAGTGCCATCAATAATTTATTCCAAATTTAAAAAAAAACTTTATATGCAATAAGGAGTTAGGAAAGAAAGCCCTATCTTCCTTCTTACATTTATTAAAAATAAAATCAGTGCCTATGCGTTTCGGCCAAAGGGACCATCATCAGAATATGCTGTAAGAAACAAGGTATATGATGTACAAAATGAATACAATAGAACAAACTAAAAACTTACAGGCAACAAGGTCCACAAGGACAAAGTAGGGCGCACTTTGGTCAATTAAAAATAAATTAATTATTACAAAAAACACTGGTATAAGTTACATATGTTAAAAATATTCTGCAGAAAACAATTAAAACACATCTCGACTGTCGTCAGAGGTACGTACAACTGGCGAATTATTTATATTTTATTGAATTGGTTTATTGTAAAAACTATCAAACGTCGAAATAAAAAAAGGATGCAGATGTCCTCGAAAAAAATAAAAGAAACAAGGATGATTTAAATCTATTTAAATGAAATTGTTTTTAATTTGTTTATTATTAATTTTGTTAATTGTTTTAAACTGTCTTGTAATTTTGGATAAACAGTCTTACATAGAAAAGGTTTCTGATTTTTTTGCTTAACAGTAATTGCTTCACTACACTCAACGACCTTGGTCCAAAATATACAGACGAACTTAAAAATCTTATTTCCACACACAACGATGTTTTTCAGACTTTAAACTGCTCTAAACCAAAAATTCCTATGAACCCCATAACCCCCTTTCTCTATAGTATGGTGAAAATTCATAAGAAAAACAAACCCGTCCGTCCCGTTGTTTCTTTTATAAACTCACCAGCATATTTTTTTGCAATTTGGTTTAACAATTTTCTCAAAAATAACCTCAATTTAAATTTCACTTATAGCATAACAAACTCCTTTGAATTAGTTAATAAATTACGCAACTTTTAACTTCCAAATAACTTCATTTTAGTCTCTTTTGACATTGTCAACTTGTTCCTCAGTATTCCGAGAATGCAGAGTTACCGGATCATTAAAAAACTATTAAAAGATGTAGCCATACTTAATTCTGATCAAAGCTCCTGTATTCTTTCCTTATTAAAGAAATGCTTAGATTCAGATTTTTGCAGATTTGATAATAAATTTTACAGACAAAAAGACGGTCTTGCTATGGGCTCCTCTTTATCCCCACTAATAGCAGAAATTTTTATGAATCATTTCAAAAATCATCTTATTTTTAATTTCCACCACCATCTTGTCAACAACATAGCCTTTTGGTACCGCTATGTTGACGATACTTTGGTTGGATGGACAGGTACTTTAGACGACTTAAATAAATTCTTGGAATTTCTAAATAGCCTACATTCTAAAATCAAATTTACCATGGAAATAGAATCTAATAATAAATTGAATTTTTTAGATCTCACTTTACATCGAGAAAACAATTTAATTAATTTTAGCATCTTTAGAACGCCGCTTACACCAAATTTGTACGTAAAGAAAATCTTAATTTTAAACGTTTTATTTCTCTCCCTTTCCTAGCAAAAATATCTATTATTCTAGGTAGATCTTTGAAAAAACTAAATAAAAACATTTTTGTCTGCTTTAGATCAGTAGGAACCGTTTGTGACCTTTTTTCTAAACTCAAAGATAAGTTACCACCTTTGGACAAATGCGGGGTTTAGTTACTATCTTGCGATTCCTGTCCAGCCGAATACATAGGACAAACAGGTCGTTCTTTCAACAAAAAAAGAAAGGAGCACCTTAGATCGCAGAGACTTCAACATGATAATAAATCTCCCTTTGGTATCCACCTCAAAACATCCAACCATTCCTTTGAAATAGATGAAAATTTTAAAGTGTTACATCACCTTAAGAAGGGAAAAAAACTAGATGTATTGGAAAATTTAGAGATCACTCTATTCCAATCCCGCTCTCCGCAAAACCTCAATGAGCAGGGTAGTTTCTCATTTCGTAATTATGTTAGTGCTGTCGAACTTTTTAAAATTTAAAAACAATTTCATTTAAATAGATTTAATTTAAATCATCCTTGTTTCTTTTATTTTTTTCGAGGACATTTGCATCCTTTTTTTTTATTTCGACGTTCGATAGTTTTTACAATAAACCAATTCAATAAAATATAAATAATTCGCCAGTTGTACGTACCTCTGACGACAGGCGAGATGTGTTTTAATTGTTTTCTGTAGAATATTTTTAAAATATGTAACTTATACCAGTGTTTTTTGTAATAATTAATTTATTTTTAATTGACCAAAGTGCGCCCTACTTTGTCCTTGTGTTTATGGACCTTATTGCCTGTAAGTTTTTAGTTTGTTTTATTGTATTCATTTTGTACATCATATACCTTGTTTCTTACAGCATGTCCTGATGATGGCCCCTTTGGTCGAAACGCGAAGGCACTGATTTTATTTTTAATAAATGTAAGAAGGAAGATAGGGCTTTCTTTCCTAACCCCTTATTTACAATGTCCCTTTTGGAGAGTAGTGACGACTTTGTTTTATATGCAATATAATTTATTTATTTATGGGAAGCATTAGTTCATTCTTATAATTTTATCATAAACAAATAAAATAATTGGCACTTGACATTGTAATGTATATTACAATAATTACTACTGACCTCATCGTGGTTTATCACAGTGATCTGCGGGCTGGCCCTTCGGGGCGGTGTGAACCCGTCTTGAGACGGCGGCGGGCCCTTGGGAGCAGTGGGCGGCTGCGTCCCCGCCCCCGCGGCCGGTCTCTTACTTGGCGAGAACTTCGCCGGCGACGGTACGTCGGCGGGCCCCCGTCCCGGTCTCTGGTCCCAGTGTAACACCACTGTGACCCGGCCCTGGAAAAATATTCGTTCAAATAAATTTGTGAAAGATTGTGTAGTTAGAAAAAGCTATACCGTTGATATAATGAGTTTAAACAAATTGGTTAATACTATTACTAATTAATAAATTTGTGTGTGCTTAAAAAAGCACCCTATTTTGCCAAAAAAGGAACAATAAACACAAAAGTTTAAAAACAAGTTTCTAGAAAGTTATTTCATATTAGATAATAATATATAATATAGGACTTTCTAAGCAAATCCAATATACTAATATAAAAATAATATTAACCATACTTGAAAAAGATATTTTTATTACAAAACATAATTTCTATAAGATTTAAAGAGAAACCAATGAAATGTACTCATCCTCAAAATAGCTTATTTTTAAATGCTGCTTTATATTATATTCAATAGTAGAATTGTGTCTAAAAGATAGTTGTATTTAGAAAAGCTTCTATCCACGTCTACACTAATAATAGAGACATATTGTAATTTTGGATACATTTGAAAATCAGAAGGATCTTCTCCACTTAGAATTGACAATATTTGAACAAACTTATTTCATATTCTGTTTTTTAATTTCTTGCATTTTTTTCAACTAGGTCGCTAATAGGCGCTTGAAATTTGTCGATTAAGAAACTTTCTGCTTCTAAAAAATTTAATTGTTTAGATGACAATACTAATTGATTTTAGTGAAAGCCTGATTATTTTAGAATTTATTTTATTTAAGGACATTTTGAAAGTTCATTATCGATTTGCTCGTGTTTTCAGGAAATTTTAGTGTTGTGAAATTCTCATCATTATAAATAGCAGCGTCAAGCCGTGAATTACGGTTCGGTGAACCTGCCATAGTAAGCAGTAATCATCAGCAATAACATCGAGGGCAACCCAAATTAAGAAAGCATAATCAGCAATAAATAACATATAAATAGACAGCTTTTAGATTAAGATAGTTAGTTCTAAAATTGTATTAATTATATTATTATAATTATTATTGTTAAGCGTTTACAAATAAAGGTCTTTTTAAAAAGTACCCTTCGAGTAAACAACCCTTAACTGGCGCAGTCTGTAGTATAGTCCCTAAGGATCCTCGTCGTTTTTGAACGTTTATCCACTAAACGACCCAACCTCCCGGGAAACTATAAAAAAGTTCGCCCTAAGAAGATTTTACAGTGTAAGATAGTGTGTTAGTGAAAGTGTACAATTTTTTTTAGTGATATGCTTTTTTGCATCATCTTAATAGTGTAAGCATCTAATGACTACTGAACAAGACTTACTTACTGCTCTTAGTGCCCTTAACATTACCAACCAAATACCCATTCTACAACATACCCAACAACCTATAACCCCTACAGCACCTGTTATCATGCCAACTACACCAGATTTTGACGTGAAAAACCTTAGCATCATTCCAGAATATGACGGCAACCCTAACGAACTGTACAACTTTATCCATGTGACAACCCTGCTGTTAAACCACTATTGAAATACCACTGAACCCACCTGCTTCCAAAAACATGTACTTACACAAGGTATTATCTCCAAATTGAAAGGACGAGCGAAATAAATCATTTCAATCTATGGATGCAGCGAATGGCCCCAAATAAAGGATACCCTTATACAAAACTTTGCCGATCAACGAAACGAAAATTCACTTATCAGAGACCTCGTAAATTTACGCCAAAACTCCAACGAAGCTCCACACCAATTTTATGAAAAAGTTATGGCCCTGTTGAACACCATCTCTAACTACGTAGAATTGCACACAGTGGACGAGAACATCAAAAAAAGCAAAAAATCCTTCTTCCATCAGCAAGCCCTTACCACCTTCCTGGTAGGACTAAAAGAACCCCTAGGATCAACAATAAGAACAATGCGACCCAAAAACCTTGCCAGTGCCATACAATTCATTCAAGAAGAAAACAACATCAGATACCTCCAGAAAAGCCTAAGTACCACGCAACCATCAACCTAATCCACCTTTAAAGCCGCACCACCACCAAGACAGCCACCATTCCATGCTGCCCCAGCATTTACACCTCAATGGCAAACATTCAGGCCAACACAACAACAACCGTCGCCATGGGCTCAGCAACCATTTAGACCAAGGCCACAATTCAACTTTGCCCCTCAACAACCCTTCGGGCAACCAAGACCCGTTATCCAACCACCAAGATTCCAATCCAGCCAACCACCACCAAGGTTCCAAAACAGTCAACCCCCTAAATCAAATGTTTGGACCAACCGGCCAGGACCGTCCCAGTTCCAGAAAACGACACCAATGGATACAGATTCTGGAAACAAAGCACAGATATTCAGGCCTCCACAACAATCCGCTCCCAAATTCACCGTCGAAGAACTGTTCAACATTGAACAACAGGACGAAGCCTACAACCCATATGGCTTTACTGACAACAGCTACTACCAACAGGATCCCCAAAACTACTACGAAGAAGAATACCACTATGAAGGAGAAGAAAATTTTCACGACGACACAAGAACAAACGAAGAAACATAGTAGAGCTTCACAACTACACTGATAAAAAAGAACTTCCCTACATATCAATATCCAATCCTCCTCTTAAACTTCTCATCGACACCGGGGCTACTAAATCCTTTCTAAATCCAGATATTGCTTTTAAATATTACCGAGACAACATGAGCCCTTTATTGTCACATCTATTTTTCAAAATCACGCACAAGATTATTGTGCAAAAATTCCAATTTTTCCTGAATTTAATTCCAAAAACAATATGAAATTTTACCTTTTCAAGTTCCACCAAACTTTTGATGGCCTTATAGGCCTCGACAACCTCAAACTTCTAAAAGCCAAACTTGACCTTCCAGCCTCCAAACTTATTACTGAAAATTCTGTACTTCCTATTGATTACTATGAGACCAATAAATCCCAGTTCTACTCCATTCAGCTAGAACCCCATACTATAACCAAAGTTCGACTTCCAGTCAAGGAAACAGAAGGCAACATTACTTTACCACGACAAGAACTTCAAAAGGCCATTCTGAGAGAAACCCTCACCGTAGCATGCAACCAACTAGCCTGGACAGAACTGATTAACAACACTGATGACCAGCTTCAAATAGCCCTAACAGAACCAGTAGAAAGCTGCAAAATCGACCCCCAAAATCGACCTCCAAAACTTTAATCTCTACTCCGCAGACATTCTTCCCCAACAACAATTCGAACCAAAAACTGACCCCGAAATTCGAACTGACCATTTAAACCCAGAAGAAGAAAAATCCATAAAAAGACTATGCAAGAAGTACGTCGACATTTTTCATCATCCTGATTTTCCACTTACCTTCACCAACCAGGTTAAACATGAAATAAAGATCAAAGACGAAGTTCCAGTATTTACAAAGTCTTATAGATACCCCTATATACACAAAGAAGAAGTAAAGAAGCAAATCTCGTTAATACTAGATCAAGGAATTATACGACCAAGTCAATCTCCTTGGTCATCTCCCATATGGGTGGTGCCGAAGAAACCTGACGCCTTTGGAAAAATTAAATTGCGAATCGTCGTCGACTACCGAAAGGTTAATGAAAAAACAATTGACGACCGATATCCTATTCCTAACCTTAATGACATTCTCGATAAACTTGGAAGGTGCCAATACTTCACCACCTTGGACTTAGCAAGCGGATTTCACCAAATAGAAATGGCAACAGAAGACATCCAAAAAACTGCATTTAACGTTGAAAATGGCCACAATGAATATTTAAGAATGCCATCTGGTCTAAAAGACGCTCCAGCAACTTTTCAGCGAGTTATGGACAACGTACTTAAAGGACTACAAGGAGAAATCTGCCTAGTCTACATGGACGACATTATTGTCTTCAGCACATCGCTACAAGAACATTTAGTCAATTTATCGAAAATCTTCCAACGTCTAAAAGAAACTGGCTTCAAAATACAAGTCGATAAATGCGAATTTTTGAAGAAAGAAGTAAGCTTTTTAGGCCACATTGTCACGCCTGATGGCATAAAACCAAACCCGAGCAAAATCAAAGCCATTATGGAATATCCTATACCAAGAACCGCTAAAGAAATCAGAGGTTTCCTCGGTCTACTTGGATATTACAGGAAATTCATCAAGGACTTTTCCAAGATTACGAAACCACTCTCTTACTGTCTCAAGAAAGACGTAAAAATCGAACACACCCCAGAATTTTTGAGTTGTGTTAAAACCTGTAAAAACCTCTTGACAAATGAGCCTCTCCTACAATATCCAGATTTTTCGAAACCTTTCAATCTCACCACGGATGCAAGCAATTTTGCAGTAGGAGCTATTCTTTCACAAGGACCCGTTGGGAACGACAACCCGATCGCCTACGCATCCAGAACTCTCAACGACACTGAACTTAAATACTCTACTATCGAAAAGGAGATGCTAGCCATCGTCTGGTCGACGAAATATTTCAGACCTTATTTATTTGGGCGATAGTTCAAAATTCTTTCGGATCATCGCCCACTTCAATGGTTATTTTCTCTTAAGGACCCAAACTCGAAACTAGTCAGACCAAGAAGAAAAATTAGAAGAATTTGACTATGAAGTTCTGTATAAAAAGGGAAAGGCAAATACAAATGCAGACGCCCTATTTAGAATCGAACTTCATACAAAAGAAACGCTTACGAAGACTGATGAAACAGAAGAAGACACATCTTCCGTATACAACAACCCAGCATCAATATACTACGACCCAGAAGCGGAAATAACTCCTGAAGATAAACTTAAGGCTATCAAAGACTGCCTTGAGTTAGAAGAAGACAGGCCTATACCTGGGAACAAAGATAACCATAATCCTGAAATCGACGACAACAGTGATGATGACACCCAACACACAACAAAAGAAAACCCTATATTAGGAATTCCTATCAGCGAGAAACCTCTCAATTACTTTAATAACCAAATCGTCTTTAAGATAGTCAACTACAGCCCAGCAAGAACAATAAAAGAAGAAGCTTTTGCTAACAAAAGAAGATTACATGTCCAACTTGGAAGAAACAACCTCAGAAATGAAATCATTCGATTTTTCAAAGAATATATCGAACCGAAAAAAAATACGCATTACTTTTTAAAGATGACACACTGTATCAATTCCTGTGTAACACAATCCGTGAAATTTTTAAGAACTCGGCATTTGACCTCGTAAAATGCAACACCCTTCTAGAAGATGTCAATTGCGAAGAAAGACAAAAACAAATCGTTTTGAGCTACCATCACAACAAGACTAACCATCGAGGCATTCACGAAACTGAAACCCAGACACTCATAAAATTTCAATTCATTATACCACCGCAGATAACCCACAATCCAATGGAATGATAGAGCGATTCCACTCAACCCTCGTCGAGCATCTAAGAATCCTAAGAGAAAAGAAAAAATACTCAACATCAAAGAACAAATGCCATAGGCAATCCTCGGCTATAACAACTCAATTCACTCCATGACTAACATGAGACCAATCGACATCCTAACTGGCCACCTAGACGCCCAAGACCCATTTGATATTGATATTAGGAAAACTTTAATCAACAATTACACTCAACAACACAGGGAAAAAACAAAGACGATCTACAAAGAACTAAATGAAAAACTACAAGAGGCCAAAGTAAAATACATAGAGAAAAGAAACTCCAAGAGACAAGCTCCGATGACATATAAACCCAGCACGAAAATATTTACAAGAAAGACAATAAAACGCAACAAACTGTTACCAAGATTCTCCCCAAAAATAGTGAAGACTGACAACATCGTAACTATTGACACACAAGACACAACTGTTCATAAGAAAAATATCAAAAACCAACCAAAAAAAGGCACTAACATAAAAAATACTTTACAGATGTACCTCAACGGCAGCCCAAGAAGTCCTAATCCAAGACCTAAAGGAGAACCCGGGAATTCTTCCCCTCAAACTGGGACAAGCCAGGATCCAGAGTAGTAAATACGATTTCATACATTACCTTAACCTACAACCCATAACAGAAGAAATAGACTCTTTGCAAACTCAATACCAAGCAGCCAACAAAGCAATTGAAAACGGGCTAAGTCATCCATATTTTTCAAGCCTACAAAACTTTGATCAAAGCCTGCAATTTTTATTAAAACCCGCTCAAGAAAAACTACACACTATTTACCCACTTAGCAGACCCAGAAGAGGACTCATAAATGGATTAGGAATCATAGTGAAAGCTATATCTGGAAATCTCGATCAAGAAGACGCCGACAATTACAACAACGCAATTGCATCCTTGCAGGACAACCAAAACAACATTATCAGCAAAGTAAACTACCACATGAGCCTTAACAAGAAAATTATGGAAAATTTCAACAGAAGCGTAAGTCCTAACGAAGAGACTATTGAATTCGAGATCAACAAAATCAACTCGGAGTTAAACAAATTTATCTTTGACTTCAGTCACTACCTACAAGCCAGAAACGTTCTGGACCAGATTAATCTTGCCCTTCAAGTAATCCTGCAGATCCTTAGTGACCTAGAAGAAGCAATAACCTTTGCCAGAATGAACACTCTTCATAATAGTCTAATCAAACCAGACGAACTAAAATGGGCCATCCAGAAAATGTTAGAACACCACTCAGAAGATCATACCATTTATTCAAGAAAAAGACCTAACGAAGTATTATGACGTCATTAGCATCGATGGATACTTCTCAAATCAAACTATTATCTTCACCTTACATTTTCCGATTCTCTATCCAGACTCGTTCCTATACTTACATCTATTCTCCGTACCTACATACAACCATACAACAATTATTCCACCAGCTCCATATCTAGCTTCAAACGGTGAACTCTACCAATATATGGATTTACCCTGCAGAAGAACAGGACCAACCTATGTCCAGAGAAATTCATTCAAGAACACACAAAAAGTCAAGACTATATCGGAGATATCCTTCAACTCATCAACGAAGAAGCATCTTGCCAAAGGGTACCTATTTCCATCAATACAACCTTAATACAAGAAATGTCAGAAACCCATTATATCGCAGTTTTTCCCAAGGCCACCAAAATATCTACCCACTGCGTATCTTCAAAAATCATGGTTCTCGAAGGTACAATCCTCATCAAACTACCATCGGGATGCGAATTTAGGACCAACGACGAAGCATTCATCAACTCAAAAACAATAATTCAAGAAGAGCCACTCACATTACCTAAAATCAAAGTAAAAGGTCAGAATCATCAGCCCAATTTAAAACCACTCAAACTAGATAATATACCCCTTGATGAGCTTCACAAATTTACAAAAGAAGAAGAATATTTAGAGCAACTTCACACAGAAACATGAAACAACATCAACACCCACTTTTGGACCACACCATTATACCTAATTGCAACCCTAGTTCTCATTATTGCAGGCCGCAAAGCGAAGCAACACTGGACCAATGACAAAAACGAAAGACAACCCAAAAAAATTATTATCAAAATCAAGCTCAGGACGAAGAGGATGCCAGACAACCAGTTTTGTTCGTCCCGTACAAAACTTCCCCAGGGGATGGAGAAATTACGGTTCGGTGAACCTGCCATAGTAAGCAGTAATCATCAGCAATAACATCGAGGGCAACCCAAACTAAGAAAGCATAATCAGCAATAAATAACATATAAATAGACAGCTTTTAGATTAAGATAGTTAGTTCTAAAATTGTATTAATTATATTATTATAATTATTATAATTATTATTGTTAAGCGTTTACAAATAAAGGTCTTTTTAAAAAGTACCCTTCGAGTAAACAACCCTTAACTCGTGTCTCTCACCTGCTTAGTACTTTCTGGTGAAAGTGGAATATTTGGTATTTTTTCTTTAAACATTTGTACCTTAAATTTTTTTTTCATTGTTTATTAACTTATTCACCAAAGGAAATTGTAATATCATCGTTTCAGCAAGACGATCGATTCCATGAGCTATGCAGGTACAATTAATTAGATTTTCATAAAAAACTTTTAACTATGCAACACTTTTAACCAAGTATGTCGCAGAATTTAAGAAAAAATATTTATGTTATTATTAATTTCTTATAAAATCATAGGAAAAAAATATATATATTATTTAAAAACTGTTCTTTGAACATATTACGTGAAAAAAAATTAAATATCAAAAATAAGCAAAATGTTTAAAAAAAACATAAAAAGTACAAAAAAACTGCATAAATAACTTTTTTGCATATAATTTCTGCAGAACTTAATGTTAACGGTCGTTGCTTAAAAATTTAAGCATAAGCAAAAATACTTAAAATCCGGTATTTAGTAATTACGTTATAAAATATTCGCAGAGAAGTCGAAAAATTTTCTGCGACTTTTATACATTTTTTTAGACTTAAAAATTCCTTACTAACAAATAAATTAATAGGGAATAATGAATAATAATAATAATTATTTTAATGAAATCTCTTATATCTTGAATAATATACTTCATCTCAGCGATATGGAAAACGAATTTTGTAATATTTTTTCAAATTGTAACGCAATTTTGTCTTACAGGAGATAATAGCTCTTATTACCATTCTCCCTACATTATAAAACATTGACTAGGTACTGACCTTGTTGTCCATAATCTTCCACGAGGGCGTCTCATCCTGCAACTCTAGCGCGTTAATAGTCTCGCATACGATGCGGGGGATGGCCGAGACTACTGAAACAAACGAGGGATGAGGAATGATCTTATTTTGAATACTATACGGTAAGTAAAAAAACTACTGTCAGTTTTTTATCGCTTACAGTGCAGCGGGTTGTACGAAGTTAGAGGAAAAAATTCCAGTGTATTTTTAAAATTTTAGCAGAATATTTATTTCCATGGAATTTGTTTACGCTGACTTTGTACAACCCGTTGCCATCTATATGAAAGCGATGAGTCACCGACAGTAATTTTAAACCTGGAGTATACTTGTTATTAGTCATAGTCCGACGGGCCAAACAGTCTCGTGAGGTTACTTCAGGCAGTTGCTTCGGTTATGCAATCATAACCTACACGAGGCCGTTCTACATTGGTTGGGCTGGGACCTGTCTGGACACGGCCATTGGTGTATTTTTCTTGTTTATTTGTGCTGATTCCGTTTCGTTCAATATTTCAATGTTTTGGAGATTTTTTTCATTTAAAACCTTGATACTTCTCTTGGTTATGATGAACTATGTCACATCACAAGACAAAGAATCAGGCGCGTTTAAAGGGAGTAATTACCCTCATAACTCACAAACAAGTTAAAAGTCCAGTTGCCTATTCAGTAAAAGTATAATTACATAAGAAAAAACATTTTTTAAATTTATATGACTCCAAACACACAAGTTAGTTTTTTCTAGTAAAAATAATACCCTGCCCACACATATTTTAAAACCACTGCAATACTGAATTTAATATCATTACTTTAAAAATTGGAATAATTTATTACAAAGTGTTTTCAATTTTTTAGCAGTAATCGTTTAAAATGTAATAACCTTTTACCAATAATGAGAAGAAATATAAAGCCTGGTTTTGATACAATGGCATACTAAATAAAATAGTTACCTAAGCACTAAAGTTGTGAAATAAATAGACACCAGCGCTTAAGCAGCTTTGCCAAATTTAAAAATATTGGCTGCTATCAACCACAGCTGATTTGTTCCACACATAAAAGCAACATATTGAAATTGTTTGTACTCACCTGCACGGATGACATCAACCCCCGCAGGCAACCACCGCTCGCCTGGCCTAAGCAATAACAATACACTGTTTGGAGGTAACGTCCGAAAATACTCGGCGTCTTCTACTTGCGTACCATCCGATTCCAACACAAGACGAACCTGAATTAGACAAGAATTGGATCAAATTAACATACTTTATAGGATGGTGTGCAGACAGAGTCATTTGACGTAGTCTTGAAGGCTTTTTTGGCCTATATAAAAGCACAGGAAGAAGATGCCTTTAAGGCATCCTCTAGCTTTTCTGCATATACCAAGAAAATTTGTTAGACGTCGTCTAGCGACTCTGAATAACCCAAGAAAGTCTTCAAGACTCTGTATATAGAATTCTGGACGTGAAAATGCTAAACCGAAATTTGTTTTGGTAGCCATGTGGTTTATTGTTATTGGGCATGGGTATACTAACCGGCTCTTGAGCAGCGACGCCCAATTTATCGCGGCCGCGCGCCACTAACTCCTCGAGGCTGCCCACCACCAGCCCCTTGCGCACGCTACGCTGCCCGTCCCATAGCTTGAAGGGCCGCTTGCCGCGTGCGTCCTAAAACAAAAAGTATGGTTAGGAAACATATAAACAATTTCTGGTCTATTAATTTAATGAAAATGGTTTTGATCCGCATGAATATAAAGATGCCTTGTTGCGATTCTTTTGACGAGATTTTATTTCGGAGGTAGTCACTATTATATTATGCACGCATGAACTAATGAGGCAAAGGCGCTTGGCCAGAACGCGCGTGTCCTTGTACGTTGTTCAGCTCGTCTAGAAAGAACTGTTCACCTGATTCAAGAGATATTTTCATAAGGATGGATTACAGATTGTACCAATATAAAAAAGTAATTAAAATTAATTTGAATGGACTACTTCTTCAAAATAAAATTAATTTGTTTAAAATTATCTTCTCTATTTTGTCACTTAATTAATATTAATGTTATAACTTAGTTACAAAATAAATCTAATTGAAGTAATTGGGACCAGGTTTGTTAGGGGAGTGCAAGTATAAGTTATAAACATTGTGTTAAGTTTAAATTGATATGAGGAGTGATTCACAAAGTTGTGATCATTACAGGAAAATATAAATGATAATTTACAAAATTCTAACCGCTGTAAGGAAGTGCTCGTCGTGATCTATAAAATTTTAATAGGCATATGTAACTTCCTAACTACCATTTTGTAGAAAATTACAATAGTATTGGTTTCAATTTTAAAGAAAGTAATAATTTAACAGTGTTAGAAGAAGAAAACTGTAATTTGTCAGGAAATGGTTGTGCTTCTGTTACAATTCATTCAAATGTCCATGTAACTAGAGAAACATCATTTTAAGTAATAAATAGTATATTTGTATGTGAAATTCACAAAATGGTAATTTTATCGATCTTTATTTTATTCTTATTCTGAATCCAAATTTTAAATTTATACAATAAGAACTGAATAAAATCTATTTGTTCAACAATTTTTTAAACTAATCTTACAGATATCTACACTTTGACATCCTATATATTCAACCAAAATTGCTTTGGGTTTTAAATTTCAAAAACAAAACTAATTTGGTTCTTGCACACTGCACATTTTTATAATGGCCACAAACGCTTGTATTTCTGTTTAAACTATAGCCTAAATTCTTCACTTTAAAAGCAACCGTTGGTTTGATTAGCAACTCTCTAGCATAAAGATATACCCTTTTGATAAACATTAAGTTTCTGCAGGTTGTTGGTTATTTTAAATGAATATATTTAATTATTGTGACAACTTGTTAAATACAACTTCTCGAAAGTTATTAATGATGAATTAATTATTTTTTTGAATATCCATCCGTATCTTGAACACATCACTGTTTCATTAAGGGTGTTTCTCCAACATCTGTAATTAATATTTGAATTAGACATGTAATATACCAATCGGAGCTGTTGAGTTTAAAAATATTAGGTTTTCATTCATTTTCGTGTATACAAGTAGAAGGGTTACAAAATCACATTTATCGAATCGTCATAAGCATAATTATTATTGTTTATAACTGATGACAGATAAAACGAGGGGTATGAACACAGTGCACCATTATCTACTGAGTAAAAAAAAAATTTGAAAAAAATTTAGGTATTATTTTTCCGCATATAGATTCCACGAAAAACTTTTTTTTTCATTAAAAAAATCCACTTTTTTTTTGTTAAGCCGACTACACACCTGCAACACGCCCATTGGCCCGGTGGCTCAGCAGCGAGCAGCCTGTTCCGCGCCCGGCCACCGCATCGCGACTGGTCCTGACCTATCCCGGCGAAACGCGGTGACGCGAGTGCGTTGAACCGGCCTAACATGCGCGTCTCAGGCCGAATTGATGGGAATTGAGGAGGTTTGAGAATTGGAGATTGCAACTTTGCAAATAAATAATTTTCGTTGGCTTGTTGTAAAGAAAATATATTTTTAGTCCAAATTTTGTCGTGATTGACGTTTTTGTAATCAGAAATTTGAAGAAGGTCCTCACGAGATTTTATTTTACAGGTGATAACAATCATAACCGGTATTACTCTTGAAAAAATATTTAATTTTAATTTATGTGATTCATATTTTGGGCCGAATTTTTATCTGTTTACCGGCAGGGCATTTTTCAGGTCTATCTTCTTATTAACTTTTTGTAGCTTTAAACTAATAAAAATTGTAAAAAACGGGGCCTTAAATGAGTTAGCTGTTGGTTCTGATACTTGAAACTCGTTGAATTGACCTGCTTCCCTATTTACTCTACAAAAGAGGTGGGACAAGATTTAACTCCTTTACCCCTACCAGATTTCATCTCGTTTTTTCCAGATCTGGACTATAAGTAATATTACGACTTATATGTTATGGTCAAGATGTTGTTTATTCATGTTTTACACTGAAAAAATCTCCAACCAATATGTTTTTGGCTATTCAAAGTAAAATATTTGCCAAAGTTGCAAATTGATATTTTTTGTAGCAGTAAAATAAGGTTTACTGATGTATCTTTATTGATCTTGATAAGTTATTAGCTGTAGATAATAAATATTTCTCAATACCAAAATACAAAATTGTAACAGCAAAAAAGTTTTTCAAAAGAATTTTTACTTGTCCTGAAGAAGAATCTTACGGCCCCAGTAAATAAAATTCCTTAGAACTTGTACTCGGGTGTTTCCGTGTTGCCATTCGGTGTCGGTAAGGGCGAGTTTCCAGTATATCAGCTCGTCCTAGTCTGTCGTCGCGCCATCATTTCGCTACGGATAGTCGAAGGGGATGTACGCCTCACGAAAGTGGAGAATAACGATCAACGGTGGAACTAAGAAAACTAACTTATAATAAATAAGGAGTTTGGAAAGAAAGTCCTATCTTTCTTCTTAAATTAAGTGTGTAACTTATAAATCATAATATTAAGATGTTGTCGGATGTTTTGAATTGTTTCAACGTGCGTGATGTAAGTTTTCGCTTTTTGCACTGCAGTATGAAATACAAAAAAATTGTTTAGAGAGACGTTTTTTCTATAAAAAAATCAGCCCTTTAGCAGAAATAATTATTTTAGCAAGGTCATCATAGAGATAGCTAAGTATTTTTGTTGCCATTAAAAACCACTTTTCTGGCCTTGCAGAAATTTGTTGTTTTATTTGCAAGGTATTTTATAGTTGTATACGTCATTATATAAGTAGGTTCAGTAGGTACAGTATAACGTTACTTCTTAGGCATAGCATAACTACTTTATAGTTATCAGTGGCGGCTCGCGGTCCTGAAAATGGTGAAGAGCTAGGTATAGTGCGGGTACTTCAACAAACATTGACTAAAACCCGTGTAACAAAACGTTTCTCTTATCCTCATCTGTCTAACGACTGAATGGAGTTTTCAACAAATACAAACTATGTCATTAATTGGGTTTATTATTTAAACACACGTATACACTACTGAATGAACTGAAAAATAAAAACAAAACTTTTTAATCACACAGTAAATCACGTAAAAACAATATCTATAACCGTAAATTCTGCGAAGCCCCAAAATAAATACCTTTAAGGTTAGGCGAACCAATGCTAAAAATGGTGCATACGACTGATCTATTTTTAAATTGCCCTTCATCAGAATGCAAATTGTTACATGCTGTTTGCGTGACTAACGTCACGTAACCATAACAACGGTGAATATCAAAGCCATGTTGGATGTTGGGTCTTCACTTGCTTTGAGCTAACGGACACGGTCGCCTGGGGCGCGCCAAAATACACGAGTGTTTATAATTATTGTCCATCGGAGTTAACCGTGGCCCTATTATGCATAGCTACATTCGGATTAAATTAATATTATTAATTCGAACAAGATTATTTTTTAAGGGGTAAAATAGTAGCTGTATTGGTACATTAATATTTAATATTGTCGATAAACTTTCAGCAAAGTGCATTTGCCTGATAGAGTAAAGTCGTCTATGGAAAAAAAATGTTTTAGCTATAGCTTAAATTTTCGCAAGATACAAAAAGGAATTTTTCTGAGTGTAGTATTTAACAATAAATAAAAACTTCTTAGAGGACGAGAGCCTGCGATTTTCCAATTTTATATTACAGAGGAGGAGCTCGAAACAACAATACATGGTTAATAAAAACTTGAACGATGTTTGCAGTCGATTCTTATAACAACATTAAATATTGTCTGTTGGTTGGAGACAATGAAGTTTCTTTGATGATAGAAGAGTTTTTTACTTGCATTCTCTTTATTTGTTTTTAAGTGACAAAAGTGATCTGTACTTATTTAGTATTCACCTAAAGATGTAATTTGAAAATAAATAGAGACAATGCAAGTCCAAACTCTTCTTCTATCATTCGACATTAGATATAAATACTTATTTTCCGTTCCTGACCTGTCCCGGTAAAACCGGGCGGTTTGATGCCCTGGCCTACGTCAATGTAGCAGGCCGGAAACCGGGCAATGAGCCGATGACCCATTTACTCACGATAGTACATGAAAGTGGGTCATCATGCCAAAGCGCGAAATCGTGAGGGTTGTAGTGTGTAAAATGTGACGTTTCATAGCCCGGCTTTACAGTCACCACTCTACGTGGAGTGCAGTAATAAATTGATGCTTAAACACTGATTAGCTTCCCATACACATATACATACATACACTAATATAAACGGTTGTACCGGGTGATTCATTAAGGGTGACGAGCGGCTATATCTCGGAAACTACTGGGCATAGAAACTCGGGGAAAAAATGATAACTAAAGGGGCCATGAGAAAATCCTGGAAATAATTTTTAAGTTCCGCATTTTGCCGCAAGAGGACGTAATTGAAAACCAAATTTTAAAATTTTACATATCTCCGAAAATTCCACATTAAGGTATATCTTTGATAACACCATTAAAAAGCTTGCATAATTACGCATCATTTTGGTCTTATGCTCATTGGCGTACCGACTTTAATAAGAGGGGGAGAAGCTGTTGAAAGTGTAATCATTTAAATCGCTGTAACTTATAAACGACTTATCCGATTTTAGCAAACTAAAGACTGTTGGGAAGAGAAATGTATGTACTTTCACTAATCGTATTTAGTTGTCCCATAATAGTTCTTAAAAAAAAAAAATAATAACACATTTTTTGATTTTACTCCGAAAAAATAAATCATACGGTATAATTATGATACCATAATCGAAAAGAAGATGAAATTTTCTAGAAAAAATATTTAAACCGCAGCTCGATATCTCCGTTCGTTTCAGCGTTGTCGCCAATAGAATAAGTTTTAAAACTTTAAATGAGGAAGCGGTTATATATTTTTTAGAAAAAAAAGTGGGACGCCACTGATATTTTTCCATGTGGATATTATTTCAGATTAGCCTGGTCAATTCTGCATAAAAATGGTCTCTTGTGTTTTTCTCCTCAGGCACACCGTTCTTAATTAAAATAGTTAAATTAAATTAGCTCTACTATTCATTATTATTAACATAAAATGAAAAATTTTGTTTTATAAAAAATTGTTGGAAATGACCATAATTCACTTAATAGGCAAGCTTCCTCCCGTCTAATTTAATTTAATTATTTTAATTAAGAACGGTGAAACGCAAAAGACCATTTTTATGCAGAATTGATCAGGCTAATCCCAACAGTCTTTAGTTTGCTAAAATCGGATAAGTCGTTTATAAGTTACAACGATTTAACTGATTACACTTTCAACAGCTTCCCCCCTCTTATTTAAGTCGGTACGCTAATGAGCATAAGACCGAAATGATACATAATTGTCTGGTGTTATCAAAGATATACCTTAATGTGGAATTTTCGGAGATATGCAAAATTTTAAAATTTGCTTTTCAATTACGCCCTCTTGCGGCAAAATGCGGAACTTAAAAATTATTTCCAAGATTTTCTTATAGCCACTTTAGTTGTATTTGTTTTCCAGAATTTCTATGCCAAGTAGTTTCCGAGATATAGCCGCTCGTCACCCTTAATGAATCACCCGGTACATGTACTAGAAAGAATTTTAAATATGCTTCTTAAAAAAATTGTGTATCTCCCTCTCTACAAAAGAAATATATAGAATTGTATTAAAAAATTGTATAAAAATTCATACTTCGCGTCAGTTGCGTAGCCAGAAAATATGCTCAAGGGGGGGGCTCAGTGGGCATAAGTAGGAAATTTCTTTTTTGGAGAAAGGGACAGTCGGGACTACATGTATTTCATGATATTGTACCTAGTAAAGAAAACGGAAAGCGCCGCAGGCGAAAAATTTTCGAGGCCATGCCCAAAGTTCGATTAAAATTCACCTAACTACTATCAAATTTCGAAAATTAAATTATTACCTCTCCCCCTCTGCATGGTTGGATTAAATTTGTTTTTGTAAATGTTTGTTTTGTTACTTTTTTTTTTAATATTCCTAGCTGGCTCTAAAAAAAAACATTTTTTATATTTGTGGTTTTGGGTAATAATAGGTCAATAACGGTCGTTTTATAGGTTAGAAGTGGAAAAACAATTTTATATATTTTCAACTGTTCATAATTGCTTCCCTGATTTAAATCAACAAAAACGCAAATCAGCAAAAACGTCAATTAACCCCTTAAAATCCCTGTCGGCACCTTGCCAAAAAACAAAATTCAATCCGGCAACACCTTAATAAAGTTCAGTAAACCAGAGCAGCCGAAATGAGACGAGGTCACCCGATCGCCTCGAGAAATCTCATCGTCATCGTAGTGCATCGTAAACCCCACAAAACTCCACATTCAAGCCATGACCGATATCGGTGTTTTATGTGTGTAAAAGAGAAACGGAGATGTTTGTTTGAATCGTTTCGAGATCGCTCTTTTTACTACACTATTATAATAAACTTGCTATCAAATAAATGGTTGTTTCATTAGACGTAATAGATGTGTATGTGTTTGGAGTTGTAATTGGAATTGGGGAATTGTTGGTCAGAAAAATTGAAGTTGTGAAAGAATGATTTTTTTCTACGACTCTAATTATTAATGGTATGGCAGAAGGGGTAATAGCAGCCATTATTTAATAGAATAAAATTCGCTACAAAAACTGCAGGTTACAGACTATACTATGATAAGATTATTAAAAATTCGTGATGCCTATACTGTCAATACGAAGTATATTCTTTTTAATAAATAAATTAAAACGTTATCATACTTGTGAAATTTAATCGAATTGCAGCGGGTTACACAAAGAACTGTTCTCCGGTTAACTTACACTTTAATGCGTAATAAAACGCTAAAAAATCTGTTTTAAAGTTTAACATAATTATTAAACCGGAGTTGTAATTCTTAGATGCGAATAAAGACTAAGGTAGGGACATGAAAACCATTTTTCTCCAATATAAACCATTCCGATGTTACAGACTGTGAAAGTCCGAAAATGCAAAATTTTAGAAGCAATTTTGAATTTAGACATGTGACTTTAAAAAAAACGTAGAATTTTATTGGGAATTTAAAAAATAATATATTATATACAGTGTTCTGCTAAAACAAGTATGTTTGATATGCCCAGACTGATTGGGATATCCTGTATAATTTAAAATAATTTTGTTTAAGGAGTTTACATCCTATGTAATCCTTCTTGGATGTTGGGCCACCCTGTATGTAGAGTTCTTTATGGTATTATACTTCAATAATAAATAAAATTTTAAATAGATGATTATATATATTTGGTGAAGATCATGTGTGTGGCTTCAATAGGGACAACACGTGCTTAGGTGCTCTTATATTAATAGGAGCCACCATTTATTATAACTTAGACAATGTTTTACTTACATGAGGTATGCCAGGTTGGCCCATTACTAGTAATCACCTTCAATGAATTAAAAAAAAAAACTTACGTTTTAGCAAAAGGAAAAGCAGATACTACTACCAATATTCTTTAAATACAATAGACCTAATAACTAACAAAATATTATTGTACGAATTTTCCTCTTACACCGTTCATTCACTTGTGTTCTGTAAACAAGTGAAGTTGTTGTGTCGTTACCGTAAGAATCCAAGATATGTGTGTAGGTGTCTTAGCCCGTGGGTCTTACATTATTAAACTTATTCCCCGACGTATTGCGAGTATCAGCAGTTAGGAGGATACTTAAATATAATAATACCTACTTGGCTACGATAAACACGGTAAGAAGATCCATTTTTATTATTAAACATATTTTGACTGTACATGATGAGACGTGGGTGTAGATGTCGCGGAACGCTAAAATGCCTGAAGATTTTTTTTTGATGTTTTAATTGTCAATTTTATTATTCGCGATGTAATACAGAAAATGAATTCCTTGTCGTCTTTACTGAGAACAAAATTAATCCTATTTACTTATTTTACACTAGCAATAATTAACCCAAGGGATCGTACACCAAAAATGAATTTTTATAATATTAATATGCTATTTTTAAGAACAATGTCATTTATTATTTACAAATTTGCAATATCATTCAGTTGATTTTTAAGAAATCCAATGCCAAATCGGCTTGTCAAAATCAATCCTATCCAAAATGAAACATGTCACAATATGTGCTTTTAAAATAGCCTGGATAATGAATTTTATCTACTTGGCTGATTCGTAAGTTATCCTTTTAAATAATTACGTTAAATCATTATCGTTTAAAATAATGTACTATTATAAAGGGATATGGGATAAGAATTTTATAATTAATGTTTTAAATAATTTTAAAATAAATTTTCACAGTTCTATAAAATATACTAAATTTTTTATGGTTAATCTTTATAGCAGATACGCTTTTATATTTAATATCTCATGATGCATTTTGTCTGTTGATTAATATAAATTTTTTTTGTTTTGATCCATTAGAGCTTTAAATACCAATATTTGCGTAACAATTATCTACAATTTTAAATTTAAAATATTTTAATTAATAACTTATTCAAAAAATTAAGGAATTGTATATATAATTAAATGAAACATTGTTCAAAAAGAAACGCAAATGCGTAAATAGCTCTAATTCTTATTAAAAAAATAATGTTCTTTAAGTTTTATATAATATAATTCAACCGAACTCTATTTATTATTATCATTATATCTCATAGAATATAATCTGCAATTGACTATTTTACAATATAATGAAAAGTACCGTCAGGACGTATACGAAATATGGAGGAATCAATTGATGGTTTACAATGGCATGCTTTTGATAAGAAAAATATTTATTTCTACCAAAAACAACAACTAAATATATGTAACAAAATGAATTTGTAAAAATTATATTATAATTAAATAACTAAATAACCATTTGTGACAGTAACGGGCCAGTTGGTTCAAAAAGGCAGGATTTTGTTTAAAGGTTGGAGACAATGACGTTTCTTGAACGGTAGTAGAGTTTTGGACTTGCATTGTCTTTATTTGTTTAGAATCACTACGTTTCAACTGGTAAGTATCTCCAGTCGTCTTCAGGTGAATACTGAATAAGTACGGTAACTACAGCTCTATACCGACAATGCAAGTCCAAAACTCTACTGCCGTTCAAGGCAGGATTTTGTTTAGCTATTAATCAGTTTTCCAATTCGCCGCTAAGAAAAGATTTTTAAAAGCAGAATAGTTTAATTTTCTTCTATTAGATTGTACTATTAAACAATTATATTTAAAACGAGTTTTATATTTTTCTGTATGATGTATTGGTATTTCCAAAAAGTTTTGATTTCTATAATTTATGTTGTGGGTAATTTCAAATTGAATTTTTTCATACAGATAATCGTGTTTTTAAGTAGAAATTGATTTATTCACGTGGTTCTTTACTTGTGTGTCATTTTTTACGATTAAGCGACAACGTGATTTACAACTTCCCATCTTTATTTATTATAATAAATAAGAGGGCGAATAAAAACATAAGCCAACGTCTTCCTGGCACTATTATATGTCGCAATACGCCATTGCCAATGAAACGTACTAGACAGAGAAAAAAATGTAAGGAAGAGTTGCAGATTGACTTGACTATTTAATTTTATTATTTTTTGAAGTTTGTCCATTGACTTCCGATGCCATCGTTTATTTGTTTGTAATTTTGACTTATATTTTTTTATTCGGAAAAGTGTGTCTTCATAATTTATATACTTATGCTAGATAACATCTCCATATTCTAAACCTGATCAAATTTGATAAATTTTCAGTTTACGATAAGCCTTTTTAATTATATTTTTTGAGTTTCAATGTCACAATCATTAAGAATAATAAAGTAGTAGAAGTTTAGTGTCCGTAATAATAAAATAGAAAGAAAAGATAGCGGCAGGCATGCGGACAAAATGGTGCTGTACCTTTTGCATTAAAGTACATAAGGACGCCAAAATAACGGGTTCCCTGATGCACAAATAGATAATGACAACTGTTTCGTCCTTATTAGGACTCATCAGGAAGTGAAACCCGTAAGCAACTCCAAGAACAGCGAAAATGCGGGGTATTGACTTTCTAAGAGTCCAAATAATGACGAAACATGTCATTGTCTACCTGTAGCTAACCCAGAAACCCCATTAGTTTGGCATCCCCTGTGTACTTTAATGCAATAGGTACAGACAGCACCACTTTGTTCGCTTGCCGCTAATTTTTTTTCTATTATTAATAATAACTTTGAAATCTACGATGATTAATATTTTGGAGTGAATATATTTTGGACCGATTAAAAGTAAACTATTATTATTGATGTAATATAAGTGTTTTGATTGGCTCTAAATTGTTGAATTACGTGTTTGCACACTGTAAAATATTAAATATAATTAATTATCACAAAAAACACCAATGAGGAGCACCTAATAAAAAAGGATATAATAATAAATAAAAATGTATTATTATATCCTAAAATTTATAATATTACGTACAAACAATTAGAAACTGTTATTAAACTTTTTGAACTTTGAACCTGGTGGCATGTGTGTGATGGAGTGTGTGTTTTTCTTATATTTCATCTCTTTAAGTTTATCTTTATTTATCTGCCTTTGAAAATAATGATAGGTATTTGAAGAGCCTAAATTTCACCTTTTAACAGAAGGTAAGTGCGTTTCTTGCTTCAGGACTTTCAGACTCCTATAATAAGTTTCAACATCCTTGACAAACGTGTTTTGTCCATCTCATCTAAATCTATACTAAAGCCAATGGACACTTTTGTTATTTACCCATATGTGTATCTATAGCCGAAGCAAAGGAAATGTATAAACTGATTGGATTAAATAGGTGTGGCAGACGATCCAGTGGGTTGATATTTGCTTGTATATAACAGTCACTATAGTCAGTTAAAAAATAATTTCCTGTCAACAAACTCATCTATACTTAGTGTTATGTACAGTATACGTTTATGATTGTCACTTTTTTGACTGGTTAAGATGGTATGGTTTAGGTGCTATCTATACTACACCTTAAGTTAAACAAGATACTGTGAATATTGCTGCACCAGAAATATCATCAAGTATAGAGCGTGGAATTTTAGGGCCTTTAAACTGATGAAATTAACTCTGCATATCAATGCTGCAGGGTGTACCTAGGAAAGAATGCGTGGGTGATCGAATCAACTATTTAGGGAGTCTTAGGTAATTATAAATATATTTAAAGTCATAGCGAAAATATGGAAAACAAGCGGTACATTATACATGCTGTCAATGTGTATAACAGGGTATTAATCGCATAGGGTGCTTAAATAAACACTATTTGTTTTATGTACAAAGTACCTATACTATAAGATGTGAATGTCTTACCACTTATCCACTGCTCTAAAACTTTCTCAATATTTACTGTACCCGTATATATACCAGATTATTTGTAAGGTATTACAGTCTTCCTTTAAATATTTAATCTTTCTAAACTCAAAATTGTAAACCAAAAGAACCTCTATAATATCGACAAAATTAATTACTTTTTATGTCTTGTACAGTTACGAATATGATAAGCATATATTTATGTCCAGCACAATATTGATGTTTATGATTGTCACTATATTTTGATGATTGATGTATCTAAAATAGCTTTTTCATTAATTTATGTGCTGTCGATACCACTCCTAACTAGTGTTTGTTTGTTAACCAAAGCCTAGTGAATGTTGAAGACTTATATCTTGGTGTTCCATCAGTAGGTTACTTGGAAATCTACCCACGAGATTGTGGCACTGAATTCTTTAACAACCTTAAACCAACGAAATAAATTGAAAACCGACTCACTGCAGAAGGGTGTACAAGCAGGGTGTACCTAGGTAAGAATGCGTGGGCGATAGAAACAACTGTCAAGGGACTCTTAGAGGCATTACAACATATAAAACATAGCATAGTGCAAATGGGAAAAACAAGCGATGGTGCACATTATTCATGCTGTGGTGTACACAATCGAGTATTCGTCGGGTGGGGTGCATAGTTCCGTACCTCTCTTGCCATCACGGCATCGTCGTGGGGCGGCCCGTGTCCGGCCGCGGCCTCGAGCTGCACTCCCGCACTCACTGGACCGTGGTATGGGGGCCCCCAGGACGGCGCGGGCCCTCGGCACAGTTGCTTTTCCGTCTCGACTCGTCCATTCCGGGCACAATGGCTGGCTGCCTCGTCTTGACCCGCCGTGCGGATTGCTCGCGCGCCCCCTGCCGGTCGATCGATCGTAGGGCCTGGCAATGAGGCACTGGCGGCTTCGTCGTAACGGTCACTAAATGGCGCGTTGCCAATTTTTGTTACATTTACGACGATAGAATCAGGATATAGAAAACAACCCAATTGGATCACTCAGCCTAAATCCTTTAATGTGAAGACGGGAAGGATTGATAAGTATATTCACGAAAAATTGTTCGGTCTTTAATTTTGATTGAACAGCAAATAACGTTATTATAATTCATTTGGGTTATTTTTTTTTTATTGTCATATAAAATCATAGACGGAACTAGGGAAGAGGCGGGGGGATTAGCCCTGCAGACTAATTGGTGTTTTTTAATTTAATTAATCCTTACAAAAATATATCTTTGCGGTGTCGACAGCTCAGGTCCTCGTTTCGAAATTCCCTTCCCCTTCCTTGTAGATGATTGGTGATTAATTATCTCTGTTCGATAAGAAAAATCTGAGATCTTTTTTTAAATTTCTACGCGGTCGACCTTTATTTTAGAAGTAATATTTAGGGTTTCCACCAGGGCTAGGCAGTAATTGCCTTGCACAGTGCTTGCAAGCACATTTAAAATGCAGTACTCGGTAATTTAAGCCCTTTATAAAAAGTGATTAAAGCCATTTAAAATGCTTGCAAGCATTTAAAATTACTTTCCTCGGTAATTGCAAGCACTTTTCAAAGTACTTGATGCAGGAAATTACTTTTCCAAAGAGCTTGATGCTTGAAGCACTTTTTTCGAGTGCTTTGCCCAACTCTTGTTATTACACGGGAATGTGATTCTTCACGCTTTCTAATCAAATTTGTTTTTTATGAGTATAGGTACCTCTGTACTAAAAAAAAAACATGATTCCGCCACTTGTCACTCTATTGAAGGGTCGGTACAAGAAGTTTTATTTGACTCTCCCGTATAATACCATCAAAAGTGGCAACGTGGCATGGGTCGTAGCGTTTTGGTAAAATTTGTGACGGGCGTGCTTTAGACCAAAGTAATGAGGCGCTGCCACCCGAACTAGGCGGAAGGATCAAAGGACAGGCGCAACTAGCGCCGGCGTTGCCAAATTGTTGATTAACGAGAAAACTACGTAAAAAATAACAACGCGGCGTTGCTAATAAAAATTAGGGTGTTAACATTAGGCAGAATAAATATAATGGTACCTCTGCCCACACCATGTAATATAAACCGACCCTTAATTAAAGTCATTTTTTATTGTTGTGGGCTGAAGCAAAGGATTATGTATTATTTATATAAAGGGAAACATGGAAAGTTCCGGCATAAGCTCTGGAATTATTATAGTATACAGGGTGATTCACGTTGAGTGGCCTATTAGAAAATCTCGAAAACGAGTAAATTTATCTTTCTAAAAATTTGATGGCAGGTATAATTGGCTTTGAGCTTTTAAAACATTATCTTTTGAGGTTTTTGTTACTTCCGGTTATACCGGAAGTTAATGCCAAATTTGCTATTTCAAATGGAACACCCTGTATATTTTAGCATTTTTGATTACCTTATGAAAATCTAAATAACTTTTGTTAATATTAATCTATTCCTATCTCTAACCGTTTTTGAGATATGAATTATAAAAGGTTTTTTTTTTGTAAAAACGCCCCGAGAAGAAAGTTTAGTAACTTTGAAACTAATAAAGGTAAACATTTAAAATTTTGTAAGCGTTCAAGTAATACATAGATCTTTAGTTTAAATTATTTAGGTTTCACGTTTTTTATACAGGGAGTTCTTAAAAGTGCGCCAATGTTTCCATTTAAATAAAGGTGCATAAGTCAATTTTTGCAAATGGGACACCCTATTTTTTAGCTTACTAACGCGTAGAGAATTAAATTTTCTATCTAAATGCCTTATATGTTACAATCCACATTTTTAGTCGTTTTGGAATTATGAGCAATTTAAATAAAAAATCTTAAAATTTCTGTTTATGTTAATGCGACATTCTTTTTCAAAAGAAGGCGTCGACTGGGATTTTCGTTTGACATTGAGCTTTGTTACCATTTGCTATTATGCGCCTATGTTCGTTGCCTAGCTATTTCTAATTTTCAAAGTCAATCGAAAATTCCAGTCGAAGCCTTCTTTTGAAAAATAATGTCGCATTAACACAAACAGAAATTTTAAGATTTTTTATTTAAATTGCTCATAATTCCAAAACGACTAAAAATGTGGATTGTAACATATTAGACATTTAGATAGAAAATTTAATTCTCTACACGTTAGTAAGCTAAAAAATAGGGTATTCCATTTGCAAAAATTGACTTATGAACATTTATTTAAATGGAAACATTGGCACAATTTTAAGAACTCCCTGTATAAAAAACGTGAAACCTAAATAATTTAAACTAAAGATCTATGTATTACTTGCAAGCGTGAAAAATTTTAAATGTTACCTTTATTAGTTTCAGAGTTACTAAACTTTCTTCTCGGAGCGTTTTTACAAAAAAAAATTCTTTTATAATTCATATCTCAAAAACGGTTAGAGATAGGAATAGATTAATATAAACAAAAGTTATTTAGATTTTAATAAGGTAATCAAAAATGCTAAAATATACAGGGTGTTCCATTTGAAAAAGCAAAGTTGGCATTCACTTCCGGTATAACCAAAAGTAACAAAAACCTCAAAAGATAATGTTTTAAAAGCTCAAAGCCAATTATACCTGACATCAAATTTTTAGAAAGATAAGCTTACTCGTTTCCGAGATCTTCTAATAGGCCACTCAACGTGAATCACCCTGTATATACAGCCTATTAGAAACGTTTTGCTTTTATTTTTGCAAAAAACGACTCTCTGCCATGAAGTTAGGATAAACAGGGCCGTTTTAGGTGCCCGGGCGGGCGGGCGCCAGAGGCGGCCGTTTTTCTGAGGTGTTTCTTGTGGTGTAAAATAAAGCTAAAGTACGTACAATTACTGGCTGGATGCACGTCACAATTCGCAAATAGATAATCATAAAAGAAACAATAAACAAGGTAGGTCTGTTATTAATTAACGGGTCCTGTCAATTGATATAAAAATTCGTTTTGACACCCTCTGTCATTTTGAAAAACTTTAATTTTGTTATTTGTAAATTTGTTACTTGGAACATATTTTGAAAATATGTCTGTTTATTTAGCAAAAAAAGAATTGCTCATTTTGAAGCTTATTTAAATCATGACAGAATTGAAAAAATATACGATTTAATCAACGACATGACTCAAATCAAAAATTACGTCAGACTGTGACGTGCATTTAGCCAGTAATTATACGGACTATGGTTGGTTGGGTGGTTTAAGGCGGGGGTCAGGCGTTCGACCCAAGCTTCCTGCACTGCAGCCTATTGGCTTATTGTACTCCCCTATTTTGCTAGAAAAAATGTGTTCCTTTTATAAGGTCCAGTAAATTCTTACCAAGTTTGTCATGCGGGAGGTTATCCCCACATTGGATTCCTCCGAAGATTTTGAATCTTCTTCGGGTCAGTGCTTCGCAGTAATATATGATATGTGAGGCGGTTTCGTCCTCTTCGCCGCAAGGTCTGCATTCAATGGGACCATTGTCAATTCCTATTCGACGTAGATGCTTTCTTATGGCCTGTTAGTAGGCCAACCACTTGTTTTAGCTGGTGCGCGTTAGCAGCAACATTCCAGTTGATGGTTATTACGGACTATAGTTGCAATATAATCGAAATAGTATATTACATAACAAGTGATGAAAGTGATACTTTTCAAACGAGGAGATATTTAGAACGAGGCGTGTCAGCCGAGTGCGGAAATTCTCCGAGTTTTAGAATAATCACTTTTACACGAGTAATGTACACTATTTTTCCTACGACCACAAAGAATTATTAAAAAAGCCTTTGATTTGTAAAAAAAAATATTTCAACTCTAGAGTTGAAAAAAAATATTTCAACTCTAGAGTTGAAATTAGCATACCTAGGATTATGTTCCACTTAATATCTGGTTTCATATAGTTTGACAATAGGCTTTTCCTTTATTTGTAGTTTAACTTTTTCATTTTTTTATATTTTATAAATATCATAGGAAAAACTAATCATGAATTGACTTATAGATTAACCAGAATGAAAAATTTTAAATTTCAAGGCAATATACATTAAACCAAAATTTAAAAAATCCACCCAACAAGGAAGATTTCAATTCAAAATAATTCTATAAATTATTTAATGTTTTTATAAAAAAAAGTCAAATACTCCGATGGGATTTGAACCTGTGACCTCCCGTTCTGTAGACCAGAGCTTTAGTGTCTACGCTATGGCTTCCATGGCCAATTAACATTTGTTGTTTAAATATAGGACATTTTCTTCAGCGCGACGTGTTTTTTCTTTTATTAACATTTTTTATAATTTCACATGGCGTATTTTCACACTCTAATTCTAAATCACTCAAAAAATACATGAAAAATAAGTTAAAACACTTTACAATTACTGATTTCTGAAATTTGTTCTTTTTAATAAATAGGGGTGGTCTGTCAAATTGACATCATATGTTTAAATTAAATAGTGTGCCTTGTATTACCACTCTAGAGTTGAAATATTTTCTTTCAACACGCGTGTGATATTCGGCGCTTTCGAGACTGGTTAACCGTGCTTTTTTTCTCTTTTTCATAGGTGGTCGTAGGAAAAAGTGTTTATTCAAATACAAAAGCTGAATGCAGACCTGTACCGATCGCTTTGTGGTTAGGTTAATATTATATCGGTGCCAAATTAATAATAATAATATTAGTTTGTTTTCCTGACCGTTTTAATCGATTAAAATGTTTGTTTTTCTTGGGTTTTCGGTCACTCTTGAATAAAGGTTTTTCTTTATAAGGGGTTAACGTTTCGGTTTTTATTAGGAAACCATCAGAACTATAAAAAAAAATATTTGTCTTTTCTCTTTTGATTGTTTAGACAAATATATTTTTTTATAGTTCTGATGATGGTTTCCTAATAAAACCGAAACGTTAACCCCTTATAAAGAAAAATCTTTTATTCAAGAGTGACCGAAAACCCAAGAAAAACAAACATTTTAATAATAATAATATTTTTTATTTAGCACCTGGCTAGTAGTAAATACAACTATACAACACTACTATTAGTTACAATCTTATTTACTCTGGAAATATTTCGAAACATTTTTACTAAAGGTGACCAGACTATTTTTACTCTTTAATGCACCCGGTAGTGCATTATAGACAAACACCCTCATAGAACAACGATTTTTGTAAACTTGCTGACTTTACATACTAAATATTGTAGTTATGTCTTGATCGAATGTTATATTCAAAAAAGTTGGATCTTTCTTCAAGAAAATCCTTCAAATAAGCAGGAAGTTGACCACGTTCAATTTTATATATTAAAATAATGTTTGCCTTTTTAATGCTCTTGTTCAACAGACAACCAATTTAAGGTACTCAGCATTGCTTTAATTGGGGTATATTTATTATAATTAAGAATTAAACGCATTACTTTATTTTGTTGTACTTGTAACCTGTATATATTTTCTTGAGTACATGATATTAATAATGAAGAACAATAATTAAAGTGTGGTTGAATAATTGTATTATAAACTTTAGGCACTTTCTTATTACGCTTAATTAATAAAATACATTTTGCTTGTTACGTTTTTCCTTACCTGTAAAAACTCATGGGCCGCGCCTGACACTGATAACGTAATAATTTTCGCAAAATTATTTTATGTAAAATTTTTGTACCTCCACCAGCAAAATTAATTGTATTACTCTGTATCGCATTATTGGGACATCTTATATGGTATAAAAAATTAAAATTTACCTCTAAATAAAACATATTTTATTTTAATTCCTATTATATCATACATTTCAAATAACAGTTTGACGTACATATACCTAATCTATAAATAATAATTATTTGAAAAAATATATTTATAGTTCTTAACAACATTAAATGAATGTTATTCTTCGGGCTTTCTGTCAGAATTTCAGACTAAATCCGGGACCGCCTCTTCTCATGTCTACGCCCATTCCTAGTCTAAATCCGTAACCATCATCGTCCTGACCGCCCTGAAAAAGAATATAAATATATAAATCGAGTCGTAATCTGATCAAAAAACAATGCCAATAAAATTACTAAAAATAATTAATAAGGTTCATTAATTTATGGTAATCAATATTGAAAAGTTTTTTTAATAAAAATGGTCTTGTAGAAAACGTTTAGTTTTTAAACTTTTTCTTCTAAAAATCCTGTTTTATATAGAGATTAAGGTTTCGGACGTGTGTCGTTTTATTTATTGATTTATGATGCAGTTTTAAAGGAAAACGAGTAAAAAGAATAATATATTATAGTATTTTTCTATTATATACTTGTCTGTTCCGTTTTCCCTTTTTTATAGCTATTTTAAATCAACGAAAATAAAACCCAATGCAATAAAATATTTTTACAACAAAAACAAAAAACAATTAGGTATTTATTTTTAAAGAGAAAAATTAAAGTAAACATTTTTTATGAAAGAAATGTGATAATTTATAATAACAAAAATAGTATGGGACGAAACGAGAATGCTTTATTATAAATATACAAAACGGCACTTAAGAAGGAGTATTTTAAAACCTAAGCATTTGCACCAAAAACTGCTTTTAAATCTACGCTCCTAAAATACACGATTTCTAAAAAAATCATCAATTTTGGCGTGGTGAGCGATATTTACTTTATTTTTAATTATGAAAAACCGAGCAAGAAAAACGCTTGTTAGAGTCACACATAAGTCTAAATTTTGAATTGACACCAATATTCATATTTTTCACAAATATAAAATATATATTTTTTTAAATAAATACGAGTATTTAAAAAAAAGTAAAAATAAACATTTATTACAAAAACAAATTTAATCCAACCATGCAAAGGGGGAGAGGTAATAATTTAATTTTCGAAATTTGATAGTAGTTAGGTAAATTTCAAAGGAATTTTGGGCGTGGCCTCGAAAATGTTTCGCCTGCGGCGCTTTTCCGCCTTCCTCACTAGGTACAATGTCATCAGTCCCGACTGTCTCTCTCTCCAGAAAAAAAATGTCCTACTTACGCCCACTGAGCCCCCCCTCCCGAGCATATTTTCTGGCTTTCTTTCACTCTCCAATATTTGTAGAGTCGAAATTTAACATTTTTTAAAAAATCCAGCCTTTCATAACAGCTTGAAACGCGGTATCGTTTCCTGGCCTGTCTAATTGAAAATTTTATATAAAAATTTTACTAAGTGGTTTACAAGAACTTTTAGTTTAGCGGATGAAAGCTTTTTTTTTAAATTTGGAAGTTTCAATTATATAGGTTTAGTATATGCAGAACGTAAAAATAGAAATATTACAGCTGGGGGGGGGGGGGGCAAGGGAGCATTTGCTCGCCCCAAGGACCATAAATATTAAAATAATACATTTTACAGTGCTGCATTTTGTTTCCGCGTTAAAAATAAATTACATAAAAAATTGCCTTCATCCTTTTATAATAAACATTGTGAATGCACTTTAAAAAATTTTTGAATATTAGTACACATCACATATTTTAATTAATTATTAGAAATTGGTAAAAGGGCAAAAAAAAATTTGTAAAGCTAAACAAGGCATTTTTAAATTAAACCCTAAGTTAAGGTACAAAATTTCATTAAAACAATTTAAATACGAGAGACGAGTTTTATCGCAATACTTTTCGAAACTTCTAATTATTTTCTCTCACCTACATCACTGAATTATACAAATGTGTTAAAAAAAAGCCAGGATCTGTCTTTATTGTTTCGATTAGCCACACGAGCCGCAACCCAATAAAAAATCGCCAGCCGAAAATAAATTTAGTTCACACAATGAAACGAAGAAGAAAAACTCACCAATTTCTTGTACTCCCCACCACCGCTCGGTGGTTTGGGACTAGCCGCCAGCGCCCTCTTGTGCCCAAGCTCGCTCTTAGCCGGCCATGTTGGAAACATGGCGGGATCAATCGGTAAAGGCGGTTCGGTAAAGTACGCATGCTTCAACGCATCTTCGGCAGTCACTCGTTGTGCAGGGTCGTACGTCAGGAATTTGATGAGTAGACCGAGACCTATTTCGCTAAGGTTGCCGAATTTAGCGCGGAGGTTCGATACGGGGTATTCGTTAAATTTCATTTTTTTGACGGCCGGGAGGTTGTTGAAGCCGGGCCAGATTTTTTCGCTGGGAGTGCCCAAATCCTAAAAAAAAAATATTATTGATGAGCGGTTATGACAGTTATTATTTACAAGGATGAAGTTTGAGATATGAACTATAGGCGAGCATATGTCTTCAAAGATATCGTAATCATTACCGAAAATACTTTCCTTTTTATTCAACAAAAACGTCCCGTCCCCCTAGGGAATCTATACAGGGTGATTCCTAAGTTGATACTTCTTTTTTAGCTGTGTATAAAAGGCATTAAAATAAACATTTTCAAATACTTTTTCAAAAAACTCAAAAATTAGGTACTTACATTCATTTATTACACTATGGATTAAAAACGCCTGCCTAACTTGCTCTTTGAATAACATTAAGAAAACTTCTGGGTGTATGATGAGCCCGCAAGGGAAAGCGTTCTGCGTATAATCTCGAAGCAGCAGCCGCACTTTGACGACTCTCGCCGTAAATTAGCACCATATCTACTAGTTCATTGTTTTCAAATTTTGCCATTTTCACGTGTCACCAATTTAAAATTAACTTGCTTCAGAAAAATACACTGCAGCAGATTGCCAAATAACTGATCATGACTAATAAGACAAACAACATAAAGTATAGCCAGGCTACGTTTTGATGACCAGGCCCGCACTTAGATTTTTTACTTCTGTATCTCGCCTATTTTTAAGTTAAAAAAAGGTACCTATTTGAAAATATTGTTTATTTTAATGCCTTCTATACACAGCTAAAAAAGAAGTATCAAGTTAGAAATTACCCTGTATACATATTACTCACAATATTTTTTAATCATCAGAATAATTTTTAAAAGTAAGCGATTATATATTTTTTAGAAAAAAAAGTGGGACGCCATTGATATTTTTTCATGTGGATATTATTTCTGACTAGCCTGGTCAATTCTGCATAAAAATGGTTTCTTGCGTTTTTCTCCTCAGGCACGCCGTTCTTAATTAAAATAAATTAGCTCTACTATTTTTTATTATCATTATTAACATTGATAATGAAAAATTTAGTTTTATAAAAATTGTTGGAAATGACCACCTTCACTTCCGCCTGTCTAATTTAATTTAATTATTTTAATTAAGAACGGTGTGCCTGAGGAGAAAAACGCAAGAGACCATTTTTATGCAGAATTGACCAGGCTAGTCAGAAATAATATCCACATGAAAAAATATCAGTGGCGTCCCACTTTTTTTCTAAAAAATATATAATCGCTTACTTTTAAAAATTATTCTATTGGCGATAACGCTGAAACGGAGATATCGAGCTGCGGTTTTAATATTTGTTCTAGCAAATTTAATCTACTTTTCAATTATGGTATCATAATTATACTGTATGATTTATTTTTTCGGAGTAAAATCAAAAAATGTGTTATTATTACAAATTGAACCCTCTAGCGTTATTTTTGAGAACTATTATGGACAACTAAATACCCCCTTTTATTAAAGTCGGTACGCCAATGAGCATAAGACCAAAATGATGCATAATTGTCCAAGCTTTTCAATGGTGTTATCAAAGATATACCTTAATGTGGAATTTTCGGAGATATCTAAACTTTTAAAATTTACTTTTCAATTACGCCCTCTTGCGGCAAAATGCGGAACTTAAAAATTATTTCCAGGATTTTCTCATGACCACTTTAGTTATATTTTTTTTTCCTGAGTTTCTATGCCCAGTAGTTTCGGAGATACGGCCAAGAGCCATTCTTAGTGGGACACCCGGTACATAGGGATGCCAAAACAATGGGTTCTATGGGGGCACAGGTAGACAATGACGGCCGTTTAATCCTTATTAGGAATCTACGAGAAGCCATAACCCGAAGCTTTCTGTAGAGTCCTAATAAGGACGTAACGGCCGTCTTTGTCTACCTGGCCCCCAGGTAACCCATCGTTTTGGCGTCACTGTGTACTTTAATGCAAAATACAGATGCACCACTTTTCTATTTTATTATTACGGACACTAAACTTCTACTATTCAAGTATAAAAATGTCGGGCGGCCCTAGCCGGTTTAGGTGACAAAAAAAGGTAAAAAGATACTTTTAAAGTTGTGCAACTTTGCCGTCATTCAATCTTTGATGTATCTTCTACCGTTTACAAGATAAGTTAATTTCGGGCACCTTTGGCCTTTTATGGGAGAGAAGGCTCTTTTTTTCAAAAAATCACCTTAAAAATTCTGTTAAGTTGGTCCACCTCAGATTTTCCTGGAAAAATGGCGTTCATCAGCAGTAACTCGGCAAATATACATCCAACAGACCACAAGTCTATTGGCGTGGAATACTAAAACAAAGAGAAAAAAAACTTAATTTGCATTTGTAAATACATATGGAAAAGTTGTTTTATTATCGAATTCATAAAAAATTTTGTTCGTAATGTAATTCTGCGTCCCTTAAATAAAAGAGCGCTTAATAAAATTGAAAAAATTGCAGTGCATATGAGGAATAAACAACTTTTTTAAATTCGAAGAATTCGTCAAATTTTTACTCAAAGAGACCTGATATTTGATATGTTGTAAGAAAAAAGACACAAAGTCCCGGTGTCAAAATTTTACGGTCTGTTTACTTGTGTGACATGTTTCGCCTCAAACTGGCATCATCAGACTTAAACAAGTAAAGACAATTACAAATTGCACGGAAAATTAAAATAAAAACTAATTACCTTATAAACAGTTAAAAAAACTTAAAATTGTTTTTAAAACAAACATACACAAAACAACTTCGAAATGTTATTTACGGACCAAATTTTTAATTACTAGAAAAACGAAATTTTGTTATTGTAATATTAAAATTATAAACCTTATTTACCTCTTTTGCACATAATAATAATTCTGGAGCTCTGTACCACCGCGTTACCACGATGGGTGTGTAAGCCTTTAACGGGGACCCATATTCTCTGGCCAAACCAAAATCTCCAACTTTTAAAATTCCCTTGTGCGATAAAAGTAAGTTTGACGTTTTTAAATCTCTGAAAAATAAATAAAAAAAAATTATTAAAATTTGGCTACATTTTTCAAATTGGTGAATTTTTCTCTACCTTCGATACGTATTAGGGATTGCAATTCCGAAGTAAATAAACAATCACTCGAAAAAGTGTGTTTAAAATGGTAGCCTACCCGGGATTCCAGGATACCGGGATTGCAATCCCTACGTGCGTCCCCGACCTACATCAGTTTACCAGGGAATTACTGCTTTCAATCTTGAATATTACGCGGCGCAGTTTAAGTCTATGACTGCTTTTTAAGTTGACTATGTTTGTTTAGGAATAAGACTAAGAATTTACTTAATAAAATTGCTGGTAATATGAAGAGCGATTTATTTTCGATCGCGAGATTATATTTTTATTCTCCGAGATCGGAAAAGTATGATAAAAGTGGTAGCTATCCTGGATTCTGGGATACCGAGATTGCAATCCCTAATATGTATATCTTCAAATTATTTCATGAACTTGGTGCGGCCTACAACTTTCTGCGGAAGCCGCCATTTATACGAGAAGTTCAAAGCAATATATCTCACAAATCGTTAATGGTATTTACGACCAAAGTGTACAAATTAGCTTCAGGTACACTCTAACAATACACTTTAAATTTTGAACGCTAAAGAATAATGGAACAGTATAAAAATCTGGGAACCTATTCTTGGAGTCGACCTCTGGTTCTATAATTATTTTCACTGGATTACAGCCCTCTAAGAGCTTGCACAGAAGCGAAAATTGTTGTGTTTTATAATAGTTTAAAATGTATTCAAATATCAGGGTGGATATTAAGAAATGTGAAAGTTATCAACATTTTTTTTAACCGATACAAATTGGGACAACTTGTATAAGGTGAAGTGGGGTAAGTGGGGATTAAAAATATAAAAGGTCGCCTTTGAAACCACATAACTTTTTTAAAAATCGAGTAACAGAGATGCGCTTTAGACAGGAAGTACTTAGTGATATTTACAATTACAACAAAATTTGTTTAATTATTTACCCAAGAATTTCATTTAAACAAAAAATTGTCACGAAAATATACCCATAGAACGCACTTGCCCCAGGTACTGGGGTAAGTGGGTTTTTAACTTATAAATCGCGTTTGAGTAATGTTATATTCAACTGGAGCAAATGGGTTTATTGCGACTTCACCAACAACAAGCTTTTTTAGTTAGAGATTTCTTCTTCTATAACTTTTTTTAAAACTACGTAATACCGTTTTTCAGTTTTTATTTACTTTATAGTTTTTGCAGATTACGCACAATCTCACTTTTCAACTTCTTAAAACTTTTCACTTTGAATTTTATTAATATAAAAAATTTAAATGGGAGAAGTGGGAACTAATCCCCACTTACCCCACTAACAAAAAAAGCGGGGCAAGTGGGAACTATGGACCTAAAACTCAAAACATGAAAAATCGAAGTGTTAAAAAAATACAAGAGATAACGTTAGTGATTACAACTTTGAGGATGTAAAAACTTTACACCTAAGTTTTAAATTAGTACAGATAAAATGTTATGCCCTAACTAACACGAATTTTAGATACATTTGACATAAGCTGTGTTACTTTAAAAAATTTTTTTTTAACAATATGTTGGGGTCTATAAAAGTCCAAAAAAACATTTTATTGTAGTGTTAGTTTTAAAAGTATTTTTTTTTAAATTTCTACATAAAATCCACTTGCCCCAGATCCCCACTTACCCCACTTCACCTTACCAAAATAAAAAATATTTTGAAATTATAAAAAAATGGTTTGGTAAAAATTTATGAACAATTAATTTCGATAAAACAAATTATCTTCCTTTTATTTTAAACTTGTAAATAACTAAAAATTGAAAGTTAATCAAGTAAAATATTTTTGACTGTAAATTAAATTGGACTTTTAATAACTTAAAATTATTTTTGGAAAAGCGTAAAAAAAATAAATGACGCAACTTACCGGTGTAATATCCAATTATCATGTAAATGAGCGACAGCTTGCAACAGCTGCTTCAAGAGACATTTTATTTCTCCGGGCATGAAACTTTGCTTTTTGTGCCGCATCGTTTCCATTAATGACTTTAAATCATGTTCCACATAGTCCATAACAATGAAGATTTTATCCATGTTACTTCCCACTACTATTTCTCGAACTGTCACTATGTTGCCATGTTGTCCTAAAATTGTATCGTTATAATAGAAATATAAAGTATGAATCATTAAAAAAAATTTGGTTTAAAAATTTTGGATAGTGGATATAGTCGGATCTGGTCTTATCGTGCGGGTCATACGATTCAAGAAAGACATACTCTCAGTTTTTGTTTTCTTTACTTGCGTGTAATTTTACCCTCTAAATAAAATACGTAAGATAAATGAGACAGACTTATTCCATTTTGACATGAAAAAAAAGGATATATATTTACTTTCCAGCGATTCTAAAAAGCTTATAACAGCACCAGCTACGTTTAATTTTAAATATGCCAGTTTTGTAACTTTGACAGTTTGTGACAAAATGAAACAATTTTCTGGATTTTTGCATCCCCAATCAAAAAAAATGGTACTTAATCTGATATACTATTTCGAAAATGAAAGAAAAAGTGAAAATTCGCCAACCAATATTCATGAAACAGTAGCCAAAGCACTGGGAATTAGTTTAAGGACTGTGCAGAAAATTGTGCATGAAACAAAACATAACATAATACCCAAGAATACTAAAAAGTGTAAACGAAGAAAGCCAAAGACTGAGGATGTAAGCGAAAATATTAAAATTGGAGTTCGAAATGTGATTTACGATTTATACAAATCAAAAACCAACTCTTCCAGTTTTACAAAAAACATTAAAAATTCGGGGTGTTTTGGAAATTGGACTTAAAGCGTTATCAAAATTATTAAAAAAATTTAAGTTTTCGCTATAAAAAAGACTGTAAGCGAAGATTTTTATGTGAGCAGCCACAGATAGTGAGTCAGCGTGTTCAGTTTTTAAAAAAATATACGGACAATTACAAATCGAAATTTAGAAAAGTGGTATTTTTAGACGAAACGTGGATATTTTCGAATGGAAGTGGTTCAAAATCTTGGCAAGATGAGTCTGTAAGAAGTGTTAAATGAAAAAGGGGTGCGGTACGGAACAGCGTTTTATTATTTTGCATGCCGGTTCTGCAACAGGATATGTTGCAGGTGCGAGTTTAATTTTTTCTTCAACATCAAAAAGTGCTGACTATCATGATGATATAAATTGCGAAATGTTTGAAAAATGGTTAAAAGTTCAATTGATGCCAAATTTGGATGCTCCGTCTTTAATTGTATTAGATAATGCATCATATCATTCAAGAATTTTAAATAAACAGCCTACTTCATCTTGGAGGAAAAATAATATTTATGAGTGGCTGGAAAAACACAACCAAAATCCTTTACCAAATATGCTTAAATAGGAACTCCTATCAATAGCAAAGTCTCTTAAAAAACCCAAAATATACGCGGTAGATGAAATACTGCGTGAATATGGTCATGAGGTTCTACGACTGCCACCATATCATTGCCAGTTTAACGCAATAGAATAAATATGGGCTGGTGCAAAGTTTTATTATGAAAAACATGTAGGTGATAGTCTTAAATCCGACCAAGTACAAATAGTTTGGCAAGATTCGTTAGATCATATTACACAAGAGTACTGGAAGAAATCGGTGGAACATACAGAAATATTAATAAGGGATTGGTGGGATCGAGAACAAGTACTAGATGTCGAAGTAGCGCCAATGATAATTGCTCCATTCGAAGACGACTCAGACGACTAGGACTTTTCAGATTTTATAAGTGACGATGAGAGTTTTTAGGCTATAATAATTATAAACGGTGTTTTTCGTTTACATTTTTTAGTATTCTTGGGTAGTATATTATGCTTTTTTTCATGCACATTATTTTGCATAGTCCTTAAACTAATTCCCAGTGTTTTCATTACGGTTTCCTGCATATTGGTTTGCGAATTTCCACTTTTTCTTTCATTATCGAAATAGTTTATCAGACTAAATGCCATTGTATTTTTAGGTTTTAGTAGTAAAATTGTTAAAATAAATTGCACTGTTTATTATTGTCGTTTTTACTTAAAGGGTACAGTAGGTATATAATTAACGATTATATAATTTTTTTGTAACTTTTTCAACTCCCTTGTACATAATTTTTACAAAACTAATAATATTAGGTATATGTGGCTATCTTCGCGATAGCTAAAATAATGAAACTATTTTTCCTTCCTTCGGTATATTTGTAAATAATCTCACAACATTTTGAGAGCCTCTGTGTTGTCTGATTTGACGCATATGATCAGTGACCTCTGGACCCACACGTTAAGACCAGATTTGACTATAGTTTAAGATGTTTAAAATTACCTTTTAACAAAGTATTGATTTCTCTTAACGAAGTGATAGGAAACCCTTCCTTTTCCTTTTCCATTTTTAGTCGTTTTAAGGCAACAATCTCGTCCGTTCTTTTATCTCTAGCGCGGTAAACCACACCATATGTACCTTCGTCTATGCGGTTTAAACATTGGAACTCTTCTACTGATCTACAGCCCTGAAAAGAAACATAAAGTATGTGAAATGTGTTTAGGTGATTGCTATACCAAATTTCAGATTTATAGTTTTGTCATTTACCTGAACTGCAGGGTAATATGGTGGTAACGCCTCATCGATTTTAGGTTTCTTATCGTCCTTTTTCTCTTCTTTATCATCCTTATTTTTAAGCATTTCATCTTCCTCGGGGCTTTTAGACCTAGACCTCGATCTAGACCTAGACCTGGATCTTTCGGAGCTTTTGCTCTGACTACGGCTCCTGAAAAAAAGTATCTAATAATAATAATAAGTTTATTTTTAATATTTATAATATAATAAATGTGTTTATTTATCTTCCTCAATAAACCTCTTCTTTGATCCCCCGAAGACGCGCTTGTTAGGGGCAAATCTTAGTATTTTAAATTTAAAATATATAATATTAAAATATGTTTTTTAAAAATATTTGTTAATATTATGTAAAAGTTAAATTGCAAATAAAAAAAAGTTTAACTATATGTATATAAATATAACCGCAGTTTTTTTTTTGAAGATATAGGATATAAAAATTTTGAAAAATATATTATTCATAAAAATATTTATTAAAACATTTCCAAATTTTTTTTGTTTGTTTGCTTTCAATATCCATGCTTTTATTTCGACTTTATATTTTTTTAATGAAATATATTTTTAAATTTTTATTGGTAAATAATCGTTTAAATGTTTTGTTTGGACTTATTTGTTTTAGGTTTTATGGTTATTTAATTTTTATAAGGTGTATTATGATTATGGTTTTTAAACTGTATAATATTTTTATTTTAAAATATATAAGTATATTAAGATGTTATAAATGTAAAGTTGTCTAATATTCATTTTTTTGTTTCAGAATATAACTTTATTGAAGGATGGCCGTATGAAAGAAGCATGATGGAAGCTCCAAGATCAAAATATTCCGGAGGTAAACTCGCCCCCCGATCGGATCTCCGGGTGGGGGCTGGTCCTGTGGCTTCATCAAGCGAAATTAATGAATTATCCACCATTTCCGACAATTTACTGGGTTCCTCCAATAACACTCAACGAGGAAATGGTGTGGCGCCTGCAGTTGCTAACAGACCCAAAAGTAACAACTTCAAAATTGATTTCTGCAATATTAGAGGGCTTAACACTAACATCAATTCAGTCCATCAGCACTTACAGTCTTCCAAGCCTCATGTGCTTGCACTGACCGAGACAAAAGTCAGAGCGTCAACGAACACCGTCAGCTATTTATATCCTGGATATGATTTTCACTTCCGTTTTAGACGCAACTTTGGGGTCTGTCTGTTCATTCGAGATGATCTTTGCTGCCAACGGGAGGAGATACTGGAACCGAAAGACTTTGATGTAATGTGGTTTAAAATATCTTCACAAAAAATCACTAAGTTTATATGCTGCTTTACCGTCCTCCAAGTGACATGCATTACAGGGCCCTCTTCTCATCACCAGCCAACACAATCGACTTCTTGCAAACCAATCATCCGAATGCCGAAGTTGCTATCTTTGGCGACTTTAACGTCCACAATGTCAACTGGCTTAAATACTCAAACACCAACGATGAGCAAGGCCGCGAGGCCGAATCTTTTGCGATCAGTTCTGGTCTAACTCAACTCGTAGAAGAACCAACGCGGGTTCCAGACCGAGCTGGGGATTTTGCTAGTCTTTTAGATCTCTTTTTAACTTCAAATCCAGACCTATATACGGTCACCGTACAACCACCATTGGGCTCTTCCGATCACAAACTTATTTCAACCCTAAGCGAGCTGCCAATTAGTTCTGAACAACCTCCTAAACCCCGTAAGATTTGGCACTATACATCAGCTAAGTGGGAAGACCTAAAGGACCATTTTCGCAACTTTCCCTGGCTAAGCGTATGCTTTTCTTCGGATGATCCATCTGTCTGTGCAAAGGGGATCTCCGACGTCATTCTAACTAGCATGGAGGCCTTTATTCCTTTCTCTAAAAAGCGTCCTTCCAACGGCAAGCCCTGGTTTAGCAAGAATTGCGAGCGTGCTGTCAGATCTAAAAACCTGGCTTACCGACAGTGGCGTAAAAACCCTACTCCTGAAAATCGCGCCATCTTTGTTACCACCCGAAACCAATGTAAGCAAATGATAGACCAAAGCAAAGAAGCTCATAACGAGAGAATCAAAAACAAACTTCTTGCCAGTCCTAACGGATCAAGTTCCTTTTGGTCAGTCGCTAAGGCCGTCAGCCAAAACTTTACAAAGTCAACTATTCCACCTCTAACACGTTCAGACGGCACAATAGCAACCACAGCCGGGGATAAAGCAAACCTACTTGCTGAACTGTTTTCCTCGCATTCCACTGTAGACTTTCAGGGAAAATCACCACCCAACATTCCCTCAGTTCAATCGCAAATGTCTGAAATCGTGTTCCGTCAGCGTCTTGTTAAACGGATTCTTAAAGGACTCGACGTCAATAAAGCTTCTGGTCCAGACGAAATTCCTATCATTGTTCTCAAGACATGCGCCGATGAACTTACACCAGTATTTTGTAGACTTTTCAACTTATCCTACAAAAAAGGAATATTTCCATCCTGCTGGAAGTCGGCGCGTGTCCAGCCCATTCCAAAGAAAGGTAAAAAGACCCTGCCAAGCAACTACCGACCCGTCGCATTGCTTTCAGTAATTTCAAAAGTAATGGAGAAAGCTATTAACCAACAACTCCTAAAGTATCTGGAAGGGCTTAACATTATCAGCGACCATCAATACGGTTTTCGAAAGTCCAGATCAACAGGTGACCTTCTGGCATATGTCACCCATCTTTGGAGCAACACCATCGAACATCATGGAGAATCCCGGGCTGTTGCACTGGACATCTCTAGGGCTTTTGATCGTGTTTGGCACGATGGGCTTCTAAGTAAATTGCGATCCTACGGTATGCCTAATGGATTTTGTTTATGGTTAACCAGCTTCCTTAAGAACCGTTCTCTGCAAGTGGCGATTGACGGGTTTCTCTCAGACACCTTCACCATCAATGCCGGTGTTCCTCAAGGGTCCATATTGTCGCCTACCCTCTTTTTACTGTATATTAACGACCTTCTAGTGAAAACCCAAAATCCAATTTATAGCTTTGCTGATGACAGCACACTTGTCTCATCTTTTACCTTGACTCCCCAAACATCCGCTGCCGACGCACATCTTCGCAGGCAGCATGAAGTATTGCGCCTCAACAATGACCTGGAAGAAATTTTGGCTTGGGGTGACAGTAACCAAGTCGAATTTAATGCTAAGAAAACACAGGCAGCAGTCTTCTCCAAAAAGGTTAACATTGCAGAACCGGATATAGTCATGGCAGGACACGCAATTCCCCTGACACCGTCTATTAATTTGCTGGGGGTCAATCTGGGAGGTAATATGTCTTGGCATGATCACGTTGCCGCAATTGCCAGGGCAGCTGCACAGAAACTTGGTGTACTTTTCCGCACCAAAAGGTTGTACACACCTCATCAACTTTTGACACTCTACAAAGCCCAGATTCGACCATCATTAGAATATTGCTCTCATGTCTGGAGCTCTGCACCCAAGCACACCCTTCGGCTACTGGATTCCATTCAAAGGAGAGCCGTTCGTCTGATCGGCGACCCCGAGCTGACCAAGACCCTCGATAGTCTGGAGCATCGAAGACAGGTTGTGTGACAGGCTCTCTTTTACAGATATTTCCATGGCAGGTGTTCGACTGACATTGCCGACTTGATTCCACCTAGAGCAATGCAAAACAGAAATACACGGCGAACCGCTGCCGCTCATCCATATGTTGTTCAGCTTAGTACTCCTCGAACTTCATTGTTCAAGAACTCTTTCATCTGGAGAACGTCATCATTATGGAATGAACTTCCTGAGGTCGTGTTTCCCAATGAATACAATCTTCAACGTTTCAAGACCAACGTTAATCGCTTTTTTCGCACTCGCACCGCTCCCAGAGCGCCTTAAAGGATTTTTCCTACAGTGCAGGTGTTTTATCATAAAAAAAAAAAATAAAGATAATCTTTATTAAATATAATTTTTAAAAACCCTTTTCTGTAATATTTCTATTTTTTTAACTAAAGTTCTATTTATTCCTCCCCAACTTAAAATTCCGTAATTTAAATGAGTTTTAACTAATGCATAATATAATATTTCCATATGCTCCATTCAAAATTTTTTTAATGTTTTTAACAATTGGTCGTAAACTTCTTAATTTTTTAATCAAATATTCAATGTGAAAATTCCAATTTAATTTACTGTCAAAGATTATTCCTAAATATTGAATACATAAACTTTAATAGATAATAATATTACATTACCTGCTTCTACTGTGACTCCTACTTCTAGACTTAGTCCTAGATCTTTTATCAGAATACGGACTATCTTCGCCAGAGTAACTCTTACTTCTACTCCTACTCCTACTTTTACTTGGACTCCTAGACTTGCTTCTTGTCCTACTAAGACTACGGCTCCTACTCCTATCACTAAGACTAAGCATATAGTCATTATCACTGATAGTTTTTTCCGATTCGTTATCTGAATGTTCTTGATCTGAAGGGTCAGATATTGTCACGACCTACAACAAAGTTTCAACATCCAAATGTTGCTTTAAGACTAAAACTGAATCAAAGTTCAGCAGTTCTTGGAGTCGCTACTTTGAAACTCTCTTTTTGGGGTAACCTTAGTTTAGACTGAAAATATTTTTTTGTATTTATTTGCTTCATGAGGCTCTGCCACAAAATAGTGCATTACAAATCTTGGATTGCAATTGCAATTTTGCAATAGCGCTATTCTGTAATACAGTCCTTTATAAAAATAATTTTTTTTTAATTTATAAAAAAAAATGTATAATTAATATTTTATATTACTCATTTAAAAAACTTAAGTTAAAGGATAACTAAAATGAATATTTTTTTTATTGATTTTGTTTTACTTATCTCTGGATTTAAACCATTATTTCAACAGAAACTGAGCCGTTTTAAAAGACACATACCGTTTTTCCGTCCATCTGTCTGTCTCTGCGAGTATTAACATCATACCCTGTAGCAATATTATAGATTATCTGCAAGAAGAAATGCCTTATAACTTGCAGTGAACATTCAAAATTTCCGCCGTTTAAAAAATGGCAAACAAAAATCTATTCTTATATGCGGTTGCCTACCTTTACAGTGCCTATTTAACGTTTATTTTGTTTATAATTTTATTAGTATTAAAAGACTTTGAATTATTGGACTCAAGGTCCTGATAGATTTTTGATTTTTCGAAATACAGGCTTATTTTATACAGCATATTATATATATGTTTGGTTAATTCTGAGATATTGACGTCTGAAAAATTACTTGGGTTGCAATTTCATGGGTTGTAGGGTTGAGATAGTACATCTTATTTTCAAAAGTTTAAATTGCTATATAAAACAAGTGAATAATTTTAAGTACAGATTAAAAATAACAGAATATGCTGTGTACGGCGTTTAAAATTTCTAAGTCTTTATCATTTTATCATGTAAGGACAAATTTTTTAAAGTTGATTTAAACAAGGTTTTTAAAAGTGTTTTACCTGGTTATAATTATTATGTTATGATATACAGGGTGGCCCACTCTCAACGCAGGATTTCATAACATCTAAACTACTAAATTTTTTATTATTTTTCAAAAATAGTGTTATAAGAGTTGTACAACCTAAAATTATTTTAAATTATACAGGGTGACCCAACTTTCTTTTTAATGAAACGCCCTATATATTATAATATTTTTTAATTCCCCACAAAATTCTATGTTTATGGTATTGACAGTTTCTTAAGGGCTATAAATATGGACACTAATCCATTGGTAACTTTTGCTGTGTGTGTTTTCTGTCAATCCCATATTATAAAACAATCATTTCTGACAATCCATGATTTAAACTGGATCTTGTGGTTTAAATCGACTTTATAAAATTGGTCTTAAACGTTATAAACATAATATTCAGACGTAAATTTTTAAACAAATATCCGAAATTTACAAAATTATTTTTTCTTTTATATTTTACCTGTGGAGGCTCTTCAACCCTCATTTTTTTTTGGAGACTTTCCTCCTCTTCTTGCTTACGTTTCAAAGCTTTCTCCAAATGTCTCCTTTCACGTTCAGCCTTAGATTGTTCTTTTAGACGAGCCATCTCCCTTTCTACAAAAAAATACAGACACAAGTAAGTACTCCATAACCATAAATTTTTTAATTTGAAGAAGTAGTCCATACATGAAGTGAAGTGGCAATACTCAAAGTCAACCTTCACTAAGATATATTTTATAAGAAAAATTGACTTATTTCTGCATGTTTCGAACGTAGAGACGTTTATCTTCAGGAGACGTATATTTATAGTAAAGGAAATTGTGAGTGACACACCCTCATAGAGCCTTTGAGGAAGTTAAATACTTGAAGAGAATAATGCTTACATCAAAGAAGCGGAGGAAATACCAGGTTCTGAAGATAAATTTGGGAGTTTAAATGGTATATCAAAGTGAAAAATAAGAAACGTTATGTGTGAATGACCTAGAGAAGTAGCTGTAACTTCTCTAGGTCATTCACACATAACGTTTCTTATTTTTCACTTTGATATACCATTTAAACTCCCAAATTTATCTTCAGAACCTGGTATTTCCTCCGCTTCTTTGATGTAAGCATTATTCTCTTCAAGTATTTAACTTCCTCAAAGGCTCTATGAGGGTGTGTCACTCACAATTTCCTTTACTATAAATATACGTCTCCTAAAGATGAACGTCTCTACGTTCGAAACATGTAGAACTAAGTCAATTTTTCTGATAAAATATATCTTAGTGAAGGTTGACTTTGAGTATTATTTCTTCCTACATAATTTTTTTATTTTTTTTTAACATAAAACACAAAGTCACAGTCTAAACAAAATATCCTTGTTTATCTAAAAACTCTAAGGTTACATTATACAAAAATATTTGTTGTCTAGATTTACAGTTAGAAAATCTCCTCGGCGATATACAAAATAACTTTTATTGACATGAAAATTTTCGGCAGCGTAATTTATGAATATTTTTTACGCTGGACTGATGACGATTAGTTATGTTTTTACACTTACTTTTTTTTTTACGGTTCGCCGACTACGTAGGCCATCTTGAACCGGTCATCAACCACAAATGTGATCTACCGACTGGGGAGTGTGAAAAGGCACCTTCATCCTACGAGATATCCGATCTCATCCGGCCTGTCCGGCGTGAATAGGATGGCTAGGTGTCGGTTTTTACACTTACATAATGTATCTAAACACTTCGTTTTAAATAGACTATCTTCCTTTTTTTAAATTTCCTGATGAGTTATTTGCTTAGGCGACTTGTTTTTACAGCAATTTATAATTTGATTTAAATCACGATTAAAATTTAAAAAATCAGTTGATTTAAATCGTCGCAACCCTGGAAAATACTATCAGGTCTCTTTGAGAAATAGACTATATTTTTTCGAATATACATACATACAGGGTGCTAGAAATTCGTGTGCGTATTTTGGGGCTTAAAAATTTGGTGAAAGAAAATTCTAAATATTCCGAATACCTTCGGAGATATCTGAAAAAACCGAAATTACTTTTTATATAATAATGTTTTATTTTTAAATTGAATAATAAACAGTGGTTTACCCCTTAATAAGTTTTTTTTTAACTATGGAAGTTTTATTGGTAATAAGAATAACCATATTTCGTAATGAAGAGCATACTCATTAAAAATATTTAAAAAATTAAAGTAGGTAAAATGAATCTTACTAGGTAGAGTTTTTTTTTGTTAAAGGCCTTACCTGCTTCTAACAATTTCTCTCTTCTTTGCTCTTGCTCCAACTTCTCTTCCTCCGTCAATGCTTTCTCTGTTTCTCTGTCTCTTCTGTGTTGTCTATCTTCAGTTGTTATGTCTAAAATCTCTTTGACGTAACTACCGGCTTCACCTAAAAACGGTTTCAAAATGTAGTTCATTTCATGGATGAACTATGGAATACTCTATTTGTAAAGAAATATTTTCTAGCCAATTAATAACATTTTTCTCTGTATAATAGACAAAAATAGACAGGCCTATTGTAATCAGATGTCACCAATTCATATGGAAAATTCCTTTAGAAGTTAATTAATCAAATGCGTAGAAAATGATGGTTCTGCCAGAAGCCAAATAACTTTTTGATAGTTCTTATTGTCTATGTATAACACAAATTTTTTATCCTAACAATTATTTTCTTGAGCATCACTTTTTTAAGTTTTATCACACATTGTATAAAACAGCTTATATTTTTTAGTAATAAGATTAGTTCCTTTAGAAACTGAAGTTTTTTTAAAGAATATTCTCTTTCCAGACATGCTTTTGAGGTTTTTAAGTTTTTGTCGCACCCTGTATAATATAACTTAAACTTATTAACGACAATATTATTGTTAAGGCAAGCAAAACTTTTTATGAAGAATACATTTTTGCGCTCAAATTGAAAATAAAAAAGTTTCCCACATGTTAACTAAATCTGGGCAAAAATTGTATAGTTAACATGATTCAAAATGATGTAGCTAAAATTTATAACCACCATCAAAACTTACCCTCTAAAGGATCTTCATTACCATCTCGTAGCTCCCTGTGCCTTCTCTCCTTTCTGCTGGCTTTTCCATGTTTATGCACTTCGTCGCCCTTGCGTTTCTCAATCAACCTAGAAAAAATGAAAATAATTTTTTTGTGGCATATTGACTTTTTTTAAATAATTTATTGGAAAATCAAATTTACACAATGGGTAGGTACAACTAAAAAATTTAAAAAAAATTGAAACAATAGTGGCTAGAGAATTTAATCTGACATTAAATATCTATTATTTTCCAAAAAAAAATTGTATTTATAGGGCTAAAAACGAATGTTTGGTAAATAATTGCTAATATGTCACAAAAAATATTTTCATTTTTGTTTCAATATACAAACCTTAGTTCTGAAGTAAGTCTAAAAACAAAGTTAGATAGGAAGAAGAAAAATTAGACATAGATATTTTAAAGTATTTAAAATAAATAAGTAAAGTCTAGTCCAAGAGAGGTTTTTTACTTAAATTCTTAATTATGTTTTTTACACGCTCAATGATATGTGTAACCATGTTAGTAGCTAAATTCATCATTTAGCACAGAACCTGCATAGTTATATTTGGCGATAATAAAAATTTTGCTGAGCTGCAGTAGTAAAGTATATTTATTGTAGGCTTGTCAGCTTTCAAATAATAATAAATGAGTTTTATTATGCTAAATATTGACCCAAAATTTTAGTGTTTATTCAGTCAACAAGAATAAAAGCGCTAGATTTCAGTATGCTTGCACTTGTTTAGTAATTCCTTATAACTAAATAAAAATATATGGATAACTATCTTGTTTAAAAATTATTTTCTATAAAAATACTATAAACTACAGCATACCTTTCTCTAAGATCTGCCAATGCTTTGGTGGCTCTATCTCTTTTCTGTTCCTCAAATTTTTCCCTCCTATGCTTTTCATGTGCGTCCTTACTATGACTTCGTCTAGCCTGAAATTTTTTTCTATTTCATGTTTTATCTTAGTGCGAAACTTATCATAGATACTCCTATATTTAGTCTAGAATTCATGACAAAATATTTCCACACTCACAAAACAACTGTCATTCATATATAAAAAGTCATTATTTTGACATTGATTTTCGTTGTCAAATGTGGTGTAACCTAAAACCTCAACTAAATAATTGTTATTAAAATACTGAAATATCTGTAGGCCTCATTGCCAGTAATATTTGTTACTGTCTTGAGGTCATTTATAAATAAATAAATTTAAAAAAATGGAAAGTCATTTTAACAATAGTGTTAAAATAGGTCGATAATTAATCATATGTATTATCTACACACATTCACACACACCCTACCTACCCTAAATTGTAATATAAATAAATAATGGTTTTAAAAAGAATTGTTAAAATGAAATGAATTTATATAAATGCAAGTTTTCTGTATGTTAAAAAAAATACTTACATCCTTAGGCTTTTCTTCATGTTTTCTTTCATGTCTAGCTCTTGCTTCCTCTGCTTTCCTTTCACGAAAAGCCCTCTCATTTAGGTACTGTTGTTCTGTATAACCCATCTGTTCATATGACTGCTGCTTTTCTCTGTAGTAACGGTCTCTTTCACGCTGATAATGTTCTTTATCTTTTGGAGCTCTTGTACCTTTTTCCCTAGAATAAAAGATTACTCTTCTGTGAGGACGTATGCATTTTGGCATTTTACATAAATAAAACTTATACCAAGATCAGTTCTTAACAATACGGTTTGGAACAATTATGTCAAAATGGTGGATTTGACAGTTCAATGTTCCAATGTTCCTATGGGCACTACTAACAATTATTGAAGGTCACATGATTATTATTGAACTATTCTGACCTCGCAAACATTATTTATATACTTTAGCTTCAGCAGTTAGTACTTAAAAATTATAGGACAAAAATTTCATAGGGTGTTTACTACTTAATTTTAGTCAATAAAAACTTACCCAAGTATCAGCTGTAAAAACGAATACTAACCTAAGATGTTTATCTCTGTGAGCATGTCTATCATCTCTCCGTTTATCAGTCCGATCAGATCTTTTATGTGACCTCTCCTGCTCGCGCTTCTTGGCTCTGTGCTCTACAGCTTTAGCTTGAGGTGGTTTTATATCCAGTGAATCATCCATATCGCCTATATCTTCTTCCTCACTAAAAATAATAGGGTAGAGATAAACTGCTTACACATACAAGAAATAAACTCACCTTTGATAATCCATTGGTTCAGGTTTTTCCTGGGACGTGTTTACGGGACTTTGGCGCAATTCCCCATCCTCACTTTGATCATCTCCTGATCCAGTTCCCGACATAACGTATTGATTTTGAGGAATTCCGAAAAATCCCACCTAAGCGTTAGCTTGTCGTAAACAAGGAATTTGTGAGGTTAGAAAAAGTGACAGTTGGCAATTGCAAGTCAACGAATCTTTAAAATGATCGTTTTGTTCAAGTTCAGTGGCGTCCTTTTTCCTTGTGTATAATTAGAAAAGGATGAAATATGTTTTAAAACAAGGTAAAAAAAACTTTTGTTGTTATGGTGTAAAAACCACATTCGTAAAAGCACAGAACTCGAACCGAAAAAGGTTTTAACTGCCTGGGCTGATATTATTTATATTTAACTGCAACCAACAATATACATGTATTTTAAGTTGCATACCTTTATTAATTATTTTTATTGCCATCTATACGCAATGCTATAAACCAATTAGTTTGCGTTATCGAAAAAAGAGGGCAAGACCTCCTCTATCTCACCTCTTGTTGCCTAGAATAGAAAAAATGACAGATTTGCTCTGATCTGCAACGGCCAACGGATCAACATCAACGGATGTCCCGCAATAATTTTTTATCGAACGAAAATCAAAACGTTTTTGTGAAATGCAGGGGCTGTTTAACGGAAGATTCAAATATGAATTCGTTATTTATAAAGTTCGAAAAAGACTTAACTCTAGCCGAAATTATAGAGGAATCAATAGGTTATTTGGTAAGTCCTGTTTTTTCATTTTATAAGGAAATAATACAATGTTTGTTTTTAAGTTCACTAACACCGAGAAAAAGCGCTTTTCGCAGCATCTTTGTAAAGAATGCACGAGAATATTAGTTGAATATAAAAGGTTTAAGAATACTTTTCAAGAGGCTACAGAATATTTTAAAAATCTTGACCATTTCATACCAAATACTAACCAAAATATCAAAGATATCAACTGCAAGGAAGTTGATCATGACTATCAAGATACTGAAGATGTCCTATCAGCATCTGAAAGTAAAAATGATAATTCAGATCTGTCTGATTTTGTAGAAATTGATCTTAAAGATCAAACTTCACAATCACGCCAGAAAGCAGCTATAAAGATACAGTGTGAATTGTGTAAGAAGAATTACAAATCAAAATTACAACTTCAGAGACATAAAAGAATAGTACATCGGAAAAAGAAAAGTAAGAGTAAGAAACAATCCAAAAGAAGTAATACTTTGCATTCGAAAAATTATCCTGCAGATATAAAAATGAACACATGTTTAAAAAACATTCCTTGTGATTTTAGTTCAAAAACACTTTGCAAAATATGTAAACAAGAATTTCCAGATGAAGAATTTGACTGTCATTTTGAATCTCACAAAACCCATGTTTGTAATACTTGTGGCCGTAGATTTATAAGAAAAACAGATCTAAATGATCACCAGGAGACACATTTAGATGTCTGTAAATATGTGTGTCAGCATTGTGGCAAATCATTTAAAGTTAGAACAGCTTTAAATAAGGTAATTTAGAATTTTAACTAAATTAGGTACCATAAATATTTGTAAGGTTTCTGTTGAGGTTTTTAAAAATAAGATTTTTTTTTTCAGCACAAAAGAATTCATACTAACCCAAGAGAAGAAATATGTGAAGCTTGTGGCCAAAGATTTAATACTCGAGATACCCTAAAAACCCATTATAAGTTAAAACACATCAAATCAAAGGACTTCCAGTGTAATCTTTGTGGTTTGGCATTTACCCTAAAATCTACCCTGGAAAAGCATATAGAAAGACATAATCCTAATAGGCAAAGAATATACTCGTGTAATTTATGTAATGTATCATACATAAATAAGTATAATTTAAGTAGACATCATACTATCAAGCATACAGCATTTACAAATCGACCTACATGTGACGTGTGTGGAAAAGGATATATAAAAAAAATAGATTTGGTAAAGCATGTGAAAAGGCATCATGGTCAAGAAATGCAATCTAAAGAAACTTGCTGAAATTCCAAAATTGGTATTGGTAAATACCATTGAGGTAGAATGTCCCATAATAAAGTGATGGTGTGTAAAAAATGGCTGCTTATGCTTTATGCTGTAATACTAAGATTGTTAGCGTAAGTAAATACCTAAATTTTATTTTACAAGAAATTGGTATTTATTAAATCCTTTTGTCCATTTGCTAGTTTTTGAGTTTCCTCATAAAATATAAACCAACAGTAAACAGGTATTGGGGTTGCCGATAGGTGGTTTCCACTAAACGAAATTGCCAATTTATCCTTTGTGCTGTGGCGTTGTTATGTACCAAACGCCTAATTCTAGCAAAGAAGAAATTTGGAAGCGTCTGTAATGTAAAGTTATGGATGTTTATCTTTATGGTTTTTTTCAGATTTAACACTTCTGAATTAAGAAATGGAATTAAATTTATCAATAAAGTGTAGGGGATGTCTTGCAGAAGAGCCTGAAATGCACAATATATTCCATATGTTGAGTGACGATCTTACTTTGGCAAATATTTTATCAGATACCACTTCCATTCAGGTAAGCGTCAAACAGCTGGTTCTGCTTTTCGGCGGGTATTTTTAAATTTTTGTTGTAGATCGAGGAAAACGAAGAAATTTCACCCTATTTATGCATAAAATGTACTGAAACAGTAATTAATTTTTATAACTTCAAAGTAGAGTTTGCTAAGAGTAGAGAATACTTTCAGAACCTCTCAAAGATTAAAGAGGAATTTCTTAATGCTGATAGTAACAGTGGTGTTTTTCCGGAGCATATAATTCTAGTGGATGACAGTGTAAACTTAGAAGAAATTAATAAAGAACTTCAAAGAATAAAATGTGAAAACCCTGTAGAGAGTGAAAATCAAAATGCTTTTGTGCCTCCTGTAGCCCCTTTACGCATACATACCATAGTTGGAAAATCTGCAAAAAAGATGCATGTTTCTGATAATACCATTACAGAGACACATAAACAAGTAATGCAACCTGAAGTTGGAGTATTTACAGTACAAAATGAGTTGGTACAAATTATTGAATCGGTTGCATTTTTTTGCAAAAGTTGCAATAAAGAGTATCTGTCAAGAGATGAATTTTTAGAGCACATGAATTTAGTACATGGCAAAGTACAGGTTGTTGCGAGTAAATTTACAAGGAGGACATGGGTTAAGGTGCCTTTAGGTAAAGTATTTTATTTTTTTCCTAGTTTTTTCCAATACCAAAATTGAATGTATTGTAGGTATATATAATAGATAACTGGCTGCATGTGTGTGTCATAGGCCTTTTTCTCAGAAATCATTTGACATAGAGATCTGAAATTGAGTTTAGTTATGCAGTTACTTTTTACCTAAACATAGACTAAAAGTTTAAAAAACTCTTCAAACATTTTCCTGCTATATAGAGGATGACATTTTTTAATTTTCCATTGGCCGTGTTGTGTGCATCCTTATATATTTTTAAAAGCTTTTCTTTTTAGGTCAAATTAAAGAGGAACATGACGATGTAGATTTTGAAGATACCATAGACAACAAAAAACATGAAAAAATACTCTGTAAAGTGTGTAAGATTCATGTTCCAAGAACGAAATATGAGGGACATTATGATAAACACAAAGTGTTTGTTTGTACTTGCGGAGCTAAGTTTGTAAAGAAGACAAACTTGGTTACTCATGAAATGGGAGTGCATTCAGATAAAAGGCCATTTGCATGCAAGTATTGTGATAAGACTTTCAAGACTCAATATGACCTAAATTCGGTAAGTGGTAAATAAAGTTTTTATAATATGTATAAATAGAAATATTATGGCTATTCATGTTAATTTCTTATTTTCCATTAAAATTACAAACGATGCTCCAATATTATTTTCAAAATCTCCACTAACGCCGCGCCCCTTAATTTCCGTGAAATTCGTTTATACTTTGAATTTCAATATTTAAAGAACGACGGATCAGTGCAAAAATGTGGCAACCGTTTTTGGAGACGAACTCTTCTTTGATCGATTTCAGACACAAGATATTGTATTATTTTATGCAATAAAAGACGGCGCGCTCCGAAGTCACGTCGGTTCTTACGTAGCGAATGAATCGTAGTGTGCCTATCTATTCGGCTTTCTTTAAATGTTCAAATTCAAAGGTTTATATAATATTTTGTATATAACAAAAGACATTTTATTGCCATCGCCAAACACAGGTACAATATGCGCGATGCGGTGGAAATGCACTATTTCTTTATGATGACTCATCTACATTTGCTCATAAAGATATTTCTTTCTGAGATTAAAACCCTTATATTTTGACTTTGACTACTTCCATTATAAAAAAAAACAAAACAGGTTGAGTCCATAGTGTAAATGAGTTATTTGTTAGGTTTTTTAGTTCGTATGTTTAAATTATGTATTTTTTTAGCATCTTAAACACCACACTCATCCTCGATTGGAAATCTGCCACATCTGCGGCCAAAGATTCGACACGAAAACTGTCATGAACACTCACATTAACCTGAAACATTTTCCCACTAGGAATTTTCAATGTAATTTTTGCGGTTTAAAATTTCCTTTAAAGGGAACGTTGATGAAGCATATCAGACGACGTCATACCGATAGAGAACGAGCATTTAGTTGTTCCATGTGTAATATGTCGTATTATGAGAAGGGTGCTTTAAATAGGTAGGTTATGAGTAGATCTCCAACAATCTTGTATTCTTACAGGGTCAACTTGACAATTTATATTTATTTTATTACAAGATTTACAAATTTTAGTGAACACAAAATAATCATTAATTATTTGTACAGATAAATTTTAAATATGTTTTGAAAACCAAAAACGAAAAATACAAAAGGTGAAGTGGGCTAAGTGGGGATTAAAAATATGAAAGGTCGCCTTTGAAACCACATAACTTTTAAAAATCGAGTTCCAGAGATGCGCTTTAGACAGGAAGTATTTAGTGATATTTACAATTACAACAAAATTTGTTTAATTATTTACCCAATAATTTCATTTAAACAAAAAATTGTTACGAAAATATACCCATAGAACGCACTTGCCCCAGGTACTGGGGCAAGTGGGTTTTTAACTCATAAATCGCGTTTGAGTAATGTTACATTCAACTGGAGCAAATGGGTTAATCTATTGCGACTTCACCAACAATAGGCTTTTTTCAGATTTAAAGAATTCGTAAAAATAAAGAAGTTTATATGTTAGAGATTTCTTCTTCTATAACTTTTTTTAAAACTACATAATACGGTTTTTAAGTTTTTATTTATTTTAATAGTATAGTATAGTATAGTGTCGATCGATCGGTCGAAGAGAACAGTCGCTCCCAGAACAAAAGTATACAGTAACAAAGAGAAGGGGTAGCCAAGTGCTACACCCAGCTCCAAAATGTTAAAAGCAAAAACAAAAATGAACATCAAATCAGAAGACTACAAAGAACAAAAATACAAAGAATACAAAGAAAAAGTCATAGCACAAAAAAGGATTATCCACGAACAAGGTGAAAAACTAGAACTCCTTAAAAAACAAATAGAAATCCTCATGACAGAAAAAGCCATACTCAACAACAACTACACAACGGCAACCGACATAGCCAATGAAGCACACATAGAGCTTGAAGAGAGGAAAAAAGAAATCAGAGAAATGGAAGAAAAAAGCAAAATTCAGCAGAAAATAATAGAAGATGACGAAAACATGGAAGTAACAGACACAAATCCAGACTTCCCTCACATAACAAAAAAGAGGAAACCAAATAATCCAGACAGTCCAGTAAACACCAATGATGAAAACAAAAAAGAAAAACAAACAAAAATCCACAAAAATCCAAACGTCGTTCCTATAGTGCTACATACCACCGCCAGATGGAGCGACATATCAAAAGCATTCAAAGAACAAAAATTAGAAATAACCGACATAAAATCCACAAAAACAGGAATTTCGTTCCTGCCGAAAAACGCTGAAGAGCACAAGCAAATAGGAAAATACCTCAAGGACATTAAAGTAGAGTACCACACGTACCTGCTACCTGAACAAAGGCTAATCAACGTAATAATCAGAGGCATTGACATTAACATCCCAATCGAAGAAGTAAAAGAAGAGCTCATAGCCAGGGGATTCCACCCGAAAGAAATTTATCAAATCAAAATTGGTAAATACCGAAAGCCATGCCCACTAATTAAAGTGTTGCTACCAACAACGGACAAGGAAATCTACAATATAACTGACCTGCTACAATTACAAGTACAGATAGAGTCCCAAAAACAAAGAAAAAGACACATAAACCAATGCCACCGCTGCCAGCAGTACGGCCACTCGCAGACCTGCTGCAGTGTGGATCCGAGGTGCCACAAGTGCGCTGGGCCGCACCACTACACACTGTGCGAAAAAAGCATAGACCTACCACCAAAATGCACAAATTGCCAGGGAGCACATCCAGCCAACTACTCCGGTTGCCCAAAAAACCCAAATATAAACAAAACACCCAGAACAGTCAATAACCAAACATCATACGCCAACGTAGCCAAAAACACAAACAACAACGAAGAAAGAAAAAATCTCACAAACAGCACAGCAGAAAAAATCTCACAAAATAACTCACTGACAGCCCTCCTGTTGATGGATACAGAAGAGATGGACAGAAAACTCACACATCTAGCAAACGCCATAGAAAACAATCCAACACTGATGAAATTCATCAACTTCAACAGTGCATAAACAATAAAACAAAAATAAGAAAAACCAACCAAAAACATCAAGACAAGAAAAGAAAACAGAGAAAAAACCAGCCGACCCTGCCTCGCAAAAACAGAGCAAAACAACAGCTCAAAAACCACCAGCCAGACAAAAGAACAGACAAAAGAAAAATAACAAAAAACAAGAGTCAAAAAGAAAATCCCATTCTGCCAGGCTCACTATCCTGGTTCATTCCCACAACACAGTGTAAGAGTGCCTGAAGGCACTAGCACAAATAAACCAACAACACAGAGAGTATTTATTTTATAGTTTTTGCAGATTACACACAATCTCACTTTTCAACTTATTAAAACTTTTCACTTTTAATTTTATTAATATAAAAAATGTAAATTGGACAAGTGGGAACTAATCCCCACTTACCCCACTAACAAAAAAAGCGGTGCAAGTGGGAACTATGGACCTAAAACTGAGAACCTGAAAAATTGAAGTGTTAATAAAATACAAAAGATAACGTTAGTGATAACAACTTTGAGGATGTAAAAACTTTGAACCTAAGTTTTAAATTGTACAGATAAAAAAAATTTGTCGTAACTTGTAACTATAGATGAAGTTTAGATACATTTGACATAAGCTGTGTTACTTAAAAAAAAAATATTAAAATTTTTTTAACAATATTTAGGGGTCTACATATAATATACAGGGTGTGTCAGTAAGGTGTCTGTCTTAGATAGCACCTAAACTATCAAAGATAGGGAAAAAAGTGTAATACAAAAGTTAAAGGGTTTTTTAGGATACATAATCTAAAAATATTTTCTAATCTACAGGGTGGTCCTAAAAAGTGGTACTGAATAATAAAAAAGAAAACTAAATGGGACACCCAGTATTATTTTCTAGAATATGATTCAATGGAATAAGGACTTTGCAACCCTATTAAAATTTTTAAAGTGAAATGCAACGTTGCCAAGTAATTAATTTTTTTCCGAAATTTTAGTAATTTTAAGGATATCGTTAAAAAATCATAGCAACCTGTGGATTAACCCTAGGCAAATATAGTTTACGTTGAAAGTACTTTAAGGTACGATATATTGATTTATAATAATGTTTTTAAATCTCTTATACAGAGCGTTCATTACAAGTTGGACAACTCGATAGTTTTAAAAATGCTTTATTTCAATTTTTTTAAATAGGACCCCCCTAATTTTTTTAGGCAACAGAATTTATCTTTCGAAAACCGTACTTTTTTGTTAAACATGTCATATATCTAAATATCATAGTTTTTGAAATATTTTAGGATTTGTCTTAAATTAGGGTAAAAAAGGAAAGTTATAATTAAACAAGTTAGTCATGATTGCTTTGGAACAAAAAATAAATAATTTTCTTTGTCATAGCTGTCATTGCAAAATTATTTTGCCAACATTTTGTGCTTTATTACTGTTTAAATTTTAGTTTCCTGATCTTACTTTATTCATAACTCATATTTTTCTATTTCGATAAAGTTAGTACGGGAAACTAAACTTTAAACAGTAATAAAGCACAAAATGTTGGCGAAATAATTTTGCAATAACAGCTGTGACAAAGAAAATTATTTATTTTTTGTTCCAAAGCAATCTTGACTAACTTGTTTAATTAGAACTTTCCTAGACACCTTACTGACACACCCTGTATAAGGTGAAGTGGGGATGGGGATAGTTTATAAATATATTTGCTAAGCTTTAATACTGCAGGATACAGGGTGTTATCAAATTGACGCACAATATTTAAATGAGTGACTTCCTGGGTATCCTAGAGAAACACTCCATATTTTATTTTTTTAAATGACCTAAAAATTTGGGAAACTCTTAAAAAAATTTAATTTTTCAAATTGGCCACCATTCATTTCTTCGACTCCTTGAAGAATTTATTTCCCCGCAAACCACTAGAGATGTTAAGTAAGGGTCTTTGTGCATTTTATTTCAGACATATTGCCTCAAAACATTCAGATGAAACAGTGGAATCAAAATGTGAATATTGCGGGAAAAGCTTTACTACCAAAGGAAATCTATATAAACATGTGAGGAGAGTACACAAAAACGTGACAATGTGATAGTGGGGAAAGCAATAAGGTATGAAACTAATGGCAATAAAATATATTTTTTGTGAGTGGGTTATCGGTAATGTATTTTAAATGGACAGGATACCGATTTTTACTTTTCGAAATTAGGCGGAAATGGAGAAAACCTAACTATGAAATTTACTAAAAGACAAATCGTCTATCGTCACGTTCGTCGAAGGGGGGGGGGGGGGGGGGGCAAGAGTACAAACAGTCCGCAGTTATGTTATGGAGGTGCTTTACATCAGCCCTAAGAAAGGAGTTTATTTAGCGCATTATTTGAATTTATTTTGCGGATGTGGCGTACTTTATTCAGGTGGCGGAAACAGTAGATAATTTATTAAAGAAAGATGGCTACCGAAAAATGATAAATAGAAAAGTTCCAGAGTTTCCAAAAATCATTTACAAATGTTTGTAAACGTTCGTTAACATATTTTTGGTTTTACTTTAAGAAATAATCGACCGTTTCCATACATAAAAGCGAGAGTTATTAAAAAGGGCTAATTTTGGCTTAAGGATAATTAAACAAATAAAACTATTAAAATTACTATCAAGAAAAGTTTATTCCTTATTTTTTTATTATTTCGTGTGTGTTAGTTCAGTGTTGTTTTTTATTCTACGTCCAGCCGCAGTTCGTTGAATTGGAATATTTTTTCCTCTGTGATCAGCTGTTGTAAAAAAAGTTAAATAAAAACATTTTAAATATTTTTTAGTATTAGCACTTACTTAAAAATTTTGGTAATATAGTAATATTTGAATTTAAATGTTTTTATAATGTCGGCATCCCCTAATCTAAGCCCTAGAGAAAAAAATATTAACAAACTTACAAGAATAGTGAACTACAATAATTATAGGTATTTATGATACATGGAAATTACTCACCATGACCAAAAGTGACCATTGCCGAAGAAAATGCTGCCGCTGTGAAGGTTTCTGGTCTGTGCCTTACTGAAGCCTTCTGAAAGTTATACATAACTGATACACGAAATCGACCTGGTCAGGGATATACCTAAATTACGAATAAAATTTAAAAAAAAAGAGACTTTAAACATCAAAAAAACTAATGCCCGTTATATCCATCTCCTGGTAACTTTACCAGCCATTCTATCAAAACAACTGTCTCAACAATGGTTTTTTTGGAAATCACCTTGCTGGTAAAGTTATCAGGAGATGAATATACTGGGCCCAATAAAACTTTGAATTTCAGAACTGATTAGGATAAAGTAAAGTTTACTGGAACTTATTACCAAAAAAAAAATTTTCCCATCGATAAAGACCAACAAATAATGTAAATAATTAGGGAAAATAAAATTAGTTAGAAAACCCGAAAGAAAAAGAAATATGATATTGACGTGTTTATATTGTAGTGTTTTCTATGGTCGACCATCTGTATTGATTTTTGATGAGGCTAACAGGCGGCATAAGTTGAGAAGTTCTTTGTAAGATGTCGCTAGAAATATTATATTCCTGTAAAATAAAAATAAAATCTTTGTTTTGTGTAATACATTTAATTATCGATAAAAATTGTCAAAACTAACTGTCCCGGTACTAACTGTAACGATATCAGAAGTATAATAATCTGCTATACTCTCCCCAGAAATCCTCCAATCCAGGTATTTAGAATGTATGTTTAAATGACGTATTTTTCATGGTCAAAAGAATGCGCCGTTTTTACTAAAATTATTAATTTACTAAAAAAGCGAACCAAGAAGGGTAAAAATAGATCACAACTACCGGAAGATTCTGAGAGTAAGAGTTTAAAATTTTCCTATACGACGTGACATTATCGTTGCTAAGGTTGGGTTCTTGTATCTTTCTATATCAAATACATACGTAGAAATGGAAATATTGTTGTTGCTACATCACCGAGCAAAACGAGAAAAGGGTAAATTTTAGAACTCATTTACAGTTTTCTGTGTTAGTAAACACAAATGTTTTGAAAATGTTTTTGAAAATTGATTTTAATTTGGAAATAAGGTACAGAAACTTTTTTATCATTGAAAGATATAAACCGATTTAATATTTTGCGTCTTAAAAAAAAAGTACATAATTGAAAATTTTCGTGATTAGCTTTAAATTTGCAAAATTTTATCTAATTATTAACCCGTCTTAGAAAAATCGGACTATTTAATTTTATTTCGTTGAAACTTTTTTTAAAAATTTGTTTCGCTTTTTGAAAATTTTATTTAAATTTTTGAAACCATTCAAAATATTTTTGACATTTTTTAAAAATTTCCTTTAACTTTAAAAATGTCGAAACAATTCAAATTATTTTTGATTTTTGAAAATTTTATTTAGTTTAAAAATTTTGAAACCATGCAAAATATTTTTGACTTTTGAAAATTATAATTAATTTAAAAATTTAAATTCATTTTATATTTTAAAATAAAATATTTTATCCTTTGTAAAATAATTAAAAATTATTTAGTGATTTTGAATTTTTTATTTATTTTCATAAATATTTTAAAATATTTATTTTTTTATTGTTATTACGTATATAGCGTGCCAGATACAATTTGCTTGGTTTTTCGGCCAAAAAGAATAGCGCTATCGAATCCACTTAAGCCTTAGTAAAAAAATCTTAAGACCCTTGTAAAAAACGAGCTAATTAAAGAAAGGGACACTGATTAAACTTTTGAGGAAAAAAGACAAATCGAAGCTGCCCGACCACACATTCGTGTCTTTGCGGTGCGACTCAGTCAAAGTGTCCTCGGTGTCACTTTCGCGCCTCTCGCAGATTTGTATGCGGTGATCTGACAAATCGGCCGTTTTGTTTTGCAGAACTCGTCGATTTCTTTCGGATAAGAGTGGCAGGACGTGAGTTATAACGCCGACCAGGATATCGAAGGGTGGCACTTTTTCGGGGTATTTTAAGAGTCCATTAACGTTGAAAAAGAAAAACGCCCGGGATTATCTATGTTTATGGGTCATCCTCAGCTGATATATTTTGGCCCACAGGAATAGTTTTATTCTTAAAGGTCTCTCATAGCTTTTGGGTGAGCAACACATTTATTATGTTAACTCAGAAACGACTCAGACTAATGCGTTTATTTTAAGATATGTTTCTTTATTGAGAGATACTGAAGCAGTGGCGTAACCAGAAAATATGCTCGGGGGGGGGGGGGGGGGCACAATGGGCGTAAGCAGGACATTTTTTTTCTGGAGAGAGGAACAGTCGGGACTACATGTTTTTATGATATTGTACCTGTATTGTGTATTTTTTTAAAATATTCTTAGCTGGCTCTTTATTAAAATTTTTTTTTATATTTGTGAAAAATATGAATATTGGTGTCAATCCAACATTTTAACATAAGACGTATGTATGACTCTGACCAGCGATTTTCGGGCTCGGTTTTTCATGATTAAAAATAAAGTAAATATCGCTCACCACGCCAAAATTGATGATTTTTCAGAAATCATGTATTTTAGGAGCGTACATCTAAGAGCAGTGCAAATGCTTAGGTTTTGAAATACCTACTCCTTTTTAAGTGCCGTTTTGTATATTCATAATAAAGCATTTTCGTTTCTTCCCTCACTTTTTTTAAAAATTATAAATTATCACACTTCTTCAATTTAAAATGTTTCAATTAAAATTTTTACTTTACCTAAAAAATATTTAAAGTTTACGTTGGTCTGATCAATGATCTGAACATTGAAGCGGGCGCATTTATTTATTTTATATTCCTTTATTTTTAGTTGTAATTGTGGTTGTGAAATTAAAAATGTATTATTTTTATACCAATGGGTGAAACACCCGCATTTCTAAGGAACGAGCTGCCACTGGCATTAGGTATTATCTATCTCATAACTTTTAAATAAGGAAACTATGAATAAAACTGAAGACCTTTTTATATATTTTATAATCGTCCATAAATCGTTCCTCTTCTAGCCGAAAAAAATTGTTATACGTATTTTTTAGGCGTAAATCAAATCATCTTAACAATCTTCCGCCCGAAATTTAGTCATAACACTCCTTGCCCAGAAGGCCATCCATCTGGCAGCGGGGGGCCATCTTGGCCGCCGCATAAATTTCCGGCCCGCTGGGACGTCCGAGCCCCATTCGTCGATTGTTATTCCGCGTTCACTTGTTCTGTCAATCATTTGCTCCACGGCCTACCTTTATTCGTGACTTTTACTAATGTGCTTGCATTCATATGTTTTAAGAACAGCACAAAATGGCGGTGAAGAGGAATTGTTCGTTTTTCATGTGAGATGGAGAGTTAAATTCCAAAATACCTGAAAAGTTTATCAAGTTAAAAGGTATTTGTGACAGTATTAGAAAGAAAATAGCTGAATTACTAGCGTATTTTTTTTATAAAGAAAATCTGAATCGTAACACAGAATGATCAGCAAACTGAGGAATAACAATAGGTATGTTTGTAGGAGATCAGCCTAATATTAGAAATATTAAGGTGTAATTTTGGTTGGCAGCGCTAGAAGACGTGCGTTACCCAGCGTTGTGACGTTAGGCAGATTCTCAAGCGATTGCGGAAAAATCATACTGGTGACATTTTGCAAACCAACAAAATCCCTCTAAACGCTATTTCAAACGTGATTTTCTCGGAATGCACACAAACAATTTTGTGAAAACCTGTTTTATATTCAGCGGCCATTATAATTATTTACAGCGAATCGAAAATCCGGTTGCAGGTATTAGCCAGTGCGAAGATTTTACGGCCTGAATAATGAATTAGCGGGATTTTGTTGGCTTGCAAAATGTCACCACTGTTAACCTACCTACCTTATACTTACTCACCAGATTTTACCATCCATCGAAATCACGCTAAACGGTATTTCAAACGCAAATTTCTCGAAAACTACACGAACAATTTGGTAAAAAATTGTTTCATATTTAACTGTAGGTAAATATTCTTTCTAGCGAACCAAAATGCAGGTTTCAGGGGTTATTAAATGTCGAGTTATTACGGTTTGAAAATTGGAATAACGGGATTTTGTTGGTTGGCAAAAACTAGCTATATACAGGGTGTATCATAGTTAATGCCTACACATTAAAACTGCAGATTTCTTCGATACAAATATTTTGATTTGGCCAAATTTAGATTAAGTACTTCAAAAGTTGATGATAATAGCCGAGATACAAGGTGTCCAAGGGGATTTTTTTTTGAGTTTCCTAATTATCTTTTTTATTAACTAATATTTTCACATACAATTTTGTGATTGAGCGTTATTCGATGCGAGGAAAATGAATTTGTTAAGAATTGTGATGTGGAGGGCGCTCTTTGTGGCACTCTCGGTGTACAGAACTTTTTGCACCTCAGTGTAATTATGTTTTATAAAAATATGGAGTTTACGCGAAAAAGTTGCACTTTGTAAATGGCGCTGCGAGTAACAGTTTTCGAGATTTTTGCATTTTCAATTTCTAATGCATAAATAAATATACTGAACTGTCAAAACTGTGGTAAAGTCATACGAGTCTACAGTGGTAAAGAAGTGGCCATTAAAGAAAGGAGGGCTAAAACCAGACCACATTTATATACATACAATATATTGCTAATACCATAATTCAATGATGACACCACTGTAAGCAGATGATCAGGGGCCGTTGAGTTTGCGCAGATCGGAAATTTGCTTCTTGATGTAAACATTTGACAGGGCCGACTTTCAAAATATTTTTACAAGCTTTTATTTAAATTCACCCATTTAGTTCGGGTGTGTACAGTTAATGGTCAATAAAACTAAGTAACCAATATTTTACATATACCTGAAATACCTTATTCCTGGTATTGAACCGCGATTCGTGCAAAAAAGGATTATGCACTTTTTTCTACCCATCTTGAGACACAAGTCGCTAACAATAACAAAATGTCTGGTAAAGTTTTATACCTAAATTCGCACCCAAAACTTAAAAATAATATCCACAATCACACACGGAACATCCGAACGAATACAACGTAAAAAAGATGAAAACGACTATAACTTACAAACACAAAAAAAAAAATGTCTAAAGTAAAGTTTTATAAATATTAACACCCAAAACTTGGAAATTATAACCACACACGAATGAACGAAATAAAAGATGGCGACAAATAAGAATACAACGGCAAGCCGGTTCTGTTCAAGAGACCTTGGGTTCTGTTAGAAATCGTGTGGGTTGCTTAATTTTTTCCCTACTGCGCAAGCGCCACGGCCCCCAACTCAATTTATTTTGAATCGCACGATGGGTGTATTCTTGCTTCGTGCGGCTGCTTCTATTGGCAATATAGTGTATGTATATATGTGGTCTACAGTAGTAAAGAAGTGGCCATTAAAGAAAGGAGGGCTACAACCAGACCAGAGACGGAGATAAAAATTGCAAGTAAAATAACCAGCACAATACAGACAAATATATGAATCAACTGAATTCTAGAAAAAACGATGAATTTCATGATCACGTCCTATTGCTTATCACTCTCCCGAAACATCTTGCGATGTTTATAAAACGAAGAGGGGCTATCTTACTTTTTCGATTAATCACGGCGAGATTGCATCTCCTAAAAACGAAAATAACCGTTGTATAAAGACCGGGTACGGGTCTCTTTGCTGCCGCGTTTTCAAAAGGGAATAAATCCACACATTTTATGTGACGCGGTTCGAGGAATGTTAATAATTTAGTATAATAATATTCCACGTCAGATTATTAATATAGCATTTCTAAAGATTTAACATTATTTATTTCTTTGACATTAATCACACGTCCTGAGCGGTTATTTATTGTCTTGAAGGATCTTTCCTGCCATGAGGCCTTGTTTACTTCTGCAGCTCATTTGACAGTTTATTAATTTTATTTATTGCACGGCGCATTTAACTGAAAAGATCAGCTGAGAGAAGTAATCTTAAAAATTTTATTTACGGTTCTACCATCAAGGGTGACGTTCAGAACTAAATATGAACTAAATCTGACGTCAGGGTTAGTGCAACTTTGGGTAATACAGTTACTTAAGATGTCAAGTTAGTATTTATCGGCTAAACTACGTCATATAGACGTCACTGAGTTTCTTTCGGATTGAGGTCACAAATAGTCATTGACTCTTACGTCGTTTAAACGTAATAATCTGACCTTAATAGCCAAGGTATTATCTATGATGCTAAAAGTAGTCACACAGATGTCGCACTATGACTCATTTCTGGAGGTCCTTGAAGGACTACATTTGTCGTCGTCCGGACGTAAAAATATTACTAAGAGTATACAGAAAGTAATTTTTTTCACTTGAAGTAATAATAAGTTGAAAGTGTTTTCAATTACCTATGCACGTTTTAATTATACCTATTTTAACTAAATCTGTCTATACGTCATTTGTGTTGGACTAATTCTTCCCTAAAGCGTGCTTTAAACCCTTTTAGGTAACTACGTGACTCCGCCATATTTTGACGGGAGCCAATTTTAAGGTTTCGTTTTTCACAAGATAATTTCGGGAAACATAAAACCAAATACTGGAAACTGCCCTTATTTGATCTATAATAATCTACTTTACGTATTCTAAGTATTAAGATGCTAATTTAATTTATGTAAGTTTTCTCCTTTATCGAAGATATTTTTTTATATTTCTATTATTATTTCTTTTTTTTATCAATTGAGGAGCGCTTAGTTTTTAAGGCTCTATATGGCCCAATTTTAACAATAAAGTGCCTTGCGTTTCAATTCTACGCGGCCGAGACATTCTAACATAAGTTTATTCTAGTAAGAGTAAGCTCTTAAAGCAGCCATTACTTATATTTTATGAAAGAACCCACAAAATATCAGTTGTTCATATTTGTTAGTGATCTTACCCGTGCAGAAGTTAAATAAAGATATTTTTAAAACTTCCCGACATTTTAGGTGCAGGATAAGTTACTTATAATGTGCAGAAGTCATATACTGACTTCCTTACAACCCTTATTTTGTTCACCAAAATGGTGTAAATTCGAGTATTCTCGACGTCAGATCGACGTAAGTTCCAACGTCAGGTTGAAAAATATAACATCGGTGCGACGTAAAATTGTCAGTTGGGTTTTGGCCTCCCACCCCCCCCCCCCCCCCCCCAATTAAAATTCTGGTTACACCAGCGTACAACAGGCATAAATTTAATACCTGCACAAGGAAAAATTGTACCAATTCCCTTAAATGCTATTTTGTTCGACCATAATTCTTCGACAAAATAAAAAAACAAAAATTTTATCCACCCTGGCAGCCATGCCTCGGCCCGTAGAATTTTCTTTTCTATTAAACATAAATTAAAAGACGCGTCAGCTATCCAGCAGCTTTAGATTAAAGTTTGACAAAGCCCGTGCCCGGAAAGTGAGGCCTTATCTGTGCCTCTGCTGTCTATCGAGGCCGTAAAGCGCCTGAGTTATTGTTTCTGCGTGTCATGGACTTGATATACGGGCCATCAAAATGGGGCTCGAGCGGCCCCCCCGAATGATATATGCTTCATTAAATGGGGCAATTCGCGCGGGCCGCTGTTTTCGCCACCGCCACAGCACACGACGCTTTGTGGCCCCGAAATTATGTTGAATTATTTAGTTTGGAGAGGGCGGAATGGTTTATTTTTGCTTACTTTCACATTATTCGCTTTAGGAGTTTTTATAGCTTTTATTATTAATTATCAGAAGTGGGAACAGGTCAAAAATATACCAAGAATAAAAATACTTTCGTTTATCTGATGTAATATCGCATGTCTGTGAAATAATTGGCTTTTTGATCAATTTAGTGTGAGTTTGAACTTGGAACAACTGATAAATTGCTTGAAGTTTAAAGCCTGCTAAGGTTAACATAAAAATAATAACAGTAAGGTACAATACCACATAAAAAAAACATCTTTCCTTAATAGTTTTAGTTAAGAGCCTTTCAAAAAGTATCGGGGGTTAGTTTCTTTTTTGTAATAGCATGGATACTGTTGAATATTGAATAATGACACGAAAATTGGTACATGCCTAAAGGCCTTTTTACATTGGGTGCAATTGCAAGAAAAAATTGCCTGAAAGCATGCGCATTGTCGACATTTTAAACAGCTGATGCAGGTTTTAAATGGGAAAACGTGGATCAGTTGATTAAAACGTCGTCGAAGCGCATGCTTCCAGGCCATTTTTCTTGCAATTGCACCTAATGTAAAAATATCCAGTGGCGTCGCATAAAGGTACACATCCTATATTTCTTATTTCTAATTTAATTTTAAATGTAATTTTTTGAAAATCTATAGTTTGTTTTAAAAAAGATACTCTTGTTTTAATCGATTGGAAGCACTGTTTTCGAGTGAAATTTATTTTAAATATAATATATTTTTCAAAAGGAAGGATAATCCATGTGGATGAGTTTAGATAATTCCAAACGTTCCCTTAACAATATAGCAAGGTTTAAAATATAATAAAAAAAAGTTCCTATACACAATGTTTCGAGTATCATGTTGCAAAATATAATTTTTTTAAACAGAACTTTTGGAATAATTTAAACTCATATATAGATTATCCTTCCTTTTGAAAAATATGTTATTTTTAATGTAAATTTTACTCGAAAACGGTGCTTCCTATCGAAATAAAACAAGAGTAAGTACAGGGTGAGAACGATTTCATTTCATTTTTCCTTTATCTTAAGAAGTAGACAAAAATTCAAAATACAAAAGTTGTAGAGATCACTGAGGTGCACATTTTAAAATTATGCTGGAGTATACGGGGTGGCCCAAAAAAACGTGGCGAATATAACTTAGGTTTTTTTAAATAGAACACCCTATATTATTATATTATATTTTTGTCTAATTCCTTACTAAATTACAATTACAATTACAAATTTATTTTGTATAAAATGTTGTCTAAATTTAATAGTTTCTGAGATATTGACGTTTAAAATATGGCCTTTTCAGACTTTGACAGGCTGTAACATTGGAACGGTTCATCTTAGAGAAACGTGGTTTTCAACTCCCTGTCTTAATTTTTTATTATCTATCTAAAAGTTGCAACTTCCTGTTTAACATGTTAAACCGTTAAAACAGATAAATCGGAAGTTCGTTTCTTTGGATAAAGAATAACAAACTAAGATACATTTACAAAATAAGCGTAGAATTTTGTGGGGAATCAGAAAATAATACAATATATAGGGTGTTCCATTTAAAAAAAACCTAAATTATATTAGCCCCGTTTTTTTGGCCACCCCGTATACTTCAGCATAATTTTTTTAAATGTGCACCTTAATGGTCTCTACAACTTTTGTATTCCGAATTTTAATCTAATTCTTAATAAGATAAAGGCGAAAAAGAACTTTATCGTTGACTCACCCTATACCGGGTGTTGCATCGTCAAGCGGGACATAGGAAATCCCATGTAATTTTAAATGGGGTCAATTATTGGCTTCCCTAATTATTTTAGAGAAAAATTCTATTTATGTTTATTAAAGAGCACTAAAACCCACATTCAAAAGAATAACTTTAGATATTTTTGATGAGCCCGTTTACGGGTTATCGCCGATTTCTTTTTAACTATTTCTCCTTTTTATGGCCCCGTATTTGCGAACACCAGTCAAGGTAAAAGATGATGTCAAATAAAGTTGTCATTTTGAAATGTGTGCTTTATTGTTATAAAAACTCGTACATCGAAAATATTAAAGGTGTATTTATGAGCACAAATTAATCTGAATAAAACTAAAATAAAGTATCCAATTACAAGGTTAATTATGACATTTTACAGGTTTCAATATTTTACTAATTAATAGGTAGGTACTATTAAATTGTTAGAACTTTAGGATTTAAGAAGATGTTCAAATATTCCTCCATTGACTGCTAGACAATAACCGAGGCGATCATAAAATTCTCTTCTTACATTCGCTAGTTGGTAAACTGAAATTCTATTGCATTCGGCAGAAATAGCATTTTTTAACTCGTCTAGATTTGGGTATTTTTTTATCTTTGTATATCCTGTGTTTTAAATGGCCCTAAAAAAAGAAATCATTAGGCGATAAATCAGGAGACCTGTCTGGCCAATTTACTGTATGATTTAAGCCAATAACATTTCCATTAAAAGCACGGTTTAAATATTCCCGGACAGCCAGGGTACTATGTGCCCGGCAGCCATCCATTTGGTACCAAACTTCCTGATTTTCCCTGGCGGCATCATGTAAAGTAGGTAAAATATGATCTTCAAGTAGTTTCAAAAAATATTCTGCATTTAAATTTCGTGTAAGAAATAATGGCCCGATAATATTTTCTCCGAAAATCCCAGCCCAAACATTAACTTTTTGTGGATATTGCGTCCTTGTTTCGACAAACCTGTGTTGGTTTTCTTTGCTCCAATATCGATAATTTTGAACATTGGGTTCATTGTTTAAGGTAAATGTGCATTCGTCAGTGAAACAAATGTTTTAAAAAAATTCCCTATCCATGTTTGCTCTTTTAATCATACCAAAACAAAACTCCTGTCGTCGTATTCCGTCCCTATCTCTTAGCTCTTGGTGCTTTTCATATTTGTATGAATAATATTTATGTCGTTTCAAAGTTCGTAACGCTGTGGTGTGATTTAATTCTATGTCATCCTCAAGTTTCCTTGTGCTGATCTTCCCATCATTTTCTTCCACGCACAATAAAACTTGCAAATCCCTATCATTTCTTGCATCTCTTCTTTGTTCCTGCCTTTCTTCACATCTGCAGTTATTTATTACAGTGCCTTTTGTCTCAAATTTCTTGATAGTCCTTTCGACTGTAGATTTTGCAGGTATCGGTCGGTCTATTCGGATACAGAGCAGCAAACATGTCTGACACATTTTGAAAACTATTTCCTTGATAATACCATTTAATCATCAATATTTTTTCTTCAGAAGTGTAATTCATGGCTAATATTTTCGATGTACGAGTTTTTATAACAATAAAGCACACATTTCAAAATGACAACTTTATTTGACAGTCATCTTTTACCTTGACTGGTGCCCGCAAATACGGGGCCATAAAAAGGAGAAATCGGCGATAACCCATAAACGGGCTCATCAAAAATATCTAAAGTTATTCTTTTGAATGTGGGTTTTAGTGCTCTTTAATAAACCTAAATAGAAATTTTCCCTCAAATAATTAGGGAAGCCAATAATTGACCCCATTTAAAATTACATGGGATTTCCTATGTCCCGCTCGACGATGCAACACCCGGTATACCTTTTTTAAAAACCAACTCTATATTTCCAAAAAATTGCATTTAAAATTAAAAAATCCTAGAAATAAAAAATATAGTATAATTAATATAATTAAGCCCCACTTTGTGCGACGCCACTGGAAGACATATTTTAACTTTAAATCCACTGTAATTTACAACCTGTTGGTTGTAAGGTTGATTTTCATGTTATTATCTTAAATGGTTTCCATGTTGTTACAAAAAAAAACTTGCCCCCCGACCCTTTTTGAGGGGCTCGAGCCCTCTAAAGAAGCATTTCTCGGGGTATGTTTATGGGATTTGTCATATTTTTGGGTGTAATTTACGCGCTAAAAATATTGCACGGGACACCCTGTATATCCCCTTTATCAATATAGTGTTTTTCCATCAAGGTTTTTAGAATATTTAGTCGCAGTCCATTTCATTTCGGACTTGATAAAAACCCGTCGAATCGAACTTCCACAATAATCCGTTCGGTTGTTATATTCGCATCGTATCGTCCCGATAGCCCTGATTTATCTCCGACTGTAAATTTAATTACCCGTCAGCTGAAAATTATGGGCGCGCCCCTGCACGGAGTCGGCTAATCAAAAAAATCAATCAGCATTGATGAGAAACCGAGAACGAAACGAACAAACGAAGTAGGCCGGTATTTATGGCGAGTGATTGCGGGTTGCGATGATTTAGGGGCAACGGACGCCATCTTGAGATTGGTTGATGGATGGCCGACTGGCACGCCACCTGACGGGCTTGCGAGATTTATCGCTTTCATTTTGTTTTAAATGGAGAAAGAAACATTCAATCTTCTTAATGAGCTAGTAATACTAAGGAATCATAAATAATAATTCTTACAAGGGTATGATTGAAAATACCTGATTGACACAATGTGTAAGTAACACACAAAAATGGTATTATCTTTTTAACCTACCATTCCTAGAATACTATAATATTTACCAATTGAACTGCCCAAATAATCCTTTGTAATTTCAAGTATTTTAACGTTTCCAGCAACTCGTTTTGCGATTTGAGGAGGTGGAGTAAATGAGCAAAAAGTGAAAATTTGATTTTTACCACGTAGATGACGTAGGTCAACGCCTGCTGTGTCACATTCTTAAGTAAACAAACCTATGTCAGCTTCTTCACTTCTTGTGATGTCATGATTTGACAAACAAAACTAACCTAAAATTATTTAATTTAATACTGGTCGATGGCATGGAGGTCTCCACTGTCCGTTAGGCTCCCCTCAAGACGTACTTCATGGGGACCCGTCAAAGTGCCGAAAATAAAGGTTAGGAATGGACTTTTTCACTATAATCGAATTTATATACCTATATATATTTTTATAACATCCTAAACTAAAACCTATTCAATATCTATATGTATATCTCAATAATAACATTCTTAGAGTGTCACAAATCTTTTCTAGAAATAATTAAAAACACGACGCGAAAGCAGGAAGTTTAAAAACATAAGATAAGAAGAGATGTATTGCCAATCGTGCAACCAATATTATTATTTCGATAACTGAAATAGAAAAAGACAGTTAAGAAACTGGAAATCAAACTCGAGATCTCAATCAGGTAGGAGTGCGTCGTTTGCCGAGAGATCGGCTGCTGCCATTGCTTGGAATTGTTGTGACGTCGGTAAGTTGTTTCGCGTGTTTTTATTAAAGAGTGTTTTTATTTATTAATTAGTATCTCAGTAAATAATCGAAGAATTTAAAAACTGAAACCGTAGAAAGTTTTGTTTTCTGGGTCTATACGATAGGGCCAAAATCAATAATTTCCAGAAAAATCATTCTATGATGAGAACATATTATAATTGGCTGTCAAACAACATGATATGGCAGATATGTTGGAACATATAAATTGTCAAAAAACTTTACCTGTAAAGAAACTATCAATATTTTTAAAATTTTCAATAACATTTCTTATTGTCTGGCAGGCTAGAGAAGTGTTAAGATTGCCACCAGCTAGTAGAGGTCATATTATTTACAATAAGTAAATCTTCAATATACTATTGATGGGCAATTAAAACAAATATATCTTACCACAAGCTTTAATTACTTAAAATTATTAATATTTTAAAAATGTTCTTGAAATAACTCTTCCTCCTCTCCACTGTGAAACGGTACCAAAGCTCCCGATTCTTCTACATCATATCGACCAATCAAATTCCATGCATCCGGTGCGATTTCGACGTTTCCAGCGTCATCTTTCGGTATAATAAACATAGGTAACATTTGATCCAACGTTCGGTCCTTGTTTCCCACTTCTGATGATTGTATTAATTGAGCCACTACAGGATCTTTGTTTGTTTTGAGTTTGAGAATGCCGTCGCTTGGATCAGTTTTTGGGATAATTCTAAAAATGCATTGTCTATCTAGTAATAGTATGAACATTATAACAGTAATAAGCCACATCGCATGCATAATGTCGGTACTAAAATTCGCCTATGATGGCCATTTAAATAGAAAAATAATATAATAATCAGAGATGGGCAGTAATTGCCTCGAAAGCGCTTCGAGCACAGTGCTTGCAAGCACTTTTAAAATACAGTGCTCGGTAATTGGTAATTGAAGCCCATTTTTAAAAGTAGTTGGTAATTTATTGTGCTTGAATTTCGCATTTCAAGCAATTTAAAGTAGTAAGCACTCAAAATTACTTTCCTCGGTAATTGGTAGTTACAAGCACTTTTAATTTCCAAAGTGGTTGATGTGGGCAATTACTTTTCCAAAGGGCTTGTGGCTCGAAGCATTTTTTTCGAGTGCTTTGCCTAGCTCTGGTAATAGTTACTTAATTTTAAATTTATTAGGTCACATCTTGATTAAAAGAAAATTAATGTTGTCACGTCGACGTCGCATCAAAAAATGATATAAGTGACTCGTTCTCTTTACATCACTAATGTAATAATGCATCTGGTTACGCAATTTAAATAATTTCGTAGGTACCATACTTTCTATACTCACTTATCACACTGATCAGTTTGATTCAAGCTTTCCATGTCAATTAGATATGTCCTATCCTCCTGAGCTTCATATATTCCCGCCACATACGAGGTGGCATCGTTGGTGTTACCGAACATTTCATTATGGTGAAGCAGAAGATGATTCTTGAACTCTTTTGCCAAATTGGTCTGGAAAAAAGGTTTTTCCGGGCAGAATTTGCACGCGTAGATACATTTTCCTGGATGTTTGGTGGTTGAGAGAACATGCCTACGGAGGTTTTCCTAAAGAAATCGTACCAAATAAACTAAATTGAAAACCCGAACCTGTTAGTAACATCTCTAGATCTAGAGTATTTGATGATACATAAACAAATATACATACCAAATTATTACATTTGTATTCACAATGTGGACAGCTGTACGGTTTAGCTCCTGTATGTAGTCGCACATGCCTCTTCAGATGGGCAGCAGTTCTCGATGTGAAGTTGCATATACTACAGTGGTACTTTTTAGTAGCCTCATGAATAGTTAAATGCCTACGGGACAAAACAAGAGCTGAATTAAATAAACACAGGTACCCAACTACCTAATCTATCTAATTATTTCTTGGTTTTGTTCCTCCAAAACATGGATACCTAATTTAGAATAATCGTACAAAAGGTTTTTGGAAACGCAAACACTGAATGAAGGAATAGAAGAGAAAAGAATATTGTCAGTTAGTGCCGTTGAAACGAAATCGGCCTCTACGCTCTTTTTCGCCCTCTTTGATGTGCCAATCTTATTTAATTATTCCCAATAATTCTTTCGTAGACTTTTTATTTTCTTCTTTACAGCCTCCTTCGTGTTCTTCGAATATATTGGGTTGGTTGGATTCCGCATTCCTTAGGAGAGTTCGTATTGGTCGATGACGTGGCGAAGGGCATCTTGTTTCTCCTCACGGAAACCGGATGAGCCAACAGTATCTTTATCGTTCGGAAGGTCGAAGTTGTTGGTAATGACATCGGTCATTGTCGCCACGCCTCTGGCACGGCAGTTATTTAAAGTGTGCATTTAAGCTCGGAAATACCTAATATGTCACAGGTGAGAATAAAATTGGCAATGTTCGTGACCTGACGAACTGGGGCCGAAACACTTTACAAGTAGTATCCCTCCATTTCATCCGCTCCTCAGCGCGTCCCGATTGATCCTGTATCTAAGGTCATTGATCTGAGTGTAAGATCTTGTTTGTTTGTGGCGTTCGTTCTTTACATTTTTTTTGCATCATTAAGTGTATACAAGTGGTTTGGAACACATCACGTAAAACTGTCCATGCACCTAATTGAATATCCAGTATGGATACCTACTTAGATGTTTAGACACATCATGACATCTTTCAATTACATACATTTCCCCGGCACTGTATAATTTCTCTTTCATGCAGGTCATGCAGGCAATCCCTAACGAGCACAATTTACCCATAAAAACGTAAATTCCGATAAAGCCTAAACTCTATCCGTAGTATCCGTTCACGAACGTGACAATAAAGTCCGCTCTTGACGCAAAGACAAGACCGGGCACCGATCTCGTCTTTGATAACCGCCTAATTACACGACCGAGACTCACCGAACGTCAATTAATTCGGCCGTATCCGCCCGAACAAGTGTTGCCTGCCTAATTTATGCTCTGAGACCGAACTATATGTGTAGTTCTTAAAAGATTTATATGGAAATGCGTGCTGGCGATATGCGATTGCCGGGATCTTGTATCAGGAAGAGACTGCTTTAAATACGTATTGGATTTATGTACCAAATTACAACCACCCTTAAAATCCCTGTTAATGTACCGACGCGTAGGAAATTTGATGTACTATTTACCTCTTTAATTGTTTTTTCGTTTTTCCTTTATAGTCGCACAAATCACAGCTATAGTTTTTCTCGGCACCGTGTATTTTAAAGTGCTCTTGAAGTTCGCTCATTTTTCTTGCAGTATAGAAACAACCAATTTCCGGACACCTGCATACTTTTCCGCTGTGAGTGAGCATGTGCTGCTGTAGAGTAAATCTGAAACACATATAAAGTGTAATTTAATTAGAAAATATTGATTTAGATGGTATGTGGGTCCAATTATCGATAAATTGATGGGCTAAATGTATATACAGGGCCCCCATTTTCAACGTTATCTTATATAAGGTTTGAATAAAAACATTACCCCGGCTAAAAATGTGGTCGCACTGATCAAACACACAGGTTTAAAAACCTAAAACCTTGTTTTATTATTAACATAAAGTTTTATAATCAATATCGTGTAAAATTGGCACAACCGTCATTGGCGATTGTAACATTCCTCAATCTACAAACCGTTACGATGGTATCCCAACAATAGGTCATCAATCGCACAGGTCCGTCCTCCATCCCACACCTGCAGCCCTGCGATGGGCGCGCCATCTCGCGAAGAGCGATGCCAATCTCGGCGGCATCGGGCGGATTTTTAAGTCGCTCTTGCGAAAATGCGATTTATTGCCCCGTTGTGAGCCGTAGGGGCTTTAGAGCCCGATTCATAAGTCGGAAGAATGAAGTTCGTCTTGTCTAGGGTTCAAAAATATCTTCTATTTATATGTTGTCTTTATATTTTTGTTCTTGTCCCTCTTCCTAATTACCTCAGTCTTAAACGCGAGCAATGCTAGATATTGCAGGATGGCTTGAAGCAGAGGTAGTCGTCTTTATCGCGTTTTGCCTTTTTTCGCTCACAAAGCATATACGTACTACAAACAGTCTTTCTCTGTATTTGAAATTTTAGACTCATCACAATCATTATCATCCCTAGTAATCAACGATCTTACTTCGTCTATAACCTGTTCTGTATCATAAGATTCAAAAATAATTTTTTCCCTGTGTTCAATGCATTTCCGCAATTCTTTTTTGCCCACTTGGCTAAGCGCCTCCTCCCATAACTTTATAACGCTAGGCTCACCGATATTTTTACAGGAATGTTGGTCATAATAATTTTTGCTAATACCCCATACCAATTCAATAGCGTTGTAATTGCAATGGTAGAGCAGTAATATCAAAACTTAATGTCTATATTTGAGGGCTAATTCGTCAACAACACTGCTCTTTACACTTGCTTAAAAGATTACTTTTAAAAAATAAATTTTCATGGTTTATGGCTTTCTTTGACAACTACTTTACTGTTTTAGAAAATTTTATTGTTAACCGATAATAAATTTCTTGCGTGACTGTTTACTTGCATTTTCTAGAAATAATCTCATCAACTGCTTTAATTCCTCTACACCAGGGATTCCCAAAATTATTTTGTCTACTGCCCACTATGAGAATAAATTATTTTTTAGCGCCCCCATTTTTTCACCTACTTAAAAACCACTATAACTTTAAATTAAATTAATTAATTATTGTAAGCTATATTAGCGGAGATTAAACATTCATTCTAAACGAGACTTTTACTATAACCAGCAAGAGTTAACTTGAGACCTGAGCGCAGTATGTAGTACACAACGGCGCTCAGGTCTCAAGTTAACTCTTACGGGTTACGCTTGCCAATGAGAATGATTATTGAAACGCAACTTTATAATAGTCAGACAGAGTATCTTTTATTCAAAATAAAACAAACATAATCGATTCTTATATAAAAATTAATGTGAAGGATGAGTCTGATGCTGTTTAATAAGTTTGTTGATATCAGGTTCCAATTTACTCAAGAACAGCCGCATTGATACAGGAATGCACAAATCGGGTTACTTAACAAAAACTTGTTAAAACATGATTGCCTGCGGTCTATTATCTACGAAAATTACCTATCTAGGAATAATAATAACTATTAAAATGCGAAGTGTTGCCTTTTTATTTGTTTGTTTGTATCTACTTTCATTTCGAAACGGAGCGACCGATTGACATGATTTTTATTTTATTTATTCAATAAAACAGAGAAATATCGAACCGAGTTTGAACAATCTCTTAATTAATATAAAGATATCAACTAATAGTAGTTGAAGTTCACAAGTTGTAGTCGAAAGTCGAGAGCTCAGTCGGTGTCTAAGAGTCCTCCTAGCTAGATGAAATTACAAATCGCCCCCCCAAGCCTCTACACAACGCCCTCATTTTTTTTCTGGGTCTCTTACCGCCCCCCTTTAGCCCTGCAGCGCCCACAAGGGGGCGTTATCGCCCACTTTGGGAAATACTGCTCTACACTATATTTTTCCAGATTACAACAGTATGTTTTACTAAAAATCATGCCGTAAATTCCTTTTCTGGGTTCTAGAATATAGTTCCCGACGAATATACAATTTATGGCACAGACCGGAGGGGTTCAGCTCGTAAATCGTACAAGGAAAGATCTTCGGACGATGATGAAGGTGATGAATGATGGTGTATGGAGGAGTGAGTTAACAACGAATTGGGTTTAATGCAACGTACTGATGGTGTAACGGTATATTGTAACCAATGCGTTTCCTTGGGATCGTCGGTCGATGCGAATATAATGGTTATTTACATTACTAGATGCGAAAGTTAATTTTTTGGTGTGAGGAGGTTTTTGAATTGCCGAGGCGAAGCCGAGGTGATTTAATACCTTCGACCACCAAAAAAGGCTTTCGCATCGTGTAGTGTATTAAATTTTTCTACTACTGTTCTCTGATCAATATATTATTAAGTAATAAACTTTGATTTTAAATGATGAAATTAAAATGATAAAATAAGTTTTTTCTCCACCTGTAAAATAATTCAAGACAACTAGTTATTTGAGTATTGTCAGTCTGTCAGTTCGAATAAAATAAGGATTTTCCACCTGTAAAATAATCCATTTTTTTTGTCCTGGCACCGAAAGTAATACTTTTCCTACGACCACCTATGAAAATGAGAAAAAAAGCACGGTTAACTTGGCTCGAAAGCGCCGAATATCACACGCGTGTTGAAAGAAAATATTTCAACTCTAGAGTGGAAATACAAGGCACACTATTTAATTTAAGCATATGATGCCAATTTGACAAACCACACCTATTTATTAAAAATAACAAATTTTAGAAAGCAGTTTAGTTTATTTATCACGTATTTGTCGAGGGATTCAGAATTAGAGTGTGAAAATACGCCATCTGAAATTAGAAAAAAGTTAAGAATATATTGGAAAATCTATTACCAGTCAAAACAAGCCCCGCTGAAGAAAATGTCATATATTAAACTTAAGCAGGAAATGTTTATGGGTCGCCATAGCGTAGACACTAGAGCCATGACTTACGGATCGAAAGATCACAGGTTAAAATTCCATCAGGAGCACTTGACTTTTTTTTTATGAAAACATTAAATAATTTATAGAATTATTTTGAATTGAAATCTTCCTTGTTGGGTGACTTTTTTAAATTTATTTTTAATGCATTTTTCCTTGATTAAATAAAAAAAATCATCCAAGAAGGAAGATTTCAATTCAAAATAATTTTATAATTTATTTAATGTTTTTATAAAAAAAAGTCAAGTACTCCTGATGGAATTTGAACCTGTGACCTTTCGATCTATTAAATTGGCATGTTTAAATTAAATAGTGTGCCTTGTATTTCCACTCTAGAGTTGAAATATTTTTTTCACAAATCAAAGGTTTTTTTTAATAATTCTTTGTGGTCGTAGGAAAAATAGTGTACATGACTCGTGTGAAAGTGAATATTCTAAAACTCGGGGAATTTCCGCACTCGGCTGACGCCTTGTGCTAAATATCTCCTCGTTTGAAAAGTATCACTTTCATCACTTGTTATGTAATATACTATTACATAGCTAGCGACGCTACTTTACATAGCTAGCAACGTATAATATTTAGGTAACTCAAATGTTTACTTTCATTATCTGTCGTGTTGCTAGGGCCCGAAAGTTAATTTATTTATACAGTAGTAGAAAAAGTAAAATAAATACAAAGGTATAATTATTTGTTCGACAGATCAAGGACATACACACACGTATTGTTAAAAAAGGTTCATTTAGTTTAACATAAAATTGTTCAAAGTTTGAACTTTTTTGTACTTGAGCCTATTTTTCCAATAGACTCTAAATAATTATTTTATGAAGAGTTTTTATTTCGGTTTAAATTCATTTAACTTTAAAAGAAATGTATCAAAAACTCAGAAGGGCGCTAAACCCGCCCTTAGCATATCAAAATAGGCAACCAAAGCAACATCAGACCGGTGGGCGCAACAACACCCATCCCGATGGAACAGGATACTTGGTCAAACCCAAGCAAGGGCCATAATTGGGAAACCCTCCAAAAAGCTATCAACTGGAATCTTGCTTCTAACGCGCATCCAGCTAAAACAAGTGGTTGGCCTACTAACAGGCCACTGCCACTTAAGAAAACACCTACGTCGAATTTACAATGGTCCCATTGAATGCAGATTTTGCGGCGAAGAGGACGAAACCGCCTCACATATCATATAACTGCGAAGCACTGACCCGAAGAAGATTCAAAATCTTCGGAGGATTCCAATGTGGGGATAACCTCCCGCATGACAAACTTGGTAGGAATTTACTAGACATTACTGGAATTTACTAACAGGCCTAGGGTCCTCTATAACCAAAAATAGGCCATGCTTCGAGCAGGCATTTTCTCTCCACAAAATGTTGGCTATTTAGTCTGTAGTTTTTAATAAATTAAATCAAACTGGTATATAACATATCTTTTGTAGGTAAACAGTAATAAAAATACAGTAGAAATAACTTTGTTACATTCTATGTAATCTATGGTGTATCTTATATCAAAGGAACAGCGTATAAGACGTGAATCATAAACATATCTTCCACAAAATGAAACCTATCAAAGCCGAACAGCATGTAATACTTTGTCCAAGTATTACACGCGGATGTGAGTCAGTTAATGGCTTCTCTCTCTACGAGTTTCAAAATAATTACCAATATATTTCTGTTAATTTATCCTTTAGTTGTTTTGTGGCGTCTTAATCCAATCATATTAAAATTCTTATTTATAGCAATGTGAAAATTGTATCTACCTTTTACAGTTTTCAGGTGATCGTTATTGTAAATAAATGTTAATGCTGTTGAGGCGGCATATAGCGTGAGAGAAAAAATGTACGAGGAGGTGCAAAGTAGGAAAATGGAATCTAATATTTTGTTGTTTTTCGCACTTAAGCACAATCAATTGCTAGAATTAAACAAGTTTATAAAGATCCCAGTATAAAAAATGACTTGACTTCAAAGATTTCTCTTGCTATCAAGAAACCTAAAACATTGCAGCAACCATTAATAATTAAATCTGTTAATATTCTACTTGTCGTCCGTCAAATCCGTAAATTTTAATTTTTTCCCTATCCTAGAGCAACAAATTTTTCTACGGTTTCACGCGGAACTACTTACCGACGTCACAACAATTCCAAGCAATGGCAGCGGCCGATCGCTCTGTAAACGATGCACTCCTACCTGACTGAGGTCTCACGTCTGGCTTACTATTTCTAAACTGTCTTTATCTATTTAAATTATCAAAACAATAACACTGGTGGTGACAAATAAAATAATTACGCGGTTAATAGGATGACGTACATCTCGTCTTTTCGTTTATTTTTAAACGTAGTGCTTTCGCGCCGTGTTTTTAATTGTTTCTAGAAAAGGTTTGTGATACTCTAGGAATATTTTTATTATTGAGAAATTGACGTTTAAAATACGACATTTTAAGATTTTGACAGGCTGTAGCATTGGAACGGCGCTTAGAGAAAAAATTGTTTTCACCTCTCTTAGTTTTTTATTCTCTATCTAAAAGTTACAACTTTTGGTTTAACTTGTTAAAACGTCAAACCATTTTTTTTTGTTTAACATGTTAAACCGTAAGTTGGTCTCTGGATAGAGACTAAAAAACTAAGATAGAAAGGTGAAAACCAATTTTGTCTAAAGGATTTTTTACATTAGATGCAAGTTGCAAGTACAAGTGGTCGTTTTCAATGGAAAATCAGCTGATAAAAAATGGCATTTTAATCAGCTGATGCAAGTTTTCCCATTGAAAATAACCATCGACTTGCACTTTCAACTTGCATCTAACCTAAAAAGACCTTAAGATGCGCCGTTTCAATGCTACAGCCTATTAAAGTCTGAAAATGCCGTATTTTAATTATCTCAAAAACTATTTTAAACTTTAGACATAATATGACATTTTATACAAAATATCCGTGGAATTGTATAGAGAATTGGAAAATAATATAATTGTTGGGGATTGCCCAACAGGAATTTCTTCGATATTGAAGGACCAGCAACTACTTCGTTGCGAATAAATAATTATATCTCCATAGGTCTTGGGGTGGTGAAAAACACTTTATTTTTGATAACAGGAACATATATTTACAAAGTTTTAACAATGCGACGGTAGATGGAAAAATAGTAAATGACACACAGTATATTAATAAACTAACTTGACTATATTATTATTATTATATTACCGAGTTAGGTAACAAAAGTATCTACCGAAAATGACCGAAAGGAAAATTAACGGCTTTAATTGTACAGTGAGTATACACGAAAAATCTAACCCGTAGTACAGGGCGACAAAGGAAAACTAATGGTTTTAATTGTACAGTGAGTACACACAAAAAATCTAACCCGTAGTACAGGGCGACAAAGGAAAACTAATGGTTTAAATTGTACAGTGAGTACACACAAAAAATCTAACCCGTAGTACAGGGCGACAAAGGAAAACTAATGGTTTAAATTGTACAGTGAGTACACACAAAAAATCTAACCCGTAGTACAGGGCGACAAAGGAAAACTAATGGTTTAAATTGTACAGTGAGTACACACAAAAAATCTAACCCGTAGTACAGGGCGACAAAGGAAAACTAATGGTTTAAATTGTACAGTGAGTACACACAAAAAATCTAACCCGTAGTACCGGGTGACAAGCGAAAAGCTGTGTCCTTTTCTTGTAAAGTTAAAAAACCGACCGTCTTTGGCCAAGGAAAAAGTTGCACTCCTCCGTTTATGTGAATGTTTTTTGTCCCTTCTTGTACCTACCATAATTGACCCTCTAGTCTTAGGGAATTCCAACCTACCATAAACAAATAAACATCCCATACCGAAGGCAGTTAGATTTTATTATTAAGGAGAATATTTATTTTATGTTTATGGTATGACAGGGTTCTTAATATTTTAATTTGTAATTTTTATAACAGTATGTAGGTACCCTACAAACTAATTGGAAAAAATGTAATTTTGAACAATAATGTTCCAATAAAATAAAGGTATGCTTGATAAGCCCTGTATATTTGGGACTCCCTGTAGAATTTAAAATAATTTTAAATTGTAGATCTAATGCCTCCGTATATAACTATGTTTTTAAAAATTATTAAAAAGTTAAGTAGTTTAGATTTTATGGAATGCTGCGTTGAGAGCGGGGGCCACCCTGTATATGTATATTTCGCATTGAGCTGGTAACCTTGGAGAAGAATTTAGAAATATTGGTGGGATGGTCTTAAAATGTATATTTTCCACCAGCACCAGTAAATGTACTACAACTGCAATATCAACAGCAGGAATAACTCAAACTGCTGCCAACCTTGGGTAAGACAGTTTCCTAGTTCCAACTACTTTCCGACCCCATTACTCCCCAATATTTCACCTGACCGCACTCCTCTAATTACGCGCCGTTTACGACGAAATATGAGCCGTAAATAACGGGCGCAAATGCTCACTGTCCGATTTACGGTCCTTTACCGCTGCACCACTTCACCGACTGGCCCACAAACAACACTTTTTAGGCACTAATTGTTAACACCACGCCATATATTACAGGTTAAACATGTCCCCTGACTCGCAGAATGACTGCCCTAAAACCAAATGGATTTCAAATTGTCGACTGATATTACCCGGCCTTTTGTATTTTTGTAAAAGCTGTTCGTATTTGTGTTGACAGAAACGTATTCCACGGTTTTCTCCTTTTTTTTTTTGAGAATTTTTCATTATTAGGGACGGGTAAAAGTGGAAACAATGTCGTGATAGAGATATATGTATTTTAAATCGAACGCGATGTATTTTAGAAATATGGTTGTACATTTTGTACAAGTCTCGGATTTTTAAAGTAAGTTTAATTTTATTTACCCCTATAAAACCACTTGCTATTTTATAAATCCAAATGGGGCCACAAATTTAAAGACAACAGAATCATGACTTCTATAATAAAGAAGATTTTCGTTTTCATTTCGCCAGATCCATCTCTAGACGCGTTTCGTCATATTATGACTCATCAGTAGAGCTAGGATTCGACGAAAAGAAAAGGGATCTCGAAGCTACTTAAGGCAGCACTTGGTGGGACACACCAGTAAGATGTGGCACGGAGCGCCATCTGTGTCGTTGTTAGACACTTCTATAATAGTTTTTAATTTGTAATAATAATTTATTTATAGAGATTAGTTAAAATAAATATCTCTTTCGTCAAAACAAGGTCATTACTTGTGTTTAAAATAACATTTCTGGTTCTAAGGAAACCATTGTTCAATATAAGGAAATGGAAATTTTGTCTTTATTAATGGTAATCTAGATACAAGATGCAAAGGTCTTGATGTCAACGTTTTTTATACTCTTTTATACTGACAAATAAGTAGAGTGTAAATTTAAATCAGTTGTAAAATGTTTTAGGGGACAGAAACGGTAATTTTGGGGTATGAATAGATATTTTGACGGTAGGAACGGTTTTTTTAGAAGTAATTTTGGATTAGTTCAGAAGTCCTTTTTTGGAGACTTTTTTAGAATCAATTTTTGACTGAGAAAAGAGTTTTTTTTGCTAAAAGTGACTTTTTAGGGGATAAAAAAAACTATCGATTAATTGACAGTTTTTCACTTTTACTATCAATAGTTCTCCAGTTTGACTGCCTTTAACTTAACTTATGTTTAATTCAATCATAGAAAAGGTGGGCAACAATTCTTCACCTGCGTAGCGGGAATGAAGGACATATTTCTCTTTTGGCTGCCGATGTCGTCGCTTCGCGTCGTTGCCTTACCTCCTACAGTATTTATCTATGCGTTGTTGCTTTATTTATTTTGTAAGAATAAGCGAGTTCTATTTTAATGCATTGTGTTATGAAAAATTTACTTGTCTGTTGAGGATTTCAAGAATTAATTCTATATCAATACTTTTATTTAGTTTTAACAGATGCTAATTTTATAGCAGTCTAAAATTTTATTCGGTTAAGGCTATAAAAGTAATCATACAATATAATAAATATTTGAACGTATTGTAGCTTGTTTTACAACAATCATAGCTTTTCATTGAAAGCCAATGGTATTTAAATATATCCTTTCATTGAAAACTAATGGCATTTTTATATAAACCAAGGAGATCTTATGTTAAATAATCGTTATTATGAAACAAAAATAGGTTAAACATTAAAACAAATAGAACAGTTATTCAGGAATAGCAAATACAGTCAACCATTAATTTAATGAGTTTCCCTTTCATACCACAATACTTTTTTTTCTGTGTTAGTTTAAAGAAATATCTTTAAGATCATAGAAAATCTTGAATGGAAGGGCTTTTTCCTGAATATTGATCGAATATTGATTTCCAATATTTAGGAAAATATAATATTGGCCGACAAGGCAACGTCGTTTGTTTATTAAACCATGCTTTTACAACAAACCACATCCTGTATCAAAAATGGATAATCGACAAAATTCAAAATTTATGTAAATATAAATTTATACAGATTATAAATTATTGCACCTGCAATACAGTAGTTCCACAAAAGTCTCGCTAGTGACAACGCATTTAAAACGGGCGATTCTGCCATGCCATGTAGAAATTATAGAAAACAGGAAAATTTAAAGTCGCTCGCAAAACGGGTTGCTATCTCCCTTTTATTATTATTTATTATGTTTGTGTGTAATAACTCACACGTTCAATAGCGAAAATACCGTATTATTTGGTTTAAATTATTTTAATACGTTTCCAACAAAAGGTTAGCATGTGCTAAAAGCACTATAAATTAAAGGTACAACGATATTCATGTTTTATGGTTCGCTGTAACAGTAATAAAAGAGTTACGAGGAGTTAAAAATATCTCCTTTTCCTTTTAAACCGTTTACCGCGCCTCGATCTGGTCAAGATATCGTGTTTCAATTATCATTGCGCGGGTGTTAGAAAAGAGAACGCGAAAAATATAGATCTTGTTCATCACAAGGCTGCTTTGGATAGGATAACAATTTGACAGACAAATTACCAAAAATCAAGACCTGACACATGCATTATCAGTGCTCGACGTAAACTCGTATACTAAACTGCTGGACAATTGCTTTCGAGCAAGAAAAATTTCGCCTAAATTTAACAGTTAATATTTTCTAAACCAGATATGATATCGACCTACGGTTTTGAATGGTTGAGAGATTCATCTCTGAAGAAACAATTGTCAATGTTGAATTTTCTTTAGCTGTCAGAAAATTTTATACACAGGGTGTTAAAAAAGACGATGATTTTTGCTCCAATTTTAATGGCGTGTAACTTTCACAGTAATATTTTTAAATTTTATTACTCTACGTCAATTGAATCACTGGTTTATAGCAAAGAAAGTATTTTGTCAAATTTTTGATATCTGCTATATTTTAAGAAATACCGATTTTTTTGGAAAACCTTGCTTTATTTTAACTTATTGGTAGCTAGATCTCACTGTGCGTTGTATCGTGCAAACTTTGCGAGTGATTATTATACCTTATAAAAAGCTTGATTATGTTCAGTAACAATAGTTGTACCTAAATGTTATGATGTACAGTGGCGTACTTATAAACACCTATATGTCTATGGTTTATGAGTATCTCACAATTTTTTACGATTGTTTTATATTGGAAAGTACTCGCCCCTAGATTAGGTCAATTTTTTCTTATTTTTTAGTTTTTCATATCGCACTACAGGTATATTATACAGTGTGTTTACAAAATTTTAACAAAGATAAAGTTTTTAATTTAATTTTTGGAAAAAATTGATTTATTAGTTTCTAACTTTCTAATATTATACTTATAAACCATAGACATATAGGTGTTTATAAGTACGCCACTGTACATCATAACATTTAGGTACAACTATTGTTACTGATTATAATCAAGCTTTTCATAAGGTATAATAATCACTCGCAAAGTTTGCACGATACAACACACAGTGAGATCTAGCTACCAATAAGTTAAAATAAAGCAAGGGGTCGTTATTTCTTAAAATATAGCAGATATCAAAAATTTGACAAATTACTTTCTTTGCTATGAACCATTGATTCAATTGACGTAGAGTGATAAAATTTAAAAATATTATTGTGAAAGTTACACGCCATTCAAATTGGAGCAAACATCATCGTCTTCTTTAACAACCTGTATATAAAATTTTCTGACAGTTAAAGAAAATCCAACATTGACAATTGTTTCTCAAGGGATGAATCTATCAACCATTTAAAACCGTAGGTCGATAGCATATCTGGTTCAGAAAATATTAACTGTTAAATTTAGGCGAAATTTTTCTTGCTCGAAAGCAATTGTCCAGCAGCGCTAATTTGCACATCGCCGTTTATGGTCGTGCACAAGGTGGGGACTGGAACTAATTCCCTAGAAGTTAGGAAAAAATATTTTTGAAAAATGGAGAAACACGTCCCACGTAAAAAAATTAACAATCCAGTCAGAAAAGAGCTCAGGGCACAGAGGAATAAGAGGTCGTCACTCTAGCTATACGTACTCATTTTTGTGGACCCGGTCCTGCTCACAGGAAGAGTTCCAGATTGATTTGACTATTTATTTAATTTATTTTTTGAAGTTTGTCCATTGACTTCCGACGTCATCGTTTTTTGGATTGTCATTTCGAATTAAACATTTGTTTACGTTTTTGTGCCTTGAAAATTTATATTTTATTTATTCGTAAATATAGTTCTTTTCGGAGCTTTTATTATCCTTCTCTTGTGGAAGTACATTTTTTATTTATTTACAATGATTTAATACAGAGATTACACCATTTTTTACATAGTATATTTAATTATATATTCAAAATAGACCAAATATTTATGAAATTAAACTTTGCTTGAACCATATTTTTTCGAGTCGATTCGTACGACTTTAGTGACGTATGGGTAATCATTCACTGTGAATACTGTAAAAAAAAGTAAGTGTTTCATTTAATTTTCTATATGCCGCAATTTACTCCCCCCCCCCCCCCCTTCTACTCCCAGACACATCAGAATAAGTATATGATGGTTGAATTTATAATAGTAGATGAAAAAATTTATTCGTTAACTCCCGTAAAATTTGGAGACATCATGACAATACAAGTTTATTATGATCTCGGCCCCCCTTAGACTAAATCTTGGATTCGCTTCTGGTTTAGTTAAGTACCGTCTGAATATAATAATTATTAGAAGTCTTCACTGGTACTTTATTGTTTTATTAAATGGAGTGAAGCAGTAGCGTATTTAGGGGGGGCTGCAGGGCTGCCCCCTCCCCCCGAGTCTAGGAGCTCGGGTCTTAAAGTCTAATATTGCAACCTAATTGTTCGTCTCACGCTTGAACTGTTAATTTAAATTTTTAAATAATGTATTCTTGGCTTAGATTACAAAGGTCTTGTAGGAAACGTTAAGTTTTTAAACTTTCCTTCTAAAAGTCCTGTTTTATAAAGAGATTAAGGTTTCAGACGCATCGTTTTAGTTATTGATTTATGATGCCATTTTATAGGAAAACGAGTAAAAAGAATAATATTTTTCTATTATATACTTGTTTCGTTTTTCCTTTTTTAAAGTTATTTTAAATCAACAAAAATATAACCCAATGCAATAAAATATGTTTACAACAAAACCAAAAACCATTAGGTATTTATTGTTAAAGAGAAAAATTAAAATAAAAATTTTAATTGAAACATTTCTTATGGAAGGAGTGTGATAATTTATAATAAAAAAAATAGTGCGGGAAGAAACGAGAATGCTTTATTATGAATATACAAAACGGCACTTAAGAGGGAGTATTTCAAAACCTTAGTATTTGCACCAAAAACTGCTTTTAGATCTACGCTCCTAAAATACATGATTTCTGAAAAAATCATCAATTTTGGCGTGGTAAGCGATATTTACTTTATTTTTAATTATGAAAAACCGAGCCCGAAATACGCTGGTTAAAGTCATTTTCATAGTAATGTTAAAATTTTGGATTGACACCAATACCTATACATATTTTTTACAAATATAAAAACATGTTTAAATAAAGAGCCAGCTAGGAATATCAAAAAAAAAGTAAAAAAAATATGTACAAAAACCAATTTAATCCAACCGTGCAGAGGGAGAGAGATAATAATTTAATTTTCGAAATTTGATAATAATAATAATACATTTATTATTTCCATTTCAATACAAAAAAAATACATATTACATTTTAAATAATATAAAAGGAAATAATGGGCCATATTTGCAGCATCCCACGCAAGCATGGGTACTGTTGAGGCCTAGTACCCTAGTATTAGGTAAATTTTAAACGAGCTTTGGTCGTGGCCCCGAAAATTTTTCGCCTGAGACCCTTTTTTGCCTTCTTCACGAGGTACAATATCATAAAATACATGTAGCTCCGACTGTCCCTCTTTCAGAAAAAAATGTCCATCTTACGCCCACTGACTCTCCCCCCCAGCATATATTCTGGTTACGCCACTGGAGTGAAGGATTATCATCAGGGGCGTCCAACAATTCTTTGCATACAAACATACACTTCTTTCTTCTTCAATCCATAATAAAAATTAGTATTTAATTGCGGTCATTATTTTTTTTTCCTAAAATAAATATGTTTACTACTTTATTTTCGTTGGCTTTTATGTTATATCGACTTCTCATCTCATGACATATTATTAATATTATTATTTAAAGATTTAGAAGATGGGTGTGTATAGTAAACACTAAATCACCTCCGGGGTCTCGTAAGTCACTCGGAATAACTCCGGTCTGTCTATTCTTCAACCCACCCCGTAAAAACTCTTTTAATCCCCTGTCATATCCGAAAAATTATTGAAGCAGCGGGGCCGCAGTCACGGCTCTCCGACCTCGCGATTGATGCGCTTGATGGGAACCGAACACCGAACATTTGATTCGTACACATAAATAACGGCCATACAATATCGAAAAGACAGATTTATTGGGCGAATGCCGTCCACTTTTTGAGGAGAACGCCCATAAAGGTAAAGTGGAGAAATTTGTTTCCTTACAGAGGGTATTTTAAAAGTAAAAGGGGAAACATGATGGGTAGAACTGATTCAGTTCGGTAGCTAGAGTCGTGCAGGGTGCACAGGACAAGTTGTAGTCAGTGCTCTGGGTAGATCTGAATGGGCTCAATAAGCGAAGCGATTGCTCATGACATAGGCGCCGGAACTTCAGAATTGCTCTGGGGGCTTGGAGCCCGGATCTCAACGAATAAAAAAAAATTCCTTTATTAAATATACACATAATATAATGTAATAGTTAATAAATTTTAAATATAATAAGGCTCCCTCCACAGTAACTTCTAAAAAAAAAGGTCGTTTCAAATTGTGGGCCCAAGACGCGCGGGGCCATTCCTTCATCCAAAGTGACTTCTAAAAAATATGTACCGGGCCCGTACGGAAAGACGGCTCTGGCCAGTTAGTTCCGAATGATCCAATGTTTTTGTGTACATTTGTGAATTATGTAGCTTAATTACCTCTTTGGTATTAAAAAATTTTCAACAGGAGATTTGAGGGTGAAAACAGTAGAACAGTAGTTTAAGAGTGAAAACAGTAGATCTTCTGTTAAAACAGGAGATCTGGTAACACTGGCTCCAACTTGGACCGCGCCGATGCTTGACCTCGCTGACTAGGCCGTGATGTCAGATCTGCATGATGCGCAGATTTGACATCACGGCTGCCAACGTGTAGAAAATATAGATCGAGCGGATAATTAAAAATAGCCGTGTTTTTGAAAAAAATATTGCATTTTTGTATTGTATTTTAGACGACTTTGTCTTATTTGCTACAAAATCCGAAAAATCACTAAAACTGGGGTATTTAACGAAAGTTTTCACTAAATCACTTTGGATTGGTTTCGAAATCATTAAATCCATTGAAATTTCACCAGACCTGGCAACCTTGAGACTTTGAGACCAGGGACTTTCCAAATTCTCTACGTGCTCTAAGCAAAGTGGCAGACCAGTGTTGCCAGATCTAGCATAATTTAATTTTCAAAGCCAAAATAATTTTTTCCTAAATATGATAACCTGCTAAATTAAAAAAGGAAACGACAACTGTAGATAAATTTTATAGAAAAAAATTAAATTATCAAATCTCAAGTGTACGTTCGCAAACGAATTGCTATTAGTATCATTATTATGTAAACGTACTGTGAGGTTAGGCTATGGGGGCTACGCCCCCAAAGAAATATGACTCTGGGGGCCCAAGCCCCCAGAGCCCCCATGGAATCGGCGCCTATGGCTCATGACATTACATACAGTAAATTAAATTAACAAAAGCTAAATAGTTCTAATAACAATTAATATGTATGACTGTGTCTATACTAATCAGGCGGTATTTTTAATTTTTTTAACTATGTGTACGTTTACGATGACAATAGGTATTTTTCGGTGCAGTCACATACCAAAATTGAAACTAATATCCAAATAAATTCGAAGATATTATAAAATAAAGCTTTAAAAACAATTAATCAAAGCCCTGAGGGCTCACACCTTAAGAAACATCCTGTATATTAGATATAAGCAGCATATTCTTTACTTTTTTAGTTTTTTTTTCTTCCGAGGACCCGCCCATATGCCGGATGCACTTATGCCAGGTTTATGTATATTATTTTTTATCAAAAAAAAAAATATTTTCCAATATATTTTACAATACAATGAACTTTAGTATTTTTTTAAGGGTTTTCATTGGTTTGCTTAGTTTTTTTTTATAAATCGCTTTAATAAAACCACAATTTACCATGGGAAATTTTAGCGCATTCGGATCCACTTAAATCTTGTTTTTATAAAGGTTCATTATTTAAACAAAATTATCTATTGCAGAAAGGTGTAGAGTGTAGAGTAATAAAAGCTCATTAGGTATGCAAAGGGCCTACAGAATGACCCAACGAATATTTAAGCCGCTTTCGTCATTTGGCATTGATTTCATTGCAAACTTCTTTATTTTCATCAAGTGCAGGTAGTACCACACGGGTTTGGGTCAATTTATGGGTTTTGCCTATGTTTATCCATTTACAAATAATAAAAATGGCGTGATAAAGGCGTGCATTATGTACATAGTATTAGGTACACTTATTGTTTATTAAACATTATAAAAAAAATACATTATACAGAAATTAAATTACAAAAAATCATAATATTCTTCGTCATCTGAGGAATTGTCATCTCCTCTTGACGTTATAATTAACGGGTCGACGGTCCGATCGATCAGGTGGTCAAGATCCCACTTTTTTCCTCTTCTTTGATGACATGATGGACTGCTTTTCGCCAGTTCTCTGGTGTCACTTCCTTAATGGCTTGATCAAACAGTAGCTTAACGTCTTTTATTTTGAATATCGTGTTGTGTCTTGCTACAAATCCTTTCACTTGCACCGATATAAATTCTATAGAATTTAGTTCGCAATGATATGGCGGTGTGCGCAGCACAGTTACACTATGTTTTTCAGCTATATCTTCCACGGCATATTTCATAAAACAATGTTTGTGTAAATTTGCTATAGCTAATAGTTCCTTCTTTATCAAATTATCTTTTTTTCTTTTTTTTTTGTTTGGTATCATAAATAATTTAATGCACAAAATTAACCTGCGCCTATGGCCAACACCGAAATTGAGCCGAACTAGACGGAATTTCCCATTTTATTACTCTACACCTTTCTGAAATAGACTATAACAAACATAGTTTAGTATGTAGTATTCACCTGAAGACGCCCGGAGATCCTTACCAGTTGAAACGTTGTGATGTAGAACAAATAAAGACAATGCAAGTCCAAAACTCTTCTAGCATTCAACATACAACATAGTTTATATTATCATGATTTATACAAATTTATTTAATTATATTCAAAAGAGAACCAGTAAGACAGAAATGTAGAAACGACAAAACTTGAAAGGAACTAATAAATTTATGATAATGATGAAATTTCCAAGAGACAGTTATTAGTGATGTTGAATTGTATTTTTCGAGAAGAACCGACCATAAAGCCGCTTGTTTATGGGCTCATCAACTTTGATTGGTTGATTCGATGAAACTTTTCGAATGTCTTTTATTTTTTCTTGCTCGGATCGAATGATTGAGGAAACATTACTTTTGATGTGTCAGGTGAGAGGTGGGTTTATCTTTTTAATACGAGTCATCAGTTTCTTCTTAAAAGATAAGTCACAATTGATCTGTGCAGTGGCGGCTCCTCCTTGAGGCCGCGCGCCGCCCTGCCGCCTGCCAAAAATACGATAATTTTATTTCATAATATTTATTGTAGCTTAATTCATCGAAAAACAATTAATTTGGTAGATCTACCGATAATTCAGGAGGATTGGCAACACTGCATGCAATTCTCTTACCCCCCTCCCTCCCTTCGTTATCTAATCCACGCGCCATCATGTAATGCTCTCGGTTGTGGCTCGGTACTGAATTCTCTGCGGCAGGTCCTTTTTGATGAACGCCTAAAATCAGCGACCGAGAACGGCCCTCTATTCTACCTGCTGTGTAACTGAAAACAGGCTGAAATCTTGTTTGTTTATCCGCAAAGGTATCGCGGCAAATGGCAAAGTACCTTGTGGGAGACGCGGCAAGTGGATCCGATTGCGTTAAAATTTGCCATGTAAAATAGACGCTTATCTTTGACCCGATTTAAAAATAAAAACTAAGCAAGATACTGAATTTCTGTTTTGACCAATGGAAAGGTGGTATCTATGTGGGTGTGAGAAGGTTATTTTCATGCAAAAAACAATTCCAAGGAAAAAATATAAGCTTATGAAAACCATTAAAAATTTTTTTTATAGTCTATTTCAGAAAGGTGTTGAGTAATAAAAGCTCATTAGGTATGCAAAGGGACTACAGAGTGATACCACTTTCATAATTTGGCATTGATTTCATTGTAAAAGTCTTTATTTTCATCCAGTGCAGGTAGTTCCATCCGGGTTTGGGTCAATTTATGGGTTTTGCCTATTGTTATCCATTCACAAACACTGAATATGGTGTGACAAAGGCATGCATTATGTGCATAGTATTAGGTACACGTATTTTTTATTAAAAAAAATACAAAATACAAAAAATACATTATAAATAAATTAAAATATAAAAAATCATAATATTCTTCGTCATCTGACGAACTGTCATCTCCCCTTGACGTTATAATTAACAAGTCGACGGTCCGATCGATCACGTGGTCAAGATCCCACATTTTCTCTTCTTTTTTAATGACATGATGGACTGCTTTTCTCTCCAGTTCTCTGGTGTCACTTCCTTAATGGCTTGATCAAACAGTAGCTTAACGTCTTTTATTTTGAATGTCGTACTGTGTCTTGCTAGAAATCCTTTCAGTTGCGCCCGTATAAGTTCTATAGGATTTAGTTCGCAATGATATGGCGGTGTGCGCAGCACAGTTACACTATGTTTTTCAGCTATATCTTCTACGGCATATTTCATAAAGCCATGTTTGTGTAAATTTGCTATAGCTAATAGTTTCTTTTTTATAAAATTATCTTTTTTTCTTTGGTTAGTTATCATACATAATTTCATGCATAAAATTTACCTGTGCCCATGGCCGACACCGAAATTGAGCCGAACTGGAATTTTCCATTTTATTACTCTACACCTTTCTAAAATAGACCATAATGAAAACAACGTTCTCACACTCCTAAATATCTGTGAGTCGAAATTTAAAAAGTTTCTTAAATCCATTAATAAACATTAACCAGAATTCGTCTCGAGAGAACCCAATGTTTTAAATAAGTATATAGGGGAAGTCTATCTAAAATGGGATACTTAAGCTTTGGATTTAATTTAAAAAAAAAGTTGAAGTACAAAGTCATGGACAACACTCATGATGGATATACCAAACATAGTATTAAACATAAAACCAAAAAAAAAAAAATTCTTGCGCAATACAAATTGCCCATTTTAGGAACATATATATCTAAAACGGGATCAGTAGTGTTTCTAAAATGGGATTATATTTCCAAGCACAGATCACATATAAAATAATTGTCTTCGTTTTTTGATACACCGCAAGCTTCGTGGACCCATCTCTGGCAGGAAGTACACCGAATCCACGGGTCACCAGGTTTGCTACTTAGAAAATCTACTTCACAATAAAAGCACACAGGATTTTCTTCATCGTCACTGTTTTCTTTGGTTATGCATATTTTTTTGGTATTTTTGTCCTTGGTCTTGTTTTTCCCATTCACATCTTCTTGGTCCCTAGTTTTGTTTGTTGCTTCACCGGTCTTCTTTTCGGTCGAACTATTTTTCTGTGGTTTGGAGATTTTCTTTACCGATTCTCCCGTCAAAAGTCCCTTTCCTTTCAAAGATGGCAATTTACTGGTTGGCACGTTACGTCGTTTCGCCTCTAAACTGGCATTCAGTTCATTCTTATAAGGTGTGCTCGTTAAGATGGCAGCTTTACCTCTCCTTGCAGTTTTTACAGGCCTTCTTAATGCTGCTTTTGGGTATGGTTGAATCATTTCTGGTGAAACATAATCTTTAAGAATTTTGCTCAGAGGTTTATCATCATCACTGGAGAAGCTGTCATCTGACTCATGAGGACAAGTTGATTTTAATTTTTGCAGTGTGTGGGCAGAATATGAAGTTGATGGAGGTGGTGTTTGGTGCCTGATTGCAAATGATGGTTCTCTTTCTGGTGAACCCTCTTCTGTTAAAGTTGATTCATTTTCTGGCTGATCAGTGGGATCAGCAGCTATAAACATGTCATCAGTGAAAACGTGGCGATTAACGGGAAATAAGCCAGTTTTTTCAAAACCATGAATTGCATTATTGGGTGTTGATGCCCTTAAGAAGGCCTTTCCAAATAATTTGCCTATGTGGTAAATTGTGACGACTTTACCTGGATTATTCCTTAGAAATGTTTCAACCTCTTGGCTGTAGAATGTCGATAGAGGAGCCATAAAAGAAACGTCTAGCGGTTGCATGCGGTGACTACAATGTGGCGGTAAGCACAACATTGTAACACCGTGATCCCTGGCTTTTTCTATTACAGCTATGTTTTGAGTATGAGTTTTATGACCATCCATTATAAGTAACGAAGGATTTTCTTTTGAGGCATTGGTAGATTGTAAAAAATGGTTAAACCACTTTTCGAAGAGATTCAATTGCATCCAACCAGTAGGATGGTAGGCAACTATGGATTCAGGGGGTAGCCCAGTCGAAAATTCTTCCTTGGCACGAACTCTGGGAAAAATGATCATGGGTGGAACATATGTCCCTGCAGCACTCATGCATATTACCGCAGTGCATAGTGTCCCCCGTTCTGCTGAGGTTAACGTTCCTACTTGCTTCCTACCTTTCATAGCAATCACCTTAGATGGACGCCCCTGTACAGTTGTTAAGCCCGTCTCATCAACGTTGAATATTCTAGATGGTGTATACGCGTATCTATCTTGCAGGGGCTCCAGCAAATCAAAGAATTTTCCCACGGCAGTTCTATTGAAGCCCCTAGTGCGAGCTGCCGATGTTGCTTCAGGTTTCCTTAGGGAAAGGTGATTTCTATTTATAAATGATCGGAGCCAAACCCAACCAGCCATTTTTTAATTTTCATTAAAATAATGTTTTAAATTGTTCCTTTCTGCTAACTGAAACGCCAGCCTACGCACATCTGTACACGTTAACCCAAAAAGCATGCTCTCCATAGTTTTTACGTAGTCAACTAGTTGTTCTTCCATTTGGCGCGAAAAAGTTCGTTGTCGACTTCCCAAGCCTTTTTCATGCCCGGTAATGTTTTTGTTTAAGTTTTTCACTCTCCGCTCAAGGGTGCTCTTTGGTACAGAAAAAACTGTTGCCCCTTTTAAATAACCATATTTGCCACTCGAAACCGATCTAATTGCTTCCGCCATTCTTTCCTCGGACCAAGACTGACGAGTTGTTTTCCGAGGTGCCATATTTGCTAATAGTAACTTGAATCTGCAATTTAAAAAAAACAGCAATGTCCACCGCAATCGTATTCAAATTAAAACAGAAAACGAGCACTGTGTTTCTAAAATGGGATATCCCGTTTTAGAAGCCCTCGTCGCGTCCCATTTTATCAACACATCGACATGTAAACAAACAATGCCTGCAAGTTTTACATATAAAAATATAACCCTAAAATTTCATACGTTAAGTGGTCGTTTATGTCCTAGCAACTGGTAAAAAAATTATCGCCGTCATCTGATTCGCCATGAAGACAAAAAGCTTATGTTTGTATATTTAAATTATTACAAAAAATATGTTAAAAACCTAAAAACTCACCTAGTGACGCTGCACCACTCACGATTTTGGTTAAACTGCTGAGGATTACTTATACACTAACAGGAAGTATTATGTCAATTGCACAACAGATGGCGCTGCATGTAACACAAAATAATTAGGGTATCCCGTTTTACCACAGTATCCCGTTTTAGGTAAACTTCCCCTATATTAGGATGCTCTTAAAAAAATAAAGAACCATCAATCATATCGTGGCCAATTTTCCTAGCTAAGTTTTCGATATGAATTTGTAAGTCATGCATTATAGACATTTCCTCAATAATTAGAAATATGTATTGTATGAGGTACTCAATCTTACATATCTACCTAGATCTGCGCCCTCCCATACTCAATATTCACGAGCTGCCACTGGATCTGTGTTACTAAATCGAGTTTAAAATATATGGAAATAAAACAGAAGGTGGCGCTATAATAGGTATTTATGGTTTGTTTTAATTTTCAGTACAAAATAATTTTATGAATGATTCATGACTCCTGCAAAATAGTGATCAAAATTCAATTATAATTTTTAGGTCTATTCTTGACAACATATTTTGATATTTTCCCAATGTCTTTATACCTAGAAGAAAATAAAAAATATATAGAAATTACTTATCGTCATTTTTGTTGCAGAGTACGCGACGACGTTCCTTGGCAGGGCCCGCTCTAGCAATAACGCCGCCCTGGGGAAAAAAAAATTGCCGCCTTTTTCCTAGTCTCGCACATAATTTCGAAAGTGTTTTTTCTAATTTAAAAAAATAAAACACTTGCCAGGTATTTTTAATTAAAAAAAAATATTGATTTTTTTTTATTGCGTATTTATTGCACATAAATAAATTTTAAATAGGTACTAACAAAGTGAAAATTAACAAAAAAACATTAAAATTTTTAGGCAATCTAATTGCACATTATAAACATAATATGTTTAAAGAAATTAAGCCCTTTGCTGCGACGTCGTCATGACCGAAAAAAGCACCGGTGCCGGCGTTGTTCGGCATGCTTTGTCGCGAAATTGCTTGACATTTTAATAATATTAAAAAGAAAAGGGATCAGTTGAAATAGTCACTGTTTAAAAAATAAAACAGCAAAACAAAGGAAATTAATGTTGTTAACTGAGAATTGGAATGGTTCAAACTTCAAATATACGTAGGAACGTAAGTAGGCAAAACGGGGATCTATGATGTTTTTTAGAATTATCATGCCGCTCTTCCAACTTGCCGCCCTGGGCAGGGGCCCAAGTTTTTCCCCCCTAGAGCGGGTCCTGTTCCTTGGAATCATAGTCAAGATTTTCGTAAAAGAATAAGTATCTACCATTTTGAAGTAACATAATTTTTTGTGTATAGAAGCATAGAAGAAAAAGCAATTAATCATGTAAAAAGGAATTCTGTTCCAAAGCAGCAGTTAAGATAGAAATAGACGATGCAACAATATTTATACATTATTTCGTACCTACATTTTGGCTGATATTACCTAATTTTTTTTATAAAACTCTGTTGATCAATTGAAGCATAGATCTAATTTATCAAGGATTGAAGCACATGATGGCCAAATAAAGGGTTAAAAAGCAAGAATATAGATTTGTAGAATACGTTGAAGCGTTTATTAAATTTCAAGCAATGCTCACGAATGCCGAAAATTGTTTCTGAGACATGGAAAACCGAATCTAATTTAAATTTAAATACTTAACCCGCACTATTATCATAAACCGCGTTGCTTATAACATAAAAGACATCATCCACTTTTATGGTCACGAGAAAAGTTACTGCTAAACGTTAAACAGTAGCTTTGCGACCCCAACTATCATCTTATGCTCGTATTTCGCAGTCCTGCAGACAGCAGGGCATAGAGAAGACCTAAACAGACATTTGCCTAACGTATTATCTCATAATTCCCCGGTTTTCGTATTTAAGTTGCCGGACCGGGCGAGTGATATATAGAGGCCGCCACTGCGCTAATGTGTGCTTAAGTTATTTGCCGGCAGATGGGCCGGCGGTCGCGCGGCCGACGCAAATTTCGGCGCCCGTTGAGATTTATGAAGGTGTTAGGTTAGTTTCGAAGGTATTTTGTGCTCGGGCCGCGTTGTTAACGTTGTGATGCACTGAGGGATAATGAAACATTGTTTTCGGGGAAACATAAATTCGAGGTATTACACTGCTTTGTGGGAATATTGACTATAACTATGGCTTGGAAGCTCATAACTGAAATGGAAGATTTCGTAACTACATCTCGTTTTGTCTCGCTTGGCAACACATGTTTTCTAAGGGTTGCAAAGGAAACATGCTACTTTGAAACGGTATTTTTTTAATACCGTCTTGTCGCGCTCCACCGCATACAAGCAAGCAGTTACTCTGGAACTATTAAGATTTCGTCCTTCGCCGCTACACGCTGCGATGCGAACCGAGAGAAAGCGACAGCGGCCGGCTTATTCAGACGTTCGTTGTGGAGCGCGCAACAGCAAACGGTATCTGAAAAACAGTAACAGTCTCGTGGTTGACGGTATTTTCTCGTTGAAGGTATTTTATCAGGCCGGGGACGAAATGTTGCCGAGGGAACTGTTTCGACCGCCGTGCGCGGGTATGTATATGTCGACGGTGTGACTCGTAGTTACAATGCCGGTGTTTTCCTGGCCGGGTAGCCACGGTGGTATAGTATTTTTTAATGGACGCGGTCTCGAGGATCCCTTTGCCGTTGTATCGATGATAAAAGAAATGACTCAAGAACTTGAATAGCGTTGTTTTCAATTTGACCAATATATTTTAATATTATTAAAAACTTAAAAAAGTTTTGAGTCTGGGGATAAGCACTGAAATAAAGGACTTATCATTTTTATCAGTCACTAAATTAGTTTTAATCAAAAAAAACAGTTTCAGAAACGAACGAAAAAAACCTTTAATAAAAGAAAAGATTCACACTTTAAGTTTTGACCAATCAGAGAAATTTGCTCGGTATTTTTTCCAATATCGTGTTTTCGCAATTTGAATTTTATCATTTATTGGTTTGATATTTCAAGGTTACAGATAGGAATGATAGATTATTTCGACAAATAATTTACTTTTTTTTTCAAACCTTGCTCTCTAGTTCTTTCCCAAGTAACGGTTATTTTATCGCGGTATTTTCCTGTCGCGGTATGAAATAAAACGTCCATATCGGTAACAGTATTTCCCACCTCTATATTCTGGTAAACTACAAACTGCGTCACGAACTGGTGTACCTACATAGCATTTATTGAATTTTTCACGATTCAATAACTTTCCACGCAGCAAGATTAATGATTAATAAAACAATTAAATTGAAAATTTAATCCACGACTTAACATACGAAATTACGAAACAACATTCGCAAAGAGACAAACGTCGGCTCTTCAAACCTTCACCACTATCACATATAGGACGTCATCGTCATACCAACCAACTATTTTAATACGATGGTATCATTATCTTGGACAATTTGGGCCACTGTCACGCAATCATTTCGGCTATAGGTTAACACAAGTGAGAATGATCTTAATTATATAAAAATAAAATGCAGTAAAGCATAAATTATTATTATAATAAAATCAAAATGTGTAACAAAAGAACGAGAAAACAATGCCGATAGATCCTCTACAAAGGAAGATAGTGGGGCTGCACCGCCTGAAAAATTCCCATTTCAACTCTGAGAGCTATTGCAGCCCGCTAACTAAGATATATCCCTAATGAGAAAGAAATATAATAACAGATATAAATAGCCTTTAGATACTGTTTCATTTACAATAAATTTGCTCGGCGCGTTATTACCGCAGGTGAGCTCGCAGGAAACTGACTGTTTTCGCATGGTAGAAAATAAAGGACAAATCGCAATACACTTTTTCAATTATTGTCTTGAGAGAGTTTTATACTGAATTAAAACGAAAAGGTGGGCATGCGAAAACCATGTCAGATATAGGGAAAGGTTATGATGGAAGTGGGGCTGACAGAAAGTCATAAATGCGCTACGTCATAACCTCCGTAGTACCACGCGTTTTGTTTACATAGTTTACAGTAATATTTACTCAACAAACCATCAAAGGTACCGCAATGAAAGCGCATCCTCGCATCCCAAGGGCCTCTCACTATAAGCTCCAAAACGAATGGTAAGCCTAGACAATTGACCAATTTGACTAGAGGAACGTGCCCATGAAAGCTTATTGGGTTCTCTCCTAGCTATCGGAATTATCGGATCATTCTTCTCATACATTTACATTAAGCTTTGCTCAATGTCCTCAAGTTTATCATAACCCCAGCAGTATTTGGTGTTGCACTATATCACTATACAGAATATATTAACAATAAGATATTGTGAAGTAAAATATAGTTATATCTACAATTTTTATTAACCAAAGTTTAGAAAATAAAATTGTTATCGTAGTCAAATACATATTGTCATATTATAACAATATAATATGGTACATTATAACAATATTTTATAGCAATAGCACGGAAGTAACAATATTTTAAATTTATTTTAACAACCTAGTTAGTTAGAATTTTATACCGGTGCCGGTGATGACTCGTAGATTTCCTTCCTGATTTTCTTGCTATTTAGTTTGTGTTCTTGAATAAAACACTTTTTTTGTTGACACATGTATTCACCTTTATTTAAATACATTGTGGGTATTATTACAGTATAAGGAAGTCTTGTTGACTCAACACAAAAGGAAGATTTTGTTCCAAATATAAATTAGGCCGTGGCAGGTTTAAAAACAAATGAAACGGTTAGCACGTTCCACTTCCGTCACGCCGCGACATAAACAACTTGGTCGTCTACTAAATCCATTATTATTCGGTGCAAAGTCGCGCGGAAGCTCGGTGTGAAATTGAAACCAATAAGAGGCCGGCAAGCGGCTCAATCATAAAGCAACTTCTATTTCGGGGAATTTCGTCTGCGAGTATTTTCATGTAGGATTATAAAAAAGTGAAGAAATAATATATAATGCATCAGTTTTTAATTTTAATATTTTAATTATGAAATCTGAACAGCAATAACAACCCTTTTAAAAAAAGTAGCGGTATCGTTAACTTAACCATATATATGTTTAAGATTAACATATTTTATATTTTTTCGAGTGTGGTTGATAGTCAAATCAGAGTAGAAGCAGTTGAGTTTACGTTAATACATATTAGTGGGGATCCAAGAATTTCAAAAAGTATCGATACCGGTCCGACGTCGATACTTTTTTAAAAGTATCGATGCTAACCGATACTTAGCAATTTAAGTATCGATACTCTAAAGTATCGGTACCAAACCTAATCAAGAGTAATTTGTAAAAAAACTCTTCTAATCACCAAAACTAGAGGTGACTTCTAAAAAAACCGCTCCTGTCCCAAAACTTCTCTCCCATTATATGTAATTAAAAAAAACGCCCAAAACTTGATAAAAAAAACGCTCTTACAGTCGCCAAAACTTCTCGCTATTCCGATAATATCGGTAAAATAGTATCGATGCTAAAAATTCTCGATACCGCACAAAACTATCGATACATTTTTGGCATCTCTACCTGTTACTTTGCCTAGTTTTGTAAATATTGATCCCGAAAAACGTATCATTCCCGATCCAACATACCATTATGTTTCTTGTCAATTAAAAATGGTGATTTTGTAATGTTAAAATTTTTTTTCATTATAAAGCTTTTTCTAACATTGCGAAAATGGACCAATAAATATGGTCGGTTAAAAAGCCGCGCGTTCACGTCTGTTTATCTCGCTCCCAGTTAGATAACTTCCCAAGCGGGCTTCTGCCTCGCTTACATCAGCCCGATATTTTTCTGGATCAGGATTATCATAGTTTCTTCCCTTAGAAATTTTTAATTCCATTTTTTATGCGTAACGAGTAACTTTTTAATCGATTAAAAAGTAAGATTTGGCGTATAATCCCATCAGTTTTTGTAATTAAAAAAATATTCACTTACCTTTTGCTAAATCCAGCTCCACACGTTGAACACAAAAATGGCTTTCTTTCTTTTGGTTCTTTTTGCGGCAGCCTATTTTTTCTTACGTGGTTCTTTTCGTGGTACAAAAGATTATTTTTTCTTGTGAATGTGGCGTTGCATATTTTACAAATATACGGCCTACAAAAATAACTCGTCTGTCATAGTGTTAACCGGTTTTTTGTATAGAAGCTATTCCGCAAAAATGGTCACTGTTCAATAATCTTATGTGCAGTTATGTAGCTTGATTCGAATAATTTAAAAAATCATTTTTAATCGCATATCTATTGAGAATATTAATTTTGCTAGAATATTTTAACATGCACTACTTATCATTAAAAAAAACAAAGAACAGCGAACACTTTGTATAATCAGGCTTAATAAATGTATACTACCAAGAGAAAGATCAAGTAGCTCACAAAATATAATTCCTATTATAACGGAATAGCTTTCCCTATATGCATACAGTCAATTAACGAAAAATACAGGCACAGATTTAAAGTTACCGTTCTTCAGTATGTAATCTCAAATGTGGCAGTAAAGAATGCTTGGGATAGAATTTCTTACAAATTGGACATTTGTATCTTGGAGCGGTCTTGGTCCTGGTCACATTTCCTGCAAAATTATAGGTTTATAATGTGACCGTTGACAACAATTAAATATAACAATAATAGTGACGACGAACGAAAATAATTAGATTGAACAATAATTATGTGTAATTTTATTTTTCCTACGACCACCTATAAAAATGAAAAAAAAAAAGCACGGTGAATTTGGCTAAAAAGCGCCGTATATCACACGCGTGTTGAAAAAAAATATTTCAACATTAGTATTGAAATATCAAGGCACACTATTTAATTTAAACATATGGTGCCAATTTGACAGACCACCCGTATTTATCAAAAAGAACAATTTAAGAAAGCAGTAATTGTAAAGTGTTTAACTTATTTATCATGTATTTGTCGAGTGATTCAGAATTAGAGTATGAATATACGCCATCTGAAATTATAAAACTCATAATAATATACTGAAAAAGTTAAACTACAAATAAAGGAAAAGCCTATGGACAAACTATGAAACCAGATATTTAGTGGAACATAATCCTAAGTAGGTATGCTAATTTCAACACTAGTGTTGATATTTCTTTTTCCTACGACCACCTATGAAAATGAGAAAAAAAAACACGGTTAACTTGGCTCGAAAGCGCCGAATATCACACGCGTGTTGAAAGAAGATATTTCAACTCTGGAGTGAAAATACAAGGCACACTATTTAATTTAAACATTATATGGTGCCAATTTGACAGACCACACCTATTTATTAAAAAGAATAAATTTTAGAAAGCAGTTTATTGTCTAACTTATTTATCATGTATTTGTCGATTGATTTCGAATTAGAGTGAGAAAATACGCCATCTGAAATTATAAAAAAAGTTAAGGATATACTAGAAAATCTATTACCAGTCAAAACAAGCCCCGCTGAAGAAAATGTCATATATTAAACACAAAATTAGTATGTGTGGCCATAGCGTAGAGACTAGAGCTATGGCCTACAAATCGAAAGGTCACAGGTTCACATCCCATCAGGAGTATTTGACTTTTTTTTATAAAAACAATTTATAGAATTAGGTATTTTGAATTGAAATCTTCCTTGTTGGATGGATTTTTTAAATTTATATTTAATGCATCTTTCCTTGATTAAATTATAAAAATTCATCCAACAAGGAAGATTTCACACTAAACTACTTTCTAAAATTTATTCTTTTTAATAAATAGGGGTGGTCCGTCAAATTGGCATATCATATGTTTAAATTAATAGTGTGCCTTGTATTTCCACTCTATATAGAGTTGAAATATGTTTTCAACTCTAGAGTTGAAATATTTTTTTCACAAATCAAAGGTTTTTTAATAATTCTTTGTGGTCGTAGGAAAAATAGTGTACATTACTCGTGTGAAAGTGATTATTCTAAAACTCGGAGAATTTCCGCACTCGGCTGACGCCTCGTGTTAAATATCTCCTCGTTTGAAAAGTATCACTTTCATCACTTGTTATGTAATATACTATTTCAACACTAGTGTTGAAATATTTTTTTCACAAATCAAAGGCTTTTTTAATAATTATTTGTGGTCGTAGGAAGAATAGTGTACATTACTCGTGTGAAAGTGAATTATATCTCCTCATTTGAAAAGTATCACTTTCATCACTTGTTATGTAATATACTATTATTTTTATTTTTCAGGTGTTTGAGTAGCTTAACTGGTTCACACGTCTGCTGGAGTTCCTGGTTTTATTCGTAGCGGAGATAAAAGTTTTCAGTTTGTCAAAACTTATTTGCATTTCGCCAAATATGTTTTCAATTATTATTTAATACATCAGAAAAAGTTAACAATTGAAAAATAATTACCGTCTGGATCCAGTGGGTATATCATCAATGGTTCATTGTGTAACGCCAGGTGATACAGAAGTTCTGAGGTAGAATCCGAACGAAAGGGGCACTTTTCACAATGATATGGATGTTCCGAATTATCAGAATTTTCTGGAAATTTGCAGGATTTTGACTTTAGATGGTTGCTGAGTTCTTGTGTTACTGTGAAGTTGGTTCCACAATAAGGACATCTAGAATTTATAATAAAATAAATGTGCAATAACACTAAACTCAAACATCGATATATTTTTTTCCGAAAATCGATCGGAAATATTAACATTTTTGATAATACCTCGTAGAAAAAGACACATTCCTGGACTCCGTATTGTCAGTCTCGGCTTGCGCCTCGGCATACAATCTGTACGGTCGTCCGGGAATGTTCAGCTTTTCCCAGTGGCGTATTTAAGGGGGGGGGGGGGCTACCGGGCTGCAGCCCCCCCCCCCCCCCCCCCGGAGCCTCTGAGCTCGTGTCTAAAAGTCTAATTGCAACCTAATTTTTCGTCTCACGCTTGGACTCTTCACTTAAATTTTTAAATAATGTATTCTTGGCTTAGATTACGAAGGTTTTGTAGGAAACGTTTAGTTTTTAAACTTTTTCTTCTAAAAGTCCTGCTTTATATAGAGATTAAGGTTTCAGACGCATGTCGTTTTAGTTATTGATTTATGATGCAATTTTAAAGAAAACCCGGTAAAAAGAATAATAATTTATAGTATTTTTCTATTACATATATACTTGTCTGTTCCGTTTTCCCTTTTTTAGAGCTATTTTAAATCAACAAAATGCAATAAAATATTTTTACAACAAAAACAAAAACAATTGGGTATTTATTTTTAAAGAAAAAATTAAAGTAAAATATTTTAATTGAAACAGTTTTTATGGAAGAAGTGTGATAATTTATAATAAAAAAAAATAGTGCGGGAAGAAACGAGAATGCTTTATTATGAATATACAAAACGGTACTTAAGAAGGAATATTTCAAAACCTAAGCATTTGCACCAAAAACTGCTCTTAAATCTACGCTCCTAAAATACATGATTTCTGAAAAAATCATCAATTTTGGCGTGGTGAGCGATATTTACTTTATTTTTAATCATGAAAAACCGATCCCGAGAAACGCTGGTTAGAGTCATACATATGTCTTGTGTTAAAATTTTGGATTGACAGCAATATTCATATACCTATACCACATTATTATTACCTATTATATACGAGATATACTAACCTTACTTTATGATCAGGATGTTCTTCTTTTAGATGATTCTTTAACAATAAAAAGTTTGCGAAATATTTATCACAATACTCGCATTTCCTGCGCAAACTACCATCTTTGGGTTTCTTTTTTTCTAAACAAGCATATCTGAAAAAATATAGAGTTAATTTAATTATTACGAGCCCATTAATTAATGATTACCTGTGCGCTGAAGTTTTTCTATGCTTCATAGCCTCAACCATATTTTCAAACTTTAGGTTACAAAAACTACAAAAGAAATAGTTGTGTTTATGTTTCCTCCTCCTATGCCTTTGCATGGACAGAGCATTGAGGAACGTTCTATTACATTCTTTACATTCTAGCAATTCTTTTTCGAAAACACTGACATTTGAAGTATTATGCCCTAGTCTTCTGCAGTGATTCAAAAGTTGAATGTTTAACGTAAAACTCTGATGACATGTGAGACATATCAATTGACTGATCTTTTTAATTGCAATAGGTACTGATCTATTAATAACTGACACTACTTCCAAGTGTTCTTCTGAGTTTAGATGCTCCAGCATTGCCTCAGACTCATCACTGCGATGCTTACAAAAAGAACACAGGAAATATCCTGGATATCCTTGTTCTCTACTTTTGTGGAGATCCGATTTCCAATGGTCTAAAAACTCATCGTGACTATTACAGTAAAATCGACACACGCAGCATTGAAAAGGGCTCTCCAGGATTATGCTGTATATGTTTTCCAGAACCAGGTTCTTTGCTACTTCCGTTGATATATCGCCTTTTCTGCAGTGATAGTGAGATATAAGGTGCTTTCCCATGATGTATTTGTTGACTCTTGAGTGGCAAACAGAGCAGACTTCAAAGATTTTTTTGCGGTTACGTTTTTTATCTTGTTGGGGTAATTGTTGTGGCTAGAAAATAGGATAGTTTTCAAACGGTTTTGGACAAAACATTTTACAACACTACCTAGTCTCTTAATGACTTCCCATTAAATAAAGGCCTCAATCATTGAATATTTAAACTTAGAATAATTTATTACAATACCACATAAATTAAGATTATTATCATATTTAGGAATGAATTTACTTGCATTACTTGAACGATTTAGCATTATTTAAATTGTTATATGGTATCTTTACCTCTTTTTTAATTTCAAACGGCGTTACTGTACCAGGTTTTTCTACAGTTTTTTTTCGTTTAATCATAGCACCGTCGTCAAATTCGCGTTCTGGTCTACTTCTTTTAAAATGAAGATCCGACTTAAGGTGTCGCTCATACACAATTTTCGAGGCAAGCCTTCTATTGCACGTACTACACCAGTATTGAACTGTACCACTGGATTTTCTACAATAAAACGTTTATAAACCATAAGAACCTTTATATCCGATAGAACCACATGTCTTTGAAACAATACCATTCAAAAAATAGAGACATATATTTTACCTGAATGGCGAATCATCTGTTATTTTAAGAGTCTTGGCTCTATTTGTAAATAAAGGACAGCTAATCTCACACAAATCGCTTTCCAAAGATTGCTTCGCAGTTTTACTATCAAGTAGCTTTGCTTTCAAAGGTCTTGATTCGGTAGATAACTTAGAAGTAGAAGGCTTAATATCTAGCTCTACTATATCTTTTAACATAGGTTCTTCCTTTATGTTTATGCTTGATGTTTCTGGTGGTTGTTTCGTTTTTAACGTTGTACAGGAGGGTTCAGTGTTTTCGGAGCTTGGCTTTTCTTTTGCTAAAATGTTAATATCACTTAAACACTGCTATTTTAAGTATCTACTATTCATTTACCTTTTGCTGTGGATGAAGGTAAAGTAGCTTCCAGTTCCAATTTTGGTTTCCATTTTCCTGTAAAAATAGAATGCATATTCTCTAGTCTCAGATAAAATAACCCTATCTGCAAATCCTGGAGTTTAAGGATCCTTAATTTACTTTTTATGTGTAGGTTCTCGAACCTTTCCCATCTACAGATGGAAAATAGTCTACTACGTTAAATTTGATCTATAGAAGATATGTTATAGATCAATGGTTTTATTTTGTTGGCCAAGGTTGGAGTAGCCGATAGGATCATTTTTTTTCAAAAGCGGGTGGGTTAAAAACTGTGGTTAAAACTCTTTAAAGAACATTATTACCTTTCGTATAAGTCGGAGGTGGTATATTATCGTCATTTTCCAATTTTGGTTTCCATTTACCTAAAAATTATCAATCAGATTTTTTTCTTTAGTTGTAAAAGTCTTACCTTTGGTATGTGATGGTGGAGGTACATTTTCTTCCTCAATTCGTGGCTTCCATTTCCCTAAACAAATTTGTTTCGTTATCAGAAAGGTAAGAAAAAATTGCGCTCAGCAAATTGCTCAAATGCGTTACTGGAAATCTATTACTATTTTGATCACTAAACTACTTCTAACGTCGTGTAGTAATAGTAGTCTGTACAACAAGAGTGGATATGGTGTCCATATCGCACGACGCCGTAGGCAGAGTGCTTAAACTTCCGAGGGCAATATGGACAATCCACTCGAGTTGAACAGTATATTTTTTCTATGACCAAACTTACAAACCTTATACTAAAAAATGTAAAAAAAAGTTTGCCGAGCTCGAATTCACGACCATTGGTTCCATAGTCAAACGCTCTACCTCTCGACTATCGAAACGTTAAACTAATTATGGGAAAACCAACTGATAAATGATGCTACATGAAATTAATTTTCTATGCACATTCAACATAAATATATTATAAATGCGTCTAGATTTTATTATATTGAACAAATTAATAACAAATTGTACCATATGCATTTAAATTATATAATTTAGTGTCTTGAAAAAGAAGGCGGAGCCACAGTAAAAATAATATACTGTGATTGGTCAGTACTTTTAAGAACAACAATGGATTCTCTGTAATTGACTACTGTGATTTTTTTTTATGATAAAACACCTGCACTGTAGGAAAAATCCTTTAAGGCGCTCTGGGAGCGGTGCGAGTGCGAAAAAAGCGATTAACGTTGGTCTTGAAACGTTGAAGATTGTATTCATTGGGAAACACGACCTCAGGAAGATCATTTCACAAAGATGACGTTCTCCAGATGAAAGAATTCTTGAACAATGAAGTTCGAGGAGTACTAAGCTGAACAACATATGGATGAGCGGCAGTGGTTCGCAGTGTATTGGTCAGTTTCATTACCTATTGTAATAAAATTTTGCCGCACAGTTAACTGGAATAGCCTACTTTACCCGCCACTTAAGTGCAAAGGAAACAGCAAATTTCCATATGGAAGTAGAAAAAATATATGTCAACAAGACCTATATACCCGCGAATTTATTCAAATAACTTGTACTGAAAATAAACACGAACTAGTTCTTGTAAATTAACTCACCTTTTGTGTGCGTTGGAGGTGGATAGCGTTCGTCGTCGTTTTCAGTTTTCGGTTTCCATTTTCCTAAGAAGAACACGTTTAAAAGGTATCGTTAAATATCCAATATAAAATGGCAATAAATAAACATCCTGAACATTTCACTAGTCACAATAGGGTAAATTTTTAAATAATTAAAATTTCTTACCTTTAGTATGGCTTGGTGGTGGAAAATCATCATCATCATTTCTAGCTGGCGGCTTCCATTTCCCCCTTGTATGTCCAGGGGGTGGATATTTACCCCCAGTTGGTAACCCATAATCTTCTGGAGGTTTCCACTTACCCCTAGTATATGTCGGTGGTGGGGAAGGAGGTCTTCTAGGTTTCCATTTGCCACCTAGTTGTGATTAAACTTAATATGTTACAACCAGTACGTTTAAAACTTAGTTCTTTTAGACTGTACAAAGGAGGTGTCAAAAACAATATCACTAAATGTTTTCATTAAAGAAAGTAGATCTACCTGTAAAACTTGGAGGAGGCACATTCCATTCTCTATCCCCTCCTCTATTGCTCCACTGAATGGGAGAACTGGGCTTCCATTTCCCTCCAGTGTAATTCCTCGGAGGAGCGTAATCCTCCTCTGATGTTTCATCCTCTTCATAATCATATTCTTCCGAGTCATCATCAGACTCGTCATAAACACCACCTGTATGTAAGCAAATGATTATATGATGGTGGCACAAAATAAGGTGAAAACGATTCAAGAACATCCAAATTAAAAATAATTGTTACAAACCAATTCTTGGTGGCGATTGTGAAGCGGCTCCTTCTTTTCTTCGTTCTAGATCTGCAACCGCTTTGATTAGTTTTGATTGGTTATCTCCGCTACCAAGATCCTTTATTTGATTTCCTCCTATAACAGTATTTATGAATGAATGAAATGTGATCCATATTAGTTCCCATTTAATAATTGTCACGTCTACAACTTACCTATCCAAACGTTCTTTCCAGATTTTGATTGCTGAGGCTCTTGGTCTTTATTGGATGTCGTCGCTTGAATGACAGCAGTCGTTTTACTTCTGGTTAAAATACCACTAAAGTTTTTTCCTAGAAGAAAATGCATAATATGATTTCGCAAACAATTTTAATTTATATTAGTAGTTTGTACAACGAGAGTGGATATGATGTCCATATCGCACGAGGAAGTAAAAATTCCGAGCGCAATATGGACAATCCACTCGAGTTGTACAGTATTTTTTTTCTACGACTTACCTTCCGAACTTCATGCTAAGAATTTTAAAAAATTATTATTTAAATTATTCATCATAACTTGTCTTTTAAGTTGGCCATGAACTTATGAGAACGGTAATAAAAAACAATTGAACAAAAATTAATTTTGATGGCAAACCCATGGACCAAATTACACTGTAACATATTTATCGATTTGGGTAAGTTCTTATATTTAAACAAACTCACTTTTGAATATATCTATCTTTCTCACATTCGGCTTTTTGCTGAATACCAGACAAAAAGCGATATATGTATTAATAAAAACGAACAATTTATTTTCTCAACCAGGTATTTTGATTAATAATTGTTTTACTCTTAGACGAGCTCGTCTAAGGTTTTACTGAAATACACAGAAGAAAAATAGGTTTGTCGGGTTTATTTCTGCTTGCGTAACTCCAACTCCGAAAGTACAACATAATAGCTGTAACATTTGTTTTAAACAGTTAAAAATGGATCTTGTGCATTAATATGAATTTTTAACGTTCGCTATGTTCAAATTTTTCAAAATAATCGCCAATTTACAAACTAGCAACACTGTTAACGTGGAAAGAGAAGACGAGAAGTGGCAATAGTGTAAGTAGAAATAACATAACCTTAAAAATGTTAGTAAAAAATGTTTTTTTTTCTAGAAATCTTATAATTTCGTCGGTTTTATCGGGTTATCTTTATGTTCCACCATTTAAGGAGAAATTACCCGTTAATTTTCTATGTTTGTTGCATATAATAAAAGTTTTAAGATCAATTGGGGTTGGATCCCCGTTCAAAATATATCGGAAAATATCCCCGTGCACAAATATTTATAATAATATATTATTTATATGGAAAAAATAACCAAAGTTAGTAAGAAAACGATCATTTGATAGGTATATAATACATTTTATACAAAGCTTGTAGTTATTGTCTAGAAATGAGTGAAAATAAAGATATTTTTGAAATAAGAAAGTGCGTCTATCCGCAAATCTTTATTCGTTCAGAAAATAACAATAATTTGGTAGAAATATATTTTATATATTTATTTATTAAGTATCCTGCAGAGACACGCGTTAATTATACCGCCGCATTACCTGAAGTAGATTGTACTGGTTTTTTGGAGCTACTTCTTAATTCTAAAGATGAGAAGAAATCATCAGCTTTAAGACCAATTTCATCTGGTGGCAATAGTTGACTTGGTAATGGTGATTTGGAAGGATCTAAAATATAATTGAAACAAATAATAATATTGTGACAGGAATTGTCTTAACAAAAAATACCTGGTTCAACAATATTCTTATTGCAGCCCGATTTTCTGTGAGTAACATAGTGATCTAAGCCCAGGATAGTGGAGTGACATTTCAGGCAGAAATGGGTGTCATCGTCGTAGTCGGTGATCATTTCTATAAAAAACTATTAAGAGACAATAAGAATTCAAGGTGACCAACAGTGGCGAAAATCTTTTTGGGTGCCACGCCCAAAAACCCTTTTTTTGGACAATCAACAAAAATTTAAAAATAAAAAATACATATATTTAAAGAAACTTGTAGTGATTTATACAAATACACTAATATAGGTAATATAAAACAGATAATATACTTGTTAAACAAAAACTTGAATGAATGAAATGAAAAACATGAAATAAGCATAATTGAGCAAACAAATTAGGTATATTTTTTATTTATTGAAAAAACAAAAATTAGCCATAAACTAAAAGCACAACATATTTTTTTGCCTAAAACTAAACCGTAATTCTTTGCCATTTTTGACAAAATATATTGATTTTTTCATATATCAATGTGGATTTTTTGATGAATACTTATTAAAGCTTAACTTGTTGTACACTCTTCGCCTGAATGGTTTCTCAGATGTGTTTTTAATCTTTTTAAAGTGGAAAAACGTCTTTCTGTTGAAGCTTTAGTTACTGGGAGAATGATTTGTTATTTTATTTGGCGCGTTATTGATAGCGTTGCACGTTGCCCGATTATATTTTATATCATCTTTTTTTTTGGATTTCGGGGGGGGGGGGGCGGCCCCCTGATCCCCCCCTCTGGCTACGCCACTGGTGACCAATGATCGCTATATTTCTTTATTGACGAAAATTGTATAGGACATGTAGGCCCTATTTTTAGGATTTTGAAAAGCCTATTTATCCATCAACTCATAAAGACAAGTTAATTTATAAAAGCCAGAAATATGAAAATTTTACTTCCTCTAACTAACCTAGTGCTAAGTCAGCCCTGATTATCGCCTATCTATATAAATTCATCATTAAAGAAAATTTATTATCAGGTATTTCACCTATAAATTCTAAACTACGTTCCATAATTACTGTGTCTACTGAATACAGAAAAAATAAATTAACTGTTAATCGGGCACTTTCATGTCTGAAGTTTGTGAAGTGTGTGTCGCGTGACCGCAAGTGATATTTCTTGCGAATTAACTTTCAGACAGTGATAGTAAGTCTTCACGTCGAGCACGTTAAGTACGTCAGTTTAAATATCGGTGGTGACAGTGGAAATTTTCTTTGTTTATTGATATTGGCAATTTAAAAAGAATTATTAGTAGGATGGAATACTTAGAATGATATATCATGCTCTACTTTTTAAGACGTTTCATTTTAGTAAATTATTCAACCACACAGGCGAGGCCTATTTTAGGTTATAGGGGGTGCTAGGCCCATTACGCAATTCAGGGCCCCTAATCACGGACTCCCTTAAAGCCAATTTCAGGTAGGAGGGTGAGGGCAACGAGGTAAAAAAACGTAACCGCGGTATTAAAAATGTCCCCTATCAAAAGTGACTTCTAAAATCCCCACAATTCAATGGGCACCCCCCCCCCCCCCCAGTGGGGTATTTAGGGGGGCTACCGGGCTGCAGCCTAGGAGCTCGGGGTCTAAAAGTCTAATTGCAACCTAATTTTTCGTCTCACGCTTGGACTTTTAATTTAAATTTTTAAATAATGTATTCTTGGCTTAGATTACAAAGGTCTTGTAGGAAACAGTTGGTTTTTAAACTTTTTCTTCTAAAAGTCCTGTTTTATATAGTTATTAAGGTTTCAGACTCATATCGTTTTAGTTATTGATTTATGATACAATTTTATAGGAAAACGAGTATGGTATTTTTCTATTATGACTTGTCTGTTCCGTTTTCCCTTTTTTAGAGCTATTTTAAATCAACAAAAATATAACCCAATGCAATAAAAAAATTTATAACAAAAACAAAAAACAATTAGTTGTTTATTTTTAAAGAGAAAAATTAAACTGCAAATTTTAATTGAAATATTTTATATGGAAGAAGTGTGATAATTATAATAAGAAAAAATAGTGCGGAAAGAAACGAGAATGCTTTATTAGGAATATACAAAACGGCACTTAAGAAGGAGTATTTCAAAACCTAAGCATTTGCACCAAAAACTGATCTACGCTCCTAAAATACATGATTTGTCCATTTTTCTTTTTCTGTATATACTTATTACTTATTAAATTCAAAATTGTTTAACTTTAAATTAAAAAATAACAAAATATTGATTTAAAAAAAAAATGAAATGGCGAATGCGCCACAAGACCTCACTCTTAAATTTGTGTAATGAGTGTGAGGGTATTACAGTGCAAATGTTGATGTGTTCGTATATAATTTTTAAACACCGATTTTTAATAGAATTACAAAAAAATTATTTTATTTTCCACCCGCGTGGAGAGTAGGAGGCAAAAAGCGTCAACTTTCCACCTTTCAAAGATAGATGAAATGTCATTATAACATGCATGGTTGTAAATAATAAAATGTTGCGTGCAATATTAATTTCCAAACAACCGAAAAACGATATAGACTGTTTACTGCAGTTTACTGTTTACTACCACAGAATAATACCGAAAGGAAAAGAACCGATCGATGTAAGAAACCATTATCAGGACGTCACCCCGTTCCGTCTTGGAATGATGCAGAACAGACATCTATATATTTTTCAATTCATTATCACTTTTTCGTCGTGCATATCTTCCTAACTAACGTCTTTTGGGATGTTGATTGTATTTTATTATTCAATATGTCTGCTGTGTTTCTTTGCTGTTTTTGGTAGTAAAAATTAGCTATAGAGCTGCAACAGTGCCGGCTCGTCAGGTGAAGGGGCTCTTCACAAAAAAAAACAGTAGGAAATTTTTTCGATAATATTAAATATTAATGTAGATACCAATACAGCTACCATTTTAGCCCTTAAAAAATTATTATGTTCGAATTAATAATATTAATTTAATCCGAATGTAGCTATGCATAATAGGGCCACGTTTAACTCCGATGGACAATAATTATAAACACTCGTGCGTTTTGGCGCGCCCCAGCCGACCGTGTCCGTGAGCTCAAAGCATCAAGTAAAGATCCAACTTCAAACATACACAGTCAAGTGGTTTTGATTTTCACCGTCGCTATGGTTACGTGACGTCAGTCAAGCAAACAGCATGTAACAATTTGCATTAAGATGAAGGGCAATTTAAAAATAGATCAGTCGTATGTACCACAGGGCCGTAGCCAGAACCAAATTTTTGGTAGGGCTATTCGATTCCTTACCAGGGCCTATATTCTCACGTTGAAATATAATGATATTTGATTTTTAAGGGACGCTGTAGAATTTTAGAACGACCGACATCCGACTTGCTTCATTCATATGCATGTATTATATTTATTGTAAGCAGCGACGTAGCCAGAAAATATGCTGGGGGGGAAATATGAATGGGCGTAAGTAGGACATTTTTTTTTTGGAGAAAATGACAGTTGGGACCCCATGTATTTCGTGATATTGTACCTAGGAAAGAAGATGGAAAAGCGCCGCAGGCGAAACATTTTCGAGGCCACGCCCAAAGTTCGTTTAAAATTCACCTAACTACTAACAAATTTCTTCAAAATTATTAAAAAAATTTTTTGTAAATGTTTTTTTTTTCTTTTCCTAGCTGGCTCTTTAGTAAAAAAAATCATTTTTTATATTTGTAAACAATATAGTATTAATCCAAAATTTTAACATAAGACGTATGTATTACTCTAATACGCGATTTTCGGGCTCGATTTTTCATAATTAAAAATATCGCTCTCCACGCCAAAATTGATGATTTTTCAGAAATTATGTATTTTTGGAGCGTAAATCTAGGAACAGTTTTTGGTGCAAATTCTTAGGTTTTGAAATACTCTTTCTTAAGTGCCGTTTTGTATATTCATAATAAAGCATTCTCGTTTCTTCCCGCACTATTTTTTTTAATTATAAATCATCACACTTTTTCAATAAAAAATGTTTCATTTAAAATGTTTTCTATAATTTTTTTCTTTAAAAATAAATACCTAATTATTTTTTGTTTTTGTTGTAAAAATAATTTATTGCATTGGGTTATATTTTTGTTGATTTAAAATAGCTCTAAAAAAGGGAAAACGGAACAGACAGGTGCAGGACAGGACTCTACCCGTATGACGAAATTATTTAAATAATTTTATTTTATTAAACTTATCAAATAACTTGCAGACATTTTTAACACTTATTTTTTTCTATTTCAAAATCTTTTTTACCAGGGCTCAAAATTTTTTTACCAGGGCTTCGCCCTGGCAAGCCCCCCTCTAGCTACGGCCCTGATGTACCATTGTTTTAGCATTGGTTCACCTAACCTTGAGGCTTCGCGAAACTTACGGTTATAGATATCGTATTTACGTGATTTACTGTGTGATTAAAAAGTTTTGTTCGTTTGTTTTTCAGTTAATTCAGTAGTGTAAAATTAGTCAATGTTTGTTTAAGTACCCGCACTATACCTAGCTCTTCACCATTTTTTAAGACCGCGAGCCGCCACTGAGTCTGCTGCAAGGCTAAATGTAATACCTACTAAAATAAAAGCCGGCAAGTGCGAATCTAACTGGCGTGATATGTATTTCGTGCTACAGATATATCGGGTGTCCACGAAAGGTGGCTATAACGTTTTTCTTTTAATGATAATGAAATGAAAGTTCGGCCTCAAATATTTTTCTGTCTCTTTGTTTATGTTTCGCCTGACAGCATCATCAGATCGTATAAACAGTAAAAACAATTTGAAACATAACTATTAGACTAACACTCCAGTTACCTTTTCTTAACTTGGGAGCATTATTTTTTCTGTTTTACCGTATTTCGGTCTGGGTCTAAGGCAAAAACCATAGGACTTAAGATATACGTTATATTAATAAAATAAATAAAATACTAATAAAAGATAAAATTACTTCTGATCCCTTAAAAACTTGCTTACTCCCTAGAGTATTGTGATTGTAAATCGTATTGAAAAAATAAATGGTCTAAACACCATAACTTCCTGTAATGTAACTTTAATATTTAAGTAATCCAAAAAATAATTACCAGGACCGTAATAGTAAAGAAAGGATAATTTAAAATACTAGTGATGTCTTATTCGATGACAAAACGTAAACATTTTAAAAACCTTTAAATTGTATTAAATTTCCAAAGCTTAGAAGTAATTAAAACTGTTCCAAAAAAAATTCCAGGTCCGTATTTAAAAAAAAATGAATTAAGGTTGGTATCTAAAGAACGAAACGTCCTATTTGAAAACTTATAACGCTATATGGTAGAACATATAAAACGGATATGAGAAAGTGTTTTTTGTTTTTTTCCTAAGTCAAAAATAAAGGCGCAAAAAATTAAAAACCAAAACTAAAAATTTCGGTTTAATTCGGAGTATTTAAAATTTTCCTTTACCAAATTAGTATGCTGCACCAAAATACTCAACTTTGACTCAATTTAACCATCTTCGTATCTCTTACCGTTTTCGAGATCTCACGAATTTGTAGCATCCGTATATGGATTACGTAAACTTACTTAATACAGCTTCTTCAACACCTAATAATTTTTTTTAGGCCGACCTCTCCTGCCCTTCCCCCTCAGAAAAATAGGCTGGGTACGCCAATGAACATACCCACGTTATAAAAAAAATCCTTGTTTGTCTAATTCGATAATCGCATTGGCGAGCTAAAATACAACATTGATTTAATCCCAGAGTGCATTTTTTCCATCCTTCCCCCCCACTTCACCCCCCTATTCGCTCAACATCCCCCAGTTACGGTACAGAGTCTGTCTCCCGACGTTGTTATGTCTAATCGATGCATTTCTGCGCGCTCTGTCTTACGCGGCCGGCCATTACGCATGTTAATGGGCTCGCTTGGCCATAGAGGCGCGCAGAGGCGCCTCGTACGCTAAGGGAAATATAAAGCGATGTAAATTTCTGAGGCGACAGGGCAAAGAAAGACAAGTCTGTTTGCATAAAAAGCGTTCTCTGTTAAAGTTAACGACGACTAACTGAGAGATACAAAACCAGTTGCGTAGGCAGAAAATATGCTCGGGGGGGGGGGGGGGGGGGCTCAGTGGGCGTAAGTAGGACATTCTTTTTCTGGAGAAAAGGACAGTCGGGACTACATGTATTTCACGCCATTGTACCTAGTGAAGAAGGCGAAAATGCGCCGCAGGAGTAAAATTTTCGGGGCCACGCCCAAAGGTCGTTTAAAATTCACCTAATTACTATCAAATTTTGAAAGTTACATTACCTCTCCCCCTCTGCATGGTAGGATTAAATTTGTTTTTGTAAATGTTTTTTTTTGATATTCGTAGCTGGCTCTTTATTAAAAAAAAACATTTTTTATATTTGTGAAAATTATGAATATTGGTGAAATTTTAACATTAGACTGTATGACTCTAACCAGCGTTTTTCGGGCTCGGTTTTTCATAATTAAAAATAAAGTAAATATTGATGATTTTTTCAGAAATCATGTATCTTAGAAACGCAGATCTAAGAGCAGTTTTTGGTGCAAATACTGAGGTATGAAATACTCCTTTTTAAATGTCGTTTCGTATATTCATAATAAAGCATTCTCGTTTCTTCCCGCACTATTTTTTTATTATAAATTATCACACGTCTTCCATAAAAAATATTTCAATTAAAATTTTTACTTTAATTTTTCTCTTTAAAAATAAATACCTAATTGTTTTTTGTTTTTATTGTAAAAATATTTTATTGCATTGGGTTATATTTTTGTTGATTTAAAATAGCTCTAAAAAAGGGAAACGGAACAGACAAGTAGATACATAATAGAAAAATACTATAAAACATTTTTTTAATCGTTTTCCTTTAAAATTGCATTATAAATCAATAAGTAAAACGATATGCGTCCGAAACCTTAATCTATATATAAAACACGACTTTTAGAAGAAAAAGTTTAAAAACTAAACGTTTCCTACAAGACCTTTGTAATCTAAGCCAAGAATACATTATTTAAAAATTTAAATTAAAAGTCCAACCGAGAGACGAAAAATTAGGTTGCAATTAGACTTTTATACCCGAGCTCCTAGGCTCGGGGGGAGAGGGGCTGCAGCCCGGCAGCCCCCCCCTAAATATCCTACTGTACAAAACATTTCATTCTTAGACGTATTTACCCGCTACGACAACATCTCACTGTTTATAGAGAATATTCTACCATATAACTAAAGCTGAAACATTTATATTCGAACCATAGACGTACTCGTTTTTATATATCTAAATTAAAAATGCAAAACAAAAAGTTGTACTCATTGACATGTAATATTGCCCAAAGTTCTTTTGATGCCGCGCCAACCCCTATTTTGAAAAGAAACGTTCTATATTGAATCCAGCTCTAAAGTCAACAGGGGAGTAAATATTTGGACAGTCTAAAACTTGCATGAGATTTCCTATGTTTCCAACCACTATGCACCACCATGTCTTAAGACTTTTTTACATTAGGTGCCTGAAAGCATGCGCTTTGACGATGTTTCAATCACCTGATGCAGGTTTTAAATGGGAAAATTTGCCGAATACTTAGAAAATTAAAATCTTGACATGTTGGCCTAGTCTTCTCAGCCGGTTGGTCCAAGTAGTTGCGGCTCAAGTACTTATCTCCTCCGCTCGACGCGATTCTTTGCCCTCTTATACAGAGGCGACTCGCGGGCTTAAAAAATGGCGAAGAGCTAGGTATAGTGCGGGTACTTAAACAAACATTGACTAAATACCCGTGTAACAAAACGTCTCTCTTATCCTCATCTGTCCAACGACTAAATGGAGTTTCCAACAAATTACAAACTATGTCATTAATTGGGTTCATTTTTAAAACACACAACTAGTAGTTGGTACGTACACTACTGAATTAACTGAAAAATAAAAAACAAAACTTTTTAATCACACAGTAAATCACGTAAAAACGATATCTATAACCGTAGATTTCGCGAAGCCTCAAAATAAATACCTTAAGGTTAGGCGATCCAATGCTAAAACAATGGTGCATACGACTGATCTATTTTTAAATTGCCCTTCATCATAATGCAAATTGTTACTTGCTGTTTGCGTGACTAACGTCACGTAACCATAGCAACGGTAAATATCAAAGCCATGGTGGGCGTTGGGTCTTTACTTGCTTTGAGCTAACGGACACGGTCGGTTGGGGCGCGGCAAAATGCACGAGTGGTTATAATAATTGTCCATCGGAGTTAACCGTGGCCCTATTATGAATAGCTACATACGGATTAAATTAATATTATTAATTCGAACATAATTATTTTTTAAGGGCTAAAATGGTAGCTGTATTGGTAGGTACATTAATATTTAATATTGTCAAAAACTTTCCTCCTTATGTTATTTTTTTTGGTGAAGAGCCCCTTCCCTACTTCACCTGACGAGCCGCCACTGCTCTTATAATTCCCGGATCTTTAACTTTATTTTTAGTTTTACGTCCGCCACTGAATTGTAGAACACCGCTATTGTCACCGAGTGTTGTTTTACCCTCCGATAAGTGCCGGTTAAGATCATGCACCCCTTCGTTTAGCGATTTAACTGTTACACTTGAGTCTATTAGTGGTGACGGTGACACCAATTTCACCCTCTTTAGATTGCAGCTTCTTAGGGTGTTATATGATAATTTCTTAATACTTGATGCTCGTAAAGTACACGGATAAAAAATAATTTTTTAGGTAGGCGCTTGCAGGGATAAGGAAAATTTTACTCGCTGCTGCAGTCTTTCTGATGATGAATTGATCGAAATAACGTAGGTAACCTTAAAAAATTGATTTCTACAAATTTAATAATTTCGTCTGTTTTACTGGTTTTATGTATGCACTTATCTTTTTCTTTCATCATTTAAGGAAGATTTAACCAGTGATTGTTCTGTTTCTGTTGCGTCTAATGAAAGTTTAAAGGTCGATTGGGGTTGAGGCTTCGTTACAAATATTAGAAAATAGTAGACATTTCTTGGTGGAAAATTATTTATATCGCAAAAAATCAACAAAGTCAAGTACAAACCATTTTTATAAGGTAGGGTATATAAATTGTACGCTTAAAATCTTAAATTAATTATTTTAGTTAAGAAGGGTGTGTCTGAGGAGAAAAACGCAAGAAACCATTTTTATGCAGAATTGACCAGGCTAATCAAAAATAATATCCACATGGAAAAATGTCAGTGGCGTACCACTTTTTTTCTAAAAAATATCAGAGGACATGTTTGCAGGGACGCCACTGGTGGGACAAAAAAATAACTTTTATAACTACAACATGTGGTTTTATGTCCTTTTAACACATGCCAAAATTGAAAATATTATCTAAAGCACTTTCGGAGATATTACAAAAACCGCATTAAAAAAAAATAATTCAAGACCCTGTAGCAAAAAATTTAAGCCTTTTAGGACATATGTTTATATAAACTTTTCTTCATAAAATGACTTTAGGAATTACACCCTAAAATATTAGCACATCATTAAGGAACATCCTGTATAGCGTCGTTCCGTAACTGTCGGTAGACAGCAAATGGTGACAACCCGGACTGTAAAGAAAACTTGGCCCGGACGCTCCCCGGACACCCTCCAAATTAGGACAAATCCGGGGATACCTGGACGGATGGCAACCCTACCTACGGATATAGTATATTACAACCTTATGTAAAAACATTTTATTTTATTTAGCCATTTTTTTTTCGAGCCGATATTTCACACTTACCCTATGGGGGAACTGTGTAATGACATCCTATTACGCATATAATTGTATGTATTCATACCTAGGATAAGTGTGTAAAATTACAAAGTTAAATCGTTCAGTAGCTGTTTAAATTTGTTTCTTAGCTCTAAAACTTTAAACTTTACAAAACGAACAAAACAGAATTGTTCAGAGGCTGTCCAAATGAAAGAACTTGATGTGGTTGGAGCTAGTAAAAGTACTTTTCGTGTAAATTTGACTTCAACTTCATCTTCTTTTTTAACCGACACTACTTGACCAATATAATGTTTACGAGATTTTTACTCACAAAAACAACAAGCACCCAATCATTGGCACTGTAATAAATACACACTTACCCCGTCAAAATACTACACACTTTACCTGTAATAAATTTCAAAGGTGTGTGTACTACACAAAAATAATTACAAATTACTAACCTAGGATAAAAATACCAAAACTAAATAAAATTTAAATATTGTTTACCTTATTTGTACAGAAAAACGATTAAAAATCTAACTAGGTAAGTTGATTATCGTGTATTCAAAATTAGGCGACCAATTCATGTTCACCTTACGACAACCAGGTGAAAAAAAAATATTAAAAATAAGGTATATTTTTTTAGTTATTAAAAAAACAAAAATTAACCATAAATTAAAAGCACAACATATTTTTTTGCCTAAAACGAAACCGTAATTCGTTGCCTGTTTTGACAAAATATATTGATTATTCCATATATCAATGTGGATTTTTTGGTGAATTTGTACTCTCTTCACCTGAATGGTTTCTCAGATATGTTTTATATTTTTTTAAAGCGGAAAAACTTCTTTCTGCTGAAGCTGTAGTTACTGAGAGGATGATTTGTTGTCAAAGATTTTTGATGTTGCCCAATTATATTTTATATCTTCTTTTTTTTTATTTCGGGGGGAGGGGGGGGGCTCCTGCCTCCTCCCCCCCTGGCTACGCCACTGCGCTTAAGCCTTTTCTGCAAACATTCTCTTCGGCAATAATTCACATAGAAATTTATATTTTACCAGCCTTCACTTTCTAAACCTTCTCCTTTCAATAAACCTTAACGGGCCACACAAGCACAAAAGATATTCGAAAATTTACAGCTTTTTATCAGCGCTATCACCGAAATTTATGACACTGTCCCCCATCGCTAACTCTACCTTAGACCTTTCGCTGTCCAGTCCACTTTTCGGCTTTTATCACACCGGATGCAAAAGGAAGTCAGTTTGGTTCCTCTTTTGGGCATGTTATTAAAGGGTTTTTAAATAATTATTTAATATACGATTATGATTAAAAAACGGGTCAGCCTGTTATATAGAATACCGCCAAATTGATCAAGAATAGTTCGGACCCGTGAATTTTGTTTTAGAAAAAAGGTATTGCACAGGGTGGATCATAAAAATGAACTTTAATTTTTATAATATTATATATTTTTACATTCCACAATCAATTCTAAAAAATTTTCGTAAATATTGTTTCATAAATCATGCCCTATACTAGGGGTGGCGAACCTTTTTACAATTACGTGCCATTTTTCTCAAAGAAATGTTTAATATGATCATGACTAACTTGTCAACAAACTGCTTGTTTGTTACGCGAGCATCAAAATCTAAATATACGCTCACAACCCCAAAATTGAGTGAAATATTTTGGGGCGAAGACTACGAATCTGGAAATTTTTTTTCTCGGAAACGCTTAGCTTTTCAAATATTTTTTCTTGAAGAGTCGTTTTGTAGAGGTTAGGTTTCGGACGCATATCTTTGTGTTTACTTGTTTGTGATACAATTTTAAAGAAAGAAAAAGTAAAGAGAACAATTATTTATAGCCTGGTGTGCTAAAACCCCTCAGTCTTTTTTTAGTGACTTCTAAAATGACATTCCTGGCGTGTTGATATCTTCGCCTTCTAAAGTAACATTTTTTGTGTGAAATGGTTAAATGGAGGCAAAGTTGTATATTTTATTGCTGAACAATTTCTTAAAAAGAAATTTAATCAAATTTCAATGACTTCCAGAGATATCCTAAAAAAGATACGAAAAACATGTTTTTATTTTTTTTATGACAAAGTAAGTAAGTAGGTACTGATTATTTTAAAAAAGCAAGAGCACTTTCTTAAGGCACTTTTCGGGGATAATACCATAAGTGCATAAAAATTTCCGAAAATTTTGGAAAATTAAATGTTTTTTAATAACTGCATGAGTTTATTTTCATCGTTGTTTCAAACTATGAATTAAAGTAGGGTTAGGAACAAACAGCCTTACTTTGTAAGAAGGAAGATAGAGCTTTTTGTTCCTAACCCTACTTTATCATGTCCCTTCTGGAGAGTAGATTCGACTTCGTTAAACTATAAATTGCCCGACTCCGAAGGAGAAGGGCTATTTTTTGAAACAACGATGAAAATAAACGAATGCGGTTTCCAAAAACATTTCATTTTTCAAAATTTTCTGGAAATTTTACAGAATAAATAGCTAACACGTTAACATTTTATCTTAGTTTTTTATTTATTCAAAGTATCGACTTCCAGTTTTCCAAAATGGATTGACCGTTAAAAATAAACGATCATTTTTAATACCTTCTCGTTTTGATTTTAGCAAGTTAAACAATCTGATTGGACAAAGATCGGGATATTTCTTATTAGCGACTAGCCATTAAGATGGAGCGCACGGTTTGGAGCCACCTTGTGTCGTTTTGCTGAATATGGGATTGTATTCTATTCTACTTGTTGTTTGCCCCCCATTGTCAAATTCTTTTTAAAAAAATTTCAATAAGGTTTTGCTGCCTTCTCCCCCTCTCCATGCCATTTCATAGCAGAATATAAAAAACAACTTTTTGCAGACCTTCTGGGGTACATTCGTTGCAATTGTCAATTAACATTTTCATTTCATTATATTTTAGGGCAATTGAACTGACCTTTCTTTTATCCTCGTGCTTTTGCAATTCCTTTCTTTTAGCATTTTTTTGCATCCTTGGCAGCTTTAAACTCTTGATCTTGAAATGGGTCTATTTTAATACCATATTTTTCAAAGTATTCCTGCATCGCCATTTTTGCAGTTAAATTCCACATTACTTTTATTGTGCTTTCTTTATATTTATCGCCATTATTTTTTCGCATGTTATAGCCCCAATCTTTAAGTACTTTAGCAATCTCACGCACTGATGTTTCCCGCTCTAGTTTATAGTTTCTAACAACACAAAACTCCATGAATTGTTTCCATACGAACGAACGGCTTTTCTTTGTATTGGGCAGTTTTTTCTATATTTACATCAATCTCATCTTCACTAAATTTACCAAAACGACTCATTTTTCAAACGATCGGCTTTCAAATAATTATTAATAAAGAAGAAACGTCAAAGTTGACTTTTTTATTACTTGTTGCTATGGTTGCTACAGTGCAATTTCTAGTAATGCAATTTCCAGTGTAATTCAGTGGAAATTGCACACCTCTTATGGCATTTTTTATACATGAGGGAAATTTTCAAGATAATAATTTCAAGTGGTCAAAAGTTCCCCAAAATTAAAAAAAATTCAGGTTCGAATTTAAAAAAATTAAGTTGATATAGGTATTTAAAAAACGAACGTCGTATCTGAAAATAGAATTATTTTCTTAAAGAGCATAAAAAATTGTCTTAAGCAAGTTCTCTTAGTTTTTCAAAATAATCATGTGTCGCAAAGAAAATAAAAACAAAAATTTATTTTTTCATATCAAATCATCGGAATTTTTTTAACAAATAATTCAGCATTAAATTATGCAACTTTGCTTTCATTTAGCTTTCTCTTTTTCTTATAGTTACCAAGATAACAATGTTAAAGAATGGAATTTGTAACACCCTGTATTCTCATTAAAGATTTTTAACTTGATATTTTGGCCCACCTGTATCGACTATCACGAGCCGCAATTGTCTTGCATTAAAGTTTCTGTCAAAATCACATTAAAATATCGAAAAATTTACCAAAACGGCAATTTTTTTTTGAATTTCAGTATTAAAATTAAATAAATATCAAAAGTACCTCAATTCTCGAAACAGAATGTTTTATTATCACAGATTTATATATCTCATTCGCCGATACCCCGTAAAACATAAATATCAATTTTTTAATTAAAATTAAGCATGATTTACTGCGGCATCGCACCGTTCTTTAATCAACTCCGAACCGTCTGTGCTTTACCGTTGCAGTTTGCTATTTTACCGACTCTGCGAGTCCGTTAATTCGTGCAGATTGATTTACGTCACCGCTGGCATTCCTCACCATCCCATAAAATCAAGATATATCGCCGAAACCAGCCGGGATTATGGAAAATTTACCTTTACCGCGGCAACATAACTTCACATTTTCAATTTACATTTCGTCTCGTTTCTCTTTCTACGGCTGTGGTTATCTTGCTCTCTTCGATACCCTGTATAATTGTACCGAGATGCATTTATTATTTAAACCCAACACGAAAAAATGCTGTGTAGTATCTTAAGGGTATGGTCCGAAAGTAAATAATATAGTGATTTAGCGTTCCGTAATTAACCAAATAGTAGCGGCAACCCAAAAATAGGTTAATTTTGGACCACGGTATCCTGATCTGAAGTGACCCAAGTGTCAAAATGCTAACCGGCTTTACAGCCCGGTTACGAGTGGTTCCTCCTGTCACTTGTCAATTATAAAAATAAAACCCAGTTTTGTTTATGGGTTTGTCTTCAAAACGTTTGGCCTTTGACCGGTAATTTGTTAGCTTTTTCCTAAGAAAGCACGAGAAACAATCAAATGAAATGGGAATTAGGAAAAATGAAAGGTTATGTTATATGTCTACCAATGTAACACCTAACAAACATATGATTTTGCAGTCCGAATTTAACCGGATTTTTATGGTTGATCTGTCAGTTGTCGCAGTTAACCGTGGTTACGGTTGATGATATTCGGACCATACTCTAAGTTAAATTAAAACCATTCTCTTTGATGTCATTAAAACTAATAACATTTGAAGTAACCTTTATCTTTGTCTGTTTGAAGGTTGGAGACAATGATGAAATGATGTTTATTGAATGATAGAAAAGTTCTGGACTTGCATTATCTTGATTTGTTTTTATATCACTCGTTTCCACTGGTGTAAGTATCACTAGTCGTCTTCAGGTGAATATTAAATAAGTACTATCGTAACTACAGCTCGACATATTAAAATAACCTGGGTTATGGTAGTCTTCCTTGAACGTCCTCTTCTTCCAGTGTGGTTCGTTATGCGTTTCAACTGGTAAGTATCTCCCTCCAGTCCTCTTTAGGTGAATAAGTACAGTAACTCTATTTATACTAGCTAGCTGCATTGGAGCATGACTAAGACGGGTGCAGTCATGCGTTCAGTTAGTGCCTGGTATTATTTTAAGATTACATCTGCTTAACAAAGGTTTCCAGATATTTCTTATATATGTACATATGTCTTCCTTAAACATCTTTCAGCGTGATTCTTTATGCAGGATTTTAGGTTCTATCCACATGATATGATGGCCGTGTGTCCAGGCATGGTCAGCTGCACCTGATTTTTTGGTCTCTTCTCTTAGCGTATTGTTTTGTGCTCCTTGATCCTTGTTGCGAGTGGTCTTAGAACCGGGTACAATTATTACGACTTTAGAGTTGAACCAAGCTCAAACTTTTTTTGCTTTTTTTGTGCATTTGGCTGATTCTTACCATTCTCCGATATATTTGTCAAACAATCTCATGGGGTAGCCATTTTTGTTGATATCGGTATTGATTTCGAAAAACCTTCTAAATATGATGATAATTTCACAAAAGGGATAGATGAGGCCGTGGTAGGTCATTTTTAATCGTTATAACTAGTATATTAAGCCCTGGAAACTGTGAGCCCAACATAACCCCCATTCAAAACACTCCTCCGTATTCAAATACTTGGAAGAAGAATATATTAATATATCTACATATGTATAGTTATAACATTATGTCACTGTATTTATGACAATAATCTAATCTTAACTGGCTTTCTATACGAGCCACATATCGTAGATATCATTCCCTCGCATCAAAAAAGAGCTATCAAAACCGAGAGTGGCCTTACGGGCCCGAGAGCCGTTCGGTGTGTCGTATCAGTGATTTACGGCGGACAGGCTGCCTTTGTGCCCGTCAACTCCGTCTGAGCGGACAGTACTGGGTCTTGGATTTTATGTGATTTTTATGCAAATTCATAATTTAGGCAGTGGTGGTGCTAAAGAAAAATATCAGTTGAAATTTGGGACGAAAATTAATAATAGTACATATGTATAGCTAGTAGGAAAAGCTGAACATTCCCGGATGACCGTAAAGATTGTATGTCGAGGTGCAAGCCAAGACTGACAATACGGAGTCCGGGAATGTGGTTTCTTCTTTAAGGTATACATACTATTTTTCCGTAAATCGAAAATTATTAAAAGGACATAACTTATTACAATCAACTTTTTTCAATTTTGAAATAAATATTATTACCTAACTTTGTTCACAAATAAAGGATGCCATTAAATATTTGTGTTGTAACTATGGAAACACAGTAATATTGAATTGTCAAGCTTAACCCATTTTTTCTACTCCCACCTGGAAATTTGCTGTTTCCTTTACACTTAAGTGGCGAGTAAAGTAGGCTATTCCACTTAACTGTGCGGGAAAATCTCATATCCATCCTAGATAGGATAGGTAATGAAACTGACCAATCACAGTAGTCAATTATAGAGAAGCCATTGTTGTTTTTAAAAGTACTGACCAATCACAGTAGATTATTTTTACTGAGGCTCCGCCTTCTCTTTCAAGACACTAAATTATATAATTTAAATGCATATAGTACAATTTGTTCAATATAATAAAATCTAGACGCATTTATAATAGATTTATCAATAATGCAACCTGCTGAATGTGCATAGAAAATTAATTTCATGTATCATCATTTATCAGTTGGTTTTCCGATAATTAACTGAACGCTTCAATAGTCCAGACGTTAGAGCGTTGGACTATGGAACCAATGGTCGTGAGTTCGAGTCCGGCAACCTACAAACTTTTTTTTTACATTTGTTAGCATAAGGTCGTAGAAAAAATATACTGTTCAACTCGAGTGGATTGTCCATATTGCCCTCGGAAGTTACGGCGTCGTGCTCAATTTACTTCCTCGTGCGATATGGACATCATATCCACTCTTGTTGTACAAACTACTATTAGTTTACAAGTAGCCGTACAGAAATAACATTTCCTTACAGTACAATAATAAATATTTCCTAACAGTTATTTTCCGTTGCCTAGCAACGACTAAGTGTAAGGAAATATTGACTTTTTCTTTCAAAAATATAATCAAAAATGTCAGTATTTCCGATCGATTTTCGGAAAAGTATTTTGTTATAAAGGGGAAGAAAAAGACGAAAAAGTAGTCAGGTTTTGGATAGGGTGACCATTCGTCCGGAAAATCCCGGACATGTCCGGAAACGCAGAGCTTAATTTCAAGTCCGGGCGGAATCACAACATTCATTAAAATGTCCGGAATTTGAGTCCTAATCAAAAAAATTGGTATAATAGCAAAATAAACTTAAGCACAAGTAACGGGACGGTCGGGCAAAGAAAAAGGCACTTTCACCTTACCTTACGTAGGCTTTTGCCGTATTTATTTTCTTCCTACCGCGCCATCTCGTTACACGGTCCCACACCACAGGCACACCCCCACCCTGTGGCTCGGTCGAACCGTGCAAGGAACGGCTTCTGTTCTGATACCGATATTTTAGTCATCGCGTTTTCGTTTTTAAATACATATACCACATGTGACACATGTCACATGTATACCTCTCATTATTTATGTGTTTAGCATTTTTTTTACCGACCCCAAAAAATATCCCCCCCCCCCCCCGGGCCGGGTCCGGATTTGGTCTATGGAGTATATGGTCACCCTAGTTTTCGATATGTATTTAACGAACGTCACTGTTTAAATTTGATATGTGATTTTGGAATCCGTGTTCGGCGTCGTCTCTCTTTTTGTTGTTGTGATGCGATTTATTGTGAGATTTGAAGTATTTATTACGGATTTTTCATTGTAATTCACCATAATGGAAACACAGTCAAGGATACGTAACATTAAAATGAATATTTATCGTAGAATTACTCTGATGAATATAATTAAAAAGTCAGGTTTATTTTTTTCGACGTTATTTATTGTTATTGAGGACGGATGAACGCCGAATTTATTAACGGGAGAAACCTACTAATTAAAAACCTTTGATGATTATTTGGTCTCGGTTCTTCGTTTCGTCAAGATGCACTGGATTAAAACCTGAATATTTTAATTGTTTTGAGTATTGATTGACTGGAGTATTTAAAGAGTTTAATTGGTATTTTAATTTAACGAATGGTTTCAGCCTGATGCTTGTTATTGTGTTTTTTTTTAAGTTTATTCTAACCACCTGGTTTTAAAATGTCTTGGATTTCATTCAGCCATTGATCTACTTCCTATTTAATAAATTTATCCAACACATGAATGTGTGTGAAGAAAGCAACGAAAATAAGCGGCAACGGTTTTTTACCGTAAAACCTAGCCACGAATTTAGCGTTAAATTGTCAATTGCGCCTGCATATTTGGCAACGATTTATCACAGCAACGAAGATGGTTACATCTCTCTGTAGCCACGAATTTCTTAATCAGTGGGAAAAAGTGTAAATGTGGCCACGGTAGTTTAAATATTAACATCTTTTAACTTTAAATAATTAGCAACGAATCTTAATTTTACTATCAACGAAATTATTAAATTAATTAATTAATTAAACACACCTATTTTTTTTTAGAAAGCTTAGCTTAAATCCTTACTATACTTCTAGCTATATGATATATTCCGCTTATAAATTGGAAAAAAGTTGCAATTACATTTGAAATAAAAGTTTAGACGCCACCATATTTTAAGGGATGTTAGACTATACCTATAGCTTACATATCCACTATATGACATATTCCAGAAAATGTCGGGGACTTTGTAAAAAAATTAATAAATTCGAAATTTCGCTTATAAATTGGAAAAAAATTGCAATTACATCCGAAATAAAAGTTTAGACGCCACCATATTTTAAGGGATGTTAGACTATACCTATAGCTTACGTATCCACTATATGACATATTCCAGAAAATGTCGAGGACTTTGTAAAAAATTAATAACTTCGAAATTCCGCTTATAAATTGGAAAAAAGTTGCAATTACATCCGAAATAAAAGTTTAGACGCCACCATATTTTAAGGGATGTTAGACTATACCTATAGCTTACATATCCACTATATGACATATTCCAGAAAATGTCGGGGACTTTGTAAAAAAATTAATAAATTCGAAATTTCGCTTATAAATTGGAAAAAAATTGCAATTATATCCGAAATAAAAGTTTAGACGCCACCATATTTTAAGGGATGTTAGACTATACCTATAGCTTACATATCCACTATATGACATATTCCAGAAAATGTCGGGGACTTTGTAAAAAAATTAATAAATTCGAAATTTCGCTTATAAATTGGAAAAAAATTGCAATTACATCCGAAATAAAAGTTTAGACGCCACCATATTTTAAGGGATGTTAGACTATACCTTTAGCTTACGTATCCACTATATGACATATTCCAGAAAATGTCGGGGGACTTTGTAAAAAATTAATAACTTCGAGATTCCGCTTATAAATTGGAAAAAAATTACATTTACATCCGAAATAGCTCTACTATTTATTATTATCATTATTAACATTAATAATGAAAAATTTAGTTTTATAAAAATTGTTGGAAATGACCACCTTTACTTCCGCCTGTCTAATTTAATTTAATTATTTTAATTAAGAACGGTGTGCCTGAGGAGAAAAACGCAAGAGACCATTTTTATGCAGAATTGACCAGGCTAATCACAAATAATATCCACATGAAAAAATATCAGTGGCGTCCCACTTTTTTTCTAAAAAATATATAATCGCTTACTTTTAAAAATTATTCTATTGGCGATAACGCTGAAGTGAACGGAGATATCGAGCTGCGGTTTTAATATTTGTTCTAGCAAATTTAATCTACTTTTCGATTATGCTATCATAATTATACCGTATGATTTATTTTTTCGGAGTAAAATCAAAAAATGTGTTATTATTACAAATTGCGCTCTCCAGCATTTTTTTTGAGAACTATTATGGACAACTAAATACGATTGGTGAAAGTGCATATATTTCTCTTCCAACCAGTCTTTAGTTTGCTAAAATCGGATAAGTCGTTTATAAGTTACAGCGATTTAAATGATTACACATTTAACCGCTTCCCCCCTTTTTTATTAAAATCGGTACGCCAATGAGCATCAGACCAAAATGGTGCATAATTGTCCAAGATTTTCAATGGTGTTATCAAAGATATACCTTAATGTGGAATTTTCGGAGATATGTAAACTATTAAAATTTACTTTTCAATTACGCCCTCTTGCGGCAAAATGCGGAACTTAAAAATTATTTCCAGGATTTTCTCATGACCACTTTAGTTATAATTTTTTTTTTCCTGAGTTTCTATGCCCAGTAGTTTCCGAGATACGGCCGAGAGCCATTCTTAGTGGGACACCCGGTAGCGAATTTACGTAGTATACCATGTAGAGAGCATCGGGTCTATAAGCCCCGCCTCAATTCGCAATAATAAACGCTCTTGTTCCTAATGCGGTATATAATGTAATTAGGACAGGCGCGAAATGCGGTATACTTTGTACTTTGTAGTAGGAGGTTTCTTTAAAAATGGCAAATGAGATGGCAACGTCGCGTCGTAAATATTCTTACAAGTGCAAAATAGTATTCGCGTTTAGTTACTTCGCGACTGTTGCAGTGCAGATAAAAAACAAATCACAATAAGTGAGCAAAATTCTTCCATGAATCCAACATTATAGCGAATTCTAATGATGAAACAGAAATGGTCTCCTCTTTAGCTAACGCAAGCCTTAATCCAACAGATCGTCAAATTTATAATCTTTACGACAAATGGAGGTAAGATTATTAAAATTATACAGGTTGTTCTTAAATATCATATACCAATTCTAGGGGGTGATTCTTTGGCATATTTCATAGCTATAGCTTTAATTTGGAGCATATTTTATATTATTATAATTTTTATTTTTTGAAAAAGCAGTGGCGTATCACTTTTTTTTTTAATTTTCAGCCGATCTTCCGTATTGAATATGTAATACAAGAACGTATGTAAAAGTTATGACTTTTCAAAAAGTAGGTACTTATTTTCAGATTAACAAGATATGGCGATCGAACAAATGAGAGTATTTTCGCAATCATAAGAAGTAACGAGGAACTATACAAATCAAAAGGAATTGCTGTTAATGTCATAGAAGATCCTATGATCATATGTATCATTACTCCCCTGATGAGACGAGCCCACAGTTTGAAGGTTTCCCAAGAAATTTGTTTTATAGATTCGACAGGTTCTTGCGACCAAGGAAATTCATCTGTTACATTTGTTTTCAGTGCCACTAAAGTCGGTGCCTTACCTTTGGCATGTGTTATACACAGTTCACAAACCGAAGAAGAATATGTCAAAGTATTCAATTTAATTTTGAATACGGTTGGAAGCGATGCATTCTTTGGTAATGGATTCCCGAAAGTTATTTTAAGAGATGATAGTTCAGCTGAGCGAAATGCTTTAAGAATTGTATTTCCAAATTCTAGCATGTTCTTATGTATTTTTCATTTTTGCCAATCAATTTGGAGGTGGCTTTGGAACCTTAAGCAGAGTATTCATAAGGAGCACAGGCCGTTTTTAATGAACTTGGTTAGAAATGTCCTATTTGCGAATACAACACAAGAATGTGATGAGTATTACGATAATCTGAAACATGATGACGTAGCAAGAAAATACCCAAATTTCATCAAATATATGGAAGAGTACTGGAAAAGAAAACAAGAATGGTGTCTATCTTTTAGGGCAGGTTTTTCACAAGAGGGAACAACACAAATAATTATGCAGAAAGCTCCATAAGAATATTCAAAGACGTTATTCTAGAAAGATGTAAAGTTTATAACGGCATGGCTCTTATAACATTTGTTACAACTGTTTTAGAGAAATATCACATAAAAAGACTTCTAAAATTTGCTAACGGCCGAGTGACTAAACCTAGTATCAGCTACATGAACTTCATGAAAAAATCGAAGGATTTGACTGTCATTGATGTGTCCCACAATATTTATCATGTAACTTCTTCATCAGATGAGCAACTTCTCTATTCGGTTAATATTGAAAGTGAGTCATGTGACTGTCCTGAAGGTTTTAGCGGTAAATTTTGCAAGCACATATTTGCTGTCCATTTAAAAACAAATTTACAATTTATGTACTTACCTATATAAGCTGCAAGTGACAAAGCCGACCTGGCAAAATTGGCCCTAGGAGACAAAATTCCCGAACATTTTTTTCTCGATATGGATCATGACCGAGATAGTGACCCAACTTCAGAAGGGCCCAATATAACTCGTCATACATCAACAAACAGTGCTACAAATATCGTCACAGCTTTATTTGTCGAGCCTCAAAAGTTTAGCGAAGACATTTTTGAAACTCAACATAATTTATTGAGAACAAATATGGAAAAATTATTGCTTTTGACAGAAAAATATAAAAGCAATCAGATGCTAGAATTATTAACTGGCTTTAATAAAAAAATAGATAATATTAACACAGAGCAGCAGCTAAAAACATTTATTGCCAATACTACAATAAACTGCAAAAAAGGCAAGTATATTAAAGTGCAACCAACAGCCTTGTCAAGAAGGGCTCATGGTTCGCGCTCCTAAAAAAGAAGGCAATCAGGAAGACAATCAGGACAGAGCAGGTCCAAAAAGAAGAAAAGGTGCTTAAGCAAAAATATTGCCGAGAATACCCCAAATGCCAAAGGACATTAATATATAATTAAGATGCTAGCATGTATTATGTATTATGTATTTAGTAGAATATTTGTTTTTTTTGTTAATTATTTAGAAGCATATTTTTAACTATTATTTTATTGAAAATAAATAGTTATAACATAGTGTAGATTTACTTTACTTGGCATATCAAAAGCGCCTGCAACCGCGCATAACGCGATTACATTCTATACCCCATTTCGCGCGCATTATGATTACATTCTATACCTCATTAAAAACACTCTCAAAGCACAACTATCTTTAGAGGCGGGGCTTCTAGACCCGATGCTCTATACATGGTATACTATGTAAATTCGCCACCCGGTACAATGTATTTCTGATGTATATTATATAGCATAGTATTATTCATTGTTATATAATGGTTTATTTGTCATCATTTTTGGTTTACAGTAAAATAAATATTATCGGACACAAGTCAGTCATTCTTGAACTGCAAGGAGGATATTAACTTGCGGAAGACTGAGAAACGTACAAGTGTTTTGTTTTATTTAAAGAGTGTTGGGACGCCACAGTATTTTTTTTTTAATGTGTAATAAAAAATAAGTAAGTACATAATACACGCCCTTGTCACACCATTTTCAGTATTTGTGAATGGATAACAATAGGCAAAACCCATAAATTGACCCAAACCCGGGTGGTACTACCTGCACTAAATGAAAATAAAGAATTTTGCAATGAAATCAATGCCAAATTGTTGGGTTACTCTGTAGTTATAGTCCCTTTGCATACCTAATAAGCTTTTATTACTCTACACCTTTCTGAAATAGACTATAATAAAAAAATAATTTTTTTAAAAAACTTTGACATCCTGTATCTTAAAAACCTTTTCAAGACACATGTTTATATGAACTTTTCAATTTAAATTTGAGTCAGAAATGCGCCCTTGAAATTACGGCCTATCATTAAGTAACACCCTGTATATTTTTCTTAGAATTTTATTTCTGTATGAAAATAATGTTCACACTTCCACGTTGATTCCCCCTTTTCATTCATTGGTAAAAAAACTCAAAATTTTGCTTAGTTTTTTTTATAATTCGGGCCAAGAAGAACCCCAATTTAACACGGCAAATTCCAGCGCGATCGGATTAACTTAAGTCACATAAGGTTAAATGAGTCAAGAACTCAAAATATCTGCCAGCCATTAATTGCAGACCCCACACAATCAGTCAGACTGACAGTCTTGATCAAGGAATGACAGTAATACTGATCGTGTAAGGGCAAATTACAAGAATTGATGGTCGGACTGATAGTATAAGATCTTTTAAGCATAGAAGCCAAATTATTAATGATACGTAAATAGTAATATAATAAAAACATGTTATTTAATTTCTATAGGAATGTTTAACCACAAAGCCGGTATAAAAAAATTGAGGACACGGATAACGTCACGGGTTTCTTTTTCATCGAATCCCTCTTTACTCAAAGATTTGGCAATGCCGCGGTTGACGTGGCACCGTTGCAGGCATGATGGCTGCCTGCCATCGCCCTCCTCGCGTTTGACAGATTTATGGCGAGTTTTGTGTAGTCTTAATATGACTTATGGACAGGAACCGAACATAATCCAACGCGCGTAATTTAGTCTCCGACGACGACGCCTTTCTTTTCTAGTCAAGCCGGAATGCTTTATGGATATGGATATGACAGCTGCTGCCTTTCACGAAAAAATACGTTTTAAATTTTTATTTTCGATAATATTACACGGGGGTGATTGTGGGAATTCAATTATGGAGATAATTCTACGCAATGGCGTAGCCAGAGAATATGTTCAAGGGGGGGGGGGGGGTATTGATATTTTTATACATACTATTCTACTATTCTAATAATGTATGTCGCATAAAAATGTTTATCAATAATTTACTAACCAACAACTTTAACAGTTTATTAGTTTTCTTACAACCAAGGTGGTCCGGTTAGCTTATTTCTTAATTTACTAATCAGACAACTTTGATTTTGAGAAAATAATGTCTGTCAATGTCATTAATGCCACAGTCAAAGTTGCTGGTTAGTTAATTATTGTTAAAAAATTTTAGAATGCCTACTTATCTATCCACCGAATGTGATATAGCAACAATATTCAAGGCAAGCTGAATGCAGGTCATGTTAGTAGAGAAGGAACCATCGAATATTCGTTTATAACGGTTGCCGACATCAAACAGCTTAGCCGGCATCTACGTGGCCCGATAATGGGTTATTCTAAAAGAAATTCTGTTTCACTGATCCAAAAGCCAGGAAAAACGTTAAAATATATTTTTTTCGACGCTTGTGTAAAAATTTCTCTATCCAGAGAATTACCCATAATTAAATATGTTTTTGTCGATGGACTCGCTCTATATATGACTCACACATGATGACGTAGGTGTAGATATTTCGACGAAAATGTTTTTGCTTTTTTGTTTTCATGCGGCTTCATAAATAAAAATGAATTTTCGATAGTCTTTTCTATACCTCTGTCTAATTCGTTGCTGCTAGACCAAGTAGAATAGTGAGGAGTGACCAACCGATTTCATGGTTAGGTTCATAAATGTTTACTGTCGCTGCCAATTAGGGAATCCAAACCACGTGATTCAATATGGCGGTTGGCTGGTAAAAAGCATTGAGCCACCCGTTAAATGTTACCAGCAATATTATTTATATAGTCACGTGCACCAATTACATCGCAGTATTTGCCAGCCAGCCGCCATTTGGACACATCGTTGGATTGCCTAATTGTAAATAAATATACTAGGTATAACCTACATTTAAAAGCAAAAAAATTCACATTTTAACTTACGGTAACTAGGATTATTTTTTCGCCACACAAGTCACAAACTACCTAGAAACGTGTAAACGGTAAATCTATATGAAACCAGCTAAGACAATAAGTCACAATGATCCGGCATTCAAGCGAGTGAGTAGAAACGTCGTTTCCAACAAACTAACGGTGCAACTCGAGTACGGTGCATAGCAGGCTTGGCGGACAGCTCGAGCTAGTTGTTATTGCCACTATGACGATCGAGAAACACTGTTGCCAGTCGTAGCAAAATGCGACTATAGATAATAGTGAATTTTGAGAATTTGTTAAAATGTAGCGAAATGTGGCCGAATATATAATATTAGTAAAAGGTGTAGGACAAAAAATTAGTTTGCAATCAGACCTAATAGTTCTCGGGGTCTAATGACCCCGAGCTTCTGAGCGCGGGGGGTGGGGGGCTGCAGCCCGGTACACCTTCCCCAAAATACGCTGCTGATTCTACGGATATTGTTATTTTTTAGAGAAAAAAGTAAAAATTGGTTAAACTGTAACAAAACTTTTGGTAAATTTGAATGAAATGTAAATTACGCTTTTATGTCTCTAGTATGGTCAAATTCTAAAAACCATAGACAGTGTATTATATGCTAAATACTAATGTTATGTGTGCAAAAAAAATTGTTAATTACGGAGTTCCTCAGGGCTCTGTCCTGGGGCTAATTATTTCTTACGGCAACGGATCGTTCCCAGTCAAGTAGGATTGCTATATGGGTGTGTGTCTGTATGACAGTTGTTACCTTACAAAAAAAATACATTTAAAATTTTAATAAGACTGGTATATGCAAGAAAATCGAGAATTTTAAATATTTAATATAATACGATCAGTATAACGTAATACTAGTAATACAGTAATATCGTTTAGACTCTACGTGATACCTATAAAAATGTTTAGAATTTCGTAGAGAGTCTATCATTAAAAATTATGTCTGTCCGAATAAGAATCATCAATTACGGAGTGTCTCAGGGTTCTGTCCTAGAGCATCTATATCATTTAATTCACCAATTTAGTATACCATCGTACTGTAAACTTCTGTTTGTTGCTAACATAAGTTACAACTTATAAATTACCACAAAAGGACATACTAATTTTGCCCCAAAAAATTAATAAAAAATTATGTTATGATATTTCTTTTGCTGAAAGTTAAGGCTAGCTTAAACATACACCGTTATTAATGACTATAAATCAATTATTGCGGTTAAGTTCGGATGACAAAGCGGCCTGCTAATCCGCTAATTCGGACGAGATGTTGCGGGTCTGCTGTCCGCTGGGATGATGGATCCATTACTTTAGCTCGTCAAGAAAGACGATCATGTTAGATAGCCGCAAGTTGTTGCCAGATTTTCAATAATAATATGGAAATAATTTGTAATAAATTCGAGTGTTATTTTTTTGGACGCTTCAAGATCTTAACTTGATTTGTTCATGATTTGTTTAGTATAATTGAGTTACAAAGGACACTGTTTATAAAGTCACCTAAAAGGGAATCCCAAAAAATGACACAGAATATACCTAGGTTCGCCCTAGAATATGCCCATTATAGTCTATTTCAGAAAGGTGTAAAGTAATAAAAGCTCATTAGGTATGTTGACCTAACGAATATTTAGGCCCCCTTTATAATTTGGCATCGACTTAATTGCAAAATTCTTTAATTTTATCAAGTGCAGGTAGTTCCACCCGGGTTTGGGTCAAGTTGGTATGACAAAGGCCTCATAGATTTTTTTAGCATTTGATTGTTTTTCAATGCCGCCATAGCCAACTAAAAGTAACTGAACTTAAAATCTGCAGCAAACTCCCCATATAAAAATATTAAATTGGCAATATTTCGAAAACTAAGAATTTTTGGGATATACAACCTTATACAAACTTACCCTTATTTTTAATTCTAAATAAGAAATAATTATAAAATTTGGGTGTTTCCATTTGAAAATCTGGACTTTATGCAGTTTTTTCATTTTCAATTTTAATCTTATTTTTTAAACACCCTGTATTAATAGTTATCAAAATATTATAAAAAATCTATTAAAGCAGGTCCTTTATAACAAGGAATCCCACTTAAATTAAATAAATAAGGCTTCTTTATAGAAAAAATTTATAATTATTCTAAGGCTTGCAAACGTCATTTTTGACATAAAAATTCAAATATGTCAAAAACGTTTAGACATAGGTATAGGACATGGTATACAAAATCTACCCAGAATCTTGCGTAGAATGCAAAATTGTAATAATATATAGGGTATCCTATTTAAAATAAGCAAGTTGACACTTACTTCCGGTATAATCGGAAGTGCCACCATTATGAAAATATTTTAGCCCGGTCGCCCCCATCAGCATCAGCATACTGTCAAATTTTCAAAATTTTCCTATGTATAGTTTTCTATATATAGATCGATTCGGTTTCCGGTGGGACACCATGTATACCTAGGTTCGCCCTAGAATCTGCCCATTATAGTCTATTTCAGAAAGGTGTAGAGTAATAAAAACTTATTAGGCAAAAGCACTACAGAGTGACCCAACGAATATTTACGCCACTTTTATAATTTGGCATTGATTTCATTGCAAATTTTTTTTTTTTTCGGCAAGTGCAGGTATTACCACCCGGGTTTGGGTCAATTTATGGGTTTTGCCTATTTGTTATTCATTCACAAACACTGAAAATGGTGTGACAAAGGCGTGCATTATGTACGTACATAGTATTAAGTAGGTACACTTATTTCTTATTAAACATAAACAAATACAAAATACAAAAAATGCATAGCTCTTGAAACAATACCCTTACAAATTTTTTATCGAAATAGTGACCCTTTTTACAGCCAGTAAATTACACTTGTATTAAATGTGAGCTTATACTTGGTTAAATATCACGTGGAAAAAGATCCATTGACGTTAAACTAATGTAGTAAGTTCAATAAAAACTAAAAAAATAACGAAATATAGTAATTTTGGACCATTCAGAGAATCGACACAAGCCGACAACATTCCTGGTCCACTCGTATTCTCGACCGGTAAGGTAATTATCAACAACTTACCGACCTGGCTAATTGGGGATGATTGAGCGGAGACCAGGAACGTATCTGTGATGTAACTGGTTTCTTGCCCGTAGCCCATACATCAATTTAGTTAGGAAATTAAGGAAAAACATATCTCATATATCATGTCTCTATACTTGATTGGAAGGAAAATGGAAACGAAATATAAGGTAACGGTGAAAATGAAGATTCTTCTACTTCTGATATTGGTATTGTAGTGGAGTAAAGGAATAACATTTTGGCCATAGTTTTGGATGGTCAAGCTGCAGCAATGACACCTATGTTTCCCCCGGTTTCGATAATGCAAAATAAAATATGCTTACAATTCTCTTCATACTTCCGATAACGACTAAAAACTACCACCATGAGTACTATATCTATGATTTCCCGGGACAGGAAAAAATATATATTCTTATGCGATCAGAGTTGGAGCACGACCAAGAGATAGTGCCAATAATCTCTCACCTCTCTGAAGTGTCGAGGTAAGAGTAGATCGCAGCCGGGGAATGTTACTTATAATTCCCTGGAGGTTGACCTACCCTCTCAAGGGGTAAAAAATAGTATTTTAGGGGTATTTTTAATTCTCAAGGATTAATAACAACATCTTTCGGTCGCGATCTACTTCTTACCCTTTCAAATTATCCATTTTCCCCGTCCAAATACGACGGAACCCAGAACAAAATAGGATGATTTTCCACCATGAGCAGAGGTGGGGGTATTTCATTTCTCGATCATAACCCACCTTTTCCTGTGCGACTGTTCCAATGCAACTTATCCCGATAAAGCAGTTTCTGGCTGTTTGCGAATGTTACGACGGAAAGTGTAGAGAACTTTCGCCCTTTTTCTGTGTTCTCCCTCGTTGAAAAGGAGGGGACAGTAGATTTTAGAGCCGCCGCATGACCATCCGAACCTATGCGATTCCTAAACTTCCCTATTGTACTCGTACTGGTCAGGATAATTTAATTCAAAAATTATTTATTTTAAAATATAATATATTCAGTCAGAGAAATGCTATTTTTCTCCCTGTAGATTCAAAGAGTAGAAAAATATTGATAAGAAGAAAGGTCGAAGTACCAAACGCAACCCCTAAGCAACAAACAGCCGCTTACCAAATTCACTGCTGCTTGTTAAATACATACAGCTATAGAAAATTAGGACAAGTAGGACATTTTTTTTTTTGGAGAGAGGGACAGTCCGGACTACATGTATTTCATGATATTGTATCTAGGGAAGAAGGCGGAAAAGCGCCGCAGACGAAAAATGTTCGGGGTAACGCCCAAGGTTCGTTTAAAATTCATGGATGGATTAAATTTGTTCTTGTAATAAATGTTTATTTTAACTTTTTTTTCATATTCCTATTCTTTATTTTAAAAAAAATATCAATGTTGGTGTCAATCCACAATTTTAACAGAAGACGTATATATGACTCTAACCAGCGTTTTTCGGACTCAGGTTTTCATAATTAAAAATAAAATAAATATCGCTCACCACGCCAAAATTGATGATTTTCCAGAAAACATGTATTTTGGAACCGTAGATTTAAGAGCAGTTTTTAGTGTAAATGCTTAGGTTTTAAAATACTCTTTCTTAAGTGTCGTTTTGTATATTCACAATAAAGCCTTCTCATTTCTTCCCGCACTATTTTTTTTTTATTATAAATTATCACACTTCTTCCAAAAACAATGTTTCAATTAAAATATTTACTTTAATTTTTCTCTTTAAAAATAAATACCTAATGGTTTTTTGTTTTTGTTTTGAAAATATTTTATTGTATTGGGTTATATTTTCGTTGATTTAAAATAGCTCTAAAAAAGGGAAAACGGAACAGACAAGTATATCATAGAAAAATATTATAAAATATTATTCTTTTTACTCGTTTTCCTATAAAATTGCATCATAAATAAATAACTAAAACGATATGCGTCCTAAACCTATCTTTATATAAAACAGGACTTTTAGAAGGAAAAGTTTAAACACCAAACGTTTTCTACAAACATTTATAATCTAACCCAAGAATACATTATTTAAAAATTTAAATTAGGAGTCCAAGCGTGAGACGAAAAATTAGGTTGCAATTAGGCTTTTAGATCCGAGCTCCTAGGCACGGGGGGCTGCAGCCCGGCAGCCCCCCCCCCCCTAAATATGCCACTGGGCGCCTCACAAATTACGTACTCAAGACGTATTTTTATTATTAATTCAATCGATCAGAATAATGTTTTGCCGTCTAAAAGAATTAAAAGTGATATTCCTTTAACAACATTCCTTTGTATAGTAAATAACAAAAATTTATAAATAGTCTGAGAAATATTAATAGAAGCGGGAGGCGTGACACCAGTGACAACGCTGAGGGGAGATGCAATGGATTGGAAAAACGTCTCCATTTCTGTCCCATTTGCTAAACTAACATAAACTGTATAAACTAAAAATATTTTTTAACTCTTCCAACTTATAACTAGGCTATGGTCAGCCAAAAAATTGCTATATCTGTATACCCAACTGTATACCAAATCTTACCGTTCAAAATTTATATGTACGTACACACTCTGACTCTGCGACCAAACAACGATAATAATTACAATCTCTGTACCGTTCAAATAACTTAATCATTTAGCGAGTCAAGAGCAGGTAGCGTTTACACGTATTAATTAGAAGTAGCTTAAGGCCAGCTTTACGGTGACTTATAACCTAAACAAGACCAGATTAAAACCTGATTGCAGGCAGGTATTTGAACGTTTAAATGCCACCAAGCAAGAAATTTTATATATGGACGTGTCCTCTGTACATAAATTCCAATTTATTGAAGGTTTTTATGGTGGTCTTTCTTGATATTCGAGATTAAATTGTTCACTGACCAATTAAAACAGGAAGAAATATGTTATGTTATAAAAATTTGGTTGCTGAAAAGTAACATTTTTGCTAGAGAAATTTCTATAAAATGAAGGTGGCCTTGAATGTTTCCTCCAAACGAACTAAAGCTCTAGAATTTATTTTAAACAATATTTGTTTATTGAGAAGTTAAAACAATTTTTGCTAATTTAATTTTTTCCGGCAAGATACACACAACATTTTTAAAATAGTTGCAAGCGTTTGGCTGCCAGCAAAATATAAAATGTAATATAAATATATAAGTTTGGAAGAGAAATGTATGCACTTTCACCAATCGTATTTAGTTGTTCATAATCGTTCTAAAAAAAATGCTAGAGGGCGCAATTTGTAATAATAACACGTTTTTTGATTTTGCTCCGAAAAAATAAATCATACTGTATAATTATGATACCATATTCGAAAACTAGATGAAATTTGCTAGAAAAAATATTAAAACCGCAGCTCGATATCTCCGTTCGTTTCAGCGTTATCGCCAATAGAATAATTTTTAAAACTTTAAATGAAGAAGCAATTATATATCTTTTAGAAAAAAAAAGTGGTACGCCACTGATATTTTCCATGTGGATATTATTTCGGATTAGCCTGGTCAATTCTGCATAAAAATGTTCTCTTGCGTTTTTCTCCTCATGCACACCGTTCTTAACTAAAATAATTAAATTAAATTAAAGAAAACAAAATTTCTCATTATCAATGTTAATAATAATAATAAATAGTAGAGCTAATTTAATTTAATTATTTTAATTAAGAACGGTGTGCCTGAGGAGAAAAACGCAAGAGACCATTTTTATGCAGAATTGACCAGGCTAATCAGAAACAATATCCACATGGAAAAATATCAGTGTTTTAAAAATTATTCTATTGGCGATAACGCTGAAACGAACGGAGATATCGAGCTGCGGTTTTAAAATTTTTTCTAGCAAATTTCGAATATGGTATCATAATTATACCGTATGATTTATTTTCTCGGAGTAAAATCAAAAAATGTGTTATTATTACAAATTGCGCCCTCTAACATTTTTTTTTTGAGAACTATTATGGACAACTAAATACGATTGGTGAAAGTGCATACACTTCTCTTTCAAACAGTCTTTAGTTTGCTCAAATCGGATAAGTCGTTTATAAGTTACAGCGATTTAAATGATTATACTTTCAACAGCTTCCCCCCTCTTATTAAAGTCGGTACGCCAATGAGCATAAGACCAAAATGATGCATAATTTTTCAAGCTTTTTAATGGTGTTATCAAAGATATACCTTAATGTGGAATTTTCGGAGATATGTAAAATTTTAAAATATACTTTTCAATTACACCCTCTTGTGGCAAAATGCGGAACTTAAAAGTTATTTCCAGGATTTTCTCATGGCCACTTTAGTTATATTTTTTTTCCCCGAGTTTCTATGCCCAGTAGTTTCCGAGATACGGCCGGTGGCCATCCATAATGGGACACCCGGTACAATGTGTCTACTTAAGTTGACAACTAATGGGAAACTTTTTTATTATTAACTTTACGAAAAAAAGTTATTCTTTATAAACAGTTCTGCATGGTCCAAAACCTAAAATGCAACCATCGGCTGTTAAATTTTTTTAGTCCTATACGAGGTTTGTCGAAAAATATGAATTTTGGCCAAAAGTAAAGTACCTTTATTTTTGACAATATTGAAAACTGTAATTATGAAGTGTTGTTCGGCATTAAAAACTATGTTATAACATGCAATTACACTGAATTTTTTTTATTTTCACAAATTTATCAGTAGTTTGAGACAAAATTTGTAAAAATAAAAAAATATTTTTTGTGTAATTGTATATTAGAACATAGTTTTTCATACCGAACAACTTTTCATAATTACAGTTTTCGATATTGTCAAAAATAAATGTACTTTACTCTTGGGCAAAATTCATATTTTTTGACAAACCTCGTATACGACTGAAAAAAGTTAACATTATAGGTTTTGGACCATGCAGAACTTTTTATGAAGAATAACTCTTTTTGTAAAGTTAATAATAAAAAAGTTACCCATTAGTTGCCAACTTAAGTAGACACACTGTATATTCTACCCTTTAGAAAGTTAAAGATTGAAGGTTTTATTATTGGTGTTGAAACGTTGCTATTTGTCCAAAGTAGTAGGTATTACATTATTATTTTATTTGGACAGATGATGAAATAAAGGTCCGTATCAAAAAAAAATATGCCTGATGATTGTACCCGAAAGACGGAACGTCATAATCGAATTCTGATAGCAAAAAGTTATAGAGAATAAAAAGTGACAATGAAAAAGTAAAATTATATTTTTTCCAACTGTTTAAATAAAGCTAGGAAAAAATACAAACGAGAGTTTTCGGTTTTTTCCGAATATCTTTGTGAGTACTCGGAATTTTCTAAATTTGTCGACGGCTTATATTAGTCGTCTCCAATTTATATATATATATATATCTTTTACCGTTTATGAGAGCTCTATAGTGAGCATCGAATTTGTAACACCCTGTACTTGTGCAAGCGATCAGTGGCGCACCAGGAGCTGGGGGGCTACAGCCCCCAAACAAACCACCGTGCACCGATATTGAATAATATAATTTAAATATACCTACCTACGTAGCTTTTTCATTAAATTAAGATTCCTTCAGGGTAAAAAACTTTAAATCATGTTTAAAAATATATTAACTTATATACCTACATTGCTTTAGGTATTTTTACACACCGTTGTAATTTTAATACCTAATCTTTCCGCCTAGTTTCACAAAAAAACTAAAAATAAAGCCATATAGAAAACAAGTGTTCGAGCCACTCTGTATAAGAGTCTGCCAGCCTAAAACTACGGCAGCCTGACGCTTAGCTTTGAGGTTAGCTTTATAATTCACCCAAACATCGCCTTATTTTCTCGAAAACCTATCGAAAACACCTTTAAAATACTGTTGTAAGCTAAAACAACTCAATACAGACACTTACCAATAGTTTACATGTATTTATCACGCCAGATTAGACAAGTTTGTATTAAAATTTACGGAATAATTCACAGATACACACACTCGACTTACCATCGCGCATCGGCACGGTCAGACCAGCAAACAATCGGCGCGGGGTTCATTCGGTAGCGTTCGGTTCTTGACGGGTTTCGAACTTTCGGGGAAGATTTCGATTAAGGCGCTGGTTAACGTTATTTTGTTCTCTTTAACCAGTTTAGTTGAGTTTAGTTTCAATGTACGCCTAGAATTTGGTTTGATATCGATGTGGTGCGATTCTGGATACAGAATACATCTCTAGGAGGTTATGGCGCTCTTCGAATGAATGTACATAAATGTGGCAAGTGATGTAAATGATAGTAGTTGTTACAACAAGACTGGATATGATGTCTGTATCTCAAACGAGGATGTAAATTAAGCACGACGCCGTAGGCGAAGTGCTAAATTTTCCGAGAGCCATATGGACAATCCGCTGGAGTTGTACAGTATATTTTTTCTACGACTCAACTTTTTTTTTTTTTATGATAAAACACCTGCACTATAGGAAAAATCCTTTAAGGCGCTCTGGGAGCGGTGAGAGTGCGAAAAAAGCGATTAACGTTGGTCTTGAAACGTTGAAGATTGTATTCATTGGGAAACACGACCTCAGGAAGATCATTCCACAAAGATGACGTTCTCCAGATGAAAGAATTCTTGAACAATGAAGTTCGAGGAGTACTAAGCTGAACAACATATAGATGAGCGGCAGTGGTTCGCCGTGTATTTCTGTTTTGCATTGCTCTAGGTGGAATCAAGTGGGCAATGTCAGTCGAACACCTGCCATGGAAATATCTGTAAAAGAGAGCCAAATCACCAACCTGTCTTCGATGCTCCAGGCTATCGAGGGTCTTGGTCAGCTCGGGGTCGCCGATCAGACAAATGGCTCTCCTTTGAATGGAATCCAGCAGCCGAAGGGTGTGCTTGGGTGCAGAGCTCCAGACATGAGAGCAATATTCCAATGATGGTCGAACTTCATCCTATAAATTAAAAAAAAAAATATTTAAATCAGGCATTATAAATTGTATTTTTAGTTGAACCTCAACTTGTGGGAAAGATAATAAAAAACAACTAAGGAAAAAATTATTTCATTGGCAAATCCATGGACCAAATTATACTGTAACATAATATTTTTCGATTTGGAACATTTCTTCTATTAAGACAAAATCACTTTGAATGTAGTATCTATCTTTCTCACATTCGGTCTTTTTCAGAATAACAGACAAAGAGCGATATTATATTTATGAATAAAAATTGACAATTCTTTTTTCTAAACCATGGTCTTTGTCTGCTTGCGTAATAAACCTGGCAAACTCTTTTGTTTTCTGTGCCAAACCAACTAACCTTAAAACCATTAGTTGCAATACATTTTTTTCTAAAAACGTTAGAATTTTCGTCTGTTTTATCTGGTTTTATGTACTCAAGTTCATTTTCCGCTATTTAAGGAAGATTTACTCGTTATTTTTCTATATCTGTTGCTTATAATAAAAGTTTTAAGGTCGAATGGGGTTGTATTCCCGTTCAAAATATATCAGAAAACTGGTGGACAAATATTTGCATGGCAAAAAACCAACCAAGGTTAGTAAAAAACGTTCATGTTGTAGGTATAGGATAGTACACTTTATGCATTAAATCTTGTAGTAATTGTCTAGAAATTAATAAAAAACTGGATATTTTTTTAATAAAAAAGTGCATCTGTGCTCAAACCTTTAGTTCGATTAGAAAATAACAATAGTTCGGTAGAAATATATTTTGGTATTAATTTTGAGAGATATTTTTTCAATTTTCGCACCATTTCGTGCACTCTTTAGAAAAAAACTGTGTAGGTATGCATAGAATCTGGGATAAATGTTTTTAAATTAAAAAGAACACATTTCATCTGACAGATTTGTATATTTTTGAAGTATATTCATAACCTCACTTCTGTTAGGTGTCAGAAAACGACTCGTAAACTTTACATGTTGATTTGATTTCTTTGTAATTGACCACTGTGATTGGTCAGTTTCATATCCTAACTGGGATGGATATGAAATCATATCCGTTCAGTTAACCGGAACAGCCCACTTTTCCAATTACTTTAGTGTAAAGGGAACAGCAAATTTTCATGTGGGACTAGAAAATAGTATCTAGTTTGTACCGGGTGGTCAACTAAGAATGACCGCCGGCCATATCTCAGAAAGTAGTAATCGTGCAGCATCCGGGTAAATTTTTATATGACAAAAGTGCCCAAGAGAAAATGCTGGAAATTATTTTTAAGTTCCGCAATTTGCCGCAAGAGGGCGTAATTAAAAAGTAAATTTTAAAATTTTACATATCTCCGAAAATTCTACATTAAGGTATATCTTTGATAACACCATTAAAAAGCTTGGGCAATTATGCATCATTTTGGTCTTATGCTCATTGGCGTACCAACTTTAATAAGAGGTTGTTGAAAGTGTAATCAGTTAAATCGCTGTAACTTTTAAACGACTTATCCGATTTTAGCAAACTAAAGACTGTTTGGAAGAGAAATGTATGCACTTTCACCAATCGTATTTAGTTGTCCATAATAGTTCTCAAAAAAAATGCTAGAGGGCGCAATTTGTAATAATAACACATTTTTTGATTTTACTCCGAAAAAATAAACCATACGGTATAATTATGATACCATAATCGAAAAGTAGATGAAATTTGCTAGAAAAAATATTTAAAAAAAATTAATTTCTTGGATATTGGTGATTTAGTTTTTCCATCGCCTTTGTCAACAAAAACATTTTTCTTTACCGACGCTTTATTTTCATTTCGCTTATTTTTATTAGCTTTAGTTTTATTTTCTTTGTTTCCTTTTATTTTAATTTTTTCCTCGAGTTCATTTTTGTATGGGCTAGATGTTATAACAGTAGCTTTCTGAGCTCCTTTGCTAAGGCGTTTATTATGTTTTTTTGTTGGTTTAGGAAGAGGGCTTAATTGATTTAATGTGACAGCCTGCTCATTATTTTTAAGAATATTTTCTTGAATTGCATCATTGGGAATAACTTGTATGTTATCAGAGCTTTCTGCAATGGTAACTACAGTTTCACTTATGGTATCCTCAAAGTTTTCAACATCGTCTACGATCATTTCTCTTTGTAAATTTTCACTGGCTACAAAGTCTGAATCCTTAAATACATGTCTATCAATTGGCCATACTCCACTAGCACAAAATTCACTCATTGCATTGTGTGTGGTTGCAGCCTGGATATATGCCTCAGTTAAGAGCTGGGTAATTTCAAATTGAGTAACCTTCCCACCAGGATTAGAACGAAGCCACTTTGTCATAATGAGACTGTAACTGGACTCCATTGATTTAAAAATTCCCACGTCTAGGGGTTGTAACCTATGAGTTGTGTGTCCTGGAAGCTGGAGTATTAGGACATTTTTTTCCCTTGCCAGATTAATTGCAGCGAGATTTTTTGAATGGGTGGTATGCCCATCTAAGAGAAGAAGTACCTTTTGGTTTTCTGATGGTTTCACAAATTCAATAAAATGTTTTAGCCATTTCAAAAACAGCTCTGAATTTATATATCCACTTTCACTAACTTCGGTGAGGCTGTTTGGAAAAGGGCCATTTTTTTATGCTGGGTGCATACGGACTCTTTTAAAAATGGTCATTGGAGGAACAAAGGTTCCAGTCGCGTTACAACAACACACCATTGTTGTGTTTACGCCTCTTTCTTCTCTTGCTATGAATTCAACTTGATGTTTTCCACGCTGAGCGTTATAAATATGTTGAGCGTCTATTTTATGTTCATCAATAACCTTTTCCAATAAATCAAAAAATTCGTACACATTTTCCCTATTAAAACCCTTACAACGAGCAATAGAAGTATTTTCAGGTTGTCTCAAAGATAATTTGGGATGTCTAGACATAAAGCGATAGTACCACTTTTTTCCAGCCAAATTATTTTTATTTCCAGAGAAGGGATTTTTAATTAGATGTGGATTAGCCTCCATTAAATCATACGCAAGTTTCCTTACCTCTGGTATTGTTAGCCCGAAAAGAGACTCCTCAAATACCAAAATATGTTTAACTAAGTCATTTTCAAACTGGGGAGGAATAGCAGGTAGTCGACCATTAACTCTTCGTTTCTCCTTCATTCTCTTGATTTTTTTTTGTTTTCTTCTGCTTGTTTATTTTCCGTTTCATATCTTTTGACTTTCCCATCTAGGTGTCTTTTAAAAGTGGATTTAGGGATATTATATTTTAAGCAACATTTATTAAATGTAATGATTCCACTTTTATATTCCGTTATTACTTTTTCCATGTCATTAACAGACTATTTTCCATATTGCCATTTTAAACTGGAATAACAAATAAAAAATAAAATAATAAAAATATTATAGTAATCCTCCAAATCGTACCAGTACGATTTACAACACTCAACAGTGGTACGATTTAAGAAACTTTGTCATAATATAAATAAATTAAGATTTTAACCAATAAACCAAACAAATTTTATTGTTTGTTTTTATTATATTATTCTATATACTATATTTAATCTAATTAGCACTACAAAAAGTCCAAAAATTGAACTCACCACCATTAACCTCCTTAGAAAAAGTGACAGAAATTTACATCGAAATATAACACTTTTTTCCAGACGCGTAACGAACACTCAACGTGATGTTATGGTTGTCAATTGATGACTGGCTATTAGAATACGTATTCACTTTTTAAAAACGTTAACAGATGGCAACATAGTCATTTGCAACCTATGAATAATAGAAAAGTACGATTTGCGGACCGGTACGATTTAGGCGACCTTACCCTATATTCTACCTCAATGCTTAATAAGCTCTAAAAAATGACTAATCTCCGTTTCTTAAGGCCTTTTTACATTAGGTGCAATTACAAGAAAAATGGTCTGAAAGCATGCGCTGTGACGACGTTTTGATCAGCTGATGCAAGTTTACTTTCTTGCACCAGGTCTATCGTGATTGGGCATAAGCATAAAATGTTCCTAAATTTTCTAATAATATTCTTTACTACCAACATACGAACATAACCTTCAAAAAAGTGTTGTTGGATGATAACTTCGTTCGTTTTGGTATTTATTTTGTGGCTTTGTTGTTTAGATTATTGACTATTTGGGTATATTTTTTGTGAATTTAAAATTAAGTATGTCGCAGAAAAAAAGAAGGGTTCTTTGTTGTTGTCTGGATTACTAATGGCCCCTTGCCGCACAGAAGAAAAAAGGGTTTCCTTGCCGTCTCCAACATTCAGCCGGCTTTCTTTGTTGTTTGTACTTGATGGAAATGCTCCTTTACGGGCAATTTGCCATACCAGCTCCTTCGTGACGAGGTGAGTTTGTCTGGTTTTTCACCATAACCCAGCGAGTTACATCAGCTGATCGGAGGTATATTATTTATAGGTTGGTAATATCTGTTGTAAAGATATTTGCATGCAAGTACTTGCGACAATGTAAAAACGACCTGCAATGGTTTTTCTTGGATTGCATGCACTTGTAACTTGCACGTAATGTAAAAAGGCCTTTACTAACCGGCCATATTTTTAAATTTCGTTGTTGCAAGATAGGCTCTACTATGCTAGTCCATCAAAAGAAATTCGCTTTCAACGATTTTTTATACGTATAATTAAAATACGCATTTTTTGTAATAAAAAATAAGTTTAATTTTTGTACCATTGGCAGCTAAATAGACAATCGAATAAAATAATTTTGACCAATCCCCGTACTCCGCAAGCTCCTTGTATGCCTATTATCAATTCTTAACAGCCCTCTCACCTGTTGGCCCACCAACTTTTTGGCGGGCACACGCACGACTATCAGGAGCAATAAACCACGTTGCCGCATTCCGCGCGGTGCGGATTGACAGCTCGACGGGCGCCCAGAACGGGGCCGCTGCCTCTTTGCTTCGTCTAGATGGGGAGGAGCCTCTCTACAAGCTCCGCCCACCTGTCAAAGTGACCCCGACCGGTGCGCATTAGCATCGTTGAGAGATGAGATCGCACGAGTGACGAAAGTTGACAGAGCCGCGTTGCCAAACTGTGCGAGAAATTGATGAGTTGGGGAGTTTATAGAGAAAAAAACGGAGGCTGTAGTATCATATTTATTAGTGACTCATGTGATTATATGTATGAGTATAGACGGTTGAACTATTAGGTACAGGTCTTCTCATTTTTGACCTGTTTTTTCTTAAATACATCTATTGATCATTTTATATCGTCTTTTTTCGGTGGATCATGTGGCAACACCGAGGGGTGTTAGGGGACGATAAATTTTTATGGTGCGATATTTGTTTTTTGAGGGATTGTTATGAAGGTATTTTATGAGTGTAGATGGTCGTTGTGGGATTACGAGGTGCGTTTTATGTATCGCAAGTAGAATTTAAACATAGATGATGATCTATTCTATTAATAAAATAATAAATATTGTCCGAATCAAATCGTTATGAATTTATAATGATCGGTAATTATATATAAGTAGGTAAAAAGGTATTATTGGGTAAGTTTCTTTAAGGTTTCATATAGTAGAAATACGCAAATAAGTTAGTAATGACCTCATGGAATATATTAACAAAAGATCTGTTTTCTTCTTTTTAATACCATTTAGGTATACCTACTAAACCATTGCAAACTCCGACATTAGGACTCAATAGGACAGTGTCTTGACAATAACTGCATATAGGTAAGAGCGTACTTTATAAAGACTTATTTACCGCTAGCGATCCTTGAGCAGACAAAATTCTATGAATTCTCGTACTGATGGATCCCAAACAGCAAACAGGGATTCATTGAGTAAAATAAGTCGTAAGTTAGATGTTCCTGATGATTCACTAACTCCAAAAGATGCCTTGAAAATGTCTTACAGGCCAGAAATAAGCTGTATAATTTACGGGCTGAAGGAGCACCTCACGACTTCAATCTTCCAAAAATGTCGACGAGATAACCTACAAAATTAATAGTAAAGTGGCTTTCCAAAAGTGCAATTGGAGATCGAGGACATAACTCATTATCATTTTTCTCAAATAAGACTATGTCTAATAAAGGAATTGGGATAACTCATGATTTGAGACCCCCTTAGGCGATTTCGTTTTAATAGGCACTATCTTCGAAGCTATTCCAGGAGTCAGACGGAATCCAGGTTACTGAACTCGCGGAGTTTTTCGGGATGAATGGCTAAATACTTTCCTAGCATAGACCTATCGAAGATGGTGTTGATGGATTTGATTTTGTTCATTAAAACTGGCCATCAGTCATCATTTTTTCCAAATCAGACTATATCCAATGATTTTTTGGGATGAATAAATAAAGGCTTTCCTAGCAACATAGACCTTTCGAAGATGGTATATGGTTAAAATTGATTTTGTTCAACAAAACTTGTCAGTCAACATTCTACCAAAATAAGACTATGTGTGCAATGATGCAATTGTGATAACTCATGATTTGATGAATTTGATCCTCTTGGACGATTTCGTGAGTAGGGTTTTAATAGGCACGATCTTCGAAGATATCCTACGAGCCAGACGGAATTCAGGTTACAAAACCCGTGGAGTTTTTTTGGATAAATAAGTAGAGGCTTTTCTAGGAACATATAGACCTTTCGAACCTATACCATATCTACCATCTTCGAATCGAATCGAACACGGTATGGATGGAATTGATTTCGTTCATCAAAACTTGCCAATCACCATTTTTCTCAAATGAGACTATATGCAATTGGGATAACTTATGATTTGAGGTATTCGATTTCCTTAGACGCTTTCGTGAATAGGGTTTTCAATAAGCATGATCTTCGAAAATATTTTAGGAGTCAGATGGAATCCAGGTTACAAATCTCGTATTTTTTTTTGGGATAAATAAAATAAATAGGCTTTCCTATGAGCATAGACCTCGAGGAGGGTATGGTTGCAATTGATTTTGTTTATCAAAACTTGCCAGTTAGCATTCTTTCCAAATGGGACTATGCAATGATCCAATTGGGATAACTGATTATTTGACGAATTGGTTTATCGGTGATTTTGTGAGTAGGGTTTTCAATAGGCACGATTTTCAAACATATTTCATGAGTAAGACGAAATCCAGATTGCAGAACTGGTGGAGTTATTGGGATAAACCAATTGAGGGTTTCTTAAGACGGTATATGAAAAAATTGATCGAACTGCCTGGTATTACCTATCCGTGAGACTATACCTATCTAGTGGAACAATCGATAGGGGTAATTCCCTTTCGGCCCTCTTTAGACGAATTTGTGGTACGATTGTAGAATCAGTTTTGCGAGCCATCAGACAGCGATATAAGTTACAAAATACGTTGGGGTAAGTTTGTTTGGGAAAAGGATTATCGACCTGTCGGAAAGGCAAATGGAACGATATCGGAAATCGATATAGATATAGATAGTGGTAACTTATGACTTGATCCCTTGAGGCAATTTTGTGGGTATCAGGTTGGGATCAAACACGTTAGACATTCAACAAGTGCCAACATGGGTGCCCACCCAAAATTGAGGGATTCGGTTTTGTAATGGAATATCCGTGGAGGAAGGGGGATTTGGCTATGACATTTTTGATGAGAAAGAAGTGGTATTATAGAAGGATGTAATAACGTAATGAGAGATAAAGAGAACCATGATAATTTTTTTTAGACGTCAGTTTGGACAAGAGGGGAGTTTTGTTTAGAGCTTATGGCATTATAGAGCATGGGGGAGGTGGCGACTTTTTTTTAAGTCATTTTTTTTATAGTGCCCATCCTAAAAATCATCGGGCCCACTTGTGCCCACCCATCCCAAAAATCCTGGCGCCGCCACTGTATGTTGGGTCGCACAAAGATTTTTAACCAGAATTAACTAACCAGCAAGTTTGACTATGACATATATTACATTGACAGGCATTATGTATTCACAATCAAAGGTGCCTGATTAGTAAATTCAAAATTAAGGTAACCGGGCCAGTGTAACTGTAAGAAAATGATTTCTGCCAATGTCATGTAAGTCACAGTCAAACTTGCTGGTTAGTTAATTCTTATTAAAGTTCTTTGTGTAACCCGACATAAAATAGCCAAGCTTATATAAAATATTTTCATCAAAATTTAATTTTTCTCGACTCTAAGTATCTGCAGGTTGATCTAATAATATGCATCCAGCATGTCATTCAACCGGCAACAGCGGCTTCTCGACATCATCGCGAATCTTCTTTTCGCGACGCCACCGGCGCTTCGCGCTTACACACGTTTTAAACCTGACGAAACGGCGCGCCGTTGTCGCTCCTCGTCCTTCGGCGAGTGGAGGGGGCAACACCGCGCTCCGCGCTGTCACTCATTTAGTCCGCGAAGGCGCTGCTCGCGAGAAGGTCGCTCGGCGTTTGTTTCACCCGATGCCCAATTGTTTTTCCCCTCTTGTGGACACGTCTCGTCAGCGGCGAGTGACAGTCGCGACATTTTGATTGTTTTGACGTGACTGTCATCGAGTGACAGTTGTCCTTGCCGATCGGATACGATCTCACACGATGTATACGAATATGTGATTTGTGTTTACTTTAATAGCTGTTGCCTGTTATTTACCTGGCGTTGTTGATAGTATGAGAACAATTTATATTATTCGTAGTAATATATTCAGTGTCCCTTGTTCAGAATTTATATTGTTGCTAGTACAATTAGTAAAATTGTTCTGAATCACTTTTTAACTACCGGGCATTAACTTTACAAGTATATTTGTACCTCTAGTAAAAAAAAATACTAATAACTTAAACGAGAATATAGATATCTATCTACTGTTTATTTTAATTTTAAAAAACTGTTTTGACGCTTCAAAAAACTTTTTTGTTAATAAAGCATTACTGGTAATTGTCAAAACTATAAAACATTTCGATTAATCATAATAAAGACTATTATTATGGACTCCTGTTGAGAAGTGTAAAGTTAACCAATCAAAATTTTGCGTCACTTGAGGAGGCTGGAGGCGGCTGCCCCATCCACATCCACCAAGATGCCCAGGCGGAAACAGGACTGTCCTAAACGAATGAAATGTAAGTGGGTAGCTAGATTTTTTGATGGAATGTGCATTTTTTAAATTAAACTGTCAAACTCGTCATCAAATTATATTGAAATGTCATTTAAACGATGAATCACCTGGTCCTTTTTATGGCTGAACTTTAGATAGATATTGACTTAAATGAGTAGTTAATTTATAATTTCACCTACTGTTATATAGATGGGTCATTATTATGTAAATTTGGGTAAATTTTAGTGAAATATAAATGCAGCGAAAAATTTTGTTGTAAAATTGTTAATGCTATAAAATCATTAATATTATAGGTAGATAGGTACCACCCAGTTTTCTCTCATATTAAAAAACAAAATACAATCTACACGGTAATGTCATATGATATGATAGACATCCAGCTTTTCTTATTTGTCGTTATTTTCTGTTGCTTAGATTATTGAAAACTTCATATGTCACTTATTTATGTTAAAAGGCAAATGATTCATTATGGACCAGTCATAGGTATAGCGTGTCTAAATCTCTCTGCAAGGCACTACAACCAATAATACCCTCGACTTTTCTAAAGAGTTTTATATAATCTGCGAATTCCTTAGGTACATCAACAGTATCATTAATGAATAGCAAAAATAAAAGAGGTCCCAAATTGGATCCCTGGGGAATACCAGATGTCGAGAGAAAGTTGGTACGACTTTATAAATAAACCCCAGTTTGACGATAAAGAAAATCTCTTTAGTTTAGCTATTAACAGATTATGATCGACTTTATCAAACGCCTTAGCAAAGTCTATGTATACAGTATCAACCTATTTTTTGTCTTCTTAATTCTTTTCTTGGAAAATATTCTCGACGTTTAGTACATTCTGAGGTAAATTCAATTTATGGTAAGTATTCAACTCTTTTCCTTCTCCAACTATATTCATTGCAAAAACCAATAACGTACTGTATTACCGTGGTTACAAGAACATGACCATGTGACTCAAAAACATGACCATGTCACTCAAAAACATGGTAATGTCAATTAAGTATTTTTAATACGATAATGAGGAAAAATCCCAACAACTTAAAAACGCCACAGGTTAATAAATTATGGTCTTTATTAATCTTATTTTGCTCCATGTATGAATTAAAATGTAATAAAATATGTCCCAATTTGTTTGTGTAATCTTAAAGGATATGATAAACACACACGGCAATATTCATAAACTGGTTGCACTGCTAAACTTTGGCCTCATTTACTAAGCCCCGTATAGTAGAAATCCTACTCAATCCAACCACGCCTGCTGAAGATCTCTGTTGAAAAAAAAAGATCGACCGCGCAATAATCCAGTGTCCTCAAAAGATGACTTCGAAAAAAAGGCGTCCTATATAGCACATTATGTAAAAACACCAATTGGTCTAGGGGGATTAATCCTTTAAGAGGGCTTAGCTCCCCCTCCCCCCCCTAAGTTGCGCCTATGATGTTTACCTTTTTATAGAATTTTAATTTGGACTTTTTGATCACCTTCTATAAATATTATTAGTTAGTTTTTAATATAACATTTTTATTTCTTCATATTTATTTGCATGTTGCATGTTGGGTAATATTGACTTTGTTGTTCAAATAATATGTAAAATTTAATATGTTTCATTTGAATTACATATCTACATTGTTGGTTTGCTAAATATATTGAGGCTCTAGCATTAATATATTTAGTTACCATGTATTTAATATTTTTAAAAAATTGGTAAAATGTATCATTAATCTAATTAACATTGATTTAGTACAACCACTAAATAATAGTGTAGCATAATATGAAAAAAGCAAATCAAAGAAATAAAAATCTGCTTCGAAAGTTGATATAAATATTTAAATTGTCAAAAATTAACTTCTGGTTGGTCAAATATAATAAGCACCACCGCAGATAAGTTAAAGAATTAAATTATTAGTTGTATACACAGTTTTTATAATGCCTCTCCATATAGCATCACTTTTCTGATCGTCGACTACGGGGCTAGGTCCCCCAAATTATAAATTAGCCCCCCCAAAAATCGAAATATTAGAAGAATCAAAAGTTCCAAACTCTAAAATCTAAATGCTTGACAGTATCGTGAATCATATGATAATCCGATTGTAAGGTAGTTACTGAAAATCCATGTACTGTAGTTGGATCGCCATGTAAGGTAACTACTTGGTTCGAAGAAGTAAAATACTTGTTTTACTGGTTAGGTATTAAAAAGGGTATATTTGTTACTAGTAGTTACATTATATCAGAGCTATAATGAACCTTATCTAACTTATAGAGTCTTATAGAATCTGACCTAATCTAACTTACTATATTATAATCAGTCTTATTTATACTACGTACTAACCTTAAACTACGATAATAACCTTTGGTTTAGAAGGAAATATTATTGTTATAAGTATTAAAAGTGATTACCACATCACGTCTGACAATGACTATAACCCCTGACTTAACCTGGTTAGGGTTTTCAATGTTAAGCAGTAACTTATAACAATAATATTAAACAATTTGTTATTTAATAATAAAGGTAAAATAATGGATTTGGTAATTCTACCATAATGTCCTTATTTTTACCCTACACGATTATCTGAAACCAGTCAACGGTTGGCTATTTTCACAGACAATTTTTTTGAAATTGATCCAGTAGAGAGCCAAATCTTCATAAAACATTAGAGGGAGTTACACAACATTTACTGAAAGCGAAGATGCATGTGATTAAAAATTGCCTCGAGGATAAAGTCAACCTAAAATCGATTGTGACAAAAGGTACATTTCTAAACACTTTCAGTCTGGGGTTTAACATTCAACATTCACAAACTGTCCTATGCCCTTGGAGTTAAATAGATGGTAGTTGCTTTCCACGTTAATGTGATCACAACTGCTCGTTTGTTACGGACACTGAATTCTACAAGTTCCAATATATTATTTACATCTTCACATCTTATTTATCTAATTCCTTAACTAGTTCTTTACTGAGATTAGGGACTGTATTATTTCATCATAGAGAATTTGTGGAAACAATTATTTCTTTTTTCATATTTCGGTACCAAGCTACCTAGAAGCTATGTTGATGACAACCAATTTGTCTCCTATAAAATTTACCAGTAATATATTTACACCAACCATTTGCAAAATATGCTAATAATATTTTAATAACGTTAATAATTACACATTTTATAGGTTATTTATTAACGAAGCAAGACATCCTGCTCCATCATGCTTTATTTTGATTTTGAACATAATTTAGCATTATATACCAATTTAGTTAGATGAATGTTATAAAACGTCAATCAGCATTGATTTACAATTTTGTTTATCTAGTAAATTGACGATTTTTTTGACGGATGGTTTGTTTTTCCCGGCCTATAAATTTGAAATATTCTACAGCGATCAATAATTTATTTAAACTGGATATGGTAAACATTTTGCTAGACACATTAATTAGAGTTTCTCTGAATCTGTGGCCTTCGTTTTTATTAGTATTATAGTTTATGGCAATAAACACATCTATCAAAGTAGGACGTTGGGATGGGTGAATTTGGCTTCCAATTTAAAAAAATCTAAGATCGTCCGATCAAAATTGCTAAATTCTTCCTCAAGGTTATTATCTTCATGCGAATTTAAATATACCTACAGGGTGCTACAAATTCGTGTTCCTACAAGGGGATCTCGAAAATCGTAAGAGATACGAAGATGGTTAAATTTTGGGATATTTACAGGTATTTTGGGGCCTAATAATTTGTTGAAAGCAAATTGGAAATATTCCAAATACCTTCGGAGATATCCGAAAAAAACCGAAATTTTTTGTTTTTAATATTTTGTATCTTTATTTTTGACTTGGGAACAGAACAAAAACACTTTTTCATAGCTGTTTTTTATGTTCTACAAGATGGCGGTATTAGTTTTCAAATTCAACGTTTCGTTCTTTAGATTCCGAACTCGAGTCAATTTTTTTTAATACGGACCTGGAATTTTAAATACACTTTTAGGGAGTTTTAAGCTTTAAAAATTTAATATAATAAATCTTTTTAAAATTTTAAGGTTTTAAGGACTAATTCAGCATTAAATTATGTAACTTTTCCTCCATTCAACCAAATCTTTATCTCTTATAGTTACCGAGATAGCAATGTTAATGCATCGAATTTGTAACACCCTGTATTCTCATTGAAGATTTTTGACCCCACCTGTATCGACTATCACGAGCCGCCACTGCTTGGGTGTAGTTGCATCCAAAAAAATAGGTTTTGTTCAGAAAACAAAAAAAATAGTAATTGGCGAGTCATACACTGAAAAATAATTAAAGTAGAAGGTAAACATTGTTTTTAGAAATTTATGCTAGTGTAAACAGGCTATCTTTATAAATTATTTTCTCCCAATGAAAACCTTACATAGAATTTTCTGAATGGAAATATTTGAATTTTGACGACCACCTGTCGATCTTCTCGTAAAAAACGTCTTTTAATGTTGATATTTTTAAACTAAAACTAAATGACAGATGCGAAAGGAAGATTTTTGTTTTGATTTTTTGGATTAAAAATAATTTTTAATTAGATTTATTATAATTATTTATTAAAAAAGACGTAAAACTACGTAAATGTAAATGAAAATAGCTATAATGAGGATATCAAATACTACATTATTTGTTGTGTTATTGTTATATACCGTTAATAAAATGTCCATCTATTTTTATGCATATATTTCATATCTACATAATAATATCATTGTAATAATATGCTTCAGTTCTTTAAGGTAGTGCTTATGCAAATGAGAAAACGAAAGAAGATTTTATTTTTTCTATATCAATGAAATATGTTAATAGTTTTTTTGTACAACTGTCAAAAAAAGTTGACATTTTTTCATCGCTATCGATACGTAAACCTTTTGTTTTTTTAACAGTGAAAAAAATACTTTTTTTCACGGTGAAAAAAAGACTTTTTTTAACTGGAAAAATGATTTACAAAAAAACGATATAACATTACTTTTTAAAAAATGTATTGAATTTTTTTGTACAAATTTACTAATTAATTACCAACTACCAAAAAATCTCATTTGTTACAATAATAATTGATGGTGAAGTTCAAACAATTGCTTCCAATATTAATTCCCGAAGCTGGTCCACCTTGCTGCTGATCAGAAACGCTAGATATTCCTTGAAAAGTTGAGTCCACAATTGTATCAGTTATATTGATTTGTTTGGAAGTAGAGGAACAATTTAATTTATTAGAAATATCAATTTTATTACTCAAACTATCTTCTATATATCCTGCTATGGCGGCAGATTTCCAACCACTGTGGCGTTTTATAGATGTCATGTTACCCCCTGCATTGGCTAAGAGAGTTGCAGAACTCCTCCTAAAACAGTGACCTGTGTAGCTCTTATGCAATTCTTTTCCCAGCCATTTTGCAATCAAGCTAGGAATTTCCCCTATTTTATTTATTCCCACATGTTGGTCAACACATTTTCCTCTTGAATATTTTAAAAATAATCTCTTTTTGTGTGTATGGGACGGCCTTAGTGCTCTATACTTGCGATATATCTCAATATAATCAGAATTTGAAACGGTAAACATTCTTGGGCAATAGGTCTTTGTATCCGGTATTTTAACAATCAATATAGACCCGGTATCTTCAATGTCATCAATAGTTACCTTCAATAATTCTTCACGGCGACAAGCACCGCTGATTCCCAAAATTAACGCAACCTACAATTAAAAAAATATTGAAATTACTGAAATAATACAAAATTTTGATCATCTGTACCTTATAAAGTAAATTTGTTTCATCATCAGCTTCTTGAATGAATTTATTAATATCGTCTCTCGATAAAACTTTAGATTTCTTCCCTCGGTATCCGACGTTTTTGTTCTTAATAAAAGGCACCAATTTTGAAAACTTCTTTATATCAATATTTTCTTTAACATTCAATGTACTCTTCAACATTGAGTAGACACTCCATAAAGTAGAAGGTTTTACAGTTTTTGATTTCTCCTCAAAATAGCATATAAGTACCTTTTCAGACACTTTTTGTATATTTTTCTTGCCGCACCATTCACGGAATTGGTTATAATTTTTCTCGTATATAAATCTTGATTTCGCCGGTAACATGTTAGCTATAGCCGAATTTGCTATATCGGCTATATCTGAAGGAATCTCGCTATCGTAATCTACATCCATTTTAAGTACTTATACTATTTATTTAAAAAATTGCAATAAATATGAACAGCTATCAACGTATGACAACAAAACAAGCAACGTGCCAACAAACCATTTCTATAGTAACGACAGGGCTGTTAACTTGATTATGTGAAATTATATGGTAAAATTTTTTTATAATATACAATTTAACCGATTAATTCAAACTTTCAGTTGTACAAAAAATGTTGTTTGTATTTCGTTTGTAAAATTCGTGTTTTAATGGCACATTCGAGAGAATTTTTCGCCTCGACCTGCGGTCTCGGCAAAAAATTGACACTCTCATATGCCATTAAAAAAACACTCACTTCACGCACTTAATACAAAAATAACTATTAATGATTAAAAAAAAATCATTATTATAAAAGGTGAGCAACAAATATCTCATTAGTAGTCCACTTATTTATAGAGGAAATAATTGATTTTATTGCATTTTTATAATAAGTATATTCGTATATCTCCGTTCGTTTCAGCGTTATCGCCAATAGAATAATTATAATAAACTTTTAATAAATAAACAATTATATATTTTCTAGACAAAAAAGTGGTACGCCACTGATATTTTTCCATGTGGATATTATTTCGGATAAGCCTGGTCAATTCTTCAATCTTTCATTCTTCAATTCAATCTTTTACCTTGACTCCCCAAACATCCGCTGCCGACGCACATCTTCGCAGGCAGCATGAAGTATTGCGCCTCAACAAGGACCTGGAAGAAATTTTGGCTTGGGGTGACAGTAACCAAGTCGAATTTAATGCTAAGAAAACCCAGGCAGCAGTCTTCTCCAAAAAGGTTAACATTGCAGAACCGGATATAGTCATGGCAGGACACGCAATTCCCCTGGCACCTTCTATTAATTTGCTGGGGGTCAATCTGGGAGGTAATATGTCTTGGCATGATCACGTTGCCGCAATTGCCAAGGCAGCTGCACAGAAACTTGGTGTACTTTTCCGCACCAAAAGGTTGTACACACCTCATCAACTTTTGACACTCTACAAAGCCCAGATTCGACCATCATTAGAATATTGCTCTCATGTCTGGAGCTCTGCACCCAAGCACACCCTTCGGCTACTGGATTCCATTCAAAGGAGAGCCATTCGTCTGATCGGCGACCCCGAGCTGACCAAGACCCTCGATAGCCTGGAGCATCGAAGACAGGTTGGTGATTTGGCTCTCTTTTACAGATATTTCCATGGCAGGTGTTCGACTGACATTGCCCACTTGATTCCACCTAGAGCAATGCAAAACAGAAATACACGGCGAACCACTGCCGCTCATCCATATGTTGTTCAGCTTAGTACTCCTCATTGTTCAAGAATTCTTTCATCTGGAGAACGTCATCTTTGTGGAATGATCTTCCTGAGGTCGTGTTTCCCAATAAATACAATCTTCAACGTTTCAAGACCAACGTTAATCGCTTTTTTCGCACTCGCACCGCTCCCAGAGCGCCTTAAAGGATTTTTCCTACAGTGCAAGTGTTTTATCATAAAAAAAAAAAATTATTGTTACAATGCAAAATTTTGTTTTATAAAAATTGTTGGAAATGATCACCTTCACTTAATGGGCATGCTTCCGCCCTTCTAATTTAATTTAATTATTTTAATTAAGAACGCTGTGCCTGAGGAGGAAAACGCAAGAGACCATTTTTATGCAGAATTGACCAGGCTAATTCGAAATAATATCCACATGGAAAATATCAGTGGCGTACCACTTTTTTTTTCTAAAAGATATAATTGCTTCTTCATTTAAAGTTTTAAAAATTATTCTATTGGCGATAACGCTGAAACGAACGGAGATATCGAGCTGCGGTTTTAATATTTTTTCTAGCAAATTTCATTTACTTTTCGATTATGGTATTATAATTTTACCGCATGATTGATTTTTTCGGAGTAAACTCAAAAATGTGTTATTATTGCAAATTTTAAGGTACTTATACTTACCCCATATTGTATTAATGCTACGCTTATTTTGTATAAAATGTTATATGTCTAAATTTAATAGTTTTTGAGATTTTGACGTTTAAAATTTGACATTTTCAGACTTTCACAGGCTCTAACATTGGAACGGTTCAACTTAGAGAAAAATAGTTTTCACCGCCCTATCTTAATTTTTTAATTCTCTTTTAACATATTAAACCATTAAAACCGGTTTTTTGGTTTAACATGGTTAATCAGAAGTAGGTTTCTTTGGTTAGAGAATTAAAACTAAGATAGTAGTATTTTGTGGGGAATCAGAAAATAATACAATATATAGGGTGTTCCATTTAAAAAACCCCAAGTTATATTCGCCAGGTTTTTTTTGGGCCGCCTCGTATACTTTAGCATAATTTTAAAATGTGCACTTCAATGGTCTCTACAACTTTTGTATTTCGAATTTTTATATAATTCTTAAGATAAAGGCGAAAATGAACTTTACTCTATATTGACTCACCTTGTACTTTACATGAAGGCAAAAAAGGACTTATTAATTTTCAGATATTAATGGAAAGCTCGAGGTTATAATTGACGTATTTAAAACTATTTCTTTTAGGAAATTTTTTTAATATTGTTGTTTTGATGTCGAACTTAATAAATAAGGCTCTCTTTAGTAACAAGAATATTTATTAATTAAGAATCAAAAACATTTAAATCATATAAATTTATTTTCGTATGAAAATTGATAATGTTTTGACCTGGAATATTTCCATCAAAACGATGCACATCAATAATATCCCAAAAAAAAGTGTAGCATTTTGTTGTAGTAAAGTAACTGTAACTACACTAGCTATATCAGTGCAGTTTGTAACGTGACCTTACTAAAAATTTAAAAAAAATAAGTTAACAATTCAGAATTATAAATTAAACGCATAACAACAAACATCATAACAATTTAGTTCATTGTACATCTATAAATATTGTCCAAAATTTAAAATAACAGAACAGAAAGGTATTAGGGATCTCCATCAGCTTTATCGTTATCGGTATTGATGTGACTTTCTGTATAATGTATTTTGTATTTTTTTTTATAATGTTTAATAAAAATAGGTGTACCCAATACTACGTACATTATGCACGCCTTTGTCACAGCATTTTCAGTGTTTGTGAATGGGTAACAATAGGCAAAGCCCATAAATTGACCCGAACCGGGGAGGTACTACCTGCACTTGATGAAAATAAAGAATTTTGCAATGAAATCAATGCCAAATTATGAAAAAAAAATATATTAGTTGGACTACTCTGTAGTCCCTTTGCATACCTAATGAGCTTTTATTACTCTACACCTTTCTGAAATAGGCTATAGTTACTGAATTTGCAGCAAGCTCTCCCTAAAAAAATATATTAAAAAAAAAATATCAAAAATAGAGTCCCGGCGTTACCGTTGGCATAATAAAAACTGTCCAGTAAATCAAAATGATTTTCTGAATAACTCGTTGCTAACCTGACGGATTTATTTCTGACCGGGTTTGCATGTACGTTCGTAACAAACGAATGTTTTTGTTTTAAATTATAAATAAACAGAGCCTGTGACAAGAAAAATATATTACTTTATACAGGGTGTCCTTGAAATGACTGTACAACGCTTCACCACAAATTCCTTAAACTTACTTATATCCTACGTTGCTTCGTTTTGCAGGACTCTAAAGTTTTAAAATTAATATCGTTTTTTCGGAATAATATCTAAACGGCTTTATCGATTTCTACTAATTTTGGGACTAAGAATGACCATTATTAATAGCGTGTTTTGACGTATAAGTACTCCATCTTTTTTTAATACCTGCAAATTTAAAAATGGCGTGTGATTGGTCAATAAAAGTTTGTCTTTTTGTAACCCCCCGTATAAAAGACTTTAATTATTTCTCTGACACTAGCTGACTTCATGTTGAAACTGTTGTGTCTCTTAGGTATACAATTTTAGCCAGACATGCAGTTTTTTTACAAAATAAACTATTTACGATACCTTGTAATTCATCATTGCTGTTTATTGAGAACGAGAAAACATGAACATTTTTTTAATTCAAAATAACTACCAACTAGTTTGATTTTTATAATAATTGTACGAAATGCTTGCCGTGTTCCTGAATACATAAATTAATTCTTTTCAAAAAATTAAACCTTTGGTCATCGTGTCGGGCTTGTTTTTAAAATAATCTGCAGCATTGATAATTCTTTGCAATAACTCATCTTCCTCAGCGATGGGGGAAGTATATACACTTTTGATTTAAGGGTACCCCACAAAAAATAGTCCAGAGGCTTTACACTCCACCCTTTAAGCGCGTCTTCTTCCGTGTACCAAACATCATGAAAACTTTTTATACTGACTGGACCTATCTATCTCAGTTATGCTTCAGTGTAGTATAAATAGAGCTGTCACTTAGACCAGGTAAAAGAGTTGTATGTTTTACCTTGTCTAAGAGCTGTAGTTATTGTAGGTACTTTTTAGTATTCACCTGAAGACGACTGGATTTACTATAACCAGTTAAAACGTTGTAATTTAAAAACAAATATAAAGACAATGCAAGTCAAAAACTCTTCTATCAATGTTCAAGGCTGAGGGGAACTGAGGTATGTAAGTAACCTTTTAAAAAACTAACAATCATAATATAATTTCTCATTCTCACTTTTGTAAAAATATTATACCGGGTGTTGCATCGTCGAGTGGGACATAGGAAATCCCATGTAATATTAAATGGGGTCAATTATTGGCTTCCTTAATTATTTTAGAGAAAAATTCTATTTAGGTTTATTAAAAAGCACTAAAACCCACATTCAAAAGAATAACTTTGGTTATTTTTGATGAACCCGTTTACGGGTTATCGCCGATTTCTTTTTAACTATTTCTCCTTTTTATGGCCCCGTAGTTGCGGCCACCAGTCAAGGTAAAAGATGACTATCAAATAAAGTTGTCATTTTAAAATGTGTGTTTTATTGTTATAAAAACTCGTACATCGAAAATATTAGCCATGAATTACACTTCTGAAGAAAAAATATTGATGATTAAATGGTATTATCAAGGAAATAGTTATCAAAATATGTCAGACATGTTTGCTGCTCTGTATCCGAATAGACCGATACCTGCAAAATCTACAGTCGAAAGGACTATCAAGAAATTTGAGACAAAAGGCACTGTAATAAATAACTGCAGATGTGAAGAAAGGCAGGAACAAAGAAGAGATGCAAGAAATGATAGGGACTTGCAAAGGCAGGAACAAAGAAGAGATGCAAGAAATGATAGGGACTTGCAAGTTTTATTGTGCGTGGAAGAAAATGATGGGAAGATCAGCACAAGGAAACTTGAGGATGACATAGGATTAGATCACACCACAGCGTTACGAGCTTTGAAACGACATAAATATTATTCATACAAATATGAAAAGCACCAAGAGCTAAGAGATAGGGACGAAATACGACGACAGGAGTTTTGTTTTGGTATGATTGAAAGAGCAAACATGGATAGGGAATTTTTAAAAAACATTTGTTTCACTGACGAATGCACATTTACCTTAAACAATGAACCCAATGTTCAAAATTATCGATATTGGAGCAAAGAAAACCAATACAGGTTTGTCGAAACAAGGACGCAATATCCACAAAAAGTTAATGTTTGGGCTGGGATTTTCGGAGAAAATATTATCGGGCCATTATTTCTTACACGAAATTTAAATGCAGAATATTTTTTGGAACTACTTGAAGATCATATTTTACCTACTTTACATGATGCCGCCAGGGAAAATCAGGAAGTTTGGTACAAAATGGATGGCTATCCGGCACATAGTACCCTGGCTGTCCGGGAATATTTAAACCGTGCTTTTAATGGAAATGTTATTGGCTTAAATCATACAGTAAATTGGTCAGCCAGGTCTCCTGATTTATCGCCAAATGATTTCTTTCTCTGGGGCCATTTAAAAAACAGGATATACAAAGATAAAAAATACCCAAATCTAGACGAGTTAAAAAATGCTATTTCTGCCGAATGCAATAGAATTTCAGTTTACCAACTAGCGAATGTAAGAAGAGAATTTTTTGATCGCCTCGGTTATTGTCTAGCAGTCAATGGAGGAATATTTGAACATCTTCTTAAATCCTAAAGTTCTAACAATTTAATAGTACCTACCTATTAATTAGTAAAATATTGAAACATGTAAAATGTCATAATTAACCTTGTAATTGAATACTTTATTTTAGTTTTATTCAGATTAATTTGTACTAATAAATACACCTTTAATATTTTCGATGTACGAGTTTTTATAACAATAAAGCACACATTTCAAAATGACAACTTTATTTGACAGTCATCTTTTACCTTGACTGGTGCCCGCAAATACGGGGCCATAAAAAGGAGAAATAGTTAAAAAGAAATCGGCAATAACCCGTAAACGGGCTCATCCAAAATATCTAAAGTTATTCTTTTGAATGTGGGTTTTAGTGCTCTTTAATAAACCTAAATAGAATTTTTCTCTAAAATAATTAGGGAAGCCAATAATTGACCCCATTTAAAATTACATGGGATTTCCTATGTCCCGCTCGACGATGCAACACCCGGTATATGTAAATACATAAAAAATATTCACTTATATTAATTTGTTCTATTTAATTAATGACTTTACATTGCCGGTTAAAAAATTTAAATCAACTGTTGTAATGTTGTTATCATAGACTTAACCGTACAACTACTACACAACTCTTTTATGTTGAATAATTTGAATAATTTATTCAAATTTAATGTACTTACCTGGCATTTCTCTATTATTTTAATTATTCTCCATGTTTTGCAAATAACTGAAATAACCATAAGGTATTGTTTACTAGTAGATATATAGTGATCATCACTGGTGAGTTAATGGTTGTCTGATTTAATGATGTATGTAGTTAATAGAAAATTTACCATGATTATAATTTACAGTGGCGGCTCGTCGTCAATTTTACTACACTACAGCGGTTGTATTTTATTAGAAGAACCAAGCATCAAAAACAGTATAATGACATGTGATTTGTTTTTACAGTCAGCGCGTTTCCGATTGGTTTGAAACAATTTGCAAACTTTTTTAAAACAATCAGAAGCGCGCTGACAAGTTTGTGATTGCCGTAGAAAAAAAGCATTCATTCAAAAAAAGTCGTACGTAAACTAACATTTTTTCGTGTAGTCTTTGTGTCTTACCAATATGGGGTTAGATACATTCGCGTTTTTTTTTGCTGATAACCTGCCTTTTTTTCACTTACATTTGTTTAAGAAAATTTTTTACTCTTCATTCGTTCTCTAATAAATTCGTTTCCGTTTTTAATTATGAATAGTGCACGGTTTTATTTTAAAACGTATTGATTTTTTAATAGTATGGGTAGTTACCAGAGCTGTGAAAGCTACTTCAGAAAAGTAACTAGTTACTTTTTCGATACTTTTGCACAAATGTATTTAGATACTTATAAGGAATAGTTACTTTTACCTAAAAGTAACTTAGTTCTTAGTTACTTAGTTAAAGTAACTAGTTATAGTAACTAAGATACTTTTACAGTAACTAGTTACATTGATTGTAACTACGATAATTTAAAAGTAACTAGTTACATTGATTGTAACTAGTTACTAAAAGTAACTAAGATACTTTTGAGTAACTAGTTATTTTAATTGTTACTACGAAACTCTAAAAGTAACTAAGATGCTCTTGAACTAGATACCATAAATTTACCAGGTAGTGATAACTCATTTTCCTGTACACACTAACACTATTACCATCAGAAAACTAAACTAAGAAGTGTTAATTCGAACAACGAACAAGTAGAATAAAATGCTTTCCAAGAAATTTCGCGTTCCAACCAGTTTGCTGTTTGACGCTCGCGACTCGCCGCTCGTTCCTTCGTGAAAATCTGATTAACGGCTGCCGATCGTCCCTTGGTCATCATCTGATGGACGGCACGTGTGCATTATTGGTATCCTAGAGGACCTTTAAAAGTACCTAATTAGTTACTTTAAAAGTAACTTAGTTACTTTAAAAGTATCTAGTTACTTTTTAAGTGTATAGTTACTCCTAAAAAGTAACAAGATACAAGTTACTTTTCAAAAGTAACGAAGTTATAGTTACATTTGGCATGATTCAAAAAAGAACTAAGTTACTAAGTATACTAGATACTAAAAAGTATCTAGTTACCTAAGTTACTCACAGCTCTGGTAGTTACTTAGCCGTTTTCGACAATTCCTCGTATAAAGATAAAGATTTTACAGAATAATATCTTCTAAAGACTAACTAATTTGCAAAATGCGTTAATTTAAAGCAAATCATATTTTATGAGTGGAACTTTTTGCCGGTCTCTGTACAATTTAGCTAATAAGTCAAAACTTGGTCATGGTGGTTTTCAACCACAACAACTTTTACTGATTACTTTTTATCCTATCTCTACACATAAGGGTACTTTCTTCTTAGCTTTTTTTTATATTTTTCTAAATTCTGAACACCCGGTATATATATATTTGAAAAAATAATATGCTTTTTGGTGTTTTGAGAACAAGCAAGAGTTTTTATGAAAAATAACTTTTTTCTATAAACTCACAAATAAAAAAGTTTTTTCTCTTCTATAGTCAATCCGTGGATACACTGTAGATATACCGGATGGTGCATCATGGTTTAAGACATAGAAAATCCCATGCGAGTTTTAGACTGCCCAAATATTTGCTCCCCTGTTGACTTTGGAGGGCGGTTGTAGCGATAGTTTTTTCGGGAGTTTGAACAATGTTGCACAACCCAATCTTAACTTATTTGAATATGATTGCGGTTGGTTTTTCATTGTAATTCCACAGGTGATGCTGCGTACATCAGTATTTATTGGAATTATCAACTTATGATATCACTATCAGATACAATAGTATACTTTTCCCTGCATAGCATCATTTTTGTCATAGTGACTTTTTCTTCTATTGTGTAACTCATAATAATTATTACCTAGGAAAAAAATAATTACTAGTAAAAATCTAATACTTAATTACATTTGACAATGACAAATCACAGGTTGACAAGTCCAATCGATGTTGGTGTCCGCAGCATCACCTGTTGAATTCCAATGAAAAACCAACCGCAATCATATTCAAATAAGTTAAGATCGGGTTTTCCAAAATGTTTTAAACTCCGCATGTGCACTCACCACACAGAGACCCTAAGAAGTCTCCCTACAATTCCGCTGTAAAGTCAACAGGGGAGCAAATATTTGGACAGTCTAAAACTTGCATGGGATTTCCTGTTTCCAACCACGATGCACCATCCGGTATATAGGATAGCTACTTTTTATATTTGAATATTCCCTTTTGGGAACTAAAAGGGATGCAAACATTTCAAAAAGTATTGATACCGGTCCGACGGCGATATTTTTTTTTTTAAGTAGGTATCGATGATAAAGAACCTAATAGTCTATTTCAGAAAGGTGTAGAGTAATAAAATGGGAAATTCCGTCCAGCTCGGCTCAATTTCGGTGTCGGCCATAGGCGCGAGTAAATTTTGTGCATCAAATTATTTATGATAACTAACCAAAAATTTTAGAGAAATAGGTTAACGAGTATTAAGGTAAAATAGTACACACAAAAAAACCTAGGATCAAATCCGACTAAGTATAGTATTAGAATCGGGCTAGTAAAATCAGAACAAATCTACTTAGGAAATCTATTAACATTAATCTCTAGTTTATCTAAGTATAATTTTAATTTTACACTTTAATCTTAATACAAAAATAACTATATTCGATTAGACTACACTCTGACCCAAAATAACACTAACCCAAAATATACGACATAACAAAAATTAAAGTAACTCTACCATACATTCAAAAACAATATATTTGTTGACGCCAACAGTAAGTTCATTTCGAATTCAACTTCGTGTGGGTTAAATAGGGAGTATATGAAGGATTGAATTGACTATTTTATATTCAACTGGAGTATAGATATTTTTGTGTGTATAAAGGTATGTTTTCTGGCCTGAAGTGTTAAAATTGAAATATTGTGTAGGGATTAGTTAGGTAAAGATGGAACTATAAGCTATAGAAAATTTACACAAACATCGTTTTATGAAATATGCCGGGGAAGATAAAAATGAAAGACGTTTATCTCTGACATTTGATTTTTTGTTTTTGTTATTTACATTTTTAAATTTTAATATGTTATGACTGTTTCTTCTAAGTTTTAAATTCTAGGTAATTAGTGGTTTTTAATTATTCGTGTATCTGTTAGTTAGGTCTCTTGTTTTAGGTCTGATGATGCCCGAAAGGGTGAAACACGTGTAACCATACCGATTATTTTTGCTGAGACCGTGACTTTGTTGTCTTTCTCTTCCTTTGAACGTTAAGCTACTGTTTGATCAAGCCAAGTGACACCAGAGAACTGGCGAAAAGCAGTCCATCATATCATTAAAGAAGAGGAGAAAATGTGGGTCTTGACCACCTGATCGATCGGACCGTCGAACCATATTTATTACGTCAAGAGAAGATGACAATTCCAAAGAGGACGAAGAATAATATAATTTTTTAGAATTTAATTTCTGTATAAAGTTTTTTTTGTCTGTTGTATTTTTTTATAATGTTTAATAAAACAATAAGTGTACCTAATACTGTGTACATAATGCAGGCCTTTGTCACATCATTTTTAGTGTTTATGAAGGGATAACAATAGACAAAACCCATAAATTGTTCCAAACCCGGGTGGTACTACCTGCACTTGATGAAAATAAAGAATTTTGCAATGAAATCAATGCCAAATTATAAAAGTGACTTAAATATTCGTTGGGTCACTCTGTAGTTTCTTTGCATACCTAATGAACTTTTATTACTCTACACCTTTCTGAAATAGACTATAAAGTATCGTTATCGAACCAAATCAAAAGTAATTTCTAAAAAAAGCTGTCCTGTGCTAAAAGACCGATGTGACTTCTAAAAAAACCTTCTTCCTGTCGCCAAAACTTCTCTCCAACCATATGTGACTTTTAAAAAGAAAACGCTCTTCCTGTTCCTGTTGCCAAAACTTTTCCCCCATCAAAAAAAAATTCTGTTTTGATATCGCGCAAAAATTATCGATATTCCGATAGTACCGGTAAAATAGTAGGTATCGATGCAAAAAATACTCGATCAGATACCACAGTTAAAGTATCGATACTTCTGAAGTATCAATACCTACTTTTTTTTGCATCTGTATAGATACTAGATATCTAATACTAAATTTAGTGCAGCTTTTATTTCCTTATGTTGATTTGGCTCCGGTATTCTAAACGAGAAATACTAAATATGCGTCGCAGGCGAATATTTTTACAAAATAATTTTCCCCACGAGAATAATTTGTCTCAAAAACGTAATCTAAAACATAAATTTTTCCCTTATAATGCAGCGTCAAATTAAATCCAAAATATTGTAATGATAGTTATCAAACTTTCATCAAGCTCGGATCAAATTCAAAACTGCACTTAGCAAAAAAATAATGACCCGGCAACGTCCGAAAATTGGCTTGTAACCTGTCATTTATAGGATCAAAAGGAGCCTTTATTGTGTAATAAAACGTTTAACGGTTCGGTAGACAGTGCGAGATTGCTTTTAAGTCTTCTTTCATTTTAGACGGGTCCCATAATATGACTTCATCGCCATAAGTAAATGAACATGGTTATTTAACCTATATTTTACATAATATACAATTAACAATTATAATCGTAAGAAAAGTTTTAACTTATCTCATGTCATTTGTCAATCACTGACCTATCACGATGTCTACAACTGAACAATATTGGGCGGCTGGTGGAACTTAAAGGGGAATTTTATAGTCAAATAACTATAGTCTACATAATAAAAGCTCATTAGGTATGCAAATGGACTACAGAGTGACGCAACGAATATTTAAGCCACTTTCATAGTTTGGCATTGATTTCATTGCAAAATTCTTTATTTTCATTAAGTTCAGGTAGTACCACCCGGGTTTGGGTCAATTTATGGGTTTTGCCTATTGTTATACATTAACAAACATTGAAAACGGTGTGACAAAGGTGTGCATTATGTACATAGTATTAGGTACACTTATTTTTTATTAAAAATTATAAAAAAAATACAAAAAATACATTAGACAGAAATTAAATTATAAAAAATCATAATATTTTTCGTCCTCTGAGGAACTGTCATCTCCTCTTGATGTTATAATTAACGGGCCAACGGTCCGATCGATCAGGTAGTCAAGATCCCACATTTTCTCCTCTTCTTTAATTACATGATGGACTGCTTTTGGCCAGTTCTCTGGTGTCATTTCCTTAATGGCTTGATCAGACAGTAGCTTAACGTCTTTCATTTTGAATGTCGTGTTGTGTCTTGCTACAAATTCTTTTATTTGTGCCTATCTAAGTTCTACAGGATTTAGTTCGCAATGACATGGTGGTGTGCGCAGCACAGTTACACTATGTTTTTCAGTTATCGGCATATTTCATAAAACGATGTTTTTGTAAATTTGCTATAGCTCCTTTATCAAATTATCTTCTTTTTTTTCTTTGGTTAGTTATCATAAATAATTAAATTCAGAAAATTTACCTGCTCCTATGGCCGACATAGAAATTGAGCCGAACTGGACGGAATTTCCCATTTTATTACTCTACACGTTTCTGAAATAGAATAGAAATAGTTATTTCTTTTTTCCTTTCGCACACAGAAAAAATATTCTCTTAATTCAAAGAATATTTCCTAAATTCGAGAGAATCATTACTTCCATAAAGTTCTAAGAAATAGGTTCCTTATTTGTGATACTAATTTCTTTATAGTAAATAAAATAAAGATCTGGTTCATCAAAACAAGGTAATTGTACTTAAAGTAACATTTCTGTTTTTAGTTTTAAGGAAATTATTGTTTAATATAAGAAAATGGAAATTTTGATCATTATACAACGAAACGCGTCTGTGGATAAAGCTATCCAAACGGAACATTTTTGTTTTAAATACAAACTGCTGGAACTTGACCTGCGTAACACTGCAATCAGTATGTTTTTTACAGAAAATTACTTTGACAAAACTGTCGTTTCTTCGATGATACGCGAACCCAGAACCTCCCACTTCTTGTCGCTAAGCAATTTTATTGTTCCGCGATCTTCAAGCAACTCAATAATATTTTATTCTTCCGTGCGGAAATCCATCTTTGTAAAATTTGACCCTGAATTATTACACCCTCAGCGGGTCGATAATCGTAGTGCGTACTCGACAGGATGCCTCAACGTGGCTTTGCCTACCCATTCATTCGCCCATTCATGTTTTGAGCACAAGATGAGAAAGCACTTTTACACTAATATAGTTCAAATAATTGATCGCAATCATTCATCGCAGAAGTGTAACTAATGTTCCTACATTTAAATGATTGTATTTTTTTGTTATCAGAAATAAACGCTTGATATTGACAAATTTGTATTTGTAAATTGGGACAAAAGTAAGTATAGTATGAGTCGGAAATAATAGTCAGTGATTCATGGCTTTCATATGGAGTGTAGTGGGTTGTACGAAGTTAGGGGAGACAATTCCAGTGTTTTTTTTTTAAATTTTAATAGAGCAGAATATTTATTTTCGTGAATTTTTTTCCCTTTGACTTCATATAAGCCGTTGCGCTCGATATGAAAGCGATGAGTCACTGACTATTATTTCCTACTCATACTATCGTATAAAATATCTGATAACCACGAATACACGGAAAACATTGATACTAATATAAAGAATAATATGCTTACTTCAAATACAAATATATGATACTTTTAGCATTCCTCAAATAAAATAATACATGCTTGATTCCAATATTAGCTTATTCTTACGTGGATATGAACAATATTTCTAAATTCTTTTCCAAAGTTACCAGCTCCATTCCAGAAATTATCTACAGTGTGTCCACGCATAGAGTTTTGAATAAGAGGAAAAACTTTTATTAGTAGGTATAGGTAGAAGAAAAAGTCATTCTTTATAAAAACGTCTGCTTGTGCTGAAACTACAATTTCGATTATCAGATTTCCGATTACTATAGAGGGTTGGTCAGAAAAAACATTTTTAGTATTTTGGATTTCGTTTAAAATAAATTTACGTAAAAACAAACAGCTATTGTTGCATTTTTACTTAGAATATGATTTTATATCTGGCCGAATAACGATTTTGTTGTAAGAACACTATTTTTCTTTGTCTACTTTTGAAGTATTTTTATTAATACATATCATATTTTTTTAATTTATTCAATCATAAATTATAAAAATTAAAAATGTTTTTTCTGTCCAACCCTGTATAGTTATCGCAAATCTAATAATCGAAATTGTATTTTCAGCACAGGCAGACGTTTTTATTAAGAATTACTTTTTCTTCTATACCTACTAATAAAAAAGTTTTTCCTCTTCCAAACTCTATCCGTGGACACACTGTATATATGGACACTTATACAGGGTGAGTCAACGATAGAGTAAGGTTCATTTTCGCCTTATCTTAAGAATTAGATAAAAATTCGAAATACAAAAATACAAGAGACCATTGAGGTGCAGATTTTAAAATTATGCTGGAGTATACATGGTGGCCCAAAAAACGTTGCGAATATAACTTGAGTTTTATTAAATGGAACACCTTATATATTGTTTTATTTTCTGATTCCCCACAAAATTCTACGCTTATTTTGTAAATATCATATGTCTAAATTCAACAGTTTTTGAAATATTGACGTCTAAAATATGGCATTTTCAGTCTTTGACAGGCTGTAACACTGGAAAGGTTCATCTTGGAGGAAAATGGTTTCCACCTCCCTGTTTTAATTTCTTATTTTCTATCTAAAAGTTACAACTTCCGGTTAAACATGGTAAACCGGAAGTTATAATTTTTAGATAGAGAAAAAAAATTAAGATAGGGAGGTGAAAACCATTTTTCTCTAAGATGAACCGTCAAAAAAAAAGAACGTATCCCGGCTGTAAAAATCTTCCTACTTTTAAAAGTGACTTCTGCAAAAAATATTGACCCTTCATACGCTCTACAATTTTTAAGGTTTAAAGTAAACAAAACACCCATTTTGTGAGGCTCCAAGGGGGGGGGGGATGGAAGGATACTACCCCCCCTCCCCTTGATCCGCGCCTGGTGTTAGTTTATACTTGGTTAAGAATTGGATTTTTTTCTGTGTGCGATACTATATCCAGCAAACTCTATAATTGGACGGACTATATTATTTAAATCTACAACCCTATTTACATCATCGCATTATTAAAAAAAAGTAGTTTAATCAGTATACTTCTTTAAACTAATTAATTGACATCCAGGGCCGTGGCGTAACTATACAAATTTTGCCCCTCCAGCAAATTTTAATTTTTGGAGCTATGCCCCCAATACTCTCATATGACACTTTGTAAAGAAGGAACATAATATACTTACAGAGGACTCGTGCTCTTGCTTATTTCCGGGAGATTCTTTAATATATGACCGGTATGCGTGTGTAGAAACGTAATTTTCGATCCTTAAATCATAGGTTTTGTCTGTGTACCCGATAAGCCGTACAGATCTGGGAGTAATTTGTCTATGGTCCCAACCTAAGACGACAAAAACTCTATATATACAATCAGGGGCGCAGCCAGGGAGGAGCCCGGGAGGCCCAGGCCCCCCCCCGAAATTTTTTGACATGCAAACTACTGTACCTTTATATTCTTAATAGATACAAGTAATTACCTACCTGCTTAATAGATATACATTTTTAATTTTCTATTTAAAATTGAAATAGGTAAACGGTCGCGTCTACTCCTCGCGATTTAAAAAAGTTTTATTTTGCCTACGGCTGTGACTGTGCCATACTCGTCGCGGCGCGCAATTACTCGATTAGTATGAGCACAGCACGCGGACATTCGCGATGAACTTTCGACTTTAACCTTGAGTGAGGAGTGAGCATTCAGCTATTTCCGCATTCCGCATTAAAACGTCGTAACAGGTGCACTATTTTACTAATTATATTATTGTTTATTCGTAGAAGTAGAAGCTTTTATAGATTGACAAGTATTCTTAGGTAAGTTCAGCAATAGGTAATATAGCGATGATACAATGATTTGTAGTATTTTTTCTTAGTAGATTGTTACCTATTTAATTTAAGTACAAGTTTTAACATTATTATTATTTCAAAAACAGGAAAAATATTAAAAATTAAAAAATGGCCATCTACAGTGTGTTTTGAAACAAGTGCAGCTGATGACGTAACAGATAAAGTTAAAGAAATAAGAGGCCTGGCAGATGATAATTTTCAAACTATTTTTAAAAAAGCTCAAGATCTACTTTCGGAATTCGATATTGAAATCAGAATACCTAGACTACCGCCAAGACAAATACAAAGATTGGTTATAAGAACAAATTCCGCGGCTGAGTATTTCAAAATAACAATTTTTATTCCGTTTTTAGATGGCCTCATAGCAAATCTCGAGGATCGGTTTTTAAAACATCGAGAAACCATTCAAAATTTTGAATGCCTTTTTCCTTATGATAATCAAGACTTTCATAGTCAATTTAAATGTTTTTTGGAACTTCACAGCTTCTACAAGAATGAATTCCTTGAAGAGTTTTCCAACAAAACTATGTTAAAAGCTGAACTTGAGCTGTGGTATAAAAACTGCAAAAACAAGAAACTGAAGGAAGATCTGGACAAAGTGCACTCCGAATGTGATGCCAATATATTTCCTAATATAAAAAGGCTTTTACAAATATTTTTAACTTTGCCTATTACAACTGCCACATCTGAAAGGTCATTTTCAAATTTAAAATATTTAAAAACATATCTGCGTAGCACCACAGGGGAGGACAGATTAAATGGTTTGGCAGTTCTTTATGCGAACCACGATGTAGATATTACCGTGGAAGAAATTCTGGACGAAATGGCAAAAACAAAACGAAGAATTTTACTTTAAAGCGATTACTTACAACTTACTGTATAAGGTTTTTGTTTGTTTTTTAGTATGAGTATGATTTATGTGTTATTTATTTTAAATATATTTTTGCTAATTAAAATGCAATGTTTAATTTTTTTTGATAAATAATCTGATAGGGCTCCCCCCGAACAAATTTTCTGGCTGCGCCACTGTATACAATATTTTTTCGTTATGTACAGCCCGAATATAAGTGCTTCACACAATTTTAGAAAAATTATCGCTTTTTCCGGCCAACAACCTGGCACAATTATTACCCCATTTAACTAATCCTACCAAAACAATCGACATGTATATTCGAGGTCACGGCAACCTCGATGCCGTATCGTATCCCAAAATAAACCGGGAGCTTACAGTGAAGTGTCTGGCGGGTTGCGGGTTGCAGTTGTTTCCACACGTCACGCGATCCCGCTTGCTTGATGACCATTGTCACGCTGACAGTTGATTAATTGGTTCCCCGTCATAGTTACGCCTTTTGGTCGGTTTCGCGGTGTTGCTGGCAGACGCCATAGGGAATTTCGGGATTGAAATAATAGAATTTAGAACAATGCTAGAAATTTAGGTTAGTGTGGTGGTACAAATTCTAGATGTCAAGTTATTTAGAGAAAACTTTTTAATTCTTTTAAAAATAATTACCCCTGATCGCTTACGCTTACCTCACTATACTTTTTACAACAAAAACCTAAACTCTAAATATTGTATTGTTGTTATCGTTTAACAATAAAATATCCAGTGGCGTAGCCAGAATATATGCTCGGGGGGGGGGGGCTTAGTGGGCGTAAGTAGGAAATTTTTTTCTGGAGAAGGGACAGTCGGGACTATTTGTATTTCATGATATTGTACCTAGCGAAGAAGGCGAAAAATTTTCGGGGCCACGCCCAAAGGTCGTTTAAAATTCACCTAACTACTATCAAATTTCGAAAATTAAATTCATACCTCTCCCCCTCTGCATGGTTTTTTTAAAATATTCCTAACTGACTCTTTATTAAAAAAAAACATTTTTTGTATTTGGGACAAATATGAATATATTGGTGTCAATCCAAAATTTCAACATAAGACGTATCCAAACAGCGTTTTTCGGGCTCGGTTTTTAATGATTAAAGATAAAGTAAATATCGCTCACCACGCCAAAATTGATGATTTTTCCGAAATCATGTATTTTTGGAGCGTAGATCTAAGGGCAGTTTTTGGTGCAAATGCTTAGGTTTTGAAATACTCCTTCTTAAGTGGCGTTTTGTATATTTATAATAAAGCGTTCTCGTTTCTTCCCGTACTATTTTTTTTATTATAAATTATCACACTTTTTTCATAACAAATGTTTCAATTAAAATTTTTACTTGCTTTTTGTTGTAAAAATATTTGATTGCATTGCGTTATATTTTTGTTGATTTAAAATAGCTCTAAAAAAGGAAAAACGGAACAGACAAGTATATAATAGAAAAATACTATAAAATATTATTCTTTTTACTCGTTTTCCTATAAAATTGCATCATAAATCAATAACCAAAACGATATAAGTCCGAAACCTTAATCTCTATATAAAACAGGCCTTTTAGAAGAAAAAGTTAAAAAACTAAACGTTTTCTACAAGACCTTTGTAATCTAAGCCAAGAATACATTATTTCAAAAGTTAAATTAAGAGTCCACGCGTGAGACGAGAAATTAGACTTTTAGAGCTCCTTGGCGGTACATATTGTTATATGTACCAAATTTCAGGGTATACAGGGTGTCCCACCAGAAACCGCCTCTATCTCTATATGGAAAACTATAGAAACATTTTGATAATAATTTGACAGTAGGTAATGTTGATGTATGCAATCCAGCTAAAATAATTTCTCCATTACCCAATGACTTTTGTTTTATTTATATATTACTAAAATGAATGCATGGAATGTAAATTGATGGGCGATGCTCTCTGTCTTGCCATCGCTATTAAGGGTCACAAACATCAATGTTGAACCTACGATGGTTGACTCTGAGTTTCGATATTTGACGTCAATAAGAAATTACATTTATGGGATGGAAACAATTAGTTTTGGTGGTAGGAACGTTTTTTCTTAGAAGTAATCTTGGATTGGTGAGAAGTTTTGGTGGGTGTGACGTTTTTTTAAAGTCACTTTTGACCCGGCTGACGGCGAACACTTTTCTTAATATCGATGTTTCAATAACGATATTGATTTGTCGATGTCCCATCACTACTGAAATGTTACCCTATATAAGGAAAAAAAGTATCTAATTAAACCGACATCGATATCATAATTTTTTTAAAAGTTAATCATAAGGATTCTACTTGTATCATTAGGCGCCATCTATCACGACATTCCGGAGGTCGGATCTATGCCTCCAAATGTGACTGTTTCTCGGTAATGTGTGCATGTGTATGCAACATGGCGGCGTAGATCGCAGATAAGTCGCCGCATCCAGTATATTTTTGCATCGAAACCTGTTCCCCGTGCTTTCTTTAGTATATCGCTTCGAGTAAAGACCAGAAATCAAGAATGAAAGGAGGCGGAATAATATCGAGAATCGAGAGCCATCAGGGCATATATCGGGTTAGATCGAAAAATTATTTAAAACTATAATTGCACGAACAGGTGTGTCAAAAGAATATAAAATGTTTGAACGTCTTACACAATATTATATCACATCTACTTTTACCGATAGATTTTTGGAAACAATGAAAATTCATTTGTCCACTGGCTGACCTTTTAGGTCGCAACTTCCGAAACGAGTTAACATAAAAAATCCTCAGCAAAAAGTAAAAAATTCATTTGCGCTAAGCCAAAGATAGTCTGTTGCTAAGGCTCGAATGATAGTAGAACATACTAAAATTTGATGATAAAATATGTACTCACTATCGACCAAAGAAAGAAGCCTGTGGAGAGTTTTGTTAGATACCGTAAGATTGATAAGGGAATAATATTCCACTGTATATCAAACCGAAGCTCCATCTAATACAGAGAAAAAAATAACCATTCTACACATGGGATTAAATGTCATACTCTGTACCGCACGTTTACAGTAGTACGTTCTATTGCAGACCCTACATGATCATTCAGACTGACAGTCCTGAATGATATCTATCAATCCTTCGTCATTCTCGTATCATTCTCAGTCTTGTTTATAATGAGAATTTACATCAGTCCTGTCTAGTGATGTAAATGAAAAAAAAAACGTTGATTTTTTTTTCAAAACGTTTTTTTTGAAAATAACATAGGGGGTATGTTTTTTTTTCTAAATTGCGTTTTTTTTTCACAGTAATTAAAAATCTGTATTATCTTGTTGAGTTTTTTAAAATAAAGTGTAATCAACCAGAAAATATTTTTACATTTGTCAAACATATATTTAAAGAAAAACACGAACATAAACCATCAACTTATAAAGAAAAATAACACAAAAACCTTGTAGTTGCACTATACAAACAATGTAAAAAGAAAAAGGGTAACCTATAACATACAGTAACAACAGTAAATTAATACTCTTTATATGCTCTATGCTCTATGCTCTTTGGTTTACTGAACAGGAACATAAAATAGAACCTATCATTCTATCAAAGTTTTTAAACCAAATAGAACAGACAGGATTTTTAAATGATGCTTTTATGAAAAAAAACGCGGATTGGTTTTTTTTCATGAAAAAAACACGTTTTTTTCACGTTTTTTTTCAGGTGGTCAAAAAAACGGTTTTTTTACAACACTAGTCCTGCCATCAGTCTGTGTGGGGTCTCCATTTTTGTCTAGAAAGTGGGACCGACCAGGTAGTTTTACTGCAGTTATATAAGTCACAGCGAAATATCTTGAAACATACTTGACATTTGAAATTGTCAAATTATATGAGACATTAAGCAACAATGACAACTGAAATATTGGTGAACATCTTAAGTACATTTATTTTTTCTGATACAGCCTTGTACAATATCGCCAATACATAAGCGAGACAAGGATAGATTTCTACTGTCGTGTATGGGATGTCTTTTTGCAGTCCTTCATTCGTTAAATGCCAATTAACCGTGTCACTAGCCTGGGAGAGATTGTGTCAAATGACACTTAAAGAAGAATGGCCTGTACAAAGGCTTGGGAACACTAGAAATGTGGTGCAGTCGCGAATACTATTTAATTTTTTTCAGTCTAATTTAAATACTTGTAGAGTTTCGCTAGAGTTTTTTGCTAGATGACATTCCACTAGAATGATTACTATACTGGGTCTCCCAAAAGTCCCGCATAAAATTAATATCAATTAAAGAAAAAAGATCTAGGAAAAACGCTCGGACCCGTAAATTTTTATTTTTAATTGTGCATTTTTTGATATAAAAAATATTATACAGGATGTCTCATAGAACTGTGTCACGGCTTTGCCAATTTTTTTTAATGGAACACCCTATATATTGTATTCATTTCTGATTCCCCACAATATTCTACGCTTATGTTACCGTTAACGTTAAAACCGGTTTTTTGGTTTAACATGGTAAATCGGAGGTTGGTTTCTTTGGATAGAGAATAAAAAACTATGATAGGGAGGTAAAAACCATTTTTCTCTAAGATGAACCGTTCCCATGTTACAGCCTGTCAAAGTCAACAAATACCATATTTTAAACGTCAATATCTCAAAAACTATTGAATTTAGACACATGACATTTACAACATAAGCGTAGAATTTTGTGGGGAATAAGAAAATAATACAATATATAGGGTGTTCAATTTAAAAAAATTGTCAAAGACGTGACGACAGTTCTATGAGACACCCTGTATAATATTTTTTATGTCAAAAAATGAACAATTAAAAATAAAAATTAACGGGTCGGAGCGATTTTCCTAGATCTTTTTCCTTTAATTGATATTAATTTTATGCGGGACTTTTGGGAGACCCAGTATGTTTGTTACACGATAGATGATTTTTTCGCCTGTATAATTATTAAGGCAAACTAAAATTGCGGTTCATTAGTAGAAGAAGAATTAAGTATCCTTTGAGTGTCCATCAAAAAAACTGGAACACAATTCAAACAAACAACAAAAAATGTACCCGATCTATCCGAATGAGCATTTACTATAAAACCTAAAACTTACTTTTGCCAGTTTAGTTATAATAAAAAATAAAAATAATACACTTGTTACATAACTTGCATGTTACTTTATTATATATAAAGCATAAAATAATACCAATGATATAATTATTACATCCTCCCTTGATTACTTTTGTACAAATTTAATTACTTCTAATCGTCGCTACAGCGAAATCAAAGGCACACCTTAAACAGAACAAAGAATGCCGCATGGCTCTCCCTCCCGCCCCTTTCCCGAACTGCATTTTCTCCCAGGTCAGTCAGTAGCGTCGTCTGACATCCCCCCGCTCGTTCCCCGTTTCTCCCCTTTCTGAGCTGTCCGTCTCCCGTCAGCCCGTCAGCCGTCGATCGATCAGTCTGTGGCTCAAAGCGATGCACGCTCAGGTCAAAAGACGTCTGCCCGGGCACCGGCGACAATACCCCTCTTTACTCCCTCCTGTCCCCCCATTTTCCACCCACCGACGTCCCCCCGGCCTGCCTGTCACGGACGGAGACGTCGACGTTTCAATCTGGAGACGGACAGGGACACTCGATGCAACTGCAGCGAATCTGGAGAGGCATTGATTTCATATTTCGTTCTAGTTTTTGCTAAGTTACAGGGGATTATTGAGAAATGGAGATACAATTAAGTTTTGCTTTTTATACTAGAAAACGGGAGAGTTAATGGGATGCAGGGTGCGTTAGTATATTATACATGGTTAGTATAATGGTATAAAAGGGGAAGGTTAATGTCAGGTAAGTAGGCTACTATGAGACACTTTTTGATAACAATGTCAGCTAGAGGAAACTTTTTGGTTTATAAGTACCTAGCTAGGTGTGTTATGAGTTGCCTGCAGTGGCGTAGACAGAAAATATGCTCGGGGGGGGGGGGGGGGGGGGGGGGCTCAGTGGGCGTAAGTAGGCCATTTTTTTTCTCGAGAAAGGGACAACATGTAATTTATGAAACTGCACTTAGGAAGAAGGCGAAAAAGCGCCGCAGGCGAAAAAATTTCGGGGCCACGCCCAAACTTCGTTTAAAGTTCACCTAACTACTATCAAATTTCGAAAATTTAATTATAATCTATCCCCCTCTGCATGATTGGCTTAAATTTGTTTTTGTAAATGTTTATTTCCCTTTTTTTTTTAATGTTACTAGCTGTCTCTATATTAAAAAAAACACATTTTTTATATTTGTAAAAAATACAAATATTGGTGTCAATCCAAAATTTTAACGTAAGACGTATGTATGACTCTAACCAGCGTTTTTCGGGCTCGGTTTTTCATGATTAAAGATAAAGTAAATATCGCTCACCACGCCAAAATTGATGATTTTTTCAGGAATCATGTATTTTTGGAGCGTAGATCTAAGGGCAGTTTTTGGTGCAAATGCTTAGGTTTTGAAATACTCCTTCTTAAGTAGCGTTTTATATACATATTCATAATAAAGAATCTCGTTTCTTCTCGCACTATTTTTTTTGTTATAAAAATTATTACACTTCTTCCATAAAAAATGTTTTAATTAAAATTTTTACATTAATATTTCTCTTTAAAAATAATAATTATTATTATTATTATTTAAAATAGCTCTAAAAAATGGAAAATGGAACAGACAAATATATATAATAGAAAAATACTATAAAATATTATTCATTTTACTTGTTTTCCTTTAAAATTGCATCTTTAATCAATAATTAAATCGATATGCGTCTGAAACCTTAATTTCTATATAAAACAGGACTTTTAGAAAAATAATTTTAAAAACTAAACGTTTCCTATAAGACCTTTGTAATATAAGCCATGAAAACATTATTTAAAGATTTAAATCTCTCCAAACGTTAGACGAAAAATTAGGTTGCACTTAGACTTTTAGACCCGAGCTACTAGGCTCAAGGGGGGAGGGGGGGGGGGCTGCCGGCTACCCCCTAAATACGCCACTGGTTGTCTTTAACAGTAAGAATTGTTGTTTTGCCAGGTTCCTAGACTTTTTAATTTGATTAAAGAAGAGGTAGCCCATCAACGTAGCAAATAAGAATAGTAGATTCTGTAACGAGGTTGGAATGAAAATTTGACCCCAGTGGAAGATTGATGAGGAACTACGAGTATCGAATTTTCATTTTAATGGAGTAGCAGACTATATTTTTTCCACGACCAAAAATACTATTCGCAATATTTGTAATTTCAGTTGGAGCATTATCCAGTTCCATATCTGATTTATCCGATTTTTCACTCATATTTTGACTTGCACTAAAATTTGTCTGCAGACATTGACAGTTTCGAAATTCATGGCAACCAATGTCGTTTAGATCAATTACAGAATATTCATTCCGTATCTTGTTATGGAATGAAAATACACGCAAAACGCATAAGAAGCAAGTGTTTCAGAGTCAGAGAGTTCACTCAAGAGCGAGAATTTTTACATTCTATTATCAAAAATTATTTTGGAATTATTGCATTCAGTAATGGTTGTGGAGAAAGTAAATTATACAACCATTCTTTAAACATATTCCTTAATTGCAAACATTAATGCGCTAACCGTAATAATATATGGGAAAATTTCAAAAATTCATCTCGCATCAAAAATTTCAGTTACTGTTAACCTTTTCGATTGGGTATTTTTGCATATTAATCGACTGGCCCTGGCCATAAAACTGTTTTTCCTTTTAAATTTTGCAATAAATAACGAAAAACAATCAAATAAATTCTGTTTCATCAGCAGATTAATCACCGGACAGTATGATGAAATGTCCGAACGGAGTGAATTAATGTTTTCGGGTTTCGAATCAGGTAATGGACATATATTTTATATTATAAATAAAACCCGTTTTCTGTTTGGATTTTGTTTAAATGTACAAATTAATTACGAAGCTTTTTTAGTGAATTTTAAGCAATAAATTCGATGGATTTTAGTTGCTAGTTGCTATGTACCGAACAAACATTGTTTGCGTATCTATATTTGAATAAATAATATTGTGTAATTAAAGTAGGCACAGCGGCAGACAAGTAGACCACTGAGACCATAATATATTGTCACTGACTGAAAAACCGTTTTAGGGAAGAAGAGGGAAGAGCTTGACAAAAAAAATAGTAGTTTATACAACAAGAGTGAATGTTTCTTGAATGATTGAAGGGTTTTGGACTTGCATTGTCTTTATTCGTATTTGAATCACGTTTCAACTGGTAAGTATCTCCAGTAGTCTTCTGGTAACTACAGTTCTATTTATACCAACTAAGGTGCACTGAAACATAACTAAGATGGGTGCAGTCATGCCTTTAATTCGTGCTCGGTGTTATTCTAACATTACATTTCCTTAACAAAGGTTTCCAGATATTTCTTATCTCTCTGAGCGCTTCTAAAACAACCTGAGTTCAGATGTATGATGGTGGCCAGTGGCGGAGTTAGGATTTAGTTTGTGGGAGGGTGGAGGGGGGGGGGGGCATCAAGCGAAAGGTAAAAAGTGCCGCAGGCGATAAATTTCACCTAACTTCTATTTAATTTCGTGTGGTTAATTCAAATAATGGAAAATTATATCAAGGTCTCTTTTTCTTGAAACCTATTTCTTATAATTTTTTTGATGGATAAAATTTTAAGATTTATTTATATTTAATACAAGAAAAGCCTTTCAAAGGGGGGTCCAGACCCCCCTGGATCCCCCATCCACCTTAAATACGCCACTGGTGTTGTCAGCTTCCTTGAATTTTATCTTTTACCAGTGTGGTTCTTTTTGCATAATTTCTGAGCCTGTCCAGATGATAAGATGGCCGTGCGTCCAGGCATGGTCTATTGCACCTAATTTCAGAAGTGGCAATACCGCCTACAAAATTCACCAGGACAAAACAACGACATTAGATTTCATCAAAATTTTTTTACAAATCTTATAATTTTGTCTGTTTTATCTGGTTTTATATATACCTACTTCTAAACAAAAAGGTGCCCCTCGTTCTCTCCACCGTAACTCCTAAAATAGTTTGAGATCTCTCACAAAGCTAGGGGGGGGGGGGGGGAGTACCAATGAACAAGAAGTTTTAGTATATAATGAGGCTCCTATGCCAAAATAAAATTTTGCGGGCTAGGGGGGGGGATGCCCCATTTGCCCCCCTCCCCCTTCAATGGACGCACATAGCATGAAGTGTAAAATTTAAAATTTACCGTGCATGCATGAGTAGAGTTATACTATTTATACTAAATTATTATCTCAGCAGTGCTCATAAAAAAACATCTTTGAAACTTTCAACCCATAATTCAACATTAAAATAAAATTGCTCAATTTTATCCCGAAAATCCCAAGTATTCCTAAAAAAACATCCACTACGTCCTGACAAATATACTGCATATTGAGGTATTAACATTTATCGAGTCCCGGTCATCAAATTTAGTCCCACATCGACACGTAAAAGAAGGGAATCCCATCGTTCCCGACGACTTGAGGGATAAATTGGGATCTCGGGAATACTATATTCGTCCTATCAAGTCGGCTATGGCTCCAATTATAACAAATGTGTGTTTGAATATGGGCAAGCATACGATTCTTTTTTGCTGAATTAAGAAGTTTTATTTTTAAAGAAATCTCTGATCTAAAAAAGTTGGAAATATTAGGGTTTTTTCGTGTACAGAATAAGAACTTTTACAGTACATGTGGTTATACAAACACAAGTGATTATATTTTGTTCTTGCGATAATTTTTTTTGTAGAATAGTCATTCTCCTTATAAACACAAGACAACATAGACTTAAATGCTCAAATGTTCAATTGGAAAAATGGTTTAATTCACTAGAGAGACTAATATTAATAGTCATATAGAACAATAAATGTGTGATATTAAAAACACAAAATAGAATTACCACTTAGTGATGCATTCGCCTTTTAATTTTTTGATTACAATTTCTTATCCTTTTCGGTTTATTTAAAAAGGAGCAAATACCCATCCTTGAATAACCATTCAGGGCCGTAGCCAGACTCGAACGTTAGGAAGGGCAAACCAATTTGTTGGAAGGGCGAATATATTTAAAAGAAAATTATTAATACAAAAAAAAGGCAAGGGGCTAGTGGACTTAAGTAGGACCTTTTTTTTGTAAAGAGAGGAACAGTCAGGACTACATGTATTTCATGATATTGTATCCAGTGAAGAAGGCGAAAAAGCGCCGCAGGTGAAAATTTTTTGGGGCCATGCCCAAAGTTAGATGGTTAGATTAAATTAATTTTTGTAAATGTTGTTTTTTACTTTTTTTTAAATTTCTAGCTGGCTCTTTAAAAAAAAAATTTGTAAAAATATGGATATTGGTCAATACAAAATTTTAATGTATGTATGACTCTAACCAGCGTTTTTCGGACTCGGTTTTTCGTGATTAAAAATAAAGTGAATATCGCTCACCACGCCAAAATTAATGATTTTTTCAGAAATCATGTATTTTAGGAGCGTAGATCTAAGAGCAGTTTTTCGTGCAAATGCTTAGGTTTTGAAATACTCCTTCTTAAGTGCCGTTTTGTATATTCATAGTAAAGCATTCTCGTTTCTTCTCGCACTATTTTTTTTATTATAAATTATCAAACTTCTTCCATAAAAAATGTTTCAATTAAAATTTTTCTCTTTAAAAGTAATAAATATGAAGAAAATCCAAATATTTTCCAGGAAGGGCGAAATCTTTTCCAGGAAGGGCGCCGCCCTGCCTGCCCCCCCCCCCCCCCCCTGGCTACGGCCTTGTAACCATTACTCATACTCTTGAACTAAAGAAATTTTGTTTAATTTGTGAAATTTGTCCATTTTTACTTTTTCTGCATTTATTACTTCTTGACTAAGTATTTGGCCGATTTTTGGATAAAAGGAAAAAGTTATGAAATATTAATTAAAAATGGCAAATGCCTCACTAGACCTCACTCTTAAACAAAGATATAAAATCCGTTTACGGGGGACTTTTTAACATATTATAACCCAAGCGATGGCCACAATTGGGAAACCCTCCAAAAAGCTATCAACTGGAATTTTGCTTCTAATGCGCACCCATCTAAAACAAGTGATCAGCCTACTAACAGGCCACTGCCACTTAAGAAAACACCTACGTCGAATAGGAATTTACAATGGTCTCATTGAATGTAGACTTTGCGGCGAAGAGGACGAAACTGCCTCACATTTCATATATAACTGCGAAGCACTGACCCGAAAAAGATTCAAAATCTTCGGAGGAATCCAATGTGGGTATAACCTCCCGCATGATAAACTTGGTAGGAATTTACTGGATCTTATAAAAGAAACACATCTTTTCTAGCCAGATAGGGGAGCACAATAAGCCTCTAGGCTGCAGTGCAGGAAGCTTGGGCCGAGCGCCCAACCATAGCCAATTCTATGAAGGCGGCTGTGGTCCGACTCCCGCCCTAACCAACATAAACGATAGCCGCTCGTCACAAAAAAAATATTCTCTTAAGAGTGAAGCCTAATGTCGCATTCGCCATTTCATTTTTCAAATATGCCGATCTTCGAGTAATATTTTTTCTACTTTGTTACTAATTCCTGGAGTCGCCATTTAAGCAGGACGCCACCATGCATTTTCCAAACTAACATTTTCTCTTTTAAACTCTGTACCACCCATTCATTGTTGTTTAATGATCAAAATTTTCATCGACTCTAAATATAATTTTATTCCGTTTGAGCCCCACATCATACATTTAATTAAAAAGTATGTTCCTTTATTTAATTAAACGTCTTTTCATCTTGAAACGAAATTTTTCAGGTAACTTTTTAATAAGACACAAATCATCTCGAACAGAGCATAATAGGCCTTTGCTTTTAAAACATTTTTCTCCAAGTCGAACCTCCATAACTTCTTGAGAAGTGCATTATACCAGTTAAATTATTGGTCTCTCGAATGTATACATCACTGACAATACACACACTCAGCATGCAAGCAATGGTGGATCAAGTTCATAAAATGCCTGAGTTGTGTCCGAGCCGACGTTCTGTCTTAATAAATTTCGCTTTTTACTGTATTAATTTTCGTTAATATTTAGTTTTGGATTTTTTTATTGCAATTTTCGATGATATATGTGTCAGCTGAATTATTTTTTGGCATGTGGGATAACTTGTTGGGATTAATTTTAGAAAATCGAACCTATATAATATATAATTAGCATTACCTATCCATTACATACTTTTGTCCATTATATGCCAGTGGCGGCTCGCGGTCTTAAAAGATGGTGAAGAGCTAGGTATAGTGCGGGTACTTAAACAAACATTGACTAAAAACCCGTGTAACAAAACGTCTCTCTTATTTTCATCCGTCCAACGACTGAATGGAGTTTCCAACAAATTGCAAACTGTCATTAATTGCGTTCATTTTTAAAACAGACAACTAAATAGGTACGTACACTACTGAATTAACTAAAAAAAAACTATTTAATCGAACAGTTAATCACGTAAAAATGATATCTATAACAGTAAGTTTCGCGAAGCCTCAAAATAACTACCTTAAGGTTAGGCGAACCAATGCTAAAACAATGTTGCATACGACTGATCTATTTTTAAATTGCCCTTCATCATAATGCAAATTGTTACATGCTGTTGGCGTGACTGACGTCAAAATAACTACCTTAAGGTTAGGCGAACCAATGTTAAAACAATGTTGCATACGACTGATCTATTTTTAAATTGCCCTTCATCATAATGCAAATTGTTACATGCTGTTGGCGTGACTGACGTCACGTAACCATATCAACGGTGAATATCCAAGCCATGTTGGGTGTTGAGTCTTCACTTGCTTTGATCTAACGGACACGGTAGGCTAAGGCGCGCCAAAATGGATGAGTGTTTATAATTATTGTCCATCGGAGTTAACCGTGGCCCTATTATATACCTATATATACCTAAGAAAATGTAAATAAACTTTTTTTTACTAGTTTTGTTCTTTTCGTGGCACGTCTATTTCACACAGTCGGAGTAAACTGGATTTCTTGTCGCTTATTTGTATCCGGAATTTTATGGTATATTACATAACAAGTGATGAAAGTGATACTGTTCAAACGAAGAAATATGTAGCAGCTGAGTGCGGAAATTTTCCTAGTTTTAGAATAATCAATTTCACACGAGTAATGTACACTATTTTTCCTATGAACACAAAAAATTATTAATAAAGCCTTTGATTTGTGAACAAAATATTTCAACACTAGTGTTGAAAAAAAAGATGTCAATACTATTGTTCAAATTAGCATACTTAGGATTATGTTCCACTTAATATCTGGTTTCATAGTTTGTCAATAGACTTGTCCTTTATTTGTAGTTTAACTTTTTCATATTTTATACTATATCATTGGAAGAACTAATCCTGGATTGACTTCTAGATTAACCAGAATGAAAAATTTTAAATTTAATCAAGAAAAGATGCATTAAATATAAATTTAAAAAATCCACCCAACAAGGAAGATTTTAATTCAAAATAATTCTATAAATTATTTAATGTTTATATAAAAAAAGTCAAATACTCCCAATGAGATTTGAACCTGTGACCTTGCGATCTCTAGGCTAAAGCTCTATTCTCTACGCTATCGCTACCGATAAAGATTTGTTGTTTAATACATGAAACTCTGTTCAGCGCGATTTATTTTTTCTGGTAATAGATTTTTCAGTATATTAACATTTTTTATAATTTCAGATGGGGTATTTTCACACTCTAATTCTGAATCACTCGACAAATACATGATAAATAAGTTAAACACTTTACAATTACTGTTTTCTAAAATTTGTTCTTTTTAATAAAAAGGGGTTGTCTGTCAAATTAGCACAATATGTTTAATTTAAATATTGTGCCTTGATATTTCAACACTAGTGTTGACATATTTTTTTTAACACGCGTGTGATATACGGCGCTTTTTAGCCAAATTAACCGTGCTTTTTTTTCTCATTTTCATAGGTGGTCGTAGGAAACATAACTTTAACTACAACGTCGTTCACGTAGTAGGCAAAAGTCCAGTAACTTTATTATGACGAATTTCCCAATTATATAATTGGCTTAAAATGCCATTATCAATTTGTCAAGTTGCAACACCCCTCCCCCCTTAAATCAGCAACTAGGATAAACAAAAGAAGTATTTTTGTTAATGAAGTTTCACAAAATATAATTTTGATAACAAACATTAATTTGTCGTTATTTTTCTTCAAGTCCGTAAATACAGTATCTACATAATATTTGTTAAATACTGGCCTATTTACGAAATTTCCTCGACGTGGAAACATGTTTAAAGTTATCTAATTATTTAAGGCTGAACAACATAAGATATGCAGATGACACCGTCGTGTTCACAGATAACCTAGACGATCTGCAAAACCTGATGACACAAATCACACTGATCAGTCAGCAATATGGTCTTGATATAAATGTTGACAAAACCAAATTAATGATCATCAGTAAAAGAAATATCCCGGATGACCACCTAATTATAAATGGAAAAAGTGTGGAAAGAGTACAAAAATACACATACCTGGGTACCTGTGTTAATGAAGAGTGGGACCATTCACAGGAAATCAGATGCAGGATAGAGAAGGCCAGAGCAGTGTTCAATAAAATGACAAAGTGTTTCAAGAGCCATTACTTGAACATAAACCTAAAGATCAGGTTGTTAAGATGCTACGTCTTTTCTGTTTTGTACTACGGAGTAGAGGCTTGGACACTGACTGCTGCTACTGAGAGGAAGCTGGAAGCCTTCCAAATGTGGCTGTATTGAAGGATGCTGAGAGTGTCGTGGACGCAGAGGGTGACTAATGAAGAAATCCTACGCCGCATGGGGAAGGAACGTGAGGTCCTTTACACCGTTAAATGCAGGAAATTAGAATATCTTGGGCACATAATGCGCAAAAAAAATCGATACCATCTCCTCCAATGCATCCTACAAGGTAAAGTTTACAGGAACAGAGGACCAGGAAGAAGGAAAATCTCATGGTTGAAAAACCTAAGAGTCTGGTTCGGAAAGTCAACCACGGGACTGTTCAGGGAAGCAGTCAACAAAATTATGATCATTTAGATGGTCGCCAGCATCCGACCCGGATAGGCATACGAAGAAGAAGAAGAAGAAGAATTATTTTAGATGCTCGGAGTTTCTATCTCCAAAAAATTGTACAATAAAAACATATTATTCGCATTTTTTAATTTATAAAAAAAAATTTTGTTTTATTTTTCGCTCCTTAAAACTTAAAAATTATCTAAATAAATTATTTTATAGCTCTATCGCCCTATATATCTTTAAATTTCAAAGTTATTAGCTGTCTTGTCCCCTATCAGTCCTATAAAACAGAAAAAGGATATCTACTGTTTGATTTTCAATAATAAAGGCTAAAAACAGAGGCTGTCGCCACCGAGCCGTCAAAACGTCCTGCAAACAAGCAGGAAAGGAATCAAGAAAACTAATTAAAACATCAAAGATGTCCCGAGGATGACAACGTCGCTTTTTGCGACGTCAACGGACGTGAACCGTAACTGACGTCGACATCGGATTGAGACGTCCCTTGTCTATCTCGGGTTGAATAAGGGATGGAATAGTTAAGTTTTGTTGTCGAATTTAAAATGTTTCCTTGGTGGCATCAGCTAGATTTTTATATGTATCAGATTTGTGTTTGTTGTATTGTTATTATATTTTCTAAAATTTTAAATAAGGTATTTTGCTATATGTAAACAAAATAAGTTTTATTAAAAAAAAAATATTGGACATTTTTTGTAGGTTACCCAAAGGCAGCTTTTTAGAGGATGTATGTAGGTCAAGTCCCACTTTCCCTAGAAAAAAAGTAGGAACAATTCAACAAAGTCAAAATAAGCTTTATTGTCAGGAACAGAAAAAATATTTTTAGCGACGAAGCTTTTAGAAACTTTAACTTAAAACAATAAAATAGAATAAAAATTAAAATCATATAGGTACTACAAAATGCAAATAGTTTACCAAAAGAATATGTTAATGGTGACATTTTGTCAACTAACAAAATTCCGCTAATCGACTCTTCAAGCGTTAAAATCTCCGCACTGGCTGATACCTGAAACCGGATTCTCGATTCGCTGAAAAATTAATATAATTAACGCTGAATATGAAACAGGTTTTTACAAAATTGTTTGTGTGAATTCCGAGAAAATCACGATTGAAATAACGTTTAGAGGAGGGATTTTATTGGTTGGCAAAATATCACTATTAAGCTTTTCCGATAACGCAATTTTAACATTTTTTTTTATTATAAAATTTAATATTTAAAAAAATCATAATCATAAATTTTAGATTTCATTACAATGGAATTGACGCATTATATTTAATTGGAGACTCCTTGGGTATCCTAGAGAAATACTCCATACTTTTTTTTTTAAATTACCGTCTAAAATGATGGGTATGTACCCCTAAAACCAGACCAAATTTACCGGACGCTAATGGGGCAAATTTACTTGTTAGATTACATCGCTCTATGTTTAGGTCGCCTCTCCAGAACTGAGAACAAACTACGCGAAATCTTGCCTCTAGCTTCAGTCTAATGGCGGCCTTCGTTTCGGAGTATACTTCTTGTTTTCGCTTGTAACTATCTTAATGTTATTAGTCTTTTGACTTTTGTGTTTAAAAGAAGTAAAAGTTTGTTGTAATGTGAAACGTGGCAAGACTTTTAATCGTCGCTTAAAATTGTAGCCAATGTTTTTATTATGGTTGTGCCAGTCTTGGATTTTTAAGGTAGGTTCAGTTCTTATTGCAGGTCACTGACCAAAAAATTCTAGTAATATTTTTTGACGTTTGTCCATTGATTTTGAACGACATTGTTATTTGAAAATTGAGGTGAAAAACTTGTTTAGTCTTTTTGTAATTCGGGGCAATAAGAACCGCAATTTACCACTGCAATTTTTAGCGCGGTCGGATCCACTTAAGTTTGAATGGACATAACTTCGAGAACACGTTAAATTCCAAAGAACACTTGTTTTAACGGAACATAAAAACCAAATTTCGGAAAGGTGCATTTTTAAAATCTCCAATATAGGTATCATTATAGGAATCCCTTCAGAAATACACATAGTACAGTCTGGTTTCACTACGACTATACATTATTAATATTTGATATGTATACATAAACCTAACCACAGTCACTCCTATTATAATAACTCACTACCCATGTTCTGGGTCCTTCACTAATATCAACCAAGAAACTGTCTTCTGCGCCCCAAAAAGCCATAAAGCCCTTGTATTTATGACAGACCAGGGACATTTCGCCTCCGAGAGCTTGTCGCACGTCCGTCCATCGGATATCCCCGCGTAGGAAGTTTCAAATTTATAATGTGGACCCGGCTTAAATGACGGGCGTTGTTCGATTTCGACCGACAGCGTCACATTATGTTGACTGGTTTACGGCCGAGGGTTGAGCCTACGATGTCGATATACTTTCAGAGTTCATCACCACGCGTGGAAAATAAACTCATTTTATGTCCTTGCTTGTCATTCGTGTCGGAATCTTTACTTTATGCGCTAAAGATTTGATATAACCCCGAAAGTCCACAGGGTTAAGGTCAGGGCTACGGGGTGGCCATGGAAAGCTGCTGCCACGGTTAAACCACCGTCTATTAGGAAACCGCTGGTTGAGACAAGGGTGAACTGTAAGTTGAAAATATTAATTTAAATTTAAGACAAGATATTATGTGGTCTATGTACGATGGTGCATCGTCCCATGTTCCACTTACAGTTCTCAATAATTGTCTTAACCAGAGGTTTTCTAATAGATGATTTGACCCTGGTAGCAATTTTCCATGTCCACCCCGTAGCCCTGACCTTAACCCTTTAGACTTTTTCTTCTGAAGTTATATCAAATTTTTAGTAATTAAAGTAAAGATGCAGACGCGCGACCAATTGTGGCAAAGGATTCAGGAAAAAGCCGACGTAATTCAAAGTAAAGAAAGAACTTTATTTAAATTGAGGTAATTTTGGCAACAGGTTTAAAAAATGCATGGAAGTGGGCAGTTGCATGACATTTTTTACATTTGTTTAAAGATTTTTTTCGAAACGATTTCTTTACTTTCGGGATTTTGACAATAACATGAACTTTGTATTTTATTATGACAGGGCTTGTTACGTAACATTGGTGTATGTTTTTTCGCTTTTTAAATCCAAAAAATGAAAATCAGTAGTGAAAGTAAGGCTGAAATGATTCCATATGAGATTACTGAATATGTTATAAAGTTCATACGTTAGGTATTATCCATCGTTATCCTTTTTAACATACAAAAAGACTACAGAAAAAATATTGTACGTAATACGATCCAAAAGTGATTTTACGTGACTCACAGGAATCCAGGACTCGCCTACGGCTCGTAGTTCCTAATCATCCTGTAAAATATCACTTTCGGAACTTGTTACGTAAATTACTATTAATTCATAATTTTTTTTACATGGTTATCTAATTTTCTGTCAAAACTGAATAATTATTTTTGTTGAAAATTAAAACTTTCATGAAATGTTGTTTAGAAATGCAAATAATATCTCGGAACAGATTGTTTTAATAAAATAAATGAAGTATACGTTTTTTCTTTAGAAATTACCATTGTATCATAAATTTTAGTCAGAATCCCAATAAAGTTACCTGCAATGAATTTTAAGCGTGATGTAGTGGTCGTGGAGGGTGTAACTGGCGCCCTCCACAAGTTATTTTTTGCTTGTACCTTTTACAACTTTTGTTTTTTTCTGGCATGTCTAACGATGAGTCATCACGAACAAATAGTGCATTTCCACCACATCGCGCATATTATACCTGCGTCTGGCGATGGCAATCAAATGTAATTTTTTATATACAAAATATTATAAATTCGAATTGGAGATTTTGAAAATAATATCGGGACATTGTTTGTAACTTGAATGGAAAATAAGAAATTAACAAGAATAGCCATATTTTTATGTTCTGCAAGGCTGAGACATAATTTGAACCTATATATTTGAAACTTTAAAATATAATTTCAATTTTTTTTGAGAAAAAATAAGGTATCTCTACCAAATTAGAAGTTCTTGTGAACTCCTTAGTAATATTTTTGCATTAAATTTTCAATTATTAGATAAGCCAGGAAAGGATGCCATGTTTCACGCTGGTATGATAGCAGGGCCGTAGCCAGAGGGGGGCCAGGCAGGGCGGCGCCCTTCCTGGAAAAGATTTCGCCCTTCCTGGAAAATATTTGGATCTTTTTCATATTTATTTTGCTTATTGGTTTTATTAAAAAATAATTCAGTTTTATTCACACCATTTTTTATATGGTAACAAACATGCTAACAGACTCCGTCTTACGTGGTTTAGGCCTAAGAATTTTTGAATTTATCATTTCGTACTCGATTATCTAGAAGTAGGCGTGTTAGTATGTCACATTAAGAGCGTTTTCACACTGCACCATATATTGCGCGCGACAAATAGTCGCAATATTGCTTTTACACCAAATTATGTGTTTTTTAATGAGCCATTTTCACACACAAGCGATATTAGAGAACACATAATTTGGTGTAAAGCAATATTGCGACCATTTATCGCGCGCGATATATGGTGCTGTGTGAAAACGCTCTAAAAGGGTCCGCATTCGCAAAGCCCGCATGTAAAAAAAATTAAAGTACAAATTTTAATTGAAACATGTCTTATGGAAGATGTGTGATAATTTTTAATAAAAAAAATATTGCGGGAAGAAACTAAAATGCTTATTATGATTATACAAAACGGCACTTAAGAAGGAGTATTTCAAAACCTAAGCATTTTCACCAAAAACTGCTCTTCGATCTACGCTCCTAAAATACATGATTTCTGAAAAAATCATCAATTTTGGCATGGTAAGCGATATTTACTTTATTTTTAATCATGAAAAACTGAGCCCGAAAACGCTGGTTAGAGTCATACATACATTAAAATTTTGTATTGACCAATTTCACAAATATAAAATTGTTTTTTTTGGAATATCAAAAAAAGTAAAAAACAACATTTACAAAAACAAATTTAATCCAACCATCCGGAGGGCAAAACGTAATAATTTAATTTTTGAAATTTGATAGTAGTAGGTACATTTTAAACGAACTTTGGGCGTGGCCCCAAAAATTTTTTGCGCTTTTCTTTTTTGTAGGTACTAATAATTTTCTTTTAAATATATTCGCCCTTCCAAGAAATTTGTTTGCCCTTCCTAACGTTCGAGTCTGGCTACGGCCCTGTATGGAAGGCAACTAGAAACTTTTAGTAAAATACTTAAAGGTTACTAAGGCAACGTAGTCCACGGAGTAAGCAATGATCCAATAACATTATAATAGGTTTCATATAGAGGGTGGCTCGCTCTCAAGGCAGGATTCCATAGCATCAAAACTACTCAACATTTTAATGTTTTTCCGAAACAGAGTTACAAGTAGGGGTGCGCAAAATAATCGATTAATCGGTTAATAATCGATTAATCGATTATTCGATTATCGATATATTTTTAATCGATTAATCGAAAAATCGATTAATCGATTATTAATCGATAATATTTCGATTAATCGAAAAGTTTTCGATTAATCGATTAATCGAAAAATCGAAATATTTTCGATCATCGATATATTTTCGATCATCGATATATTTTCGATTAAAATAGCTCTTTTTCGATTAATCGGAATGAAAATATTTTGCGACAAAATCAACGATATAACTTGGCTGTATTTCCGTGCGCTTTTTATATTAATATTATGCTTAAGAGCGTTTTCACACGGCACCATATATCGCGCGCGATAAATGGTCGCAATATTGCTTTACACCAAATGATGTGTTCTCTAATATCGCTTGTGTGTGAAAATGGCTCATTAGAAAACACATAATTTGGTGTAAAAGCAATATCGCGCGCGATAAATGGTCGCAATATTGCTTTACACCAAATAATGTGTTCTCTAATATCACTTGTGTGTGAAAATGGCTCATTAGAAATCACATAATTTGGTGTAAAAGCAATATTGCGACCATTTGTCACGCGCGATATATGGTGCCGTGTGAAAACGCTTTAACGGTCTAAAATTTAAATCGCCCGCCGCGCCGTCCGGAAAGTTAAGTGGTAATGTGGTAAAGCGCTGGAATCGCAATTAAAGTGTCATTTTTAGTTTAATTGAAGTCAACGAGTAAGATATTTCAGAAAAACTGAATTTTCTCGATTTCTATTAATTTATTGTTTTCTGACTCTATTTGAAGAGATATGTGAAAATAAATTTTATTTACAACCATCCATGTAATAATGACATTTCATCTATCTTTAAGAGGTGGAAAGTTGACGTCTTTTAATTTTTTATAATAATCGATTATTTTCAATAGGGCGATTTGAAAAAAATGATTAATCGATTAATCGATTATTCCGATTAATCGCTTAATTTCGATTATTTCGATTAATCGATTAATCGAAAATAATCGATTAATTCATGTCATCAAAAATCGATTATTTTTTTCGATAATCGCACAGCCCTAGTTACAAGGATTGACGTTAGATTTACAATGTAAAATTATTTTAAATTATACAGGATGTCCCAAACAGTCGGGGCATATCAAACATACTTTTTTAAAATTATTTTTTAATTCCCTATAAAATTCCACGTATATTTTGTGAAAAATGTCATATCATTCAATTGGTTTTGAGATATCGGCGTTCAAAATATGGCATTCTCAGACTTTGACAGGATATGTAGCATTGGAACGGTGTATCTTAAAAAAAATTGTTTTCACCTCTCTATCTTAGTTTTTTATTCTCTATCTAAAAGTTACAACTTCCGGTCTAACATGTTAAACCATAAAACCATTTTTTTAGTTTAACATGTTAGACCGAAAGTAGTTCATTTAAGAAAAAAAAAATTCTGCATGAAAATACCTTTCTCACATCCACATAAATTCCTTTGGTGAAAAAAAACCTCAATAATTTGCTGTTTTTTTTGTAATTTAGGGCAAGAAGACCGCAATTTAACACGCAAATTTTAGAGCGGATGGATCCATTTAATATTTCTTTGTATCGACCAGTCTTTTCCTCCGAATAAAAATATTCTCCGTTAAATTTATTTTTACATGCACAACAGTTGAATTTATATCAATACGCGTTGCCTGCTGGCAATAATAAATTTCATGACTGTGTCGTGACAAACGTTTGAAAACAAAACTAATATTACTCTTTTTTAATTATAATACTCTCTGATAGATTTATGATAGACCGACGCGGAAATATTACACTTGTCGCAGTCTATATGACTTATAAATAGACGATAGAAAATAATATGTGCTATTGCGCCAATAACTCGAAAACTGTCTGGGGATTATTAAATTGTGAATAATGAAACTGCAAAATTATGCAGTGTGTCCTAAAAAATCCTTTGGCATCACGGCTTACAGTGATCGCCAAAAAGTTGGACAAATATGGAAAACTTTTTTATTATTGAAATTGTAAAAAAACTTTTTATGCTGATTGGATAGCCTCTGCATGATTGGTAACCTAAAAATTTGCTTTGACATTAGTCACGTGACTACTCGTTTGTCTGGAAAATTGAAAAGTATATATTTTATCGAGTAGTCAAAGCAAATTTTTAGGTTACCAATCATGCAGAGGCTATCCAATCAGCATAAAAAGTTTTTTTACAATTTCAATAATAAAAAAGTTTTCCATATGGGTCCAACTTTTTGCTGGTCACTGTATATATAGGAAGTTTTGCGAAATTTACAGCAGTGGCGGCTCTTTCATAAGGTGATTAGGTCAATGACCTCCCTTGATAATTCTCTTTTCATGTAACCTAAAATTTATTAAGTTTTAAATCCATCCAATCAGCCAAACTTCATTTATTATATTGTGTACCATTACTCTAGTCTATTTCAGAAAGGTGTAGAGTAAAAAAAATGGAAAATTCCGTCCAGTTCGGCTTAATTTCGGTGTCGGCCATAGGCGCACGCAAATTTTGTTCTTTAAATTAATTATGATAACTAACCAAAACTTTTATAGAATTAGGCTAACGGGTATTAACATAAAATAGTATTATTTGCAATATTAAAATTTCAAGTAATTGCGTAATTTAATTCGGGAGATTACCACGAGGACATGAATTTGAATGTTTTTGGGGAACTATTTTGGTGAAATGATAAAATATCTTCCGGATGATTCAGTAGTAGTTCTGTAGTTTGAATAACGCAAGCTATCATTTACGACGCACAGAGAAGACTCCAACTTCATCTTGGAAAAAACAAGAAATTTTCGACTGGTTAACCACTAAGCTACTGTTTGATCAAGCCATTATGGAAGTGACACCAGAGAACTGGCGAAAAGCAGTCGATCATGTCATTAAAGAAGCGAAGAAAATGTGGGATCTTGACCACCTGATCGATCGGACCGTCGACCATGACAGTTCCAAAGAGGACGAAGAATAATATGATTTTTTATAATTTAATTTCTGTATAATATATTTTTTGTATTTTTTTTTATAATGTTTAATAAAAAATAAGTGTACTGTGTACATAATGCACGCCACCATTTTCAGTGTTTGTGAATGAATAACAATAGGCAAAACCCATAAATTGACTCAAACCCGGGTGGTACTACGTGCACTTGATGAAAATAAAGAATTTTTCAATAAAATCAATGCCAAATTATGAAAGTACCTTAAATATTCGTTAGGTTACTCTGGATTCCTTTGCATACCTAATGAAGTGTTATTACTCTACATCTTTCTGAAATAGACTATATTTATTTGTGGTGTGTGAAGAGCTTAAATTGATTATCATCCTCTTAGAAAAGTTCCTTTTTTTTACCCCTCTGTTTTTAACTTATTCGGCCTATCTTTACGACCGTGTCCTTTTACAACTCTTGTGTCTATAATAATTCCCAGCCCCCAGATTTGTCTCACTCTCCCACAAATTCCTATATAACAGTCGCTCTATGAAGCCGACAAATGAGGGTCGGCATGCTGCAGCGGTGGTCCAAGTTTACTCCGTTTACAACCCCATTGATGTCATGAAGATGATGCTACGTGTATGAATGGAGTCGGAAGTGCTTGAGTAGCGTTTGGGCGGTGAAGTGAATAATAAACATCTTAAGCCATATTTTTCTACAATTATATGCAAATTATATTTTGTACACTTTAGGGGGTGCAAAATTGTTGAGCTGAGAGGCGTAACCAAAAACGGAATTAAGGGGATTCTTATTTTTTTAAATATTTGTATACATTTGGACCATACAAGGAATGGGCTCTTTCACTATTCTCAAATTTGATAGTTTTGGCATTTAAATTGTTAATTCGGTGCTATAAGAGGAGTTTATTATCAATAACTATCGCTAGATCCGTAGTGCGCGTAGCCAGAAAATATGCTCGGGGTGGGGCTCAGTGGGCATCAGTAGGACACTATTTCTGAAGAAAGGGACAGTCGGGACTTTTTTTTACTTTTTTGTTGATATCCCTAGCTGGCTCTTTATTAAAAAAAAACCATTTTTTATATTTGTGAAAAATATGAAAATTGGTGTCAATCCAAAATTTTAACATAATACGTATGTATGACTCTAACCAGCGTTTTTCGGGCTCGGTTTTTCATGATTAAAAATAAAGTAAATAACGCTCATCACGCCAAAATTGATGACTTTTTCAGAAATCATGTATTTTACGAGCGTAGATCTAAGAGCAGTTTTTGGTGCAAATCACACTTCTTATATAAAAAATGTTTTAATTAAAATTTTTACACTAATTTTTCTCTTTAAAAATAAATACCTATTTGTTTTTGTTTTTGTTGTAAAAATATTTTATTGCATTGGGTTATTTTTTTGTTGATTTAAAATAGATCTAAAAAAAGGAAAACGGAACAGACAAGTATATAATAGAAAAATACATTAAAATATTATTCTTTTTACTCGTTTTGCTATAAAATTGCATCATAAATCAATAACTAAAACGATATGCGTCCGAAAAAGGCTCTACCACGCGCAAATTTAGAGGATGAAAAACACCGTTTCGCTACTGCAGGATTCTGCAAAGGCTATTTGATATATTTGTCGGGGCAATTTAAAATTTAATAAAGGAATGTTTGTATTTCTAAGGTACAAAGCCCTTTTTTGAAAAAAATAAGAATATGTATAAGAAAATGCCCACTAAAGGTGCGTATTTTTAGGCACTTTTCCAAGGTTAATATCGTAGCTAAGAATTTTTTTTTCAAAAAAATAGCCATGTACCTTAGAACTTCCATGTCTTATCTTTAAGACTTCAAAAATTGAGACAAAACAATGTCGTAATAAGTCCGTTATCTTGCAGCGCGCAACTCATGTTTTAGGTAAATTTTGTTGTAATGATATAGAAGTTGCCTATATACAGCTGAATTTATTCTCGGCTGACGTGAAACAATTTACATCCAGAGAGAATAATGGTACACTGAAAAAAACTATAGGTGGTCGAACAAGAAGTAATTTCGGGGATAATTTTGGGCTAAATTTTATGTTCTTCTTTTTGGATTGTCAATGCCAATAACAGAATATCTAAGGGTCAATTTTAAAAAGACGCAACTAGTAGTTGTGCTATATACTCTGGGTTGCCATAAATGTTTCGGCTTAGACCGAGATGGTTTATAATGCGCCGGAAGGCAAAATGTTTAAGGCGCTTTCACCATTTTGTCAAAACGGGTGTTTGGGCTTTCAAAATTTCTTATTCATGTTAGGTAAGGATAAGAATTGAACAAAATGCAGTGGATTTGTTGATGTATTGCAATCAAAAATGGGCTATATTGAATTTTTTTTGTTTCGTTTTTTATCGAAATGGGACATTGTCTTGATAGTGAACAAAATATACTAAGGTAAATAGCTTATTGGTATTAGAGGCTCAAACTGGGTCACCGGGAACTTATGACAAATCCCAGGATGTATGGTAATCCTGGTATATTAGTTCTTAGATCTAAAATTAAAGTTTAATTTGTCTTGGTAAAGGGTGATAGGTGCAATAAAATAAAGCCATTTATGAAGGTTCTTAGTGAGTAAGGAAACCAACTGTTGCATAATGAATCTATTTCTAATCGATTGTTTTTATATTGTATGCGTATTATACAGCCTCTATATATTGTTTATATAGTGAGCTTCTGTCTAAACCTGTTAAAATATGAATTAATCTTAAAGGTGAAATGTGTTTATTATTTTATCCATGGTTTAACGATTTAAAAGTAGTTGTCAGGCACGAATTTGGCGTTGGTCACATGATATTTATCTGTCCATGTTATTGGCTCGCAGCTACAATTTGGTGCAGCGAGACTACTGTATAGTGACAATGCTTCTAAGAAGCTAGGTAGGTATTAAATAAAAATTGGACAGTATGCCACGCAGAGTAATAAAATACAATTTTTTGTTAGGCATGGGCGTCCATAGAGAGGGCTGTTGCCCCCGTCTCTTGACCAAGGAGGAGCGGGGGGGGGGGGGTGTGTAGATGATATACTTTTTACTAACATGGGGAGGGGGGGGGGGGGGGGTAGATATATTTTTTTACTAACTTTTGTTAGGGGGAGTTTATGAAACGACTGCGACATTTTTTTTTGTAGGAATCACTTTTGATAGAAGTTCTTGAAAACGCAAAGTTTTGTTTTTTTTTGTAGCCACTTTTGAACGGTGGAGAAAGTGTAGAAAAGGCTACGAAGTATTTTATTTTATAGAAGTCACTTTTGAGAACTTACACGTCTTTTTGGCTACCCCCCTATCACTTTATGTTTATAAAAAACATTAATACCGTGATTTTGTATCGGATTGGCGCGACGATACAGTACTACCTCCTGTTGTTTCTGTGTTACTAAAAAAAAGTCTAGGTACTTACTTTTTCCTCTTTTGAGGGTGCAGCGCAACTAATCGTCAAAAACATACCACTTTAAAAAAAATAATTATAAGGGCACGGAACGCGACGGACAAAATACTGCGCGAGTTAGTAACCACAGTCAACAAATCCTGGAACCAGCGGGACTTATCTTTTGTTGTTTAAATAAACACGGTGAAAAATTTGTAATATAAGAAAATTTTGATTGAAAAACTATTGACCTTACGAAGTATTTGATAACCAATGCTGAAAACCTTTAGTTTCAGGGTAGGCCTGTGCCTCCTAATTTTGAAAATTTGACAGTATATGCTAATGCTGATGGGGGCGATCGGACTTCCCGTTATACTGGAAGTAAGTGTCAACTTGCTTATTTTAAATAGAATACTCTATATATTAATACATTTTTGCATTCTACGCAAGAATTTAGGCATATCTTGTATACCATGTCCTATTAGGCATATCTTGTATACCATGTCCTATACCTATGTCTAAGCGTTTTAGATATTTTTAATAGATTTATTTTAATAACTATATACAGGGTGTTTAAACAATACGATTAAAAATTAAATTGAAAAACTGCAAAAAGACTAGTTTTTCAAATGGAAATACACAAATTTTATAATTATTCCTTATTTAGCATTAAAAATAAGGGTAAGTTTGTATATCCCAAAAAATTTTAGTTTTAGAAACATTGCCAATTTAATATTTTTATATGGCGATTTTGCTGCAGATTTTAAGTTTAGTTACTTTTAGTTGGCTATAACGGCGTTGAAAAACAATCAAATGCAAGAAAAATTTATGAAGCTGTCACTTACCATTTAAACATTATTAATTATCATGTCTGTGCGCTTAAATTGTACAAACGAAGATAATTTAAATTTATTTATTATTTATGGAGAATGTGTTAAAGTTATATTAAGAACATGGGACACATTTGCCAATCGATATCTTCAAAGCAGAAGCCATCACAATGTGCTTATTAATAATGTTCAAATGGTAAAATTAGATATTGCTGTTTTTCAACGCCGTCATAGACAACTAAGAGTCACTGAACTAAAAATCTGCAGCAAAATAGCCATATAAAAATATTAAATTAGCAATATTTCGAAAACTAAACATTTTTGAAATATACAAACTTACCCTTTTTAATGCTTAACTAAAAGTAATTATAAAATTTAGACTTTTTGCAGTTTTTTCAATTAATATTGTTTAAACACCCTGAATTAATGGTTATCAAAATATTATAAAAAATCTAATAAAGCAGGTCCTTTATAACAAGGAATCCCGCTTAAATTAAATAAATATAAGGCTTCTTTATAGAAAAAATTGATAATTATTTTAAGGCTTGCAAACGTCATTCTTAACAGAAAAATTCAAATATGTCAAAAACGCTTCGATATTTATAGGTATAGGTATACAGGGTGGGGACTTTAAATGAAATAAATTCGATTTTATTAAACCTGCTGAAGTTGCGCCTACAAAATTTAGTATGTGGGGGTTTTGGAGCATGCGGAATTGGATTATGATGTCGGCGCAGTTGCCAGATTTCTCAGCTTTGCGCTACACGTAGTCATTTTGTTATTTTAAATGGAATGCACTATTTATTTTTATTGCAGTGAATTAGTGTCAAATTTAGTAAGATCTCAAATTTACAAAATTCTATCTTCACTAGTTTCTGAGCTATGGCAACACTGTAGTTCCCTTAAAAAGTACCGGGACGCTTGTCTACCTCCATAGTTACTAAGTTATTGACAAGCTTCAAGAAAAGTTCTTGTCTTTTCAAAATGGCCAATTTAATTTAAACTTTAAAAATAGAAATTCTCATGATACTATTTAATGGAACTACAGTGTTGCCATAGCTCAGCAATTAGTGAAGATAGAATTTTGTAAATTTGGCATCTTATTAAATTGGACACGCCCAATGCACTGCAATAAAAATAAATTGGGCATTCCATTTAAAATATTAAAATTACTACGTGTAGCGCAAAGCTGAGAAATCTGGCAACTGCGCCGACATTATAATTCAATTCCGCATGCTTCAAAACCCCACATACCCAATTTTGTAGGCGTAACTTCAGCAGTTTTAATAATATCGAATTTATTCCAATTAAAGTCCCCACCCTGTACAAAATCTGCCTAGAATTTTACGTAGAATGCAAAAATGTAATAATATATAGGATGTTCTATTTAAAATAAACACGCTGATACTAGGGTTGCCAACCCTCCCGGTTTAGTCGGGAGGCTCCCGCTTTTTACTAAACCTCCCGCCGCCCACGCACTTAAACAAAACTCCCGCTTTTCCGATAACACGACGGACGTCTAATAACTGTACAGCTGCCTTAGAGAGGGGCAACCTTTTTTTTTAGAAAGCACGTTTGATGAGAGGAGGAAGAAATATAAAAGGCACGCCACAGCGTAAGATCAACGGGGTATCGACTTTTTTTTTAGAAATCATCAATATAATTATTTTAAGCACCTCAAAAAAAACTTGTCCTCCAGGCACTATCCACCTCCCGCTTTTTAATTTTTAAAACCCAACTACCCTAGCTGACACTAACTTTCGGTATAACCGGAAGTACCACCATTATGAAATTTTTAGTCCGGTCGTCCCCATCAGCATTACCACGATGGCAAATTTTGAAAATTTTCCTATGTATAGTTTTCCATATATAGTTCGAAGCGGTTCCCGGTGGAACACGAACACCCTGTTTGCAGGTGCTTTTATACCTATTATTCTATTATTAATTAACACTTCAAACTTTCTGCTCTACCTAACTTTATTTTTTGTAAATATTCTATAGCTTTAATAATAAAATAAGACAAAATTTAAAAGATATATCCGTATAACGATTAGATACATTATTTTAACTAATACAATAACAAGTAAAATACTTATTTTCCTCAAAACAAATTTCTCATCTTCGAAATAAAATCAACCGAAACTCATTAGCATAAGAAAGAACCTGCCGCCTCGACTCGTGGTTTCAGTGTGTGTCGATGTTTACGGAATATTTTTCACCACGTCATAAGCTCGCTAGTATGCCCACTTCGGGTGAGACTCTCTTGCAAATAAATTTCTTGCTGCACAAAGTTCCGCCTTAATCTCTATATAAAACAGGACTTTTAAAAGGAAAAGTTTAAAAACTAACTAAACGTTTGCTACAAGACCTTTGTAATCTATGCCGAAAATACACTATTTAAAATTTTTATTAGAGTCCAAGCGTGAGACGAAAAATTGGGTTCCAATTAGATTTTTAGGCCTGAACTCCTAGGCTCGGGGATGGGAAGGGGGGGGGGTTGTTTTACTCCCACATGGATATTTTCTGTTTTTTTACACTTAATTGACGAGAAAATTAGGCTATTTCAGTTAACTGTATGGCAAAATTTCATATTCTTACTGTTTAGTACTGCATAGTTTTGCGTCCTAAAAATAAAATTTCCGATTTTAAAAGAAAAAATCCATGAATGCACAGACAAAGCATTTTTTAGCAGATCACAACCACCAGTTGCATATTTTGGAAGTAATTAAGCTGAAAAAATACCTCTAACATTAATTTAAGAAAACCGATAAAAAAACGCACTCATTACGTCAAGTTTAACTAAAGCTCCAGGCAAGACTCCCATGTTATGTTATTATGACCATACCACTTTAGTTACGGGTTTCACCAACGACTGTATTTACTTAGGCCAAGTTCGTTTAGTGCCATACCTTCGCGCTTATCTAAGATCGGGTCTTTTTACGCCAGTTTAAGCCGTACCGGTTTCTGGACTCACTTCCACTTATGGCCTTTTAAGCAGATTTATTTGAATAGTTGGTGAAATTAAATAGCATTAACGACGGTCTGAGGTCGAGGACGCTGTAATGAAAGCAAGCAAACTGGTTTCGCATTTGAGATTTTGTGCACTCAATTTTAGATTAAACTATATGGAAAATATCATATTGTTATTATATATATAAAAAAAAACATTATTAGCGGTTTAAAGGAACCACCTCTAAAACACGTTTTTTCCTTGTTACCGTAAGTAAAATAACTCAATTTTTTGCTCTTCACTGTCACTGACTTTTTTTGAGGATTTGTTTTTAATATACTATACCGGACACAAGAAAGTGTCGCCCTTCCCTATTTTTTCCGTAATTTTAGCAGTGAAGATTTAAAAATAAGAAATATTAATAAGTGTGTAAATTGCCATTTTTCTACCAATTCAAACCTCTGAAACCACTTCCGGTTTAACCGGAAGTGGAGTCAACTTTCAAATTTTAAATGGGAACCCCTTATTTTTATTCGGCGTTTAAATTCTATAAAAAATTCTCCTTTTAATGACACATCACACTATATCATTATTTGTTTTAAAAATGGTCATGCATTGGATGTCCAAGTTTACTCCGTTTACAACCCCATTGATGTCATGAAGATGATGCTACGTGTATGAATGGAGTCGGAAGTGCTTGAGTAGCGTTTGGGCGGTGAAGTGAATAATAAACATCTTAAGCCATATTTTTCTACAATTATATGCAAATTATATTTTTGTACACTTTAGGGGGTGCAAAATTGTTGAGCTGAGAGGCGTAACCAAAAACGGAATTAAGGGGATTCTTATTTTTTTAAATATTTGTATACATTTGGACCATACAAGGAATGGGCTCTTTCACTATTTTCAAATTTGATAGTTTTGCCATTTAAATTGTTAATTCGGTGCTATAAGAGGAGTTTATTATCAATAACTATCGCTAGATCCGTAGTGCGCGTAGCCAGAAAATATGCTCGGGGTGGGGCTCAGTGGGCATCAGTAGGACACTATTTCTGAAGAAAGGGACAGTCGGGACTTTTTTTTACTTTTTTGTTGATATCCCTAGCTGGCTCTTTATTAAAAAAAAACCATTTTTTATATTTGTGAAAAATATGAAAATTGGTGTCAATCCAAAATTTTAACATAATACGTATGTATGACTCTAACCAGCGTTTTTCGGGCTCGGTTTTTCATGATTAAAAATAAAGTAAATAACGCTCATCACGCCAAAATTGATGACTTTTTCAGAAATCATGTATTTTAGGAGCGTAGATCTAAGAGCAGTTTTTGGTGCAAATCACACTTCTTATATAAAAAATGTTTTAATTAAAATTTTTACACTAATTTTTCTCTTTAAAAATAAATACCTATTTGTTTTTGTTTTTGTTGTAAAAATATTTTATTGCATTGGGTTATTTTTTTGTTGATTTAAAATAGATCTAAAAAAAGGAAAACGGAACAGACAAGTATATAATAGAAAAATACATTAAAATATTATTCTTTTTACTCGTTTTGCTATAAAATTGCATCATAAATCAATAACTAAAACGATATGCGTCCGAAACCTTAATCTCTATATAAAACAGGACTTTTAAAAGGAAAAGTTTAAAAACTAACTAAACGTTTGCTACAAGACCTTTGTAATCTATGCCGAAAATACACTATTTAAAATTTTTATTAGAGTCCAAGCGTGAGACGAAAAATTGGGTTCCAATTAGATTTTTAGGCCTGAACTCCTAGGCTCGGGGATGGGAAGGGGGGGGGGGGGGTTGTTTTACTCCCACATGGATATTTTCTGTTTTTTTACACTTAATTGACGAGAAAATTAGGCTATTTCAGTTAACTGTATGGCAAAATTTCATATTCTTACTGTTTAGTACTGCATAGTTTTGCGTCCTAAAAATAAAATTTCCGATTTTAAAAGAAAAAATCCATGAATGCACAGACAAAGCATTTTTTAGCAGATCACAACCACCAGTTGCATATTTTGGAAGTAATTAAGCTGAAAAAATACCTCTAACATTAATTTAAGAAAACCGATAAAAAAACGCACTCATTACGTCAAGTTTAACTAAAGCTCCAGGCAAGACTCCCATGTTATGTTATTATGACCATACCACTTTAGTTACGGGTTTCACCAACGACTGTATTTACTTAGGCCAAGTTCGTTTAGTGCCATACCTTCGCGCTTATCTAAGATCGGGTCTTTTTACGCCAGTTTAAGCCGTACCGGTTTCTGGACTCACTTCCACTTATGGCCTTTTAAGCAGATTTATTTGAATAGTTGGTGAAATTAAATAGCATTAACGACGGTCTGAGGTCGAGGACGCTGTAATGAAAGCAAGCAAACTGGTTTCGCATTTGAGATTTTGTGCACTCAATTTTAGATTAAACTATATGGAAAATATCATATTGTTATTATATATATAAAAAAAACATTATTAGCGGTTTAAAGGAACCACCTCTAAAACACGTTTTTTCCTTGTTACCGTAAGTAAAATAACTCAATTTTTTGCTCTTCGCTGTCACTGACTTTTTTTGAGGATTTGTTTTTAATATACTATACCGGACACAAGAAAGTGTCGCCCTTCCCTATTTTTTCCGTAATTTTAGCAGTGAAGATTTAAAAATAAGAAATATTAATAAGTGTGTAAATTGCCATTTTTCTACCAATTCAAACCTCTGAAACCACTTCCGGTTTAACCGGAAGTGGAGTCAACTTTCAAATTTTAAATGGGAACCCCTTATTTTTATTCGGCGTTTAAATTCTATAAAAAATTCTCTTTTCAATGACACATCACACTATATCATTATTTGTTTTAAAAATGGTCATGCATTGGATGTCATGAAGATGATGCTACGTGTATGAATGGAGTCGGAAGTGCTTGAGTAGCGTTTGGGCGGTGAAGTGAATAATAAACATCTTAAGCCATATTTTTCTACAATTATATGCAAATTTTTGTACACTTTAGGGGGTGCAAAATTGTTGAGCTGAGAGGCGTAACCAAAAACGGAATTAAGGGGATTCTTATTTTTTAAAAATATTTGTATTCATTTGGACCATACAAGGAATGGGCTCTATTACTATTCTCAAATTTGATAGTTTTGGCATTTAAATTGTTAATTCGGTGCTATAAGAGGAGTTTATTATCAATAACTATCGCTAGATCCGTAGTGCGCGTAGCCAGAAAATATGCTCGGGGTGGGGCTCAGTGGGCATCAGTAGGACACTTTATTTCTGAAGAAAGGGATAGTCGGGACTACACGTATTTCATGATATTGTATCTAGTAAAGAAAGCGGAAAAGCGCCGCAGGCGAAAAATTTCCGGGGCCACGCCCAAAGTTCGTTTAAAATTCACCGATCAAATTTCAAAAACTGGCCACTAGCCCACCCTAGAAACATGAGTGCCCACCCTGGTGTCCCCCCAAAATTGATGGGTTGGTTTTGTAATGGAATTTTTCTCGGGGGAAGAGGGACTTGGCTATGAAAGTTTTATTAAGTGGTTGTATGGTATTAAAACGATGACCTTTTTTTTTAGACGTCATTCAGAACAAGAGGGAAGTTTTGTCTGTCGCTGTTTATCGCGTTCTAGAGCGGCGGGAGGCCTTATTTTTTTTATCGGGCCCATTTGTGCCCTCCCATCCAAAAAATCCTGGTGCCGCCGCTGACCGTTAGAAAGAAAATTAAATGAAGAATATTATTATAAGAAAACAAGGTTGGGCTGCTATTTAAAAAAACCGAGAATTCCCGCTTGTTTTTTTTTTAAACACTCAGGATATAAATAAAATAGCCCTAACTGATATTTTTTTTTCAAGAAAGGCAATTTTCTATTATAAAGTGAAACGAACCATTTTAACGTTTCCATGACCTACTCTTGCACTTACCTTGTTTTATCAAAGTTATGGACATTTTCGAAAACAAAGAAGAATTGACTTAATAGGCCATTTGTAAAACAAATGATAAAGTGTGATATGTTATTGAAAAAATAATTTCATTATCGAATAAAAATCAGAGGTTTCCATTTAAAAGTTCACTTTACTTCTGGTTAAACCGGAAGTGGTTTTGAAGGTTTGAATTGCCCGAAAAAGGAAAATTAGAGGCTTGTTAACTCCTTAAATTTTTAAATCTTTCCTTTTAAAATTACGGAAAAATTTAGCACTTTCTTTTGTCACCCGGTGTATTATTTTGCATGGAGAAGAATTTTAAAATATTGTTCAGATCCACTTTTAAAGTTCACATTTGACAAATATCTCACAATGTTATTCAAACTTAATCCCCTAATGACGTTTAATGATATAAATTGGCTAAAAATTGAAAGAAAATCACATTCAAAGGAGTCTTTTACCGTACTGCACTGTCTGCTCTAATGGGCTGTGGTGAAAGCCACTTAAGGGTGCGGTGTAAGAAGCAGGTAATATACAAACACGAGTCAAATTTTATGTAAATAAAACATTCCGGTCCTCGAAAGTAGCTAGTAAAGTGGTTAAAAGGTGGCTTTTGAGCGGTGTTTCTTTTTTGTGAACGGGAAGAAAATTACCGCTATTTAAGTTTAATCAAAAAAGTTATTGATATTTCTGCTTTTGTATTTTTTAAATTAATATTTAATTCGTAGTGCTAGTGCAAGGAACTGGAATCACGGAGTGGGTGTAACAACTAAACAGGGTGATCAAAATAGGCCAAACCTGGCCTAAGTGCGTCCAGCGCACGGACGGGCCCTCGAAAAAGAAAGTGAATATTAAAGAATCTCTTTTACTTTATAATTTCCATTAATGAAAATTAAAAAATTCTTTTTTTTTTTATTTCTTTTGTCCTTTTGTGTCTTCTTCATTCTCATTTTTTCTGATTTCTGTTTTGTTTTGAGGACTTCTTGTTAATAAATCAGTACACAATTCATTGGTGCGTAATATACAGGGTGATTTCTAAGTTGATACTTACTTTTTAGCTGTGTATAGAAGGCATTAAAATTAACAACATTTTCAAATACCTTTTTTTCAAAAGTAAAGTACTTATATTCATTTATTACCCTACGAATCAAATATGGTTTTGCCTAACTTGCCCGTTGATTAACATTAAGAAAACTTCTGGGTGTAGGATGAGCCCGCAAGGGATATAATGGCATATAATCTCGAAGCAGCATTCGCACTTTGACGACACTTACCGTAAATTAGTAGGTACTATATATATTAGTTCATTGTGTTCAAATTTTACTATTTCCACGTGTCACCAATTTCAAGTTAAATTGCTTCAGAAAAACACTCCGCTGCGTATTGCCAAATAACTCGCCACCGACCCGTAAATTGCATGACTAATAAGAGATAAGACAAACAACAACAAGTATAGCAGGCTACGTTTTGATGACCAGGCCCGCACTTAGATTTTTTAATTCTGTATCTCGCCTATTTTTTTGAAAAAATGGATTTGAAAGTGTTGTTTATTTTAATGCCTTCTATACACTGCTAAAAAAGGAGTATCCACTTAGAAATCACCCTGTATAACACAATATTTATTGTCTAACATGTGGGTACCCAATGAAAAAGATAAATCTTATTGATCACATCATATTTATTGATTTAGAATTCCAAAATTTTACTATTAATCGAAGAATTAAGCATTGAAACGAAATTTACGACACTTCCAACCGTTTTATATTGGACCCCTGGCCGGTAGGAATATCTACATTTAATTCCTAGATACCTTCAAAAGGAAATCAAATCAAATTAATACGTCGTAAAAAACCTTTTAAACTTCACAATCTCCAGCAATAAATGTTACAAGGATTATGAATATGATAATTTTTTGATTTATATCGATTTACGTGGGCAAGTTAGAAACATGCTACCAATAATATTGAAGTGAGATTTTTCATGGCAATAATTGTATATGTATATGTGACGTTTAATCGTTCATTCCAAATTTAGATACTCATCAAATTTCACAAGTAAAGTAACCCCCACAAATATTTTTGTCTTCTGTAAAAAACACCAGCAAAAAAGATAACATAGGATAGGAAGCGATGTTTCCGTACCCCCCACTCTAATGAACAGTCTATTGGCATTTAGAGCTCATTTTCCGCTCCATTGGCTTATATAATCAGTTAGAAATTAATCATCATGTAAAAAAAAAGAAAAAGAAATGTAAACAACAATGTTATGTTTGTGGTGCTTATGTCGGGTTGCACAAAGAATTTTAATAATAAATATTTAACCGGCAAGTTGGACTGTGACAGACGTAGCATTGACAGAAATAATTTTCTCACAATCATACTGGCCCGGTTACCTCAATTTTTAATTTACTAATCACGCACCTTTGAATGTGAGTATATATTGCCTATCAAAGTCATTTATGACACAGTTAAACTTGCCGGTTAAATAATTATTATTATTAAAATTCTTTGTGCAACCCGACATTACTCTATTAGATAGATAAGCATTTATTTCAAAACAAATTTGTAAAATTCACAAAGTTTGAAATACGTCATAAAATGTTACAAAACTACATATTATAAATTCTACAAACAACAAAAAATTGTAAAATACACTTACATTTATACCAGGTACCTAATCACAAATTTTGTTTTTTATAATCATGATATTCCTAGATTGTATACGGTTCAATATTATTAATATAAACAAATAATTCTTTTTTGAAATTATTTAAATTATTTATGCACTTTATATGCTGTGCTCCGTCAATGTTAAAGAGTGTTTTGGAAAATTATAATCAAAAAGTCTATCTCTCGTATCATGTGTGTGTTCTTTTTTTAAATGAGTGAATTTACCTTGATTCTTTTTGAAAAACAAAATGCATTCATAAATATAAATACCCGGAGTTGTTAACAATTTTTGCGTTTTAAATACTCCACGACAACTCTGAATATAACTCATGTTTAGTAGAATTCTTAAAGCTTTCTTTTGATAGATAAAGACTCTTCCCAAACCCGATTTGTGACCCCAGAATATTATACCGAAACGGAGTAAGGATAAAAAGTTGCTATGATATATCATACGAGAAATACCAAACTTTAGATATCTAGACACTATTCTCAGCATATAACAAGATGTGGCAAGGTTTCTACAAAGGGCGTCTGTATGGGTATTCCATTTAAGATTTGCATCGATCTGCATACCCAAAAAAGTCTCAACAATATCAACATTTGAACTATCTATAGTAATAGAATTAGGAGTATTTTGCTTATTTCTAGATGTCTTAAAAATTAAGCATTGGGTTTTTTTCTGTATTGAGAATCAGGCCATTGTCGTGGAACCATTTTTTTTCCTATTAAGAATTGTTCTTTCGAGATACTTAATAAATCAATGATATTTTTCTTTCTAATTAGTAGATTGGTGTCGTTGGCATAATTTACGATGGATACAAGTGGGCTTAATAAAATTGTAGGTAGGTCATTTAGATAAATAATAAACAGAAGTGGCCCTAGAATGCTTCCCTGTGGTACACCAAGGTTAATTTTCAACTTATCAGAGACAAACTGTTGACCATGTGTATCCTTAACAACAACTTTTTGGGTTCTATCTTTTAGGTAGGATTTTATCCACGACAATGCCGAACCTCTCACAACATATTTATATAGCTTATCCAATAAATCTTTATGAGAGACACAATCAAAAGCCTTAGAGAGATCAACGAAAAGACCGCAGGCCAAATCTTCTTCCTCCAGGGCTTCCACAGTCCTCTCAATTAAACTATGATATGATTGAGACATGTGGCAACGTAAAGAAGATTGAATATACAAACAATTACGTTAATTACATCTTACCGGTGTGTCTCACCAAATACTAGCGACATTAAGCCAAACAACAAAATCCTGCTAAACGATATTTCAAATGTAATTTTCTCTGAATCCACAAAAACCGAGAAATTGTTCAGACCACGTCCAATCTAAATTCATAAATTCAACATTAACTTATTTACGCCTGCTGTCGAATATTATTTTGTCTAAAAATGTACTGCGCCTATTAGGCTTCCCTTGTAGTAAAATAATTACTTATATACAATTTTATATTGCTAGTTGATTACTTATATATAATAAAGTAATTCATAGCCTTCCATAAACTTGCTGAGTTTACTTAAAAAAATAGAAATTACATTTTTTATAGTCGCGATTAACATTCTTTGTGCCATAAACATAGTTTATTCTGTTCGTGATAAAATATTGGAGAATTTTAGCAAGTACTCTTACTTTAAAGCAATGATGGTTTGCCTAGCAGTAAAATTTAGTAAAACAGCAGTCGTGTCACAACAAATTTTATAAGCGAAAGATAAAATCTATCATAGCAGTATAAGGGATTACTGGAACTGACCGATTATAAAACAACAAAAGTTAATTTTATTTCTAACCTGTGAGCCAAAACCAGACACACCAGGGCGTTAGCTTTGGTGCATGCCCTGGTCAGTAGCGACCAGTAGTATCTACTAGTATCTGTGTTTTATACCATATATGTATATGATTATACAGGGTGATTCCTAAGTTGACACTTCTGCTTTAGCTGTGTATAGAAGGCATTAAAATAAACAACTTTTTCAAATACATTTTTTCAAAAAACTTAAAAATAGCCGAGTTACAGGAGTAAAAAATCTAAGTGCGGGCCTGGTAATCAAAACGTAGCCCTTTACTTTATATTGTTTTTCTCCGTTTTTTGTATGTTAGTCATGCATTTTACGGATCGGTCGTCAGTAATTTATTTTAGCAATTCGCTGCGCGGTGTGGTTTTCTGAAGCAAATTAATTTTAATAAATTGGTGAAAATGGTAAGATTTGAAAACAATGAACTAAAAATTGTAAAAGAATAAATTTAAAATAAGTCCTTTTTGAAATCTTTTTATGAACACCCTGTATAAAATAAATAAACACTATTCAATTCCTAATATCTCAAGACCTCTTGTCATAAACCCAATCTCATGATTTAAAGAATAAATTTAGGTGGTTTTTTTGATTTTTTTCCAGGACCGTAAAACGTTATTTTTTAGATTTTATTTTATTATTCTTAAACTACCCAAGCAAAATAAATAAAAACAATTATAAATAACTCTGATACGAATATAAGTATGCAATAACATACTGGGTGTTCCATTTATGTTTTTTTGTCACTGGCGCTTAATGAAGTTATGTGTAATCGATTATTCTCTAATTTATCACTTTGCAAATTTAATTTTATGATAGTAAATTCTTCGCCAAAAAGAACTCTTTAAATATGGATTTTTTTACAATTCAATGAATTTTAGTACCTAAGTATTTTTAGGGTTTTCTTTGGCTTATATATCTTTTTACATACCTACACCTTTTACATATCTATACACTACACGACATAACGTAAAATGCTCCACATTAGAACAGAATAACACGTCGCGGTTCGCGGTCAACGGAGTTATTGAAATGCAGCAAATAATAAGAAGTCATTTAGTTTCAAGTTGGTGCGGCAAGCGTTTAACGACAGCAGTAAGCAGCAATACTTAAAGTAGAACATGGTACTGAAATCTCAGGATTTACTAACATAGAATGACAGATTTTTTACATCATCACGCAAAACGGACGGGGTTGCCACGATAATCCAGGCCCAGACATTGCAACAATTTATAAAGGGTTTGTGCTGCTCAGTTTTGCATTTTTTAAATTTGTAACCTTTGATAAGTAGGTAAGTATGTCAAAACGTCACCAATTTGAAATTATATAGAAATTAATAACATAATAATATTAAGCCAACAAAAATTTGTTTAAATGCTTTTTAAATGCATCGAATCAAAATGGAACTGAAACCCGAAATAAGGCTTGACATCTGTTTATTTCGCCCAGAAAATGTGATTAGGTCCAGTACAAATTTGCGTATAATAAGGAGAATTTTGCGTTTAATAGTACATTATGATATTAGGAGAATAAGAGTTACTTTATGTGCTGAGCGTGGAAAGCTCTACATTCGTCAGACAATCCATGCGAAGGAAGCACATAAAGTATTTTATTCTTCGAATATCATATACTATTTTTTCTTCAAACGTGCATCATATTATAAATTAAATAAAAGAAAACGAATTTTTAATTAAGATAACAAGATTGAATTTTTAACTTATTTCACGGTATATTCCCTTTTTGGTATCGTTATCATGGATACTCACTTATTTGGCATCTATCAAAACAAATATTTCAATATAATGTAATTATACGCCTAGAAGTAGCATAAGTTATCACTTATATGACGTTTGAAGAAAAAGAACTGCTTAACGGTTTTGCAAAACATCTCTATTATAGGATTGTGTAGGTAACTGATTTATGAATAATGGCAATGCTTAGAGTTTATTCCACGTTCAATTTATTGATATTACTAACGTCAATCAAACGATAACTGAAATATTTTATTGACTGTACAACCAACAAACGGATAAAAATATATGTTTACCGGCTTAATGCTAAATCATAAAAGAATATTAGGTGCCGGAGAAACAAGATATATTAAATTTTTTATTATTTTAGTTTTGATATTATTTATTTTCAAAAACAATTCGGAAATTCTTTATTCTCTAAGTCTTTTTGATTCTTATTGGATAACTTATATTTTCCCAGGCGAAACGGAAACAGTGGCGGCGCCAGAATTTTTCGGATGGGTGGGCACAAGTGGGCCCGATGATTTTTGAATGGTCACTACCAAAATAATCAAAAGTGACTTCTAAAAAAAAAAAGGTCGCCGCCTCCCCACGCTCTAAAACGCCTTAAGCAGGGGAAAACAAAAAACTGGGGGCACCAGGGTGGGCACTTATGTTTATAGAATGGGCCGCTGCCAACCTTGCCCCCCCCCCCCCCTCCCCTTGCCCCTGGTACCGCCGCTGAACGGAAAAGGTAATAGATAATCACTAAAGCTGAAACATTTGTAATCGAATCATTTTTGTACCCATTTTCTAAATTAAGAATACAAAATAAAAAGTTGTACTCATTGACATATAAATTTGCGAAAACTCCCCGATTAGTGCAAATAATTTTTCGATTGAGGTTATGAACCCCACGGTAACAATTACGTCGTTGTAGTAGTTATCTTGTTATATATTTATTTTCGGGAAAAAATTGTAGTATCAGCTGATTTTTTAGGCATGCGTTGTATACTAGCATAAATTATTGTATATTTCAAGAGGGAAAGGTAAATTTACAAATCTGTTACATGATAAACACAGTAGACCCATCTTGAAAGTAGGTTTATTTTACATACAGTGATAAGCTCTTCAAACTCCTGCTTCATCCCAAAACAACATCATGAGTTTTACTGCTAAACACGTTTCTATATAAAATTTACAATAGAAAAGTAAAATTAAACAACCTAAACCTATATTTATATTGTAATTGACATTAACAATAGAACTTATCATACCCATTGTTATAAAAACGCCTTTTAAAATTTTAACTCGATTGGTACATTATCCACTTTGAAAAGATGATGAAAGTAGAACAATACCTTTACAATGCCGTAGCAGAGATCCGATACACATCTGTGATATGCATGACTAAATCCTGCTGATTTTTGATGGGTTGATTTTGTAAAGTCGTGACAGCAATATAGCGGCAAATATGGTTTACTTTTTACTCATTCTAATTGAAGGGGTCACAAGTTAAAGGATCAAAGTAAAGAAGTCGAGTCCTTGTATACGATAAGCAATTTTTTTAGTGTTTTCGTTCAATTGGTTTAAATATACAGGGTCTTCCCGTCATTTTAAATATTTTTGATTTCTTTAGACCTTTTTCCGCGATATAGCGAAACTGTTTCTTGAACGAAAAAGTTCAAATGAACTACTTATTTCCTAAACCCAGTAAAAAAAAATTAACTAGCACATAAGTTATTTTTTAAGGGCTAAAATGGTAGCTGTATTGGTACATTAATATTGTCGAAAACCTTTCCTCCTGGTTTTATTTTTTTTTGTAAAGAGCCCAGCCCCTTCACCTACTTCACCTGACGAGCCGCCACTGTTTTATACATTTATAGGGTAGCATTACAATATTAAAATATACGAATCACTAAAAAACATTTGATATGATAATATAATTTGAACGGAATTTCTATAGCAACATTTAACACTACTTAAAATGTTTACACTTCATCCAAATGACATCATGAAAGCTTCTGTTCTAAAGTTATTTTAAATGAATCATTTTTATGTGCTCTCTGGTGACAGGCGACTAAAAGCATTCTGTCTCCGACATTATATAGATTTATAGGCTGTACATATTTTTTTTATGATTACGAGACTTGGTCTAAATAAGATTGCTCATCATAAGTGTACTTACTTAGCTGCCTTAGAAATAGTATGTATCATTAAAATTTAAAATCCTAGATCTGCACTTCAAAGACAAAGTCAAAATATGCTTTTAGGAATTTTAACTTATATTAATATATAATATAAACTATCCAAACAAAATTGGGACACCTCAAAGTTTTGGTCTCACCGATGTAAGATCGGTCACATTCCTACAGGAAAAACTGTGTCTACCAGATCCCCTGCAAATGTGGCCGATCTTATATTGGTGAGACACTAAGAACAAGAATCAAGGAACACATAATGTACCACACCTAGTATTAAGACGTTTTGTACCTAAAAACCCTTGATCAATAACAATATCTGCATATTCATCTTGTTTTTAATATCCGTAAGGCCCGTATTATTCATCTCCTGGTAACTTTATCAGCAAGATAATTTCCAAAGAAACCATTGTTAAGACAATTGTCTCCATAGAAATTATCTGTCTGGTAAAGTTACCAGGAGATTAATAATACGGGCCTAACCTAATCTAATTTCTATCTGCCTCAACTGTATTAGGTAATCCAACGATGTGTCAGAATGGCGGCTGGATGGCAAATACTGCTTTGTAATTGGTACACGTGACCCTAAAAATAATATTGATGGTGGCATTTAACGGGTGACTTAATGCTTTTTGCCATCCAACCTCCATACTGAGTCACGTGGTTTGGATTCCCTAATAGTGGCTGTGACAGTAGTGACAGGCACTTAACTAAATTATTATAAATACTTGCCAAATGACAGATTAGGTTATGAAATCATTTAGTGCAAATGAACTTTTACCTCATTTCTTTGAGGTAAAAATGTTATGTTTCTAAGGAGTTGTGCGAAGTGATTGCAGCTTTTTTTTTTAAATTATGAAACACTATTCAAGAGAAGAAAAATTGGATATGATTTGTTGTCGACGTTCAGAGTCAAATAAGTTCTAGTTTATAGATACAAGATGAATTAGCACTTTTTTTTTATTGATAATGGGTTTTTAAGTCCGAAACTTGTTATTAATACTAGGTGTGATAAGTCGTTGAATTATAAATAAAGGGGGTAATTTAGAAAATAAGATTTTCTGACTATTTTAAAAAGCAAAGTTGATGATGGTTTTAAAAAAACGAAATGTCGGATTAAAATTCTAATTAAACAACTTATAGAGAAGAGAAAATGGTAATGAGAATGTAAATTTTATAACACGACGTTGCAAAATTCGCTAGGGCGCAAATGTGTTTTCATTTAACCATCTCAGTCCATGCTAAAAAGGATGGATATGAAATGATATCTATAGCCCATTTATTCAGTCACTTGGTTATAACGTAAATATCCATATGGGAGTAGAAAAAATATCTTACACCTGTACTTGACCATTTATTTAATGTTAGATACTACCTACTAATGTGAAAATGCATGTCTTCCCATTCATTACAAACCACCATATATATTTTATGCCGTTACATCACATCAACTAACACTTCTGGTTAATTGAAACCACTTCTCTGACTTAGAACAATAAAACTAATTGATAATTACAAATAATTATCATAAAATCCATTATAAAATCATGAATATTAAAAAGATGGAGCAAGTTTAAACCCATGCAAGACCCGCCAATAAATATGTTTAACTCCTTGACAGGGCAATATTTATTGTAACATTACACACAAGAAATAATGGGAATATTCTTAAAAAGGTGAAATATTCTGCGCTTATTAACAAGATTTATGAGGTATCGAGGGTATGAAATAGCATTCTTTAACTTTACGCAAGGAAACAATGTTTTAACGTACAGGGTTCTAATAAAGAAACTGATTAATCAAGAATCACTCGGAGATGTCGAATTTATTTGTTAAATATATTTTTTTTTAAAAAGACACATCTATCGAGTTGAGTTTAGATTTATAAACTAAGTTTTTGACGTTGCCCCACAAAAAACAGTCCAGTGAATTTAAATCGGGCGATCTGGGTGGCCACTATATTTTTCCAAGCACGGCCCGTGAGTCTTTTACAGGGTAGGGCAAATTTTGTAGACAACTAGTGTAAGAAGCAAAATGTAGTTTTTTAATTAATCATAATAAGAAGGTGCCTAAAGTATTTTATCGTATCATTGAAGACTCAGTCATTTTTATATGATATCTTTATTAATAATTATTAACATCATAAACGTACTACATCCTACATAATACCTTAGTTACTCATAATACATTAGTTACCATAATTTAATACGTTAGTTACGAAAGCATAATACGTTAGATACCAAATAATATTAGAACTATTTTTCATGAACATGTAAAACAATATTTTGACAGTTTTCAAATTTGATTGTCTTTAACGTCCACGATATTAGGTATGCCCTCTGAGGACTGATTAATGACCGAGCAAGCACTCCTTTCGATTTCGTACGGTTCCCCAGTGCTTAATCCACTGCCGGAAACATCGCCGATTTGAATTTTGCGAGCAATGAAAACTTTCTTGGTCACACTTTCTTCTAAATACCCTCTAGCAACCTTCGCCGATTCCCATCCACCAAGTTCTTGTAGGCCTAATATATCTCCTCCAGCATTAACAAGAAAATTTGCCGAAGATCTTCTAACGCAGTGACCAGTATACAAATTAGGATTTTCAAGTGAGAGATACTTAGCTATTTTTTGAGGTATTTTAGAGAAGAAGTGAAGGCCGCAGGGCTGTACCGTACATTTCCCTTTTCTTTATGATACAAACAATCTTTGGTGAGTGACATGGTCTGGCCTTAACATTGCGTACTTTTTAAATAAAAGCACAGGATTGACTTCGCCGTCAAATATCACAGCGAAAATACGTTTCTTGTGGGTTTTTGAGTCGGGAATAGTAACAATCAGCTTGTCCTCTAAAACGTCAACATCTTCCGTGGCCATCTTCGCTAATTCATTAGTTCGACATGCTCCTCCAATTCCAATTAAAAAAGCCACTTTCATCATTAAAAACTTCTCGTCTGAGGCAGAACACACAAATTCGTTGACTTGTTCTCTTGTAAATACTTTTGATTTTTTTGCTCTATATCCAACATTTTTCTTCTTGATGAAACGTATTAAGGCGCCGTATTTGTCGATTTCCACTCTTTCCTTCAGTTCTAAAGTCGCTCGTAACATGGAATATTTCAGCCATAAGGATGAAGCAGAGTATTCCTCAGAGAGTTTTGCGAAATACGCCAGCAATACCGTTTCTTCTGCACCTTGAACATGTACTTTGTTTCGCCACTCACAAAACTGCCGATATTCTTTTTCATAATGGATTTTAGATTTGTCCGGAAGCAAGTTCAACCTTATAATGTTGGCTGCAGCTAATATATCGTCAGGAATATCAATATCTTGCATGATTTTAATGATGACTTTTTGAAATGCCAAAATGAAATGACAAAACCTTGTTTTTATTTTCGCATCGCCGTTGTCAATGATACGATAAAGCTTTAAATACAACTCGATTATTAGCGATTTAACACCGTCTCGGACATTGCGGGTGACTCGGCTGTTGCCTCGTCACCTAGTAATGTCCTCGACTATTATAAATCGCATAATAATCTCGTTATATTAATAGCAATAATCTCAACTGGCACCGACATAATATTAATAACATCTAATAATAACAATAACCTAACCACAAAACGCTCGTTGCGATCGGTACAGAACTGCATTCAGCTTTCGCATTTAAATAAATACGTTTTCCGATTATATTGTAAGTAGCTTTATTTTACATTACAAAGACAATCACTGCACTATGCTAATCCAAAATGCCAAACTGATCATAGGTTTTAAAATAATAGAACAGTATGTGTACAAAATAAAGCTTCAATATAATCGGAAAACGTGTTTATTCAAAGGCGAAATCTGAATGCAGTCCTGTACTGGTCGCATCGAGCGCTTTGGGTTTAGGTTAGGTTATTGTTTACTAGCAGTGTCAGTTGAAAATATAAACACACTCTAGTTCAGCCACAGTAATATATATCAGACAATCAAATCAATCTCAAACATAAACAAACTAATCAAAATATACTAAAGACACGATGCGGCGCGGCGGTATAAGAAAATAAGAAATCGAGGCTTTAATGCAAATGCTGCAAATCAATGCCGCACATTTAGTTATTAATTGCTCTTTGTCTAACTCAAATGAATTTCGGAGCCGTCTCGAGTGTGTTTCAATCACTGACGGTTTCAATAAGCGACAGCCACACATCACCTAAAAAGCGATATGATTGGTCCCGGCGTTGACGAAAGGTTTCATTTATTGTCTCAGTTTAACTTCTGGACTTTCTAATATATTTGTTTCGCTCGTAGGTTCCAATTCATTCTTGTCATCTTCTATTTAATATAAGCCCATAAGGTCAATCGTTGGTTAACGTAAACTAAGGCCGAGGGCTTCGAACTACATATATCCAAAACCTTTTTTTCTCGGCTTTTCTGTAGGTGGTAGTATGCGTAGATCTCGTGTTTGCTCACAATATCATTCATTGCATTGAAATTCGCCGTGAGAAAGGACCTGCAGATACAGAGCGCTTTACCCTGAAAACAACAATGTTCTTTAGAGATCCTGAGAAACTGAGCGCCTGGTACAAATTTCCTTTACGTATTCCCATTTAGCATAACGTAAAACTACCAATTTTAGTTTCATCTCTGTCGCTCACACACAATCCCGATAAGATCTCTATTTTTTTATTGAGACCTAAGAATAAAAGACACACGTTGTTTGTGAGCGTTCGACTTTCTTAGCACGATGCGGAAGAACGACGATGCATTGTACGCTGTTGCCGGACCTTATAAAAATTATGAAAAAATGCATACAGTAAAAATAAATACTTGAAGTTGAAAAATATTTATACAAAAAAATAAGTTAGTGCCATAGCTCTATCACACTACCTCACGAGCCGTCACTGCCAGTTTGATGGAGATTTATGTCCATCCTGAATCTATCCATATATCCTAATTACCATTAAGACGTTCCCGCTATGTTCCTGTCTCAGGTGTGACTGATTTAATGCCCATACGTCCGTTTGTCCGTCCCGTTGTGAATGATTTGCTGACGGTTTCATGTCGCTAAGACCAGTAGTAAATTGGCCCAAGACATGTGTTGCTGACGGATTGGAATGGTAATGAATGAATAGATTTGCATTAATTGGCATCAAGGTGTGGATAACTGTTTGTTATTCCTTCTTGGAGAGATGTATGTTATATACATAGAAAAAACACTATTGTACATTCTATTCATTATAATCTCGACACAGTAAGTAAATTTCAAGTAAACTGCTGGCCATTTGCTTTCGAGCAAGAAAAATTTCGCCTAAATTTAAAAGTTAATATTTTCTGAACCCGACATGATATCGACCTCCGGTTTTTAATAGTTGATAGAATTATTACTTAGAAAACAATTGCCAATGTTGGATCTCCTTAAACTGTCAGAGAATTTTATATACAGGGTGTTAAAGAAGACGCTAATTTTTGCTCCAATTTTAATAGCATGTAACTTTCACAATAATATTTTAAAATTTTATCATTGTACGTCAATTGAATTACTGGTTCATAGCCAAGAAAGTAATTTGTCAAATTTTTGATATCTGCTATATTTTAAGAGATACCGATTTTTTTGCAAGTAATTATTATACCATATAAAAAGCTTCCCTTTCTATGAAACTTTAATTTTAGGAATAACATTGTGTTAAAAAGTTAGAAATTAATAAATACATTTTTCAAAAATTAAATAAAAAAATTATTCCTTTTAAAATTTTGTAGACACACTGTATAATATACCTGTAGTGCGATATAAAAAATAAAAAAATAAGGAAAAAACTAAGCTCTTATCTAGGGGCGAGTACTTTCCAATACAAAACAATCGTGAAAAATAGATAGATACTCATAAACCATAGACATAAGTGATTATAGGTACCCCACTGCACATCACAACATTAAGGTACAATTGTTGTTAGTGAACATAAACAAGCTTTTTATAAGGTATAATAATTAGTTGCAAAGTTTTCACGATACAACGCACAGTGGGATCTAGCTACCAAAAAGTTGAAAAGGTTTTTAAAAAAAATCGGTATCCCTTAAAATATAGCAGATATCAAAATTTCACAGATCACTTTCTTTGCTATGAACCAGTGATTTAATTGATGTACTATGATAAAATTTAAAAATATTATTGTGGCAGTTACATGCTATGGAAATTAGAGCAAAAATCATCGTCTTCTTTAACACCCTGTATGTACAATTTTCTGACAGTTTAAGAAAATCCAACATTGGCAATTTTTTCCTAAGGGATAAATTTATTGACCATTAAAAACCGGAGGTCGATATCATATCTGGTTCAGAAAATATTAACTTTTAAATTTAGGCGAAATATATCTTGTTCGAAGGCCATTGGCCAGCAGTTTAGATGATAATAATATATGATTTAATTTTCTATCGTAATGTTTTAATATTTATAGTTTTTATCATCTGTCAACGGTACCTACTCTTTAAATCAAGACGGCGCTGACTAAGACGCTTGTTGCCCGCAACCCGCAACGCCAATCTCGCGAGACTTGCCACCGACTCGTCCTAAAACTCTGGTGCCAGAGGAGCTGACGGTTCGACTATACACGAATCTATGCTTGATGTCATTTTAAGACGGGAAATAAGGACGAAAAATACTGCTGTGGTAGTATTCTGCAGTAAATATTAAAAAAATAATAAACTAAAATTAAATTAGCTTCGCTTGTAATTATAGAGACCCCGCTACTGCAAAGTAAATGTGTACATCACCAAGTTAGTATTTCAATAAAATTTATACGGGTCATAAGCCCGACGGGCGCGACTGAAACTATGCCTGTGATGAATGATTGACGGCTCTGATGCATGCAAAGTGTGATTCATTTCTGCAATAGAGCGTCATCGAACATTTAGCAGTGGACTGCATTGGTCGATTATTAAAATTTTGCAGGAATAGCCGCGTGCGCTGCACAAAGCTTTTATGTAGTTAAGTTCGAGGACGTTTTTCAGCTTATATCCATACTGTACTCATAGATTTTTTGCACATACAGTTATTTAGTATAGAAGGTTATTAGAAATTCGACGCTCACCATTGAGATCTTATAAACGGTAAGAGATACAGCTATGGTTTAATTTGGGGCAAGGCTGCGCAATTTAGAGACGACTAACAAGTCGTCCACAAATTTTGACAATTCAAAGTAGGTTCTCTTAAAGGTATTCGGAACAAACGGAAAATTTTTGTTTCAGTTTTTTTCCTAGCTTAATTGAGAGAGATTACCGAATAGTAGATTTTGTAACGAGGTCGGAATGAAAATTTGATCCGAGTGGAAGATTCCGAACGGGAGCGTAGCCAGAATGAGGAACCACGCGTATCGAATTTTCATTCTAACCGAGTAGCAGACTATATTTTCTCCACGACCAAAAATACTATTCGCAATATTTGTATAATTTCAGGTGGAGTATTATCCAGTTCCATATCTGATTCATCCGATTTTTCACTCATATTTTGACTTGCACTAAAATTTGTCTGCTGACATTGACAGTTTCGAAATTCATGGCAACCTATGTCATTTAGATCAATTACAGAATATTCATTCCGTATCTTGTTATGGAATGAAAATACACGCAAAACGCATAAGAAGCAAGTGTTTCAGAATAAATACTCCAACTCAAGAGCGAGAATTTTTACATTCTATTATTAAAAATGATTTTGGAATTATTGCATTTAGTAATGGTCGTGGAGAAAATAAGTTCACAAACATTAAAATGATTTATTTAAATAAATACGTAACTATAGTTATTAATTTATTTGACATTATATTCAATTACATTTGTTTTGACTTTACTAGTCATAGCTAACTACAAAAATAAAAACTATATTTTTTTTAGGAATATTTAAATAAAAATCAAAATATTGGCAAAACTAGTAAATTTAGGTATATATATAACTTAACAATAATAAAAGATACTATCAGACGAGCCTAATAAATATAGGGTTGTTGAAGAAATATTTTGAATATATATTTATTTCAATAATATGGCATGCATTTCTGGTTTAAGTTAGACTCTTTTGACACGTCTAATGGATTGGCTTTGTCTGTCGGCAATACAACATGACCATATGTTTTTAGGGTCTTTTGCAAGGGCCAATATAGGTACTAAAATTCAGATAGTTTTTAGTAAAACTGTAACCTTCGACGTAGCAACTGATTTACTCGTTTTAACATTAATTTACTTCTTTATTTCAATAAATTCATTATTACTCTGGGTGTTGGTATATTTATTTATTCCTTTAAGTAAATATCCAACAGGTTATGGGCCCAGCACGCTTCCACTGCGCGAGATAGTAATTTATTGAATTAAGAGTAAGTTTTTGTTAGGTAAAACTTGAATCGTGCGCGGTTTGTTTTTACTCAAGCTAGAGTTCACTGTTGTGTATTGTGTAGTTAAGTGAGAGTGTATCAGTGCCAAGAAATCCTTCATCATGACTGATAAAGAAGCTTTGGAATTGACGAAACTTGACGGATCAAATTATTCGATATGGAAATTCGGTTTATGTTTTCTTTTACAAGCAAAAGATCTAACAGGTTTGATAGATGGCACGGAAGCTGAACCGGACAAAGAAACTAAGCCGAAAGAACATAAAGAATTTGTGAAAAGATCGTCGCAAGCTGCGGTGATTTTGCTGAGTTCCGTTGAGAGATCATTACATCCAAATTTGATTAACTGCACTAATCCAAAAGAAATTTGGAAAAAGCTTAAAGCGTTATACGGTGACACCAGCGTCGATGCAAAGCAGAATGCATGGGAGCAGTTTTACTCATTTCGGATGTGTGAAGGTGAGTCTGTTGCTGTTCAAATTGAAAGACTCGAAAGCATATGTAAAAAGCTTGAGGATGCGGGAGAGAAGCCTTCCGAAGCAGCGATAATCTCCAAGCTGTTAAGTAGCCTACCCAGCAGATTTTCTATATTTCGCATAGCATGGGATTGCACGCCTGAAGCGGAACGGAAGAAAAATAATTTAATTACTAGGTTACTTAAAGAGGATAAGCGACTCACTGAAACTGATGAGAATATGTCAGTTCTTGCTCTTCAAGTACAGCAGACATCTTTGGGAGGAACCTCAAAGAAATTTCTTAAGCCGAGCAAGAAACAAAATATTCAAGATTTAAAAAATCGTACCAAGTGCGCGTATTGCAAGGAAAAAGGACATTGGGTTCGTGAGTGTCCTAAGAAAAAGCGCGTAAATAGAGACATTGCAAGTGCGTCAGCATACGTTGGTGATGTCGTGGCAAATGTGCCTGTGTTCTTGGATGACAGTGATGTGTGGATAGCAGATTCCGGTGCCAGCATGCATATGACCTACAAAAGGGAATATTTCACACATTATGAAAACCTGCCCCAACCTTATTATGTTCAGGTGGCCGACAATAAGGAATTGACAGCTATAGGTAAGGGTACGATAATTGTTGAAGAAACTGTAAACAGGCGAGTTATAGAGCGCGAGCTAAGAAACGTTCTTTTCGTTCCAGACTTAAAAAGACATTTGTTTTCAATCGGTACTATCAGCAGCATGAATTTTTCATTTCATGTTTACAAAGAGAAATGTGAAATTCGCGATCACGCTGGAAAACTATCGTCAGTAGGTGTCCGATATAAGAACCTATTTCGTATGTGTTTTAAAGTGAAAATACCTCTCCAATGCAATGCAGCTCAAGTAACTACAACAGTGGTAAAGCGCTGGCATGAAAGAATGGCTCATGTAAATGTTCGCGCAGTTCAAAATACATGTAAGCAGCTTAATCTATTAGAAATGGATGCGCCTTGTGAAAAAATTGACTTTTTCTGTGAAGCGTGTGTCGCGGGTAAGCAATCGCGAAAGCCACATGCAAGCTTAAGTCATCCGTGTACTTATGGACCAGGTGAAAAGATTCACACTGATGTTTGTGGACCTGTAAACATTGAGTCACCACGCGGAACAAGATATTTCGTGTTGTTTAAGGATGAGTGCACGTCTTTTCGAAAAGTATACTTTTTGCGACATAAATCGGAGGTCTTCGGAAAATTTCGAGAATTTGAAGCATTTGTGTCAAATCAGCTTAACACGAATATAAAGGTATTGCGGTCAGATAATGGAACAGAGTATACATCTAAAGAGTTTAGTAGCTACCTTCAAGAAAAAGGCATAGTACATGAATTTTCATCCCCTTATGTTCACGAACAAAATGGAAGATCAGAGCGTGAAATTCGAACAATAACAGAATCAGCAAGATCCATGTTATTAGCCAAAAATGTGGATCATAAATTGTGGCCAGAGGCCATAAATACCGCCTGTTATGTGTTAAATAGGGTTATTTTACAATCATCAGAAAAAAGGACCCCCTATGAGAAATGGTTCGGCCGCGAACCTCAGGTCAAGCATTTAAAAGTTTTTGGGTCACTAGCGTACCTGCAGGTACCGAAAGAAAAACGTCATAAATTTGACCCAAAAAGCCGGAAGGTTGTCTTTGTTGGTTATGAAGGCGAATCAACTAATTATCGATTGTGGGACAATAAAACAGGGAAAATTTATATCAACAGCGATGTAGATGTTAAAGAGGACTTTGGTGTCATTTCACAAAGTGCTGATAACCATTTAATTAACTTCAATTGTAATTTTTCCAACAACGAGGAGCCGCTTCCTATTTCTGTCGAAAGTGTAAATAATCCCATTATACAGCCAGATGTGCCACCCGTGGTTCAACCCCAGTTGAAAGTGTCAAGCGGGGAAGAGAGAGAGGCAGAACCGAGAAGTTTGCGTAACAGGGAATCGATTAAAGTACCTGATCGATATGGCGTACCTGTAGCATATTATACAGAAGTAATACCATTGAGTTATCATGAAGCGATGGCTAGTGAAAATGCGGAGAAATGGAAAAAAGCCATGGATGAGGAAATGGAGGCACTTAAAGAAAATCATACATGGACTTTATCTGCCTTACCCGCGGGTAAGCGTGTTATTGGGTGCAGGTGGATTTTTGCTATAAAATCTGATTCATCTGGAGAGCGGTCAAAGTATAAAGCCAGATTGGTTGCAAAAGGATTTTCTCAACGAGAAGGTATCGATTATTTTGAAACCTACGCACCGGTTGTGAGATATGAATCCGTAAGATTATTGTTAGCGCTTGCGGCGGAACGTGATTATGAACTTATGAAGTTTGATGTAAAGACAGCTTTTCTTTATGGTCATCTTCAGGAGGAGATATATCTGGAGCAGCCCCCCGGTTATTGCCAGGATGAAAATTCTGTATGCAAGTTACATCGTAGTCTTTACGGATTAAAGCAGTCCCCCCGGCGCTGGAATGAAAAATTTGTAGGATTTCTAAAGACTTTCAGCTTCGCCAGTTGTGAAAGTGACCAGTGCGTGTTTGTTGGGACCGTCAGAGATGTTCCGGTATATTTAGCATTGTATCTCGATGACGGGCTGCTAATGTGCGAGAATCGTAGCGCGATAGTTGAAGTGCTAGAATACCTGCAAAGTAATTTTAAGATAACTGTAGATATAGCATGTGAATTTTTGGGTTTTCAAATAATACGTAATCGGGAGCTGCGCTCCTTAAAAATTTATCAACCTATATATGTAAATAAGCTTTTAGATAAATTTAACATGCAAGACGCAAAATTTTCTAGCATACCTGCTGAGCCCGGTGTTAATCTTACAAAGGAAAAGTCGATAAATTCTAAAAATTGGGATAAAAGTAAGATACCATATCGTGAAGCAATAGGCTCTCTACTTTTTGCAGCGCGAATAAGTAGACCAGATATAGAATTTGCGGTGAATTATGCCAGTCAATTTTTAGAATGTTTCGATCAAGAACACTGGAAATTTGTGCAGAAAATTTTGCGTTATTTAAAAGGCACGGTGGATTTTGGAATCACTTTTGGAGACAGTGGGAGTTTGTGTAATTTGTTGGGTTTTACTGATGCCGATTATGCCGGCTGTTTAGATACTCGAAAATCCAGGAGCGGTTTTGTTTTTGTGTTTAACGGGGCGCCAATTTCCTGGTCAAGTCAGCGTCAAAGAGTGGTTTCATTATCAACCGCTGAGTCCGAGTATATAGCATTATCTCAAGGTGCAAAAGAGGCCATATGGTTGCGTCAGTTTTTAATTGAGCTTGATATTGATTGTAATTGTGTTACAATTTTTGTTGATAATCAAGCTGCTATTAAATTAGCCTCAAATTCAGAGCACCATAAGCGATCCAAACATATTGATGTTAGATTTCATTTTATTAGGGACATTGTACATAAAAATCAAATAGCATTAGAATATGTTAGTAGCAAGGGTCAGTTAGCAGATATTTTTACCAAACCATTAGCGAAAGCACAGTTCTGTCAGTTGAGAAAAAATTTATGCATTTTTTAGGGCATTCAAAATAAGTGGGAGTGTTGAAGAAATATTTTGAATATATATTTATTTCAATAATATGGCATGCATTTCTGGTTTAAGTTAGACTCTTTTGACACGTCTAATGGATTGGCTTTGTCTGTCGGCAATACAACATGACCATATGTTTTTAGGGTCTTTTGCAAGGGCCAATATAGGTACTAAAATTCAGATAGTTTTTAGTAAAACTGTAACCTTCGACGTAGCAACTGATTTACTCGTTTTAACATTAATTTACTTCTTTATTTCAATAAATTCATTATTACTCTGGGTGTTGGTATATTTATTTATTCCTTTAAGTAAATATCCAACAAGGGTGTTTCATTTGAAAAAACAGAGTTATTGTATTTTAAAATTTTGTGTATTTGGAGGTCAACAGAAAACACCCAATACAAAATTTTAGGTACCTACTTAAAAAGCTTAGACAGTTTTTCTATCCCTAAACTTAAGAGCTTACAAGAAATTTTCGATACTCCTATTGAGAAATACAGGTAATTTTTCTATCATGTTTTTTCCAAAATTTTAAGAATTTTGCATTTTGTTTGGCAACGTTGCAAAAAATTAAAAAACTAAATACGGCGTCACATGAATAATTTTGTAAGGAAACAAAAAATGGTTCATTCTCAGCAAAAAAATTTTTTTGTCAAATAGGTTCCGGTATATGTTTCAATCCATATATCACACACAAACGTATAATGAATTTATAGACCTTTGTGGAATTGTTCAAGAGAAATATGACGCCTAAAGTGTATAATGGCAACAGGGAAAACGAGAAATTCATAAACAACTCAATCTTGATGTAGTCTCGAGCTGGCTAACACTCCCCGAGATACGTGATTGATAATGGTATAAATTAACTGTAAAATATTATTTTGTTAAGGAGGTTTATTAATATTGTAGGGGTTTGAATTAAAAAGAGCATAAAAAATGGACTGTATATATGATTGGTTGAGGAGATGAGAGTTGAGAGTAGAGGTTTAAATAAAACAGTACGGCGGCAGCGTGACAAAAAGTATAAAAATGGCCTACCTTTGGTTCATCCTTTACGGCTTGGTGGCCACCAACTTGATCCTAGAGAAGAGGGATGCCACAACCCTGGATCGGGACACTGCACGTCACAATCTGTCTTAGTTTGAGAGTTTTATATAACATAAAAATGCCGGAAAATATTCCGGGAGCGAAATTTGCGTGAGTTCTTTTTAACGACTTTTTCGAACTGTCTTTTAGACGCCCGCGCAAGGTCCAATCGGCCAAATACAAATTGTCACGTGGTTAACACGACTACAGCGACTTACGCGGGGAATTAATATTAAAGAACCAACATTTTTGCTTATGAAAAATAAGTAAACTTATAAATTAAATATTATTGAGATGAAACCTAAACATACCGCCCATCTAAAATGGGACATTTTACCAAAAAAAAAAAGTGAAATAAATTCTACGAAGCTAAACTTAAAACAAATTCATTTAAATTTACTTTACAAGACAAAAAAAAACAATTTTAGTTTAGAGGCAGGGGACACACTTTGGTAACTGGTCGTTTTAACAGACCTTTGGCGGTGCGCACAGTTACAACGCATATTACTCCATCCGAACCCGGATGCACCTCAGTAACACGACCTAAAGGCCATTTTAAGGGTGGTATAAGCGCGTCTTTAAGCAACACGAGTGTGTCTTGTAAGACTGGAGTGGACGGTTCCGTCCATTTACTACGCTGCATTAAAGTATGCAAGTATTCTTTATTCCAACGTATCCAAAACTGTTGATGTAATGCTTGTAATAGTTGGAATCGAGATAAACGTCCGATTTTGATTGAGGTTAAATCAGGCTCAACAAAAGAGTTTAGAGGTTCCAAATTTAAAAAATGTCCGGGTGTAAGCGCTTTAAGATCGTTAGGATCTGAGCTTAATGGACAAAGTGGTCGTGAATTTAATAACGCCTCAATTGAGACTAAAACAGTATTAAATTCTTCATAGGTTAAAATTTGTGTGCCAACAACACGAGATAAATGGGTTTTTACTGATTTTACGCCACTTTCCCAAAGAGCTCCAAAATTGGGACTAGCGGGGGGATTAAAATGCCATAATATGTTTTCTTTCTCAGCAACCTGCTGCATAATAGTTACAAGTTCATTATGGGCTCCTACGAAATTTGTGCCGTTATCACTAAAAATATCAGTAATTTTGCCTCTGCGGGCTAAGAAACGACGCAAGGAGGCTAAGAAACAATCAGTTGAAAGGCTAGAACAGAGCTCAAGATGTATAGCTTTCGTAACCATGCACACAAATATACAAATATAAGACTTGTAAGTTTTTGCTCCTCGTAGTTTACCCATCGTAGTGGTGAAAGCCCCGGCAAAATCTATGCCAACCTTCTGAAACGGTTTGCATTGGGCTAAACGAGCCTCGGGAAGATTCCCCATAGGGGGTTGAGGGCTCTTGGGATTAGCTCTAAAACATCGATAACAATGTGACAGAACGTGGCGAATAGCCCTTTTTGGAAATATAATCCAAAATTTTTGAACGATTAAATATTGGAGGGTTTGTTGACCTGGATGTAGAAATTTATTATGGGTGTCTTGAATAATAAGGGTAGTTAGTCGATGAAGACTGGGTAAGAGAGCGGGATGTTTTTGTTCAAAGGAGAGGTGAGAATAGGATAGGCGTCCGCCCACCCTCAAAATACCATCGGTATCAAGAAAAGGATTCAATTTTCTGAATAATTTGGGAAGGGGATTATTATTTTTTAGTCTTTTAATTTCATCACCAAACACAGTTCCTTGGATATATTTTGTCAAGCGCATAAGCGCTTTGTCTAACTCTTGCACCGAAAATGCCCCACTTAGAGTAGTTAAGGACTTTTTATTAGACATAAAGCGTAAGAATCTAGCGACGATGCGCAGAATTTTGTCGAGGGAAGAAAATCTGTCTAATAGTTCGAGGAGATAGTCCCGGCGTTGAATCACAGTGGCGAAAACAATTTTTCTTTGCTCCAAGGCCGATTCTTCGGGCTTAAAGCGTTTATTGAAGTTGGGCCACAACTCTTCGGTCTTGCTGAGAAAATCAGGTCCCGCCCACCATAGCGAGTGGTCAAGTAATTGAGAAGGCAAGAGACCGCGTGAACCACAATCTGCAGGATTATATTCTGACGGAACATAAAACCAACGATCAGGAGCTACCTTTTCCTGTATGTGGGTAATCCTGTTAGAAACAAAAGTATTATATTTATGAGGGGAAGATTTTATCCAAGATAGAGTGACAGTGGAATCCGACCAAGCATAAATCTGTCGAAAATTAATTTCATTCTTAAAAGCTTCCATAACTGAGATCACCAGATCTGAGAGCAGCACTGCTGCGCATAACTCTAATCGGGGAATAGAGATTCTTTTTAAGGGAGCAACACGAGATTTTGCAGCTACAAATGATATTTTTATCTGGTTGGCTGAATCCATAAATCGAAAATATACGACGCTGCAATATCCATAAGAGGAAGCGTCCGAGAATGCATGAATCTCACAAACTAGGTACTTAGACGCGAGAAGATGACGGGGTAATTGAATTTTAGAGAGCAGGGGTAATTCTTCTTTAAATTTACCCCATTTTATAATAATGTCATCGGGAGGTATCGCGTCCCAATGAATACCTAGAGTCCAAAGGTTTTGCATAATTAGTTTGCCAAAAAGAACAATGGGAGTTAAAAAACCTTCGGGATCAAAGATACGAGCTACATCGGACAAAATATTACGTTTTGTGCAAGGGGTTTGTTTAATGCTTACATTATAGGTAAATGTATCTGATGATGGTTGCCACCGAAGACCTAATATTTTTACTTGTTCTTCTTTATCATCGAAGGAGAGAGGCTTAATCTGGAGCAGAGAATCCGGGAGATGAGTCAACAATCTAGGATTGTTGCTCGCCCATTTTCGTAATTCAAAACCACCCAGGTTTAGGAGCTCCATCAGCTGATGTTGAAGCTCTAAAGCTTCTTTGATACTATCACAGCTGCAGAGCAAATCATCTACATAGATAGAAGTTTTTAAAGCCTGGCAAGCAAGAGGGTAAGTTAGCTGATTGTCATTAGCCAGTTGCTGAAGAGTGCGAATGGCTAGAAACGGGGCCGAAGAGACACCATACGTAACTGTCGATAAACGATAATCTTTGACAGGCTCGTCGGCGGAAAAGCGGAATAAAATTCTTTGATAATCGCACTGAGCCGGAGTAATTAAAATCTGGCGATACATTTGTCGAATATCAGCAGTAAAAACTACAGCGTGAAGTCGAAATCGCAACAAAAGTGTAAATATATCCAACTGTAGTTTTGGGCCAACTAATAGGGTGTCATTTAAAGACACATTATTCAAGTCTTTCGTGGAAGCATCAAACACAACTCTGAGTTTTGTTGTGAGACTTTCAGGGCGTAAAATACAATGATGAGGTATATAATAAGAGTGGGGAGCTTGTAAAGGATCTGAAATAATTTCCATATGCCCAGCTGATAAATATTCTTTCATAAAATCACAATATTCTTTACCAAGAGAGGGGTTATTTTTGAGACGACGCTCTAGATTTAAAAATCTTCGTAAAGCAATATCACGAGAACCGCTAAAAACTGGAGAAGCTTGGTCCCTAAAGGGGAGAGAGACCACATATCGACCAGTAAGAGTTTTATAATGAGTGTTTATAAATATTTTTTCTGCCGCTAGCTCGTCGGGGTTATGCTGAGGAGTTTGAGCAACTTGCTCCAGTTCCCATAACCGTTTTATGGAATTTTCAATTTGAATTGACGTACAAAATGTGTGTACGCTAAAGTCATTTTGGAGAGAAACCTTGCCCATGATAACCCAACCAAAGGCAGTGTTAAGGGCTGACGGTTCCTGAGGATTAAATGAGATTGATTCGCCTTTTAATAAAAAGGCAAAAACCTCAGCACCAATAAGCATATCTATTGGAGATGAAGTATTAAACTGTGCATCAGCTAAATTTAAATTTAAAAAAGTTTCAAATTTTTCTTGAGGTATGTCAACACTGGGCATGTTTGCACATATTTGGGGTAAAACAACAAACTCCAAATTTAAACAAGGTTCATAGGAGAAATGAGGTTTAACTACACAAGTGACGGCTTGCGTGGCATTAGTATTCAGGGGCCCAAGCCCACCTATGGAAGTGTTATGGGAGTAGCAAGTAACACCTAGTCGCTTGCAACACTTTCTTGTAATAAAATTAGCCTGACTAGCAGAATCTAATAAAACACGGACGCTTTGAAATTGTCCCCAAGCATCTTTAACATGTATCATCGCGGTGGACAATAAGACCGTGTGATTGCGGGGTAGATTAGCAACTAAAGAACTTATAGAGGAGTTATTATGTAAGTTATCCATCGTAGGGGGAGAACTAGCTTCAGCTTCGGCATTAGTAGCATGTAAAGCACGTGAACCGAGGGATGGCGTGGAAGTAAGGGGGTTTGACATATATGACGTCGAGCTTGGAGCATTGGATAACCTAGTTTGAGGCGATTGAGACTTACTTTGTGAATCAAAATGTAAAAGTGTGTGATGCTTTAAGGAACATTTTCTGCAAGTGTGCAAAGATGTACACGCGGGGGAAATATGCCTGGTACCTAAACAATTTGTACACCATCGTTTAGATTTTACCATATTATACCGTTCCTGGGGCGTTTTTGCCAAAAAGGCTTGACAATTATAAATGGGGTGAGGATTATTACAAACAGGACAAGTTTCTTTGCGATCAGTATTATTAACAAATGTTTTTAATTTTTTTCGAATATTTTGAGTATTTTGAATTTTTACGGGAGAAGAGGTTATGTAAACAGCCTCTAGGGCTTCGCATTGTGTTTTCAAAAATTCTTTTAAAATTGTATAATTTTTTGAGCGATTGCCGGGATTTTTTAATTCAGCATGACATTCAATTTCAAAACGGGTTGCCGTACTTTGATTTAAACGCTCCATGAGCATATTAAATAATACAAAATCCCACTGTTGAACAGGGTAATGTAAAGCATTTAACGCCGCCAAGTTTTCTTCAAATTTATCAATAAGATTTCTTAAGGCGCCGACTAAATAATCCTCGGGCAATTTTTTTGTATTTTGTATATCCTGCCAATGAGTTATTGCGATAAGTCTAGGATCCTCATATCTACTAACAAGAGTATTATAGGCAATTAAATAATTCGCGTCACTTAATGGTGTACATTTAACTAAAGCAAGTGGGGCTTTATCTAAAGAGTTTATCAAATAGCTAAATTTTTCGACATTACTTAAATGCGTATTGGTATGAATAAGTGAATTGTACAAGTCAAAAAACGTTTTCCATTTTTTGATATCTCCTGTAAAAATAGGGATTTCTAACTTGGGTAATCGAACATTGTTTTGATTTAGCGAGGACCCCGAATTTGAGGCATTTAGTTGCACAGCGGGTTCGTCCTTAAAAAGGCCAAAATAACTAGCTTGAATTTCAAAATAATCAAAGTCAAATAATTCCCTTATAGTTGCCTCGCTTTTCAATAGATTTTCTTGATTTTCTTTACCTGCGATTAAATCGATAATAAGTGAATGATTTCTATCAAAATCGTCGTTCAATTCCTCAAGTTTTTTATAGCGCATTTTAAAATGCATACGTGCATTTTGATCTTGTTGAGCCTTTACAGCAATAGCCAATAATTCTTTAACCCGAGAAATTGCAGCATTTCTGCGGGCATAATATACATCGAGTTTAGACATTTTTTAGTATTTTTGAATTATTTAAATACGAGAAAATAGAACGATATATTTTATCAACATGAGTTTGACAATTCGCACAACAAACGTAAACAAAATTGTTAATGCGAATTTAATGACTATTGCACTTCAGACCGCGCTGCTAAGGAGGGAGTATAATGCGTGAACTGGTGCGCCTTCGAGTCTCTGCGATCTAAACTAAAATGTCCAAAATGATTGGAATATTTTACACATTCCAATGACTAAATTTTTTAATTTTTAATTGATTTTTAAAAATATAAAATCCGTGGTCGAAGTAACCAAAAATGTAGGGGTTTGAATTAAAAAGAGCATAAAAAATGGACTGTATATATGATTGGTTGAGGAGATGAGAGTTGAGAGTAGAGGTTTAAATAAAACAGTACGGCGGCAGCGTGACAAAAAGTATAAAAATGGCCTACCTTTGGTTCATCCTTTACGGCTTGGTGGCCACCAACTTGATCCTAGAGAAGAGGGATGCCACAACCCTGGATCGGGACACTGCACGTCACAATCTGTCTTAGTTTGAGAGTTTTATATAACATAAAAATGCCGGAAAATATTCCGGGAGCGAAATTTGCGTGAGTTCTTTTTAACGACTTTTTCGAACTGTCTTTTAGACGCCCGCGCAAGGTCCAATCGGCCAAATACAAATTGTCACGTGGTTAACACGACTACAGCGACTTACGCGGGGAATTAATATTAAAGAACCAACATTTTTGCTTATGAAAAATAAGTAAACTTATAAATTAAATATTATTGAGATGAAACCTAAACAAATATAATCCCTTTTAATCCATCTATAAAAATGTTTTTAAAAACTTATCAGGACATGGACCCCATAGTAAATGATTACTCGTTCGTCATAATTTATACGTCATTATCGTACGAATTAAATCAAAGAAATATGGTTAAAACAATGTCTAATTTCATAAATATTATAATAGATCATCGATCATCATTTTGATCGTGTTTGGCACGATGGACTTCTAAGTAAATTGCGATCCTACGGTATGCCTAATGGATTCTGTTTATGGTTAACCAGCTTCCTTAAGAACCGTTCTCTGCAAGTGGCGATTGACGGGTTTCTCTCAGACACCTTCACCATCAATGCCGGTGTTCCTCAAGGGTCCATATTGTCGCCTACCCTCTTTTTACTGTATATTAACGACCTTCTAGTGAAAACCCAAAATCCAATTTATAGCTTTGCTGATGACACCACACTTGTCTCATCTTTTACCTTAACTCCCCAAACATCCGCTGCCGACGCACATCTTCGCAGGCAGCATGAAGTATTGCGCCTCAACAATGACCTGGAAGACATTTTGGCTTGGGGTGACAGTAACCAAGTCGAATTTAATGCTAAGAAAACCCAGGCAGCAGTCTTCTCCAAAAAGGTTAACATTGCAGAACCGGATATAGTCATGGCAGGACACGCAATTCCCCTGGCACCGTCTATTAATTTGCTGGGGGTCAATCTGGGAGGCAATATGTCTTGGCATAATCACGTTGCCGCAATTGCCAAGGCAGCTGCACAGAAACTTGGTGTACTTTTCCGCACCAAAAGGTTGTACACACCTCATCAACTTTTGACATTCTACAAAGCCCAGATTCGACCATCATTAGAATATTGCTCTCATGTCTGGAGCTCTGCACCCAAGCACACCCTTCGGCTACTGGATCCCATTCAAAGGAGAGCCGTTCGTCTGATCGGCGACCCCGAGCTGACCAAGACCCTCGATAGCCTGGAGCATCGAAGACAGGTTGGTGATTTGGCACTCTTTTACAGATATTTCCATGGCAGGTGTTCGACTGACATTGCCCACTTGATTCCACCTAGAGCAATGCAAAACAGAAATACACGGCGAACCACTGCCGCTCATCCATATGTTGTTCAGCTTAGTACTCCTCGAACTTCATTGTTCAAGAATTCTTTCATCTGGAGAACGTCATCTTTGTGGAATGATCTTCCTGAGGTCGTGTTTCCCAATGAATAAAATCTTCAACGTTTCAAGACCAACGTTAATCGCTTTTTTCGCAATCGCACCGCTCCCAGAGCGCCTTAAAGGATTTTTCCTATAGTGCAGGTGTTTTATCATAAAAAAAAAAATAGATGTGTCGATTGTCGGCTTAATCGTTGAACAATGACAAACGAATAAAGAACCACTGGAAATACTGTATCTACAGGGTAATTCCTAAGTTAATACTTCTTTTTTAGCTGTGTATAGAAGGCATTAAAATAAACAACATTTTCAAATAACTTTTTTCAAAAAATTCAAAAATAAGGTTACTTACATTCATTTATAACACTATGGATCAAATACGGTTCTGCCTAACTTTCCCGTTGAATAACGTTAAGAAAACTTTTGGGTGTAGGATGAGCCCGCAAGGAAACGCGTTCTGTGTATATTCTCGAAGCAGCATTCGCACTTTGACGACACTCACCGTAAATTACAACCATATCTACCAGTGCATTGTTTTGAAATTTAACCATTTTCACGTGTCACCAATTTAAAATTAACTTGCTTCAGAAAAATACACCGCAGCGAATTGCCAAACAACTGACGACCGACCCGTGAAATGCATGACTAACAAGATAAAAACAGGACAAAAACAACATAAAGTAAAGGGCTACATTTTGATGACCTGGCCCGCACTTAGATTTTTTTCTGTATCTCGCCTATCTTTAAGTTTTTTGAAAAAATGTATTTGAAAATGTTGTTTATTCTAATGCCTTCTATACACAGCTAAAAAAGAAGTATCAACTTAGGAATCACCCTGTATATTGCCCCGGCTTAAGGATGTCACTGCCTTTAATAAAAACAAAATATATCCATGTCCATCGGGCTCCTTCAAAGCCTACTTGATTTTAAATTATCAGGTCGATCACGACCCGAGGCTCTTGATTTTCGGCGAGCCGCTAATGAGGAATTCCGATCTTTTACTTAAAAAGTTAAAAAGACGCTAACGAAGGCTATTTGTTAAAGCGGACGAGACTGACTTATCGGGATCGATATGCCGATATATTACGGTTTTGGTTGTTTGTCTTTTTTTATTTGTGCTTGTGCACTGATGGGGTGTAGTGTTAGGTACATCGCCGTCTTTCCGATTCAATAAAAATACACAGAATAAAAGTAGCAAAGGTTTACCCAGTTTTTTTTAGCGAGCCTCTAGGAATGTATTAATGGCATAGTGAAATTAATAGTATATTACATAACAAGTGATGAAAATGATACTTTTCAAACGAGGAGATATTTAGCACGAGGCGTCAGCCGACTGCGGAAATTCTCCGAGTTTTAGAATAATCACTTTCACACGAGTAATGTACACTATTTTTCCTACGACCACAAAGAATTATTAAAAAAAACCTTTGATTTGTGAAAAAAATATTTCAACTCTAGAGTGGAAATACAAGGCACACTATTTAATTTAAACATATGATGCCAATTTGACAGATCAAAAGGCCAAAGGTTCAAATCCCATCAGGAGTATTTGACTTTTTTTTATAAAAACATTAAATAAATTATAAAATTACTTTGAATTGAGATCTTCCTTGTTGAATGAATTTTTTTATTTAATCTAGGAAAGATGCAATAAACATAAATTTAAAAAAATCACCCAACAAGAAAGTTTTCAATTCAAAATAATTCTATAAATTATTTAATGTTTTTATAAAAAAAATTCAAATGCTCTTGATGCGATTTGAACCCGGGATCATTCGATTTGTAGATCGTAGCTCTAATTTCTGCGCTATGGCGGCCCATAAACATTTTTTGTTTAAGTTTAATATGACATTCTCTTCAGCGGGGCTTGTTTTGACTGGTAATAGATTTTCCAGTATATTCTTAACTTTTTTATAATTTCAGATGGCGTATTTTCACACTCTAATTCGAAATCACTCGGCAAATAAGTGATAAATAAACTAAACTGCTTTCTAAAATTTGTTCGTTTTAATAAATAGGTGTGGTCTGTCAAATTGGCATCATATGTTTAAATTAAATAGTGTGCCTTGTATTTCCACTCTAGAGTTGAAATATTTTCTTTCAACACGCGTGTGATATTCGGCGCTTTCGAGCCAAGTTAACCGTGCTTTTGTTCTCATTTTCATAGATGGTCGTAGGAAAATGTTTTATACAGTGACCGGTAGAATTCTGGCTCCATATGAAAAACTTTTTTATTATTGATTTCACATTGATTCTTGATAAAAGCTTCTGTGTCCCCTTAAAAAAAGGGCTCAATTAATCTTAGAAAAAAACTGCAATGTATACAAGTGAGATTCGATTTTTAAAACTTGCTCAAGAGTAAAGTAGGTACCTACGCTTATTTTTCGTTTTAGATACAATTTTTATTTGTAAAAATTGTTTAAAATTAAAAGTTACGTCCGAATACAAAGTCACTGCATTCTATTCAAAAGACTAAAAAAATACTTATATTTTGGTCTTACCCTGTATAGAGACTAGATTTTTTTACTTAAATTAATTTTTATAATCGGAAAGACAAGGCTTTTTTAAGTAATTTAAGAAGGTCCTGAACCTCTAGAAATTTAAAATATCACTAATATTCTAATAATAAACATTATAAAAAACTTTTAAAAATCATTTGATGTCTTTAATCTAGTCTTTATACTTACACGATAATTTACCTCACATATATAGAACCAATCAGAACGGCAATTTTTATAGCAACCACCTTGGTAACGTGGTCTTACCCGATAAGACCTACCGCTAGCTCGGTAAGACCACTGTAGCTTTTTGTCAAACAAACAGTAATTTATTTCAAGAAATCAAGTTTAATAAATAAATATTATAACCCCCACAAAATAAAAGTGACACAAAACAGTATTTGAGGTGATTGTAGGGCATAAACTTAACTTAATTTTAACATTTTTAAAGAAATGTTTAATGACAAAATTTAGATTAAACCCAGTGTGCTTTGCTTTGACGTGAGCTTAAGAAATCTTGGCGTTTTCATGGCAACCGTAATGACAAGCGAATTTAATTTTTGACGTTCCACGCGTCTTGGATTTTTAATTAATTGTTAGTTGTGTCGCATTTATAAACTTAAAAGTAAATCAATATGATGTGTTTGCATATTTTCCTTTATCACAAACGGCTTTTATTTCGGGTTCAGTAAATTATCCAATAAAATACACCTCTAGAAGCGGCGTCTTATCTTCATATACCTTTGTTTTTCACTCGAAACTAGATTTTCTAAGAAAATTATCACTCAATATAATTTTTACTTACAATCAAAGATAAGACCCTCGAGCTAAAGCTCTCGGGATCTTATCAGATTATAAGTAAAAATTACATTTCGTGAAAATTTGTCCAAATCGATTTCTTGTAAAAAAACAGCGGTATTACCGATATTGGTATATTACTGTTGAGACCAAAAAATAAGTATTTTTTTCGTTATTTGAATAGTAGGCCGTGACTTCGTACTTTTAATTCTAAACAACTTTTACAAATGAAAATTGTATCTCAAACGAAAAATAAGATTACTTTACTCCTGAGCAACTTTTAAAAAAATGGCATTTCCCTCGTATGAACTGCACTTTTAAAAAAAATTTAATGAATGCTTTTTTAGTTTAAGTGGACGCAGAAGTTTTTATCAAGAATACAATTTTAGATGATATCAATAATTAGAAAATTTTCTATTTATATGGAGCCAGAATTCGGCCTAATATTTGGCTATTTTTATGTATTTTTGTAGGGTCGCGCAAACCTGCAATGCTAATGTAAATACGCCACTGAATAGGAGTATTAAACATTAGGGAATCCAAACCACGTGATTCAATATGGCAGTTGGATGGCAAAAAGCATTGAGTCACCCGTTAAATGCCACCAGCAATATTATTTTTAGGGTCACGTGTACCAATTACAAAGCAGTATTTGCCATCCAGCCGCCATTCTGACACATCGTTGGATTGCCTAATTATACAACACGTATGGCTAATTGGTCACATTTTTAGGTTATGCGTCTAGATGTGTTTAGATCACTGATGTAAAATAGATAAGGACTCGTTACAAAGTAAGCGTTACTATGTGATCACTAAAAGTAACGACTCCTAATGTTATAAAAGACTCGTTACTTTTGGCTTTTCGTTACTCTGAATTTAAATCTAACTAACTATTCTACCCAGAATTTTATAACGGACGGCTTCGCTCGTGGACTTGATAGCCAATAACGGACGATAGACGAAAGGTATCATAATTATTTTTCGTGCTGGATTTTGTTTTTACCTCGTCGGGCGACCGACGGCGTGTCGTTTTGCATGTACGTCGGAGAGATGGCATATTAATGGTGACATTTTGCAAACCAACAAAATCCCTCTAAACGCTATTTCAAACGTGATTTTCTCGGAATCCACACAAACAATTCTGTAAAAACCTGTTTCATATTCAGCGGCAATCATAATTATTTACAGCGAATCGGGAATCCGGTTGCAGGTATTAGCCAGTGCGACGATTTTATGGCCTGAAAAATCACTTAGTGGTATTTTGTTGACTTGCAAAATGTCACCATTATCTTGTCGGGAAGCCATTCAGAAAGAACTTTCGATCCGAAGCCCATTTATATTGTAATATCTATCGAGTTTTAATTCTGTTGGGTTGGGGAAGCACAGGACTGGAAGTTACCATTGGGAGACGAAAGCAATGTTTATTCTTATTTTTTTAAATTTATACTTCTTTTTTAATTTTCACATACATTTTATAAAAATAATATAAAGTGAGTATTCTGTTTCTTAGATTTGTATAGCGTAAACAAATTGTGTTTAGTTAAGTTTACTCTGCACACTTTGGTATTTTAAAAAAATTATAAAATTATGGAGCCTCGATTCGTAGAATCAGAAGCCCAAAGACAGAAAAAAAGTTTTATTTGTTTATATTTTATTTAAATTAAAAACAAATAAATATTTTTATTTTTTAATTCAATACGCTATGTTTTATTCCTGTTTGTTGTTATATTATATGTTTTTATGTGTTTTTAATCGCATATTTAAGAATTGACAATCATACCTAGATTTAATATATATATTTATACTACAAAACACGAGTATTTGGCAATCGGTCAAAGCTATAACAATTACACAATTTTTTATTTTTAAAAGTAACGATTTACATAAAGTAACGAGTCCTGAGTAACGAGTCCTAATACCCAAAGTAACGAATCGGTCCAAGTCCTTAAAAGTAACGAAAATTTACACTCGTTTAGATAGGCCGTGAGTGAAATAACAATAAGAGGCGTTAAATTCAAAACCTCGAATATATTAACAAAAAATCCACTGGTGCGCCTCTGTCATTCCAAAACAAACTTTATTGAAAATGAACATTCGTTATCGATTCCCCATTACAGGCAACGGCGATTCGCACTATAGACACAAAGAACCGAACGAATAATTATAATCCGATTGTGTTCGGCCCAAAAATAATAAATTACCTACCCTCGCATTACGTGCTATTACAATACATAATGAGACTATTATTCCATAAAATTTTATTATCGACTGGGGGACAAAAAATAGGTGTATGAATGTTCTGTGCAGGACGGTACGGTACGGAATTAATTATACGTATAACGTACACAGATAACATTATTCTAGTGCTATACCTAATCGATTTAAATAGAATTTAATTGTAAATATAAAATAAATCCATTTTTTTCCTTCCACTGTTATTTTATATTAAATTTCTCTAGATTTGGATTATTCAGTTTACATTAAATGCTGCATCCTTAACCCATTACAACCCATGGTGGCCATATGGCAACATAAAGCACTCACACTGTATCTGTTTTAAAGGTTTAATTGAGTCAATAATGTTTGCTAAATGTTCGAAAAGTTTTAGATTTGCATTGTCTTTTTTTTTTGTATTTAAATCACAACATTTTGCTTATTTCTCGCCATTATTATTCTTGTGCAAGGCAAATAACCAAAAATATACTTCAGCAGACCAATAAATCACTTTGGCTATGGTTTAGAAAAAAACATTGGCCATTTTTATCAACAAGTATACCGCCTTTTTTTTGTTATTCTGCAAAAAGCCGAATGTAAGAAAAAATATATATTTAAAGTGACTTTGTAAATATAAGAAATGTTCCAAATCGAGAAATTACAGTGTAGTTTGGTCCATGTATTTTTCAACTAAATAAATGTTTCTTCAATTGTTATGTAGTATATTCTTTTCAACAAGTTATAATGTATCTACTGGCTTTAATTATAGTCTATGTCAGAAAGGTGTAGAGTAATAAAAGCTCATTAGGTATGCAAAGGGACTACAGAGTGACCCAACTTGAATTTACTAGTGAGCCACTTTCATAATTTGGCATTGATTTTATTGCAAAATTCTTTATTTTGATCAAGTGCAGCTAGTACTACCCGGGTATGGGTCAATTTATGGGTTATGCCTATTGTTATCCATTCACAAACACTGAAAATGGCATGACAAACGCGTGCAACATAATATTAGGTAATACACTTATTTTTTATTAAACATTATAAAAAAAATACAAAATACATTATACAGAAATTAAATTAGAAAAAATCATAATATTCTTCGTTATCTGAGAAACTGTCGTTTCCTCTTGACGTTATGATTAACGGGTCGACGGTCCGATCGATGAGGTGGTCAAGATCCCACTTTTTCTCTTCTTATTTAATGACATGATGGACTGTTTTTCGCCAGTTCTCTGGTGTCACTTCCTTAATGGCTTGATCAAACAGTAGCTTAACGTCTTTCATTTTGAATGTCGTGGTGTGTCTTGCTCCAAATCCTTTCACTTGCGCTCATTTAAGTCCTATATGTTTTTTCAGCTATATTTTTTACGGCAAATTTCATAAAACGATGTTTGTGTAAATTTGCTATAGCTAATAGTTACTTCTTTATTAAATTATCTTCTTTTTTTTCTTTGTTTAGTTATAATAAATAATTTATTGTACAAAATTTACCTGCGCCTATGACCAACACCGAAAATGTGCCGAACTGGACAAAATTTCCCATTTTATTATTCTACACCTTTCTGAAATAGACTATAATTTTAAAAAATTTTTTTTATGACAGGGTTGCCGATATGGCGGTCGGAAGTTTGAGCGCGACGCTCAGGAATAAAAAAATCTCTGTATATTCTGTTCTACGGGTGGGGGTAACTACCGTTTTTACACCAACCGCCTCCAATTTTTTTGCATTTAAAACGCATAAACACCCTTTTAACCGGCACAGAAAGGTACCACAATAACCAGTACCACTTCACTATCCTTAAACCACACCTCCTATTCATTTGGCTAAACCAATAGTAAATTCAAAGGCAAGTAAAATCACCATTCAGAAGTCAAGGCATAAGATTGACTTCAAGGTTTCCTTTCCGAAACGTGTGCGAGTCGAACACAAAAAAGTGCAGAGCAGAGAGTTGCTCTCGCAGCCGACAGGTTTGCCCGACACTGGCTTTCGTGGCCGATGCTTTATCGGTTTCGTAAGGAATTCGGGTGGTATAGTATATTCCGGCGTAATTGTCCAAAATTTTGGGTTTGCACTGTGCGTCAAACAACCTTTTGTTTGAGCCTAGGAGCTCGGGTCTATAAGTCTAATTGTAACCTTATTTTTCGTCTCACGCTTGGACTTTTAATTTAAATTTTTAAATAATGTATTCTTGGCTTAGATTATAAAGGCCTTGTAGCTTGTAGGAAACGTTTAGTTTTTAAACTTTTCCTTCTAAAAGTCCTGTTTTATATAGAGATTAAGGTTTTGGACGAATATCGCTTTAGTCATTGATTTATGATACAGTTTTAAAGGAAAACGAGTAAAAAGAATACAATTTTATAGTATTTTTCTATTATATACTTGTCTGTTCCGTTTTCCCTTTTTTAGAGCTATTTTAAATCAACAAAAATATAACCCAATGCAATAAAATATTTTTACAACAAAAACAAAAAACAATTAGGTATTTATTTTTAAAGAGAAAAATTTAAGTAAAAATTTTAATTGAAACATTTTTTATGGACGAAGAGTGATAATTTATAATAAAAATATAGTTCGAGAAGAAACGAGAATGCTTTATTATGAATATACAAAACGGCATTTAAGAAGAAGTATTTCAAAACCTAAGCATTTACACCAAACACTGCTCTTAGATCTGCGCTACTAAAATACATGAATTCTGAAAAAATCATCATTTTTGGCGTGGTGAGCGATTTTACTTTATTTTTAATCATGAAAAACCTAGCCCGAAAAACGCTGGTTAGAGTCATACATACCTATGTTTTATGTTAAAACTTTGGATGGACACCAATATTCATATTTTTAGGAATATCAAAAAAAAAAGTAAAAAAAAAACATTTACAAAAACAAAAAATTTAATCCAACCATGCAGAGGAGGAGAGGTAATAATCTTTTCCGCCTTCTTCACTAGGTACAATATCATGAAATACATGTAGTTTAGACTGTCCCTTTCTCCAAAAAAAATGTCCTCCTTACATGCCCACTGAGATTTTACATGGCAAATTTTAAAGCGCCAGCATGCTTTCTTCATAAAATTAAAAGTCGTAAATCCCCCTCATATTTATATTATCCATGCATACTCTTAATATTAGATCTATATAGAGATAAAAACCACCACCATATCATAGAAACGCAATTTTTCAGCCCAGTTTCTCATACAATACTGCCGAGCTCTACGGTTCTCTACCAGAGAAATTTATCCCAATCTGCTTTTAAACTGAATTATAGGAAATACATACAGGGTATCCCATAACTTATGGGCCGTAGAGTAACTGAAGATACTAGACATCAAACTAAGCCGATTAAGTCATATAAGTTTTTCCGGATTGTTACTCGTTCTAGAGATACAGGGTGTTGAAAGTAAAAGTTTATTCTCGAAAATAAGCCATAATTTTAAACGGTTTAATGAATCGAATTGAAAATTGGCAATATTATGTTTTTATGAGCAAGAAATAAGAATTTGTAGAAAATTTTTAAGTTTTAAACTAGAGGGCACTAGTTGCATATGCTAGGCTTTATAAATCAATGATTTTTTTTCTTACCTGTGATATTAGGTGCTTTTCAATTATAGTTTCTTAAAGAAGGGCATTTTCTGAGTCAAAAAGGTGTACTTGATTGATCTTAATATCTTTAACGGTTTTCGAGATATTTCCCTTTAAACATCCCAAAGTATAAAAAAAATAGTACATAATTAAATTAATATTTTAATTATCAAAAAAAAAACGTATATGACATAATTGGCTTCGTTTGATGTCCAGTATCTCCAGTTACTCTATGGCCCATAAGTTATGGGACACCCTGTATAGTAAATAGGAGATAAGAATAAGTAGGTACTTAATATTTTTAAATATTTTTTTTAGCATTTAAGCCATCTTAGCACCAGAAAAAAATGATATACTTAAATTTTACAAGATTGAGTATGATCAGGTAGGTAGGCTTATCTGAACTTCACCTGTTTCTGAAAACTGTATATTCTATTAATATGTAGCGATGTGTACATTTTTAATTCAGAAATAAAGACATTTATTATTATATTTACGGCCTGAAGAAAAACTTTTCAATTTATTATGCCGGCAAAGAATTAAAAAAAAAAATTATATGACTAGAGTGTAAATTAAGTCAAAATAAAAAACTGTAGAAAATTATAAAAAAGCTTTAAATATAATTAAATTCAAACTATAAAATATCTGAAAATAAATCATTGCAAAAGTATTTCCATTTTAAAAAATATTACTTTCGAAAAAAAAATCATGTGGTATAGACTATACTTTTCCACAGCAAGTTGCTGTGTAAGTGGCGAAAACACAAAGTAAAAACAGTAAAAACCGGACGTAAAGAGCACGGCCTCCGTGATGCAGCTGAAAAATGTTGAGAGAGTTTTAGCGTTTTAATCCAGTTAATTTTTATAACGTTTGTCCACGGAAGCACACACTCTTTGAAGTATTGTGTTATATCGAAACGAAACACGATTTTATTTTTACGATTAAATTTATTTTTTAACGTAATCAAGTCGTGAATGTTTATATAGACATACCTAATGTTAATAGGTACCTAGCGGCTGTTATTACATTTTTTGGTACCTACTGATTCATCAAGAATAATTTCTGCTTGGTTCTAAAGAACGGTGGCTATATACACGTACTTGTTGCTAAACTTCCAGTCCAGTAACATGAGCACACAGTTTTTTAAAAATTAAAGTCGGTAACCTTGTCGCATGGTAGTGATTCAATACTTGACTGCCTGCACTCGTCCGACTTGTCCAATTCGTGGCAACCGCCCCTGAATTCTGGAGATGAACGCTTCCTGTCTACAGTGGCGGATACAGAAGTTTGCTGGGGGCTCTAAAAACCTTAGTAGTACTTTAAAAAAATATTGATTTGTCATACGCCCTTTAATTATCAAGGCTCAAAGTAAACCAAAAACCCATTTTGTGTGACTCGAGGTTGATGTGACCTTCACCCCCAGCCCCATCTCCCCTTTCCGCCGATCCGTTCCTGTCTATCTAGCCGTATTTCTTTAGTTGATGAGATGAATTTTATCGTATCCGTTAAAAAAAGGCCTTGCTAAAAGTTCTTGCTCTCGAGTTTTGTGTGTCGGTGGCTAACAGGTTCTCGTTTTAATCTGATTTGGGACAATTACCTGCTTTATGCTGTTTTATTTAAAAGTGCAACGCAAAAATTTTCTGGGTAATTAATTTAGCCCGTGTCGACCTTGCTTTTAAATATTTGCACTGTTTTATCTTTGTTTTAACTTGTTCAAAAGATAATCAAATATCATTTTAGTTAATTAATTGAAATTAAAAGTTTCATACCGTTTATTAAACTTGACAATATTTTTAAATTTTTTTCGTGATGTTCCAGCTTAATTTTTAAGTCGGTATAGCGTTGCATAAATTCAGTTCAAGAACTTATATCGGGTGTCGGGAAATTCCGTTCGTATATTTCAAGAGGAGATTCTACATTATGACAATATGAAAAAAGTGCATGTTCTTAAATAATGGAGCTATGACCGTCCAAAGATGACCTCCAAAGACTAGTTTCTATTTTATTTCTTTGCAGCCCCTTGACGTACTGGTGTGCGTTCGAGCACACGAACCAGTATTAATAAATGTTAATTTTTGATCTTGAGACTTATTTTACATTTTTTTACATGGCACGTTTTTAAAATTTTTTACAAAAATTATGATATATATATATAGAATCTCCCCTTAAAATATACGTACGGAAAAATAGCCTGTATACGCCATGAAAATATCGATAATTAAATAAATTGCAGCAGTTGTTTCTCATCTTACTAAGAGCGTTTAAAATTTGGTAATGATTCATTACTTTTCGGCGTATGATACGCACGTTTTTGTGGGGTATTACTGTTTTATAAAGTATGACACATTACTTATTAAAGTATGATGCACAGGTCTTGATATTTCAATACTTACTAAATTATGACACGTATGTTTTGATAATGAATTACTTACTAAAGTATGACACGCATGTTTTTGATGATTAAATACTTATTAAATTATGACACGCACGTTATGATGTTTCATTACTTGCTGAATTATGACAAGTCCATGGTTTTGGTATTTCATTACTGACTAAATTATGACACGCACGTTTTTGAAGATTACTTACTTACTAAAGTATGATACGCAAGTACAGATGTTTCATTATTTCCTGATATATGACACACAAGTTTCTAATGTTTGTTTACCTTATAAATAATGACCAGAACGTTTTTGATGATTAATTACTTACCAAAGTACGATAGTTTTTAAGGTAACATTACTTACTACGGTATAACACACAGTCCTTGATGTTTTATTAAAAACCAAAGGGTTTTACGCCCTTCTTAATGCTAGGTTACTTACCAAACTATAGAGTACTTAAGGATGATAGCTACTTAAATATAAAATACAATTTTAGTATTATTATCACTAACAGATTTTTTAATGTACGCGTTTTTGTAAACATTTTATTCAGGTATGAAAGCGCCGACCAACTGTGTTCTTTCAAAACTCGAAAACCAGGCCAAACAACACAAACAAAACAAACAAAAACACTCGACAATTCAACAATAGTCCTTTGCAGAAAAATAAGCCCGCAAAGGTACATTTTCTAAAAATATCGACCAGAGCGGGGTACAATAGCCTTGTCGATACTTCGATAGTCCGATAGATGTCCAACTCAATCGACTGCTCTAAACAACGTCATCCATTGCATTATTGTTTCTTCAGAGCCGATAAAGTAGGAATTGTTATTTGCTGCATTTTATTCCGTGGGGAAAATAACACTTTTGACACGTTCGCAGATAAATACATCTGCTTTCACACCCACTTATTGATACAGCAGGACCGGATTACATTGATAGTTTTTAATTAAAAGTGAGATATGACACATACTTTCAAGATAAGTGTAAATTAGATAAAGAGTTTCTTATATTCTTGTTTATTAGGAGCACTTACTGAGTGAAAAAACTTTTTGTATCCTTGTTTAAAATGTAAGGGTATTTAAATTCCTTAATACTCTAACTCAACTTTAAAATATCCGTATTCTAAGAATCATGCTACGAGCTTAACTCCGGGATTTTCTAGAACTCGTCAACAGGGGGCCAAGTACAAAGACTAACTTAGAAACATAGGACTGTACTCATCTCAGTTAGGCTTCCTTCGGCGCACCTACGTAGTATAAATAAAGCTGTGTTACTCTACTTATTTATTATTTATCTAAAGAATACTGGAAATACTTACCAGCGGAAACATTGTGATTTAAAAACAATAATTGACAGTGCAAGTTTAAAACTCTTCTATCATTTAATATTCAACTTTAACCTCGCTTTTCTTATTGTTGTCGGGAGAGAACTCCCTGAATTTAGTATAGTAGTAGTATAATGACCCACTAAGGAATTTATCCAAGTCCTCGAAGTAAAAATAAAGATGACTTATGAGGCTACTGTTATTTGTTGTAGTCTGTGGGGTACAAGAACTCTTGCAACAATACTTTAAAGTTGTAGATATCGTGTGAACTTTGGATGATACTATTGCTAAAAGTTGAGTTTAGGTCTTTTTGCCCAAAGTCTTTTATATCTATACTATAATACCTATGAGTAGTTCAATTTTCTAACAGTCCTGCTCTGTCGTTTACATTGAACCTTGGTGTCAAAGCAGTGCAGTTTAAAAACAGCAATCGTTCGCGGTGAGATGATAACGATCAACCTGTGTATAAATACTTCGTTTTATGACGGAACTAAAAAGATACGTGATCGGCAAAAGTATTGATATGTCTATCTAAGAGGAGAATGGGAAATGTTATTTTAATAATTTTATTAAATGCATAGAAAATACGTGTGGGATTTCTAGTGGTTCGTGTTTTATGTTATTGTATTTATTAGTCATTATGGGAAAGCTTGTCTAGGAAAATGCAAATCGTGCTTGGCGTCAAGATATTTTATAATAATTAAAAATAATTATGGGTTTACATTTTCTTCTTCGGCATTCCAATAAAGAAAAAATGCAGAGACAAGACTGTTGGTTTCTCTTCGAAACACGATTGAAGCATACGAACCTTGCTCTGGGCACTTATTTAGTGGTGATGTTAGTTTTGTTGTTTAGTAAGTAATTGGACATTCTTTTAAAGTCAATGTCAGACTCTTTTCCCTGATGTATTCAAGATCACTCATCTTGATTATCATTAATAGTTATGAAGTTTGAAGACCGTGAATAAGTTAGCTCAATCTTTGTTTTTCCTGCATTACCTTTCATAAGGATCGTCAGGATATCTTATACAATATAACTGCGAAGCACTGACCCGAAGAAGATTTAAAATCTTCGGAGGAATCCAATGTGGGTATAACCTCCTGCATGACAAACTTAGTAGGAATTCACTGGACCTTATAAAAGGAACAAATCTTTTCTTGCAAGATAGGGGATCACAATAAGCCACTAAGCTGCAGTGCAGGAAGCTTGGGCCGAACGCCCGAACCCCGCCTTAAACCACTCAACCAACTAACCAGGATATCTTTTTAGTTTATGGTATGTTTAAGACTTTACATCAGTTTTCTTGGCCATCATGATGCAGTTTAAAAACCTAGAATTAGTTTGATATAGTTTAACATTTTTTTTACCTGCATTACCTTTCATAACTGTCATAGTCAGTTCATTTAGAGTTTCTTTCGAGTATATTCGTAGATATGTGTAATAGGTGACGCCCTGAAACAGTAACAGTAACAGTGACTACCTCTCTCCACCACCCCTAGCTAGCTTTGCCTCCAACAACCTAGGTTAATTTAAAGATTGGAGACAATGATGTTTTTTGGTGCCACCTTAAATATATTAGGTTGAATTTTCTTTATGATAATAAAGACGATATAAGTCCATAATCCAACTTAGTTCATATATTTGGACCGAAATCCTTGTCGTATACATTACTTGCTGAATATGTCAGTTTGTAAATATTTAATTCAACCGTTAATCGGGGAAGTCACATACCAATATTCAAAGAAAACCCAGTAGATCCTTCGATTTATTCAACGTGCGGGTGGTAAAATGCCAAATAAACAAAAAACAAATCGTGCTTTATAGGATTGTGCATCAACAAATTTAACTCTATTGTTACAAACAACAACTATGCGGCTGTACGTCACGGACTTAACGGAGAATCCCGGGACAGATACAAAGATAAAGGTTGTTTTTTCTGGCCGATCTGTGACATTTGCTTAGTCGCAAATCTTGTGCAGTCAGCGTTCTCTACGTCACTTTTGAGTGATTTACGCGACTGAGAGGGCCCAAGTTGTCTCGTCTTGGCAACGGGCCTTATGCCTTTGTCTTGCGTAACATGTTTCGGTGGTGGATGGAATTTTACCAGGGTTGATTTAATGGTTATTTCTAGCGACTTTGTGTATTATTTCTTTTATATACATTTATATACTGGGTGATTTTAACTTACTCGCCATCTGCTTATAGAGTAATAGTTTTAAATGTCCTATATTGACTACTAACGGTTATTCCGTCTGCATATTGGCGATGCAATAAAATAGTGTAGTCCACATCGTATAGGAGGAAGTACATTCTTGAGTGTTTAAGTATAGAACAAGATAGATATTTATAGCTCGTGCAAAATGGTGTCTTGACCAAGATTGGCGAGGAAACAGAGAATATCCATGTGGCAGTAGGAAATAGTTAGTGCTTCCACATGGATATTGTTTCCTTTATAACCAAGTGATGGGCTATACTAGTTAGTAGTTTTTTCGCGACACAGCATTAAAAGTTAGAACTTTTTATGATAAATAAATAAGTAACATAAACTACTCACCGGAAACACAAGATAATGATAATAAAAGCTCCGAAAAGAACTATTTTTACGAATAAATAAATTATCAAAACACAAAAATGTAAAAATCAATCAAAATGACAACTAAAAAAAAACGATGACGTCGGAAGTCAATGGACAATCTTAAAAAAATAATGTAATGAAATAGTCAAATTAATCTGCAACTCTTCCTTTCAATTTTCTCTCTGTCTAGCACGTTTCATTGGCAACGACGTATTGCGACATAGAATAATACCTAGAAGACGTTGGGTTATGTGTTTATTCACCTTTATTATTATGATACATAAAAATGGGGAGTTGTAAATCACTTTGTGGCTTAATCATTGAACAATGACGCATGAGCAAAAAATCACTGTGAATACTGTACCTACCTCAAATAGATGCAGTCTGTTAGATCAAATGTGTTGTTTTTTAACTTGGATAAATAATTCTATGTACATACTAAATGTTCCTAAGGCGTGCACGAAATTGTGCCAAAATCAAAATCTCGAAAACTACTGGGCATAGAAACTGATAACTAAAGTGGCCATGATAAAATCCTGGAAATAATTTTTAAGTTCCGCGTTTTGCCTCAAGAGGGCGCAATTGACAAGTAAATTTTAAAATTTTAAATATCTCCGAAAATTCCACATTAAGGTATATCTTTGGTAACACCATTAAAAAGCTTGGACAATTATGCATCATTTTCGTCTTATGCTCATTGGCGTGCCGACTTTAATAAGAGGGGGGGGGGGGGGCTGTTGAAAGTGTAATCATTTAAATAGCTGTAACTTATAAACGACTTATGCGATTTTAGCAAACTAAAGACTGTTTGGAAGAGAAATGTATGCACTTTCTCCAAGCGTATTTAGTTGTCCATAATAGTTCTCCAAAAAAAAATGCTAGAGGGCGCAATTTGTAATAATAACACATTTTTTTATTTTACTCCAAAAAAATAAATCATACGGTATAATTGTACTACCATAATCGAAAAGTAAATAAAATTTGCTAGAAAAAATATTTAAACCGCAGCTCGATATCTCCGTTATCGCAAATAGAATAATTTTTAAAACTTTAAATGAAGAAGCGGTTATATATTTTTTAGAAAAAAGTGGGACGCCACTGATATTTTTTCATGTGGATATTATTTCGGATTAGCCTGGTCAATTCTGTATAAAAATGGTCTCTTGCGTTTTTCTCCTCAGGCACACCGTTCTTAATTAAAATAATTAAATTAAATTAGCTCTACTATTTATTATTATTATTAACATTGATAATGAAAAATTTTGTTTTATAAAAATTATTGGAAATGACCACCTTCACTTAATAGGCATGCTTCAGCTCGTCTAAATTATTCTATTGGCGATAACGCTGAAACGAACGGAGATATCGAGCTGCGGTTTAAATATTTTTTCTAGCAAATTTCATCTACTTTTCGATTATGGTATCATAATTATACCGTATGGTTTATTTTTTCGGAGTAGAATAAAAAAATGTGTGACTATTACAAATTGTGCCCTCTAGCATTTTTTTTTGAGAACTATTATGGGCAACTAAATACGATTGGTGAAAGTGCATACATTTCTCTTCCGAACAGTCTTTAGTTTGCTAAAATCGGTTAAGTCGTTTATAAGTTACAGCGATTTAAATGATTACACTTTCAACAGCTTCCCCCCTCTTATTAAAGTCGGTACGCCAATGAGCAAAAGACCAAAATGATGCATAATTGTCCAAGGTTTTTAATGGTGATACCAAAGATATACCTTAGTGTGGAATTTTCGGAGATATGTAGAATTTTAAAATTGACTCTTCAATTACGCCCTCTTGCGGCAAAACGCGGAACTTAAAAATTATTTCCAGGATTTTCTCATACCCACTTTAGTTATCATTTTTTTCCCGAGTTTCTATGCCCACTAGTTTCCAAAATACGGCCGGTGGCCATCCATAATGGGACACCCGGTATAAATATATTTTTTATCAAATTAAAGGTTTGTGCACAAATGTTCACTTTCTAATTCCAAAAATCTCTAGTTTTCCAGTCAATTCTAAACAATTAAGTACTACAAGATTTAAAACATGCGATGCAAATAATTTTTTACTGCAATCTTTTTAATCTTAATCTATTAAATATATCACTTTTTGAAAATATAAGAAATAGTAAAATCCAAATAAATAAATTTAAATTAATTATTTATCATACTCGGAAGTCTATCCGATTTTCCTTTGTACATTCTGTTAAACCAAAATCCAGGTAAATACAAAAATCACACCCAAAAGATGACAAAGCCAAATTTATTGCGGTTCTTTTTCAAAAGGAACACAATAGATTATTGACAGTTTGCCTAATTTTGATTTTACGCATTTTGAATGAGAATGTGCCAATATTTTTTCACTGCAAACCTACCTGAGACGAGCTGTGAACTATGAAATGGTTATTTGTTCTGCGTATATCTATAAAGTAGAAAGTGAAAGTGTGAAATGAGGTTTTCGTTTGCGAGTTACAAATTAAATTTTGTAAAACATTTTTTTTAAATACACTTTACAAATTCAAATTTTTGATCATTGGATGCGTAAAGATTTATCGTTGTTTGTTATTCAATTAATTTTGAATTTGGTGCTTTCATTGGGACAAAGTAAATCGTATGCTCCAATTTAAAAAAAAATGTAGTGACAGTGTAGGGCAAAAAATGTACTGAAAAAGCTAATCTTTTTGGAGAAATGTATACGACATTAATCCAAAAGTTTCGCGAATTCTTCAATGAGTCCAAATACGATCGCCCAAAACCGTAATTTTCTTGCTGTAAATTTCTTTTAAAATTTTGAAATAAATAGTTCCTTGAGAGTCATTATATCTTAAGCCAAGAATATTTGCTCTTGAACCAAGAGCGGCTGTTATTGGCCCAAGAATTTTGTTCGTTGTTAAAATCGGTTTTCCCAAATAATGAGACAGTAAGTATTAAGGGATGCAAACAAAATTAACTCCATGGGGCAGGGTTAGATAATAACGATCGTTTCGTCCTCATTTGGGCTCATGGGACTGTCATAAACTCCCTTGACCTCGTTAATTCAATACTGACGTCGGCCTGAGCCAAGATCTTTTTTTTTAAGTGCTGGTTTGTTTTACATGCGTTGATGAACTCTTGACCGATCAAATTGCACGTAAATTTTGTGGCAATCACTTATATCTTCTACAATAAATCATTGGAATACGGGTTAATCCAAGCAAAATAAGTGCTTAAAAATTTTATTACCACTATTTCATTTATTTCATTACCTAAAACAACATATTTTAATTTATTAAGCATATTACAATAAATTTAAAATGAACACGCCCGCTAAACATCTCGAAGATCAACTTTAAATGGGTCAAAGAAATTTATGACAAAATGTATTGCTGCATCTCAAAATAATTATTCTTATTTTATAGCGTCTATAAACTTTTATACGCCGAGTGAAACTGCACGATGTGACAATATTTATTGTCGCTTTTTTATAGCTTCAGCTACTGGCTTTAAGATTGTGGTATGAACTTTTTATTTTGTATACCTAATTAGCTGTTTTATTCATGAATATTTATTTATATTGACAATTTGTTGGAGTATTTAAAATTGTAATAAAACTTTTGGAAATCTTTTTATAATATCTCAGGATACTTCGTTTTATTGTGCAATTTAGGTAGATTAATTAGTATTTTATTCATGTGACTATCAAACTGTTTTTCGCCAATCAATCAAAAAGATTATTACTATTTACTTCTTCTTCTTAAAGTGCATATCCTCTGTGGATGTTGGCAATCACGTTGGTCCAAATCACTCGGTTCACCGCCGCTCTGAATAGTGCTGTTGACGTCATTCCGGTCCATGTTCGCAAATTTCGCAGCCATGATATTCGTCTGCGTCCTGCTGACCTTCGACCCTCTATTTTTCCCTGTAGGATAAGTTGAAGAAGGCGGTATTTTTCGCCTCGCATGATATGCCCAAAGTATTCCAGTTTTCTGCGTTTGATATTTGGTAGGAATTCTAGTTGTCCACCGATGCGTTGCAATACTGTGACGTTTGATACGTGGTGTATCCATGGGATTCTTAGTATGCGGCGATAGCACCACATCTCAAACGCATCTATGCGTTTAGATGAGGCATCAGTAAGGGTCCACGCTTCTGCCCCGTATAGGAGGGTTGAGAGTACATAGCATTTTAAAATTCTTAATCTGGTATGGATGTTGAGAGATAGGCTGCATAGTATGTTACGCATCTTGTTGAATGTACCTCTTGCTTTTTCGATTCGGCATCTTATTTCTCGAGAGTGATCCCAATCCTTATTCAAGGTACAGCCCAGGTATGTAACTGTCTCGGCTACTGTGAGAGCTACATTGTTGGCGGTAAACTGTAAATTTCCAATGGTGTTTTTACTGACAGTTAGTATATGTGTCTTGTTACAGTTTATGTTCATACCATATCTGTTGCATGCGGTCTCTACACGGTCTATAAGTCTCTGAAGTCCTTCAGCCGTGTCTGCTATAAGGACGGTATTATCAGCATATCTTATGTTGTTTATTATTTCCCCGTTTATTACAACTCCATCCTCCATGTTCTCCAATGCCTCTTTAAATAGATGTTCCGAGTATATGTTGAATAGAAGAGGCGACAGTATACAACCTTGGCGCACTCCTCTTCTTATGTTAAACTCTTCCGATGTTTCGTTTTCGATCTGTACAATGGCTTTTTGTTGTAGGTATAGCTTTGATATTATATCTGTGTCTCTGTCGTCGATTCCTGATTCACGTAGGATTGAGATGAGTTTACCATGTTGGACTTTATCAAAGGCCTTTTCGAAATCTATGAAGCATGCAAAGATGTCTGCGTTGACGTCTCGTGCTCGTTGGATCAGGACCTGTATGGAGAACAAAGCCTCTCGAGTGCCGAGTCCTGTATATAGTTAAAAAGTACAATTTCTCCAGCTTCTAAAACCAAAATTATGTTTGATGGAGTTCCTTCTTTTAGTCAGATCTATTCTTACTAGCATTTGCTACATCAGGGTTTATCCACATTGGCGTAACTATGGGAATCTAGAGGTCCCCCTCCAGCCTCAATTCTTTACGTAAAGATTGTTTTGTATTGCAACCACAAATATTTACAATAAAATAATATCGAAATCTTTTGAATTCCACATTTTTTAAGTGTATTTTTACTTATTTTTAAAATTATAATAATAATAAGCTCCCAAAATTTCCATGTATGTATTGCCGCTGGGCATAAATTATAAAAAAACGTCTCTCTTCTGAGCTATTGCTCAGCGTAAAGAAAATACATCCGCCGCTATAAGTATGAGACACGCCGACAGAGTCTACTGTTTTTGTGAGTGGTTGGTATGTTCCTTCAATATTCAATCACAAAATTAAAGCACCAGGAGCCAGTTACGAAATTCAACAAGAAATTTAATCCCAAAATGGGTTAGGAAGGGGTAGGTTTAATAATTAAATTTACGAAATTAGATAGTATTTGGGTGAAATTTTAACGAACTTTGGGCGTAGCCCCGAATATTTCTCGCCTGCGGCGCTTTCCTACCTAACCCTCAGCTGCCGCCCCCAATAAATATCCTAGGAACGTCAATGTATCAGTTAAGATTAGGTACTTACTATGTCGCTATGAAAACAATATTTATGTCATTCTCCATAACTCTGTACCCGATTTCCTTTCAAAAAACGTTCAACCCTTAGAAGTGTTGTTGTTTTAACCCTTTAATGATCGAAATTATCATTAGAAACAATTGAACCCTCCCCTACAACTCCTTACTCTTCAGTCCATTCCTCACACTTTGACCAAAATATCATTATTTTAGTGTTTAATTTATTATTAACATATTTTTTTTGGTTTCTAGGTAAGTACAACTTAGCGACTAAAGAAAATGATGATGCATTGTTCTAAAAAGTAAGTCCATTTTTATTTTAGAAATATTGTCATCGCTCTAAAAGGTAAGTTTATTTTCACTTTAGAAATATTTTCATCGTTCTAAAAAGTAAGTCCATTTTCAATTTAGAAATATTTTAATCGCTCTAATAGGTAAGTTCATTTTCACTTTAGAAATATTTTCGTCGCTCTAAAAAGTAAGTCCGTTTTCAATTTAGAAATATTTTAATCGCTCTAAAAAGTAAGTCCGTTTTCACATTAGACATATTTTTATCGCCCTAAAAACAGCCCATTTTCGCTTTACTAATATTGTCATCGTTCTAAAAAGTAAGTCCATTTTCACTTTAGAAATATTTTCATCGCTCTTAAAAGTAAGTCCATTTTTACCTTAGAAATATTTTCATCGCTCTAAAAAGTAAGTCCATTTTCAATTTAAAAATATTTTAATCGCTCTAATAGGTAAGTTCATTTTCTCTTTAGAAATATTTTCATCGCTCTTAAAAGTAAGTCCAGTTTTACTTAAGAAATATTTTCATCGCTCTAAAAAGTAAGTCCATTTTCAATTTAGAAAGATTTTAATCGCTCTTATAGGTAAGTTCATGTTCACTCTAGAAATATTTTCATTGTTCTAAAAACTAAGGCCATTTTCACTTTAAAAATATTTTCATCGCTATAAAAAGAAAGTTCATTTTCACTTTAGAAATATTTTAATCGCTCTAAAAAGTAAGTCCATTTTTACTTTAAAGATATTTTCATCGTTCTAAAAAGTAAGTCCATTTTCATATTAGACATATTTTTGTCGCCCTAAAAACTAAGCCCATTTTCACTTCAGTTATTTTTACCGTTCTAAAGAGTAAGTTCATTTTCACTTTAGATATTGTTTAATGGCCCTAAAAGGTAAGTCCATTTTCGCTTTACTAATATTATCATCGTTCTAAGAAGTAACTCCATTTTCACTTAAAAAATATTTTTAAATAATTAAAAGTCAAAGAAGTAAAGAGTTCCAAACCGAAGACGTTTTTTTTCGAAATGTTCAATGAGTCTTCTCAACACAAATTTTTTTTCAAACAAAACACACTAATGTTGATTGAATTTGTTTAAACCTTTACCACACCTTTACTTTCTCACTGTATTCCAAAATTAAATAAAACTCACCACTCTTTCAGATTAACAAATATTAAAAAAAAAATTATTTACAAAATTTGTAAAAGAAACAATTACCAACATTTTCATCATTATGGCTTTTGTTAACGCGTTGGTATTGCAAATAATAATTTAAAGCCTTAAATAAAACAAGGTTTCCGTTTTTAACTGTTCTTTAATCAGCCTTAAATCAGCATAGGTCGTTTACAGAGCATTGGTTCCTTAAGTGTGGTGGGGGGAAGACCCACGCCAACTTTTGGCGGCAAATAAACTACACTTCAATCATGTCATATTTGATTTAAAGAAATGTTAGTATTTAGAAATAAATACTTTTTTATTTAGGACAATAATTTGTCCTTTGTACCTATCGGACAACTAAACAGTTTTCTCTCCTAATGATCCCTAATAAGTCCCAATAATATTTCACACACAATTAATAGGAAAGGTACACTCAAAAATTGCATCCTATATCTCGCGAAATGACGCAACACTCTGAATAAGTGCTACATTTAAGTGGTTTAAATTTCGAACCCCCTTACCCAAATTTCTTGTGTCCGTCCCTGTTCATTCAACCGTCCCTGCGGCCTCCCTTTGTTCTATTTGTGTCATAGTTCTTTGCGAAAAATGAATTATTAGCGAAAGTAAACGGCAATAAATCTCGATAGCCGTCACTCAGGCCCTGATGTGGCGTGAAGCCGGCTGTTCCCTAACTCAAAACCTTACGAGTTATTTACGGGACTTTATTATATATATAGCAATTATAGCATGCTGGTATATACAGAGTGTTTCTTGGAAATACCGCTTGCATCTATTCGTAAATGCCAGAAGGTAGTTTATTTCGGAATTGCGTCGTGTTAGGTATACGTAAAGTAACCGCCACAAATATTATTGTTTACAATTTTATCTTCTGTAAAAAACTCGATCAAAAAATATAACAAAGGAAGTTGATGTTTAAGTAAATAGAATTAGTCAACTCGGACTACAAGAAAGCCGATCTAATTTACTCTCTTCCAGTGGCGTATTTAGGGAAGGGGGGGGGGGGGGCTGCCGGGCTGCAGGCCCCCTTCCCTTTATGAGCCTAAAAGAGGTCTAAAAGTGTAATTGCAACCTAATTTTTTGTCTTACGCTTGGACACTTAATTTAAATCTTTAAATAATGTATTCTTGGCTTAGACTACAAAGGTTTTGTAGGACACGTTTAATTTTTTTAACTTTTCCTTCTAAAAGTCCTGTTTTATATTATAGAGATTAAGGTTTCAGACGCATATCGTTGTAGTTATTGATTTATGATGTAATTTTATAGGAAAACTAGTAAAAAGAATAATATTCTATAGTATTTTTTTATTATATACTTGCCTGTTCCGTTTTCCCTTTTTTAGAGTTATTTTAAATCAACAACAATATAACCCAATGCAATAAAATATTTTTACAACAAAAACAATTAGGTATTTATTTTTAAAGAAAAAAATTAAAGTAAAAATTTCGATTGAAACATTTTTTATGGAAGAAGTGTGAGAATTTATATTAAAAAAAATAGTGCGGGAAGAAACGAGAATGCTTTATGAATTATACAAAACGACACTTTAGAAGGAGTATTTCAAAACTTAAGCATTTGCACCAAAAACCGCTCTTAGATCTACGCTCCTAAAATACATGATTTCTGAAAAAATCATCAATTTTGGCGTGGAGAACGATATTTACTTTATTTTTAATCATGGAAAATCGAGCCCGAAAAACGCTGGTTAGAGTCATACATACGTCTTATGTTAAAATTTTGGATTGATACCAATACCTATTTATATTTTTTACAAATATAAAATATTTGCCAGCTAGGAATATAAAAAAAAAAGTAAAAAAAAACATTTACAAAAACAAATTTAATCTAACCATGCAGAGGGGGAGAGATAATAATTTAATTTTAGAAATTTGATAGTAGTTAACTAGTTGAATTTTAAACAAACTTTGGGCGCAGGCCCGAAAATTTTTCGCCTGTGGCGCTTTTCCGCCTTCTTCACTAGGTACAATATCATGAAAAACATGTAGTCCCGACTGTCCCTCTCTCCAGAAAAAAAAATGTCCTACTTACGCCACTGTTTTTATATAATATCAGCCCGATATCACATTTTTCGATGCACGATATTTTATATTAATTAGCACCAATTTATTGTTAGTAAGTATGAGACATCTCTAACCATTAAACAACTCAGAACTGACTCATTTTGTTCTAAAGTGGATACGAAATGCATATAATAAAAAGTAAGCAGTCTAACCTTTAAATAATGTTACATCTCCAACCTTTTAAATCCCCCTTCACTCCTCGGACCTCCTCAGGTGACAATGACGAGTAACTGGAATCTCCAGAGACAGTGATGGCCGCGGTGTAAGCAAATGGAGAGATATTTCTTGTGAATGCCCACTCGGCCTTAATGTCCCTTCGTATCCATCACTGAGACTGAGCGATGTCTTTTAGAGGCATCAGAGAAAAACGTTGTGTTGCAATAGCGCGGAATTGTTAATTTTATTTTTAAATTTAAATAATTACAAATTGAAACATAATATTTACTTTAGTTTTGAAATTGTTAAAGACTCATCCATGCTTTTTTACCAGAATCGAAATTATCGTATTCAGCACTAATAATGACTAACATCCTGAACTAAAACCTCAATAATAAAAATCTTCCTAAGATATCACAACCTTTTTTTAAAAATAGTTTAAAATACGGCGCGAAAGCTAAAAGTTTAATAACATAAGATGAGAAAAGATGTACGTCATGCGACCAATTATATTATTATCTCGTGTTTCGATAACTTAAATAGACAAAGATAGTTTAGAAACAGGAAACCAGACTGGAGACCTCAGTCAAGTAGGACTGCGTCGTTTACAGTACGATAGACTGCTGCCATTACATAGAATTGTTGTAACGTCGGTAAGGGGCGTATTTTTAAAAAAAAAATTTTCTCAGTAAATAATTTAAAAACCTGAAACCACAGAAAATTTTATTTTTTTCTTGCTTCACACGATAGGGTCAAAATCAATATTTAATGAAAAAGCCCGCCCCCCCCCCCCCCCCCCCCCCCAATTATTTTGAGGCTGTATTCGCGCCTGGTGTATTAAAGTGTTTTTATAAATATATTGCTTTGAATACTTCTATAAGAGGTACATATTATTTCTCTCTTCCTACTTATTTAAACAAAAATATGCATAAAAGGATGCATTTAATCATGTCATACCTAAATAATATTTCCTGCTGGTTAATCACCGTCATAATCATTCTCTTTACATCTTAATTCAGATCTTGATGTATTATGAACAGTTATTTTAACTTACAGTTATATTATGTTCTCACGTTTGTATTTTATCGTACTTATTAAATATTATAATAATGATTAACATTTACTAGATACACATAATGGTTATTTGTAAAAGTCGGTTCAATTTACTTTACACCAATATTTTTTAAATTTTAAGGGCCCTGGATTTTTAATTTTTTAAATATTTTCTTTTTTTCTTTTCACAAAAGAAATATTTCCTTCACTATTAATTAAGATTTTGAATGGTTATATTTAGCGGCTCTAAATCGGGAAAGAATTTTGAATTTTTTTAGAGAAATAATGAATAATAGTATAAACTGCTGGACAATTGTGTTCGAGCAAGAAAAATTTCACCTAAATTTAACAGTTAATATTTTCTGAACCAGATATGATATCGACCTACAGTTTTGAATGGTTGATGATTCATCCCTTGGGAAACAATTGTCAATGTTGGATTTTCTTTAACTATCAGAAAATTTTATATACAGGGTGTTAAAGAAGACGATGATATTTGCTCCTATTTTAATGGCGTGTAACTTTCACAATAATATTTTTAAATTTTATCACTCTACGTCAATTGAATCACTGGTTCATAGCAAAGAAAGTTATTTGTCAAATTTTTGATATCTGCTATATTTTAAGAAATACCGGTTTTTTTGAAAAACCTTGCTTTATTTCAACTTATTGGTAGCTAGATCTCATTGTGCGTGGTATCGTGCAAACTTTGAGTGATTCTTATACCTATGGTTTATAAGTATAGTGTTAGTAAGTTAGAAATTAATAAATACATTTTTTCCAAAAATTAAATTAAAAAATGTATCTGTTTTAAAATTTTGTAAACACACTGTATAATATACCTGTAATGCGAAATGAAAAACTAAAAAATATGTAATAATTGACCTAATCTAGGGGCGAGTACTTTCCAATATAAAACAATCGGGAAAAATTGTGAGATACTCATAAACCATAGACATATAGGTGTTTATAAATACGCCACTGTACATCATAATATTTAGGTACAACTATTGTTACTGAACATAATCAAGCATTTCATAAGGTATAAGAATCACTCGCAAAGTTTGCACGATACCACGCACAGTGAGGTCTAGCTACCAATAAGTTGAAATAAAGCAAGGTTTTCCAAAAAAATCGGTATTTCTTAAAATATAGCAGATATCAAAAATTTGACAAATAACTTTCTTTGCTATGAACCAGTGATTCAATTGACGTAGAGTGATAAAATTTAAAAATGTTATTGTGAAAGTTACACGCCATTAAAATTGGAGCAAAAATCATCGTCTTCTTTAACACCCTGTATATAAAATTTTCTAACAGTTAAAGAAAATCCAACATTGACAATTGTTTCTCAAGGGATGAATCTATCAACCATTCACAACCGTAAGTCGATATCATATCTGGTTCAGAAAATATTAACTGTTAAATTTAGGCGAAATTTTTCTTGTTCGAAAGCAATTGTCCAGCAGTTTAGATAAGATTTTTATTGATTAACTACACTATAAACTATAACTTGGCAAGATTAAGTTATTTGTCGTTGGTCACAAATGGACCCACGTAAAGTACCGTAAAGTTACAGAAACATCTTGATCTTGTTTTCCTATAAATAAATTCACTGATAAATTAAGTTTTTACACAATATAAGTATTCACTGTTTTTTAAAATCGACTTTCCATTTCAAAATTACTTTTTACTTCCCAGTTTTATTGTATAGAAGGGACCATCGAAAATTCATTTATACAGGTTGCCGACATCAAAAGGGTTAGCCGTCATCTACCTGGCCACCTGGCCCAACAAGTTAAAAAAAATGGTTTATTCTACACGAAATTCGTCTTTATTAATCGAAAAGTCATAGAAAACGTTAATATGTAATAACTATTTTTTTCTGCGCTGTAATGGGAACAGTAAGTACCTAACACAAAGCTGTAAGTATGACTTTTTTATATTTACCATTCTCAAAAACAAGGGGGAGAGTGGGTTTCATAGCAACGTAATTGGTAATTTCGAATTTTTTTTTTAACTGACACGAACGGCACTGCGCTGTAATGGCTAGGCTACACTAAGTACCTAACATAAAGTGAAGCCACACAAATAATTGTAGTTGGTGGTCCAAGAGACAGCCTACCCAATAAACTGGAAATGGAACGGATTGATTGAATTTTGATGAAAATATGGGCTTTTGAAACACAAGTAAATTTTTAACTATTTATTATTAATAATGGACCCAGTGTATTTAGAAAATTTACAGTTTCTGTATTTTATATACACGGTAAATAGGAAACTTCGTTTCTTCTTCCAATAATCTTAATCTTATTTAACGAGTTTGGTTTTGTTTGTACATAAATTTCGATTTTAAATACAAACGGATGGAAATGAAAAAAACATTTTTTTAGTCGTTTGACTGTGAACTGAATATATTTCATACAGTAAAATTTACAATATTATTTGTTTAATTTACATATTGCATTAAAGTAAATTTATTTTGTATTTAATTTACAAAATATAAAATTAATTCTACATTTATACTTTTAAAATTTTTATTTAACAAATTACAACTTTTTGAAATTATGTGTTTTGTAAACTTACAAAATTATTTTCTTCTGTGTAAGATCTAAAATATTTCCGTGGAGCTTTGTAATTTTTTTTTGAGTATTATGATTGTCTTATACCTACATAAATTTATTGCAGTTTATCACGAATAGAAAAAAGTATTTTAGTTTCTGATTTGATGTTACTATATATAGCCTATGTAGCTGCAAAACTGTCAATAGCGTCAATACACCATATGAACATTAAAATACATAAATCAAGAACAGAACCCCCTCCTCATACCACGTCACAGTGGCACAATTCATTTGTTTGATTGACGTGCAGTTGTGGACCATAAATTTTAAATAAATAATAGTGTCGAACAAAGCATAGATTTGCTCTTTTATGGGGTTCGCTTGTCAATGGAGGTAATGGTGAAAAATTATAGTCATATTTCTGTATTTGTGCGGGTTTAACGCTTAACGGAAATTTTTAACGTAATTTGATACTGTATTTGCTTAAGGTTTTATTGAGCTATGCATGTGTTCAGTTTAATGATGTTGGGAATTTTGTATTTCTAAATCCGTTAGCAATATGATTTTATTCATAATTAAATAGTATCTGCAACAATTTACATTAACAGTGACGATTTTCCTGTTGTTGTTGTCGTGATCGTCTTCGTCGTCTTAAACTTTTGACCGTGGAGTAGTGGCGGGTCGGTATCTGTGTAACAGCTACTTTGAAATGGTAATTTTTAATACCGTCGTGTTGCGCTCCACCTCATACAAACAATCAGTTACTCTGGAACTATTAAGATTTCGCCCTTCGCCGCTACACGCTGCGATGCGAACCGAGAGAAAGCGACAATGGCCGGCCTCTTCAGTCATTCGTTGTGGAGTGCGCAACGTCAAACGGTATCTGGAGAACAGTAACCATCTCGTGGTTGACGGTATTTTGTCGTTGACAGTATTTTGCCAGGCCGGGGATGAGAGGTTGCCCAGAGAACTGTTGCGGCCGCCGTTTTCGGGTATGTAAATGTCGTGGAACCGTTTGATTTTTGACGCTTCGGCTCGTAGTTACGGTGACGATATTTTACTGGCGTGGTAGCCACGTTGGTATAGCATTTTTTAATGGACGCGGTCTTGAGGAGGCCTTTGGCGTGTATTTATTATGAAAGAAATTACTCAAGAAGTTGAAAAGCGTTGTTGTCAATTTGACTAAAATATTGTCGCGTATCAAAAGGGTAGGCGACTGGAACCTATAGCTTAGATGATTTGAAATTACGATTTAATTTGTTGTGCGCTATTTATTTACGGAAACACCAAAGATTTTTAATAGTTTTATTAAATCTAAGGAAAGCAAAACAATTTACAATTACATTACGGTGAATAACATACAAGTCTTACTAAATAAAAATAAAGTTATCAAATCAGTAAATTTAGAGAGTTTTCTCTAAAGTGTTGTTTCCTTAAAACTCACATACGACGCTATTTTAAGTAAGTTCAAGAGAAACAATTTCCGCTTTACAGTCCCCAACAAACATTTTAAGTTAAATTTACCTATTATCGACCTCTACACAGGTCAAAAATTTTGCATAACCAATTATATATAGGGATAATTTACCTACATTTGTTTTCCTTTTGCCCAATGTGGGGAACGAAACTAAAGTAATTTGGAAGTCCAAAATAGGTTCATAGGGATTTCTGTCTAATAAGACACAACGAACTGAAATAAATATAGACCTATTTTACCTCTAAATGTGGAAAATAAGACCAACCTTGTGACCTAAATATAACCTAAATAGGTTTTAAAAACACAACAGAGAAAACATAATATCATAATTCTGGCGTTAGAAAGAAAAGACAACAACTCGATGCACTGATGCCAACACTTCCAACAGGACAAACAAATTATAAAATGAAGTTTGATCCAAGTAGATATTTTGAATGGCCGCTTATTAACTCCAACAATCAAGCAATATTTAATTAGTGTAATTATCTTTCTGGACCAAAAATTTGATGCCAAAGAAATTTTTTTGTTAATTAGGGTGATAATACTTCGCAAAACTAAAAGCCCCCTTGAAATATGGGATTATTCTATGTATTATTGGGATAATTTTAAATATTTTAATTTAACCTAAAAACAGAGTGTCTTCATATAAACATTATATTTGTACCTATAGTTTTAAAAAAATCTTCTGTTGACAAAAAGCATCGTAGTCTAATGGATTTTCAACTGACCTTACGTAATTCTTAAAATTTTAAAGATTATTGTCGATAAACAGGAAAATTAATTATCAAATATGGCCGTTTTTATATTTGTAACCTTAAAGTTATTTTTCCCTTTATTATTAACTTTAAGCACATGTTTTCCTGGTCCGAGGTTAAATTGGCAATCATTTACCGAATTTAAAGTTAAATCGTTCCTAAATAAGACATTTCTAGTTATAAGTCAAAGTTAAATTCAGGGAATATTTTAGGATCCGCGCTGACCAATACTGGAAACAATAAATTCGTTTAAATATTCGAGTAGTGTAATAGCATCCGGAGTAGTCTGGACCATTGCAGCATTTGTCTAATATGAACCTAAATCGTTGTTACTGTCCCAATCTGATTTTTTAGAAAATTTTTGTGTCCAAGATAAAAATAAGAAATAAGTTTAAGCCCAAAACTACACAAGGTAAGTTTTATGGTGTTTTTTATTTTGCATATTTAACTCTAGTGTTACGGTAATAATTTTGTATACTTATATCTTTTTAGATGTCAGCCACTAGAGATCATTTTAAAGTTGTCGCAGTTATACGGAAAAAACGGGTGGAATATTGCTTTGTTCCCCACAAGTGGGAAACAAAAAATATTCTCCTTTGGCCACAGTCAAATCTACGAGTTTTAAGGGCAGATGCGTCGTCTTCGCCTGAAAGTGACTGGAAGGAATTTAACTGTAAGGTGAAAAAAAATAATATATTTGGAATTGCCGAGGCTGAGTTATGGGAACAGCAGTTTGTAGACGATGGAACAGATGCTGTTGGGTCTAAAGAAATAAATTCGTCTTGGTCGTCTTCTACTTTCGACCCTATTTCACACTGATCACACTCTATAGGGTTAGCCCTGTTTATGGAACTTGTTGACGTAATTGGAGGCTGAACATCATTGCTGCAACTCGTATTAATAGGATTCTCCTCGACATTTCTATTAATGCTCCTGTAATATTGTGTAGTATGTCTGTATGCTCTAATTTTCTTATTAGAATTTTGGTTTGACATTGCAAGTTAACTCTACGCACTTTTTGGTTAAAAACTAGAAATAAAATACAGACACAACCGAGAACATAAACAAATGTCGTTAAAGGTATATTAAGAGACCATGTAACTTGAAGGTAATTTGTAATATGTAATCTGCGACCTCAATCAAGACAACTTTTCTAACAGGTCAATTGTACAAGCAATTTTATCCTTTCAGGTTAATCAGAAGATTGACAAATAGCTCAATTTTTAACCACAAAAGGTTTATAACTTTGGGAACAATTATAAGGCAAAGTTAACCAAAATATTACTTGTTTCTAGAACTCCATGGTCAGCAAACTATTAGGACATTTTTTAGGTAGTAATTAAGTCATGTTTTACCTAGCGTAATAGTCAAAAAATTCCGTAACTATGAAGACATTTTTTAAGTTACAAAGAAGTAAGTTATGACTTCATAATATGACTTATTAGGATTAATTATTTTTAATGTTTTAAAGAGGAAATTTATTTGTAATTTTTAACTAGGTAAATTAACCTAAAAGTAAATTTCCCTATAAGACATTATTTAAGTCGTAAATATATGAATTATAACCTATGTTTTGGAGTTCGAACCTTTTGTGACTTTTAAGAAAACATTTAAGGCAAAAATAAGCAAATATTTGCCAATTTAGGATTATTTTCCTTCCGTTCTGGTCTACGGTACTTAATATGTTTGTTGGGTCAACTCATGCCAAAAGAGAAATTAACAATTTAACACTTAAATAAACATTACAAAGATCACTTACTCACTGGCTGGAAACTGCTCTGGTTCTGAGATTGTGTTTTTACATCATTTAAAGAGACTTGAGTTACCAAACGGGCAGAGGTTATCCTTACACTTGAATAAGGCAAACAACTCCACTGAGTAAGTGTCTCTTTGAGTTTTTATAATGTTTTGTAACCCCTACCACAATAGAGAAGGGGTTACTTTTTGCTGTATCAGGAGTTATTAACATTAGGAAAAAAGCTTCTAAAATGTACTATTCAAAATGGAACCCTTTTTTGAACCAATTACAAGCAGTTATTTTTATAAACATTTGTCTACCGACTCCTCCTACAAAACTAAAAACGTTCTTGTCCTTGTTCTATGCACTGTCTCTCCACTACACCTATTTTTATCAAACTTATCACCCATTAAGAGTCTTACCTTCACAACGAAGTATTAGATGAGTAATCCATCCTAAAGGATACCAATCCATATCCGAAAATATTTTAATATTACAAAAAACCTAAAATAGTTATGTGCATGGGAATAGGTACTTACTAAAATAGCGGACTTTTTTTTTATCGAAAAAACAGTTTCAGAAACCATCGAGACAACTCTTTAAATAAAAAAAGATTTACACTTCAAGTTTCGACCAATCAGAGGAATTTTCTCGGTATTTTTTCAAATATAGAAGAAATCGCAGCGAAAAGTACTTACTTAAACAATCATATAATTTAATTGACAGGCGATTCGATTTCTTCATTTATTTGTTTAAGATTTTAAGGTCACAGATAGGAATGATAGAATATGTTTTATTTTTACAAATGATTTACTTTTTTTTGCAAACATTGCACTCTAGTTTGTTCCCAAGTAACGGTTATTTAATCGCGGTATTTTCCCGTCGCGGGATGAAATGGAACGTTTCATGTCGGTAACAGTATTTCCCACCTCTACCGTAGAGTCTTGTAAGAATAACCATAGAGTATTTGACTACAGTGTAGCGCGCCAAAACTGTAGGTTTGTAGTGTTGTCAGGCATTCATAACTTCAACAGTACCCTGACAAAAGTTTTTACCGTATAAGATCGTACTCAAGTTTAAAAAAATACAAGCAAATTGTGCTTGGATCATCAAGTGACATATCACATGATACTACCCATGACTGAAGTAAGTAAAAAAATAATAAAGTTGATTTTTCGTCCCCAATTAGCTAAACGCCTGGTGCAGCAAGTTCTCCTCAAAACGAAGCCATAAATCATGAAATGCGGCGTTGCCACGTCACACCATTCTACCCATAAATTAGCCGTCATATCGGGGCCGGTAAAAATTCAATAAGGAAGGGCATCTGCAACATTTCACATCAACAAATTAACAGTGACGTTTTTACAGTCGTCGTCGATTTTTCGCCGTGTCTCTGGCATATTTATGTGTCGACAGTTGCTGCGAAATAAACTGCATGATGAATGCCTCTGCCCTTTCGAGCAAAAGACGCTTTATAACGATTATAAATCATTTACTTAAGCCCGACTTAAAATGTCGCAAAAACATGTCTTTAATTCACGTTTGGTCCTTATTTAGGTTTGTTTTTTCGGTTGCCCATGAAGGTATGTATGAAACTACTGAATTATACCAAAATGTTAGGACGTCCTAATGTAAATTATTGAATTTAAAATACTACACAGGGTCTTATGAAAATTACTTATTATAATAAAATAGGTGACTTCCTTTGTAAGCTAGAGAAAAACTTTTTTTTCAAATCGACCCTCAGAAACAGGACTGTATGAATCATACGTTAATGAAAAACAATATCGATTTAAGTCAGCGTTAACTATAGCTATTAACAACAATAATTATTATGGCAAATTAAAAATACATTTCCTACCTACACTGAAGAATGTATTAATCATTAATGCATAAGGGTAATAATTAATACATGGCTGATTTAAATATGGCGAAATCATCGTTGATTTAAATTAAATACACTTTTCCAATTAGTAACTAGAAAATATTAAAATAAATTTAATTTCTTTTATTTTAATGGTACTTTTAACGTTTAATTCAGTCACCTGCGTAGCGGGGATGAAGGACATATTTCTCTTTTGGCTGCCGTCGCGTCGTCGCCTTGGGTCCTATAGTATTTCTCTATGCGTTGTTGCTTTGTTTATTTTGTAAGAATTAGCGAGTTCTATAAGTGCGTTTTGTTATGGAAGATTGACTTGTGGGCCTCAATTCTTCAAGCGGTGGAATTTATTCCCTTGGGGAAATATTTCGGTCCACGGAGTTATTGGAAACTTTCCCTACGAAATGTGTTCAAGAATAAGAGATCGCTTTTTTCATGAGATAAATTGTATATACCCAAGAGAAAACCTACTCCCATGAACCAAAAATTGAGGCCCTGTTGGGGATTTCTAGAACCAAAGCATTTCTTGATTTATAACAAATACATGTGAGTTTCTCTTAAAAAAATATTTACCAAGGAGTAGTTATATTTTATTTATACAAGATATTGTTGGATTTTTAAATAATATGGGTTCTCCTCTAAATGCTTTTCTGTCTATTAGCAGGTCTGCATTTTTCTCCGATGGTCTATCATTCTCTTGAAATTCCCTGACCAGCTCTTTCTGTATATTCATTTCTGTAGTCACATTTTTGGGGTTTGGGTCTCCTTGCAGCAGATTTATCTCGATGAATATATGAATTTCACTTTTACTGCGAAATCACTTTTGGCAGAAGATTTATGAAATGTTTTGTCGCAGTTAATAAACACTGCGTAACTGTATTGACGCGATTTTATGGCACGCAAAATAATTTATTTCCTTCGATAATATGTCGTTGTTTATTTCAGTAGCACATGCTTCTTGATCATCACATAAAAGTCTCAGGAAATATTGCTTTATTATAAAGCTACTGTAGTTATACAAAATAATTAGTATCATAGTAATAAATCGTAGATATCTACATAAAAAAAATTTGAGCTCCAAATTATGTAATAGTGTATTACATAACAAGTGATACTTCTCAAACAAGGAGATATTTAGCACGAGGCGTCAGCCGAGTGCGGAAATTATCAGAGTTTTAGATTAATCACTTTCACACGAGTAATGTACACTATTTTTCCTACGACCACAAAGAATTATTAAAAAAGCCTTTGATTTGTGAAAAAAATATTTCAATACTAGTATTGAAAAAAAATATATCAACACTAGTGTTGAAATTAGCATACTTAGGATTATGTTACACTTAATACCTACTTTCGTAGGTTATCAATAGGTTTTTTCTTTATTTGTAGTTTAACTTTTTCATTTCTTCATATTTTAAATATCATAGGAAGAACTAATCCTGTATTGACTTCTACATTAACCAGACGGAAAAATTTTAAATATAATTAAGGAAAGATGCATTAAACATAAATTTAAAAAATTTATTGTTTAATATATGACACTCTCTTCAGCGCGATTTGTTTTTTCTGGTAATATAGATTTTCCAGTATATTATTAACATTTTTTATAATTTCAGATGGCGTATTTTCACACTCTTATTCTGAATTACTCGACAAATACATGATAAATAAGTTAAACACTTTACAATTACTGCTTTCTAAAATTTGTTCTTTTTAATAAATAAGGGTTGTCTGTCAAATTGGCACTATATGTTTAAATTAAATAGTGTGTCTTGATAGTTCAACATTAGTGTTGAGCGTAGATCTAGAGCAGTTTGTGGTGCAAATGCTTAGGTTTTGAAATGCTCCTTCTTAAGTGCCGTTTTGTATATTCTCGTTTCTTCCCGCACTATTTTTTTTATTATAAATTATCACACTTCTTCCATAAAAAATGTTTCAATTAAAATTTTTACTTAAATTTTTCTCCTTAAAAATAAATACCTAATTAAAGTGAAAAGAGTTTTGTTTCCCTTCCTTCATCGGACTTCATCCCTAGACGCGTTTCGTCATATCATGACTCATCAGTAGGGCTAGAAGTCGATGAGTGAAGGGAAACGGTCTACTGTATACAGTCTTCAAAGTATCAAAGAAGTGAAGTTTTACGAGTAGCGACATCTAGTCAATGTTCGATAAAGTACCTGCACCTCTAACAAAGCCTATAGAAATAAGCACAATTGCCAGAGAAGATCACTTGCAAAGACATTCGTCACAATTCCAAGTGTTACCGCTAGGTACGTGCTACCGTAGTCGTCGGTACAAAGCTCCGAAGCAATTTTAAAGTGAAAAGAGTTTTGTTTCCCTTCCTTCATCGGACTTCATCCCTAGACGCGGTTCGTCATATCATGACTCATCAGTAGGGCTAGAAGTCTACTGATGACTACTTCTAGCCCTACTTTATCGAACATTGACTAGATGTCGCTACTCGTAAAACTTCACTTCTTAAATACCTAATTGTTTTTTGTTTTTGTTGTAAAAATATTTTATTGCATTTGGTTTATATTTTTGTTGATTTAAAATAGGTCTAAAAAAGTGAAAACGGAACAGACAAGTATATAATAGTAAAATACTATAAAATATTATTCTTTTTACTCGTTTTCCTATAAAATTGCATCATAAATCAATAACTAAAACCACATGCGTCCGAAACTCCAATCTCTATATAAAACAGGACTTTTAGAAGGAAAAGTTAAATAACTAATAAAAACGATTTATCGATTATATCGATTTATATAACTCACCCTGTAGATACCTATATACAACTGTAAACGAAATCCGACCACTTTCACACCACTTTTCAATCACACTAATGCAAAAACAACTCCTCTAATCGACTGGTGGCAAGTCGTTCATCCAGCATTAGTAGTCCCATAAATCGTCCGATAAAAAACGGGTCGACATTGTCGCTGTATGCAAATGGTGGGGCTGCGGGGGACTGAAGGGGGGCCCAGAGACATCCGACCGTGATATATGGGGCACCGGGTGTCAGGCGAGTGATGCATGGAGACCGGCATCTCGAGACGACTCGGTTCGGTCTGTGAGCTGTCGCTGTTGCAAGAAATACAACAACACTTTCGGTAATTGGGAATTTGGAATGATAAGAAGAATCGTTAGGAATATATACAGGGTAAAACACAGTGACTTATATCACATACCGGGTGGTGCATAAAATAGCAATCAATTTATTCTACTGGCAATCTTCCCAATGTATATCTAAAAACACGAGCCTTTCATATGGAACTAAATTACTAACCATTTTGTTTCAAACCAATAGTAAATATTTATTATTACAATAAGCTATATTAACAAAGGCCCTTTACACAAAAATAAATTCACTAACAATAATTAACAAATCCAACACAGGTATAACTAATCAACCCGATGCAAATTAGTACAACAATGCTTTTAGTGTTTATGTGATTATCGTTTTGTAAATCACTGAATCTACTCCGCCGTAATTATTTAATTTTCTTTGATATCATCGAAAATCTAGATTAACTTTTGACATATGACTGAGCATTTATCGAAACGCAGGGATCCACTCAACAGGAACATGTTAAATAGGACTATTCCACAAGAAATATTCATTTGGTGCAATTTATTTGGAAAACTGCGGCGCCATCGCAGCGTCCTGCAAGGAGTCCGAGACATTCGCCAATCATCCATCTGCACTTGGAATCCAACACTGTTGAAAAGAGAGGCTTAAGAGGATCCTTAGTGCATTTAGAATTTTTATGATATTTGATCCACGGAAGCCAGTGGTTACACAACGCGCGTCGCGTCTTTGTGACTAGGTCTCGCTACTGATGTTAGAAAGAGGAAGCATTAGTGGGCGACAGAGATGGTTATAGTTTCGACTTAAAAATACACTAGAAATTGAACTTTCGATTTAGAAAAAATATATTTTTATATTTTATTGTAAAAAAATTAAGTTGGGTTACGTTTTATCCCTTTAAGGGGTTTTGAAAAAACACATTTTTGTTATCAGCATGAAACCCACGAAACATCTTAATTGAAGGGTTTTTGCATTTTTCACAAATATTTTTGTTTTTTTGTACCATTCTAGCGAATTGTACAACATTGTAATTAAAGCCTCTCCCTGGAACAATAAAAATTAATTAAAATTAAAAATAGCCTAGTAAATTTCTTCCACAAGTTTAGTGGTATCTTTTCTTTTAAAGTTTTTTTGTTAGAATAGAAATAACTTTCCTACATTCACATAGTTTCATTGATGAAAAAAAAAGCTCAATAATTTGCTTATTTTTTTTTTTGTGATTCGGGTCATGAATAACCGCATTTTAACACGACAAATTTTAGCGCGGTTAGATCCACTAAAGTCAAAGCTTATTCTTTGTCAACAGAATTATACAGGGTGATTCCTAAGTTGACACTTCTTTTTTAGTTGTGTATAGAAGGCATTAAAATAAACAATATTTTCAAATACCTTTTTTCAAAAAACTCAAAACTAAGGTACATGCTTTCATTTATTACACTACTAATCAAATACGGTTTTGCCTAACTTGCCCGTTGAATACCATTAAGAAAACTTCTGGGTGTAGGATGAGCCCGCAAGGGAAAGCGTGCTGCTTATAATCTTGAAGCAGCAGCCGCACTTTGACGACACTCACCGAACAGTAGCACCATATCTACTAGTTCATTGTTTTTAAATTTTACCATTTTCACGTGTCACCAACTTAAAATTAACTTGCTTCAGAAAAACACACAGCAGCGGATTGCCAAATAACTGACCACCGATCCGTAAATTGTATGACTAATAAAACAAAAACAACATAAAGTATATCAAGGTTACTTTTTGATGACCAGGCCCGCACTTACATTTTTTACTTTTGTATCTCGCCTATTCGTAAGTTTTTTGAAAAAAGGTATTTTAAAATGTTGTTTATTTTAATGCCTTTTTTACACAGCTTAAAAAGACGTATCAACTTAGGAATCACTCTGTATAGTGGATTGACCAATCCTGATGCAGATTTTTCGTATTGACCATTTATTTTAAATAAGATTTTTCAATTTATTGTTACCATTAATCTAATCAAGGGCTTAGTTATAGTCCCTCCTATAAAGAAGACATTTTTTCAGGTGTTTCTCTCAACCTTTTAAATTCATCTTTGGCTAAACTTTTTTTTTTTACTTAATTTATAAACTAAACTACGAATTTTTGAGGAATTTCCCTTGCATGAATTTAATACACAGAAAATATGTACCTACATAGGAATCAACTACGCAGACCAAATAAATGCATATACTTGCAAACCAATTTTCTAGGTGACCAAACATACTCATTAAATTATTGTACAAATATATTTTGTTCATCGATGCTGGAAGTAATTGTGGGCAATCAAAATAATATATTGTTCAGTTTGAAAAGTCAGACGAAATACAGTATTGCCCGAAATAAACAGTACTGAACTTGTAATCGTATTATATGTTTAAAAAATACATATTATTGACACTTTATTATATGTTCTAAATGTGCACCTCCTCGTTCAAGACAGACTTCATAACGATGTTCTAAGTTTCTGGTCATGTTATTGAATAAGGGTTGTCTCAGAGCTGCGAAGAAGACTCTAACGGCATCCTTTAATTCATCGATGGTTTGTGGTGCCCGTTTGAAAACGGCATTTTTAGCCATGCCCCAAATGTATGCGTCTGGAGGTGTGAGGTCTGGAGAATGTGAAGGATAAGGGAAGTCAGTAAATCGTGAAATGAATTTGCTTGTAAAATGTTCTTGAAGAAATTGACGAATTGCGGCAGCAGTATGGCAAGTTGACCCGTCCTGCTGAAAAAATTGGTTTCGAAATGCCAAGTTACGTGCACGACAGAATTGACGTAGATCAGGGATAAATCGTGTTAAAATGTGATTAATGTTGATTAAGTGTGACTTGCCTACCATTCTCTTCGATGAAGTACGGACCAATGATTCCGTGTCCGGACACAGCACACCAGACACTCACTTTTGCACTATGTAAAGGAACCTCTTGAACCTTATCGGGTCTGGAAAAGCCCAGAAATCGATTTGTGCGACAAGTGAAAGTGTGCTTCGTCTGAAAACCAAACATTTTTCAAAAATTCAGGATTTTCATACTGTAACGCGAGAATTCTGGCGCAATATTCCACTCTACTGCGATAATCCCGAGGATGTAGTAGTCAGACACGTATAGCAAACTTGCACCATTATGTCGGCCCATTCCGTATGAGCGAAAATAATGCTCTACCAGAAATACTTTCTCCTCTGTACTTAACGCCATTTTTAACAATTAGGCCCTACTAATTACTTGTTTGAGGTTTACTTGACAGGTCTATACTAGCTAACTTGAGTGTGACAGCGCACGTATAAAAACACCGCCAACTTAGTTTCAGTACTGTTTGTTTCGGGCATATCTGTAATTAAGGCTATCTTTGTGGGTACATTTTTCAGATAAAGGTACTTGGCCTTCAAACAGGTAGGTAAAGTCTATATCGCGATAGAAAACGGCGTTTCGACAATTCAAAGCCACAGATGACATTCACAGCTGATTCTAGTTCCGCCGAAAAGTTACTAGATTTAGTGTGGACCGTAACAAGTTCACATGTTAGTTCGCGTCCTATTATTTTCGTTGTTTTTTGGTGTTTTTAGTATTTTTGTGGCTGTTTTTTATATAGTGTTGTTTAAAAACATTTAGTAGTTCCCTCAAGTCCATTTGCAACACATTAAAATATTTTATAGCCCAGTATCCTGGGCCATTCTGACACCTCTTTAGTCGCCATAGAGCTGGCACTAAGTTACCTTTATTCCTGGTAGGATATGCATGCACGTCTTGATGGGTTGCAAATAAATGGATATTTTTCTTGACAGAGCAAATTCTCAAAAATGTACAGAGATGATAACGTAAGTATACCAAGCCTCTTGAAGCTTGTTCTACAATCATCCCTATAACCAAGACCGCTCACCACCCTAACCGCCCTCCTTTGGAGACCAAACAAACGTTGGGCACCCGAGGCATGGCCCCACACAAGAAGGGCATACGAGAGCTGTGAGTGAAAGGTCGCAAAATATGCTGTTCTAAGTACTTTATAGGATACATTCTCTGCAAGGCGGCGCAGCAGATATATAGTTTTATTTAGTTTTGAGGTTACAGCCTCAACATGCATATCCCATTGTGCTTTTGAGTCTAGTGAAACCCCAAGTAATTTAACTTGACCAACTGAGTCATTCACAGTCCCAACCTCCCTCAGTGCAAATACCATTCTCTCTGTCTTGCTCTCATTTAAAAGCAGTCTGTTGGAACCAAGCCCTTTTTTGGCCATCTCCTGTGCCTCAAAGGAACCCTTCAATGAAGCCTCAGCTTTAACAGCTAAGAACGATGATTTAAATAGAAAATTTTGTAAAGTCTTCTTTGATAAATTAAAATGGGAGATAAGGAACTTAATATTTAAATATTTTTTTAGTTTGTTAATGGAACATAAAAATAGTCCGGTCCTGTCTTTTTAGCCAACCTCTAAACGTAAAATAGACCAGACGTCAACAGGGTGCCATAAATGACAAGTGACTTGGCGTTTTCTTAAAAAAAATTGACTATACTTTCAATTCACTAAGTTGATCTAGATTAATTTTGATCAGTAGATACAATATAGGTGTTTATTTACATACCCAAGAGCATCCAAGTCTGTGGTCTACTTCTAAAAAAAAGGTCGACACGACTGTTTTGAAATCTCCATCTTATAACACCAACAATCATTTACCGGGTTGGTAGATACTCGTCTACCAAAAGAAAATAAGCCTATAACCGTACATTTTCATCAGAAAAACCGTCGAACTTTAAGGCTCTACCACGCGCAAATTTAGAGGATGAAAAACACCGTTTCGCTACTGCAGGATTCTGCAAAGGCTATTTGAAATATTTGTCGGGACAATTTAAAATTTAATAAAGGAATGTTTGTATTTCTAAGGTACAAAGCCCTTTTTTGAAAAAAATAAGAATATGTATAAGAAAATGCCCACTAAAGGTGCGTATTTTTAGGCACTTTTCCAAGGTTAATATCGTAGCTAAGAATTTTTTTTCAAAAAAATAGCCATGTACCTTAGAACTTCCATGTCTTATCTTTAAGACTTCAAAAATTGAGACAAAACAATGTCGTAATAAGTCCGTTATCTTGCAGCGCGCAACTCATGTTTTAGGTAAATTTTGTTGTCATGTTATAGAAGTTGCCTATATACAGCTGAATTTATTCTCGGCTGACGTGAAACAATTTACATTCAGAGAGAATAATGATACACTGAAAAAAAGTATAGGTGGTCGAACAAGAAGTAATTTCGGGGGTAATTTTGGGCTAAATTTTATGTTTTCCTTTTTGGATTGTCTGTGCCAATAACAGAATATCTAAGCGTTAATATTAAAAAGACGTAACTAGTAGTTGTGCTATTAACTCCGGGTTACCATACATTTTTCGGCTTAGACCGGGATGGTTTATAATGCGCCGCAGGGCAAAATGTTCAAGGCGCGTTCACCATTTTGTCAAAACTGGTGTCTAAGCTTTCAAAATTTCTTATTCATGTTAGGTAAGGATAAGAATTGAACGAAATCCAGTCGATTTGTTGCAATCAAAAAGGGGCTATATTGAATTTTTTGTTTCGTTTTTTATCGAAATGGGTTATTCTCTTGATAGTGAACAAAATATACTAAGGTAAATAGCTTATCGGTATTAGAGGCCCAAACTGGGTCACCGGGAACTTACGACAAATCTAAGGATGTATGGTAACCCTGGTATATTAACTCTTAGATCTAAAATTAAAGTTTTATTTGTCTTGGTAAAGGGTGATAGGTGCAATAAAATAAAGCCATTTATGAAGGTTCTTAGTGAGTAAAGAAACCAACTATTGCATAATGAATCTATTTCTATTCGATTGTTTTTATATTTTATGCTTATTATACAGGCTCTATATATTGTTTATATAGTGAGCTTCTGTCTAAACCTGTTAAAATATAAATTAATTTTAAAGGTGAAATGTGTTTATTATTTTATCTATGGTTTAACGATTTAAAAGTAGTTGTCAGGCAAGAATTTGGCGTTGGTCACATGACATTTATCTGTTCATGTTATTGGCTCGCAGCTACAATTTGGTGCAGCGAGACTAACTGTATAGTGACAATGCTTCTAAGAAGCTAGGTAGGTAATAAATAAAAATTGGACAGTATGCCACGCATAGTAATAAAATACAATTTTTTGTTAGGCATGGGCGTCCATAAAGAGGGCAGTTGCCCCTGTCTCTTGACCAAGGGGGAGAGGGGGGGGGGTAAATATACTTTTTACTAACTTTTGTTAGGGGGAGTTTATGAAACGACTGCGACATTTTTTTTGTAGGAATCACTTTTGATAGAAGTTCTTGAAAACGCAAAGTTTTGTTTTTTTTGTAGCCACTTTTGAACGGTGGAGAAAGTGTAGAAAAGGCTGCGAAGTATTTTATTTTATAGAATTAACTTTTGGGAACTTACACGTTTTTTTGGCTACCCCCCCTATCACTTTATGTTTATAAGAAACATTAATACCGTGATTTTGTATCGGATTGGCGTGACGATACGGTACTACCTCCTGTTGTTTCTGTGTTGCTAAAAAAAAATCTAGGTACTTACTTTTTTTTCTTTTGAAGGTGCAGCGCAACTAATCGTCAAAAACATACCACTTTTTAAAAAAGTTAATTATAATGGCACGGAACGCGACGGACAAAATACTGCGCGAGTTAGTAACCACAGTCAACAAATCCTGGAACCAGCGGGACGGGGGTTGTTTTATAAATAAACATGGTGAAAAATTTGTAATATAAGATAATTTTGATTGAAAAACTATTGACCTTACGAAGTATTTGATAACCAATGCTGAAAACCTTTAGTTTCAGGGTGGGCCTGTGCCTCCCAATTTTGAAAATTTGACAGTATATGTTAGTGCTGATGGGGGCGATCGGGCTAAAATATATTTATAATGGTGGCACTTCCCGTTATACCGGAAGTAAGTGTCAACTTGCTTATTTTAAATAGAATACTCTATATATTACTACATTTTTGCATTCTACGCAAGAATTTAGGCATATCTTGTATACCATGTCCTATACCTATGTCTAAGCGTTTTAGATATTTTTAATAGATTTTTTATAATATTTTGATAACTATTAATACAGGGTGTTTAAACAATACGATTAAAAATTAAATTGAAAAACTGCAAAAAGACTAGATTTTCAAATGGAAATACACAAATTTTATAATTATTTCTTATTTAGCATTAAAAATAAGGGTAAGTTTGTATATTCCAAAAAATTTTAGTTTTAGAAACATTGCCAACTTAATATTTTTATATGGCGATTTTGCTGCAGATTTTAAGTTTAGTTACTTTTAGTTGGCTATAACGGCGTTGAAAAACAATCAAATGCGAGAAAAATTTATGAAGCTGTCACTTACCATTTAAACATCATTAATTATCATGCCTGTGCGCTTAAATTGTACATACAAACGAAGATTATTTAAATTTATTTATTATTTATGGAGAATGTGTTAAAGTTATATCAAGAACATATGGGACACATTTGCCAATCGATATCCGCAAAACAGAAGCCATCACAATGTGCTTATTAATAATGTTCAACATTTTTGGGATATACAAACTTACCCTTTTTTAATGCTAAACTAAAAGTAATTATAAAATTTGGGTGTTTCCCTTTGAAAATTTAGACTTCTTGCAATTTTTTCAATCTTATTGTTTAAACACCCTGAATTAATAGTTATCAAAATATTATAAAAAATCTAATAAAGCAGGTCCTTTATAACAAGGAATCCCGCTTAAATTAAATAAATATAAGGCTTCTTTATAGAAAAAATTGATAATTATTTTAAGGCTTGCAAACGTCATTCTTAACAGAAAAATTCAAATATGTCAAAAACGCTTAGATATTTATAGGTATAGGCACACAGGGTAGGGACTTTAACTGGAATAAATTCGATATTATTAAACCTGCTGAAGTTGCGCCTACAAAATTTGGTATGTGGGGGTTTTAGAACATGCGGAATTGGATTATGATGTCGGCGTAGTTGCCAGATTTCTCAGCTTTGCGCTACACGTAGTAATTTTGTTATTTTAAATAGAATGCTCTATTTATTTTTATTGCAGTGAATTGGTAGTGTTAAATTTAGTAAGATCTCAAATTTACAAAATTCTATCTTCACTAGTTTCTGAGCTATGGCAACACTGAAGTTCCCTTAAAAAGTACCGGGACGCTTGTCTACCTCCATAGTTACTAAGTTATTGACAAGATTCAAGAAAAGTTCTTGTCTTTTCAAAATGGCCTATTTAACTTAAACTTTAAAAATAGAAATTCTCATGGTACTTTTTAATGAAATTACAGTATTGCCATAGCTCAGCCATTAGTGAAGATAGAATTTTGTTAATTTGGCATCTTATTAAATTGGACACGCCCAATGCACTGCAATAAAAATAAATAGGGCATTCCATTTAAAATATTAAAATTACTACGTGTAGCGCAAAGCTGAGAAATCTGGCAACTGCGCCGACATTATAATTCAATTCCGCATGCTTCAAAACCATACATACTAAATTTTGTAGGCGTAACCTCAGCAGTTTTAATAATATCGAATTTATTCCAATTAAAGTCCCACCCTGTACAAAATCTGCCTAGAATCTTACGTAGAATGCAAAAATGTAATAATATATAGGATGTTCTATTTAAAATAAACACGCTGACACTAGGGTTGCCAACCCTCGCGATTTAGTCGGGATGCTCCCGCTTTTTTACTTAACCTCCCGCCTCCCACGCACTTAAACAAAACTCCCGCTTTTTTCCAATAACACGACGGACGCCTAATAACTGTACAGCTGCCTTAGAGAGGGGCGACCTTTTTTTTTTAGAAAGCACGTTTGATGATAGGAGGAAGAAATATAAAAGGCACGCCACAGCGTAAGGTCAATGGGGTATCGACCTTTTTTTTTTTTAGAAATCATCAATATAATTATTTTAAGCACCTCAAAAAAAACTTGTCCTCCAGGCACTATCCACTTCCCGCTTTTCAATTTTTAAAATCTGGCTACCCTAGCTGACACTAACTTCCGGTGTAACCGGAAGTATGACCATTATGAAATTTTTTTAGTCCAGTCGTCCCTATCAGCATTACCACGATGGCAAATTTTGAAAATTTTCCTATGTATAGTTTTCCATTTATAGTTCGAAGCGGTTCCCGGTGGAACACGAACACCCTGTTTGCAGGTGCTTTTATACCTATTATTAATTAACACTTCAAACTTTCTGCTCTACCTAATTTTATTTTTTGTAAATATTCTATAGCTTTAATAATAAAATAAGACAAAATTTAAAATATATATCCGTATTAGGTACATTATTTTAACTAGGTAATACAATAACAAGTACTTATTTTCCACAAAACAAATTTCTCGTCTCCGAAATAAAATCAACCAAAACTCATTAGCATAATAAAGAACCTACTGCCTTGCATCGTGCTTTCAGTGTGTGTCGATGTTTACGGAATATTTTTCACCACGTCATAAGCTCGCTAGTATGCCCACTTCGGGTGAGACTCTCTTGCAAATATATTTCTTGCTGCACAAAGTTCCGCCTTAAGCTATTTTGCAGATCTGGAGAGAGAAGCGGGCACCTTTGATGTGGAGGATACAAATTTGGTGACCTCGAGTCTAAATGATAGACCGTGGCCATCATAATCAATTTAACACTTAAAATTTAGCACCAAAAATAGAACTCAACTAACTCATCAACTACCAGACTAGATATACCGTTAAGTACGAGGCACATGTTTAAAATTTTGGTCGGCTTATCCTGCCTCGTTTTTGGCGCTTCTCTGTGGTTGCTTTTCTCGCCTATTATATTAATCCTTGTGGGTGTTATATGTCCATGATTGTAACCTACCTTTCCCTGTTCATTCTGAGGTTGTTAGTTCCGCCACTGTCCTTACGCACCTTCCGATCTGTCACCTCCGGTGGCCCACCAGACGGACATTTAATCGGGAAACGCTGATCTACGGCATGACAGCTGCGCGGGGTCGAAGTTCTGAACCTGTCACCGTCTAATGGCAGATATCAATCACGTATTTCGATCACACGTGACTCACCGGCCTTTTATGGGACGATGGGGCGGAAGATTGGAGGGTGGAAGTCTGCGACTGTTTGGATAATCGGGCTGACTAATGGGTTAAATGTTTTATTGGGTTAGGGCCAATTATTACTAATAAAATTTGGAGGTTACGTGTATGTTATGTCAATTGATCTAAGAAATAAGTGTAACTTTGAAATTGCCGTCATTGAATTTTTCCAAACTGGCATATTGTTGCGTATTAAAATGATAGGCGACTGGGTTGTGTAGCTTAGATGGTTTTGATTATTTTATTAATAATTATTTATTATTTAATGTGCCCTTATGGTGAGCTATCTGATCACTGAAACACTAAGGATGTTTTAAGAGTTTTATTTAATGAAAGCGATGACAGATAATAATAATAATGATGCGAATCAAATACAATGTGTCGACATAAGATTATAAAATGGTGAATTTAGATAGTCCTCTAATAAGTAGAGAAACTATCCCTTATTACTCACTACGGGAAGGTGTTATTCCAGCAAGGTTAAAGAAACAATTCCTTCTTTATAAACAACTCTGACTAAAATGAGAAGTATACAGTTTTATACAAATAAACAATTAAATGTAAAGAACACTTACGCAATTGAAGCAAAGTATACTGGTTCTGGGGCAGTACTCTTCATTGCTTGAAAGCTGATTTAGACTTTTAATAGTTATTTGGACAGAGGTTACCCTTACACTTGAATACTTTTTACAACTCTCAGAAAAAGTGTTCTTTCAAGCTTTTATAAAGTTTTGCAACCCTTACCAGATGGAAGGAGTTTCTTTTTGCAGGTTAATAAAAGAGGGGCTTTCTCTGGATGTACTATTCACAATGAAACCCTTTATCCTACAAACTCCTCCTACGAAACTAGAAATGTCCTTGTCCTTGTTCTACACACTATCTTTCCACTACACCTATTCTTATCAGACTAAACACCTATTAGCACCACAGCGTAGTATGAATTGAGTAATACCTACATCCTTAAGGGTACCAATCCATATATTATATTATAGTTACAATTCGTGGTAAAATGATTATAAGGTATAATATTTAGGGACTGTGACGTCATTTTACGAGTACATTTTTGTTCATTACCACGGAAACGCAATAAAAATGACCATTTGTTTCTTGGGTTATTTACTCACAAAATGACGTTACATCCTCTGAATATTGTAATCGTATGATGGTTACGATTAACGCGAGTTTAAAGGTAGATATTGAAAAATCCTTAAATTGTGTTTCTCATGTGACACGTGACGAAGTTTCAAATTAAGCTTTCATATGACTAGAACTTTTAGGAGTTATTTTCTACCTATGAAAGCCCTAAATTTTAAAGATACTGATATTTGTGACAGCCGAATATCTGCAACTAATGCACTAACCAACTAAACATACGGATAAAAAAAATTCCTATTTTTAATTGTAATCAAAAATCGGTGGAAATACTCTTTTAACTAAATTATTATCTAACAAAGGCATGATGTGTCTGACAATTTAATGCAATCAAAGATATTTCTTTTGTAAGTAATCTACCTGGTTTATATGCAAATACACACTCTCTTGTTCAAAAGACTGGAATGAAATGATTGAATTAACTGAACAAAGACTATCCAGAGGGTAAATTTGGATATACGTACATACCTATAGGTATATTTTTAACCTATCGTAGTTAATATAAACATAGACGTATCCGAGATATTAACTTAGGGGGAGGGATCGTATTGATTACACAAATTTTAATATCAAAAATTACCAAAAAAGAGATCTCTAAACTTCTGCCATTAAAGTTTGTCTCAGGAAAATTTTATTAAATGACAATAAAGAGTTTTGAACTTGCATTGTCCTTATTTGTTTTTACTTCACAACGTTTTAACTGGTAGGTATCTCCAGTCATCTTCAGGTGAATACTAAGTAGCAACATATTTTGATTTGTGCCAATTCTCTGCTAGATAATTTCCCTTAATAGTTTAACTTTTATTAAAAATATGGCAATATTCAATGGAAAAATATTTTTAAATGTGGCATCACTATAATAAACGAGAAAATTGACTAATTTTTTTTTGGTATTATGGCATAACTACGCCGTACTGGAGGAGTTCTAAAGAAAAAGTTAAAACCTTTAACGCAATTTGCATGGCGACAAACCTTTTACATCTTTTAAATACAAAACAACTGTTTCATAAGACCGAATTTATTAGTTTAACCAAAAATTTCAATACTGTAAAGTTAAATAACGAAACTGTCAAACGAATCGAACGACCCGACGAGACTGGATTCGCGTAAGGTCGAGATGAGGTTTCGAGCCGCGATGTGTTCTCGTTTGAATCCGGCTTCAGCGTAAAGTAGAGTTTACAAGCACAAGTACATTTTCCCCATTGGCAACGGTCTGGTTCGAGAAGTAGTTACCCAACTTTTTAGAAGGTCATTTAAAAAAAAAGTATGAAAGGTTTGTCAATTTTATCTGTCAATTCCATAACAGCCTATATTATGAAAGCGAAAAGGGGTACACCACTGGTCACTAATACATTGGCCCAAATTATTATTTAGACGCGTGGTGCCCACGGGCGTCGATCTCTGCTGGGGATGGATCTTTGCCTACCTTTGCCTTTGTAAATCCAAATATTGACGGAAAACGTTCTTGTTTCGGATAATGTTTATGATGTCGGCAGGTCTGCAACAGCCATCAAAGGATGTTTTGATTTAATTAGCAGAGAGGTCGAATTGTAGAAAAAGTTTTCCTAAACCTATATGTCTGGTAAAAATAGTTTTAAATGTTCAAAATATAATATACAGGGTGTTCCAAGTTAAGTGCGCACTATTGCTAACTCTTTTATTATTATAGATACAACGTCGGTTAAATTAGCAAAGTAGTAACATTAAACAAAAAAACAATTGAATACAGCATTTCCGATTAAACGAGAAAATGCATTTTTTTTAAATGGAACACCCTGTATATTTTTGACACAAATGTTTTAAAAAAAGTTCATAAATATGTAATATTGGCCTAAAACTAAGAATAATCTAATTATTGCCATATTTACTTTTTAGACAAGGTGGCTGGGCATTTTTGAAACAAAAGCTTTATTCGGTGCGTCAGTAGATTATTCTGCTGTCAACAAAAGTAAGCATCAGTAGAAAAAATGTTACTACTTTGCTAATTTAACCGACTTTGTATCTATAATAATAAAAGAGTTAGCAATAGTGCGCACTTAATTTGGAACACCCTGTAGAGAGTATTGCAACTTCACGGGCAGTAATCAGTAAAAGCTAGTAAGTTTTTTTTCTTGCACAATGGACTCTTTTACTAAATTTTGGTTGTAGTACTTATAAACACACAAAAAAAAAATTTCTGTTTGTACTTTTTGATATTTTTAAGCCTTCACTGAGAAATTAAATAAAAAAACTATTAGAACAAAAACACGGACTTTATTGAATATACATCATAAAAACGGCAGCTTGACAATGTTGCACTCGGTTGCAACAAAGTCTGAAAAGTAATCGAATAAAAATAATTGTCCAAAAAATCCGGAAAAATAAAAATTTATCATATTATTTCAAAAATGTTATCTATATTTTGTCTTAAACTAGGTTAATACAGTTCTAGGAACAAAATGTATTATTTAACTGGCATAAAAGGTTTCTTGTGTGGCAACACCGAAATTATTGACAGAAAACCAAGCAAATCAAATGACAGTTAAAAAAAGTCTAACCTAAGTTATATGTCGGTCTTTCCGCCCTATGAGCAAATAAATAAAAATATTAAGTTATTTTAAACAAAAATATAAGGTGAAGTGGGGTAAGTGGGGATCTGGGGCAAGTGTTTTTTTTTGTAATAATTGTAAAAAAAATTACTTTAAAAAACTAAAACTACAATAAAATGTTTTTTTGGACTTTTATAGACCCCAACATATTGTTAACAAAATTTTAATATATTTTTTTAAAGTAATACAGCTTATGTCAAATGTATCTAAACTTCGTCTATAGTTACAAGTTACGGCAACATTATTTAAATTTTTTTATCTGTACTAATTTAAAACTTGCGTTCAAAGTTTTTACATCCTCAAAGTTGTAATCACTAACGTTATCTCTTGTATTTTTTTAACACTTCGATTTTTCAGGTTTTCAGTTTTAGGTCCATAGTTCCCACTTGCCCCCTTTTTTTTTGTTAGTGGGGTAAGTGGGGATTAGTTTCCACTTGTTGAAAAGTGAGATTGTGCGTAATCTGCAAAAACTATAAAGTAAATAAAGTAAAAAACGGTATTACGTAGTTTTAAAAAAAGTTATAGAAGAAATCTCTAACATATAAACTTCTTTATTTTTAGGAATTTTTTGAATCTGATAAAAGCCTGTTGGTGAAGTCGCAATAGATTAACCCATTTGCTCCAGTTGAATTTAACATTACTCAAACGCGATTTATAAGTTAAAAATCCACTTACCCCAGTACCTGGGGCAAGTGCGTTCTATGGGTATATTTTCGTAATAATTTTTTGTTTAAATGAAATTCTTGGGTAAATAATTAAACAAATTTTGTGGTAATTGTAAATATCACTAAGTACTTCCTGTCTAAAGCGCATCTCTGTAACTCGATTTTTAAAAAAGTTATATGGTTTCAAAGGCGATCTTTTATATTTTTAATCCTTACTTCACCTTATCAAAATTTCACAATTATTCGGATGTAAACAAAAAGACAGACATGAGAAGTGAAAGATTGGTAACGATGCTCACTGTAAATTTTTATCGCATTCATCGAGTAATCGCGCCAGTTTTGCGTTTTTAAAATTTGTGGAAATTGTGCCTATTTTAAATGAGCTGCAAAAAATGCATGGTATGACCTAGCAATAATTTTATTGATAATAAACTCCTATTATAGCATCGACTTAACAATTTAAATGCCAAAACTATCAAATATGGGAATAGTGAAAGAGCCCATTCCCTTTCTCAACATGACTTAAAAACTTTTTAATCCAAAAAACTGATGCGTATGAGTAATTTGCATTTAATATATCAATTTGCTCCCTGCAAAAATCTTTTTCAGTTCCATATTCTTTAACGGGAAAAAAATGTAGTCAATAATCTGCTGACTCATAGGTTCGTGCCTGGACATAACGAAGAAAGCTCAAAAACATCTATAATGAAAGCGATCTATCTTATGAAACAAAATATCGAAGTAATTAGTTAATAATCGGATCGATATTATCCGAGACCGTCAATCAAATTAAATTTACTAACCTGACAGTTTATAAGCTATCATTATTTAAGCATAGGCGTACTCTTTTATTGGTATGGGCTTTTTCGCTATAATCGCCTCTAACATCCTGAACTAGAATCTATTGAAAATATATTTCAATAATAAAAATCTTCTAGATTTCTTTCAAACCTTTTCTAGAAATAATTATAAACACTGCGAAAAGAAGATGATTTGATAAAGAAGGAACTATTAGTTATAGCAAATTTACACAAACGTCGTTTTATGAAATAAGCCGTGGAAGATATAGCTGAAAACCATAGTGTAACTGTGCTGCGCACACCGCCATACCGTTGCAAATTAAATCCTACAGAACTTATATGGGCGCAAGGGAAACGACACAACACGACATTCAAAATGAAAGACGTTAAGCTACTGTTTGATGAAGCCATTAAGGAAGTGACACCAGAGAACTGGTGAATAGCAGTTCATCGTGTCATTAAAGAAGATATGAAAATGGGATCTTGACCACCTGATCAATCGGATCGTCGACCAGTTAATTATAACGTCAATAGGAGATGACAGTTCCTCAGATGACGAAGAATATTATGGTTTTTTAGAATTCAATTTCTGTGTAATGTATTTTTTATATTTTATATTTTTTTTATAATGGTTAATAAAAAATAAGTGTACCTCATACTATGTACCTAATGCACGCATTTGTCACACTATTTTCAGTGTTTGTGAATGGATAACAATAGGCAAAACCCATAAATTGACCCAAACCCGGGTGGTACTACCTGCACTTGATGAAAATAAATAATTTTGCAATGAAATCAATGCCAAATTATGAAAGTGGCTTAAATATTCGTTTGGTCACTCTATAGTCCCTTTGCATACCTAATGAACTTTTATTACTCTACACCTTTCTGAAATAGACTATAGTTTATTTCATTTGCCTATCTATTAATGCTGTTTATACAGTGACTTAAAAAAACGTCTTATTTGACCATTTCGCCGCCAATGAGTGGTTCTTCATCGAGTTATGCCATCAATTACCGACAGATGTTCTCATTATTTTTAGACAGTGCCGTATTGTTTCCAAATTTATTGCCCACTCTTATAATTAGAAGTTTAAATATCGTTGAATTGGGCTATACCATAAATTCAACAGAAGTAACTGGTGTGGGAAGTAATGCTGGTCGACTAAAAGGTATGGATGGATAAGAAAGCTTCAATACATCAAGCCCTTTTCATCGATAGCTGCCTTCTCAATTATTGTTTCTTCGTTTTAAATATTTTTTGTTTAACGCTATTTTTAAGTTATCTCGTTCTTCTTCGCACTTGGCGCCGTTTGAGACATTGAATCCATGATTCTCATTCGGTCTAGTTTCGGTTAATTCAAAAAGTTATGGGAAACATTGTGAAAAATTATTTTATTTTAATGTTTCCCAAACATAAGTCTTCGTCGATCGTTACAGGGTGATATAAAATTGACGCATAGGCAAATGGACGTAAGCCATACTTTTCTTTTTACAACGATCGTTGAGGTAGAACCTTTAAAACCAGACCGACTTTGGCGGACTCCCAATGGGAAAACCATTTAAAAGAATCGACTCGTCGCTGCAGGCGCCTCACCGGTATCGGATTTGAACAAAAAAAATGACGTGAAACCTAGAGTCTAATTCAATCTAATAATAGCGTCGTTCGGGTTTAGCTTTACCCTAAATAAATGTTTGTGAACTTTGTGCTTATACACAAATTGTCAATGTCGAGTTGCCTAACAACATATTATGTTTAAAGTCTTTTGGCACCTTTGTGTTTAAAATATTTGTTATGATATTGTGAATTGCGCTGTAGATAAGATCTATAGCCATTGTTTTTATTATGGTTGTGTCAGTCTTGGATTTTCGCGGAGGTAGGCATAATTATTGTTTCTTAACTTTTAACAGGCAATCAACTAATTGCATTTTAAATAAAAACAAACACATGTCACTATAGTCTTTTTCTCTGGAGCTAAAAAACAAATGGTCAATTTTCTCATTTATTATTAGTGATGCGACAGTTAAAAACATTTTTCCATCGAATGTTGTTAAATCAGGATTTACGGGTTTAAACATAATCCGTCAATTCCATAAAACTCTGTATACATATAAGATCATTTTGGCAAATAGATAATTAAATTGTTAAATCGAGCCGAACTATTATTACCGATAAACCATTCATAGTTATCATTAGATTCTTTAGTTCTAATTCTTCAGCTACAATACTGGCACATAATATATAGTTGTAGCTATATATTCTTTGTAATGTCATTACATATCCATCATCTATCCTTGTCCTTGTTCTTCTCTCTGTACTTAGGGGGGTGCTAAGAACATCCATCACTCGCCTACTCATGGTTTTTAATAGGCAGCACGACGAGTAACGAATTTAAATCCATCACTCTCCTTACGTCGATCATTTCGATTAATTTGAAGAAACTACTTCGTATTTAAGAAGATGCAGTTAATAAAAATCATGTACATTTAATTTTTAAACATACGTTTCAGTATGTTATCACTTTTAAAAAGAACTGTAGTTTATCCATCTTAACTAACCGTTATTTTGCCAAATTCATAAGTAAATACTACTAGATCTGGACTATCATTGCCGAGAAACCATCCATAGTTACCATTAGATTCTTTAATTCAAATTCTTCAGCTACACACTCTTAAAAATAACATGGTATGGATTACTAAAATTTGGTTCTGACAGCTATTTATTTTCGTGAAATCGGACTCAACCCAAAAATTGGTCTGTACAACCAAAAAAAGTTGTCGTTATTGAAATGTTGAACTAATTAATAACATTAACCAACCTAACCTACAAATTTTAGTTGTCACAACTCATGTGTAAATATGAAAAATAGAAATTTTTTTTTTAAGGAAATATTGTTTTTGCTAATGATGCAATCTACAAATATTGCCAAAGGCAATCATTTATTTGGGCCAAACTTGATATTTTCATAGAGTAACAATAACGTATGTAGTCACAACATTGTGTTTATTATCTTTTTTCTGTACCTACTTTCTAATTGTAAGAAAGAAGTTGAATCATAAAAGGGTAAACATTTTATATTTTTGTCATTGCAGTTGCATATTAGAAAGTTTGAAGGAACTGCTTATAACGCATGGCAAAATTAGCAAGTTGATTTGATAGAAATAACTTTAAAAAAAGTATGTTTCATTTCTAAAAAAAAATGTCAGATGTAATTTATACATATTCCTTTCTAGAGTTCCCGTTTAAATAAAAAAAAATTCCTTGGTATTACTACTCTATTAGGTATGCGTAAACTAATTGGAATTAATTATCAGGGATATTATGGTTTCTTAAAAAAAAATTATTTCCAATGTCCTTGTTCTCTCATGTTTTTTATAATACATACTTATGCAATACAAAACAGAAACACTAGATTTTTAACTTATTTTAATCAACCTTTTGGGTTGTTCAATTGCTTATAGAACTGAATTGTTCTTATTTAAATTTTTTTATCTGCAACTGCGATTATTAAAAAACACAAAAAAAGAGTGCAATACTGGCTATTTAATTAATTTCCTTAAATCAAAATAATAATAAACCCTTTCGGTGTTTCCATTACATATCCATCGTCTATCCTTGTTCTTCTCTCGACACTTAGTGGGGTGCTAACGACACCCATCACTCACCCACTCATGGCTTTTATTAGGCCGCGCGACGACTGATGGACGGAATCCATCACTCTCCCTACGTCGACAGTTCCGATTGATTCTAGAAGCTACTGGAATTCTGGTTATTTACGGGGCCGCGATTAATAACTCCGGTGAAAAATCATCATATTAAGGGAGAAAGACACGGTCTTTTTTCTTATATACCTGCTATCAATCCTGCCATCAGAAGTAACATTTATCAAAAGAAAAATTTGAGCGATGCCTGGTGTTGATTAATGGTCGGGATCATTAACACCTTTGTTTTCTTAAATAACATTTTGAGAGTGAAAAATTGTTAATCATTTTTAACGTGCGTATAACTGCAGGCAAAAGAAATAAATTTTAGCGTCTTGGCGTTTGACAAAGTGAATGAGATTTTAAATGTACATAACCGCGAGGTAATGAGTTTAGATAGTCTGGTAGGAGAGCGGATGGTCACAAATAAAACTATCGAAATCTCCAGTCGTCTTCAGGTGAATACTATAGTAGTTTGTACAACAAGAGTGGATATGATGTCCGTATCGCACGAGTAAGACGCCGTAGGCAGAGTGCTCAAACTTCCGAGGGCAATGTGGACAATCCACTTTGTACCGGGTGATTCATTAAGGGTGACGAGCGGTCATATGTCGGAAACTACTGGGCATAGAAATTCAGGAAAAAAAATTATAACTAAAGTGGCCAAGAAAAAATCCTGGAATTAATTTTTTAGTTCCGCATTTTGCCGCAAGAGGGCGTAATTGAAAAGTAAATTATAAAAGTGTACATATCTCCGAAAATTTCACATTAAGGTATATCTTTGAAAACACCATTAAAAAGTTTGGACCATTATGCATCATTTTGGTCTTATACTCATTGGCGTACCGACTTAAATAAGAGGGGGGAAGCTGTTGAAAGTGTAATCAGTTAAATCGCTGTAACTTTAAACGACTTATTCGATTTTAGCAAACTAAAGACTGTTTGGAAGAGAAATGTATGCACTTTCACCAATCGTATTTAGTTATCCATAATAGTTCTCAAAAAAAATGCTAGAGGGCGCAATTTGTAATAATAACATAAAATAAATCATACGGTATAATTATGATACCATAATTGAAAAGTAGATAAAATTTGCTAGAAAAAATATTTTTTAGAAAAAATGTAGGACGCCACTGATATTGTTCCATGTAGATATAATTTCGCATTAGCCTGGTTAATTCTGCATAAAAATGGTCTCTTGCGTTTTTCTCCTCAGGCACACCGTTCCTAATTAAAATAATTAAATTAAATTAGACGGGCGGGGTGGTCATTTCCAACAATTTTACAATGTTACATTATCAATGTTAATAAAAATTATAAATATTAGAGCTAATTGCAAACTGTAAAGCGGCCTTTATATTTACACAAATTCACTTTGAATATATCTATCTTTCTCACATTCGGCCATTTGCAGAATAACAGACAAAAAGCGAAAGATTTGAACAATTTATTTTTCTCAATCATAGCTAGTTTGATTGTAAAAACACAGAATCTCTTACTAGTCAGGTGGAAGCAAACATTTAAGAAAGCATGAAAAATAAATTTTCAAACCACCTGAAAGTGCCTTATACTATAAGGTGTATTTTGTCTAACACTGTTAGATAATAAAATACAAATCGGATTGCATGGTTCTACCAAGAAATGAAAACTTTACACCACACACCACCAGGTGGTGACATCCTACCAATGTAAAGTTTTCATTTCTTGGTAGAACCATGCAATCCGATTTGTATTTTATTATCTAACAGTGTTAGACAAAATACACCTTATAGTATAAGGCACTTTCAGGTGGTTTGAAAATTTATTTTTCATGCTTTCTTAAATGCTAGTTTGATTAAATTGTTCTATTGAAATGCACAGAAGAAAAAAGAGTTTGTTTGGTTTTTTCTGCTTGCGTAAGAATTATAACTCCGAAAGTACAACAAAATAGCTGTAGAATTCGTTTTAAAGGGTTAAAATCGGATTTCGTGCAATAAAATACACTTTTAACGTTCGTCAGTCCCGACTTCAGTGAACATTTTTTTGTTTTAAGTGCTTTTTTTAAGTAAAACCGGCAGTAGTAAAGCAGTTTTCATATTTATATCCACGTCTTCTTACAGGAAACCTTATTGACGTAACCGGAGTTTTCGTGTTTTTTGATTCTGTTTCATTCTAATTAAAATTTTAACAGGCACAAGCAAAAAATGTAGGTTAATTAATCGACATATCAAAATCCTTTTAAGTAAAAAAGTAACCGCGTCTTTTTGACATCTCAAAGCAAAAAGAAAACTCAATTTAAGGAAACGTTTTTCGTTTGAAATTGCTAATTTCGTAATCCGTAGAATAAAGGCAAGTTTGCTAACCGGTTGCCTTGCGGCGAGTTGGACATCAAAGAAACTCAACATTTGATATTCCCAGATATAATTGAATATGAAATGTAATTTTTAAACTTCATCAACATTCCTGTTTATTTCAATTGACATTTTAATAAAGTTCCCCTTGAAAGGGACTGGAAAATTTATGATAAACAAAAGTATATTCTAAAATTCAATTAATAATTGAAATTTATTGTCAAACAGCCTTTTCCCTTTGTGATAAATTGGGCAAAGAAACAAAACTCTTAGTCCATCCATTTATAAAGTTTTCTATTTTTTTAAAATCTCAACATCTTACATTAAAAAATTCACTAAAGAAAATTATAATTTTAACTAAAACTAATAATACGGTTTCTAGTCAATTCTCTCTGACACCTTTAATATCTTCAGGATTCCAGAATATAGCGATGACGTTAGATTGTGTCTGCTTAAAGGTTGGAGACAACAGTGGCGTATTTAGGGGGTGCTGGGCTGTCCCCCCCCCCCCCCCCCATCCCCCGGAGCCTAGTACCACGGGTCTTAAAGTCTAATTAATTGCAACCTAATTTTTCGTCTCACCCTGGGACTCCTAATTTAAATTTTTAAATAATGTATTCTTGGCTTAGATTACGAAGGTCTTGTAGGAAACGTTTAGTTTTTACTTTTCCTTCTAAAAGTCCTGTTTTATATAGTGATAAAGGTTTCGGACGCATGTCGTTTTAGTTATTGATGTATGATGCATTTTTATACGAAAACGAGTAAAAAGAATAATATTTTATAGTTGTTTGTTCCGTTTTCCCTTTATTTTAAATCAACGAAAATAAAACCCAATGCAATAAAATATTTTTACAACAAAAACAAAAAACAATTAGGTATTTATTTTTAAAGAGAAAAATTAAAGTAAAAATTTTGATTGAAACATTTTTTATGGAAGAAGTGTGATAATTTATAATAAATAAATAGTGTGGGAAGAAACGAGAATGCTTTACTATGAATACAAAACGGCACTTAAGAAGGAATATTTCAAAACCTAAGCATTTGCACCAAAAACTTCTCTTAGATCTACGCTCCTAAAATACATGATTTTTTAAAAAATCATTAATTTTAACGTGGTGAGCGATATTTACTTTATTTTTAATCATGAAAAACCAAGCCCGTAAAAATTTTGGATTGACACCAATATTCATATTTTTCACAAATAAAAAATGTTTTTTTTTTAATAAAGAGTCAGCTAGGAATATCAAAAAAAAAAGTTTAAAAAAACATTTACAAAAACAAATTTAATCCAACCATGCAGAGGGGGACAGGTAATTCGAAATTTGATAGTATTTATGTGAATTTTAAACGAACTTTGGGCGTGGCTCCGAAAATGTTTCGCCTGCAGCGCTTTTTCGCCTTCTTCACTAGGTACAATATCATAAAATACATGTAGTCCCGACTGTTCCTCTCTTCAGAAGAAAAGTCCTACTGAGAGCCCCCCCCCCCCTGGCTACGCCACTGGGAGACAATAATAGAAGAATTTTAGACTTGCATTACCTTTATTTGTTTTTAAATCACCACGTTTCAACTGTTATCTCCAGTCGTCTTCTTCTGAATAATATTCTGTAGTAGTTGACTCGAGATACTTACCAGTTGAAACTTGTGATTTAAATAAATAAAGACAATCCAAGTTTAAAACGCTTCTATTATTCAAGTAAGTTAGCTTACTACACATGCATACAGAATAATTGTATACAAGATATTAATATAAAGTATCTCTATTTAACTGCCCAGCTTTTAATTTAAAATTTAATCGTTTATAACTTCCCTGAATTTTTTGGTACGTTAGAAAAGAAAATGTGCCCTTTCGTCTACTTTAATCAACCCTAATAACGTTTAAGCTTCAAACTGGGGATCATTTCTTATATTTAACAAAATACTCTATCGGTAGAAATGCAAACATACGAGAAACAGTGTAATTCAATCAGTTTGATTCGCAACTTGTACGGATATTGTTCGGATTTAGCGGAAAGTCCGGGGGTAAAAACCCGATAAACCTGAGCCGACTTGGATCGGCCGCAGTCGGTACAACAAACTCATACTCGTAGATCTTTTCATGAATGGGAGTGTTTGACGCCCCAACTTTCAGACGTAAACATTAGCGTACAGTTTTTATTTTTAATTTATTTAAGGAGTAAAATTATGGCATGCAGTGGCGTGCGATGCTGTTTTAATCAGGGTAGGCAAAAATTGCATTTAGGACAAAAATTTACCTTCCGTAGCATTCAATCATCTAAATTTCAAATTTTGTCACAAAATGTCTTGTTTTTGAGTTGGTGGAAAGAACACTGGTAGAAAAAGAATAAAACGACATTATTTGTAAATTAGTACAAGGCGATCTTTACGTAAAAATTATTTTAAAATAGCGTCATAAAAATTGGTTTCGCCTTTTAAATCCTGCAAAGGTCGCTCTTTAGAGAGAATATTGTTAATTCACCTGAGCGTGTCTCTTCCTGTGTGTTTCGTAAATAGGCGTGAATTCTTTTTAATCCAGAAAAATATCGTTCTGCAGACGCGCTGCTAGCTGGAATAGTAACAATTAACGCCTCCATAATTATTTTTTTTCCGAAACACTACGGCGTGAAGTCTAGCAAAAAGGCGAAAACACTAATTATAAATTAAAAATCTATCATCCACCTGATTGAGCCAATGTTGCCAATAACGAGGTCAATTATTATGTGAAATATGATGATAAGCTTACTGATTATTAAATATTATGAACCTATCAGCAAGAATTATTTAAATTGTCACAAAAGTGCTTCTTATTTCACGATATTTTACCCGTTATCCCTTTAAAAATATCCTTACTAAACTAATTAATAATAAAACTTATAGAGGCGTGTTTCATATTTTATATCGAGAAAGAGAAGTATTTTCCAAACTACGGTAAAACTTGAAGATTGGCACCAATGCATTTACCAAACTCGTGCTTTTTTGGCGCGGGCGAATAGATGAAGGAAGGTTGCGACGGGTTTATTTGTTACATCTCTTTCTACCTTACTGCCTACCGGCTCTTTCACTTGCTTCCACTCGTGCAAAAGCAGCGCTTTTGCTTTTGCATAAGGCGCTAATGTACAGCGAGACATTTGCTTTTAGAACGGTCTTACGGAATGCTTAGGTATACAGGGATCTAGTTTACGATATAATAAGCAAAGAATGCGTTCGTGGAAATGAAATAGGATTAATTTTTCGGTTCTATGTCATTATTTATTATATTATTGTAGAGATAAATTGCCAAAGTTGGATTACACGGATAAAACCTAATATATATAAAAAAAATTGTTTCCGTTTGTTTTATTGTTCCCAGGGTAGACAATGCTTTTTTGCCTATATGATATGCACGCCACTGATGGCATGCGTCACGTGTCATTAATATGAATAAATACTACTAAATACTAGACTAGCTTGTCATCTAGAAATTGTTACACTTTTATGGGCGTTCTACGTTGTAATTTAGACACGAGGCAGAAATAAGTAGGAATATTGATTAAGGCGTTAGGAAACCGAATGACCTTAAGAAGAAAGAAACGTAGGAAAGGATTAGGAAGTGGAAGAAATGATGAAGCTAAAGCACCCTACAAAACTAAAGCAAACATTTAGCCAAAGTGAAGGTATAATATTCAACCATAGCATTTGTTTTGGACAAAATTAAGTACACCGAACAGTCCGAACACAACTGGTTGATTCCTAAAGATGTGTTTCTCAGTGGTAGAAATCAAACTACAAAATAACCTAAAGTAGCAAGAGATATAGTGGAAGAATTGAGAAGGGCTGAAGAAAGTGCAGCAAGACCTGAAACCAATGAAACACTTTCTACATAACTGACTGACTGTGGGTTTTTGCGGCATGTTTATTGTAGATTGAGGAACTCACCTTGTCTGTGAGTGTTTGAAAAATAACGTGCTAAATTCCGATATTATCAATATCCTCTATAGAACCCATTTTTCCACTTTCAAGGCTTTTCTCCGGCACTGCCCCAGCCGTCAATTTTCCTAGCCGTCTCGCTCCTTAACAGCCTTCAGTCTAAAAGCATGCACGCGATATATGGAGGGACATTACGTCAAGGCGAACAGATGTATAAAATAAATATCCGCGCTGTATGCGCCCCGACGAGAGCCATGATTCCGGAATGACATAAATCAGGGCAGCGGGTTGCCGCTAGGGGGCGCCCGCCAACCCCCAACAGTCCCGTGAACCCCGATAGTCAAGTGTTTCAAGGCGAAGGAGATTTTCTTTCGATACGCGAGGAATTTATTGAATCACTGTCGAGTTATTTACGTAAAGTTGCTTAAAATGTTGTGCTTGTTGGTGTTTATAAATCACTTAGATTCGAATTTACTCTTTTAGGGGGGAGGGAGTAAGACGGTAGAAGTCGAGAACTTTTTTTAGGAATTGATTTAGATGCAGAAATAAAAACTAGGTTTCTCGTTCAGAAAGTGCAAGCTAAATTTCATTCCTTTGGAGTAATCGTTCAAAAGTTGTGTGGTTAAGGGCTACTATCTAATATCCTCTTGATCCAGTTTTATATAAGGTCATCTACACGCAAAAGCAACGCTTCATTTCACAACTCTGACTGGGAGGATAGACAGATCAAAATCGACAAATAGTGAAACGGAATGATGAGGTTAAATTATTTCGGCGTTAATAGATAAATTTCCTATTTTTCGTCATATGGAGAAGGTAGAAATATCCCATTAAGTCCCAAATTATGACAAACCATTGCCCCATGAGTAAATATGACTTTCCTATTTCCTGTAGATCATTTGGGAGGATTGATAATCCAAATGAATATTTAAAAATTAGAAAGAGTGTGCTTCTTGGCGGAGGTTTCGGAAACCACAAGGAAGATTTTCAAAAGTAATGGAGAAAGCTATTAACCAACAACTCCTAAAGTATCTGGAAGGGCTTAACATTATCAGCGACCATCAATACGGTTTTCGTAAGTCCAGATCAACAAATGACCTTCTGGCATATGTCACCCATCTTTGGAGCAACACCATCGAACATCATGGAGAATCCCGGGCTGTTACACTGGACATCTCTAGGGCTTTTGATCGTGTTTGGCACGATGGGCTTCTAAGTAAATTGCGATCCTACGGTATGCCTAATGGATTTTGTTTATGGTTAACCAGCTTCCTTAAGAACCGTTCTCTGCAAGTGGCGATTGACGGGTTTCTCTCAGACACCTTCACCATCAATGCCGGTGTTCCTCAAGGGTCCATATTGTCGCCTACCCTCTTTTTACTGTATATTAACGACCTTCTAGTAAAAACCCAAAATCCAATTTATAGCTTTGCTGATGACAGCACACTTGTCTCATCTTTTACCTTGACTCCCCAAACATCCGCTGCCGACGCACATCTTCGCAGGCAGCATGAAGTATTGCGCCTCAACAATGACCTGGAAGAAATTTTGGCTTGGGGTGACAGTAACCAAGTCGAATTTAATGCTAAGAAAACCCAAGCAGCAGTCTTCTCCAAAAAGGTTAACATTGCAGAACCGGATATAGTCATGGCAGGACACGCAATTCCCCTGGCACCGTCTATTAATTTGCTGGGGGTCAATCTGGGAGCTAATATGTCTTGGCATGATCACGTTGCCGCAATTGCCAAGGCAGCTGCACAGAAACTTGGTGTACTTTTCCGCACCAAAAGGTTGTACACACCTCATCAACTTTTGACACTCTACAAAGCCCAGATTCGACCATCATTAGAATATTGCTCTCATGTCTGGAGCTCTGCACCCAAGCACACCCTTCGGCTACTGGATTCCATTCAAAGGAGAGCCGTTCGTCTGATCGGCGACCCCGAGCTGACCAAGACCCTCGATAGCCTAGAGCATCGAAGACAGGTTGGTGATTTGGCTCTCTTTACAGATATTTCCATGGCAGGTGTTCGACTGACATTGCCCATTTGATTCCACCTAGAGCAATGCAAAACAGAAATACACGGCGAACCACTGCCGCTCATCCATATGTTGTTCAGCTTAGTACTCCTCGAACTTCATTGTTCAAGAATTCTTTCATCTGGAGAACGTCATCTTTGTGAAATGATCTTCCTGAGGTCGTGTTTCCCAATGAATATAATCTTCAACGTTTCAAGACCAACGTTAATCCCTTTTTTCGCACTCGCACCGCTCCCAGAGCGCCTTAAAGGATTTTTCCTACAGTGCAGGTGTTTTATCATAAAAAAAAAAGATTGATGGGTCAGAGTTGTCGGAAACCACCCTTTGAGAGATGCTGATCCTGTACCTAGTCGAAAAACCTTTTGAAATCTCAGATCATGCACATGTTATGATCTTGCAGCTGACCCACTTCTGCTTCTGCTTCCGACCAAACTTAAGTTAAACTATAATGATATAAACATCGAAATTTAAGACTTGAACATTAAAATAACACTTTGATTTTATTTGTGGCTTCATAATCAATAAAACCGTTGGCAATTAATGGATTTATATTTAAACCGACTCCTTTTTATGCGCTTTGGATCATAAATTCTTATAAATCTGAAGAATTAAAGACTGTACGTCCGTCAGCCATCTTTCATGCTCAGTTCAGGCTTGCTCATCTATCAAACATACTCTTTGATCTTCAAAGTGTGGAGGTTTTTCCGATTGATTCATAGCTCACACGTGAGGCGACGTATTTACTATTTTATATTTTTAAATAGCTTAAAAGGTAATACATTTTTAACATTAAATTATATTGGATTAAAACATTGGGTACTAAAATATGTAAGTATATAATTAGATCAGCATTGATATCTCATAATTAATTTTAGAACAGTTAAGTTAAATGCAGATAATTTAAAAATAAATTTATACCGCCCAATTCGATTCCTTCAATTCCTTTTATTACACAGATCATAAATTATTTCATTGATAGACCATACTTTTTTTAATCCTGAATAAATTCTTATGTAACGACTAATAATATTATAGCAAGTAAGCAGTCAGGTTTTAGGGGGAGGGGGGTTATAGCTACGCGATAGCATTATCGTGAGGGTACAGCATATAAACAAAGCCACGATTTTAATTTTCTTAGATTACACCAAAGCATTCGATATGTACTTTCTGCTATTTTTAAATATATAGGGGATTTAGTTGCTCGGCGTCCTCACTTGTGTCTTCCTTTTTACCTAGTAGAACACAGCGATTTACCCTGGAAGGTAAACATTCTAAATCTCCTGGTGCTGACACAGGATTATCCCATTTTCAATTCTCTTTTACACAACGTATTTACATAAAACGTAGAAAAATTCTTTAAATATTGTCTACATCATCTATATGCAGATGATCCGCAATTTAGCTAATGATTTAATCATTGTTTCTTATATAATAGAAGAAATCGTCCAGGGTTCTCACAGATACTTGATATGGATTAAGATAGAGAGGACCCAAAGTCTCGGCCTCAGTAAAGAAATGTTACTAGTGTTTCGCCCTTTCGGGCATCATCAGACCTAGCAGTTATAATTGAAATATAAAAACATTCACTACTACCGAGACCGATACTTTGGGTCTTTTCTTTCATATATTTATATAATAGATTTTTAATTCCGAAGCAAAACTAAGGACTTCTAATATTTCTTGATTAAAGTTAATTGTATAAATTATTAATTTTGAGAGGGACCACAACGCCAACGGAGGAAAAAAAATGGTGTTAATGTTGTATTTCGTTATGAATTCTTTTGAAAAGCTATTTCTAGTCAAAGGCAAAGGTGATTTTGTTCGCAAATACCCAATTTAAATCACGTGTCGAATATAAATCAATCACGTAATATCCTCACTTTCTAGGATCAAAAGATCCCTGACGGATGTTTCGTCTTTGCTCCTCGAGATTTATGACCGACCAGGATTAGAACTACATGAAAATAATTCACAATTAATATTTCTACGGCCGTATTTCTTGTCGATGTGACTCGTTTAATGGGACGGTCCGGGTGATAGATAGAGAAAATTATTATTTATTACTGACTCTCTCGCATGCGGGGGATTTGACGATAGCAGCAGCGGAAAATAGAACACTTGGGACTTTGTGTCAGTCGTCTTTTAGTTATTACGGTCATTAAAAGTCTGATATTAATCAAATAGGTCAGAGGCATTACTGAAACTTAAAAAATATGAAAAATATCTTCGTCAAACGCCAATATAGGTACGGCACGATACCGGCAACAAATACTCGGGCAACCAAAACTGGAACCAGAGGACATCCTTACCCTCTCCCCAGTTGACCTACACAAACTTGGAACTGGGATTACGGTGTGGGTGTAAAAATCAAACAGGAATGGGCTAAACCTGGTCTAAGTGCATCTAGCGCACGGACGGGCCCTCAGAAAAAAAATCTCATATTCTTGTTAAATATCCACGAAGAAACGTAACAACGCCAAGACAGACAATTTCCTTTAAGAGTTCATCATCCCCTCCCCTGTAATATAAACCCATTTTTACCCTCTGCTAATAAATAAAAACACTAATCGTTTTTTGTTTGTTAGGATTAAGTGAGCGTTTTGCTAAATATAAATTTACACTCTTTGAAGTCGATTATCTTTTTAATATAAAAAATATAACATTTTCATACAATGTTAATGCAGAGTCAGCATCCCAAACAAATAATTTAGTAGCGACAATTAGCCATCGGTTCGTTTTACATTCGGGTAATGATATCGTAACAAGGCTGTCTATCACGACCGCGAACAAACTGTCGCGGACATGACACGACATGCGACATGTCGTCGAAAAACACATCGTGTCCCTGACGCTGACATTATTTACTGTCGTTCTTTGTCCAATTATTTACAGGCACAAGTTTTTGGTGTTGTGTATGGAGTGCTTGTGTTATCCGTATCAATAAATTACTGGGAATTTTGACTTTTGAAGTTGAGTTAGAAATGCCTGATTTACTGAGAGAAGTTTTTTCGCTGTGGGTCCATTGGAATTTAACCGATGAAAAAAAAGTTAAAGATAATTATGAAAGTTACATTTATCGAAAACGATATTGTTTATTCATTATTATGTTAGATGGCGTTGGTTAAATAAATCGTTTGAATAATGCAATGATTTCACCCTATTGCACGGATATAGTAAATTTGGATACGAACGAGAAGGAACGGAACTGATAGAGAGATTTGCGTTGTGATTTTCGGAGTGACGGATCTGCGACCAGCTTAAGTAAATCAAATCTTTGCACTCATCCGGTTCCGTCAATCCAAAACCCTAAAGACACCCAGATCATCTTCCGTATAGGCCCGATCTTGTGTGTTTTCGGGTTGTTTCCATCGTACGTTAAAGATCGGTTAAAAAGGCGATGGAGTTTTTTTAAATCTTACGATCACGATAGACCTACAACGGTCTGCCGATAAGCAATTATAACCTCACATGCCGCTGTGTTTTTCCTTTGCAGTTTTATTCTCAAAAGAAGCACATTTTCTGCTGTAGTTGTTTCAAATGCTAGGAGATTGATAAATATTTTTAAAAACATAAAAAGTCGCTGTTTACAGTTTCAATAAAATATAACACCCAGTATATTTCCAAACCATCCGGCTTGTCACAAATACATAAAATATCGGCATCGATATCTGAAAGGTTAAAACGCAGTACAATGACCGAATTGATGAATCGACTCCCTTGACTGATTTATGTCGAACGCGGTAAATTGTGTGTAAATGGATTCGGCCAAATGGCATATCCCAAATATATGTAGCCTTTTGGCTATCTTGAAAGCTGCGCGGGTTTGTGAAGGGAAAATATTACTAAAATATATTTATCCATTATCAGAAGCGGGATTAAAATGCTAAGAATGATCAACATTTTATGAACAACATTAAGTATGAAAATATGGCTAAAATGTTTTATGTTTGGTCAGATCTTAAAAGATAAAATCAATCCTCTTAATAGTGAATGTGAGAGACGGCATTTCTTGAGGGTTCATTTATAATGAGATAAAACACAAAAAATATTGAGCACAGCATATTTGAGTAGTATTATTTGTCTAAGTAGCGTTTACAGTTTGATCGCGTATACCTGAAATACTGTCATTGATATAGGAGATCTTTGAGAATACATTGTAGCCGCACCTTTGAGGCTACGGTCACGGAGCAACGCTGTCGCCCCTTGGAGGGTGCTGTGGAAATTTAAATGGAAAGAAATAAGAAAGAAAAGTACAGGAATACCTACTTAAAGTTTCTTATTTCCTTCCATTTGAAATTATTAGGTATTGATGATTAATCTCAAAGAAACACTTACTCAGTGTAAGGGTAACTTCTGCCCGTTTGGTAACTCAAGTCCATTTAAATGATGTAAAAGCACAATCTCAGAACCAGAGTAGTTTCCAGCCAGTGAGTAAGTGATCTTGGTAATGTTTATTTAATTGTTAAATTGTTTATTTCTCTTTTAGCCTGAATTCACTGTAAAGGGGAAATCGTTTCTCTTCAACTTACTTGAAATAGCGTCGTATGTGAGTTTTAAGGGAACAACGCTTCTTTAGAGAAAACTCTCTAAATTTACTGATTTGATGACTTTATTTTTATTTCGTGAGACTTGTATGTTATTCACCGTAATATAATCGTAAATTGTTAATTAAAACTATTAAAAATCTTTGGTATTTCAGTAAATAAATAACTCACAACAAATTAAATCGTAATTTTAAATCATCTAAGCTACACGTTCCAGTAGCCTACCCTTTTGATACGCGACAATGGTGACATTTTGCAAACCAACAAAATCTTTCTAAACGCTATTTCAAACGTGATTTTCTCGGAATCCACACAAACAATTTTGTAAAAACCTGTTTCATATTCAGCGGAAATTATAATTATTTTCAGCGAATCGAGAATCCGGTTTCAGGTATCAGCCAGTGCGAAGATTTTACGGCCTGTAAAATCAATAGCGGGATTTTGTTGTCTTGCAAAATGTCACCACTATCGAATCACTCGTATTAGCTGACAGAATACCGCAGGTTTTCGGTCGGCTTTTTGATTTTGATCCAAAAACATCAAAGGATTTTGGCTCATTGGCTGAGTGACCCCACGCGGCTGTTTTCTGTACTCTGATTATACTATTAAATTAGAGATGATTTATTTTAAATAAAATAAAATCGTTATAAAACGGTAAACAACCGCAACCTCGAAACCGCCAATCAGCCAAAACGTTCGTTCGGCGTGATGCGAACTGTTTATTTTGCGATTTATCCGGGCGTCTAGTCGCGTGCAACGGGGTGCAAAGATCGGGTAGTAAATTTTCATTTTTACCGTTTCCTTTTTATTGAAATTACGCGGTTATTTACTGCCATTAAACCGGATAGAACTATTCGATATTTTTGATTTAATGCGTTTTCCATCGGCCCTAGTCCGCGCTATGTTTTGTCAAAATTATGGATACGTATCGTTCAACGAGTTTTGGATTTGGCGTACTGGTGAAGTATGCGGTTATTTTAGATTTATTAGGCTGGTTTCAGTATTTCAGTAAAGTATTTCTCATAAATCTGGGCATTTTTGCTTATGCGTGATTAATGTCAACAATCAACAATAAATAATATCGGTTGGAAAGAGCCATTACATTTTCGCATTATGACAGTTTATTTCCTAGTTGTTTTGCGGTATAGTATTTATTCCTCTTTGTAACTCAATATCCGATATAACGGGTGGCCTACCGAAAACCTTAATTTACAATACAGAGCCTTTGTGCTTTGCATGTATAAAAAAATCAATAAAGCAATTTGTTTGGGGGAAAATAGGGGGTGCTAATGATTGGAATAAGAGAGCTTAGCCCCCGGCTATAGTTGGGCCTATGCACACGGCTAAGATAGCAAACCACAAATTTCCAAAAAAAAAATATAATTTTTCCACTACTAGACCTGGAAACTTATAAAACAGATTTTATTAACCTTAGAAATCGATTTTCTCTACATTGACAACAATAATTAATAACTACGGTTAATAATAATTGTATCCACTTGAAATCAGGTAACTTAAAAAAAACCAAAAGATTTTAAATATAATTGGGAACCGAAATTGCGGCAACCCTATCAAAAACGCACCAAATGAAATAACACATAATCTTACATACTGGGTCTTCTAAAAGTCCCGCATAAAATTAAGAAAATTATTATGTTTTTAATTGTGCATTTTTTGACATAAAAAAATATTATACAGGCTCATTGAACTGTTGTCACGTCTTTGACATTTTTTTTAATGAACTATATATTGTATTATTTTCTGATTCCCCACAAAATTCTACGCTTATGTCGTAAATGTCATTATGTCTAAATTTAATAGTTTTTGAGATATTGACGTTTAAAATATAGCATTTTTTGACTTTGACAGGCTGTAACATTGGAACGGTTCATATTAGAGAAAAATGGTTTTCACCTCCCTATTTTAGTTTTTTATTCTCTATCCAAAGAAACCAACCTTCGATTTACCATGTTAAACCAAAAAACCGGTTTTAACGGTTGAACGAGTATTTTTTTTTAACATGGTAAATCGGAGGTTGGTTTCTTTGGATAGAGAATAAAAAACTAAGATAGTGAAAACCATTTTTCTCTAATATGAACCGTTCCAATGTTACAGCCTGCCAAAGTCTGAAAATGCCATATTTTAAATATCAATATCTCAGAAAATATTAAATTTAGACATATAATATTTTATACAACATAAGCGTAGAATTTTGTGGGGAATCAGAAAATAATACAATATATAGGATGGTCCATAAAAAAAATTGTCAAATACGTGACGACAGTTCTATGAGACACCCTGTATAATATTTTTTATATCAAAAAATGCACAATTAAAAATAAAAATTTACGGGTCCGAGCGTTTTTCCTAGATCTTTTTCCTTTAATTGATATTAATTTTATGCGGGACTTTTGGGAGACCCAGTATACAAAATGCTTGCAAGATAAACTGACATCCACGCAAATCTTAAGGCCTTTTTACATTGGGTGCAATTGCAAGAAAAAATTGCCTGAAAGCATGCGCTTTGTGGACGTTTTAAACAGCTGATGCAGGTTTTAAATGGGAAAACGTGCATCAGCTGATTAAAACGTCGTCGAAGCGCATGCTTCCAGGCCATTTTTCTTGCAATTGCACCCAATGTAAAAAGGCCTTTAAAACTTTTAAATACACCCGCGGCGCGCGACACCCTTAATTTTATTAGGTTTTATTTGTGTTTGCATGCATAATCTTTACATGATGACTATGACTTCTAATAATTATCGATTATAGTTAAAATATTTATATATTTTTTTGCCCCGTTATGCTTATTTTATAAAGTTTTAATTTATTTATATTAGTGTATTAGTATAACCTAACTATAACTCTACAAGTTTCAATAAAAATTTTATATATTTTTTCTAATTTGAAATTTTGTTTATGGTCCAAAAAATGTTTTTCGAGAATCCGGTTTCAGGTATCAGCCAGTGTGGTGATTTTAGCGTCTGTAAAATTAATTAGCGGGATTTTGTTGCTTGGCAAAATGTCACCATTATTAGATGCCAAAACGTTAAAATTTCTAAAACCGTTAAATTATGTTGAAATTCTAAAGCTTAGAAATCCCTAAAACTGTATTTAAAATTCCAGGTTCGATTTAAAAAAAAACTGACTTGAGATTAGTAGATGGTAGAAGGAACGAAACGTCGAACTTAAAAACTAATAACGTCATCTTGTAGAACACAAAAACGGCTATAAAAAAGTGTTTTGTGTTCTTATCCAAGTCAAAAATGAAGATTTAAAAAATTAAAAACCAAAACTAAAAATTTCAGTTTTTTTACAATACCTACAGATCAGAGCACTAGTGCTACACCACTATACATGGGTATAATAAAATAAAATAAAAGGGGCTTGAAAGAAATATCCAATAACCTGGACACACCTGCCTTTCAAATAATTTAGGAAACAACTGACGCAAGAAGAAGACGAAACAAAAAGCGTTCTATAAACAAAACACGCCACCGTAATCCTAAACAAATACGAGCCATGGCCCACTGGATATTAAGGCCCTCAATGTACGATGGAGGCGAATTGCGAGGTATCAGCATTGGAATTGCGCGATTACCGATCAAATGGACCTGAAAAGGTCTTCGGCTGAAATTTTTCTAAACGTCGCCGTGTGCTTGCCTTTGTTTATATTGGTTTGAAGCAGTGGCGTTCCTATAAAAAATATTTTCAACCCAAAGATTAGGTTCTATATACCAGTCACTCGATACCACTCAAGGGGTGCGAAGGCAGTTTCCACCCCCCTTTCTGGGCCTTATAAAATGGGTCTCTTGTTTTCTTTGAGCCTTGAAAATTGTAGGTCGTATGAAGGATTGGTCAGTATTTTTTTCACAAGAGTAGGAATATTTTTAGAGTCAGGATACGTCCTTTTTTTGGAGTCACTTTTATGTCCCCCCCCCCCCCCCCCCCCACCCCGAGCAAAATCCTAGATCCGCCTCTGCAAGGTTTAAAGTGATTAGATATTTACAGTTGTTCATGAACACCGAGCGACCGATAAGCAGAAATCATTACATAGAAAACTGAAAGGAAGTAACCACCCTTTAAAGACGGGGGTGGTGTTTCAAAATGGCCGACCTATTTCCGATAAATCGCTGACTTATTACTGTAAAAATATTTTAAAAATTATTACAAATGTAGACAGACAACCACAATTTTTTAAACTGGTTTCGTTCGATAATGTGGGGAAAAAGTGACTTATATGAAAAAAACGTGAGCAAATCCGGGGTTTTAAATAGAATGTATTATTTTCATATGAAAATTGAGATTTTCTGTTAAACTTTTAGTTAACTATAAGTTAGTATGTTGGTATTTAGAAAGATCCCATTTAAGTAGCTTTTCAAATCAGTGATAAAATACAGGGTGCTACATTAAAAAAAATATACTTATGGTGACCTATTCAAGTAACCAAATTAACTATATTTTTAAACTACCCTGTATGTATATTGCAACTAAGATTTGGGCATAGGGTTAAAAGCCCCTATCCGTAATCAATTCCATGGTCAATTTTAATGGTCCTCACATTTTAGAGTTAAAAAATATCAACATCAACACCACAAAGAGAGAAATGATTTGTAAACACTGGGCGGGGGCAGACTGCCTCCACACTGAGAAAAGCTTCAGCAAGAAATTCTTTGCTAAGATGATTTTAGCTGTAATATTAAATCTTCAACCTACGGTAGCAAAATGAATTTCTTATTGCAAAAGAAAGAATTTACCTGAAAACTCTTTATACCCGTCACAAAAACCTTTTCTATTATAGAAAACTTACATTATGATAACAGCTTAGTAAGTCTTTATAAAAAATTATTTTCTAGGACTACTATTTGCTTTGCTGAGGAAGTAACGCAGTTTGCTCCTTTTGAAAAAAATCTTTATAAAAAAAAAGAGTTTTTAAAGGAGTAGCAAAATTTTTTGTTGGAATTGGGAAATTCGTAACTGTTCGGTTCGAATCGGATTATTTCGTGGTGACAAATTCAGTCTGATTGGGCCAATTTTTTTATTACGCACCAGTCGTCCCGTTCCTGTCTCCACGTGTCTTCAGGTCTTCATTTTTTCTGATATTTAGATGCTCGTTCCTTCATAAAGTAAAATCGTCGCATCGGTGGCTGTTGTTGGTGACCATTACGACATTTGTGTCATTTTTTCCAATAAAAATTGTCTTGGCTCAAAAATGTTTCCAGTGTGCAGTGCCTTATTGGATTGTGACATCAATGATAGTGTAGATTTTTAATATCAGTGCAAAAAGATTAAAGTTATTTTAGTTTTATATTAACTTTCTTATGTTGTGTTTAGTTTAACTGTTGTTTATTTAATAATAATTTTTGTGTGAATCAAGTTTTAGAGAAAAGAAAATTAGTAATTCTTTAGCAAATGCTATTCATAATACAAGTCCTTAAACTAAAAGACAACTTACCAAAGTTTTAAACACGGTATGATTTTTCAAAGGAAGATTTTAAGAAATATCGCAAAAGTAAAATACTTTTTTTTAATAAAATACAATATAATAATTATTATTTTACCTAATATTCAGGCTAGATGCAGAAAAATGTTTTTTCGGCATTCCCTTTTGGATATTTGTTTAAATTTAAAGTGAACAGATATTTTTTAATAAGATATGTTTTAACAACTAAAAGAAAAAAGCAGTAAAATATTATTGTTTTTTTAAGTAGCTAAAACTGAAACTATTTTTAGGTTATGGAGTGTTGTTTTCTGTTGTATTAAATAATAAAGAGAAAAATAAACTTTTTTTTTAGTTTCAAATCTTTGACAACCTATTCAGATGTGGAGAGTTGCATGATGTAAAATATGATGGAGTAATCTGAAAAATAAGCTTTATACTATGTTAAATTTTTGATATAGCAAGGAAAATATTATTTTTAATAACACAATTTTAAATAAATCAACATTTTTTGGAACTTACATACCCAAAGTGAAAAAACTTGGTTTATATAAATGTGGTATTAAGAATAATATGTTCTCTAGAGTATATTAAAAATTCAATAATATATACGGCTTCTTTTTTGGGCCACCCCACATATTATAGCAAATAAGTGGTGCTGTCATAATAAACCACTTTACTATTATAGCAATGCTTAGTTGCTACCTTAGCTAAAAAAGAGTTCCTGAAGTAAGTAGGTACATTCTGCCCCAGCAAAGTAACTTTCTTAAAATAAATAAAAAAATCTTTCCAATTAAGCAAAATGTTATACCTACTGACATTGAAAAAAAATTCTTGTTTCGAAAACGATGCGATGGCGTAGGAAAGTATCTTTATTGTTCTAGCAAAGTCTCTTTATGCCCGATGGTCAGTTACTTTGCTACTACAACATTTTTGTTTACTTGATCATTCTTTATAAAGTGACTTTATTACGATAGCAAAGAAATTACAGCCAAATGGATTTTACTGTCTCAGGTAGTTTTTCTTTTGTTCCCTATATTAGCATTTTTCTTTATAAGCGGTATAAACATTTTTATAAGGACAGCAAGAATTTTCTTTCAGTGCATGCCCCCTAGATACGCCATTGTATCCATCACATTATAGTGTAAAGTCTCATTGACAAAATATCGTTAAATCATAGTATAAAGTGCTCCGTATAAAATGCATTTAACTAAACAGGATCTTTGCGTCATAAAATCACAACGATTTACCTTTCCGAACTCTATTTATCGTGCGTGCAACTGACTTAATTTTAAAAATCGGCGAATTTATGGCCTATTTCCAACTCGCCAGTGATTTATTTTCTAACTGTAAATTAACCACCGGTAAAAAAAATCCTGCCAATTCAAAACGCATCGTTGTTGCTCGACACGTGTTTGAATTTCCGATAAATTAAAACGAGCCGGTCATTTTTTTTATTGCATATTTTTTACTAGTGATAATTTCATTCATCGTGTTTAGCTTTATTTATTTTTATCATTTTTATCCGTGTTTTAAGGCAGAACCCGAAAGAAACTGTAGAAGCTTGGAGATTAGAAGACTGGGCGACTAGGCTACTTGGGTTGCCTCTCATCCTCACACATTCATGAATTTTAGCTTAAAAACTTGCTCCATATTTATCACTTTGCTTTACTTTTCAATTTGTTTTGTTTCTCCTGATGATGGACGTCACTATGTCCAAAACATATAAGGAATAAATTTCTGGTTCCTTAATATACTGGTGAAGAAAGAGTTGAAGTGTCTCTAAAGAAAGAAAAAAAAAATTCAAACAACCAAATTTATTCTAACTTAACTGAGTGATTTGGTGAAAATCTCTGGATTCGTCCCTGCTCAGTTTAAGTGAACACGTGAAATAAGAAGATAACTGAGCTCCATTAGGATGAAGATTAATTTCCTTTCTTAAGTTTGTTTTAATTACACTCTGTTTCTATGATGATGAATGTTTATCATTCAAAACATGTAGATCTAGCCATTTTAAATATTGAGTTAAATATACCAGTGAAGAAAATACTTAAAGTTTCTTATTTTCTTCCATTTATGTTATTAGAATTATTTTCAGAATAACAAAAACAATTAATGTTACTACAAACACCTGTAATTATACACAAAAGTGTGCAATGGACAGGTAATACTAACTCTATAAATTAAATTGTCTTAGATATAGTATAAACCATTGTAGCAACAAGTGTTCACATTGAAACTATTATAGAGGATTGCTATAGAAGCAGTGGCGGCTCGCGGCCTTAAAAAATAGTGAAGAGCTAGGTATAGTGCGGGTACTTAAACAAACATTGACTAAAAACCCGTGTAATAAAACGTCTCTCTTATCCTTATCTGTCCAACGACTGAATGGAGTTTCCAACAAATTACAAACTATGTCATTAATTGGGTTCATTTTTTAAACACATAACTAAGTAGGCACGTACACTACTGAATTAACTGAAGAATAAAAACAAAACTTTTAAATCACACAGTAAATCACTTAAAAACGATATCTATAACCGTAAGTTTTGCGAAGCCTTAAAATAAATACCTTAAGTTAGGCGAACCAATAATAAAACAATGGTGCATACGACTGATCTATTTTTAAATTGCCTTTCATCATAATGCAATTTGTTACATGCTGTTTGCGTGACTGACGTCACGTAACCATAGCAACGGTGAATATCAAATCCATGTTGGACGTTGAGCCTTCACTTGCTTTAAGCTAATGGACACGGGGCGCGACAAAATGCACGAGTGTTTATAATTATTGTCCATCGGAGTTAACCGTTGCCCAATTATGCATAACTACATTCAGATTAAATTAATATTATTAATTTGAACATAATTATTTTTTAAGGGCTAAAATGGTAGCTGTATTGGTACACTAATATTTAATACTGTCGAAAAACTTTCCTCCAGGTTTTATTTTTTTTTTTGGTAAAGAGCCCCTTCACCTACTTTACCTGACGAGCCGCCACTGTATAGCAGCCATAACACAATTTTTTAAATTGCATTAATTCTCTATCTCTTTTCCACATTTTAACAACACTGCGAGGACGCTTAAGGCCGGTTTACATGAGGTACAAGAAAATGATAGTTTTATTTTTGATATTTGCTTCAGTCAAAGACTATTTAAATTTTTAAAAAAATTTGCCTCTTGTCTCTTTTTTTAATTACATGTTTTTGTTTTTTGCCCTCGATTATTACACATTTACCTGATGTCTACAAACAGAGTGACTCACCTAAAAAATCACCTTTGGCAACAACCAATAGAAATTCCTTTGTCCGTCCCTGTCAAAATAGTTTCAACCCGGTAAGTTAATTATTCCAATTTATTAAAGTAAATTTGATGCGGCTAATTAACAGCCGAAAAATAAGGAGTCGAGACGGACTGTTTTCGAATTGTGTCACCGATTAATCAAGGTGTTATTTTTTTCACCGGCAGGTTTACAAACGACATTCTTTTGATTTTAATTGACAGCGAACAGGGCAGGACTAACCTGACATCTTTCTAGAATTGTTTTTTAACTTCAGCAAGAATCGCCGTTGTGGAAGTAAACTCAGTATGCTAACATAAGTGGATCCGACCGCGATCAATTTTGCCGGGTTAAATTACGCTTGTTCTTGGTCCCAATTACAAACAAGCTTTTTTTCGCCAATGAAAAGGTGGTCAAAGAAAAAGATACAAGTCAAAGAAAACTCTAAAAATATTTACTAAAGTTCATTCTATTGTAAAAAATATTGATTTTTTTTTAAATGAAAATAACTCTCTGACATTCTCCAATATCTGTACAGTAGAAGTTTTGGAAGTTTTTAAAAATTCATTAATATACATAGCCAAGATTCGGGCCAAAAGAACGCAGTGGTTTTGGTCTAGTTTAATATATCGGATGTTTCAGAATAAGATGCTGATCTTTAACGATGTAAATCCTTAGGTGATTTTAAGAAGAAAAGTTATCTTGAGAAAAAGCGAAAACGATTTTTTTCTTAAAACTTTAATGCCCTGTAGTTCAAAAGTTGATAGGTTAAGGATATATGTTAATTTGAACTTTTCGTCTTAAAATCACCTAATGATTCACACCGTTAAGGATCAGCATCTTATTCTGAAACCCGAACAAACCCGATATATACAGGGTGTCCCACCGGGAACCGAATCGATCTATATATAGAAAACTACATAGGAAAATTTTGAAAATTTAACAATATGCTGATGCTGATGGGGGCGACCGGGCTAAAATATTTTCATAATGGTGGCACTTCCGGTTATACCGGAAGTAGGTGTCAACTTGCTTATTTTAAAAGGGACATCCTATATATTATTACATTTTTGCATTCTACGCAAGATTCTAGGCAGATTTTGTATACCATGTCCTATACCTATATCTAAACGTTTTTAACATATTTGAATTTTTATGTCAAAAATGACGTTTGCAAGCCTTAGAATAATTATCAATTTTTTCTATTAAGAAGCCTTATTTCCTTATCAAGACTCATCGAAATGCCATAACCTGAAGCAATTCCACAGACTGCGACATCGTCAACTAGTAGGAATCAGTTCATTGCAAAAGACAAATCCAAAAATGGGAACACTGTTCTCTAACGAATAATTTTCTTTCCTTGATTATTATTTAGATATTATTATGTTTTTTCTAGGTTTTATTTAGATTTATAATACCGTTGTTCGTATTAGTTGATTGTTGTTTTAGTTGACTTAAGGGTGCCCTACTTTGTTCAGTTTGTTCTTGTGTGTTTGGACCTTATTGCCTTATGCCCTCATTATATGACATTAGGCTGAAACCTATCTATAGATACACTATATTGCCAATACAAGCAACCGCATGAAGCAAGAATACTACCTATCGTGCGATTCAAAATAACCGGAGTTGGTGGCCGTCGCGCTGGCGCAGTAAGGAAAAAATTAGGTAACCCACACGATTTCTAACAGAACGTAAACAGAACCCAAGGTCTCTTGAACAGAACCAGCTCGCCGTTATATTCTTATTAGTCGCCATCTTTTGTTTCGTTCATTCGTGTGTTGTTATAATTTCCAAGTTTTGGGTGTTAATATTTATAAAACTTTACTTTAGACATTTTTTTTTTGTTAGTTTGTAAGTTATAGTCGTTTCCATCTTTTTTTACGTTGTATTTGTTCGGATATTCCGTGTGTGATTGTGGATATTATTTTCAAGTTTTGGGTGCGAATTTAGGTATAAAACTTTACCAGACATTTTGTTATTGTTAGCGACTTGTGTCTCAAGATGGGTAGAAAAAAGTGCATGATCCTTTTTTGCACGAATCACGGTTCAATACCATGAATATAGGGTATTTCAGATATGTAAAATATTGGTTACTTAGTTTTATTAGACCATAAACTGTACACACCACAACTAACGGGTGAATTTAAATAAAAGCTTGTAAAAATATTTTCAAAGTCGGCCCTGTCAAATGTTTACATCAAGAAGCAAATTTCTGATCTGCGCAAACTCAACGGCTACTGATCATCTGCTTACAGTGGTGTCATCATTGAATTATGGTATTAGCAATATAGTGTATTTTATTTACATTATACCAAAGCCGCTGACAAATATGAATTATATATTATTTCTTTTTTCTATTTATTTTCTACAACTGTTATTAATAGTTTATTATGGCTGAAAAAAATTATGTTGACACCAAGTGTTAGGATTCGAATCGATATTGTTTTCCCATTAGCGTGTGGCGAATTCAGTATGATTTTAGGGGTCCTTACCCAAAACAAAAATATGCAATATTTCTCTAGAATACGTAAAGACTCATCAATTTAACGTTTATTTCCATAAGACCCTGTATATTAGAACTAATACTCTTACTTTCGTTTCTACAGGGTGATTACTAAATTGATACTTCTTTTTTAGCTGTGTATAGAAGGCATTAAAATAAACAATATTTTCAAATACATTTTTTCAAAAAACTCAAAAATAAGATACTTACATTCATTTATTACACTATGGATCAAATACGGTTCTGCCTAACTTGCCCGTTGAATAACATTAAGAAAATTTCTGGGTGTAGGATGAACCCGCAAGGGAAAGCGTTCTGCATATAATGTCGAAGCAGCAGACGTACTTTGACGACACTCACATATTATATACATGCATTATTTTCAAATTTTACCATTTTTACGTGTCACCAATTTAAAATTAACTTGCTTCAGAAAAACACACCGCAGCGAATTGCCAAATAACTGACGACCTACCCGTAAATTACATGACTAATGAGATAAAACAACATAAATATAGCAGGCTACGTTTTGATGACCAGCCCCGCTCTTAGATTTTTTACTTTTGTATCTCGCCTATTTTTAAGATTTTTGAAAGAAGGTATTTGTAAATGTTGTTTATTTTAATGCCTTCTATTCGCAGCTAAAAAAGAAGTATCAACTTAGGAATCACCCTGTATAATCGGCTCTTCCGTCCCTCTTACCTCATAATTGTTGCTATTTCATACTAACTGTCTTTTGTCTGATTTGTTATTGTGTTTTCAGCAAATCTAAATATTTTGATGGTACCCAATGCGATCCTGTCATCGACTCCACACCATGCTCTGCTGTCATTAAAAATAGTACACGTGAAGCCGCCGATCTAGAGCAGGCCTGTCACATGATTAGACCAGATTAATTGGGGGGCATTAAGGATCTTTGTGCGGTTGTCATTCTTGAAATTTTCAACGCAACTGGCTGACAGCAGATTTGTTTCTTGTTTTTCCACACAATATACCCACAATAATTATTTTACTTTGTTAAAAAAAAATGCTTAGTTGAGAATACAGAAAATATTTATTTAATTGATCAAATAATGTTAGTGTGCATTAAAAGCTTCTTAACAATATTTCTAAATTCGTCTTCAAGGTTAGCAGGTCGATGCCAAATTACATCTATACGGGGTGTCCGGTAACTTATGGGGCGTAGAGTAACTGGAGATACTAGACATCAAACTAAGCCGATTAAGTCATATAAGTTTTTTCGGATTGTTACTCGTTCTAGAGATACAGGGTGTTGAAAGTAAAAGTTTATTCTCGAAAATAAGCCATAATTTTAAAACGGTTTAATGAATCAAATTGAATGTTGGCAATATTATGTTTTTATGAGCAAGAAATAAGAATTTGTAGAAATTTTTAAGTTTGAAACTAGAGGGCGCTAGTTGCATACACTGGGCTTCATAAATCTATGATTTTTTTTCTTACCTGTGATATTAGGTGTTTTTCAATTATAGTTTCTTAAAAAGGTGTACTTGATTGATCTTTATATCTTTAACGGTTTCGAGATATTTCCCTTTAAACATCCCAAAGCATAAAAAAACAGTACATAATTAAATTATCAAAAAAAAACAAAAGTGACAATTCGAAAAAACTTATATGACATAATCGGCTTAGTTTGATGTCTAGTATCTCCAGTTACTCTATGGCCCATAAGTTATGGGACACCCTGTATACAGGGTGTCCCAGATACGGGATGCACTCTACACGGATTTCGTAAACCATAGAAGATATAGAGAGATGGTTAAATTAGAAATTCTGCAACATTGTGTTTTGAAATTTAGAAAACTCCGATTCCTTGCGAAGATATTTGGGCCAAACCCAACTTTCGCGATTTTGTTTTTATCTTTTTCTGACGCTATTTGAAGAGACAAGTAAAACAAAACGTCGTATTAAAAATCTAATTACACCAACTTGTAGAGGAGAAAAAATGGTAATGAAAATGTAAACTTTATTTTAATACACCTCTTCAAAGAGAGTCAGAAAAAAATTAAAATGAAATCGCGAAAATTTCGGTTTTGCCCAAATATCCTTGGAAAGATTGGAAATTTTTTAAATTTGATATACGGGTGATTCATTAAGGGTGACGAGCGGCCATATCTCGGAAACTACTGGGCATAGAAATTCAGGAAAAAAAAAATTAATTCTGCATAAAAATGGTCTCTTGCGCTTTTCTCCTCAGGCACACCATTTTTAATTAAAATACTTAAATTAAAATAGACGGGCGGGGTGGTCATTTCCAACAATTTTTATAAAACAAAATTTTTTATTATCAATGTTAATAAAAATAATAAATCGTAGAGCTAATTTAATTTAATTATTTTAATAAAGAATGGTGTGCCTGAGGAGAAAAACGCAAGAGATCATTTTTATGCAGAATTGACCAGGCTAATCCGAAATAATATTCACATGGAAAAATATCAGTGGCGTCCCACTTTTTTTCTAAAAAATATTCTTTATTTAAATTTTTAAAAATTATTCTATTGGCGATAACGCTGAAACGAACGGAGATATCGAGCTGCGGTTTTAATATTTTTTCTAGCAAATTTCATCTACTTTTAGATTATGGTATCATAATTATACCGTATGATTTTTTTTTCGGAGTAAAATCAACAAATGTGTTATTACTACAAATTGCGCCCTTTAGCATTTTTTTTTAGAACTATTATGGACAACTAAATACGATTGGTGAAAGTGCATACATTTCTCTTCCAAACAGTCTTTAGTTTGCTAAAATCGGATAAGTCGTTTATAGGATACAGCGATTTAACTGATTACACTTTCAACAGCCCCCTCCCCCCCCCCTCCTCTTATTAAAGTCGGTACGCTAATGAGCATAGAACCAAAATGATGCATAATTGTCCAAGCTTTTTAATGGTGTTATCAAAGATATACCTTAATGTGGAATTTTCGGAGATATGTAAACTTTTATAATTTACTTTTCAATTACGCCCTCTTGCGGCAAAATGCGAAACTTAAAAATTATTTCCACGATTTTCTCATGGCCACTTTAGTTGTATTTTTTTTCCTGAATTTCTATGCCCAGTAGTTTCCAAAATATGGCCGTTCGTCACCCTTAATGAATCACCCGGTACATAATGTTGCAGAATTTATCTGTATCTGCTAAGGTTTACAAGATCCCTATAGAGTGCATACTTATCTGGGACATCCTGTATATGTATATTAAATTAAACCGAAAATATTGCATTCTCTTGGCCTGTTTTTAATGGATTTTTAAAAATTTCTTAAATTTGGACTCTGGTGTCAGAGAGTTATTTTTGTTAAAAAAAAAATTCAATAGGGATATCCGATCTCATCCGGCCTGGTTACCGGTGTGAATGGGGTGGTTTGGGAGATGATACATTTTACACTTTTCCCTACATTCTTAAACCTACTAAAATTCGGACATACTTTTTTTTATGGTATTCGAATGCCGGTGACTCACCGCTGAGCCACCGCCACACTTTACAATAAACTTCATTAATTATATTATGAGTTTTCATTGACTTATATTTTTTTCTGCATTTTCCATTTTAGCCGGTCGGATCGATTCAATATTATAACAATTTTTGAATGGCAGTCAGTGGCGGCTCGTCAGGTGAAGTAGATGAAGGGGCTCTTCACCAAAAAAAATAAAAACACGAGGAAAGTTTTTCGACAATATTAAATATTAATGTACCAATATAGCTACCATTTTAGCCCTTAAAAAATAATTATGTTCGAATTAGTAATATTTTTTTTTAGTCCGAATGTAGCTATGCATATTAGGGCCACGGTTAACTCCGATGGACAATAATTATAAATACTTGTGTATGTTGGCGCGCCCCAGTGGACGGTGTTCGTTAGCTCAAAGCAAGTGACGACCCAACGCCCAGCATGGCTTTGTTATTCACCGTTGCTATGGTTACGTGACGTCAGTTACGCAAACAGCATGTAACAATTTGCAATATGATGAATGGCAATTAAAAAATAGATCAGTCGTATGTACCATTGTTTTAGCATTGGTTCGCCTAACCTTAAGGTATTTATTTTCAGGCTTCGCGAAACTTACGGTTATAGATATCGTTTTTACGTGATTTACTATGTGATTAAAAAGTTTTGTTTTTATTTTTCAGTTAATTCAGTAGTGTATGTACCTACTTAGTTGTGTGTTTTAAAAATGAACCCAATTAATGACATAGTTGGTAATTTGTTGGAAACTCCATTCAGTCGTTGGACAGATGAGGATAAGTCAATGTTTGTTTCAGTACCCGCACTATACCTAGCTCTTCACCATTTTTTAAGATCGCGAGCCGCCACTGACGGCAGTAGAGTTTTTGACTTGTCTTTATTTATTTTGAATCACTACGTTTCAACTGGTAAGCATCTCATACTGTAGTATTCACCTTAAGACGACTGGAGATGCTTACCAGTTGAAACGTAGTGATTCAAAACAAATAAAGACAATGCAAGTCCAAAACTCTACTGAGGTTCAAGAGACGTCATTGTGTCCAACCTTTAAACAGACAATATAACAATTTGTTTAAAATTTTGCTATAACATCCTGTAATCGTTTAACTGGTCATCAAAGGTAATTATTACAAATCTAACAGGACCTTACAGAATTATAAGCAGGTTAATGGCAATAGCACAAATGGAAACAATACTCTATCTGCTTCATCCGATCAATTCCCAGATATCAATCATAACATAACGTTTCACGATTGCAACAATTTAGAACTTCAAGCTGTCCATTCCATCGGGCACTTCAAAGGTTTATTTCGATCTGTGAGTTCGGATATTTAGAATATTTTTTACATTTAAAATTGTACATTCAATTTTGAAGAATGGAAAGAAATAATTATACCGTAAGATCAGGTTGTACTATTAGGGCTTAAGCTTAGTTCAACCAAAACAATGCATAAAGGTGTTGTCAAATTGAAGTTTGAGCTTGGTTCAACACTGAACTAATTTTGTAGGGTCTAGATATCTGCCTTTATATACTTTTAAACATTCTAGAGAGTCATTAATAAAACCTGTATCTATGTCTATGTTGTAGTTTCTTATTCTTATTGATAGATGGCACTATGTAAATAATCAACTGAATCGTTACTGCACAAACTGACTCAAATTTACGCCAATTAAAGAAAAGTCATTCATTTAAGGGGATACAAAATATATTTCTAAATTCTTCTCCAAAGTTACCAGCTCCATGCGAGATTATATGATTCCTAAGTTGATACTTCTTTTTTAGCTGTGTATAGAAGGCATTAAAACATTTTCAAGAACTTTTTTTCAATAACCTCAAAAATAAGGTACTTACATTCATTTATTACACTATGGATCAAATACGGTTCTGCCTAAATTGCCCGTTGAATAACATTAAGAAAGCTTCTGGGTGTAGGATGAGCCCGCAAGGGAAAGCGTTCTGCGTATAATCTCGAAACAGCAGCCGCACTTTGACGACACTCATCGTAAATTAGCACCATATCTACTAGTTCATTGTTTTCAAATTTTGCCATTTTCACGTGTCATCAATTTAAAATTAAGTTGCTTCAGAAAAACACACTGCAGCTTATTGCCAAATAACTCACCACCGATCCGTAATGACTAATAAAAAATAAGACAAACGACATAAAGTATAGCAGGCTACGTTTTGATGACCAGGCCCGCACTTAGATTTTTTACTTCTGTATCTCGCCTATTTTTAAGTTTTTTGAAAAAAAGGTATTTAAAAATGTTGTTATTTTAACGCCTTTTATACACATCTAAAAAAGAAGTATCAACTTAGGAATCACCCTGTATAGTAAAATTTTTCGTTCTCGTGAAGCGAATCCTATTCACGTTTATTAATGGATTTTTAAATTTGGACAGATATTGGAGTAGGTATGTGATAAAATTATTAAAAAAAAATTAATTCTCAATATATTTTAGAATACAAAAAATTTCTGTATAATTTTTTTAAGGGTTTTCATTTGTTTATAACTTTTTCTTCGATTTTTTTTCTGCATGAAAATAACGTTTCCACACCCACATAGATACCACCTGTTTATTGGTGAAAACAGAAATTCAATAATTTCTTTAGTTTTTGGCAGGAAAAATAACTCTGAGGCTCTCCAATATTTGAGTCAAAATTTAAAAAGTTTTTAAAAATCCGCATTGTTTTTGGTCTAATTAAAATATATAGATATGGTTTTTCATGAAGCTGGTAATTTTGGAGTATTATTTAGAAATACTGATAGGATGATCTTAAATAGATCGTATTTAACCTCTTTGAGGCACGCAGAGCTGTCACTTCTTTTTTTTTTTTTTTTTTTTTTTATGATAAAACACCTGCACTGTAGGAAAAATCCTTTAAGGCGCTCTGGGAGCGGTGCAAGTGCGAAGAAAGCGATTAACGTTGGTCTTGAAACGTTGAAGATTGTATTCTTTGGGAAACACGACCTCAGGAAGATCATTCCACAAAGATGACGTTCTCCAGATGAAAGAATTCTTGAACAATGAGCGGCAGTGGTTCGCCGTGTATTTTTGTTTTGCATTGCTCTAGGTGGAATCAAGTGGGCAATGTCAGTCGAACACCTGCCATGGAAATATCTGTAAAAGAGAGCCAAATCACCAACCTGTCTTCGATGCTCCAGGCTATCGAGGGTCTTGGTCAGCTCGGGGTCGCAGATCAGACGAACGGCTCTCCTTTGAATGGAATCCAGTAGCCGAAGGGTGTGCTTGGGTGCAGAGCTCCAGACATGAGAGCAATATTCTAATGATGGTCGAATCTGGGCTTTGTAGAGTGTCAAAAGTTGATGAGGTGTGTACAACCTTTTGGTGCGGAAAAGTACACCAAGTTTCTGTGCAGCTGTCTTGGCAATTGCGGCAACGTGATCATGCCAAGACATGTTACCTCCCAGATTGACCCCCAGCAAATTAATAGACGGTGCCAGGGGAATTGCGTGTCCTGCCATGACTATATCCGGCTCTGCAATGTTAACCTTTTTGGAGAAGACCGCTGCCTGGGTTTTCTCAGCATTAAATTCGACTTGGTTACTGTCACCCCAAGCCAAAATTTCTTCCAGGTCCTTGTTGAGGCGCAATACTTCATGCTGCCTGCGAAGATGTGCGTCGGCAGCGGATGTTTGGGGAGTCAAGGTAAAAGATGAGACAAGTGTGCTGTCATCAGCAAAGCTATAAATTGGATTTTGGGTTTTCACTAGAAGGTCGTTAATATACAGTAAAAAGAGAGTAGGCGACAATATGGACCCTTGAGGAACACCGGCATTGATGGTGAAGGTGTCTGAGAGAAACCCGTCAATCGCCACTTGCAGAGAACGGTTCTTAAGGAAGCTGGTTAACCATAAACAAAATCCATTAGGCATACCGTAGGATCGCAATTTACTTAGAAGCCCATCGTGCCAAACACGATCAAAAGCCCTAGAGATGTCCAGTGCAACAGCCCGGGATTCTCCATGATGTTCGATGGTGTTGCTCCAAAGATGGGTGACATATGCCAGAAGGTCACCTGTTGATCTGGACTTACGAAAACCGTATTGATGGTCGCTGATAATGTTAAGCCCTTCCAGATACTTTAGGAGTTGTTGGTTAATAGCTTTCTCCATTACTTTTGAAATTACTGAAAGCAATGCGACGGGTCGGTAGTTGCTTGGCAGGGTCTTTTTACCTTTCTTTGGAATGGGCTGGACACGCGCCGACTTCCAGCAGGATGGAAATATTCCTTTTTTGTAGGATAAGTTGAAAAGTCTACAAAATACTGGTGTAAGTTCATCGGCGCATGTCTTGAGAACAATGATAGGAATTTCGTCTGGACCAGAAGCTTTATTGACGTCGAGTCCTTTAAGAATCCGTTTAACAAGACGCTGACGGAACACGATTTCAGACATTTGCGATTGAACTGAGAGAATGTTGGGTGGTGGTTTTCCCTGAAAGTCTACAGTGGAATGCGAGGAAAACAGTTCAGCAAGTAGGTTTGCTTTATCCCCGGCTGTGGTTGCTATTGTGGCGTCGGAACGTGTTAGAGGTGGAATAGTTGACTTTGTAAAGTCTACAGTTAATAATAAATTAAATAGTACTTCTATAATTATAATTTTATTAAAATCGTTCTCAGTCATGATTACAATTAATTAAAAAAGATTTATAGTTTGGTTGATTGATTTACAAAGAGGCCGAATAGCACGCGCATAGTCATGATTTGCGACTTGATTGATTGCATTTTTCATTTCGAAGTATACAATGAAATAATTTATTGAACCTTAAATAAGTATATCAATCAAGATATTTTTAGTATATTTCCTTTTCTTTAATATACAGGGTGTTCTATCTATTCTTAACTTGAATGATTAAGTTATAATATCGGGTTCACTGCCTCTGAACTTTTTTTTTTTTAAATTTGCTTAGCGCAAATTTTTTTTTTACAAAAATTATACGCTAGAATAAAAGCTCTTACGTATTAAAAGAAGAAATACTTTTTTATACTTTAGGCTATTGATTATGTCATATCATAAGGAACTGTGTGGGTTTTTATTGCATAAATCGTTCAATTGGTTATTCAGAATGAAAAAACCGCAGAGTGCTATTAAATTAGAGGGGGGAAACTGGAGATAGGGGGGAAAATGCAACCCTTACGGTTTTTTGAGTAGGGTAGAGCGGGGCTAGTTGAGCCAGTTTTTGGTAATATCCCGCTTGTTTCGTATCTGCTTTACATTTAGTACAAATATATTTATCAAATATTTCTTTGGTTATTTGTTGACCTAATTATATCAATAAATTGTCCAAAGTTTCTTTAGTTTTGTGAAAAAATCCCTTTACTGTAGTAGGGTTCAACTGGCTCAACTATCCCCACACCAGGGGCAAGTTGTGCCAGTATATGGGGTAAGTTGAGCCAGTAGGCTTACTTGACGATACAGACCAAAAATAGTATTGGGAAATTAACATAATAAGAAAGTCACCTTTAAACAACAACAAAATCAAATTCTTTATTAATACTTAAGTCAACAAAAGTGATTTTAATCACTGTCACAATTCACACATACGTAATATAAACTAGCTTTAGGAGTCCATTTCGTGTTAGCCCATCTCTTGCAGTCACAACATCGGACCCACTCTTCACCTGAAATGCTATCTGCGAATTTTTCTAAACAAATGAGACACAAACATTCATCTTCTTCCGAATCAGAAGAATGTGATGTAAGGTGGTTATCACTTTTCTTCCTTTCCTTTGGTGTATTTTTATTTAATGCTTGTGTTGCTATGGCGGCTAAAGTCATTTGATCGTCTGAATCCGAGGTTGAACATTTTTGTTCTTCTTTTTGATTATCGACTTTCTTGGTAGGGTTAGATGAATTAGCAAAAATTGTCTTTTTGACAGCCTTCTTTTTATTCGCATCGACTTTACTTTTTTTGGACCTTTTACTTTGCTCCAACGCAAGTGCTTCCTTTTCCGGAGTGTCAGTAAGGATAGCAGAAGAACGTTTCCTCCTCTGTGTTAGCCTCTTTCTAGGGCCTGCTTTTGGTAATGGTCGCCATATTTCTGGTGAAACAAACACGCTACACGTAGATGTAGATGACATCTCATCATGGAAACATGAAGATTGATTTTCATTGATTCTGGGTGAGATATGCTGAGTGTATATAGGGTCAGCCAGTGGCACATCTAGTTGGGCATTATCCTCTAATGGCGTAACTAATGGTGCATCGTGTGTTATCGTAAGTTCTGGTAATTGTGGTTCAGGGCGATCTGTCACATACGATGGGGCAAAATCTGCATCGGTAAAGATATCTCGATTATAGGGATAGATCCCTGCCTTTCGAAAACCATTTATTATGTTGGAGGAAGTAGCCGCCAACGGCAAAGCTGTGGCAACAATTTTTGGTATTTCATAGATGTTTATTGTCATTCCAGGATGGCTGAGAAGCCATCCATCTTGAGCAGAAGCCAGATACTTTTTGAAGGGACCGAAAACCGACACATCGAGCGGCTGAAGTCGATGTGTACAGTGTGGAGGAAATGAAAGCATTATTACTCCAGTGTTTTTTGCAAGATCTATGGTATCAATGGACAAGTGAGATGAGTGATTGTCAAGGAGAAGTAATATAGGCGATTCGACTGTTGCGTTAGTATGCTGAATGAAGTGTGTCATGAATGTATGAAATTCTGTATCTGTGGCCCAGCCGCTTGCATTCCCTGCTCCAATGCATTCCGGAGGACCGTTTGAAATGAAATGATTTTTAAATTTTTTTCTCGGGAATATGAACATGGGTGGGACAGTATTACCGGTAGCTGAAACGGCTGTTATCAGGGTAACATTAGTTCCACGTTCACCCGAGGTCACCGAACCAATGTTACGTTTTCCCTTAGCTGCAACTATTTTGGGTGGTTTTGTCACCGTCGAAACCCCAGTTTCATCCGTGTTCCAAATCTTAGATGGAGGAAATTTATATTTGTCCATTACACTGGCTAGTTTATCATAAAACATATTAACGTTGGTTTTATTAAATGAAGTTGCTCTACCTAAGCTCGTAGCTTCGGGTTTTCTGATCGAAAGCTTACAGTTTCTTTTGAGAAAGGCTGTTAACCAGTCCTTGCCTGCCATTTTATTATTCTTCCATGCATAAGGGACAATTCGATTATATTTAATTGCGCATTCATAAGCTAAACGTCTAACATCTACTGGCGATAGTCCGTAAAATATCGACGCTAACTTTAACAGGTAATCTTTCAGAATCTCTTCCTGCTCAGCCAAAAACATTTGTCGAGGATGCACGTATCCCATACTGACCTTTTCTGGACGAGGTTGGACCTATAGTTTACCCAAATATCTGGAAAAAGTCATTCTGTCAATTTGGAATTCCTTTGCCGCACTTCTTTTACTTTTACCATGTTTCTCAACGGCTTCCGCTGCTTTCTCAAATTGCTCTTGTGTGGCATTGCCACGTTCAGTCTTTCTTTGATACGTACGCATTCTAAAACAAAAAAAAAATGTCTAAGCTAATCCAACTTAGACGGGGCTAGTTGAGCCATGGCTCAACTGACCCCGTCAAGTTTGGCTCAACTAACCCCATCACGGTTTTGTGATGTTGTAATTTAATAACAAAAAACTGGTAAAAAGTTCATCAATCAAACTAGGAAACCTTGCAGAGCATTTGTGTAATACTAATAATTAACTTACTTTTTCTACGTATCTTCCAAAACGTCCGTCTATGACCACAAATGCCTTGAAATGCAATTTTTCACTTTTGGCGCGAAATAACAAGCAAAACGACCGTCCTCCTACGACGAATGCTGAAAGCCGACTGAAATTTCACTGGACGGCTCACACGACGTACCGCATCCTACGTCATGATCATTTTAATTATACACTGGTCGACTCTTGAGGTAGGCCCGGTGGCTCAAATAGCCCCGTGGCTCAACTAGCCCCGCTCTACCCTATATCTCGAAAACGAAGCAAAATTTGGTGGTATTTTATAGGAGAGATTTTGTAGAGAGTTAGATTTTCTATCAAACTGGCGTAATTAAAAAATTTACAAGTCTATTCAGTTCAAATTATGTTAAAAACAATTTAACAAAATAGTGCGAAAAATTAAAGATTTTATTTTTTTTTATTTTATGCAAATAACTTTTTTTTTTAGTAGAGATAGGTATTGGTATTGCTTCATAGAAAAGACAGAATAATAAATTTCCTACAGAATGACGTATTAAAAAAAATTTCAGATGAAGTTTCAGTGAGATATGACCGATTAAACCTTGGCATATTTTTCGGTTTTTATTGAATTTATAACAATATCATTTTGTTACTTAGTTTTGAATGTATGCAAATGAATTTTATTTAATAAATAATAATAGGCGTAGAAAATTCTTTAAAAAATATCCTATGCACTTTTTAAATTTAATACTTTTTTCTAAATACAGAAATAAAAGAGTTAATGGAGGGTGACGCGTACATTTATAATGGATCACCCGGTACGTAAAACAACGTTTATATGTAGAAACAAAATACTGTGGAAAAAATATACTGACGTGTACAGAGCTCTTAGCTCCAAACTGTTTGGGATCGTATCATCAAGACAAATCGAAACTTGTTTGTGCGGGAGGTGACTTACAAATTAAATACTATTATAATATTTTATAAGTTCGGTGTTGCATATGTGATAAGAGACATATCTCACGGGTTACTTTAATGGGTGAATAAATTTTAAATAACGTTAATTAATTATAAATGTATTTTTTCAAATACTTATATTTTAGATGAATATAATATTAAGATAATTAGTTATTAATTTGTTTAAAAATTAAATAATAATTATATACGTTCATGCTTGCATATAACATTTATTTATTGTTGATCAATTAATTTAAAATTCATATTTTTTACAATTCTTGTCAGTCCGGTCGTGGCAACGAATTACAATATTAATTGAAAACTTTATTTCATTTAAAATATTCATACCTAAGTAATATAATTTATTTTATAAGAATTTTCTAATAATTCTAAATTTACTAATTAAATCCTAATTTTCTAAATGTTCAAAGAGATTGCCGTTTTGCTCAATACAAAGATCGATTTTTCTTCCAATTTTGGCTACTGCCCTTTCAACCGATCTTCTCCTTATCCTACCAAATGCAACCTGTATGTAAATACCTAATATGAACTTATTTATACATTATATATATTAGCCAATACATTTTAAGGGTAGGAGCGTTTAAAAATCGGTTTAAAAAAAACCAGGTCCGTATTTAAAAAAGTAAAGTTGGTGATGGCCGCTCGGAGACGAAACGGCGGATCTTTAGTTTAGTAACGCCATTTTGTAGAGGAAAAAAAGTGACAATGACAACGTGTCATTTATTTTTAAATAGCTAGTCAAATGAGCTCAGGAAAAAATAAAAACGATTTTGCAAAATTTCGTTTTTTTTCGAATAAAATCGGAAGTATTCGGAATTTAAAAAGTTTTAAAGCGGCATTATAATTAGCACCGAATTGCACAACTTTGCTCCCATTTAACCTTTTCTCTAACTCCTATGGTTTCCGAGATTCCAATGCTGGTATGTCGAATTTGTAACACCCTGTATATCTTTGGTATTCAAGAAACTACCTAAAAGTGTTTCAAATAGGGCCTTTTTTTTTAAATGTCCTCCCGTAAATTTAGCAAATTGGCGTTGTTGTCCCTTGGTAAGATCAGAGACGTTATTTATTTATTCTTGACTACGTTAAGACTTTTAGATGATTTAAACAAATAAAACTGTATCGCTTATTTAATTTGGTTGGTACCTTTAAATAATCTCACTGTCTGAATGATTTAAATGTATCTAGCTGTATTCTCCAATATATCTTGTTTATTTCTCACATAATTTCTCGTATAGTTAAGATAAGTTTGCTTTATTTATTGCTTTATATTTTCATTTATTAAATTAATATGATTAACGATTACTGCAAACCAAAGACGTGCGGCAAGGAAACACTTTTTCACTGCATGTCTGGCTAAATTTGCACAAGAGACAAAAAAGTTTCAACGTGAAGTCAGTTAGTGTCAGAGAAATAATTAAAGTCATTTATAGGGGGGGGTAACAAAAAGATAAACTTTTAATTAACAATCACACGCCATTTTTAAATTTGCAGGTATTAAAAAAAGATAGCGCATACGTCAAAACACGCTATTAATAGTGGTCATTCTTAGTTCCAAAATTAGTGAAAATTGATAAAGGCGTTTAGAAATTATTCCGAAAAAACAATATTAATTTGAAAACTTTAGCGCCCTGTAGAGGCAAAACGAAACAACATTGCACATAGGTAAGTTTGCCTAGATCGCCTTATTTTTGGTCAAGGAATGTATGGTGAAGCGTTGTACAGTAATTTCATGGACCAGAACAAAAATATTTAATAGGCTTATACCTTGGGTTTCAATAATTTATAACACATTTATGGGAATATGGAAGTAATTTTGAATGTTTTTTCAAAATCCCAAAGGTGATAGTAGACCCTTAAGAGAAATTCGCCTTGTAAAACCACTGCATATAAATATTTTACAACCATCATATTTCAATTTTGTAGCTGCTCCATTATAGCTTTCGTTTTAAACCGATACCAAACAAAATTACACATAAAAATGAAAAAAATCCTGAACGACTGGCAAATCAAGCCAATTAAAAGGCTCGATAAACTCTCCAAATCGAGCGAATCAGCTACATATCAAGTTGAGAGTGTCTACTCAACGAGGTTGGTTGTATAATACCTGCGGCGTTTAGGTCAATTCTCATGGAAAGGAGAAAAAAAAAGTTTTTTTTTTAATTGAAAACGTTTTAGGTCTTCGCTGAGGTTTGAACCCACGACCCAAAACATCTCGTTTGCTGGTCGAATGCGTTAATCAATTGGGTCACAGAGATTACATATTTCCCAAACAACTATGCCAATTTATGCATAATTTATTTAATTTAACTTTAGATCTTTAATATAATAATGCCCTCAAAGCTTACTAGACAGGGTGCTACAAATTCGTGTGTGTTCAAAGGGATCTGGAAAACGGTAAGAGATACGAAGTTGGTTAAATTAAGGCAAAGTTTCGTTTTTTGGGGCTTAATAATTTGATGAAAGAAAATTGCAAATATTCCGGATACTTTCTGAGATATCCGAAAAAAACCGAAATTTTTAGTTTTGGTTTTTATTTTTTTTCGCCTTTATGCTTGACTTAGGAAAAAAAACAAAAAACACTTTCTCATAGCCGTTCTTATGTTCTACTATATGGCGTTATTAGTTTTCAAATTGGACGTTTCGTTCTTTAGATACCAACCTCAATTAATTTTTTTTAAATACGGACCTGGAATTTTTAGAACAGTTTTAAGGACTTCTAACCTTTGGAAATATAATACAATTTAAAGGTTTTTAAAATTTAAACGTTTTGTCATCAAATAACACATCACTAGTATTTCAAATTGTCATTTCTTTACTATTACGGCCCTGGCAATTATTTTTTGGATTATTTTAATATTAAAATTACATTACAGGAAGTTATGGTGTCTAGGCCGTTTATTTTTTCAAAACGATTTACCGTCACATTACTCTGGGAAGTAAGCAAGTTTTTAAGGCATAAGAAGTAATTTTATTTTTTATTAGTATTTTATTTATTTTATTAATATAACTAGTGTTGTAAATGGAAATATTGGAAATTTCCGAAGTTGTCTCGGAAATATTGGAAATATTGAGAATATTGGAAATATTTTTAAAGATATTTAAAACTTGTTCTAAATGATTCAAAACAAATGTTTATTATTATATCTTTTATATTTTGTAACCCTATACTAATAATACATTAAAATGTTTGTTTTTCTTGGGTTTTCGGTCACTCTTGAATAAAATATTTTTCTTTATAAGGGGTTAACGTTTCGGTTTTATTAGGAAACCATCATCAGAACTACTATAGTTCATAACCCAGTCTCCTGGTGGAAAGGACTTTGTTCTTCATCTTCTTTATCAAAAGTAGCATCACGAATTTTGATGATGCCAGCATCTTCAGCAGCCACTGAGCGCAGTTTTAGCGTTTATAGTCACATTCATTCTAAAAAGAGAAACAGGCTTACTAATGACAGAGCGGCTAAATTGCTCTACGTATCCCACAATGAAAACTTGCTAAAGTAAATTGAAAAGGGCGATAGGTCAATTTTTATTTCCGACACTGACACTAGTGACACTGTTAAAGATTTTGAAGAAGTTGACTGGCATGAAGAAGACCCTAATGCCGAAGATAATATTGAGGATGATGACGACAGCGATGAAGATATGCCTCTTGCTCGACTTGTTTGTAAAAAATAATTATTTTTTTTTACAAATTTGACCCTATTTCTATTTTTTTGATGTTTAACATTTATTTGTGTTCGTGTATAGGAAGCGTTCTATTTTTTGTTGTTATTTTTTAAATAAATATTCAGTTTTTTCTTATTTTTTTTAGTCTTTGATTTGTTTCCAATATTTCCATATATTTCCAATGTTTCAGGAAATATTTCCGGAAATATTTCCAAACATATATTTCGGGAAATTTTACAACACTAAATATAACGTATGCGCAAGTCCTGTGGTTTTTGCCTTAGACCAAGACCGAAATACTGTAAAACAGAAAAAAAATAATGCTCCCGAGTGAAGAAAAGGTAACTGGAGTGTTAGTCTAGTTGTGTTATTGTGATGGCTTACGTTTGTTTCAAAAACAAGTTTTTACTGTTCATACGATCTGATGATGCCAGTTTCAGGCGAAACATGAAACAAAAACAAAGATACAGAAAAATATTTGAGGCCGAGACTTTGGGTCTCTTTTCTTATAAAATATCAAATATCAGGCCTCTTTGAGTAAAAATGGACCGGTTTTTCAAATGAGAGAATTTTTTTTAGTTTGGCTTTAAATGTTTAGGACCGTAATGAAAAAGATAATTTAAAAAAATGTGTTATTAGATGACAAAACATTAAAATTTTAAAAACTTGTGCATTGTATTAAATTTATAAAGCTTAGAAATCCCTAAAACTGTATTTAAAATTCCAGGTCCGTATTTAAAAAAATGATTTAATGTTGGTAACTAAAGAACGAAACTTTGAATTTGAAAACTAATGACGCCATCTTGTAGAACATAAAAAACAGCTATCAATAAGTGTTTTTAATTTTTTTCCCAAGTCAAAAATAAAAACAAAAAATGGAAATTTCGGTTTGATGTATGACTTGAGATGAAGTGTGGAAGAAGGATATATAACCCCGTTGGCCTCTTGACGGCTTTATACACGCCTGTTGGCGTACCTCACATTACGAAAAAGTTTCTGTCGCTTAAACCACAATATTTTAGGTTCAAATATTGTGTTTTATGCCACAGAAAAATGTTAATAGTACGCCGTGCCGGCAGTCTGATTTTTTAGAACGTCCAAATTTCTGCTTTACGTTTATACACATATATTGCCAATACAAGCAGCCGCACGATGCAAGAATACACCCATCGTGCGATTCAAAATAACCTGAGTTGGGGGCCGTCGCGCTTGCGCAGCAGGGAAATAATTAGGCAACCCACACGATTTCCAACAGAACCCAAGGTCTTTTGAACAGAACCGGCTCGCCGTTATATTCTTATTAGTCGCGATCTTTTGTTTCGCTCATTCGTGTGTTGTTATAATTTCCAAGTTTTAGGTGTTAATATTTATAAAACTTTACTTTAGACATTTTTTTTTGTTAGTTTGTAAGTTATAGTCGTTTCCATCTTTTTTTACGTTGTATTCGTTCGGATGTTCCGTGTGTGATTGTGGATATTATTTTTAAGTTTTGGGTGCGAATTTAGGTATAAAACTTTACCAGACATTTTGTTATTGTTAGCGACTTGTGTCTCAAGATGGGTAGAAAAAAGTGCATGATCCTTTTTTGCACGAATCGCGGTTCAATACCAGGAATAAGGTAGTTAGGTATGTAAAATATTGGTTACTTAGTTTTATTTGACCATAAACTGTACACACCCGAACTAAACGGGCGAATTTAAATAAAAGCTTGTAAAAATATTTTGAAAGTCGGCCCTGTCAAATGTTTACATCAAGAAGCAAATTTCCGATCTGCGCAAACTCAACGGCCCCTGATTATCTGCTTACAGTGGTGTCATCATTGAATTATGGTATTAACAATATAGTGTATGTATATGTGCGTTTATCACACTGCTTCTGGACAAAATAAGTTCCCAACAATAAATATTTTAGTAGAAGTTCCCATTTCCCATATATGCAAAAGAGCTGAAGTAAATCGAACAAAGCACACTACGATATTGTGCGTTTGTTATCAGCGCGGGGTACGAGTGCACATTAAATGCAACAGGTGTCGCTTTATCAAACCGAGAGACGAATTGACAAGGTAAAGTGCGTTTGCTGGTTAAGTGGATTTATTTTTGCTTTTTTTTTGGTTTGGATAATATATGGAGTGAAAGCGGGACTTCTAAATAATTTAAAAATATTACCCAACTATTTGAAAACCTTCCTTTATGAGAACAAGACGTAGATAATTTTAATATAGGGTGTTCATTGGCGTAACTAGTAGGGGCCCAGGGGGCCGGCCTCCCAGATTGTCTTTGGTCCCACCCCCGAAGCTTACAGCATCAATTCTTTATGCAAAGATTGTTTGCATATTGCAACTATAATCATTTACAATAAAATTAATAGAAAGTTTTCAAATTTCACTAATCACACTTATGGCCGTATTGGCCGTAGGTGCGAAAGCTTGGCTTTTGTTTTAGGCTGGCTTGGCTCATATGAAAAACGAAAGTTAAGCGCGTTTAAGTCATAAGCGAAGCTTCTGTTCAGGGTGGCCAACTAAGAATGCGAGGTACTGTATCTGGGAAACTATTAATCGTAGAGGCTTGCGGCAAAAAAAATTAACGGCCAAGAGAAAAACCTGGAAAATATTTTCAAGTTTCTGAAATGGCCGCTAGGGGGCGTAACTGCAATCTTGAATCTAAAAAGTAATATTTCTGTAAATTCCGCTATATTAACTTAATTTAAAAAATTCTGATCTTTAAAGTTGAGGATGATGTGAACCTTTTTTGTTTAACACTTTTTGCAGTATCTCTAAAAATAAAGTGGTGGGGGGTATTCAAGCGTTTCCGTAAATAACATCCTGTATCTTCGAAACGGCTAAGCCGATTTGAACAAACTTGGGTTTTTTAAAAGGAGCTATTCTTGGGCTATAAACTTCAATATATTTAAAGTTTTGTAAGTTTTACATATCGCCGCTAGAGGGTTTTTTTCGACATTCCTACAAAAATGGTTAATTTTCTCAACAAAATAAAATGCATTGATATGATTTTTTTTTCTGAAAAAGTAGCTAAATGATTCCTAAACTAGCTCGCGAAAACCGCATTTCGATAACTTATTCCTAACCCATAATATCGGCAATAGAAAATTTTATACGAAAATCCCTTAAATTTTTATTTTATTGTAACTATATTTTTCTGAAATTCTTTCTAATTGTAAGCTGTGACCCTAAAAAGACAGATTTATAAAAGGAAGATTTTTAATGCCCCCGCAAATGCTCACGTTCTACCCATTGGTTACGTATTGCATTACGAATCCGGTTTTTCAAATCTTCTCTAGTCGTAGGTTGAGTCTGAAATACGATGTCCTTTAACCGCCCCCATAAATAAAAATCCAGGCAAGTTAGGTCTGGTGATCGCGGATGCCATGGAAACAGACTTGCTTTTCCAATCCACCGCTGTTGAAATACTGCATTAATATGCTCAGGCACATTAACGGCAAAATATGCTGGGCAACCATTCAACTGCAAAAACAAGTTTTGCCTTGTTTCCAAAGGCACGCACATCTTCCACTGTTTAGCTTCTGCGGCATTCTGAAGACATTCAAAATAAACCGCAAGCATATCAACAGCTTCATCATTCGTAAAATGCATTTTGTAAACACAAAAATTACTCAAAGTAACGCAAAACTTTGAGAACTATTGACAATTTGGATTATTTATGTTTTGGTTTTGTTTCAATAGCCTGCTTCTATGTTAATTGTCTTTTTAGGGCCACAACTTACATAATAAAAAGAATTTCAGAGAAATAAAGTTACAATAAAATAAAAATTTAAGGGATTTTCATATAAACTTTTCTATTGCCGATATTATGCGTTAGGAATAAGATATCGAGATGCGGTTTTCGCGAGCTAGTTTAGGCATCATTTAGCTACTTTTTCATAAGAAAAAAATCATACCAATGCATTTTATTTTGTTGAGAAAATTAGCCATTTTTGTAGGAATGTCGAAAAAAGCCCTCTAGCGGCGATATGTAAAACTTACAAAACTTTAAATATATATATAGACGTTTATAGCCCAAGAATAGCTCCTTTTAACAAACCCAAGTTTGTTCAAATCGGCTTAGCCGTTTCGAAGATACAGGATGTTATTTACGGAAACGCTTGAATACCCCCCACCACTTTATTTTTAGAGATACTGCAAAAAGTGTTAAACAAAAAAGGTTCACAATATCCTCAACTTTAAAAATCAGAATTTTTTTAATTAGGTTAATATAGCGGAATTTACAGAAATATTACTTTTTAGATTCAAGATTGCAGTTACGCCCCCTAGCGGCCATTTCAGAAACTTGAAAATATTTTCCAGGTTTTTCTCTTGGCCGTCTTAATAATAATTTTTTTTACCGCATGCCTCTACGATTAATAGTTTCCCAGATACAGTACCTCGCATTCTTAGTTGGCCATATACGGAGAATATGGCCATTAAAGATTTTTTTGATGGCGGTGCTTAAAATTATTTATCAATGTGAAAAATATAATAAAAATAAGCTCCCGAATTTTCGAGTATTGCCGCCATGTATAAATTATAAAAAAACGGCTGTCTCTTGACCTGTGGCTAAGGGTAAAGGACAGGAATTGGCCGCTATGAGTATAAAAAGGCCTTTTTACATTGGGTGCAATTGCAAGAAAAATGGCGTGTAAGCATGCGCTTCGACGACGTTTTAATCAGCTGATGCACGTTTTCCCATTTAAAACCTGCATCAGCTGTTTAAAACGTCGACAAAGCGCATGATTTCAGGCAATTTTTCCTTGCAATTGCACCCAATGTAAAAAGGCCTTAAGACACGCCGACAAACTCGTTGACGGGGACAGAGTTCACTATTTTTGTGAGTGCGCCACTGATGTTTAGATAGTTGCACAATATTACTTTTAAATTTAAAGACTTTAAGGTAATATAATAATATAATATAACAGGCAGATTTCGTCTTTTACGTAAGATTCTCCTTCTCTTTCTCCGATTTTCATCCTCAACATAAAAACAACGATTTTACTCTTACGAAAAACTATTTCTCATATATTTCTCCTCTTCTTTTTCTTACGGCGCCATTTAAAAACATTGTTATTTCTTTTACCCTTAAAAGAAATATATAAACATTCCCTCGCTATTATGTTGATTATTTCACCCGTCCACAGTTCGAAAACACCCCCTTTAAGACCGTCCGTTGCAACGGACTCTGGTGTTAATATGGTCACTATTCTAGCCTTATATACGGTTATGTATTCCCATTTTCGTGAAATAGGGGCTCCCGTTTTATAATGAAGAGTAGAAAGGAACATTTCAGCGTTTCGTTTAGGTCATTGTAGAGTCCGAAGTCCAATAAGATAAAGTGCTCGGGGTTTTTTACGAGTATTAGCATCTCTGAAGTTGGGAAAACAATGAATTCTGCAAACAGATTAAATTAAATAGTCAGAATATAGTTTGCAAATTGGGTAAAAGAAGCAGAGATAGTTTAAACTGACTAGTTTATACAATAAATATTATTTGTACATTTTTAATTCCCATTACTGTCCATAACTTAACAAAACCAATATCTGAGCCACCTGTTATTTGAAATCCAGTTACAGTGGCAGCTCGTCAGGTTAAGGGGCTCTTCACAAAAAAAAATAAAACCAGGAGGAAAGTTTTTCGACAATATTAAATATTAATGTACCAATACAGCTACCATTTTAGTCCTTAAAAAATAATTATGTTCGAATTAATAGATAATATTAATTTAATCCGAATGTAGCTCTACATAATAGTAGGGCTGGGCGATTATCAAAAAAAATAATCGATTTTCGATTATATGAATGAATCGATTATTTTCGATTAATTGATTAATCGAAAATAATCGATTAATCGAAAATAATCGATTAATCGAAAATAATCGATTAATCGAAATAATCGATTAATCAAAATAATCGATTAATCGAAATAATCGACTAATCGAAATAATCAATTAATCGTTTTTTTTTCGAATCGCCTTATTAAAAACAATCAGTTAATATAAAAAAAATCAAATAATCGAAAATAATTATCGATTTTTTTTATTATATACTTAAATAACATTGAAATAATATCTAAATCATAATTATTATTAATTTTGGCAAGGCAAACTTAAGGGTAATACGTAATAGAGGCCTCAAGTTATATCGTTGATTTTGTCGCAAAATATTTTTATTAATCTATTCGATTAATCTAAAAATTGTTATTATTCCGATTAATCGAAAAAGACATATTTTAATCGAAATTATATCGATGATCGAAAAATCGAAATAGTTGTTTCGATTTTTTGATTAATCGAAAACATTTCGATTTTTCTATTAATCGATTAATCGAAAACATTTCGATTTTTTGATTAATCGATTAATCGAAAAATCGAATAATTTTCGATTAATAATCGATTTTTCGATTAATCGATTAAAAATATATCCTTAATCAAATAATCGATTAATCGATTATTACACGATTAATCGATTATTTTGCGCACCCCTACATAATAGGTCCAGGGTTAACTCCCATGAACAATAATTTATAAACAATCGTGCATTTTGGTGCGCCCCAGCCGATATGTCCAATATGGCTTCGATATTCACCGTTGCTATGGTTACGTGATGTAAGTCACGCAAACAGCATGTAACAATTTGCATTATGATGAAGGGCAATTTAAAAATATATTAGGCGTATGCACCATTGTTTTAGCATTGGTTCGCCTAACCTTAAGGTATTTATTTTGAGGTTTCGCGAAACTTACGGTTATAGATATCGTTTTTACGTGATTTACTGTGTGAATAAAAAGTTTTGTTTTTATTTTTCAGTTAATTCAGTAGTGTACGTACCTACTTAGTTGTGTGTTTTAAAAATGAACCGAAATAATGACATAGTTTGTATTTTGTTCCATCAAGTCGTTGGAGAGATGGAGATCAGTGGCGGTTCTACGGGGGGGCCCAGGACCCCCCAACATTTCTGAAAAAAACTATAAAATTCATGCCACTGATAAAAAAAAATTCCGGGTGCTTTATTATTTACATAATTTGATACAATTTGAGCATGATTATAAAAAATTTTGGGCTGTGGCGTTATTTGTTTGCGAAGGCTACCAAAAATTGTGGCTGCGCCCAGTGGCGTATATAAGGGGGGGGGGGGGGGCTGCCGGGCTGCATTTTCATCTCACGCATGGACTCTTAATTTAAATCTTTAAATAATGCATTCTTGGCTTAGATTACAAAGGTCTTGTAGAAAACGTTTAGCTTTTAAACTTTTCCTTCTAAAAGTCCTGTTTTATATAGAGATGAAGGTTTCACACGCATATCGTTTTAGTTATTGATTTTTGATGCAATTTTAAAGGAAAACGAGTAAAAAGAATAATATTTTATAGAATTTTTCTATTATATACTTGTCTGTTCCGTTTTCCCTTTTTTAGAGCTATTTTAAACCAACAAAAATATAACCCAATGCAATAAAATATTTTTACAACAAAAACAATTTGGTATTTATTTCTTAAGAGAAAAATTAAGGTAAACATTTCAATTGAAACATTTTTTATGGAAGGAATGTGATAATTTATAATAAAAAAAATAGTGCCGGATAAAGTGAGAATGGTTTATTAGGAATATAAATATACGGCACTTACGAAGGAGTATTTCCAAATCTAAGCATTTGCACCAAAAACTGCTCTTAGATCTACGCTTACATGATTTCTGAAAAAATCATCAATTTTGGCGTGGTGAGCGATATTTACTTTTTTTTTAATCATGAAAAACCGAGCCCGGAAAACGCTGGTTAGAGTCATACATACGTCTTATGTAAAAATTTTGGATTAATTTTCACAATTATAAAAAATGTTTTTTTTAAAATAAAGAGCCAGCTAGGAATATCAAAAAAAAAACATTAAAAAAAAATTTATTTTAACCATGCAAAGGGGGAGAGGTAATAATTTAATTTTCGAAATTTGATAGTAGTTAGGTGAATTTTAAACAAACTTTGGGCGTGGCCCCGAAAATTTTTCGCCTGCGGCGCTTTTCCGCCTTCTTCGCTAGGTACAATACCATGGAGTACATATAGTCCCGACTATCCCTCTCTTCAGAAAAAAAATGTCCTACTTACGCCCACCCAGCCCCCCCTTCCCCCCGAGCATATTTTCTGGCTACGCCAATGTGGTGCCCCCCCAATATTTTGGGTCTAGTAGCGCCTCTGATGGAGATAAGAGAGACGTTTTGTTACACGTGTTTTTAGTCAATGTTTGTTTAAGTACCCGCACTATACCTAGCTCTTCACCATTTTTTTAGACCGCGAGCCGCCACTGCCCATCAGTTATAACCCTAACAACGCCTTAAAAATTTCACAAATTTGGCATTATAAAATCAATACATTTAGAGTATTTGTGCAGTTACACACTCCTTAAAAAATTACGCAACAACCATTGTCAACGATTACCAGCAAAATGCATTTATAAAAAATCATCACGACGAATCCAATTCTCATAAAAATTTTCGACATCATCTTTACAAAATCACTTCAGCAATTCCCAGTGATATTTTTTAACTGGATACCAAAAGCGATCATGCAGATCACATCTCGTATACTACTTCTATCAAATAATATAACTATATTATCCATTATAATATCACAGTGCATAACCTTCAAAATATCTAATTTGGCTATTGACACCTATTGTTAACGCAGACAATCCTAAAAGAATAAAAAGAAAGGTAATCTTAGCCTTAATATCTCGAAAACTATCTACGATATGCATCTTATAATTTAGTCAGCATGGTTCAATAGACAAGGGCTCAATATTGGGAATCGCGATGCTTTTGATACATTCGATCTGACGGGTTGATCGTATAAATGGATGGATATGTGATTGGCAGGTGCGGTTATACTATATTGATGATCCAGGGGTGGAATAATATTTATTTTGGGAGTACCTGTCAGATAGTTGCAACAAAGTAATGGTATCATATTATGTGCAGTGAATACAATAAAAATCTGAGAACAATTATATTTTTCTATATACAATAAACCTTTTTCTTTACAAATTCAATTGAGTTTGTGCGACTCAATTGTTTTATCATTATTGCTATATTTTAATATACTATTATATTTCTCATAGTTTTATTGACTCTGGCTGGTTAAAACTAGATCAAAGATTTCATTTACATTTATATACTTTTCTTTTTAACATTCCAGGGACTTAGGTTAAACAAATCAGGGGATTGATTAATATAAAATATAAAATAATATAACATATAATATAATTAGAAAGATCAAAAAGAGAAAAAATCAACACCTGTACAATTTTTCTAAACTCATTCAATTATTATTCATAATTAACAGTTTTAACTTTCATAAAGGTCAATCAACAAAATGATCGGTATTTTTTTAGTTTAGTTTTTTAAAAACCACAATTTGACACTAACTTCTGGGTTGATTACAAACATCATTTTTTCAGAAAAAAGGTACACATTATTCAATTATAGGGATAATTCAAAACTCATTCCATTGAACATGCGTAAAATCGGTCACGCAGCTCATTTATGTGAGGCCATTGGCCAAATCACTTATGGAACCGCCACTGACTGACTTTCTCACTTGTTTTATTGTAACAAATAACTATTTTCTATTATATCTTATGGCGTTTCTAACTCAGTTATGTAGTTTGTTCTCAATTTGTTTTACGTACTCCTACCCTGTTCTTGTTTTTATCTCAAGATGATGAGAACAATCAGGTACAGATGGCGGATTAGATGCAAGTCATGGCACGGTGAGATGAACATGTGACATGCCGGCAATCCGAATCACTCGCCGATCACAAATCATGTCGGCCATGAGCTGTGACGGACATGCGGACAGACGATACGATGACGGAATTGCGACAACTAATATAATTAAATGAGTATGCGATATTATGCTTTATAAAGGGGGATGCAGCGGCGGCTCTTCCATAGGGTCCTTTGGTCGATGACCTTCACATAAATTCTCTTGGTCTGATTGCATAATGAATAATAACGGCGAGAGCAGAATAGCTGTGAAATTTGTTTAAAAAAAATACTTTTGATATTAACTTCTAACGTTCGGAACAATTTTTCCTACGACCACCTATGAAAATGGGAAAAAAAGCACAGTTAACTTGGCTCGAAAGCGCCGAATATCACACGCGTGTTGAAAAAAAATATTTCAACTCTAGAGTTGAAATACAAGGCACACTATTTAATTTAAACATATGGTGCCAATTTGACAGACCACCCCTATTTATTAAAAAGAACAAATTTTAGAAAGCAATAATTGTAAAGTGTTTAACTTATTTATCATGTATTTGTCGAGTGATTCAGAATTAGAGTGTGAAAATACGCCAGAAATGTATTACCAGAAAAAACAAATCGCGCTGAAGAAAATGTCATGTATTCATTTTTAAATTAAACAACAAATGTTTATTGGTAGCAGCCATAGCGTAGAGACTAGAACTCTAGCCTACAGATCGCAAGGTCACAGGTTCAAATTTCATCAGGAGTATTTGACTTTTTTTTTATAAAAACATTAAATAATTTATAGAATTATTTTGAATTAAAATCTTTCTTGTTGGGTGGATTTTTTAAATTTGTGTTTATTGCATCTTTCCTTGATTAAATTTAAAATTTTTTATTCTGGTTATCTAGAAGTCAATCCAGGATTAGTTCTTCCTATGATATATAAAATATGAAAAAATGAACAAGCCAAACTACAAATAAAGGACAAGCCTATTGACAAACTATGAAACCAGATATTAAGTGGAACATAATTATTCTAAGTATGTTAATTTCAACACTATTGTTGATATTTTTTTTTTCAACACTAATGCTGAAATATTTTTTTCACAAATCAAAGGCTTTTTTAATAATTGTTTGTGGTCGTAGGAAAAATAGTGTACATTACTCGTGTGAAGGTGATTATTCTAAAACTCGGAGAATTTCCGCACTCGGCTGATGCCTCGTACTAAATATGTCCTCGTTTGAAAACTTCTTTCTTCACTTCATCACTTGTTATGTAATAAATAAACCATATTCTTTATACTGTGGCTATGGTAAAGTATTTTAAAATAATCGCCAATTAACATAATATAAGCAACACTCTTAACGTGGTTATAGTTAAACTGACAAAACGGAATAACATAACCTGAAAAATTGGAATTAATTTCTTTCTAGAAATCCTATAATATCGTCTGTTTTATTTGGTTTTGATATTATTTAAAGAAGATTTACAAGTTATTTTTAAAGTTTTAAGGTCGAATGGGGTTGGGGTCCCGTTGAAAATATGGGAAAATAATGAAAAAACTGCGGTGGAAAATGAATTGCACATTCTTACTTCGGTCACAAAATACTTAACAATGTTGTGTAAACATATATTTTGGATTTATGTCTTCTTGTGTGCATAGGATGTAAGCCAAATGTTTGATTTTCTCTCGTTCTAACATCAGTGGCAAATCCCACTCTCGGAGACGCGACGAGCGCCTGCTGACCGCTGGCTTCCGTGGATTTCATGAAAACTGTAACAGCGGACAGCTACCGAATCTTCTCAAAGAACGTTAAATTTGAAAAAGCTATAAAAAACAGCGCTGAGGTAAAAAGTAAAGTATAATGGCACATTAAAAAATATAATATGTTATCGAGTGCGGTCTGATCGTCGGAGAATCCCGCCGTTCTCGCCGACAGTGCAATAATGGCACATTACTTTGATTTATAGACGGGTGGTTATCAGACCAATATTGGTGCCCTTCGAAATGACACTAAATTGCCCATAAATATTAGCCGTAAGTCAATATCAGTCGGTTCGCAGCTTGATTGAAGCCTATACTCACTCAAGTCACACAGGGAATTCACATTATTTTTCTGGATATTATCACTATAAATATTACGCGGGAATAATAAAAGCGACGTCTTCTAATGGGGGTTTCAGTGAATTATTGGTTTTTATATTGATCGTTACTTTCTGAACGTCAAGTTTATAGGTGCGGAATCGGGGGGGTTTGATAGATAGGGGAAGAGCATGACTCTAACGGCATAAATAAACGAGGAATTACAGTTGAATATAGAGAGTATGATCGATTTATATATAATTTCAGATTTGAACTGCCTGGGTAGATGATAAGTTATATTTCGATAACTACACAGGCAGGGCCGTTCCTAGGTTATCTGCTGCCCGGGTGCGAGAATAATTTTACCGCTCCCAACAGTGGCGTGGCTAGAAATTCATTTGGGGGGGGGGGGGGGGCAAAAGGATCCAAAAATTGCGCCGCAGACGAAAATTTTTTCGGGTGCCATGCCCAAAAAACCCTTTTTTAGACCATAAAAAAATTTCAAATTAGGAAAATATATAATATTTTTCTAGAAACTTGTAGGGAGTTCTAATACACTAATATTAATAATTTAAAACTTTTTGAAATAAGCATAACCGAGCAAAAAAATATTAAAAATAAGGTTTATTTATTGAAAACCAAAAAAATATATTAACTATAATCGATAATTATTAGAAGCCATAGTCATGTAAAGATTATACATGCAAACACCAATAAAACTTTTCAAAATAATAAATAAAATTCGAGGAGGGCGTCGCGCGCCGCGGTTTTATTTAGAAGTTTTAAGATTTGCGTGGATTTTAGTTTGTCGTGCAAGCATTTTGTATAAATATGTAAGATGATGTATTATTTCATCTGGTGCGTTATTGATGGGGTTGCCGTAATTTCGTTTCCCAAATATATTTTAAATCTTCTGGTTTTTTGGATTTCGAGTAAGGCCCCCCCCCCCCCCCCCCCCTTTCTCCCAAAACCCAACCCTACCCTACTTTGATAAGAGTGTTTGTATTGAAAGTGTACTCATTTAATTAGCTGTAACTTCTAAACGAGTTAGCCGATTTTAGTAAACTTAAGCTTGTTGGGAAGAGAAAGGGAAGTACTTTTAATTGTCGTATCCATTGGTACACGATAGTTCCTAATAAAATAGCTAGAGAGCGTAATTTGTGATAGTAACTTTTTTTTATTTTATCCCGAAAACTCAAATCATACGGTATAACTATGACATCAATCATAATCGAAAAGTAGATTAAATTTGCAAGAAAAAATGTGTAGACCGCAGTTAAATATCTTGTTTCGTTTCGGAGTTATTGTAAAAATTCTCTACATGTTTCGAACGCAGAATCATTCATCTTCAGGAGAATAAATGATAATAGAAGAAATGAGTAGATATCACCTTAACGGAGCATCAAAATTTGCAGGTTCAAAGACAAATGGTTTAACGAGTAGAACGGTGAGAGGATCATTATGCACGTTGCATTGTGAATTGATTCTTTCACCGTTCTACTCATTGAACCATTTTTTTTTGAACCTACAAATTTTGATGCTCCGTTAAGGTGATATCTACTAATTTTTTCTTTTTTCATTTATTCTCCTGAAGATGAATGCTTCTGCGTTCGAAACATATAGAGAATTTTTTAAATCATAAATATTTCTTTAATATACCAGTGGAGGAAGACTTTGTGTTCTTATTTCTTTCCTTCTGAGTTTCCACTCCACTTTAAGTATGGACTATTTCTTCAAGTTGTACTTTTCCGCACCAAAAGGTTGTACACACCTCATCAACTTTTGACACTCTACAAAGCCCAAATTCGACCATCATTAGAATATTGCTCTCATGTCTGGAGCTCTGCACCCAAGCACACCCTTCGGCTACTGGATTCCATTCAAAGGAGAGCCGTTCGTCTGATAGGCGACCCCGAGCTGACCAAGACCCTCGATAGCCTGGAGCATCGAAGACAGGTTGGTGATTTGGCTCTCTTTTACAGATATTTCCATGGCAGGTGTTCGACTGACATTGCCCACTTGATTCCACCTAGAGCAATGCAAAACAGAAATACACGGCGAATCACTGCCGCTCATCCATTATGTTGTTCAGCTTAGTACTCCTCGAACTTCATTGTTCAAGAATTCTTTCATCTGGAGAACGTAATCTTTGTGGAATGATCTTCCTGAGGTCGTGTTTCCTAATGAATACAATCTTCAACGTTTCAAGACCAACGTTAATCGCTTTTTTCGCACTCGCACCGCTCCCAGAGCGCCTTAAAGGATTTTTCCTACAGTGCAGGTGTTTTATTATAAAAAAAAAATAAAACTTATTTAAATCTTATTTTGATTTATATGAAGTATAAAATATATTTTAAATCAATGATATATAAATTTGATTTAATTAAATTAAGCGGTACAATACAAAGAAAAAGGCATTAATTTCATGTAAGAATAATATAAACTTAAAATGAAAGGTCTATTTACCAATCAAAACCACGGCTGCCTTCTTTTTTGACCAGAAATTCGAGCAAGCGCCTTAGGAGACGTTAAATTTTCAAATACTCTTTCGATTTATTTTTAGAAAGATAATAGGTCCAGTAGTTCTTGGTACATTATTATTTTTATGATCTTTGTTATCTAAAATATTATCCACCACTGACAACTCTTTAAGAAACCGGATAGTTTCAACATTTTTTCTAAAAAACTTACTTCCCCTAGTTCCAACTGAAGCTTGTTAAAATCCCTTCATCCGAACATCTTAGCTGTCACGTGCATCCTTACCAAATTCGTCCTTCGGGTTGTTATCCTCCTGAAAGTCTATTGTGTGACGTTTCAGCTTGTTGACCATTCGTCCCCATTATCGGCAAATGTCTAGGGCTGGTGAAAAAATATCGATATTGATCTTATATCGTAATATTTAGTCATAATTGAATATTACCAAGAGTTTGGTCATTGAAAACAATAGTTTACTATTAATAAATATAAGTAAATTATCAATGTAGTTCTGTGTGCACCTTCGAGGACAAATTTAGAATCGTAAAGGGGCATAAGAGCAGAAAAGTTTGTCTAAAAGATTGTTTGGTTGGCTCATCTAGAGTCCTTAGCTTAAATTTCCTATATTCTATTAAAATTCGCCATTTTGTCTTTGTTAGTCAAGTTTTTAGGACTGTAAATAATTCAAATCTGAGACTCAACCGTGATTCCTCACAAGATGTACCTTTAGCGTCGAGAGGCTGTCGAAACCCAAATCGCATCAACTTCTATCCTTGTCTACATTTTGCTACACCGTCTCACTTTACATTAATACCAACTGCAGGGGCAACCAGTTCCATCTGGCACACATACGGCTCAAAGACCAAAGAGGGTACCAGAGCCGGGATACACGGAGTAAGACCGAAGAAAAACGTCTACTTCTCTCTGAGTAAGTCTCCCACAGTGTTCCAAGCGGAAATATACGCCAACCTACACGTATATGATGAAAACAACTTAAATAAGGGGATCTATAAAATACTCTGACAGTCCAGCAGCCCTTACAGCATTAACGTGCAACAAGGTGAGATCAAGACTGGTATACGAGTGCCAAGAGGAATTAGTGGGCCTGGCAAAAGATAACAAAGAAACACTGCAGTGGGTACCAGGATACGAAGGTATTAAAGGCAATGGAATAGTTGATGAACTTACAAGAAAATAATCGGAGAAGAGAGAGATGCCATAAAGTGATGGATAAGAAGGGAACACACAATCTACTGGAACAACAGACAGGGATTAAGTTTTAAGAAATCTTTTATTGGGGATATAAACTTGAAACTGACGAGACAGCTATTTCCGATGAGAAGGAATCAGCTGAGAATCATCACAGGTTCTCGCAGGACACATGGCAGTTAAGAAGTACCGAATGCAACTGTACAACGGAGACATAAGCTGTAGACTATGTGGTCAAGTTAGGGAAACAGTACAGCACATAATTTACCATTGCGAGATACTGAATCGGAAAAGGCAAGTAATACTCGGACAACAAAAACTAGATCCGGAGGATATCCCGACCCTCTCCCTAGTTGATCTACACAAGTTAGTGCAAGGAACAGGGATTACTGAGTGGATACAGTAATCAAACTAGGGTAAGTACAATGGATCAAATCTGGCAAAAGTGCATCCAAACATATGGACGGACCCTCAAAAAAAACCTACATGGACGTCAACATCCTATATCGATAATAATATATATTATTCCCATCCCTATTGACCATTCGTCCTTATTATCGACAAATGTCCCAGTGACTGAATGCAATGGCTCGCGAATACTTGCAAGACGAGCGAGGACTGTTCCTGACAGTCTGGCATTAAAGCTAAGCCTAGAGGACAAACTATTATTTAGACATCGCTAAGACATCTTTTTATTAAGACATATATAAGCTTCAAGAACGAAGAGACTTTGCGCTTTTAATATTGATGGTATTTGATACAATTTTCTAGATAAAATATTGAAAATAAAATAAAAGGGAGATTAAAAGCTTTAACCAATCAGGCATTAGTAAATTTTACAATAAAACAAACCCAAACTATGATGTTTATAAAACCTAAACACTGCCATTGTGGGGTCTGCAATTTTAATTAGCCACCTTTTCCCCTAACTTTTGCATGTCACCAAAGTAATAACTCATCTAGGTATCAGCTGTCCCTCAGAATTTTTACCTGGGACCGTAATAAGGGCGCCGGTATGAAGTGCGTCACCTGAAGATTGATTGACTCAGTCCTACAACCTGATGGACAATCCATCAATCAAGTCGGTGGCCAGTCATGCCACTTGACAATTGTCGGTTGCTAGTCGGGATAATGGTTTAGAAAGTGTTTTTATTTTTCGGGGTGGCGATGGCGCATTTACGAAGCTATGAGAACAGGGTTATATTGTGTGATAAGGAAGTAAAGTAACCCATTTAATGCCGGAAGTAGTGTGTAGCCGAAGAAGCCGTAACCCCTCAATGAATTACTTATATTAATGTCGAATCTTACACAACTTTATTGTTTTAACTTGAAGAAATAGTCCATACTTAAAGTGGAGTGGAAATTTAGAAGGTAAGAAATAAGGACACAAGGTCTTCCTTTACTGTTATATTAAAGAAATATTTTTAGAAACTTCGCTACATGTTTCGAACGCAGAAGCATTCATCTTCAGGAGAATAAATAAAAAGAAAAAAAAACTAGTAGATATTACTGAGCAACAAAATTGTAGGTTCGATGGAAAAATTAGTAGAACTGTGAGAAAATAGGTACCCACGTTGCATTGTGAATAAATTAAAGATTAAAAAGAATAAATTTTAGAAAGCACTAATTGTAAAGTGTGAAGGTGAAGGTAAAAATACGCCATCTGAAATTATAAAAAATTATAATAATATACTGGAAAATCTATTACCAGAAAACACAAGTCGCGCTGGAGAAAGTGTCATGTATTAAACAACAAATCTTTATGGGTAGCGATAGCGTAGAGAATAGAGCTCTAGCCAACAGATCGTAAGGTCACAGGTTCAAATTCCATCAGGAGTATTTGACTTTTTTTTATAAAAACATTAAATAATTTATAGAATTATTTTGAATTGAAATCTTCCTTGTTGGATGGACTAAATATCTTCTTGTTTGAAAAATATCACTTTCATCACTTGTTATGTAATATGCTATTGCTTATATCTTTTTTTACTCCCACATGGAAATTTTCTGTTTCCTTTACACTTAAGTGGCGAGTAAAGTAGGCTATTCCAGTTAACTGGGCGGAAAAATTTCATAACAATCCTAGATAGGTAATGAAACTGACCAATCACAGTAGTCAATTACAGAGAAGCCATTGTTGTTCTTAAAAGTACTGACCAATCACAGTATATTATTTTTACTGAGGCTCCGCCTTCTTTTTCAAGACATTAAATTATATAATTTAAATGCATATGGTACAATTTGGTATTAATTTGTTCAATATAATAATATCTAGACGCATTTATAATAGATTTATCAATAATGCAACCTGCTGAGTGTGCATAGAAAATTAATTTCATGTAGCATCATTTATCAGTTGGTTTGCCCATAATTAGATTAACGTTTCGATTGTCGAGAGGTAAAGCGTTTTACTATGGATCCAATGGTCGTGAGTTCGAGCCCGACAACCTGAAAATTTTTTTTTACATTTTTTAGCATAAGGTTTGTAAGTTTGGTTGTAGAAAATATACTGTTCAACTCGAGTGGATTGTCCATATTGCCCTCAGAAGTTTGAGCACTTCGCCTACGGCGTCGTGCTCAATGTACTTCCTCGTGCGATATGGACATCATATCCACTCTTGTTGTACAAACTACTATTACTAGCTATTAGTGGAGTAGCAGCAGGCGATGAGCCAGCCCCGTGACAAACTTCAAATTCTCAGTTTTTTTTACGAACAGGCCTCTATTGTGTCTGTAACATTCTTCTTCAATTCGCAGCAGGCCTTGATTTCGCCCCTACTTGATTGTCTCTTAAGCACTTAAAATACGAAATGTATATGCCTTCTCAAATAAGCTATAACCGGGTAAAAACATATTTTTTCATTATTATTAATTTATAGATCGACTTGATCAGACATTGTCGGAGAGCCGAATTAAAATTCCATCTCGTTTCAGCACGGGCCGTCACTCGAGCTGTCACTTACGCAAAGATGACAGCAGACGAGCGACTGACGTGACGGAGGTTCAAATCAACGTCTTGCTTTTCATTCTCGTCAATTTTAATTCATTGGATCCAACGTTGCCGGTTGTTTTAAGTTTGGATATGGAAAAAGGGACGAAAGAAATGATATTGTGTTAATTTATTTAGAGTAAAGATAAAATAGCAAGAGTTTTATTGTTGATTAAGTGTAACGCGCTAAAATTTTCCAAGTTAAATTGGAGGTTTTCTTAAAGTGAATTACAAGAATAAGATCGCGCACCAATTACTGCAAGAATTAGTGGCTTAGCCAGAAAATATACTCAGTGGGCGTAAGTAGGACTTTTTTTTGGAGAGAGTTTTTGTAAATGTGTTCATGGTTCAATCAAATTTTTACTTTAATTTTTTAAAAATAAATACCTACCTAATTGTTTTCTGTTTTTGTTGTAAAAATATTTTATTGCATTGGGTTATATTTTTGTTGATTTAAAATAGGCCTAAAAAAGGGAAAACGGAACAGACAAGTATAACAGAAAAATACTATAAAATATTAATTTTTTTACTCGTTTTCCTTTAAAATTGCGTCATAAATCAATAACTAAAAGGATATGCGTCTGAAATCTTAATATCTATATAAAACAGGATTTTTAGAAGGAAAAAAAGAAAGAAAAATCATTGTCTAAAACTTTCAAAGAGACACAATTTTTGTTGTTGATTATCAATTATTTGATAATAATTTGGCAACATTGTATTATTATGCAGGTCAGAAGATTTGATGGGATTTTTGCAGGAGTGTGGATGCCATATTAAATTAGCAGGAAGACATCTCGCAGTTTTCTAGAATATTAACCAGTCGGCTGATTTTTTGATGTGCTTATAAAGGAGTTAAGTTGGGTTTTGTCAGTTTTTAATTAAAATTATAAATAAACCTTGAATGAATGAATTGCATTTTAATAAATTTTATATGATGTAAACATTTATCGAATTTGACGAATTTTTGTGTGGATGTCCCAAATTCGATGCTCATCATGGGTATCTCGGAAGATATAAGAGCAAACTAAAAACTAAAAAAATTTTGAATTTAATTTTTTAAATAATCGGGAAAAAATTAAATTTTAAGTTTTTGTTTTTTTAATTTATCTGACTTATTTTAACCGCTACAGAAAAACAAATGCAATATTATTAAAGCGACTTTTTTAGCTTTATATTATCGTCGTTTTAGAATTCCGGTACAACGTTTCGTTTTTGTGGAACTGTTATCAACTTTAATTTTTTAAATAAGGACCTGCATTTTTTATTTTATTTTTTGAAATATTTTTGAGCCCTTAATTCAACCATAGATCACACTTAATAATGTTTATACGTTTTTATGTTATCTTCATATCATCAGGAATTTGAAAATTTCTTTTAAATAAATACGGCCACGTCATTTATTTCAGGTAATTGAGTAATAAATATATTATGTAGGAACCACAAAAAAACTAGCAACAAAAACAAGAAGTAAAAATAGTTATTTATTATACAAGGGAAAAAAGCATTAGATTTTAGCTCGAGGTTGTGTCGTCTCCCGATGCGATGCGGAGGGAGACAAAAAAGCGAGAGCTAAAATCTAATATTTTCCCGTGTATAATACACTATTTTTTTCTGTGACGGGAAAAACGACGATATTATTACAATATATGAAAATCAGAAAAGTATCGATGTGAAATTTGACTTTTTAAACTAGTAGGTAGGCTATTTTACTTATAGCGACAATTGGACCTGCTTTAAAATAATCAAATATCTGTCAATTTAATTCCGTGATTTAATATAAAAAGTAAGAACTTTAGTGGTTATTTAGTAGTTATTTTAAATAATTTAAAGTGTAAAATGTCTGATTCTGAGTTTTCTCTGACTCCACCGGAATTAGTAGAAGCAGCGAAAGTAGCGTCACAAAAATTATTGCCAGCTAAATCGCGCAAAATTTACGAAAACGCGTTTTCAAGATTTATGGAATGGAAGATGAAAAAAGCATGCAGTTCTTTGTCGGAGACGGTGTTATTGGCCTATTTTTCGGAACTGACACAACAACAAAAGCCATCAACAGTGTGGTCGAATTATTCAATAATTAAAAGTATGTTACAATTCAATAATAATGTAGACATTTCAAAATATTTCAAACTAATTACATTTCTAAAACAAAATGGGAAAGGTTACACGCCCAAGAAATCTGCGATTTTTACGAGTACAAATATTAGTGATTTTTTAAATATTGCTCCCGATGAAGTTTATTTAATGGCCAAGGTTGTTGTTTTACTTGCGATTGCAGGAGCTTGTCGAATTTGCGAAATCAGCCAGGTATAACATTAGATGATATTGAAGATTCGGGAACTTTAATAATTGTGAAAATTAGGCAAACAAAGAATGATGTCAACAGGAGATTTGTAGTTACCGAAAAATATATTAAATTTTACCGAATATATATTGCCCTTCGTCCAACAGCTTAAAGGATTTTTCCTACAGTGCAGGTGTTTTATCATAAAAAAAAAAAAGGATCGCCGCCTATTTTATGCATAACACAATGAAAAATATATCAATCAAGTTGTGGGTAAAAATCAGTTTTATAAGGTACCCCAAACAGTAGCTAATTTTCTTCAACTTGAAAATGTTACCTTATACACGGGTCATTTATTTCGAAGATCATCTGCTACACTTTTGGTTGAATCTGGGGAAGACTTGTTGACACTCAAGAAACATGGCGGTTGGAAATCATCAACGGTCGCTGAAGGGTATGTTGATGAATCGGTAGCACATAGGACAGAAATAGCTAATAAAGTGTTTAGAACCTGTGGCAGTGCTGAAAGAATACCCTATTTGCGACCAGGTACATCAACGGCAGTTGTGTCCATGGCAGAAAATATAATTTCAACACGAGAAAATTCGACTGTACCGAATAGTAAAATGAACATGTCATGCATGGCAATGCACATTTAATAATTGTACTTTTTGATTTAAAGAAAATGTAACTTTTTGTATAATAAAATATTCTAAAATTAAATATTTACCTTTACTTATGTGTGTATATTATATCTTGGGAAAAAGTAAACACTTTTTTCCCGGGGAAAAAAGTAATCACATCACTTTTTTCCCGGCGAAAAAAGTAATTTTACAAAAAGTGACATTTTATTACCTGTCAACAGAGATAAAATGTCAACCTTTTTTTCCGTAACAGAAAAAACTTATTTTTATATTCGGTGTTTAAACAAGTGTCCTTCCTCTCGAATGCACTTTTGAGTGAGCCTCCTCAATTTAAATATTGCCGGTTGAACATAAAAAAGTAACTACTCGTTATATCTGTCAACATAATTAAGCCAAACAATTAAGTATAAAGTTTTCGTCATAGCCACCTTTGGCTTGTTTAGCTTTATTTTATACTTTGTTATAATTTATATTTAAACTTAAATTTGAGTTTTTGTCAATGCTCCTTGTGTGGATGGATTGAACTTTTATTTATTAATTTTTTTATTAAAAATTTTTGTTTGCTCTTCAATTATCTGCTTCAGATATATTAATTATTATCAACAAATAGAATTAAATATGTAAGTTTTAGTTAATAATTCGATACGCTTTTAATCTACGCATAGGTAATCTAAGTAATAAAACTCTTGATGATGTACAGATGACATCAAAACGTCTCAAAATTATTATATGTGGATTAAAGAGATTTCAGAAAATAAAATAAAAAATGCAGATCCGTATTTAAAAATTGAAAGTTGATAACAATTCCACAAGAACAAAACATTGTACCGAAAGTATAAAAAAACACGATAGTATAAAGCTAGAAAAGTTGCTTTAACAATGTTGTATTTTTTTTATGTAGCGGTTAAAATAGGTCAGATAAATTATTATTTGTTTTTTTCCAATATTTCAAAAAGTAAAAAATAAAGCTCAATTTTCTTTAACGATATTATTGGGCACAAAATTCCGCAACTTTGCCCCCATCTGACCGATGCTGTATCTCTTATAGTTTCCGAGAAACTCATGATGAGCAGCGAATTTGGGACACCCTGTATTTCCTCGATAATTTAAAAAATTTTCGGAAATTCACTTAAAAAAAATCTACGTAATGCCAATACTTTATGGATGAAATCAACCTATATTATTGTAATATATTTCTGGGTATGAATATTTTTGGTTTTATACTCATTCACAATGCAATTTAAATAAAAACGACATAAAAGCAGCATAAAAATAAATTAATTGGGCAACGTTAATAAATTTTCGTCGCCCATCAATAATGCGTAACAAATTTTAACTTTATGATTAAATTAATTAATGGTATTTCCTGTTTTCTTAACATAATGGCATATTAAATTTTTGAACCATGGAAATTTTAAATCAGGCCGTTTGTATGCAAAAATCGTCAGAAATATTTCAGATTTGATTGATTTATTGCAACATAGAAATAAAACGGTTTTAAAACAAGCTTAAAGAATGTTTTTTCAAATAATATTTTTGCTATGCTATTTTTTGGCAAACCACATTTAAAATTTATGATGTGTAAATAATATTATAACTATTAGTAGTACTTAAGGCAGTGGCGGATCGAGGATTTTGCTGAGGGAAGGGGGAGGGGACTAAAAAAAAGTGTCTTCTACCAAAAAAGAGCGTATCGCGGCTCTAAAAAAATTCTGACCCCTCACACGCCCCACAATTTTTAAGGCTCACAGTACAAAAGCACTCATTTGGTAAGGCTCAGGGTCGAAACTGCCCGTTTAAATTGTAGACCTAATGGCTCCTTATTCTGTCATTGAAAATGATCAAAAAGTTGAGTAAGTGAGTAGTAATCCTGGGTTGAGAGCGGGCCACTCTTTATACAGGGTCCTGCACCTCACCTCCCGTCTTCTATAGCTCACTTATTAATTAAGTTAGGATTTTGATATTTTGCAGACTTTACCTGTATCCTAGGGCGCATTTCAGGAAAATAGTTTTGTTTAAAGAGGGTGTTCCAAAAAAGTGTGACGTCATAAGAATATGTTTTTTTAGATTACATGCCATGTATATTCTTACTTATTTGGATGCCTCTTATAGTTGTCTGTCAGAACCAAAGGTCTGCCACTCTTACCTAACCTAACCTAACCTAGTTGTCTTTATACTTCTAAAATTTTAATGAAATCGGTCCAGTATTATAGACAAAAAAATATAAACTAAGAAAAATCAGTTTTGCACCACGGGTTTTAAAAATTATTAATAAAAAATGAAAATAATGCCTCGTTAATAAAATTATACAAAGGTACTTAATAAATAAGGTCGAACAGTCTCGTTAACCAAGTTTGATTAAAACGAATTGTACAGGGTGTCCAAAGTTTAGTGTCAAACTTTGCAAACTTTAAATCGCTTTATTTTTCTTATTTCAAATTGGAACTCCTGTATATTATTATGTCATTCGATGCAGAATTAAAAATCAAACATTTGTTCTAATTATAATCCTATCGCAATTTCTAATGCATCAATGCCTATTTGCAGAAAACTAATTTTATCAACTATTCCACCAGTCATTATTATAAATACATTTCGGAGGTGGCTTTTCAAAACAATTTATTGGTGCTATTTTCTCTATTGGTGCATTAACTGAAAATTTTTTTGTAAAATTACTTTGAATTTTAATGAATAAAACTTGGTCATTCTGTTAAATTCCACCCCGCCACTGTTTGATTTACCGTAACCCAGAAATAGGTATATAAAAACTGCCTGATATAGTGACGGATATATTTCAGAAAAGGCCCGCTGGCGAGACAGTGACTGATATGGCCTGGCACTGTCTCTGACAAGATGGATTGTCCTTCACGAATCCATCATTCCTCGACAAACTTAAACTTAATTCGACCTTGTTTAAGATATATCATCTATTTATAGAAAAGTTTCGTATCGGACTACTTTTGAAAGTTGTTAGAATGTGTAAAAAAGAAAAGTTTTAAGTTGCTTCGCTAGAGCTTGTCGTTTTAACGTTTTGTCGAGATTTTGTTGAACTGATAATAGAGTACAATATAGCCATAGTCCTCTTCAACTATAAGTTCCATTATTATACCATTTATAAAAAAAAACTGTATAAAAAAGTCGTTAATGCCTATGATTTCCGCAGTCAGGGTAGTTGTCGATATGTCTGTTCGCTTTAAACGTACGATCGTATATCAGATCCTCTTCTTGGCCTTAAAGGACTAAGGATATAAACAACAGAAGATAGCTTTTTCTAGTCCCACATGCAAATTTGTTGTTTTCTTTTCACTAAAGTGATTAAAAAAGTGAGATATTAAACGGAGTTCATATCTATCCTAGTTAGGATATTAAATTGACCAATCACAGTGGTCAATTGCAAAGAAATCAAATTTACCCGTTGTAAATTATACGAGTCGTTTTCTGATACTCGATAGAAGTGAGGTTAAGAGTATACTTAAACAATATGGAAATCTGTCAGATAAAATTTGTTCTTTTTTAATTCAAATCAAAACATTTATCCTAGAGTCTATGAATACACAATTTTTTCCTAACGAGTGCCCGAAATGGTGCGAAAATTAAAGGTATAATACAAAAGTATTATTACTAACCTTTGTTGGTTTTTTTTGATACGAATACTTGTCCACCGCAATATTTTCTAACCTATTTTGAACGGGGATCCAACCCCAATCGACCTAAAAAATTTGTTATACGCCACAGATATAGAAAAATAACTAGTAAATCTTCCTTAAATAGTGGAAAATGAAGTCAAGTAAGTATATAAAATCAGGTAAACAGACAAAACATTTTTAGAAAAAAATAATTTCAACTAATGGTTTTAACGTTAAGGCATGTTTCTCGTTTTATTTTGCACAGAAAAAAGTGTTTGTTATGGTTAATTAAAATTAAACTGTTTTTTTATATGCACCATTTTCTTGCGTTCTGTATTGTTTCAATATTAACTAAAACGAAAGCTTCAAAGATTTATAATTCTAGCCTTCACACTTGTTGTAATATGCCATGTAAATATCAGAATTATAAAAAATTACCATAGCTATTAAAATTCACATACAATATAGTGACCATTTTCATCAACATAAATTATGCCCACTCAAACATTTTATTACATTTTTACACAATTATGTTGAAAAAGAGCGTCACATGTTAAATGCGGTTGGGATAGATAGATTGCCTACCTAAATGTCATTGCGGGACTCATAATTTTTCTGATTAAATCCATTTAAATAAAATAACTTTTAAATAAATACAATATATTCAGGTTTATTTTATTGACGGGTTGACAGTTTATAAATAAATGTCTGAATCCGATTTTAATGATACTGGGTCATTCTAGAAACAGTTATTCGAATTTATTGCAAAAAACATTTATTGGGTATTTAGCATTAAGAAAAATTATTATAATTTAATTTAACTCCAGGGAAAAATATTTTTTTGAAAGATATATAATTTTTACATAAACATAATCATTATTAAAGGGAAAAACTTCGGGTAATCAGTCAAGAAAAATCTTGTTTCAACTTATATACATACACGAAAAAATATTTTCCTACGACCACCTATGAAAATGAAAAAGGCACGCTATTTAATTTAAACATAAGGTGCCAATTTGACAGACCATCCCTATTTATTAAAAAAAAAATTCAGAAAGCAGTAATTGTAAAGTGTTTAACTTATTTATCATGTATTTGTCGAGTGATTCAGAATTAGAGTGTGAAAATACGCCATCTGAAATTATAAAAAATGTTAATAATATACTGGAAAATCTATTACCAGAAACAACTAATCGCGCCGAAGAGAGTATGTATTAAATAACAATTGTTTATCGGCAGAGATAGCGTAGAATAGAGCTCTAGCCTACAGATCGCAAGGTCACAGGTTCAAATTCCATTAGGAGTATTTGACTTTTTTTTATAAAAACATTAAATAATTTATAGAATTATTTTGAATTGAAATCTTCCTTGTTGGGTGGGTTTTTAAATTTATGTTTACTGCATCTTTCCTTGATTAAATTTAAAATATTTCATTCTGGTTAATCTAGAAGTGAATCCAGGATTAGTTCTTTCTATGATATATAAAATATGAAAAAATGAAAAAGTTAAACTACAAATAAAGGAAGAGCCTATTGACAAACTATAAAACCAGATATTAAGTGGGACATAATCCTAAGTATGATTTTTGTTCACAAATCAAAGGCTTTTTAAGAATTCTTTGTGGTCGTAGGAAAAATAGTGTACATTACTCGTGTAAAAGTTATTATTTAGGGATTGGCAACAATTTTCGCGTCTTTTAAACTGAAGAATCACCCAAATATTGAAATCCAAATTAAAACGATATTGTATTTCGGACTTTCTAATAGCCGAATTTGATTAATTTATTGTAAATTTGAAAATCTGCATTTTTAACCATATGTCACAAACATTAATGTTCATAACTAAGCTGATGATAAGTTGCTTTTTATTATATAACTTTCTTGGTTAACTTATTTTTATTTTATTTTTACAGGTAAGTTTTAGGACTACATAAAGATTATCACACAAGAAATAAGCGGTAAGTTGGTAAAATAATATATTGGTATTTATCAGGTTTCCAGACAGTGGCGGATCCAGGATTTTGCTGAGGGGGGAGGGGACTAAAAAAAAGTTACTTAAAAAAAGCTTATCCCGGCTCTAAAAATCTCTCAAAAGTGACTTCTAAAAAAATTTCTTACCCTTCACATGCCCTACAATTTTAAGGCTTACAGTAAAAAACACCCATTTGGTAAGGCTCGGGGGGGGGGGGGGGGAGGGGCTGCCTCCCCCTCCCCCGGATCCGCGTCTGTTTCCAGAACTCCTTTTATATATTATATGATATATAAAACAAAATTTTGTATTATCAATGTTAATAATAAATAGTAGAGCTCATTTAATTATTTTAATTAAGAACGGTGTGCCTGAGGAGAAAAACGCAAGAGACCATTTTTATGCAGAATTGACCATGTTAATCAGAAATGATATCCACATGGAAAAGTGTCAGTGGCGTACCATTTTTTTTCTAAAAAATATCAGAGGAAATGTTTGCAGGGACGCCACTGGTGGGACAAAAAAATAACTCTTATTACTAAAAGATGTGGTTTTATGTCCTATTAGCCCATGCCAAAATTGAAAATGTTATCTAAAGTACTTTCGGAGATATTACAAAAAACGCATTAAATAAAAATAATTCAACACAATGTAGCAAAAAATTTAAGCCGTTTAGGACTTGTTTATATAAACTTTTCTTCATAAAATGACTTGAGGAATCACACCCTAAAATATTAGCACGTCATTAAGGAACACCCTGTATAACAGTAATTTAACTTTTACAAATAAATTAATTACAGCCGCTCAATTACAGCCAATTTTCAATATTCTTTCCTTTGTTAAATTTCTTCTGTTAGGGTTTACAGTAATCCCACATTCACTTAAAAAGGACACCCTGTACACTTACCATGCCGAGGCGTTTTTACTACTAAAAATACGCTGGATGTCTTGTTTACGAGACAAGACCTAGCTGTCTTGTATTGTACGTACTATATGGACATGCGAAGTCATAGTTTATGACACTTTATGGCAGGCCACGCACCACCTGGACATTCAATTAAGTGTCAGAGGGAGATGGAAATAGATGCCTTTGAAATGAAGAGGCGTTCGATCGGCGATTTATCAGTAAAATACTGTTTGGAATTCTCGACTTTATTTTATGAACGAGAATTATTTAAATTTAAATTGTGCGTTTCACCGAGGGCACCCATATCGAAATGGTTATTTTGTTCTTATTTGAATTTTTATTATTTAAATAATTAAGCAACCATATTTAACTAAACAGAAAAAATGTACATAGCTAGGCCATGATATAAACAAGTAATTGCGCTTTGCCAAGTTACGTTCGCAACATATTTTTGAAATATGTTAAGTGAGTGCCACAAATATAACATTATTGTTTACATTTCCGAGTTCTATATAAAAACTCCAGCAAAAATGCCTCTTCTAAGTGAAGAAGAAGCGATAAATTATTTTCCTACGACCACCTATAGGCCGCTTTACAGTTTGCAATTTTTCTTTCACGCAAGAAAAGATTGCCCGGGAGTATGCGCAGAACGTGGCTAGTGATCAGCTGGTGCAATTTGTATTGCTTGCAAGAAATATAACTCGAACCCTATTTTTATTGCAATTGCAAGGGCAATTCTGGGGATTTTTTGTTGATTTAGGAGTTACCAATCTTCATATAAAAATCCCTGACATTTGTTTATGTTCTTTCTAACCTATAGTGGTTACGTCTTGTTTTTGTTGGTTTGCTTTTGTGTCCTGTAATGATGTTATGTTAAAACTAATTCACAAAAAAGCGCCGGTAAGTCCTAACCTAATATCTTTTTATGTTAAAGGTTGGCAAGTGGTACATGACCTATGACCTTGGCAAGTCATTGCACGCTGTAAAACGACTTGAAATTTTAATGCCACAATATTAATTGCTGCAAGACAACTTGCATGAAAAAAAAATTGCAAACTGTAAAGCGGCCTTATGAAAATGAGAAAAAAAGCACGGTTAACTTGGCTCGAAAGTGCCGAATATCACATGCGTGTTGAAAAAATGTCAACTCTAAAGTTGAAATACAAAGTACACTATTTAATTTAAAGATATGATGTCAATTTGATAGACCACCCCTATTTATTAAAAAGAACAAGTTTTAGAAAGCAGTAATTCTAAAGTGTTTAACTTATTTATCATGTATTTGTCGAGTGATTTCGAATTAGAGTGTAAAAATGCGCCATCTGAAATCATAAAAAATGTTAATAATATACTGGAAAATCTATAACAAGACAAAACAAACCGCGCTGAAAAAAATGTCATGTATTAAACAAAAAATGTTTATGAGAAGCAATAGCGTAGAGAGTTAGAGCTCTAGCCTACAGATCGCAAGGGCACAGGTTCAAATCCCATCAGGAGTATTTTGACTTTTTTTTATAAAAACATTAAATAATTTATAGAATTATTTTGAATTGAAATCTTCCTTGTTGGGTGAATTTTTTAAATTTATGTTTATTGCATCTTTCCTTGATTGATTTTAAAATTTTTCATTCTGGTTAATCTAGAAGTCAATCCAGGATTCGTTCTTTCTATGAACTCGAAAATATGAAAAAATGAAAAATTTAAACTACAAATAAAGGAAAAGCCTATTGACAAACTATGAAATCAGATATTAAGTGGAACATAATCCTAAGTATACTCATTTCAACACTAGTGTTGATATTTTTTTCACAAATCAAAGGCTTTCTTAATAATTCATTGAGGAAAAATAGTGTTAATTACTCGTGTGGAAGTGATTATTATAAATATCTCCTCGTTTAAGAAGTATTACTTTCATCACTTGTTATGTAATATACTATTATATATTTACAGCTATCAAATAATGTAATTATTTCCTAATTTAGATTATTTTCGATTTAATAAAATAAAGAATAAAAATTATTAATAAATAATATAATAAGCTATAGTCCATAGTATCACTTTTACGCCTTACTTTTTGCCATCGCCCAGTACTTGAAGACATCTCCAGTACGTAAACGCAAGTGCAAGTGCATAAAAAGTTCCTAAGTTGTGCTTAAGTTGTCTTTAAGTGTTCATAAAGCATTGGTTCCCCGTCAGATTATGCTCAGTTTATGAAGATTACTTGCTAGGCCGTTTTTAAAATTAATTCATGATGCATGCATGGGATTCCACGATGGGTCGCAAAAACAATATTTATTTATTATGGTAATAAGGTAGATGCCTCTTATATTCATATGGGGTTTATTTTTAATTAGTTTCTCCCAGTACAAGTAGTTTATTGGGATTTATTTAAATAAATAAATTTACATAAGTATGTATATTATTGTGCAGGGGCGGTTCTACATTTCTGAAAAAAACTATAAAATTCATGCCACTGATAAAAAAAAATTCCGGGTGCTTTATTATTTCCATAATGTGATGCAATTTGAGCATGATCCTAAAAATTTTTGGGCTGTGGCGTTATTTGCTTGCGGAGGCTACCAAAAACTGTGGCTGCGCCCAGTGGCGTATATAAGGCGGGGGGGGGCTGCCGGGCTGCATTTTCATCTCACGTATGGACTCTTAATTTAAATTTTTAAATAATGTATTCTTGGCTTAGATTACAAAGGTCTTGTAGGAACAAGCGCGGATCCAGGGGGGGGGGGGGGTCATGGGGGTCATGCCCCCTAAAACAGAGAAATACAAACAAATTTTTATTGTTTTGCCGGGCTGCATGCATAACCCAATGAAATAAAATATTTTTACAACAAAAACAGAAAACAATTATAATATATTTAGTTAAAAAAAATTAAAGTAAAAATTTTAATTGAGCCATTTTTAATGGAAGAAGTGTGATAATTTATAATAATAAAATAGTGCGGGAAGAAACGAGAATGCTTAATATACAAAGTAAGAAGGAGTATTTGAAAACCTAAGCATTTGCACCAAAAACTGCTCTTAGAGCTACGCTCCTAAAATACATGATTTCTGAAAAAATCAACAATTTTGGCGTGGTGAGCGATATTTAATTTATTTTCAATCATGAAAAACCCATTCCGAGAAACGCTGGTTAGAGTCATACATACGTCTTATGTTAAAGTTTTGGATTAATACCAATATTCATATTTTTTTTTCACAAATATAAAAATGTTTTTTTTTTAAATAAAGAGCCAGCTAGGAAGCAAAAAAAAAGTAAAAAAAAAACATTTACAAAAACAAATTTAATAAAACCATGTAGAAGGGAAGAGGTAATAATTTAATTTTCGAAATTTGATAGTAGATGATGTAGGTGAATTTTAATCGAACTTTGGGCGTGCCTCCGAAAATTTTTCGCCTGCGGCGCTTTCTTTATCTCCCTTTGGGCGTGGCTCCAAAAAAATTTCGCATGCGGCGCTTTTCTTGCCGGGCTTTGGGCGTGGCCCAAAAAAAATTTCACATCATTTACATGATTTAACCCCCCCAAATCAAAGTTCTGGATCCGCGCCTGTGTAGGAAACGTTTAGCTTTTAAACTTTTCCTTCTAAAAGTTCAGTTTTATATAGAGATTAAGGTTTCACACGCATATCATTTTAGTTATTGATTTTTGATGCAATTTTAAAGGAAAACAAGTAAAAAGAATAATATTTTATAGAATTTTTCTATTATATACTTATCTGTTCCGTTTTCCGTTTTTTAGAGCTATTTTAAATTAAAAAAATATAGCACAATGCAATAAAATATTTTTACAACAAAAACAATAAGAGACAAATTAAGGTAAACATTTCAATTAAAACATTTTTTAGGGAAGAAGTGTGATAATTTATAATTAAAAAAAATAGTGCGGGATGAAATGAGAATGCTTTATTAGGAATATAAATATACGGTACTTACTTAAGAAGGAGTATTTCCAAATCTAAATTGCACCAAAAACTGCTTTTAGATCTACGCTCCTAAAATACATGATTTCTGAAAAAATCATCAATTTTGGCGTGGTGAGCGATATTTACTTTTTTTTTAATCATGAACAACCGAGCCCGAAAAACGCTAGTTAGAGTCATACATACGTCTTATGTTAAAATTTTGGATTGACACCAATATTAATATTTTTCACAATTATAAAAAATGTTTTTTTTTAAATAAAGAGCCAGCTAGGAATATCAAAAAAACACATTAAAATATAATCCAACCATGCCCCCTCTGCAGGAAATAATTTAATTTTCGAAATTTGAGTTGGGTGAATTTTAAACGAACTTTGGGCGTGGCCCCGAAAATTTTTCGCGCTTTTCCGCCTTCCTCACTAGGTACAATGTCATCAGTCCCGACTGTCTCTCTCTCCAAAAAAAAATGTCCTAGGTACTTACGCCCCCCCCCTCCCCCCCCCCCCCCCCCCCCGAGCATATTTTCTGGCTACGCCAATGTGGTGCCCCCCGCCCCCGCCCCCCACTATTTTGGGTCTAGAACCGCCCCTGTTATTGTGTATCACTGTCTGTTCGTCAAAGGTTCTAGATTTGTTCTACTACGTCTTTTGTCCGTCAAGTTGAACTTATACCTAAAATAAACTTTTCATTAAATTTTGATTTTGACCCTATCGTAAAGAACAAGAAAAAATTGCGTGTAACGTAACAGCTACAAATATAACATTATTCGAAGAAGCTGTCCATTTTCTCTGAGACCTGATTTAGGTACAATAATTGTTACGCCCCTGGTTATTAACAAATGCATTTTTATTTTATTTTCTTTTTCGGTTTTGGCGCCTGCCCCAGTGGGCAATTTGCCAGCTATCCACAAGTTAATCAGTGTTAATCACGAATTAAATAAACTTACACAATAAGCTTATATTTTATCGTTAAAGATGCATTAACTACTTCTCAATAGTAACCAGATAAATATTATTAAAATATTTTTTTTTTATTTCGAAATAGTAATTTACGTAACAAGTTCCGAAAGTAATTATTTACGGGATGAGTAGGAACTTTTCGATCGTGCGAATTTTTTCTGTAGCCATTTTGTATGTTAAAAAGTATATCGATGGATAATACATATGAACTTTATATAGACAATTACATATAACAATCACTCTTATAAATACATTACTTATAAATATTAATTACACAATTATGACCATTACTTATATTAATTTTATTAAGGATGTTAACAAAAGTGGCATTGTTGAAATTCGAATTAGACGTGACAAGCGCTGTCATAAATCGTAATGAAATACAAAGTTCATGTCAAAGCCGCTTACATAGATATCCAAAATTATCCAGAAAGTAACAGGAATCGTCCTGTCGTCCTGTAAGTAAAGAAATCGTTTCGAAAATAAAAATAATCGTCCCGAAAATAGCTACTTTTTAGTACTATTTGTATTACAGGGTAAACTACTAAACTTTTTATTATTTTTCAAAAGCAGGATTATAAGGAGGCTCTAGATCCACAATTTAAAATTATTTTAAATTATACAGGGTGTTCCAAATAGTCAGGGCATATCCAAGGGCATAATTATCCAATTTACTTTTTTTTATAGGTACACCCTGTATATTCTATTATTTTTAAATTCCTTATACAATTTCACGTATTAGTTGTATAAAATGTCATATGTATAAATTCACTTGTTTTTGAGATATCGACGTTTAAATTATGATATTTTCAGACTTTGACAGGCTACCATTGGAACGACGCATTTTAGAGAAAAATGGTTTTAATCTCCCAATCTTAGTTCTTATTCTCTTTAGATAAACTTTTAAGTTACTACTTTCGGTTTAACAAGTTAAACAAAAAAATATAGTTAAACCGGAAATTATAACTTTTAGATAGAAAATAAAAAACTAAGAAAGAAAGGTGAAACACATTTTTCTCTAAGAAGCACCGTCCCAATGCTACAGCCTGTCAAAGTTTAAAAATGTTATATATTTTAAACGTCAGTATCGCAAAAACAATTGAATTTGAGGTTGACTATTTGGGACATGCTGTAAAATTTAAAATAATTTTAAATTGTATATCTAATATCTAATGACTCTGAAAAATATAAAAAGTTGAGAAGTTTAGATGCGATGGAAAGAGCAAAAACATTAAGTTCTCTTGACCCGAATCCTGGCCATATTTATTAATGGATTTTTAAAATTTTTCTCCAAAGATATTGGAGAATGTAAAGTTATTTTTATTTAAAAAAAAATAATTCTCAATATTTTCTACAATATCTACAAGAAATTTTGGTAATTATTTTTAGGGTTTCCATTGGCTTGTACCGGATGATAATTAAGGGTGACGAGCGGCCATATCTCGGAAACTACTGGGCATAGAAATTCAGAAAAAAAAAATTATAACTAAAGAGGCCATGAGAAAATCCTGGAAATAATTTTTAAGTTCCGCATTTTGCCGCAAGAAGGCGTAATTGAAAAGTAAAATTTAAAATTGTACATGTCTCCGAAAATTCCACATTAAGGTATATCTTTGATAACACCATTAAAAAGATTGGACAATTATGCATCATTTTGGTTTGATGCTCATTGGCGTACCGACTTTAATAAGAGGGGGGGGGGAGGTGTTGAAAGTGTTATCAGTTAAATATCTGTAACTTATAAACGACTTATCCGATTTTAGCAAACTAAAGACTGGTTGGAAGAGAAATGTATGCACTTTCATCAATCGTATTTAGTTATCCATGATAGATCTCAAAAAAAATTCTAGAGGGCGCAATTTGTAATAGTAACACATTTTTTGAAAAAATAAATCATACGGTATAATTATAATACCATAGTCAAAAAGTAAATGAAATTTGCTAGAAAAAATATTAAACCCGCAACTCGATATCTCCGTTCGTTTCAGCGTTATCGCCAATAGAATAATTTTTAATGAAGAAACGATTATCTATTTTTTAGAAAAAAAGTGGGACGCCACTGATATTTTTTCATGTGGATCTAATTTCTGGTTAGCCTGGTCAATTCTGCAGCAGAATTGATCGGTTAAAAAAATCCAGGTCCGTATTTAAATAAGTTGATGGCCGCTCGGAGACGAAACGACGGATCTTTAGTTTAGTAACGTCATTTTGTAGAGGAGAAAAAGTGACAATGACAAAGTGTCATTTATTTTTAAATAGCTAGTAAAATGAGCTCAGGAAAAAATAAAAACGATTTTGCAAAATTTCGGTTTTTTTCGAATAAAATCGGAAGTATTCGGAATTTGAAAACTTTTAAAGCGGCATTAGAATCACCACCAAATTGCACAACTTTTCCCCTATTTAACAGTTTCTCTAACTCTTATGGTTTCCGAGATTCCAATGCTGGAATGTCGAATTTGTAACACCCTGTATAATATTTCTGTTGATTTTTATAAAAAAAATCTTATTCTATACAATTTCGGTTCTAAATAATAAGAAATAATGAGTTTGCTGACATTTTAAATGACTCAAACCTCATCACAATGGACAGTAATAACTTATTTCCATTCTTAAAGAATCACCCACATACTCGACGTTCCGCGTGGGCCCTGATATATCGCCGGCCTGAACGCCGTAGAACATCACCATAATTCTTGTCTTTTTTCGGGAAATCAGCACTAGCCAGTGACATATTAATGACGCCGCGATAAAGAATATGAAAGTTGTCGGGATAAACAAATCTATAAATAATAAAGTTCGGAGCACACGACGGTCGTCATCGATCCTTTTTCTTTGCTTAGTTACTTTCCGAAGGGCCGGCCATTCCGGCGTTTTCGTGGGATTTATGAGTTTTGGTCAAAAAAAAAAAAAATTTATTTTCGATATATTCGTTATTGAAGAGGTTTCTACGATTAAAGTTATCAGAAAGTAACTTAGAACATCAATTAAGTAAACAATGGATACTAGAAAAGAATCTACGTGGCCATAACTGTGACATGGTGATATTAAATAAGGAAAACAATTTTTCCTACGACCAGCTATGAAAATGAGGAAAAAAAGCACGGTTAATTTGACTAGAAAGCGCCTTATATCACACGCGTGTTAAAAATAGTTACATAACAAGTGATGAAAGTGATACTTTTCAAACGAGGAGATATTTAGAACGAGGCGTCAGCCGAGTGTGGAAATTCTCCGAGTTTTAGAATAATCACTTTTACACGAGTAATGTACACTATTTTTCCTACGACCACAAAGAATTATTAAAAAAGCCTTTGATTTGTAAAAAAAAATATAGAGTTGAAAAAAAATATTTCAACTCTAGAGTTGAAATTAGCATACCTAGAATTAGGTTCCACTTAATATCTGGTTTCATATAGTTTGTCAATCCTGAATTGACTTCTAGATTAACCAGAATGAAAAATTTTAAATTTCAAGGAAATATACATTAAACCAAAATTTAAAAAATCCACCCAACAAGGAAGATTTCAATTCAAAATAATTCTATAAATTATTTAATGTTTTTATAAAAAAAAGTCAAATACTCCTGATGGGATTTGAACCTGTGACCTCCCGTTTTGTCGACCAGAACTTTAGTGTCTACCCTATGGCTTTCATGGCTACCAATTGACATTTATTGTTTAAATATATGACATTTTCATCAGCGCACTAGTTTTTTCTTTTATTAACATTTTTTATAATTTCACATGGCGTATTTTCACACTCTAATTCTAAATCGACAAATACCTGAAAATTAAGTTAAAACACTTTACAATTACTGATTTCTAAAATTACTTCTTTTGAATAAATAGGGGTGGTCTGTCAAATTGACATCATATGTTTAAATTAAATAGTGTGCCTTGTATTACCACTCGAGAGTTGAAATATTTTCTTTCAACACGCGTGTGATATTCGGCGCTTTCGAGCCAGGTTAACCGTGCTTTTTTTCTCTTTTTCATAGGTGGTCGTTGGAAAAAAATATTTCAACACTAGTCAAACATCAATGCACACTATTTAATTTAAACATATGGTGCCAATTTGACAGACAACTCCTATTAATTAAAAAGTGCAAATTTTAGAAAACAGTAATTGTAAACTGTTTAACTTATTTATCATGTATTTGTCGAGTGATTCAGAATTAGAGTGTAAAAATACGCCATCCGAAATTATAAGAAATGTTAATAATATACTGGAAAATCTATTAACAGAAAAATCAAAAACGCGCTGAAAAGTGTGTCATGTATTAAACAACAAATCGTTATCGGTAGCAATAGCGTAGAGAATAGAGCTCTAGCCTACAGATCGCAAGGTCACAGGTTCAAATCTCATCAGGAGTATTTGACTTTTTTTATAAAAACATTAAATAATTTATAGAATTATTTTGAATTGAAATCTTCTTTATTGGATGGATTTTTTAAATTTATGTTTAAGTGCATCTTTCCTTGATTAAATTTAAAATTTTTCATTCTGGTTAATCTAGAAGTCAATCCAGGATAAGTACTTCTTATGATATATAAAATATAAAAAAATAAAAAAAGTTAAAATACAAATAAAGGAAAAGTCTATTGACAAACTATGAAACCAGATATTAAGTGGAGTATAATCATAAGTATGCTAATTTCAACACTAGTGTTGATATTTTTTTTTAACACTAGTGTTGAAATATTTTTTTACAACTCAAAGGCTCTTTAATAATTATTCTTTATGGTCGTAGGAAAAATAGTGTACATTACTCGTGTGAAAGTGATTATTCTAAAAGTCGGAAAATTTCCGCACTCGGCTGACGCCTAGTGCTAAGTATCTTCTCGTTCGAAAAGTATCACTTTCATTACTTAATATGTACTATATTATTTCACAATTTTTATAAACTATTTTATAAAAACGTAAAATTTTTTCTATTAAGTTCCTCAAAGATGGTTTGGTCCTTCCTTTATCTACTAACTGGTGACCCCTTGGGTGACCAAGAGAATTCCATACCTTATTTATTTAAATGGACCATCAAAAAGGTTGATTTGGATCCCCTATTAAATTACCTCTTATGGACCACACGCCAATGAGGAAACCACACTCTAAAAACTTGATTGTTTTTGTACAATTTGTATTGTTATACTTATCTATTAAATTTCGGAAAATAAAGTTGTTATCGCAGTTATACATATGTACCTAAACGTATCCCCCTCCCAAATCTTCTCTCTCGACTCAAAAATGACTTCTAAACGTATACCTCTCCAATATTTACTCCCTCGATTCAAAGGTTACATCTAAAAAAAAGTTTTGGATTGGCACTTTTACTTTCAGGGTCAAGTGTACTATGTACAGAATGCACGCCTTTGTCACACCATTTTCAGTTTTTGTGAATGGATAACAATACGCAAAACCCATAAATTGACCCAAACCAGGGTGGTACTACCTGCACTTGATGAAAAGAAAGAATTTTGCAATGAAATCAATGACTTTTATTACTCTTCACCTTTCTGAAATAGACTATACCAATGCTTAATTATTTATATGCATAGAAACCTTTGAGCTATAATAGCAATATCGTTTAAATCTATAGTTTTACTGTGTCGCTATTTTAGCAACACCATGTTGCGCCTCTTTTCCATTACACCGGCGCTGCTATTTTTAACGTATCCACTTCGTTTGACTGAAGTTTGTGTCTCTGCCAGTTTCGCCGATAAACTACTGACAAATTTCCTCTCTATTCCGTGTGGTGTTCCTTTTTTAACTCGTGGATATATATCTCGACCCGTCACGGCTTTTCTTGACTTGCTAATTTATTAGTTTGTTTTAAAACATCACTGCTGAAAGTGGAAAATAGGGCACTGTGGGACATGTTTTTTCTTTAGTTATAGTTGGTAATAGGATATTATTAGTTTCAAGCAATTTGTAGGGATGGATCGGTAATTACTGCGGTTATACCTTTGGTTAACCCTGAATTTGCTCTTTTTAAATTGTCTCGTCACACTACACAAGAAACGCTTAAACCATGGCCTTCTCGATGAACGTTAAGACAAGGAAAATACGTCGAGAATGCCATGATAACCACAGTCGCTACAACTTCAGTGGTAAAAACCAAGTTGGAATATTTATAACCGGTCCATCGCTCCAAATCGATTTTGGTATTCTATGACCTCACATCAAACTATTTACATTTGACCATGAGGCGTCCGATGTTCGCAGAATAAGAATTGACGCACTGTAGTAATAAAATGGTTGCGTGACGCACTTACGAAATTAAAAAAAAAAAAATATTCGTATGTAAAAATAATAAATAATATATACCTAATAATTATTATATTTTTTTGGCTTTTAACCTGTTAATATTTTGAAAGTAATACCGTCTTTTTTATGGTAGAAAAGAGAAAAGTTTGTCAACGTCGCTTCTGTTATCTTTGCGATCTGATGGTTGCCTACTCTTTCTTGTTACCTTAATTTCATTAATTTGTTGGTAAAGATCAGCCGTTAGACCTGTAGAATGTTTTAAGCATGCATTATTGAAAACAGGGTTTTGTATTTTAATATTGTGACTTTATTTATAGTGTTTTTTATTAAGTATACAGGGTGTCCCGAAATTAGGTGACAATATTTTAAGGGGATAAAGTACATCCAAAAATAGGACCAAAATCCTCTATTAATATACCTTCAAAAACGCTTTGTTATGGGGCTAGAGCCCCCCGAATGGAAGCTATGATAAGCGGTTTTTTCACAATATCTCAGAAACTGATTGAAGTATCAAAATAAAATTTGATACATGTTTTACCCATGACAAGACGCAATAAACGGTTTGTTTTGCTTAGGTGCATTTCTTCCAGTGGCGTTCGACTAGGTAGGTAGTAAGAAGAATATTGCCCTAACTTTTTTATTTGTAGGATTTTTTAACGCCAGGTGCAATTTTTAAAAGCACTAAAGTCTTCTATTGAAAAAAGATACTCTTGCTTCATTTCGGTAGGATTCACCATTTTTCAGTAAAATCAATTTAAAAATTTTCGGTTTTTACAAGCTAAGGTGTTTTTTTGCATATCTCAGCAAACACTTGATATTAAAACATGAAATTTATTAGAAGTTCTACTAGCGACAAGGCATATTTATTAAAGGATGTAACATTTAAATATTTTTCCAGTGGCGTCGCACGGGGTGGAGCCTAAAGTAAATATTACAATTTTTTTTTAATTTGAGGGGCTTTCATACCTTTAATGTAATTTTTTAAAATTTTTAAATATTTTGTTAATAAAACCTTCCATTATTGTAATTTGACAGAATATAAGGTTTTCAACAGATTTTTAGACCTTGTTTTTTAAATATTTATTTGTATAAGAGACTTAAAATAAAACAACAAAGAATAACAAATTGCAAATCAAATTTAATTGTAAAACCACACGGGAAACTAATTCTTAAGCAAATGTTCGAAATGATTTCCATTTTGTTGGATGCAAAATCTAGACCTGCGTGTTATGTTTTGTGAGGCACGGAGAATTTGAAAATGGTATAAAAGGAAAGCCCCTCAAATAAAAAAAAATAGTAATATTTACTTTAGACTCCAATCCGTGCGACACCACTAAAAAAATATTTTAATGTTACATCCTTTAATAAATATGCCTTGTCGCTAGTAGAACTTCAAATAAATTTCATGTTTAAATATCAAGTGGTTGCTGAGATATGCAAAAAACACCTTAGCCTTTTCACCGGCTTGTAAAAAACCGAAAATTTTTAAATCGATTATACTAAAAAATGGTGAATCCTACCGAAATAAATCAAGAGTATCTTTTTTCAATAGAAGACTTTAGTGCTTTTAAAAATTGCACCTGGCGTTAAAAAATCCTACAAATAAAAAAGTTAGGGCAATATTCTCCTCACTACCTACCCAGTGGGACGCCACTGGAAAAAATACACCTAAGCTAAACAAACCGTTTATTGCGTCTTGTCATGGGTAAAACATGTATCAAATTTTGTTTTGATACTTCAATCAGTTTCTGAGATATTGTGAAAAAACCGCTTATCATAGCTTCCATTCGGGGGGCTCTAGCCCCATAACGAAGCGTTTTTGAAGGTATATTAATAGAGGATTTTAGTCCTATTTTTGGATGTACTTTATCCCCTTAAAATATTGTCACCTAATTTCGGGACACCCTGTATACACCGAAATATTGCCGGATATTACACGGATAAAAATTTAAATATAAAAAATAGTTTTGGTTAGAGGTTGTTTCATTGTACTTAGGGTAGGTAATGGTTTTTTGCCTATATTATATGCACGCCACTGTCCTGTTGGTAACCTATCGAAACGTAGTCGTGGCTGAAGCACTTTACATGTAGAGTATACCCTCCATTTTATCCGGTCTTCCTTTTGTTTGATTGATTGATCACCCCCTTTTAAGGGTGGAAGACTTACTTATATCGCTAATATGAAAATTACATAACTATCATTGTCATTACATAATACAAAATTTTTGAAAGACCTACAACCAAAAATCTAAAAATTATAAATTTAATCTAAGTGAGAGATGTGTTCACCTTCCACTTCCAAAATGTGGTCTCATCAATGTTTTCGATTCTTTAAAAAGCACTTGGGAGGAACTGCATGGTAATCTCCTGTAAAAATGAAATAAATATTTTCCTTTCGTTTCGTCAGATCCATCCTTAGACGCGCTTTGCCATATTATGGCTCATCAGTAAAGCTAGGATCCGATGAAAGAAAGGAATAACTCAAAACAGCTTAAGCAGTAAGTATTTGGTGAAACACATCAGGAAGGTGTTGCACGGAGCGACATCTTTTAGTTTAAAAGTAATAGTACAGAATTGATATGATTTTAAAATGAGATCTCGGTGTTTGTATAAGAAGTATTACAACTATTTTGCTGAATTACTGTGTTGCTGACTTTAACAACTCGCTTTCAGACTTAAGGGTTTCCCAAAAATTTGAGAAAAAAATGACAATTTAAATATTAAATTTATAATATAAAACCATCCGAACTTCCGTCACAAAACAAAAACAGGAAAAATATAACTGTATCAGCTTTGAAACACAATTGTCTGGTGCCATCAATAACAAAAGTTTCGCAGTAAAAATGTCACATAGCACAATGGTGGATAACAGTTGAAGCCACACGTGTCTCAAGCTTGATAGAAACGCTGCGATGTCTCTCAATCTGCCTGATGTGTTTATGAGACTATTGGGATTTTTCGGAGGGTGAAAACCACCCCGATAATAGTAAATTTCGTACGTTTTTTCCAAACTAAATTTATTTTTATTGTCAAACGTGACAAGCGGTGTGAAAACATTTTTTTTCTTACAACTCGTGTAGGTTAGAACATTTGAATAAAAGTCATTTTCAAAAAGGATATCGATGTTTTAAATTCGTTTGATGTTTCATATTACCACTTTTTATCCCATCCTGCAAGGATATGTATATTGTATCTTATCAAAAAGTAATTATAACCAAAACGCCAACTATTCCTATAGTTTTTCGGTGCCCATAGAGTAGTTAACGTCACACTTTCAGTAGGTACAAAAAACAAACACAAATTTACTAAGTGTGGTTTTAAAAATATTATATTGTATAATTTTATATTTACAAGGACTAGATAACATGGAGACTGTTATTAAGGCACCATCATCCCCGTCTTTGCAATTCCAGTTAGTATAAATGTAGATTAGCGGTTTCAGGGAACGGAAAGTTCCGTTTTCCTCCCGATTTTTGACTCACAAAGACCAATAGTCATGTCTGTAAAATGAAACATGCATGGGCAATACAATATAGATAGTCCACATTGTCTCCATTAACATTAATTAATTGTTCATATTCATCGCTATCACCAGTAAGTCCGGTAATGTATCAACCTTACCAAAGCATCTGCGAAGGTGTTTCTAGATAAACTGCAACATATTAATGTGACGCATTATTATAATGAGTATCTAACGGGGTTTCATTGCTCTCAAGAGAGTTGGTGTTATTTGATTTGTGTGAGTAATTATATTGGATTAATTAATTTGCAAAATTATAATGGTTAAATACAGGGTGATCAGTTAAGGGTACGGATCGGCCATATCTTGGGAACTACTGGGCATAGAAATTCAGGAAAAAAAATTATAACTAAAGTGGCCATGAGAAAATCCTGAAAATAATTTTTAAGTTCCGCATTTGGCCGCAAGAGGGCTTAATTTAAAATTTTTTAAAATTTTACATATCTCCAAAAATCCCACATTAAGGTATATCTTTGATAATACCATTAAAAAGCTTGGACAATTATCCATCATTTTGGTCCTTTGCTCATTGGCGTACCGACTTCAATAAAAGGGGGGAAAGCTGTTGAAAGTGTAATCATTTAAATCGCTGTAACTTATAAACGACTTATCTGATTTTAGCACACTAAAGACTGGTTGGAAGAGAAATGTATGCACTTTCACCAAAAAACTGCTAGAGGGCGCAGTTTGTAATGATAACAGATTCCTTGATTTTACTCTGAAAAAATAAATCATATGGTATAATTATGATACCATCGAAAAGTAGATGAAATTTGCTAGAAAAAATATTAAAACCGCAACTCGATATCTCCGTTCGTTTCAGCGTTATCGCCAATAGAATACTTTTTAAAACTTTAAATGACGAAGCGAGTGGGACGCCACTGACATTTTTTCATGTGGACATTATTTCTGATAAGCCTGGTCAATTCTGCATAAAAATGTTCTCTTGCGTTTTTCTCCTCAGGCACACCGTCCTTAATTAATATACTAATATATAAATACTTGAGTATAATAATACTCAAGTCAACCTTTATTAAGATATTTTATTCAATAAGAAACCTTTAATATACTCAACTTGTTTCGAACGTATAAACGTTCATCTTCAGGAGAAGTATAGTTGTATAGTATGGAAAATTGTGAGTGACACCCTCATAAAGCTTTTGAGGAAGTTTATTTATTAAAGAAAGTAATGAAGAACTTCCATAGAAGTAGGGGAGATGGAAAAAATACAAATATGAATAATGAATAAATTAAAATATTTGATACACAAGTAGAAAAATGTTTGGCTTTCCAAAAAAAGCACATAGGGCAGATAATATAAAATCAAATAAAACTTAAATCAATACCTCAATTCACCAACGACAGCTCAGCCAACATCAAAAACTTTCGATGTAGGTTAGCTATTTTTAAGTCTACTGCATGTGACATCACAGAGCTAGTTAGAGTGCACTTATAATTTCGTTACGCGACGCTGAAAGGATGACATTAAAGCAACTTAAATAACCTGTCAATCAAAGTCAGGAAACGTGAGCCAAAGAAACTTTATGTCTCGGTAAAATCCGATGTTTTAATGACATGTCCATCGCACGTGACGTTTCGTCGATAGAACAGTCCCGGAACACACACGACGCGGCGGCCGGTCGACAAAGTAAAAAATTTCGTTTCAACCAACTTGCTGCTTTGACACAGTTTATGAATTTTTGAAAGTTCAATCATATCGCTTTTAAGGGCTAACTTGTGCAAAAAAATTACTTTCTATATACATTTTATGTGTATGCCGGCAGGGTTGATTACTTTCTATTTAAAGTATATTGGGACTCTATTATGACCATAACATTAGATACTAATGTCAATTCTAAAGTGACTAAAATAATACCGTTCGTTACTAAATGTATTATAATTATTTTGTTACCATTGACAGTGCTGTAATACAAAACTGTAATACTGATGAGGTACTGATCGTGTTGAGCGTGTCTCTCCTTGTTTCGTTCGTAAATAGTTATAAATTTTTTTTAATCCAGAAAAGGATCGTTCTGCAGACGCGCTGCTAGCCGGAATAGTAACAATTAACGCCTCCATAATTTTTTTTTCCCGAAACTCGACTGCGCGAAGTCTAGCAAAAGGGCGAAAACACTAAAAATCTCTATCATTCACCTGATTAAACCAATGTTGCCAAAAACGAAGTAAATTATTCTGTGAAATATGATGATAAGCTTACTGATTATTAAATATTATGAACCTTTCAGCAAAAATTATTTGAATTGTCACAAAAGTGCTTCTTATACCCGTCATCCCTTTAAAAATATTCTAACTAAACTAATTAATAATAAAACTTATAGAGGCGTGTTTCATATTTTATATTGAGAAAGCGAAGTATTTTCCAAACAACGACGATTGGCACCAATGCATTTACCCAACGCGTGCTTTCTTGGGGCGGGCTGATAGATGAAGGAATGTCGAAGGTTGCGACAGGTTTATTTGTTACATCTCTGTCAACCCTACTGCCTACCGGCTCTCTTGCTTGCTTCCACTTGTACAAAAGCAGTGCTTCTGATTTTGCATAAGACGTTAATGTACAGCGCGATCTTTGCTTTTAGAACGATCTTACGGAATACTTATACAGGGATCTAGTTTACGATATAAATAAGAAAATAATGCGTTCGTAAAAATGATATAGGATAAATTTTTCGGTACTTTATTATTATTTGTTTTTTTTTTTTTTTTTTTTTACGGTTCGCCGACTACGTAGGCCATCTTGAACCGGTCATCGACCACAAATGTGATCTACCGACTGGGGAGTGTGAAACGGCACCTTCATCCTACGAGATATCCGATCTCATCCGGCCTGTCCGGCGTGAATAGGATGGCTAGGTGTCGATTCATTTTACACTCTTCCCTGAGGCAAGAGCACGCCGTGTTCCCAAGCGGTTACCCGCCCAAGTACTAACCGCGCTCGACACCGCTTGACTTCGGTGATCTGCGGGAACCGGTGCTTAATTATTATTTGTTCTAAATGGCCAAAGTTGGATTACACGGATAAAAACTACTATATAAAAAAAATGTTTCTGTTTGTTTTATTGTGGCCAGGATAGGCTTTGTCTATACTGTATGCACGCCACTGTTAACTCATTATAATTACCTAAAAATTTTTTAAATATGTTTTAGGATCAATCAACGGAAATCATTTAATTTTTTTCCCTTGTTTTATTTTAACTCGAAAAAACAAATTAACCAACAATTTAGTTCCCTTGTTTTGTCATAACTCTCCAGCTTGGCACAACTAATAATGCGGACTCCACAGCACACGAGGTCGCATTTCTTCTCCGGCTGACACTAATGTTCTTAAGTATTTTATCAATTTTATTGTTCTGGAACCATCAAGCGCAGCAGGAAAGAGCAAGAGGGTTGGCATTGGGCGAAGGGGGTTAGATTTAATGAGTATGCGAGTGCTCTGCTTTTAGGCAATTCGTCAGTGTTTTTTTTGTTTTTCTTAAGATTATTTGTGGTTAGTCTATGTAGGTTTCTGGTAATGTTTAAGTTGGATTTTAATAGTGAAATTCCTTAGGAGGGCAGCGAGGCAGAGTAAAAGTAAAAACATATTAAAATGTCTTACATTTTAAATAATATAATCTTTTAATAACAGATTTTTCATATATGCCTTATCAGAAAACCGACTATTTTGGTTTTGATTATTAATAGACATTATGGGGATTATGCGTCGGTGAAAAAAAATACAACCGCGGGAATGAAAATTAAATACATACCGGTGTTAAGGAATTGACGCATTATATTTATACTCTTCCGCAAATTGGCGTAAATCCTGATATTGTGGGATATGGATTGGTACCCTTAAGGATGACTTAATCATTTCATACTTCGCTGTGGTGCTAAGACTCTTAATGGGTGTTGAGTCTGCTAATAAGAATAGGTGTAGTGGAAAGATAGTGTGTAGAACAAGGACAAGGACATTACTAGTTTTGTATAGGAGAAGTTTGTAGACGAAAGTTAATAAACATAATTATATTTGAACGGGAAGTCCATACTTAAAGTAGAGTGGAAATTTAGAAGGTAAGAAATAAGAACACAAAGTCTTCCTCCACTGTTATATTAAAGAAATATTTTAAGTAATCATTTTAAGAAACTTCTTTACATGTTTCGAACGCAGAAGCATTCATCATCAGGAAAATAAATAAAAAGAAGAAGGAAATATGCATTAAACCAAAATTTAAAAAATCGACCCAACAAGGAAGATTTCAATTCAAAATAATTCTATAAATTATTTAATGTTTTAAAAAAAAAAGTCAAATACTCCTGATGGGATTTGAACCTGTGACCTCCCGTTCTGTAGACCAGAGCTTTAGTGTCTACGCTATGGCTTCCATGTCTACCAATTAACATTTGTTGTTTAAATTTATGACATTTTCTTCAGCGCGACTTGTTTTTTCTTTTATTAACATTTTTTATAATTTCACATGGCGTATTTTCACACTCTAATTCTAAATCACTCGACAAATACATGAAAAATAAGTTAAAACACTTTCCAATTACTGATTTCTAATATTTGTTCTTTTTAATAAATAGGGATGGTCTGTCAAATTGACATCATATGTTTCAATTAAATAGTGTGCCTTGTATTACCACTCTAGAGTTGAAATATTTTCTTTCAACACGCGTGTGATATTCGACGCTTTCGAGCCAGGTTAACCGTGCTTTTTTTCTCTTTTTCATAGGTGGTCGTAGGAAAAAATAATTATTAATAAAATAATTAAAACATAAATCAAAACCATCTAAGCTACACAACCCAGTCGCCTATCATTTTAATAAGCGACAATATCATTCTAGGAAAAATATTTTTAAATGTCGAGTTACCATAATAAACGAATAAATTCACTATTTGTTTTTCTATTTTTTGAATCGACCACGCCGCCACTGAAGGATTTCTAAAGAAAGAGTGCTAAGACAAGAGTGACATGTATTTGTTTTTATTTGACATATTACTTAATAGAAGTCAGTAACCCGGGCTTACCTGTTCTAAGTGAAGAATTAAAAATTAGACCTACCTCACAAATCCGAGCACTGGCACTACTATAATAAAATTACTGGCTATAAATCCAATCTACTATTAAAACTTTTATGCAATTCACATCACAATAAACTTTTATCGCAATTCATAGCACAACGAACGTTTACAGCTTTTACTCACAAAACACAACTGTGCCAAAAGACTTTATAACATGTTATTAAGTAACTCGAGATTGAAATTTACTTGTTTAATCATAAGATCCACAAATATTTAAATAGTGTCTAATCAAACAATCAAACCAAAAGACGCCATTATCTAATAAACTGCGATTGGGGAAATATCACAGCTCTTTATATATTGCACATGTAGTAAGCAAATTTCTGGATGAGGTTGGACTGCGAAGATTGAAATGGCCCGCATGTTGTCTGGATCTTAACCCCATAGAAAATAAAAGAGCTGTTCGTCGTCGTCATATATCACGCTATTTCCTAAAAAATAATATCTTATTTATTTATTCGATGCCATACAGACTGAGAGTTGTCATTCTAAATACTTTTTAAAGCATTTTCGAAGTAGCATTAATTTTTTTAAAGAAAATTTCAGTTTTCATATTTCTATTCAGATTATTTTAGAAAACTCCTTATGTATTTTCTTTAAGACGCTTGGTAAGACGACACTCATTCCTGACCAGTCAACTCCAGGCGTCTTCCTGTAGAATTTCCCGTTTTATGTATGCTCCGCGTCTTACGTGACAAACTGTCACGTCCAGACGCATCTTGGTCTCATCTTGTGTTCTCTTCGTTCTGGCGCTAACTAAACCGTAAGTCGAGATGCCGTTGCGGATGTCGTTTAATGCAGGAAAAATTAGCCAAGCGAATAATATGCGTGATATGCATGTCAAGAGAAGTTTATAAAATTTATATTGTTAATCAAAGTCAAAAATCTGCTTTAATTTCAGAAAAAAATATCTTTATCAACAAAGCCTATAGAAATTTTAACCTACAATCAAATAAAATTATTAATTATCAAATTAGGGAATCCAAACCACGTGATTCAATATGGCGGTTGGATGGCAAAAAGCATTGAGTCACCAGTTAAATGCCACCAGCAACCTTATTTTTATGGTCACGTGTACCAATTACAAAGCAGTATTTGCCAGCCAGCCGCCATTTGGACACATCGTTGTATTGCCTAATAGATTCTGATAGATAATACAAAAAAGATTGTCAGCAAATTTTTCTACTGGTATGAAAGTTTGTTGCTTGGTAATTTCGAGGATGAAATTTTTGACAAATGAGGCGAGTGTTTTTCTAAAGAGTTTCTACTGAGTAGCAGTAGTGGCTCGCGGTCTTAAAAAATGGTGAAGAGCTAGGTATAGTGCGGATACTTAAACAAACATTGACTAAAAACCCGTGTAACAAAACGTCTCTCTTATCCTCATCTGTCCAATAACTGACTGGAGTTTCCAACAAATTACAAACTATGTCATTAATTGGGTTCATTTTTAAAACACACAACTAAGGAGGTACATACACTACTGAATTAACTAAAAAATGAAAACAAAACTTTTTAACAACGATATCTATAACTGTTCAGTTTCACGAAACCTCAAAATAAATACCTTAAGGTTAGGCGAACCAATGCTAAAACAATGGTACATACGACTAATCTATTTTAAAATTGCCCTTCATCATAATGCAAATTGTTACATTCTGTTTGCGTGACTGACGTTTTGGGCGCGCCATAATGCACGAGTGTTTATAATTATTGTCCATCGGAGTTAACCGTGGCCCTATTATGCATAGCTACATTCGGATTAAATTAATATTATTAATTCGAACATAGTTATTTTTTTAGGGCTAAAATGGTAGCTGTATTGGTATATTAATATTTAATATTGCCTAAAAACATTCCTCCTGGTTTTATTTTTTTTTTGGTGAAGAGCCCCTTCACCTATTTTACTTGACGAGTCGCTACTGGTATTCACCTAAAGACAACTGGATATGCTTACCAGTTAAAACGTAGTGATTCAAAACAAATTGGGACAATGCAAGTCCAAAACTCTTCTGCTTTTCAAGAAACGTGATTGCCTCCAACCTTTAACAGACATTATAATATCTTAACTCACTAAATACATTTTTTTTTCATCATAACAAAAATATATTCTCATCTACCGAGCATCATGTTACTCGTAAATAGCCGGCAAATCACCCCCCGTAGCACATTTTTTAAATTCAATATAACTTTAAATTTACTAAGAGTTATTCCTCCTTTCTCTCGGATGCAGTCATAATCGTAAAAAACTACGACTATCGTTTTTTATATGCCCATTCGAATAAATTACAACTCACCCGGCTTCGTATACGCGATATAAATTCGAAAACCAACTGCTCTTCCTCATTGTCTCGAAGAAAGTTCTTATGATTAATTAAAACATCTTCATAAATTTGTCGTTATTATACCGGGGGGACGCCTCCCCCTGCTTATAAACACTCGTACAGGGCAGCATTAGATAACAATATTTATTATTTTAGTTAAAATGGTTTTGTTTACCAGTTTAAAGTTTTTTAGTTGCACAATTTTTTAATGAATGAATTTTGGTCTCTATAAAAAATACCGGGTCCGCCAACGTGGCGGGGATGGAAGATTAAATCATTATCGAGGAGCTTATAAAAAATACTAAACCAGCATAAGGTATCGACTTAAAAGCGGCATATTTTAAAAATATTTTACATTATACAGGGTGGCTCAAAAAAGTGTGGCGGACTAAACTTGCATTTTTTTAAATGGAACACCCTATATATTATATTATTTTCTAATTCCCTATACAATTTCACGTATATTTTGTATAAAATGTCATATGTCTAAATTCAATTGTTTTTGAGTAATTGACGTTTAAAATATGGCATTTTTTAACTTTGACAGGCTGTAACATTGGAACGGTTCATCTTAGAGAAAAATGGTTTTCACCTCCCTATCTTAGTTTTTCATTCTCTATCCAAAGAAACCAACCTCCGATTTACCATGTTAAACAAAAAAAAACGGTTTTAACGGTTTAACATAGTAAATCGGAGGTTGGTTTCCTTGGATAGAGAATGAAAAACTAAGATGGGAAGGTGAAAACCATTTTTCTCTAAGAACCGTTCCAATGTTACAGCCTGTCAAAGTCAAAAAATGCCATATTTTAAACGTCAATTACTCAAAAACAATTGAATTTAGACATATGACATTTTATACAAAATATACGTGGAATTGTATAGGGAATTAGAAAATAATATAATATATAGGGTGTTCCATTTAAAAAAATGCAAGTTTAGTCCGCCACACTTTTTTGAGCCACCCTGTATAATGTAAAATATTTTTAAAATATGCCGCTTTTAAGTCGATACCTTATGCTGGTTTAGTATTTTTGATAAGCTCCTCGATAATGATTTAATCTTCCATCCCCGCCACGTTGGCGGACCCGGTAATATTTGACGCTGAATATGAAACAGAGGGTTAACCAAATTGTTTTTGTACCTCTTGTTATCTCCACCCCTCTAATTAACTTATGATTGGATTAAATTTGGTTTTATGAATGTTTTTCTTACTTTTTTCTTAATATTCCTAGCTGGTCTTTAATTTAAAAAAAACATTGTTGTTGTTGTTTCATTCCTTGTTCAAGTGCCGTTTTGTATGAAGGTTAGATTTTCGATTCATAATGACGTATTCTCGTTTCTTCCCGCACTTCTTTTTTTTACTGTAAATTATTACACCGCTGCGATAAAAAAGTAGAAAAAAGCTATTTTTCTGTTTCTCAACTAAAAATTTTCACTTTAATTTTTGTCTTTAAAAATAAATAAAGAAGAGCGATAGTTGTCATTTGTTTTTGTTATAAAAATTAATATATTTTATTGCATTTCGTTATATTTTTGTTGATTTAAAATAACTCGGACAGAAATAGTAGTTTGTACAACAAGATTATGATATTATATTATGATTAGGATATGATGTCCATATCGCACGACGCCGTAGGCGGAGTGCTCAGACTTCCGAGGGCAATATGAACAATCCACTCGAGTTGAACAGTATATTTTTTCTACGACCTTATGCTCAAAAATGTAAAAAAAAGTTTTTAGGTTGCCGGGCTCGAACTCATGACCATTGGTTCCATAGTCCAACGCTCTAACGTCTGGACTATCGAAACGTTTAGTTGATTATCGGAAAACCAACTGATAAATGATGCTACATGAAATTAATTTTCTATGCACATTCAGCAGGTTGCATTATTGATAAATCTATTATAAATGCGTCTAGATTTTATTATATTGAACAAATTAATAACAAATTGTACCATATGCATTTAAATTATATAATTTAGTGTCTTGAAAAAGAAGGCGGAGCCTCAGTAAAAATAATATACTGTGATTGGTAAGTATAACAATGGCTTCTCTGTAATTGACTACTGTGATTGATCAGTTTCATTACTTATCTAGGATGGATATGAGATTTTCCCGCACAGTTAACTGGAATAGCCTACTTTACTCGCCACTTAAGTCTAAAGGAAACAGCAAATTTCCATGTGGGAGTAGAAAAAGTATATAATAGAAAAACGCTTTAAAATATTATTGGTTTTCCTTTAAAATTGCATCACAAACAAATAAGTAAGACAATATGCGGTCGAAACCCTAATATCTATACAAAACAGGAGTTTAGGTATAGGAAAATTTTAAAAACTAAGCGTTTTCGACAAAAACTGCTCTAAGCCAAAAATAGATCATTCCTTATAACATTATTAATTTTGGCGTGGTGAATAGAGTATATACCAAAAGGCAAACTAATATATTGATTTTGTAATGTGTTGGTTTTTTCATATTTTTAGTAAATATTTAGTTTAGGAGTTCAAACTTGGGATGAAAAATTAGGTTGCAATTAGACTAGAGCTTCTGAGCTCGGGGAGGAGCCCTCCCCCCATATTTTAAAGCTGCTTTGCCCGATAATACTATTATTTTATCAAAACTTCGACACTCTTTTATATTTTAAATAATACTAAACTCTATCAAGCGATATATGCGGCAATATCAAACTTTTCCCGTAGAAGCAACTTGAGCGAAAATCGCGAATGTGCCATTTCTCGTCCGGGCGAGCCTGCAACTTCGTCGGTTTTGCGTTTTAACTGTGCCCTCCGGTTCGGTCCAACTTTCCGTCTATGTAAATTTTGCGTAATAAAGAAGCGGCGAATTGTCTAATAATAAAAATACGAAATCGTTGCCAGTTTCATTTCGTCTGGCAAAATGCCACCATCGATGCACCAGGATATCGTATCATCGCGGGAATGTATTAGTGCAAGGTCTCTCCAGGAATTTCCGGATGGACCTGTTTCCGTATTCATTTTCATCAATCAGAAAAAGCGATTATTTTATTATTTAAATTGTGGAGGTCTTTGGGGTTTAAATAGTCCGGAGAACAGTGTCGGATTAAGTATGTGTGGAGCCCTTTAGTTTAGAGAAAGTTTAGCGGGGAAAAGGTGGATGGAATTAGGTTTTTTGAATACCAACACCCAGTGGCGTAGCCAGAAAATATGCTCGGGGGGGGGGGGGCTCAGTGAGCGTAAGAAGGACATTCGGGACTACATGTATTTCATGATATTGTACCTAGTGAAGAAGGCAGATAAGCGCCGCGGGCGAAAAATTTTCGGGGTCACGCCCACAGTTCGTTTAAAATTCACCTAAACTATCAAATTTCGAAAATTAAATTATTACCTCTCCCCCTCTGCATGGTTGGATTAAATTTGTTTTGGTAAATGTTTTTTTTTGATATGCCTCTTTATTAAAAAAAAAACATTTTTTATATTTGTGAAAAATATGAATATTGGTGTCAATCCAAAATTTTAACATTGGATGTATGATACTAACCAGCGTTTTTCAGGCTGGGTTTTTCATGATTAAAAATAAAGTAAATATCGCTCACCACGCCAAAATTGATGATTTTTTTCAGAAATCATGTATTTTAGGAGCGTAGATCTAAGAGAAGTTTTTGGTGCAAATGCTTAGGTTTTAAAACACTCCGTAAGTGCCGTTTTGTATATTCATAATAAAGCATTCTCGTTTCTTTCCCCACTATTTTTTAATTTTAAATTATCACACTTCTTTCATAACAAATGTTTCAATTAAAATTTTTACTTTAATTTTTCTCTTTAAAAATAAATACCTAATTGTTTTTTGTTCTTGTGGTAAAAATATTTTCTTGCATTGAGTTACATTTTTGTTGATTTAAAATAGTTCTAAAATAAGAAAAACGGAACAGACAAGTATATAATAGAAAAATACTATAAAATATTATTCTTTTTACTCGTTTTATAAAATTGCATCACAAAATTTGGCATATTTTACAGTACTGTAAATAATACCAGCAATACCAACAAAAAGCTGTGGATATAACCCTGAAAACATAATAATACTAATATACAAGAATTGTTTCCGGTTAAATGAAAGCAACAAAATTGTGTTTTGTTTTATAGCAAACAAGTGCTTGCGGGCATCTTAGTCAAAACAACTACACCCTGTATAAATAATAATAGTATACAAGATATCCTTTCAGTTAAAGCAAACAAGTGTTTGCGGGCATCGTAGTCAAGACAACTACACCCTGGATATAATAATAATAGTATACCAGATATCCTTTCGGTTAAAGCAAACAAGTGTTTGCGGGCATCGTAGTCAAGACAACTATACCCTGAATATAATAATAGTATACAAGATATCCTTCCGGTTAAAGCAAACAAGTGTTTGCGGGCATCGTAGTCAAGACAACTACACCCTGGATATAATAATAGTAATTAAAAACTGCACACTAAAAATTTTGTTTTCGGTTTAAAACTTACCCTAATAACTATCCAAATGGTAAGATGTTAAATTTATATCGTTTATCTTTGTGTTTCGGCATTTTTACTTCGTTATATTTACACACACCACTGCACGTGAAGGCATTTAAAAATGAACTGTTCGATAGTCATGGGATCAGCCGATACGACAAAAAATTGTTTACTTTTAACACAGTGCGTGAATCACTTAGACTTAGAATATGAAACCTACCATAACTATCAGAGAAGAACTCCGATGTTCGAATAATTGAGATTGATCTTCCTTACAGGTAAGTCGAACAATCTTTTAATTATGACGATATGCGTCCGAAACCTTAATTTCTATATAAAACAGGACTTTTAGAAGGAAAAGTTTAAAAGCTAAACGATTCCTACAAGACCTTTGTAATCTAAGCAAAGAATACATTATTTAAAAATTTTAATTAAGAGTCCAAGCTTGAGACGAAAAATAAGGTTGCAATTAGTAAGTAATCTTTTGATGATAAGCGATTCTAGAAATTTCTCAGTTCAGCCTAGAGTATATTTTGTGTAATAAAATATTGTAATATTTAACAACTAACACCCGGCATGAAATAATAAGGGACAGAAAGAATGTAAGAACTACAAAAGGCCATTAAGAGAACAAGGTCTCATGCGAGTTTTAAATTTCAATTAATCAGGCTCCCGCCGCCCTATCAACGCTGCTGCCAACTGAATTAGGTTGAAGGATTAAACATTTTTATACGGTAAAAATAAGCAAAAACTTCTACATTCTGATGGAAGCACCGTCCTTGTTGTTAGTTAATAATTTTCATGACAAAAATGTACCTATATTTGAGTCCATAATGAAAAGATGTATGGAGGAGACACCTCTTCAAGCAAGAGTTACAGTCCATATTGGAGTTTATTGACTAAATTATCAATATTTAAGATGAACATGTTATATTAATTTACAACAAAGCAAGAATCTTATTGATTGGTTGACTACTCAGCTAGCACAGCAACGTAGCTTTAATATTAATATTTTTAAACATTATAAATATTAACTTTAAAATATAATTTTCTATTAATGTAACCGTTACGTGCATATTGAAGAGACCATCGAAAATTCATTTAGCTACATTAAACAGCGCAGCCGGCATATAACTGGCCCAACAAGATAAAAAATGGATTATTCTACACGAAATTCGGTTTTTCTGATCGAGATGCCAGAAAAAACGTTAAAAATGTATTTCCTTGGCTCTCGTGTAAAAATTTCTCTATCCAGAGAATCACCCATATAATTAATATTTTTTGTCCGGCGACTTAAACCTATATGGGCGATTCTCTGGATAGAGATATTTTTCCACGAGCGCCGACCAAATACATTTTAACGTGTTTCTGGCTTTTCGATCAGTAAAACTGAATTTCGTGTTGAATAACCCATTTTTTAAATATTTCTTGGGCCAGGTAGATGCCGGCTAAGCTGTTTTATGTCGGCAACCATTATAAATGAATTTTCGATGGTCCCTTCTATATTGACACCTCCATGCACCAAATGTTCTTAACTACGACCTGCTATTGTGACCCAACAGAAATTACTTCGGAGAGATGTCAAAGAGTATTATTATTACTTACCAAATTTAATTATAAGTAATCTTTATATTTGCACTAACGCAGATCATCTATACAATTTAAATATTACTTATACCGTCTGCCTCCCTTATTAAACCGAGAAGTTATTATAGTATTTTGTACAACAAGAGTGGATATAATGTCCATATTGCACGAGGAAGTAAAACGACGCCGTAGGCGAAGGGCTCAAACTTCCGAGCGCAATATGGACAATCCACTGGAGTTGTACAGTGCATTTTTTCTACAACTCTTTCCGAACTTTATACTAAAAATTTAAAACTATTATTTAAATAAGAAATCATAACATGTCTTTTTAGTTGACCGTAAACTTGGGAAAGAGATAATAAAAAACAATTAAAGAAAATTTTGCTGGCAAATCCATGGACCAAATTACATTCGCCTATTTTATATGGTTATCTGTACTCGTTTTTATGTTCCCCCATTTAAGGAAGATTTACCAGTTATTTTTCTATATCTGTTGCGTGTAATAAAAGTGTTAAGGTCAATTGGGATTGGATTCCCGTTCAAAATATATATTGTCAGAAAACGACTTTACAACATGTAAATTGATTTCGACTGTGATTGGTCAGTTTCATATCAGTGGCGGCTCTTCAGGTGAAGTTCACCAAAAAAAAATAAAACCAGGAGGAAATTTTTTCGGCAATACTAAATATTAATGTACCAATACAGCTACCATTTTAGCCCTTCAAAAATAATTATGTTCGAATTAATAATATCAACCCTATTATATACATATAATAGGGTTGAGTTAACTTCGATGGACAATAATAATTATAAACACTCGTGCATTTTGGCGTGCCCCAGCCGACCGTGCCCGTTAATTCAAAGCAAATGAAGACCTATCAATCAAAGCCCAACATGGCTTTGATATTCACCGTTGCTATGGTTACGTGAAGTTAGTCACGCAAGCAGCATATAAAAATGTGCATTATGATGAAGGGCAATTTAAAAATAGATTAGTCGTATGCACCATTGTTTTAGCATTGGTTCGTCTAACCTTAAGGTATTTATTTTGAGGCTTCGCGAAACTTACGGTTATAGATATCGTTTTTACGTGATTTACTGTGTGAATAAAAAGTTTGGTTTTTATTTTTCAGTTGTGTACGTATACCTACTTAGTTGTGTGTTTTCAAAATGAACCCAACTAATGACATAATGTGTAATTTGTTCCTCTCCATTCAGTCGTTGGACAGATGAGGATAAGAGAGACGTTTTGTTACACGGGTTTTTAGTCAATGGTTGTTTAAGTACTATACCTAACTCTTCACGGTTTTTTAAGACCGCGCGCCGCCACTGTTTCATATTATGACAAAGATGGATATGAAATCATATCCGTTCAGTTAACCCGAATAGCCCACTGTTCCGATCCCATTAGTGTAAAGGGAACAGCAAAATTCCATGTGGGAACAGAAATAATTTCTAGTGTATCTTTTTAATTGCAATCGAACCAACAATTTTTTTTAAAAAAGAATGGTCAATGTAATAAACATTGAAATTTATGAGTTATGCTTGTATGGCCGTACTAAACGTCCATCACGCTAAACGAAATTTATGATAATTGGTATAAATCACTCTATTTAAAGCAATACGTTGATTTATTGGATCGGGTACATGTTCCCATCTTGCATTTACATATTTAACTACTTCTTCACATTGAAAATTAAGGCCTGAGGTTATTGACATGTTTCAGTAATTGGGCCACTTGATGGATGGTTGACAGCGACTATAAGTCCTTAGATAAATTTGCATTAATTTCGACAATTATTTCCGAGGTTATACATTGTTGCTAACAAGAAGAAAAATTATATTCAAGGACGTTTGCCTTACGAACTTTATAAGCAGTTCTTTTAGATGCCTAAAATTCTTTGGATTGGATCAAATTTCTCTTTCTATAGCGAAATTAATATCAAGAGTGAATCTTTGCTTTCATGCCTTAAATTGAATTCCATTTCTTTATTTTCCGTGTTAAATAGCGGTTCTTCTTGCCTCGAATAACAAAAAAATATTTTTTTTTGTCACCAATGGAACGGTGGCTATGTATGTGGGTGTAGGAATAGTATATTACATAACAAGTGATAAAAGTGATACTTTTTAAACGAGGAGATATTTAACACGAGGCGTCAGCCAAGTGCGGAAATTCTCCGAGTTTTAGAATAATCAATTTCAGACGAGTAATGTACACTATTTTTCCTACGACCAAAAAGAATTAATAAAAAAGCCTTTGATTTGTGAAAGAAAATACTAGTATTGAAAAAAAATATCAGCACTAGTTTTGAAATTAGCATACTTAGAATTATGTTCCACTAAATATCTGGTTTCATAGTTTGTCAATAGGGTTTTCCTTTATTTGTAGTTTAACTTTTTCATTTTTTCATATTTTATATATCATAGGAAGAACTAATCTTGGATTGACTTCTAGATTAACCAGAATGAAAATTTTTTAATTTAATCAAGGAAAGATTCATTAAACATAAATTTAAAAAATCCACCCAACAAAGAAGATTTCAATACAAAATAATTCTATAAATTATTTAATGTTTTTATAAAAAAAAAAGTCAAATACTCCTCATGGGATTTGAACCTGTGACCTTGCGATCTGTAGGCTAGAGCTCTATTCTTTAGGCTATAGATACCAATAAAGATTTGTTGTTTAATACATACTCTCTTCGGCGCGATTTATTTTTCTGGTAATAGATTTTCCAGTATATTATTAACATTTTTTATAATTTCTAATGGCGTATTTTCACACTCTAATTCTGAATCACTCGACAAATACATGATAAATAAGTTCAACACTTTATAATTAGATACTACTTTCTAAAATTTGTCCTTTTTAATAAATAAATAGGGGTGGTTAAATTAAATAGTTTGCCTTGTATTTCAACACTGGCGTTGAAATATTTTTTTCCTACGAGCGTGCGCAAAGTAGTACTTTGCGCACGCATTTTTGTGTGCAAAGTTACACTTTTCCGCACTAGTGCGGATAAGACTTTTATCCGCACTGGGTGCGGAAAAGTAAAACTATTCAAAAATCTCCTTGGTAGGGAATATTTATATTTATTTTAGTAGCTGTAAACTATTTTATGGCAATGTGAGAAGCCGTTGCAAGAGTATTCTCTTTTATCTTTTAATCGTAATTCCCGATATTTGTATTTCAGCTTAAAACGAAAAAAATTTAGTTTCCTATTATTTTTTTTATTGTTATGTAATTTTTTAATTTTCTATTATTTTTTTTTGTTATGTAATTTTTAGTTGTAAGTATATTATAGTTCTTTCTTTAAAGTCGAATTAAAAATTATTAAATAAATTATCATATTTTTATTTTTGTTGTTATCTGATATGAAGCTCGTAGGAAAAATGTTGTTCCTAACAAGTGCGCAAAGTGCTTTTCCGCACGCAAGAACTTATCCGAACTCCGCTTCGCGTCGTTCGTCCAACTGTACTTGCGTGCGGAAAAGTATCACTTTGCGCACTTGTTAGGAAAATAACTATTTCAACACGTTCGTGACATACGGCGCTTTCTACCCAAATTAACCGTACTTTTTTCTCATTTTCATAGGCGGTTGTAGGAAAAGATATTTTCATGGTAGGTAATGCATTATTGAGATAAGCAAAACGACGATTGATAGCTGTGTTATACACTTTATTGATCAGGTTAATTTATAATCCCAAGATTAACTAAATCACATGGCGATAGATTACTGACTCAAGCAGAAGTAGCGCGTTTATTTCAAGAACAGCATCCTGATTTACCTTCAATGTCGTAGGGCACCATAAGCAATATTGAAGCATATTATCGTGGCCATGTGAGGGATGTACCAAGATAACGACAACCTCGTGTTATGAAGGAAGACACACAATTAAATATTTTCCTTAGTCTCCAGAAAAACCTTCTCACTCCAATCAGGCAACTGGGAGGATATAACAACGTAAATCAGCTGCATTAAAGTTAATATATTTATTTAAAATTCGTCCAGATCGTCGACTACTCAATTTTGTAAAATTATGACTAATTTACTGGAACAGCATTCAATTTTCTTAGACTGGGTTATTTTTTCGGATGAGTATAAGCAAAAACAAAACTGTCTGTACTGGTTCGATGAAAATCTTCACTGGATGCGAGAAAATCACACGCAATATCTACAAAAGCTTAATGTTTGAACATGCCTAATTGGTGTCCAAGTAATTAAGCCGTTATTCTTTAAATATCATCTAAATTGGTAGTATAGCTTATGTTTTTGTAAGTAGACTTTATTTCAACTTCATGCAGATACAGATATTCATGATGATCGATGATGGTTTCAGTAGGGCGCTGCACCTACTCGTTACGCGCAAGATGTTTGACCACATTTAAATGATCCCAATTGTTGAACTGGAAGAGAAGGTATAATTAAGTGGCCTGCGAGACCGCCATATCTTAACCGCCTTGATTATTTTCTTTTTACCTTAAAAGCACACTGACGTAAGAAATTCTACAAATGCTTCCAGAAATGATACCTACATCATGTTATAAATAAATTTTACTTTAGGACAGCGTTTCACCAGAGAACAAATTGAGCAATTGGGCAATATTTACATTAAAAATGTATTTAAGAGATCACTGTTTTTAATTTTTTTTTCGGTTTAGGTAACATAAATTCAAAAGTAAATAGTGGATTTAGCATATTTCATTTTAAAAGTAAATAGCAATAAACTTTTTTAATGTAATAGATTATGTGATGGGATTTTGCAGGACCAAGGACGTTAGTTAACTACATATTTACACGTAACGTCCATTAATCCAGCGTCTGTATTAAAATAGACTAAATAACGGTGACATTTAACACAATCAGGCATACACAATAAAATGGGGTTTGTCCGTTTCGGACGCTTCTGGTGAAATGTTAACATAAGCCAGTCGTGTTGCGGCCGTTGCGGTAAATCAATCCAAAACGGCCCCGGTTTGATGCCGATGCCACGCCGTGAATTACGGCTCTGTACAATTTAAACGATATATTCACCTGGTAAACCATATAGGCATTACTCCAACAGACATTACCGGGTTATGCGTCAGTTTTTTTTAGTTGAGTGATTTAGGAAGTTTTTGCAAATTTATTTTGTAAGCTTTTAGCCGATTATAGTGAAAAAACTAATCTATTGGGAGAATACTCCTTTAGTCCAAAAATGCGCACTTTTAAATAAGTTTAAAGGCGATTGCTCTTAGCCCAAAACCGTAATTCCTTTGCCATACATTTTCTGAAAGAGTCTAAAGTCTGAGTCTGAGCCTGAATCTTTTTTTCTTCGTTGAAAGTAATTATATCTTGAACCAAGAGTGTTGTTCTTCAATTTAGAGTTTATTTAATAGTTTGTTCTGGATACTTCTTTTTTAGCTGTGTGCCTATAGAAGGCATTGAAACAAACAACATTTTCAAATAACTTTTTTCAAAAAACTCAAAAACAAGGTACTTAATTTATTACACTATGGATCAAATATACGGTTCTGCCTAACTTGCCCGTTGAATAACATTAAGGAAACTTCTGGGTGTAGGATGAACCCGCAAGGAAGAGCGTCTTGCGAAGCAGCAGCCGCACTTTGACCATACTTACCGTAAATTAGCACCATATCTACTAGTTCATTGTTTTCAAATTTTACCATTTTCACGTGGTACCAAATTAAAATTAACTTGCTTCAGAAAAGCACACCGCAGCGGAATGCCAAATAACTCACCACCGACCCGTAAATTGCATGACTAATAAGAGAAACAACATTAAGTATAGCCGGCTACATTTTAATGACCAGGCCCGCACTTAGAACTTTTACTTCTGTATCTCGCCTATTTTTAAGTTTTTTGAAAAAAGGTATTTGAAAATATTGTTTATTTTAATGCCCCCTAGATCATACTCTACCACTTAAATGGAGGACGAAGAAAAATATACACTACTTTGCTACCTTGCGTGCTTTTGCCAAATAATGAATTGAAATTCCGAAGGACGTTACAATGTGTGTGAAAAATACAGTAAAAGTTAGGTTAAGAGGGTAGTGCTTTATTTATTTTCTGGGAATATATCGTAACATTTATATCAGATGTCAGGTCACGTGATTTGTGAAGTCTGGGTAGTTTGTTTACATTTTATCGATTTTTAATTATCGAATTTAGATACGTTGCTGGCCAGGCGCGATAGTTCCCGGATGTTTTGAAGCCAAGCGATATAAAGATTCCATAATTGATAAACCCATAAAACATTCTTGTTGTTGCAAAGTACGCCTATGCGCACCTAACGTTACTATAAAATTAAGAACTGAAAAAATCCAATCCAAAATGAGCCAAGACCGTTCCAATTTGTCCGAATTGACCACGTGGGACAGACAGACATCTCTTGCACGCAACATTACGCAAAACGGGCGAGCTTATTGCTGCAATGTCCGGCAGCAGGGTTTGCTACGAATGGCCCTTTCGCAGAGTCGTTGGATTTTATCGCTTGAGAAATAGGTTTCGAAAAAATGAGACAAAGTTAGCTTTTCAGATACATGGACGGGATGAAGTCTAAGGTCGTGTTTTAATAATATGTCTTTTTTAGTTTCCAACATAATAAAATAATATTTGTCCGCTATTTGTTATGCAAAATCACAGCTATTTATTTTTTACGGTATTTATAAGAAAAATATTTTTTGGACTAATACATTTTTTGGGTTTTTGGTGTGGGAATACCAAGAGATGGCGCTAAGGGCTACAGGGAAGCTTGATACCATCGGCTTTAGTATACCAGACTTTGAAACCGGTCTGCAGGTGGTGACATGCTACCAATAGTAAAGCTTTAGTTTTAAATGTATTTTTCATGCATAGTTAATTTTATAACCTATATTTACCATAATACAGAGTGATTCCTAAGTTGATACTTCTGGTTTAGCTGTGTATAGAAGGCATTAAAATAAACAACAATTTCAAAAACCTTTCTTCAAAAAAACGCAAAAATAAGGTACTTACATTCATTTATTACACTACGAATCAAATACGGTCCTGCCTAACTTGCCCGTTAAATAACAATTAGAAAAATTCTGTTCGTAGGATGAGCCCGCAAGGGAAAGCGTTCTGCGTATAATCTCGAAGCAATTTGCCACACTCACAGTAAATTAGCACCTCATATCTACTAGTTCATTGTTTTCAAATTTTACCATTTACACGTGTCACCAATTTAAAATTAACTTGCTTCAGAAAAACACACCGTAGTATATCGCCAAATACATAACTTACCACTGACCCGTAAACTGCATAACTAATAACTACTAATAAAACAAAAACAGCATAAAGTATATTAGGCTATGTTTCGATGACCAGGCCCGCACTTAGATTTTTTACTTCTGTATCTCGCCTATTATTAAGTTTTTTGAAAAAAGGTATTTGAAAATGTTGTTTATTTTAATGCTATCTATACACAGTAAAAATGGAAGCATCAACTTAGAAATAACCCTGTATAAAGTGTACTTTTACAAAGAACTTGTGTACTATTACTATATAAATTACAGGAAATCTCCGAAAATTTCTTACACAGCTAATAGTGTAATATTTTTACAGTATACAGGGTGATTCACGTTGAGTGGCCTATTAGAAGATCTCGGAAACGAGTAACCCTATTTTTCTAAAAATTTGATAGCAGGCATAATTGGTTTTGAGCTTTTAAAACATTATATTTTGACGTTTCTATTACTTCCGGTTATACCGGAAGTTAATGCCAACTTTGCTGTTTCAAATAGAACACCCTGTATATTTTAGCATTTTTGATTACCTTATTAAAATCTAAATAACTCTTGTTAATAATAATCTATTCCTATCTCTAACCGTTTTTGAGATATGAATTATAAAAAGATTTTTTGTGTAAAAACGCTCCGAGAAGAAAGTTTACTAACTCTGAAACTAATAATTGTAAACATTTAAAAAAAAACAGCTAAACCTGGGCATGCGCAGAGGTTGGCGCCATAGTCTATGACGTCACTGTCTGGCTCAAGTAAGGCCATGACTACTCTTTCAAGTAATACATAGATCTTTAGTTTAAATTACTTAGGTTTCACGTCTTTTATACAGGGAGTTCTTAAAATTGTGCCAATGTTTCCATTTAAATAAATGTGCATAAGTCAATTTTTGCAAACGGAACATCCTATTTTTTAGCTTACTAACGTGTAGAAAATTAAATTTCCCATCTAAATGCCTAATATGTTACAATCCATATTTTTAGTCGTTTTGGAATTATTCCTGCTATCAAATTTTTAGAAAGATAAGTTTACTCGTTTTCGAGATCTTCTAATAGGCCACTCAACGTGAATCACCCTGTATATTGTGGTAATAAATTGCCAACGATAAATAGTGTATATATTTAACAGTGTAGTGAATATGCAAATTTTCAAAAAAAAAATCACACACTTTTCTGACACACTGAATTTGGTATGTGTTTTTTAGTTTTCGTCGTAATAAAAAACTAGGCACATCCTGTATATTATTGACGACCTACTTGTCATTAAATCACATAATGTGACTAACAAAATAAAAACGTTAACTTACCCGTTGTAAACAAATAAATTCCAATTTGTTATTCGGCTACTAAAAATTGTTTATATATTTTTTTAACGACGTGATGGCAATTATTTGGCGCCCAGATAAATATTGCGAGATGTACCATGATAGATTACATTCGTATTCATTTTTTATGGGTTTTTCTTAATGATTTTTTTTTTAATTGCTTAATTGATTTATGGGGAATGTAAAAAATAATGATTATGTCATTGTCTATTTTATAAGGTTAAATTGTAGACGTAAACGATAACAAACTGTCGATAATTTTTTGAAATAAGAAGGATTTATCATAATACAGGGTGATTCTTAAGTTGATACTTCTTTTTTAGCTGTGTATACAAGGCATTATAATAAACAACATTTTTAATTACATTTTTTCAAAAAACTTTAAAATACCCGAGATACAGAATTAAAAAATCTAAGTGCGGGCCTGCTCATCAAAACTTAGCCTGCTATATTTTTTGTTGTTTGTCTTATCTATTATTAGTCATGCAATTTACGTGGTCAGTTTGTTATTTGGCAATCCGCTGCGGTGTGTTTTTCGGAAGAGAGAAGTTAATTTTAAATTGGCGCCACGTGAAAATGGTAAAATTTGAAAACAATGAACTAGTAGGTATAGAGATAGGGTGCTAATTAGGGTGAGTGTCGTCAAAGTGCGGTTGCTGCTTCAAACATTATACGCAGAACGCTTTATCTTGCGGGCTCATCCTACACCCGGAAGTTTTCTTAATGTTATTCAATGGGCAAGTTAGGATTTGATCCATAGTGTAATAAATGAATGTCAGTACCTTATTTCTGAGTTTTTTGAAAAAATGTATTTAAAAATGTTGTTTATTTTAATCTTTTCCATACACAGCTAAAAAGGAAGTATCAACTTAGGAATTACCCTGTATATGATGAGTTTGAACTCGTCGAAATTTGATGAGAATATCGAATCTCTAATTTTCTAAAAAAAAATTATAATCGAGTCAAACTCTGCATGTCGCGAAGTTAAGGTCTACTCAAACCAACACTGCGGGAGCGGGAACGAAACGATTGCGGGATAATATCCATAGCGTGCGTAAGTGTGCGATCCGCCGGGTTGTTTTTTAGCAGTTGCATATCCCGCTGTAGAATAATGTCCCGCATCAATCCCTCTAGGTTTAAGTGGACCTATTATCGGTTATATATTTCAAGTAAGTTATTCGTCAAAATATAAAGAGAAATACCTGGCCCAAATTTCGGCAACAATTCACCCAACTATTATCTAATTCCGTAAATATATATATTTTTTAATAGTCATTGAAACCCATTTGATATTTTAAATTTATTTTTAGGAATGATTTTTATATTATGATTTATTCATTACTAATAATTTCGTGAGGTACGTCAGACGCCTAGATCCCTACATTTTAAATATGCCACTGGTCACAAAATTTTTGGTATTCTGAGCAAAAATTTTTTAAAAGGAACTGAACATTTATTAAAATCAAAAACCTAAAAAAAATAACTATACTTACAAACAAAACACATATAACTTTTTATAAATAGAACATATTCAAAAAACAAAACCTTCCCAAAAAATCCTAAGTTAATGTGTGTGATAAGATTTTATGTACTTAGTTGAACGTGGAAATTAATTGCGGTTATATTATAGAACGGTAGATAATTGGTTGTAATTGACTTCCTGTGTTCGAAATTTTCTAAGGGGGGAGAGTATATATTGAAATATTCCAATGGGGGCACGCGCTCTGCTGTCCCCCCGGGACTTGGCGCCTCTGGCCAGAAGGGGATTACCAATATTATTAATGCAATAAAGAAAATTATATTGTTAAGCTTGAAATGTATTATCAATAAAATTGATATTTTTCTTACTTTTTTTTTTGGAGAAATGGCACACATCCCTTACTTTCTCTAAATACCCACCAGTACTTATCATTTTCAACAATTGGAAAATAACATCTTGATAGCTTAAATTAAAACAAAAATGCAAAAATTTATGAATTATATGTAAACACATTTGGTCAAATCACTTTTTAACTAAATGTGTATCATACTTTTTGAAATTGTGCCAAATATTACCATCACTTTTAAACTGAAGTTAATAATAAATCAAAAATGAGTTTTAGATAATTATTTTTATGTTTTAGCCTTCATTTACACATACAAGATCTAGAAACGATTAGAAAATATTAATTAAACTGAATTTAAATCGAAAGAGTAATAAAAGGTTAATGACAAAAAAGTACTTTAGAAAATAATGGGTTATAACAAAATACTTATATTTATAAAAATAAACACATCTTGTTAATAAAAGAGCATATATTCCTTAACGATCCGCTATCCCTTTTCTTTTAACTCAAAATTAACTTATCCCTTCTAAACTAAACATCAAAAACACGAGACCCCTGCCAAAAACATACATAGAAACATCACTTTGCTCAAAGAGATCAACCTGTTACTAACTATCCTCTGATTCCTCTGTGACACAATGTCCATCTCTAATCTTGACAAGCTGGGGGGAGGGCAGCGGTTCCCTGTCACAACCACTCACAAACTGACTTTTCAAAGGGCTCCCCCACCATTTTCTAGTCCTAAACACCGCTGAAAGGGCACCTCTCGCGACGTAAACAGTTTGAAGTTAGCTTTCGATGTGAACGGGTCTCAGCCGACGATTAGTCGGCTCCGTTCGGTTTTCAGATCGCTTGACGAGCTTGAAGAGTCACTTTTCAGTGTTTTGCTGAAAAACAAACGCTACGGACAGGTTTTCAGTTGTTTTGTGACCGGTGACAGTTAAAGGAAACAGTTGACGAGTTTTTTTTTTCGTGGCTGGTATGGTTTTTGTTTTGTTTCTTGTGCAATCTTGATGGAAATTTAGTTTATGACAGTGAGATGCTTCTATTTTGGATTTAGTGACTAAAAATCGAGTTTTATTTTGTTATTGGGATTTTTGGTGCTGCTGAAGAAAAATAAGTATTTGAAGCTTAATTTCTGAAAGGACTAACGCGTGACATTACAGAAACAATGTTTCCTTGAAAGAAAAACTTTGGAAGATTTAAAATGCGGAGCAAAAGTGTTCCAGTCAACTTGTTGATAAGAAAAATTCATACTGCTTTAGGTAAAGTATTTTGGCAAATTTTATAGTTATTTTTGAATTTTATCATTTTAAGGATTGAAATGCATTAAAAGTACAAAATGGGACAAAATCTGAAGAAAACACTAAAATATTTCATATAATAAGTTTCAATCACTACTTACAAATTTATGATACACATTTTTTGATTTATTTACATATCAAATGGAAAATATTATATTTTGTTTTTTAAAATCTTTTTCATAAATAATAATAATAATAATAATAATAATAAACGTCTTTTATTCAAAGAATAAAAAAGTTTACACAAAATCTAATCTTAACAAAGATATTCTTGATCGAGGCAATATTTAGCCGTAATGGCTAGTCTTACATAGAAAAATAAATATCAGAATAATATACTAGTTGTTTCTAATTAATTTATAGTTTTGAGCTAAATAAAATATACAAATAAATTAAAAAACGGATATCTACCTTGACACAAAAAGAATGTACACATTTAGCATACTTTGCTTATTTAATCGGGATTTTTAAAACACAACAAAATAAGTACCTAATATTCTATAGATAATCGTTTCGATAACGGTATATCAATCATAAAATTTATTATTTATTATGAGGTTAAAATCTACTAAACCTAATATCTGTACTATTGTTATGTTTCTTATTATTATTAGGTTTCTCTATAGTTCTTCCTATTTAGCAAGATTTACGTAAACAAAATTTAGCCAGCTTTTAATTTTGGCAAAGTTTGCTGGTCTCTAATTTTTTTATTTTTAACCCAATCTTTACGATTTTCTAACCAGTTTGTAAAGACATTTATTGGGAATGCTTTTAAGTATTTTAATAATTAATATTTTTCCCTAATGTGATCCTATACCAGGGTAAATCAAAATAATGCTTTTTGCCGTAATTACAAAACATCCTGTGGAAAAATTGAGACCGACAATTTAGTTTGAAAACTCTTATCCATAATGCTAGATGTATTTCTGATATTTTGTTTTTTTAATCATTCCATTAGGTATATCATTTTTCGTAAATAAATTGTGATAAAGTAGTTTAGGAGCAAACAGTAGTCGCTGAGTCATCACAAATAAATAGTGTATTTCCACCACATCGCGCATATCGTATCTGTGTCTGGCGATGGCCATAAAATGTCTTTTTTTATATTACAAAACATTATAATGACGAATTTCACGAGAATTAAAGTAGCGCGGCGTCAGTAGAAATATAATATCGGAGCATCGTTTGTGATTTTAATGGAAAATAAAAAATTAACATAAATAGATGCAATATTTATATTTTCATGTTCTGCAAAAATAAACTTTCAATTTTTTTTTTGGACAAAAAATAAGATATCATTCGAAAAAAAATGAAAGTTTCTGTGAACCGCTTATTTCAATTAGACAAGCCAGGAAACGATGCCGCGTTTTACGCTGGTATGGCAGGCTCTAAGAAGGACATTTTTGTCAAAAAAAACGATATAGTAACTATTATGCAACAATAACAACAAAAATTTTAATAGCGTGGATTGTATTTGTTGCAAGCCGAACTTTAAATATCCACCGTTAGTTTGAAAAAATGCTCCAAGAATTGGTCGTGGCGGTTACTCCTTTAATTGGGGACCAATTTATATTTATGTGATAATGTTAAACTCCACACTGCACATGTAGTGAGCGAATCTCTGGATGAGGTTGGACTGCGAAGATGGAATGGCTCGCATACTAGAGCCCGGCTCTCAACCTCTATCATGGAACATTTTTGGAATGAACTCAAAAGAGCTGTTCGTAGTCGTTCTTTGTATTTATTGATTATTTAAAGAAAATTATCACTATTTATTTTAAGGGTACCAAATGTAAAATAAATACAATTTACTAGAATTTAAATATATCGAAATATTTATCATTTGATTGTGTTTCTCATGTAGCAGATTTCTAGATGTACCTTCAATTTCCAAAATAATACCATAATTTATGTTGGTATAATTGGATCAATTTTACGAGTTATTTTCTTCCAAAGAAAACCCTAAACTAAAATTCGATTACAAGACGTTTGAACCTTTAGCTATTCATTGAAACCAAATTTGCACTTGCTTAATCAAATATTAGGGGTGATACTTCGTGATAGCCGACCCTCTGCAACTAATTTTGACATATTTATCTTGATGTTCGTTAATGGCACCAACGTCAAAGAAACAGAATTACTGCAGTATTGCTCAAATCAAACGCTCAATGAACAAATAATGAAATAAATTCGCTGGTAACAGTTGTTTTTGAGCACACGCAGTGGCGGCTCGCGGTCTTAAAAAATGGCGAAGAGCTAGGTATATTGCGGGTACCTACTTAAAGAAACATTTATTAAAAACCCGTGTAACAAAACGTCTCTCTTATCCTCATCTGTCCAAATACTGAATGAAGCTTCCAACAAATTACAAACTATGTCATTAATTGGGTTCATTTTTAAAACACAGAACTAAGTAGGTACGTACACTACTGAATTAACTGAAAAATTAAAAAAAAACTTTCTAATCACACAGTAAATCACGTAAAAACGATATCTATAACCGTAAATTTCACGAAGCCTCAAAATAAATACCTTAAGGTTAGGCGAACCAATGCTAAAACAATGGTGCATACGACTGATCTATTTTTAAATTGCCCTTCATCATAATTCAAATTACTACATGCTGTTTGCGTGACTGACGTCACGAAACCATAGCAACGGTGATTATCAAAGCCATGTTGGGCATTGGGTCTTCACTTGCTTTGTGCTAACGGACACGGTCGGCTGGAGCGCGCCAAAATGCACCAGTATTTATAATTATTGTCCATCGGAGTTAACCGTGGCCCTATTATGTATAGTTACATTCGGATTAAATTAATATTATTAATTCGAACATAATTATTTTTTAGGGGCTAAAATGGTAGCTGTATTGGTACAGTATTATTTAATATTGACGAAAAACTTTCTTCCTGGTTTTATTTTTTTTTTGTTGAAGAGCCCCTTCACCTACTTCACCTGACGAAACGCCACTGAGCACGCGGTATAAATACAGACGGTTGTGAAAAATGACTTAAAAGTGATTGGTAGATCCTTAAAATATCGCTAACATTCTATGCCAAACCTCTCTGATTACTGGAAATGTTTTCAACAATAAATATTAAAAATAAAATGAATAAACATAAAATAAGAGGAAACATACGTTTTCATAAATATTACGTTAAAAATTAGGAAACCCAATGCCCCCTTGTCGCTATAAATTAGAGATTACGCTGTCAAGTAGGTGGAGATATATTATAATCGATTTAGAAATATTTTGTTTGTATCTTCTTTTAATCTTTATTTAGTCTGCAATAAATCTTATTACGAATAGATTTCTAATGGCATTTAATTTTTTAACTACTCAAACGTTATTGTTGCGTGTCTGAGTAGTCGAATTTTTAGAGCTAATAAAACTTTTATGGATTTTTAATTAATTAAGGTTTAGATGTTTAAATGCTCATTGTAAAATTAAGTATTGTAGAGTTGTTTGACGAAGAATAGAAAATGCCTTAAAAAAAAAATTAATAAAACCTTTTTTCATACACTCCAGAAGAATAAGTTCAAAAATGGCTTTAAAAACTTAAAAATCCTGCTTTAAGTGGATTAGACCGCGCTAAAATTTGTGATGTTAAATTGCGGTTCTCGAATTACAAAAAACGAAGCAAATTATTGATTTTCAACGGAAAGTTCATTGCATGGTAAAAAATATTAAAAAATATACATAACATTCTGTAATATCGGTCCAAATTTAAATAGTTTTTTAATATCCATTATTAAACATGGTCAGAATTTGGCCCAAGAGAACGCAATGTTTTTGGCCTAATTTAATTTACAAGCAGTGGCGGCGCCTGGATTTTTGGGATGGGTGGGTACAAGTGGGCCCGATGATTTAGGGTGGGCACTATCCAAATCAACAATGACTTCTAAAAAAAAATTCCCGCTTGTCCAAACTGACGTTTAAAAAATGATCATTATCCTATTACATTATTACATCCTTCTATAGTACCACTTCTTTCCCATCAAAAATTTCATAGTCAAATTCCTCCTTCCCCACGGATATTCCATAACAAAACCGAATCCCTCGATTTTGGGTGGGCAGCCATGTTTTTACTCAGTACTTACCCTGCGCCAAAATGCACGAGTGTTTATAATTATTGTCCATCGGAGTTAACCGTGGCCCAATTATGCATAACTACATTCAGATTAAATTAATATTATTAATTCGAACATAATTATTTTTTAAGGGCTAAAATGGTAGCTGTATTGGTACAGTATTATTTAATATTGTCGAAAAACTTTTCTCCTAGTTTTATTTATTTTTTGGTAAAGAGCTCCTTCACCTACTTCACCTGACGAGTCGCCACTGGTACTTTTCCCCCCTTAAGGTAGGTTTTCCTCCACTGTCGCTAGTCGCTGACGCCTAGTTTAGTAGCAGCGGTTTTGTAGCTACGGACACAAAACTTGTTATATTATATTCTTTATTTACAAAATATGTGAAATTTTTGAGGTTTCTTTCTTCGAAACTGGCGTCGCATGTGTTAATATATCACTGCTCGCACTTGTTAGGTAAGATACTATTCCATAATTTCATTATACATACCTTGAATTGAACCCATTTACCTTTAAATTTATTACTGGTTTATTATGTAGATATCAAACCTATGATATCGTTAAATTAAATACATTTTTAATCAATATTTACCTAGTAATTTAGAGCTTTAATTTGCTAGTCCTAATTATTACAGCGGCATTAGTAAATCATTTAAAATCTTGACAGTAATCTAATATAACAGGATTACTTCTGCGTTGGTTAAGTTGATTAACTTTAGTTATAGTTAATTTAAGATATAAAAAATATTAGAAGTCATCTACACGGATTAATAATTGTTCTGCCAAAGAAGTAAATGCGTTTTATATACTTTCTTTTGTACAAGAACAATGTCCTCAAAAGAACAGATAAGGTTGCTCTATACTTTAATACATTATATATTTCAAGCATTTACGGTCGAAAAATACTGTCCGCTGGTCGCTCATTTTTTTGTGTTGGATAGGAAATAAATTCTAGTCCACGAAATAATATTATAGTAGATATCAAATTTTGTACCTACTCATTAATGATCTTTTCATTTTGCCAGCCATAAATGTCTGTCTATGATAAAAATATGTCGTAAAGCATATTGCACCTGTTTTGTTTACCAAATTGTAAATTCTATGTAGGTCACAGGGGCAGTATCTAGTCAAATTATGACAAGTGCAAGTACAAATTTCTGTCAACATTTAAACAAACTATATTTTAAATTGGCTGTTTCTAAACTAACATATTTTTATGTTTAGTACTGTTCAATCATCAATCAAGCTATATTATCTTTATTCATAGTATTATAGTATATCATAATATGTCAATTTAGCTTATGACTAGTATATTATATGTGTAATATAATTACATAAACACTTTTTTATTAAGTACGCTAGCAATTAGCAAGGACACGCGTCAGAGCAACGCGCCAACGGGGCTGGTGTTGACCCTTGGGTAAGTTAAAGTTAACTTTGAATTGATGTGTTTGACCAGTTCCAGTAACCCATCCACTGACATGAAAGAATTTTCATTTTAGCTAATGCTTAGATAATTGGTTGGTTCACGATCCTCACTTTATGATATTTTGTTATTAGGTGTTTGCTGGAAAAACGTTTTGAAAAAACCAGCATGAATTTTCTCAGGTATAAAGTAGCAGGAAATGTTATTTATAGAAAATTAGAAAAGTGTTTTTAATAAAATTAAAGATATTTGTTGCCTAATTTTGTGGGTTTAATAAAATATAGATCAATTATTCGAGATGTTTCAATCGACTCAAGGGATGTGCTTTGGAATTTTGGAAGCATAAAGAAAGTTAACATATCTGAAAAATTAAAGCGACAGAAGGAACCCGCATGTATTTCGATATTGTCAAGGAAAAAGGTCGTAGTATGATGAGTTTTAAGCAAAATAATTTTTTCGCAACAGAGGAAAAGAGACAGAGTTTTTTTAATTACAGATACAACATGTTTCCTGTTTCAAATTGTACCTGTTTTAACCTGCTTAAGTTCCAAAATACTTCGCGCTGTTGCATTACGGTCAAGCCGTGTTGTTCGTTGATGCGGGCCAGAATTAAAAGATTCGCTTTTATAGTCTATTTCAGAAAGGTGTAGAGTAATAAAAACTCATTAGGTATGCAAAGTGACTACGGAGTGACCCAACGAATTTTTAAGCCACTTTCATAATTTGGCATCGATTTCATTGCAAAATCCTTTATTTCCATCGAGTGCAGGTAGTACCACCGGAGTTTGGGTCAATTTATGGGTTTTGCCTATTGTTATCCATTCACAAACACTGAAAATGGTGTGACAAAGGCGTGCATTATGTACATAGTATTAGGTACACTTATTTATTAAACATTATATAAAAATACAAAAAATACATTATACAGGAACTGAATTATAAAAAATCATAATATTCTTCTTTATCTGAGGAACTGTCATCTCCTTTTGACGTTATAAATGGTCCGATCGATCAGGTGGTCAAGATACCACATTTTCTCCTCTTCTTTAATGACATGATGGACTGCTTTTCGCCAGTTCTCTGGTGTCACTTCCTTAATGGCTTGATCAAACAATAGCTTAACGTCTTTCATTTTAAATGTAGTGTTGTGTCTTGCTACAAATCCTTTCACTTGCGCCCATATAAGTTATATAAGATTTAGTACGCAATAATATGGCGGTGTGTGCAGCACAGTTACACTATGTTTTTCAGCTATATATTCCATGGCATATTTCATAAAACGATGTTTGTGTAAATTTGCTATAGCTAATATTTCCTTCTTTATCAAATTATCTTCTTTTTTTTCTTTGGTTAGTTATCATAAATAATTTAATGCACAAAATTCACCTGCGCCTATGGCCGACACCGAAATTAAGCGGAACTGGACGGAATTTTCCATTTTATTACTTTACACCTTACTGAAATAGACTATAGGAAGTTCCTCTGTTCTGTTAAGTATGCCGTTCAACTTATTTCAAATAAAAGCCTGTTCCAAAGCATCATCTCTACGGGAGATATCAGTACTAAATTGGGTATAGCGCTCAATGTTTTAGGGAAAGCAGTGCATGCACCTAATATTAATTTTTTGGGTCTATACGTTTACCTTCATTGTCCACTGAGTAAGTTTCTTACCAGAAAGTCTATATTTGAATAGGATTTCGTTGAATAGTATGCCTTTAATAATAGATTTGTTCGTTTATCCGTACTCAAACTAAAAGTAATAAATTTCAGGAGAGTATTTTTAATCTCGCACAATATTTGCAAACCTTTTCCTTTCAAATCGAAAACGCCGAAAATAATTAACTGGCACAAAATGTCACCCGACAGGTCTTGTTTATTGAAAAACAAATATTTAATCAAACCGTGAACAAGAGAGAGAGAGAGAGAGAGAAAGACGCAGTCACTTTGAGAAAAGTTCGTTACCGGCGACTATTAAACAAGTTTAAATTAAACATTTAAATATTCGTTCGGAAAGGTGTCATTTGCAAATAAATCTTGGACTGAATTGACGAGAAAAATGGAGTATTAGATTGATTACATAATAATTATTTGATTTAACCTGATGCACAGAAAACAATACAGGGTGATTCCTAAGTTTATATTTCTTTTTTAGCGGTGTATAGAAAGCATTAAAATAAACAACATTTTCAAAAAACTCAAAAACAAGGTACTTACATTCATTTATTACACTATGGATCAAATACGGTTCTGCCTAACTTGCATGTTAAATAACATTAAGAAAACTTCTGGGTGTAGGATGAGCCCGCAAGGGAAAGCGTTCTGCGTATAATCTCGAAGCAACAGCCGCACTTTGACGACACTCACCGTAAATTAGCACCATATCTACTAGTTCATTGTTTTCAAATTTTACCATTTTCACGTGTCACCAATTTAAAATTAACTTGCTTCAGAAAAACACACCGCAGCGCATTGCAAACTAACTCACCACCGACCCGTAAATTGCATGACTAATATGAGATAAGACAAACAACATAAAGTTTAGCAGGCTACGTTTTGATGACCAGGCCCGCAGTTAGATTTTTTAAACGTTTTTTGAAAAAAGGTATTTGAAAATGTTGTATATTTTAATGCCTTCTATACACAGCTAAAAAAGAAGTATCAACTTAGGAATCACCCTGTATAGCTGTAAATATAAACTAATTAGTTTTAATTACTCCGATCAACAGGGTATCCCTATTTTGATTCTCATCATGGGTATCTCAGAGTCTATACGAGATACAGCATCGGTCAAATAGGGGTAAAGTTGCAGAATTTTGTGCCCAATAATATCGTAAAAAAAAATTGTGCTTTCTTTTTTACTTTTCGAAATATTCGAAAAAAACTAAAATTTTGAGCTTTCGTTTTTTAAATTTATCTGACTTATTTTAACCGCTACAGAAAAGTAAATACAACATTGTTAAGCCAGCTTTTTTAGCTTTATACTACCGTGTTTTTATAATTTCAGTCCAATGTTTCAATTTTGTGGCACACTTTATACAGGGTGTTTTTTAATTGAGTGCCGATACTAAAGCTTGTGAATCCTTGAGTGATTTTAAGAAGAAAAGTTAATATTAACATATGTCCTAAAGCTCATTCATTTTCATTACAACAAAATATCGAAAGCGGTCTCAATGAACCGAAGAAAAAAAAAGTTTTCTTCGGTTGATGGACGTCACTGGTAAAAATTTAAAAAAATGTCCAAAAATGCTCCTTAATGATTAAGAGGTGTGTACATATTTCATAAAAATATCTAAGAGTGATATAATAATTATGATAACAAAGTTATATTTTTTAAAAAATTTTAACACCCTGTAGCTCAAAAATGAAAAGCTTTAGGACATATGTTAATAATAACTTTTCTTCTTAAAATCATCCAAGGATTCATAACCTTAAATATCGGCACTCAATTAAAAAACACCCTGTATAAAGTGTTCAAATAAGTGTCCTTTTTCTCGAATGCATTTTTGAGTAAGCCTCCGCAATTTAAATATCGCCCGTTGAACATAACCACAACTTAAATTCACTACATCTGTTGACATAATTAAGCCAAACAATCGAGTATAAAGTTACCGTCATAGCCACCTTTGGTTTGTTTAACTTGATTTCATGCTTTGTTATAATTTATATAAAATCTAAAATTTGAGTTTTTTGTCAGTGTTTTGTGTGGTTGGATTCAACCATTTATTATTTTTTTCATTTAAAATATTTGTTTCCTTTCTAATTATCTGCTTTAGATATATTATTATCAAAAACTAGAATGAAGATGTCTCTTTTGGTTAATAGTTAGATAGCCCTTTAATCTACGCATCAGTAATGTAAGTAATAAAATTTTCTTGAAACAGATATAAATATATTATTTATAATTCATTTTATAACTGTTAAATTCCCCATTAATTTGCATGTTATATTTGGTAAAAATTGTTAAGTAACTGACACCAGAGCCGTATTTATTTAAAAGTAATTATCAAATTCCTGATGATGTAAAGATGACATCAAAACGTCTAAATATTATTAAGTGTGATACATGGTTGAATTTAGGGCTTAAAGAGATATCAAACAATGAAATAAAAAATGCAGGTCCGTATTTAAAAAACGAGTTGGATAGATGAGTTGATAACAGTTCCACAAAAACGAAATGTTACACCGCAATTAATAAATGTATTGTTTTATAAATCGTATCAATAATCGATTAATTGTTTGATTTGTTAAATAGAAAGTAGGTTAATTATAAACTAGAGCTAATATTTCTTTTATCAAATATATTTATAATATATTTATACATACAGTCAACAATCCCTTTAAACAATGTTTTTTATTTACTTTAAAAGACAAAGGACAGAAAAATCTCTTAAAATTCCAAACTACGACTTCTGTCCGTTTTACAACGGACAATTTTAGAAATATTGCATAAGCAATGAGTTGGTGAAGTCTAGTCCAAATCCAATACATGTCTAGATTGTGTCACTGAAACGACCGTTTCTTTAGTTTTAGGGTCGACGTCTTTTACATAAGTGTAAAGCTGTACTGTATTAAAGAAATCTAAATCAGTTTAAGTTGGATGATAATTTGTAAAGTGCAGATTTTAATATGTTTAGTAAGTTTCCCTGGATCGTAGAATTATTAGAAAATGTAACCCACACAATTAGCAAGAAACAACTGTGTAATTACATATCATATTTTTAAAGGTATACCAACACAGTGTTTCTTCATCATAAATCGAGTTTTTTTATCATTAGGTTACCTGGTGTCTCTTTGAAGATTGGTGCCAATGATGTTTCTTAAACAATAGAAAAGTTTAGAACTTGAATTGTCTTTATTTGTTTTAAATCATAAGTTTTCAACTGGTAAGTATCTCCAGTCGTCTTCAGGCGAATACTAAATAAGTAACTATACTTACTTCACTGTAGTTACTGAACTATAGCTCTATTTATATCAGCTACGTGCACTGAAACATAACTGAGAGGGGCACCGTCATATGTTTAGTTCGTGAGTGGTATTATTCTAAGATTACGTCTCTTAACAAAGGTTTACAGATATTTCTTATATTCAACGAGGGATTACTAAAACAACCTGAGTTTTGACGTTGTATGGTAGCAGCTTCCTTGAATTTCTTCCAGTGTGGTTCTTTTTGTGCAGCATTTCAGCTTCTGTCTACATGATATGATGACAGCGTCTCCAAGCATGATCTAATTCTTTAATTTCTTTTGTTTGTGTAATCCCTGGTCCTTGTTTTGAGTGGTCTCAGTGTCTCACCAATACAAGATCGGCCACATTTGCAGGGGATCCACAGTTTTTTGGCTTCGTCTTCCTCAGGTGGCTTCTCCATCTTTCGAACTAAATACCGTATTGATGTTGTATTGTTGTCCTAGTCTTCTAATTCTCTCAGATTAACTGACATAAATACTTAAGGGACCGATTGTTTGGGCTACCTTCCAACCTGACGTGATGATGAAGATCAAAGACTGGACAAATTAATCTCTTAATTTTTTCGCTTTAGGCAATAACAATTATGACACTTTTATAATACAATAACTGGACTTTCGCATACTCTCCGGACTACGTAATTTTTTAGTAACTGTCTTTACAAGTATTATTTAATATAACTAATATAAAAGCATCAAACCTGTTACTCTGACTTGAAAAATAGTAAAATGTATAGTAATAAAAGTTTTTTTAATTACAAAACCAAATTTATTCTAATTCTAAATATAAAACTTGACAAAATCCAAAGGTTTGTTTATATATATGATAAACAAAAATAATCAATGTAACATAACAATGCTAATTCTTTAAGTTCAATTTTAGAAATGTATATACTTAAGATAGTATTAGAAGAAAATCCCTTTTATTTTAATTATTATTCTCAGCTACACGAAATTAATCTTTTGTTATTATTCTCTTTCTCGCCTCTTGTAATTCCACTGATAGGGTTTATTATTTTCTACCTGACAGATGGCGCTATCATCTACCTCCTGCCATTCACCCTTCACTGGCGCAGTATTAATGCCGTCCAGGAGATTGATAAGTGGCAATCAAAAGTGACAGTCACGTAAGCCCGGTGAGCGGCTCATTTTTCTTTTTTTAAAACTGGGTTCGAGGAAGAGAATTATTAGAAGGCGATGTGATGGAGGAAGAAGAAAAACCGCCTATTATGCTATTGACATTTGGTATTTTCGTTTTATTGTTCTAATTTTAACTTCTTGTTAGTTTTGTTTGGATATGATTATTGACTACTGAATACTTACACTTACAGTATGCCCCTAATGTTGAAAGTATATTTTAAAAATAAAATAAACTCAGAGAAACTCAGGCGTTACTAAATTAGTCTCTCCTCCTAAGCCTTCCCAAAATAATTAATTATAGTTATGAAAATAATTACTTTTTTTACCGTTAACTAGCGTTTGATATGTCTACTAGTAAGGCCCCGTGTTTACACAAATTGATTCGGTGTCGAAAGGGCTGCACGCGCCACCTCAAAACCTCAATGCAGTCGCTTCTTCATAAAAGGAATCTCAATCCTGTCATCGCTAAGTTGCGATGTTGTCAGCTTTTGGGGAACGTCATTGTTCTCGAGGCAAGTAATCATTTTTAATGTGGACCAAAAGATTGGAAATTTCCTGCTTTGCCCTTGCGTTATATAAGATACTGCTTAATGGAAACTAGTATTTTCTTGAATTATTGTTTCAGGATATAATATGATGGCATACATGTCTCAATATCTCTCATGCTCTGGCAGACCGGGATTCACTAATCCATTCTAAAGATAAGTTCAAAGATTTTGATCATCAGGGGACCAATGACTCCTATCGTTCCTCTGTACAGATAACTCTTGTGCTGACTTCTCGTTTTCGAACTAAGGGAGGTGCGACTTCCTTCATATTTCAACCTCTCTTTCGAGTGATTAAATACTAACATTGTCTTTATTTCTTTTAAAGCACAACGTTTCAACTGGTAGGTATCTCCAGTCGTTTTCAGTTGAATACTGTAATACTATTTTGAGCAAACCCGAAAAAACCCTACATTTTGACTCCAATTGCGATTTGAAAAGGGCTTTGTAGCAGTTAAAAACCGGAACTGCTTTGCTCTCATAAATAAAGTTTGAATTCACCTTATCTTAAAATACACGGCAACAGAGCAGCCCTATTTGCACTTCCTTCTTTCCTTATTATCCGCTTCTCGTCGCATTGTTCCAACAAAATCAACCCCAAGCCAATTGTTAACCTCTCCCGCTGTTTGATGTGTCGAAGGGGCCCCAGAGACCTCGATACAGGGTTAACTCGATCGGGAGAGGGATAATTTGCACCGGCAGGGTTAATTGTATTTTGGGGGTGGCTTTTTGTTCGCCTGTCTTTGCCTTTGATGCCTTTTTGTTGGTTTATTAATTTCGGTAATTCAGACGGTTGATATCTTTTTAACTAAGTTGGACGGCGCCCTAGCGCAAAAGATAGCATTTACGAGTGACAAGCCAAACGTCTTTGGTTCGATCTCTAACTGGTTCTAGTAGACTTAGCTAGTTGGGTTTTGTATGGTTAGGCCATTATTATATATACACCAAAGACCAAGGCAGTCCTTATCAGGGGAAACTTAAAAGAGACTGTAATAACGGGGTGCGTGGATGGAGACAAGACTACTCAAGTTGCCTCTTTTCTTTACACAGTCGATACTATAGTCCCGCAGTCGCGGGGTGAATGCCGCACATAAGTTGTTTCTGTTTTATCTCTGCCCATTCATTTTGTAATTATACTACTGGGACTGGAACTTCATTAATGAATTGCTTAAAAATTTGGGTCATAATAATTATTTTGCGTGACTCAAGAGACTGGAATAGCACGGCTACGAACATGTTGAGTCGGTGATACTTGGGTTGTGTCGGTCTCTCAGTCGCCGCCACTTAGTTAGCGCCGTGTGAGTAAGTAAGTAGCGCCATTCAAATCTACATGCGGGGTGACCTAGTCGCCCAGTTTCCTAGTATCCACGCTACTATAGTTGCTTTTTTTAGTTTCCCCGTGTGATGACTGCCTAATTCATTTTCAGTTGCTAGGAGACTTCAATATGGTTGATTGCGGACTTAAAGACAGCTTGCAAGAAGAAGTTTAAATTATTTGTTTTCTCAATAATTAAAACCTTTTCGATTTCGACCACACAGACATCAACCTTACTAACATAAAAACTAAAAAAAAACATCAAGATTGAGAGTGAGCTCCATCCATTTAATCCCCCTTGACACGAGTCCTGTGATGGCGTCTAGTCTATTTTATCTCCTTTCGATAAAACAGTGACATCTGACGTCCATCAAGCCCAATTAATCGGTTCTTGCACGTTGGGAAAAAAGTGTCGATGCTTTAAGAACGTTAATCTGGGCTTGTCAATCTTTCCTCACATTATGGCAGCGACTCAGGTAGAAAAGTCTGTGGCCGCGTTTTAATTACTTCTTTCTTGGATCAAAACAATTTTAATGATGTCAGTTGTCAGATTGTCGGTTGTTGTCCTCCGGGATGATAAAGGTTGACGAATTGGTTGATCTATTTTTATAAAAGAAAATATTAAATAGGTTTTAGATTTTATATACAAGATAAGAGAATAATAGATGTCAAGGGTTTGTTGTAAATTATTAACAGGAGCTTGTTTGCTCAAAAAATTACTTTTTTATTAAAAATACATTGACATCTAGTCTTTGTTTCAGTAACATAGGCGCAGGTAAATTTTGTGCATTAAATTATTTATGATAACGAACCAAAGAAAAAAAAAGAAGATAATTTGATAAAGAAGGAACTCTTAGCTATAGCAAATTTACACAAATATCGTTTTATGAAATATGCCATAAAAGATATAGCTGAAAAACATAGTGTAACTGTGTTGCGCACGCCGCCATATCATTGCGACCTAAATCCTATAAAACTTATATGGGCCCAAGTGAAAGGATTTGTAGCAAGACACAACACGACATTTAAAATGAAAGACGTTAAGCTACTGTTTGACCAAGCCATTAAGAAAGTGACACCAGAGAACTGGCGAAAAGCAGTCCATCATGTCATTAAAGAAGAAGAGAAAATATGGGATCTTGACCACCTGATGCACTTGATGAAAATAAAGAATTTTGCAATGAAATCAATGCCAAATTATGAAACTGGTTTAAATATTTGTTGGGTTACTCTGTAGTCCCTTTCCATACCTAATGAACTTTTATTACTCTACACCTTTCTGAAATAGACTATAGGTAGGTTTAAAAGTTGTGCTTCACATTCGTGCTTATTATGTAATTTACCAAAACAACGTGTTGCAATTGAAAATGTAGTTTTCTGTAAACAAAATAAACTTCTGTCAAAACAACACCTCACATTTCAGATATTTCAGAGACGAGAGTATAGAGTGTAAACGCTCTTGGTACGTGTATATGTTAAAATTGATACGAGCCTGGATATTATGACCGCATTTGTCAAGAGTTTGATATTAAATCTCCAGATGGGGTCATATGTCTTTTACAAAAGCTGTTCTAAATCTTCGGTAGTGTAATTTAGTACCTGGCATAAATCAGTCTGTATACTGTCTTGATTAATGCGCTGTAACGTTTTTTGAAGCCCGGTTTTTTCTACTATGGTGAAATTTTTGAGGGATGCGTTAAATGTGGAAATTTTTTAAGGTTTAGAAAAATGAACGCCAGTCTAAAACTATAAAACAAGACTGGCAAATGCTGATAATCAGTAGCGTGCATACAATATAGGCAAAAAAGCATTGCCTACCCTGGGAACAATAAAACAAACAGATACATTTTTTTTTGTATTTTAGTTTTTATCCGTGAAATTTAACTTTGGCAATTTATCTCTGCATTAACTAAATAAGTAAGCAAATTTGTTCTTCACCTTCTTTATTAATATAATAAATATTAATATAGGAAGGAAAACTTAATCTTATATTATTTCCACGAACGCATTCTTTGCTTATTATATCGCAAACTAGATCCCTGTATAAGTATTCTGTAAGACCGTTCTAAAAGCAAAGATCTCGCTGTGCATTAGCGTCTTATGCAAAAGCACTGCTTTTGTACGATTGGAAGCAAGCGAGAGACCGGTAGGCAGTAGGGTAGAAAGAGATGTAACAAATATACCCGTCGCCACCTTCGACCTTCCTTCATCAGTCCGCGACAAGAAAGCGCGCGTTTGGTAAGTGCATCGGTAGTTTGGAAATACTTCGCTTTCTCAATATAAAATATGAAACACGCCTCTATAAGTTTTATTACTAATTAGTTTAGTTAGGATATTCTTAAAGGGATAACGGATAAGGTATCGTAAAATAAGAAGCACTTTTGTGACAATTCAAATAATTTTTGCTGATATTTGACATGATAATTGCCTTAGTTTTTTGGCAACATTGGTTTAATCAGGTGAATGATAGATTTTTAATTTATAATTAGTATTTTCGCCTTCTTGCTAGACTTCGCGTCGTCGGGTTTCGGGAAAAATAAATAAATATGGAATTATACAAGTTTTGTTATTTTTCTGACATACTTAAGTCCGTTTTAATTAATTCTATTGTTTCAACAATTTTTTACTTGTTTCATTTCTTATGTTATCATATAAAAATTAGCGAACATTGCCAATATTGTATAGTTGCCGTTGATGACGTAGATTTCATAAATGTTTTTAACTTGAAGAAGTAGTATACTTAAAGTGGAGTTGAAATTCAGAAGAAAAGAAATAAGAACACAAAGTCTTCCTCCACTATTATATTAAAGAATTTCTTATGGTATAGAAACTTTTATTTTTCTCAACATGTTTCGAATGCAGAAGCATTCATCTTCAGGAGAATGAATGAAAAGAAGAAACTGATAGATATCACCCTAACGGAGCATCAAAATTGTAAGTTCAATGAGTAGAACGGTGAGAAAAACAATTCACACGTTTCATTGTAAAAATAAATATATATGGGATTAAGGCCTCGGGCACTGTAAGAATTTAAATGTGGAATAAAAGGTATAACATCTATGTGTGAAAAGAATAATGGATATATGTAAGTGAAATTGAAAAGAAACGGGTAATAATTATTCAAAAAAATTGTATTTTATGTTCCTTTATACAGTATATAGCCAAACAAAATTAAGGGAACAAACCCATTATGATGTCGCAACTACCGTAAAAAAATTTCAGGGAATAGAAAATTGTCTTCTGTTAAGCGGATAATCAGTCAAGTCAATGCATTGCCGTCACCAACAACTGATGATGTAACAATATCGTCTATCTTAACCCATGCCCATAATCTTTGTTCCAAGGAAATACAGACAAATGATGGATCTGAAGCAGCTTAAAATCCATCAATCTCGATCCGTTGAGGTAATTTTTAAATGTCATAAAACGCGATGGAGAAGTAAGCGTAAGTGGAGAGGTGTGCTTCGTGATAATGGCGGCTATAAGTCATGTGCTAATTATTGTGCCTTGAACACGTGGGTGCGTTAATGCACAGCTAAGTGGTGGGCCGTGGTGTGATACCATACAGGGTAGGACTTTCTGTTTTCTGACTGGTTTTTACGTATTTTCGGTGGAGGGTTAGGTATGCTTTGGAAGTGTCCAACTAAATGTCGCCCCAGACAACTTTATTTTATTGCTTTACGCTTTTAACTGTTGAAATAAATGCCTGTACCTGCATTTTTTTTTTCATCAGATCCTATCACCCTACCAATGAGCTATAGTATGGCGAAACGCGTCTGGGAATGGATATCTGAAATAAAAGAGAACCCTTCTCTATGTACTTTTTATTTTTGTTTAGAAGCATCATCAAATGTAAAATAAATTCATTTTTACCTTGCCCTGTTACTGAACTTCTTCAAATTAAGATACCTATACAATTAAAGATATTGAAAGACGCATCTTTAAACTGTGTTTCTTATGGAACGGATTTTCAAATTTAACTTTACTGCGATTCAAACTTTTCCCTTATTTCACAAGATCAAAACAAACAACAAATTTTTCACTTCCTAATTACAACTGTGACATTCTTTTTATAACATGGCATTAAGTAACTGACATTAACAATTCTAGGTTTAACCACGAACATTTAAATAGTTTATTTAATAAATAAACTGATAAAACAGACCGAACGCGAAAACCGGGCAGACCCAAAAACTCCTTAGAATTGTTGGGGGGTGCCATTACTCTCCCCTTTCTCAGTGTCTCTAGATCTCGCGTCGTTTGCTCCCTTGTCACGATTTGACAAACAAAACTAACCTCAAATTATAAAGTTCTGGCCGCTGACATAGAGCTCTCCATTCAAGGTTAGGCCCCCTCAAGGACGTTCCCGCACCGAGATCACTCAAAGTCCCCAAATGAATCGACAAGAGAGTCTCACTTACTCTTCTTACATCGAGAAGGCAATGGTGCACATAATAATAATTTAATTTTTCAGAAATACTAAATAGTTCCGTTTCACATTTGTCTTTATTAATAAGCTCTTTAATGTTATTTGTTATTTCTAATTACCAACCATACTATTTTTTTTTAAGTTAAAACTTAAAGTCATTTTACAATTTTCAACCAGCCAGCATTCTAAACTTCTCCAATACAACTTCCCAGCTTCCGAATCAAAACCGGGCTCCGTCATTGATTTCCAGACGGACAGCGGAAAAGGGGTGGGCGGGGAAAGGGAGACATGTCACTCGGACAACGTCGCTGTCACTCTTCGAGACGTCTATCCCGACTGCCTTGTCTGCTGCGACTTACCTTCGGAGGAAATCGATAAAAGGGGCTCCGCAGAATGCACCAGTGTCAGTTTTGTTGATTGTTAGGTGTTTGTTTCTATATTGGGACACAATAACCTTATATGAAATAGGAACAGGTACTAGATTGTCGTAATAAACGTGGTAAATTTAAAATACTGAAAATTGCATCATACATGAATAACTAAAACGATATGCGTCCGAAACTTTAATCTTTATATAAAACAGGACTTTTAGAAGGAAAAGTTTAAAAACTAAACGTTTCCTACAAGACCTGTGTAATCTAAGCCAAGAGTACATTATATAAAGATTAAAAGTCCAAGCGTAAGACGAAAAATTAAGTTGCAATAAGGGTTTTAGACCCGAGATCCTAGGCTCCTCCTCCCCCCCTCTAAATATACCACTGTAAGCTAAGCGATGATATTTGCTGAAAGCCGAATCTCTGCAACTAATTTTTAAATATTTATCTCGACCCTTAATATACAGTAACCTTTTTTTCGATTTAGATTTCAAAAAAGAAAATTTTACTCAATTTACACAAACAAAAAAGTTTAAGGAGCGTCGACCTTCCGCTGACAAGATTTAAACAGACACCCGACATTCACCGAATTCTTTCCCCGATAATCAAGCGACAAGTCCGATTTTCGTACAGTTAATTTCGCAGTCACGGCCTGCTTGACTGACGGACAGTTTTATTATTGCCCAGAAAAGCCGGAAAGAAGAAGAAAAGTATGTGCTAATGGAACGCAATATGTCAAAGTAAAGTTAGGCGTATGAAAGAGAGATGGGAAGGGATGCGGACGGGTTGAATAAAAAAAAATGTTGGATTATGGAATAATTGTTTTTAATTATAAAATAAAGTAGGAAAAGTAAGTTGTTAGTTGAAAATAATTACAATATTGTGGTAATGATTAAGGTGATGTGTATATACAGGGTGTTACAGATTCGACATACCAGCATTGGAATCTCGGAAACCATAGGAGTTAGAAAAACGGTTAACTGGGGGCAAAGTTGTGCAATTCGGTGCTGATTATAATCCCGCTTTAAAAGTTTTCAAATTCCGAATACTCCAGATTTTATTCGAAAAAAACCGAAATTTTGAAAAAATCGTTTTTATTTTTTCCTGAGCTCATTTGACAAGCTATTTAAAACTTTGTCTTTGCCACTTTTTCTCCTCTACAAAATGACGTTACTAAACTAAAGATCCGCCGTTTCGTCTCCGAGCGGCCATCACCAACTTTACTTTTTTAAATACGGACCTGGATTTTTTTTTACCGATTTGTAAACCCTCCTACCCTCAAAATGTAATGGCGATATTACTTTCTCATAATGATGAATTGTCCTTGCTTATTTTTTTAAATTCATGTTTGGCTCCAGAAAGATGGGGCGCCGCCGCACAATACCAGTTTTTAAATCAACAGTTCCCTGATCGGTGGATCGGAAATGGTGGGGCAATAGAATGGCCCACGAGGTCGCCAGATATTTCGCCGCTGGATTTCTTTTTATGGGGGCTTTAAAAAATGTTATTTATAAAAATGACGTAGATACCATGGAAGAACTGGAAGAACGCATATAGGTTGCATTTGGTAGAAATTGGAAGAAAAATCGATCGTTGTATTGAGCAAAACGGCAATCTTTTTTAACATTTAGAAAATTAGGATTTATATAAATTTAAATAAAATAAATTAATTAATTAATTTAAATAAATAAATTTAGAATTATTAGAAAATTCTTATAAAATATATTATATTACTAATGTATGAATGTTTTAAATAAAATAAAGTTTTTAATTAATATTATAATTCGTTGCCAGGACCGGACTGACAAGAAGTGTAAAAAATATGAATTTAAAAAAAAATAAGCAAGGACAATTCATCATTATAAGAAAGTAATATCGCCATTACATTTTGAGGGTTAAAGAACAAATTTTAGAAAGGAGTAATTGTAAAGTGTTTAACTTATTTATCATGTATTTGTCGAGTGATTCAGAATTAGAGTGCGAAAACACGCCATCTGAAATTATGAAAAATGTTAATAATATACTGGAAAATCTATTACAGCAAGAAAACAATCACGCTGAAGAGAGTGTCATGTATTAAACAACAAATTCTTGTTGGTACCGATAGCATAGAGAATAGAGCTCTAACCTACAGATCGCAAGGTCACAGGTGCAAATCCCACCAGGAGTATTTTACGTTTTTTTTTATAAAAACATTAAATAATTTATAGAATTATTTTGAATTGAAATCTTCCTTGTTGGGTGGATTTTTAAAAATTATGATTAATTCATCTTTCCTTGATTAAATTTAAATTTTTTTATTTTGGTTAATCTAGAAGTCAATCCAGGATGACTATGTTATATAAAATATGAAAAAATGAAATACTACAAATAAAGAAAAAGCCTATTGACAAACTATGAAACCAGATATAAAGTGGAACATAATTATGCTAATTTCAATACTAGTGTTGATATATTTTTTTCAACACTAGTGATGAAATATTTTTTTCACAAATCAAAGGCTTTTTAAATAGTTCTTTGTGGTCGTAGGAAAAATAGTGTACATTGCTCGTGTGGAAGTGATTATTTTAAAACTCGGGGAATTTCCGCACTCGGCTGACGCCTCGTGCTAAATATCTCCTTGTTTGAAAAGTATCACTTTCATGCCCTGTTATGTAATATACTATTTCCGTCACGCGACATACGACATAACCCACTTTGTCGTAAGTTTTGTTGTAAATACTAAGCAATAAAATCAATCATCGAAGCGCACCTCGTACCTCGGGGTGAAATTAAAACCTTTTTAAATAATATTTTAGTCATTTTTTTAACTGTACATATTTTTTCAACTACGTATATTATTTTATTATTTACTTACATAGGAGTTTTAAGTTATTGCTTTCTATTACGGAAAAATACCAATCAATCATCGATGACAATACTGAATATAAATAAATAATGTTTACTACAAATAGATTTGGTATAATTTATGATACCCAAACAGACCTAAATACTGGTTTATTATTGTGGTTGTAAATTTACTATTTCTAAACATAATTTTCTCTAGTGACAATCATGATAAATATAAATACTTGTACAAGTATTTTTGGCAATACAGTTAATATTGACTTATATACCGACAATTAATAATTACCCTTATTCATGAGAGTTATTGGGTCCGCAGACAAAACTTAAAAGTTTTATGGATCACAAATTATATCTAGTCTCCAGAACGGTCATTTTTAACTAATTGGGAAAACAATTTTGTCTTTGCATACCTATACATAAACTACTATTACTGTCAACGTTATAAAAAAGCATAATATTCTTCTTCATCTGCGGAACTGTCATCTCCTATTGACGTTATAATTAACGGGTCGACGGTCCTATCGATCAGGTGGTCAAGATCCCACATTTTCTCCTTTTCTTTAATGACATGGACTGCTTTTCGCCAGTTATCTGGTGTCACTTTCTTAATGGCTTGATCAAACAGTAGCTTAACGTCTTTCATTTTGAATGTCGTGTTGTGTCTTGCTACAAATTCTTTCACTTGCGCCCATATAAGTTCTATAGGATTTAGTTCGTAATGATATGGCGATGTGCGCAGCACAGTTGCACTATGTTTTTCAGCTATATCTTCCACAAAATATTTCATAAAACGATGTTTGTGTAACTGTGCTATAGCTTATAGTTCCTTCTTTATCAATTTATCTTCAAATTCAATACTTTTGGTGGTTCACCAGTCGATAATTTCTTGTTTTCTCCAAGATGAAGTTAGAGTCTTCTCTGTGCGTCGTGAATGATAGCTTGTGTTATCCATAACTACTACTGAATCAACTGAAAGATATATTATCATTTCACCAAAATAGTCCTCAAAAACATTCGAATCCATGTCCTCGTGGTAATCTCCCGAATTGAATTTTAATATTGCAAATAATATTATTTTATCTTAATACCCGTTAACCTAATTCCCTAAAAATTTTGATTAGTTATCATAAATAATTTAATACACAAAATTTACGTGCGCCTATGGCCAACACCGAAATTGAACCGAACGGGACGGAATTTCTCATTTTATTACTCTACACCTTTCTGAAATAGACTGTAGAAATCAAGAAAAAAAATTTTTTTCGTAGTTTTCCTTATTTTGGTCGTCTTCTAAACCCCATCCGTGGACATACTGTATATCAGAGTATAAAATTCGTGGCAACCTTGCTTGAAATTAATTAGAAATATTCGTCCCACGAACTAAATTCAATTACCAATAACCATCGACAAACAATATAAAAACTACAAGTCTATCGATTAGAGATCGGGTCGCGCAGCTCCATCACCTGGATATAAGGTTGATTGATTGCCAGGTATCAATCAATCGGTATTGATGAAATTCCATGAAAAGTGACTGGCAGCCCGGCAGCAGCAACATTTCAAAACTAATAATATGTACATTTACAAAAAAAAATTGTACATCAATCATAGTGACAATTCGAAACGAAAATAATGTTTGCTCTGTAAATAGGTTTTTTGATGGACGTGTATAATTTATGGTAGGTGGGTATCTACCTGTATTTTCCTAATAAATTTGTGTTTGTATTTACCTTTGTACAATTTTTGTGACAAAGTGTTTCATTATAATTATATTGATTGAAAACACTGAAAGGAAGGAGTTTAAATACTATTTTTATGATGCTACGGGAATAACGCCATAGCCATTTTGAAATACCATTTTCAAATGTCATTGTTAGTCAGAAGTTGACGTTAACGTTTATTTCATCAAATAAAATGTCCTTGATTCCAATACTATAGTCTATTTCAGAAAGGTGTAGAGTAATAAAATGGGAAATTCCGTCCAGTTCTGCTCAATTTCGGTGTCGGCCATAGGCGCAAGTAAATTTTGTGCATTAAATTATTTATGATAACTAACCAAAGAAAAAAAAATAATTTGATAAAGAAGGAATTATTAGCTATAGCAAATTTACACAAACTTCGTTTTATGAAATATGCCGTGGAAGATATAGCTAAAAAACATAGTGTAACTGTGCTGCGCACACCGCCATATCATTACGAACTAATTCCTATAGAACTTAGAAGTGAAAGGATTTGCAGCAAGACACAACACGACATTCAAAATGAAAGACGTTAAGCTACTGTTTGATCAAGCCATTAAGGAAGTGATACCAGAAGACTTTCGAAAAGCAGTCCATCATGCCATTAAAGAAGAAGAAAAAATGTGAGATCTTGACCTGCTCGATCGGACCGTCAACCCGTTAATTATAACGTCAAGAAGAGATAAAAGTTCCTCAGATGACGAAGAATATTATGATTTAATTTGTATATAATATATTTTTTGTATTTTATATATTTTTTAATAATTTTTAATAAAAAATAAGTGTACCTAATACTATGTACATAATGCACGCCTATGTCACATTATTTTTAGTGTTTGTGAATGAATAACAATAGGCAAAACCCATAAATTGACCTAAACCCGTGTGGTACTAATTGCACTTGATGAAAATAAAGTATTTTGCAATGAAATCAATACCACTTTGCATACCTAGTGAGCTTTTATTACTCTACACCTTTCTGAAATAGACTATAGCATATTCCTAAATTATAAGATCAGGGTTTTGTGAATCTAAGACTAAAAAATATTTTATAGAAGAAATAGTTTTTTTTAAAGCAACTATTTATTGTTACAACGACATAAATGTCGTTCCGTGTAACATCTTACTGGTGTGTCCCACCGAATACTGCTCAAGCAGTTTCGAGCTGTTCGTTTCTTTCGTCGGACCCTACCTCTACTGATGAGCCATGATATGGCGTTACGCATCTAGGGATGGATGTGACGAAATGAAGGGAAAATCTTTATCTGTTTTATTTATTGTTAGTTTTTTAACGTAGCGGGTTTCGGTATTCGTTTGCTAACAAATGGAGACCTGCTCTTTACTTTTTTTACCTCTAATATTTATGATTTGTCCAGATTCCTAAATTAAATAAGTTATAACTTATTCCTAAATTTAGTAACAATACACTCCTAATTACAGTTTGCTGTATAATATATTTATTATATGCTTATCACGCCAAAATTAATGATTTTTCAGGAAGATGTATTTTGGAGCGTAGATTACGAATCTGAAAACAATGTTCGTCCAAAGACACCTAAAAGGGAGGGTTCTATTTGTTGGCACAGAAATATCGCGACGGTAAAAAACTAGCAAATATTTGTACTTTGTACAACCACTTCAATAAGCGATTATTATGGTTAAAATAGAAAATATGACATACATAAGTGTATGAATATTATTTTATTTAAAAAATAAGCATTTAGTCATAAATTGTTTTATTACTAGCAATATTGACTTAAAGTAAGTGTCAATATAAAACGAAAACAGTTAAAAAATGTTTGATGTTTACATTTGAAATAATTTAAAAAATATCCTTTTTAACTTGTTTCTTTTGTTTCAGGTAAGGACCGTTCAATGGCATATTTATTAATGGTAGAGGTGCGGTTCACATAACAGTAAGAAATATTTAAACTTTGATTATTATAATATTTTTTAGTACTCCTCTGGAAATAAAAACGTAAATGTTTTTAATATTAGTTGTTGTCATTAATTATTTTTTGTATCAATTCTTCAAAATTAGTAACGCTTTACTGGTCTTTAAATTACTTTATAAAAATACTTAAATAACTTTAATAGTTTGTTTTTCTACCTATTATTTTTGTTATTTTTCTTTTACTTTTACTAAATCTCAATTTGACCTTCCATTAAATTTCGCTGCATATTTTAAACATAAATTATTGACGCACTCGCCATTTTATTTTCTGTACAAAATTTTGTTGTCATGTCACTTCTTGCCATTCTTTCGAATTAGGCTGTTTACCTTTTCGTTCGCTGCCAGGGCCATTCCCGAGGGAACCTATAGCTTAACGTGGGTCCCGAACCACGACCTTCAGTCATGCGACACTCTCTCCCAAGGGCTAACCCTAGGTTTCTCGCGCCATTGCATGACCTACCGATTGGGGAGTGTGTACCTCCTTTCGTACCCCAGGAGATATCCGATCTCATCCGGCCTGGTTACCGGCGGGAATGGGGTGGGTTGGGAGATGATACATTTTACACTCTTCCCTGCATTCTTAAACCTACTAAAATTCGGACATACTTTTTTTTATTGTGCCTATGCCCACTTCGAGGATCGAACTCGGAACGCCACAGTCGAATGCCAGTGACTCAACGCTAAGCCATTGGCGCAATTTGAAATTTTGTTACTTTTAGTTTTATCCCATAATTTTTTTTTTTTTTTTTTTTTTTTTTACGGTTCGCCGACTACGTAGGCCATCTTGAACCGGTCATCGACCACAAATGTGATCTACCGACTGGGCAGTGTGAAACCCGCCCAAGTACTAACCGCGCTCGACACAGCTTAACTTCGGTGATCTGCGGGAACCGGTGCTTAATATGTCGACAGGCCCTTGCCCATTTATCCCATCAAAATTACCTGCAGTTTTAAGATAACTCTGGGTTTGTAAAATAACAAAAGCAGAAAAATAAATATGGGCAAATTTAAAAAAAAAATATTTTTGCTTTTCAATACATACAATACCACGGCATAGTAACAGGGTGTTACAAAATTCAACGCTCACCATTGGGATCTCGTAAACGACCAGAGATCCAGCAAAGGTTTAATTGGAGCACAGTTGCGCAATGTGCTTGTTCACTATAATCGAATTTATCGTATTCAGCTTTATCACTCTGAATTAAAACCTATTGAAAACCATAGGCGTAGTTAGACGGTCAACACTGGGGGTGCTGAAGTAAAAATAGGTTAGTTCTAAAATTAGCCCATGGCCTATATATTGTAAATGTAAATTTTTTTTGGGGGTGCTAATTTAGATTTTGGGGGTGCTTAGCACCCCCAAGCCCTAACTACGCCTATGTGGGAAACCTATCCCAATAATAAAAATCTTCCTAGAATATCACAAACCTTTTCTAGAAACAATTAAAACAAGGCGCGAAAGCAAAAAGTTTAAAAACATAAGGCGAGAAGTGATGCACGTCATCCTATTAACTGCACAATTCTTTTATTTGCGAGTCGTGCGACGGATTATATTGTTATCTTTGTTTTAATAACTTTAATCGACAAAAACACTATAGAAACAGAACACCAGATTCGAGAGATCAATCCGGTCGAGCGTGTCGTATAAAGGTTGTCCCGCGTTGCCAGATTGCCGGATTTTTGTGATGTCGGTAAGTTTGGGTCTGTTCGCGTGCTTTTATTAAGGAGAGTATTTTGTTTAATTATTTTCTCAATAAATAATTGATTTTTTCCTAGCTTTATTTAAAGAGATGGCCAAAAATTTATTTTATATTATTATTGCCACTCTTTATTTTCATCTTTCGAATACCATCATCAACTACTTTTTTTTAATACGGACTTGTATTTTTTAATGCAGTCTTGTACTACTATTTTAATCAAATAGTTACGTTTCGACCCCAATAATAACACCTTCAATCTTTCTCGTCGTACGCAGTAGGAGATACATAACAACTTTTAGATTTTTATATATTTCTTTTTAGGAGTAAATTATTTGGGACTTAGATATATAATTTTTAAATGCATGCTTGCAAGTAAGTTATTTTTAAACTATAACATGCGTAAATATGCCACATGTTGAAATTAAACTAATCGTTTAATCTTGCTTTATTATCTCATAATTTTTGAGTATTTTGTATTTGCAGATTTTGCTTTTATCCAAAAAAGATTAGTGAAATTTATTCGTGCATGGTATTTTAATAATATTTAGTAATAAGTCACAAGTTTCTTTACAAGGCTGTCGACAAGTTGAAGGGGATTTTTCTATATTTTATGCCTGTTGTTCTGTTATAAGGAATATTTTTGAAAACTGGCTGTTCATTTCATTTGTAAAAAAAATATATTTAATACGAAGCTTTAATTAATTCGAAAAAGGTTTATTTTTGAATATTTATAATATAATAAATTTAATATGTTTATATTTTATTGTTTAATAAAGAAGTAATGATTAATTTTTTATATAACATTACATAAATTGAGAGATTAATCCATTAAATCTTATGTCGCAGAATTTGTCTTTTAAGTAACTTTTTGATTCAAAAATATGCAAGACGGTGTCTAACCATGCAATACAATATTTTTACAACAAAAACAAAAAGCAATTAGGTATTTAATTTAAAAAAATTAAAGTAACAATTTTAATTCAACCATTTTTATGAAAGTGTAATAATTTATAATAAAAAAACTAGTGCAGGAAGAAACGACAAGGCTTTATTATGAATACACAAAACGGCACTTAAGAAGGAGTATTTAAAAACCTAAGCATTTGCACCAAAAACTGCTCTTAAATCTACGCTCATAAAATACATGATTTCTGAAAAAAATCATCAATATTGGCGCGGTGAGCGATATTTACTTTATTTTTAATCATGATAAAGCCGAGCCCGAAAAACGCTGGTTAGAGTCATATATACGTCTTATGTTAAAATTTTGGATTGACACCATTATTCATATTTTTCACAAATATAAAAAATGTTTTTTATTAAATAAAGAGCCAGCTAGAAATATCAAAAAAAAAGTAAAAAAAAAACATTTACAAAAACAAATTTAATCCAACCATGCAGGGGGGGAGACGTAATAATTTAATTTTCGAAATTTGATAGTAGTTAGGTGAATTTTAATCGAACTTTGAGCGTGGCCCCGAAAATTTTTCGCCTACGGCGCTTTTCCGCCTTTTCCGCTAGGTGCAATGTTATGAAATACATGTAAGTTCGACCATCCCTCTCTCCAAAAAAAAAAGTCCTACTTACGCCCACTGAGCCCCCCCAAGCTTATTTTCTGGCTACGCCACTGCTCGGTACTGTAAATATAATGTTCGATCATGTTAAAATAGACCATAATACTTATTAATTACCACTACCTACTGTACTAATTTAATTAACTTGATGTTTCCAGCCAGACAATGCAAATAGTTCATGCCCGAGCAGAACTATGTAACCTAAAAATGTTTTTAAATGTTCTCTACAATTAAACATGTCTCGCCACTCAGGGCTCTATTAATAAAACAGTGTGTAGCGATCCCGGCTATGCATCAAACACAATTCACATAAATCGTCTTGTGTAGCGTGACAAGTGTTAAAATTATTCGTGTTGTTGGTTTGTTGAGTTTCACAATATCAGAGGCGTAAATATTGAAATTTCTCATTTTATTATATTTCCACGAAGCTGGTTTTAATGACAAAACGCCAAGAAAAACTTATGTTTTCGGACTTGCATTGTCTTGATTTTGTCAACGTTTCGATCGTGTAGATATTTCCAGTGACGGTTCGTGGTCAATTTTACAAGGGATTATATAGAAACGGTAAGTAAAATAGCTGTAAAATTCATTTTAAAATTTTTAAAGTACTTAGTAGTAGTTAGACGATCATCCGTGTAAAAAAAAAAATTGAAAAAGTACATGCTGGGCATGAGATAATGCGCGCCTATTTTGTTTAAGCAGTTGTTGTGCTGTTGGTAAGGACAGACAGTACCAACTCTACAAAAATAAACTTAACTGTGGTCACAAAACGCAAGTAATACCAGTAGGAAAAGTTAAACATTCCCAGACGACCGTAAAGATTGTATGTGAAGGCACAAGCCGAGACTGATAATACCGGTCCGGGAGTCCGGGAATGTGGCTTTTTCTACGAGGTATACATACTATTTTTCCGTAAATCAAAAATTATTAAAAGGACATAACTTAACAAGCAACTGTTAAAATTTTGAAAGAAATGTTATTAACTTTGTTCACAAATAAGGGATGCCATAAAATATTTGTGTTGTAACTATGGAAACACAGTAATATTGAATTGTTAAGCTTAACACATTTTAGTTTACAAGTAGCCAAAAATAGTAGTTTGTACAACAAGAGTGGATATGATGTTCATATCGCACGAGGAAGTAAATTGAGCATGACGCCGTAGGCGGAGTGCTTAAACTTCCGAGGGCAATATGGACAATCCACCCGAGTTGAACAGTATTTTTTTTATACGACCAAACTTACAAACCTTATGCTAAAAAATGTAAAAAAAAGTTTTCAGGTTGCCGGGCTCGAACTCACGACCATTGGTTTCATAGTCAAACGCTCTACCTCTCGACTATCGAAACGTTAAACTAATTATGGGAAAACCAACTGATAAATAATGCTACATGAAATTAATTTTCTATGCACATTCAGCCGGTTGCATTATTGATAAATCTATTATAAATGCGTATAGATTTTGTTATATTGAACAAATTAATAACATATTGTATCATAAACATTTAAATTATATAATTTAGTGTCTTGAAAGAGAAGGCGGAGCCTCAGTAAAAATATTATACTGTGATTGGTCAGTACTTTTAAGAACAACAATGGCTTCTCTGTAATTGACTACTGTGATTGGTCAGTTTCATTACCTATCTAGGATTGTTATAAAATTTTGCCGCACAGTTAATTGGAATAGCCTACTTTACCCGCCACTTAAGTGTAAAGGAAACAGCATATTTCCATGTGGGAGTAGAAAAAGTCTTTGTTTGATATTTTTAATTCTCAGTTATAAAACATTTGCGAACAAACCCGAATAATTTTATAATATATATATAATATATTTGTTTTTTGTTTTAATTTTTTAAAAACTAATATTTTATCCGGCTTCCCCGCCTATGTTATGTAGATTCAGCTAATATTGTCTAGAACTAATACTAGATAATTAATTTTCCGGTAATTTTTTACTGTTTTAAAGTGATTTTAAGTTGATGGGTGTAAAATAGAAGACCTGTCTGTCCATCAATTTTGGAATTAGGAATGTTTTTATTTAGTTAGTATTCAGAGAAACTAATTTAATTTTCAATATTTTTACAATACTATGAACTTAGTAATTATTTTCAGGGTTTTTATGCTTCAGGGTGATCATATCTTCTTCTTAGCATTTTTTTCTGCATAAAATTAACTTTCCAACGCCCACATAGACACCACCTTTCCATTACAACTCATTAATTTGTTTAGTTCTTTTTGTAATTTGGGCTAAAAAGAACGGCATTTTTGCATGGGTGGTCACCTCTGCATGTGAATTTCCTAATTCTTTTTTCTGGGCAGCTGAGGCAACCCAGGAACCTATGCAATATTATTGGAAACATAAGTATATTTTAAACATAAAGTAGGTTTCGGTAAAATTGTATTAATATGTACTAGTGTCAGGGTGACCACTTTTTGTCTAATTATAAACCGGTAGATCGAATGTTTAATCAATTAAAAATGCGCCGTAAAAAATTGGGGTTTTTAACAAAAATTCTAATGGATGGGCACAAGTGGGACCGATATTTTTATGGGGGCGCAGGCTCAGCTATATTTCTCCTCCGATCAAAAGTGATTTCCAAAAAAAACTCTCTCCGTCCCATAACTTTTCTCCAGATCGAAATTAACTTATAAAAAAGTAGCAAAGCGCTGGGCATAATACGCAAATTAATCCCCTACACCGAATTGAATGAGTACATGGGTGGGCCAGTGCTCACTCTGCCCTCCCCCTTTCCCCCTCCTTGCGATGCTTACCTAGAAATTCTATTAGTAACCGTAAACAAACTAAATTGCTGAAAGTTGGCTGGCAGGAGATTTTAGTGAAAAAACCGGAGATCGAAGTTTAAGTAACAAAAACCGGAAATTCCGGGTGAAAACTGGAGAGGTGGTCACTCTGACTAGTATTTCACCATATAAACAAACTTGACCCAATTGCATACCATAAAAGCAATTTTTGACCGTTATTCATATTTATAAGACTCAAGAAGTGGAAAAATGGACTCTTAATATAACAAAAAAGGCAATAACAACCCTAAAACTATCTGCTAAAAAAATCAGAGAAATTGTATTCTTCCAAGCAGGGTCTATAATCGAGACTAGACGGATCTAATGAAGTTAGCGGCAATCGGGCGCTCCCCTTCGCTTTATTTTCTTTCCACTCGTTCAGCGAAGTGCGCTGATGATTGCTGCAATCAGCACACCTCGGAAGTTAGTTGTAGAAAAAGGGCCCGGGGTGCTCTTTTCCCACAATCCTTTCGCGACTGGAAAGTATTACGTTTTTTTTTATACCATTTTGCTAGAAGGTTATTGCAAACCTAATGAGTTTTTTGCTTAAAATGTTGGAATGGGCTTTTTCACTCGTAAAGAGCAAGAAAAAATATTTTTTTCTACGGTTTCAGTATCAATTATTCAATGAGAAAATAATTTAAGTACGTCATAACAATTCCAAGCCATGGCAGCGGCATGGCGATGCACTCCTAACTGACTGAAGACTCCTCCTTCCTGTTTATAAACTGTCTCTGTCTATTTAAGTTATCGAAACAAAGATAACAATATAATTGCGAGGTTAATAAGATGACGTACAGTTCTTCTCATCTTATGTTTTTAAACTTCCTGCTTTCGTGTCGTGTTTTTAATATATTACTATATGGGAAGATTTTTATTATTGATAAATCGATTATAGTGCAAAAGCCCATTTTGTCGATTTTTGACACATAAATAAAAATAGGTTGTCACTGAGATGTTTTTCTAGTATTTTAATAATCGGTTACGTTTTTTAAAAAATTTAGCAGAATTAAATATATTAGTATAATAGCTCCCGATGCACATGTCTACCACTCTTACCTTATATTTAAAAGATTGCTTCTATAATTCTTTAAAATCAAGTTACCTGTGCTGTGGAATTGGCCAGATAATTTGTTTTTGTCTTATCAGGTGGCTTTGCAAATGTCAATTTTTGTTGATTGATGAAGTGACAAAGTCAGTTTTTAATTAATTAATTGTGAAATTATTAATTTTAAGGTTTATTACTACCCGAGCATTATTCTCATAATAAATATGGCACATTATTTTCCTCATAGTTTATACTTGTGATTTACAGTATCGATGCATTACAACATCGAACATCTCTGAGAATTTGATAGGTACTGTCAATTATCTGGTTGCCTACCTACAAGAAATCACCTTCCATGTTATTATTGTAGAATCAAGAAATCAAGTTATCCGCTTTCAAATAGATTGTTTTCATTATTAATCTTGGTCAATAATAATAATTGGTAAGAAAGAAAAAACGTTTTCTAAGGTTAATAATGACCGTTTTATAGGTTAGTAGTGGAAAAAAATATTTAAATAAAACGGCATTCGATATGAGGTGCTGCAAATATTTAACCTGTTGACGGTTTGGGGTTTGTGCATGGCAGATCACAACAATAGGCCATTTTATAATGTTAATTATCGTTGCTTACATACAGCCAATTTTATTTATCCTTATGCCATCAATTCCGGCAAGTCCATGTCTGCAGGTGTTTTCTGGATTTATTGACTTTTAAATCGTAAGTCAGCGGATGCGCTTGATAAGAGAAACGTCATTGCACTTAAACCAGTAGCGCAACTGGACGCCTATATTTGGGAGGACTTAAGCCCCTTGTAGAAATCCTACACAATCTTACTACACTTCCAGAAACACCTCCAAAAGTTTGTCTTCTAAAAAAAAGTTGTTCCGTATAGACAAGAATGTAAAAACACCAATTGGTCTAGAAGGCTAAACTTAATTCAAAGGGGACTAAGATATCCAGCCCTTTCCCCCCTAAATGGGAGTTCAACCTCCTGTTCAATCCTTTAGCTTGAGTTCCCTTTTCTTGTTGGTTTTTTATATTTTCTAAAATTTATACAAACCACAAATTTATAACTCGGGATTGTATCTCTGTTTCTACTTTAAGAGTAGTAGATTTTCTTTTCTCTGGGGGGTAACGATTTTGCGATCCAAGAGAGAGGCAATAATCAAGAGACCTACGTTGCATACTAACGAAAATCGCGGATTTATTTTTCTACACTGTAGTTCGTTAAATTTTACGGGGTGATTTTACGAGGATCTAATGGTTTTTATTGGTTTTCTTTATGGCTTTCCTTCGATTTTCTCGTTTTTGATTTCAGGTGTTTGGCGAAGCATTCTAGGTATGCCGTTTTTTTATGAAAGTAACAATTTATATAGATTATGAATACAAAATACTTAAAATTTGCCAACAGTCTCGTGCGGTTTGTCTTCTTGTCTTTGGCCAATTAAAACTGCTTCTAGGAAATGACTATACTTCATCAGCTGGTTTGAATTGGTCACTATTCTTAGAGGAAATGGCTACCAAGTACAATTCAGCTTTCTTTTAACCAACTCATTAACTAACCGCACAACATTGTATATTATATTCAGGTTGATTCCTTAGTTGATACATCTTTTTTAGCTGTGTATAGAAGGCATTAAAATAAACAATATTTTTAAATATCTTACAAAACACCAATTTAAAATTAACTTGCTTCAGAAAAACACACCTCAACGAATTGCCAAAATAAATAACTGACGACCTACCCGTAAAATGCATGACTAACAATACAAGAGAATAACAAAAACAATATAAAGTGAAGGGCTACGTTTTGATGACCAGGGCCGCACTTAGATTTTTTACTTCTGTAACTGGGCTATTTTTAAGTTTTTTGAAAAAAGGTATTTGAAAATGTTATTTATTTTAATGCCTTCTATACACAGCTAAAAAAGAAGTATCAACTTAGGAATCACCCCGTATATATTCGTTAATTGTAGGGACTGTATGCCATGCCAGTCGGATTATATCCCAAATAAATTTGTATTTTTCTTTACTTTTCTACTTTGAAATAATATGTTTGGTTAGCCTAAAAATTTAGTTTTAAAGCACTAATAATTATCTTTTCATAAAAAAATACGCAGTAAATTTTATGGAATAATGCAGGACGCACCGCAACAAAATCGAATGGCGCCGTTCAACTAACGATGATGACGAGAGGAATGAAAGTCAGAGTCGAAGTTTCAAACGCTACATTAAAATTTTAATTTTACGTTAATTTATGTATATCAGGTGTTTATTTAGTGTGTCGGTGAAAGATATCTCGTTACCAGTCGTCTTTATAAAAAACTGTAAATACAAAAGGGATAGGGGTTTATGGTGTCCATTTAAAAAAAATAATTTTAAATATAGGTACAGGGTCCCTCAGAAATGCAGGGTGTACCAAACGCATTTCTCTATATGAGACGCCATATATATATTCTTTCATTTAAAGAGGTTTTTCGCTGGTTTCCGACAATGTTCTTTCAATTAAAACTTATTTAGTAACTGATAAAGCTTCTCTATTTTAGTACTCTTCCCAATGCACAAAACTATTTTAAGTTTTTTATAATATAAAAAAATATTTTATTCAAATTGACAACAACGCTTTTCAACTTCTTGAGTCATTTCTTTCATCAATATACGCCAAAGGGATCCTCGAGACCGCGTCCATTAAAAAATAATTTACCACAGTGGATCCGCGCCAGCAAAATACCGGCACCGTAACTACAAATCGCAGCGTTAAAATCAAACGGTTCCACGATATATACATACACGCGAACGGCAACAGTTCTTTCGACAACCTTTCTTCCCCGGTCTGACAAAATACCTCAACGACAAAATACCGTCAACCACGAGACTGTTACTGTTCTCCCAGATACCGTTTGCTTTTGCGCATTCCACAACGAATGACTGAAGAGGCCGGCCGCTGTCGCTTTCTCTCAGTTCGCATCGCAGCGTGTAGCGGCGAAGGACGAAATCTTAAAAGTTCCAACTGCTTTCTTTTTTGAGGTGGAGAAAAATACCGTTTCAAAGTAGCAGTTCCAGAGATACCGACCCACCACTACTGAATAATTAATTTTGAAAGATATAATTCTTTGTCTATCAATATAGTTCTTATATTTTTAGAAGTGCAATGTATTTTCAGAAGAATTAAATATGTGTAGCTAAGCACGGGTCTCATTAAGCACAGAATGACGAATAGTGTAATTAATTCAGAAATTTGCAGGAACGCTCAAAATTTGCTAATTAATTGCGACGTAAATTAGAACAACAAATAAATCAGCAGCAAAGTTGCAGTAGCGTGTGTGTCAGCAACGAAGCTGACCGTAGCTGACCGCAGCGGCCGATGGCGGTACAATAAAACGGGTAACGGTCCTTCTGCATGGCCTCTCCTTTAATTTAGTAACGTTCGTTAACGTGAGCCGAATTAATTTTGGCCGGAGCTTTCGCGCCACCGCCGATGCTGATTATGTATTTGCTACATGTCTTGGAAATTTATTGGCTTGCGAACTTTCCAGCATTCAGCGGATTTCGACTTGTCGACCGAGATACGGTCAACTTTTGCCACCCACTTCACATTCGTTCCACACTAACTCCTGTAAAGCTGATGCTTGGCTTCGTTAATTCTGCCAAGTAGCATTATCGGCAGTGTTTTGGAGATTTTAATTATCCTCATCATTCAATATTTTTAGTTAGATATATCCTGCCGTTCTTCACCGTTGCTGGCTAGTTTACTTTCATAGAACTAGTCGTCCACAGGAAAAAAATTATGGTAATATCAATAATAGTATTTTTATTGACTGCCTTTAAATTGTTTCAATAAAATATAAGCTTAAAACAATAAATTTTATTTAAATACGTGTAATATTGACCCGTCTAAAAAAATATGATTTAATCAATTAAGACTTGTGTTCTTCCATATACAGTATACAGGGTGATTCCTAAAATGATACTTCTTTTTTCGCTGTGTATAGAAGGCATTAAAATAAACAACATTTTCAAAAACCTTTTTTCAAAAAACTCAAAAATAAGGTACTTACATTGATTTATTACACTATGGATCAAATACGGTCCTGCCTAACTTGCCCGTTGAATAACATTAAGAAAACTTCTGGGTGTAGGATGAACCCGCAAGGAAAAGCATTCTGCGTATAATCTCGAAGCAGCAGCCTCTCTTTGACAATATTCACCGTAAATCAGTAGCGGCGCCAGGATTTTTGGGATGGGTGGGCACAAGTGGGCCCGATGATTTTTGAGAGGGCACTACCCAAATTAAAAGTGACTTTAAAAAAAAAAAGGTGGCTGCCTCCCCCACGCTCTATATAACGCCATAAACAGGGACAAACAAAACAACTTCCCTCTTGTCCAAAGTGACGTCTAAAAAAAAAGTCATCGTTCTCTTGAAAATAATACAACACCGTCTTTTCTCATCAAAGCTTCCATAGTCAAGTCCCCCTTCACCCCGGAAATTCCTATACAAAACCAAATCCATCAATTTTGGGGGGAACCAGGGTGGGCACTCATGTCTCTAGGGTGGGCCCGTGCCCACCCTGCCCCTCCCCCTGGCGCCGCCGCTGCCGTAAATTAGCACCATATCTACTAGACTAGTTCATTGTTTTCAAATTTTACAATTTTCACGTGTCACCAATTTAAAATAAACTTGCTTCAGAAAAACACGCCGCAGCGAATTGCCAAACAATTGACCACCGACCCGTAAATTGCATGACTAATAAGACAAAAACGAAATAAAGTATAGCAGGTTACGTTTTCATTACTAGGCCCGCACTTAGATTTTTTGCTTCTGTATCTCTTCTATTTTTAAGTTTTTTTGAAAAAAGGTATTTGAAAGTGTTGTTTATTTGAATGCCTTTTAAACGCAGCTAAAAAAGAAGTATTAACTTAGAAATAACCCTGTATATTAAAAATCGATAAACTTTAAGATTACCTGTAAAACCAAAAAACAATTGTATCAAGAGCATAACTAAATTATATAATAGTACTGTAATTTAAATAAATTTCATATTGTTTTAAGCAAATTATTATATATTATCCAATCAGTAACTAGAAAATATTAAAATAAATTTAATTTCTTTTATTTCTCGTACCTATGTTTAATTCAACCATATTTTTTATAAACATATTTCTTTTTTGGCTGCTGTCGCGTCGTCGCCTTGCCTCCTATAGTATATTTCTATGCGTTGTTGCTTTGTTCATTTTGTAAGAATAAGCGAGTTCTATATTAGTGCATTGTGTTATGGATGATTTACTTGTCTGATGGGCCTCAATTCTTCAAGTGGTGGAATTTATTCCCTTGGGGAAATAATCGTCGCATATCCCCACGGAGTTAAACTGAAGTTCCAGTGGTATTATTGCATGAGAGAAGTTGTATATCTCCATGGGAAAATATATTCCCATAAACTAAGAATTGAGGTCCTGATGGGGATTTTAAAAACTAAAACTATAAAAGTAATCCTACAATATAATAAATATTTGAACGCATTGTAGCTTGATTTGGGAAGATTTCGCATTTAGAGAACCGATTACTCGCATGGAGAAAGTATTCATTATCCTCGGTTCCTTAGTATTAAAATTGTTTTAGACAAAACCAATGACAAACCGTAAATAATTACCGCACCACATGGACAAATTAAAATACAACACTTGGATAAGTTCAAAAGGTCCATAAATCTGTCTGAGGCCGCGTATATTCCTGTAAAACAATAAAACACACGTTAATAAACCATCTAAATAACGACTCTGGCTTTGACATGCGATATACCGGGTTGAGTTTAATATTTTAACTCGAGGTGTTTGGTATTTTGTTTCTAATGGACCACTCTAAAAGCTGTGGGAATATGGCCTTTTAATAATTTCAAGATTAGTTATCATAATCTTGTCTTTAGATCAGTACTATTTCGTATTATTTAATTTTCTTTATTTATAAACTCGTCCTTCGTCACAGTGACAAAAGTGTTTTTATACTAGATTTTTGATTATCCGAAACGTGCTGAATCGGACCCATTCATAAACACTCTTAAAACTGGCCTAGAATACCATACCAGAATGTTAGTTTCTTCACGACCATTACTGAATGCAATAATTTCAAAATCATTTTTGATAATAGAATGTAAAAATTCTTGCTCTTGAGTTGGAATATTTATTCTGAAACACTTGCTTCTTATGCATTTTGCGTGTATTTACATTCCATAACAAGATACGGAATAAATATTCTGTAATTGATCTAAACGACATAGGTTGCCATGAATTTCGAAACTGTCAATGTCAGCAGACAAATTTTAGTGCAAGTCAAAATATGAGTGAAAAATCGGATGAATCAGATATGGAACTGGATAATACTCCACCTGAAATTACAAATATTGCGAATAGTATTTTTGGTCGTGGAGAAAATATAGTCTGCTACTCGGTTAGAATGAAAATTCGATACTCGTGGTTCCTCACGCTCGCTACGCTCACGTTCGGAATCTTCCACTCGAATCAAATTTTCATTCCAACCTCGTTACAGAATCTACTATTCTGAGACAAGAAAGTAAGTTACTATATTTTATTGCTAGGTCGATTCCGGCATTAGTTACAAGTCACTTTTGTCATTAGCAAACTAACCGCTTGTTAGGTTTAAGAGTATGTTAGTGGCCAGTACTAATTTGGAAAATACGTAAAAAAAAATAATAGTTTGAGTCGGGGGGGGGGGGGGGGGGTAATGTGCCAATATTTAAGTATTAAAAATTTCATGTAATGTGACTGGAAAAAATAAACATAAGTTATTAAGAATTTTTTTGGAAAAACGCACAATTGCAACTAAAATTTAATATTCTTATTTTGTGTAAAAAAAAATATCGGTATTAAAAGTTAGGTTTAAAAATTAAATTCCGTTTTTAAATTTTTACTGCTAAAATTACGGATAAATTAGGGATACATTACGAATAAATTAGAGAAGATGTCCCTTCTTGGGTCACCCCGTATACATTTTTGAAAATATTTATATAAAAAACCCAACAGCTATAAATCTGATACATATTTTTCAAAATCTAAACGATACTTAAATTAATATAAATTGATTTGTTTCTTATAATAATTCCTTATTGCTGCATTAAATTAGCAATAAATTAATTTCAAGATAAACATTTTTTACGATATCTCCACCACAAACCAATTTATTTACCATGATGGTACAATTATTATGTCCAGCTCAGTTATTAATACCAACATGCACTTACTATAATAGTCACAATAACATTTGATGATTATAAAACAGCAAACGAACAAACAAAAGCTAAACTAGAAACGCTCATAAATCTGTCGAGTGTTTATCGATGACATATCCGTATGAGTCATGACTCACTATGACAAATGTGGCGCGCCCATACGTAACAGTTGACAGACTGTGCTGCTTCCCGATCTTTTTCCTTGACGATTGTACTGTACATGGTTAATTGGAAACTTACCTAGTTGGTTATTAAATCGGTTTGACTATGTTTACACGAATAAACCTAAATAAATGTATGTCGTCTGTTTGTAGAGTTTTTACGATCAATTTTTGTCATGACGATTGTTGTTTTCGTTTTTTTTACCAGGGATGAGGCAGATTGAAAATAAATACAAATATAATCTGTGATTAATCCCTGGTCAATGGTCATGTAAGGTTTTAGCTCACAGACACGACTATTGCCTGAATTGAAGAAATATAATGCAACTTGCTCTATATTTACATGTTCTCGCCAAAGATATAAATTAAATACCGTATTTCTGCCTATAACCAGGTAAAGATCCTCAACAGGTTGAATATTTGCAGCACCTTACCTCGAATGCCGTAAAAATATGTGCATCTTTTTCTTTACATTTGCTCTCTGCATCTCTTTCCGTGCGTCCTTCATCCGTTTGGTCTATTTCAATAATTACTGTCATCTGTCGGAAATTCTGGAAACATCGTCGTGCAATCGATTATATTGTTATCTTTGTTCCGATAACTGAAATAGACAAGAACAGATTAGAACATCTGTCTGGAGAGATTAGTCAGGTCCAAACGTGTCAAATTAAGGCTGTCCCGGGTAGCCCATTTGTCGGTTTTATTGTGACGTCGGTACCTTCTTCCGCGTGTTTTTATTAAAGAGCGTCTTTTGTTTAATTATTTTCTCGGTAAATAATTAAATAAATTACTAACGGGAAACGTAGAAAATTTCATTTTTTCGTGCTCTACATATCAATATATAGAATCAAAATTAATTGAAAAACCCCATTGCTGACGTAATAAACAAACTCATTGGTGGTTATAATTTTGCGTGTGGTTGTCAGGAATAATATGCAACTCGTTAGGTATGGCATATGTATGTTAAATTAAAAACATGGCGGTTGTTAGGATATTGAGTTACGTGTCGAGTTGTTCAACATTTACATGTCTAGACAATAAATTCTTCTTTGTCTAACGGTGAATCTTCCTTAACATCTTCATAGAATTTATAATTCATTTTAAAGTAATGATAATCATGCATAATATTGTTAAATCAGAATACTGGTTTTCTAATATTTACAACACATTTATTTTAAATAATACTGTATTAATACATCAATGAGTAGCTGCTTTTAGGTTCATCTGACCAATATTTGGAAATTCTTCTCCAAAGTTACCAGCTCCATGCGAAATTATATTTATATATTTTAAATTAGGTCAAAAACATGGCTTTCTCTTGGCCCGAATCCTGGCCCTATTTATTAATGGATGTTAAAATGCCCAAAAGGAAGATTAAAACCGAATAAAAGCAGACCTACAAATCTTTTTAATGCTTACGTGAATAATTCTGGTAACCTGCCATCGACGCCTGGGCAATACCAATACTCATCTACTCATTCGGAATCCTTAAGTATTTAGACAAGGATTTGCACGAACTAAATAGACTTACGCGCCGGCTGCTGACAAAATTCAGATTCCACCACCTACTCTCTGCACTTGAAAGAATCTACCTAAAATGAAAAGAGGGAGGAAGAGGTCTCATAATATATAATATAATAAACTTGTGCAAGTCGCAAGATACCTCTATGAGAAATTTTACAAAAAGTGTAGCAACAGACGCTGAATATCCAGCTCTTAACTTACAGCAAAATGGATTACCCAACATCATCCGCGCGCCGCCAAGTCAACAGCTTGTAACTTGGCAAGAGAAAGCTTGGCAAACTTGGCAAGAGAAAGCTCTACATGGCAAATACCCTACTGCACTTCAAAATCCGTAGATACAGAAATGTCACTGAATTGGTTAGCTTCACGCTGAAACTGAATTATAATCTCTATCCAAGACCGTGTCATTTGAACTCGAAATTACGAAAAGATCATCTTTAATAGAAATATGGAAGATGTATGCAGAAAATGCAATTGCCCCCGAGAAACGATAGAACATATAATGGCGGGTTGTGGTGCTATAGCACCCAACGCCTATCTGGGAAGACATAATCAGGTGGCAAAGAACTGGCTCATAAACTCTAAAAGAAAACTTCCCACCATACTATCAATACTCACCAAAGCCAATCTGATGAAACAGTAGACCACAACCGTCCGGATATTCTTCTTATTGAAAAGACTACCAGAAAGGGTTTCATAATATAGATTGCTCACTAACATACATCCTCTCTAAAACCGAATAAGAGAAGAAAATCAAGTACTCAAATTTGGCGATAGAGATAAAAAATATATGGAAGCTAGAAAAAATAGCCATAATTCCGATCATAATATTGGTGGAACGAGCTATGACGAAAAATTTCTTACATAAAACCTAATTTTATTTGGCAACCCTGCCTACTGTGTATATAAACGCAAAAATCGTATAATTAAAAGCAGTTTTATTTAATTTTGTCATAAATTATACCTAAATTACACGATATTATTTTGTTTGTATTAAGGAAATAAATAAATATATCCTTTACTCATTTAAGGCAATTAGTATCAATACATAAAATGATGTAAGAGGCATTTATTTTAATTATTTTCTAATTTATTGGTGCTCATTTTAAAATGATTCGACGTCACAGATACATTAATAAATACAATTTAATATTAGTTAATCTTTAACAAACATCCTTTGATAGTGATAAAACATAGTTTGTGTTTTGCCTTTACCAACTTTTGTAACAATTTCAACTTGATATCTTTCACATACTATATTCCAGGTCCAAAATCACTGTCAGTGACTCACCACTTTCATATCGAGAGCAGCGGGGTTTACGAAGTCAGAGTAAAAAAATTCAATGATCATAAATAAACTGATGGACAATTGCTTTCGAGCAAGAAAAATTTCGTCTAAATTTAACAGTTAATATTTTCTGAACCAGATATGATATCGACCTACAGTTTTGAATGGTTGATCGATTTATCCCTTGAGAAACAATTGTCAATGTTGGATTTTCTTTAACTGTCAGAAAATTTTATATACAGGGTGTTAAAGAAGACGATGATTTTTGCTCCAATTTTAATGGCGTGTAACTTTCACAATAATATTTTTAAATTTTATCACTCACTGTCAATTGAATCACTGGTTCATAGCAAAAAAAGTAATTTGTCAAATTTTTGATATCTGCTATATTTTAAGAAATACCGATTTTTTTGGAAAACCTTGCTTTATTTTAACTTATTGGTAGCTTGATCTCACTGTGCGTTGTATCGTGCAAACTTTGTGAGTGATTATTATACCTTATGAAAAGCTTGATTATGTTCAGTAAGAATATACCGCGCACGAACTTAACAAATGACTGCACACATATCAGTTATGCTCCAAAGCATCTATATACCTAAATAGAGCTGTAGTTACTTATTTGGTATTCACCTGAAGACGACCGGAGATACTTACCACCAAACCTCTTCTATAATTATTCAAGAAACAGTTTTAAATATGCATGGCAAGGAAAGACGTTTAATATAAAAAGTGTTTTTTTTTCGGATAAAAATTATTCTTATAGTTTTTTCATAAAATTAATTGAACTCGGAATACAAGACAGAATTCTTTTACCTCCTTTTCTTATAATGGTGGAGTGAGCCACCACCTTTTCAATCCACATCTAGAATCTTAAATTAATCTCGATATACTTACTCCCTCAATAAGCAATTTGAATTTCGAATTCTGTCCAAAATTGCCCCTATTGAATAAATGATAAACTAATCAAATTTGAAGAAAGTGAAAATGCCCATTAGTTGTTTCTATCAGTGCAAGCTAAATATTTTTTCTATTAAATCCTTCGTATCATTTGACATTTAAAAAGAAGTATATTAAAACTGTTTCGAAACAGACGACCTCTTACATCACTCGCCTAAAAGAAGCAAAGCACTTTATAACGTCAACCTAAACGTGATTTACGTCCGAAACCTTATTTTATATAATGTCACTGCAGTGAAATCTAAATGTGTCAGGGGAGTCTAATTTATTGGTACTCAGTGTATGCTTCGTACAGGCGTCACATCTGCAAAAAGCAGTATATCCGTCGTGTGACGCAAGATAATGACAGCTCTAAATCAAATTATGACAGCTGGCTTAAAATACCCTCTTGGTTAGAGGCCTTTCGGGCACGTTTTTAGTCGGAAAACTTTTTAGGTCTCACGCAACGATTTATTGGTGGAATATTCATAAATTTTACTTTCATTTTATCTTTTTTCCCCATTACTAATTTCGTATTAATATACAGAGTAAGCTGTGAGAACACTTTCTTGAAGCCTTCAAAAATAATCTCTTAAATCAAGTCATTCTACGATTTGAGGAAGAGTCCTTCACTCACAACGGGCAAATTAGATCGAGATGTTATTCTCATTTTACGGTACTTTATGTGGGTAAATACATTTGTGCCAGCGTAAAATAACTGAATTTAACCAAGTTTTTTTTTTTGTAATGTATATTGCCCTAAGTCAGTGGCGGCTCGTGTATATTGAGTATAGGCCCGCAAAATTGAGTGCCTGCTGATATTTTTCTAATTTTTAAGGAAATGTCTAAAATACATGACTTACAAATTCATATCGAAAACATTATCTAGGAAAATTGGCAATTTTTAAGAGCTTCCAAACAGCATTTTTAAATTCTTCACCAAAGTTACCAGCTCTATGCGAAATTATATCTATATATACAGGGTGGCGCATCGAAAACGAAACAGAGACATTTACTGGCAGCTCACTTCTTTTTTGGAAAAACGCTCAGACCCATCGATTTTGTTTTCAAGGGGGACACAAAATTGGCGAAAAATCACGTTAACACGTGCAGCCCCCTGGGCGGGGGTGCCCCACCCCTAAAATCTTAAATGAAAAGGGGGGTCGAGTGATATCTTATTTTAAAGGTCTGTCGGACTTTCAATTTTTTTTATAATGATAAAATTCATGTACTTCAGTTCAGTAGTAAACGACCCCCCTTTCCATTTAAGATTTTAGGGGTGGTGCCACCCCCGCCCAAGGGGCTGCTGGTTTTTTGTCAATTTTGTGTCCCCCTCGAAAACAAAATCGACGGGTCTGAGCGTTTATCCAAAAACGAAGTGAGCTACCAGTAAATGTCTCTGTTTCGTTTTCGATGCGCCACCGTGTATACTCATCTTCATGTTCCACCATTTAAGGAACAATAATTATCAGTTAATTTTCTATATCTGTTGCGTATAATAAAAGTTATAAGATCGATTAGGGTTGGATCCCCGTTCAAAATAAACTGCTGGACAATTGCTTTCGAGCAAGACAAATTTCGCCTAAATTTAACAGTTAATATTTTCTGAACCAGATATGATATCGACCTACGGTTTTGAATGGTTAATAGACTCATTCCTTGGGAAACACTTGTCAATGTTGGATTTTCTTTAACTGTCAGAAAATTTTATATACAGGGTATTAAAGAAGATAATGATTTTTGCTCCAATTTTAATGGCGTGTAACTTTCACAATACCATTTTTAAATTCTATCATTCTACGTCAATTGAATCACTGGTTCATAGCAAAGAAAGTAATTTGTCAAATTTTTGATTTTTTTGGAAACCTTGCTTTATTTCAACTTATTGGTAGTTAGATCTCACTGTACATTGTATCGTGCAAACTTAGCGAGTGATTATTATACCTTATAAAAAGCTTGATTATGTTCAGTGACAATAGTTGTACCTAAATGTTATGATCTACAGTGGTGTACTTATAAACACTTATATGTCTATGGTTTACGAGTATCTCACAATTTTTTACGATTGTTTTATATTGGAAAGTACTCGCCCCTAGATTAGGTACATTTTTTCTTATTTTTTAGTTTTTCATATCGCACTACAGGTATATTATACAAAATTTTAACAAAGATAATCTTTTTAATTTAATATTTTTGGAAAAAATTTATTTATTAATTTCTAACTTTCTAACACTATACTCATAAACCATAGACATATAGGTGTTAATAAGTACGCCATTGTACATCATTACATTTAGGTACAACTATTGTTACTGAACATAATCAAGCTATAATAATCACTCGCAAAGTTTGCACGATACAACGCACAGTGAGATCTAGCTACCAATGTGTTAAAATAAAGCAAGGTTTTCCAAAAAAATCGGTATTTCTTAAAATATAGCAGATATCAAAAATTTGACAGATTACTTTCTTTGCTATGAACCAGTGATTCAATTGACGTAGAATGATAAAATTTAAAAATGGTATTATGAAAGTTACACGCCATTAAAATTGGAACAAAAATCATCGTCTTCTTTAATACCTTGTATATATAATTTTCTAACAGTTAAAGAAAATCCAACATTGACAATTGTTTCCCAAAGAATGAATCTATCAACCATTTAAAACTGTAAGTCGATATCATATCTGGTTCAGAAAATATTAACTGTTAAATTTAGGCGAAATTTTTCTTGCTCGAAAGCAATTGTCCAGCAGTTTATATTAGAAAATATCGCGATGGACCAATATTTGCATGGCAAAGAACTAATCATTCTTGTAGGTAGGTATGTAGTGCATTTTATGCTTTAACTCTTATAGTAATTGTCTAGAAATAAGTGTAACACTGGAGATTTTTGAAATAAGAAAGTGCACCTGTGCTTAAAACTGTAGTTCGATCAGAAAATAACAATACCTTCTTCGGTAGAAATATAATTTGGTATTATACCATCAATTTTCGTGCACTCTAGAAAAAAATTGTGCATGCCTGGAATCTGGAATAAATATTTTGATTTAAATTAAAAAAAAACAATTTTCATCTAACAGATTTGCTCGAGATTTGCATATTTTTGAAGTACCTATATTCTGAACCTCACTTCTGTCAAGCGTCAGAAAACGACTAGCGAAATTTACAACATGTAAATGTGGTTTCTTTGTATGAACACTGTGATTGGTCAGTTTCGTATCCTAACTAGGATGGATACGACATCATATCCGTTCAGGTAACCGGAATAGCCCATTTTTTCAATCACTTTAGTGTTAAGGAAACAGTGCAATTCCAAGTGGGAGTAGAAAAATAAACATTACAAAATAAAATTATCGTATTTTTGGCAGGCGGCAGGGGAGCACGCGGCTTCAAGGAGGAGCAGCCACTGCCCTAAGTACTTTTAAATCTTATGGGTATTGTTTTAAAAAGTTACAGTAACTGTTCTCCTTTAAAACAGTCCATAAACAAATATGCAAATAATATACTGTTGTAACCGATACACCAATTATTATGCAAGAAACATTACGAGACAGGTCGAACATCAAAAGTAACGAATCTAAAACAGATGTAAACAATTATCTCCGTAGTAAATTACGAATTATTTACAATCCATAAAGAACAATAAGGCCGATTCTAAAATGTCTGTTGGAAGAAGATCAGCGCCAGCTTGAGAGTTATTTACACTCCAACTTGTACCGCTTCTGAACATCTCGCTACAAATAAATCACGAATAAATAATGAACAACAAACAAACGCTTATATTTATTAGTCGTAAAACTTTGGCAGTAAAAAGGAACACGCATTGGAATTAGGGAGTTTTCGAAAGGAAGTTGAACGGAGTTTGGCAGATATTTTGTAAGGAAAAGAGAAAAATGATGTTTAATCGTGATGTTGATTTAAATTAACCAGCTCCATGCGAAATTATATCTATCTAAAAATATTGCTTTCTCTTGAAACGAATCTTGCCCATTTTAATAATAAATTCTTAATATTTATTAGAATACAAAGAATTTTATTACTTTTTTTAGGGGTTTCATTGACTTATATATTTGCCTTGATTTTTTTTTTCTGCTTAAAATTAACTTTCTTACATCTACATAGAAACCATCTTTCAATTGATGGAAAAAATCAATAATTTATTTGGTAGATATTTCACTTTAAGAAAACCTCAATTTAGCATGGGAAATTTTCTGTGTATATGTACTATTAAATTTCGAGATTTAAATTATTACCTCTCCCCCTCTGCATGGTTGGATTAAATTTGTTTTTGTAAATGTTTTTTTTACTTTTTTTTCGATATTCCTAACTGGCTCTTTATTTAAAAAAAAACATTTTTTATATTTGTGAAAAATATGAAATGGTGTCAATCCGAAATTTTAACATAAGACGTATGTATGACTCTAACCAGCTACGGGCTCGGTTTTTCATGAATAAAAATAAAGTAAATATCGTTCACTACGCCAAAATTGATGATTTTTTCAGAAATCTTGCATTTTAGGAGCGTAGATCCAAGAGCAGTTTTTGGTGCAAGTGCCTAGGTTTTGAAATACTCCTTCTTCGTTCTTTGTTTCTTCCCGCACTATTTTTTTTTATTATAAATTATCACACTTCTTCCATAAAAAAATGTTCAATTAAAATTTGTACTTAAATTTTTTTCTTTAAAAATAAATACCTAATTGTTTTTTGCTTTTGTTGTAAAAATATTTTATTGCATGGAGTTATATTTTTGTTGATTAAAAATAGCTATAAAAAGGGAAACGGAAGAGACAAGTATATAATAGAACAATACTATAAAATATTATTCGTTTTACTCGTTTTCCTTTAAAATTGCATCATAAATCAATAACTAAAACGATATGCGTCTGAAACCTTTTAATCTCTATATAAAACAGGACTTTTCAAAGGAAAAGTTTAAAAACTACGTTTCCTACAAGACCTTTGTAATCTAAGCCAAGAATACATTATTTAAAGATTTAAATTAAGCGTCCAAGCGTTAGACGAAAAATTAGGTTGTTGCAATTAGACTTTTAGGTGCGAGCTCATATTCCCGGGGGGGGGGGGGGGGGGGGGGGCTACAGCCCGTCAGCCCCCTATCCTAAATACGCCACTGGATATCAACGTCTTGTGAATTGACAAACAAAACTAACCTCAGATTATTTAGTTCTAGTCGCTGAGATGGAGGTCATTACTGTCCGATAGGCTTCAATGAAAGGGCTAGAAATTCTGTCGTACTCACTTCCTTTAAATCGAGATGGTTGTGCCCTTAATAATTATTTCAAGCCGCAAGGCAAAAATTTTCGCTACACTAGTACCTGAGTGATAAAGCTGGTTTTTCGTACCGTTTTTCCAGTGAAACAAGCGTAAAATCTTTTGAATTCAAGTTACAATTAATAATTAATATCTTAAAGTGCAAATAAAACAAATTCCTTCATGGCGGTCAAAGATTGCTGGAACCGGCCGAATATAAATAAAATTAAAATCAGGGTGTTTTTCTACCAGGGCAAAGACCAGCCCCGACAGAGCGTTGCCTTGTTGTTGTGTCCTGTTTTAGCGTGCTAATACAGTAGATCTAGGATAAGTTATATCATGTAATATAACATAAATAGAATGTAGGAAAGCCTGAAATGCTAAATTATACTTTAATAAATAAAGAATATTTTAAAAGTAAAGTAGCAGATGCCAAGATCCTTATTCAAGGCACATATACCTATAAATATTTTACTGTTTATTACCCCTAAATTTACGAAATGTAATGAAACAAGAATACAAAAGAAATAAAGGTGTATAACTTTCAAGTTCTTACGCGTAACCCAACTAATTTCCGACTTTCCACCCGTTGATTTTCGGCATTGCGTTGCCCAATTCCTGCTAATACGTCCCGAAGGAGCCACAAAACATTTCTGGAAACGCGACACCGGCGTCAACGAAAAACGAATGAATAGACACAAAAGAGGGAGATAAAGAACGCCGAGCTAAAAAGGAATAATGCATAATTCGCTCATAAAATATGTCGGGGCTGCGAATTGAACGCTATCCTTCAAAGGGGGCAGGTTCGACCTAAGATTTATTGGGCAATAAAGTATTATAATTAAACGGGCACAGAAACCAGCGATGTCACTCGGGCTGGATCTATAAATCTAAGGGGTGCCGCGCACCACCGGACGATCATACGGGGTGAAAGGTGAAGTGAAATGATGCAGGGCCGAACTTTCCATAAAAATGGCAAATATAGTATCTTAGCCAGACTAAATTTTACTAAAGGCAAACCAGGATTTTTTCTTCTCTATAACCAGACCTATAAGAGTGACCCAACGATTATTTAAGCCACTTTCATAATTTGGCATTAATTTCATTGCAAAATTCTTCTTCTTTTCGTCAAGCAGGTAGTACCACCCGGGTTTGGGTCAATTTATGGGTTTTGCCTATTGTTATCCATTTACAAACAATAAAAATGGTGTGACAAAGGCGTGCATTATGTACATAGTATTAGGTACACTTATTTTTCATTAAACATTATAAAAAATACATTGTACAGAAATTAAATTATAAAAAATCATAATATTCTTCGTCATCTGAGGAACTGTCATCTCCTCTTGACGTTATAATTAACGGGTCGACGGTCCGATCGATCAGATGGTCAATATCCCACATTTTCTCTTCTTTTTTAATGACATGATGGACTGCTTTTCGCCAGTTTTCTGGTGTCACTTTCTTAATAGGTTGATCAAACAGTAGCTTAACGTCTTTCATTTTGAATGTTGTGTTGTGTCTTGCTACAAATCCTTTCACTGGCGCCCATATAAGTTCTATATAGGATTTGCATGCATTTCTCTCAAAATATTAATTTTTTCAGTGTAAGTTAAATCTAAAATGGCGCCTCTGTTTACGTAGTAAACGTGTAATACCTAGTAATAACAGTTTATAAAAACAAAACATCATCAAAGCATACTCGACTAGTCGTAAAATGAGCATCTAAACGACTTTTTAGTATAGAAGATTTGATTACCACACCAGTAATTTACAACGTATGTCGTCTCTTACAACATTTTAATGATGTATTTACGCCCTGGTTATATACGATTAGTGGCTGACGACTCCTGCCTTTTGTCGGTATGTCTTTTGTGAAATCTATTAAGGGCCGTCAAATGGTTTTGAGGCACATGGATGATTCCGCGATCAGGTTTGTTGTTGGAAATAAAAGGTTTGTTCCCACATCAGTCACGGACAATCAGTAATAATCATGCTTCTGCACAATAGACTTAAACGCGTTCCTACAAATATTTCTTGTTGTTTGGATTGGTTAGAAAACTGACAAACTATCACTAACTTGTCCGCAATAATTTGATTGTAGTTAGGGCTAGTGGCACCAGTGGCGGCTCGTCAGGTGAAGTAGGTGAAGGGGCTCTTCACCAAAAAAAAAATAAAACCAGGAGGAAAGTTTTTAGGCAATATTAAATATTAATGTACCAATTCAGCTACCACTTTGGCCCTTAAAAAATAATTATGTTCGAATTAATAATATTAATTTAATCCGAATGTAGCTATGCATACTAGGGACACGGTTAACTCCGATGGACAGTAATTATAAACACTCGTGCATTTTAGCGGGCCCCAGGCGACCGTGTCCGTTAGCTCAAAGCAAGTGAAGACCCAACGTCCAACATGGCTTTGATATTCACCGTTACTATGGTTACGTGACGTCAGTCATGCAAACAGCATGTAACAATTTGCATTATGATGAAGGGCAATTTAAAAATAGATCAGTCGTATGCACTATTGTTATAGCATTGGTTCGCCTAACCTTAAGGTATTTATTTTGAGGATTCGCGGAACTTACGGTTATAAATATCGTTTTTACGTGAAATACTGTGTGATTAAAAAGTTTTGTTTTTATTTTTCAGTTAATTCAGTAGTGTACGTAGTACCTACTTAGTTGTGTGTTTTAAAAATGAACTCAATTAATGACAAAGTTTGTAATTTGTTGGAAACTCCATTCAGTCGTTGGACAGATGAGGATAAGAGAGACGTTTTGTTACACGGGTTTTTAGTCAATGTTTGTTTAAATACCCGCATTTTACCTAGAGCTCTTCACCATTTTTTAAGACCTCGAGTGAGTGGCATAATATATTTCGTTACTTTTTCCTTTTATCCAAAAATCGACCAATTATCCATGTTTGGAGTGTAAGTACAGGGACATTATTTTAAATCCTAGATCCTAGCTCTACTGATGAGTCATGATATGACGAAACGCGTCTAGGGATGGATCTGACAAAAATAAAGAGAAATTTTTCTTCTGTATTATTTTAAATGTCTCATCCGATTGGAGACTTTACTATCGACCACAATAAAAAAACAATTATGTATTCCCTAATAGCTTTTAGTGAAGAAGCCAAATTTGATGTTAAAAAAATCTATGTTCACAAATTTGACAGATACGACGCCATATTGGATTTTCTTAAATGGCAACCCTACCTTATAGTGAGCCAGCTGCATTCGCCTATTTGTTCCAACATTAAAAATGTATAATTATCAATATTTATTTTCAGCCGTTCCCGAGATACGAGGCTTCGAAGTTGGTGATTTTGTTATCATCGAATTAACAGAAGCTTTGAGATTAGAAACTCTCTGGAGAACTGGAGATACGTAATTTTTTATGGCGGAGCCACCCATGCTATTGTCATATATGTCAGATGTCAAAAAATAACAAATACGACGCCATTTTGAATTTTTTAAATGACAACCCACATTTATAACTACGTCAGTGAATTGCATTTCGCGGTCTGATTCCAAAAATATATAGTTGTCGATATTTATTTCCAACACTTACGAAAATACGACCGCATCAAAAACTGCATCGTTCGATTATGTCTTTTAAGTATCTCACCCCATTAAAAAAAAAGTTTTTGATGCGGTCGTATTTTCGTAAGTGTTGGAAATAATTATCGACAACTATATATTTTTGAAATCGGACCGCGAAATGCAATCAATACATTGACGTAGTTATAAATGTGGGTCGCCATTTAAAAAAATTCAAAATGGCATCGTAACTGTCATTTTCTGACATCTGACATATATGACAGTAGCATGGGTGGCTCCGCCATAAAAAATTACGTATCTCCAGAAAAAATTAAGTTTCTAATCTCAAAGCTTCTGTTAATTCCATGATAACAAAATCACCAACTTCGAAGCCTCGTATCTCCGGAACGGCTGAAAATAAATATTGATAATTATACATTTTTAATGTTGGAACAAAATTAAGTTTCTAATCTCAAAGCTTCTGTTAATTCCATGATAACAAAATCACCAACTTCGAAGCCTCGTATCTCCGGAACGGCTGAAAATAAATATTGATAATTATACATTTTTAATGTTGGAACAAATAGGCGAATGCAGCTGGTTTACTATAGCGTAGGGTTGCCATTTAAGAAAATCCAATATGGCGTCGTATCTGTCAAATTTGTAAACATAGATTTTTTTAACATCAAATTTGGCTTCTTTACTAAAAGCTATTAGGGAATACATAATTGTTTTTTTATTGTGGTCGATAGCAAAGTCGCCAATCGGGTGAGACACTTAAAATAATGTCCCTGTATCTACGACCCACAAATTGGAATTTGTATAGTAACAGTGGCGTGCAATTCCAATTAAAGCGGGTTAGGCAACATAATAAAACATAATTAAATTACTTACCTGACTATTTTCTGACTTATAAAATTAAAATATTATAAATTACAAAATATTATTGTTTTGGTTCTCTGTCATAATAATTATAACCTAAAAAAATGGGGCTTTTTAATAAATCGACTTACCCTCTGAATACAATTGAAGATATGGCAACATTCAAGCAAGTATATAAAATTAACGACTCCCACCTTTTGTCGGTATGTCTTTTGTAAAATTTTACAGTCTATTAAGGGCCGTAAAAGAGCTTTAATGTAAATAAACGGTGGGTTATGGCTCTTAAGCTATTCTTAAGTAGTTTAGTGGTAGATCTTGAGATGATAAGGTAATTGCGGTAGTGTTAATAATTTATTAGGGTTTAGGGGAATTTTGATTTTTGCCTGACCTATGCTAGAAGAATGTTATTTTATTTATAGAATTACTAGATTTAAATAATTTTGTCTATCCGTGTCTGTTAAGTGCATTTACACGTACTGTTTTACGTGAAGTAGTAATTTTTCTTTCAAATATATTTTTGGAGCTTTAGATCCAGAAAATGCCTTTACCGCAGTCGACGGCTACGGTCGTATGCGATATTGTCACTTACCACATGTGCTAGGTAACGTACCATTTTCCCAAGAGTTTTGAATGTTCCTTCAACTTACTTTCCACATAAACTGGATCTAAACAATATTTCCAAATTTTTCTCCAAAGTTACCAGTTCCATGCGAAATTATATCTCTATTCTCTTGAACCGAATCCTGTCCATGTTTATTGACGGATTTTTAAACACTTTTTAAATTTGGACGCTATAGATATTAGAGAATGTGAGAACGTTATTTTTATAAAAAAAAATATTTTCCAATAACTTTTAATTTTCACAAAACAATGAACTTTATAGTCTATTTCAGAAAAGTGTAGAGTAATAAAATGGGAAATTCCGTCCAGTTCGGCTTAATTTTGGTGTCGGCCGTAGGCGCACATGGAAGCGAAAAGTGATTTTTAAAAGAAGGTTTGCTAACCTTCCAGTCGTTCAATATGGGAAATTACCACGAGGACATGAAATCAAATATTTTTGAGGACTCTTTTGGTGAAATGATAAAATATCTTCCAGCTGATTCAGTCGTAGTTATGGATAACGCAAGCTATCATTCACGACGCACAGAGAAGACTCCAAATTCATCTCGGAGAAAACAGGAAATAATCGACTGGTTAACCACTAAAAGTATTAAGTTTGAAGATAATTTAATAAAAAAGGAACTATTAGCTATAGCAAATTTACACAAACATTGTTTTATGAAATATGTCGTGAAAGATAAAGCTGAAAAACATAGTGTTACTGTGCTGGGCAAACCGCCATATCATTGCGAACTAAATCAGAATTTATATGGTTGCAAGTGAAAGGATTTGTAGCAAGACACAGCACTACATTGAAAATGAAAGACGTTAAGCTACTGTTTGATCAAGCCATTAAGGAAGTGACACCAGAGAACTGGCCAAAAGAAGTCCTTGATGTCATTAAAGAAGAGGAGAAAATGTGGGTTCTTGACCACCTGATCGATCGGACCGTCGACCCGTTAATTATAACGTCAAGAGGAGATGACAGTTCCTCAGATGACGAAGAATATTATGATTTTTTATAATTTAATTTCTGTATAATGTATTTTTGTATTTTGTATTTTTTTATAATGTTTAATAAGAAATAAGTGTACTATGTACATAATGCACGCCTTTGACACACTATTTTCAGTGTTTGTGAATGGATAACAATAGGCAAAATCCATAAATTGACCCAAACCCGGGTGGTACTACCTGCCCTTGATGAAAAGAATGAATTTTGCAACGAAATCAATGCCAAATTATGAAAGTGGCTTAAATATTCGTTGGGTCACTATGTAGTCCCTTTGCATACCTAATGAGCTTTTATTACTCGTTAGGATCTACTTAATAAACTTTACGGATCCATAAGGACAATTTGTCCATGGTATCACGTATCATCTAAATAAATATTTTACAATTTTTTTTATAATCCCAATATTTATAAACTTTTGCAACTTTTATTGCCTCGCGTAGCTACTTTCAATAAACTAAAGCCTATAGGCTTTAAATATCTTAATAATTTACAATTTCATTTAAAAGACATCTGAATATTGCCCATTTAAGTAATAAAGCTAAAATTTATAATTTTACCACACTTTATTTTTTCTTAAAAGGCGGCAAGTTTTCATATTATGTACATATATTTTATGATTAAAGATTAACAGCGCCAGCGGCAATGTGAAAGAAAGCTACCGCTTCGGTATTTTCAGAAAATTGTTATTTTAATATTTATTTATTAACAAACAGATTAAAAAAATATTTTACAATAACTTTTTGTTTTACCGTAATTTACAGTTCCGATTAGACAAGGCAAATGTTTTATTACATTAACAATAATATGTACATTGTACACACCAAAAACGGCGGTATATTTTCTTTTGCAATATAATTATTAAAAGCGAGCATATTTCACTGTTTAATCACTGTGTGTATTTATATTGTAATATTTTATGATTCTTGTAAATTCTAAAAATTTATCATTCTATTATTAATCTACAATATTTACAGTAAATGATAACCCGTGCGTCATAGCTCCAAAAAGAACTATTTTACGAATAAATACATTTTCAAGATACAAAAATGTAAAAATAATGAGTAAAAATGACAACCAAAAGATTACGTCGTAAGTCAAATCAATCTGCAAGTCTTCTTCATAATGGTTTCTCTTTCTAGCGCACGTTTCATCGGTAACGACGTATTGCGCCATTAGGGAATCCAAACCACGTGATTCAATATGGCGGTTGGATGGCAAAAAGCATTGAGTCACCCGTTAAATGCCACCAGCAATATTATTTTTATGGTCTCTTGTACCAATTATAAAGCAGTATTTGCCATCCAGCCGCCATTTTAACACATCGTTGGATTGCCTAATATTGGTGACACGTGATTTTCTCGGAATCCACACAAACAATTTTGTAAAAACCTGTTTCATATTCAGCGGCAAATATAATTATTTCCAGCGAATCAAGAATCCGGTTTCAGGTATCAGCCAGTGCGAAGATTTTACGGTCTGAAAAATCAATTAGCGGGTTTTTGTGTTTTGGATAATGTCTACCGCGTATATTTTGGGTTTTTTAAGAGACTTTGCTATTGATAGGAGTTCCGATTTAAGCATATTTGGTAAAGGATTTTGGTTGTGTTTTTCCAGCCACTCATAAATATCACTTTTCCTCCAAGATGAAGTAGGCTGTTTATTTAAAATTCTTGAATGATATGATGCATTATCTAATACAATTAAAGACGGAGCATCCAAATTTGGTATCAATTGTACTTTTAACCATTTTTCAAACATTTCGCAATTCATATTATCATGATAGTCAGCACTTTTTGATGTTGAAAAAAAAATTAAACTCGCACCTGCAACATATCCTGTTGCAGAACCGGCATGCAAAATAATAAAACGTTTCGTCTAAAAATACCACTTTTCTAAATTTCGATTTGTAATTGTCCGTATATTTTTTTAAAAACTGAACACGCTGACTCACTATTTGTGGCTGCTCACATAAAAATCTTCGGTTACAGTCTTTTTTATAGCGAAAACCTAAATTTTTTAATAATTTTGATAACGCTTCAAATCCAATTTCCAAAACACCCCGAATTTTTAATGTTTTTTGTAAAACTGGAAGAGTTACATTGGTTTTTGATTTGTATAAATCGTAAATCACATTTCGAACTCCAATTTTAATATTTTCGCTTACATCCTCAGTCTTTGGCTTTCTTCGTTTACACTTTTTAGTATTCTTGGGTATTATGTTATGTTTTGTTTCATGCACAATTTTCTGCACAGTCCCTAAACTAATTCCCAGTGCTTTAGCTACTGTTTCCTGAATATTGGTTGGCGAATTTCCACTTTTTCTTTCATTTTTGAAATAGTTTATCAGATTAAGTACCATTTTTTTTGATTGGGGATGCAAAAACCCAGAAAATTGTTTCATTTTGTCACAAACTGTCAAAGTCACAAAACTGGCATATTTAAAATAAAACGTAGCTGGTGCTATTATAAGCTTCTTTAGAATCGCTGGAAAGTAAATACATATGTATACTTTCTTATCATGTCAAAATGGAATAAGTCTGTCTTATTTAACTTACGTATTTTATTTAGAGGGTAAAATTAAACGCAAGTAAAGAAAACAAAAACTGAGAGTATGTCTTTCTTGAATCGTATGACCCGCACGATAAGACCAGATCCGACTATAAATACAGATTTAAAAAAATACCCAGAAATATATGTTATTTTAATTTAAACTACCACGCAAAAATAAATTAGGCCCGCTTTGACTAAAAATGTTATTCCTAATTTTGTGTGTTTTCTCGCCTTTTCGAACCAGGTTAAGTTACCTGGTGTAAGACTATAGAAACAGTGCTCGGAAGACGTTGGGTTATGTTTTTAGTCACCTTTAATATTATAATAAATACAGATGGGGAGTTGTATACTAATACATACTTTTTTTGAAAAATTTTAACAAAAAAATAAGGGAGAAATTATGACATTGACATTGAGTGACAGAAATATTTAGGGCACAGGTCTTTCAATTTCAGCCCATCACTATAATTTTGACTTGCATCATAAAAAAATTACTGGACCGTTGCCTACTAAGTGGACTATCTTTGGCTCATAGGTTTAATTTTCTAAGGTAAAAACTGTTTATTGGTGTACAGACATAATTTTTTTTTACATCGACAACATAAATTTTCAATAAATTTATTAAATTTTAAATATCGATCGATGGATTAAAACCAACTAATACGTTTTTCTTTTGTTTCAGGTAAGAGAAATAGTTACAAATCATGGTTAACACTTTATCCAACATAATCGAAAGGCCATCGTCGTACTTCACCCGAGAAGAATAATTAAGGTTGGATAAAAAAATTACTAATATAATATTTATTAAATAGTAATGAAGTAATAAAGCATATACATATTATGTGTGGATCATATCATAGTATATTTTTATACCCGCGTTTTCAAAAAGTGTAAAATTAGAAACGTTGACTGGTTAAAAGCCTGACAGAACAATGGTCAGTCACAACAAATTGTCAGCAATTATTCTCGATCAGTCCTAATGGAAAACGCTAGTTCACCAGGAAATTTCGTTTAATTAGCTCTCATAATTTGAAAAAGAAAAATGGCTGACGTTTTGATGGACTGCTGAACAGGTGCGGACCACTCAGCTGTTGCAGTTTACATGGAGTGACATCGAATATCGATAGACTAGGTCGCAGTGGCGTTCCGATCAGATAACAAACATGTTAATTGGTATTATAAATTTAGTTGTCGTTGCAGTGATAAAATTAAATTAGCTCCCTAAGCATTTCAACAATGTTTTTTGTCAATAAAATAGTAAATATAGTGTAGGGTAATAAATAAAGTTATAGATAATTTATTCAGTTTTAGGCTTTACAAAATTTTTAGAAGGTATAGTTATAGTAACAAATACCTATGCTTTAAAAAAAAATTCTTCATAAAAAGTTTTCTTTGCCTTAAAAAGTCCTAATCCGCCTACTGCGTCGTGCTCAATTTACTTGCTCGTACGATATACAAATTTAAGGTGGACTGAGAAATGTCTGCAATGTGCAGTACTCTACATCGGATACAACAACCCCATGCTCGATTTGATTACTACATAGGAGACAGTGAACTGAGGACGGTAACTAGCTAGGTGGAGCTGGATGTCTGTGTAACACACACATTGGAGCAACATATTAACATAATTGTGAAGAAGGCCAACACCACAATCTATCTGGTGCGACGATGCTTTGGGTACATGTCCCTCCCTAGAGATGTTTTTGAGGTTGTATAAATTATATGTAACACCGATACTTAAGCACGCAGTTGTAGCATGGTGTCCATATTTTAAAAAGGATATAGAACTCTTAGAGCGAGTCCAACGAAGAGCTACGAAGATTCCTCTGCGCCTGAGAAATCTTTCATAATGAGGATAGACTGAAAGCACTTAAACTTAATGAAGTTATTTTTCAGTATTTAATAAATAAAAAAGCCGTTTATAAAAACGATGAAAAAAACCACATATCAAAATAATACGTTATAGACAGACTGTCAGACACACGACATCACTAACCTAAGATAATAAACATGTTGGCGAGGTTCGACTTTACACAAGTCTTCAATTATTTCCACAACTGCGTTGTCAATAATTCCGAGAAACCCTCAATTAAATGCAACTCAATCAATCAACGTTGGATTTATTCAAAAGTCACCTCGGATTCATCATGTCTTATCTGACAGTTATCTTATTTTACGTTGCTATGTCCTGGGATATGATTCCTGAATTTACAAGAAATGTAGGACGTAGTTTTTTCTTATTTTTATCCACCTCGTGGCCCTTTGAGATGTTTAAAAAAATTTTGACGTGTAAATTTCATTTTAGGATGAGTTTACAAATTTACAACTAAACATAACAGGCGCGGCTTGTTTTTTTTACGGGTGGGGCAAATTTTGATGGCAGTAACCAACGAGCAAAATGCAGTTTAGTGTATAGTTTAGTTAAGGAATAATTAATTACCTACTAATAAACACCGCAAAAATATAAAATACTAAAATTGCATTTTTACTCTGAATTTTTTTTTAATTACATAGTTCAAACAGCTTTACTGCATTATTATTTTTTTATATAATTCTCTTACCTTTATGAAGTTGTGTGTTTGTATATTAAATACACCCAGTGGCGTAGCCAGAAAATATGCTCGGGGGGGCTGAATGGGCGTAAGTAGGACATTTTTTTTTCTGGAGAAAGGGACAGTCGGGACTATATGATATTGTACCCAGTAAAGAAGGCGAAAAAGCGCCGCGGGCGAAACATTTTCGGGGCCACGCCCAAAGTTCGTTTAAAATTCACCTAACTACTATCAAATTTCAGCAAAATTATTAAAATTTGTTTTTGTAAATGTTTTTTTTTTAAATTTTCCTAGCTGGCTCTTTATTAAAAAAAACATTTTTTATATTTGTGAAAAATATGAAAATTTGTCTCAATCCAAAATTTTAACATAAGACGAATGTATGTCTCTAACATGCGTTTTTCGGGCTCGGTTTTTGATAATTAAAAATAAAGTAAATATCGCTCTCCACGCCAAAATTGATGATTTTTTTAGAAATCATGTATTTTAGGAGCGTAGATCTAGGGGCAGTTTTTGGTGCAAATGCTACTTCTTAAGTGCCGTTTTGTATATATTCATAATAAAGCATTCTCGTTTCTTCCCGCACTATTTTTTTTAAATTATAAATCATCACACTTCTTCAATAAAAAATGTTTCAATTAAAATTTTTACTTACATTTTTTTCTTTAAAAATAAATACCTATTTTTTGTTGTTGTAAACATATTTTATTGGATTGGGTTATATTTTTGTTAATTTAAAATAGCTCTAAAAAAGGGAAAACGGAACAGAGAAGTATATAATAGAAAAATACTATAAAATATTACTCTTTTTACTCGTTTTCCTATAAAATTGCATCATAAATCAATAACTAAAATGATATGCGTCTGAAACCTTAATTTCTATATAAAACAGGACTTTTAGAAGGAAAAGTTTAAAAAATAAACGTTTCCCACAAGACCTTTGTAATCTAAGCCAAGAATACATTATTTAAAAATTTAAATTAAGAGTCCAAGCGTGAGATGAAAAATTAGGTTGCAATTAGACTTTTTTAGGGGGGCTGCAGCCCGGCAGCCTCCCCCCGTAAATACGCCACTAAATTCACCCTTCTATCCTTTTGTTTGAAAAATGTTAAAAACATTAGTAGAATATCAGAAAAGCATGTTTAGTCACTTCAGTTTTAGTCCATAACGAATTATCGGTACAAAACAAAATACACGCAAAACAAAAAAAGGTATTTGTTACGTTACACCCGCATCATTGACGCATTGACTAAATGACCTTATGGACAAGCCGCACCTGATACATAATAAGTACAATTTTTTTAAAAGAAAACAAACTGTCAGTTTGACAAGCGAACCCCGAAGAACGCCCAACCTCACTGATCCTGAATTATTTAAAAGCACTATTTTGGAAACGCCGCAGTTTCATCTTTTTCTCCTCGTAAACATCCTAGAAGGCCATGGTAAATTATTATAGACATTCCACAGTACTTTAAGAATAACATCCCACCACTACATCTACCTGAATTCTTATTTTCTTGTCCTTCTCACATTTAGCCAGTCATCATGATTATGTGGAGACAAGAACTGTCACTTTTCGAGACGAACACGGTATGTCAATCAACACGTATCATGTCTGAGATGGAAGATTTGTTTAATCGAGTGGGCTCGGCTCTGGTCAATAGACTGGATGTCGAACTTGTTCTAGATCTCGTTTCTTATTTGTTTTATTAATTTTAATAAAATGTGTATAAGGTTACGTTTTGAACGGGTTCTTTGTTTTTATAATGTAGGTACTCTATATATTTTCTGTTATGTTCTTCATTCGCGACTATAATAAATCAACTTTATACTTATACCGCCCGCCCGTACAAAGTAAATAACTGTAATAGTTACCTTATAGTTATTTTCTTTTTATGGTGAAAAGAGGTATTTGGATGATTTATAAAAAGAAATATTCAATTTTATTGAAAAAAAATATATATTTTTTTCAAAGTATCAATAGATAGATGGGTAGGCGCAAATCCACCACAATTATAATATATAATAGTATTAGTAATGCGACGATACGATAAAAAGTAAGAATCCCCTTAAAAAATAAATTGGACGAAGCAAACCTGAGGCCAAATCTTACCCAACCTCACTTTTCAATCGAAACCCATCGATCTCGAACCATACTCTCGCATTTTTCGTTCACCCTGTCCCCTAAACATCCAAACAATACGACCTTTCAGTCGGCCAGTGGCAACCCGGACAATTTATGCCCTATTGTCTTTCATTTGAGCGCATATTTCTCCTATAAGGTATTCTTCTCGGTGGCATAAGGTATTCGCCTTTCAGCCTTCTGTATACCGTATCTCACGAGGCCCTGTATTTATACGGGCGTTCTTTTGCTATCTAACGTCTTATCAGCAATGTCCTGTCAGGGGCTTTGTTGAAGTACGGTGTTGTACACCTGGGACAATTAGTTCGAAGAATTAAAGAAATAATGGTGCCTATTGAAGATTACAATTCTTATGCCTAGTAATACATTGATACACAGGAAATTAATACAGTTAATTATGAAATGAGGAAAAGTTTCAGTATTTATAATTCATTTATTTAATTGCAATTTATAATAGGTCTATTTTGATCTCATTAGATAAACCTTTTCTCTAGTCTATTTCAGAAAGGTGTAGAGTAATAAAAGCTCATTAGGTATGCAAAGGGATTACAGAGTGACCCAACGAATATCTAAGCCACTTTCATACTTTGACATTGATTTCATTGTTAATCATTCACAAACACTAAAAATGGCGTGAAAAGGCTAGCATTATGTACATAGTATTTAGTACCTACACTTATTTTTTATTAAACATAAAAAAATACAAAATACATTATGCAGAAATTAAATTATAAAAAATCATAATATTCTTCGTAATCTGAGAAATTGTCTCCTCTTCTTGACGTTACAATTAACGAGTTGACGGTCCGATCGATCAGGTAGTCAAGATCCCACATTTTCTCCTCTTCTTTAATGACATGATGGACTGCTTTTCGCCAGTTCTCTGGTGTCACTTCCTTAATGACTTGGTCAAACAGTAGCTTAACGTCTTTCATTTTTAATGTCGTGTTGTGTCATGCTACAAATCCTTTTACTTGCGCCCATATAAGTTCTATAGGATTTAGTTCGCAATGATATGGCGGTGTAGCAGTTACACGATGTTTTTCAGCTATAACTTCCACGGCATATATATTTCATAAAACGATGTTTGTGTAAATTTACTATAGCTAATAGTTCTTTCTTTACCTAACTAATCCCTACGCAATATTTCGATTTTGACACTTCAGGCCAGAACACATATCTTTCGTAATCCTCTTACGAAATTACTTGAAATTTTAATATTACACACAATACTATTTTATCTTAATACCAGTTAACCTAATTCTCTAAAATGTTTGGTTAGTTATCATTAATAATTCAACCTGCGCCTATGACCGATACTGAAATTGAGCCGAACTGGACGGAATTTTTTCCATTTTATTACTTTACATCTTTCTGAAAAGGGCTAAAGAATTTAAAATCTTTTACGATACACTAGCGGGGGTATGTTATTCCGCATTCTCTATTTCTCCTCCAGATTTTGACGACACTTTCACGACACTGTGAGGACGCTGAAGGCCGGGTTACATAAGGTGCAAGAATATGATTTCATTTTTGATATTTGCCCGCTTTTGATCAGGTTAGAACCGTCAGTCAGGTTATGCAACCGTGCTCGCATTCTCGCAGTGACGATATGTGCAGTCATGTTCAGAGTTCAACAGAACTGGCTTAATCGGCATACCGTTGTGGGTGTATCGTGAAATCTTCGGAAATTGACAATTTTAGGTTCGTATCAACAAATTGACTTATACTGAATTGAATAGAACATGTTTTTTTGTAAAAATAACCCCTCCCTAAGACAAAATTCTGGATCCGTGCCTGGTGGCCGGTGGCGCAACTATGCGGGAGTAGAAAGTTTTTTTTTATTCGGGCTTCATTATTAAAATTATATGCTGTCGACTTCTATACATACACAAAAATATACAAGTTTTGGGTAGGTAATTTAGTAAATTTTTAACGAGCGACACGGCAATGTTGACATAAAATTACAAAAAAAAAAATAATGTAATACGAAATACCCAAGGTAATGTTTCCTGATATTGCATGACTGTGTACTTTTTATTATTTTCTATACACTGACAGCATAATAAAGAGAAAAACAAAGAAACAGACGCTAATTTTTCCCTCGACTGGAAAGCACTCATCTTTTCACCTGTCCGCTCGCTCGTCACGTTGACGAGAACATCGCAATGTAGTTTTGCGGGAGGGAGATGTTGCCAAATGGTTAATATTTTCTTATTGTCAAGTATGGACTAAGCGGCGGAGTTAGACGGGGAAATTCACAGGGTGTCAAAATAGTAGTTCAAAATCTACTAAACATATACAGGGTCATTCCTAAGTTGATACTTCTTTTTTAGCTGTGTATAGAAGGCATTAAGATAAACAACATTTTCAAATACCTTAAAAAACCTAAAAATAAGATACTTACATTCATTTATTACACTATGGATCAAATACGGTTCTGCCTAACTTGCCCGTTGAATAACATTAAGAAAACTTCTGGGTTTAGGATGAGCCCGCAAGGGAAAGCATTCTGCGTATATTCTCGAAGCAGCAGCCGCACTTTTACGACACTCACCGTAAATTAGCACCATATCCATCATTGTTTTAAAATTTTACCATTTTCACTTAATTAACTTGCTTCAGAAAAACACACCGCAGCGTATTGCCAAATAACTTACTACTGATCCGTATACTGCATGACTAATAAGAGATAAAACAAACAACATAAAGTATAGCAGGCTACGTTTTGATGACCATTCTGTATCTCGCCTATTTTTCAGTTTTTTGAAAATAGGTATTTGAAAATGTTGGTTATTTTAATGTCTTCTATACACAGCTAAAAAAGAAGTATCAACTTAGGAATCACCCTGTATATTTAAAACTTTATACATCTATATAGTTAAGTATGGCACCCCCAAAGAGGATGTAACAGTTTCTGTTTATTTGTTTATTGTTCATTTTTTAAAAATTAAATAGTTCCTTAGAACACAAATTCGACGATTGATGAAGATATTTAATAAAAATAACAAATTTATGTAAGAAAATAAAATTTGTCATTATTTCTTTGAAGATTGGAAAGGTAAAAGACTGCTTTTGGAATCAGATAGGCATTGTTCGGTGATAAATAGACATTTATGATTAATTCGCAGATGGTAGCCTTAAGTGAAACAATATTAAATATCTTCTTCTTGATTAACACACGACGCCATATTTTCTTGTTGTGTCTTCTACATAACTCAGTTATGAAGTTATAAATAAAGTAGATTTCAATAGTCCGAGGAAATATTGCTTTACTAAGAAAGCTAGTGTATTTATGCCAAATAATACATTGTCAATTTCGGTATGATAAAAATTTTTAAGCCTCAAATTTTTATAAACAAAACATAGTTAAAAATATACAGTTATATTTACCTGTTATAAATAACTATAATAGAAATCCACGATAGAGGAATGAGAATCTCGACATTAGTGTAGTTGTTTCTTTTTTTCCTACGACCACCTATGAACATGAGAAAAAAAGCACGGTTAATTTGGCTAAAAAGTGCTGAAAAAAAATATTTCAACACTAGAAATATCAAGGCACAATATTTAATTTAAACATATGATGCCAATTTGACAGACAACCTCTATTTATTAAAAAGAACAAATTTTAGTAAGCAGTAATTGTAAAGTGTTTCACTTATTTATCATGTAAGGTCGAGTGATTCAGAATTAGAGTGTGAAAATACGCCATCCAAAATTATAAAAAATGTTAATAATATAACGGAAAATCTATTAGCAGAAAAAACAAATCGCGATGAAGAGAGTGTCATGTATTATACAACAAATCTTTATTAATAACGATTACGTAGAGAATAGAGCTCTAACCTGCAGATCGCAAGGTCACAGTTTCAAATCCCATCAGGAGTATTTGAGTTTTTTTTAAACCATTAATTTATAGAATTATTTTGAATTGAAATCTTCCTTGTTGGGTGGATTTTTTCAATTTATGTTTAATGCATCTTTCCTTAATTCAATTAAAAATTTTTCATTGTGGTTAATCTAGAAGTCAATCCAGGATTAGTTCTTCCTATGATAATATGTATAGGTAGATATATAAAATATAAAAAAATGTAAAAGTTAAACTACAAATAAAGGAAAAGCCCATTGACAAACTATGAAACCAGATATTAAGTGGAACATAATCCTAAGTATGCTTATTTCAACACATTGTGTTGATATATTTTTTTCAACACTAGTGTTGAAATATTTTTTTCACAAAGCAAAGGCTTATTTAATAATTCTTTGTAGTCGTAGGAAAAATAGTAAACGTTACTCGTGTGAAAGTGGTTATTTTAAAACTCGGAAAATTTCCGCAGTCGACTGACGCCTCGTGCTAAATAATATCTCCTCGTTTGAAAAGTATCACTTTCAGCACTTGTTATGTAATATACCATTGATCGGTGATATTTATCCTACGAATATTATTAATAAAATTCTTACTAAAATCCATTTGGCAACTCTGCGGAGATGTCTTGGCAAAACGATTCAGCCGTCCGTCACTCAAAACAGACCACAATGAGCTCTGTCACTCAAGCGTCTCCCCTTCGTTTCCCCGCGTTCCCCTCGCCCGACCATTGTCTGATAGTCTCCTTATTACTTGTCAACCCTCACTCGTTAGAGCCCATCAACATCAGACTTTCGTTTATACCTTTATTTGGGTTATCTCTACGGCGGTGTTATCCTGGGGGTTTTGTCTTTATTTTGCAGGAAAAATTTGTATCGTCGTTTTAAAAGAAAAATATATTCGTGTTAAAAAGTACCGACATTTTACATGGCAAATGTTAACGAGGTCGAATCCACTTAAATAAAGCTGATAAAAAGCCTGTTTTTTCGAAAACGCCTTAGTTGTTTTTATACCTATTAATTACGTACAAGACACACAATAGACTTCTAAGTATAAGAAGTAGGTACATAGAGAAAAATCACATGTTTTAACCGCAATAAATAAGAAAGTTGGAATTACATTATCTTATGATTAATTAGCACCTGCTGATTTATTTCACAAAGAATTATTGCAATATTTCAAATGAAACAAACCTATACCATTACTTTATGATCGGTGAAGGAAACAATAAATCTGCTTCTTATCTTATTATAATAGTTATGTACGTGAAATGACTTAAGACGGCTTGTTCGACTAGTAAATTGAGTCGTAAGTGGATTAAATTGGATATAGTGATTGGTACTGTAAATATACAAGAAAGATCTACCTAGCTATGATAGAAACAACTGATGACGGCACTTTACCTAGAAAAAATTCTTTAAGTCCGCACAATTACGTGCATCCGTCACAGCTTCTGACGTAATTTTTGAATCGAGTCATGTCTTTAATAATTAAATCGCGTATTTTTTCAATTTTGTCAGATTCCCTATTGGTTTCTAATTCTGTTTTATCATTAGCAAACTAACTTTTAGGTTAAAGAGTATTTTTGTTTCCAGTACTAATTTGTTTGGAAAATGCGTATAAGGTCATATTTTGTTAACACTGTTAGATAGTAAAATACAAATCAGATTGCACCACCAAGAAGTGAAGACTTAACTATTGGTAGGATGCAACCACCTGCAGACTGGTTTCGAACAGTTACGTTCTCCTCTATACAGAGTACAGGAACTAGGTAAGCTAATCTGTTGTTTGCAACATGCCGACTTGTATGCCAATCAGTGGCGTATTTAGGCAGGGGGGGCTGCCGGGCTGAATCCCCCACTCATCCTGAGCCTAGGAGCTCGGGTCTAAAAATCTAATTGCAACCTAATTTTGGGTAGAACGTTTGGACACTTAATTTAAATCTTTAAATAATGTATTCTTGGCTTAGATTACAAAGGTCTTGTAGGAAATGTTTACTTTTTAAACTTTTCCTTCTAAAAGTATTTCATATAGAGATTAAGGTTTTAGACGCCAATCGTTTTAGTTATTGATTTATGATGCAGATTAAAAGGAAAACGAGTAATAGGAATATTTTATAGTATTTTTCTATTATATACTTGTGTGTTCCGTTTTCCCTTTTTTAGAGCTATTTTAAATCAACAAAAATATTAGCCAATGCAATAAAATATTTTTACAACAAACCAAAAAACAATTAATTGAAACATTTTTTATGTAAGAAGTGTGATAAATTATAATTTAAAAAAAAATAGTGCGGGAAGAAATGAAAATGCTTTATTATGAATATACAAAACAGCAGTTAAGGGGGTATTTCAAAATTTAAGCATTTGCGCCAAAAACTGCTTTTAGATCTACGCTCCTAAAATACATGATTTCTGAAAAAAATCATCAATTTTGGCGTGGTGAGCGATATTTACTTTATTTTTAATCATGAAAAACCGAGCTCGAAAAACGCTGGTGCGGGTCATACATACGTCCTCTGTTAAAATTTTGGATTGATACCAATAATCATATATATTTTCACAAATATAAAAAATGTTTTTTTTTGAATAAATAGCCAGCTAGGAATATAAAAAAAAAACATTTACAAAAACAAATTTAATCTAACCACGCAGAGAGGGAAAGGTATTAATTTAATTTTCGAAATTTGATTCTGATTCCGGCTAATAACGCTATATGTCGTCGATGTACGGATAAAAGAAAAATATATCTTAATGTTCAGTGGTAGTGAGTGAGTTCCCTTTCCCCTTATAACACCCTCCCCGGTCTGTGAATCACAGGAGATTCCAGACTATTACTACTAACATAAAATTGAATAAGTTATATGACCGAAGTTGGTGAGAGAATTTCAGGTCTCCCGTAGCGCAATTGGCAGCGCGCTTGACATGTAATCGAGAGATTTTGGGTTCGATTCTCAGGCATAAAACTTTTTCAATTTTAATCGTGTCTGTACGCCGGCAAAAACATTTTCTATGATATTTAGTTTCCAAAACTAAAGAATTTTGTTTGAACCTATCAAGTAAGAGCTAAATTTTGTTTTAAAAACTAAAGATTATTGTTAGCAAGAAAAAATTTGCTTGAGTTATCAACTAATTTTTTAGAATATAGCTTATGTGATAAATAGTATACCGGTCGTATATCACAGTCATAATTAATTGTAATCAAAACTGGCTTATTAAACAGTTACCTACATCTGTTTATGGTCTTAATGTTCGTTTTATCGATATAACGCTAGCATTTTCATCGTGTACAGGTACACAATGACAACTTATATAGATCTACACTTTAGTTATTGGTACCGCAGCAAAAACTATACAAAGATGCGCTTCGCGCTCGTTCTTCAATGATGCTATCAACAAATTGTTCATGTTAGGGCTGGTTACACGAAGAACCCAAGTCAGAAGCCACTCGAGGCCAATCTGGCAGACGATTCTATAAATTGGCGAAAGATCAGAATCGACGTATAGTTTCTCTCTCGCACATTCATTAACGGCTATCTGATATTACTCGGGTTCGAGGTATTAAGTAACTTAGAATGTGTTTTTTTTAAAATTCAGTTTTAATTTATTGTTCAAATGTGTTTAGAAACTTTAAGACCAAGTAAGACCAACATCTGAGTTCGAATGTGCTATTTTCTATAAAGGTAATTTGTGTTCACAGTGCATTCCTGAAATAAAAAATGGCACAATATTACGATCAGTGGCGTATTTAGAAAGGGGTGCAGCTCCCCCCCTCCCCGAGCCGAGGAACTCGGGTCTAAAAGTCTAATTGCAACCTAATTTTTCGTCTCACGATTGGACTCTTAATTTAAATTTTTAAATAACATATTCTTGGCTTAGATGATAAAGGTCTTGTAGGAAATGTTTAGTTTTTAAACTTTTCCTTCTAAAAATCCTGTTTTATATAGAGATTAAGGTTTCGGACACATATCGTTTTAGTTGTTGAATTATGGTGCAATTTTAAAGGAAAACGAGTAAAAAGAATAATATTTTATAGTATTTTTCTATTATATACTTGTCTGTTCCGTTTTCCCTTTTTAGAGCTATTTTAAGTTAACAAAAATATAACCCAATGCAATAAAATATTTTTACAACAAAAACAAAAAACAATTAATTATTTATTTTTAAAGAGGAAAATGAAAGTAAACATTTTTTATGGAAGAAGTGTGATAATTTATAATAAAAAAAATAGTGCGGGAAGAAACGAGAATGCTTTATTATGAATATACAAATCGGCACCTAAGAAGGAGTATTTCAAAACCTAAGCATTTGCACCAAAAACTGCTCTTAGATTTACGCTCCTAAAATACAATTTTGGCGTGGTGGGCGATATTTACTTTACTTTACTTTTAATCATGAACAACCGAGCCCGAAAAACGCTGGTTTTTCATGCTTTTCACATATATAAAAAATATTTTTTTTTAATAAAAAGCCAGTTAGGAATATCAAAAAAAGCAAAAAAAAGTAAAAAATAGCTATTTATACAATTATTATATATATTAATAATTTTAGTAAAACAATACGTTTTTTACTTCCATTCGCCTAAATTTCAATGGATTTCCACCAAGTATCGACCGATTCAATCAAATGTATACAATTAGTTGCGAAATGAGTGTCTTTTAGGCACGCGACGTGAATTGTCCTACGAGGCGAAGCCGAGTTGGACAACACGTCAAAGTGACTAAAAGACATTGTTTGTAACGAGTTGTATACAATATTTTTTCTACTGAGGTTTTATAATAAAAAACTTAATTTTACTAACATTTTATTACCTATGTTTCATTTACACCTTTCATGTCAAAAAAATCGACAGTTGTCAAAAAAAAATTCGATTTTTTTGTCAAAAACTGCGACAAATATAAATGTAAAAATGAGTGATTTAGAGGACTCAGACATTGAAAATGCCGCAAATGACGCAATGGTGTACCTTGTTCCCCAAAAATCAAGAAGTTTGTATGAGGGCACATACGAAAAATTCAAAAAATGGTGTGAAGAAAAAAAGGTAAAAAACTTATCAGAAAAAGTCTTTTTGGCATATTTTTCACTATTATCCGATGCCAATAAGCCATCAACTTTGTGGAGTACTTACTCAATGCTTCGAACGATGGTTTATTTGAATAAAAATGTTGAGATGAAGACATTTACAAACCTAATTGCATTTTTGAAAAGAAAATCTACGGGGTATAAGCCCAAAAAGTCGAAAGTTTTTTCTAAAGAACAAATAGAAAGGTTTGTCAAAGAAGCAGACGATAAGAACTATTTATTGGACAAAGTCATACTTATTGTGGGAATCTCTGGAGCATGTCGCAGAGAAGAACTCACATATTTAAATATGAATAATATCGAAATTTCGGAGTCTTTAATTAAAATATCCATTCCAAACACTAAAACAAATATTGCAAGAAGCTTTGTAATTAGCGAAGGCTCTATTGACGGCATCAACTTCTTGAATATTTTCCGAAAGTACGCGCAGTTACGTCCAGCACACATAACCCATGAAAGATTTTTTATCGCATACAAAAACTCCAAATGTTCCAGACTTCCAGTGGGTATTAATACCATTGGAGCAACACCAAAGAAAATAGCTGAGTTCTTGGAGCTTCCAAACGCTAAAGAATATACGGGCCACTGCTTTCGAAGATCTTCAGCAACTTTTTTAGTTGACTCTGGAGCAAATATATTGATGCTAAAGCGACATGGAGGTTGGCAGTCAAATACCGTGGCTGAGGGGTATATAGAAGATTCTTTAGAAAATAAAAGAAAAATTTCCGAAAAAATTCTTGGTCAAAAATCTTTGGACGCTAACAACAAACGTGTTAAATGTAATGAATCCGAGTGTTCTACCAGCTCTACTAGTGGCATGGGTTTAATTGATATTGCTGTTGCAGATTCTATTACTATTCAAAGTTCAAATTCCTCATCAATTTTACAAAGAGAAATATCTCAACGAACTGTTTTAGGTTACCCCAGCATTAATTTTAATAATATAAGTAACTGTACTGTTAATATTTATAATAAATAGGTAAAACTATAGTCTGTGTTTATACTTGTTACTTTTAAGCACGTTGTTCCTGGTAACGTGCTTAAAAATTTTTTAAGCACGCTGCGCCTAAAAGGAGGTTATTAAAAAATCATAATGACAATCAAAAAGAGGTTATTATAAAAAGTCAGTAGAAAAACAAATTTTAATAATTTAATTTTCGAAATTTTTCGTCTGCGGCGATTTTCCACCTTTACTAGGTGTAATATCATGAAATACATGTAGTCCCGACTGTGCCTTTCTTAAGAAAAAAAATGTCCTACTTACCCCCATTACGAGGCTACCTCTGCCCTAAGTTAAAAAATAAAAATTAAGCCTACCTTAAAATCCAAGACTGGTACAACCATAATAGAAATAGTTACAAAACCAATCATTATTATTAATATAAAACAATTAAAATTTTTCTCGCATTTCACATCAGAACAAACAAGTGTTCACATAAATGAATTCTTAATCCTAATGATTTCAGTGATTAAGTATAAAATACATTTTTTTTTGAGCCTACATCTACCATGTTTAGGTTACGAAAACCATAATTTCACATTAGAATGCGAAAAGACTGTCCTTAATTGCATTCTCAGGCGCCGAACCATCGCCGGGCCGTCAGACAGTACGTGCCGGTGTATGCACTGTCTGCAGTCCTGCAATGGATGGATTGCTGCGACACGATTGACATACATGTGTGTGTGGGCGGTTGCCGACCCTGTTGCATATTAATTGTCCTCCTGTCGCTTAATTTATTACTGCCGTTTCCACCTGCATAATTTGATGTCAATCGGTGATGGATATGGTAAGTGCAGTTTGCAGTTATTAACTTTATATTATGAGGAGCAGTTGAGGCAAGAGTATCTTTAGTTTTATTCTTAACCTTAACAATGAAATGAAACTTAAAGGAAGCTGTTGTAGCTTAAATACTAAAAAAATATGGAGCAAATTTTTAACTTAATATTTATAAGTAAAGTTGAAAATAATCCAATGATTTATAATTACAAAATAAAGAGGCGAGGATAAATCAGAAATTTGCAACCTTGCGACTACGTGACTAGGGACTGTATAATATCGGCCTTCTTTTATATAGAGATTAAGGTTTCGGACGTATATCGTTTTAGTTATTGATTTATGATGCAATTTTATAGGAAAACGAGTAAAAAGAATAATATTTTGTAGTTTGTTTCTATTATATACTTGTCTGTTCCGTTTTCCCTTTTTTAGAGCTATCAACAAAAAATAATCCAATGCAATAAAATATTTTACAACAAAAACAAAAAACAATTAGGTATTTATTTTTAAAGAGCAAAATTAAGGTAAAAATTGTAATTGAAACATTTTTTATGGAAGAAGTGTGATAATTTATAATAAAAAAAATAGTGCGGGAAGAAATGAGAATGCTTTATTATGAATATACAAAACGGCACTTAGGAAGGAGTATTTCCAAACCTAAGCATTTGCACCAAAAACTGCTCTTAGATCTACGCTCCTAAAATACATGATTTCTGACAAAATCATCAATTTTGGCGTGGTGAGCGATATTCACTTTATTTTTATTCATGAAAAACCGAGCCCGAAAAACGCTCGTTAGAGTCATACATAGGTACGTCTTATGTTAAAATTTTGGACACCAATATTCATATTTTTCACAAATATAAAAAAAAATTTTAAATAAAGAGCCAGCTAGGAACATCAAAAAAAAGTAAAAAAAAAGATTTACAAAAACAAATTTAATCCAACCATGAAAATCAAAATTTGATAATAGTTAGGTAAATTTTAAACGAACTTTGGGCGTGGCCCCGAAAATTTTTCGCCTGCGCTGCGGCGCTTTTTCACTAGGCACAATATCATGAAATACGTGTAGTCCCGCCTATTCCTGTCTCCAGAAAAAAATGTCCTACTTACGCCCATTGAGCCCCCCCCCCGAGCATATTTTCTGGCTACGCCACTGCTTAGAAGGCTTCTTAAAAAATCGGAATTTACTCAAAAATCGTTCCGCTTTACAAATAATTAAGTACGCGTATATTTTTACAATTTATCAAAAAAAGAAATTTTTTAATGTGCTCGTAAAATTTGGTGTAATTTGATTGTTTTTAAATAGTAAAGTCAAGACAATTACGCTTTTATCTTTCAATCATACAAGTAACATATTCATCACGTTATTTAATTAAAATAATGCGCTACGTGCGGTCAAAAACAAGTAATAAATACGACGACTAAAATAAATTTTTGGATAAACTTTTCTCTGATAGGTACTTCATTTACATTTGGTCCCTTTTTCATATAAATTTCACTGAGCCATGTATATATAACCTGCTCCTGCTTCAATTAAAGCAAAACTACGTTACTCCTTACTGGATGATGTAAGTACTTATAAACCTATCAGTAAACAAACGAACAGAGACAACCGAGAAAATACAAAAAAGTTTGCAGCAGTAGCCAACAGCGTATGTATATAAACATATCTAGAACAAATCAGCTCGGGCCGATAAAAAACGCAGCGTGCAGGCCGGATTCCTGCTATCCGGCAGCAGCCGAGCGGCATCGAAAGGCGGAGTGAATCCTGCTACATCTGACCAATGACTCGACGATGCGACTCAGCATGTAGATACAACTGCTTAACTATACTAATTACTTTGATTTATGTTCGTATTGTTCATTGTTGGACCGAGAACGCCCTCTTTCGGAGCGAGCTGGAAGGAGGATTTTAGGGAGGGATGAATGTAAACAAGGGCTTTAAAATTTTGTAATGATACATATGCGATGTTTTCAAATGCAAAATTTAAATAATTTGTTTGATTATTTTCTAATAATAAATAATGTCGGTGGCTTAGTGATGGTATTGATGAGATCACAACATGAAAATAAATCTATTTTTTGCTCTTGGCGGTCATCACTATAGAGAATCAGATTGTAAGTTGTAGAAATTAACATTATTTTTATGTAATATTTTAATGTGTGTGTTTGAGACAATGATGTTTCTTGATGAATACTTATTTAGTATTCACCTGAAGACGACTGGAGATACTACTACCAGTTAAAACGTTGTGATGTAAAACAAATAAAGACAATGCAAGTCCAAAACTCTTCTATTATTGATTATAATGTATAATATACCAATAAATATACAACAGGTAAAACTAAAAAAAGGCACCTGTACAGAGCGAATACGGTTTAGAGCAGTGGCGTAAGAAAATATATTCGAGGGGGGGGGGGGGGGGGGTCAGTGAGCGCCATTAAGCCTTTTTTTCTGTCATGATTTTGTACTGAGCAAGGCGAAAAAGCACCGCAGGCGTAGATTGTTCAGGGCCACGCCCAAAGTTCATTAAAAAATTCACCCAATTACTATTAAATTCCGAAAATTAAATCTACTGCCTCTAAATAAATTATGGTTGGATTCAATTTGGTTTTGTAAATATTTTTTATTTTCATATTTTTTTGATCTTCCTTTTTAATTTTAATTAATCTTTAATTTTAAAAAAGAAAAACATTTTTACGTTTGTGGAAAATATGAATATGTTTTTCATGTTTATAAATAAAGTAGGTACCTTAATATTTTTTATACGTACGCTTACTACGCTAAATTTGATAATTTTTCCAGAAGTTGTGTATTTTTGGAGCGTACCTATATTACCAATCTGAGAGTCGTTTTGGTTGTAAATGATTAGGTTTTGGAATACTTCTTTCTAAAGTGTCGTCTTGTATAAAAGTTAGGTTACGGCTTTGCCAACGGTACCAAGTGCTCAGTGGTGGCGCAAGGATTATGGGGATGAGTGGGCACAAGTGGGCCAGATGATTTTAGGGTGGGCACTACCCAAATCAACAATGACTTCTAAAAAAAAATGTTCGCCGCCTCCCCCACACTCTATACCGCCATAAGCGGGGTAAAAAAAAGCTCCCCTCTTATCTAAAAAAAAAAGGTCATCATCGCTCAAAAATTTCATAGTCAAATCCCCCTTCCCCCACGGGAATTTCATTACAAAACCGGATCCCTCAATTTTCTGTGGACACCCATTAGGATGCGCCGGTGCCCCCCCCCCCCCCCCCCGCAGATAAGAATTACTAAACCGTATTTGCGCGAGGATTGTGCCATTTTCAAATGTACAGACTTATGGGATGTCTACCTTGTGTTAATTATTTATGAATACACACCGGTTACAATATATTAAAGTATGATGCACCTATTCTTATGTAAAATAAATTAGATGTACTTGTACAATTTAAGTGGCAATAATTTCATTTTATCAAAAATAATGATTTCTGTGGGCTTTTAAAAGAGACATTAATATTCTCCATATTTTAATTCAGAAAAGTTTGCTGCATGACGTAAATTGTGTATAAATAGTACGTATACAAGATGTGTGAGTCCCATTACATAATTTTTAACATAAAATATACACCTTATTCAAACTAAAACGAAAGAAAGCCTCCTTTATTAGTTTTTATTATCTCCAATATTTACTTTAGAATTGTTGATATTTCAGGCAGGTACTTTTATTTTTATTATATTTTCCCCTACCTAAAAAACATCTTGCATATCTCGTGGTGGGACAAAGATTAGTAGGTATTTCGTTAACTTTGGAAACTCTCTGTTAGGCCAGTTTTTAGTTTTGTGTTGTGTAGTGACGTGGCAAGACGTACATTTTTGTTTTACCAAATTTACATAATAGTAAAAAAGTGTTTAAAAAGGCGCCAGAGTCGTTAGAACCTGTTATAGTTAGTAGGTAAATATAACAATACAATGTTCTTTTGATTCCAAAAATTTTTTAAAAGTAAAATTCAGTTCTATGACATAAGGAATGTTTCCGTAATTTTAAATGTAAATATTTTTAAAAATTTGAAAAGTTGATTAGTGTGTAATTTAACCCCCCCCCCCCCCCCCCCATTTTCAATGCTTCAATACTATGCTCTTTTCAATGACATATCACATGTTATCATTTGTTTAAAAAATGGCAGCCTAGATCAATTTTCCTTTGTTTTCTAAAATGTCCATAACTTTAATAAAACAAGGTAAGTGGTAAAGAGTAGGCCATGAAAACGTTGAAATGGTTCATTTCAACCGGCTTTATGATATAAAATTGACTTGCTTGAGAAAAGTGTGGCTATATTTACAACCTGTTTAAAAAAAAAACGGAATTTCTCGAATTTTTTGTTTTATTATAATAAAATTCTTCTTTTAATTTTCTTTCTAGCGGTGTATCATGTTTCTATCGGTGTGTAATGTTAAATGTGCCCATTATAAAAAAATTATGTTTAGCAGTTCTTAAAATATTTGCAATTATCCAGAGTTTTTAAAAATTATTTTACCAAACATTTTAATTAATTATTTTATCAATTAGTTGGATCAAGTTCTCGTTTGTTTTCCATAATGACTGCGCTGTTGATTGACAAGCGAATGAAAATTTGATTCATTGTCTCATCTAGACATTGTCTCAGCCTGTTCGTTATAAAGTTTCTTTATTACTTGATAAAGAAGTCTCCTTCGTTCTGGTCTATTTAAATTTCCCTTCAGTTTCTTTGGTTTAAATATTTACATTGGCGTAGATGTTGATTTCGTCCATTGAAAATAAATATTTATGTTGCAAATTTAAACCTTTATTTAATTTATGCACCTTATTATAAATAAATAATCATTTATATTAATACTGAACATAAACTATTTATTAAAGAAATACCAAACCTATTAAACGAACAATATTAAATAAAGCAGTCGATCTCAAAAAGTATAGCTTAAAATCCTATACAGGATGTCCCACTGGAAACCGCCCCGATCTATACATGGAAAACTATTTTTAATATGGTAGCACTTCCGGTTATACCGGAAGTAGGAGTCAATTTTTAATAAAGCACCCTATATATTTTTATATCCTACGTAATATGGTAATCAGATTTTGTATAGCATGTCCTCTACCTAAGACTAAGCGTTTTTGAGATATTTTTTTTTTTTTTTTTTTTTACGGTTCGCCGACTACGTAGGCCATATTGAACCGGTCATCGACCACAAATGTGATCTACCGACTGAGGAGTGTGAAACGGCACCTTCATCGTACGAGATATCCGATCTCATCCGGCCTGTCCGGCGTGAATAGGATGGCTAGGTGTCGATTCATTTTACACTCTTCCCTGAAGCAAGAGCACGCCGTGTTCTCAAGCGGTCACCCGCCCAAGTACTAACCGCGCTCGACACCGCTTAACTTCGGTGATCTGCGGGAACCGGTGCTTAATATGTCGACAGGCCCTTGCCCCATATTTTTTTGACACAAGTACTTATGTCAAAAATGTCGTTTGCAAGCCTTAAAATAATTAATTTTAAAATTGGCATTAGTCTAATTAGCCAGTCACAAACAGCGATGTCGTAATAGATTCGATAAACTAGAAAAACTTATAATTTTATTAAATATAACGCGGTACGCTAATGGAATTTAATATAACCCTGTAACATCATTTAAAATGAAAAGTTGATGAGAAAAGAGATAGCTAGAAACCCAAGTAAATTTACATTGTTTCGAGCAATGACAGTTTTGAGGAAATTGATGTTTATTATGAGCGGTTTTGTCACTGAGTTGTTTAAAAGTTTTCTAATAAATCAAAACGATGGGCCAATACGAACAGATCCAATTTAAAAAAAAGTTTGTTTACATAATTTGTTAGTCTATATAAAAAATGAATAGAAATACACCATTTTGTTGGTGAAGTTGAATTAAAGATTTCCATTCTTGACACTTTTATTGTTTTCCCGTTTCAGTAAAACCTCTAGCTAAAAAAGACTCTCATACTATTCTTCTTTAGACCCTACACGATCATTTTGACTGACAGTCCTGAATGATGTCAATACATCGTCAATCTCGCATCAGTTTTGTTTCTAATGATAATTTACATCAGTCGCGCCATCAATCCTTGATATTTGCCTTTACACGATCAATATTACTTTTATTCCCTTATCAAGACTGTCAACAGTCAGTTTGAACGATCGTGTAGTGTCTGCATTCCTTTATCAATAGATATACTTAATTTTAAAAAAAACGATAAGCGATAACGCCAACTCATTTGTGGCTAGTCTAGCTATTTAAAAAAATTAATAAAAAAGGAAACGTTGTGACGAGCATTGTTTCTATTAAATGTCATTTACAAATTTCGAACTAGCGAACTGTTTTTTTAGAGATACAAAAAGTTTATGTTTTTTTAGAGATACGAAAAGAAAATAATATTTCTCATCATGTCCAAGTTCAAGTTTTCACATTACTGATTTAAAAATTTAAAATTTTTCTGTGGTAAATTAATAATTTTTAAGAAAGTCCAGAGTCGTTTTAAAAACTAAAAAAATATTTAATTGTTTTAAAATCAGGTTATTTAATAACTGAGTTTTAAAATCTTCTCAGTATAATTAAAATAAGTATTTTAAATAAAGTGACCGTGGAAAACAAAAAAAAAAATGGTTTAATATTAATGTCCAAAAAATTTGTTTTCAAATACAAATTTGAACTTAGACTCAAAATATTATGAAAAACAATATTTTCTTATAACTAATTTTCGTAACTCTAAAATAAATTAGACTTTCGCCAGTTTGAAATTTTCAAATGACATCTGACAGGTGTAACGCAAATATATATGTTAAGCATTATTTTGTTGCCAAAAGAAGATTTTTAAAAAAGAAATAAGGCAAGGGCCTGTCGACATATTAAGCTCCGGTTCCCGCAGATCACCGAAGTTAAGCTGTGTCGAGCGCGGTTAGTACTTGGGCGGGTGACCGCTTGGGAACACGGCGTGCTCTTGCCTCAGGGAAGAGTGTAAAATAAATCTACACCTAGCCATCCTATTCACGCCGGACAGGCCGGATGAGATCGGATATATCGTAGGAAGAAGGTGCCGTTTCACACTCCCCAGTCGGTGGATCACATTTGTGGTCGATGACCGGTTCAAGGTGGCCTACGTAGTCGCGAACCGTAAAAAAAAAGAAAAAAAGAAATAAATAAAAATTTCCCATCGATGGTGCAAACTTTTCCGCGGACACTGTATTTGATGCGGACTTTACGGGAAACATTGTGTTATTTAAAAACCCAAATAAATGTGTACTTATTGCAGAGATTTTCTTATGTAAAACATTTAGTTATTTAAGATAAATAATTGGTTAACATTCCATTTCTGTTACACCGGCATTTTATCATTAAGAAATAATATATCTATAAGTTTGTTATTAGCGACTTTTCTCAAGTTACATGGATGTGTAAGTTTAGTATCCGTTACACGGCAGCATTGCTTATGACACGTCTCATCTATTTCATGTCATTTGCAGTAACATTTTTTATGCTTATTTGTTAACTGTCACATAATTTCATTGGCTTATCGGGTATAATACCACGAGTGCAATACAAAATCATATAATAAAAAAGTAATGTTTTGCATGAAACTGGATTAGTACGTTTTTCTTAGTTTTTCGGAAGCTGAAAGAGACCGACGCCGAAGAAGGGGTTCTTCTTTCTTTCGAATTCAGCTTTTTACCTCTTCGTTCGCTGTCAGGACTATTCCCGAGGGAACCTAAAACTTAAAGTGGGTTCCGAACCACGAGCCTCAGTCATGCGACACTGTCCCTCTAAGGACTAACCCTCGGTTTCTGGCGCCATTGAATGACCTACCGATTGGGGAGTGTGACCTTCCTCCGCACCTCACAAGATATCCGATCTCATCTGGCCTGGTTACCGGCATGAATGGGGTGGGTTGGGAGATGATACATTTTACACTCTTCCTTGCATTCTTAAACCTACACTCTTAAAAATAACATGGTATGGATTACTAAAATTTGGTTCTGACAACTATTTATTTTCGTGTAATCGGACTCAACCCAAAAATTAGTTTGTACAACTAAAAAAAATTGTCGTTATTGAACTGTTGAACTAATTAATAACATTAACCAACCCAACCTACAAATTTTAGTTGTCACAACGAAATTTTATATACGGATAACTAAATTTATATGGTACTCCCGCTTTTAAAATTAGTTGTTACAACTTTTGTGTAAATATGGAAAATTGAAAATTTTTTTCAGGGCAATATTGTTTTTGTTAATGATGCAATCTACAAATATTGCCAAAGCAATAATTTATTTGGGCCAAACTTGAAATATTCATAGAGTAACAATTACGTATGTAGTCACAACATTGTGTTTATTATCTTTTTTCTGTACTTTCTAATTGTAAGAAAGAAGTTGAATCATCAATAAACAAAATTTTTATATTTTTGTCATTGCAGTGGCACATTAGAAAGTTTGAATGAACTGCTTATAACGCGTGGCAAAATTAGCAAGTTGATTTGATAGAAATAACTTCTGTTTCATTTCTAAAAAAAATGTCATATGTAATTTATACTTAGTAACGAAAGATATTCCTTCCTAGGTCCCCATTGAAATAAAAAAATGCCTTGGTATTACTACTCTATTAGGTATGCGTTAACTAATTGGAATAAATTATCAGGGATATTATGGTTTCTTTAAAAAAAACTATTTCCAATGTCCTTGTTCTCTCATGTTCTTTATAATACATACTTATGCAATACAAAACAGAAACACTAGATTTTTAACTTATTTTACTCAACCTTTTGGGTTGTTCAATTGCTTATAGAACTCAATTGTCCTTATTTAAATTTTCTTATCTGCAACTGCGATTATTAAAAAAACAAAAAATATCCCCTGGACTTACTTGGTCAGATTAGAAAGTCATCAATATGACGTTCTTTTATAGAAATGGAACATAGAACAAAAACAAAACAAAAAAAATATTTTTAAGTTATTTCTCATCGGGTCGGGTTTATAAAAATCTCATTTAAACTTACTAATGTACAATTGCAATAATAAAAAATAAAATATTTACCTACTTATGATTTGAATTTGAAAGACAATAAGCACAAATAAATTACACCAAATATTATCACATCCATTTTCCACACGGGCACGGCCATGAAAATGGCCAATTATTGCCTTAAAAATACGAAAAAATGGACACGGAACCGCAAAAGCACCCTAACATAAACATAACCTCCTGACAGTCCAGCTAGAATAATGTCATATGTCACCCACCGGGCAAGGGCGTCAAGTCTCTGTTGATGCCGTTAGTGATAAATATGAAGAATAATATTACTTGAAAAGAAAAGTTAGTTCTGGTAACTAAGAATGTATCTTAATCAAAATTAACAAAATGATAGGGACTACAAATTCATAATGTGTTATTACAACAAGCTTAATTGATAAATACAAGTTTGTAGGAACCTTGATGTAACATTTAAATAATATATATACAGAGTAAAATTCAGCTGAACAAAATATTTTATTTCTGCCAACTAATATGAAAACAAGATATTTTCTTTGTTCTGATGGCATCATTTTTTGGTAAATATAACCAAGAAAAAAATCTTTTTTGTTTTCCTAACTAAAAATAGTTATTTTTGGTAACGTAAACACGAGAACAAATAAAAATTATTACCAAATACCAAGTCATTTTTAAGAGTGCACTAAAATTCGGACGTACTTTTTTAAATTGTGCGTGTGCCCACTACGAGGATCGAACTCATAACGCCACGGTCGAATGCCAGTGTTTCACCGCTCAGAAACCGCCGCGCGTCGCAATTAAGGGGACTCTTCTTTCTTACAATGTAAATTCTTTCGTATGTTTTTATAAATACTTAGTAAATTTACTATTTTTACTTATGACACACAACAATACTGTGGCTTACCTACCTACTAAAAAACCCAATCCTTACCCAATCATAAGGTAACACTTGTAATTTAACGTGTAATTGATTGGGTGTAAAAGGAGTCACTATTTTGATCAAGAACTAATAAGGTTTTAACTTTCAAGAGCTATTGTTCTTATTTTGAAACGTGTGTATTTAATAGAAATAGAATAAATATATGTTAAACGATTAATCAAGTTTTAATTAAAGGCTTTTATAAATTAATTGTGTAAAATTCATCAGCTTTCCATCAGAACCAAATAAAATTTAAGTCAGTCACATAAAATCGAGAATTCAAAGTTAAGAAACTTAAAACAACAGCTGGAAGATGAGAACGAAATGACAAACACCTGTTATATGTTTTAATAAGTGGCATATTATGTATATCTTCATAAATTATTTGTTTAAATATTAAAATAGAGATGGGCAGATACATATTATTATAAAATTAAGTGGAGTGTACGTGTATGTGACGTAAATAGAGTTTTGTGTGCTCTAATTGGATTAACAGTATGATTTTTTATTTATTCTCATATTTTCCCAACAGTCAATAATACCATAAACGTAAACCAGTACACAGAAAAAAATATTCACCTAATTCAACGAGTATTTCCTATAAATTCAAGATAATCATGATTTCTATCTAGTTCTAAGAAATAGGTTCTAAATTTGTGATACTAAATTCTTAGATAGATAGACATTGTGTTAAAATAAAGATATGGTTCATCAAAATAATGTAATTAGTTTTTAATTTCTACCACATAAAACTTTCTTTTTTTAGTCTATTTCAGAAAGGTGTAGAGTAATAAAATGGGAAATTCCGTCCAGTTCGGCTCAATTTCGGTGTCGACCATAGGCCTAGGTAAATTTTGGGCATTAAATTATTTATGATAACTAACCAAAGAAAAAAAGAAGATAATCTAATAAAGAAGGAACTATTAACTACAGGGTGATTCACGTTGAGTGGCCTATTAAAAGATCTCGGAAACGAGTAGCTCTATCTTTCTAAAAACTTGATAGCAGGCATAATTGGTTTTGGGCTTTTAAAGCATTATATTTTGACGTTTTTATTACTTCCGGTTATACCGGAAGTTAATGCCAACTTTGCTATTTCAAATGGAACACCCTGTATATTTTAGCATTTTTGATTACCTTCTTAAAATCTAAATAACTTTTGTAAATTAGAATCTATTGATATCTCTAACCGTTTTTGAGATATGAATTATAAAAGGATATTTTTGTATAAAAACGCTCCGAGAAGAAAGTTTAGTAACTCTGAAACTAATAAAGGAAAACATTTAAAATTTTGTAAGCTTTCAAGTAATACATAGATCTTTAGTTTAAATTACTTAGGTTTCACGTTTTTTATACAGGGAGTTCTTAAAACTATGCCAATGTTTTCATTTAAATAAATGTGCATAAGTCAATTTTTGCAAATGGAACACCCTATTTTTAGCTTAGTAACGTGTAGAGAATTAAATTTCCTATCTAAATGCTTAATATGTTACAATCCACATTTTTAGTGGTTTTGGAATTATGAGCAATTTAAATAAGAAATCTTAAAATTTCTGTTTGTGTTAATGCGACATTATTTTTGAAAAGAAGGCTTCGACTGGGACTTTTGTTTTTCTTTGAATGAGAAATAGCTAAGCAACAAACATAGGCAGTTAATAACAAATGGTAACAAAGCTCAAAATATAATGCTTTAAAAGCCCAAAACCAATTATGCCTGCTATCAAATTTTTAGAAAGATAGGGTTACTCGTTTCCGAGATCTTCTAATAGGCCACTCAATGTGAATCACCCTGTATATAGCAAATTTACACAAACACCGTTTTATGAAATATGCCGTGGAAGATATAGCTGAAAAAAATAGTGTAACTACTGCCATATCATTGCGAACTAAATCCTATAGAACTTATATGGGCGCAAGTGAAAGGATTTGTAGCAAGACACAATACGACATTCAAAATGAAAGACGTTAGTTTGATCAAGCCATTAAGAACGTGACACTAGAGAACTGGCGAAAAGCAGTCCATCATGTCATTAAAGAAGAGGAGAAAATGTGGGATCTTGACCTATTCGATCGAACCGTCGACCCGTTAATTATAACGTCAAGGGGAGATGACAGTTCCTCAGATGACGAAGAATATTATGATTTTTTTATAATTTAATTTCTGTATGATGTATTTTTTGTATTTTGTAGTCTTTTAATAATGCCGAATAAAAAATAAGTGTACCTAATACTATATTCATAAAGCATGCTTTTGTTACACCATTATCAGTGTTTCTAAATGGATAATAAACCCGAACAAACCCATAAATTGACCCAAACCCGGGTGGTACTACCTGCACTTGATGAAAAGAAAAAATTTTGCAATGAAATCAATGCCAAATTATGAAAGTGGCTTAAATATTTGTTGGGTCACTCTGTAGTCCCTTTGCATACCTAATGATCTTTTATTACTATACACCTTTCTGAAATAGACTATACCAATTGGTGGTTTAAACTAAAACATTGAGGTTTTATATCAAATTATTAGCAATTTTTGATATAAGATAACTAATCAAGCAAATTAAGACCGTGTTTTTGGATTTTTATCTTTCTTAGATTTAATGAAGTACTTTTAAAAATTCCCTTATTAAAAAAAAAATTTCAAAATTTTTGGTCTCAATGAACCCTTATTTTAAAAAAATAGCTATCAAATGTAAAATATTATATAATAGGCCAAATATTATTCTCAACCCCTAAAATTGATCCTATAGAAAATGCAAAACTATCCAGTGCTTTCTTTATCCGTCTCAGAAGACTAGAATGTTGTTTTTATTGTTATTAATTACCTAAATTTTTAACATTGTGTGCAACCTTTCGATTAAACGAGACAGACAAAACTTATGCGAAAGTTAAAGCAGCGATCTGCTCATAATAAACTGGACCACATTAATAAAGATTAATTTATTTACAACGAAGTGTAGAAGTACTAAATCATTCAAGTAGTGACATCTGCAGTTCGCCTTGAACTATCACGTTTTTCAACGTCGTCAACGACGCCATTGCTTTCGAGTACGTACCAGGTGTTGCCCGTTCTCGGCAATAATTGATGGGTCACTATATTTATTGTTGTTTGCATTTCTTTGCCCTGAAGACCTTACTAGGCTCGGTATATACGTTCAGGTTCTGATTGACTGGTATTTCTGTAAAGTCTGGATATTTGCAAGGCAGATTTACTCAGGAGGATGAGCAGTAAAGGGGGTGGATCAATATAGACCACCACGATAATGAAATCTTTTACAATTTCAATTTTTTTTTTGCTTCTTGTTTTTAATGATTAATACGAGATAAACACGGAAAAAATCTAATCCTTAACTAAGTATAAGCTAACACTTGTAGTTTAGAAGATCCGCAATTTAACACATCATATTTTAGCAAGGTCGGATCCACTTAAAGTAAGTATAATGTTTAATAGAGTTTCTTTTTAAAATAAAAAATACACTTATATGTATTTTATGAAATTGTACCTAGCGAAGAAGGCGGAAAAGCGCCGCAGGCGAAAAATTTTCAGGGGCCACCCCAAAGTTGGTTTTAAATTAATCTAACTATTATCAAATTTCAAAAATTAAATTATTACCTCTCCCCCTTTGCATACTTGGATTAAATTTGTTTTCGTAATAAATAAATAATAAATACATTTTTACTTTGTTTTTGATATTCCTATTATTTATTTTAGAAAAAGTATTTTTTATATTTGTGAAAAATGAATATTGGTGTAATTCCAAAATTTTTACATAATACTTATGTAGGTATGACTTTAACCAGCGTTTTTCGGGCTCGGTTTTTCATGATTAAAAATAAAGTAAATATCGCTCACCCAGCCAATATTGATGATTTGTTCAGAAATTATGTATTTTAGGAGCGTAGATCTAAAAACAGTTTTTGGTGCAAATGCTTAAGTTTTGAAATACTCCTTTTTAAGTGCCGTTTTGTATATTCATATTAACGCAATCTCGTTTCTTCCCACACTATTTTTTTTATTATAAATTACCACATCTCTTCCATAAAAAACATTTCAATTAACATTCTTACTTTAATTTTTCTTTTTAAAAAGTAGTACCTAATGGTTTTTTGTTGTAAAAATATTTTATTGCATTGGGTTATACTTTTGTTGTTTTAAAATAGCCCTAAAAAAGGGAAAACGGAACAGACAAGTATATAATAGAAAAATATTATAAAATATTACTCATTTTCCTTTAAAATTGCATCATAAATCAATAACTAAAACGATATGATATAAAAAAGGACTTTTGGAAGGAAAAGTTTAAAAACTAAACGTTTCCTACAAGAATAGCCAAGAATATATTATTTAAAGATTTAAATTAAGAGTCCAACAGTACGACGAAAAATTAGGTTGCAGTTGCAAAACTTTTAGACTCGAGCTCCTGGGATCGGGGGGAAGGGGAGGAGGGCTGCAGCCCGGTAGCTAGGACTACCAAGAGATGGCGCTAAAAGTTACATAAAACCCTAGAAGGTTGATAATATAGTAATTTTTAGTATCAAGACTGCATAGCACTTACCCTGTATAGACAAGAACAAAAGAGTTCTAAACCGGTCTCACACTCACATAAATACCACCTTTCTATTGGTAAAATTTTTTTATAATCTGTTTTAGTTTTTTTTTAATTCACTTAAAAAAAAACGCAATTTGATATGGGAAATTTTAGCGCGTTCACAAAGTTCACATCCACTTAATAATACAGGCCATATTGCATTATAATGACGTAATCCAGAATCTTCTTAAAATGATCGGATTTTCTATTCATTTTGTATGTTATAAAACATTTAATAACGTTAGTAGAGACTTATTTCAGAAATTTACGTCTTTCAACCAATAAACATTCATAATTTCTTTTTATTATTCTAGAAAAATACCAACGTTTGCTGCAATTACCTCAGAATATTCAAAGACTTTATAAAAGGTAATTTGTTACAAAACACGAGTAAAAAGCAGGATGTGAGCTTCCATATTTCAGTATGAAACACGACTGCCTCCATCTTTGATAAAACGTAGATGAGAAAACGCGAAATTTATTGGTGTTCTCTTTTTAATGCCTTATTTATTATCGTTTATTAGTGGAGGTCTAAGGCAGGGTTTACATAATTATTCGTTCTGCGTTGTTAAAAAGCTTGATTAGCCATATTAACGGAGCTTAAGAAAAGAGTAAAATCGATATCTTCGTAATTTTTCGATATACGATTTTTCTGAGTGATTTTTAGGATGTTTATAATCTTATACTGTCTTGTATGCTTGGTTTTTATAAATGATATGCAAATTCTGTAGTGTATGTTATGATTTTAAACATAGTTTATGTAGATATAATTACACTTTGACCAGTTTATTCATACCGCAGTACAATAGGTTAATCCTGATAGAAAAGTTTTAGACTTCCATTCCTTCTTTATTTGTTTCTAATCACAACGTTTCAACTGGTAAGTATCCCCAGCAGTGATGTGCAATGCTGTTTTAATCAGGGTAGGCAAAAATTGTATTTAAGACAAAAATTTACCTTTAGCATTCAAGCATCTAAATTTCAAATTTTGTCACAAAATGTCTTGTTTTTGAGTTTGTGGAAAGAACACTGTGGCAGAAGAAGAATAAAACGATATTATTTGTAAATGAGTTCAACACGGCGATCTTTACGTAAAAATTCTTTTAAAACATCTTCATTAAAATTGGTTTTGCATGTTAAATCCTGCAAAAGGTCGCTCTCCAGAGAGATTATTGTTATAAAGCGTGTCTCTCCCTGTGTGTAAATAGGTATGAATTCTTTTTAATCCAGAAAAGGATCGTTCTGCAGACGCACTGCTAGCCGGAATAGTAACAATTAACGCCTCCATATTAATTTTTTCCCGAAACTCGACGGCGCGAAGTCTAGCAAAAGGCCGAAAACAGTAATTATAAATTAAAAATCTATCATCCACCTGATTCAACCAATGTTGCCAAAAACGAGGTCAATTTTTATGTAAAATATGATGAAAAGCTTACTGATTATTAAATATTATGAACCTATTAGCAAAAATCATTTTAATTGTCACAAAAGTGCTTCTTATTTTACCTTATCCGTTATCCTTTTAAAGATAGCCTAACTAAACTAATTAATAATAAAACTTATAGAGGCGTGTTTCATATTTTATATTGAGAAAGCGAAGTATTTTCCAAACTACGGTAAAACTTGCAGATTGGCACCAATTCACACACCAAACGCGGGCTTTCTTGGTGCGGGCTAATAGATGAAGGAAGGTCGAAACAGTGACGTAGCCAGAATTTTATTTCGGGGGGGGGGGCTAAATGGGTAGGGAAACCGACGAGCCAGCGCTGCAGGCACATCGCCGAAGGCGAAAAAATGTTTGGGTGCCCCCCCCCCCCCCTTTAATTAATTTTTAAAACCAGTGGTGTAAAACTGATTTTTTTTAGTTTTTATTTTTTTCGCCTATAATACTGGACCGATTTCATTAAAATTTTAGGGGTATGTAGGCTACTACAAGATGCATCCAAATAAGTAAGAAATAATATGGCATGTAATCTAAAAAACATATCCTTATGACGTCACACTTTTCTGGAACACCCTGTATAAACAAAAATATTTTCCTGAAATGCGCCCTAGGATACAGGTAAAGTCTGCAAAATATCAAAATCCTAACTTAATTAATAAGTGAGCTAGAGAAGACGGGAGGTGAGGCGCAGGATCCTGTATAGGCGCATTTCCTAAAACTAAAATATTATTTAAAGGCTAATTATTCAATTAAAAGAGAAAATTTAAATGAACCACTACACCATTTTATGTCATGTCACTGTCTCCACAAAGTAAACAGTCAATTTTATTGCGTGCAGCATTTTCGTATTTTAATTGATCCCACTCTGTGCATTTTAACATAGCATTACAATTTAATTTAGTAATGAAAAATAATTAGCGTCATAAAATTAATTATTATTAAATCACAAGGTAATTGAAGGCTATAACAAAGTTATGTCGGCTAGTTTTAGGCCCATATACATCCCAAGAATTTATGACTGAAAGAGTAACCATTACGTATATTAACCATTACAGATTCGTACCTATGTAGTGGAGCAGTATTTATAGATAATCCTGGTTTTATTACATCTTAGGTTCGTTTTATACGGATAACTCTTTAATATTTATTTCTATGTATCTATAAAAAAGTTTCTTGGAATGCCAAAATCTTTTTTTCAACAGAACATGATTTAAAAATTATACTTCAACAATATTCTTATGATAACCCAAGTTCAACTTACTAATGATATCTCTTTGTTTCAGGGGAAGGTGGGGAAGAAGGCTCGCCTGAAGAAGGGGATGACAAACTTGAGGGTGAAGAGGAAGCGGGGTCCATGACACCGACTTCCACGTCCCCTGCACCTCCTGAAGAAGACGCTGAATCACCACCTTGTGGCGATGTGCCTTCACCAACTAGTCCAAGAAGTATCAACGAGGATTCTACCTTATTAAGGTAAATGTCATATTTATAATATACTTTTAGTAAATATGCTTTAAGACTGTTTACTGGATGTCTGGCGAAAACGAAAAATATCGGAAGGCAGAATCAGTTTTACTTATCCTCCGTAAACATTTCCTTTTTATATTTTTAGGTAATATAAAGAAAGAACAAAATAATTTGCAAATATTCTCAATAGAGATAATTACAATACTTTCTCTATTGTTTCAGGGAATCAAATTCAAGGTGTAACTCCAGGGACTCCTCCGAATCTCAACCATTCTCTCACTATCCACCAGGAGAAGCGGAAAGAATGCTCGCCGAACGTGCAGCACTACTTCAAGGTGTTCCTCTAGGAGCAGCCTTAAGTCCTGTTGGAGTAGCTCTTCCACCTTCTATTCCACCAGGCTTACTTCCACCGCAAAGTGCTGCGATGGCCGCTTATCTAAATGCGGCAGCTGCAGCAGCAGTGCAATCTCATAGGTTTATGATGTCATCACCATTACCTACGAGTTTCACTAGGACTCCAATGTCACCTATAAGAACTTCGCCTACTAGTCCTCCTGGTTCTATGATGGGTCATCACTCAAATGAATTTTCCCCCAATGCTGAAGGTATTTTAGATTTCAGCAGAAAGATTAAAGGGGAAGATAGTGACAGTGATGCAGTAAATTTAAGCAAACCTGAAACTCCACCCACAGGAGAATCTGGTACGCCTCTAGATTTATCTGTTACCAGTAGAAAAAGAACGTCTGATGAGCCTCTTCAACAGCCTCCTCATCGGAAGCCTAAGATGGAATTTAAGCCTACGATACCCCAATGGCCCCCTGGCCTCGGTGCTCAACATCTACCTTACTTTGCTGCAGCTGTTGCAGCTGCAGGTTTATCTCCAAAAAATTCACCTACAGAGCTTTGGAACGGCAAACTGAAACATACTGCTTCAGTACCCAGTGAAGCTACCAAAGCTTTGGAAAAAATGAGTGAACTCAGCAAACTCGGTGGTGAAGATCTCTTTAGAACAATGGCCAGTAGTGTTCCAGGAAATTCAACAAGCAATAGGCATAGTGCCTGGCAAAGTCACTGGTTGAACAAAGGTGCAGAACAAGCCAAAGATGTGTTAAAATGCGTATGGTGCAAGCAAAGCTTTGCAAGTCTTGCAGCATTAACAACTCACATGAAAGAAGCCAAACATTGTGGTGTAAACGTACCCGTCCCTCCAATGCAATCAAATCATCAACATCTACCTTCACAATCTCAAATGACATCGCCTTCTAATACTAACACAAGTACCTCGTCTACAAATTCGGGCAAGCCCAACCAAAACGATTTAAATATGCTGATTAAGGAAACCATGCCTTTGCCAAGAAAATTGGTCAGAGGTCAAGATGTGTGGCTAGGAAAAGGGGCTGAACAAACCAGACAAATTTTAAAATGTATGTGGTGCGGACAGAGCTTTAGATCGTTAGCTGAGATGACAAGCCATATGCAGCAAACTCAGCATTACACCAATATTATTTCGCAAGAACAAATAATTTCCTGGAGATCGACCGATGATCCAAAAGGTGGTGGTGGAAGCAGTTCGAGCAGCCAAACTCCTCCAGGTGGCACTAGCAGTCATGTCACTGCCGTTCTTACTTGTAAAGTGTGTGATCAAGCTTTTAGTTCTCTTAAAGAGTTAAGCAATCACATGGTCAAAAATTCGCACTATAAAGAACACATTATGAGATCTATAACTGAAAGCGGAGGACGCCGTAGACAAACTAGAGAAAAACGAAAGAAGTCTCTCCCAGTACGAAAGCTTTTAGAGTTAGAAAGGGCACAGCATGACTTCAAAAACGGTGATACGCCGAGCATTTTGGACAAGCTGCGAGACCCAACTGGTGCCGGTAGAATTACTTGCGAAAAATGCGGTAATAAAATCGATACTACGATGTTTGTAGACCATATTAGGCAATGTGTTGGTGGTATGACCACAAATCAAAGAAATTTTTTGAAAAGCGCCTTAATGTCTAATAACATTCTTCCACCAGAAAGTCCAGAGAGAAATAAAATGAAGACACCTTCTGATAAGTCTCCGTCTCCAACTCAGAGATCACCATCAGTGTCTGATCTAAGCAACAAAGAATCAAATCCTCCCTCAGAAACAAATAACGGCTCAAGTCCTTCTGTTTTAAACGCTATTGAAAAACTTATTGAAAAAAGTTTTGATTCTAGATCAAGACAGAGCCCTGGTTATCCAGGACATGGACAGACACAAACTCCAATGGGATCAAGTATATTAAAACGATTGGGCATTGATGAGAGTGTCGACTACACTAAACCATTAGTAGATGCGCAAACTATGAATTTCTTAAGAAGCTACCATCAGCAACAAAGCAGCTATAATCGCCGCGAGAGAAGTGGAAGCGAATCCAGTTCAATGTCAGAGCGGGGAAGTAGTAGAGTAGATTCTCTAACTCCGGAAAGAAAGATGGAGCCACCTGGAGCACCCTTTAGTAGCACGCCTAGGTCTACCCCTGATATCAAACGTGAAAAAAGTCCTTTTCCGGATAAAACCTCCGGGGGAAATGAAGAGGAACGAACTGACAAAATTATTGTAAAAAAGGAGGTTGAGGATGATGATCAGAGGTCGTCTAGGGAAAATCGATCTACTCCTGAAAATGTTCATGTAAAAAAAGAAAAAGTGGACGAAACTGATGAAGATGAAAGACGGAGTTTCCATAGTAACGGAGAAATATCTAAAGAAGAAGAGGATAAGCGAAGGAGTCACACAACCTCACCCCAGGCCAGTACCACGGAGCAACCTCAATCCACCAGTCCGTGCCGAAACTCGACCAGCAGTCCCGCAAGCAGTGATAGATCTGGTACTCCTCGTAGTACCACCAGTGACAGAAAGAGTGCTGGAGGTAGTTTGGGAGCCTTAAGCTCAATGTTTGATAATTTATCTGGTGCCAATAGTTCTAGCGATAATGCAGCAGCTACGGGAAATAAAAAAGGTTCCAGCCATCCGCTAGCTGCTTTGCAGAAACTATGCGATAAGACTGAAACTCATACCAACAACAGGACTCATCCTGCCACTGTTACGTCAGCAAATATACCGAGTACCACCTCGAACTCTGCGGGTTCAACTCCTGGTGCTATCTTAGCTTTTAGTTGGGCTTGTAACGACGCCGTTATGACTCCTGACTCAATTATGAAGTGTGCCTTTTGCGACACTCCGTTTATTTCAAAAGGAGCTTACAGACACCACTTGTCCAAGATGCACTTTGTCAAAGATGGTGTAATTCCTGATCCTATGGGACTAAAGTCGCCATCAGGAGCTGGAGGTAGTAGTAGTAGTAACGTAGGGATTCCCCTAAAGGGAACTGCTATGCATTCTGGTGCCAGTAGCTCTGCGCCTACTCCTAAAAGCCCACCGAGTACTGGGACATTCGAGGAAAGTCCGCATTCAAAATTTTTAAAGTATACTGAACTAGCAAAGCAATTGTCTAGTAAATATGTGTAAATAATTTTAAATACATTCCTATTTTGTAAAAATGGTTATATATATATAGTTATATACAGGGGTCAAAAATGTGAATGCATTGTTACAAAAAAAAATGCAAACATTAAAAATATTGCGATAAATCTTCCATGGCTTTTGTGTTCATAAACTGGGATAGTTTTAAGATCAACAAATGTTTTTATGGTTTTAACTGGGTTACATTTTGAAGCAATGCATTTTTTTGACCACCACATTTAGTCTTGAAGGCATATGTTCGCTATAAGCGGCCCTTTGTGATGTTATCATATCGTAAAAAGAAAAAAACCAGTAGTAATACGATGTAGTATAGTCGTACAGGTTGTAAATTCTTCATTGCTGGAGGCAAGAAACTCAAGTGATTATGATTGTTATACGAATTTTGAGTCACTGTGTATATATTGTATAAGTCAGTATTTTTAAGGATATAATTATTACTTTTTCTCAACGAAGGTTGATCGCTTGAAGTTAAAAGTTTTGTCCAAGAAATTTTGAAATGCAAGTTAAATATAATAAGTTCTTCTTGATTCTTTCGATACCGTTAACAAGAATTGTGCTTAAAAAGATGTATGGATTAGAAATTGGTAACGATAAACTTTACTACGCAATGTATTGCTTACCAATTTTTATTGGTTTAATATTTTCTTTCGGTAAACATATAGATGATTGTACATGATGATTTTTTTTTTTGAATAAATGGAATTTTAGAAATTTTTCTTAAGCAATTTTTCGTGCTGTAGGTCTGTATATTTCTTGTACTTTAAAAATCATTGGCAACTTTTTCGAATCTCAAGTCAATCCGTACTATATTTTTCTTAACCCTAGAGATTTAGAAAATATTTTTTGACTTAGGCGATCAATTTTCCTAATATAAGAAAATAGTTGTTGGTTTAAAAACCAGACGTTCTAAAGTATTACAAAAGGTCGTAGTAGTAAAACCTATTTTTTCGTTTTGAGACGAGAAGTTTTATTTTTAAAGGTGTTTTTAAAAACAAAATAAAACGTGGATTTTGGAGCTTCTTTATTACAATTGTTTTCAGAAAATGTTTTTCATTATTTTAGGTTTTATTAATTTTATGAACTTAAGTTTTACTCGGAATTCGTATGTATTATTTTCAATAATTATGGCTTAAACAACAAAATGAAACCAAAGTTAACCTTGGTCAAGTGGTTTTAAACTGATTTTTCGGAAAAATTATATTTTTAGTTAGAAATTTGACTTATACTAACTACATACTAATGTTGGTTCTATCAATAATGGCTATAATTGATGATTAGTTGTTACGTAAAGCACAACACTTTTGTCTCGTTCAGAGGTGACCTCCAAGACTAGTTTTTATTTTCTGCAACTGCTTGAGACAAGCGTGGAACTAGGGAGGGGGTCACGATCTCCCCCCCCCCCCCCTTCACAGAAAGCCTTTTTTTACTGTTTTGACCTCGACTTTGACTAACCTCCGCAGCTTTGTCACTAGTCAATCTGACAATATATTAATTTTCGGAACTCATCGCATCCAGTGCCACTAATATACAGGGTGATTCCTAAGTTGATACTTCTTTTTTAGCTGCGTATAGAAGGCATTAAAATAAACAACATTTTTAAATACCTTTTTTCAAAAAACTCAAAAATAAGGTACTTACATTCATTTATTACACTATGGATCAAATACGGTCCTGCCTAACTTGCCCGATGAATAACATTAAGAAAACTTCTGGGTGTAGGATGAGCCCGCAAATAAAAGCGATCTGCGTATAATCTCGAAGCAGCAGCCGCACTTTGACGACACTCATCGTAAATTAGCACCATATCCATATCTACTAGTTCAGTGTTTTCAAATTTTACCATTTTCATGTGTCACCAATTTAAAATTAACTTGCTTCAGAAAAACACACCGCGGCGGATTGCCAAATAAATAACTGACCATCGACCCGTAAATTGCATGACTAATCAGACAAAAACAACATAAAGTATAGCAGGCTACGTTTTGATAACCAGGCTCGCACTTAGATTTTTACCACTGTATCTCGCATATTTTTTAGTTTTTTGAAAAAAAGTATTTCAAAATGTTTTTTTATTTTAATGCCTTTTATACACAACGAAAACAGAAGTATCAACTTAGGAATCACTCTGTATAATATTAAGTAGATAGTTTTTCTATTGATTGAATTTAAAAATAAATTAATATGTAATAATATTTTATTTCATACTGTCCAGTAAATTTACTTATCCTGTACTCATTTGCGGCCGGTAAATGGCACATTACAGTATCAGATACTGTAATGGGTTGCCCCTAGCAACAATGGTATGATTTTAGAAACAATGACTGGTTACTTTCGATCTTTGACAAGTTGTCACTTAAAAGGTAATATGACCTACTTGTTTATTCTTTTTAAAAAGGATTATAAAGACAGGATGAAATAAAATATCATACAATACACGTCCGTTAGGTGTTATTACAGCACTCGTTTATATTTCAGACTCGGCTCCTACGTCGCCTCGTCCGTAAACCAACTCGTACTGTAATAAGTCACGTAACGGCCTTATAACGTAAAATACTATTTCAAAATTTGTCCATATTTCTCTTTCTGCTTTTATTACTTTATAAATTAAAACTCTTTTAATTTTAAATTGTAGATAAACATAATGGCTATTTTCGGATAAAACGAGTAAGTAATGTAATCTTGATCAAAAAACGATATGGCGACTGTGTCGCTAGCATTTACTCTTAATATTATCCTCCGACGTAAACCAAATTTTTTCAAAAATCGATTTTTTGCCTATTCTTTAAAGCATTTTTTTTAATCAAAATTTTTCAGTTATTTAAAAAAAAAGTGGTAACCGCCGTCGCTTCAACACAAAAGATACTAGAAAAAAAGTTCCAGACAAAAGTTGTAGATCATTAAAATCCTAATAAAAAAGTTTATGATCATTTTTACGATATGTCTAATAGTTGAAGTCCTAAAACCCATGTGAATTTTTTGGTTGATCAGCGTCTTTGAAATTTCACGTATTCATTAAATATTCAACTTGGCAACACTGCCCATAATAATATAATACATGCCCATAACATGTTTAAAATACCGCACTAGACGATTCAACGCTACTCCAAGGACGACAGTGATGCCATATCGACATTTAAGTTATTAAAAATTTGACGGAAAAATTGTTTTGAAATTTGGGAACTTCCTATGGCTTATCAATTATTGTAGATAAGAAAAAGTAGTAATGACCTTTATTGTGTAAAATTTAATGCTCTACAACATTTGTGAAATACTTTTTGCCATATGATTTTTCGTTTACGAGTTAGGTATAGCCAAAAAATATATTTTCAATTACAAATTTAGAAGGATTATGTTGAAAAATATTGAGCAAAAAGTCGAAACTCTTTTTTAAGATGCACATTATACAAAATCGTCTTAAAATTTATTTCAAATTTTTTTAGGAGACTAAAAAAAATAGATTTTAACAAATATTTGTAATAAAGAAGCATCAAAAATCCTTAACTTAGTATACGTATGTCGTAAATATCTCTTCTTCCATGAAAAAGTTTTAAGAAAAAAAAACGACTATTTATCAATAAAATATACTACACTGAATAATACAAAAGATGTATACGCATTAGCTAATAATCTCGGCGAAGCTCTTTTTATGTTATATTGAAAAATTTTAAACTTATTTAATTATTTTGTTGTATTTGATCGCAATTAAAGCTCAAATAAATATATGTTATAAAAATTTACTCGTGAATTTTCATTCAATTCCTTTTATTCCCCAGGACGTAAATAACAAAAGTAAAAACCAATTACTGATGTTTGGTTGCACAAAGATTTTTAACCAGAATTAACTAATCAGCAAGTTTGACTGTGCATAAATGACATTGACAGGTATTATGTACTCACAATCAAAGGTGCCTGATTAGTAAATTTAAAATTAAGGTTACCGAGCTAGTATGATCGAGAGAAAATTATTTCTGCCAATGTCATGTATGTCACAGTCAAACTTGCTGGTTAGTGAATTATTATTAAAATTCTTTGTTCAACCCGACACAAGTGTGTCAACAGTGCGACAATTAAAATAACTTTTGTGTTCGAGATTCAGACGAATGAAAAATATAAAGATTTAAAGTAAACGCCACAAGTATAACATTATTGTTTACATTTCCATCAAGTAAAAATTAGAGGAAGTCGATGTTGTAGTAAGAAAAAAGTCAACATGAACTGCAAGAAAGTTCTATCTAATATTCTATTGGCCTTCAAAGTCAATTTTCTGCTCATCATTGACTTAACCATCAGTTAAAAATTAATATCACCATGCAAAACTCGACCAACCGACAGTATTTCTGATCGCTAGTAGCCGAAGCGCCGATACGGTCTCGCTCTGTTCTTATCTATATATCACGACGTTAAAAAGATTAACAATAAATTGTACTTAGAGTCTATGAACCAGCCATCCTTTACGTACGTTATAATATTGTAATAAGAGTATTGAGTCGAAAACTATTTTACTTTACGGGCAATTTCCGCTAATTTTTTAAGTTTTATATTTATCAATTTCGGTCATTTTTTTTTAATTGAAAAGTGTTTTAGCTGGCGTACAGACACGATTAAAATTGAAAAAGTTTTATGCCTCCGCTGGGAATCGAACCCAGAACCTCTCGATTACATGTCAAGCGCGCTGCCAATTGCACTACGGGGGACCTGAAATTCTCTCACCAACTTCGGTCATATAACTTATTCAATTTTATGTTAGTAGTAATAGTCTAGTAATTCCCTTTCCCCTTATAACACCCTCCCCTGTCTGTGAACCACAGGAGATTCCATTCCAAATATCGAAATAATCGAGAGGTTCTGGGTTCGATTCCCAGCGGAGGCATAAAACTTTTTCAATTTTAATCGTGTCTGTACGCCGGCAAAAACATTTTTCACTTTAAAAATTATTTACAGACGCCAACATAACTACTTTAAACTATTTTTACGACTAGATGTCACTGTTCAGAGATCTCTTTCTGATTCCGGCTAATAACGCTATATGTCGTCGATGTACGGATAAAAGAAAAATAGATCTTAATGTTCAATGATAGTGAGTGAGTTCCCTTTCCTCTTATAACACCCTTCCCGGTCTGTGAATCACAGGAGATTTTAGACTGTTACTACTAACATAAAATTGAATAAGTTATATGACCAAAGTTGGTGAGGGAATTTCAGGTTCCCCGTAGCGCAATTTTATTGGCAGCGCGCTTGACATTAATTTTTTTTGTGAGAAAATAATCCTTGATTCTAATTAAGTTGAAAAATAATAAATTAAGAAATAATTAGTTTATTGGATAGCAGTTCAAAATTCCAAGATCCAACAATCTATAACTTCTTGTTCAGAAAGAGGCGACATTTTTGCTGGTGTTTTTATACAGGAGACAAAAATGTAAAAATGTTATTTTTTTGATGTTGTTGCCGGGGTTTGCGAAAGAGCCAGTATACTTATGCCAGAGAGGCCCATATATAATGCCAGTCAGACGGAAATTATAGCTTAGCGTGGGATTTGAACCACGTGTATGCACTATAGTAATCAGTTTTTGGCCTCCAAAGTACTTACAGTAGTGTGAAAATGGGAAAAGTTGTGAAGTGTTTCTTAAAACAGCCCTCCAAAATATTTTTGGACTAGCTCAACCACTGACGTAGCTAGGGGGGGGGGGGCATAGGGACTCCCCCCCCCCCCAGTATCATTAAATTATAAAAAATAATAGATAACAGTGTTGCAATTTGGTTTCCGAGCTAAAGAAAACAAACATAAAAAAATAAAACAACTATCAATAGTTTCTCCTCCAGTCTTAAAAGAATATTTACCAAAAACGTAAAGAAACTACAAAAGTCTATCTACGCCAGAGAACTCAACGTTTAGAGGTGCTCGGTGATTTTTTTATAATTGAAAATATTCATAAAAGTTGATTTTTACAGCAAATCTAATTTCTTTGGTTTTACCTATTGGTAGAATACCTATACTCCAGGTCCAAAATTACTGTCAGGGACTCATCGCGTTCATATCGAAACCAGCGCATTGTACAAAGTCAGAGGGAAAAATAATCATAAAAATAAATATTCTATTCTATAGGAATTTCAAAATTATACTGAAATTGTTTCCTCTAACTTCGTACTCCGCTTGCTATATGAAAACGATGAATTACTGACAATAATTTTAGACTTAGAATATAGTAAAAAACTTGCAAACAGGGGCGGTTCTACGGGGGGCCTGGGGGGGCCCAGGACCCCCAACATTTCTGAAAAAAACTATAAAATTCATGCCACTGATAAAAAAATTCCGGGTGCTTTATTATTTACATAATTTGATACAATTTGAGCATGATTATAAAAGATTTTGGGCTGTGGCTGCGCCCAGTGGCGTATATAAGGGGGGGAGGGGGGGGGGGGGCTGCCGGGCTGCATTTTCATCTCACGCATGGACTCTTAATTTAAATCTTTAAATAATGTATTCTTGGCTTAGATTACAAAGGTCTTGTAGGAAACGTTTAGCTTTTAAACTTTTCCTTCTAAAAGACCTGTTTTATATAGAGATTAAGGTTTCAGACGCATATCGTTTTAGTTATTGATTTTTGATGCAATTTTAAAGAAAAACGAGTAAAAAGAATAATATTTTATAGAATTTTTCTATTATATACTGGTCTGTTCCGTTTTCCCTTTTTTAGAGCTATTTTAAATCAACAAAAATATAACCCAATGCAATGAAATATTTTTACAACAAAAACAATTAGGTATTTATTTCTTAAAAGAAAAATTAAGGTAAACATTTCAATTGAAACATTTTCTATGGAAGAAATGTGATAATTTATAATAAAAAACATTGTGCGGGATGAAATGAGAATGCTTTATTAGGAATATACATATACATTCGTAAGTCTTGAGTCTGGATCCCCAATAAAGCTTTTGCGGTGGTGTAATCCCTGTCTGTTGCTCCAGTGGATTTTGTTTTCATTCCTGAACCATCGCTTTATAGCATCTCGTACTGTGCACCTTGGTACTATGAGTACCGGTCAGTGGCGGTTCGCGGTCTTAAAAAATGGTGAAGAGCCAGGTATAGTGCGGGTACTTATACATTGACTAAAAACCCGTGTAACAAAACGTCTCTCTTATTCTCATCCAACGACTGAATGGAGTTTCCAACTAATTGCAAGCTATGTCATTAATTGGGTTCATTTCTAAAACACACAACTAAGTAGGTACGTAAACTACTGAATTTACTAAAAAATAAAAACAACACTTTTTAATCACACAGTAAATCACATTAAAACGATATCTATAACCGTAAGTTTCGCGAAGCCTCAAAATAGATACCGCGGACCAATGCTAAAACAATGGTGCATACGACTGATCTATTTTTAAATTGCCCTTCATCATAATGCAAATTGTTACATGCTCTTTGCGCTACTGACATCACGTAACCATAGCAACGGTGAATATCAAAGCCATGTTAGGCGTTGGGTCTTCACTTGCTTTGAGCTAACGGACACGGTCAGCTAAGGCGCGCCAAAATGCACGAGTGTTAATAATTATTGTCCATCGGAGTTAACTGTGGCCCTATTATGCATAGCTACATTCGGATTAAATTAATATTATTAATTCGAACATAATTTTTTTTAAGAGGTAAAAAAAATATATTATTACTTTAATATTTAATATTGTCGAAAAACTTTCCTTCTGGTTTTATTTTTTGTTATCTGACGAGCTGCCACTGGTGCCGGTTCTGGACCAATGAATGTATTTTCTGAGCCTTTCCTTGCAAGTTTATCGGGTTTTTCACTTCCGTAATACCTTCGTGTCCTGGTACCCATTGCAGTATTACTTACCTGCAACCTTGAAGAATTAGTCTTTGCTATTGGAGGAAAACTTACCTTAAGTAAAAACAATGGTGACATTTTGCTATCCAACAAAATCCCGCTAATAAATTTTTCAGGCGCTAAAATTTCCGCACTGGCTGACGCATCAAAACCGATTTTTACCAAATTGTGTCCGAGAAAAACACCTTTTCCTACGATCGTGGGGAAACTTACTTTTCGGCACGATTTATCGTGCGGTAAGTACTACTTTTCCGCACAATTTTTACTTTACCACACTATTTTTGAAATTGTGACAGAATTTCTATAAAATGTTCTAATTTGACACTTAATAATATGCTTAATTTGTTCGCAGTTCTCTATTCTCTACGTCTAAAATAAACATTTTTGTAATACTTTTACATATGTAAATATGTGTTTATATGTAAATCGTGCGGAAAAGTAACTTTTCAGGACTACTAGCACTAGTAACTTTTCCGCACGATTTGTTAAATTAATGAATACCTTATCTAAAACACGCAATAAAGTAAAATACTTGCAAAATAAATATTTTTTTTTGCCAGAAGCTCAATAATTTTTGTAATTACAATATATTATTACGAACCTAATTGACGTTTATTTGAGAACTATATCGATCGTACGAAAACTATTGTACCTAACACATGCGAAAAGTGTCTTTTCCGCTCTTGACGGCTTGCCCGAACTCCACTTCGCGTCGTTCGTGCAACTGCCGTCGCGTGCGGAAAAGTACCACTTTCCGCAATTATTAGGTAAATAACTATTGAAATATCGTTTAGCGGGATTTTGTTGGTTGGCAAGATGTCGCTATTATAGGCTTCCGTGTAGCTACGGAATCTTAAAACAAAATAACTCGGGCAATGTTTACTTCCACATCAAAAGTTAACCGTACCGGTATCGGTACACTAATGTTACCCAATTCTTGAATGAATACACACTATTTGTGTTTGCTTTTCTATATCACATATTAAGTGATATTTACTTAGGCCTCTCGTCACTCTAAAAGGTCCCTTTTGTAAAAAGCGCTTGTTTAACAAACGATGAAACCGCAAGTCGGTTGACAGCAGGTGTAACAACAGAAAATGTGTGCTTAACTGTGATTAAATTATGTCGTTTATAAATTTTTATTGAGGATGGACCTTAAATTGTAAATTTAGGTAAAGTACGGGGCACTGTGTAGTAATAAAGAATCGTCTAATGCACCTGTTTTTGTTCGTTTCGTGATAATTGTTATTTATCACTTGATTATTCGTGAATAAAACTTACGGAATGGATAATTAAATATACAGAGTGCTTTGAACAATAATAGAAGTTTGTACAACAAGAGTGGATATGATGTCCATATCGCACGACGCCGTAGGTGGAGTGCTCAAACTTTCGAGCGCAATATGGACAATCCACTCGGGTTGTACAGTATATTTTTTCTACGACTTATCTTCCGAACTTCATACTAAAAATTTTATAAAATTATTTAAATTAGGCATCATAACTTGTCTTTTTAGTGGCCGTGATCTTGTGAGAAAGATAATTAAAAACAATTTTTTTTTTTTTTTTTTTATGATAAAACACCTGCACTGTAGGAAAAATCCTTTAAGGCGCTCTGGGAGCGGTGCGAGTGCGAAAAAAGCGATTAACGTTGGTCTTGAAACGTTGAAGATTGTATTCATTGGGAAACACGACCTCAGGAAGATCATTCCACAAAGATGACGTTCTCCAGATGAAAGAATTCTTGAACAATGAAGTTCGAGGAGTACTAAGCTGAACAATATATGGATGAGCGGCAGTGGTTCGCCGTGTATTTCTGTTTTGCATTGCTTTAGGTGGAATCAAGTGGGCAATGTCAGTCGAACACCTGCCATGGAAATATCTGTAAAAGAGAGCCAAATCACCAACCTTTCTTCGATGCTCCAGGCTATCGAGGGTCTTGGTCAGCTCGGGGTCGCCGATCAGACGAACGGCTCTCCTTTGAATGGAATCCAGTAGCCGAAGGGTGTGCTTGGGTGCAGAGCTCCAGACATGAGAGCAATATTCTAATGATGGTTGAATCTGGGCTTTGTAGAGTGTCAAAAGTTGATGAGGTGTGTACAACTTTTTGGTGCGGAAAAGTACACCAAGTTTCTGTGCAGCTGCCCTGGCAATTGCGGCAACGTGATCATGCCAAGACATATTACCTCCCAGATTGACCCCCAGCAAATTAATAGACGGTGCCAGGGGAATTGCGTGTCCTGCCATGACTATATCCGGTTCTGCAATGTTAACCTTTTTGGAGAAGACTGCTGCCTGGGTTTTCTTAGCATTAAATTCGACTTGGTTACTGTCACCCCAAGCCAAAATTTCTTCCAGGTCATTGTTAAGGCGCAATACTTCATGCTGCCTGCGAAGATGTGCGTCGGCAGCGGATGTTTGGGGAGTCAAGGTAAAAGATGAGACAAGTGTGCTGTCATCAGCAAAGCTATAAATTGGATTTTGGGTTTTCACTAAAAGGTCGTTAATATACAGTAAAAAGAGGGTAGGCGACAATATGAACCCTTGAGGAACACCGGCATTAATGGTGAAGGTGTCTGAGAGAAACCCGTCAATCGCCACTTGCAGTGAACGGTTCTTAAGATTTGAAGAATTGAAGAAAAAGTAATTTCGTTGGCAAAACCATGGATATTACACGATAACATACTTATCTTATTTGAGTCATTTCTTATATTTACACAAAATCACTTTAAATATATCTATCTTTCTCACATACGGCCTTTTGAAGTGAAAATTATAATTCCGAAAGTACAACAAAATAGCTGTAAAATTAGTTTTAAACAGTTAAACACGGGGTTTGTGCATTAATACGAACTTTTAACGTTCGCGATGGTAAAGTTTTTCAAAATAATCACTAATTTACAAACTAGCAACGCTGTTAACGTAGAAAGAGAAATGGCAATAATGTAAGCAGAAATAACATAACCTTAAAACATTTAGTAAAAAATGGAATTATTTAATTAAGGTTAGTACCTACGTTCATTTTGTAGGTATACAGGGTGTCCCACCGGGAACCGAATCGATCTATATATAGAAAACTATACATAGGAAAATTTTGAAAATTTGACAGGCTGATGGGGGCGACCGAGCTAAAATATTTTCATAATGGTGGCACTTCCGGTTATACCGGAAGTAAGTGTTAACTTGCTTATTTTAAATGAGACACCCTATATATTATTACATTTTTGCATTCTACGCAAGATTCTAGGCAGATTTTGTATACCATGTCCTATACCTTTGAATTTTTATGTCAAAAATGACGTTTGCAAGCCTTAGAATTATTATCAATTTGTTCTATAAAGAAGCCTTATTTATTTAATTTAAGTGGGATTCCTTGTTATAAAGGACCACACTTTAATAGATTTTTTATAATATTTTGATAACTATTAATACAGGGTGTTCAAACATAAGATTAAAAATGAAATTGAAAAAACTGCAAAAAGTCTAGATTTTCAAATGGAAACACCCAAATTTTATAATTATTTCTTATTTAGCATTAAAAATAGGGGTAAATTTGTATAGGATTGTATATCCCAAAAATTTTTAGTTTTCGAAGTATTGCCAATTTAATATTTTTATATGGGAATTTTGCTGCAGATTTTAGGTTCAATTACTCTTAGTTGGCTATGGCGGCGTTCAAAAACAATCAAATGCTAAAAAAATCTATGACGCTGGGATATACAATCTTATACAAACTTACCCTTATTTTTAATGCTAAATAAGAAATAATTATAAAATTTGGGTGTTTCCATTTGAAAATCTAGACTTTTTGCAGTTTTTTCAATTTCATTTTTAATCTTATTTTTTAAACACCCTGTAATAAAAGTTATCAAAATATTATAAAAAATCTATTAAAGCAGGTCCTTTATAACAAGGAATCCCACTTAAATTAAATAAATAAGGCTTCTTTATAGAACAAATTGATAATTATTCTAAGGCTTGCAAACTTCATTTTTGACATAAAAATTCAAATATGTCTAAAACGTTTAGACATAGGTATAGGACATGGTATACAAAATCTGCCTAGAATCTTGCGTAGAATGCAAAAATGTAATAATATATAGGGTGTCATTTAAAATAAGCAAGTAGACACTTACTTCCGGTATAACCGGAAGTGTCACCATTATGAAAATATTTTAGCCCGGTCGCCCCCATCAGCATCAGCATACTGTCAAATTTTCAAAATTTTCCTATGTATAGTTTTCTATATATAGATCGATTCGGTTCCCGGTGGGACACCCTGTATAGTACCCTTAAGAATTAAATCTTGTAGAACCAGAAATGAGTTAAAACTAAAGTTTTTTAAAAGAAAAGTGCATTTGTGTACGGTAAAACTATATCTTGGTAGTAAGTTTGGTATTACACCTTCCATTTTCGCAACATTTCGTGCACTTTTTAGAAAAAAAATGTTTTAATTTAAATTAAAAAAGAACAAATTTAATGTGACAGATTTGCATATTTTTGAAGTTTACTCTTAACCTCACTTCTGTCAAGTGTCAAAAAGCGACTCGTAAAATTTACATGTAAATTTGATTTCTTTGTAATTGACCGTTGCGTTGTGATTGGTCAGTTTTATATCTTAACTAGAATGGATATGAAATCATATCCGTTCAGTTATTCGGAATAGCTCACTTTTCCGATTACTTTAGTGAAAAGGAAACTGCAAATTTCCATGTTGGAGTGGAAAAAAACTTATACGGAGTCGGGTCCGCTTGTATAGCATAATTAATACTGCATGTAAGGCTAGTTCGGTTTATTTTATTGATAGTATAAAATATTATCAAAAATTAAGTAGCTAGCATAATAGATGATGGTAAGGCATTAGTATTCTTATTTCCCCATTTTCAAGCTGCAACAGCAAAAAAGAAACTTTGTCTTGGCATCGCATTGGCTGTGTGGTGTTAATTGGTTCTCAAGCTATGGAAAATATGTAAGTAATCAAAAGAAGAGATTAAAGTAATAAAAATTACATTCAAAATTTTTCAAGGATTCCTCTTGCTATCAATCAAATTGAATCATCTTAGTAACCATTAATAGGATCTATGAATATTCCGATTGACATGCGTCAATAATACAATTCTCATGTTTGATAGCTTTGGAATTTGAATATCCCAAAAACTAAGCGTTTCTGACGAAAATCGTTTTCAGACTCAATAAAACAATTTTGGTGTGGTGAAAGTAAAATAGATATTTAACAGAATATCCATCCAAACTGGTTACACCTAAATTCTATTTTCCCTCAAGAAATTATTGAGATAGTATCCGATAAATAAGTAGCACAATAACAATACTAACTAAAATACGATGGACCAAGCCTTAATAACAAATTTTTCATCATAAAATCCGATTATAATCACAAACTAAATCACTCCTTTATTTCTGACACCATGTTGCGTTCGACCATTTTTCAATACGACACCATTATGAATAGGACGAGTCATATGAACTCGTATCTGAAAAAGTGACATCTTGAAGATGATGCCATCGTTATCATGACAATGACCGCCATATTTAACCCTACGTCAGGTAAAAATTATGTTTTAGTAAATTTTGATTTATTGTTAAAAGTCAGAGGTGGATTTAAATAATTTTAGTAATACCTACCTCTACTGATACTAGAATAACGTGCTAATTAAGCTATTTTTTATGAAAATTTCGTCGAATTATACATCAATAAAATTGTATGTTGCGATATACCATTAATAAAAGTTAGAACTTCTTACAATAAGTAAATACGTATCCTAAACTACTTACCGGAAACACAAGAGAACGATATTAAAGGCTAGAACTACTTTTACGAATAAATACACCCAACTCGAAATGACCATTAAACATTTTTTTGTATTTATTTTCTATACGACAAAATATTAATTATTATTTTGAAAAACCAAAAGCACTTTTCGACAAAATAGTTTTATTTTTCAATGGTTCGTTTTTTAGATACCTCTATATCAACTTAATTTCTTTAAATACGGATCTGAAAATTTTTGAGTAGCTTTTGACTTCTTAAAGTTATTATTGAGGAAAGTACCTTTAGAAAGTGCTCTTGGTTTTAAATAATAATCAGTACTGCTACTGTTTGAGTGTTTGTTGGCCACCGTACTGTATACTTTAATGCAAAAGATAGATGCACCACTTTGTCCGCCTGCCGCTAAAAAACTTTCCTTCTATAATCAGTACTTATTTTGTCATAAAAAAAATAAAAACAAGTTTTTCGTTTTTTTTTCGGATATCTCCGGAAGTGATCGAAATTTGTATAAATATCTTTTTAAAAATTTATTTAGCATTAAAATATGTCTTCATTTAAAACACAACAAACTCTCTATCTCTTATAGTTACCAAGATGGCAATTCTAATGCATCGAATTTGTAAAACTCTGTATATAAAAAAAATTGGAAAAACTTACCGACTAATGAAATGGTGCATTTAATTAGGTATTTCATCCAGTAGTTGTAACAAAAAATGTTCACAAAACTCTCAGATTTTCTTATAAGAAAACTCCATAACTGTTTGTGTTTTATTTGAAAATGATTCAGTCACTTTTGTTCTGGAAGTCATCAATATTGTTTACAAAATTTACTTATCTAAAGCGCTAAGCCTTTTCTCTTTTATTTTATTCATTTTAAAATTAATAAACGATATATTCATTGTGGTGTTATTATCTCTCTCATACTCGTTCAATATCGGACCAAATACAGAGTTGGCCGGAGCAGCGTGGCGGCAGGGATTTTTCGCATCGTCAGCCACACATCAGGGAGTTTTTGCATAGTTAGGCGTTATGAGATATCAACGTCGTAATTATAAATTATTCACATTTACAAAAATGATGAAGCGTAGGGAGACAAAGTAATAATAATTTTGAGTGTGAAATAAAAAGCTTGGTACCTACATAGGTAGGTAGGGACATGGCACTGTGGCCCTACTATTCGAGTCGTCACTGATTTGGAGGCTCCTTATGCTGCCTGTATTTGCCTGCTCGCTACGACGCTTTACAATTTTGACTCCAACGTTGCAACTTTATTGATATCTACACAATTTCCTCTGAATCCATCTCTGTAACAATCATAACGAAGTTTGAAGTGACAAGTAATTTTTCTGTACTAATATATTCGATGTTTATGTTAATACTCCACAGGGGTCTCGGGCTACCGGCCAACGCTCACAAATTTCATGCTTATTTTTCATATTTTAACGGGGTACGAATGCGCGATGTTCCGACAAATAAATATCGCATCACAAGAACTGGTCTCTGGTAAGTCTGTGTGATTATAAAATAAAGTTGTCGAATGAGAATGCCTGTAGAAAATAATATAACTGAATTAATTAATTTTATTTTGGCTACATGACACGTGAATATTCTGGTATTCAAAAAAACATTAATTAATTGTTCATTTTATTTTCGATAACCCCGCCTAATCAGTGGCGTATCTGGAAGGACGGCTGTATTGTGCCTCTCCGACCGCAAATTTAGTAAAAGTTAAAATATGTTTTTTTCTACTCCTATATTTTGCTGGGTCCTTTACATTTAAGTGACAAGAAAAGTAGGCTATTCCAGTTGGAACTGCGGTTGCGGTTTTCGCATTTTTTCTTGCAAACTTAATCTACTTCTAGATTATGATGTTATAGTTATATCGTATGATTTAAGTTTTTGAAATGACCGCGGCAGTGGCTAGTGGTAGAGCTACTGCAATTCGACCGCGGCGACCCGGGTTCGATTCCCGGAGTGGGCATACGTACAATAAAAAAAGTATGTCCGAAATTAAGTGGATTTAAGAATGCAGGGAAGAGTGTAAAAGGTATCATCTCCCAACCCACCCCATTCACGCCGGTAACCAGGCCGGATGAGATCGGACATCTCGTGGGGTGCGGAAGAAGGTACACACTCCCCAATCGGTAGGTCATGCAATGGCAATAAACCAAGGGTTGATAGCCCTTGGGGGGTGTCAAATGATTGAGGATCGTGGTTCGGAACCCACGTTAAACTGTAGGTCCCCTCGGGAATGGCCCTAGCAGCGAACGAAGAGAAAACAAGCCTAATTCGAAAGAAGGGCAGAACGGCAAGTTTTTGGAATAAAATCAAAAACTGTTATAATTGCAAATAACTAAGCAAACGAAGATTTTCACGTTTTTTCCTGTAAATTTAATCTATTTTCCGATTATAATGTAATAATTATACAATATGATTTAAGTGTGCTCCCTTGCGATGAAATTCGGACCTTAAAAATTATTTCCAGGATTTTCTTATTTAATTACGAACTTTTGTCCCCATATTTTCTATTCTTAGTAGTTTCCGAGATATGGCCGGTGGTCACCCTTAATGAATCACCCTGTATACTATAGGCATATCATAATATCACCGTCAAATGATAGGTGCTTATTTATTTAGCCGGCATCAGCGGCATAATTACCGGTGAGATAATTTTACAGCCATTTACAAACAATGTAAACCGCTGCCAGTCAAAAAAGTGTGTGAAATCCAAATGCGACCGTGAGGTTGTAAAATGCCTACTTCCGCCCGCACAACACACAACGTCTGAATTATTTATGAATGAATTAAGAGGGTTCGTAATTTTCGTTTATTTGTCGTTTGTCTGACTTTTAAATTTATAGTTTTTGATAACAGTTAACATTTTTTTTTACTAATATTTTTATGTGTTAATTAGGCTTGGCTAAAAGGTTTAAATTCGTTAGATTGAGCAACAGGGGCAGCGGGGCCGAGTAAAAGTAAAAAAATAAAAATATTAAAAGTGCATCCTTGGTTTGTGGATCCGAACAATATTATTACATTCTTCTCCAAAGTTACCAGCTCTATGCGAAATTATACAGGGTCTTGTCTAACCTTTCTGAAAAAATGAAGGAGGTGAATGCTCACCTTATTTTAAGACGAAAATGTGGTATAAAAGTTTTTTGCATGCCGCTTCGTTTTCGAAATACAGGGTGTTAAAAAAAATTAATAAAGTAATAATAATCACTTTAATAATGGACTTTTAATAATGAACTCACATGAACAAAAGTCAAATAAATTGCTGAAAATGTCCTCCATGAGCCAGTAACCTATGTACACGACGTGCTAAATCGTCTCTTACGTGTTGGAAAATTTCGGGACTGGCGCGAATCGTATTAAAACCATCAATAATACGCAGTCGAGCGTCTTGCATGAACCACATGAAAGTTCTCGTTCTTAATGGCACTGCTTCCATCAATTCTGGCAATTCATCTCTAAGGAAGTTGTAATTGACATCACCAATAAGTCGATCTGTAAATAGTATTTTACAATTTACATTTACAAAAATTTACTCGAGCTGGAAAGTCTCTAGTCAACAAAGCTTGCACTCTTTGAACGTAATGAGAATAAAGTAAATAGTCCTTTAAGATACTCCACACTGTTTTGTAACTCACATTCAACTCGTTCCCGATTTTCCTCGTACTAGTGCCTGGACATTCTTCCACCATGTTTAGGACCTCTTCCCAGTGGCGGATTTAGAGGGCCCTATTTCGCCACCTATTTTGTTTTTTGCAAAGCTATCTGTTTCCTCTAACCTAAGGTGCAAACTTGTAAATGTTTCCGAACACGTTACTCGTCTATTAGGAAATTCTAATATCAATAAATTGTTTCCCAAATCCACCTTTGATATTTATTCATAATAATGACTGTTAAAATAATTGATAAAATGGGTTGTCTGCAAATAAGTTTTAATGCGTTAGAAATTGCGCTAGGGTTGTAACTGGGTTCCAATTTGAAATAAAAAAAATAAATTGCTTTAAAGTTTGCAAAGTTTGACACTAAACTTTGGACACCCTGTACAATTGGTATTAATCAAACTTGCTTAACAAGACTGTTCGACCTTATTTATTAAGTAACTTTGTATAATTTTATTAACAAGGCATTATTTTTATTTTTATTAATTTTTAAAGTCAGTGTTTAGTTTGTAGGCAACTACAAACAAGAGGCATCCAAATAAGTAAGAATATTTATGGCATGTAATCTAAAAAAATAGATCCTTATGACGTCACACTGTTTTGGAGCACCCTGTATAAACAAACATATTTTCCTGAAATGGGCCCTAGGATACAGATAAAGTCTGCAAAATATCATAATCCTAACTTAATTAATAAGTGAGCTAGAGAAGACGGGAGGTGAAGCGCAGGACCCTGTATATTTAGGTTTATTACCTATGGGTATGTGGAAACCATCATGGTATAAAAAATAAATGCCCAAGATGTAGATAGGTTAAATCAATATATTTTCTTGCAACAGAATGACTTTCCTCTTGGCTAGGTATGGTCGGATCCTTACTTACTCTGTATTGCTTTTTCTTAAAAAGTTGTAGAACTTTTTAAATATTTTTTAACCAATAAAATTATTTGCTCATTTTTTTCCAAGTTGCCCAGCTCTAATCCATGGTGTTAATACAGATAAATAGATTAATGTCTGATTTATTGGATTTGCATTACAGCATCATTCAAGCAGTGGCGTGCAAAGCCGTTTGAACAGGGTAGGCAAACATTTAATTTCCAAACAATTGACTTTAAAAATTTTTAACACAGTTGACATCGCCAATACCTCAATTACATGTATGCGAGGACATGTCCACTTCTCCATTTTTTTTTCGACAACCGATGGCGACGCGCGACGTTAATAGCAAAAGTAAACACTGGGCGAAAACACTAATATGTATTATTATTATGAATAAATTTCATCCACATTTGTTTTATATTTAGATTTTAAATCCAACATCCACTTGATTGAACCCCAAGTGAATTATTATGTAAATTTTAATTTAATATACTTATTAGCAAAAATTATCTTAAATCATCATAAAAGTACTTCTTATTTTACGTTACAAATAAAGATCTTAACTAACCTGACATGTTTTATATCGAGAACGCGTAGTATTTTTTGAAACTGCGACAAAATTGGGAGTTTGGCACCAATGCATTTTACCAACGCGGGCCGACGGAGGCTCGGCTAGAGAGTCACGTGTATTTGTTCTCTTGCTAGCTTACTACCTACCGGCTCTCGCTCGCTTCCACTCGTATAAAAGCAGTGCTTTTGCTCTCCCATAAGCGGTTAATGTAATGTAAAATCATTGCTTTCGAAATTCTTATACGGGTTGCTTATACAGCGATCGAGTTTACGATTAATTGGCAACGAATGCGTTCGTAGAAATGATCTTCAATGTTATACGATTAACTTTTCGGTCCTGATCCTCTACATACACAGGAATATTGCCGGATATTACACGGATAAAAATTTAAATATAAAGAAATAATTTTGGTTTTAGTTTGTTTTATTGTTCCTAGGGTAGGCAATGCCTTTTTGTGTGTGCACGCCACTGCATTCAAGATATAATAACATTTAAAAAAATAATAATTGCCCACAGATCTGAACAAGAAAAATGAATGTCTATTTATTGAAAGCAATTAATTAAAGGCTCAACCTGTGTAATTATCATAGAAAAACCTATAAACAATAAATATAATATATGACTATTGTTAATAATTAGGATTTAAGTGGGAACGATAATAAAACATTAATACTGTGACACTAGAAAGGTGTGCCTTTTTTATGGTTTTTAAATTTTATTTATTATAGACAGGTAATTTTTCTTCGACATTTTATCAAGAAAAATATTAATTCTGTGCCGTCCTTGAAAAAATTATTATTAATCTTTGACGTTTTGTTATACTTAATTAATACACACGTTTAATTAGTCATAACTCATAATAAATACCTTTGATACAAAAAAAATGATTAGCTAAGAACATATTTTTTGTTTAAAAAATTTAGTCCATTATGGACCGTCAGATGTAAATCTTTTAATACTCAATCGGATAATTCAAATTCGAATGTATTAAATCATAAAACAAAATTGTGGTAATTTTGCTTTGCCATTTTCAGTCGTGATCTTTTTCAAGTGTAATCTAAATAGACTGAATTGTTCTTGTTTCTTTTTTTAACTATAAGATCTCATTGGTTTATATGATTATGCCATTGGCTTTCAAGGAAAGGATATATTTGGCATATTAAAAGCATGTATCTACTTTCATTTAGTAATATGAATTTTACAGTTCTGTAAATCGTTCTGTAAGGGCATCTATAATAGCACTAGTCCATGTAGTGCGTCTTCTTTAACACCCTGTATATACAATTTTATGACAATTAAAGAAAATCCAACATTGACAATTGTTCCCCAAGAGATGAATCTATCACCAATTTAAAACCGTAGGTCGATATCATATCTCGATCAGAAAATATTAACTGTTAAATTTAGGCGAAATTTTTCTTGCTCGAAAGCAATTGTCCAGCAGTTTAGTTAGTTGTTACGACAATAATACTAAAGTCTTATGTGGGACAGTGTGAAGGGTTTAAAGATACATTACTTGCAAATCTTGATTTGGATAATCATGTTGAAAATTAAAATGGAAAATATATCTAAATTTTATTCAAAAACAGAAGACATATTACCGGGCATTACTTAATCCCGCACATTCGTGGTGAATGTGACGTACTATTTATGACTGTCATAAGTAACGAGACATGTGGACAAGAACGCTGACCCTGCTGCATCTCTTGAGGGCCGTTCCCATCCTGCCGTAATATTCCTGTAACAAAGAAGTGTGACAGCGGATGTGTCTGAGACAAATTATCCTGAAATATGCTGCGACTTACGCCGAGTTAGGGTTGATACGGCAATATTTTAGGTTGAAGTTGTACATAGATTAAGTATACACGTGCAGGTGCATGTATTTCTTTTATTAATAGTATTTTTTGCAAATATAGCTTCTTAAACACCATTGGCGTGTGTATACTTTTTTTTTATTAGGGTGGACCAAACACCAATATGTTAACAAAAAGAAAATATAAATATTGAATACTCTTTATTTCAAAAACGTTTGTACTTGCCTTTGTCGATTTTTTGCGATGCAAGTAGCTTTCAGTCGCGTTTTTTTTTATTTGTTTCTGATATTTTCAACGGGGCTCCAACCCTAGTCAATACGCAACAGATCTAGAGAAATAATTAGGAAAATCTTCATACGGTGGAAGAGGAAGGCGAGTACATAAAAACGGATAAAACATTCATTTGGGTTTGTTAATTTTTTAACCGTTATCACTACAGCATTAACAGTTCTCTTTCCATGATTACAGTTTTACTACTACATACTACATTGGCGATTATTTTGAAAAAGTTTTACCATAGCAAACGTTATGCATATAAGCCGTATTTAATATTTTTAAACTAATTTTACAGCTATTGTATCTCTCCGAGTCATTATTCCTACGCAAGCGTGCAACCAAAAATACACTTCAGCAGACTTATTAATATAGCTCTGGCTTAGAAAAAGAATTGTTCATATTTATTAATATATGTATGTATAGAAGGAATTAAAGTATACAACATTTTCCAATACATTTTTTCAAAAAATTTAAAAATAGGCGAGATACACAAGTAAAAACTTTACGGGCGGTCCTGGTCATAAAAATGTAGCCTGCTATACTTTGTGTTGTTCGTCTTATCTCTTATTAGTCATGCAAAAGCAAGTTAATTTTAAATTGGTGACACGTGAAAATGGTACAATTTGAAAACAATGAAATAGTAGATATGGTGCTAATTTACGGTGAATGTCGTCACAGTGTGGCTGATGCTTCGAGGTTATACGCAGAACGCTTTCCCTTACTGGCTCATCGTACACCCAGAAGTTTTCTTAATGTTATTCAACGGGCAAGTTAGGCAGGACCGTATTTGATCCAAAATGTAATAAATAAATGTAAGCATTTTATTTTTGAGTTTTTTGAAAAAATGTATTTGAAAATGTTGTTTATGTTAATGCCTTCTATACATAGCTAAAAAAGAAGTATCAACTTAGGAATCACCCTGTATATCGATGTTTACCTGTTATTCTTCAAAAGGCCGAAGGTGAGGAAGATATGTATTATGTTCGTAAGTTGGGTCGTAAAAAAATATATTGTACAACTCGTGTGGATTGTCCATATTGTGCTCAGAGGTTAGAGCACTCCGTCTAGTCCACTTTTGTAGTTTAAACTTCTATTAGAGGGGCAGGAGCCTCTCTCACCAGGATGTCCATTATGGTTTTAAAAAACTTAGACAGGGTCGTATTTAAACGGTGTTTAAGTAATTTTGTTGCAAAAGAAACCAGTTTAATGTTATGCTAGTATACATTTTCGTAATTAAAAATAATTCTGACAAAGTGAAACCGCTTAAAAAATTAAAATTCCGAAAATATGATTATTTTTGTTAAACAATGCATCCAATAGGTAAATACCACAGGTATTTGCTCCTGCCCTCTAGTTATTTTCATTGCTCGATGGTATAAAAGTGACACAACAAACGGCTTGGACAATATTTGTGGTGTAACTGTGCCTGAGATTGCCGGTAAACACAGACCGCGACAATTTATGATTTTACTGGTTCTGAAACATTATAGCGCTGAGAAAATTATTTTCGGTCACTGTGTGACAGACGTGCCGTTTGGGTAGAGACCGCGTCCTTCGGTAAATAGAGTGACAGTTTAAATTTGTGTAGATGTCCAATACCGAAAAAAGTGAACGGTAGTGTTTGTTGATGCATTAGAGATGAGAAAAAGTTATACTGCTCAAAATTAATTATAAAATAGTAGTTTGTACCAGAAGAGTGGATATGATGTCCATATCGCACGAAGAAGTAAATTTCGAGCGCAATATGGACAATCCACTTGAGTTGTACAGTATATTTTTTCTACGACCAAACTTACAAACCTTATGCTAAAAAATGTAAAAAAAAGTTTTTAGGTTGCCGGGCTCGAACTCACTACCATTGGTTCCATAGTAAAACGCTTTACCTCTCGACTATCGAAACGTTAAACTAATTATGGGAAAACCAACTGAAATGATGCTACATGAAATTAATTTTCGCTGCACATTCAGCAGGTTGCATTACTGATAAATCTATTATAAATGCGTCTAGATTGTATTATATTAAACAAATTAATAACAAATTGTACCATATGCATTTAAATTATATAATTTAGTGTCTTGAAAAAGAGGGCGGAGCCTCAGTAAAAATAATATACTGTGATTGGTCAGTACTTTTAAAAACAACAATGGCTTCTCTGTAATTGACTACTGTGATTGGTCAGTTTCATTACCCAAATACAGGATTGTTATACAATTTTGCCGCACAGTTAACTGGAATAGCCTACTTTACTCGCCACTTAAGTGTAAAAGAAACAGCAAATTTCCAGGTGAGAGTAGAAAAGGTCTTAGGAGAGGTCTGAAGTGATTTACCAGCATTACCGTTTGATCTTTTAACATCAGCCAGTTTTTGCCAGAATCCCGCTAAACGACATTTCAAACACAAATTTCTCTGAGACTACACAAATAATTTTACGAAAACCTGTTTCATCGTCATCGGTAAATATCATTCTTTGTAGGAAACGGAAATTCAGGTCTCAGGAGTTAGTGAATGTCGAGATATTGGCGTTTGAAAAATTGAATAGCGGGTTTTATTGGTTGATAAAAACTGATGGCTATTATTGTGGTGGACCTGCTTTATTTATTACTAAGGTTTATGTAAAATTACATTTAGTTTTGTAGATTTCTTATCTCAAATTTCGAGCTATAGTCTATGTCAGAAAGGTGTAAAGTAATAAAATAGGAAATTTCGTCCAGTTCGGCTCAATTTCGGAGTCGGTCATAGGCGCAGGTAAAGTTTGTGCATTAAATTATTTATGGTAACTAACCAAAGAAAAAAAAAGAAAATAATTTGATAAAGAAGGAACTATTAGCTATAGCAAATTTACACAAATATCGTTTTATGAAATATGCCGTAAAAGATATAGCTGAAAAACATAGTGTAACTGTGCTGCGCACGCCGCCATATCATTGCGACCTAAATCCTATAGAACTTATATGGGCCCAAATGAAAGGATTTATAGCAAGACACAACACGGCATTTAAAATAAAAGACGTTAAGCTACTGTTTGATCAAGCCATTAAGGAAGTGACACCAGAGAACTGGCGAAAAGCATCATGCCATTAAAGAAGAGGAGAAAATGTAGGATCTTGACCACCTGATCGATTGGAAAACACTATGAATGTACTTTTTTAAGCAGGCTTCAAAATGATGCAAACAACAGAAACCAGTGTTAGCAACTAGTTAGCTCCTGGGTTTAAGGAATTTAGCGTGGTTGCTCGGTCACTCTCGATTCTAAAACGTGCTCTACCAATGCTGGGTCCTTATTCAGTGGAGGGAAAGGACGGTAGTGACAAGCGCCCCACTCATTATACCCTCTTATTTAACCCAAGACACTATTTTTTTATCGAATAAAAAAATAATTGCTTTCAAAGAAAAAAATCATTTCTCCCACCTTCCTCTTTGTTCCCCCTAAAAACCTCTTATTTATGGCTTTATATTTATAACTTCTCCACAAATGTTACAGTTACAGATGCCTCAACGCTTCAGAGTTTTGATGTCTCTGTCATAAAAGTTGATTGTCTTATATTGAAGTTTTCTTATTAGCCTTTGTTGACGGCGTCGTATCTCACTTCGGAAAAATTGATACGGCTTATGTCTCCTACGAAACGCCATTAGTGCCGAAACTTTTGTCGCTTTCGGCGGAATGTTGTTCCTATAATGAAAAAGAAAGTTTTATTTATTGGTGACAGTTGATGTCTTAATGAAGGGATTTTCAGAAGTACTAAATTTACCATTACCTTTTGTATCTTTGGGATATGAGGAATAGTCTTTTATGGATATTTAATTGGCTTGCCATACCATATATTTGACAAAAATATGAACAAATTTGAAAATTGTTAAAAAGGTTGTGTACCTACAGGTTTATGACAAAGAAAGGGATCAGCCTTTTGAACATGTCAAAATTAATTTTTTTGAAACGTATTTAAAAATAGTATATTACATAACAAGTGATGAAAGTGATACATTTGAAACGAGGAGATATTTAGCAGAAGGCGTCAGCCGAGTGCGGAAATTCTTCGAGTTTTAGAATAATCACTTTCACACGAGTAATGTAATTAGGTACACTATTTTTTCTACGACCACAAAGAATTATTAAAAAAGTCTTTGATTTGTGAAAAAATATTTCAATACTGGTGTTGAAAAAAAATATATCAACACTAGTGTTGAAATTAGCATACTTAGGATTATGTTCCAATTAATATCTGGTTTCATAGTTTGTCAATAGGCTTTTCCTTTATTTGTAGTTTAACTTTTTCATTTTTTCATATTTTATATATCATAGGCTGAATAATTAATCCTGGATTGACTTCTTGATGAATCAGAAAAAAAAATTTTAAATTTAATCAAGGAAAGATGCATTAAACATAAATTTAAAAAATCCACCCAACAAGGAAGATTTCAATTCAAAATAATTCTATAAATTATTTAATGTTTTTATAAAAAAAATCAAATACTTCTGATGGGGTTTAAACCTGTGACCTTGCGATCTGTAGGTTAGAGCTCTATTCTCTACGCTATGGCTACCGATAAGATTAGTTGTTTAATATAAATGACAATCTCTTCAGCGCGATTTGTTTTTTCTGGTAATGGATTTTCCATTATATTATTAACATTTTTTATCAATTCAGATGGCATATTTCACATTTTAGTTCTGAATCACTCGACAAATATATGAGAAATAATTTAAACACTTTACAATTACTGCTTTCTAAAATGTGTAATTTTTAATAAATAGGGGTGGTGTATCAAACTGGATATTTTTCATTGAACATATTATAGATTTCTATAAGACTGCTACTTTTATCTCCACAACCCAACATAATGAAAACTTCTATGCATTCGTCTTCAACCAGGTGCAGTTTGGATGTAATATAAGCAGAGCAAAATTCAAATTTGATTAACATTCACTGATATTTTTTGAATTCTCAAACTTAAATAGCAAATTGTCATTGTCAATGCCTTCATGAATAATAATTCAGTTCAGAATGTTGCTGAGTCAAGAAACATAAAATATCAATGGTGCATACAGTTAAGGTGTTAGTATCTCGTGAACAGTAGGGCATGATTTATGAAAAATATCTAGAATTGATTATAGAAAGTAAAAAATATATATGTTTTATTAAAACATTAAAGTTAATACGTAACATTTTTATGATTTATTCTGTATAATATAAACTGCTGGACAATTGCTTTCGAGCAAGAAAAAATTCGCCTAAATTTAACAGTTAATATTTTCTGAACCAGATATTATATCGACCTACGGTTTTAAATGGTTGATAGATTAATCCCTTGGGAAACAATTGTCAATATTGGATTTTTTTTTAACTATCAGAAAATTTTATATACAGGGTGTTAAAGAAGACTATGATTTTAATGGCGTGTAACTTTCACAATAATATTTTTAAATTTTATCGCTCTACGTCAATTGAATCACTGGTTCATAGCAAAGAACGTAATTTGTAAAATTTTTGATATCTGCTATATTTTAAGAAATACCGTTTTTTTTGGGCAACCTTGCTTTATTTGAACTTATTGGTAGCTAGATCTCACTGTGCGTCGTATCGTGCAAACTTTGCGATTGACTATTATACCTATATATCTATGGTTTACGAGTATCTCACAATTTTTCACGTTTGTTTTATATTGGAAAGTACTCGCCCCTAGATTAGGTAAAAAAATAAAAAATGTCTTATTTTTTAGTTTTTCATATCGCACTATATTATACAGTGTGTTTACAAAATTTGCACAAAGATAATTTTTTTAATTTTTGAAAAAAATGTATTTAATGATTTTTAACTTTATAACACTATTCCTAAAATTAAACTTACATTGAGCGGGATCCTTAAAATTATTAATACCTTGTAGGCCTTCCTCGGATGGACGGGGTTTGGTTTGACGGCAGATAGTGATATTTAATATAAGTCTCTTTTAATGTAAGTTTAACTTTTAAGAGTAGTGTTAGAAAGTTAGAAATTAATAAATACATTTTTTACAAAAATATTAAATAAAAAAAATTATCTTTGTTAAAATTTTATAAACACACTGTATAATATACCTGTAGTGCGATATGAAAAACTAAAGAATAAGAAAAATTTTACCTAATCTAGGGGCGAGTACTTTCCAATATAAAACAATCGTGAAAAATTGTGAGATACTCGTAAACCATAGACATATAGGTGTTTATAAGTACACCACTGTACATAATAACATTTAGGTACAACTATTGTTACTGAACATAATCAAGCTTTTCATAAGGTATAATAATAGTCACTCGCAAAGTTTGCACGATACAACGCACAGTGATATCTAGCTACCAATAAGTTGAAATAAAGCAAGGTTTTCCAAAAAAATCAGTATTTCTTAAAATATGGCAGATATCAAAAATTTGACAAACTACTTACTTTGCTATGAATCAGTGATTCAATTGACGTAGAGTGATAAAATTTTAAAATAATATCGTGAAAGTTACACGCCATTAAAATTGGACCAAAAATCATCGTCTTCTTTAACACCCTGTATATAAAATTTTCTGACAAAAAAAGAAAATCCAATATTGACAATTGTTTCTCAAGGGATGAGTCTATCAACCATTCAAAACCGTAGGTCGATATCATATCTGGTTCAGAAAATATTAACTGTTAAATTTAGGTGAAATTTTTCTTGCTCGAAAGCAATTGTCCAGCAATTTAGTTTAAAAGAATATTATGTATAGGTATATTTAAAAAAAATTAATTTGGCTGATTTGTTTTTTCATCATAGCTGTATGTATTATTTAATTACCATAATATATCTCATCATTCTGCTGTGTAGAATAGTATAAGTGTCGAACATACTTCGCCTAATAAATTTACCATCTCTAAACACCATCACTATAAATTTAAAAGTTCTTTTCGCCCTTGTCAGGTCGTCCATCTTGGAATTGTCGGGCCCAACATCCACCGATGATAAGACCGACTAAATTTATTTGCTTCTTCAGAATTAGAAACTGTTAGGGCAAATATTTATTTCGAGTTCATGCTAATAGCTTCAAAAGGGGCTCGGTATTCGAGATTAGAAGAAGTAATCGTCCATTTAGATTGTTTTCTTTTCTGAGATGAGACAAAGAAGTGACGGAGGAAGCGTAATGGCGGCGATACGCAGTAACGTGAATTGAAATAGGCCTTTTTATGGGAATTAAAATTACTCTGTTTGAAATTCAGTTCAAAAGCACCAATAAGGTGAAAAAAATTCTATAGGGAACTTAGCTTAATTATTAGTGTAATTTGTTTCCCTAAACTATTTCATTTTACGTCCCTTTTCTGACTCAGTTAAGAAGAAATCGATTTTTTGTTGCTAGAAATCGATTTATTTTACTTTTATTAATAATAATTCTTGATTTGAATATTGAATTGCTTGAATTCCACAATTTTTAAATCATACAAAATCGACTCGTTGCTTAGGCAACGATTTCTTTCTAATTATTGGTGCTACGTCGATTTGTTGAGTAATTATTGTTATAGTCTATTTTAGAAAGGTGTAGAGTAATAAAATTGGAAATTTCGTCCAGTTCGGCTTAATTTCGGTGTTGGCCATAGGCGGAGGTAAATTTTGGTCATTAAATTATTTATGATACCTAACCAAAAAAAAGAAGATAATTTGATAATGAAGGAACTATTAGTAATAGCAAATTTACACAAACGTCGTTTTATAAAACTTCTGCTCAGATGGATATTGTTGCTGGTATTCTACAGGGTTCTGTTCTAGGCCCTCTGGTTTTTCAACTATACTTCAACGACATAACGAAGCTTAAAATTAATGGTACATTTACACTTTTTGCCGATGACACTTCCATCTTTTGGCACTACCACGACATTGACCGTCTGCACCAGATGATCTCTGAGGATATATTGATTGTTAAGGATTGGTGTGACTGGAATTTTCTCTGAAAATAAAGAATTTTGCAATGAAATCAATGCCAAATTATAAAAGTGGCTTAAATATTCTTTGGATTACTCTGTAGTCCCTGTGTATACCTAATGAGCTTTTATTACTCTACACTTTACACCTTTCTGAAATAAACTATATAACATTAATTATTAAAACCGTAAGAAAAAAGACACAAAGTTTCTTACAAAATATCAAATATTAGGTCTTTTTGAGTAAAAATGGACGAATTCTTCGAAGTTTAACTAAAACCGGTTGCGTATGACCAATTAGAAAAATTGTTTTTTCACGAGAAAGTTATGCTAGAATAAAAGAAATTCAAGAAATCAGACTTGTAAGAAATTAGTAATTTTTATTTTAAGAAAAAGTAGTGACGACGCCACCACTGAACAAGTTCTAGAGCTAGGGCGACAAGACAAGAGTAACATGTATTTATTTTTATTTAAAATATCAATTAATAATTGAAGTTAGTGATCCGTGCTTAACTGTTCTAAGTTAAAAATAAAATCTCAAAAATTTAATACTGACATAACCATAATAAATACAATAGCTATAAATCAATGCTATGATTAAAACTTTTGGGGTTTTTTACATCACAACTTTGACTTAATACAACTCAAGGGTATGTGCTTCGGCCCAGTTCGGTTCTTCTGATTTGCTAGTATAATGTATAGCGAAATTCATTGCACAGCCCTTGTTGAAGATAAGATGATAATAAGAATGTCACAAGTTACAAGTCACAAGTATGTACCTGTCTTCATTTAATGCCAGGGCAACAATTAGTTGTTTTTGGATTTCATGAGTCTTAACCTTCCCAATAGTAACTGGGGTAATTTTGTACCCCAGCTTGATTTTTTCCACGAAAAATCAACATAATTTGGTTTTCGTTCATCATGCGTGAATATCCTTTTAAAAATGCTAACTTAGGTTTCGCAATAAAATTAGTTATTAAAGAATACTAATATTTTTTCCAAGGTTTATAGTGTCTGGGGTTCAAAAATACCCCTGTCCGTAAAACTTGTAGGCGTGCAAAAATTATCGACTGAACATGCTTTAAACGCACTTAGTCATGAGGCCAACTCATATAAACCTGAAATAGTTCTTCACTACAATATAACTAAAGGCTCCGTTGATACCGCGGACAAAATGGTCAAGGAATACACTACGCGAAGAGTAAAAAATAGATGGTCAATGGTTATCTCGTTGATTCCGCAGCTCTAAATTCCTTTATTTTATGGAGACTATAGTGTCTCGTTTGGAACAAGTCATACCTAGATGCTAGGCGCAAATTTCTCTTATGTCTTGAAAAAGAACTTATAAAGGATCAAATACGTAAAAGATTTGGTAACAAGGATAGGATTCAGCAACTAATCCGCGATCACATGATCACTGTAGTTCCCGAGTTAGGCTGCCCTCATATACCACCTTTAGTGGAGAGATCATCTGGCCGTTGTGTTATTTGTCCTCGGCAAAAAGACAGAAAAACCCCAAATAAATGTGAATCCTGTAAAAATTTTGTTTCTCTAGAACATAGTGAGAAAATAGTATTTTAGGTTACAAGGCCGGTAGGTGACTACGACTTGATTATAAACGAGTGCTGTAATAACACCTAACGGACGTGTATCGTATGATATTTTATTTCATTCTGTCTTTATATTCCTTTTTAAAAATAATAAACAAATAGGTCATATTACCTATTAAGTGACAACTTGTTAAAGATCGAAAGTAACCAGTCATTGTTTCTAAAATCATACCATTGTTGCTAGGGGCAACTCATTACAGTATCTGATATTGTAATGCTCCATTTAAAGGCCGCAAATGAGTATACAGGGTAAGTAAATTTGCTGGACAGGATGAAATAAAAGTTTTTAGTGGAGAGTGCAACACAAAAATTGTGTTACATCAAAAAATGTTATGTTGTTTTGTTTTTGGATACCCTTTCATATTTGTAAACTTTGTTATAATAAATATTTTGTTCATATGTGTTGATTTAACATCAAATATAAGATATACCTAGAAAATTTAGTAAAAACTCAATATATTAGCCGGGGTACAAAATTACCCCAGTTAGTACTTTACGGGGTATGAAGTCAGTCAGTATTAGGAAGGTTAAAATGATCGAAAGATTGGACACTATGCTTTACCTATGATGGCTTTAAATTAAACTTAAGACTTGGTTGAAGAATCATAAACGAAGATATTATTTAAATTATTATTCTCTAAGCATGTAGTATAAGATTGAGATAGTAAGCCAAGAGTAACTCGTCCAATTATCTCGAATTATTTTGTGCAATTCGCTCTTTTGCGGACGGCTGCAGGATGAAATATAGCCATGCAGTTTCTCGACCGGTAATTAAGCAATCTATCAGGTGAGTCAGACAATCAATAGCAGCACGAAGTTTTATTATAATCATAACTCGAAATTATCGGGGTATGATATTAAGAAAATGATGTTACATAGTAATAAGTGAAGACAACATGGAAAAAACCAGCTTTTTCACGTCAGACTTAAACTTTACTTATTTATAATATTAATAATATTAAGCGGCATTTTGTTAAACAATTTGATTGGCAAGACAAGGAGACTCTTTGCAACAGAGCTTAATCTATGTAGAGAATTGTTAATATTACAGTTGACTAAACTTTCTCTGCATAGTGTTCGTTATTATCTCTAGTGAGGCTTCCCGAAGTTACGCAAATTTGACTTGACCTATAATTAACGCAGTTCAATATAAAAATTTGAAAATATTGAATGAATACATCTTTACATGGGGTTACTTTAGGTTTAAGAATATTTGTTTTTCTGTTGTACCAGTCTCCAGCTCTTGTACAGTTGCCCCATACTAGAACCACATAATTAAGACATGACAGAATCTAATAATAATTATATATTACTATCTTTGCATAGAGTTGATTTCGACTGATGGCGTTACTGGGTTTTCATCACATTTTTATGCTTAAAAATGTCTTGAAAAAATAGTCTCGCAGTACTGGGAGTCGCTACGGGTTTTGGCTTTCTGATGAGTCCTAATAAAGACGAAACAGCCTGTCATTGTCTACTTGTGCCCCAGGGAACCCATTACCTTTGGCGTCCCTGTGTACTTTAATGCAAAAGATAGTCCGCCTGCCGCTAAAAATCTTTCTTTCTGTTATATATTACTATCAATCGCTTCATTTGCATTTTTACTAAGGTAATTTGTACCTTTACAAGCTGAAACTATCGATATGTCATCTACAAACATTGATAGACGATTTCTAGAGCTATTAGAAAAAATACAATTTATTATATTATGAATAAAAGTGGAGAAGTCCACAGAATCAGAAGAATACCTTTTATGATTAGCATTTTATACAACTTTCTGTTTGCGATTAGTTAAAAAGTATTTAATTTTAAATATAAAAACATTATTATTTCGTAGAAAAATTAAAAACCCCAAAATTTTGAAAAAGGGCTTGGGACAAATATTTTTTCAAAAATTTTTTCTTTTTTTGAAAAACCCTAAAAACATCCGCGATCAATGTTGGAAACATAGAAAATTACATGCAAGTTTCCGACTGTCCAAATATTTGCTCCCCTGTTGACTTTAAAGCGGGGTTGTAGGTAGACTTTCTTAGGGCCTCTGTGTGGTGAGTGCACATGCGGAGTTTGAACAATTTTGGACAACACGATCGTAACTTGTTTGAATAGGATTGTGGTTAGTTTTTCATTGAAATTCAACAGGTGATGCTGCTGACACCAGATTTTAAAACTTTTTAAAAAATCTTCGTTATTTCCCCTGTAATGAAAAGTGCTCCCTAAAAAATAAGTTGTCGCTGTTGTATATCTACGCCTTTTCCCAGAAACCAAGGGGGCAACCGACCCATTTTGCCCCTCCCTACGGGCACCCATGCTAGTAGTAAAAATAGTTATTCTGGACTTCAAATGTACAAAATTTATTTCAATATTTCTGGATAATCAAATATCTTCAAAGAAATCGAACCGTATAGCTTTAGTCATTTTTAAATAAAAGGTAAAAATGCAAGTGAAATATACAGAAAAAAAGCGACGAAATTGTAGATCTTTAAGCTTATTTTAATTTTACCCTGTATTCTCCATAAATTCACGAGAACAATAAAAGGGGGACCGGGGGAGACAAGAAGGGCGACCCGTCCGTTGGCGAAACTGCACGAGGGGTGTTTTCTAAATGTTTGTCGTTAATTCATCATAATGATTCATATGCGTTTGAGACTGGGACCCGTTTTTACATCCCGAATGTTAAGGGTGTAAATTACAACTTTAAGACAGATAGTCAATAATATCTGCGATGCTGTAGTCTCGACGACCGACTATAGTGGATCATTCGGAATTTGAATTTTATTTTCTTGAAATTGGGAGTGTGTCTCTATTCTTTGATGGTAAAATTTTAAATAATGTGTGGGGTAAGTGGGGATCTGGGGCAAGTGGGTTTTTTTGTAATAATTGTAAAAAAATTACTTTTAAGAAGTAAAACTACAATAAAATTGTTTTTGGACTTTTATAGACCCCAACATATTGTTAAAAGTATTTTAATTTTTTTTTAAGTAACAGCTTATTTCAAATGTATCTAAACTTCGTCTATAATTGCAAGTTACGGCAAAAATTTTAAAAATTTTTTATCTGTACTAATTTAAAACTTATGTTCAAAGTTTTTACATCCTCAAAGTTGTAATCACGTTATCTCTTGTATTTTTTTAACACTTCGATTTTTCAGGTTTTCAGTTTTAAGTCCATAGTTCCCACTTGCCCCGCTTTTTTTGTTAGTGGGGTAAGTGGGGATTAGTTTCCACTTGTCCCATTTAAATTTTTTATATTAATAAAATTCAAAGTGAAAAGTTTTAAGAAGTTGAAAAGTGAGATTGTGCGTAATCTGCAAAAACTATAAAGTAAATAAAAACTTAAAAACCGTATTTAGGGCCGTTCCTAGGTTGCGCCGGGTGCGAGAACAATTTTACCGCTCCCAACTGTGGCGTAACTAGAAATAAATTTGGGGGGGGGGGAGGATCTAAAAATTGCACCGCAGGCGAAATTTTTTTCGGGTGCTATGCCCAAAGAAACCTATTTAGGACCATAAAAAAAATTTCAAATTAGGAAAATATATAATATTTTTATAGAAACTTGTGGGGAGTTCTAATACACTACTATTAATAATTTAAAACTTTATGAAATAAGCATAACAGCAAAAAAATATTAAAAATAAGGTTTATTTATTGAAAATCAAAAAAATATATAACTATAAACGATAATTATTACAAGCCATAGTCATGTAAAGATTATACATGCAAACACCAATAAATCATCAGATATTAGTTTGTCTTGCAAGCATTTAGTATAAATATGTAAGTGATGTTATTTCATCTGGTGCGTTATTGATAGGGTTGCCGTATTTTCGTTTCCCAAAAATATTTTAAATCTTCTGATTTTTGTGGTTTCGGGTAAGCTTGCTTGCTCCCAAAACCCAACCCTACCCTCCTCTTCCCAAAGTTGATAATAAAAAAGTTGAAATAATTTTAAGTTAAAAAAAACAAAATTGTGTAAACATGCACAGTTGATTTAATAATGTAATATAATTTTACAACTTATTTGTAATGTACTGAAATAAATACATACGTACACGACAGGATGCTAACATTATCTACTAATAAGTTAAACAGTAAAGTTTGTTTTTCTAGCCTTTTTTAATGCAAATGTCTTAACAATGTTAGACACATCTATATTTTCTGAAAGAATAATATTTATGTATTATGTTCATTTATTAATAAATTAATTTTTCCCTTTTTATAGGGCGGCTCGTGCCGCCCCCTCGGCTTGTCGCCAGGGTGCCTCGCACCCCCTGCACCCCGGGTCGGAATGGCCCTGACGTATTACGTAGTTTTAAAAAAAGTTACCGAAGAAGAAATCTCTAACATATAAACTTCTTTATTTTTAGGAATTTTTTAAATCTGAAAAAACCTGTTGTTGGTGAAGTCGCAATAGATTAACCCATGTGCTCCAGTTGAATATAACATAACTCAAACGGGATTTATAAGTTGAAAACCCATTTACCCCAGTACCTGGGGCAAGTGCGCTTTATGGGTAACATTTTCATAACAATTTTTTGTTAAAATCGATATATTGGCAAAACTAGTAAAGTTAGGTATAGGTATAATTTAACAATAATAAAAGATACTTACAATATCTATCAGACGAGCCTAATAAATATAGGGTGTTTCATTTGAAAAATAAAGTTATTGTATTTTAAAATCTTGTATATTTGGATGTCAACAGAAAACACCCTGTACAAAATTTTAGGTAATTAAAGATTTAAGACAGTTTTGTGGTGTTCCATTTAAAAAAATGTATCTTTTGATTGTCCTACTTTTTTGGGCCATCCTGTATGATTAAAAATAATTTTTGAACATATATTTTTTGATACCTCACAACTTTTATAAAAACTTTTCTTTGATATCTAGACGGTATATTACTTTGTCAGACAAATGTGCCACCCTGTATATGTATTTACTGTAGAGTAAAAAATACATATAATCATAATATGGTATAAAAAACAGATACACAAATACAGTATTTTTATTAAGTAGATACTAGTAGTCACTACTGACCAGGACATGCACCAAGCAGCGGCGGCGCCAGGGGGGGGGGGCAGGGTGGGCACCGGCCCACCCTAGAAACATGAGTGCCCACCCTGGTGCCCCCCCCCCAAAATTGATGGATCCGTTCTGTAAGGGACTTGGCTATAAAAAAAAGTTTTGATGAGTGGTTGTATGGAACGATGACCTTTTTTTTTTTTTGACATCACTTAGAAAACAAGAGGAAGGTTTTGTTTGTCGTTGCCTATAGCGTTCTTCTAGAGCGTCGGGAGGCCGCGACCTTTTTTTTTTTTAGAAATCACTTTTATTTTGGGTAGTGCCCACTCAAAAATCACCGAGCCCATTTGTGCCCTCCCATCCCAAAAATTCTGGCGCCGCCACTGGCACCAAGGCTAACGCCCTGGTGGGGCTGGTTTTGGCCCATAGAGTTATAAAATTGACTTTTGTTGTTTTATAATCGGTCAGTTTCGGTAATCCCTTATACTACCATGAAAGAGTTTATTTTAGCTTTCGCTTATAAAATTTGTTGTGACACGATTGCTATTTTACTAAATTTTATTGCTAGGTGTTTGCTGGAAAAACGATAGAAAAAACCAGCACGAATACCATTCTAGTTAAAGGTAAGTATCATATTGGGTTAATAAGTAATAAGGGATAATAATAAATTAAGCTGCAGTTATAATATCGATTCTTGGATATATTAAAAATAAATAATATTTAGTTAAAAAATTTAAAAAGCAGCAACATCACAACTGAAACCGCGTCAGCCATTTATTTTTTTGATAAAGAACAACAGCGTCAAACGACATTCAAATTTAAATATAAGGGCTCCCGGTAATATATTTATATTAGATATAGCAGTCAAATAACTTGAAAATTATGACTGTTGTTCGGAAAGCGGCAGCGAAGGGTAGAGATGGCTGCCAAATTTACACCCTAAAAATATATAAATTATCGGAGCAGAAAAGATATCAGCAAAATTTAGTGCTTCTTAGTGCTTAGTTTTTTCGGTAGAGCATAAATTTTGGGAAATGGACGGGTTAATGGCTTCCAATATTTGCTTGTTAAAAGGAATCTGCTTTATGATGAAAGTATTGAGTGGTTTGAGTTAACAAAGAACATCTACGTCAATGCGAATCTAGTTTTTCTAGGAATAACAATCAGAAAGTTATGCTTCTTTAAAAAGATGGATATTAAGAAGGATCTGTAGATTTTTTTATGGTTATTTTTTTTTTTTTATGATAAAACACCTGCACTGTAGGAAAAATCCTTTAAGGCGCTCTGGGAGTGGTGCGAGTGCGAAAAAAGCGATTAACGTTGGTCTTGAAACGTTGAAGATTGTATTCATTGGGAAACACGACCTCAGGAAGATCATTCCACAAAGATGACGTTCTCCAGATGAAAGAATTCTTGAACAATGAAGTTCGAGGAGTACTAAGCTGAACAACATATGGATGAGCGGCAGTGGTTCGCCGTGTATTTCTGTTTTGCATTGCTCTAGGTGGAATCAAGTGGGCAATGTCAGTCGAACACCTGTCATGGAAATATCTGTAAAAGAGAGCCAAATCACCAACCTGTCTTCGATGCTCCAGGCTATCGAGGGTCTTGGTCAGCTCGGGGTCGCCGATCAGACGAACGGCTCTCCTTTGAATGGAATCCAGTAGCCGAAGGGTGTGCTTGGGTGCAGAGCTCCAGACATGAGAGCAATATTCTAATGATGGTTGAATCTGGGCTTTGTAGAGTGTCAAAAGTTGATGAGGTGTGTACAACCTTTTGGTGCGGAAAAGTACACCAAGTTTCTGTGCAGCTGCCTTGGCAATTGCGGCAACGTGATAGACATATTACCTCCCAGATTGATCCCCAGCAAATTAATAGACGGTGCCAGGGGAATTGCGTGTCCTGCCATGACTATATCCGGTTCTGCAATGTTAACCTTTTTGGAGAAGACTGCTGCCTGGGTTTTCTTAGCATTAAATTCGACTTGGTTACTGTCACCCCAAGCCAAAATTTCTTCCAGATCATTGTTGATACGCAATACTTCATGCTGCCTGCGAAGATGTGCGTCGGCAGCGGATGTTTGAGGAGTCAAGGTAAAAGATGAGACAAGTGTGCTGTCATCAGCAAAGCTATAAATTGGATTTTGGGTTTTCACTAGAAGGTCGTTAATATACAGTAAAAAGAGGGTCGGCGACAATATGGACCCTTGAGGAACACCGGCATTGATGGTGAAGGTGTCTGAGAGAAACCCGTCAATCGCCACTTGCAGAGAACGGTTCTTAAGGAAGCTGGTTAACCATAAACAGAATCCCAGCCCATCGTGCCAAACACGATCATAATATCGTAAGATTTAAAAAACGTCCTCAATATATGCCCCAGACTCGATCTCGTATAAAATAACACTTTTGAAAGGTAACCTAAGTTAAAGGTAAGAACGTTAGTAAAAATATAACTGTCAAGTTTTTATTTTTAATAAAATTAAATGTAATTACTGAAACACAAAAAAGTTACTTTAAAAAAGGGTAGAATTGACTCTTGACCATTTTTCACATTTACCTTTGTTACCTTTGAAGGGTAATAATTTAGGACATGCGGGATCCTAGGCATAAGGCATATTTTGAATACCTTTTTTAAATTCTTATATTATATCATGTTCTCAAACTTTTAAACAAAGAAATCGAATGGCTTCCAAAAATAACCTCCGCATAATGAATTTCGAATGTGTTTAAGACTAAAGACTTAAATCCATATTTTCTTGGTAATCTTTGCACCTATAACATTTTATTGCAACTCTCTACCGTTATCATATTCTCGGAAAATTCCGAAAGATTCATACTTCTGTGAATCTTTTCCCAATGGCTGATCGACGATGTATTTATAGCCACGGCCCGTATGGACCAAGCGCCGATAGCCCAGGTTGCAAATCACATTAATGTTCCTTTTAGAAGCCAAGGAAAGAGGTGAACTTGTGACATTTACAGACTTAGGGATTACACTTCTCCTTATCAAACATATGGGAGATTGTTGTTGGACACAATTGTTTTTTTTATAAAGTTTATTATACCGGGTGATTCATTAAGAATGACGAGCGGCCATATCTCGGAAACTACTGGGCTCGGAAACTACTGGGCATAGAAATTCAGGGAAAAAAAATTATAACTTAAGTGGCCATGAGAAAATCCTGGAAATTATTTTTAAGTTCCGCATTTTGCCGCAAGAGGGCGTAATTGAAAAATAAATTTTAAAATTTTACATATCTCCGAAAATTCCACATTAAGGTATATCTTTGGTAACACTATTAAAAAGCTTGGACAATTATGCATCATTTTGGTCTCATGCTCATTGGCGTACCGACTTTAATAAGAGGGATGGAAGCTGTTGAAAGTGTAATCAGTTAAGTCGCTGTAACTTATAAACGACTTATCCGATTTTAGCAAACTAAAGACTGTTTGGAAGAGAAATGTATGCACTTTCACCAATCGTATTTAGTTGTCCATGATAGTTCTAAAAAAATGCTAGAGGGCGCAATTTGTAATAATAATACACTTTTTGATTTTACTTCGAAAAAATAAATCATACGGTATAAATTATGACACCATAATCGAAACGTAGATGAAATTTGCTAGAAAAAATTTTAATATACAATATATATTTCACTTCCAAACAGTCTTTAGTTAGCTAAAATCGGATAAGTCGTTTATAAGTTACAGCGATTTAACTGATTACACTTTTAACAGCTCCCCCCCCCCCCTCTTATTAAAGTCGGTACGCCAATGAGCATAAGACCAAAATGATGCATAGTTGTCCAAGCTTTTTAATGGTGTTATCAAAGATATACCTTAATGTGGAATTTTCGGAGATATGTAAACTTTTATAATTTACTTTTCAATTACGCCCTCTTGCGGCAAAATGCGGAACTTAAAAATTATTTCCAGGATTTTCTCATGGCTACTTTAGTTACAATTTTTTTGTCCTGAATTTCTATGCCCAGTAGTTTTCGAGATATGGCCGCTCGTCACCCTTAATGAATTACCCGGTACAGTGTGTTTTATAATTGAATGCTTGAAAAGGCGCTAATACTTGATTGATTTTAAGAATAATTCTTCATATGAACATTGGTCCGCAATCAACGCTCTATTTTTGAGATACAGTGTGTTTAAATTTAAAAAAAAAACATTTTTTCCCAATATCTCCGAAACCCATTTGTATTTTTAAATTTCGAGACATGCCAAGTACCTACGCATGAAAATACATTTTTTCCATGATAAAGGTTTTTAAATTTTCATCAGTGACGTCCCTGTTAATAATCTCTGAAATACTTTTAATCAAAAAAATTATACGCCACTGATTTAAAAAAAAAATCAATATTATATTTATGATAGATGCTCTCATAAAAATGGTCTCTTGAGTTCTTTTCGTCAAGCGGACGGTTTTCGATTTAAAAAATTAAATAAGATAATACTTCAATATGTTTTTAAAGTAAAGTAACTAGAATGGTAGAAGAACTTTGGACTTTTGGCATTCTCTTTATTCTTTCACCATTAATTTTCACCTCTACCATAGTCACAACAGTAGTAGTAGCCTAGTAATTACTAATGTAACTGAACTTTAAAGTATCTAGAACAGGTTCAAAATAATATATCGTCCCAGTTTCGCCACTGGCGAGGTCTTGAGAAAATGAGCGAAAGGCTAAACCAAAAAAATCTCCATAAAACTAACGGATTGTATCATAAATCTCAAAGACATTAGCAGACATTAAACTAAAATTTGTTTTCTCCCCATAAATCGACGCTGCGAAAGTCCTTAATTACAAAAAAGGAACTTATTTCTCCTATTTCTCCAAGCAAACTACAAACCTTTGGCTCTAAATCAAAGTGTTTTGCCTTTATCTGTCGTGTGTCTCCACATCCATCAAGTCCGTGGCTCCACCTCTTCATCTCGAGCGAGATTCTACCGATGTTGCATCGCTTGGCCATTAAGTTAAGGCGAGATGGAAGTAGGATCGTGTATGGATTGGAAAACGATGGGACATCAAGACAACTTTGCAGGTATTTATGGTGGGTCCCTGATATTCTTGATCGGGGAATATGTGAATCGGTTCAGTACTTGAGAGTAAAGAATGTACCGGGTGTAGTAAAGCTGATGGTGAGGTGACATTAAATTTTATAGAATCAGTTTTGGGAAAATGTGTGACAAAGCCGTAGCTAGGGGAAGGGGGGGGGGGGGGCATTAATGGGGGTCTGCTCTTGAAATATTTACCGGGTTGAAAAAAGAGTTAAATTAAATTCCCAAGATTGGAATAGAATATTAAGGAACCTAATTATCGCTGAATGTTGCATCCTTTTTTTAAATTAGGTTTAATAAAAATCATTTTTTATCCTATTTATTCTATTCTATTAGCATCTTACTCTATCAGCACTTTTTAATGTTACTGATAAAGTATCTGTATGATTTTATTATTGACTTATTGCATCTTCAATTCTCTGCTTTGTATAGGGGGCTCCTATTGATGTTGTTGACTTGAGAGCTTTTTCACCATGAACTTTTTTGTTGTTATATTAAGATGTTTTTTTCAGCTGCAACAGGTAAAAACTATTGTTAGTCTGACAAATGTCATCCTGGTTTAAAAAAGGCAAATGAACAATTTAAACGAAAATGCAAGGTTTGGGTGCCAATCTAAGCAAGAAATTAAAAAATCAACAGCTGAAAATATTCCACTTAATACACGGATGTCCAAGAACTCAATTTGGGCACAATTCTTAGAGTCTCTAATGGTAAGAAATTATAAACTGGAAAAATGTAATGGAACTGGCGAAAATCCTCGAAGATTACGCCTTTAATAGGAAGAAGGGTAATGGCGAAGACTATTAATTCTGTAAAGGCTCTATGAAACGCTGTAGCAAAAATAATTCAAGAAATGTTTTTTACAGAATAGGAAATAAAGATTGAACCTTTTACGGATATTTCCTTTAAAAATGTGAGAATAGTAACAGCAGACACAAAGAAAAAGCAGCTCCAAAGTTGCCAGAAAAAGAGGAAACTAAGTTTAAAAGCATTATCTACCAAAGATTTAGTAACAATAATGCTGAGATACAATAAAAGCCCAAAAAAAGTTTTTCCATTTCTGCTCATTTTAACTAGCTTGGAGAGGTAAATTGCAAAATTCAATATTTTCAAAAGGAGTTTGATACCAGGGGAGAATTTATCGGACGAATTGAATATACCTGCATATGTTCCAAGACAGCTCAAGGTAAGTAAAAGGATTGGCAAACAGCAGCAAATGGTTGATAAGAAATTGATCAAACAAATTATGCCCTGTAAGATTATTTTAAAAATTATTGGAAAAAAGAGGAAGGAACATTTCCTCAGACAGACTGTTCCTCTCCGCTAATCAAAACTGGCAGAAGAGATGTTGGTTCAAAAATACTCCACTAGGACTAAATACAGTATCTAAGTGGACCAAAACTTGAGTGGAAAGAATTGGAATTGATATAAAGAAATATAAAATAGCAAATCATTCTCATCGATCTTCCGCTGTGTCTGCCCTACTTAAACAAGGTGTTGGGGAACAAGAGTTGATTAAGTTAACAGACTACTCAAACGCAAATTCATTGAAACCTTATCCCAGCTAGATCCTAGTCATTATCTGAAGCTCATCGAAAATCTCAGAACAACAAATGAAGCATGTTCTGGACCTTCGACTTCTTGAATGAAAGTCAATCATACCCAAAACCATGTTTTGATAAAAAAAAGAATGTACAAACTATTACCTATAACAACTGTACATTTAGTTTTAATAAGAAATAAAGTTTCTAGTTTGCTAAATACGCAGTGTGTTTTTTATTGTTTTCTCGTGAAAAAGTCTTGTCGAATTTTCTCTTGGTTTTATTCAATTTTGTTGGTTTTTGGTAATTTCGTTCATGAAATTGCCAAGCAACAAGCTTTTATACTATTCGAAAACTTTACCGGAAAAAGTTTCTCTCTTATGATATTATCAAGGTGTCCATGAAATGACTGTGCAACGCTTCACCATAAATTCCTTAACCAAAAATAAGGCGATCGAGGCAAGCTTACCTATATGCAATGTTGCTTCGTTTTGCCGCTACAGGGCGCTAAAATTTTCAAATTAATACTGTTTTTACGAAATAATTTCTAAACGCCTTTATCGATGTCCACTAATTTTGGAACTAAGAGTGACCACTATTAATAGCATGTTTTGACGTATGCGCCATCTTTTTTTAATACCTGCAAATTTAAAAATGGCGTGTGATTGGTAATTGAAAGTTCCCCTTTTTGTTACCCCCCGTATAAATGACCTAAATTATTTCTCCGACACTAGCAGATTTCACGTTAAAACTTTTTTGTCTCTTGTAAAATTTTAGCCAAAGTTTGCGTAGATCACCTTACTTTTGGTTAAGAAATTTATGGTGAAGCGTGGTACAGTCATTTCATAGACACCCTGTATACGAAAAAACAACTATCAAATGGCAGCTCAACATATTTATGAGTATTTTGAGTAAAATTGTTTTAGTATTTTCGAGACCTTTACGTCGTCATTATAAAGACGACCACCCTGTACTGTCACATCGTCGTGAGGTCATTTTAATAATTTGGTCGTCTGTATTCTACGAGCTAAACCTATGCGATAGAAGGCTGTCACAAGCGAACAGGCATCAAACAAACAAACTGTCCGTCTTAATTTCGCCAGCGCTTTCGTTCACTCTAAATATGCATGAGGAGCTTTCCGAACGAATTTGTGTCTCGGATTAGTTTATCAGCTTTTGATCGTTTTAATGTGAATATCGAGTTAAAATTGTATTATGTTATCGCAATAAGTTAAGTAGAAAAAGTGGAATTCTTCGAGGGTTAAAGTTCCATAATCGGATATTATTGATGGAGATAAGCAAGGATGGCTTCTTGAAGATTGCATTAAATTAGAGATCAGTTTGAGTGGATCCGAACAATATTTATAAATTCGTCTTCAAAGTTACCAGCTCCCTGCGAAATTATATATATTAAAAACATTGCGTTCTTTTGAATCGAATCCTGTCTATGTTCAGTGTCGTATTTAGAGAGGGGAGGCTGCCCCCCCGAGCCTAGGAGCTCGGGGTCTAAAAGTCTAATTGCAACCTAATTTTTCGTATCACGCTTGGACTCTTAATTTAAATCTTTAAATAATGTATTCTTGGCTTAGATTACAAAGGTCTTGTAGGAAACGTAGTTTTTAAATTTTTTCTTCTAAAAGTCCTGTTTTATATAGAGATTAAGGTTTCGGACGCATATCGTTTTAGTTGTTGATTTATGATGCAATTTTAAAGGAAAACGAGTAAAACGAATAATATTTTATAGTATTGTTCTATTATCTACTTGTCTGTTCCTTGTTCCCTTTTTTAGAGCTATTTTAAATCAACAAAATGCAATAAAATATTTTTACATTAAAAACAGAAAATAATTAGGTATTTATTTTTAAAGAGAAAAATTAAAGTAAAAATTTTAATTGAAACTTTTTTTCATTGAAGAAGTGTGATAATTTATTATAAAAATAATAGTGCGGGAAGAAACGAGAATGCTTTATTATGAATATAAAAAACGGCACTTAAGAAGGAGTATTTAAAAACCTAAGCATTTGCACCAAAAACTGCTCTTATATCTACGCTCCTAAAATACATGATTTTTGAAAAAATCATCAATTTTGGCTTGGTGAGCGATATTTACTTTATTTTTAATGATAAAAAACCGAGCCCAAAAAACGCTGATTAGAGTCATACATACGTCTTATGTTAAAATTTTGAATTATACACCAATATTCATATTTTTCACAAATATAACAAAAAAATTAAATAAATAGCCAGCTATAAAAAAAAAACATTGACAAAAACAAAATACATCCATGCAGACTGGAAGAGGTAATAATTTAATTTTCGAAATTTGATAGTAGTTAGGTGAATTTTGAATGTCGTTTTAGTTATGGATGTATAATGCAATTTTATAGGAAAACGAGTAAAAAGAATACTATTTTATAGTATTTTTCTATTATATACTTGTCTGTTCCGTTTTTAGAGCTATTTTAAATCAACAAACATATAACTCAACGCAATACAATTGGGTGGGTACTCTTGGTTTTAGGATGGGCCATGCCTATGACCAATTTTTGAAAATATTCCTAATAACAGTATTATGGCAATAAATCTAATACATGAATAAAAAATTATTTATACCGAAACTTTTGCAATCCTAGTGGCTTCAAGAGGCTTACCTAAAATTCCGTACTGTTCACAAGATCCATATATTTATATAGATGTCCCTAAGTATTTTACTAATTAAAAACTTTTTTCATTATTCAAACAAACGCGCAATTTATTACAAACAAGTAGCAAAACAAAGCCCAAATAAATTATGTACAATTCATTATTTCAATAAAATTTATTACAAAAACGCCACAAGAGAATAATATTTTTCACTCGATGGACAAAAAATTAAAAGCCCGCTATGTATGATTAATCCGTTCATTTTGGTAATGTAAAATAATTTTAATATTCCATAAATTATTAAAAACTTTCAGTTCTAAATCATTTCACACATAGAAAAGTCAACCAGATATCAAAAACGTTTGAAATATCACTTTATTTATATTAGCCGCTCTCTATGCCGTAATTTATTTTAATAATCAAAATGCACTGCGTAATAAAACTAACTGAATTATATTGTATTTTGTTTTAAAATTATTTAAAGTATAAAAAAGAGTTATAACGGCATTTTTAATTATTTTGGTTACATAATGTAATATAGCGTAACAAATTTATAGTTTGGATATATTATTCAAAGAGAATTAGGTAATTAATTATACCTGGTGTCCCACTAAGAATGGCTCTCGGCCGTATCTCGGAAACTACTGGGCATAGAAACTCAGGAAAAAAAAATTAGAACTAAAGTGGTCATGAGAAAATCCTGGAAATAATTTTTAAGGTCCGCATTTTGCCGTTCGTTTCAGCGTTATCGCCAATAGAATAATTTTTAAAAGTAAGCGATTATATATTTTTTAGAAAAAAAGTGGGACGCCACTGATATTTTTTTATGTGGATATTATTTCTGATTAGCCTGGTCAATTCTACATAAAAATGGTCTCCTGCGTCTATCTCCTCAGGCACACCGTTCTTAATTAAAATAAATTAGCTCTACTATTTATTAATATCATTATTAACATTGATAATGAAATTTGGTTTTATAAAAATTGTTGGAAATGACCACCTTCACTTCCGCCTGTTTAATTTAATATAATTATTTTAATTAAGAACGGTGTGCCTGAGGAGAAAAACACAAGAGTCCATTTTTATGCAGAATTGACCAGGCTAATCAGAAATAATATCCACATGAAAAAATATCAGTGGCGTCCCACTTTTTCTCTAAAAAATATATAATCGCTTACTTTTAAAAATTATTCTATTGGCGATAACGCTAAAACGAACAGAGATATCGAGCTGCGGTTTTAATATTTGTTCTAGCAAATTTAATCTACTTTTCGAATATGGTATCATAATTATACCGTATGATTTATTTTTTCGGAGTAAAATCAAAAAATGTGTTATTATTACAAATTGCGCCCTCTAGCATTTTTTTTGAGAACTATTATGGACAACTAAATACGATTGGTGAAAATGCATACATTTCTCTTTCAAACAGTTTTTAGTTTGCTAAAATCGGATAAGTCGTTTATAAGTTACAGCGATTTAACTGATTACACATTCAACCGCTTCCCCCCTTTTATTAAAGTCGGTACGCCAATGAGCATAAGACCAAAATGATGCATAATTGTCCAAGCTTAAAATTTACGTTTCAATTACGCCCTCTTGCCGCAAAATGCGGAACTTAAAAATTATTTCCAGAATTTTCTCATGACCACTTTAGTTCTAATTTTTTTTCCTGAGTTTCTATGCCCAGTAGTTTCCGAGATACGGCCGAGAGCCATTCTTAGTGGGACACCACGAAAAAAAAGTCCACTGGCCTGGACCCACATGTTTATATGTTTTCAAGTTCGCCGAATCCGAGGCCGACCTCTGTTTCATCCTAACAGGTCTATTAGGGGGTGAAATCACCCATTCAGGGGGTGAAACCAACAACTCCTAAAATATTCTAGAAGTTGTCAACTCCTAAAATATTCTAGAAGTTGTTGGTAAACCCCGTTTTTTTTTGTTTTTGAAAGATATTTCTCAGAATAATGAAGGGGTAGGGGTTTGTATATATACCGGGTGATTCACGACGAGCTTGCATTAGAACTTTTGAGGAAACTACTGAAAATATAATTTTTTAAATCTGTAGTTTTAAGTTTATCGATATGCTCTCTTAAACTAAAATATTAACATGTTTCTGTCACTTCCGGGTATACCGGAAGTAGCTTCAACTTTTATTTTTAAAATACAATATAGCATTTTTTATTATATTTTTGGTTTTTGCATTAAATTTTAATTACATTTTATGGAACACGTTTTTTACCTAAGTCTACTAATTTCTGAGATATCTGCATATTTTGTAATTATTTCGTAAATGCACAGCGATGAAATTATCCGTATATATTTTTTACCTTAGCTCCTGAACTAAATTTTTTTTTGTTATTGTATAGTTAAAGAATCAACAAATCTCAAAAAATAATTAAACTTTACATAAAATATGCAGGGAGGTCACGATTCAGGGCTCATTGTAAAAAACGTTCTTATTTTAACTATAACCTTTTCTATACCTATATCAACGCGTTTTCTTAGAATATTAAGTTTTATTTTTAAATATGATTTTTTCAAGCGTGCCATGAAAACAAATGTACATGGATACTCCATGGTGATACTTATAAGAGAAATATTTTAAGCAATTATTATTTAGTCTTCTAATAATATCAGGAGAAGGAGTTGGTCGATTCGGTTATTTATCGTTATATATCCGACATGCTCTTAACTTTATTTTGCCACATTCGATATAAACACTTAATATATTTAAAAAATATTCGTTTGAAAATCCCAAGCGTCACATTTTCCAGAAACAGAATTGCCATTCTTAAAATACGCAACAAATAATTTAATGCAACTGTTTTCCTTGGTAAAGCATTCTAGAAAATATTGCTGCCAACAATATTTTCCTTATAAATATCACTATGGAGTATCCATGTACATTTGTTTTTATGGCACGCTTAAAAAAATCGTATTTAAAAATAAATATTGATATTCTAAGAAAACGCGTTGATATAGAAAAGGTAATAGCAATTTTAAGGAGCAGTTAATTTACCATCAAATAAAATAAAAATGTACAGGGTGTTCCATTTAAAATAAGAACGTTTTTAATGTTTAAAGTTTTTTACAATGAGCCCTTAATCGTGACCTCCCTGTATATCTTACGTAGTGCTTGATTATTTTTTGAGATTTGTTGATTCTTGAACTATACAATAACAAAAAAAAATTAGTCCAAGAGCTAAGGTAAAAAATATATACGGATAATTTCATCGCTATGCATTTACGAAATAATTACAAAATGCAGATATCCCAGAAATTAGTAAACTTAGGTAAAGAACGTGTTCCATAAAATGTAATTATAATTTAATGCAAAAACCAGAAATGTAATTAAAAATGCTATATTGTATTTAAAAAATGAAACTTAAAGCTACTTCCGGTATAACCGGAAGTGACAGAAACATGTTAATATTTTAGTTTAAGAGAGCATATCGATAAACTTAAACCTACAGATTTTCAAAAAAATATTTTCAGTAGTTTCCTCAAAAGTTCTAATGCAAGCTCGTCGTGAATCACCCGGTATATACATGTATAAATCTGAATTTATAAAAATACAGTGTGTTGGAAAAATGGCGGTACCCTATAAAAATTCCCCCCTTTCTTTAATGCAATAACATAACATAATTTCCCAAAAGTGTTATTGTTTTTTAATATTTTTGTAAAAAAGTTATTTGGGTTCCATACAGTTTTTACAGTTACAGTTAATTACTCAGATCCTTATCCACGTTTATTGAGTATTTTCAGGTTTATTTTATTTTCAATCAACTGCAAAACTCCTCTCATATGATTAATGACCTTTTAATTCCTTTTTCTGCTTTATATTAACAATACTTCAAAAATAATAAATGTATTAAGTCTGTGCCCATAAACGGCGAAAAAAAAAGAGTTTCCTACGCCTTTATAATATCCGCAACATTGACTGATTGCTGGGCAGGCCCAATCACGATAATACCTTTTGTGATTTATAATATTATAAGTCCGCATTGAATTGTACAAGTCAAAGCAGGTAACTCCCCGTCCATAAATAACTTATTTCCCCGCAAAACTGATCGCGATAAGGAATAAACATAGCCACGTTAAATCTGCATTCTAATTAATGATTATGACGTACATTTATTTCACTTGTCATTATAAATTTTATATTGTCCGTTCTGGGTCTGTGATCATTTTAATAAATAATAATAATTGCGAGCCATTCGCCTGTTGATGAAATGATATCAGAAGTTCTTATAGAAAAACAGAAGAACAGCTTCAGAGCATAGCTTTTGAGGTGGTCTAGATGTATAAAGACCCAAAGTAACTACTCTCTGTCTACTCTGGGCCAGGTACTGAATTCCATCGATTTCCTGTCTAAGGACTTTCAATTTTCTCGTGGATCATCATGTCATGAGAGACCTACATGATTCTTCTCGCTCTAGCAAACTATCTTTTACTTTGTGAAGATAACTTCTTTTTATATGGGTTACGGCTTCCTGCATCACATCATCTTGATATTTCGTTTCGCATCGTTCGAGTATTCACATACACACACTAACTGAAAATACGATAATAGGTCTTTTCGCGGAGTCGATCCCGAACACATTCAGAGTATTATAGCATGCACACTTTCAAATTGGCCATGCGCGGTAAAGGCTAATTTTAAAGTGCGCATCCGATAATACTCTGAATATGTTCGAGATCGACGAAAGACCTATTGTTTTAAAATTCATACTGGGAGCCTGCAGCGATCAATGGTATCCTAAATATTAGCACGACTTTTAATGGGTTAGCAGTCCTATTAGGTTCTTTATTCTTACATACTATTATCATCTATGGTTGTGCTGTCTTTCTTATTTTTAGCACTTTAGAAGTAATCTGATTCGTTATTAATTCTTCTATGTTCAAGTACACTTCTTGCACTATCTCGTCGTCAAGTTATTCTTATTGCATAAAGTTTAATCTTTATTAAATCTATAAAACACAAGAGTTCTGTGTATGGACAAATTTTCAGCCCTAATCTTAAGAGCAAACAGTAGTCTATGAGTCACCACGAACAAATAGCGTATTTCCGCGCATATTGTGCCTGTGCCTGGCGATGACAATAAAATGTATTTTTTTATATACAAAATATAAGAACGAATTTCATGAGAATTAAGTGATGCGGCGTCAGTGGAGATATTTAAGATAATATAAGCGATAACAGCTGGTATAGAATAGACACACAACAACGGAACAGTAAATTTTCTCGATAATTTATGTCCAACTAAGCAGTATCTCCGCAACTGTCATTCGTAGCACCCAGTGTCACATAGTATCGTTTCATCCTGCATACCAGCGATTCCTGCAAAACCCAAAGACTGACTTAAATGGCGGACCACCTAACCGTTAATGTATAGCAAAATGGCCCTGATCGCTGTCGTGTATTGAAATGCCACTATTTATTGGACCATTAAGGTCCTCTTAAATCATTCCTCGACTATAACTAACGACGTATATCTCGCAGGAGAAGCTGGAGTCGAGCTCCTGCTTTTCTCTCTTGTTCCTGCTTTGCTATATGCACGTAAAACTGTTTAGGTGATAATGTATGGTTGTTGTCAAATTTGAAATAATAAAATATTGAGAAGGAAAATAAAATGTCTATTGCAATTTTTTTAAAGTTTTGATGCATATTATATCTCAAGTTGCTTTCATAAGCTACATGGTTTTAGTTTTTTTTTAAATCAATTGTACAATCCGGAGATGCTTAAGGTTTTCGTCGATAATTTAATAAATATCATCATGGCTCTTATAAGGTATTTATTGTCATTTTCGTTTAGATTTTTATGAACTTTTCCCGTATGCCATATGCATCTGAAAAATAAGTATCAGCTGTAATCGATTCCAATCAATCACACTTTGTCAGACCTGTTTCAGGCATCTACTCGAAGGGCCGTCTCTCAGAACTGCCGAACATCAAACGGCAGATTGATTGGTTGGCGTTGATTGAAAAGTTTTAAGGATTTTCTTTCAGTGGTGATACGATATGGGTATAAAAACGGTATTTTTGGAAGTCATAGATCTATTTTTTGTAAAGCGTGAGAATTTTACAATGTTTTCGTACAGCAATTCAAGTAACTTAGCTAGAGTAAGTCATTGTTAAAGTTGTCATAGGAACTAGGTGTATAAATCTCTGATAAGATAGAGCACACTGAAAAAATAGGTGCTCCCCAAGGTGGTTACTTTCCTTACACTTTAATTATTCCTGGCAACGAAAAATATCTTTGTTACAAGAGAAAAGTTCTTCGTTGAAGAAACACGACTCTCTTGGAAAATCTTCAAAGTTCTCTTGGACGATTATCTCTTAAAACAATGTCGATTTCTCTTATTTCAAAAGTCTTATAATTATCTCTTCATGTAAGAGGAATTTAATTTCAAATCTTAAATTGATTTGAAGCACTTAGCCCAACAAGTGACAGGGGCGTAGATAGCTTCTTGCAATGGGGGGGGGGGGGGGGGAGATATATTCAGGTGTGTTCGGGTTTGCTCGGGTTTGCCATTTTGGACCTGGCCTATGCACGGATACATCTAAGGATAGTAAAAAATTGTACAGATATTTCCTTACAACTATAAGTGATGATGAATTTTTTTCTTTTATGTTTTTTTAATCAAAGTAAACAGTTCCCTTGTTTGCTAATATAAATGATTCTGGGTCTTTAATACCATAATTACCAATGGAAAACACATTTTTTTGATTGCCCTAAGATTGGACCAACCAAGAGATATCCGGATTTTAGCAAGAATAAACTCTTGGGCCAAGTACAACCACTCTGGGATCAAAAACAAGATGTTGTTGTGATTAAAATCTTAAACTTTTTAGACAATAAAAACTCCCTTTGCACGAAGAGAAATGTGATTTCACTTGATGAATATCTTATATTTTAGTTTTTGTGTAAAGAGGATCTTATCGTAACGGTCTGAGCAGAGATTAAATGACTTTTAACGAAGATAAATGCATATTTTTAAAATACTTATAAAGAAAATGTGTGGCAAGAGATATCCGGTTATTGACGAAAAGCAATCGCATTTGGATCTATTTAAAAGAGCGAAGCTTTTGGATTAAAGTCGCATATATTTCTTCCAAAAAAAGAATAGTTTTTCAGTTTATTACCAAAGAGCGTTCATCAAATCCTAGATTAGACTAAGAAGACGACTAAAATGTTTTTCTATATTTAGTATTGATACTTTTATGCCTGGGATTATTTCCAGTAAATTTTTACCTTTGGAACATGATTCGAGGTAAAACTTCCATCAGCATTTCCAACTTTCAAAGTCACATTGTTCGATTCTTTGTTGTTAAAGTGTGCTGTCCTATTTATAATCGCTTCGCCGTTATATGCGTCAAAGATGTCGCACATAAATCTAAAATCTGAGCATTTTTGGCTTTCACCTTTATCACTCAACAACGCTCTTGGCGATTTCTATGCATAATGGATACGCTTTTGCAAAGAGAGAGAGAGAGGGAGAAAGATGCCGAGAAACGTGTGAGCCCATTAAGGCAGCTTGATTTACAAAACCATAAAATTGATTTATGGCGAGTAATGTACGGTGCGTTAGGTAAAATACAAAAGGAACCAGTGACATAAATCGTGCCCGATCTTTGTGGCTGGCTGTCATTTCTCGAGTCGGGGTGAAACGCTGCTGACGAAGTCCGGACGGCGTTTTCGCTTTAGCAGCGACGTTGTCAAATTTTTTATGTGTTTTTTTTTCTTGGATTGACTTTATATGAACATTTTTTCTAGCTCCATTAATACCTTTGGTCTCATGCGTCTAAAACTAATTTTTGGAGCTCGGTTGAAAAGTCGGTTAAAGCTGTTGTTTTTTTTTAAATTCTTAAACCTGGATTAGTTTTGCTAAATATAAATTTTGAAAATAAGGTACATATTTTCGAAATGTCGGATTTGACAGATCAAATCAAATCAATATAGTTATTTTCCTAACAAGTGCGGAAAGTAATACTTTTCCGCACACGACTGCAGTTGACCCGAACATTATTTTTTCTACGACCTATTTTATTTTAACATACATACACAGCTTTAATTAAAAACTACTAATAATAATACGCCAGAAATACCTCTTCCTTATAAGTTTTGGCCCCTTTCTCCTTACACCATGTAACAAAATGGTAGTATTGCTTTTCATATCTTACTCTGGATTTGGCAGGTAACAGCTCGGAATTAGCTTCATCTGCAGTCTTCAAAATGGCTTCGGGAAGTCCTTCGTCGGATGAATCCATTAATGTTATTGCTTCGGATTCGGTTTAATGTGGTTTAATTTAGAAGAAGATTGTATTCGATCACTTCGAAGACGCTTTGAACAATGTTGACGTTTTAGTAACAATTACACGCCTGGGTTATCATAGCAACTGATATCAAACCCCGTGGTTTGATAGTTGTTTTGTAACATTACTTTAAAGAATGTACAGCGTTATATAAAAATATCTTCATTATTTTATATTTTCAAAAAATTAAAAATGCAACAAAAAGCTAGAAAAGATGTCGATTTTATTTGATGGACTATTTCGTAAATATTTATTTACCTGTTGTAACAATAGTTATAACTTCCGAAGTAAAAAACTATTTAATAAGGTCAAAATTTGCATTATTTTACTTTCCCGCACAAGTGCGGAAAAGTGACACTTTCAAAACTAAAATGCGTGCGGGAAAATAGGTTAAAACGCACGGTCGTAGAAAAAAGCTTTATTGTCTAGGACAGTGTCTCGTTGACAAAGCAAAAAAAGTTTAACAATAAATAATACAGACCTACTCTTTTATTCTAAAATACAAAAAAAAATTAAATAGAAACTACAGTAACATTTTATGGGACGTACTACATAAAGTTATAAAAGTAGTGTCATTAGTAAACAAAACGAATAATGTAAAATTAACACTGAAATGTGCAAAAGGAAAAATTTACGCTATAAAATAAATAATACTAATTGCATACTATAGGTATCTATCTAGTAGCCAAAGGAAAGTCAATAGTATCATCAAAAAATTCGCCCAGTATATAGTAGGCTTTAGTTATAAAAATATTCTTAGGTTCCCCCGGAATTTTCTTTCACACTGGATTTTTAAAATCCTACTGGGAGGTGGTTAAAGATCCTTTTACTCTGATAAACTTGAGTATATACTTTAGTAGATGTTGGTATAGGTAAATTAAGAATAAACGCTTGACGCGTATTGTATGCCGAGGCCGCTCCCAATTCTTCCCTATGCTTTCTAAAGACCAAACAGGATGGCTCTAACAAAAATAAACACATCAAAGTTACAATTCTATTATTAACAAAAAAAGGGCCTACACGAGTCTCTAAATCCAATCCTGAACATATACCGCAAAGCTCTCTTCTGTAAAATAAACATATAATTAAAGAAATACTGAGAGCAACTACCCCAAAATGAAATACCATAACTGGACTCTATCAATATTAATAATTCACCACAAAACACAGAATATTTGTACAACAAAGTACTTTATCCAGTGATTATATGGGAGTTTAAAATGCATTGCAAGCAGAATGGAACCGATCAAAATCAAAACTAGCCAATAAAGTCAACAAAAAACCATAGCGACTGCCTTAGACTTAGACATCAACCGAAATTCCTAAGTCTACCTCTCCAGATTAAGAATAGGTCATAAGACTAATCCACGGATCAAGAATCTAACAAACGTTGTAAAGAACTTAAATCTAATACAAGATATAACATCCAAATCGTCAAGGGCGCCCATAGAAATTTGTTTAGGGGAGGGGGTGTAAAGATACTTCTAAAAAAATCATCGGCCTGCCAAAAAATCTCTCCTCTAAAAGTGACTTTTAAAAAAACCGACATGTTGAATTATCGGGGGGATAGGGGAAGGGGGGGGGTTAAGTATCAATAAACACTAACTCTTAATACATAATAGGACTCCTGAACCAAAAACACAAACAATACTGCGGCTAGGAAGACTAAATGCTGTCGTTGTGCCTCTCCACCAAAGGGCTCTTTTTTAAGAAGTAATTTCTTAACGAAGTCACAATTTGGTTGACCATTCAACAAAAACTCCTGCTGGCAACCTTGATTTCTGCAACGCCAACGGCTTAAATTTTTTCCTACAAGGTGTATTATTTTCTTAAAGCGTTACTTCGTTATATCTCTAAAAGCACCTTATATGTTTTTTTGTCTTCAGTTGTTTCTGCAACCTACCCATGGATGCGTCAGCGTATAGGAAAATATCTACTACCTTAAGTTGCATGGGCAACACTGCGTTAAATTTCTATTCTGACCCGCATGAGAAACCGGGATTAAGGGGGAGAGTTCTCTTGCCATAAATAATAATATGTAGAAATTAAAAGCAGTAAATTACGATTTTAATAATAACTTTTATTTTGTGGTGAATATATTTTACGATTTTGGGGGATGAAACACACAGTCAACATCAAAATTAGGACGGTTAGAAAAATATATAAGACGATAAATTAACCTTTGAAAGTTGAGGATGTTCGTTATCGGCGTTTTTTGATTGGGATAGGAAAATTTGTTATTTATTTAATTTGCTTGGCCAACATTTTTAATATTACTTTTTAGAATATGGTGCATTGTGCGTGGATTGAAAATTTTCAGTTTTCTGGGATGAAATGGAGAATACCTGGGAAAAGTTTAAGATTTTTTTTTAAAGTGTGAAGTTTGTACTACAAGATTGCATGTCCATATCGCATGAGGAAGTAAATTGAAAACTTCTGAGCGCAATTTAGACAATCCATTGGAGTTGTACATACATTTCTACGACTCCTTTCGAACTTTATACTAAAAATTTTAAAAAAATTGTAGGAATAAAGTCTGTCTAAACCACAATATTTTTAATAACAAAAAAAATTGTTTAGGGGTAATTTACATTGATGAAAGAGAATATGTTTCGACCTTAGAGAAGGTCATCATCAGCTCTAAAAAGAGAACCCATTTAATGGACGTAGAAAAGCTAATACATTGGTATAAAAATTATAGTATAAAAATCAAACGGGGGTAGAGGTATCTAAAACATAATGTCACCAAATAGTCTAAACTTAGGGGTATATGGGGTTAGGCAGAATATGACGGAGGCCCTTTTGTTCACCCTTGGTTGGGTACGAAATGTTGAGAGTAGAAAAAGGTTTAAAGATTATTTTATAAAGTAATTTTAAATATTGAAATCCTAAATTTTTTAATTAAATTAAGGTTTTCATGGGCAAAGGTAAATTCACCATGATTTAATAGGGGTTAAGGTCATAACTAATGCCTTATAGGTATGTGGTATTTAAAAAAAATAGTTTTTAGTGTAAAATATTTTAATTTGAATATTTTATATTATATAGACTTTTATTCCAACCATTTAATTATTAACCACTGTGAGAATGGACTACTTCTTGAATCTTAAAAAAAATAATTTAAATCAGGCATTATAACTTGTCTTTTAGTTGGCCGTGAACTTGTGAGAAAGATAATAAAAAAAAATTGAAGAAAAACTCATTTCGTCTTCAAATCCTTGGACCAAATTACACTGTTACATATTTTCGTTTAAGTAATTTCTTTTATTTACACAAAATCATTTTGAATATCTTTTTCCCCTCCGGCCTTTTGCAGAATAATACACAAAAAGCGACATATTTTCTGATAATAATAAATAATTTATATTTATCCATCATACCCAATCTTGTGTCTGTTTGAAGGTTGGAGACAATGATGTTTCTTGAACGATAGAAGAGTTTTGGACTTGCATTGTCTTTATTTGTTTTATATCACAACGTTTCAACTGGTAAGTATCTCCAGTCGTCTTCAGGTGAATACAGTATTATAGAAATATAGTATTCACCTGAAGACGACTGGAGATACTTACCAGTTGAAACGTTGTGATGTAAAACAAATATAGACAATGCAAGTCCAAAACTCATTCAAGAATACCCAATCTTATTAATAATTGTTCTAAGGAAAGTACTCTTGAGATACCTGCTTTTTAACATTACCTATGACGAAGTTTTCTAAAATTTACATACTAGTATGTAAATTGTGGCTATACTGTAGTAAAACAAAATAACATAACCTTACAACCTAACCGAATAATCCAGAACAAACTGTATTTCTCTGTGCTTAAAACCGCAGAACAGGACATTAACCTCAAAAAATGGTATTAATTTTTTTTTGTAGAAATTTTATAATTTCGTCTGTTTTATCTGGTTTTATATCAGAGCTGTGAAAGTTACTTCAGAAAAGTAACTAGTTACTTTTTCGATACTTTTGCACAAATGTATCTAGATACTTATAAGGAATAGTTACTTTTACCTAAAAGTAACTTAATTCTTAGTTACTTAATTAAAGTAACGAGTTATAGTAACTAAGATACTTTTGAGTAACTAGTTATTTTAATTGTAATTACGAAACTCTAAAAGTAACTAAGATGCTTTTGAACTAGATAGGTATCATACATTTACCAGGTAGTGATAAGATAACATATAAATGAAAAGTGTATAACGAATACGAATTTATTATACTTACAAACCTTATGCATTTCTAATAAAACTAGAAAGAAAAGATAAGTAACAAAAAACCTATTAAATAAATATGACAAAACTAAATAAATATAAATGAAGTAACAAATCCAAATATAGTAGGAACTTTTATAAGAAACCAAAAACATTCAGAACGTTTTTAAAAGGCCCCGTTGGCTTTTAAAAGTACCAACCTTTCAAAATTCTCATCTAAGAGGGCATGTCTGCGAGGAGCATTAATGAAAGTAGCATATAAAAACAAACGCTCCACGGGAGCTGAAGAAGGCAACGGGTTGTTATATTTGAGAAAAACCTTGTTAATATCAGGATATTTTTGTCGCGATTTGCCGCTCGTCCCTTCGTGAAAATCTGATTAACGGCCGCCGATCGTCCCTTGGTTATCATCTGATGGACGGCACGTGTGCAATATTGGTATCCTAGAGGAACTTTAAAAGTACCTAACTTAGTTACTTTAAAAGTATCTAAGTTACTTTTAAAGTATCTAGTTACTTTTTAAGTGTATAGTTACTTCTAAAAAGTAACTAGATACTAAAAAGTATCTAGTTACTTAAGTTACTTACAGCTCTGTTTTATATAATTATCTTCATTTTCCATCATTTAAGGAAAATTTACCAGTTATTTTTTTATATCCATTTCTTGGGTATAATAAAAGTTTCAAGATCGAAGGCGATTGGAGCCCTGTTATTGCAAGAAACCAACAAAAAGCAAGTAAAAACGTTTATTTTGTACATTTTATGCATAGTAATAATTGTCTAGAAATAAGTAGAAAACTGAAAACTTTTGAAATAAAAAAGTGCATTTGTGCACAAATCTTTAGTTCGGTCAAAAAAGAATTTAACAATAGTTCGGTAAAAATGTATTTTGGTTTTATAATTTTCCCAATACTTGAATCATTTGGGGCACCTTAAAACCTAAATATTTTGCACATTTTTTAATTAAGCAGCTGAGGATCTTATAGCAGCCATCTCGTTTTAAAAGTCAAAGAGAAAAACTTGTATAACTTTACTTCACTCTATGATTATCCACTATAAAAAAATATTTACTGTTACCTATTTATTATAATTATTATCCAGTATTCTAAAATTCACTTTGAATTTTAAATGACTTATAAAAAGAAAGGCATTGACGTTCACTTATGATCGTGAATCAAAATAATACTGACATAAATTATGAATGTAAGATAAGAAACTGATTTAGCGATGATTGCAGGGGCAGGACCATTTGCACCACTCGCAAAAAGCCACAACAAAGGTTATGATAATTATAATAAATTATATCTCATTACTTCAGATATTCTCTATAAACAAAAGTATCCTAAAATATTATAAGGGCTTTTTGAGTTATAGGTATAAATGGAAGATCCGAATAGAGGCTCACTGTCTCGACAGATGAGTGCGAACTCTGCCCTTGTTGGAAAAAATTGTATTTATTGTAATTGCAATTATTTATTGTATATCTTTACTTTTTTTAACAATAAAAACAATTATTATTATTATTATTATTATTATTATTATTATTATTATTATTATTATTATGTTTTCAGTGTTCTATTTCTCAGCTTTTTGTTGGTAAGGCTGGTGTTATTTACAGTACAGAGAAGAAATTCATCTTAACCTGTACTGTTTAGAAACTTCCGTACTATATGGCACGTTTGGAGGATGACGCTTTTCTGAATAAGTTGGTATAAATAACCTGAAAGGCCCAGTTTTTTCAAGTTGGGCTTGAAATTTTTCGTCATAGCTCCCTCCACCGATATTATAATCGGAATTATGTCAATTTTATCTAGCTTCCATATATTTTTTATCTCTATAGCCAAATTCGAGTACTTGGTCTTCTTCTCCGATTCGGTTTTAGAGAGGTTGTGTGTTAGTGGGCAACCTATATCGATTATGAAAGCTTTCTTGGTGGTTTTTTCGATGAGAAGAATATCCGGACGGTTGTGGTCTACTGTTCTATCCGTTATTATTGGCCTGTCCCAGTATAAGAGATATTCAGGGGATTCAAGGACTGGCTCGGGTGAGTATTGGTAGTATGGTGGGAGGTTTTCCCTTAGCCCTAGTTTATGGGCCAGTTCCTTGTGGATGATCTTAGCCACCTGATTATGTCTCCCCAGGTAAGCGTTGGGGGCCATAGCACCACACCCCGCCGTGATATGTTCTATCGTTTCTCCGGGGCAATTGCATTTTCTGCACACATCTTCCACATTTTTCTTATATTATTATTATTATTATTATTATTATTATTATTATTATTATTATTATTATTATTATTATTATTATTATTATTAAAATGCAGCCATTTCAAATAATGGACACGTTCAGGTAACTGCAGCGCGTAATTGCAGCGGTTGATTTTTTGTCGATGCGTAAAGTATATATTTTTATTTACAACCATGTATGTAATAATGACATTTCACCTATCTTTGAAAGGTGGAAAGTTGACGTTTCTTGACTTTTACTTTCCACCCGGGTGGAAAGTGCTCACTTTCCACCCGGGTGGAAAGTAAAATTGTTATTTTTTGTAATTTTATTAAAAATCGATATCTCAAAATAGTAAATTTTTTTTTTTTTTTAATTTTAATAAAAATCGATATCTCAAAATAATATACAAACACACCAACACACAACTCATTACACAAATTCAACAACAATAATTTTATTTTTTATTTCTTTAAATGAATTATACCTAAATGACATTTATAAAAAACAAAAAATTAACATGGTTTATGTTTTACTTATTTACATTAAATATTACATTGGCATTATTGTAGGCAGTCACAGATATGTTTAAACCTTGCTGAAATTCTTCTTTTGAAAGGTTTATTTCATGATTATTTGAAGTTAAAGTAGTGTTAGTAAAACTTGAACTTGGCTTTGAAATCAATTTTGCCGTATTAACCTGAGTAGAAACCGAACTGTCTATGTATCCCTCAGCTACTGTGCTAGATTTCCAGCCTCCTAACCGCTTTATTTGCATAAGATCGCCACCGTTATTTGCGAGCAAAGTAGCCGCTGTTCTTCTGAAACAGTGACCAGTAAAACCTTCAGTATTCAGCTTCAGAAAAGCTGCAATTTTTTTTGGAAACTGACTTAAAGTGTTGTGCCCAATACATTGTTTACTAATTTTTCCATATCTTATTTGCATAAAAAGCTTTCCATCCTGTATATTTTTCCGTAAAGTTATGTACTCCTTAAGTGGTGCAATCCATTTATTATCAGTTATCATAAATGATCGTGGCTGGTACGTTTTGCTATTTTGTATTTCAATCGCGACCTTTTCTTCTAAAAAGTGAACGTCTGTTGTTTTCATTTTGTATAATTCATCTGATCGGCAGGCGCCTGAGACACCAATAACCAATGCGACCTACAAATGTATAAAATAATAAGTTAATATAGAAATAGTCAACCTTTTAGCCTAAAATACCTTTTGAACAAGAAATTCCATAGGTGCTTGTTCCAAAAATGTTTCAATATTATCCATAGACAGTGTGGTCGATTTTTTCGGCTTGTATCCTTTGTTTTGCTTTTTTAAAAATGCTAATAGCTTTGCGTGTTTAGATATGTCTACTTTTTCCCTAATTGATAGAGTGGTCCTCAACATTGAATATATTGACCAAAGCGTTGATATTTTCTTTGTCTTGGCATTTTCACTAAAATAAGCTAGTAGCGCCGATTCAGAACCAGGATTTTGAACTTTGTTTCCAATACACCATTCTTTAAAACAGTTATATGCCTTGTCATATCTCGGGCGGCTTTTAGTTGGCAGAAGATCTTCTTCTACTATTTTTGCTGCTTCTCGAATTTCTGGGGGAGTAGCAGCCAAATCAAATTCCTCATCTGAGAGCATTTTTTTGGTGTTTTGTAAAAACTTTGACACTAACGTTTTAAAAAAATAATATATTGTTTAGTGACATGGAAACCATATTCCAAAAATGATATTTGCCATCTTGATGTGTATTATTACCTACGTTATTTTATCACCTGCGGTTATTTGAAATTCTAAATGTCTGTCTACTTTTGCAATGGAAAAGTAAAAATGACATTTACCTTTTAATAATTATTTGAACTCAAAATAATAAGAAGTGGATGTTGGATGTGGTTGTAAATAAAATAGTATACAAACCTCGGTGAAAAGTTTCATTACTGTCTCTGAGATATAGTTTACCTCGACGCTTCGCGTCTCGGTAAACTATCTAATCTCTCGACAGTAATGAAACACTTTCCACCTCGGTACGTAATATACTATTTTACGCTGGACCGCTGGAAGTATTGAACTTGCTTCAGCGCACCGACAAAAAAAACGTGCATTTAACCGCTGCAAGAAAGAGCTCCAGTTATCTGAACGTGCCCAATATCAAGTTCATTTGTCTTAATATCTAAAACAAAAATAAAAAAAACCAACCACATCAAAACCAACCTCAACAATCATGTCGACCCCGTGAGATTAGTTAATGAAATATTCGAAAATCGTAAGAATCGGCCAAACGTACAAAAAGCAAAAACAAAGACACAACAAATCCAACACTCAACATTCCGTAAGTCAAAGGACAGAATAAATAAAGTAAATAAATTTTATTTCAAGAGACCAAAATTTACATTGGTATAGAAAAAGTCAAAAATTACCCACAGAGAACTGTGTTGTTGAACGACTATTTAGATTTATAAATACAAAATAGGTAGGTATACTAAATTACAATTAGCATGACAAATCAAACTACAAATCACAATCCATAAACTCACGAACATTGTAAAAAACATTAGAAACTAATATACTGCAAACGGTTTTCTTAAAAATGGCTTTACTTGGTATATTTTTGATTTCCCCAGGCAACTTATTATATAGCCTGGTTCCCATGTAGAATGGGCTCCTTTCAAATAATGTCATGTTGTGCGCCGGTACAACAAAGTTCATATTAAAGAAGATTTTCCTTTTCATTTCGCCAGATCCATCTCTAGACGCGTTTCGTCATATCATGACTCATCAGTAGAGCTAGGATCCGACGAAAAGAAAAGGGATCTCGAAGCTTCTTAAGTTCATATTGTTACGCGTCTCATAATGAACATTTTCCATGGATAAAAAACTATGTAGATTATTTTTTACATACATAAGAACTTCTAAAATGTATAAACTCGGCAAAGTAAGCAATTTAAGTGATCTAAATAGCCCCCGACATGCGTAAAGAATAAGAAAACTAGGACAACATCAATACTGTATTCAGCTCGAGAGACAGTTTAAGAAACAAAACCAACAAGCCAAAAAGACAGGAAAAACGGTGTCTACAGGATCCTCTGCGAATGCGACCCATCTTATATCACTGAGACACTAACTACTTGAAATAAGGATCAAAAAACGCAAAACGCTAAGACGAGAGACCGAAAAATCAAGTGCAGCTGATCATAACTGGACGCACAGCCATCATATTATGTATACAGAAGCAGAAATCCTGCATAAAGAACTATACTGGAAGAATCTCATTTATTTGACTAAATAATGAAATATATAAATTTAATTCCATGTAGTTGATACCGTCCCTTGATATTAAAATGGTCCTTCGCCGGCCCGGTATTTCAATCCATCCGAATATCTGGGCAAGTGGCAATTAAAACGGCGATTAAGAAACATATTCCCAGGAACGCCTCATCACAAATCAAGGCACCTGCGGTATAAATCACCATCGTGGCCGATGCCGTCCCCGTCATCTGCTGTTATACCTGGTGAACCTTGTCAAAGAGTATTAAATAAATAAAACACATCTCCTTCAGAGTATCATGCATTTATTTCTGTAAATATAACGCATGTCTTAAACATTTTTCCGCAAGTTTTAGAGCCTCTAAAATAAGTGTCGATAGCATAGAGAGAGAGCGTTTCACAGTCACTTAGTAAATTTATGAACGGCCGGGCCGTGGAGCTCCTGGACTTTACAGGTGCACTCCAGGTGTGACTTACGACCAGTTGTAAATAATAAGATTCTGGAACCATTAATGCATTTACTGGTTCGGATGGATACACGATGTTCTGAACATATCAAAAGTTCTAATATAAATGGTTTCAGGAGCTGAGCATCAAGATTTGTGAAAATCGCGGGACGAAGACAAGAAGTCCAGCCGATAACAAAACTGTAAAGTTGTCTGGTTTGTTAATTAATTAATAAGAATCCTATACAGTTATTAGCATTCAACGCACGTTCGAAAGGTAGCAAACACATTTTTTCTATTCCCATGTAGATATTTTTTGTTTCCTTTACACTTAAGCGACGAGGAAAGTAGGCTTGTCCAGTTAACTGTACGGTAAAATTTCATATTCATTACTGTCGGTGCTGTACAGTGTTGCAGCCTTTAAAAATAAAGATTCCCATTTAAAAAAAAATCTACGAAAGCACTTACAACTAAATAGGTCTTTTTTGCAGATCACAACTAAAAGTGATCATAAAGAGTATCCTAAGAATATAACACTGTGCGTAAACATTTTATTTTTTTCTTTGGAGACAGTGCCAACCTATCATTCCTCTGTACTTTGGGATTTTTATTTCTCACGAATCCGGAAATTTTTTATTAGTTGACAACATTGTTATAAAAATTAGATTATTCTGTGGCGTCCTTATAAAGTACTAACCCATCATAGTTTGATGTATTTACTGAGGCTCCGCCTTCTTTTTCAAGACACTAAATAATACAGTTTATATGTATATGGTACAAAATGTTCTTAATTTGATCAATGTAACAAAATACATACGCATCTATAATAGTTTTGTCAATAATGCAACCTGCTGAATGGGCATAGAAATTAATTTCATGCAGCATTATTGAGTTGGTTTTATCATAATTTCTAACATGATCATTTGGCCGAGTTCAAACCCGGCGCGGCGGCCTGCAAACTTTTAAATTTTTAACATAAGGTTCGTAAGTTTGGTCGTAAAAAAAATATACTGTGTAACTCGAGTGGATTGTCTATATCATACTCGGAAGTTTAAGCACTCCGCCTACGGTGTCGTGCTCAATTTACTTTCTCATGAGATATAGATATCATATCCGTTCTTGTTATACAAACTATTTTTTCCAACGATAAGTAAGTATCAATAAAATTGTGCAAAATAAAAAAAAAATTAAAATTTGTAAAAAAAATATTATACACATAAAACTCATAGTTCCGATATTTTGACAATTACCAGGATATTTGTAAAAAATAAATGTTGTTTTAAGCCCGATCATCCGTCGAGTTTAACCTTCCATTAAGAGTATGATGAACTTCTTTATTTATGAGGGACGTTAGCGAAAGCCAGTGACTATGGGACTTATCTTCTTATGTTTTACAGCTCTTATCTTACTGAGATAATTGCATTATTAACTCCGCGAAAGATGGCAAATACCATAATATACGAATCTTTATTCGTTTGTTTTTATGATGCGTTTATAGTATACGTACAAACAGAGGCGTATTGGGTGGGGGGAGGGGGGAGGGGGCTGCAGCCCGAGCCTAGGAACTTGGGTTTAAAAGTCTAATTGCAATCTAATTTTTCGTCTCACACTTGGACTCCTAATTAAAATTTTTAAATAATGTATTCTTGGCTTAGATTACAAAGGTCTTGTAGGAAACGTTTAGTTTTTAAACTTTTTCTTTTAAAAGTCCTGTTTTATATAGAGATTAAGGTTTCGGACGCATAAGTAGAGGGAGTTGATTCCTTTACCATCAATTTGCGGAGGTCCCTTCTGCGCATGCCCAGGCAGTGCGCAGGCGCGTGTCATATGTCATACGTCATCTGACATGTCACACTCTTGGGCGTGAGCTATTCGGGCATTAACTACTTGAGCGCTAGCTACTTTGGCATTAGCTACTTGGGCGTTAGCTACTTGGGCAAAAGTATTTTGGGCGTTAGCTACTTGGGCAATAGTATTCATTATAGGCTCCGTGTTAAGGAGGACGTCATATTATGTTTAGGAAAAGATGGCGGCTGTCACCTGTCAATTAAGATATGTCAAGGTCACCTGTGACTTGTCAAATGTCAAAATTAAAAATTAATACGTGGGTCAGGTTCAGGGTGACGTAATAAGTCGTTTAAAGAAAACCCGAACACGATCGGTTGTCTGGTTCGGAAGATATAGTATTTTGCGATTAGTGTCCTTATGCCTATCAGTGGAGTGCTGAAATTCTGGTTGTAGGTAGGGTCATATATGCTATCTAACAGTGAAAGAATTTTTCAAATATCTCAACTAATAACAGAGCTAGATGTATTAAACCATTAGGGCCTTAACACGATAAAGTCATGCAAAGCATTGGTAATGTTTATTTCTTAGTAGGAATATACCTCGTATATTAATTAAATTTACATACCTCGTATAATACGGTATTGGTAATGCGCTCTTAAGATTGCGTCATCTTTATTTCCTAGCAGCATAATATCCGTCTCATACCAGGAATCAATTAACTATTATTTAGCGAAATAAAACACTCAAGCAATAAAATAATTATTTATTTAACCATATTACATACAGAGTTTTAGTAATTCTATATAAATTAATTGCTAGCAATAAGAAGCAGGTTACAGCTATAAATACAATTAAACTATAATTGCTGGGTGAGTCATCTAAATCCTCGGTTGATGTAGAGTTGTCACATTGGGGGAAAGTGGTGTTCTTGTATACGCTGATTAAAGTCTTCCAATCTGTCTCGCCAATAGTGTGATCTCGGAACAAGAGCTTAACCTTATAGCGAAACAGTTCGTTAGCTGCTGATGGGACTGTTATGTAAGAGGCAGGAGTAATTTTCTTATCAATCATCTCAAAAGGCATCTTTAACCATGTATTATTAGATGGAAAGTCATTGGTTTCAATCATTACTGACACGTTCCGAACGTTAAAAGGAGTGTATACGTAAAACACATTTTGCACCAGCGCCACCAGGAGTACATATGACGAACTTAACGCAGCCATGGTTGGAATATAAATGAGTTAAATTTTCTTCTTAAAGATACTTATAGCTTCATAACTATTAAACAGACCCGTTATAAATATTATCAGTAAAACTATTAAGTAAAAACCACTTCGTTTATAGCAGGATGGTTCTAGTTTTTGCATCTTTTTCTCTTTAACAGGCCTGGACGGTTTATTTGCTTTAAGTTGTCTGCACTTCCATAACGTCTTTGCCAATTTACAGTGTTTAGCGTACTTGTAATGATCTGCTAGAGGATCGTCTCCTTCTTTCCAATTATCAAATTCGCAGTGGCAAAAAGCACATTTAACCACATCAGAATGTTGTGTAAAATAAAAACCTGCATATGCTAGGGCTTCTGGATTAACTTTATTGCGCCACCCAGTAAATGTGATTAATCTGTCTTCAAAATTTCGAATCAGCCCAAGGCCATCATCACCGCAATCTAGACGATCTACACTATCCATTAGGTACATGTTTCTATCTAGAGAGTTGTAACTATACTAAGAAATAAAACATGAAATTGTTTATTTATTCATTTATTAAACATCAGTACACATATATATTTTATCAAAATCATCCATCACCTTCTGCGGATTATAATGCAATAACTCTAAAATATAATAATTCTGTTCAGACATGTTTAAATTACAAATACTTTTAACAACATCAATAATGGTGTTATCTATATTAACATAATAACAAGCATATCTCAATAAATCATCATAAGCGGTTCTAAAGTCTAAGTTTTTTACTAATTCTAACCTATAATTAACTAAATGTTTAATACATAAAATATCATGCATGTCATTACAGCAAAAACATAATGTAACATTATTACATTTAAGATTAATTATTTTTTCTCCCAACAGAACTGCTGTGGACATGGAAAAATTTTCAGTTTCAGATACGGAGGTTGCTACGGTTTCGCCGGATCCATTATCTTCAAGCATCTTGGAAGCCATTTTGAGAAATTCATACCAGTCAAAGTTAGCCAGAGAGATTGAAACTTGTTCTTCAGGTAGATTTAAAAGTGTATTTGTTAACTTTACACTTGGCAGCATTCCTCTGGCGACACTGAGGCCTACCACTACCTTGAAATGGCCAGCAGGATAACACACTTCATTTAAAAACTTCTTTTCACTTCTAATTTCTTCCTTGCTTCTTAAAATCATACTATCGAGATACTTCCAATACGGAGTCGAACTTCGAGAGGTGTCATCATCATCTTCAACCATTTCACTAAAGTCTGCAGAGTAGTCAGAAAGACAACTATCGTCAAACATGATTGGAATTAAACTGGGTTTGACAAACATAAAGCTGTTTATATTATACCCCCCACTGCTCGATTGAATTTATTTATGTTGAGTTCTAGAAACAGTAGCTTAGACAAGGCCCAACCGCTACCCACCTCCCTAAATTCTGAAGCTTTGGTTAATAAAATATTTTGATAAAGAGTATAAAAATCTTCCAAATTAGTGTGTTGATCAATAACACTATACTTGGAGTTAAAAGATTTGGTTTCCTGTTCTTTTGTTGAACTCAACAGATAACGGCCATATAGCTCCATATTGACTTTTATTTTTAGATTTGAATTCAAAACCTGTTTTAACAATGAAATAATTTTATCTTTCAATGATTCTAAATAAAGCCTGACATCGGTCGAGTGTGAATCACCGGATACATGATAAGTAACAAGCCGGTTCTTAAAAGCTGTTTGAACAAGTTTTACATCAGAGTCAAAGTCCACACAACAATTCTGTTTGTGTTTTGTCGTACGATTATGGCTGCTAAGCGATACGACTTCGCTGCTGCAGACGTAACAAAACGGCATAATGTTCTCAAATGATGAGATTGCACAAGAGACGTTGTTTTTATTCAAATGTTTGATTAAGCAATTCTGGGGTACCGTAATTAGGTGATGAATTTGTATTTTTAACATCAAGCACAATACTCCATTCTCCATCGATGCTTTCAAATAGTTTAATACATCCATGTAAATGTGGAATCATGCCCTCGACTTCTATAATTTTCTGTGTTGTAATTTCTACAGTTTGAAATTGGGTTGGGAGGATATTAGACTGTAATAATTGTGTTTGTAACCATGTACCCAGCGGTTTTAGCATACTAAGCATATCCCAGTATCCATGAAATGTCAGATTATAAAAACATTTTTCTCGGAAATGAACGTCCTCGTAATCACTATATTTGATACGCTTATCAACAAATAACGACTTGTGCAATAGACAGATGCTACAGTTGGAGGATGGTGCATCACACAGATCTCGTCTTTCTTTTGCATAAGCTTGACTTGCTAATAGAGAAGCATTGTTAGCCCATAAGGGTAAATATTTGTGCTCAAGTAAATAGTACAAGTGGAGCCCTTCCAACTTTGCCGTATTATCTCCAGGTATTTCCGTTATACAAATGGATAAAATTCCTCCAATATATGATTCTTCAAACTTCCAAGTACAGACAACATCAGATATATAAACTTTTACATCGGTATTTTGCAAATAATTTAAGATTTTTTTAAATTTAGGATGTACTGCTAGATACAACACTTTTTTTCGTCTTGACGCATCTTTTATTCGAAGTGATAGGTAAGCAGCAAAAATTATTTCAATGTACAGAGTATCGTGTAATAACTCATCTCGTTTATAACGACGGCCATACATGAAGAGATAAGTGGGTATAGATGTGGTTTGACTTTCATCATTATTCTCTTCCAATGAAAATTGAAGAGGCCCTTGAAAACACTTGAGTAATTGATCTTTTTTTGTATGATGTTTAAGCTTTCTGTTCAACCACGGCTTCACCAATTTCACCTTGCTGATAAAGTGTAGAAACGCAGGAAGAAACGTCGATGCTTCATTTAACCTCTCACAATTTATAACTTGGACCCAATCTATGTAGTTATCAAACTTTTTCAACAGCACAACAGATACATCTGTTGCAAGAGCTTCTGCGGTGATGGTACTCATTACCGCCTCCGATGAGAGAACAAACCCACGCTTTTTAGACACTTTAGACGACATACTATGCTTGTTGATTTGTAACTGAAGAAACAGCCGAGGGAAAAACGGTATTTATAGATATATTTAACCAATCAGTAACGAGAACAAACAAACCTGTTGAAACCTGTTTATTCTAAAAACACGTGACATGAATAAATTTAAACCACATCCTTGGACATATCAACCCAACTGTTGTGAGATTTATCAAAGCCAAGCCATTTGACATACATTTTCTTGCCTTTTTTGCGTAAAATTTGTTCTATAAGAAACACATCAGGTTGTTTCGTCTTTTGCAATTCGTATTCGTAGAAACCACCACTTATAGGGTGCCCTTGCATATCTTCTATTAAATACGTCGTTGGATTGGTAATCTGTACTTTGATAATTTTAAACAGCTCAGTAGTCCAGTTAGGTACATATCCTTTTTCAAAAACATGCTTAGCTTTACTTATACGAACAACATCACCGACTTTAAATTTCTGTTTCCCTACAACCTTGAGATTATTATAAACAGAATTTAATAATTCTGACTCATTGTTTTTAGCCACATCTTTAGGCTTCATACCAATAGTGCGATGCTTTGTATTATTATAAGTATCTGTAACTTGTTCCAACAAGTCGATCCATTTATGATTGCCATTCAAGGTAAACAACTTAAACAACTTTTCCTTTATTGTTCGAATTACACGTTCGGCAATGGAAGCCTTTAAAATGCTAAAGGTGCTATAATGATGTATATTATGTTTCTTCAAAAGATTCTGAAAATTAGAGTTATAATATTCTTTCCCATTATCGGTGACTAATTTTTTCGGTATTCTCTTTGAATGTTTAAGTATATGTTCCATAGCAGTAGTTACATCCTGAGCAGTTTTGGACTTGAGAGGGCGTGTCCACAAAAATTTCGAAAAACAGTCAATTACAACCAATATGTACTTAAATCCGCGGTTCTCTCGAGCATACTGATCGAGTTGCGCAAGATCGGATGCAAAAGTATCATCTAATCCATACTGTAGAAATCTACGACGTTTAAATTTAGTTCTAGCTGGCCTATGTAACTCATTAACAACCTGCTCCCTCGCTTTGGTAATGCTCTTTGCCATTTTTTCAAACATAATAAATAATTTTTACAGAACAGGTATATTTATAGGATTACTTTAACAAATCAATGCGCTTGCCCAAATTCAATACATTATTTTTTAATAGTTTTCACATCTTTGTCAATGAGATTAATAGCATTATTAACGGCAGTATCTACATAGTTCTTAAAACCAATGTCAAGTTTATCAAGCCAGTAAGCCATACCCTCGCCCACTTGCTTCCTTATATTAACATCAAACTCGTCAAGCTTCTGCGTGATATAATCATTAGCAGCTAGCTGTATTTTCGCTGAGAGGGAAGCCACCAAATCATCTACAAATTTTTTATTTACAGCATCAGAGGCATCTGTTGGCGATTTAACGTTACAAAGTCGATGATCTGAAAAATTATAATCGCCATCCCCAGTAACAGCAATTAGGTTTGGTGCTTGTAGCACTCGAATCATTTTTTGCTGAGATGAGGAGGGTAACGAACGTCCGAACTTATTCATGGCTAGTACTATAATGACGTTGAATAAATAAACCGCTGTATTAATAAAATTCAATTACTCCAAGTCGTTCCAATTCGTGTAATATACTAAAGATTTCGTTTCTGTTATTATTATTGCCAACTACCTCAGAAGCTTCCAACTTTTTCAATCTTTCAACCAACTCGTTCACATCGTCGTAGTATACAAACTCCTTAGGTTTTTCATTATATTGCATTAGAGATGATCCCGATTTATTTCCTCTCTCCGATTTGGATCTTGTGTGTATTTGCCTGGTTGAAATATTGGGCGAAGGTAACTTAGATGTTGATGACAAGAGCGGTCTAACAATAGATGTATATTTATTAGATCTATTACCCTTTAGCTGACCAGTTTGTTTTATGTATAGTCCGGTGCGTTTAAGAATATCCCCATATTCTTGTTCATCAGCTTTAGTGTGAAATTTAGGATCTTTTAAAAACAACAAGTCATATAAACCCAGAGTTCCTTTATACTTGATGCTACCTACTTGAATGCTTCCATCTGCTAAAAAGTTTACAGGCTCTGATCCTATTTGCCAAGAATCATTTTCAACATTGTATTTTATTCCCTTTGCATCTATTTCAGGAGAGTCATGCCAATATTTCTCTACATATTCACGAGTGATCTCAGGGTATTGCTCGATAAACTTATGAAACACTTCCGAATTTCGAAGAGAAGTTTCAAAAGCATCTTTCATACTTTGCAACGATGCTTCTGCAGGGTCTTGAAAGGCTTCTTCAAACACATCATCAGAATGATCAACATCACCATACTGTGCTTCATCAGTTAGAAATTGCACTTGTGGTTTTAGTTCGATTTTTTTCAAGGGGGGAGGTTTGACATCATCAGAAGTTTCGATTTTTATTTTACGTTTTTTAGAGTTTTTCTTATCAATAGATGCTTCAACCAGTTTATGTAATGGGTTTGTAATGGGCGTTAAGAATCTATTAAGCGAATCATCCTCCTCACCACGTTCCAACTTTAGCGCTAAATATTTCTTTCGTATGGTATTACCCGCCTGAATAATTCTTCGCTTAACATCCTTATCGAGATTTTTCAAATAAGAAGCCATAATTGCTAAACAGCTAAAAACGCCGATAAAAACAGCTACAACAGCCCTGTTTAAAAACAGCTAAAACAGCCCTGTTTAAAAACAGCTAAAACAGCCCTGTTTAAAAAACAACTAAAACAGCCCTGTTTAAAAACAGCTAAAACAGCCCTGTTTAAAAAACAACTAAAACAGCCCTGTTTAAAAACAGCTAAAACAGCCCTGTTTAAAAACAGCTAAAACAACCCTGTTTAAAAACAGCTAAAACAGCCCTGTTTAAAAACAGCCCTGTTTAAAAAAAACAGCTAAAACAGCCCTGTTTAAAAACAGCTAAAACAGCCCTGTTTAAAAACAGCTAAAACAGCCCTGTTTAAAAACAGCTAAAACAGCTATGTTGTGTTATTGATTCGATTTGTTAAGACACGTCTATACTCAATGACGTCATGTGTTGGACTGATGTGTTATGACTTAGGGTAATAAATAAGTATCAAACTTGCTACGATACCGTCCCTTATTAATATCATTATCTTTAACAATAACTAAAAATCCATACCTATCTTTCCAACATTCCGAACATACACGCTTAAAAGTATCAAAGGACATGTCTGTATTTACATGATCATCGTAGATATGTTTCAGGTTTAAATCATCCTGTTTGAATAATATCAGTACATTAGCATTGTCACGAACCAGCTGTTTCGGAATCTTGGAGTATGTTTGAGAGAGGTAGAATGAATCGATATCATTATGACGCCCCATACAGAAATAATTACGTATTTTATCTTGCTTCTCGCAGGCTACATCGTCAAATATAAACACAGAATGAGGCAGGGCACTGGAAGGATCTAGAACATCATCATTATCGCTATAGCCGAAATATCTAAGACGTGAATGCTGTAAGGCCTTTCGCAGAAATTCGTACTTGTCTTGTTGCAGTGATTTGGAATACACATATACATGCTCAAATCTTAAGCCGTTTTCATCAATTAATAAACTTATCATTACAGCGGTCTTGCCACAATTACTTGGGCCACATATTAAAGCTCTTATGGTGGACGGTAGAAGCCGGCCATGTTTCCTATTTTCCGATTTTTTCTGCATATCAAAATTATGTACTTTAATACAAATGTTCTGTTTCTCTTTCCGCATCTCTATAAGTATAAGTCTGCACTCTTCAATGACATCATTACTAATGCAAACGTCACAGGGTGCAGGTGTGTTAAATAGCGTTATAAGCACATTACCAGTAGAACTCCACCTGCCTGGCTATTCATATTGTGGTCCTGGTACAAAGCTTCAAAAACGATTAGCTCGAGGAGATCGACCAAAGAATAAATTGGATAGTTATTGCCGCGATCACGACATTGAATACTCAAAGTCCACCGACTTGGAACACAGGCATAAAGCAGATAAAGTACTAGAAAACAAAGCTTGGGAACGTGTCAAGGCCAAGGATTCTAGTTTAGGTGAAAAGACATCAGCTTGGCTAGTAACAAACGCTATGAAGGTCAAACGCAAGTTAGGTGCTGGCAGCAAGAAGACAAAGAGATCTGTATGCTTGTCTTCGGTTGTAAGACAGATTAAGAAACAACTTAAACATTCAGGTTCGGGGAATGTTGGTAGAAAGAAGACTTTAAGTAACTTACTAAAGGCAGCACGAGTAACAGTGAAGAAAATTGGCGGCTCCAAAAGAATCAAGGTTCCTCGAGTAATTCCACTACCAAAACAAGGTGGTATTCTACCACTTATTCCGATATTTGCTGGACTTAGCGCGCTCGGGGCATTAAGTGGTGGAGCTGCTGGTATTGCCAAGGCAGTTAATGATGCTCAGAGTGCCAAAGACAAACTAAAAGAATCACAACGACACAACGAGACAATGGAGGCTATTGCATTGGGGAAGAAGGGCAGTGGCTTGTATTTGAAAAAACACAAGACAGGCTATGGTTTGTTTTTACGTAAAATGCCAAAAAACTACCAATAAAGCTACCTGAACGTCCTTTGACCGATCAAGATATTAGATTATATGCGACTCGCTTAAAGATACCTAATTTTCGAGGTGTATTTATGCGAGATACATTACCGAATGCACCCCGAAAAACAGAGTGCGGTGTTGTTAATTTAGATCGAAATACAGGAGACGGTACACATTGGGTAGCTTATAAGAAGAATGGTGATAAAGTTGTTTATTTCGATAGTTTTGGCAACTTGAAACCACCAAAAGAATTTGTCAAGTATATGAAAAAAACTAAAATTTATTTCAACTATGACCAATATCAGGATTATAAAACATCAAATTGCGGCCACTTGGCATTATCATTTCTCTATCATAATAAAACTTTATAAAATACAGTAATGTTATTGTCTCGCATCAGTCATGTCTCAAACGTTCACGTTAAAGGGTCGTACTAGTAGGCTTGAATCTTATTTTGTACCTCCAATAGAACTAGATTCGAGATACGATTACTCTTTAGCATTGATTTCGCTAAATACTTGGAATACAATCCCAAATATTGAAGAAGGTCGTAACAAGTTTTATTACAAAGTTAATAAACAAGAAGAACGAGTAGTGGAAATACCAACTGGATCCTACGAGTTGGAAGATATTGAACAATTTTTGCAGCAACATCTCGCTGATTCTAAGGCAACTGCTCCAGAGCGGAACCTTATTATATCACTCAAACCCAACAACAATACGTTACGGTGTGAGTTGAAGAGCGTATACCACATAAACTTTGAACCAAAGGATAGCATTGCAAAGTTATTGGGATTCTCACCACAAGTTCTAACAGCTGGTCAGCTGTATGAATCAGATCTACCAGTTGAAATTATACAAGTTGCTACCATCAGAGTAGAGTGTAACATTATTTCCGGTTCGTACTATACAAATAATCCATCGCACACTCTCTACGAATTTTCGCCAACAGTGGATCCTGGTTATAGCATAAATATAGAACCAAGAAACTTAATTTATTTACCAGTGAACCAGAGGAGAATATATAACATTACGTTATCTTTACTGGACCAAGAATCAAACCCAGTTAATTTTAGAGGTGAAGAAGTTGTAATCAGATTAGAACTTAGACGAGATGGGGTTAGTGTTTAATAGTAAAAGTTATTTAAACACTCACGCATCAGCTGGTCAATCAGTCTGCAGTCAGAAGCCAAAGGGATCACTCACGTTTTCAAATATAGCTTATTTACAGTCTATAGGCCCACACTATCGTCATCATGTCAGAAAAACTTCAAATATTTAATCAAGTTAAGAGTGATGAGTCGGTCATTCGCGAAGAATGGCATACTTATCACCCATTCACCACCTCATTTAATAATAATGACGAAATTGAGATTGTTATTAATCAGCAAGATGTGTTTTTGGATATGAGCGAAGCTCAACTCTACATAGAGGGAACATTTAAGGAGGAAACAACAGCTGGTAAGACTGGCGATTGTAACCTAACCAACAATGCTGGAGCATTTTTGTTTGACAACATATCATATGAAGTGAATGGTAAAGAAATTGAAAAGATTCGAGATCCTGGAATAGTTTGTACAGTTAAGAATTTGCTGTGCCTAAACGATCAAGAGAGCCGCGCATTAGATATTGCTGGTTGGAACTGGCCTAGTGTAGCAATCAAGACCTTGGACGAAACCTCCAAAGAGTTTAATTTTCGCATTCCCCTTTCTATGCTGTTTGGAGTGTTTGCCGATTATAAGAATGTTTTAATGGGTAAACAAAAAATTAAACTGGTTCGAGCCAGACATGATGACAACTGCTACAAGTCCAGTGGGGATAAGAAGGCTGAAATTAAATTAAAAACTGTCGAGTTAAAAGTTAAACACATCTATCCTAGCGATGCAGTTAAATTACGTCTTTTGGATGAAATTGCAAAGAACAAATCGATATTTATTCCGTTTAGAAACTGGGAGATACATGAGCTTCCTGCTCTACGAACAACAAAGAGAGATATTTGGACTGTTAAGACCATGTCTGAGAGAGCAAGATATGTTATTGTATTTTTTATGAAGAAACGTAAAGACAGCTATAAAGCCGATTGTACTTATTTTGACAATTTAAAGGTGACTGATGTCAAATTGCATCTTAATTCAGAGGTTTATCCCTACGAAGCGTTAAACTTAAATTTTGAAAACCGCCAATTTACCGAGGCCTATCAGATGTATACGGATTTTCAAAAAACATATTTAGGAAAACAGCAGAGTGAACCACTTTTAGACTTTACTACTTTTGCAAGCAGAGCCCTCTTTGTTATTGATTGCACAAAGCAAAATGAGTCCATCAAGAGCAACACCATTGATGTCAAGTTGGAATTTCAAAGTTCTGAAAACTTTTCTGCGGATTCACGAGCCTTTTGTATTATTGTGCATGATCGTGTTCTTGAGTATCAGGCTTTAACTGGACAAGTACGAGACATGTTGTAGTCAGTTGTTCTTTAGTCCTAGCAAGATGAAGGTGGTTGTAGTAGATGTTCAAGGATTTTGCATCCCAGACTTTTGCGCCAAGGAGCTGGCTATTTATGATGGGAAGCAAATGAAGAGTTATCTGTTTAAACCAGCTAAGCCGTTTTGCATGTTGCCAGAGGATTGTCAAAAACAAGCATTATTTTTATATGGGAATCATCATGGTCTCTACTACAATTATGGAGAAACCGACTACAGCCAACTTTATACAATTATTCGCAACGACCTGGGAGATGCGGACATTATTTATCTCAAGGGACATGTTAAAGAGGCATTTTTAACAAAGACATTTTTAGATATAGAACATAATTTACCATATATTATTAATTTAGAATTTATTAAAGATAGTGTTAACGTACCCAAATTATCTAGAGGTATTACTGATTGTCCTTATCATAGTTTAGATGTATGTAGCTGTAGTATTAAGAATGCTTATATTTTGTATGACTATATTTATAATTTTTTACCTAAATAAAGAATAAAAATGTATGCATTGTTTTTTATTTATATTAATAAGAGTTCTATGAGAATTTAGTCATTTAATGTCCAGCTCATGGCCAAGACAGTCGATCTTAGAGTTAAACTCCAAGAACATCTGCGAAAAATACGTAGGCTGAAAAAAGATATCAAGTGTTACGAAGATCATAAATATTTGGTTAGACAGTTGTTAAAACTTAACCTCTAATACTTATCAATGGCGGCCTCCTCTTCATCATCCGCTTGGGATGAGGTGTTTGAATCTCCTTCTCGATGTCAGCAGGATAATGATGATATTGTACGCAAGATCAAGCCAAGCAGAGTTTATGAAATTGATGATTACATAACAATTATATTTAACACTACAGAAAAAGAGCGTAAACAAGTAATCATAGACACTATTGGATATGGCAAGATTTATTTTTCTAGTGATGAATTTGAAGAATTCATAAGTACGTTTGATTGTTTCAACACTCACTGGGTTGACATCTTTATGATTATTGGACAGTACACTTTGGTGTTTCATCGTAATGACGAAAAGCGAAGCCTCAAGTTTGAAGATGCCATGACAGACAAATATTTGTTTCGATGGACTGACAAGCTAATTCGTTTATTTGCAAGACATATACCTACATTGTTTAAACTAAACATTGAATATTATACTGTTGTAAAATAAATGTTAAAAATTTACCTCTGTTTTTTTTCCTTAGTAGGGAAGAGGGAGAGGGGGTAAAATAAGACAAAAAATTTGAATACAAAGAAATCCTGTGTTTATTTGTATATATGATACACATTTTAATACAAAAAATTAACATTTTCATCTATGTATATAATAAATAATAATACAATAAATATTAATACAATAAATAATAATAAATAATAATAATAATAATACAATAAACAAATTAAATAATAATATAATAAATACCTAGCCTAATATCACAACCCTCTAAAACCATCAGCTATCCAAGAAGATTGAAACAAAGATAGCTATGGTCAGTCTTAGCTTATGGAATTTCCGATGATTCCTTATACAATACTATATCTCTATGACCCCAAGCAAGCGTGTGCTCGAACCCGGGTATAATGAAGCGCTTGTCGTCCGCGTATGACAGCGCTACCTTATTTTTAAGTTCGACATACATATCGTGTTCATGCGAACGGAAAGTGTTCATTCTACGATGAATCTGAGTTCCTTCTACGTCAGCCGCTTCTCTATAATCGTCAAGAGTCAGTTCTTTTTGGGTGACGTAGTCAGGAACCCCTTTAGCTTTTTTAGTCAACTTTCCCTCTACATTAACGCAATATGCTTTCGCCCCGGTTCCATAGAAATCCCAAATAATCTTTCCTGCATACTCATCTTTCATTTTACCAAGTATAGATTGGTTTACAGGAACATTATGTGGGTTATCTTGTGAGTAGTTGGAAGTATCGAATCTACTTAAATTTGTCGTCATATCATCATAAAAATTATCTGTTGTTACTTTTAGAATTAGGGAGTCGGTGTCAGTGTATAACAATTCCGCGCTGTTGCCATATTTCGGCTTAATGTACCCGTACAAAAAGTCATACATAATGGTTTTGGATATCTCCAAGATTGAAAAACCCACGTAAATGGGTTTATTATACACCACTTTTTGTTTTTTCATCTGGATTGCTACCAGGTTTTCGCTATAAATGGTTCGATCTTTAAAATGAGGTTTCGCGATTAACGCTCCGGCCCCCAACCTCCTACCAATATTTTCCCAATGGGTAACGAGCTTTACATCTACCCGTTTCTCCACGTTTTCCATTGTCTTGCCAAACACAGCATTGTTCATAAGTTTAAAAAAGTATTTTTCAAATTTATTTTTGGCCTGATTTCTCAACGCTGTGTTTAGATCGATATACTTCTTAAGCCAGGGTGATTGGTCAAAGGATATTACACGATGAATTTTTGTAAGCTGAAGGCCATAATTTAAAGCTTGTTGTAAATTTTGAATGTGAATAATATATTTCTCTTTTTTCATGAAATTTGGAATTAATTTTGTTATTTTCGGGAATTTAGACCCTGGCGGCGCAATGGATTCTGGACAAAAGGGTAGCTCATTATGTAAATAATGCAAACTGTCCGGGTATTCCAAATCAACTTCTAAAATGTATCCTGTCGGTGATTCAGGCGCTATATTCATATAATCCAAATTTTGAATTTCGGTTTCGTTTAAAAACTTAAAGCCTCCTGTTGGTAAAAATTTAGACATGCTGGCCCCGTAGAGGTTTGTAGCGTCTAAATATGCTATGTAAGAGGTGGGTTTGTTAACGTCATAATGTGGCATAAATTTATTATTCGCAAAAGCTTTTCTTATACTACACTGACTAACTCCCCCGCGAATACCGTGTTTAAAGAAGTGTACCATGTCTAGATCGGTTAATATCTCCAATTGGATGGACGTGGCCTTGAGGGCGGAATCCATCGAAAGACCCGGCGCAGTAAAGTACTGCGCAGGATCAAGGCCATAAGTAGCTAGGCACACGTCTCTAAAACTTTCAAAGACATCTGTCAAAATTAATACGTCGGATTTTAAATAAATATCAGAATATTCGCCTAAAGTTTTACATTCAAATAGATTCCATACCTTCCAAGCACGCTTGTAATCATCGGAGGAGATGTCCTCTTTTTTGAGTTGATTATAAAAGTCTTTATGCGATGGTAACCTGTTTTCGTCTAATTTTGAAAATGAATCTACGTAATTATACGGGAAGACACCCTTCTGTCGAATAAGTTCAAATTTATTATCATCCTCGAAATATTTTCGCACCGTTTTACATTGATCTGATTTTAAATTTTGGCTTAATTTATCTAAGCCACTAGCCATGAATCGAAAACTATCCAAAAAACGCAATTTTAAAAATACCTGTCGTTGTTTTCCCTCCTTGTTTTCGACGTTATCCACCAATATGTGTTTAGTAAAGGAAATATACTTTTCCTTATTTTGGGGGATAACGTCTAACTTTTCTTCATCGCAAGCCAATTCCTTAACAAACAGATGGGAATCAAAATTGGACATATTATGGAAAAAGATGGGAATAAAATTAGGAATTTTATAATTTAGATTACATACAGAGTGACTTGGCCCGCGATACAGCCCCGTTAAATGATCGTGATCATGAACTCTATCGTTTGCTTCTACGTCAAATGGTTTTTCGCAAATATGACAGGTTGTTGCTTGTCGATGCTCATTCTCTTGTTCCGCCGTCATAGGTAACATAGACACCACTTCCTTCATAAAATGGTTGTATATTGATTTACAATCAACATCTAACCGTTTTACAAATTCTTTGTGTGCGTCCTGTCCTCTATAACTTTGGTACTTTGAATAGGCATCATCAAAATCACATTTAATGTAGTATGCAAATGAATAGGGTACATGTTTATGAGTCCTCATGGTATAGGATGTATCAGGGTCCAACTCATTTTCCTCTGTAGGTATAGGTTCAAGGATTGTCTCGAAATCGGCATAAACAACAAAAGGCACCTTTAATTTCTTTTCAAAATTTGTAAATTTCAAAATATTCTCGGGGACCTCTTCTCCGTATTTATTCTTTTTTAAATCAGTTGTTGGTACTTTAGCCAAAACGTGTCCGCAATCATGTTCTTGATGAGCTTTTAATTTTTGCTCTGAATAAAAATATGTTAAACAACCATCACATAAATACTTAGTAGCATGACGTGAAGACAATTGTCTTGAGATCAGTCGAGACATGTTTCTTATTAAACAGTAATGACTATTTTCATAATCATCGCTGATTAATAACAAATTTACATGGCTCTCCTTGCGAGATGTAGTAAAGTATAAGGGACCTACAACCTCAATACTATTTTTACCATTGTCATAAACTTTTTCAAGCCCATAGACATTGATAGAAATATTATTAAGGCGTTCAAATTTAGATATGTCACTAAGTTTAATCGGAAATTCCATACCTGTAAAGTCCAGCTTGTTCTCAAAAGGCATATAGTTTGCGACTCTGTTTGCATTTTGAGTCCAATGAACCGGATGCAAGGCTGCCAAGACACTCCACATAAAACACTTTAGGTCTGTGTTTTGAATGTTTAAAACAGCTCTCTTTGCTTCAATCTCCTTTGGTAGCGGGATGTATGATGATGCCTTTAGAGGGTTGATTTTATTAATTCCTAATTCTAAATAAAGAAGCTGCTGGAGAGTCCACCCTGTAACAATAGAAACATTGTTAAGTAAAATGATGTAAAAATGCGTTAGTTAATATTTTTTAAACGCTTGTAATATTACTTACCACTGTCCTTTTCCGCAAATTCAGAGTATTTACGGTCCAGGATGGTAGTAAACTGTCCAAACAGCTCCTCCAAGTCTGTCGCTCCATTCACCATCACGTATCGTGTGTTGAAAGACTTCACCTCAGTCGACTCGTTCGTCTGCAGGAGGAAGCGGCCGAAAAGCTCTACCCCGACTTTCAATTGTTCGTACTTTTGTAGTACGGTCCCCACCAACCTAGTAAATTTATCCTGTAGGTGTTCAAGGAACTCGGGGACGTTGGTGGGATCTTGTCTTGAAGAAAGTCGGTAGGTAGCAATTCGGCTTCGGAACGATGTTTTAATTAGTTCTACACCTTCCTCCTGCACTGCACAGCAGCTCTCCCGATGACGTAAGGTCCTTAGGTGGCTAGACCAGCGGGAGACAGACACATCTAACTGACAGGCATTGCAATGCCTCTGCTGCATAGATGAACCTGAAGTTGATGGTTCTGAAATAAATTAAAATTCACTTATAATACTTTTTATACAATTATTACCGCACTGTAATGGCAACTTCGTTTTAATTTTTCCTGATGATGTTTATATATGTCCAAACATAGGTTATAGCAAATAATTTATACAAACTGTCAATGCCTTATTATCGTTTTTAAAAATTATGATGCAATATATTCTAATCTTACACAGTATGATGCAATACCTAATCTTACACAATATGATGCAATAACTTACCATCTGACGAAACGAGTCTAGCCTTCTTAGCCATGGCTACTTGCGAAGAAGACGCTTGTCTTTTGGGGGCTCTATGCTGCTTCTCCTTCTGGTGACATTGAAGAGCCCACCTTGAGGTAAAATTCTCCCCGCAAGTTTGACAGATTTTAACTGCAAGTCTGCAGTCGCCATGACGTTTGAGGTCGTTTTTTCTGGTGAATGAACGCTGGCAGTATTCACAAACAAACATTTTCTGCAAAATAGAAATTATTGTCCATATAAACAGATACCTTCTGCATTCTCTAATGAGCAATATTCACTTTAAAAATAATATAATGATTTGTTTTAATCCCTATTAAAATATTTTTATCATTCAATAATTATCAGATTTATAAACAAACATAACCTCAGTCATTCTGTTTTAGTTTAAACGCCGTACCACTGAAATAACAATAAATATCAAATATATAGATCACCATGTTAGCTTATTTAGCACTTATATTTTACAAAATCGTCAATTTTTAAATAATTATACACTGACATAATATAGCAAATAATATCTATACTTACCAAATAATAACACACTGCACAATAAGAAAAAAATCAAATCCTTTCACCACACCTTGTTTGTATGAACGCTTGGGAACGTCTGAGGAATAAATGTTTCTGTTAGTATTTATATACCTAAGATGATGCAATAATGTTGAGTAAATACGTTTATTAATTATCATGACGAGGCTAAGAGAATGTTTCCAGGTAATAAAGATGATGCAATCTTAGCAGCGTATTAGCAATACATACAGGACATAACATTGAATATTAATTAATTACTGCATTCATATTATTTTTCAAACATGTCTTAACCTTTAATATTATCTAGTCACTGTATCCGTAAGCACAATAGCAAGTTGACCTTGCTATCTAATTTAGATGTATTAAATATATTTAGAAATATTTGCGACTAAGAATGAGATAGCTAAAAGGTTTAATAATATTATAATAATAATTTCTTATTCATTATCATATCAATTAATAATATATCATATTTTCTGTTTTTACTAAAAAATACCAAAATTAAATATACATCTTAGCCTCCCCGATTTACTCTGATTTATTTAACACTTGATTGTTTTGTTTTAAATTAAATAAAAATTAAAACACATAATTATAGAGAATATAATAGGTACTTACAATTTTATCACTTTATGTATACTGTTTTTAACGGTTGCCGAATAATAACTGAATAAACTTCTAGACTGGCCCTGTATTTATATCTTTCCCGAAACTGTGCTAGTTGCTTTCACCTTCTAGGAATATAATTAGATATTTTTTCAAATGTAATAACTCTCGCTTGGTGTTCAAGCTTTTTCCTTGACCTGAATTATAGTCGTTCGATGCGGTGATATTTAATGAGATAATGAGCAAAATGAGAGTTAATTACCATGCACTAATCTGTATGCACTCATATTCAGTTTTCTTATGCGATGTATAATTAAATTGAAGTGTGTGAGAATAGCAAATAATTTGCAGTATACAGGGTAGATAAAAAAGTATGACTCAAACATCACGTTTTAGGGATATTTTTCTATAGCTAGCCGTTCTAAGGATCTTGGTTTTTTCTAACGAGTTAAAGACATATTTGATGATATATCTGATGAGCTGTAGGCGAGTGGTTTTTTGCTAACTTTGACATATTTAGCCGATTATGTAATAATCTGAGATAATAATTATTCTATTAACTTGTTTATATAGATGAGCGGTGTCTATGGATAATGATAAGGACTTGATGGTTTTATACATCTAGTTTCGTTATTACTTGGGATTTTTGAAATATTTCTTCACTAGTCGATAGGTATACTTATCTTATACCTGCTTACCAAATTTCTCCTTTCCACCTTTATGCACTAGAGCCCTAATCGCAAAATACTATATCTTCCAAACCAGTTGACCGATCGACTTTGGGTTTTTTCTAAACGATTTATAACGCCACCCTGAATACATTCCACGTGTTAGATTTTAATTTTAGCATTTGACAAGTGACAGGTGTCATTGACATATCTTAATTGACAGGTGACAGCCGTTATCTTTTCCTAAACATAATATGACATCATCATTAACACGAGGTCTATAATGAATACTATTGCCCAAGTAGCTAACGCCCAAAATACTTTTGCCCAAGTAGCTAACGCCCAAGTAGCTAATGCCAAAGTAGCTAACGCTCAAGTAGTTAATGCCCGAATAGCTCACGCCCAAGAGTGTGACATGACAGATGACGTATGACATATGACACGCGCCTGCGCACTGCCTGGGCATGCGCAGAAGGGACCTCCGCAAATTGATGGTAAAGGAATCAACTCCCTCTACTCGCATATCGTTTTAGTTATTGATTTATGATGCAATTTTATAGGAAAACGAGTAAAAAGAATAATATATTTTATAGAATTTTTCTATTATATACTTGTCTGTACCGTTTTCCCTTTTTTAGAGCTATTTTAAATTAACAAAAATATAACTCAATGCTATAAAATATTTTTACAACAAAAAAAAAAATAAAAATTGGGTATTTATTTTTAAAGAGAAAAATTAAAGTAAAAATTTTAAATGAAACATTTTTATGGAAGAAGTGTGATAATTTATAATAAAAAAATGCGGGAAGAAATGAGAATGCTTTATTATGAATATACAAAACGGCACTTAAGAAGGAGTATTTTAAAACCTAAGCATTTGCACCAAAAACTGCTCTTAAAACTACGCTCCTAAAATACATGATTTCTGAAAAATCATCAATTTTGGCGTGGTGAGCGATATTTACGAGGGGTAAACACCTGTGGATTTCTGGTGTACACCCATGTGGATTTCCATGGATTTCTATGGATGTCCGTGGATTTCTATGGATGTCCGTGGATTTCTATGGATGTCCAGGAATTTTCTATGGATGTCCGTGGATGTCCGTGGATTTCAATGGATGTCGTGAATTTAATATATGTCGACGTGGCAACCGCGCTTCTTTCGACGGATATAACGCTTTGCCAGTGATGCCAGATTGACGAAATTCTTAATAATTTTAGAAATTTTTTTACATTTAGGAAATTTTGCGTATGTTTTAGGCATTTTATCGAGCATTTTTCTGTAAACTATTTAAGAGAATAAAAATAGCTGTCACTTAGAAATCAAGATGTTCCTGTAATTAAATGTTTTAGATATCATCCGGTGGCGTACAGTTTATTTCTATATGCTCGATAAACTCGAAAATTTTTAGTAAGTATACTTGGCATCATTGCGCTCCGCTTTAATATGTGCCCAATTCACTGTCCGAGTTGTATATAAGATTGGACCGAATCAACAGTATTAATAATATTATAAATGATCTCCAAGGTATTTTAACTTTTCCCAGAGAAGAAAAAAAAGCAATGAAAAGGTCAAGTATCATGTCTGACTTAAAAGACTTATCTGATAATGACATTCAGAAAACTGTGGAAAATGCTTTACAAGATGCACTACAGCTCACTAAAGGTTTGGGAATGCAAGTTTCAAAAGAGAGTTGTAATTATATTGCTATTCCATCACCAATTTCTACAGTAGAAGATGAAAAAGACAACAGCATTAACTATGATTTGGCTGTTACCGAAGATCAGGATTGTGAAATTTTCAAGGTGTTATCACCGATGCAACGTCAGCTAAACAAAAACTCTGATCTATCTGATCCCCTTGCTGATACTCAATCCGAAATACACACTGATATGTGCAATTTAAGTGTAGCAGGAATTGGTGAAGAACTCTTGTTAAAAGATTTTTCTCTAAAGTTGCAGCCAGAAGAGAGAAATATTGTTTATGAAAAGGGACCACTAATACGAGTAACAGTAGCAGATGGAAAGTCCACTGTTATCAAGAAATCTTCATTATGCTGGCTGTTAGAAGAAACAACACAAAGAGTGAGTACTGATAGGTTGCGAAGATTTTTTACCAGCAAATCGACAACCTCTAGTAAAAGTTCTGTTAAATCAAAAAGAAAGATTTTACCGAAGGGTAAGAAGATCGTAAAGAAACGACTATGCACATCCGTTCGTAAAGGAAAGCTAAGAAAAAGTTTACCATATAATTCTGAATCATCCGAGGAATCGATTTAGTATCAAATACGCTGATAGCACAGACACTGAAACCTTTTCTGATGAAACCCCAAAAAATATGGATTGCTCCGAAAAGAATTCGCTCGATAATTTTTTAAATGATCCATCTACAAAGATGACTTCTGCAAATACTGACACGTCGACTTTTCATCAAACCACAGATTCTATTCAACTAGAATGTGGAAAATATTATGCTATTTATTACGAGCAACGATGGTATTTGGGCCTAATTACAACAATTGTCAAAATGGAATATGTCGTCAGGTTTTTAAAAACTAAACAAAAGAGCAAGAGATAATTTATATTGGCAAAACCAGATGATATTTGTAAAGTTGTGAAAGAGTTCATTTTTTACGGACCTATAGAGACCGGCGAGGAGACCAGTAATAAGTCTAAAGCGTTGGAACTTAGTGACCTGCAGCTAAAACAAATTTATGATATTTACATGACAATGAAAAATAAACAAACATTCACCGAGACCTCGACCGAGTAGTTTCCATTTTTTTTGTATTTTTTTACTTTAGTTTTTTTGTGTTTTTTGTAAAAAACTGAATAAATAAATTACAATTTCAATAGGTATTTGTGTGGTTTTTGTCAAAAAGTTATTGCTTTGTGAATTATGACATAATAATATATTTGTAATTATAAATAATAACATTATAATAATAACCGTTTGTTAGAACGGTACATATCATTTTGTTTAGTATAAACAAAATTCTGGATTATTATCTGCTTAGTTTTATGTTACACTACTAAATTTCTGGTCTGGCCTGAGTGGTCAGATCAGGTTTTGGCGTAGACCCTTTCGTCGAAACAAAAAAATTTAGTTGGACGACGATCAGCCCAATTTTCAAGAAAAGATTGGAAATAGAAATAAAATACACCTAATCCGCATATTTTTACGGTTTATGCGATATACAAATTTATAAATTTTCACGGATGTCCATGGATTTCCGAAGATGTCTATGGATCTCTATGGATTTCCATGGATGTCTGTGGATGTCTGTGGATTTCTATACCAAAACTGGATTTCTGGTGTACACATTTTAGTCAGGTATTTACCCCTCGGATATCTACTTAATTTTTAATAATGAAAAACCAAGCCCGAAAAACGCTGGTTAGAGTCATACATACGTCTTATGTTAAAATTTTGGATTGACACCAATGTTCATATTTTTCACAAATATAAAAAAAAAAACATTTATTACCAAAACAAATTTAATCCAATCATGAAGATGGGGAGAGGTAATAATTTAATTTTCGAAATTTGATAGTAGTTAGGTGAATTTTGAACAAACTTTGGGCGTGGCCCCGAAAATTTCTCGCCTGCGGCGCTTTTCCGCCTACTTTACTAGGTATAATATCATGAAATACATATAGTCTCGACTGTCCATCTCTCTAGAAAAAAAATGTCCTTACGCCCACTGAGCCCCCCCCCCCCCCCCCCCCCCCCGAGCATATTTTCTGGCTACGCCACTGTGTACAAACATTTTAAAAATGTCCTTTTAAACCCTCTTATTTTACTAGCTAGTGCGTACCGACCGTCGCGTCGTCACCGCGGCCCTTATTATTCTGAAATTCGCGCTTTACCGGCTTCCATTGTATTCAAATCGCAGTTCGTGACTACAGGCCAGTCCGCATGCGCAGATACCGATTTGTTTATCGATCCGGCACGACATAAATGACTGCCCGTTGACACTGTTGACAGATCTATGGGTCGCTTGAAAGGAAACCGTATCTGCTTATCTACATATTGCATCGCATTCAAGGGGAATTAAGGCATGCGGTACCGATTGCTGGTTCTATTGTTCGCCCGTGTTCTTCTGATGAACTTGCGGATTGGTACAAATGCTTAAAGGTCTTTACCGATTTTGTGCAGCTTAATATACCGGGTTTATTTAGTAAGTAGTTTATCTATTAAGTAAAGCAATTTTGATGTATTAACCCGGTACTTCTGGGGGGGATGCAAAAATTTCAAAAATAATCGATACCGGTCCGACTTCGATACTTTTTTTTTAATTATCGATACTAACCGATACTTATCAAAATAGCATTGATACTCTCGCTGGCACTGTATAAGGTGTCAAAAAAGATATCGTTAGTAACATGCGCGTTAAAATGGCTGCCCAAAAATCTATTACAAAAATACCGTAACATTTTTTACAAGAATTTTGATTTTATTCGTAACTGGTAAATCCTTCCGTAAATGGTGGAACATGAAGATAAGTACATAAAACCAGGTAAAACAGATGAAATTATAAGGTTTCTATAAAAAATTAATTCCAGTTTTTACTAATGGTTTTAAGGTTATGGTATTTTTTATAGTGGTGACATTTTACCAGCCAACAAAATCCCGCTAACCTATTTTTCAGGCCCTAAAATATCGACACTGGCAGATACCTGAAACCGTATTCTCGATGTACTGGAAATATTTATATTTGCCGCTGAATATAAAACAGGTTTTTACAAAATTGCTTGTGTGAATTCCGAGAAAATCACATTTGAAATAGCGTGTAGAGGGATTTTGTTGGTTTGCAAATGTCACCAGTATTGCCACTTCTCTTTCCACGTTAACAGTGTTGCTGGTTTATAAATTGGCGATTATTTTGAGTAGATTTACCATAACGAACGTTTAAAGTTCATATTAATGCACAAAAGCCATTTTTAACTGTTTAAAACTAATTCTTCAGCTAATTTGTTGTACTTTCGCAAGTAGAAATAAACGTGAACAGACCTTTTCTTATTCTGTGCATTTCAGCAGAACAACCTAATCAATTTAGCTATGGTTGAGAAAAATAAATTGTTCATTTTCATTAATGAAGACTATATTCCTTTTTATCTGTTATTCAAGTATCGGCATCGAACCCAATCAAAAGTGACTTCTAAAAAAACGGTATTTCTGTCGCCAGAACCTCTTACCAATTAAAAAGTAACTTTCTAAAAAACAATACAACAGCTGGGCAAGTAAAATGGTTCCTGATACTCTATGAACTGCTAAGACTTGAAACATAGTACTTTAAAACAAATTTATTTTAAATTAAATTAGCTTTTATTATTATTAACATTCATAATGAAAAATTTTGTTTTATAAAAATTGTTGGAAATTACCACCTTCATTTAATAGGCATGCTTGCGCCCATTTAATTATTTTAATTAAGAACGGTGTGCCTGAGGAGAAAAACGCAAGAGACCATTTTTATGCAGAATTGACCAGGTTAATCCGAAATAATATCCACATGGAAAAATATCAGTGGCGTACCACTTTTTTTCTAAAAAATATATGACCGCTTCTTCATTTAAAGTTTTAAAAATTATTCTATTGGCGATAACGCTAAAACGAACGGAGATATCGAGCTGCGGTTTTAATATTTTTTCTAGCAAATTTCATCTACTTTTCGATTATGGTATCATAATTATACAGTATGATTTATTTTTTCGGAGTAAAATAAAAAAATGTGTTATCATTACAAATTGCGCACTCTAGCATTTTTTTGAGAACTATTATGGACAACTAAATACGATTGGTGAAAGTGCATACATTTCTCGTCCAAACAGTCTTTAGTTTGCTAAAATCGGTTAAGTCGTTTATAAGTTACAGCGATTTAACTGATTACACTTTCAACAGCTTCCCCCCTCTTATTAAAGTCGGTACGCCAATGAGCATAAGACCAAAATGATGGATAATTGTCCAAACTTTTTAATCGTATTATCAAAGATATACCTTAATGTGGGATTTTCGGAGATATGTAAAATTTTAAAATGTACTTCTCAATTACGCCCTCTTGCGGCAAAATGTGGAACTTAAAAATTATTTTCAGGATTTTCTCATGGCCCCTTTAGTTATCATTTTTTTTTCCTGAATTTCTATGCCCAGTAGTTTCCGAGATATGGCCGCTCCGTACCCTTAACTGACCACGCTGTATAACAATAGCTCAAAATATTTAATATCTTAGTATGTAGGTGGGAAAATGAGCCATAACATTATTAAAGTTTGGTACAGCTTGGGTCCTATTATTATAATTAGAATATCGTAAAGTAACCGCAACAAATATAACATTATTGTTAACATTTCCGTTTTCTGTAAAAAACTCCAGCACAAAATATTACAACGTAATGAAAAAAAAAGAGAAAGATCCACGGGTTCCCACCAACCGTCTAGAACTGGCTTCACTTGAATCCGACCGGTTATAGCGAAAATCCAGTGAATCTACCGTTTCTATCTATACCGTAGTTCCAGTATCGATTTTCATTTACGAGAAAACTTCCAAAACTCATTATTTTCTAAATGGATCTAGGTTATAAAAAGTAAATTAAAAAAGCGTTCTCCCGCGCTTGTAAAAACTTAACACTTACATAATTCTTGGGATATTATCTTATATTTAGACGCGCTTCCGTAACAATAGAGATTTATAAGACGGCGTTAATGAAAGTTAGGTATTAAAAAGACGCCTCGTGTCAGCGCTACGCCGAGCGGTTAAATATTAAACGCCGGGTAATGGGCGCGGTAAAAGACTGATAAGTGCGGTTTTACAGCCCCTCTGTTAGCTTTTCAGGTAGATATATATTGCCGGTGTCAAGGAAAAATCGAGGATATTGTATACGGAGGAAGTCACGATGAACACAACAAACCGATGAGAATTTGTTAAAAATTTGATGTGTTGAGTTTTTTCTATAAAGTAATTGTAATCTTTTCTTTCCCACAAGAAATGTAACCATAATATACTCTAAATTACATACAATTTTAGTGCATTGACGTTTCTTTAGTCAACAGACATTAAAACAGTTTGCTGCACCGATATTTGCTGAATTGATTTGCAGCACTTCACATAGAATGACGTTTTATAAATACTCTAAAATATTTTTCTTACTTTTATACCCGCATTTCTCCTCTCTGTGTCTTCATTCTGTCTTGTCTATTTCGCGTTACTTCAATAATCACAGAGCCGTATAGGGTTTTACATTCCTATTTTTAAGTGGAGCATCAAAGATCGCAATGGTTTTTGGGATTTTTCAGATAGCATTTTTCTATTATAAATACAGGGTGTCCCACCGGGAACCGACTCGATCTATATATAGAAAACTAAACATAGGAAAATTTTGAAAATTTGACAGTATGCTGATGCTGATGGGGGTGACCGGGCTAAAATATTTCCATAATGGTTGCACTTCCGGTTATACCGGAAGTAAGTGTCAACTTGCTTATTTTAAATGGAACACCCTATATATTATTACATTTTTGCATTCTACGCAAGATTCTAGGCAGATTTTGTATACCATGTCCTATACCTATGTCTAAACGTTTTTGACATATTTGAATTTTTATATCAAAAATGACGTTTGCAAGCCTTAGAATAATTATCAATTTTTTCTATAAAGAAGCCTTATTTATTTAATTTAAGTGGGATTCCTTGTTATAAAGGACCTGCTTTAATAGATTTTTTAAAATATTTTGATAACTATTAATACAGGGTGTTTAAAAAATAAGAAAAAAATGAAAATGAAAAAACTGTCAAAATTCTAGATTTTGAAATGGAAACACCCCAATTTTATAATTATTTCTTATTTAGCAATGAAAATAAGGGTAAGTTTGTATAAGGTTGTATATCCCAAAAATTCTTAGTTTTCGAAATATTGCCAATTTAATATTTTTATATGGGGATTTTGCTGCAGATTTTAGGTTCAGTTACTTTTAGTTGGCTATGGCGGCGTTAAAAAACAATCAAATGCTAAAAAAATCTATGACTTATGACTCTGTCACTTTACATTATTAATAATCATTCCCGGGCCCTTAAATTATATAAACGAAGATTATTTAAACTTATTTATTATTTATGGAGAATGTGATAAAGTTATATCATGTCACATTTGCCATTCGATATCCGCAAAAACATAAGCCATCACAATGTGCTTATTAATAATGTTTAAATGGTAAGTGACAGCTTTATAGATTTTTTAGCATTTGATTGTTTTTCAACGCCGTCATAGCCAATTACGAGTAGCTGAACCTAAAATCTGCAGCAAAATCCCCATATAAAAATATTAAATAGGCAATATTTCGAAAACTAAGAATTTTTGGGATATACAACCTTATACAAACTTACCCTTATTTTTAATGCTAAATAAGAAATAATTATACATTTTGGGTGTTTCCATTTGAGAATCTGGACTTTTGACAGTTTTTTCAATTTCATTTTTAATCTTATTTTTTAGACACCCTGTATTAATAGTTATCAAAATATTATAAAAAATCTATTAAAGCAGGTCCTTTATAATAAGGAATCCCACTTAAATTAAATAAGTAAGGCTTCTTTATAAAAAAAATTGATAATTATTCTAAGGCTTGCAAATCTCATTTTTGACATAAAAATTCAAATATGTCAAAAACGTTTAGACATAGGTATAGAACATGGTATACAAAATTTGCCTAGAATCTTGCGTAGAATGCAAAAATGTAATAATATATAGGGTATCCCACTTAAAATAAGCAAGTTGACACTTCCGGTATAACCGGAAGTGCCACCATTATGAAAATATTTTAGCCCGATCGCCCCCATCAGCATACTGTCAAATTTTCAAAATTTTCCTATGTATAGTTTTCTATATATAGATCGATTCGGTTCCCGATGGGACACCCTGTATATTGTTTATTTAGTAATTATTCGTTCCTTCCTGTACAAATCTTATATTAAATAATTTCCATAATTTGGTAATCAACGCGAAGTTTCTCAAGGTTTATTGTCGGTCCTCACTGGACCCGACTCCAGGACATCCATGAAATATAAAGGCTGCTGACTTGAAATCTCCTTCCTTTATCCTCAATCGAAAATTCCGACCATCCCTCGTAAATATGTCGGTCATTCATAGAACCCTGTAACTACCATCCAAAAAGATTTAATTTGATCAGTGCGGACGTCAAGATTCATAGCGCCATTACCCGAATGATTTAAGGGCCTTTTAGACGCGAATCCAAGACATTCATGCCAGATGAAGGCCGCTGGCTCGCAGATAGAGGGGGTCATCATTTACGCCGCAGCCATAAAACTGTTGTTCAATGAATAAGGAGTCAATGTGTACAGGGGGAATTTATGGAGACATCGGAGATATATTGTCCCGATATATTTGAGTAACTCTTGGCTGGCGGTATTGTATGAAGGCGGTTTGTGGTTTCTAGGAGAAAGACTGGAGACGACGAATAATATACGATTATGCTCTTATTTTAAAAAACAATTTTTACTAGTGCCAAATCTTAATTTAAAAGTAAGGACTAATAATATATGTCTAAAGCCTAATAGTCTTGGATACAAGTAAAATGGTAGAAGTACCAGTCTTTAAAAAATTCTCAACATACTAGTGTGGGCCGAAAAAATAATTTTTTCGAGTATCAAATTTTAATAATGTACCAAAGTTGCATATTTACATGCGAATTAATGAAAAAAAAAACATGCGTTGGACCTGTAGTTCGCGTAGTTGTCTGATGATAGAAAAATTGTATTTATAAACCATGTGCTACTATTTAAGATCCCGCAAAAGGCCCAAAATTAAGGTTTTTATCATCTTAGAAATACACGCACGGTTCATTGTGTTTTAAATTATTACCTTATTTTGCAGCTCTTTGCCAATTTCACATTTTTGTATGAAATTATCCAGAACTCACGAGGAGGTTGCTGCAAATCGAGTTCCACCCATACCCTTTCATTCATCCAATCAATTAAAGTGTGGTAAATGAGGTTGATTTAACCAATGTGTCGTTACGTATCATAAAATCCGATTTTTAATTAAATTTTGGCATTGTTGATCTTGAGAGAATGTGGCTATAATGTAACCATCTCTGTTTCCTTCTCCGCACATTTTTTCTGCAGGCTTCATGACAAGCTTTACACAGCTTGGGTGTAGCATGGAAATTTTGAAAATCAGAAAGAGTTTTGTCTGCCAGAAATAAAGAAATAGTTTCGGCTGTTTAGCATTCCAATATGGGAGACGGCGACAGCTTACCTTTGTTCCAGTCTATTTACTCAGTGTGGTTCGTGGTAACAAAATTTACTAAAGAGTCAAAATAGACTTCTCTTTCAGAAGTCCTGTGTTTGCCAGATAATATCAAAAAAAAAATCATCGATCCTATAATTCAGAGAAGCGCTTTTTTCTGTCACTTAGAGATTGTGTTATTGGCTATGATAGTCGATAAAAGACAGCATAATATATAAAAGTTGGGCTTTAGGGGAATACTAAAGGCGAAAACTAAAATTCCGAAAGGAAGGTCTATTAGAGCTTTTATGAATCCTTTAGTAAACTTTGATGCCACTGACTACACTCAGTTAATGGACTGGACCAAATGTAAGCTGCCAGCGTCCTCCATATTGAAAAGCCCATCAGCCGAATCTATTTCATCGTTTTTGGCAGACAAAACTCTTCCTGATTTTTATTTTATAAATTTTCCATACCCAAACTCTGAAAAGATGCGTGAAGCTTATCACGGAGTCTACAGAAGAAGTGTGCGGAGAAGAAAACGTATGTCAAGATCAATAATGCCAAAATTTCAACCTAATTTACCACACTCTAATTGGTTGGATCGTTGGGGAGGGTGTGGATGGAACTCGAATTACAGTCACCACCTCGTGGTGAGTTCTAAGTAATGTCATACAAAAATTTGAGCCAAAAAAATGTACCTGTATATTTCGAGCGTAAATGTAAAATTTGCTGTTTTAACTAATTTTTTCAAATTTCAGGCCCTTTGCGCGAACTGAAGATTCAATGCATAATTTTTTAACTAATATTTTCAATAATTGGCATTCAAATACTCAACTTTTGCTTGCTATTAGAATTCGATACTCGAAAAAATTATTTTTTCTACTCACTCTAGGGCATAGTTTCTCTATCACTCTACTAGATACTTTTAAAAACTGTACCGATTAAACGTATCATATCATACACAGTCCAGCCCCAGATGAATTTCAAATTGAACCTTTCTCTTGGTACTTGCCGGCCCAGTCACGACTCCTGTACTTTTTTAGTACCGAATAAGGCGCTACTTGCTTCTATATGCCTTGCTGACAGCCGCGGTTACAACGTACCAACATACGCTGCGGTGGTACCGAGATTTAAAGGATTGCTCGAGGTCGGATACTTACTGCACGGGTACTTATGGTGTGTTCGCTACTGGTTTTATTGGAGTAATGAAGGTTGTGGGGATATAATTTCGTTTTTAAGGTATTTGGTGAGTGTAAACAATAAAAAGTTTCTTAATTATCACTTACAAGGGTGAACTGAAAACGTTAACTTTGTCTAGGAATTTATGTTTATGGAAAAGAGTAAGAATTTTTTACGTAACAATTTTAACCACGGCAGGAATATTAGCAGGTTTAGGAGTGCAAGAAAGAGTGTAAAATGTATCATATCCCAACTCACCACATTCACGCCGGTAACCAGGCCGGATGAGATTGGATATCTAGTGGGGTGTGGAAGAAGGTATGTACGGGGTGGTCAACTAAAAATGACTGCCGGCCAGAAACTACTAATCGTACAGCATCCGGGTAATTTTTTTTATGACAAAAGTGCCCAAGCGAAAATGCTGGAAATTATTTTTAAGTTTCGCATTTTACCGCAAGAGGACGTACTTGAAAAGTAAATTTTACATATCTCCGAAAATTCCACATTAAGGTATATCTTTGATAACACCATTAACAAGCTTGGACAATTTTGCATCATTTTGGTCTTATGCTCATTGGCGTACCGACTTTAATAAGAGGGGGGAAAAGCTGTTGAAAGTGTAATCATTTAAATCGCTGTAACTTATAAACGACTTATCCGATTTTAGCAAACTAAAGACTGTTTGGAAGAGAAATGTATGCACTTTCACAAATCGTATTTAGTTGTCCATAATAGTTCTAAAAAAAATGCGAGAGGGCGTAATTTGCAATAATAAATTTTTTTTTGTTTTTACTCCGAAAAAATCATGCGGTTTAATTATGACACCATAATCGAAAAGTAGATGAAATTTGCTGAAAAAAATATTAAAACAGCAGCTCGATATGTCCGTTCGTTTCAGCGTTATCGCCAATAGAATAATTTTTAAAACTTTGAATGAAGAAGCGGTTAGGTATATATTTTTTAGAAAAAAAGTGGTGCGCCACTGATATTTTTCCATGTGGATATTATTTCGGATTAGCCTGGTCAATTCTGCATAAAAAGGGTCTCTTGCGTTTTTCTCCTCAGGCACACCGTTCTTAATTAAATTAATTAAATTAAATTAGCTCTACTATTTATTATTATTATTAAAATTGTTGGAAATGACCACCTTCATGTAATAGGCATGCTTCCGCCCATCTAATTTAATTTAATTATTTTAATTAAGAACGTTGTGCCTGAGGAGAAAGAGAGAGAGCTGCGGTTTAACTATTTTTTCCAGCAAATTTCATCTACTTTTCGATTATGGTATCATAATTATTCCGCATGATTTATTTTTTCGGAGTAAAATCAAAAAATGTGTTATTATTGCAAATTACGCCCTCCAGCATTTTTTTAGAACTATTATGGACAACTAAATACGATTGGTGAAAGTGCATACATTTCTCTTCCAAACAGTCTTTAGTTTGCTAAAATCGGATAAGTCGTTTATAAGTTACAGCGATTAAACTGATAACACTTTCAACAGCTTCCCCCCTCTTATTAAAGTCGGTACGCCAATAAGCATAAGACCAAAATGATGCATAATTGTCCAAGCTTTTTAATGGTGTTATCAAAGATATACCTTAATGTGGAATTTTCGGAGATATGTAAAATTTTAAAATTTACTTTTCAATTACGCCTTCTTGCGGCAAAAAGCGGAACTTAAAAATAATTTCCAGCATTTTCTCTTGGGCACTTTTGTCATAAAAAAATTTACCCGGATGCGGTACGATTACTAGTTTCTGAGATATGGCCGGCAGCCATTCTTAGTTGACCACCGGTACACACTCCCCAATCGGTAGGTCATGGAATGGCGCGAGAAACCCAGGGTTAGCCTTGGAGGGGGGGGACGATCGTGGTTTGGAACCCACGTTAAGCTGTAGGTCCCCTCGGGAATGGTCCTGACAGCGAAGAAAGACGTAACAATTTATTTTAATTCATTTCTTTGATAACGAATAATTAAAAAGGTTTTCGTAATTAATTTATATCAATTAAAAATTGTATTAGTTCGAGAAACTAACTAATGACCTCTGTCATTTAAAATACACCCCAAATTACCCAAAAATTAACGAATTAATCTAGCGAACCCCAACAAAACAAACCAAAGACAACTAACGGATGAAGCTCCCGTCGACACAGAGGGATGAAAATCGGGAGTAACAAATAACTTTTGCGACTTAATGCGAAGTAATGAATACATTCTACAACATTATGGTTGAGATTATACGCCGACTATCAAGTTTGGGAGCAGCGCGTATCAATCTCCACCGAGTTTGGCTAATCCCACCGGGCGGATGCTGATGGAAAGAGAAAGAGGAAATGAAAATTTTCAGAGTGTTCTATTTTATAATAATATAGATTTGTAGAAATTATTAGATGTTTATAAAAGTTTACTTATCAAGAATATATAAAGATTAAAAAGGCGTCAACACTGAAAAAACCAACGACGAGAAAGCAAAGATAGACTTCGCATTATCCTTTATCAAAACAATCCTAAAAGAACTACAATTCATGCTACCTCTTAGTTCCTGACGAGTTCTTAGAATGAAACCATATGGAAATACTATGAAATTTTTACGAGCGTATAATACGCTGTTGCCAAACGATTAAAAGATTCTCCTATTGTGGGTTATATTTGGGCTCAAATAGGTATATTTTTTTTTCTACTCCCACATGGAAATTTTCTGTTTCCTTTACACTTTAGTGGCAGGTAAAGTAGGCTATTACAGTTAACTGTGCGGCAAACAATCCTAGTTAGGTTATGAAACTGACCAATCACAGTAGTCAATTACAGAGAAGCCAAATTAACATGTTGTAAATTCGTTTTCTGACAGTTGAGAGAAGTTAGGTTAACAATATGCTTCAAAAATATGTAACTCTGTCAGATGGAATTGGTTCTTTTTAAATTTAAATCAAATCATTTATCCCAAAGTCTGGTGCATAAATTGAAGGTTTAATAACAAAATTAATACCAAAATATATTTCTACCAAATTATTATTTTCTGCCGAACTAAAGATTTGCACACAGACGCACTTTCTTCTTATTTCCACTCATTTCTAGACAATTATTACAAGCTTTACATAAAATATACTATATACCTACCAAATGAACGTTTTCTTACTAACCTTGGTAATTTTTTTCCATATAAATAATATATATTATTATAAATATTTGTGCACGGGGATATTTTCCGATATATTTTGAACGGAGATCGAACCCCAATTGATCTTAAAACTTTTAATATACGCAACAAAGATAGAAAATTAACTGGTAATTCTTCCTTAAATGGTGGAACATAAAGATAACCCGATAAAATAGACGAAACTATAAGATTTCTAGAAAAAAAAACATTTTTTACTAACATTTTTATGTTATTTCTACTTACACTATTGCCACTTCTCGTCTTCTCTTTCCACGTTAACAGTGTTGCTAATTTGTAAATTGGCTATTATTTTGAAAAATTTGACCATAGCGAACGTTAAAAATTCATATAATGCACAAAATTCATTTTTTACTGTTTAAAACGAATTCTACAGCTATTGTGTTGTACTTTCGGAGTTATAATTCTTTTGCAAGCAGAAATAAACCCGAAACCCCTATTTTTTTTCTGTGCATTGCAATAAAATAATTATTGATCAAATTATCTGGTTGAGAAAATAAATTGTTCGTTTTTATTAATACATATATCGCTTTTTGTCTGTTATTCTGCAAAAAGCCGAATGTGAGAAGGTTAGGTTAGGTTAGGTAAGAGTGGCAGACTCTTGGTTCTGACCAAACAGTCTCACGTAGTCCTGATTAGGTCCGTTGTGATACCACACGTGTTCCGTAGAACCCACCTTCATCAGATCACTGATGGTTTATGCCACGTAACCGCGGAAGGATTTTAACAACTCATTCAAACCAGCCACTACTGTTCAGAAATCTGCTCAGCCGTCCAAGTTGTAAGTTGCTTAGTTCCTCCAGGTTATCGAAAGATGGTTCACCCAGAGTAGTGAACCTCCTTCTTGCGAGGCCAGGGCATTCACACAGAAAATGTTGAATACTTTCTTCCTCTTCCTCATCTCTGCAACTTTTGCAGAAGTCGTTAGTGGGTATTTGCATACGTTCGGCATGTCTACCGAAGAGGCAATGTCCGGTAAAAACCGCAGTAATATTTCTCACGTCTTTTCGACTGTGTCTCAATAGCTCTACGGTTCTCTTTTGTGAGAAAGATAGATATATTGAAAAGTGAGTTTGTATAAATATAAGAACTTACCCATCAAATCGATAAATATGTTACAGTGTAATTTGGTCCATAGGTTTGCCATCAAAATTAATTTTTGTTCAATTGTTTCTTATTACTGTTCTCACAAGTTCATGGCCAACTTAAAAGACAAGTTATGATGCCTAATTTAAATAATTTTTTAAAATTCTTAGCATGAAGTTCGGAAGTTAAGTCGTAGAAAGAATATACTGTACAACTCTAGTGGATTATCCATATGGCGCTCGGAAGTTTGAGCACTCCGCCTACGGCGTCGTGCTCAATTTACTTCCTCGTGCGATATGGACATCATATCCACTCTTGTTGTACAAACTACTATTTTCGCCGGTGAAACTGATGAACTTATGATTGACAGCTGGTGAAATAGCGTCATTAAACGGTTGGTGAATTATTTTACGATCTCTCTCTCGTTGACGTTAATAGAAATCACCAGAAATCCACCATGAATAAAAGAACATGATTTATATCCAACCGGTAATACAATAGGCAATTTAAGAACGCGATTTGGTTGAATTTGTATCCGTATCGAGATTTAAATGAAAACCGCAATAGAATCGAACTTGGAACGTGATTGTCAGTTTGACATAACTTAACCTAACTTTTGAGCTAAACTGTTGTAGAAATTAATTATAAAATAGTTATCTTGACTAACGATTTAAGTATGCTACATACCTAGTCATATATTCTTCATGAATTCGAGAAGTAAATATATATTTTAAAACACAGTGAATCAGCATTACGATGGCATTTTATAATTGCCTTTAACATGCAGTCAACGAACAGTCCTAATAAATTTATTTTTCGGATCGATCGTGCAAAACTTGGCAACGTTTGCCTCCTAGCGGTAGCAAGTGAAAATACGGAAATGAAAAATTACAATTTTGACATAAAGAACAATAAATTATTTATTTCCAGCTTTATTAAATAAAAAGTGGTGAGAGTTGAGTGTTTGAAAGTTTTGTGGATTAATTATAAAAAAACAATATGGTGAGACAGTGTTAGGTTTGCAAAATAACCAATTCAGTGCCTGGATATCATAGTAGTTTACACACGCTGTCGCCCTCTTATACGCAGTGAGTTGTTGGCTCGGCGCAAAAATAATTTTATAAATGAGATGCGGGGTTTATTTTTGGTTTCTCGTTTATATTTGGTTTCTCGTCGTTGGAAAAAACTAACCTCTTTGGAGAATTGGATACGTCTTTAATCCGAAAAATTCGCGCTATTAAATAGGTCACTACTTTGGGCGAAGAGCACCTCCTTTATCAGTGTAGATAAAATGACAACAAAAGAAACCGTGTTACTTATTTAAATGAATTTTATTTAATGTTTCTGTCAGAATATGTTTCATTAAGTTTATATTAGCAAATTGCTAGCGAAAATTCCTTATTCGTGCTTTTTTAGACGTGAAAATTTATTGGTCGCTAATTACAGCTTTCTGTGAAATAAACTTCTTGGCAGTCCGCCTAGCTGTCAATTTGATATGGGTTTTGTGCGGTGCGTGCCATTTTTCAATATCGATTCATTTCTCTGGTTGGTTGCCCAAGGATCTGAAGAGCATACATATATTTAATAATTTCGGAGCAAGCAAATAATATGTATAAATTTAAATTTAAAATTTTTTATATTCTAAATGACAAATTAAAGAAAAAATATTAGTTTTTAAAGATAATATTTTTTTTATAAATTAACACTTAAAGGTATAGTGTCTATTTGAAAGTTGGCGACAATGATATTTCTTGAATAATAGAAGAGTTTTGACTTGCATTGCCTTTATTTATTATACATCACAACGTTTCAACTGGTAAGTATCTTCAGTCGTCTTTAGGTGAATACTAAATAAATAAAGTAACTACAGCTCTATTTATACTGACTATAGATGCACTGGAGCATAACTGGGATGGGTGTAGTCAAGCGTTCGGTTCGTGTGCGGTATTTTAAGTTTACATCTACTTAACAAAGGTTTCCAGATATTTCTTATATTTTAGTAAGCCCTCATTAGATAGAATTAATATTTCGTTCAGCTTATAAAATGTCTGATTATTTCGCATGTTGTTTAACCAACATTACTAGCAGATCCGTCGATTAAAGAACGCTTGGCATTTATAAATAACCATTTTTCCAGAATTATCTTCGTAAACATTAGGAGATACATTTAAGTAAGACTGAATGGCGGCCAGAAAATCGGGTTTTCAAATAAAAACCTAAATTCTCATCTTGACAAAATTTTAATTACATATTGTCGGATATGGATTGGTATCCTTAAGGATGGATTACTCATCTAATACTTCGCTGTGAAGTTAAGACTCTTAATGGGTGATAATAGGTATAGTGGAAAGATAGTGTATAGAACAACGACAAGAAGATTTCTAGTTTCGTATGAGGAGCCAGTAGACAAATGTTTTTAAAAATATTTGTTTGTAATTAGTTCAAGAAAGGGTTCTATTTTGAATAGTACATTCAATAATATTCTCCCTTATCAATTACTATTAATAATTCCTGACACAGCACAAAGGAACACCTCCTCTATTTTGGTTGGGGTCACCAAAACATTATAAAGACTCAAAGAAACACTTACTCAGTGAAGTTGTTTACCGTATTCAAGTGTAAGAGTAACCTGTGCCCGTTTGGTTACTCAAGTCCCTTTAAATGATGTAAAAACACAATCTCAGATCATGTTTATTTAATTGTTAAGTTGTTTTTTTCTTTTGGTCTGAACGTACTTGAAAGAGCGTCGTATGTGAGTTTTAAGGGAACAACTCTTCTTTAGAGAAAACTCTCTATATTTACTGATTTAATAACTTTATTTTTATTTCTTAAGACTTGTACGTTATTCATCATAATGTAATTATCAATTGCTTCGCTTTGCTTCGTTTTAATAAAACTATTAAAAATCTTTGGTGTTTCAGTAAATAAATAGAGCACAACAAATTAAAATGTAATTTCAAATCATCTTAGCTACACATCTTAGGTACACGTTCCTGTCGCTTACCATTTTGATCCGCGACAATTGGTCTGGGAAATGTGCCAATTAAATTTGCCCCTTTCACCTCTGTGGACGTTGAAAGGTCATTTTCACTTTACAAGAAACATTTTTAGATATAATGTTGCATGAAGCTGCTAACCTTGGAGAATAACTTAGATTTGGTTGGATGCTCTCAAGTCAATCCTTATAAACATTTGGAAAAAAAAATTAATAAGAATAATTATTATTTGAACGACACGAAGACACCACTCAACCATCTTTTAAAAACATTAATCGGTCATAGATGGCGCTAATAGCCGTATGTAAACACATGAGATCGGGCGCTTAGGCCGTTAAGTGCGCGACATGGCGCGGAAAGCGCGCTGCCCTACCCAGTAAGCCACATCAACTTGCATAAGCGTCACGAAACAATATAATGACGGATGCAGCACCAGAGCACCAGTGGCTTGTATGTAAAGAAAATTTTAAAACATTTCAAAACTTTTTTTAGGATTGCTAGCCCACCCCTTTCTCCCCCCTCCCCTAAATTTTTCGACCAAAACAAAAAAAATGGAAACCCTCCATATTTTTTCGATGCTTAAATTCTATAGAAAATTCTTTTATTTATGATATTGCGCACATTTTATCATTTATTTTTAAAATGGCCAATTTTCCTTTGTTTTCTAAAATATCCTTAACTTTGGTAAAACAAGGTAAGTGGCAAGTGGTAAAGAGTATCGTACTATACAGGGTGTCCCATAATTTATGAGCCGTAGAGTAACTGATGATACTAGACATCAAACTAAGCCGATTAAGTCATATACGTTTTTTTTTGATAAGTAAAATATTAATTTAATTATGTACTTATGTTTTTTTATGCTTTGGGACGTTTAAAGGGAAATATCTCGAAAACCGTTAAAGATATTAAGATCAATCAAGTACACCTTTTTGATTCAGAAAATGCCCTTCTTGAAGAAACCATAATTGAAAAAAGGTAAGAAAAAAAATCATAGATTTATGAAGCCCAGTGTATGCAACTAGCGCCCTTTAGTTTGTTCTAGTTCTACAAATTCTTATTTCTTGCTCATAAAAACATAATATTGCCAACTTTCAATTCGATTCATTAAACCGTTTTAAAATTAGGTATGGCTTATTTTCGAGAATAAACTTTTACTTTCAACACCCTGTATCTCTAGAACGAGTAACAATTCGAAAAAACGTATAGGACTTAATCGGCTTAGTTTGATGTCTAGTATCTCCAGTCACTCTACGGCCCATAAGTTATGGGGCACCCTGTATATAGGGCATGAAAACGTTAAAATGATTCATTTTAACCTACTTTATAATATGAAATCAACTATTTCGCAATAAATATAACCGTTAGAGCTATAACAGTCTGTTTTCCAAAAGAACAAAGCAAAATTTCCCAAATTTTTTAAATTGCATCGCTGTATTGTAACATGTTAAACTGAAGTTGCAACATTTAGATAGAGAATAAAAAACTAAAATAGGGAGGTGAAAACTATTTTTCTCTAAGATGTGCCGTTCCAAAGCTACAGCCTGTCAAAGTCTAAAAATGCCATATTTTAAACGTCAATATCTTAAAAACAATTAAATTTAGACATGTGACATTTTATTTAAAATATACGTGAAATTTTATAGGGAGTTAGAAAATAATATAATATATAAGGTGTTTCTTTAAAAAAACTACTTAAAAGAGTTTAGTCCGCCACACTTTTTTGGTCCACCATGTATAATGCTAGAGTTTAGTATTATTGATAACGATTTAATCTACCGTCATATGATTTGAGGGTTTGAATTGTTCAAAAATTGTCAATTCACACATTTATTAAATCCTAAAATGTTTATTTCTAGAATTACGGAAAAAATTTGGGGAAATGTTTGCTCTGTCACCCAGTATATAGAATGCCAAAAGAAGTCTTAATATTATAAAATCACGCGATAAAAATCCAAAACTCTCTGTCTTATACCCGTAAAAAAAGAATATATTTAATATTTGAACTTTTATCAAAACCACTGGTGCAATCTCGCAACTACCTAAAAATATCCCAAGTTTATCCCGTGTGAAGCCCACAATTCTCCTGTTTAATTATTGACGCTCGACGATGCCGTTTAACCAAACTTGACGGCCGTCATTTGCTTACTTCTTGCCGCAGGCGAACAACACATACTTACCGTTAATTGTTTGACGTAATTTGACGTAACCGTATTAACGGCCCGGTAAACAGAAGCTCTTATGGACCCATCCCTTGTCTTTTTTAGCGGTAATGGGTCACTAATTATGATAAAATGAAGGCTGAGTGACGGAAGAGGCTCCTGGCTTTTAGGATCAGGTGGTGTGTTCAAGCAAAATTGTGTTAAGGGGTATATTTCTAAATTTTTAGTACTTGAAACACATCAGATACCGGAGGTTTTCTTTTGGACGTTCCCACAATGGGTCTGATTTGTGATTTTTTAGGTTGGTATATATTAATATGAAATATAATCATAATGAGGTAGGTATTCTGGGCTATATAGCCCCTCTCCCCTGACGACATTGTCTTGACGAATCACCGAGTGTTTATTTATTCATTTACAAGTAGGAATGAAACAGACACTAAGGCCAATAAACTTCCCAGGAGTAGTTGGGATTAATTATTTTAATTATATAAACAAAGTCATTATAAAAATTCGAAAAATCTCACAACAATGATCAAACATATTTTTTATATTATAGACATGTCGAACATTTCCCTGCCTAAAAAAAGTATGCACGAGTCACTCTACAGATAGGAGAACTTTGACCAGAATTGGTGTTTCGAGGTGATATATTAATAGTAGTTTGCACAACAAAAGTGGATATGATGTCCATATTGCACGAGGAAGTAAATTCAGCACAACGCCGTAGGCCGACATTGTTAAAGATTTTGAGGAAGTTGACTGGCATAAAGAAATCCCTTATGCCGCAGATAATATTGAGGATGATCACAACAGCGATATGCCTCTGGCTCGACTTGTATATTTTTGATGTTTAATTTTATTTGTGTTTTTTTTGTTGTTATTTTTTAAATAAGTAATCAGTTTTTTCTTTTTTTAGTCTTTAATTTGTTTCCAATATTTTCATTTATTTCCAATGTTTCAGTAAATACATATTTCCGAACACTAATGACACTTATTGACAACTTGCTCAATGTGAGCACTAAAAATTGGCATAGTGTCCATTATAACACTCAAATCATGTATTTCATTAACCAGTTGTTTGTTAGTCGCCTTCAGGTAAATATTCACTAGGAAATAGGTAGGTACTTACCAGTTGAAACGTTGTGATTTAAAATAGTATATTACATTACAAGTGATGAAAGTGATATTTTTCAAACGAGGAGATATTTAACACGAGGCGTCAGCTGAGTGTGGAAATTCTCCGAGTTTTAGAATAATCACTTTCACACGAGTTCTGTACACTATTTTTCCTACGACCACAAAGAATTATTGAAAAAGCCTTTGATTTGTAAAAAAATATTTCAACACTAGTGTTAAAAAAATATCAACACTAGTGTTGAAATTAGCATACTCAGGATTATGTTCCACTTAATATCTGGTTTCATAGTTTTTCTATAGGCTTTTCATTTTTTCATATTTTATATATCATAGGAAGAACTAATCCTGGATTGACTTATAGATTAACCAGAATGAAAAATTTTAAATTTAATCAAGGAAAGATGCATTAAATATAAATTTAAAAAATCCACCCAACAAGGAAGATTTCAATTGAAAGTAATTCCATTATTTAATGTTTTTATTAAAAAAAGTTAAATACTCCTGACGGAATTTAAACCTGTGACCTTGCTATCTGTAGGATAGAGCTCTATTCTCAACGCTATCGCCACCGATAAAGATTCGTAGTTTAATACATATGTGACATTTTCTTCAGCGCGGTTTGTTTTTCTGCTAATAGATTTTCCAGTATATTATTAACATTTTTTATAATTTTAGATGGCGTATTTTCACGCTCTAATTCTGAATCACTCGACAAATACATAATAAATAAGTTAAACACTTTACAATAACTGCTTTCTAAAATTTGTTCTTTTTAATAAATAGGGGTGGCCTGTCAAATTGGCACCATATGGTTAAAATAAATAGTGTGTCTTGTATTTCAACTCTAGAGTTAAAAAAATTTTTTTCAACTCGCGTGTGATATTCGGCGCTTTCGAGCCAAGTTAACCGTGCTTTGTTTCTCGTTTTCATAGATGGTCGTAGGAAAACAAATAAAGACAATGCAATTCCAAGAGTCTTTTATCATAATTCAACATAATAACAATGCTGATAATGTTCTATTAATTATCAAGTTTTAATTAAAACCTCAAACGACTATACCTGATCGGATAATATCCGAATATTAGTCACGAAAAATGATGCACGAGCGACCATCTGATTGACAGTTTCATCTAGGGCGATCGCGAATCAAAGGAGGCTTTGACGTCGTGCGCCATTAAAGAATTTCTAATTAAGGACCCCGGGGAATGGACGAATCGATTAAAAATACAACCTGAGATTGACAGTTCTCAGGATTGTTTGAAAGCGGCTTTGTGTTCAATCGATAACCGGAACTGCAGTTATTTAAAGAGATGTCATTATTTCTAAAGTTTGTGAAATCTGTAACTGTGCTCCACCGGTAAAATGGTTATCTATATAGATATGATTCTTTTGCATGGTTGTTGAAGACGACTATAAACTATATACTAAGATAGATAGACCTTTTCAAGGTGATGATGATGGAAGAATGATAAGTATCATAAACGTATAGTTTTCTTATTTATAGGGTTTTATTGTTTCCTACGACCATCTATGAAAATGAGAAAAAAAGCACAGTTAATTGGTTCGAAAGCGCCGACTATCACACGCGTGTTGAAAAAAAAAATTTCAATACTAGTGTTGAAATACAAGGCACACTATTTAATTTAAACATATGGTGCCAATTTGACAGACCACCCCTATTTATTAAAAATAACAAATTTTAGAAAGCAGTAATTTTAAAGTTTTTAACTTATTTATCATGTACTTGTCGAGTGATTCATAATTAGAGTGGGAAAATACACCATCTGAAATTATAAAAAATGTTCATAATATATTATAATATATATTATAATATATACAGGGTGATTCACGTTGAGTGGCCTATTAGAAGATCTCCAAAACGAGTAAACTTATCTTTCTAAAAATTTGACAGCAGACATAATTGGCTTTGAGCTTTTAAATCATTATCTTTTGAGGTTTTTGTTACTTTCGGTTATACCGGAAGTTAATGCCAACTTTGCTATTTCAAATGGAACACCCTGTATATTTTAGCATTTTTGATTACCTTATTAAAATCTAAATAACTTTTGTTAATAATTTTCTATTTCTATCTTTAACCGTTTTTGAGATATGAATTATAAAAGGATTTTTTGTGTAAAAACGCTCTGAGAAGAAAGTTTAGTAACTCTGAAACTAATAAAGGTTAACATTTAAAATTTTGGAAGCTTTCAAGTAATACATAGATATTTAGTTTAAATTACTTAGGTTTCACGTTTTTTATACAGGGAGTTCTTAAAATTGGGCCAATGTTTCCATTTAAATAAATGTGCATAAGTCAATTTTTGCAAATGGAACACCCTATTTTTTAGCTTACTAATGTGTAGAGAATTAAATTTCCTATCTAAATGACTAATGTATTACAATCCACGTTTTTAGTCGTTTTGGAATTATGAGCAAATTAAATAAAAAATCTTAAAATTTCTGTTTGTGTTAATGTGACATTATTTTTGAAAAGAAACTGACTGAGATTCTCGTTTGCCTTTGATCTTTTTTGCCAATTTGTAAAGATGGCTTTGACCAAAATGATTTTAAAGTTGACACTTATCTTAGCCCTGTTTTCATATTCTTTTCAAAAATAATGTCTCATTAATACAAGCAGAAATTTTAAGAATTTTCATTTAAATTGCTCACAATTCCAAAACGACTAAAAATGTGGATTATAACATATAAGGCATTTAGATAGGAAATTTAATTCTCTACAAGTTAGTAAGCTAAAAAATAGGGTGTTCCATTTGCAAAAATTGACTTATGCACATTTATTTAAATGGAAACATTGGCACAATTTTAAGAACTCCCTGTATAAAAAACGTGAAACCTAAGTAATTTAAACTAAAGATCTATGTATTACTTGAAAGCTTACAAAATTTTAAATGTTTACCTTTATTAGTTTCAAAGTTACTAAACTTTCTTCTCGGAGCGTTTTTACAGAAAAAAATCATTTTATAATTCATATCTCAAAAACGGTTAGAGATAGGAATAGATTTTTATTCACAAAAGTTATTTAGATATTAATAAGGTAATCAAAAATGCTAAAATATACAGGGTATTCCATTTGAAATAGCAAAGTTGGCATTAACTTCCGGTGTAACCGGAAGTAATTAAAACGTCAAAATATAATGTTTTAAAATCTTAAAGCCAGATATGTCTGCTATCAAATTTTTAAAAAGATAAGTTTACTCGTTTCCGAGTTCTTCTAATAGGCCACTCAACGTGAATCACCCTGTATAATCTATTAGCAGAAAAAACAAATCGCGCTGAAGAGATGTCACGTATTAAACAACAAATCTTTATAGGTACCGATAGCGTAGAGAAAAGAGCTACAGAGCCTACAGATCGCAAGGTCACAGGTTCAAATCCCATCAGGGATACTTGACTTTTTTTTTATAAAAACATTAAATAATTTATGGAGTTATTTTGAATTGAAATCTTCCTTGTTGGATGAATTTTTAAATTTATGTTTAATGCATCTCTCCGTGATTAAATTTAAAATTTTTTATTCTGGTTAATCTAGAAGTCAATCCAGGATTAGTTCTTCCTAAGATATATAAAAAATGAAAAAGTTGAACTACAAATAAAGGAAACCCCTATTGACAAACTATGAAACCAGATATTAAGTGGAACGTAATTCTAAGTATGCTAATTTCAACACTAGTGTTGATATTTTTTTTCAACACTAGTATTGAAATGTTTTTTTTTCAACACTAGTATTGAAATATTTTTTTCACAAATCAAAGGCTTTTTAAATAATTCTTTGTGGTCGTAGGAAAAATAGTGTACATTACTCGTGTGAAGGTGATTATTCTAAAACTCGGAGAATTTCCGCACTCGGCTGCCGCCTCGTGCTAAATGTCTCCTCGTTTAAATGGTATCACTCTCATCACTTGTTATGTAATATACTATTTCAAGGTGATGATGATAGATGAATAATAAGTATCATAAACGTATTTTTCTTATTTATAGGGTTTTTTACGATATATTTTTTAAAATCTGTTTTCTCTTAGTGTTTTGTAATTATATAAAGAAATTGTTTCACTCTACTTAAGAGCCCCGAATTACGTAACGGGCTTAGTGCCCTCTATAACCAAAAACAGACCCTGGTCAGAAACTTGTAGTCCAATAAAATTACATGTCTTATTATAAAAGAGTACAATTAATTTACTGTTTATCTCTTCGCATTTTAAAAATATGTTTGTTTGCCTCCAACAGACAATGCTTGTGCCAAACGCCAAGTCACTTTATGGGAATATATTTTATCGTATAAACTAATTCGAACTAGATGGCATTCTCAAAGATGACTGTCACGTCATGTTAGTGCAGTTTCTGAAGCTTTACGTGTCTGTACAGCCGCTCCCGGTGCTGTTATATGAAACGTAATAGCGACACTTTTAGCGCCCATTGCCGTAGATGGGTTCCATTTTCTTAAAATTGTAGCTGAGAAGTTTAAAATTTATATATTATACTATCGTAGAAGCTATAAAGTGTTGTAAATGGCGCTGCAGTGGAAATGTTTTATTTTATTCACACGGAAAAAAAGCAAAACTAATACACACCGTTCTGAAACCACCTAAAGAATGCGGAAAAAAGTTTGCAAAGTACAGAGTTGAGAGCAAGTAATAAAAATTATAGTGGACCAAAAGAATTTGTACCGCGACACAGTAGAAACTCGAAAGGCTGGCAGATTATTGAAGTTGAGGAACTTATAGGGAATTCATACAGGGCTGTGGTGAATATACAGGGTGATTCCTAAGTTGATACTTCTTTTTCAGCTGTGTATAGAAGGCATTAAAATAAACAACATTTTCAAATACCTTTTTTTAAAAAACTCAAAAATAAAGTACTTACATTCATTCATTTATTACCCACGAATCAAATAAGGTTCTGCCTAACTTGCACGTTAAATAACATTAAGAAAACTTCTGGGTGTAGGATGAGCTCGCAAGGGAAAGCTATCTGCGTATAATCTCGAAAAAACATCCGCACTTTTATGACACTCACAGTAAATTAGCACCATATCTATTAGTTCATTGTTTTCAAATTTTACCTATTTCACGTATCACCAATTTAAAATTAACTTGCTTCAGAAAAACACACTACAGCAGATTGCTCAACACCACCCGTAAATTGAATGACTAAAAAGAGAAGAAAAACAACAGAAACTATAGCGGGCTATGTTTTGGTGACCCGGCCCGCACTTAGATTTTTTACTTCTGTATCTTGCCTATTTTTAAGTTTTTTGAAAAAAGGTATTTGAAAAAGTTGTTTATTTTAATGCCTTCTATACACAGCTAAAAAAGAAGTATCAACTTAGGAATCATCCGTATAGGAGTGTTCTGTACACCTACCTTTTCCTCACCCTTTCGTCTCGGTTAAGTTACCATGTGTATAACAATTATTACACAGCCTCACAAAAAAAAGTCATGTCCACTAGACTAGACCCCATGTTTGTCTGTTTTCGAGATCGCCGAATCTGAATCGATGAAATCATCTAGGTCTTTTGGGGGGGGGGGGGGGGTGAAACCACCCTCTCAGGGGGTAAAACCAGTTTTTCTTTCAAATTTACCTTTGTATTTATGCATAAGTATATATATAAACCCCTCCTCCGGCGTAGCTGTGTATTTGTGATTTCTTTATACTTTTATTCAAGGTTAAGCTAATTATAATACTGATTCCGACGGATTCAGGGGTTCGGAAGCAACAAGTAACAATAATTTGCGATTTTCTATATATATTTTACCATTAAATTCAATACAAATTCTGACTCAGCCACTGACTCACTCGACGGCATGTCACTTTAATCTATCAGGGCATCTCGTGATGGCTTGTCAGACTCTTGTCTCGTCGTCGTGCGACACAGTTTTGCCATGAAGAGGCGTATTGTGTCACTTTACAATTATTGCTCTAATTATTCGCAAAGGTGAAGCGACAACGACACTCGCTGTTAAAATTCTGTCGGAACGAGGCGGAAGGAAATTCAGTTACGTCTGTGGTATAAGTTGTCTAATTTAGTAAAAAAGTTTTTCTTTCATTAATATTAGATTAAAAAATGGAATTTCGTAAACAGTGTAACGTTATCGGCTCATTGGCACTGTTAAAGGTGATTTTTAAAAGGTGATCTATTATAAGAAGACGTTTTAATTTAAAATTTTTAAAGTTGAATTTTAAAAGAAGCAAAGAGTTTTATTTGGCCTCTTTATAAGTTAATTATATAATGCAAGTTTTTCTATGAATTTTAAATAAATAATATTTCGTACGTTTCGGAGCATTTTTGAAGTATATATTTACATACTGGGTGCTACAAATTCGTGTGCATAAAAGGGGATCTCGAAAACGGAAAGCGATACGAAGATGGTTAAATTCAGGAAAAGTTACATATTTTGGGGCTTAATAATTTAGTGAAAGAAAAATTTTAAATTCCGAATACCTTTGGAGATATTCGAAAAAAACAATATTTTTACTTTTGTGCGCCTTCATTTTTGACTTAAGAAAAAAAACGTTTTTCATGATTTACAGGATAACATTATTAGTTTTTAAAGTCGACCTTCTGTAGGTACAAACTTCAAGTCAATTTTTTTTTAATATGGACTTGAAATCTTAAATACAATTTTAGGGACTTTTAAGCTTTAGAACTTTAACACAATTTAAAGATTTTTGAAATTTTAAAGTTTTATTATTTTTCAAATAATCTTTTTGTATCATACGCGGTTCTGAACAATAAGAGCGAAACTAATATTTGTGAATTGAAGAGTTTTAAGACCGAGAGTCTCGACCTAAAATATTTTTCTGTCTTAATATAATATATGCTTCCCCTAAAACTGGCCTCACAAGACCTTAGAACAGATGAAATATGTTAAAATTGTTTTTGTTACAAATATAAGTACATCACTGTAACATAACTAGATAACATGTACCATTTTTCATTTAGGGGCATTGATTTTGTTCTGTTTTACTATATTTCGAGGTCTAAGGCATAGAAACTTCTCATGCCTTAAAAACTTACTTTTTAGAGCATTCTTACGATAAATCTTATTGAAATAATAAACGGCCTAAAGACCAAACCTTCCTGTAATGTAATTTTAATATTTAAGTAATTTTAAAAATAATTGCCAGGGCCGTAATAGTAAAGAACGCATAATTTGAACTACTGATGATGTATTGTTATTTGACGACATCGTTTATATTTTAAACAACAAATTAATAAAGCTTAGAAGTCCCCAAAACTTTATTTATAATTCCAGGTCCGTACTTAAGAAGATTGACTTTAAATTGGCTTTTAAAGAACGAATCTGTAGTTATGGTTTCCATTGTACAGTTGCATTCAGTGCAGATGATTCTTGACAGCCATGTGTCCTGTCAGAATTCTTGTAATACTTCGACCCACTTGCACTAGTTATTTTAATAATTTATAGTAGGCATTAATAGATTTTTTTTTGGCAAAATGAGTTATACCGAGTTATTATACAGGGTGTTCCAAGTTAAGTGCGCACTATTGCTAACTCTTTTATTATTATAGATACAAAGTTGGTTAAATTAGCAAAGTAGTAACATTTTTTCTGCTGATTAAGATAGTAAAAACAAAAAAACAATTGAATACAGCATTTCCGATTAAACGAGAAAAATGCATTTTTTTTAAATGGAACACCCTCTATATTTTTGACACAAATGTTTGCAAATCGTCTACAGAATTGAAAAATTCATATGCAATATTGGCCCAAAACTAAGAATAATCTAATTATTGCTATATTTACTTTTTAGACAAGGTGGCTGTGCATTTTTGAAACAAAAGCTTTATTCGGTGCGTCAGTAGATTATTCTGCTGTCAACAAAAGTAAGCATTTATGTTATTGTAAGTGATTGAACTGGTCTGTACCTAATTTTAGATTTTTTGGTAAAAATATTACAAAATGGTGTTCACACATTTAGAAAAATGCGATATGTTAGAAGCGTATTTTGTATGCAGAAAAAATAGTTTCCGGGTACAGGAACACTATTCCCAAATGTATCCTGAACGTGATCATACAAACAGAAGGTATTTTTTAAAGCTGTATAGAAAATTTAGAAGTAACGAAGGAGTCTTTGTAAAGGCTAGAACTAAACGCCAGTTTATAATAAGTGAACAAGTAGAAATAAATGTGTTGGTATATTTTGAAGCATACAAAATTAATTCAACCAGAGATTTGGCAAGGGACAGTGGTTTAAGCTCAGTTACAATATGGAGAGTTTTAAAAAAATATAACGTTGTACCCCATAAGTACCGACCAGTTTAAACATTATTACCTGGGGATTCTGAAAGGAGACTACATTTCTGTCAATTGTTTGTTAAAATGTGCAGGCAAAATCCTAACTTTTTAAGGCACATTTATTGGAGCGATGAAGCCAATTTTTCAAACAGGGGTATGTTTAATCGTAAAAACATACATTGTTGGTCTAGAGAAAATTTGTTTCTTGCACAGCCACCTTGTCTAAAAAGTAAATATGACAATAATTAGATTATTCTTAGTTTTAGGCCAATATTGCATATGCACTTTTTTATTCTGTAGGCGATTTGCAAACATTTGTGTCCAAAATATACAGGGTGTTCCGTTTAAACATAATACATTTTTCTCGTTTAATCGGAAATGCTGTATTCAATTGTTTTTTTGTTTTTACTATTTTAATCAGCAGAAAAAATGTTACTACTTTGCTAATTTAACCGGCTTTGTATCTATAATAATAAAAGAGTTAGCAATAGTGCGCACTTAACTTGGAACACCCTGTATATATAGTAGACAAGAAATTTTATGCAAAAGAATTTTTCGCTGGAGCTGTCTTCCTTGTCCTCAAATGATCATATACTCTCAGACAAACTTTGATTAGCTTACCTCACGATCTATTCCGATAAATTCGCAAGATTAATTAAGGCGGCATCACACTATCTCGACGCAAATATCAGCCGCCGCCGCGCCGTCTCGTAATAACTTTATAATTTAGTGTATTTTGACTCGAACCCTTTCTTCGACCACCGCGGCTCCGTGCATAATGAATTGCTTACATTTTAGTCTGAATTCACCTTAAGGTGTTATCTTGCGTACATAGATAAGGCTTAAGATCGCGGAGGTTAAGTAACATTAACTGTTTATTGCGATTTATGGGCAAAGTTCGAGAAACGTTTCGACATTTGATGCTCGTATCGGTGGAGTCACGAAGTTATGATTTTAATGGTATACGGCATGTATAATGTTAAGGTGTTTTAGTTTCAACATCATCGGGGGGAGGGGGAGGGGGAGGGGGGGTTGGAAATCAAAATTTTTCAACTCATACTTGGTTTTAAGGGTTTAACGCGGTGGGCGGGCGTGTGGCCCAAACTTCTTGCACTACGGCCTAGTGACTTATTGTGCGCCCTTGTTGGTAGATTTCTACCAAGTTTGTCATGCGGGAGGTTGTCACCACATTGGATTCCTCCGAGGATTTTGAATCAGAGTCAGTGCTTCGCAGTTGTATACAGGGTGATTCCTAAGTTGATACTTCTTTTTAAGGTGTGTATAGAAGGCATTAAAATAAACAACATTTTCAAATGCCTTTTTTCCAAAAACTTTAAAATAGGCAAGATACAGACGTAAAAAATCTAAGTGCGGGCCTGGTCATCAAAACGTAGCCTGCTATACTTTATGTTGCTTTTCTTATTAGTCATGCCAGGTCGGTGTGTTTCTCTGAAGCATGTTAATTTTAAACTGGTGAAACGTAAAAATGGTAAAATTTGAAAACAATGACCTAGTAGATATGGTGCTAATTTACGGTGAGTGTCGTGAAAGTGCGGCTGCTGCTTCGAAAATACGTTTAAGTTAGGCAGGACCGTATTTGATCCATAGTGTAATAAATAAATGTAAGTATCTCATTTTTGAGTTTAAAAAAAAGGTATTTGAAAATGTTGTTTATTTTAATGCCTTCTATACACAGCTAAAAAAAAGTATAATGTGAGGCGGTTTCGTCCTCTTCGCCGCAAAGTCTGCATTCAATGGGTACATTGTAAATTCCTACTCGACGTAGGATTCCTAAGTGGCAGTGACCTGTTAGTTGGCCAACCAGTAGTTTTGGGTATATACGCGTTAACAGCAACATTTTAGTTGATACCTTCTTTGAGAAGGTTGCCGCTGTCGACATAAAAAATTTATGCCATGGAGCTGACAATAATTGTAGAAAAGATAGATGAACTTTGAAGTAATAATGACTTTTAAACGAGATGCTGGTAAGACGGGTAAAATGCGCCGCAGGCAAACATTTTTCAACAAAAAGTATACAAATTCAAGAATTTGAGTTAAAACTGGTAACATATCAGATTCATTTATGCAGTTATTTTAAATACTGTAAAACTACGAATTATTATAAGTAGGGTAAGGTGGGGCAAGTTGGCGAGGTTAAGGAAAAATGTAATAAATTAACGGAACATTGGTTAATTTTTGGTGAACAATCCATAAAAAAAAACAATAAAACATAAAGAAAAAAGTTGAAAATTAAAAGTTGTTGCATTTTCGTCATTTTGCCCCAATAGTGGGGTAAGATGACGAGCACATTGGGGCAAGACGACGATTACATACAAATGTCACATTTAAAAGTAGGTACCCCAATTCCCATAACTCGTGCAAGTTGCATGCCACCAACTTTCGCACACACCACACTTTATCCAATCAATTAACTGCCAAATTATCATTTCCGATAGCATATCGTCGCCTGAGAACCAGGTTATTCTATGTTTTTTTTTAATTGAGATTTTATCATCAAAGTATTCTATGTCCGAAGCTCTATCTACCAAACTATTCCATGTCACTCAAGTTTTTCATATTCGGACCATTTTAGTCTATGTCCTCGCCAGCCAATAGGTATTAGTCAAAATTTTTAGTATATTTTTGCATTACCCACTTTTTATAAACCCTTAAACCTAACTTAATTACACTTTTAGAAAAAAAAATTAAGATGTACCCAATAACAGCTGGTAAATTTCAAAAATGCTCTACTCAAAAATTTTAAAAAATTGACATAGAATAACTCGGAATAACCCGGTTCTCAGGCGACGATATATGGCAGCAATTAAACTGTCTTCTGACCAAGACCTACGATCAGTTTTTCTCTTATAATTTCAGACCATCTGTAAAAAAAATGTTTATAACTACATGGGCAAAGATAACAAATTCGCCAATATGCTCCCGGGGCAAGTTGACGAATTCGTCAACATGCCCCCGTCAACATGCCCCTTGGACCATTTATAACAAAAACCTAAAGTAAATAAAATAAACAAAAAATAAAACTGATTTGGGCTATAACCATTACCTTGTATGGTTCGAGGAACAAAATAAATATTCAACAGAATAGGACTGGTTCCTTTACTTTTTGAGCAAAACTCTATTTCATTGAACAAGAATATTATAACGACTAACCTCTAAACACATTTGCAAGCACAAAATCGAACATATGTAAACTAGCGCCACCTATCATTTTAAGTTATATCAAGGTCCCAAGACGGCAATATAAAGATGGGTATATATATATAACAGATTTATGCTTTTGATTCTCATTAAAATTAAATTCTTTATCTTGCCCCGTACGTCAACTTGCCCCACCTTACCCTACAATATATTTTTTGTATAACTAGTTAACCAATCAGTTGTCGAGAAAATCAATTATAGCGCGAAAGGCGTAAATCTAATACATAAAAAAATTAACCACTACCCTCTCGTGGTGCTATATAAGGTCAACAAGGAATAAACTGACTACAAAAATACTGCCGCAGGCAAATTTTTCTACTGACATAAGGGGAGTAGGGAATTGCTATTTTATTTTCTCCTCCTCCGAAGAAAATTCCCAACTGACATCGACATATGCCAACAGTTTCGATTTTCCATTGTATTGGAAGTGGATTCTCTCGGCTGGCAATTAACCGGTCTTGGAGGAAGTGATGTGTGAGGCAATGTTTGTCTAAATATACTGTAGTCATAAAACTGAGTATGTACAAGTTACACTTGGCACAAATTTCCACATTACATTATTTTGCTTGTTATATTTAGTGTTGTAGGTAGGTACTGTAATAGTTATTTACGATATAAGTGTTGTAAAGATTCATATTACAACACGAGATGTTAAAGTTCTCAAACGAGGCGTCAGCCGAGTTTAATAAAACATCGAGTGTAGTAATATGAATTTACAACAAGAATATTGTACAAAATTTTATCTACTTCTCTATCTATCTATGAATAAAAATATTTTACAAAAGGCATTTTTAAAAATAAAAATGCACCTGTAAAAATGCACCTTCTATTAAGTTTACTAATCAAGTTTTTTATGTTACCTTTCGCATAGTTACTCTTTCGCATGGTTACTGTCGAAACTTTGTCAAACAAATTCAAAAATATAAAAAGCGTTTTTCAAAATGAGCGATTCTGATAGAAGTTTACCCTCTGATATAGAAGCAGCGGCAAACGAAGCGATCTCAAGTTTAGTTCCGACAAAATCCAAGGCGCGGTATGAGTTGGAGCATCAGAAGTTTGAAGATTGGTGCAAAGCTAACAAAATAAAGGAGGTGTCTGAGAAAATCCTTTTGGGTTATTTTTCCGTAAAGCAACGCTCCCAGAAACCATCTACACTATGGACTCACTACTCAATGTTGAGAACTACGATTTCAGTCAAGAAAAATCAAGATATAAGCAGTTTTTCTCAACTAATCGCATTTTTGAAAAGAAGTTCAACAGCAAAATTTTAATAAAACGTTTTTTTTCTGTTACAGCACAAGTGCTGTTACAAAACGATATACAGAACTGTAAAATTCATATTACTAAATAAAAGTAGATAAAGTAATGTATTATTTAAAACATATTATTAAATCGTTTCGTAAAACAAGCTGTAAACTTCAAGCGATTATCAAATTTTAAAGAGTGCAATCTAACAATCATATTTAAAAAAATTAATCAAATAGAAAATTGCTAAACCCGACATTGACAAAAAATCCCGAGATATCTACCTGTCCACGACGGGTCCTTATTTCGGTCCTTACAATACTTAAGTGCAAATTGGAATCCTGAAGGCCTCTATATTGGCTTCTAGGACTGCGGAAAAGTCACCGAGTTATTGAATTTACTCAATGCCAGGTGTATGTTGGCCAATAATATGATGCCTTTGCTGTTATTTCTGGTTGAAAATTGAAAAATTGATTTTATTTTATATTGTTCTTTATATTTAGATACTCCAGATAACAGGTTTGTTCTTGTAACGTGCAGTTTAGTGATGAATTTACAATTATTATTGCTATGGGCATCCGAAGAAGGATGGAGTGGAAGGAACTGCCCTCTCTCCCCCCCCCCCCCCCCCCCCTTCATGAAGTATTTAACTAATCCTGCGAATTAATCAATATAGGCCTTGGGAAAAGCTAATCAAAGTTTACTAAGGTACAGGCGCCATATAAGGCCACATTAAGGATTGTTTAAGTTTTATTCAGCTAAAATAAATATTATTTGTTTGATACTGCATACACACTTACTTTATTGCATAAACTTACATTTTTAATGCCTTAACTTTTTTTTTGATGAATAGAATCATAGATTTTATAACAAAAAACAATGTATGCAAAATGGCCTTATTTGGACACTAGGTTCCTAATAAGGCCAGTAAAGTTTTGTGCTCTGAAAATACATGAAAGTTATAGTAGTCGTGGTTTTTGATCAGTTTTGCGTTTATTCTGTGTTGTCAAGTAACTAGAATAATAAAGAATTTTCTATTGAGTCAGAACAACAACAGGTATCTTGTTAAATATAAAACACAAAACACTTAAAAGTAAAACTAAATATTTAACTGCATATTGGACAGTGAAACAGTTCCTTATCTTGCTTGCCTAATTCTGCGCACTCTTCCTGGGCATCCTTACCACATGAACAGCATCTGCGCATGTCACTTATTCTGTCTTCCTCACAAACAAAAAAAGGTACCATAATTTCTGTTGTATTGGGTAGAATTTCCACTCGAGTGGCCTTATTAGGAAACTGCAAATGTTTTAATTAAACAATTCATAAAATCAAAATGAGAGAAAGTAACCACAAAGCATAATCAGTTATTGATAAACAAATGCTTGTTTACATAAATCAACATATCAAAATCACGATGCACATTGTTAATTTCAAATTTGGGCTGGCTAGCGATTGATACATATTGCCATCTAGTAATTTTTCGTAACACTTTTAGATATATTAGGAATTGGCCTTATTATGACACTGGCCTTATTTGGCGCCTGTACCTTAATTGTACATGATGTGTAATAATTTGAGGACGCGGCAGTTAGTTAGTTTCAGCAAAATTTAGGTACCAACAGGTTTGAGTAACTTTGTTTTATCTTGTTATTAAATACCTTTTCAGGAACTGAATTGAATAACGTATCGAGTAACATCGTGAGATAATCTAATTAAAATTTAAAAGAGAAAGAAGTTAACTTCGGCAAAAGAATACGACTAAGCTGTGGTGAACTTTCTTGTCCCTTTATTGATGCTAAGGAACTGAGTACTGCATTTAAATTTACCGTAATAATTCTAGAAGTCTCCCCTTTTAGATTTAACAGAGATTATGTGAGGACTAAGAAGAAAGCCATTTTAGAAAAATATAGGAATAGTAGCTGTAATATTCTTAATTATAATAAAACACTTTGTTTCTCTTGATCACTTTATTCGATTATCTCTACACACACGTTCCATACCGACTGACTCATTCCATTTATGTGCTCATCGGTGGTGCCTACTATAGGGTGTTTACTGTTTACGCATTACATATAGATATTATATTCAATACACTACAGTAGCTATTGACAGCGAGTCACTTATCACTTAAGTTATTATTGTCTAAATAGTTCTAAAAATTTAGATAAGTTATTTTCGGGTTTCGCTTAGAACAGTTCCTAAACTGTTCGGATCATGCGCAATAGAAATTGACATGTTCGAGTTAGTGCGAAACCAATATAGGATTTTTTTGAACTAGGACCGAGTATTCGGGTTAAATATCTTGCAGTTCTTGGACTGTTTAAGAACTGTTCAATCGGTTCTTAGTTCCAGGTCGAGACTGGTTTTGAACTAATTTTTGCTCATGCGCAGTTGCATTTACGCTGTGCATTTTCGAATCGAGCTACATCCAGTTAATTACATTGAGGTTAGATTAACTTAGATTTTACATATTTTTCCTTAAAAAATCATGGTTAAAATATATTTATTACCTTCATTATCCATCTTGAAATTCCTTTAGTGTAAATAATATGTATAAACAGCACCAAGTTTAAAAGAAACAGGCAAAATTAAGTTAGGTTAGATGCCAAATGTCATAATTCAGCTTAAGGGTGTGTTCGCGTTTTAACACTTTGTGAACAGTTCTATGATGATTCAAGAATCACTAGAAACTTCACTTGTATGCGCAAGTAGTCCCGCGCAGACCCAGGACGGTTTTGGCACAGTACGACTTTAAAAACCCGAAAAAAACTATAGAAAATCCTTCTTATGGGTATGATGCTAAGGATGCAAAAATATATTTTATTTAAAGTATTTTATGGCGTATCGTCGTATATGCAAAACTATCGTATATTCTAAGTCCGAGGCATCCCATGCATGGCCCTCTTGACACCTGAGGACAGAAATACGACGCGCGGGCGTATATTTACACTGGGCACCTTTTCTCTAATGAAATATTCACGGGGCATTGTTTTCCGATAAATAATTGCCACTTCGAACATTCCCTTGGCTCTTCTACAAAGGATAGTACGGATAGTCGGGATTTACGGGAAATTACATAACAACGGCCTGCTTCTTGCTTCTCTAGGATAATGTAGGTACATGTGTTGGAAAGGACAATAGCGCGATCGTGACTGGTATTCCAAGAAAAATATCTAAATTGCGGCAAAATAATCGTTTACCGGGCAACTTTTATTAAGACGCCCGGTAAAAATATAATATGATTAATATCAGTTAAGTGGTGTCAACCACACTTTTTTATTGCTGGGGTTTGCGGGAGACCCAGTAGGTATACTTAGGTCTATGAGGCCCATTGTATCCTCTATCGTCTGGGTAATGTCAGCCAGACAGGACCTACAGCTTAGCGTGAGATCTGAACCCCGAACCATTTTTCATTAAGCGTATGCCCTCTCTGAGGATCTAACTCTGACCGCTACGGTCGAATGCAAGTAACTTACATTGAAAACACGAATCGTTTGGGAGAAATGCATGCATAAAATCGTAATTTTCTTGCCATGAATTTTCTATAAAAGTTTGAAATAAATGCTTTTTCTTTTTGTTGAAAGTCATTATATCTTGAGAGAAGATTATTTGCTTTTGAAATAAGAAAGTTCGAGTCGAAAGTTGGCCCAATAGTGTTTATTCATGAGCCAAAAGAGTTTCTTCTTGACTTAAAATCGGATTTCTCTTGGCCAAGTTATGTAATTTCGCTATTATTACATATATAGATACAGATCAGTTAAATTAGCGAACCAGGGGACTGTTTAGCAGTGGCGGCTTGCGGTCCTAAAAAATGGTGAAGAGCTAGGTATAGTGCGGGTACTTAAACAAACATTGACTAAAAACCCGTCTAACAAAACGTCTCTCTTATCCTCATCTGTCCAACGACTGAATGGAATTTCCAACGAATTACAAACTATGTCATTTGTCAATTGGGTTCATTTTTAAACAACACAACTAAGTAGGTACGTACATACACTACTGAAATAACTGAAAAATAAAAACAAAACGTTTTAATCGCACAGTAAATCACGTAAAAACGATATCTATAACCGTAAGTTTCGCGAAGCCTCAAAATAAATACCTTAAGGTTAGGCGAACCAATGCTAAAACAATGGAGCATCGACTGATCTATGCAAATTGTTACATGCTGTTTGCGTGACTGACGTCACGTAACCATAGCAACGGTGAATATCAAAGCCATGTTGGACATTGGGCTTCACTTGCTTTGTGCTAACGGACACGGTCGGCTGGGGCGCGCCGAAATGCACGAGAGCTTATAATTATTGTTCATCGGAGTTAACCGTGGCCCTATCATGAATAGCTACATTCGGATTAAATTAATATTAATAATTCGAACATAATTATTTTTTAAGGGCTAAAATGGTAGCTGTAATATTTAATATTGTCGAAAAACTTTCCTCCTGGTTTTTTTTGTTGGTGAAGAGCCCCTTCACCTACTTCACCTGACGAGCCGCCACTGCTGTTTAGGTACTCTAATTAGAAAAATCTTAAAGAAACGAACATTGCATTTTCTAGCTATAAGGAACCACCTGCACATGTACAATTTCTCTAGTCTCATTCAATTATTGTTCATAATGGTAGGTAGTAGGGGGTGGTTGGTTCCTAGACTCTGAGTACGATTTTGTGCTATCTCTTTAAAGTGATAATGTTACGTATCAAATTGGTAGGCGACGGGAACGTGTAGCCAGTGCCGTTCCTAGCCCCTCTGCCGCCTTTGTGCAGAGCATCGAAAAGCCGCCCCCTCGGCCGCCCGTATATTTAAAACAACAAAATTTTTAAAAGTATTATTTATTTAAATATTAAGTAATATTTAACAACCAATAAAACAAAATATGAACCAAAACTTTAATCTCTTTTTCTAATACAAAATAAAAGTAAATAAAAACTTAATACTCTATAACAAAAATATAAAGGTAAAACTTTTGCTGGACAAAATCCAAACCAAAGTGTACTTCCAAACTGATAAATTCCTTCTGTATTCTGCAATTTTATCATTTTCGCCGAACATATCAATATCAAAGAGCGGCCGCCATGTATCGTCCCTTTGTCGGAAGACGCCGAACGAACGCGTCATATTTTTTGTGAACTCCACAGACAAAACAATCTATTTTATATTCTATTTTTATTATATTATTTACCTATAAAAAAATTAAATTGTCTCTGTAATGTGAAAACTATAGACTAGAAGTTTTTTTGTCGTTTTTTAGGACTACTTTGTGTATGAAATTCAATTTTGCGGGTGTTTTACAGTTTCTGCCTGCGGCCTGCGGCCGCCCTTTTTAGTTTGGCCGCCTTTGTGCCTGCACAACCTGCACACCCCTAAGAACGGTCCTGCGTGTAGCTTAGATAGTTTAAAATTACGTTTTAATTTATTTAATTCGTTGTGAGCTATTTATTTACTGAAGCACGAAGCAAAGCAAAACAATTGACGATTACATTATGATGAATAACATACAAGTCTTAAGAAATAAGAAAAAGTTATTTGATCAGAAAATTTAGAGAATTTTCTCTAAAGAAGAGTTGCTCCCCTAAAACTCACCTACGACGCTATTTTAAGTAAGTTCAAGAGAAACCATTTCCGCTTTACAGTGAACTCAGGCCAAAAGAAAAATAAATAATTTTACACTTATATCAACATTACAAAGTTCACTTACTTACTGGCTGGAAACTGCTCTGATTCTGAGATTTAGTTTTTATATAATTTAGAGAGACTTGAGTGACCAAACGGGTAGAGGTTACCCTTACACTTGAATGCGTTAAACAACTACCCTGAGTAAGTGATTCTTTGAGGTTTTATAATATTTGGTAACCCCTACCAGAATAGAGAAGGGGTTCCTTTTTGCTGTGTCAGGAATTACTAGCAATCCTTGATAAGAGAGATTCTTAAATGTACTAGTCAAAATGGATCCTTTTCTTTAACCAATTAAAACAGTTATTTTTATAAACATTGTCTACTGACTCCTCCTAGGAAACTAGAAATATTTTAATTCTTGTTCTATGCACTATCTTTCCACTATACCTATTTATCACCCATTAAGAGTCTTAACTTTACAGCGAAGCATTAGATTAGTAATTCATCCTTAATGATACCAATCCATATCCGACAATATATACATAAGAACAGAGCGGAGTCGTATCGGCGCTTCGGCTACTAGCGATCAGAAATACTGTCCATCCATCCATGACTGATTAAGCCAATGAAGAGCGGAAAATGGGCTTTGAAGGCCCATTGAATATGCTTTAGAGTAAAAAAGATCGGTCTTTCTGTAGTCGACGTTGACCCATATTAATTCTTCTTACTAAAACATCGGCTTCCTTTGTTATACTTTTTGCTTGAATTTTTTACAAAAGATGGAAATGTAAACAATGATGTTTTATTTGTGGCGGTTACTTTACATGAAATTTTTTTACCGTGTACAAGACCTGAACTTTTGAGCGTTACCTCCCATCACTCGCTTCTCGGACGCATAAATCGCACAAACGTCAAAAGGAGAATCCGCCCAATCGTAGCGAACATAATTCACTCGCGAGCTATTTATAAATCCCGACAACTCCTACTATTTATTCCGATGGCCATCCTCCACGGCTACGAAGTAAACCGCATGAGTTACATCACTTACGAAAGGTAAAGATTAAATTTAAAGACAGTTTCAATCAGTTTTATCGTTTATCAAATACTCTCATTTTTTGGAAGTTTCGATGGAACCTTTAATGGTCTAAGTTTACAACCTGTTAATGGGCGAACATGTTTATTCTAATTTTTGAATATATATTAACAGGTAGAATTTTTGACAAAATACCCTCTGAAGTGACTTCTAAAAAAAAAGGCTGACCGACACGCTATACATTTTTCAAGGCTTAAAGTAAAAAACACTAATTTTGTAAGGCTCAGGGGGGGGGGGGGGGGGGACGGCGAAACTGCCTTCGCTCTCCCCCCTGGATCCTCGCCTGCTTCCTAAACATTTTTGTAAATTATGTATTTTTTAGATCGCTTAGGGGGCTCCTAAATTATTTAATTATTTACTTATAAAATAACTAAACAAACTACGCTTTCTAAGAAAAACGATGCCAGAACAATTCCAAGCAATGGCAACAGCCGATCGCTCTGTGAACGACGCACTCCTACCTGACTGAGGTTTCTTGTCTGGTTTCCTGTTTCTGAACAGGTCTTTGTCTATTTAAGTTATCGAAACAGCGACAACAATATAATCGATCGCACGACTAAACTGGCAAGTATAATAATTCATCACGTACTTCTCTTCGTATGTTTTTAAACTTCCTGCTTTCGCGCCGTGTTTTTAATTGTTTCTAGAACATTTTTGTGATACTTTAGAAAGATTTTTATTATATTTTTAATAAATTCATTCATTTTTCAGGAATTCTTGCCAATAATTTATTTTGCTGGTATTTTGTCAACTCGCTCCTGCTCAAAATAGTTAATAAACAATGGTTACTTTTAAGAGCCCCCGACAAATGTTTTTAAATTCGTCTTCAATAATTTTCTTAGTTTTCTTGTAATGCGGGCCAAGAAGAACTGCAATTTAACACGGCAACCTAAGCGGTGGATAGATCTTACCTTCAATACCATAATTTTAATCAGACATGAAAACAATGCATATTTATCAATAATAATTCCCGTCGAACCCAAAAATCCTGGTTATATCAATATTTTCAAGCTTCAACTAGACAGGCACTTATTAAAACACCCCAAAAAAGAGACCGAGTCAATTCTAAATAAACCGGAAAAAATCCGGTAAAAAATGGCACTGTGGCAAGCGCTAATTTGTCGAACACATATCAGTGTCAGGGCGGCTTTTTCGTTTTTTCCTTTTTTAATGTTGATGCATTCGGCAGCATCCCGTCGTCGACATCAACAGGTCGCAGAGCTGATTTGCCAGCCGAATCCGCCGGATGCACTGTTTGCAGATTCATCCATCAACTGGAGTGAGGCTAGAGGTGTTGTAGGGGCCAGGACGGACTGCAAGAAAGGAATATAATGATTAATAAATTTAAATAATAATGTAGTTTAAAAATACAGGGTGATTCCTAAATTGATACTCCTTTTTTAGCTGTGTATAGAAGGCATTAAAATAAACAACATTTTCAAAAACCTTTTTTCAAAAAACGCAAATATAAGGTACCTACTTACATTTATTTATTACACTAATTACGGTCCTGCCTAACTTGCCAGTTGAATAACATTAAGAAGACTTCTGGGTGTAGGATGAGCCCGCAAGGGAAAGCGTTCTGCGTATGATCTCGAAGCGGCAGCCGCACTTTGACGACACTCACAACATAAAGTATAGCAGGCTATGTTTTGATGACCAGACCTGCACTTAGATTTTTTACTTCTGTATCTCGCCTATTTTTGAGTTTAAAAAAAAAGGTATTTAAAAATGTTGTTTATTTTCAACTTAGGAATCACCCTGTATATCGTCGCATTGATGAATGCCATAGAATATTAATTGTACCAAAATGTCCTTCTTCTTAACGATTATGCAGTGCGCTGCAAGAAATGACAGTAAAATTACAGTTTTGTTTTATAAGATATTCCATTTATATTCCGAAATATTTTAAGTCGCAAACTAGCGTCAATAGGTAAAGTCCTTTTCGCGATAAATGGGTCGAGATTAATTGACTGCAATACAATGGGTGCTAAGTGCGGTCGTTAACACCATTAATCCCCAGTATTTATTTTCCTACGACCACCTATAAAAATGAGAGAAAAGCACGGTTAATTTGGCTAGAAAGCGCCGTATATCACACGCGTTCAACACTAGTGTTAAAATATCAAGGCACACTATTTAATTTAAACATATGGTGTTAGTTTGACAGACAATCCCTATTTATTAAAAAGAACAAATTTTAGAAAGCAGTAACTGTAAAGTGTTATTTATTATGTATTTGTAGAGTGATGCAGAATTAGAGTGTAAAAATACGCCATCTGAAATTATAAAAAATGTTAATAATATACTGAAAAATCTATAACCAGAAAAAACAAATCGCGCTGAAGAGAGTGTCATTTATTAAAAAACAAATTTTTATCGGTAGCGATAGAGTAGAAATAGAGAATATTGCTTTAGCCTACAGATCGCAAGGTCACAGGTTCAAATCCCATCAGGAGTATTTGACTTTTTTTTATAAAAACAATAAATTATTTATAAAATTATTTTGAATTGAAATCTTCCTTGTTGAGTGGAGTTTTTAAATTTATGTTTAATGCATCTTTCCTTGATTAAATTTAAAAATTTTTATTCTGGTTAATCTAGAAGTCAATCCAAGATTGGTTCTTCCTATGATATATAAAATATGAAAAAGTTAAACTACAAATAAAGGAAAAGCCTATTGACAAACTTTGAAACCAGCTATTAAGTGGAACATAATCCTAAGTATGCTAATTTCAACACTAGTGTTGGTATTTTTTTTACACTAGTGTTAAACAAAGCCGAACATAATCCTTAGTATGCTAATTTCAACACTAGTGTTGGTATTTTTTTTCGACACTAGTGTTAAAATATTTTTTTCACAAATCAAAGGCTTTTTTAATAATTCTTTGTGGTCGTAGGAAAAAAAGTGTACATTTCTCGTGTGAAAGTAATTATTCTAAAACTCGGAGAATTTCCGCACTCGGTTAACGCCTCGTGCTAAATATCTTCTCATTTGAGAAGTATCACGTTCGTCACTTTTATGTAATAAACTATTTCGGGGCCGGATTATAATGCTGATAATAATGATACGGTTAATTCAAATTCATTTATTGACTAGATATCACATAGAACATGATTTGAGGTTCGTCATTTTAACAATTAATTTTAATTCAAAATAAGATAATAATTAGAAATCCACCTATTGCTTTGAAAGATTGAATTTCAGTCTTCGTTTCTCACGGGAAGTGTTCAGTTGTATTGCAATATAATTTTACAAACTTTTATATTATAGATACATATAAAACAGCATTATGTGGCGTCCATGGAAAAGCATTGATGGAGCGTCTTGTTTTTCACAAATAGTATTTTTTTAAATTAAATAAATTGTAGTAAAATGGCACAGCAGCTTGAATTCTGCCAGGAGTTAAGCCATTTAAACTTATAACATATTACAGAGAGAGCCAAGTACTTAGTATTCCCTCCATTGCACCCACTTCTCAGAGCATCCAGCTAGTTCCCCCCTTTTAAGTGCGTACTACTTACTTATATCGCAGATCTGCCTTTAACTAACACACAATAATAGCTTGAGATTAGTTTTAAATTAGAAATCAGCTTAATCAGTGCAATTTGTCCTCAACCCAAATCTAAGAGTGAACCGTGTGCCACAATCCTCGACCGCAGATATGAATTTACTACGTATTTGAGTGTTTGTATTGTCGGATCAGTCACTCGTGTCACTCCGCCATTTATCAGATCTCGCTCGTATTTTCCCTAACGCGAAAGGGTTGAACTCGAACTCCATCACTTTGTCAACTGACAGAAACGCTCATTTGTTTTCCACGGCACACAAGAATTTTTGTTTTTTACGATTGACTTTTAACTTTCTGCGATTTTCCCTGTCGGATTTAAATATTCGTTTATCTTGGCATAGTTTATGTGTCGATTTTGCGAGTAAACAAATTTTGAAGAATATTAATTATGTTAATTAAGCTTGCACAAAAAAAATAAATTGTCATCACAAACATACTTAATTAAAAATACTGCCTGATTAGTATATGTACAGTCATAAACTGTTGTCAGATCTATAAAGCTTTTGTTAAAGTATTATGACCTGTTTAGACCAAACATTTTAATACTAAAAGTTATATTAAGTATCAAACTTCTTTGGTTGTATATTATAACCTTTAGCGCCATCTCTTGGTCGGCTGGGATCTGGTGTTTGTTGCTAAGGGTATTGAAATACTTAAACTTTCCTGATTGTAACATGTTAGTGGCTCTTTATTTAAAAAAAAAAACGTTTTTTATATTTGTGAAAATATGAATATTGGTCAATACCAAATTTTAATGTATGTATGACACTAACCAGCGTTTTTCGGGCTCGGTTTTTCATGATTAAAAATAAAGTAAATATCGCTCACCACGCCAAAATTGATAATTTTTTCAGAAATCATGTATTTTAGGAACGTAGAGCTAAGAGCAGTATTTGATGCAAATGCGTAGGTTTTGAAATGCTCCTTCTTAAGTTCCGTTTTGTATAATCATAAAGAGCATTCTAGTTTCGGCCCGCAATATTTTTTTTTATTATAAATTATCACATATCTTCCATAAAAAAGGTTTCAATTAAAATTTTTACTTTAATTTTTCTCTTTAAAAAAAAAACCTAATTATTTTTTGGTTTGTTATTAAAATATTTTATTGCATTGGGTTATATGCCCAGCAGCCTCCTCCCCCCCCCCCCCCCCTAAATAAGCCACTTTTGGATACGACCCCCTGCCCCCTCGTTACGGCCATGTAATCAAATACAAAATAAAGGTAAATGTACGCATGTATGTATCACAGAAGAAATATAAGTTTTCGTTTCTTAAACACTGAAAACATAAATAATGATGCAAAAAGTCTATTTGAAAATGCGGGCTTTGCGAATGCGGACTTTTGATATGACATACCCTACTGCTAGATGGCGTGAGTGCGAATTCTTACGCCTAAACCACGTAATACTATATATATTGATCGAATTGAAAGTGTCCAAAAAAAGTTCATCAATGCTCTTAATTTTCGTTACAATAGACAACGGCACTTTTACTCGTATAACGAGAATTTGTTATTTTATAGATTGCAATCGCTGAGGTCCAGAAGGCAGTGTTTTGATATTTTCTTTGTTTATAAGGTAGTAAATAACCTCATCGACTCTGAATTTTGCGTAAACTATGTACTTTTTAATGCTAACCCATACACACTTCGGAACAGGCAAACTTTTAGTGTCCCTACTTTTACAACTAATTACCTTTCTAACTCTCCTCTCATACGTTGCATGAGAACATACAACTATCTTGTAACGGGTGATAGAGGCATTGACCTGTTTAACACTAACTTATGTACCTTTAAAAAACTTATCAGAAAGAAAATATCTATTATCCTTTGATTAGGGAGTGCATTGCTATCATTCGCGTATCTTTAGCTTTATAATTTGTTTTTGGATTTATTATTTCAATGTACAGAATAGCCTTTTATTCTTTAGTTAAACTTATTGTGTACTTCTACCGAACTTTGTAAATTTCTTTTTGTAATCCGTGTCACTCTATAATTGGTCTGCTCCAAGCAGTCTGTTGAGTGACCTTGTTTGTCTAAATAAATAAATAAATAAATAAATAAATACGGTCTCTGTTAGCAAGTTTTTTTCCATATAAAAAATGGTATGATTAAAACTAAATTAATGACGACTTATTTTTTAATAAAACCAATAAGCAAAATAAATATGAAGAGAATCCAAATATTTTCCAGGAAGGGCGAAATCCTTTTCAGGAAGGGCCCGTCCTGCCAGCTACGGCCCTGAACGAATAGCAATACAATTTTTATAACATCACCCTAACTGTACGAAAGTTTACCTATAAAATAGAAAATAACCCAAACTTATCCCAATTAAGACATACCGAGATGTAGCGATGCGACATCGGTCGGGTCTCTTCCTAAAGACAACCAATTTGTCGGCATCACTCCGGCCGGCGTTTCTCTTTCATTCCAGTCACTGTCCCGGGACTTGGCCCGTCAATCACGTCTCTCTTCTGTCACATCTCTATTACTTATCCCAAGAAAATATCTGTATTTTGTGCCCTCTGGGAAATATTACCGTTATTAATTACTTTAGTCTCTTTTAATCCATTTTGGTGACATCTGAATGATTGCGGACATTTGTTTCAAATGTGGATGAATTATTTTCGAATTTGGAAGAATTTTATTTTGTTGCTTAATGGTTTGTAAATTAAGGCTTTTTGGGCATTAATTAAGGGACAAAAAGGTCAAAGTTGTTAAAGCTTGAACGTATAAACGTTTTATTGCTTTATCTAAGCGCGTTTGCGATAAGAATTTGCTATCGTACTCATTTTGAGTGGGATTGGGTGTTTATAACCGCACTAATTTTTCGTAACTCATCATGTAGGTATGTGGACACAGTATGGAATGTAATGCAACATTTTCAAATACCTTTTTTCAAAAAACTCAAAAATTAGGTACTTACAATACGGTTCTGCCTAACTTGCCCGTTAAATAACATTAAGAAAACTTCCGGGTGTACGATGAGCCCGCAAGGGAAAGCGTTCTGCGTATAATCTCGAAGCAGCAGCCGCACTTTGACGACACTCAAGGTAAATTAGCACCATATCTACTGGTTCATTGTTTTCAAATTTTACCATTTTCACCTGTCACCAATTTAAAATTAACTTGCTTTAGAAAAACACCCCGCAGCGGAATGCCAAATAATTCACCACCCGACCCGACCCGTAAAATGCATGACTAATAAGAGATAAGATAAATAACATAAAGTAGGTATAGCAGGCTACGTTTTGATAACCAGGCCCGCACTTAGATTTTTTTACTTCTGTATCTTGCCTATTTTTAAGTGATTTAAAAAAAGGTATTTGAAAATATTGTTTATTTTAATGCCTTCTATACACAGCTAAAAAAGAAGTATCGACATAGGAATCAACTTGTATATTATCATTTTCTCCTACTATACCTGCAAAAAGCATTATTAGTTGTTTAATCAATATAGGATTTTCTTGTTACCAATTCCGGTATAAAATTTTAAAAAACATATGCATTTAAATAGCTAGAAACTCCCAATAAAAGCAGTGCAGGAACGAAAGAAAAATTGTTGTGCTTTCGTGTGTCAGCCGAGGGAGCAGAGGCCAGGAAAAACTCCCGAGCCACGTTACTAAGTGAGCTGTCACGAAACCGCTCCGACGCTGCCGTCGACGTCGGCCCGGATCAACAGTTTATTCAATCTGAACAGCTTTTACACCAGATTATGGGGTGAGTTTACAACAAGCAACAGGCCAAATAAACTCTCTGTTTGGATAATAAAACACGATGTTGTATTTATAACGACAAGTGAAGAGGTAATAAAAAATAACGATTCCATTAAGATTTTTTTTTATTAACGGGAAGATAATAGACAGTTTTTGCAAACCAGCAAAATCCCGTTACTTGAATATTTAGATGACAATATTCGCCTCCAGGCGCAGCCCGTGAGTTGTTTTACAGGTGGGGCAAATTTTGCGGGCAACTAGTAATGTAAGAAGCAACATGTAGTTTTTTCTTAAAGCATAATTAGAACGTGTCTAAGTATTTATTTTAAACTGTCGCCGATATAATAACATATAATAATAAAAATAACCTAAACACAAAATGCTCGATGAGATCGGTACCTACAGGACTGCATTCCACTTTCGCATATGAATAAATACGTTTTCTGATTATGCAGGGTGATTCCTAAGTTAATACTTCTTTTTTAGCTGTGTATAGAAGGCATTGAAATAAACAACATTTTCAAATACCTTTTTTTAAAACTCAAAATGAAGGTACTTACATTCATTTATTACACTATGGATCAAATACGGTTCTGCCTAACTTGCCCGTTGAATAACATTAAGAAAATTTCTGGGTGTAGGATGAGCCAGCAAGTGAAAGCGTTCTGCATATAATCTCGAAGCAGCAGCCGCACTTTGACGACACTCACCGTAAATTAGCACCATATCCACTAGTTCATTGTTTTCAAATTTTACCATTTTAAAGTGTCACCAAATCAAAATTAATTTTTTATTTCTGTATCTCGTCTATTTTTAAGTTTTTAAAAACATGGTATTTGAAAATATTGTTTATTGTAATGCCTTCTATACAGCTAAAAAAGAAGTATCAACTTAGGAATCACCCAGTAATGTAAGTCGCTTTATTTTGCACCACAAGACGAGCACTACACTGTGCAAATCCAAAATGCCAAACTCAACATAAGTTTAAAAAGAATAGAACTGTATGTTGTGTAATATAAATCTGCAATATAATCGGATAACGTGTTTATTCAAATGCGAAATCTGAATGCAGTCCTCTATCGGTCGCATCGAACTTCGTTAGGTTATTGTTTAGTTGTTTATATCACACCTAGGATTAATAATACGTTTCGGTGTAAATTCATCTTTTTTTTTTATCCATTTTATTTTCCATCTCCGTAACCTAATCTAATTTTCATCTGTCTCAACTGTATAGTAGAGGCTGTAACAGGCACTTGTTTAAATAAATTATAAATACTTGTCCTGGTGACATATTAGGTTAATGAACTCGTTTAGTGCAAATAAACTTTAATCAAATTTTTTTGTAGTACAAATTTTATGCTTTTAAGAAGTTGTGTAATTGTAGTTTTTTAAATATAAATTATGGAACATTATTCAAGAGAAGAAAAATTGGATATGATTTGTTGTCGATGTCCAGAGGTAAATTATTTCTAGTTGGCTTTGAAAATACAAGAAAGTCTATAGATACAAGATGAATTTGCACTTATTTTTATTCATGGTGGGTTTATAAGTCCAAAAATGTTATTAATATTAGGTGGGTTACGTCGTTGAATTATAAAGAAGGGGAAGAATTTAAAAATAATAAAATTTAATTTCTCGACTATTTTAAAAGTATGGTTGATGATGGTTTTGAAAAAATGAAACGTCGGATTGAAAATGTAATTACACTAACTTTTAAAGGAGAAAAATAGTAATGAGAATGTAAACTTCAGTTGACATATCTCTTTAAATAGAGTTAAAAAAACGAAATTGCGAAAATTCGTCTTTGTCCAAAAATCTTCGAAGTTTTTAAATTTTAAAACACAATATTGCAGACTTTAGTAGGGAGCCACTTTTTTCTAATTCAATTATCTCTGTATCGTCGATGATTTACAACAGCCATACTGAACCTTTTTTTTATAGGGGCCACATAGACGTTTTAGTAAAGGTGCCGCGGGCCACAACAGAAATTTAAAAAACGTAATTTAAATTTAATGGTTTATCTTAATAACAAAAAAAGATGATCTTATAAGTCTTATAATATAAGGTTGACAAAATTTGGAGAGCGTTTTCACAATCCCAAATTTTGGTTTTAATGAGATTTCTAAAATTGTAAACACTTTTTCAAAACTCGCTCAAGATCGGGCTTGGTGGTGCATGTCAACCTTATTACATCATCCAGATGTGAGTCCGTAAGTTTGTGTCTGTACATATTTTTTTGCGTATTTCGTTCGCGAAAACGACGATTCGCAAACGTACGTAGATCCAAAAAGTGTTAATAGAATTTGGGCACTTTTTTGAACGGTTTTATATTTTTGCGGGACAATGCTCCAAAATTCCACGTATTCCTCTTTTATTCTTTTTTCTTTAAACAGAACTTCTAGGTTGGTATCGTTTTTGAAATCGATGAACTCATCGAGCAACTCTGCATAATTTTAATTTAAAACTGAAGCTAGAGATCATATCGCGATAAAAAACGGCATTTCGACAGTTGAAAGCCACAGATGACATTCACAGCTGATTCTAGTTCCGCCGAAAAGTTACTAGATTTAGTGTGGACCGTAACAAGTTCACATGTCAGTTCGCGTCCTATTATTTTCGTTGTTTTTTGGTGTTTTTTTAGTATTTTTGTGGCTGTTTTTTATATAGTGTATATAGAGTTTTCTGATTGAAAGTTAGAGTCATAACTAAAATTAAGCATAGTGATTGTTTTGTATACCAATATTTTAACCATATATACCATGTTTTACGTATTCTACCTAGCTGGTGCAGTATTACCGGCATTTATTACATTCTTTAATATTCACGAGCAAAGGAGAGTAGTGTGTCGATAAGTTAAATTTTTTAAAAGCTTTGTCGATAATATTTATGTTACTAGTACATTACTTTATTGTAAGTAATTCCTATCACAATATCTAGGTAGTATTCAGTGGATACCTAATAGGTTCTTGACTTTTGTTCCAATTTGGATTATATCTCCAAAAGTTTCTTGACAACTTTAGTTAAGAACGATGATTTAAATAGAAAAATTTGTAAAGTCTTCTTTGATAAATTAAAATGGGAGATAAGGAACTTAATATTTAAATATTTTTTAGTTTGTTAATGGAACATAAAAATAGTGCGGTCCTGTCTTTTTAGCCAACCTCTAAACGTAAAATAGACCAGACGTCAACAGGGTGCCATAAATGACAAGTGACTTGGCGTTTTCTTAAAAAAATTTGACTTTAGCTGTGAGACGGTCGTCGTTTCCAGTTGCCATGAATTTTCTACAAGCCATACACATTTTCCTTAAATCTTGGAACCTTTTTTAAAATTTCTGACAGTGCAGTTATATAAGTTAAAATTGTCAAGGAGTTTTCCTCGGAAATATCGATACGGTCCTTAGTAGCCTTTATCATGATCGGAAAATTGGTGGGCCACTCACAAAAGCTCGGCGGGCGTCATGGAGCCGCGGGCCGCAGGTTGAGTATGACTGATTTACAAGATCCCTGTAAAGTGCATCCTTATCTGGGAGACTGTATATGGTTCTGGCCGTCAAAATAATATCCATTCTCTCATTAATATTTAGCAAATGCGGCGTCTGCAAACCAAATGGTTTTCTGAATTAAGTTACTTTTAAATCATTATGGTAAATGTGTTTGTTAGAAGAAACGTCAATGGTCAATTCACTAAAAACCAGTGGCGGCGTCAGGATTTTTGGTATGGGTGGGCACAAATGATGATTTTAGGGTGGGCACTACCCAAATCAAAAATTACTTTAAAAAAAAAAGGTCGCCGCCTCCCCCACGCTCTATAACGCCATAAGCGGGGTAAGCAAAACTCCCCTCTTGTCCAAACTAACGTCTAAAAAAAAAGGTCATACAGGGTGGCCCATTTGTCTGTCATTGTAATATACCGTCTCTACTATTAGAGATATCAAAAAAAAGTTTCTATAAAAGATGTGATGTATAAAAAAATATATGTTCTAAAATTATTTTTAAACATACAGGATGGTCCAGAAAAGTAGGACAATAAAAATATACATATTTTTAAATGGAACACCCTATATAGTTTAGCATTTTCTGTTTCCTTACAAAATTATCCATATGACGCCATATTTGTTTTTTAAATTTTTTGCAACGTTGCCAAACAAAATGCAAAATCCTTAAAATTTTGGAAAAAACATGATAGTAAAAAATTACCTGTATTTCTTAATAAGAGTATCAAAAATAGAAAATTTCCTGTAAGCTCTTAAGTTTAGGGATAGAAAAACTGTCTTAAATCTTTAAGTACCGAAAATTTTGCACAGGGTGTTTTCTGTTGACATCCAAATATACAAAATTTTAAAATACAAAAACTCTGTTATTTCAAATGAAACATCCTATATTTATTAGGCTCGTCTGATAGATATTGTAAGTGTCTTATATTATTGTTAAGTCATACCTATACCTAAAATTACTAGTTTTGGCAATATTTCGATGTTAAAAAATAATTGTAGAACATATATTTTTCTATACCTCACAACTTTTTTATAAAAACTTTTTTTTGATATCTTTAATAGTAGAGATGGTATATTACTTTGTGAGACAAATGGGCCACCCTGTATATCTCTAATTACATTATTACATCCTTCTATAATACCACTCCTTCCTCATCAAAATTTTTATAGTCAAATGCCCCTTTCCCCACGGAAATTCCATTACAAAACCAAATTCCTCAATTTTGGGTTGGCACTAGGGTGGGCACCCATATTTTTAGGTTGGGCCGGTGCCCATCCTGCACCTCTGGCGCCGCCGCTGCTAAAAACATACGTGAATTGAAATATATAATATGTTTTTCTTTCGGTCCAATTTTCAATTTTTATTTACCAATCAGAAAAGCAGAGTTAATTTACCAGCCATTAAGTCCATCTTTCCTTCAATCCCAACGGATCAGCGGCCGACGGCGCCCGATGAGGTCCATCGGCGTACGGATGACTCCTGGGGGAATCCCCCATCTTGGCCGAAATAAGGCAGATTAATTACAGCTGTCATCCCCCGTAACTTCAGCCAACGATAAGCGATATTTAACAATTAATTGTGACACATTGCTGGATGTTCTAATAACCGCTCTTTCACATAGGATTAGTTAGTCGAGGAATGGACAAAGCGTTGTCTAGGGAATGCTGTGGAGGCTTCGAGACTCTGTGGTATGGAATTATTTAAGACAGGGTTAATTATGGAGAAAATAAGAATTTTATGAAAAAAAAAATTGTTCTTGGTGTGTGGTCATTGTATGTAGGTATCTACAGTCCTTGAGTCAATATTTTACACAAAAAAAAAATATATGGTCATCGGAAGGAATCCATAGCATCTAAACTGCTAAACTTTTTAATATACATATTTCAAAAACAGCTTTATAAGGAGGCATTAGATCCAGTGGCGTGGCCAGAAAATATGCTCGGGGGGGGGGGGGGGGGGACTCAATGAGCGTAAGAAGGACATTTTTTTTCTAGAGAAAGGGATGGTTGGGACTACATGTTATTTCATGATATTTTACCTAGTGAAGAAAGCGGAAAAGCGCAGCAGGCAAAACATTTTCGAGCCCACGCCCAAAGTTTGTTTAAAATTCACCTAACTACTATCAAATTTCGAAAATTAAATTATTAAAATTTGTTTTTGTAAATGTTTTTATTTTACTTTTTTTTGGTATTACTAGCTGGCTCTTTATTAAAAAAAAAAACATTTTTTATATTTGTGAAAAATATGAATTGGTGTCAATCCAAAATTTTAACGTAAGACGTATGTATGACTCTAACCAGCGTTTCTCGGGCTCGGTTTTTCATGATTTAAAATAAAGTAAATATGCTCACCACGCCAAAATCATTGATTTTTCAGAAATCATGTATTTTAGGAGCGTAGATCTAAGAGCACTTTTTGGTGCAAATACTTAGGTCTTGAAATATTTCTTTTTAAGAGACGTTTTGTATATTAATAATAAAGCATTCTCGTTTCTATCCGCACTATTTTTTTTTTATAAATTATCACACTTTTTCCATAAAAAAATTCTCAATTAAAATTTTTACTTTAATATTTCTCTTGAAAAATAAATACCTAATTGGTTTTTGTTTTTGTTGTAAAAATATTTTATTGCATTGAGTTATATTTTTGTTGCTTTAAAATAGCTGTAAAAAAGGGAAAACGGAACAGACAAGTATATTATAATAGAAAAATACTCTAAAGTATTATTCTTTTTACTCGTTTTCCTATAAAATAGCATTATAAATCAATAACTAAAACGATATGCGTCCGAAACCTTAATCTCTATATAAAACAGGACTTTTAAAAGGAAAAGTTTAAAAACTAAACGTTTTCTACAAGACCTTTGTAATCAAGCCGCCAAGAATACATTATTTAAAAATTTAAATTAAGAGTCCAAGCGTGAGACGAAAAATTAGGTTGCAATTAGACTTTTAGACCAGAGCCGGGTATTTAGGGGGGCTGCAGCTCGGCAGCCCCCCCTAAATACGACACTGATTAGATTTATCTTACAAATTCATTGAAAATTATACAGGGTGTCTCAAATAGTCAGGACATATCCAACGTACTGTTTTTTAAATAGAACACCTTATAGAGGGCGTCCATAATAAAGTCTTGCACCAATTCATTTAGAATTCAGATATTTCATTTTCAGAAAAACGCTCGAAATAAGTATTTTTAGTTTCGCATTTTTTAAACTAAAAAGTTAGTATGTGTTCCAGGTAAGAGATATGACGTTTGATTTTTACAGCCGCGTAAATGTTTAAACGTCAATATTTCGAACGTATAATCCAAAAAATGGTAAAATATAGAGAGCGTTCCATTTAAAGAATACCTACAAGACGTCATATTTCTTAGCTGGAACACCCTGTATAATAACTTTTTACTTTAAAAAATGCGCAACTAAAAATACTAATTTCGAGCGTTTTTCCGATATTGAAATATCTAAATTTTAAATGAATTTTCGCAAGACTTTATGGACGCACTGTATATTATATTGTTTTCCCCATCAAATTCCACGTGTATTTTTTTATAAAATGTCATAATATGTATTAGGGAATCCAAACCACGTGATTCAATATGGCGGTTGGATGGCAAAAAGCATTGAGTCACCCGTTAAATGCCACCAGCAATATTATTTTTAGGGTCACGTGTACCAATTACAAAGCAGTATTTGCCATCCAGCCGCCATTCTGACACATCGTTGGATTGCCTAATTCAATTATTTTTGAGATTTTGACGTTTAAATTAAATAATAATATGGGATTTTCAGACTTTGACAGGCAGTAGCATTGAAAAATGGCGTTCACCTCCCTATTTTAGTTTTTATTCTCTATCTAAAAGTTACAACTTCTCGTTTATCAAATTAAACCACAAAACCATTTTTTTGGCTTAACATGTTAAACCTGAAGTTGGTCTCTTTGGATAGAAAATAAAAAACTAAGATAGGGAGGTAAAAACCATTTTTCTCTAAGGTGGTCGTTCTTATGCTACAGCCTGCCAATATCTGAAACTAACATATTTTAAACGTCTCAAAAACAATTGAATTTAGACATTTGATATTTTGTACAAAATATACGTGAAATTTTAAATGAAATTAGAAAATAAACATATTGACGTTTATAATATGACATTTTTAGACTGATAGGCAGTAGCATTAGAACGGCGCATCTTAGAGTAAACTGGTTTTCACCTCCCTGTCGTCCTATTCCTTGTCAGTTTTTTATTCTCCCTCTCTAAAAATTATTACTCCCGGTTTAACATATTAAATCGTAAAACCATTTTTTTGGTTTAATATGGTAACTTGCAACTTACAACTGTGGATAAACATTATTCCGCATAACACCATCCAATTACCTTTAGAAAGAAAATTACATAAGTAATCAGTAAAACCTGTGTACGTCCTCCAATAACAGAGACAATAAAGTGAACCAAAGAGAATGTCAAAGAAAGATAGAGCTACAGGTCATATGATTATCGAAAAAAAATGAGAGGGGGAAGGAAGATTACTAAATATATTAAATAACATTTTCAATTAATCTGTCCATAAAAAGAAACCTTTTAAAAGTTTTAACTACTTAAAAATATCATGTATCTTATAGATATTTCATTACGTTCTGACTCAATGAATAAAAAATGAACTACAACTTCCGCTTTCCACCATCATCCTTTACTCCCGACGTTTGACATGTTTAAACCTCTCGGTCAGGCTTCAATCACAATTCACCTCTCTCCCGAAATCCCGGTCCGTAATCCCTGTTTCCGACTCCCCGAAATAAGTCTTCATCTCTCCGTACTTACCCCGTGATTTGTATCTGTTGATGCGTTTGAAGTTTAGGACCAGATTTAAAGGATTCTGGAGACGTTGTTGATGAGAATGAAAGGCAGAAGATACCTTTGCTTTTGCGAGTTACGATTCGGTGTCGGTTCTCGGATGAAGTTTTATTGTTGTTGGGAAGGTGAAAAATAATCTAGTTTTTGAACGGTGTCACGAATAAATTGTCAGAGTTTTCGATCGAAATTACGGGAGTAACTACAATAAATATCTACCTAGCCATCATAGAAACTAAAAATGCGTTTGTTGTGTTTGTTTTATATTAAGGAGACGACAGGACAATAAAATTGAACAATAATTTATTTTATCAAGTCAATCCAGGGGCCAAATTACACTACCGTAATGCCCGGGCAACTTACTAAAACCCTATTTTTTAAAATTACAAAAAAAAATAATAAAAAGTATACAGGGGTTTCCAGTGTGAAACGCTTTGATCTTTATTGAAAACTCTATATAGGTTTCTTTTTTAATTTCACAGTATGCTAATGTTGCCCTCATTATTAATAGCATACTATCAAATTTTCAAAATTTTCCTTGTATAGTTTTCTATAATATGGATCGAAGCTGTTCGAGCTGTGACAGCCCGTACATTCGATTGATTGGCCCAGCTTCTTATAACATTCATAGCAATTAAAAATTACTTTTAGTTGTAGCATAAAGATACTAAACCAAGAGATACGATGCAATGTCAAAATGTTACCGCTCATAGTTTTGGACGACGCGACGTTCAAATATGTAACGTGTTACGCCTAAACACTCAGCGAACGCGAATATCCGTCTAAAGTCATTTCGCTCTTTGGCTTTTAGAGACCTTAAGCCACTCTTTAACCTATTTAGGTCGGATGTCTTTTTGGCGATATAAACATTCTTTATCCATCATTTTTCGTCAATCGTGACGTTTTGCAAGGCAACAAAATCCCGCTAATTAATTTTTCAGGCCGTAAATCTTCGCAGTAGCTGATACCTGAAACTGGATTCTTGATTCGCTGGAAATAATTATAATTTCCGCTGAATATGAAATAGTTTTTTAAAAAATTGTTTGTGTGGGTTCCGAGAAAATCACGTTTGAAATAGCGTTTAGAGGGATTTTGTTGGTTTGCAAAATGTCACTATTATTTGACATTCTTCGCCATTTTTCGCTTATCTCTAACATGATTCGGTTCTTTACACTGAGAGAAGTTTCTTGCTGTCCTTATAAAAGTCTTTACCGCTTATAAAAAAAATGCTAACATAGGGGACAAAAGAAAAACTACCTGAGACAGTAAAATCCATTTGGCTGTAATTTCTTTGCTGTCGTAATAAAGTCACTTTATAAAGAATGATCACTTAGCTCCAGTAAACAAAAATGTTGTATTAGCAAAGTAACTGACCATCGGCTTAAAGAGACTTTGCTAGAACAATAAAGATTATTTTCTACGCCAGCGGGTATAAAGAGTTTTCAGGTAAATTGTTTCTTTTACAATAAGAAATTAATTTTGCTATCGTAGGTTGAAAATTTATTATTACAGCCAAAATAATCTTAGCAAAGAATTTCTTGCTGAAGCTTTTCTCAGTGTAGCAGTCTAAAATAACTGAGTATAGTCAATATGTGTTTCAGGAAAATATCCTGTAGCACATTTAATAATCTTTGTTTGTTTCATGCATTTATGTACTCTTAAATCTAAATAACCATTATTTATCCTTCCTAGTTTAGGGCCTACACGACCCAAGTTGCGGCAAGAAGAAACTTTAATTGTGACGTCTGCTCCGCCAGCTTAAAATTGACAATATTGCCAGAATCTCCGGTTGGCAGGCTCGTATTAAGAAGATATCTGGCTAATTTATGTTATACGGGGCCCTTGATTCCCGTTCCAACCGGTAATATATTCCAACATTAGTCTCACTAATGTCTGCCAGAACGACGATGCTGGATTCAGAAGCTAAGCCAACTTGGGACATAAATACGACCCTTCGGATCCGCCAAGGGGTTGACGAAGCAAAGGTGACAGTTTTATTGCTTCATAATAACCCGAACTAGTTTAATTGGGATTATAATTTTAGACTGAGCGGCTATGCCTAAGATTTCATTGTCTTTGAACCCGGCTCTCTCTCTTTTTCCCCCTCTCGTTAACTGGAAATCGCAATATACAGGGTACCTCAGTAAGTTGCTACCTCTCTATAAGTTCTAAACAAAGGACACGATTAAAATAACAGTAAGTGCCACATATCAGTGGCGTATCCAGAAAATATGGTCGGGGGGGGCTCGATGAGCGTAAGCGGGACATTTTTTTCTGTAGAAAGGAACAGTCGGGACTGTGTGTGACCTGTAATTCATGATATTGCACCTAGAAAGGAAGGCGGAAAAGCGCCGCAGGCGAAAAAATTTTGGGGTCACGCCCAAAGTTCGTTTAAAATTCACCTAACTACTATCAAATTTCAAAAATTAAATTATTAAAATTTGGTTTTGTAAATGTTTTTTTTTTACTTTTTTTTTGATATTCCTAGCTGGCTCTTTATTAAAAAAAAACTTTTTTTTATATTCGTAAAAAATATGAATATATTGGTGTCAATCTAAAATTTTAACATAAAACGTATATATGACTCTAACCAGCGTTTTTCGGGCTCGGTTTTTCATGATTACAAATAAAGTAAATATCACTCATCCCGCCAAAATTGATGATTTTTTCTGAAATCATGTGTTTTAGGAGCGTAAATCTAAGAGCAGTTTTTGGTGTAAATTCTTAGGTTTTGAAATACTCCTTCTTACATGCCGTTTTTTATATTCATAATAAAGCATTCTCATTTCTTCCCGCACTATTTCTTTATTATAAATTATCCCACTTCTTCAATAAAAATATTTCAATTAAAATTTTTACTTTAATTTTTCTCTTTAATTGTTTTTGTTGTAAAAATATTTTATTGCATTGCGTTATATTTTTCTTGATTTAAAATAGCTCTAAAAAAGGGAAAACGGAACAGACAAGTATATAATAGAAAAATACTATAAAATATTATTATTTTTACTAGTTTTCCTATAAAATTGCATCATAAATCAATAACTAAAACGATATGCGTCCGAAACCTTAATCTCTATATAAAATAGGACTTTTAGAAGGAAAAGTTTAAAAACTAAACATTTCCTATAAGACCTTTGTAATCTAAGCCAAGAATACATTATTTAAAAATTTAAGTAAAGAGTCCAAGCGTGAGACGAAAAATTAGGTTGCAATTAGACTTTTAGACCCCGAGCTCCGAGGCTCGCGGGGGGCTGCAGCCCGGGAACCCCTCCCCCCCCTAAAAACGCCACTGCCACAAATAAACCGTTGTTGTTTACTTTCTGTCTTCTGTATAAAAACTATTAAAAAAAATGCCTCCTCGTCCCCCGGGCCTCCAGGGCCTCTCTGGCACCCCCGGGCTTCACTGCCTCCCTGTACCCCTGGGTCTTCGGGCGTCCCTAGACCCGCCTTAGTTGCGCCAACAATGTATACACTTACATACAAATATAGCATAACTTATTTTTATATGTATTACATAAGTTGCTTCAGCATAGGCCACACTTACTTAATAAAAGGTGTAAAGAAAAGGAAGTAAACATAAAAAAGACCTAAAATAAGTTATTAATAATTTCTAAAGAAAAGAAGCTTACGGCATAGTGCTGCAAACCGGTGGGCGACTGCAGCGCGATCTGGATCTGAATCCACAAAACCGTGGAGATGGTATTAGAGAAGCGAGAAATGTTTCCTATACTGGTGAAGTGGCCGATTTATTTATTTCTACGGTTTCAAGTTAGATGGCTATCTTTTGCATTGAGTTGAATCCTACTGATGGCGTTACCTACTGGGTTTTCATCGCGTTTTTATTTCTTAAAAACTCCTTGAAAGAACAGGCTCGCTGTACTGGGGGTCGCTTACGGGTTATGGCTTTCTGATGAGTTCTAACAAGAACGAAACAGCCTGTCATTGTCTACCTGTGCCCCAGGGATTCCATTACCTTTGGCGTCCCTGTGTGCTTTAATGCAAAAGATAGACGCACTACTCTGTCCGCTTGCCGCTAAGCTTCTTTTCTTTATATATTTTAACGGACACTAAATTCCACTATTTTAATTAATAATTTCTGCTTTTGAATGTATAATAAATATCTGATTTTTATAATCATCCTTTGGTATAGAAAAACAGGTAAGGGTAAATATATAGACTTTATTCTACTTTTTGATATTATGATCCAAGATATGTAATTTTAATACGTACTTCTATAAGATTTGCACCATTTTTCAAGCTGAACTAAAAAATGAATGAACTTGGCCATAGGACAGACAGAATTAACTAAAGCTGTCGACACAAACGGAATAAGAAACCGACTTTCGGAGAGAAAATGTGCAGAAACTAAGAAATTAGGTGCTTAATATTAACAGTGCTTTAGTAGGGGGCAAGATGTATGTGCTGGATTTTAGATTTATCTGATAAAAATAAGCGGAGATCGAGAAACTGGGTGACAGAGAGCGTAAAATATATATAGTGAGTCCCAGAAGTAATGTCTAAATTCATTGCGCCTCAACAAAGACCTGGAAGAAATTTTGGCTTGGGGTGACAGTAACCAAGTCGAATTTAATGCTAAGAAAACACAGGCAGCAGTCTTCTCCAAAAAGGTTAACATTGCAGAACCGGATATAGTCATGGCAGGACACGCAATTCCCCTGGCACCGTCTATTAATTTGCTGGGGGTCAATCTGGGAGGTAATATGTCTTGGCATGATCACGTTGCCGCAATTGCCAAGGCAGCTGCACAGAAACTTGGTGTACTTTTCCGCACCAAAAGGTTGTACACACCTCATCAACTTTTGACACTCTACAAAGCCCAGATTCGACCATTATTAGAATATTGCTCTCATGTCGGGAGCTCTGCACCCAAGCACACCCTTAGGCTACTGGATTCCATTCAAAGGAGAGCCATTCGTCTGATCGGCGACCCCGAGCTGACCAAGACCCTCGATAGCCTGGAGCATCGAAGACAGGTTGGTGATTTGGCTCTCTTTTACAGATATTTTCATGGCAGGTGTTCGACTGACATTGCCCACTTGATTCCACCTAGAGCAATGCCAAACAGAAATACACGGCGAACCACTGCCGCTCATCCATATTATGTTGTTCAGCTTAGTACTCCTCGAACTTCATTGTTCAAGAATTCTTTCATCTGGAGAACGTCATCTTTGTGGAATGATCTTCCTGAGGTCGTGTTTCCCAATGAATACAATCTTCAACGTTTCAAGACCAACGTTAATCGCTTTTTTCGCACTCGCACCGCTCCCAGAGCGCCCGACGTGCAGGTGTTTTATCATAAAAAAAAAAAAAAAAAAAAAAAAGAATTTAAAATTCAGCGGTAAGTTTTTTGAAAAAACGCTCGTACCCGTCGATTTTTATTTTTTAATGTGTTTTCTTGTTTTGTGGTAATTTCATGCATACAGGGTAGCTCAAAAATAAGTTACGACCATCAACTTCATTTTTTCAAATGAAAACATACAGGGTGACAATTTGAAAACGACCAGCATTTAATATTGCCTCTACCAATGATAGTATGAAAATTTGGCGAAACACGTCAATTGATATATCGAGGGGGACATTTTTTAAGACATTTGTTGTCGTGTTACTTTCAACCCCATAACCCCCAGGGCACCTACCCCTAAAATTTTAAACGGCAACCCCTATTTATTTGGCCATTGTTGTGTTCCTTATAAAATTCTACATAAACTGTATCATTTTTTTTCAAAATTGTGATTATTAACCTCACAAATTAATGAAATTTATTTAATATCGTACTTTAATATTGTACCTACCAATACATACATTCCAAATTCCATTATTTATTTACATTTCGTCTTCGATATCGCTACTAGAAAAAATAAAAGAATTACATTTTTTGAAAAAAAAACTGATACAGTTAATGTAGAATTTTATAAGGAACACAAAAATGGCAAAATAAATAGGGGTTGCCGTTTCAAATTTTAGGGGTAGGTGCCCTGGGGGTTAGGGGGTTGAAAGTAACACGACAACAAATGTCTTAAAAAATGTCCCCCTCGATATATCAATTGACGTGTTTCGCCAAATTTTCATACTATCATTGGTAGAGGCAATATTAAATGCTGTTCGTTTTCAAATTGTCACCCTGTATATTTTTTATTTTATTTTTAATTTTGCATTGAATTCTAAGCATGTTTCATGTACCATGTCTTATACATAAACTCAACAGTTATTGAAAAAATTAGGATTGAACATATCATTTAGGGAATCCAACGATCTATCAAATCTTTTGGCAATATGGCATGTGACAAAATGAAATAAAAAATATATGTTTTCATTTGAAAAAATGAAGTTGATGGTCGTAACTTATTTTTGAGCTACCCTGTATACATTAAAATATCACAAAAAAAATACATTAAAAAATAAAAATCGACGGGTACAAGCGTTTTTTCAAAAAACTTACCGCTGAGTTTTAAATGAATTTAGACATTACTTCTGGGATTCACTGTATAAAAAAACTTGTTAAGACATAGTACATGTTACAACTGGTGGATGACGATAGGATTTATTATCATTTGACAATTCATTTGATTGGATATGATTTAAAAATAATAATAATTTCATTTCATAGGGTGCTTTACCCCATATTTTTTTTAACTATGCATTGAAGTTTTATTGGTGGGCTTAAGGGGTACAACCAAACAAATACTTCTTAAGTGAAAAAGGACCTCATTTAAAGGCCTTCCGAAGGAAGTAAGACAAAAAGCTAGAAGAAAAATTTGATAATTTTTTTTAAATAAAAATATCTCTAAAGTTAGAATTTAAAAAGTTTTTAAAAATCCATTATTAAATATGGCCCGGATTCAGGCCAAGATAACTCAATGTTTTTAGTCTAATTTATTAAATATAGATATAATTTCGCACGGAGCTGGCAACCTTGGAAAATAATTTGGAAATATTGTTACAATGCTCTTAAAATTTCTTGTTTGGGTGTAGAAAATGTTTAATTAAAAACTATTTTTTATTGTTTAATCTTTTTGTTTTATTTATATGTCTATCAACACTGTTTACGGTATTTTTCCAAATTAATGTTAAGTTCAACATTAAAACACTATAAAATTGCAGTTAAATTAAAGGGTTTATACAAGAGGGCCATAAATTTTATGGTTATGTTATTCGGTAAGTCTGATGACAAACTTGACACTAAAGTGGGTGGGTACTAATAAAATTGGTTATAAAATGGGTTAATAATTATTATTTAAACACATAAACATAATACATAAGTTTAATAGTCAGGTGTTTACTTACAATAAAAAAATACTACCGGCGTCTTCAATTAAATCTAATCTAATTTAAAAATTGAAGTAAGAATTAACATTTTGTGTGAGATAAACAACGGTTTACCAGAATCTCTAGATCTTAATTTACAAATATACGCGATAGCGAAAGTTTATGCAAATATTGCAAATAAAGGGTGATTTTTTAAGAGTGTCCGAACTTTTATCCGAGAAGGCTGTGAAATGAACTGTCACTTTTCGCGCTTGTAGTGTCAGAATTATTCAGTATAGTCTGGCAAATCATTATGGAAAGAATGACATCAGAGCAACGCTTGCAAATTGTCCAAATTTATTATCAAAACCAATGTTCTGTGCGCCAAACTTATCGAGCCCTTCGTGAATTCTATGGTGCTCATAATCGCCCAACCGAACGAGGTATTCGCCGAGTTATAGACAAATTTCTAACGCAATTTACATTACTCGATATTAAACCAAAAACCAGACAAAAATCTGTTCGTTCCCAAGAAAATATTGACGCTGTAGCTGCCAGTGTTGATGAAGACCCAAATTCGTCAATTCGTAGACGTTCACAAGAAGTTGGGCTTTGTTATTCGACTACGTGGACAATTTTGACTAAAGATCTTGGTCTGGTGCTTTACAAGATTCAGCTTACCCAAGAACTTAAGCCGCAAGATCATCGTTTGCGTCGCACGTTCGCTGAATGGTCTCTTAGTCAATTGCAACTTGATCCACAATTTTACCGCAAAATTTTGTTCAGCGACGAAGCTCATTTTTGGTTAAACGGTTACGTCAATAAACAGAATTGCTGCATTTGGAGTGCAAATAATCCCAAAATGATTCAACAATTGCCGTTGCATCCAGAGAAATGCACGGTATGGTGTGGATTATACGCCGGTGGCATTATTGGGCCGTATTTTTTTAAAAATTAAGCTGGAAACCGCGTGACAGTTAATGGGGATCGTTACAGAGCGATGATTAATGAATATTTAATTCCAAATTTGAATGGTATTGATTTGGACGAGAACAGGAAGAAGCCACATGTCATACAGCCAATGCAACCCTGGATTTATTGAGGGAAGAATTCGGTGAGAAAATTATTTCGAGGAATGGACCTGTCAACTGGCCCCCAAGGTCGTGTGATTTAACGCCATTAGATTATTTTCTGTGGGCTTACGTTAAATCATTGGTCTATGCCAATAAACCGGCAAATATTGACGCATTAGAACACAACATAACGCGGATAACTGCAGGCATAAGTCCCGAATTACTTGAAAAAGTGGTCGGAAATTGGATTGACAGAATGCGCTTTGTTAGAAGAAGCCGCGGCGGACATTTGACTGAAGTTATTTTCAAACATTAATGCCATTAAGTGTTATTTCACATAAAATAAATAGTTTAGAGATATCTAATATGGTTGTTGTTTAATTTAAATTTAAAGTTCAGACACTCTTAAAAAATCACCCTTTACAATCAGGATATTTTGTAATAAGTTTTTCTTTTTCTAACGGCAAGTTTCGATTGCGATAGCATTCATGATTTATGAAGCTGTTCAACTCTGTTTTCGTAAATGCCAATTAATCGTGATTGACCCACTGACCAACTGAGCGCGAAATGTGGCGAAGTCGACGTCCAGATTTGTCTCTCTCCCATCTCTTCTTAACTTACGTTAACGTATGTCTGTTTTGCTCTTAGTTTCCAATTCATTTTCAATATAAATCCATAAGATCAATCTTGAGCTTAACAAAAATACAACTGAGAGCGGAGTGTTTCAATCAGTGGCGTAACCAGAAAATATGCTCGGGGGGGAGGGGGCTCAGTGGGCGTAAGTAGGACATTTTTTTTGTGGTCAGGCTAATCCGAAATAATATTCACATGGAAAAATATCAGTGGCGTCCCACTTTTTTTCTAAAAAATATATAATCGCTTCTTCATTTAAAGTTTTAAAAATTGTTCTATTGGCGATAACACTGAAACGAGCGGAGATATCGAGCTGCCGTTTAAATATTTTTTCTAGCAAATTTCATAATTATACCGTATGATTTATTTTTTCGGACTAAAATCAAAAAATGTGTTATTATTACAAATTGTGCCCTCTAGCATTTTTTTTGAGAACTATTAGGGACAACTAAATACGATTGGTGAAAGTGCATGCATTTCTCTTCCAAACAGTCTTTAGTTTGCTAAAATCGGATAAGTCGTTTATAAATTACAGCGATTTAAATGATTACACTTTCAACAACTTATTAAAGTCGGTACGCCAATGAGCATAAGACCAAAATGATGCATAATTGTCCAAGCTTTTTAATAGTTTTATCAAAGATATACCTTAATGTGGAATTTTCGGAGATATATAAAATTTTAAAATTTACTTTTCAATTACGCCCTCTTGCGGCAAAATGCGGAACTTAAAAATTATTTCCAGGATTTTCTTTAGTTATCAATTTTTTTCCCCCGAGTTTCTCTGCCCAGTAGTTTCCGAGATACGGCCGGTGGCCATCCTTAATGGGACCTTAATGGGACACAATAACTAAAACGATATGCGTCTGAAACCTTAATTTCTAGGTATATAAAACAGGACTTTTAGAAGGAAAAGTTTAAAAACTAAACAATTCCTACAAGACCTTTGTAATCTAAGCAAGAATACATTATTTAAAAATTTAAATTAAAAAATAGGTTTTAAAAATCATTTCAAATTCTAGATTGATAGACGGTTTATTTTAAGCAGTAAAAAATTATTTTTTCTTAAAAACTTAGCCGGATCTCATACTCTCGCACTTATTTTCCCAATTAATCAATTTTTAACTTTTCGAAAGGAATAAATCAGTCGCAGCCTCCCATGATGCGTGTGTACATCGTCTCGCTGTATACATCAATGTGTCATCCCGAGAACAGATAATGTGTAAATATTGATACAATGAATCAGTCATCAGGATCGGATGATAGACAACCACGACTTTTTACAAATAATCTTCGGGAAACCATTTGTTTGAGATCCGTTTTAACAGTGGCGTGGCATCATAAATATGTTATATATTCTACAATTTACGTGACCACTAAGAATTAAGGCAAAATATTATGTTTAAATGTCAAAAAGATACATCTATATTGACAAAGCGTTTTTTTTTTACTTACGATAACATAGAGGGTGTTATGAAATTGACGTATTATATTTAAATCCGTAAATCCTGATATGACAACATAGAGAAACATTTTTAAATGTCGTATCTCAGACACCTTCACCATCAATGCCGGTGTTCCTCAAGGGTCCATATTATCGCCTACCCTCTTTTTACTATATATTAACGTCCTTTTAGTGAAAATACAAAATCCAATTTATAGCTTTGCTGATGACAGCACACTTGTCTCATCTTTTACCTTGACTCCCCAAACATCCGCTGCCGACGCACATCTTCGCAGGCAGCATGAAGTATTGCGCCTCAACAATGACCTGGAAGAAATTTTGGCTTGGGGTGACAGTAACCAAGTCGAATTTAATGCTAAGAAAACCCAGGCAGCAGTCTTCTCCAAAAAGGTTAACATTGCAAAACCGGACATAGTCATGGCAGGACACGCAATTCCCCTGGCACCGTCTATTAATTTGCTGGGGTCAATCTGGGAGGTGATATGTCTTGGCATGATCACGTTGCCGTAATTGCCAAGGCAGCTGCACAGAAACTTGGTGTACTTTTCCGCACCAAAAGGTTGTACACACCTCATCAACTTTTGACACTCTACAAAGCCCGGATTCGACCATCATTAGAATATTGCTCTCATGTCTGGAGTTCTGCACCCAAGCACACCCTTCGGCTACTGGATTCCATTCAAAGAAGAGCCGTTCGTCTGATCGGCGACCCCGAGCTGACCAAGACCCTCGATAGCCTGGAGCATCGAAGACAGGTTGGTGATTTGGCTCTCTTTTACAGATATTTCCATGGCAGGTGTTCGATTGACATTGCCCACTTGATTCCACCTAGAGCAATGCAAAACAGAAATACACGGCGAACCACTGCCGCTCATCCATATGTTGTTCAGCTTAGTACTCCTCGAACTTCATTGTTCAAGAATTCTTTCATCTGGAGAACGTCATCTTTGTGGAATGATCTTCCTGAGGTCGTGTTTCCCAATGAATACAATCTTCAACGTTTCAAGACCAACGTTAATCGCTTTCTTCGCACACGCACCGCTCCCAGAGCGCCTTAAAGGATTTTTCCTACAGTGCAGGTGTTTTATCATAAAAAAAAATAAATAACTATAATATACGAGAATATTGACGATTTGTTTTTTTTGGTATTGTGGCCACGCCGCCACTGGAGAAGTTGTAAAAAGAGTGCCAAGACAAGAATGACATGTGTTTGTTTCTATTTAAAATGTCAATTAATTGAGGTTGGTGCTTAGGTACCTGTTCTAAGTTAAGAAAAAAATTAAACCTACCAACTTAAAAAATTCAAAACGAGCACCACCAAAATATAAACAAGCTATAAATCTACTACTACATTACAACAACTACACACAACTATTCTAAAAGACATAACATGTTATTAAGTAATTGTGTAATGTGTTTAACCACAAACATTTAAATATTGCCAAGGTTAATAGCAAACCGAACGAAAACGGCCGATCCCATTATTCCATTTAGACCGGACCTCTCACTTGTTCTCGTTGCGCGAAATGGACGTAATCTAACTCGTTTAAGTTTTCCTCATGGGCGTACGGAAAATAGGTCTGTCGTCAGGGGTACTTACCCTTTAAACGGTCGTTTTAAAATAAAAAAAATTATGGAGTGTTTCTCTAATATACCCAAGGAGTCACCCATATAAATATATTGAGTTAATTCACACAACCCTGTATATAATATTTTATTTACCTAAAATTTAAAATATTAAAATAAATAATGCAAGTAATTAAACTTTTTAAAGATTTTCTAGAGGACTTGAAGAAGGAATAGGTTAAACATATTTTTAAAACTTATCTTGTATTATAATTGGGCAATTTCACAATTCATGCTCAAGAGTGTCTAAGAACGACACAGATGTCGCTCCGTGCAACATATGACTGGTGTGCTTCACCAAATACTGCTTAAAGAAGTTTAAAGTTGTTCCTTTCTTTCATCGAATCCTCTACTGATGAGTCATGATATGGTGAAACTCGGCTGGGAAGGGATCTGGCGGCATGGGAGAAAATTTTTGAATTAATTTAAAAATTAAAGTTTGTGTTAACATTTTTTAAGATTAACGAAGGTTTACTAGAATCCCCAGATTTTGCTTTTCAAATATACAGGGTCCCACCGGGAACCGATTGGATCTATATATAGAAAACTATACATAGGAAAATTTTGAAAATTTGACAGTATGCTGATGCTGATGGGGGCGACCGGGCTAAAATATTTTCATAATGGTGGCACTTCCGGTTATACCGGAAGTAAGTGTCAACTTGCTTATTTTAAATCGAACACCCTATATATTATTACATTTTTATGTCAAAAATGACGTTTGCAAGCCTTAGAATAATTATCAATTTTTTTTATAAAGAAGCCTTATTTATTTAATTTAAGTGGGCTTCCTTTTTACAAAGGACCTTCTTTATTAGATTTTTATAATATTTTGATAACTATTAATACAGGGTGTTTAAAAAATAAGAATAAAAATGAAAATGAAAAACTGCATAAAGTCCAGATTTTCAAATAGAAACACACAAATTTTATAATTATTTCTTAGTTAGCATTAAAAATAAGGGTAAGTTTGTGTAAGATTGTATATCCCAAAAATTCTTAGTTTTCGAAATATTGCCAATTTAATATTTTTTATGGGGATTTTGCTTTTTGGGATATACAATCTTATACAAACTTACCCTTATTTTTAATGCTAAATAAGGAATAATTATAAAATTTGGGTGTTTCCATTTGAAAATCTGGACTTTATGCAGTTTTTTCATTTTCATTTTTAATCTTATTTTTTAAACACCCTGTATTAATAGTTGTAGTAGGTATCCTTATATAAATATTTCACTATCACTATTTGTATCACTTCTAATATAATAATTACAACGTTCTTATGCACACGATGCTCACTGGTTCTCGGTCGTATATTGACTGACTCTCTCGTTCAGTCGTTATGCAACGCAGGGAAACAGTGTCTTCGTCATCTTTATTTATACCTGTTTACTATTTAATTTATGTAATACACTACAATAGTTATCATAATATTATAAAAACTCTATTAAAGCAGGTCCTTTATAACAAGGAATCCCACTTAAATTAAATAAATAAGGAATTATTATAGAAAGAATTGATAATAATTATTCTAAGGCTTGCAAACGTCATTTTTGACATAAAAATTCAAATATGTCAAAAACGTTTAGACATAAGTATAGGACATAATATACAAAATCGGCCTAGAATCTTGCGTAGAATGCAAAAATGTAATAATATATAGGGTGTCCCATTTAAAATAGGCAAGTTGACACTTACTTCCGGTATAACCGGAAGTGCCACCAATATGAAAATATTTTAGCCCGGTCGCCCCCATCAGCATCAGTATACTGTCAAATTTTCAAAATTTTCCTATGTATAGTTTTCTATATATAGATCGATTCGATTCCCGGTGGGACACCCTGTATATGATAGCTCCTTTGTGTAAAATAAAGAAATAAAGAAAATACTGTCATGAACTGCCACGATACAAAACTATAAGATATATTACTTAGAGACTGTGAACTGTGATGTCATATGGTAAGTAAGAAACAGATGGATATCGTGGTTTCCATAATTACGAATATAAATTTAATTTACCACAATACATGATGTCACAGCCTCTAAATAAATATCATATCTTTAGTCCTTTGTATCGTGAAATTTTCACTAGAAATATAATTAATGCATAAAATATTTCCGGAAATTTTTTCCTACGATTGAGGTTAAGCTCTGAGACATTCGCCATTTCGTTTTTTGATCATTATTTTCTTACTTTTCTCTTTATTCAAAAATCGGTCAAATACCTCTATTTTAAGTATATACAATATAAAGTTAAACAAGTTTGAAGTTATATAGTAATAAAAGCAGAAAAAGAAAAATGGACAAATTTCACAAATTTTCGTTTTTCGTTTTTATTAATTCATTATTCAAAATTTCTTTAGTTCAAAACTGTAGGTAATTGCTACTCAAGGACGGATATTTGGCCCCTTTTTAAATAAAGGGAAAAGGATCAGAAATATTAATCAAAAAATGAAATGGCGAATGCATCACTAGACTTCAGTCCGAAGTAAGATTTAAAAAAAGTTCATAGAACCTAAAAAAACCCGAAGCCGCAGGTTGAGGGATTTTTTCTTCGATTTTATGCGCGAATGCTTTTGTTAAAAAAATTGACTGAATTCTAAATTTCTCTAAAATTTCCATTGGGAAATATTTTATGCACCAATCAATTTTGATTTGATTTATTAAGTTGTAAAGAAGTTTATTAACACAAACATTTTCCTATCAATCAGTCAATTAGGTGATACGTGTTTATTGTTGCAAAAACGTCAATATCAAAAAATGATACTTCTGGAAATTTACCAGGGATATTTCGAAAAATGTCCACTAATGAATTTTCGAAAATTTTCAAATAAAATTGCACAAAGGAAATTTCCCTAGAAACAAATTCTATATTTCAAGAAGGATTTTATCAAATAGTATCAGCAGTGCTGTTGGATGATAAGCGACTAGATAAATTCATAAAATTAGTCACTAGCTTGACTCTTTTTTTCTTCCTTAAATGGATTCCAGGTATGGTGGAAGCAAAGTAAATTTTTGGAATGACATTTTAGTTTTCGTCTTGTTAATTGCTGGACGGCAAAGTTTGGTTCTGGTGAGTCGTTTTGGAGTCGGAATGTGTATTGGACGGAAGCCGAGACTCAACTGCTTTTTAAAGAGGTCTTTATTATCGAAGGTGTGTAAGTAAAGAAGTCTATAATTCTACAAATAATTTGAAAGCTGCGTTTTCTTTGACCAGATGAAGCGAACTCCGAATTTTTAACTTGATCCTTAAAAGATGCTGGAGGTCATGAATAGGTGCTAGGGACGGTGAAATTTAGAGAAAAACGGCAGAATAGTTCTGGTAATCATTGCCATTCAGTAGCATTACATAGCAATTACAGTGTTTAAAACTATTTTTTAAACTAGAAACAATTTTTTAGTCAAATAGGAAATCCTTGGTTCTCCTTCCCTGACATGAAAATCAAGCAACATCTTCGATCGTCGAGCCCGTAAATAAGTCGATAGAAGCGGCAATTTATAACGGATTTCCAACTTTCTAAATAAATCGCAGCCTTTTGTAAATACCATAAAATATATTTCATTTAAACACTTCAATAAAATGTAGTTATTTACGATGACGGATTCTATAATTTACATTTTTTGTTCAGTCTCAATACGCCCAGTTCGGATTGATATGGAGCAGGCATAATTTTCAGATTCGTATGGAAATCGCGGGTCGAGGTCTTACGAAAGAAGATCGATCGGATTTTACTTAAAAAACAAGCGTAAGCTGGTGATGGGGTAGTTTTCTGCAATAGCTATTCAAAGAACGGAAATAATCGTTCTTCTACTCCCACTTGGATATTTGCTGTTTCCGTTAGACTAAAGTGACTGGGTAAGTGGGCTGAACGGATGTGATTTCATATCCATCCTAGTTACTCGCGTCTATTTCCCAACACGATTGCAGACACACTGCGCATGTCAGGCGAATAACCTGACGGCGGGATATTTAAAATATATATAGAAATGGGTTTAATTATTTTTTAATGTTTTATTACGTCACGGTGTGAGCCATAGTTTAGGATCTAGTAATTTTTTTGCAAGAATATTGTTGTTATTCCTAGCTTGCCAGTTTGTTAATTTATGGGCCATAATTAAAATGGAGAGACAGGCTATTCAATAAATTTTGTTATTTTTGAGGCCGTAAAGCACCTGTAAAGTAAAAACAACCTCCAATTTTTAACTTTATAACAATATATGTATGTACAGACTGTGAGATGAATTGTATGTAGTACAAAAATATATTTGCTCCATTGAAGAAGATAATGTAGAAATATGGACCAGCATAATAACTTCTATATTGAACGACAGTAGAGTTTTGGACTTGCATTGTCTTTATTTGTTTAAAATCACTACGTTTCAACTGGTAAGCATCTCCAGTCGTCTTCAGGTGAATACTTACAGTATTCACAGTAATACAGTATTCACCTAAAGACGACCAATGCTTACCAGTTGAAACGTAGTGATTCTAAACAAATAAAGACAATGCAAGTCCAAAACTCTACTGCCGTTCAAGAAACGTCATTGTCTCCAACCTCTATATTGTTTTCTTTAAGGGAGTAAATATATTTTTGTACTACATACAATTCATCCCATAGTCCATGCACAAATAAATGGTTCTACAAATTAAAAAAGTGGAGGGGTTTCTACTTTACAGGTGCTTTACAGCCTCTACAACAAAACTTATTGATTTATGATTAATTCCCTGGCCCTTTATTTTATAATAATGGCCTATAAATTAACAAACTGCAAATAACAAAAATATTCTTTTTAAAAAAAACATAATGGGACTAGAACCTCAACTATGACCCACACCGTGACGTAAAAAAATAATTAAACCCATTTATACCTATATTTTAAACATCCCACCATCAAGTTATCTGCCTGGCATTCGCAGTGTGCCTGAAATGGGGAAATATATAAGTATAATAATTTTTTAACTGTTTCTAAAGAAGGTCTTAATTTCGTAAAATCGCCATTAAATGAAATATCAATAAACTGCCCTGATAAATGACTTTTCATAAATTTCTTGGTGACGATAAAAATGAATTTATATTGCAATCAAACAAATGTGACTTGTTTAATTGCTCAGGTTTATAATATGGCATATTTGCATACTACCGAGACATTCAATATGCGGTCAGTTTTTGCATAAACTACTTTTATATATTCTGCGCAACCAATTTTCTATTTTTCCGACAAACGACAGCAGTAATCTGTCATCGATCAGTTGATATCGGGACCTCATAATTTTCCCCGGATTTTTAGTGAGTCGCATTTAGCCCACATTGTGTTATGGAAAGTAAACATATCAAAATTCCAGTGTCTTTCACTCAATCTTGCGAGAGTACTCAAAAAATCTACTACATTGTGTATCTTTTTATATAATTTAATATATTATAATGTGACCTCTGATGATCTCTAGTATTGAATACTGGCAAATACGTTTGTAAAAATTTTGACTAGCTGCGGGCGAGTGCAAAAACGTGGGTTACTTCTATACCAGAAATATTGTCAGCTGTCTCTTACATTAGCTACAATATATTTATTAGTTAGTAATAACTATTTATAAGTTTCAATTTTCTACGGTGTGTTTCTTAGAAAGCCGGAGGGTAGAATATTTTTTCTTTATATCACATTTAGAGCTGTACTTCTTGTATTCTTTTTTATATCAATAAAAATTGTTAGTTGTTACAATGGGCTCAGTGGCGGGCACAAATGGGCTCGATGATTTTTGAGTGGGCACTACCCAAAATAATAGTGACCTCTAAAAAAAGAAAAAAAAAAGGTCGCGCCTCCCGACGCTCTAGAACGCTATAGGCAGCGACAAACAAAACCTCCCTCTTGCTCTAAGTGATGTCAAAAAAAGGTCATCGTTCTCTTTAAAATACCATACAACCACTCATCAAATCTTTTATAGCCAAGTTCCTTACAAAACCGGGTCCATCAATTTTGGGGGGGCACCAGGGTCGACACTCATGTTTCTAGGGTGGGCCGTCATAGGCGTGGTTAGGGGGGTACTTGGGGGTGCTAAGCACCCCCAAAATCTAAATTACCACCCCCAAAAAAAATTTACATTTACAATATATAGGCCATAGGCTAATTTTAGAACTAACCTATTTTTACTTTAGCACCCCCCGTGTTGACCGTCTAACTACGCCTATGTGGGCCGGTGCCCACCCTGGCCCCCCCTGGCGCCGCCGCTGAATGGACTCTCTCACTATTCTCGTATTTGATAGTTTTGGCATTTAAATTGTTAAGTCGGTGCTATAATAGGAGTGTATTATCAATAAAACTATTGCTAGGTCATACCATGAATTTTTTGCATCTCATTGAAAACATGCACAATTTCCACAAATTTTATAAACGCAAACTAGCGCGATTTATCAATGACGTCGATCCGATAAAAATGTACAGTGAGCATCGTTACCGATCTGTCTCTTGTTATGTCGGTGTTCTTGTTTACATCTTACTTACATCCGAATTATTGTGGAATTTTGATGTATTTGTGTTTAAATAACTCTTCTTTCTATTTATTTGTTCATAGAAGAAAGACCGACAAATAACTTAGATTAAACTCTTTCAACTGTCACGTCACTAGCTTAGTCTTCTGTCAATAATTTCGGTGTTTCCACATGTGAAACATTTTATGCTAGTTAAATACACAAATACAAAACTTTTAGAGAACATTGGCAACATTTTTAAGTTGCCATCGGTTTTTGTTCCAATAGTTTTTTTTATTTATTTATTTTCTCAGTGAAAAATAGCAAAGAGTACAAACACTAAAAATTTTATTTTTTGTTCCTTTATACACTACAACCAAAATCAAAATTTAGCCCATTAGCTTTTTCTGAATATCTCAGATTTCTATTTTTAAGTAAAATTGAGTTATAAAAATACTATCTACTTTTTGTTTAAAACGTTCATAATTCATTTTTTCCGAATTATGTGTGATATGAATGGATTAAAACATTGAAAATTCTTATGTGGAATAGGGCAGCTAAGTAAAATGAAAGGAAAAAAATAAAAGACTGATTTACTTAGAGGAGAGTCGGCTAATCGTGCGCGGCGGCTAATCGTGCGCATGTCTTTATTTCCATAACCGGCGTATATAATTCGAAATCCATATTCAGGCGCCATCCATTGCCAAGCCTGTGTACTATGACATATTGGTCAGGTGGATCTATTTACTTTACTTATCCAAAATGGTCGCTTCGTTGTTTACGTATGTCGTGTACTAGTAAATGCTTCGAAAAAAATAAGCCGTATTTCCATTTTTACATTTTTTGATAATCGTGTGCGTTAATACATTGCTTAATGAGTGCTCTTGACACAAAAATGTTTTATATTGTTTTAAATAATTTAAAACCGAATCTGCCACTTTCGGTTAATCGGGCGCAGTGCGCGCCATTAGCCGTCATACATTTGGCATTTTTAAGAATGCATTTAAATAACACAGCCACACAAAAAGAGGTCAGCCCACGTTTGCCTACTATATGTTTTTAGGGTCACTCAATCAAAACCTCAAAAGAACCCATAATTACAGTCTTAAATATCTTAGATTATAATATTTCACATTTTTGCAGATGCTGAAATACCAACGTAAAACAACAAAGGCGCAACGGAATCCAGAAATCATGATTCAGGCTATAAGAATAAATAAGTATAATCTTAGCTTCAATAAATTATTTTATTCGTTTCCCTTTTCAATGCGCGCGATTATCCTATCCATACGTCGGGTAATTGTGCGCAGTCTCACTTTTTGAAATTTCGAATTTTAAAGTCACAATGTACATTTTTATTTAAAATAATTACAGAATATTAAAGCTAAATCGTTAAAGAATCTTGATAGCGAACCTAGAAGTCCAATCTTTTGTCATTTCGGAAATATTACATTTTTGGCTTAGGTGCGCACCAATACCCGACTCTCCCCTATACTCTTTGAGATATTATTTACGCCAAGGTAAACAAGCTCTGGCCAATAGACCAGAGATTTTCAAATTTCTCGCGCTGTTATTGGCAATGTCATGTTTACCTTAGCGTTAATGATATATGGATAAGGTTAGAGTATAGGTGAATCACTTTCCTCTCTTTTGTGAGAACCTATCCCTAGTGATAAGCAGTGATATGGTGAAAAACGCTTACTAAGAAATAAGAGTGAATTTGGCGACACAGTTTTTTTAAAATTCGTCAGTCCCGCCGCGAGAACTGCCAGAGACGCATTCTCGAAATTTTAAAACCAAACGAACAACGCGTCAAGTCGCTTACGTAGGACACACCGTTAACGTAACGTCTTGCTAAAACGTATCAAACTAATTATACAAATGTTGCGAAAAGCAACATTAATTGTGTTTATTGTTATGTGTATTAAAGTTAAATGTGATAAGTGGGTATAATTTAATTTTAGCCATGCTGGTATTGGCATTTCTTAATGCGGTATGACACAAATTAAACGTAAGTACGTCCTGCGGATAAGTGACTTCTTTCGTTCGATTCGTAATACGTTTATACTTTTATAGATAAATGCTTGATTAAATTAAACACCTTCGTTACTTTTTATTATTCTCTATTTTGTTTTATTTTTTTTTATTCTATTGCTGTTTTGGAAAATCAGTATGTTGACAAGGGCGGGTGCTAGGGATTGCAATCCCGAAGCAAATAAACAATCCCGGGATTTTTGGGATCAATTTTTGTAAACCCGCGATCCGGGGATTGGAAAAGTATCATAAAAATGATAGCTATCCGGAAATCCCGGGATTCCAGGAGGGACTAATTTAATAAAATATACATACAATTTCTTATAGTAACCTCTAATAATGATGTGTCATTGATAGTCATTAAATTGGGGACTGATAAATTAAACTACTATAGAGACCACGATCGGAATGTTCAAAATCTGTCACTACCCTAGAATCAATGACGTATTTAGGGGGGCGGGGCTGCCCCCCCCAGAACCTCGAAGCTCGGCTCTAAAAATCTAATTGCAACCTAATTTTTGAACGCATGGACACTTAATTTAAATAATGTATTCTTGGCTTAGATTACAAAGGTTTTGTAGAAAACGTTGAGCTTTTAAACTTTTTCTTCTAAAAGTCTGATTTTATATAGAGGTTAGGGCAAGGACCTGTCGACATATTAAGCACCGGTTCCCGCAGATCACCGAAGTTAAGCTGCGTCGAGCGTGGTTAGTACTTGGGCGGGTGACCGCTTGGGAACACGGCGTGCTCTTGCCTCAGGGAAGAGTGTAAAATGAATCGACACCTAGCCATCCTATTCTCGCCGGACAGGCCGGATGAGATCGGATATCTCGTAGGATGAAGGTGCCGTTTTACACTCCCCAGTCGGTAGACCACATCTGTGGCCGATGACCGGTTCAAGATGGCCTACGTAGTCGGCGAACAGTAAAAGAAAAAAATATATATATAGAGGTTAGGGTTTCAGACGCATATCGTTGTAGTTATTGATTTTTGATGTAATTTTAAAGGAAAACGAGTAAAAAGAATAATATTTTATAGTATTTTTCCATTATATACGTGTCTGTTTCGTTTTCCCTTTTTTAGAGCTATTTTAAATCAACAAAAATATAACCCAATCCAATTAAATATTTTTACAACAAACCAAAAAACAATTAATTGAAACATTTTTTATAAGAAGTGTGAAAATTTATAATAAAAAATTATTTATATATATATATTTAAAAACCTAAGCATTTGCGCCAAAAACTCCTCTTAGATCTACGCTCCTAAAATACATGATTTCTAAAAAATTATCAATTTTGTCGTGGTGAGCGATATTTAATTTATTTTTAATCATGAAAAATTCACAGCTGAATTTTCAATATTCTTTAAAAAGCACGCATTAGTTCATCAAGTCATGTTTCAAATGGTGTAGAATCACACTACAAATAATAATTTCGAATACCTATTCTATTGTTTATTTTGGTATTATTTTTACATCAATATGGAATAAATTTATTCATACTTTAGATAGTTAGATCTTCATAATAGTGTCGACATCTGTATACATTAACATCTTCTTTATTATTCCAAAATATACACTTTTGGTGTGACACATTACTTAACATAAACAACATAGTACATACATTTGGAAATAATTATTATATTATGAGAATAATATGAAAATCTAAATGAATTTGTGAAAAATAATTCAAGTCTTGGTACGACTATAGAAAGTTTCAAATTCTTTCACTGTATAGGTATCTAGTAGGGACATCGTAGCTTCAAAACTATTGCAATTGTCCACAAGGTTGTCTTGTTTGACATTTTTTCCGAAATTTGTCTTTACTATTATTATATTATTCTGGCAAATCCCCTAGAACCTTGTCATATAGTATTATCTGTACGGCACACCTTTGCCGAATTTGGAATGATTTGTAATAATTTTTGTACCATGCTTAGTTCTAGTTTAATTTGGTATTTCTATGTCGTAGCTTATCCCCCCCCCAGGTTTATTAGGACTTTCATTACTGATGATGATCTTCACTAAGGTCGAAACATGTCCTATTCCTATTATTCTTCCACTATGATATTTATTTTCTTAGTGGTGGTTTTACATTTTCCTAGAGTATCACATACCTTTTCTAAAAACAATTAATTAAAAACACGACGTGGAAGCTGTGAGTTTAAAAACATAAGATGAGATAAGATGTGTTATCTTATTAACCGCGCAATTCTTTTATTTTTCAGTCCCGTGACTGATTACCTTGTTATCTTTGTCTCGATATGTTTTAGTATTTTATTCTCTATCTAAAGTAGTTACAATTTCCGGGTTAACATGTTAAACTGTAAAAGCATTTTTTTGGTTATAGGTGTTAAACCGGAAGTTGGTATTTTTGGATAGAGAATAAAAAATTAAGACATCAACTCTGAAAAGCCAATATTTTAAACATACATGTCTCAAAAACAATTGAATTTAGATATATGATAAGTTATACAAAGTATACGTGGAATTGTATGGGAAATTAGAAAATAATATAATATATAGGGTGTTTTATTTAAAATAACTATGTTGACACCTATTTCGGGCAGAAGTGGCAACGCTGCGTTGTTAAAAATATTTTGAAACGATAGCCCATGGTTGTTTATCTGAGCAATTAAAGTTTTGAACAAAAGGTATCATTCGTTTTCCATAAACGTCTAACGTTCCATCCACCTTGAAACACCCTATATTGCAGTGTTATTAAATCCATGCATTTTCCAACGAAATGAATTTTTTTTCAAATTTTTACATCATCTTTCTCTCAAGTTATAATATCAACTTTAAATTTGTAAGTAAAAATGTACGTCGGGTTGTAGAAAAAAAACCGTACAATTCAAGGGGATTATCCGTATCCACTCTATGGTCTATTTCTTTTCGATTGCGAACGATGACAGAAAAAAAAATTGAACAAATCATCATGGACCAATTTACACTACATAAATGCATCGCCAACTTATTAAAGGTATTTTTTTTTAAATCACAGAAGAAGAATAAGAAATTTCCGTTCGATTGATTTCTAGCAAATATATGCTAATTATAAACCTTTTAGCAATTAAAAATAACTTTTAGCTCTAGTTATATTACGAAACAAACAATCTATTAACTTTATGTTACATAAAATCGGTTAATTTCACGTTTCTCTGCAACATAAAATAGTTAACCTATGTCAACTTTGTGTTGAAGCAAAAAGGATGCCCGATATATCGACAAAATATAGAAGGCCATGCCAAACGCCAAACATTGTGACATAACTTAAAAATTTATCTTCTTAAAGGCCGCTTTACAGTTCGCAATTCTTCTTTCACGCAAGTTGTCTTGCAGCAATTAATATTGCGGCAATAAAAATTTCACTTCGTTTTACAGCGTGCAATGACTTGCCAAGATCGTAGGTGATGTACCACTTGCCAACCATTAAAATAAAAATACATTTGGTTAGGACTTACCTGCGCTTTTTGTGCATTCATTTTAACAAAACATCATTACAGGACATGAAAGCAAACCAACAAAAACAAAACGTACCCGCTATAGGTTAGAAAAAACATAAATAAATGTCAGGGATTTTTATATTTAGTTTGATGTCTCATAAATCACCAGAAAATCCTCAGAATTGCGCTTGCAATGGCAATAAAAATACGGTCCGAGTTATATTTCTTGCATGCAATACAAATTGCGCCAGCTGATCATTAGCCTCGTCCTGCGCATACTCCCGGGCAATCTTTTCTTGCATGAAAGAAACATTGCAAACTGTAAAGCGGCCTTAACAAGTGTTAATTTAAAATTCTAACCGCTATAAACAGTAAACAACAAAATGCCAGTTATGACGTAAATCCCTAACCGTACTTTTTCAACTTGTCAAAAATGAAAATTCTTGCATTTTTTTATTGTAAAACGGGTTTCTGTCATCGTTCGCAATCGAAAAGAAATAGACCATAGTACAAACATGTTTGTTTCCTACTACACTACAACCAAAATCCAATATTAGTGAAAAAACCCATTACAAAGCATTGCATAAGTACCCTTTCATAAATCAGAAGTTAACAAATAACATAACATTTCTATGACCAAAAAACGTTGATAATTCAATCTCAGATAAACAAGAGTTTCGCAAAATGTCCAGTTGTTTGAAAAACATCTAAAATTTGATGCTGTAAAAACAGCTGAATGATATTGCAAGCACAAATGCAAATTTTAGTTGGTGACTAGTTTTGATTTACATGTACTTTGCAAATTACGAAAGTTCCAGGGTTTTTGTGAACTTGTTTTAAGTTTATTATTTTAATTTGTTAGATCGTTTAATTAAGTAAAGATAGTATGATTAATAAATTATTACCTTGCAGGTTGTTAACGTACAGGCGCGTGGAGAATCACCGCATGTAAAATAATAGTAGTTTGTGCAACAAGAGTGGATATAATGTCCATATCGCACGAATAAGTAAATTGAGCACGACGCCGTAACCGGAGTTCTCAAACTTCCGAGCTCAATATGGACAATCCACTCGAGTTGTTCAATATATTTTTTTCTATCTCAAGTTCCGAACTTCATACTAATAATTTAAAAAAATTATTTAAATTAGGCATCATAATTTGATTTATTAGTTAGCCGTGAACTTGTGAGAACTATTGAAGAAAAACTTATTTCGTTGGCAAATCCATGGACCAAATTACACTGTAACATATTTATCGATTTGGGTAATTTCTTGTCTGTATACGCCGGCAAAAACATTTTTCAATTTAATTTCTTATATATATATATATTCGCACAAAATAACTTTGAATTTTTCTCACATTCGGCCTTTTGCAGAATAACAGCGAAAAAGCGGTATATTCATTAATATAAGGAGGGGACGGGGTTTGGGGGGAAAAAGCTAATGGAAATGGCTAAACCATAAAAATTCTACAACGTATATAATATATTAAATTATGGCAGCGGGTATATAAAACGCGCACCAAACTTCAAACACATAAAATTACTTTACAAAATATATATAAGTAGACAAACACACCAATGCACTAGCAGCATTACATTTTACATACAGATTTTACATTTCAGACATTATCAACTTGTAGCTACTACATACAACTCAAGCACTGAGAAAACAATTCGACGCTAGGTCACCCAGCATTTACATTTGAATGGCACTTCTTACACGACGCTACCTAAGTTGCAGTGACTGGGCGACCCGGTATACTCGGGTATCCGCGACTCGGCATGCTGGTCGCCACGCTACTCCAGTCTCTTGAGTGACGTAAAATAATAAATATAGAGCAAATTTTTAAGCTGAAATTCATGAATGTGCGGCCTTTAGCTCGGGATGAGATGATCTTTAACTGGTAATGAATAATGGACTGGGGCTCCATAGTGTTGTAGCCACATTGCATTCTTTACAGCCATTGGTAAATTTAGACATAAATTTGGCAATTGATTTTGCAAAAAATCTAGATACAAACGATCATTTAATGTATGTTAAAAAGCGAGGACCAATAACATATTCACCAATAATTTCCCCTACAAATTAACTGACCATCTGTGTTGTTGATCAATCAAATACTAGTGGCTTCATCAGAAAACAAAACCTTATCAAAAAAGTTAAATTTATTTCTAATTTTAGCTTGCGACCAGTTGCAAAACTCGACACGTTATTCAAAATCTTGTTCAAAGAGATCTTGATGAAACTGGAAATGAAAAATCGTGGATATTGTTATCCTTTAAAATTCTTTGAACTGTTCTTTCGTTTATATCCACGACATCAGCGACTGCTTGTTGACTAACTGAAGCATTTCTGTAAGAGATAATAGCACAGCCAAGATTTTCTTCAGTTCGAACCGGTTTATTTCTCACTGGTTTTGTATAGTTTACATTTCCCGTTTGTACAAACCTCTCTAATATGTTTTGCAGGCTCCTTTTGTCTAGTTGTCGTCGGTCCGAATAACGCTGTGCGTAAACTCGGCTTGCCAAAAATAGTTCTTTTTGCATGCTCTTAATATGAAAATCATATCTACGAGTTCTTTTTGGTTGTATTCAATCACAAAAAATAATATAGCTTAATTAATAATAAAATCTAACAATATTTGAAACTATATGATAACTAAAGTCAAAATGGGCTTTTGTCACTTTAATAAATTTTAGTGTAAGGATGAGAGGCAACTCGACTAGCTTAGTTGCCCAGTCTCCTAGTTTCCAAGCTTATGACTGTATAGAGTTTTAGCCAGTTCTTACTATCCCGCTTAACTTTATTTCAAACGCGGATTTCTCTGAAACTAGACAAACAATTTGGTAAGAACCTGATTCATATTTAGCGGCAAAAATAATTATTTCTAAAGAACCAAAGTTCAAATTTCAGGAGTTAATGAATGTCGATATATAAGCGTTTGAAAATTCAAATAGCGGGATTTTGTTGGTTGATAAAAACGGGCTAATAGCCAGAATCCATTTAAGAGTTAGGGGATCAGTAGCGGAACCACGAAAAATCACTTTCAAGTCGGATCGACAAGGAGAAGTCGACCACTCTCTTGTCGAAGCGATCAAACATTCGTACCACAGTCAATCGCTTTACCGAAATCGTCATCTATTCGGGTGTTTCTGCTCTGTCGATAAAGACTTATAATTCATTCTAAAAACATTCCCTATGTTTCCTAGGTTATGATTAAAGGCCAATAATTTAAAGAAAAAAAGAAGAATAAAATAGGTTATATATTTGTTTGTTTTCGCGCGTTTATGGTAGTTTTTAAATATTTGGAGAGTTTCAATCGTTTATTATTTTGTGAGTTATTATAGTTTATTAATCAAAATGTTACCAGTAAATATTTTAATGGACCGCGAGAGACGTAGGTTACGTATATGACGTTTTAATTTGCAGAGGATGCGAATGTGGGACTCATTTAATCCTTTTACTGTAGACGATGTGGAATTTAGACGAAGATACCGACTGAATAAGCCACAGGCATAATATATATTATAATATACAAAGCCAACATTCGATGTCAAACGGCATTAATGAAATCTCTTCCATCATAACAAATAATTTAGGTCAGAGATTTATTCATCATACCAATATTTCTACTTACCGTGTGTTTTGCCAAAAAAAACAACATAAACAAACCCAAACAAAACTAATTTTGAGGTTAGATTACTCATCGACAAGCTTTACCGGGTTTCACTTGTCAGTCGCTTTGTGGCGATTCGATTAAATCGATATATTTCCGTAAAACGATTGTTGGTGGTAGCGATTTTGTAGATTAACCTTGAGTCAGGGTGAGACGAAGAGAGACGTAAGGGGAAATTGTCGAGAAACTGTCGATTATGATTGTCTGTGGTTCCACTGCAGGTCTATTAAAACATAAACATTTGTCATTTCGCTTTTGAGAAATCCTGTTATTCTCGTTGAAAAAGGTGTGTGGTCAGCATGTTCTACATTAGAAAGGTGGTAGAGGAGGCAATTGCCCTACCTAGCCTCTCTGATGACACGCTACTGCTTCAGTACACATTCTTGGGTAGTTTCTTTTATAATTACTTCCATATCATTAAAAAATGTTCTTCGTCTGCTCTTGTAAGCTTGATTTGCCACGACTGCCAGCAATAAAATTAAGTGTAATAATGTCCAATTTTATTAAATATTTCCCGATAATATTAATTAAAGTTGCGAATATCTACACGAGTCCCGGTTAATAAACCTATCAAGGTATGGTGGCATTGCACATGTTGGGCCCCATATTTATGACGGACGAACCGTGTTTCTCTTCGAGATAAAAACTCATTTCTCAATCATATTTTAGTGATTTTATTGTTTAGCCGGGATGTAAAGTGGCATAGTTGATTGTGCACAGAATATAAAGTTACTTATTTATCGACTTGTAATTTATAAGACGCATTTATTATGGCATTGCGTGGTTGAAGCGATCCTCCACTCTTATGGGGCTCTTTAATCGACTGATCAACTTCGAGTTACAAATAAACCGTATATTTACAGATTATTAGGGTGCTACGGCCAGTACTGCTAAGAATAAGCGATAGAATATGAAGCTATTTAGATTTAGTTGGCAGCGAAGCACACTGCGGTCACAATATAAGAATTTACTCTGCGTACACAGAAAGAAATCTTTTAACAAAGCATGAAAATAAATTTCACATCAACTGAAAGTGCCTTATACTTTTTTTTTTAGAATGGGCGGGTACAAGTGGGCCCGATGATTTTTGAGTGGGCACTACCCAAATCAAAGGTAACTTCTAAAAAAAAGGTCCCCGCCACCTCCACTCTCTACAACGTCACAAGCGGGGGCAAACACTTCCCTTCCCTCTTGTTTAAAGTGACGCCTAAAAAATAAGCTCATCGTTCTTTTCAAACTAACAGACAACACCACTCTTTTCCCATCAAAGCCAAGTACCCCTTCCCCCCGATAGGTCCCTGGTACCAATTAAGTGTATTTTACAATTTATTGTTGTATCTAGAATTTATAATATTTATGTTTGTAACTTTTTTTTACGTTGTAAATTTTACAAACTTATCTGTAAATACAGGTTGATTCCTAAGTTGGTACTTTTTTTTAGGTGTGTATAGAAGGCATTAAAATAAACAACATTTTCAAATACCTTTTTTCAAAAAACTAAAAATTATGGTATAATTATATTCATTTATTACACTACGAATCAAATAATACGGTCCTGCCTAACTTGCCCGTTGAATAACATTAAGAAAACTTCTGGATGTAGGATGAGCCCGCAAGGGAAAGTGTTCTGTGTATAATCTCAAAGCAGCAGCAGCACTTTGACGATGCTCACCGTGAATTAGCACCATATTTACTAGTTCATTGTTTTCAAATTATACCATTTTCACGTGTCACCAATTTAAAATTAACTTGCTTCAGAAAAACACACCGCAGCGTATTGCCAAATAACTCACCACCAATCTGTAAATTGCATAACTAATAATAGATAAGATAAACAATATAAAATATAGCAGGCTACGTTTTGATGACCAGGCCCGCACTTAGATTTTTTATTTCTCTATCTTGCCTAATTTTAAGGTTTTTGAAAAAGTTGTTTATTTTCCTTCTATAGTACACAGCTAAAAAAGAAGTATCAACTTGGGAATCTCCCTGTATATATATCTTTGTGAACTTAATACAATACATATGTAACACCAAATTTAAAGGGCCGTAGCTCTTGTATCAGACTACAAATAAACCTTATATTTAAAGATTGATGCATAATTTATCAGCCATAAAACTTGGTATTTATGTGTTTTTTGTCATTTTAATAGAGCCGAGCTATTTTGCCATATCGGTTTTCGAAAGTGCTTTTGCTGATAAATGGTACGTTGTGTATTCGTTTTTTTTTAAATAAGGATATTGCACATAAAATGACAGTTAATTAAAATAATTTGAAGGATATTATTTTATAACAACATTCAAATGACTGAAATGATTTTAAAATATTAAATAAATTGTTTCTGGAATTATAGAAGAGTTTTGGACTTGCATTGTCTTTATTTGTTTTACATAGCAATGTTTCAACTGCTAAGTATCTCCAGTCATCTTCAGGTAAATACTGAAGGAAAGGGCATAAAGAAAGGGATACGACCAATGGCGTATTTAGGGGGGGCTGCCGGGCTGCAATCCCCCCCGAGCCTCGGAGCTCGGGTCTAAAATTCTAATTGCAACCTAATTTTTATCTTTTAAAGACGAAGATTTTCCTTTTCATTTCGCCAGATCCATCTCTAGACGCGTTTCATCATATCATGACTCATCAGTAGAGCTAGGAACCGACGAAAAGAAAAGGGATCTCGAAGCTACTTAAGGCAGCACTTGGTGGGACACATCACCAGTAAGATGTGGCACGGAGCGCCATCTGTGTCGTTGTTAGACACTCTTTTCTTTAATCTTTTAATTTAAATCCTTAAATACTATATTCTTGGCTTAGATTACAACGGTCTTGTAGGAATAGGAAACGTTCTGTTTTTAAGCTTTTTCTTCTAAAAGTCCTGTTTTATATAGAGATTAAGGTTTCGGATGCATGTCGTTTTAGTTATTGATTTATGATGCAATTTTAAAGGAAAACGAGTAAAAAGAATAATATTTTATAGTATTTTTCTATTATATACTTGTCTGTTCCATTTTCCCTTGTTTAGAGCTATTTTAAATCAAACTATAACCTAATGCAATAAAATATTTTTATAACAAAAACACAAAACAATTAGGAGGTATTTATTTTTAAAGAGAAAATTTAAAGTAAAAGTTTTAATTGAAACATTTTTTATGGATGTGATAATTTATAATATAAAAATAGTGCGGGAAGAAATGAGAATGATTTATTATGAATATACAAAACGGCATTTAGGAAGGAGTATTTCAAAACCTAAGCATTTGCACCAAAAACTGCTCTTTGATCTACGCTCCTAAATACATGAATTCTGAAAAAATCATTAATTTTGGCGTGGTGAGCGATATTTACTTTATTTTTAATCATGAAAAACCAAGCCGGAAAAACGCTGGTTAGAGTCATACATAGTTAAAATTTTGGATTGACATCAATATTCCTATTTTCCACAAATGTAAAAATGTTTTTTTTTCTACATAAAAAGCTAGTTAGGAATATCAAGAAAAAAAGGGAAAAAAAAACATTTACAAAAACAAATTTAATCCAAGAGGTAATAATTTCCTAGTTACGGCCACTGAGCCCCCCCCCCCCCCCCCCCCCCGGTAATCTAGAAATCCAGAAAAAAATACTTGCCAACAATTTATGCTACTATTTTTAGAGAAACTTACAACTTCCCTTTTCTTCAATCTTAATCATAAAGTTTAGAAAGACTTCGAAAAATTGTAGCAGCAAAGGGAATACAATTTCTTGATCGTTTAAATTGAAAATATGATCATGGACATCGGATATAAGCATAAACCAACTTCCAAACTCTGACTTTTCTACCTTAACTTTCCCGATTAACAAGTCCACCACCATAACAATAAATAGGGATTTCAGGATCGCCGGGAAAGACGAACATAAAGAGAATGAGGATTACCGATGGCGGGAGACCGAAGCAGAGCGGGGCGAAGGGAAAGACCAACCCGCTCCCTATCGCAAACAAATTAATCATAAATTACGGCTATTGCCTACACTTACGTCACCCTTATAATTATAAATTTACTTTTATGGCTTGGCCGTATCAGAAATTTGTAGATATTGCCGCGGCTTTATGCAAATCTCTGCTCGTTCTGCTCTGTGTTTTATATTCGAGTTCATTTGCTTGACGCTCTGTGAACGATTCCCGCTTATTTATTACTGAATTTTAATATACAAAATGTCGGTTAATATACTTCTGTGTCAATAAATTCCCTGAAATTCCGGTTATCTGTCGTATTATTTTAAAATAAATGGCACAACTTTGTTCTTTACCAAATTTAATATTTTCAGGTTTTTACCTATTGCCAGAAGCCTAGGACTGTTTCTCATTATTTATTGCCTTCGGTAAAGAAAATTTCGATTGACACTAATAACCATGATTTATTGGTGGTTACATTACATTTCAAGTTCTGAAAATGCCATATTTTAAACGTCAATATCTCAAAAACAATTGATTTTAGACATATGACATTTTATACAAAATATATGTCGAATTTTATAGGAAATTAGAAAAATAATATATTATAATGGATGCTACAAATTCTGTTGCGTACAAGGGAATCTCGAAAACGGTAAGAGATACGAAGACGGTAAATTGAGGCAAAGTTGCGTAATTTGGGGCTTAATAATTTGGTAAAAGAAAATTATAGATATTCCGAATACCTTCGGAGATATCCGAACAAAAAACGAAATTTTTAGTTTTGGTTTTTAATTTTTTGCGCCTTTATTTTTGACTTAGGTTCTTTTCTTTATATTCTACAATATTGCGTTATTAGTTTTCAAATTGGACGTTTCGTTCTTTAGATACCCACCTCAATTCATTTATTTTAAATACGGACCTGGAATTTTTAAAACAGTTTTAAAGACTTCTAAGCTTTGGAAATTTAATACCAATTAAAGATTTCTAAAATTTTAACGTTTTCTCATCAAATAACACATCACTAGCATTTCAAATTATCCTTTCTTTACTATTACGGTCCTGGCAATTATTTTTAGGATGACTTAAATATTAAAATGACATTACAGGAAGTTATGCTGTTTAGGCCATTTATTTTTTCAATAAGATTTACCGTCATAATACTCTAAGTTAGGAAGTAAGCAAGGCATGAGAAGTAATCCTATTTTTTATTAGTATTTTATTAATATAACGTATATGGTTTGTGCTTTAGACCTAAATCGACATATTATAAAACAGAAAAAAATAATGCTCCGGAGTGAAGAAAAGGTAGGTAACTGGAGTGTTAGTCTAGTTATGTTACCGTGATGCGCTTATGTTTGTTTCAACAACAATTTAATTTTTTATTGATAGTTTAGTTAGAAGATCTGATAATTTTCAGGATAAAAACATGTAACAACAATAAACAGACGACAAAAACATATTTAAGGTCGAGACTTTGGGTATCTTTTCTTACAAAATATCAAATATCAAGCCTCTTTGAGTAAAATTTTGCCTATATCAGAAATCTTTGGTTTTTTAGTTTGGCTCTAAATGTTCAGGGCCGTAATGAAATGAAAAAAAAAATTTGAAAAATGTGTTATTAGATGACAAAACGTTAAAATTTTAAAAACTTGTACATTGTATTAAATTTTTAAAGCTTAGAAATCTCTAAAACTGTATTTAAAATTGCAGGTCCGTATTTAAAAAAATTGACTTGATCTTGGTAACTAAAGAACGAAACGTCGAATTTGAAAACTAATAACGCCATCTTGTAGAACATAAAAAACGGTTAAAAGAAAGTGTTTTTTTAATTTTTCCCAAGTCAAAAAAGAAAGCGCAAAAAATTAAAAACTAAAAATGGAAATTTCGGTTTTTTCGGATATCTCCAAAAGCATTCGAAATAATTAGAATTTTTTTTGTCAAATTATTAAGCCTTAAAATATGCAACTTTGCCTCAATTTAACCATCTTCGTCTCTCTTGCCGTTTTCGAGATCCCCCTGTACGCATACGAATTTGTAGCACCCTGTATAAAGTGTTAAAAAAAAGTATGTTGGATATGCCCTAAAAATTTGGGATACCCTATATAATTTAAAATAATTTTACACTTTTAAATTGTAGATATAATGCCTTCTTTTTGAAAAAAATCAATACTTTAAGTAGTTTAAAAGCTATGGAATTCCTCTTTGAGAGCGGGCCACCCAGTATAATAGGTATATGACAAAAAAAGGACTTTCCTCTATTCCTTGTTTAATTTCTAAAAAATTTTATACACAGCTTTTTTTTCTGAAACTATTAATAAACCCGTGAAAATATATCTCGTTTTAAAGGTTTACGGAGTTCTCTTAAGTTTCATTTTTAAACCCTCATAGTCATAACACCAAAACTTGAGCTCTGGCCTCAATTTTATTAAAATCATAAATCTTGGACACACAAAGAGTTTTCAGAGTCGCGATAAGTCAACCTGCCGTGAGATGGAGGCGGCCATGGCATCTCCGCGTCCCCTTTTTGTGGTCACTGATTTAGTGCTGACGTGTCACATCAGTGAGAGTTTTTGCAGATGTGAAGCTGGACAAAATTTAAGAAACTGATGGATGTCGAGAGAAATAAGGAATACAAGGAAGAAATACACGTCAGCTAAATTTATTGGTGAGGGGTCAGGCAAGGGAGGCAAGGGAGGCGAAGTCATAGGCGTCCATTTTCGGTGGTTCCAAACATTTTCACTTCGAAGAATCTATTGGTAGGGCGGGGGAGGGATTTTACGTACGTCCGCGATATAGAGAAAAATTGTTTTCTTTAATTTCTATTAATTAGTTTGGAACAAATGCGTCGCAGGTGAAAAGGGTGGTTAGACCCACAAATAACCAGAGGCGGATTATAGTACAAGCCGAACAAGCCTAGGCTTGTAGCGCCAAATCTGAAAGGGGCGCCACATTTTCCAGCGCCAAGACTCCAAGAGAGACAAAGATAACCGCCCCCCCCCCCCCCCCCTAGAGCTCTAACGAAACTATATAATATTTATATACACAAGAACTTTTCATCTTAAGATATAATATTTATAGTTCTATAAAATAATCAATTTTTTTGTTTTTCTTAACTTTTATTATATGTGTGTATAAGTGCCTTTGGCAACATCACTTCTCTACCAAGCAGGTGTGCAACCTTTCAAATTTCGAATTAATCCCCCCAAATCCCTACTGAAAGTTGACACAATAATATTTTTGGCGATAGCGGTCAAAACTTACACATTAAGAGTTTTTTAAAGTCTGGCATATTGCCATAGATTAAGCTTTACGGTTATTTAAACCCAAAAAAGGGTGTGGCACCCTAAAAATTGATGTGAAAACAGCGCCTTCGGTGTAATTCCCTTTCGCCCCCCCCCCTCCCTAGAACAAATCCTAAATCCGCCACTGTAGAAGGGGGGCGCAAAAATATCCCAGGCGCTTCCAAGTGTTAATACGCCTCTGCAAATAACATTAAATGGTTACAACGGGCTAATTCAGGTTGGCCTGTACTGTGTACGTAGTTTTAATGTCAATTTACCTCGACAGAGGAGGCTTTTTCATTTCGTCAGATCTATTCTTAGACGCGTTTCGCCATAGTATGGCACATAATATGGCAAAAAACGTCTGAAGATAGAACTGACGAAATGAAAGAACACTTTTCTTCTGTATTATTGGCTTCTGTTCCACTAAACTAATACGGGTTTTAGCGCTGCTTAGGTCCTGTGTCACTGTAACGTTTGTCTTGACAGGTAATTTCTCTCAACCTGAGTGAGTGAGACAGAATCTCTAGCCGGTTCATTTGGGGTCATTGAGTGATCTCGGTGCAGGGACGTCTTTGAGGGGGCCTAACGTTACGTGGAGACCTCCATGTCAGTGGCCAGAACTAAATCATTTAGGGATCAATTAGGGAATCCAAACCACGTGATTCAATATGGCGGTTGGATGGCAAAAAGAATTGAGTCACCCGTTATTAAATGCCACCAGCATTATTATTTTTATGGTCACGTAAACCAACTACAACGCAGTATTTGCCATCCAGCCACCATTTTGACACATCGTTGGAATTCAGAGATTATCATAGTTTTGTTTATAAAATCATGACAAGAATGTATTTTAAGGTTAGTTTGGTTTATCAAATCGTGACAAGACGTTAAGGCGATGACATATGTATTTTGAGGTTAGTATTGCTTGTCAACTTATAAGACGTTACATCGGTTTGTTTATTTAAGAATGTGTAGCAGCAGGCCACACCTACGTCATGTACGTGGTAAACGTAAAAATTTCTCCCACTCCTCAACAATGAACTGGCTTGTATATTTTTACAGTTAGTCTCCTTAAATTCTAAAAAGCCATGCTCTCAACTTTTTACTTATTTGTTTGGCTTGGAGTGTGCTTTGGAAATATTCAACATCGACACTAGATGTCACTCCAGATTTTAAAAATATAATTAGAGGCGTTTATGTATAGTTCAATATTTTTGAATATTTTTTGAACCTCCAAATTAAAAAAAATCCGCTGCCAAACGGTTCCGTCTGCTTTAAAAAAAGTCCTATAATCATAAAAAATGTACAGAAGGCCTTGAATAAACAAAAACTACCCCCCGGTCGTAACATCCCCCCGGGCCTCGTCCGATAAGCCGTTACGGCCCCGTCCGCCGGCACAAAGGCCTAATTAGCCATAAACCGGCTGATTTATAACGGCACAGAAAATGCAAATATGAAATATGAAAATGAAGATGGCCGTAATAAAAGTGATATACGGGGCTCCGCAGAGCCATTTGTGAAGGCGCCATGACTCACTCGTCAGTTTTATGCGCGGACGTCCATCATGCCCGTGACGGGTGCTGTGCCGGGAGGAATACAGGACGGGACTTCATTTTATCGCTTGTTGAAGGATCTCAAAATATAACACTCTTAAAAATAACATGGTATGGATTACTAAAATTTGGTTCTGCAACTATTTATTTTCGTGAAGTCGGACTCAACCCAAAAATTAGTTTGTACAACCAAAAACATTGTCGTTATTGAACTGTTGAACTAATTAATAACATTAACCAACCCAACCTACAAATTTTAGTTGTCACAACGAAATTTTATATACGGATAACTAAATTTATATGGTACTCCCGCTTTTAAAATTAGTTGTCACAACTAATGTGTAAATATGGAAAATTGAAAATTTTTTCAAGGAAATATTGTTTTTCTTAATGATGCAATCTATAAATATTGCCAAAGCAATCATTTATTTGGGACAAACTTAAAATTTTCATAGAGTAACAATTACGTATGTAGTCACAACATTATGGTTATTATCTTTTTTCTGTACTTTCTAATTGTGAGAAAGAAGTTGAATCATAAATAAGTAAAAATTTTATATTTTTGTCATTGCAGTTGCACATTAGAAAGTTTAAATGAACTGCTTATAACACATGGCAAAATTAGCAAGTTGATTTGATAGAAATAACTTTAAAAAAAGTCTGTTTCATTTCTAAAAAAAAAGTAATATGTAATTTATACTTAGTAACGAAAAATATTCCTTTCTAGGTCCCCATTTAAATAAAAAAATGCCTTGGTATTACTACCCTCATGTTCTTTATAATACATACTTATGCAATACAAAACAGAAACACTAGATTTTCACTTATTTTACTTAAACTTTTGGGTTGTTCAATTGCTTATAGAACTGAATTGTCCTTATTTAAATTTTCTTATCTGCAACTGCGATTATTAAAAAACCAAAAATATCCCCTGGACTTTCTATTTAAAATATACAGCTATATGGAATTTGTTGTACCTGGTCAGATTAAAAAGTCATCAATATGACGTTCTTTTATAGAAATGGAACATAGAACAAAAACAAAACAAAAAAAATATTTTTAAGTTATTTCTCATCGGGTCACCTTTATAAAAATCTCATTTAAACTTTCTAATGTATAACTGCAATAATAAAAAATAAAATGTTTACTTACTTATGATTTAACTTACTTCTGCCACTAAGAACGTACACAAGAAAGACAATAAACACAAATAAATTACACCAAATATTGTCACATCCATTTTCCACACGGGCACGGTCATGAAAATGGCCAATTATTGCCTTAAAAACACGATAAAATGGACACGGAACCGCAAAAGCACCCTTACATAACCTCCTGACAGTCCTGGCTAGAATAATGTCACATGTCACCCACCGGGCAAGGGCGTCAAGTCTCTGTTGATGCCGTTAGTTATAAATATGAAGAATAATATTACTTGAAAAGAAAAGTTAGTTCTGGTAACTAAGAATGTATCTTAATCAAAATTAACAAAATGATAGGGACTACAAATTCATAATGTGTTATTACAACAAGCTTAATTGATAAATACAAGTTTGTAGGAACCTTGATGTAACATTTAAATAAGATATATACAGAGCAAAATTCAACTAAACAAAATATTTTATTTCTGCCAACTAATATAAAAACAAGATATTTTCTTTGTTCTGATGGCATCATTTTTTGGTAAATATAACCAAGAAAAAAATCTTTTTTCTTTTCCTAACTAAAAATAGTTATTTTTGGTAACGTAAACACGAGAACAAATAAAAATTAGTACCAAATACCAAGTCATTTTTAAGAGTGAAGGCAACAGAAAATGAACAACAGCTGAAAAAGAATATGTCACTTAATCTTGACGGACGAACAAGGTCAGGAGCTGAGGGGCTGCCCCCTGACGTCAGTGTAGGTTTAGGCAAGGCTGGGCCTTGTGATTTACCACAATAACTTGTACTGTGTGGTACAGTGAATTTAGAAATGCGAGGGTTGCACCCCATATACATGGGGGGGGGGGGGTAACTTGTATGTGATAGAGCTATCGCAGTCGGCTAAAGGTGATCCGAGTTCGATCCCCGACGCGTGTAGGTACGCCTAATAAAAATAACTACAGCCAAGATTTTAAAGGTAAGAATGCAGTATGACACTGATTGACTCCCGATTACGACCCATTGAGGGTGGATAGTTCTGCCTTTGGGAGACTGACTGATATACCAGTTCATACTCGTGGTTCTGATCCCACGTAAAAATTGGTAGGTCCCCTCTGGCTGACATTACTCAGACATCAAACAAAAGTGAGATAATAAGTATGTCAATAATCCATCAACCACCCAACTATAGTCTATCAATCGAGAATTACACTGGAGTGCCTAAACGACCTGAAAGACCTGGCCGCAAGGAACAACAAGGTAGAACTCCTATGGATTCCTGGCCGATGAACTGGCAAGAGCCGGATCATCTCAAAAACTTAGGGGCCCTGAACCCGCCCTTGGCATATGAAAACAGGTAACCAGAGCAGCATCAGACAGGTGGACACAACAACAACACCTGTCCCGATGGAACAGGATACCTGGTCATACCCAAGCGAGGGCCACAATTGGAAAACCCTCCAAAAAGTTATCAACTGGAATGATGCCTCTAACGCGCACCCAGCTAAAACAAGTGGTCGGCTACTAACAGGCCACTGCTTAAGAAAATACCTTCGCTGAGTAGGAATTTACAATGGTCCCACTGAATGCAGGCTTTGCGGCGATGAGGACGAAACCGCCTTACATATCATATATAACTGCAAAGCACTGACCCGAGGAAGACTCAGAATCTTCGGAAACATCCAATGTGGGGATAACCTCCCACATGACAAACTTGGTAGGAATTTGCTGGACCTTATAAAAGAAACAAACCTTTTCTAGCAAGATAGGGGAGCACAATAAGCCACTAGGCTGCAGTGCAAGAAGCTTGGACCGAACGCCCGACCCCCGCCTTAAACCAACCAACCAACCAACCATAGTCTATCAAAGGTGTCCTTTTTTAAATGCCCATGTCTCATTCTCATGTCTTTTAATTTCAGATTTGTCGGCGATATACGTGGTTGCCATTCGTGTCGAGTAACTTTCGTAACCGCTTCAGACATTTACCGCGATTTTGTAACGAGTAGGGCGAAATGGTAATGATCCGGCTGGCATTTTTTCAACATCCGACCACCATTTTTCTTTATTCGTTACAAATTTGCGGTAGCTTTCTGAACGCGACACGAGTGAAATCGGTATTCCCATCTCAAATCGGCGGAAGATCAACTACAGACTGGCTCTGGTATTAAATTTGGAACATAATTAATTTTTACTAGGATTCTATACTATAGCTATCTGGAAGCTTATTGTTTTCGATCAGCCATCCTTCGGTCAGTATGCCCCCCCCCCCCCCCCCTTAATAACAAAGTCCTTTATAATAGGCCCCCTAACATAGAATTCATGGTATAAAGAAATAATGTTTTTAAAGAGTGTATCCCGCCTTTAAAAGCAGGAGTCATACAGTTTGCTGGATGAAGTGGTGCAGCGATGTGTTACCCTAAGTATACTGTGTAAGTATGGAATTTTATAGCAATAGACAGGAAATTGGGAATTATTAATTTGTTGTTTTACTATTCCCTTTCTGATCGCTTTCTATATTGAGTTGGTAACCTGGGCATCAATATTTCTAGAAAGTTGTTCGCGTTTACTTTTTTATTGTAATTAAAGCAATATTTTAAGATCTTTTTCTGATTAATAGTTATATAAAAGTGTCTGTTATCCTCTGACCTTTGAACTTTTCAAATAACAGGAAAATATATTTTCTCACTGTCACATCCAATATTTCAATAAGACGGGAACACAAAGCCGGTGACATTAATATAACATTTAAGAGAGTCTGAAAACAAGCATGGATCTGTTGTAGGGTATAGTGTGGAAGATCGGCCAATGGAGTACCGAGTACCGAATGACCACCACCTACTAACAGTTTGTCGAGTTTAACGTCTCCTTCCTGTTGATTTCTTTTTTTATAAATTTCGCAACTTCTCACTCACAAAATAAAATTTTTTCGAGACCTTTGTGTGTTATAAATAAAGTTCGAAATATGTAATGGCCGACTAAAGGCGGCGACAGCGACGTGGCGCGGGTGGCTAGAAAAAATAGTTGTGAAAAATGCAAAAACACGTCAATTGAGATGTTTTGTCGACCTCTTAAAAGGGTGAAACATGACCCATAGGCTTAATTTTTTAAATGAAAAAATACCATTTGTAAAATTTAAATTGACATTAAAAATTTTACAACAGTTATTTTTTTTTCAACAAGGTATCACAAGTGGTATCTTTCGTTTCACCACTTTGGTTTGAAAACACAATTTTTTTTATGATAATATTTAAGTCCACAAGAGATCTCTAACGAAGTATTTTTGCATTTTTCACCATTATTTTTCCTACACTTCTAGCGAATTTTTGATAGTTAAAATCCCCACCCTATTAATATTAATTTAATCCGAATAACTCTGTTGGGCAATAATTATAAACACTCGTGCATTTTGGCGCGCCCCAGCCGACCGTGTCCGTTAGCTCAAAGCAAGTGAAGACCCAACGCCCAACATGGCTCTGATATTCACCGTTGCTATAGTTACCTGACGTGAGTCACGCAAACATCATGTAACAATTTGCATTATGATGAAGGGCACTTTAAAAATAAATCAGTAGTATGCACCATTGTTTTAGTATTGGTTCGGCTAACCTTAAGGTATTTATTTTGAGGCTTCGCAAAACTTACGGATATAGATATCGTTTTCACGTGATTTACTGTGTGATTAAAAAGTTTTGTTTTTATTTTTCAGTCAATTCCGTAATGTACGTACCTACTTAGTTGTGTTTTTTAAAAATGAACCCAATTAATGACATAGTTTGTAATTTGTTGGAAACTCCATTCAGTCGTTGAACAGATGAGGATAAGAGAGAGGTTTTGTTACACGGGTATTTAGTCAATGTTTGTTTAAGTACCCGCACTATACCTAGCTCTTCACCATTTTTAAAGACCGCTAGCCGCAACTGTTTCTCAGCAATGGTTGGTCGTAGAATGACCAGGTTTAAATCGTTATTCTTAGATTTTTTTGTACTAAAACTTCAATTTTTGGCGCACACCTCCTTTAAATTCGATATGTGTGAATGATAAGTAAAATACTACTGAACCAAAAATTGTTATGTTAGTCAAGGTGGTGGAGATCTGCCATCTTGAAAAATATATTTAAATATAAGAGGGGCTCCGTGATACCTCATTCTGAAGGAACTTTTATGCCCAATTTAACCCTAAACAATATATTTATTACATTATTTGTATATAAGTTTAAGTAAAAAAATTTAACATCTTAATGTTAATCTTAATTAATACCAAAATGCAAAAGTAAATAGTGGGTCGTATTCCTTTTTTATGCCTTTTCCAACGAGCTATCGCAATACATATCTTTACATTGGAGAAAAAAAATTGGGGGCGGTTTCTTCCCCCAAAAGAACGGTAAATTTCATGACGGGACGAAAAAAGTGTACCAGACTAAAAATAGTGGCACCCGTATTTTCTCCGAAAATAAAGAGGCTTTCTAATACTGAATTTATTCCAGTTAAAAATTCCACCGTGTATAATAAAGCAGCTGTATATTTTCTAAATATGTACAGTAAGATTGGAAAGTAAAAAGTAATTTTAAAATGAAAATTTCAGTTATACAGGGTGCCACAAATTCGGGTGCCTAGAGGGGGATCTCAAAAACGGTAAGGGATACGAAAATGGTAAAATTGGTAAAATGTTCTTTATAATACCAACATCATGTCAAATTTTTTAATTACGGACCTGGAATTTAAAATACGGTTTAAGGGACTTTAAATGTAATACAATTTAAATGTTTTTAAAGCTTTTAACTAATAACATATTTTTTAGTTATATTTTTATATCATTACGGTCCTGAACATTTAAAGTTAAACTAAAAAAAAGATTTGTGATTTAAAGAATTAGTATATTTTTACTCGAGGAGACCTGATATTTGATATTTTGTAAAAAAAAGACCGAAAGTCTTAGCCTCAAAGGTCTCTATTTATTCTTGTTAAAAGTTTCGCCTCAAACTCACATCGTCAGACCTTCTTAACAGTTTAAAAAACTTTTAAATTGTGTTTGAAACACACATAGACACATCACAAGTAACATAACCAGACTAACACTCCAGTTACCTTTTTTTTCATTCGGAAGCATTATTTTTTTTTTGTTTTACAGTATTATTGATACAGTCTGTAATTTGGAATAAATTCAGTAATTCAAATACCTATTTATTTTCGAAAGAATGCTCGGACACGTCGATTAGTATTTTCAGTTGCGGACCCTTTCCATTATAAAAACAATTATACAGTATGTCCCAAACTGGAGATAGGACGCCACAGATAATTTTTTTAAATGGCAACCCCGGTTTTTTGATGACTATTTTTAAAGGGCAAATTAAGTTACACATAAGTGCAAAATTTTAATTTTTTATTGCTTGCCGTTTCCAAGATAATTTAACAAACAGTTTTTAAAAATTTTTAAAAAATGTATTGAACAAATTCAAATATTATGTCATTGTCATCTTAAACCCCCCCCCCCCCCCCCCCCATTATACAAGACCTGTCCATGATTATTTGGACACTGTATTTCCAGATTTCCAGGAAGATGGATTGGTAGAAGGGGACCCTTTAAATGACCACCAAGATCTCCAGATCTGGTTCCTTTGGATTATTTCCTATGGGGATATTTAAAAACCAAGATTTTTCAGACGAAGCCCGCAAACATTGAGGAGTTGAAAGCACGAATAAGGCATGATTGTGTGTAGACAAATTTCCTCAGAAATCATTAGAAATGTTCAATACGAATTTCAATTACGATTATGGTATTGCCAAATACTGAATGGAGAACATTTATTGAAGAAACATTTTTATGTTCAATAGTTTTTAAAAATTTCAAATAAAAACTGTTTGTTAAATTATCTTGGAAACGGCAAGCAATCAAAAATTAAAATTTTCACTTATGTGTAACTTGATATGCCCTTTAAAAATAGTCATCAAAAAACCAGGGTTGCCATTTAAAAAAATTATCGATGGCGTCCTATCTCCAGTTTGGGACATACTGTATAATTGTTTTTATAATGGAAAAGACCGCAACTAAAAATACTAATCAACATGTCCGAGCATTCTTTCGAAAGTAAATAGATATTTGATTTACTGAATTTATTCCAAATTACAGACTGTATACATAAAATTAAAAAAAAAATACTTCTTATGCCTTAAAAACTTACTTACTTCCTAGAGTATTGTTACGATAAATATTATTGAAATAATGAACAACCACATAGCTTCCTGTAATATAATTTCAATATTTAAAATCCTAAAAAAATAATTGCCAGGGCCGTAATAGTAAAGAAATAATAATCTTAATTACTGATAATGTATTATTTGATGATAAAACGTTAAACCTTTAAATTATATTAAATATCTAAAGCCTCTAACTCTGTATTTAAGATTCCAGTTCGATATTTAAAAAAATTTACTTGAAGTTGGTACTTATAACTCCTAAAACTTATTGTATTATGAAAAATCTTTAAAATATATTTTTTTTAATATAAAAATAACTATTTGTAGAGAACGTCTATGAATAAAATTATTTGATTGCCGTTGTCTCTTTCCCCGCTCTACACTCACATTTAAAATAATCTGAAAAACAAGTATGGAACTGATGTACTGTAACCTTTTTATTTATTAGAAGTATTAATGAGTTCAATTAAAATCTGATTGTATTTTTAGATCGCAATAATTTTCTTGAGTGGGAATGTCAGTTGAGTTTTTCTAGAAAATTCTCACTCATAACAACTGATGTATAAAAAAATATTTTTTAGCTTATCAGGAGAATGATATATGTATCTGTACACGGTGCTATACAAATGCGTGTGCGTACATTAGAACCCTGCACTGAGAGAATATTCTTGCTGTCGTTATCAAAATCTTTATACCGGTTATAAAGGAATTTACTTAAATAAGGGACAAAAGAAAAATTACCTGAGATAGTAAAGTCCATTTGGCTGTCATTTATTTGCTGTGGTAATAAAGTCAATAATCACTTAGCTCAAGTAAACAAAAATGTTGTATTAGCAAAGTCGCTGATCATCGGCTATAAAGAGACTTTGCTAGAACAAAAAAGATATTTTTCTACGCCCCTCCGCATCGTTTTCGATACAAGAATTTTTTTTTAATATCAGTATGGCATTTCGCTGCATTAGAATAGTAGATTCTATAACGAGGTTGGAATAAAAATTTGATCCAAGTGGAAGATTCCGAACGCGAGCGTAGCGAGCCTGAGGAACCACGAGTATCGAATTTTCATTCTAACCGAGTAGCAGACTATATTTTCTCCACGACCAAAAATACTATTCGCAATATTTGTAATTTCAGGTGGAGTATTATCCAGTTCCATATCTGATTCATCCGGTTTTTCACTCATATTTTGACTTGCACTAAAATTTGTCTGCTGACATTGACAGTTTCGAAATTCATGGCAACCTATGTCGTTTAGATCAATTACAGAATATTCATTTTGTATCTTGTTATGGAATGAAAATACACGCAAAACGCATAAGAAGCAAGTGTTTCAGAATAAATATTCCAACTCAAGAGCGAGAATTTTTACATTCTATTATCAAAAATGATTTTGGAATTATTGCATTCAGTAATGGTCGTGGAGAAAGATTTTTTACTTATTTCAAAAAAGTTACTTTGTTGTGTGGGACTGTATCTACTTACATCAGGAACTCTTTTTTAGCTAAGGTAGCAAGTAAGCATTACTCTAATAGTAAAATAGTTTATTATGATAGCACCACTTAATTGCTACAATATATGGGGTAGCCCAAAAATGAAGCCTTATATTTTGTTGAATTTTTCATATACTGTAGAGAACATATAACACATTTATATAAACTTTTTTTACTTTGGGTACTTAGTAAGTTTCAGAAAATTTTGATTCATTTAAAATTGTCTTATTAAATATTATATTTTCTATGCTATATCAAAGATTTGACACAGAATAAAGCTTATTTTTCAGGTAAGTCCATCACATTTTATATCATGCAAGTCCCCTCGTCTGAATATGTCAAGGATTTGAATCTAAAAAAAAATTATTCTAAAAGATAATGACGTTTTACATATAACTTTTTTAAAAAGTTTCTATTTATATGTTATGTCAGTGATGCGTCGCTTTCATAAATTGCAGCGGGTTGTACGATGTTAGAGGAAATAAATCCAGTGTATTTTTGAAATTCTAACTTGATATGATCTTACCTACGTTCATCCTAGCAAATCTTCAAAAAAAAAAAATTATTTCTTTTGTAGGAATTTTCCAAAGACTCCCTTTATTATTAATATTAAACCTTTCCAAAGGTTAAGGGTTAAATCTCTATTTTAGGGAGGGAATACAAACATATGGCTGTGACACCATTTCTTACCCATAGACTTCGGCACGTAAGCAAAAAAAAATAATTGGTTTATCAATGTCACATCCAAATAGCGGTGTAAAAAACATAAAATCCGCGATAATTAATAACAAATAGCTACTTAAGAAAACTAAACGGTTCAATTAACTGGACATGAAGAATGAAAAATGCATGGACAGTTTTGAGTATAATTAAAGCCTTTAATTTGTCTTCAAGACAACCATGAATGTCTTCACCAGTAGAGTTTTTGTTTTTCTAAGGAACCCAAACAGGAAACAGGACATAGTCAATCTTTTTGAGTGTATTCATGCTAAAGATTTCTTCATCTTAACACAACGTCAATTCCTTCCATGCGAATGCACTATCGATAAAATTGTCAACTGATGCTATTACAGAAGTTACCGTTTAAAATTAATCATATCTTTGTTTCTGACGGTCCTCATAGTAAATAATGCTTCTGAAAATATTGTTCCATTCAACTAATATACAAATTAGGAACAATATACAGAACTATAGAGGAATTAAAATCAAATACAGATTTTCCTTTCATTTCGCCAGATCCATCTCTATATTCGTTTCGCCATATCATTGCCCATCAGTAGAGCAGAGAGCTAGGATCCTACGAAAGAAAGGAATAACTTAAAACTTCTTAAGCAATATTAGGTACAACACACCAGCAAGATGTTGCACGGAGGGAATTAGAATACAGTCTGTAATTTCATCATCGACGATCTATAAAAGCACGGACTTTATCCTAGACGGTCAACTCTGACCAATCTGTTAGAATATTTGCGGTGTTTGATAAGTTCATTGGAACAGGCCTTGCAGGTCGATAGTATTTAATACTGACTATTTAAAATCCTTCGATTTTGGATTGGGATATTATATGAAAAATTAAAGCGTATTGGTGTTGATGCCTTATATTGATTTGAGTAGGTTAAAAATGAGAAAAAAAGCACGGTTATCTTGGCTCGAAAGCGCCGAATATCACACACGCGTTGAAAAAAAATATTTCATTTCTAGAGTTGAAATACAAGGCACACTATTTAATTTAAACATATGGTGCCAATTTGACAGACCACCCCTATTTATTAAAAAGAACAAATTTTAGAAAGCAGTAATTGTAAAGTGTTTAACTTATATATCATGTAGTTGTCGAGTGATTCAGAATTAGAGTGTGAAAATACGCCATCTGAAATTATAAAAAATGTTAATAATATACACGAAAATCTATTACCAGAAAAAATAAATCGCGCTGAAGAGATTGTCATGTATTAAATAACAAATCTTTATTGGTATCGATAGCGTAGAGATTAGAGGTCTAGCCTACAGATCTCAAGGCCACAGGTTCAAATCCCATCAGGAGTATTTGACTTTTTTTTTTATAAAAACATTAAATAATTTATAGAATCATTTTGAATTGAAATCTTCCTTGTTGGGTGGAGTTTCTAAATTTATGTTTAATGCATCTTTCCTTGATTAAATTTAAAATTTTTCATTCTGGTTAATCTAGAAGTCAATCCAGGATTAGTTATTAGTTTCTATGATATAGGTATAAAATATGAAAAAATAAAAAAGTTTAATCACAAATAAAGGAAAAGCCTATTGACAAACTATGAAACCAGATATTAAGTGGAACATAATCCTAAGTCAGAAGAAATTTCAACACTAGTGTTGATTTTTCTTTTTAAACACTAAAGTAATTTTTTTTTTCACAAATCAAAGGCTTTTTTAATATTTTTTTGTGGTCGTAGGAAAAATAGTGTACATTACTCGTATGAAAGTAATTATTCTAAAACTCGGAGAATTTCCGCACTCGGCTGACGCCTCGTGCTAAATATCTCGTCGTTTGAAAAGTATCATTTTCATCACTTGATATGTAATATACTATTTCTAATAGACAAATATCCATGTAAGATGTGGCACGGAGCGCCATCTGTGTCGTTGTTAGACACTCTTGAGCATACCAGCACCTCTAACAAGAGTGTCTAACAACGACACAGATGGCGCTCCGTGCCACATCTTACTGGTGTGTCCCACCAAGTGCTGCCTTAAGTAGCTTCGAGATTCCTTTTCTTTTCGTCGGATCCTAGCTCTACTGATGAGTCATGATATGACGAAACGCGTCTAGAGATGGATCTGGCGAAATGAAAAGGAAAATCTTTTTTAAATATCCATGTGCTAGAATGGGCACTTTCGCTCTAATCGAATTCATCATATTCAGCACTTACATCCTGAAGTAAAACCTATTCTAAACATTTCCCAATAATAAAAATCTTCCTAGAGTATCACAAGCTTTCTCTAGAAACAATTTAAACCACGGCGGAAAAGCTTTTCTCGGTTTTTTATTATATAGCCTAACTTTTTTTTCGGTTTTTTTTATTACATAATTTTTATTTTTAATTGTTGTATAAATGGAGTTTTTCCGTATACAAATAAATAAAAATGTCTACAAATTCCTCCTGATTTAAGACTTAATCCGATCGATCACCGTTTATCTCGTCCTGGCATCGAACCGTACCAGTTTGTTCTATGGTAATTTAGTGCATCTTAGGCCGAGAGTTACGCCCAGATCGCGAATGCCTTGACAGCGCGGCCGAAGGACCATATATCGCCGGCCGCTGGTGTCAACATCTACCAGAAGGGAAAGGAAAACCTGCACGATGTTTTCCGAAGTAATTTTTTTCGTTCGGAGAGCATTGCAGACGCGGCTTGTTTTTAAGGTCATTTGGATAATGACCCACCTACCTTATTAATTTATTTTTTAAAACAGAACAAAAATAATTATCCTTCACAAAATCCAAGTCTATAGTGTAAGTGTCATGCGAAAATTCCCCAATATATGTAGTTCGAAGCACTCGCACTGTTTTACGTTAACCAACGATTGACCTTATAGGTGTATATTAGAAAGAAGATGACAAAAATGAATTGGAACCTAAGAGCGAAACAAATATATTAGCGAGTCGATAAGTTAAAATAAGACATTAAATTAGACCTGTGTAAAACCGGGATTAATCATACCGCTTTTTAGGTGGTATGATAATAGCTTATTGAAACGGTCAGTGATTATTAAAACACACTCGAAACGCTACGAAATTCATTTGAGTTAGTCAAAGAGAAGTAAATAATAATGTACTGATCGCATCGAGCGTATTAGGTTAGTGTTATGTGTAAAGTTAAAGATGTTATTATTATTATAAGTTGAAAATAAATACACTTTAAGCACGTTCTTATTACACTTAATATAAAACCACATTTTGCTTCCTACATAACTAAACTGCTGGACAATTGCTTTCGAGCAAGAAAAATTTCGCCTAAATTTAACAGTTATTATTTTCTGAACCAGATATGATTTCGACCTACGGTTTTAAATGGTTGATAGATTCATCCCTTGGAAAACAATTGTCAATGTTGAATTTTCTTTAACTGTGAGAAAATTTTATATACAGGGTGTTAAAGAAAACGATGATTTTTGCTCCAATTTTAATGGCGTGTAACTTTCATAATAATATTGTTAAATTTTATCACTCTACGTCAATTGAATCACTGGTTCATAGCAAAGAAAGTGGTTTGTCAAATTTTTGAGATCTGCTATATTTTAAAATATACCGATTTTTTTGGAAAACCTTGCTTTATTTCAACTTATTGGTAGCTAGATCTCACTGTGCGTTGTATCGTGCAAACTTTGCGAGTGACTATTATACCTTATGAAAAGCTTGATTATGTTCAGTAACAATAGTTGTACCTAAATGTTATGATGTACAGTGGCGTACTTATAAACACCTATATGTCTATGGTTTACGAGTATCTCACAATTTTTCACGATTGTTTTATATTGGAAAGTACTCGCCCCTAGATTAGGTAAATTTTTTCTTATATTTTAGTTTTTCATATCGCACTACAGGTATATTACATAGTGTGTTTATAAAATTTTAACAAAGGTAATTTTTTTAATTTAATATTTTTGGAAAAAATGTATTTATTAATTTCTAACTTTCTAACACTATTCTTAAAAGTTAAACTTACATTGAAAGAGACTTTGATATTAAATATCACTAGCTGCCGTCAAACCAAACCCCGTCCATCCGAGGAAGGCTTAGAAGGTATATATACTTTTAAGGATCCCTTTCAATGTAAGTTTCATTTTAGGAATAGTGTTAAAAAGTTAGAAATTAATAAATACATTTTTTCCAAAAATTAAAAAAATTATCTTTGTGCATGTTTTGTAAACACACTGTATAATATAGTGCGATATAAAAAACTAAAAAATTAGACCTTTTTTTATTTTTTTACAAACGTGAAAAATTGTGAGATAGGTACTCGTAAACCATAGATATATAGGTATAATAGTCACTCGCAAAGTTTGTACGATACAACGCACATTGAGATCTAGCTACCAATAAGTTAAAATAAAGCAAGGTTTTCCAAGAAAATCGGTATTTCTTAAAATATAGCAGATATCAAAAATTTGACAAATTACTTTCTTTGCTATAAACCAGTGATTCAATTGACGTAGAGCGATAAAATTTAACAATGTTATTATGAAAGTTACACGCCATTAAAATTGGAGCAAAAATCATCGTTTTCTTTAACACCCTGTATATAAAATTTTCTGACAGTTAAAGAAAATCCAATGTTAATAATTGTTTCCCAAGGGATAAATCTATCAACCATTCAAAACCGTAGGTCGATATCATATCTGGTTCAGAAAATATTAACTGTTAAATTTAGGCGAATTTTTTCACGGGCCGCGGGAAAATTCCCAACCGGAATTAAAAGCGTTCATTTTTTTTTGTAGATACAGGAAGAATATAAAAGTACTTTGGGCCTCTCATTAGGGAGAAAATCCATAAAAAATTAAAACACGTGTATGCATCATGGTTGGAAATATAGAAAATCCCATGCAAGTTTTAGACTGTCCAAATATTTCCTCCCTGTTGACTTTAGAGTGCGGTTGAAAGGAGACTTTTTTTGGGGCTCTGTGTGGTGAGTGCACATGTGGAGTTTGAACAATTTGAAACAACCCGATCATAACTTCTTTGAATAGGATTTTGGTTGGGTTTTCATTGGAATTCAACAGGTGGGATGATGGGACTTGTCATAAATGACTGGTAAATATATTTAATATTTTATATTGGATGACTCTCATCTATAATATGAATGATTCTCTGGATAGAGAAGTTTTTACACGAGCCCGAAAAAATATATTTTTAACGGTTTTGCTGGTTTTTCGATCAGTAAAATCGAATTTCGTGTAGAACAACCCATTTTTTTTAACTTGTCGGGCCAGGTGGCCTAGTAGATGTTGGGTAAGCTGCTTGAGGTTGGCAACCTTTTTATATATTATGGATTTTCAATGGTTCTTCTTCTATACTTATTTAGTACTCACCTTAAGACGACTGGAGACTCTTATCAGTTGAAACGTTGTATTTAAAAACAAATAATTACAATGCAAGTTAAAACACTTCCATCATCATTGTTTTAAACCTTTAAACAGATACTTATCATTAGTTTTTTCAATCAGTAGTTTAAATGGAAAATCATCCAGTATTTTTGAAACAACAATCACCAATATAACATGGAGGAGAGACTTTGGAACTTGCTTTCTATCTACTCATCTGCCAAATATGGAAAGAAGAGCAAATACCAACCCCCTGGAAAGAAAGCGTTATAATACCCATACATAAGAAGGGCGATAAAATGTGCTGTGCAAACTATAGGGGTATATCCCTTATTAACACAGGGTATAAAGTATTCTCTATAATGCTATTAGAACGATTGACTGCGTGTGTAGAGTATCAAATAGGAGATTACCAGTGTGGTTTTAAAAAAAATCGATCAACAGTAGACCAGATATTCACTATTAGACAGTTAATGGAGAAGTGTTGGGAATACAACAAAACATTGCACCAGCTTTTTATAGATTTTAAACAGGCCTATGATAGCATCCTAAGGGTGGAACTGTGGAATGCCATGGCAGAACTGGGCGTACCGAGAAAGTTAATTAGGCTCACAAAAGCGTGTGTGGAGGGATCTACAAGTGCAGTAAGACTTGAGGGAAGACTGTCAACCTTTTTCTCAATCAACAGTGGCCTGAAACAGGGAGATGCGTTATCCCCACTACTCTTTAACATCGCTTTGGAGAGCGCCGTGCGAAAGGCAAACATGGAAACGCTCCTATTTAGAAACCAGGGTCCTCGCATTGTGGTGACATTCGCGGATGATATAGATATAGTGGGAAATACGACTATCAACGTCAAGGAGGAGTTCATCAAACTGGAAAAGGCTGCAAAAGAAGTTGGCCTACGAATAAACGAAGATAAAACAAAATACATGACTACAACAAGAACAGAACGACGAGACAGGATAGGACAGAACGTGACAATGGACAACTATAATTTTGAAAGGGTCCATCAGTTTAAATACTTGCGAGCTACGATCACCTCTGATAACAATGTAACACAAGAGATTAATAACAGAATACAAGGAGCCAATCGCTGCTGTTTTGCGCTACAAAAAATAATGAAATCGAAAAATATAACCCGCCGCACAAAAATAACAATTTACCATGCAGTTATAAGACCTATAATGACATATGCATGTGAAACATGGACGATGACGAAACAAAATGAGAACCGACTGAAAATAGCAGAACGAAGAATTCTTAGAAGGATATATGGACCAATCAAGGACAACACCACACAGCTATACAGAATTAGAACTAACAGGGAATTACAAGAACTATATAACCAACCAGATATAGTGAAAATAATAGTCAGAGAGATTGAGATGGGCCGGCCATGTTAAAAGACAAGATCAACGTGTCGTCAAGCTGGTATGGGAAGAGACCCCGGTAGGAAAGCGGCCGCTGGGAAGACCAAGGATGCGGTGGAAAGACAATATTGCGGCGGATTTACGAAGCCTAAATATCCAGCGACCAGAAGAGCTTATGATGGACCGCAGCAAGTGGAGGCAAATTGTAAAGTCAGCGAGGACCCACCCTGGGTTGTAGGCTACAGAGAGAGAGAGAGAGAGAATCACCAATATTACCTATTGCATTTCCCCATTTACTTGATACTATGTGGTTGTTTCAAAACTTTTAGCTTCTCACTACTTGGTCGTAATTTAATTTTTTTCCATGCATTCCCTCCTCTTCCCAAGTGTCACCATCCATCGGGAAGACGTGGACAACCCGGGAGCCGCAGAAGCGGCGGCGGCATGGGCTCGCGGGGCGCATTGCATTGTTGGTCTGATTTACGATACGGAGGGACACACAATGCAGTGATGTGGGGCACACGAGGAACAGAGTGTGTCATGAGATGCGAAAGAAGTTGGCAGAAGACCATAATGTCCTTTTTGTAACACTGCATTTTTTGAATGATGATTTTCAATGTAACAAAATTATTATACCAATCAGAATTATGTTTGATTGGATAAGAATAATAAATATGACAGATCAATGTAAATGTAAGAAAATATTATAGGTATATACAGGGTGTTACAAATTTGATTTTCATCATTGGGATCACGCAGTAATAATGATAATAGGGCTCTTAATTATTGAAGTCTACATGTTATGATTCTTTATCAATGGAAGAAACCCAGGAACTATGTTAGTAACTTTAATAGATATTTACGTTATAAGTCCGGTAAATCAACTTTTATAGTATGAGTGAAATGTTTCGAGACGAGGCGATGAAGGAGCCGAGTCTAGATTTGGAAACCAGTGGCATAGCCAGAAAATATGCTCGGTGGGCATAAGTAGGACATTTTTTTTTGAGAGAGGGACAGTCGGGACTACGTGTATATTGTGATATTGTACCTAGTGAAGAAGGCTGAAAAGCGCCGCAGGCGAAAAATTTTCGGGGTAACGCCCAAAGTTTGTTTAAAATTCACCTACTATCAAATTTCGAAAATTAAATTATTACCTCTCCTCCTCTGCATGGTTGTATTTTGTTTTTGTAAATGTTTTTTTTTACTTTTTTTTTGATAGCTGGCTCTTTATTAAAAAAAAACATTTTTTATATTTGTGAAAAAAAAACAAAATTTGAACATAAGACGTATGTATGACTTTAACCAGCATTTTTTGGGCTCGATATTTCATGAATAAAAATAAAGTAAATATCGCTCACCACGCCAAAATTAATGAGTTTTGCAGAAATCATGTATTTTAGGAAAATAGATCCAAAGAGCAGTTTTTGGTGCAAATGCTTAGGTTTTGAAATACTCCTTCTTATGTGCCGTTTTCTATATTCATAATAAAGCATTATCATTTCTTCCCGCACTATTTTTTTATTATAAATTATCACGCTTCTTCCATAAAAAATGTTTCAATTAAAATTTTTACTTTAATTTTTCTCTTTAAAAGTAAATAGGTACCTAATTGTTTTTGTTGTAAAAATATTTCATTGCATTGGGTCATAATTTGGTTGATTTAAAATAGCTCTAAAAAAGGGAAAACGGACCAAACAAGTATATAATAGAAAAATACTATAAAATATTATTATTTTTACCCGTTTTCCTTAAAAATTGCATCATAAATCAATAACTAAAACGATATGCGTCCGAAACCTTAATCTCTATATAAAACAGGACTTTTGGAAGAAAAAAATGTCTGGGCGTCTAAATAAAAACTAAAATCAGTTAAAATTTGCGTTATTTCACAATTATTTTCGATAAAATTGATGAAATGGAGTTGGATGATGGTGTAAACTTGATGCCCGAAGAAATAATTCCCATAAAACTAAAGAAATAAATATTAATGATAATGCAAGTTGTATCATTAACATAAGCTTTAATGTATCTAAGTTGTAAATATCTATTCTATGTAGTTATTAATTTATTATTAATATAAGAAATTGTTTAAAAAAAAATTAGTTTAATTTTATTCTGTGTGAATGCATAGAATATGTTAGGTATGTTTAATAGTGAGGGGATTTTGTATGTAAAAAATTTGGGATTAAACTAAAACTTACAAATTCTAGTCCGGTAAAGAAATTTTACAGGACTAGTCCGGTAAAAAAAATTTACCGGACTAAATTCAAATATGTAAAGGTATGATTTACAATACAGTATGAAATTCATTAATATTACTATACCATTAAATTGCTCATAAGCCTATTCCACTAGAATTATAACAACACTAAAATGCACAGATGCCTGCATGAAAAGTGAACATACATCTTCTGCGACTCTTATGCTTTATTTCCCTGACGAAGGTCGGTGTTTTCTAACGCACCCCAGCAGACATAACAAAGAAGCCTCTTCGCAATGTTTACTACTTAAAACAATATAATAGCTAAAAGTAGCTCTCTTTTCAGTAAATGTTGTGAGGTTTCAGATCCAGAACAAACATTCGGAGTTCTACACTGAACCTAAGCGCCATGTAATGGGCAAAAAATATAAACTGCTGGACAATTGCTTTCGAGCAAAAAAAATTTCGCCTAAATTTAACAGTTAATATTTTCTGAACCAGATATGATATCGACCTACGGTTTTTAATGGTTGATAGATTCATCCCTTGGAAAACAATTGTCTATGTTGGATTTTCTTTAACTGTCAGAAAAAATTTTATATACAGGATGTTAAAGAAGACGATGTTTTTGGCTCCAATTTTAATGGCGTGTAACTTTCACAATAATATTTTTAAATTTTATCACTCTACGTCAATTGAATCACTGGTTCATACCAAAGAAAGTAAGCTGTCAAGTTTTTGATATCTGCTATATTTTAAGAAATACCAATTTTTTTGGAAAACCTTGCTTTATTTCAACTTATTGGTAGCTAGATCTCACTGTGCGTTGTATCGTGCAAACTTTGCGAGTGATTATTATACCTTATGAAAAGCTTGATTATGTTCAGTAACAATAGTTGTACCTAAATGTTATGATGTACAGTGGCGTACTTATAAACATCTATATGTCTATGATTAGAAAGTTAGAAATTAATAAGTAAATACATTTTTTCCAAAAATTAAATTAAAAAAATTATCTTTGTTAAAATTTTGTACACATACTGTAAAATATACCTGTAGTGCGATATGGAAAACTAAAAAATAAGAAAAAATTTAGCTAATCTAGGGGCAAATACTTTCCAATATAAAACAATTTTTGGAAAAAATGTATTAATTAATTTCTAACTTTCTAACCATAGACATATAGGTGTTTATAAGTACGTCACTGAATATCATACCATTTAGGTACAACTATTGTTACTGAACATAATCAAGCTTTTCATAAGGTATAATAATCACTCGCAAAGTTTGCACGTTACAACGCACAGTGAGATCTAGCTACCAATAAGTTGAAATAAAGCAAGGTTTTCCAAAAAAATCACTATTTCCTAAAATAAAGCAGATATTAAAAATTTGACAAATTACTTTCTTTGCTATGAACCAGTGATTCAATTGACGTAGAGTGATAAAATTTAAAAATATTATTGTGAAAGTTACACGCCGTTAAAATTGAAGCAATAATCATCGTCTTCTTTAACACCCTGTATATAAAATTTTCTGACAGTTAAAGAAAATTCAACATAGGCAATTATTTCCCAAGGAATGAATCTATCAACCATTCAAAACCGTAAGTCGATATCATATCTGGTCCAGAAAATATTAACTGTTAAATTTAGGCGAAATTTTTCTTGCTCGAAAGCAATTGTCCATCAGTTTAGTTAAAAACGATGATACCTACTAGCACATTAAACTTATGGAACTGGTGCAGTATCTTATCATTCTATTACGAATAAAATAGGCACACACATCCTTTTATCATATGGCTTATTATACGCAAGGATAGATTTGGTACGATGAAAAAAAAATGGTTCTGATTTCATTTATCATTGACCGCCGGGAGGACCTTCGGAGTTATGTAATCTTGACGTGAGACTTTATGGATGCTTTTGAATGATTCAACATTGACATCACCATTGCTAACTGGATGCTGAAGGAAATAGGCAAATATACAATTCTGAACCAAGAATGATGGAGAAATAACTCATTATCTATGACGAGAGTATCAAAATTAATTTTCATTGATTTCCAACACACCAAACAAATTCAGTTGCACTAATCAGTGATAATCAGTTGGTGAGCGGTTCATCTTGCACGTGTTGTTTATACCGGCTGAAAATGCAAATATTCAACGGCAGCAGGGAAATATTCGTGCATTAGCCCGAACTGCACCTCAGTCTAATAAATACACGTTAAATCTAATTTGTGTAAAGTACGGCTGGCCGACAGTAAATGGCCACGTTCATTTCTATATAATTATGCCAAGCTGTTTAATGTTGATGTGCGTATAGGATTTTGCAGTAGATATTAACATATTTTATGTGTCATTCGTATTAGCTTTATGATTACAGGGATTTCTACCATCTCAGTGATGGTAATTTCGGTGCTTATTAACACATGGTTTGACAGTGTCATGGTTAACTTAGTATAGTTATCTCTGGGTTAACCTGAACTAGAAATACCCAACAAACAGGTATTAAAATAAAATAAACAATGTTTTTATAGACTTGCAAATCCATGCCTTCACAAACAATTTAAAAGAGAATAAATTCAGTTCTTAAAGATCACTCTGGTGTATCATTACTTCATCCCCTTTACACCCTTTACATGGCGCAGTCGCAGTCGTTTTAGGGCAAAATAAAGTTGAAAATAGTTAAAGTTATAGTGATTAAAGTATAGTGAATGCTAAAAAAAATTTTCAAAGTGAGTTTAAAAAAATGCCCGAGACTCGTGAGTCTACGCAACCTGATCCTGTTCAGCACTCAGCGGTTAACATTCCACCGCCAAGTCCAATGTTGTGAAAGGGAAGCTTGGCTGAAAACTGGCGTTTTTTCAAACAAAAATTTCAGCTGTATTTGCTTGCTACAAAAGCAAATAGCGAAGAATCATCTTATAAAGCATCAGTTTTACTTTCATGTATTGGGGATAGAGCTCTTAAAATATACAATAACTTTACATATATAAAACCCGAAAACAATATGGATTATAACATAATAATACAAAAGTTTAAAGAATATTTTAATCCAGAAAAAAACATAACTTACGAAAGGCATGTTTTCTTTCTACGAAATCAAAAAGAGAGTGAAAATGTTGATGCCTACGTAAATAAACTTCGCGATTTAAGTGCAACATGTGAATTTGGGGAATTAACAGCTTGATCAAAGACAAATTAGTCTTGGGGATCACAGACATGCAAGTTAAAGATCGATTGTTAAGAACAAAAGATTTAACTCTGACCAAAGCCTTAGAAGTTTGCCGATCCGCGGAAAGAACAGAAATACAGTTAGAAGAGATATGCTCCAAAAATTCTCAAAATGGTGACGAAGTTTCAGTACATCGTATAAAGAAATCAAACAAAAAAGGTACTGACAAAAAAAACTCCGAGCAAAATAGTCCCTGGCAACAACAAACGGTTCCATCTTCGTCATGGCAATCTCCATCTTCGTCTAAACAACAACCGTTTCCTTTCCAGCAGCGTTCTTTTTCTAACACGCGAAAGTTAAGTGGTGGTGCGCGAGTGCAGGTACCTGTTAAGTTCAATTGTTATCAGTGCGGTGCTTATCATCAAAAAAATCAATGTTTTGCTTACGGTCAAATTTGCATGAAATGTAAAAAACCAAATCACTTCGCAAAAATGTGCAGATCTGTGGATAACATTCAAATAAAAGGTAATGAGTATAACTTTTCATCATCGTCCGATGATGATATTTATATAGACTGCATAAATTATTCTGTAAATACCATAGATAATAAAGATTGGAAGGCTAACGTTGAGGTTCATAATGGCACAAAAATTGAATTTAAATTACCAAATACTTATAATGATGACATAATCAGCTATTTGGATCGGTCAATAATTTCTTTGTCTAAATATTAATACATATGTAGCACCTAATCCATAATAAATTCGCCCGCTCCTGGATCCGCCCCGGAAGTACCTAGAAAATGTCTACAGGGTTAGCTCAAAAACACAACTTGGGTGTGACCAAATAGTGAAGTTTCATCTATACAGGGTGTCCCATCGGGAACCGCTTCGATCTATATATGGAAAACTATACGTAGGAAAATTTTGAAAATTTGACAGTATGCTAATGCTGATGGGGGCGATCGGGCTAAAATATTTTTATAATGGTGGCACTTCCGGTTATACCGGAAGTAAGTGTCAACTTGCTTATTTTAAATAGAACACCCTATATTTTATTACATTTTTGCATTCTACGTAAGATTCTAGGCAGATTTTGTATACCATGTCCTATACCTATATCTAAGCGTTTTTGACATATTTGAGTTTTTATATCAAAAATAACGTTTGCAAGCCTTAAAATAATTATCAATTTTTTTTATAAAGAAGCCCTATTTATTTATTGTAAGTGGGATTCGTTGTTATAAATTACCTGTTTTAATATATTTTTTATAATATTTTGATAATTATTAATACAGGGTGTTTAAAACATAAGATTAAAAATAAAATTGAAAAAACTGCAAAAAGTCTAGATTTTCAAATGGAAACCCAAATTTTATAATTATTTTTGATTTAGTATTAAAAATAAGGGTCAATTTGTGTAAGGTTGTATATCCCAAAAAATTTTTAGTTTTCAAAATATTGCCGAATTTAATATTTTTATATGGCGATTTTACTGCAGATTTTAAGTTCAGTTACTCTAAGTTGGCTATGACTGCGTTGAAAAACAATCAAATGCGAAAAAATCTATGAAGCTGTCACTTACCATTTGACCATTATTAATAATCATGCCCGGGCGCTTAAATTATACAAACGAAGATTATTTAAACTTATTTATTATTTATGGAGAATGTGATAAAGTTATATCAAGAACATGTGACAAATTTGCCATTCGATATCCGTAGAAACAGAAGCCATTACAATGTGCTGTTAAAAAAAATTATAGAAAATTTCTAACTAATTTTATTAAAACAAAGTGGCAAGAAACGCATTCTTTGGAAAGAAGACGTGGAAGTGTCCTCCCAAACAATCCAATGAAGAACAGGATAATAATTTAGTATAGTAACGTAGGGAAACCAATCCTTTAAACCCACTGTAAGAGCTAAAATGGAGATACAGTTCTGTGAGAACAGTTGGAAGAAGGGTTAGGCAAATATCTGAATTGCTTCATCCAGCAGCTAAAAACCAGTTTTTAGCTGATGAAAATAAAAACAACGGGTCGGTTTTATGGGAAAAAGTAATATTTACGGAAGTGAAAGTGTTTCAGACTTACTATAATGAAAGACTAAGAGTATGCAGGCCTATAAAAACTCGATTCGAAGAAAGATTTACCCAAAAGGATCGAAATAGGTCGATTTTCTGTAAACGTCTGGGTGAAGGAGTGCTCAGCAGGGAGTTGGTGCGTGTCACTTTATTGAAGAGCGATTTAAGACAGAGGTATACATGAATATTTTACGAAATATCATGTTGCCTTCTGTATTAGATCAATTTCCAGAAAAGGATTTCACTTATCTGCAAGATAACTGTCTTACTCACACAGCCAAGGAATGGATGGAATAGGAACAGGTATAAGTTACCATTTTACCATGGCCTTCACGTAATTCAGATTTATCTCCTGTCCTTTAATGTGTTGTACAAAAAAAAAATTAATTTAATAACTGGATTTTCAATTTGATTTCGCCGCCGTGGTATCAGGAAACGCCAATATTGCTATTTTGCACTTAAAATTAATTAAATTTTTAACCCAATCAAATGGGCCAGTTTAGTATCACTGGGCACGTTTATCGCCGGACTTTTATATCTTTAATGTCTCAAAACTGGGGACAACGCCAATACTTTTATGTGTCTTGCTGGGATTTCTTGATTTATCTTTTCAATATAATACGAAACCGGATACTCGGGTGAAATATTATTCTTTAGCGTTAGTTTTCGATTGTTTTATTGTTTCAAAAATCTATTTGTTTCTTTGCGCTAAGTCACACGTATCGTTACAAGTGATTCATTGGGACGATCAGCGGAATCGGCAAAAAAAGTACCACCTTTGATTTTAAATTAATCGTAGCAAGAAGTCGATGTTTCATCAGTGGAAAAATCGAATTGTATGTGGAAAAATCGATTAAATCAAAAGACTGTATCTCTGTGAATGTGGGATAGCTATTTTCATGCAAAAAAAAATCGATAAAATATACAGGGTGTCCTTGAAATGAATGTACAACGCTTCACCATAAATTCCTTAACAAACTTACCTATATGCAATGTTGCTTCGTTTTGCCAAGGGCGCCAAAGTTTTCAAATGAATATCGTTTTTTCGGAATAATTTCTAAACGCCTATATCGATTTCCACTAATTTTGGGACTAAGAGTCACCAATATCAATAGCGTGTTTTGACGTATACGCAATCTTTTGTTGTTACCTGAAAATTTAAAAATGGCGTGTGTGATTGGTAATTAAAAGTTCCTCTTTTTGTTACCCCCCGTATAAATGATTTTAATTATTTCTCTGACACTAGCTGACTTCATGTTTTTGTCTCTTATGGTGAAAAGCAGCCCATCATGTCATTAAAGAAGAGAAGTAAATGTGGGCTCTTGACCAACTGATCGATCGGACCGTCGACCCATTAATTATAACGTTAAGAGGAAAAGATAGTTCCTCAGATGACGATGAATAATATAATTTTTTATAATTTAATTGCTGTATAATGTATTTTTTGTATTTTGCATTTTTTTTATAATGCTTATTTAAAAAATGTACCTTATACTATGTATATAATGCACGCCTTTGTCACATCGTTTTAAGTGTTTTTAAATGGATAACAATAGGCAAAACCCATAAATTGACCCAAACCCAGGTGGTACTACCTGCACTTGATGAAAAGAACGAATTTTTCAATGAAAGTGGCTTAAATATTCAACAACTTTCTGAAATAGACTATAAAAAATATTGAAAATTATTTGTATGTGTTTATGTGTCTTGCTGGGATATATATAAATAGGTAAATCAAGAAACCGATAGTAATTTTAATTTTGTTTTCATAGTTATGAATAGAAATTTTACTTACAAGATAACATCACAGCATCCGAATAAAATAATAATAAAATCAATTTTATTTAACCAATTATTGTTATATTCTAATATTATATATATTATTATTAATATCATGTAAACGATTTCTAATCCGATGGAGGATTAAAAGGGGATAAGGAGTTTGCGCATTTTACACCATTTTGTAGATCATGTTATTAGTGAACAGGGCCGGTAGTTCATAAGGACACCTAAATTGTCCTAAATAGTTTACGCACATTTAAAAATTCCACAAGAATAGACGAAAATAATCACCAAAAAAGAATGACCCGATCACAAAAGAACCGCAGGACGTAGAGGAATAATAGATCGTCGCTGTCGCTATACCCAGGGGCGCTTTTGTACACCCGGTCCTGCTAACATCGCGCGCGTATGGCATCCACAAACAAAAAAATGGTCAACATTTGTTATTTACACTACATACTGCGCATGTCCCCGCTCTCGATAACGACATGCACAAAAGAAAATTAGCGGAAGGTTGGGTGGATGTATTTTCAATTTATTGGTTATTGCTGCCCTGCCAGGAGAAGCTGATTTGTGTCTACAAACCCGAAGCTCTAATCATAAATGATAAATGAGGTGTTTTATGTAAGTATTACAGTTCTGTTCATAAAAAACCCATTCAAGTCTTATGATTAGTTTTTGTATTATTTAAGCAGTTTGAAACAGGCTTTTGTGATTATTTCTTTGAGGTTATCAGAGACGTATGTTTAAGGTTATATGCAATAAATGCAAATCATTGGCGTAGAGGAAGTAATTTTAAAAAAATAAGTAAAATGGTAACTAATATTTTATATTTATAATAATTTTATTAAAATGCGAACAAATTGAATGTTATATTAAACAAGAACAATAAGATAGTAGGTATAAAAATTAATATTTGGTCATTGAACCTTGTTTTTTTTGGATCACTTGAGCCAATCTATTAGGCATTGAGTTAATCAAATTTCTTATAATAATTGGGTCAAGCTCCTCCCAGCATTCATGAATTATTTCCCACAATTCAGTCGAATTTTGAGGCAAGAAATTACGGTTATAATTTTTTTTTACAATTATAGCCCACACATTTTCTATTGGATTAGTATCCGGACTGAATGAAGGCAGTGTGAACGGGACAATTATCGTGTTGATAAATAAAATAATTATTGAGGTAAATGGACCTAACAGATGGGAGCATAATACGCTCCAGAATATTAAGATAATTTTCAGAATTAAATCTTCCCTCCAATCGCCAGCATACACCAAGCCCATGGGCACTTATCCAACCCCATATTTTGACAGAAAAACGCCCAGATCTAAAAGCAAGGTCGCTAGTATAACGCTCTTCAAATCTTGTCCCATCTGGTCGATACACCCAAATTTGTCCGTTATAAGTAGATTGGATCCGTAAATACTACCCTGTTCCAATATTCAGGTTCGCGATATATGTAATTTAATGCAAAAAGTAACCGCGAGTGCCTTCGTTCTTCTGTTAATTAAATTTTTTTCGCCGCAACGCGATTTTTTAGCTCTGATTCATTAATTCTTCTACTGGCGGTAGGTCGAAAGGCAGGAAATTCTGTAATATTTATAGCTTCCCTCGCAACTTCAAAGGGATGATCTCTTAAGTGCTCCAGAAGCATAGCATCCTCTTCGGGACTGGTAACTCTAGGACGACCGGAACCCTCCTTTCTTTTCAAGGACCCTTCTTGCTCCCAACGCTTTTTAATTTCTAGAATTGTGCTCTTATTTCTGCCATCAAATTGTGCTAGGGCACGAATTCACCATCCTTCTTCAATTTTTGTCACTATTTGTGCCTTCTCAACTAATGTTAAACGACGAGGCATTTTAAAATGTTTGACTTTTAGACGTCTATCAACAATTGCCACCATGCACTTTTAAAAACCTTTAAAATAAAAAAGAACTGTTTACACCATGGCAAATTAAGTGTACGGGTTTTTTATGAACAGAACTGTACATTTGGACGAGTTTCTTTTTGTAATGTATTAATTCATTACAAGACTTTCTAATACTAATTAATTATTAATTATAACTGATTTTTTTCTGCAACTAAGTTATAAGTCTACGTGATAGCATTACCGTAAGCAAACTATACATCAATGTCTAAAGATACTTAGTATAACCAAATAAATTCCGGATTTATTTGACTGTTTACACAGAGAAAAAATATAACCTCTTCCCAAATGATGCGCGAACGACAGATACACGAAATAAAAACAGCCATCGGCATAAATTTTCCATGTAAAATTTCACAAATTAAACAGTCTGTCAAAACAAAGTAAAATATCGTGTTTTCTAATTTTAAACAAAGCATTTTGTTTGGGAATGATTGACCCATAAAATTTTCCCGTTTGACGTTAAATGGGCAGAATTTACGATTCCCTAAAATAATAAGCTTGCAATAAATTTATATATTTTCTATTTATTAATTATTCATTTAATAATAATTTATAATTATTGTTATTTAAGGTCTGTTTCAATACTATGCCTGTAATATCGATGAGTTATTTACGCATAGTTTTCAATGATTTTCCTGCTGTAAAACACAGATTAGTTGTTAAACCAAACTGTAGAACTATATAATTGTTTATTTTAGAGCTTTTTGCACATCGATTGAGAAATTTAAAGGTATGAGAAATAATAGTGTTAGGACTTCAAAATAAAAAAGCAATGTGATAATAGTTATTTACGATATAAGTGTTGTAAAGATTCATATTACAACAGGAGATGTTAAAGTTGTCAAACAAGGCGTCAGCTGAGTTTAATAAAACATCGAGTGTAGTAATATGAATTTACAATAGGAATATTGTACAAAATTTTATCTACTTTCATCTATGAATAAAAATATTTGGCAAAAGGCATTTTTAAAAATAAAAATGCACCTGCTATTAAGTTTACTAATGAAGTTTTTTATGTTACCTTTCGCATGGTTACTGTCGAAACTTTGTCAAACAGATTCAAAAATATAAAAAGCGTTTTTCAAAATGAGCGTTTCTGAAGGAAGTTTACCCTCTGATATAGAAGCAGCGGCAAATGAAGCGATCTCAAGTTTAGTTTCGACAAAATCCAAGGCGCGGTATGAGTTGGAGTATCAGAAGTTTGAAGATTGGTGCAAAGCTAACAAAATAAAGGAGGTGTCTGAGAAAATCCTTTTGGGTTATTTTTCCGTAAAGCAACGCTCCCAGAAACCATCTACACTATGGACTCACTACTCAATGTTGAGAACTATGATTTCAGTCAAGAAAAATCAAGATATAAGCAGATTTTCTCAACTAATCGCATTTTTGAAAAGAAGTTCAGAGGGTTACAAGGCCAAAAAGTCCAACGTTTTCACAAAGAAAGACGTATGTAAGTTTCTTAGTTCTGCAGATGATGAAACATATTTACTTATGAAGGTTAATAAATCATTCTTCTAAAAAGTGTGGTTTTATTTAACAGCAAAATTTTAATAAAACCGTTTTTTTCATTACAGCACTAGTGCTGTAATAGATTCCCTTACAGAACTGTAAAATTCATTTTACTGAATAAAAGTAGATACAACTCGTTACTTCTGATAAGTATTTAATCTTTTTAATTAATGTACTCAGCAGCGGTGGCTCAGAGGATATCAATTGCTAATTATTTAAAATAAGATTACTATGAATTAAATTACATTTTATTTGCGTGTTTAGTGTTTTCACATAATTATACCTAATTGATTTTATTTTTGAAAGCTTTTTGTTGCGTTATAATCGCGGTTAATGGAAAAATAAAATAAAATGCTTGATTTTAACTTAGAGAGAAGGAAAATAAAAAAAAGGCCAGATTGTGAGCACTCATGCACAATCTATTTTTTCTTTATGGAAAACTATTTAAAACGACATTTTCTTGAAAATAGTCTTTTTTTGACCGACAATTAAGCATTACAATTTTTGGATTAAGAAAAAAAAATGTTTTACTTATATTCTGAATATTAATAAATTATTTCCGGATTTTTTCGAGGTCGAATATTTTTTTTTTTTAATTCCCGACTAGGGAAAAATTTTAGAATTTATAATTCAAGCTCGAGGGAGATTCGGCAAGAAAATTTCGCACCTAATAAAATATTGCATCAAAATTTAAAATTTTAATTATGAATGAAAAACATTCGAACTAACATAGTGATTCATAAATAAAAATAAAATTACGTTAGTTGTTTCCTGTGCAACGAAAAAATATGCCTTTTTTGCATTGACAAATTATTTAATTCTGTCATTCCTTTGATATTTGTGACAATTTCCAATGTAATTTGGCCGCCGGAAGTTCAAAGAACACAAATATTTTCGGAAAGTCTATTTGTGGCCATGTTAATGAATCAAAATGAAATCTTCTGATTGGTTACAAAAAGTAGGTGCGAAATTTTCAGGAGTATTATTTTTAAGTTTTAAGTACTTCGACATGAAATGCGCGCAAAGAAAAGTTGATTCCGCACTCACACTCTCATGACTTTATTTGAGAAAATATTTGATTCGTATGATGCGTAATGTTTGTTTTATGAGTTTGAGTATGAAGCCCACAAAACATCTCAATCGACCTGTTTTTGCATTGGTCACAAAAAAATTTTTGCCCGAACCTTCTATCTAATTTGTTCCAGTAAAAATTCCCACTCTGTAGATATGGTTTATAATACATAATACGTTTTATACTTAATTTAATGTAGAAACAATATTTTTAAAAATATACAGTGTGGCTCATTTAAAATACCAAAGTTAAGAGTATTTTCGGTAGAACTCGAAACGATAGTGTGATTCTCACTCAAAATCTGTTTTTAAAATACACGACTTTCCGAAATTTCAAATTGATATTTATTGAAATTATATTCAAAACTTTAAGTTTTTCCTAAATTAAGAAAATAAAGAATACTGTTTCTAAATTATAACAGTTAGTTACGTAAATTATTCAAAATCTGCTTCAGAAAGTAATTTTTCAACTGTCAACCAGATAATATTTCGTTGATCTCTCTTTGCGTTCCTCAGAGATTTGTCGACAATAAAAACATCTACTTTATTATTGAAACATCGGATCACGCGAAATCCAATAAAAAGCGTAGTTATTCACAACGAAAGAGTGATTTCCATCCTACTTTGCATACCAATCACAGTAAAATATTGAGGATGACTTCAGTTGAATTGATTATATTTACTGCGATTGTAACGAAAACAACATACAGGGTTGGGATTTTATATTGAACGCTGTTTATAACGGCTCTGGGAATAGGAATAGTTATTTTCCTAATAAGTGCGGAAAGTGATACTTTCCCGCACGCGACTGCAGTTGACCCGAACGACGCGGAGCGGAGTTCGGGCAAACGGTCAAGGGCGGGAAAGACACTTTACGCATGAGTTAGGAACATTATTTTTTCTACGACCGTATATACAAAAAAGTATACCAACCCCCATTTTTCAAAAATTATTTTATTTCAACATACATATACAAAACTTTAACTAAAAACTACTAATTATTATAAATATTAATATTATTTATATATAATATTTATCCTTACACCATGTAACAAAATGGTCGTATTGCTTTTCATATTTTAGTCTGGATTTGGCAGGTAACAGCTCGGAATTAGCTTTATCTGCAGCCTTCAAAATGGCTTCGGGAAGTTCTTCGTCGGATGAATCCATTAATATTATTGCTTCGGATTCGGTTTAATGTGGTTTAATTTAGAAGAAGATTGTATTTGATCACTTCGAAGACGCTTTGAACAACTTTGACGTTTTAGTAACAATTACAGGCCTGGGTTATCATAGCAACTGATATCAAACCCGGTGGTTTGATAGTTGTTTTGTGACATTACTTTACAGAATGTACAGGGTTATATGAAAATATCTTCATTATCTTATATTTTCAAAAAATTAAAAATGCAACAAAAAGCTAGAAAAGATGTAGTTTTTTGATGGACTATTTCGTAAATATTTATTTACCTTTTGTAACAATAGTTATAACTTCCGAAGTAAAAAACTATCTAATAAGGTCAAAATTTGCATTATTTTACTTTCCCGCACTAGTTCTGGAAAGTGACACTTTCAAAACTAACATGAGTGCGGGAATATGGGTAAAAAAGGATTTTCCTGTGCCCAGTATCTGTAGTTTTGTCTATTACAGTGGCGAATCAAGGGGGGGGGCTATGAGGCTGCAAGCCCCCCTACCAGAATAGGCACCCATTCGCTCACACCAGTGGAATTTGGAGACGTCATGACAATACAAGTTTTTTCTAACCTCCCCTCCCCCTCCCCCTCCCCCTCCCCCCTACACCAAAATCCTGGATATATTATAGGCTAACAATCAATAAAATCATCCAAATGGAACTATTTGCTTTTAACCGGTGCCATTAATGTAATACACACATTTTAAATATTAATTAAAAGAAAAATATATCTCGCCAATGATACGACATGAAGCAGTATAGAAGGGAAAAGAAAAACTGTGTCAGTAAATATTTTACATGTGCCTCTTAACAGGTTAAATTCTCTTGAGAACGCCAGAGGCGTATATTCTGCCTCAAAAATGCAGTGCAACAAAAATATTGATAATTTGTAACATATTTGTTATATTAAGTGGATCCTAACAATAATACTAAATTCTTCTCCAAAGTTACCAGTTTCATTTGAAATTATATCTATATATTTAAAACATTGCATTCTCTTGAACCGAATCATATCCATGTTTATTGATGGATTGGATAATTGAGCACCAAAAAGGAAAAACTAAATCATTACCTGACCTGCCTATACCACAAGCTTCTTTTTAATTTTTTAACTGGAATTTTAAGCATTTTTTCCAATATCTCCATATCATAAAAATATAATGATAAAACTGAAAAATTACAATGAAATTTAAAAAGCTATTCAAATTTTCAGAGAAATTTATTAAAAAACTTTTTTATGTACGTACAATTACTCTGTCCCGGAAACACATTTTTCTCAAGAGAGTTGTCCCAAACCCCCCTATGACAAAAAGCTAAATTAACCCTTATGACTTGAATCGTATTAAAGCGTAGGACTTTGCTAAGGTAATAAAAACGTTATGTCCAAAAACGCTGTCATTTCAAGTCCAACCAGTAAAATATTTGTAGCACCTCACATCGAATGCCGTTATACATACCGGGTGTTGCATCGTCGAGCGGGACATAGGAAATCCCATGTAATTTTAAATGGGGTCAATTATTGGCTTCCCTAATTATTTTAGAGAAAAATTCTATTTAGGTTTATTAAAGAGCACTAAAACCCACATTCAAAAGAATAACTTTAGATATTTTTGATGAGCCCGTTTACGGGTTATCGCCGATTTCTTTTTAACTATTTCTCCTTTTTATGGCCCCGTATTTGCGGGCACCAGTAAAGGTAAAAGATGACTGTCAAATAAAGTTGTAATTTTGAAATGTGTGCTTTATTGTTATAAAAACTCGTACATCGAAAATATTAAAGGTGTATTTATGAGTACAAATTAATCTGAATAAAACTAAAATAAAGTATCCAATTACAAGGTTAATTATGACATTTTACATGTTTCAATATTTTACTAATTAATAGGTAGGTACTATTAAATTGTTAGAACTTTAGGATTTAAGAAGATGTTCAAATATTCCTCCATTGACTGCTAGACAATAACCGAGGCGAGCATAAAATTCTCTTCTTACATTCGCTAGTTGGTAAACTGAAATTCTATTGCATTCGGCAGAAATAGCATTTTTTAACTCGTCTAGATTTGGGTATTTTTTATCTTTGTATATCCTGTTTTTTAAATGGTCCCAGAGAAAGAAATCATTTGGCGATAAATCAGGAGACCTGGCTGGCCAATTTACTGTATGATTTAAGCCAATAACATTTCCAATAAAAGCACGGTTTAAATATTCCCGGACAGCCAGGGTACTATGTGCCGGGCGGCCATCCATTTGGTACCAAACTTCCTGATTTTCCCTGGCGGCATCATGTAAAGTAGGTAAAATATGATTTTCAAGTAGTTCCAAAAAAAATTCTGCATTTAAATTTTGTGAAAGAAATAATGGCCCGATAATATTTTCTCCGAAAATCACAGCCCAAACATTAACTTTTTGTGGATATTGCGTCCTTGTTTCGACAAACCTGTGTTGGTTTTCTTTGCTCCAATATCGATAATTTTGAACATTGGGTTCATTGTTTAAGGTAAATGTGCATTCGTCAGTGAAACAAATGTTTTAAAAAAATTCCCTATCCATGTTTGCTCTTTTAATCATACCAAAACAAAACTCCTGTCGTCGTATTTCATTCCTATCTCTTGGTATTTAAAATAGAACCCTATTTTTTCAGTCAAATTTTGAATTCTACGTCGAATTCTGCGCATAATTTATGTAGCATACCATATCCTTATCTCTAACGGTTTTAGAGAAAAATTACATCATAAAATGAAAATTATTTTATTAAGTGTTTAAAAAGCAAACCATTAACTTCTTGACAATATGCCAATCTACTTAAAAACCCTTCTATCGTAGTGACAATTCATTCAAATTTACTTGTTTATCTTTAAGTAGGTACATGTACCTTTTTTTAAAGAAAAATTTCGTTTGATGATGTACTTTTTCTCTAAAGCCGTTAGAGATAAGGATATGGTATGCTATGTGAATTATGCGCAGAATTTGACGTAGAATTCAAAATTCGACTGAAAAAAATATGGTCCTACTTATTTAAAATACCAACAATTTTTGCTACATCTCTTGCCCTGTATAATTTCTTTTTGAGGTAAAATATCCGGAAAAAAATTATAATCGACGTGTCCGAGCGTTTTTTCAAAAATTTAATACTTGATTTTTAAATGAATTTGTTCCATATTTTAGCCCATCATATGCCTTTGCACTAGTTATCTCTTTTCGTGCGTCATCAATCCGTCTTGCCTAATTCGCGGTGTTTAAATTCTCACACTGTCTTATTTTGTATTCCGATTTCACTACAGATGACGGGTGTTATCGACAGCCATAAAATTAGGAGCTGATATACACTCATTTCCCATTGCACTGACAAACAATAGGTCACAAGTTATTGCCTATCGAATATCTATCTCTAAAAATGTTTATCAGTAAAGTGTGTTAAATTTTTCTTTCTATTGAGGACCCTTTACCAAAATTCAACATTTCTACGCCAATGACCCAAGATGCAATAACGACTCATGCTAACGTGTTTCATTTCTTCGGCTCTAACACCTTTCGTCGCCGCGGCATATTTCCCCTGCGATCAGTCGTTTCTTTTGAGGTACACACGTCGAAGGTGCGGAATGACAGCCAAAAGGTCGCCTGGAGATAGAAAGGCTGCCACCTAAATAAGATTATTTCCTACGAAATGGAAAATAAATACATTTATGAGGATATGTGGATAAAACTACTTTATAATCTAGCATTTCATTTTACATAGTATCAAATAAAACAAGACTTTGATGAGTTCCATTATTGCTTCGAAAATTAATTATTTTTATCGCCAACTGACAGTAAAGCCGTACATTATCAGAGTGATTTTCGGCAGTAAACGAACACTTTATTTTATTGTAAAATAAAATACTTTATCTGCTGCATATGCGGCATATAAAGTATTACCCTGCCATTTCTCATAGTAGGTCAAATTTTTTGAGGGGTGCTTTAAATACGCACGTGGTCGGCCAAAATTTTCTGATGTGTCAAATTTAGGCCAAAATGGGTTTTTTTGTCGTCGAATTGTAAAGCTATTTTAACCTTTCGAGCTTGAATCTGGGATGGAATAGGTAGTATGAAACTTCTACTTTACATTTTGACAGCACAGCACTAGTGCTGTAATGGAAAAAAAACCGGTTTTATTAACAGTTTGCTGTTAAATAAAACCACACTTTTTAGAAGAATGATTTATTATTAATAATTATATCTTGATTTTTCTTGACTGAAATCACAGTCCTCAACATTGAGTAGTGAGTCCATAGTGTAGATGGTTTCTGGGAGCGTTGCTTTACGGAAAAATAACCCAAAAGGATTTTCTCAGACACCTCCTTTATTTTGTTAGCTTTGCACCAATCTTCAAACTTCTGATACTCCAACTCATACCGCGCCTTGGATTTTGTCGGAACTAAACTTGAGATCGCATTGTTTGCCGCTGCTTCTATATCAGAGGGTAAACTTCCATCAGAATCGCTCATTTTGAAAACGCTTTTTAGATTTTTGAATTTGTTTGACAAAGCTTCGACAGTAACCATGCGAAACAGTAACTATGCGAAAGGTAACATAAAAAACTTGATTAGTAAACTTAATAGCAGGTGCATTTTTACAGGTGCATTTTTATTTTTAAAAATGCCTTTTGCCAAATATTTTTATTCATACATGAAAGTAGATAAAATTTTGTACAATATTCTTGTTGTAAATTCATATTACTACACTCGATGTTTTATTAAACTCGGCTGACACCTTGTTTGACAACTTTAACATCTCGTGTTGTACTATGAATCTTTACAACACTTATTATAGTATAGCTTTTTCCCACTCTCGTAGTATTGTTTCTTACATAACACGTGGTAACAATAAGAGTCGCGTGCGAAAAATTTTCGCATTTGCAAAAAAAAATATTTTTTGTTTAATGACATCAGCCGTCTCTGTAAAGTTCCACCAAACAGCGGTTTGTTTTCCCCAATTTTCTATCCATAAATCCTGTGGAAAAGTGCACCAAAAACGCATTACGCCATAAACTTTTCCACACTCATGACCCGCTGGCGGCCATCTTTCAAATCCGTTTTCTGTGAAGCAGTAAAGCTGTTCATATGCGGATGACGAACGGCACCACTGTCCCATCTAGTGATCTATGGAACGACACATTATTTGTGCCAAGCAAAGAATTTCTTTATTAAAAATTCTGTCTTCAAATATCTAATTTGTTTTAGATTCAGGATCATTGAATATTGAATCATTTTTTTTATCTTAAAAAATAGTTATTATCCTAACAAGTGCGGAAAGAGCCACTTTCCCGCACACGACTGCCGTTACCCGGAGTTCGGGTAAGCAGTCGAGTACGGGGAAATGTCTTTCCGCATGAGTTAGGATCAAATTTTTTTCTACAAGCGTTAGAAAAACTACCCCAAAATATTTCTAAAAATTTAATTTTACTGAAAAACAAACACAGATTTAATTTCTACTTATTAATAATATTTATATTAAAAGTAAAATTTGATGCACTATGCAAATTGATTGCGGATGCCAGACAGGTTGAAGCCATCGAAGCCAACTGATCCTAATGAGCGGATGGTTGCAAAGAAAGAGGTATCGAGCTGTCGTTTGTGCTGCTGGGAAACTGTGGAGTTTTTGATGACGTGGACGTTTTTAAAGTACAGCTCAAATTTGATGGAATATTGAGATTGAGAATTTTGTTGGACATGTCTTTTTTTTGTGTGATGGATTCCTCCAGGTAGCCTTCGGCAACAGACGTGGATTTCCATCCTTCTAAACGTTTAATGATTGTTATTTCTCCTGAGGAACGTCTAAAACTGTGGCCTGTGTATAATTCTGGATTTTTGAGTCCTATATAAGCTGCAATGTTGGAGGGCATGTTTCCTATGGTATTAATTCCAACACATTGGGTACTGCATTTTCCATGTTTGTAGTTCAAAAAGAATCGGCGGTGTGGAGTTTGCTGTGGACGTAAGCTTGCATATTTCTCTATAGATTTTAAAAACTTTCATTATTGACTTCTTTAGTTATTACAAACGATCTAGCAGAATGGTTTTTGGGAGTCCTTTATTGTGACAATTATAACGTCTCCTTTGTATATATCTACGGGGTTTTTGAAATAAGCCGTTTTAAATCAGCTTTTTTTTTAATGTTTATAATAAACGGCAAAAATTAGCGTTTCTGTAATATACCTCATTTACTTTTACTAAAAATGAGTCTAAAAATTCATATTTTATTCATTAAAGTTGTATTTTATTATAAAATTACAGAAAAAAAAATTCCGGTACATCGTGCGGGAAAACTTTTCCCACACCGTGCGGGAAAATGGATCTTTCAGAACCAAAACGAGTGCGGGAAAACGGTAAATCGCGCACGCTTGTAAAAAAAATTAATTTAGTGTGTCCAACCAATCCTTCTAAATTACCAGCTCAATTACCACCCAGCTTGTCACGTCCTTATAAAATAAAACATTATTATGAAATTTTGATAGATTATATGGTTCAGAAAGGTGTAGAGTAATAAGAGCTCACTAGGTATGCAAAGGGACTACAGAGTGACCCAACGAATATTTAAGCCACTTTCATAATTTGGCATTGATTTCATTGCAAAATTCTTTATTTGCATCAAGTGCATATATAATAAAAAACCATCAGAATCAACCGACTCAATAAAATTACAAAATATAAAATATACCTACAGGGTGATTCCTAAGTTGATACTTCTTTTTTAGATGTGTATAAAAGGCATTAAAATAAACAACATTTTCAAATACCTTTTTTCAAAAAACTCAAAAATAAGGTACTTACATTCATTTATTACACTATGGATCAAATACGGTTCTGCCTAATTTGCCCGTTGAATAACATTAAGAAAACTTCTGGGTGTAGGATGAGCCCGCAAGGGAAAGCGTTCTGCGTATACTCTCGAAGCAGCAGCCGCACTTTGACGACACACACCGCAAATTAGCATCATATCTACTAGTTCATTGTTTTCAAATTTTACCATTTTCACGTGTCACCAATTTAAAATTAACTTGCTTCAGAAAAACACACCGCAGCGGATTGCCAAATAACTGACCACCGACCCGTAAATTGCATAAATAATAAGACAAGCAACATAAAGTATAGCAGGCTACGTTTTGATGACCAGGCCCGCACTTAGATTTTTTACTTCTGCATCTCGCCTATTTTTAAGTTTTTTGAAAAAAGGTTTGGGTCAATTTATGGGTTTTGCCTATTGTTATCCGTTCACAAACACTGAAAATGGTGTGACAAATGCGTGCATTATGTAATGGTATTAGGTACATTTATGTTTTATTAAACATTACAAAAAATTACAAAATACAAAAAATACATTATACAGAAATTGAATTATAAAAAATCATAATATGCTTTGTCATCTGAGGAACTGTCATCTCCTCTTGACGTTATAATTAACGGATCGACCATCCGATCGATCAGGTGGTCAAGATCCCACATTTTCTACTTTTCTTTAATCACATGCCATTTCTCTGGTGTCACTGCCTTAATGGCGTGATCAAACAGTAGCTTAACGTCTTCAGCTATATCTTCCACGGCATATTTCATAGACCGATGTTTGTGTAAACTTGCTATAGCTAATAGTTCCTTCTTTATCAAATTATCTTCTTTTTCTTTTTTTTGAGTAGTTATCATAAATAATTTAATGCTCAAAATTTACCTGCGCCTATGGTCGACACCGAAATCGACCCGAACTGGACGGAATTTCCCATTTCATAAAATTCTACGCTTAGTTTGTATAAAATATCATTTATTTTTAATTTCAATTGTTTTTGAGATAGGTATTGATGTTTAAAATATTTCATTTTCAGAATTTGACAGGCTGTAGCATTGAAATGACGCATCTTAGAGAAAAATGGTGTTTACCCTCCGTCTTAGTTTTTTATTCTCTATCTAAAGAGACCAACTTCCGGTTCAATGTTAAACCAAAAAAATAGTTTTATGATTGAACATGTTAAACCGGAAATTTAGGAAATAGTCCCGCATGGCAGACTGATCCACGAGCATCTGAGCCAAAACAATAGAATTCGGTATAGAAGAATCCTAAGAGTCCTAAGACGGTAGTAACTTTGCTACCAAGAGACATTTTAAATTTCCTGTATATCTACATCAGCCATAAACAATATACATTATTACGAGGATCGTTACGTATATCACTAAACCACAAAATACACACACCATAAAACAAAACACTTCCCATTCTCAAATAAAAACAACACTTCAAAATAGGCACTTTAGGATCGTTTACTTCTGTCTGTTTACACTTGCTCGCATCGAATCTCCCGGTAGAAAAATAAGCAATCGCGCCGTCAAGTGATTGAAATAGTGGTTCAGAGTTGATGCTGTAGCGTCATAGATCTCTCACCGACCGAATCAATTCGTCATTCTGGCAATTTTATCCGTCATAGGTCGCCATCTGATATACGTTTGGAACGTCGTCGATTTTTTGGTGAACTATGAAATTTGCGATGACTGAAATATGGAATTGATGGATAGAGACAGATTTAGAAGCTTCGAACAGGTCTGGATTTAGTTAAATAGTGCTTTAGAGTTTATACTGTAACGCAGTGGCGTATTTAGGGGAGGGGGGCTCCCCCCCGAGCCTAGGAGCTCGGGCTCTAAAAGTCTAATTGTAACCTAATTTTTCGTCTCACGCTTGGACTCTTAATTTAAATTTTTAAATAATGTATTCTTGACTTAGATTAAAACGGTCTTGTAGCAAACTTTTAGTTTTTAAACTTTTCTTTTTAAAAGTCCTGTTTTATATAGAGATTAAGGTTTCAAACGCATATCGTTTTAGTTATTGATTTATGATGCAATTTTATAGGAAAACGAGTAAAAAGAGTAATATTTCATAGTATTTTCTATTATATACCTACTTGTCTGTTCCGTTTTCCCCTTTTTAGGGCTATCTTAAATCAACAAAAATATAACCCAATGCAATAAAATATTTTTACAAAAAAAAAAAAAAAAACAATTAGGTAGATATTTATTTTTAAAGAAAAAAATTAATGTAAAAATTTTAATTGAAACATTTTTTATTAAAGAAGTGTAATGATTTATAATAAAAAAAAATGGTACGGGAAGAAACGAAAATGCTTTATTATGAATATACAAATCGGCACTTAAAAAGGAGTATTTCAAAACCTAAGCATTTGCACCAAATCTGCTCTTAGATCTACGCCCCTAAAATACAATTTTGGCGTAGTGAGCGATATTTACTTTACTTTTAATCATGAAAAACCGAGCCCGAAAAACGCTGGTTAGAGTCATACTGTGTTATACATAAGTCTTATGTTAAAATATTGGATTGACACCAATATTCATATTTTTCACAAATAAAAAGTAAAAAAAACATTCACAAAAACAAATTTTAATAATTTTGATGAAATTTGTTAGTAGTTAGGTGAATTTTAAACGAACTTTGGGCGTGGCCCCTAAAATTTTTCGCCACCGGCGCTTTTCTGCCTTCTTTTCTAGGTACAATATCATGAAAAACAATATGTAGCCCTGACTGTCCCTTTCTCCAGAAAAAAAATTGTCCTACTTACGCCCATTCAGCCCCCCCCCCCCCCCAGCATATTTTATGGCTACGCCACTGGTGCGGAGTTTTGTGTTTAAAATAAATTTACGTGATTGGTTGTGTCCAATTACAGTTTAAAATAAGTTATACGTGTAAATAGTGTATTAAATTGTAATTTTTTAAGCACTGCGCCCTTCCATACTCAATGTTTACTGGGCGCCCCTGGCTGTAGCCTTCCTAAACTTCGATATAACCTTATGTAAAATTGACCATGAGTCACCACCGCATCATATTGTTTAATGTGAATGTGCCTTAATATAATACTAACTCAATATAAAATTATTATATAATTCTATTGATAGACAAAATCCCAATAATAAAGTACAAAGGAAACAACGTTTATCAAAACATAGTTTTGATGCGGCAACATCATGCAGGGGTAGAAATATCAATTTATTGCGATATGGCAAAATACGATTGGGTCCTGCAAATAAAATCTGTATGGCGAATAATTTGATTCATATTGGTATTAGCATGGAGCACATTAAAATGAAATCTTTCTGAATTACGAGAATCCACAGCGATAATTTCGGAATCCGGTAATAAAAATCGAGATATAGGGCTGGTGGCGGCAGGTAGATGACGGTCCAGTGTCGGAGATGGTGCTCTTTAAAGTTTTCAGAAAAATAGTTTGCCAAATTGAGGTAAAATGTGATTTGTTTCTTTTCTATATCGAAAGGTATGTTTCTTATTTTCTTACTTTTAGAGAGATTGCATCTAAATTGCAAAATTTGTCATAAAATGTCTTGTTTTTCAGTTTGTGGAAAGAATACTGTGGCAGAAGAAGAATAAAACGATATTATTTGCAAATTAGTTCAACACGGCGATCTTTACTTAAAAATTATTTTAAAACCTTTTCATAAAAATTGGTTTTCCTTTTTTAATCCTGCAAAAGGTCGGTCTCCAGAAAGATTATTGTTAATTCAATTAAGCGTGTCTCTCCCAGAGTGTTTCGTAAATAGAGTAATAAATAAATCTGTCGATCGGCATAGATTTTATTAATTATTTATTAATAATAAAATAGTTTGGCAGTATCTTGATTTTGCAAATGAAGTATTTTGTCTTAAGCTATGTAAATAAAGTGTCGCTCAGACCGAGCCCGGGGCACCCCTGGATGTGGTGCCCTAGGCCTGGGCCTATTAGGAAAATAGGCCTTGCCAAAAGGACATAACATTTTTGACAAAAAGTCTTTATTTTCATTGCATTGTAATAGTATATTATTGACAAAGGTTTAGACAGATACTATTATTGACCGAGCGTCGATTTTAAATCCCGAGGAGCGCAGCGACGAGGGATTTAAGACGTGAGGGCAATAATAGTTGTCTAAACCGTGGTAAATATATTATTTTTTCCACTACTAACACATTTACAACATTACATTATTAATTAAAGTTAAAATACCTTCTTATTCAAGTCTTTTTGATAAAATGAGCCAAGAAACTATTATTGATACGTGCACTCCTCCAGAAATGAGGGTGGAAGCACAATAAATTAATGATGAGTATTTAAGGACTGGTGCCAAACAAAGAAAGCTGGAATACCTAGTTGTCTAAACATGACGTTTTCATATATTTTTAAAATAAAAAAGGCCAAGTTGCCTGTTTTATATTTTTTTTGTCAGAAGCCTCTATTATTGACCGTTGTCAATAACGACGGTAAATAATAGAGGCTTCTGACAAGGGGTAAAGAAAAACGATTTCTAAAGTTAATAATCGGTCAATAATGAGTGATTTTAAAGTTAGTAGTGGAAAAAATATTTAAGGCGGAACTTTGTGCAGCAAGAAATTTATTTGCAAGAGAGTCTCACCCGAAGTGGGCATACTAGCGAGCTTATGACGTGGTGAAAAATATTCCGTAAACATCGACACACACTGAAACCACGAGTCGAGGCGGCAGGTTCTTTCTTATGCTAATGAGTTTCGGTTGATTTTATTTCGAAGATGAGAAATTTGTTTTGAGGAAAATAAGTATTTTACTTGTTATTGTATTAGTTAAAATAATGTATCTAATCGTTATACGGATATATCTTTTAAATTTTGTCTTATTTTATTATTAAAGCTATAGAATATTTACAAAAAATAAAGTTAGGTAGAGCAGAAAGTTTGAAGAAACAGGGTGTTCGTGTTCCACCGGGAACCGCTTCGAACTATATATGGAAAACTATACATAGGAAAATTTTCAAAATTTGCCATCGTGGTAATGCTGATGGGGATGACCGGACTAAAAAAATTTCATAATGGTGGTACTTCCGGTTATACCGAAAGTTAGTGTCGGCTAGGGTAGTCATGTTTTAAAAATTGAAAAGCGGGAGGTGGACAGTGCCTGGAGGACAAGTTTTTTTTGAGGTGCTTAAAATAATTATTGATTGATGATTTCTAAACAAAAAGTCGATACCCCGTTGACCTTACGCTGTGGCGTGCCTTTTATATTTCTTCCTCCTCTCATCAAACGTGCTTTCTAAAAAAAAAGGTTGCCCCTCTCTAAGGCAGCTGTACAGTTATTAGGCGTCCGTCGTGTTATCGGAAAAGCGGGAGTTTTGTTTAAGTGCGTGGGCGGCGGGAGGTTTAGTAAAAAGCGGGAGCCTCCCGACTAAATCGGGAGGGTTGGCAACCCTAGTATTAGCGTGTTTATTTTAAATAGAACATCCTATATATTATTACATTTTTGCATTCTACGTAAGATTCTAGGCAAATTTTGTACAGGGTGGGGACTTTAATTTGAATAAATTCGATATTATTAAAACTGCTGAAGTTACGCCTACAAAATTTGGTATGTGGGGTTTTGAAGCATGCGGAATTGAATTATAATGTCGGCGCAGTTGCCAGATTTCTCAGCTTCGCGCTACACGTAGTAATTTTAATATTTTAAATGGAATGCCCAATTTATTTTTATTGCAGTGCATTGGGCGTGTCCAATTTAATAAGATGCCAAATTTACAAAATTCTATCTTCACTAATTGCTGAGCTCTGGCAACACTGCAGTTCCATTAAAAAGTATCATGAGAATTTCTATTTTTAAAGTTTAAATTAAATTGGCCATTTTGAAAAGACAAGAACTTTTCTTGAAGCTTGTCAATAACTTAGTAACTATGGAGGTAGACAAGCGTCCCGGTACTTTTTAAGGGAACTACAGTGTTGCCATAGCTCAGAAACTAGTGAAGATAGAATTTTGTAATTTTGAGATCTTACTAAATTTGACACTACCAATTCACTGCAATAAAAATAAATAGTGCATTCCATTTAAAATAACAAAATTACTACGTGTAGCGCAAAGCTGAGAAATCTGGCAACTGCGCCGACTTCATAATCCAATTCCGCATGCTTCAAAATTCCCACATACTAAATTTTGTAGGCGCAACTTCAGCAGGTTTAATAAAATGGAATTTATTTCAGTTAAAGTCCCCACCCTGTATACCTATACCTGTAAATATCTAAGCGTTTTTGACATATTTGAATTTTTCTGTTAAGAATGACGTTTGCAAGCCTTAAAATAATTATCAATTTTTTCTATAAAGAAGCCTTATATTTATTTAATTTATGCGGGATTCCTTGTTATAAAGGACCTGCTTTATTAGATTTTTTATAATATTTTGATAACTATTAATTCAGGGTGTTTAAACAATAAGATTGAAAAAACTGCAACAAGTCTAAATTTTATAATTACTTTTAGTTAAGCATTAAAAAGGGTAAGTTTGTATATTCCAAAAATGTTTAGTTTTCGAAATATTGCTAATTTAATATTTTTATATGGCAATTTTGCTGCAGATTTTTAGTTCAGTGACTCTTAGTTGTCTATGACGGCGTTGAAAACCAGCAAAATCTAATTTTACCATTTGAATATTATTAATAAGCACATTGTGATGGCTTCTGTTTTGAAGATATCGATTGACAAATGTGTCCCATGTTCTTAATATAACTTTAACACATTCTCCATAAATAATAAATATATTTAAATAATCTTCGTTTGTACAATTTAAGCGCACAGACATGATAATTAATGATGTTTAAATGGTAAGTGACAGCTTCATAAATTTTTCTCGCATTTGATTGTTTTTCAACGCCGTTATAGCCAACTAAAAGTAACTAAACTTAAAATCTGCAGCAAAATCGCCATATAAAAATATTAAATTGGCAATGTTTCTAAAACTAAAATTTTTTGGGATATACAAACTTACCCTTATTTTTAATGTTAAATAAGGAATAATTATAAAATTTGTGTATTTCCATTTGAAAAACTAGTCTTTTTGCAGTTTTTCAATTTAATTTTTAATCGTATTGTTTAAACACCCTGTATTAATAGTTATTAAAATATTATAAAAAATCTATTAAAAATATCTAAAACGCTTAGACATAGGTATAGGACATGGTATACAAGATATGCCTAAATTCTTGCGTAGAATGCAAAAATGTAGTAATATATAGAGTATTCTATTTAAAATAAGCAAGTTGACACTTACTTCCGGTATAACGGGAAGTGCCACCATTATAAAAATATTTTAGCCCGATCGCCCCCATCAGCATTAGCATATACTGTCAAATTTTCAAAATTGGGAGGCACAGGCCTACCCTGAAACTAAAGGTTTTCAGCATTGGTTATCAAATACTTCGTAAGGTCAATAGTTTTTCAATCAAAATTTTCTTATATTACAAATTTTTCACCGTGTTTATTTAAAAAACAAAAGATAAGTCCCGCTGGTTCCAGGATTTGTTGACTGTGGATACTAACTCGCGCAGTATTTTGTCCGTCGCATTCCGTGCCATTATAATTATTTTTTTTTAAAGTGGTATGTTTTTGACGATTAGTTGCGCTGCACCCTCAAAAGAGGAAAAAGTAAGTACCTAGACTTTTTTTTAGTAACACAGAAACAACAGGAGGTAGTACCGTATCGTCGCGCCAATCCGATACAAAATCACGGTATTAATGTTTTTTATAAACATAAAGTAATAGGGGGGTAGCCAAAAAAACGTGTAAGTTCTCAAAAGTGACTTCTATAAAATAAAATACTTCGCAGCCTTTTCTACACTTTCTCCACTGTTCAAAAGTGGCTACAAAAAAAACAAAACTTTGCGTTTTCAAGAACTTCTATCAAAAGTGATTCCTACAAAAAAAAAATGTCGCAGTCATTTCATAAACTCCCCCTAACAAAAGTTAGTAAAAAAGTATATCTACCTTCCCCCCCCCCCTCCCCCTGTTAGTAAAAAGTATATCTACCCCCCCCCCCCTCCCCCGGTCCCCCTTGGTCAAGAGACGGGGGCAACAGCCCTCTCTATGGACGCCCATGCCTAACAAAAAATTGTATTTTATTACTCTGCGTGGCATACTGTCCAATTTTTATTTAATACCTACCTAGCTTCTTAGAAGCATTGTCACTATACAGTAGTCTCGCTGCACCAAATTGTAGCTGCGAGCCAATAACATGGACAGATAAATATCATGTGACCAACGCCAAATTCGTGCCTGACAACTACTTTTAAATCGTTAAACCATGGATAAAATAATAAACACATTTCACCTTTAAGATGAATTCATATTTTAACAGGTTTAGACAGACTATATAAACAATATATAGAGCCTGTATAATAAGCATAAAATATAAAAACAATCGAATAGAAATAGATTCATTATGCAACAGTTGGTTTCCTTACTCACTAAGAACCTTCATAAATGGCTTTATTTTATTGCACCTATCACCCTTTACCAAGACAAATTAAACTTTAATTTTAGATCTAAGAGTTAATATACCAGGGTTACCATACATCTTGGGATTTGTCATAAGTTCCCGGTGACCCAGTTTGGGCCTCTAATACCAATAAGCTATTTACCTTAGTATATTTTGTTCACTATCAAGACAATGGCCCATTTCGATAAAAAACGAAACAAAAAAAATTCAATATAGCCCATTTTTGATTGCAATACATCAACAAATCCACTGCATTTCGTTCAATTCTTATCCTTACCTAACATGAATAAAAAATTTTGAAAGCCCAAACACCCGTTTTGACAAAATGGTGAAAGCGCCTTGAACATTTTGCCTTCCGGCGCATTATAAACCATCTCGGTCTAAGCCGAAACATTTATGGCAACCCAGAGTATATAGCACAACTACTAGTTACGTCTTTTTAAAATTGACGCTTAGATATTCTGTTATTGGCATTGACAATCCAAAAAGAAGAACATAAAATTTAGCCCAAAATTACCCCCGAAATTACTTCTTGTTCGACCACCTATACTTTTTTTCAGTGTATCATTATTCTCTCTGGATGTAAATTGTTTCACGTCAGCCGAGAATAAATTCAGCTGTATATAGGCAACTTCTATAACTTGACAACAAAATTTACCTAAAACATGAGTTGCGCGCTGCAAGATAACGGACTTATTACGACATTGTTTTGTCTCAATTTTTGAAGTCTTAAAGATAAGACATGGAAGTTCTAAGGTACATGGCTATTTTTTTGAAAAAAAAATTCTTAGCTACGATATTAACCTTGGAAAAGTGCCTAAAAATACGCACCTTTAGTGGGCATTTTCTTATACATATTCTTATTTTTTTCAAAAAAGGGCTTTGTACCTTAGAAATACAAACATTCCTTTATTAAATTTTAAATTGTCCCGACAAATATCTCAAATAGCCTTTGCAGAATCCTGCAGTAGCGAAACGGTGTTTTTCATCTTCTAAATTTGCGCGTGGTAGAGCCTTAATATATCACATAATACCTTTATTGCAAACGTTATTTTGGCGTTCGCCATTTTGTCAGTAAACATTTGTTATACGTATTTCAAAAAAAAAATTGTATATCACTATTATTATAGGACGAGTTTCTTTCTTTTGCCAGTTTTTTTGGTATATGTTATGAAAACATTACTTAGGTACATCAGTCTTCTAGAATCTTTACCACTGTCAAAAACAATAAAAATATTAAATATTATTTAAAAACTTATTTTCGCAAAATATTTCGGCTACCACTGGCGGGTAATGCAACCCCCGGTGAAAATTATGCCCCTGCATTCGTGGAGTATTTCGAGCAGGAGCGATTGCCGTCCATCAGGGCACAGATTGGCACGGATGCACCGCGATTTGCGAGCGTGAGGTTTTTGCGGCATAAACATGTTGTTTACGAGGCTCGGGGCGCAACACCGCTCTTTCCAAGTATATAAAGTTCAATTTTAGGGTATCATTTGGAAATACATCAATTCTTTTTAAGTGTCAGTGATATATTTGGATTTCACACGCAAATTTTATTGAATATGGATGTAATTCCTGTGTTCTTAATGAAATTAGAACCACGAAATGTTATACCTGCGCTCCATTGTTTCTCAATATTTTCTTCTTTATTGTTATTACTTATTTTATACATACAGTGATGGGCTAAAATATGGAACAAATTCATTTAAATATCAGGTATTAATTTTTAGAAAAAACGCTCGGACACGTCGATTATAATTTTCTTTTTCGGATTTTTTGCCTCAAAAAGAAATTATACAGGGTGTGTCAAAAAGTTGATGTAGCAAAAATTTTTGGTATTTTAAATAGAACCCTATTCTTTTCAGTAAAATTTTGAATTCTACGTTAAATTCTGCGCATAATTCATGTAGCATACCATATCCTTATCTCTAACGGTTTTAAAGAAAAACTACATCATAAAACGAAATTTTTCTTTAAAAAAAGGTAGGTACATGTACCATTGCGCCCAAAAAAAACTGGGACAGCAAAATTGTTGTTGTAAAGTAGCTCCTTGACTATAAGGAATATATAAAATCTACTGAGGAAAGGTTACCATTGTTGTTATAATAGTTGTCATGGAAGTGAAAAGGTTTAACAACAATACCACATTTTTAGAAATACGAGGAAAAATGAAAATACGCATATTGTATTTTAAAATGTAACCAAAATAAAACAAAGTTTTTTAATATTATGTTCCAATAAATTTTAATTTCAATCATATTTAAACCTTAATATAATTACATGTTTTTAATATTTGGTAGTTACTTACCGTTATTATCGATTAATGCTTGTGAACGTCGTGGCATAATTTAACACTAGGTTTCTCGTATACTCTTGCGTTATTACATACCATGCTTGCATTATCCTTTGGCTTAATTCAATCCGAGTTCTAGGCTGAAAGTTGTGTTTATACATAAATTTTGTCACCTCACCTTAAACGTTTTCAATTGGATTGATATCCGGACTTTTCGAGAGCCAAGGCAGAACACGAATTTGATTTTCTTCTAAATAATCTTGAACTATGCAGGCTTTATGTATAGGAGCATTATCTTGTTAAAATATAAAATCTTAGCCATATACTGCGTCGACAGATGGTATCATATCATATGTTGCAATATAATGGTGCATTGAGCCTCCCCTGCACTATTTGGCAAACTCCTGGGCCCCTTGCACTAATCCAGTCCCAAACGTTTATAGAAAAGCGTCCGATTTGATTAGTCTTGTTTGTATATCTTCCATCGTATCTCGTACTAGAAGGCCTATAAACGCGTATTTTCCCATTATTGCATGATTGAAAGGTTTTTTCATCGGAAAATATTACGATTTCCCATATATTACCTTGATTTATATATTCATAAGCAAATTCTACTCTTCTCTGTTTGTTTAGTTTCGGTCAAAAATATTTTATTGGCAGCACAACAACTTTTTATATCTGAACTATGAATACTTCTACGGCGCTGTTTTAGCTGAACCAGGAAAATGTGTTTCTTTTTATCTCGTATTGCTGTTTCGAGAGGATGATCTTTTAGAAAATTCATTAATTCTATAATATCTTGGCCGTTATTCGAAATTTTGGGGCGACTAGAACCTGCTTTTCTTACAATACTTCAATATTTTGCACTTTTGTGCTTAGCCAACAACACGGTATTTTTGCTAATCCCTAATTCATATGCGATGTTTCCTATTTGATCGAGTGTAAATGATCGCTTTTTGCTCGGTGGTTAACGATTTCAAAAAATATTTCTTTTGACACGTCACTGTCAGTCACAAAATTAAATTAAATTGACAACTTCAAAAAAAAGCTAATAGTCTGGGAGATTAAACTACATTTTGCTGTCCCAGTTTTTTTTGGGCGAAATGGTACCTACTTAAAGGTAAACAGATAAATTTAATAATTAATAATGTTTTAGAAGGCTTTTTAAGTAAGTTAATGGTTTGCATTTTCAATACTTAATACAAAAAATTTTGTTTTATGATGTACTTTTTCTCTAAAACCGTTAGAGATTTATTAGAGAGAGAGAGAGAGATTATGGTATGATACATGAATTATGCGCAGAATTTGACGAAGAATTCAAAATTCTACTGAAAAAAATAGGGTTCTATTTAAAGTACCAAATTTTTTTGCTACATCTTCTTTTTGACACACCCTGTATAATTTCTTTTTAAGGCAAAAAATCCGAAAAAAAAATTTATTATCGACGTGTCCGAGCGTTTTTTCAAAAAATTAATACCTGATTTTTAAATGAATTTGTTCTATTTTTAGCCCATCCTGTATTATACATATTACATGTGGCGGCACACGTTTGTATCCATATATATATACAGGGTGAGTCAACGATAGAGTAAAGTTCATACTCGCCTTTATCATAAGAATTAGATAAAAATTTGAAAAACAAAAGTTGTAGAGACCATTGAGGTGCACATTTAAAAATTATGCTGGAGTATACAGGGTGGTCTAATCGTAGCGAATATAACTTGCTTTTGTTTTTAAAATGGAACACCTTATATATTGTATTATTTTTTGATTCCCCACAAAATTCTACGCTTATTTTGTAAATGGCATATTATGTCTAAATTCAATAGATTTTGAGATATTGCGGTTTAAAATATGGCATTTTCAGACTTTGACAGGCTGATACATTGGAAACGGTTCATCTTGGAGAAAAATGGTTTTCACCTCCATATCTTAATATTTAATTCTCTATCTAAAAGTTGCAACTCCCGGTTTAACATGTTAAACCTGTTTTTTGGTTTTGAAACCCACTTTTCTCCAAGATGAACCGTTCCAATGTTACAGCCTGTCAAATTCTAAAAATGGCATATTTTTTGCATTCGTTCACACCCCTCAACGACGGTGGCAGCTTCTCTATAGTTTCTGAGAAAATATGATATTAATTATTTTTAGAAGTTTTTATTTCGATTTAAATTTGTTCAAGAATAAAAATTCAACTTTAAAAGAAGTTTATCCAAAATTATCTTATTAATTTAAAAATATTATTAAATAAAAATAACAGCACAAATAAAGATGAACGGATCAAAGGGCCCGACAAGTATTTTTCCGCTTACTAGTCTAGCAGGCGAGAGGCAGAAAGTTGGATTTGTTCTCTTATCTTTGTCGGCTTCTTTCCATCCCACATTTATTTTAGAAATTAACAAAAAATATTTTATGTTTATCCAGATTATCCACCTTTTAAGATTGTTTTCCAGATTTAATATAATATACTAATTGTTAATGGCAGAAAATATGCTCGGGGGGGGGGGGGGGGGGGGGGGCGGGGCTGAATGGGCGTTAGTAGGACATTTTTTTCTGGAGAAATGGACAGTCAAGACTACATGTATTTTATGATGTTTTACCTAGTAAATTTTCGGAGCCGCGCCCAAAGTTCGTTTAAAATTCACCTAACTACTAACAAATTTCATCAAAATCATTAAAATTTGTTTTTTTACTTTTTTTTTTTGATTTTCCTAGCTGGCTCTTTATTAAAAAAAACATTTTGAATATTTGTGAAAAATATGAATATTAGTGTCAAAAATTAGGTTGCAAGTAAACTTTTGGAGGACCCCGAGCTCCGAGGTTCGGGGGGGGGGGGGGGGGGGGGGTTGCAGCCCGGCAGCCCCCCCCCCTCAAATACGCCACTGCTAATTATTATTGTTTTGTGGTAACTAATTTATTTTCTTTATGATATCATTGAAGCATAATAAATTATTTTTGCGTAACTTTTAATGGATAAAGAATACTATGAAGTTGTGAGGGCATGGGCGCCCATAGAAAGAGGGGGAAGGGAGCGGTGCCCCGACTAGGATCCTGGTGATTTTTTTAGCAGTCACTTTTGATAGGCAAAATTTTTAATATCGCATACTGCGGTCATATTTTTTGACTAGTTACCCTCCTCCTCGACTGAAATTAGCTTTAGGGCGCCCATGCTTTGGGGCCCCGGATTGTGTAATGGCCCCCTATAATCAAAATTAGGCCGATACAGACTATCGTAATAAGATTTTACGTTACAAGTCTGGTAGGTGACTTATTACAGTCCGAGTTGTTTTACAGACGTGTGGAGACGCAGAAGCCTAGTCTGGAATATAAAAAAGTACCTACTGTAATAACAACCACACACCACATAGTTTGCCATTGCGAGTCACTGGATCGGAGACAAATAATCGGGCAACCAAAAGTGCTTCCGGCGCATGGACGGGCCCTCAGAAAAAAAATAACAACCACCTAATAAGATGGCGCCATATCTCAAAAATTAGAAAACTAATTTTCAGTTCTAGTAACTTCATTATTAACAATTTTTGGTCACAGATCGGTTCATTTTCCCCTGGCTGCAGCCGTGCGGATAGAAAAAAGTAAAATAATACGCAGCTATTTAGCCAATAAAAAAAAATTGATTTTGAACAAATAATTGGAAAAAAATTTTCGGATCATTTAAATACCAGTTGTTTCTAGAGTCCAGAAAATCGCTTTATTTTCTTTAAATGAGCAATGTCAAAAGTTAATATACTCTCGCGCCTTGTCTTCGTGTCTATACGGAACATTTCCTTTATTTCGCACAGATTAGAAGTTAAGATCTCATTAGCCAAATGACAGACGATGGCCAGAGCGTATTACCGACCTGTCAACTCGGCAGCACAACCAATCGACACTATGGATAGCTACCGCAGCAATAACGTTTGTTACGATAACGCTATCTAAATTGAGTTTGCAAATTATTAAATTACTAAAATAATAGTTATTTATATATTACTAGTACAGTATGGGCTTCATTACAGGAACGAGCGGCGAATATTGCCACGACGAGGTCGTAGACCGAGTCGTGGTATCCACACGAGTGCTGTAATTAACCTTACTGTACGCGTAACATACAAAATTTTATCTAAAACCCAGATTTTTGGTTTTCCAAAACGTTCAAAACAGATACCAGGTGCCGTCATAAGCATCAGGTTTTAATTGCTGTTGTTACGACGAAGCTCAGATTTTTAGGGTTTGAAAGTGGACTGTAATTTTTTATTAGCGTGGTATTACAATAAACGGTAAAAAAAAGGCGATGCTAAGTAAAAGCATGAAAATATATATAGAAAAATGAGAAAATATGAACAAACAAATGCGAGGCACTAAAGCGGCTTACCTTGTGTAGTCTTCGTAGAGCTGGAAGGCTTTTTTACGGGTACCCTTGTGGCCTAAAGAAAAATATCACTTCACGAAATGCGTGATCAGCGTAAAAATGGTTAAAAATGCGAGAAAAATAGCGTCGTACGCGTATATTGGTACTTATTGTACTGCTGGTTCCTCGGCGATCTTAGGACCGCCTTAGTGCCAAAAAAGTGGTTTCTATCGATTTTGTGCGTATATGAAATTAGCTATATTTTATGCCTTATACAGGGCGACCATAGTAATGAAACTTGAACAGCTGTTTTTTAATAAAAAATTAGTTACGTAATGAGTTTATTACACTACTAGTGATGTAATGAGTTCATTACATCACACGTACGAGAATACAACTTATTAAGTAACTAAAACAGGCTAAAATGGGTTACGTAATAAGCTCATTATAGTGTGGGTCTTATTTAAAAAAAAAAATTTATTTAAATTTATTGTTTTTTTTTGTTATAGAAATGTATTGAAGTTATTAGAACATTATTCTGGGGAAAGGGGACGGGAGAAAGACTTTAGAGACTACGTCCAAAGTTCGTCAAAAATTCACCCAAGTAACATCTAATCTCTTAACTCTTTGAAGCACAAGATATGGCACATTTTTAAGACCCTTTCGGCATGAAATAGATTTGAAAAATAAAATTGTGAAATTTTACCAAAAACATGTTTATTTGCTTAAAAAAATATGGGTAATAACATTATTTCATCTAAAAAAAAAATTGTATTGCCCAAATTTAAGAAAAATAAGTGGTTAGTTTAGGTAACCACCATGCACAGGAATCGAAATCTTTAAAATCGGAAACAAAAAGGCTGTCTCTTGGCGACTTTTCCTAAATCGGTTCTGTAGCTAAAGTCAAAATATCTATGTGTTGTCTCTTATTTTGATCAGCGGTAGTTCCTAATGATGCAGAAGCAACATCATTAGGGAGTTTAGAAGTTGAGGCTTTAGGATCTTTTTGATATCCGGATGTTGCAAAATTTATCAGAGGCATATTATTGTCGTCAGTCATATCAGAATGTTCGGGTTTGCGATGCCAAAATACAAAGATTAAATTCGTCTTCATGTAGGGAAATTGGCTCAACATCAGAATCATCTGATTCATCTTCAGAGCCCAAAGGAAAATCATCAGAAACATAATGTAGCTCCTTTAGTTCCTTATCTTTCAAACTTGCATGTTTTTCAGTAAAATTTATTCGTGTTATTAGAGATAACTATAATTACGTGCAGCACTAGTCAACAGTCAAGTCAAAAAATAGTCACTGCAATTCCAGTAATAATTCGTTTTTTATTTTTTCGTACCTTTACCAAACTTCTAATTACCATAGAAGTAATTATTTATTTGATAAGGGTACCAAAATATTTGCAATTTTAGAGACAGAAAGACATAACAGTTCGACACTCAATCTATCTTTAAAGTTTTCACCGTTCTTACTGACTAAATTTTTTTTAAAATGCGCATTGAGCTACAAACGCTACGTTTTTCTTACTTTGTGTTTATGTCAAATATGCGCGGTGAACACGAGCACTAACCACTTAACCTAACGTACATAAATCCGCTTCAGGATAAAAAATCACTGTAGTAAATACGCACTCTTATTTAGGACATATCAAAACATGTAATTTACAAAAATAACACCTCCAAACTGCAATATGTAAGTAAAACTTTAAAAAACACATCAACAATAAAAGCAACTCAGTTATTTTGACGTTTACCAGCATACAATTATCTGTACTTTCCAACTATAACAACCGAATTTAAAAACGAGTTCGCTAGCGACATCTGTACATTGTACATCAAACTAGGTTAGGTGGTTCCAGATCTAGCCACTATGCGTAAGTGCCTGGCAATAGGAGGATGTTCGTGGTTATTAACGCAAACCACCATGCTCCTTGGGTCGCAAAATTGGTGGATATTACAGCTAACCACCGTGCTTCAAAGAGTTAAATCAAATTATATATAGACGGGCAGAAGTATGCCTATTAAAAGTGAAGGTGGTCATTTCCAACAATTTTTATAAAAAAAAAATTTTCTTTATTAATGTTAATAATAATAATAATAAATAGTAGAGCTAATTTAATTTAATTATTTTAATTAAGAACGGTGGCCTGAGGAGAATAACGCAGGAGTTCATTTTTACGCAGAATTGACCAGGCTAATCAGAAATAATATCCACATGATAAAATATCAGTGGCGGCTTTTTTTCTAAAAAATGTATAATCTCTTCTTCATTTAAAGTTTTAAAAATTATTCTATTGGCGATAACGCTGAAACGAACGGAGATATCGAGCTGCGGTTTTAATATTTTTTCTAGCAAATTTCATCTACTTTGCGATTATGGTATCATAATTATACCGTATGATTTATTTTTTCGGAGTAAAATCAGAAAATGTGTTATTATTACAAATTGCGCCCTCTGGCATTTTTTTTGGAGAACTATCATGGACAACTAAATACGATTGGTGAAAGTGCATACATTTCTCTTCCAAACAGTCTTTAGTTTGCTAAAATCGGATAAGTCATTTATAAGTTACAGCGATTTAACTGATTACACTTTCAACAGCTTCCCCCCCCTTCTTATCAAAGTTGGTACGCCAATGAGCATAAGACCAAAATGATGCATAATTGTCCAAACTTTTTAATGGTGTTATCAAAGATATACCTTAATGTGGAATTTTCGGAGATGTGTACTATTTTAAAATTTACTTTTCAATTACGCCCTCTTGCGGCAAAATGCGGAACTCAAACACTATTTCCAGGATTTTCTCATGGCCACTTTAATGATATTTTTTTTCCTGATGCCCAGTATTTTCCGAGATATGGCCGCTCGTCACCCTTAATGAATCACCCGGTATATTAAAAACATTGGTTGACCCGAATCCTGGGTAATGTTTATTTATGGATTTTTGAAAACTTTTTTAGACTCACAGTTACACAGATATTGAAGAGCGTGAGAAAGTTATTTTCAAAAAAAAATATATTAATATTTTTATCATAGATTAATATTAAAAATTAATTTCAATAACTTTCATTGGCTTACTTTTTTCCTGGATATTTTTTGCATGAAAATAACTTTCTCCAGCCCACATAGAGGCCACCTTTCCATTGGTAAAAACAAAAATTCAATATCCTGCGTAGTTTTTTTGTCATTTGGGTAAAAAAGCCGCTATTTTACATGGCAAATTTTAACGCAATCTGATCACATACCGTGTGCTCACAATAAAGTCGGTACTATTGATAACTTTCTTATTATAAAAGATTCACCTTCGATTAAATTATTAAAGAGTTGTAGTTTAGTGTGCTGATGATTATGGTTATGTAAAAAAACAATTGAACATCAGGATCACGTAATATTAACAAACACTTGTTTTCCTATTGGCGTGTGAACTTTATAGTCTGATTTTATGAACCAACGTTTTAGATGGTCGATTTTAAAAAAAATAGCTCCCATATACCCAATGTGTCACAAATTTAAATATAATAGGTCACTTTCATAAAACCGTGTGTAGTAAGCAAATGATAATCCATATTGCGATAGCTGTCCATCTGCTCATTGTCTAAGGCCAAGCCGCGAAAATGAGATATGAACGGAGAAAATCTGCAAATAAAAGACCCGTCAATTCGGAGAGATTTTTCATCAAGCTGCACCATCTGAACGCCAGTTGATGTTTCGGTAATGAACAAAAACCGGTAATGATGAAGGACTCAAGATAAGCCGACAGGCTCTGATTAACCGCAGATGCGAATAAGGAAAACACAAAAGGAAATTATTAGAAAATATTTTGTGAGAAATAGGGAAAAACTGGGTTAATTGTTGGGTTATTCCTTTTAATTTAGAATTTATAATAATATGTGAACGTTGGTTCAAGGAAATTAAACTGTGATGTTGTAAAGTAAATAAAGGGTTGCTTCAACAGTGCAAATAGACTGACGAAGACTCAACTTTTTTTTAGTTTTTTATTTGTCGTTTATCATTACTATTATTTATTATTATTATTAACATTGATAATGAAAAGTTTTGTTTTATAAAAATTGTTGGAAATAACCACCTTCACTTAATAGGCATGCTTCCGCCCGTCTAATTTATTTTAATTATTTTAATTAAGAACGGTGTGCCTGAGGAGAAAATCGCAAGAGATAATTTTTATGCAAAATTGACTAAGCTAATCCGAAATAATATCCACATGGAAGAATGTCAGTGGCGTCCCACTTTTTTTTCTAAAAAATATATAATCTCTTCTTCATTTAAAGTTTTAAAAATTATTCTATTGGCGATAACGCTGAAATGAATGGCGATATCGAGCTGCGGTTTCAATATTTTTTCTAGCAAATTTTATCTACTTTTCGATTATGGTATCATAATTATACCGTATAATTTATTTTTTTGGAATAAAATCAAAAAATGTGTTATTATTACAAATTGCGCCCTCTAGCATTTTTTTTAGAACTATTATGGACAACTAAATACGATTGGTGAAAGTGCATACATTTCTCTTCCAAACAGTCTTTAGTTTGCTAAAATCGGATAAGTCGTTTATAAGTTATAGCGATTTAAATGATTACACTTTCAACAGCTTCCCCCCCCCCCCCCCCCCCTTCTTATCAAAGTTGGTACGCCAATGAGCATACGACAAAAATGATGCATAATTGTCCAAGCTTTTTAATGGTGTTACCAAAGATATACCTTAATGTGAAATTTTCGGAGATATGTAAAATTTTAAAATTAACTTTTCAATTACGCCCTCTTGCGGCAAATTGCGGAACTTAAAAATTATTTCCAGGATTTTCTCATGGCCACTTTAGTTATCATTTTTTTTTCCTGAATTTCTATGCCCAGTAGTTTCCTAGATATGGCCGCTCGTCGACCTTAATGAATCACCCTGTACAATAAAGTATAGGAATCGCCACGACAAAGTTAAAAAATTGATAGATACAGCCGATATTAGGTGGAAATCCATAACTATAGACTTATGAAGTACAGTAAAACACAAACTAAACTGTAAATTTCCACTATATTTAACTATGAGATGACATGTTTCGCTAACACTGTAGCTTCGCCAGATGACACTGATAATAATATAATGATTGTTGAAAATAATTAGTAGGTACAATAAATTCAGATATTTTAAAATAACAATAAAATAGAGGGAGGGTTACAATTTTGGGAAAATCAAAATGGTGTTTACTATAATTATAATAATAACAATAACGTAGGTAATACATTTATTATAAATACCTTATCGACAATGGTCAGCAGACTAAATTTAACAAACGTGAACTATTTAAATGAATTGATCATTTAATAACAGGTCTGTATTTTTAAGTTTATTTATTTCAATAGACTCTAACAGATTAAGTTTAAAACCTTTATTTTCAGTATGTAAAATTTTAAAAGATGGATCAAAATTATGTTCGCTATTAAGTAAATGAATAGCATAGTTCGAATCAGTTTTATTTTTGGCAAAACTGTTATAATGTTCCTGAACTCTTTTTTGAAAATATCTACCTGCTTGCATGTATGTAACATTGGCCAAGCAAAATGCACTTATTATTTAACACGTGAACGAATGAATGTCTGCTCTGTGATATTAAACGAACTCAGAGAAGACACGCGGATTGATGAAGTCTGGAAAGAGATATGCGAGATTAAAAGCGTAAGAAAGATATACACAATTACACATACTAATAGTATCGATGTCAGGTTCTGTAAAAATAATCTCTTGACGAGTTTTAGCTGATTGAAAGACAACAGATTGGATTGTTCAGCATGTATTCTTGTCATGGCTATGTAAATATACGGTAAATTATAAATTCATCTCTCATGAATGTTCGTGAGGAAAGCAGTTTTCAGAATTAAGAAATCACATGTTAGCCAGCGTGTTTGACAAGAGAAACGTCAGAGCATTAAAAACATACGTGAAATTTATAGCAAAAAAGAATATGCACAAAAATTTTATAATAAAGAGAAACAGAGTAGTGGTTATTCACTTGAAAAGACCATTTCGCTACAGTAACATTTATGTACCAACTAGCTTAACCGTGTCGATATTATTTGCCAGATTATTTGTTGTTGCTGCATTATGCGGACTTTAAAGTGGATTAGTTCTGAACAGCAGTATATAATGATAATTACAAGCTACGATGTCAGAAGATAATATTAATATGAGCCCCAGTTTTATTATGCCTGATGAATAGAAACCTTACCATACATTTAAACTTTGAAGTAAGGACATAGCCAATTCTGGTGTTATAATTTGATCATTTTAATGAAGTAGTAAGAATGGATTGTTTGTAAATATAAATGTTGTATTCTTTTCCCTTGTCAGTCTATCACTTCATATGTCGCATTATTTATTTCTGTCTATCTCTTTAGTATTAAAATTTTAATCAACAATACCACTATAAAAAAAACTACAACTATTCATAGTAGTCGCATTAGGTTCGCATAGTTGAAGCCGTTTACATCGGTCATAAGTCGGTTTGTTTAAGCAAATCTAATGTTAAAATCTCAAGCTTATGGAAACCACTTTCCTTCGAAAACAACCTGCCTAAATCCAAGGTACTGAGACTGAACCTTAACGTATGAACTGAAATTAGTTTACATCTGAAAATTAATATCTTGGTAAATTGTTAACCGACTTACTATTGCATATCGTCCTCTAATTGATACAAATACCTTTTTCTAAAACTCTTGATTTTGATAAAACTGTTTAATTACATTCGTTTATTTCGACTGTGTTAGATCAGTTATTAATACTAAAATTACGCTGACATGCTTGAAGCGTCTGATACTAGAATGATCCCTTCAATAAATACGCTTTAAGAGCGACCATTTATCGGATATATTTTCTGAAGAACGGCGGGTCAAAGATTGATATGTCTTGAAGCCTTATGTAGTGCAGAGAAACGCGAGTCGTACCGTTACATGTTGTAAAAGTAATTCGTTAAACAGGGCTTATATCAAGCCTATATTCGGAAGAAGAAAATTGCACTCATTCATTATCATCAGCTTAGATAAACAACGCTTACGTTGAAAATTAAACAAAGACAAAAGGTTAAAATTAAACACAGGTAGGCCGGCGACAATGGCAAACAATAAAGAAAGACAATTTAGAGGGCCGGCGTCCCAGGACTCGAATAAAGAGCATCTGCCTGCGAAAAAGCAGATAGACCTCTCCGGAATTATATTGCATATTGTAATGATTTATAGGCGGGATAAGCACACATCTAGCGGCCATTCTTGTAGGTCCGGGCGTGCTAATGACCACGGCGACCCGGATCGCGGTCTCCCATCCCCTCGCGTCACCCCTCTCCCTGCCTGTAATCGGCCCTCGCCTCTGATATTAACAATAACACTTAGTATTTAAATTATGACTTTGAATTGCTCCATAAATAATCAGGCATTAGGAGATTTGCATCGTCCGCGCTGCCTTGCTACGAGGAGAGAAACTAATCATGTTTAAATATTATTGCGCGATGGGCAGGGTTCTCTGTGAATGTTCTGTTGTTCGTATCCCCGCCTTTTATTGTCCGTTCTTCTCTATATTGCGGATTTTCGTTTGAGCTCTTTTCGTCTGAGGCACGGCTGGATAATGTAAACTTCCCCGAAGGGCACGAAGCGATTATAATTAACAAACTCGATGACGTTTCTGGACTTCTGTTAACTTGGAAACGTGGCCTTTATTTGCTGATACTGTTGGCTTACAGGAAAACTTATACTTTTATTTTAATATGTGTTATTTCTAGGACCACCACTATAAAATGATGGTTTTTCTTTCCTTATCTACATATTCTGATTTTATATGTCGTACTCTGAGGTATTTCTAAAAAAAGGAAATGAGATAATAATAATAATTTTAAAAAAATAATAGTAATTCAGAATATTTATGGGTTCCTTTTGATAGTATCATCAAGAGCAGCCTAGTTTCGTTCTAGGTAGTACTTTACACTTATTAATTTTTTAAAATATAGTGCCACACTATAGACGAATTGATCCAACTAATCCAAAAGCAGTATGGATAATTCGCGTTAATAGAACTACTTGATAATAGTCATTATACCACTTTTTCTGCTCTCACATGTACATTTTTTCTTTTATTTACAAAATCTAAATGAATAAGTACTGTTCCAGTTACCTGAACATATCCATCCTTGTTAGGATAGGAAACTTACCCATCACATTTTGTGTTTAGTAGTAAAATTGCTATTTGATTGATGTTGAGTTTTAGTCAATTTCCTTTCGACATGGTCACTTGCAGTGAAGACAAAGCCAGAAATTATTAGGACATGGCAAGATAAGCAGAGTGATTAGGGAAGATAAACAACCCCCGGCAGGTGTTAATCAAAACCAAATTGACGAGATGTTGACATAGGGTTGTTTATCAATAAAAAATAGTTTATATGTTTAAGAAAAATTTGAATTCTGTAGTTTTAGGAATCGAAACATTCAAATTCAATTTTAACAACTTTATTTTAATTTTGTGGAAATAGTCCATCTCTCAACGAAGTGATATTATGAGTAGGGGAATAATACATACAGTCTACTCCACTAGTTTATTATAAGGATCTCAAAGTATAGAGAATCCTAATGTTTTCGTACATGTTTCAAAGGTAAAAACATTCATCATCAGCGAATAAAATTAATTCAAGGATTTTACAAGAAGAGAGACCCTCAACATTGCAAAATAAACTGCTTGAGGAACAGAAAAAGAAAAATTTCAAATATAAATATTTTAAAATTTTACAAAATTTTTAAAAAGGAAAAAAGTTTAATGAGTTCTTAAATTTAAAAAGAGAAGTAGAAAAAGATACCTTTACGATGGGTCTTAAATAGATAGATAGATTCAGAGCAGAAAATGTTTGTGCTCTGAATCTATTCAGTTTGCACGTTTTTGAAAATCTAGATTTTTCGATTTTGATTTATAATGTTTTTGAGTGTGAAACTGTTACTGTTTTTTTAAAATAAAAAAGACCCTTCGTAAGGGTATCTTTTTTTACTTCTCTTTTTAAATTTAAGAACTCATTAAACTTTTTTCCTTTTTAAAAATTATGTAAATTTAAAAATTTTTATATCTGAAATTTTTCTTTTTCTGTTCCTCAAGCAGTTTATCTTGCAATGTTGAAGGTCTCTCTTCTTGTAAAACCTTAAATTAATTTTATTCGCTGATGATGAAGGATTTTTCCTTCGAAACATGTACGAAGATATTAGGATTCTCTATACTTTGAGATCCTTATAATAAACTAGTGGAGCAGACTGTGTGTATTATTCCCCTACTCACTTTATTTTAAGTTAAATTCACCACCAAACATTCTTTTTAAAGTAAAAAATGCCATTTGGCAGAGGCCAGATATCCATACTTTGCTGTGTGCTTAAACTTCCAAGAAGATTGAGAACGATGACAGAAACCAGTGTTATTTAAAATTTAAAAGAAACACATTTTTAATAACTAAAAAAGGTGAGGCTAGGTAAGTTATAAGTGACACATTTTCGTGTAATTATTTTAATAACTTTATTCATGCATTTTTAATTAATATAAGGTTCATAGGTTGGGTCATAGAAATAATATACAACTTAAATGGATGATCCATATCGCTTTCGGGCGTTTTTGCGAATAATTTACTTCCTCGTGCGATAACGACAACATATCAACTCTTGTTGTGCAAACTACTATTTTAATATAAAATGAAAGTTCTATAAATAATTTTGAACCAATGCAATGATATATTGTGCGATACGGACAATAAATCCCGCACCTAAAATACTTTACAACCTGGTCAATAGCCATTTACTTCTCGTATAATTTCATATTAAAATGACCATTTGGGCCAAATCGTTCGACAACCTGAAATCAGTCAGTTCTAATAGAAATATATAGTTTTTGTTAATGAAGAATGCCTCCGTCAGAGGGCGTAATGCGGTTATTATTTATACGGAGCGCAGTAATGAATGACATAACTCACCGCGTAATTAGACTCATAATTTTGAACTAATGCGTTAATGCGACCGCGCCGCTGCCAAAAATGATTGAGCCTTTTGTTGTCCGGAAAATTTGCCATCGTTTAGTTTAATTTGTGAGTTGTTTGTCAATTTTCATGGCCACTTTTTATATTATTACACAGATAAATTGTTAGCAACTCTAAGCTATTGTAGAACTGAGACCATAAATTATTTTCCCATTCTGATGAAGAATAGTAATGCGGTATACAGGGTGTCTCTAAAAGGTGCGGCAAAAAGCTACCACAAGTTTCTGAGGCGATGATGAGTGGATGATTTCGAAAATACAGAGTGTCAAAAGTTCAATTTGGTTTTTATTTTTTATGAATAATTTTTTTAATAATTAGTCTATTGTCACAATATTTGGCTTGGGGGGGTTTTGCGGGGTGAGAAATTAGATTCTACTGTCATTTTTATTGTAAAGTTTAGAGGGCGCCACCTGCGGTACTTTGCACACATTTAAAACTAAATAACTTTTTTGAGTCACCCTATATTTAACTTTTAAATACAAATTCGGATTCTCCAACGTCTTTTACCTAAAAAAGGTATACGTGGTAAGAGTTGATTTAAACAGCTGTTTTTGGGATATCTGGATTTAAAAAATTCACTTTGTGTATGGCCAGGTCTAAATTGCCTTGTGTACACGAAGTGAATTTTTTAAATCCAGATATCTCAAAAACAGCTGCTTAAATCAACTCCTACCACTTATACCTTTTTTAGAGAATCCGAATTTTTATTTAAAAGTTAAATATTTCGTTTTAAATGTGTGCAAAGTACCGCAGGTGGCGCCCTCTAAACTTTAAAATAAAAATGAGAGCAGACTCTAATTTCTCACCCGGCAAAAACTACAACAAACCACAACAAAAACAACCTCTTTAATAATTTATATATATTAGAGAGACAGGGATTTTGTATATTTTTCGACATCACTTAAATAATTGTTGATGATAGTTAAACGAGAAATTCCAAAAAAGGTAAATATTTAATTTCATTTTCTGTTAAATAATAATGAATGATGCCGTTTCTACAATACGCCGGTATAGGTGTAATGTAAAGTTTTGGTTTAATTCTATAAATTTACATTTCCAAGTATTTAACATACACGTTCATCACAACATATTGATGTATGATTTGCATATTCATTTCTCCGTTACAATATGTTATGGTCTGACCGACATTTCTTCATAAACAATTATTCTTAAACAGTTAAAAACACCAAAAAGAATAGGCCTCGACTTATTTTAAAAAATATATATACGAGTTTAAAACAAATTGTTCATTTAGGTACTTTTTCAATTTTTATACCTACTTTCTATTATATTATAGTTCATGTAGTGTCGCTATTCTCCTAATTCTATGAAATAATCCTTAGACTATAACAACGATACAGTATTCATGGGAGACATTTTAAGAAGCCACCTCACACCATTCAGTTAAAAAGAAAGGAAAAACGGTGTCTACCAGATCCCCTGCAAATGTGGAAAATATTATATTGGTCAGACACTAAGACCACTGGAAATAAGGATCAACGTAGAACAATACGCTTAAAGGAGAGACCGAAAAACCAGGTGCCTGGACGAAAGGTCGTCATTTGGACAGAAGCTGAAATCCTGCATAAAGAACCATACTGGAGAAAGAGAAAGTTCAAGGAAGCCATACACCAGAACCCGGAAGTTTAATTATGCTTCAGGGGACCTAGCTAATAGAAATAGAGCTCTAGTTACTATACTTGTATGCACCTAAAGATAACTTGAAATACTCACCAGTTAAAACATTGTGACCTAAAAACAAATAAAGACAATACAAGTCTAATAACAAGTTGATTTACGTAGAACTATAATATTTCTAAGTAAATATACGGTTGAAATAATTATTAGTGACTTTTTCTCTGGCGAGATCGCAGTGATAAAGCTACACCCTTTCGTCATAAACGTTATCGTCGATCCAGCAAAAACTTGAGCTCATGTCGGAAATATTCTCTAAAATATGCAGAAAGTGTGTCGTTTCATGGCGAAACAGTGTTAGTTCTTTGTGTTAATATTTACGCTTCATTATGAGCAAAATTCTCTCGTATCGAGCAAGTCTTATTAAAGTTTGGTTGTTTCGATGGTAATGTTCTAGCGACAGGTAGTTTTTATGTAGTAATAGAAAGCAGTTATTAAGCGAACGTAGTATGCTACATACAGGATGGCGCATCGAGAACGGAACAGAGACATTTACTGGCAGCTCGGTTCTTTTTTGGAAAAACACTCAGACCCATCGCTTTTGTTTTCGATGGAACTCGTGCAGGCCCCTGGACGGGGTGGTACCATCCCTAAAATCTTAAATGGAAAGAGGGGTCGAATGATACCTTATTTTAACGGTATTTCAATTCCCTTTACCACTGAACTAAAGTACGTGAATTTTACATCATTACATATTTCCTTAACATTTTATTTGTGCTTACCTAAAATTTGGGAGAGAATTATACCTACCTATACCTTCGACCTTTTCCGAACCACAATTTAAAAGTGACCACTGGGAGACAACTCGGTTACGGCCTTTCATTACCTCCCCATTGATGCTTTAGCCAAACAACTTATCTTAAATTTTAGTTAGGTACTAGGTAGTATATTATTCAAATAGATTGATCCAAATTATTAATATGTTTATTTACACCCTTTACTTAAACTTATTTTTAAGCATAACAACCCTGCTTTTTAAATTCTTCTGCTCACTTTTTGATTTAAATATTTTAGTATTCAAAATCGTTTATTGTTAGTTTTTAAAATTTGAAGCGATGATAAACTTTAAGGAGAATTTTGTTTTATCCAATAATACTTTATTTATGGACTGATATATCCTAGTGTAGATCCCAAATCATACATTAAAATAAAAAAAAATATTATATAAATATACTATTATAACCATGATATACAGGGTCCTGCACCTCACCTCCCGTCTTCTATAGCTCATTTATTAAGTTAGGATTTTGAACTTTACCTGTATCCTAGGGAACATTTCAGGAAAATATTTTTGTATATACAGGGTGTTCCTAAAACGTGTGACGTCATAAGGATATATTTTTTTAGATTACATGTTATATATATTCTTACTTACTTGGATGCCCCTTATAGTTGACTACATACCCCAAAAATTTTAATGAAATCGGTGTAGTATTATAGGCAAAAAAAATAAAAACTAAAAAAAATCAGTTTTGCACCACTGGTTTTAAAAATTAATAAAAAATAAAAATAATGCCTCGTTAATAAAATTTTACAAAGGTACTTAATAAATAAGGTCGAACAGTCTCGTTAACCAAGTTTGGTTAATACGAATTGTACAGGGTGTCCAAAGTTTAATATCAAACTTTGCAAACTTTAAATCAATTTATTTTTCTTATTTCAAATTGTAACCCCTGTATATTATTATGTCATTCAATGCAGATTTAAAAATTAAACATTTGTTCTAATTACAACCCTATCGCAATTTCTAACGCATCAAAATTTATTTGCAGAAAACTCCTTTTATCAACTATTCCACCAGTCATTATCATATATAAATATCGAAGGTGGCTTTGAAAAACAATTTATTTGTATTAACGTTTACTAAAGTGACAAGAAAGAATTCTTTTCGCATGCTCCTAATATGAAAATCATTTCTACGCGCTTTTCTTGGTTGTATTTCATCAGAAAAAATAATATAGCTTAAATAATTAATAATAATCTAACAATATTAGAAACTAAAGTCAAAATGGGCTTTTGTCGTTTTAATAAACTTTTATACCAATAAATTGTTTTGCAAAGCCATCTTCGATATTTATTTATAATAATGACTGGTGGAATACTTGATAAAATGAGTTTTTTGCAAATAAGTCTTGATGCGTCAGAAATTGCGATAGGATTGTAATAAGAACAAATGTTTGATTTTTAATTTTGCATCGAATGACATAATAATATACAGGGGTTACAATTTGAAATAAGAAAAATAAATTGATTTAAAGTTTGCAAAGTTTGATATTAAACTTTGGACACCCTGTACAATTCTTATTAATAAAACTTGATTAACGAGACTGTTCAACCTTATTTATTAAGTACCTATGTATAGTTTAATTAACAAGGCATTATTTTTATTTTTTATTAATTTTGAAAACCAGTGGTGCAAAACTAATATTTATTAGTTTTTATTTTTTTTCGCCTATAATACTGAACCGATTTCATTAAAATTTTAGGGGTATGAAGGCAACTATAAGATGCATCCAAATAAGTAAAAATATTTATGGCATGTAATCTTAAAAAATATATCCTAATGACGTCACACTTTTTAGGAACACCCTGTATAAACAAAAATATTTTCCTGAAACACTATACAGATAAAGCCTGCAAAATATTAAAATCCTAAGTTAATTAATAAGTGAGCTATAGAAGACGGGAGGTGAGGCGCAGGACCCTGTATACAACCTGTATATACAAGATGTTATCCTCTAAAATTGTATTGTATTTTAGAATATAAAGCTGTTATCGCTGTCAAATACATATCATATTATACCATCATAATATGTATGGTACTATAACAATATATAATGGCATTAGCATGGAAGTAACTATATTATAAATTTATTTTAACAAACCTAGTTAGTTAAAATTCTATAACATTATGATAACTCGTAGGTTTCCTTCCTGGCGATCCCCATCATTTACAAGTTGATCAGTTTGACTAGTTGTTTTTAAAAATCGTCGCAATACCTATAATATAAACGGAATTTTTGCAAAAACCGTCCAGCTTCCTCGTCGTGATTCTTGTATCCAAAGAATAGAAATGGTTAAAAAATAAATTAAAAAACAAATCAATAAATTTGATTTTTAACCTGCTCTGCATTCGTTTAATCTTCCTCCATCGACGAAAACCGACTCAAAAGCAAATCGGGAGAAGAGCGACTGGGGTGGTGGGCTCGTGGGTTGAAAAGCTCGTTAGAAAGGGGTGTGCGTACATTTCGAGAATTTATAGACAAACAGAGAGCCGTTCGGCCTTAAAATCTACGTTCAAAACTCACATTAAAACAATGATATACGAGCTGATTTAAGATATGGCCTCATTCCAGTCACGGACCCTTAATTTATATCAACGTCGTCATTTTATCAATTACAAAACGAACGTCTAAGTTGCAACCGTAAATTTTAACTTTGTGTTTGCCTAATTAGCTTTTGGGAAAAGTTTCGCCTCGAGGAAGATAGATAGATGAAGTGAGAGGGAGAGGGGGAATAGTTTAGTTTATTAAATAGAAGAACAAAAACGCGCGGCAACCATACAAACTTGACACATAAAGATGATCTTAATAGTTATATTTTTCTTTTTGATAGAGCAGTTATTTATTCTCAACAACAGCCCTTATGGAGACATAAGACAAAACAGTAGAGCATCGTGTTTTTGAGGGTAGAAGTAAAATGCAATTTTTTTAAATAGAAACCTATATTATATTTTTATCTGAGTTATACATTTTAAACAAAAAAGCTTATAATGAATTTATTCTAGGATAAAATCTAAGGAAGTTATAAAGCCCAAATTGAAACAATAAAGATAGATATACCAACTTTATTATACACAAGTTATTGTATCTTTGCTTGTAAACTTGGTTACTTAAAACATCTCACAAAAAAAAATCCTGAGGGGTTAGGTCTGGTGATCGGGGACGCCACTGAATAGGGCCATTTGTTCCCATCCTCCATTGATTATTAAAAATAGCACTTAGAAGTTGATAAGTACCTATATAGTTATGAACAGGTGCGCCATCTTATTGAAAATAAAGATTCTGTCTACTTATAAGATCCAGTTCGTCTAAGAAATTATTCAAAATTTTAGTCATAAGTTCCACTTATCTTTCATCAGTTAGGGTGCCCTCATAAAAAAAGGACCAATAATTCTTGAGCCAATTAAAACGCACCAATCGTTAAAACTAACCCTGACTTCTGTCCATTATGTATACCGAAAATTATTTACATTTTGGCTACAGAAGTTATGATACCAATGGCAAAAAATTAGTCTTCTCTCTGAATCCCCTGCCTATAGAGCTTAAACTGGGCGGTACTTGTAAAGAATAAATTTGTGCCTTTTTAAAATCGTATGAACAGTACCATAAGACAATTAGAGTCCTTGACAATATCTGCAAGGGAATTCTCACGGTGGGCTTCAAAATATGCCATCACTTAAATAACATAAATCTCCGTGGCCTTGCTTATAATAAAATAATTTTATGTCCTTGCATTGGCAAAAATAATTTTATTGTCTATAAATTTTCGGTAGAAAACATCGCTCATTCGGTTGAATTCAAAGTGGATATACCTCAGAGTAGCTCTCTCTTGCTCTCGAAGAGGATTTTCTGCACACTAAGTAAGTTTCTAACATATCACATTTTGGGTAAAAACCGATTTTTTTTCAATATTAACTAACACAACAAAACTTATAAACGAAAAAAGGAAAAAACCGTACCTATTAAAACAAAATACTTTATTTTATAAATTATCATTGTTTTCCAAAGCCTACCAGATGCCAAATAAATAATAAATAGTGAGATGGTGACGCGGTCTTTATTGCCGCCTTGTTATTTTACTACTTATATTTAGAAATTGAATTTTGTCATTATTTTTGACTTTAGAAGAAAGGCCATTATAAGCTAGAAATAGTATATTGTATACCTAGCAGGAAAAGCCGAACATTCCCGGGCGACCGTAAAGATTGTATGTTGAGGCGCAAGCCGAGACTGACAATACGAAGTCCGGAAATGTGGCTTTGTCTACGTGTATACATACTATTTTTCTGTAAATCGAAAATTATTAAAAGGACATAACTTATCACAATCAACTTGTTAGAATTTGGAAATAAATATTATTAACTTTATTCACAAATGAAGGATGCCATTAAATATTTGTGTTGAACCTATGGAAACACAGTAATATTGAATTGTCAATCTTAACACATTTTAGTTTACAAGTAGCAGTACAGAATATTAGTTTGTGCAACAAGAGTGGATATGATGTCCATATCGCACGAGGAAGTAAATTGAGCACGACGCCGTAGGTGGAGTGCTTAAACTTCTGAGGGCAATATGGACAATCCCCTCGAGTTGTACAGTATATTTTTTCTACGACTTAACTTCCGAACTTCATGCTAAAAATTTAAAAAAATCATTTAAATTAGGCATCATAACTTGTCATTTAAGTTGGCCATAAACTTGTGAGAACGATAATAAGAAACAATTGAACAAAAATTCATTTTGATGGCAAACCCATTGACTAAAATACACTGTAACATATTTATCAATTTGGGTAAGTTCTTATATTTATACATACTCACTTTTGAATATATATATCCTTCTCACATTCGGCTATTGCAGAATAACAGACAAAAAGCGATATATGTATTAATAAACACGACAATTTATTTTCTCAACCATAGGTATTTTGATTTTACTGAATTGCACAGAAGAAAAAAGGTTTGTCGGGTTTATTTCTGCTTGCGTATAAATTATAACTCCGAAAGTACAACAAAATAGCTGTAGAATTCGTTTTAAACAGTTAAAAATGGATTTTGTGCATTAATATGAATTTTTAACGTTCGCTATGGTCAAATTTTTCAAAATAATCGCTAATTTACAAAGTAGCAACACCATTTACGTGGAAAGAAAAGTGGCAATAGTGTAAGTGGAAATAACATAACCTTAAAAATTTTAATTAAAAAATGGATTTTTTTCTAGAAATCGAAATTATATTTCTTCTGTTTTATCAGGTTATCTTTATGTTCCACTATTTAAGGAAGAATTACCAGTTAATTTTCTGTTTGTTGCGTATAATAAAAGTTTTAAGATCAATTGGTTGGATCCTCGTTCAAAATATATCGGAAAATATCCCCGTGCACAAATATTTATAATAATATATTATTTATATGGAAAAAATAACCAAGGTTAGTAAGGAAACGTTCATTTGGTAGGTATATAGTACATTTTATGTAGAGCTTGTAGTAATTGTCTAGAAATGAGTGGAAATAAAAATATTTTTGAAATAAGAAAGTGCGTCTGTGTGCAAATCTTTAGTTCGGTCAGAAAATAACAATAATTTGGTAGAAATATATTTTGGAATTAATTTTGTTATTATACCTTCAATTTTTGCACCATTTCGTGTACTCTTTAGGAAAATATTGTGTATACATAGACTCTGGGATAAATGTTTTGATTTTAATTTAAAAAGAACAAATTTCATCTGACAGATTTGCATATTTTTGAAGCATATTGTTAACCTAACTTCTCTCAACTATCAGAAAACGAATTTACGACATGTAAATTTGGCTTCTCTGTTTTTGACTACTGTGATTGATCAGTTTCATAACCTAACTAGGATGGATATAAAATTTTGCCGTACAGTTAACTGGAATAGCCTACTTTACCCGCCACTTAAGTTTAAAGAAAACAGAAAATTTCCATGTGGAAGTAGAAAAATAATATTTCCTTACAGTAGAATAATAAATATTTCGTAAGAGTTATTTTCCGTTGCTTAGCAGCGATTAAGTGTAAGGAAATATTGACTTTTTCTTTCAGGAATGTTGTGAAAAATGATAATATTTCCGATCGATTTTCTGAACTTAAGGTAGATCCAATCCACAAATAAGACCTAGGAATTTTAATATAATTTGAGATATTCAAATTGCTTCCCTTGCTTTAAACTTCACTGCACGCCCCTGTTTTCCTTCAGGAATAAACAGAGATATCAAAATGCCTGAAACTTTTTAATTAGAGCCGAAAGCAAACATCAAACAACGCAACAAACTTCGGTAATTCGTTAATGGTATCGCAAGCAAAACAATTAACCGACTTATTCAATTATTGTCTTCAACCAAAAGAGCGGCTGACACGGCCGCGCCACCGCTTCGGTCAAAATTTCAATTTTAATTTAAATGGCAACCGTGCACACAAGTAAACCCATCAAACTTGTTAATTACCTGTTTGGTAAAATTCCCTTGAGTATTTTCACTAGTGTAATTTCCACGATTGTCGGTATCAGGCCTCGTCTAAGCTGCGCTATCTCTAATTTCCTTTTGCCCGGAGCGAAATGTGCGCCACATACAATGAAACTCACTCGTTTCGTTTCTCTCGATGTTGCTCCGCTCGCTGTCTCTGTGCTTTTAATTCCGGGCCATTTTGCTCAAAAACAGCCAGTTTTAACTAATTATCTTGTTGGGCCACTTCTTTAGACCCGTTTGTTTTGTTAGTTTTATCTATTTACAGGCGAATATTGTATAATTGGATATATTATACCTCAAACTATTGTATCATCAATACTTTTTAGATAAATCTCTTGTTTTTAAAAAAGTTATCGCTCATTAGTTATGTAAAGGGACTACAGAGTGACCCAACAAGAATTTAAGCCAATTTCATAATTTGGAATTGATTTCATTGCAAAATTCTTTATTTCCATCAAGTGCACATAGTACCACCCGGGTTTGGGTCAATTTATGAGTTTTGCTTATTGTTATCCATTCACAAATACTGTAAAAGGCGTGCATTATGTACACTTATTTTTTTTAAACATTATAAAAAAATACAAAATACAAAAAATACATTATACAGAAATTAAATTATAAAAAATCATAATATTCTTCATTATCTGAGGAACTGGCATCTCCTATTGACGTTATGATTAACGGGTCGATCGATCACGTGGTCAAGATCCCCCCTTTTTCTTTTTTATTAATGAAGGATGGACTGCTTTTCGCCAGTTCTCTGGTGTCACTTCCTTAATGGCTTGATCAAATAGTAGCTAAACGTCTTTTACTTTGAATGTCGTGTTGTGTCTTGCCACCAATCCTTTCTCTTGCGCCCATATAAGTTATATAGGATTTAGTTCGCAATGGCGGTGTGCGCAGCACAGTTACAATATGTTTTCAGCTATATCTTCCACAGCATACTTCATAAAACGATGTTTTTGTAAACTTGTTATAGCTAATAGTTTCTTCTTTATCAAATTATCTCATTTTTTTTCTTTGGTTAGTTATCATAAATAATTTAACACACAAAGTTTACCTGCACCTATGGCCAACACCGAAATTGTGCCGAACTGAACCGAATTTCCCATTTTATTACTTTACACCTTTCTGATGGACTATATAGTATAAAGTGGCATCCTTAGTGCATTAACATCTCTTGTCAAACACTTTTGCCAACCTATATACTTACTGCTATTCTGCATATCGTCCGGCGTCATTATTTTTGTAAAAGCAGGCAACTAAGAATACATTACATCATACCTAAACATCAAATTGACTATGGTTCAGATAACGACATTGTTCATTTTCATTAATCAGTATATCACTTTTTGTCTGTTTTAATACAAAATGCCAAATATCAAAGAGATGGATATACCCTGATTACTTCAAAATTATTTTCTTTAAAAATAAGAAATTGCCCAAACTGACAAAATATGTTTCTGGTTCTTCAATAATTTTTATCATCTTTCTTAAATATATATTCTTCTTCTTCTTGTAGTGCGTCTCCTATCGGAGGTTTGCTATCATCACAGCAATCCGGACCTTGTTGACTGCAGCTCGGAACAGTTGAACATTACTACAATTAAACCAGTCCCTCAGGTTTTTAAGCCAGGACACACGGCGTCTACCAATGTTCCTTCTTCCATTAATCTTTCCCTGGACTATCAATTATTGTAGAAGTGTGTATTTCTGTCCTCTCATTATATGACCCAGATATAGAAGTTTTCTCTTTTTAATGGTGTTAATAATTTCGCAGTCCTTCTGTATCCGGTTCAGGACTTCGGCATTAGTAACTCCGGAATATTTAGTTTTGAACATTGCCATGATTACTGTGTACGACTGTACTAAGGAGACTTTTGTAGTCTTTAATGCAGTGATTTCCCCTTGCCTTCTGCATCCACATGCCATTGATCAGGTTATGATTCATCCGTCTTTAGGTATGATTTCTCATCCTTAGGACAAGTGAGTGTCCTTACTCTTGCCGGCTCATCCACCAAAGCTGTTGGCCAGCAAGAGGGGTCTGCTTTTACCGGCAGATATTCGGTCGAAAGAGCCTCGTTAGTTGTCTAGCAGGATGCACCGCGGGCAGGTGAGGTTGTCATTTGGGCTGGCATCCTGATTTTGCCATCACCCCTTACATCTCCAATATGTATTACCTAATTTAAATAACTCTTACAAGTTAAAAGGATTGTCCATATCGCACCCAGAAGAATTTACTTCCTCGTGCGATATAAACATTATATCCACCCTTGTACAAACTACACTCTAATAAATGAGTTCCTGGCGTATCTGCCGCCCGGGTGCGAGAATAATTTTACCGCTCCCAAAACCCAACTCTCCTCCTCCCAAAGTTGATAATAAAAAAGTTGAAACAATTTTTTATAAAAACATGCACAGTTTATTTAATATAATATAATTTTACAACTTATTTCTAATGTAATGTAACAATGAAATAAATACATACATACAGGACAGGATGCTAACATTTACTACGTTTTCATGAGGACTGAGTTCGATTTGAATATTTTTTACCCTATTACATTCCAAGGCGTTTTCATTGCAGTTTTCAAATCGAATTGAAATCGATTTCAATTCGGATTTGAATTTTCGACATTTGTCAGCTGTCAATGCTGTCATGCGTCAAACCTGTGGTTATAACCTTGGTTATAACCGCTCTTTTCTCGTACTTGTCTATGTTTTTGCTTTTAGATTTTGTTTCTACTGCTTTTTTGGTTGGTCATTTTTACAACGTTTATAACAGAACCGCCAAAACCAAACATAACATAAGAACTATTTGTAGGTTATGAGAATCATATTCCGTTCCGGTCTTGCACCGTTTTCATGATTAAAAATTTCGGTACGATCCCGATACGATCCCAAAAATTGGCGAATCGACCTTGAACTGAAAACGAACTCAATACGGTAAAAATACCTGTTTTCATGTGTTCAATTCGGATTCAAATCGAACTGAATCCTCATGAAAACGTAGTAATAATCTACTAATAAGTTATACAGTAAAGTTTGCTTTTCTAGCCTTTTTTAATGCAAATGTCTTAACAATGTGTTAGAATAATATTTATGTATTATGTTAATTTATTAATAAATACATTTTTCCCTTTTTATAGGCCGGCAAACCGTTAAGGCAGCTCGCACCGCCCTTTCGGCTTGCCGCCCGGGTGCCCCCCACCGCCCGGGTCGGAACGGCCCTGGTTGGAACCAACAGATTAGCTTACCTAGTTCCCACAAGTTTAAATATTTATATTTTTTCGTATCAAAACTATCGTTTGGAAGGCCTCCTTACGGAGTTGCTCCAATTGTAAGGCAAAGCAGTTTTGCCTCCCCCTTCCCCCACCCAGAGCCTTACAAAATGAGTGTTTTGTTTACTTTGAGCCTTGAAAATTGTAAGGCATAATATGAAGGGTCAATATTATTTTAGAAGTCACTTCTGGGACTAAGAAAATTTTTAGAGCCGGGATACACTCCCTGTGTTTTGTTGATTGTTACCAACTCTATTTTCTTGAGGAAGATTAAGTTCACTTACTTTCTCAGAATAGTTGACAATGAATGTTTGTAATTAACACCCCATATTACAATGAACGTAAACTTGGCTGACATTATCCAAATGTGCACAAATGCAAATAAAAAATCTTCTAAAATTTAGTTATGGCAAAAAGTTGCTTTAAACTTCTACCAACACTTTTTAAAAAAATATTTTTAAATCCATTTATAAACTTTCCAGATTCAGTCTTATTTACAACCTGTTCGTTTTGACTGCCTGTTTCTCGAAATTATGGCAGGGACGTCGCAGTTTCCTCGACGCGATATACCGACGATTGTACGTGACGTCGCAAAACTTTTGCGATTATTAGACTATATGTGAATTTGTACGTGTAGGAGTGAGAAAGTATTTGTAATGGGTTTTACTAGTTAACTTCCACGAATTTAGAGGGTTTGTGAAATAAGACGATGATACGAAGAAAATCTTTGGGAAGTCAAAGTTCATAGAGTTTTCCTGGAAAATTAACGAATTTAGTAGATTTTTTACAATTGACAGGATCAAAAAAATAAGTTTTCGCTATTGCAGTGGATTGTATCCACGATACAAAGACTATTTAGAAGCTGTGACCTTATCTTGTGAATAAGTACCTAGAAGATAGATAGTTATTTTAAATTGTGGTCTTATGGTTACGCATAGAAATTTTACTCACAAGATGACAACACAGTCTCTGAATATCATACTGTCGCGTATCAAAATGGTAGACGACTGGAACGTATAGCTTAGATAGTTTGGAATTTCGTTTTAATTTATTTAATTTGTTGTGCGCTATTTATTTACTGAAACACCAAAGATTTTTAATAGTTTTATTAAATCGAAGGAAAGCAAAACAATTTACGATTACATTATGATGAAGTCTTACGAAATAAAAAAAAGTTATCAAATCAGTAAATTTAGAGAGTTTTCTCTAAAGAAGAGTTGTTTCTTTAAAACTTACCTACGACCTAGTTCAAGAGAAACAATTTCGGCTTTACAGTCAACTTGGACCAAAAGAGAAATAAACAATTTAACGTTTAAATAAACATTGCAAAGACAACTTACTCATTGGCCGGAAACTGTTTTGATTCTGATATTATGGTTTACATCATTTAGAGAGACTTAAGCTACCAAACGAGTAGAGGTTATCCTTACACTTGAATACGTTAAACAACTCCACTGGTAAGTGTCTCTTTGAGTTTTTATAATGTTTTGTAACCCCTACCAGAATCGAGAAGGGGTTCCCTTTTGCTGTGTCAGAAATTATTAACATTAGGAAAATAGCTTCTCAAATGTACTATTCAAAATGGAACCCTTTCTTCAGCCAATTACACATAATTATTTTTATAAACATTTATCTACTGACTCCTTCTACGGAACTAGAAATGTTCTTGTCCTTGTTCTATGCACTATCTTTCTACTACACCTATTTATAACCCATTAAGAGTATTTCGTTAGTTTCTTCTATTATCCAAAAATATGCCAAATACCCATATTTCAAGCATAATTACCTACAATTTAAAATTAATAAGTTTGAATTTATAAAGTAATAAAAGCAGAGGAAAAATGGAACATGCACAAATTTAGCAAATTTTCGTTTTTTGCTTTTATTAATTCATTAAACAAAATTTCTTTAGTTCAAAACTGTAGGTAATTGCTACTCAAAGAAGGGTATTTGGTCGCTTTTTGAATAAAGCAAAACGAATAGATAATATTGATCAAAAAATTAAATGGCGAATGCATCACTGACTTCCTCAGGCACACCGTTCTTTATTAAAATAATTAAATTAAATTAGCTCTACTATTTATTATTTTTATTAACATTGATAATGAAAAATTTTGTTTGTTGGAAATGACCACCCCGCCCGTCTAATTTAATTTAATTATTTTAATTAAGAACGGTGTGCCTGAGGAGAAAAACGCAAGAGACCATTTTTATGCAGAACTGATCAGGCTAATCCGAAATAATATCCACATGGAAAAATATCAGTGGCGTCTCACTTTTTTTGTAAAAAATACTCTTTATTTTAAATTTTAAATATTATTCTATTCGCGATAACGCTGAAACGAACAGAGATATCGAGCTGCGGTTTTAATATTTTTTCTAGCAAATTTCATCTTCTTTTCGATTATGCTATCATAATTATACCGTATGATTTATTTTTTCGGAGTAAAATCAAAAAATGTGTTATTATTACAAATTGCGCCCTCTAGCATTTTTTTTTGAGAACTATTATGGACAACTAAATACGATTGGCAAAAGTGCATACATTTCTTTTCCAAACAGTCTTTAGTTTGCTAAAATCGGATAAGTCGTTTACAAGTTACAGCGATTTAACTGATTACACTTCCAACAGCTTCCCCACTCTTATTAAAGCCGGTACGCCAATGAGCATAAGACCAAAATGATGCACAATTGTCCAAGCTTTTTAATAGTGTTATCAAAGATATACCTTAATGTGGAATTTTCGGAGATATGTAAACTTTTATAATTTACTTTTCAATTACGCCCTCTTGCGGCAAAATGCGGAACTTAAAAATTCCAGGATTTTCTCATGGCCACTTTAGTTATATTTTTTTTTTCTGAATTTCTATGCCCAGTAGTTTCCGAGATATGGCCGCTCGTCGCCCTTTATGAATCACCCGGTATAATAGTGTTTTCCGAAAATTTGTAATTCTCTGGCTTTTTTAATAAATTTTTCAAATTATCGAAAATATTTTATTTATAAATAATTATTCTATAGCCAGTTTTTGAAAATGACAAATTTTTGGACATTAAACAAATAACAAAAAGATGATTTCCCAATATATTAGATCGGCTACCAAATCAAAGCAAAATGTTAGTTTAATAATGCAATTTTCATTTGACATAACCCAAACTCATTGTCTCAGTTTGGGTTATTATACAAAACACTGAAGATGAAAAATGAACTCACATCCCATCGCATTATAATACGTCAAATTTTATTTTATCAACAAAAACTCAAAAACATTAACCAAACATTCCCGCTTTCATTCTGACCAACTTCTATCATCCTGCCACTCCGTCTTGAAACATCAAACAAAAAAAAAAACTTAAGAAATGAATGCACAAACAAACAAATGTTTTTAAATCTCTTCGTATTAATCCAATATGTCCTTTCGCAGTGACGTCATCGCTTATTCCAAGACGTCATCCCAAGATGACAGCCTGTCGGCTGTCTGTCTCGGCACTCGTCAAACGCCAGAAATTGTGGCTGTCGTAGCAGGAGCGCAGCAGGATGTAAAGGGGGATAGAACGGTTTGTTCGTTTGAGGAGTGTTGTGATGCCAACGGAAGGTAGGGAGTAAGTGAGCGCGACGAGAATCGAGGTGGAATGTTTTAGAGGAAGTTCAGCAGGAACGTATAGGAGTTGATTTCTATTGTCCTGCGCTTCGTAGAAGAAAGCACATTAAAGGTTTTGCTATGAATATTTATGAATAGTTTTGTACTAGAAGTAATAAATATTTTTTTGAATAATATAGTTTCTTTTCTTCTATATCGTTTTAAAACTATTTAAAAATACTTTCTAATCGTTACCACAATGCGATATTTCGGACTTTAATAGATTTTTAACAGTAATTGTAAAAATTAAAAATTAAATTTGAAGACATAGTCCATACTTAAAGTGGAGTGTCCCATTATGGATGGCCACCGGCCTTATCTCGGAAACTACTGGGCATAGAAACTCAGGGAAAAAAAATCGTAATTAAAGTGGCTAAGAGAAAATCCTGGAAATAATTTTGAACTTCCGCATTTTGCCGCAAAAGGGCACAATTGAAAATTAAATATTGAAATTCTAAATTTCTCCGAAAATTTCCGCATTAAGGTATACCTTTGGTAACATCATTAGAAATATTAGATAATTCTGCATCATTTTGGTTTGGGCTCATTAGCGTACCGACCTTGATAAGAGTGGGGGAAGCTATTGAAAATGTAATCATTTAATTTTCTGTAACTTCTAAACGACTTATCCGATTTTAGTAAACTTAAGCTTGTTTGAAAGAAAAGTACTTTTAATTGTCGTATCCATTGGTACACGATAGTTCCTAATAAAATAGCTAGAGAGCGTAATTTTTTTAAATTTTATCCAGACCACTCAAATGATACGGTATAACTATGACATCTTATTTGGAAAGTAGATTTAAATCGAATAAACAGAAATTTTTATCAACTTTCGTCTACAAAATGTCCTTGTCCTTGTTCTGCACACTATCTTTCCACTATTATTATCAGACTAAATACCTATTAAAGCACCACAGCGAAGTATGAGATGAGTAATCCATCCTTAAGGGTACCAATCCATATCCGACGATATATCCAGGCGGTTCACCCTGTATAGACTTTTAAAACCTAAAATCCCGATGATCTTTCATCGTTAGAGACTCGACTCGACGATCATACATAAAGATACATTAATTCCCTCCTTACTTGCAAATTCGATTTACATTAACTCCTTATACTCTCCCCGCTCGAAGCAATCAGCAAAACTTGATCCAACTTTCTCAAGAACACGAATAAATCACCGAAATATGATGAAAATGTAATATCTCGGACTGAGGCGTCGGGAGTTAATATTAACATTTATTCAAATGTCTGGAATTAAGATATTAGAGTCGCGACGCGAGGCAACACCGCGAAGATTAAGCGGCAAACGCGCTCTTGGAAGTTTCGGGTATTAGATAAGCTTTGGCTTGTCTTCTTGGAAGAAGGTGCAACATTTCTTAAGACTTTAATCCTTGAGGTATTAATTGGTGGAACATGACGTCTGTTTTTGTTTTTGTGGTTAATATTAAGAAATTGTCTTCAAGGGACGTAAATTTTAGTACTTGACAACCATATTTTAAAATCTATTATTATAATTTAGTTTACTTTACCATTAGCTTTCTAAATTCCATCTTTCTAACCATTATCGTTAAGAAAAAATCTCGCATGACAGATTAGAACGAGCGAACGTTTCAGCGAGTATAATATGCTTCTGTTTGGCTATAGAGGATGACTCACATTGAGTGACCTAAACTGCTGGACAATTCAAGCGGACCGAGCTAATTGTTAGGTGAACTTTGGAGTAAAATATTTTACGAACGAATAAAGCTATCGATGCGCGGCTTACAAGATTTAAAAGAGAATTTAATTCTTAATATGCACATTTTTTCCAATTTTTTTTTACTTCTAAACTTTAACTGTCTACAGGGTTCAAAGAGAAGTATGTTTTTTTTACCAAAGTTTCTAAGTACTGGATTTCCACAAAAATAATTTTAAATTATTTTGGATGGCATTTTCTTTATCTCCTATTTATAGGGAACAAAGTAAATTCTCAAATTTTTGATATCTCTCTTTGTTCATCAAATTTCAATTTTTTTCTCAACCCCTGTAAATTTCAGGTATTTTTGTCATTAGGCCTTACAATGTTTTGTAAGAACGGGTTTTGGTAAGTGATTATAACTTCTTAGGACCACCTCTTTTGCAACGAGTACATTTTAATTTCTTGCGTTTCGTCGTGACCAGTGGCGTACCCATAGTCGGTTTTATTTTTATTTTTTTTATTTTATATGCCTCCATTTCCACACATCGTGTGTTTCGTGCCAGGATAACTGCTCACGACGAAACGCAGGAAATTAAAATGTACACGTTGCAAAAGAGGTGGTCCTAAGAAGTTATAATCACTTACCAAAATCCGTTCTTACAAAACATTGTAAGGCCTAATGACAAAAATACCTGAAATTTACAGGGGTTGAGAAAAAAATCGAAATTTCATAAACAAAGAGGGATATCAAAAATTTGAGAATTTATTTTGTTCTTTATAAATAGGAGATAAAGAAAATGCCATCCAAAATAATTTAAAATTATTTTTGTGGAAATCCGGTACTTAGAAACTTTGGTAAAAAAACATACTTCTCTTTGAACCCTGTAGAAAATGTGTATATTAGGAATTAAATTCTCTTTTAAATTTTGCAAACCGCGCATCGATAGCTTTATTCGTTCGTAAAATATTTTACTCCAAAGTTCACCTAACAATTAGATCGGTCCGCTTGAATTGTCCAGCAGTTTATTAGAAAATCTCGAAAACGTGTAAAGTTGTCTTTTTAAACCGTTGGTGTCAGGCGTAATTGACTCTAAAGTTTTAAAATATTATGTTTTGACGTTTGTATCACTTTAGGTTATACGGGAAATTATGGCCAACATTGGTATTTCAAATAGAGCACCCTCTATATTTTAAAGGATACCTTATTAAAACAGTAATAACTTTTGTTAATAATAATCCATACCTATCTCTAACCGTTTTTGAGATATGAATTATAAAATTATTTTTTTATATATAAAAACCTTACCGAGAAATTTTTTCATTATTTTGAAACTTTATATTTGGTAAGCTTTTAACTAAAACATGAATCTTTAGATTCCATAACTTAGTTTTTACGTTTTTTTTACAGGCGATTTTTAAAATTGAGCCAATCTGGCCATTTAGATAAATGTGCATAAATCAATGCTCGCTAATGGAACATTCTGTGTTTTATCTTACTAAAATATAGAGAATCAAATTTGCCATTTAAATGTCAAATACTTGTCTATGAATATATTTACTCGTTTTGGAATTAATATAAGCAATTTAAAAAAATCCTTAAATCTCTGTTAATTGTTGTAAAGTAGACTTAGATTGAAATTATTTTAAAGTTGACATATTTTATAAAATTTGCACCAAAGTTCACATTTAAGCAATTTTCACAGTCAGGGCCTACTTTATAAAAACAATGTTTAATGAAACAGATTTGCTTTAAATAGAGCATAATTCTAAACGATATCTATAATAACTTATTAGATTTATTTTGATAGGAAATTTGATTACCTACACGTCAGTAAGATAAAACATAGGGTTTAAAGGTTGGAGACAATGACGTTTTTAAAACGGCAGTAGAGTGTTAGACTTGCATTGTCTTTATTTGTTTTGAATCACCACGTATCGTCAGTCATCTTCAGGTGAATAATTCATTCAATTTGACAATTCACCTGAAGACTTCTGGAGATACTTACCAGTTGAAACGTTGTAATTTAACACAAATAAAGACAATCCAAGTCCAAAACTCAACTGCTGTTCAACAAAATAAAGGGTCTTCCATTTTCAAAAATTGACTTGCACATTAATTTATCCAATTGACCAGACTGAGTTAAAAATTCTTCTCCCTGATCACACTGAAAAATCTTCTATGCTTCTAAAAATACAGGGTTATTCCTAAGTTAATACTTCTTTTTTAGCTGTATATAGAAGGCATTAAAATAAACAACATTTTCAAACAACATTTTTCAAAAAATTCAAAAATAAAGTACTTACTTTAATTTATTACACTACGAATCAGATACGGTTCTGCCTAACTTGCCCGTTGAATAACATTAAGAAAACTTCTGGGTGTGGGATGAGCCCATAAGTGAAAGCGTTCTGCGTATAATCTCGAAAAAACCTTCACCTATCACCAATTTAAAATTAACTTGCTTCAGAAAAACACACTACAGAGGATTGCTCAACATCACCCGTAAATTGAATGACTAAGAAAAACAACAGAAACTATAACAGGCTATGTTTTGGTGTCCAAGCCCGCACTTGGATTTTTTACTCCTCTATCTCGCCTAATTTTGAGGTTTTTGAAAAAAGGTATTTGAAAAAGTTGTTTATTTTAATGCCTTCTATATACAACTAAAAAAAAAATCAAAATATAAATGCTTAGTTCAGATAAACACCACTAACTGACCAACACATTGAGCAATTCAGCGTTTACATATTGATGTACAGGCTCGGATTTAGATTTTTTAATTTATTACGGCTTAAAGATTAAAAAACTGGTACCTTTTTGTTTGTTTTTACAGTTTTTTACATTCCCGTGAATCATCCAGAAATGGGAACTAACCCCATTTTTTTTAAAATGCAAATGTTTATGCTCGTGAAAAAGAGCATACAAAATTGAATTGATGTTGCCTAACGACAAAACGTGACCATAATTACATAATAATAGTTTGTGCAGCAAGAGTGGATATCTCTCTAGTTTCTTATATTATGTTAAAATATTTGAAACAATTGATATCTAAAGTTCAACGCTTTGCCGTTTGACCCAGAGGATCATGTTAGAAATGACGGTAGAACCAACTCAATAGTAATGTTATATGAAATTAATTTTCCATGCAGCATTATTGATGAATCTATTATAGATACGTATATATTTTGTTATATTGAACAAATTAATAACATAGTGAACCATATACATATAAATTATATAATTTATAGTGTCTCGAAAAAGATGGCGGAGCCTCAATAAATACAATAAACTGATTGGTCAGTACTTTTTAAAAACGCACATAGGAATCCTATTTTTAAAACAATGTTGTCAACTAATGGTAAATTTCCGGATTTGTGAGAAATAAAGATACAAAGCACAGATAAGTCGGCGCTATCTCCAAAGGAAAAGGGAAATTTCTACGCACAGTGTTATATTCGTAGTATATTCTTAAGGATCGCTTGTGGTTGTGATTTTCAAAAAATATTTATTCAGTATTGCTTGCATTCGTGGTTTTTTTAAACGAGAAATTTTATTTTTAAAGGTTGCAACACTGTGCAGCACTGGCAGTAATAAATATGAAATTTTGCCGTACAGTTAACTGAAATAGCCTACTTTTTCATCACTTACGTGTAAAGGAAACAGCAAATATCAATGTGAGAGTCGAAAAAAATAAAACCGTATCTATTGCCTTTTTTTCTGACAAGATATTTAATTAAAATATGAATAAGGCCTAAAACGATTTTAATTTCCAAACGGGAAACTCAACATTTTTATATACCTCTAATATTTATTATTCAATAGATTTACCCCCTTTCCAGCAGTGGGAAATGAAAGACGAATGCCTGCCTTAATGGGAGTCATGCATCACGGGCCGATGAAAGTTGTTCCTGCAGATCAGCAGCCTCAGCAGGAGGAGGCTGTCTATCCAGCAGCAACGGTGAGTTACTGCGACCGCGCCCACCGATAAAGCGTTTTAATTAAAATGCCGTCTTGCTAAGATTGATGTCCTGCAGGGATAGAAAGTCGCAGGATAAAGGATTTCCGTACGTGTTTCTGCGGTTTTTATCGGGTGTGGTTTAATAAGTATAGGTGGAAGAATAATACTGGTTGTCCATTATATTGTTGTTTCACTATTTGAATATGAAAAACCGAAGGAGTTCCGGGGTTTAATAAGGGCTTATAACTTGTGATTTATTCAGGTCGACAAGCGGCCGTATCTCGGAAACTACTGGGCATAGAAATTCAGGGAAAAAAAATGATAACTAAAGTTGCCATGAGAAAATCTTGTAAATAATTTTTAAGTTCCGCATTTTGCGGGCGTAATTGAAAAGTACATTTTAAAATTTTACATATCTCTGAAAATTCCACATTAATGTATATCTTTGATAACACCATTAAGAAGCTTGGACAATTATCTATCATTGTAGTCTTATGCTCATTGGCGTACTGACTTTAATAAGAGGGGTGGAAGCTGTTGAAAGTGTAATCAGTTAAATCGCTATAACTTTTAAACGACTTATCCGATTTAAGCAAACTAAAGACTGTTTGGAAGAGAAATGTATGCACTTTCACTAATCGTATTTAGTTGTCCATAATAGTTCTCCAAAAAAAATGCAACTTGTAATAATAACACATTTTTTTATTTTACTCCGAAAAAATAAATCATACGGTAGATGAAATTTGCTAGAAAAAATATTAAAACCGCAGCTCGAAATCTTTGTTCGTTTCAGCGTTATCGCCAATAGAGTAATTTTTAAAACTTTAAATGAAGAAGCGATTATATATTTTTTAGAAAAAAAAGGGGACGCCACTGATATTTTTCCATGCTGATTTTATTTCAAATTAGCCTAGTCAAGTCTGCATAAAAATGGTCTCTTGCGTTTTTCTCCTCAGGCACACCGTTCTTAATTAAAATAATTAAATTTATATAAGAATAAGGATATATTGAGCATGTCTTTGAAAAGAAAATTATGCCAATCTCTTGTTCTCTCGCATATCAATTACGCAGACATCGTTTATGGTCCATGCCTTGATCTTCAGTCTAAGGGTAGATTGCAGAGAATTCAAAATTCATGTATTCGATTTATTTACAATCTTAGGTTAAGAGACCACGTAACACACAAGTTGCGTGACTTTGGATGGCTAAACGTTCAGGATAGACTAAAATTGCATATGGCCTGTTTTTTACACAGATTGCTCGAAAGCGGGACTCCTCAATATCTGCGAGAAAAGCTGTCATTTCGCTCTACAACTCACAATCGCGATACTCGCCACAATGACCCACTTAATATATCACGTCACCGTACAGCTCTTTATGAACGTTGCTTTTCTTATGTGATTTCCAAATTATTTAATTCGGAAATTCGAAACAAGTTTACAAATATCAGTTATTTGTCTTTTAAAAATAAGTTTAAACTATATTTGCTTAGTAAATATTAAAAGTTTGATATTTTAAATAAAATGCCGGCAATAACTATTTTTTTTTATGCCTGAGTAAGAAATCTCTAGTTAATTCATTATATTATTATAATAATAATACTAATATCATTTTATAATACTACTACTAACTACTAATTATTTCTTTTTTCTCTCTTTTAAGTATTGATATGTAAATATATATTTTTGTAGTGTATATGCTCGGTTAAGTAAACAGCAATGCTGCTCTTCGCCGAGTTAAAAAATAAAGACGTTTCTATCTATCGGAGGCATGCCTATTAAATAATGAAGGTGGTCATTTCCAACAATTTTTATAAAACAAAATTTTTCATTATCAATGTTAATAACAATAATAAATAGCAGCGCTAAATCACCCTGTACAAGAAGGTTCTAGTTTTTCCAAAATTCTAGAATTAAAGATTTAAACATTTTGGGAGTTAATAAGTGTGTTAATTGCCATTTTCGGCCAATTCAACCTATCAGAACCACTTCCAGTTTAACCGGAAGTGAAGTCGACTTTTAAATTTTAAATGGAAGCCCCACTTTTCTTATTCAATGCTGAAATTCTATAAAATTTGGTTTTTAATATTATAATGTTAAATCACAATTTTTCTTTGTTTCCTAAAATTTCCATAACTTTAGAAAAACAAGGTAAGTGGCCAACTGTAGGACATGGAAACTTTAAAATGATTTATTTTAACCGACTTTACCTATAATATAATATCAACTTGTTCGAGAAAAATTAATCCGTAAGGGTTATTTTATTCAAAACCTGCTTTTAAAAAAATAATTTCTCGATTTTTTTTAAATATTCTCGATCGATATTTTTGTATTATTATAATAATAGTATATTATTGACCAAGGTTTAGACAGATACTATTATTGACCGAGCGTCGATTTAATCCCAAGGAGCGCAGCGACGAGGGATTTAAGACGTGAGGGCCATAATAGTTGTCCAAACCGTGGTAAATATATTATTTTTTCCACTACTAACACATTAACAACAATAAATTATTAATTAAAGTTAACATGCCTTCTTAGGGTTGCTTCTGTTTTTTCAGGCAAGTTACCTTTGCTTTGAAATTTGTAGCATTTTTTTTATCTTGTCAGATGGCATCCTTAGTTGTCAGTATTTGTCGATTCATAAAAAAAATTAGGTCTTTTTGATAAAATGAGCGAAGAAACTATTACTGATACGTGCACTCCTCCAGAAATGAGTTTGGAAGCACAATAAATTAATGATGAGTTGCTACCCCAAAAATCTAAGGTTTTGTATTCAAAAACCTACTCAGTATTTAAGGACTGGTGCCAAACAAAGAAAGCTGGAACACTTGGTTGTCTAAACATGACGTTTTCATATATTTTTAAAATAAAAAAAGGTCAAGTTGCCTGTTTTATATTGTTTTTGCCAGAAGGCTCTATTAATGATCGTTGTCAATAACAACGGTAAATAATAGAGGCTTTTGGCAAGGGGTAAAGAAAAACGATTTCTAAAGTTAATAATCGGTCAATAATGAGTGATTTTTAAGTTAGTAGTGTAAAAAGTTTTTTAGTCCCGATTCCTTTGAATCAGGAGGCAAAGATAAAAAGTACCTGGTCTCTTCCCAAAGTGACTGCTAAAAAAAAAATAATATCCCTGACGTACTTAGCCCCCTCTTTCTTCCCAATGTGGCTTATAAAACAAAATAGGTCCCCTCTCTTCCTTTTCAAAGAAAATGCCCCTAACTTGTTTAAGCCTGGTAACCAAAAAAATAATAAATATTAAGGGGGGGGGGGGGGGGGGGAATAAGGTCTGCTAGTTGTATCTGTAGTGTAGTTCCTGCAGCTTCTTGTTGTTGAATTTTATTTTACTTTCTATGTTTTTACTAATTAGAAAAATATGAAGCTTTTTATTTAACCTTGTATGTTAGTTAATAACCCGAAGATATAAACCAAATAATATCCATTTATTATGAAATACAACTTTAAACTCCGCAAAACTAGCAACATTTAATCGCGAGTTAATCTTGCGAAAATGAGAATAAACGGCGTCATTTTCAGGCATATGAAGGAACGTTCATCGCGAAAAGCGAACGAAAACTTTAAGGCATTAACATTATAATACAGTTTGCACGTGGCAAACCATTCAAACTGGAACAGTTTATATCTGGGAAATGAGATCTTTGATCTTTGAATTAAGATTAAGAATTTGCTTACGTCTTTATATGAAAGTGGCCTTGTTAAGCAAAGATATTGCTTAGATGTTACAGAAACAATACTTAGTAGTGGCGGTTATGCAGAGGAAATAGGGGAAGTGCCTTTTTCGATCATCAATAACAGAAGAGTTTTGAACTTGCATCGTATTTATTTGTCTTTAATCACAACGTTTCATCTGGTAAGTATCTTCATTCTTTTTCAATTGAATATTGAAGAACTGGAGTTAAGGAAATAATAATCTTTTATATCCGCAAGAACGAGACTTCAAAAAGCATTGCATAGCTTTAAATTATAACCTCATCTGTACTTCTGTCAATGCTAGATATGCTTACAATTAGTATTGCAATCTAAAGATTAAGTTGTCATGTGATAAATTAAAATGAAAGTATATAAATTTAATAGTAATTTAACCAACAAGTACATTAATAATGGCGATTAATGATCGAAATATTTTAACGCGTGAGCGTAACGAACGCGTTAATGTTCGAGATCATTAATCGCATTTTAATGTAAGAGTTGGTTACAATGTTTTTTCGTCGACCGTATTTTTTACTAAAGTGAAGAAAAACAGTTAACAACTTTTATTTTACAATCCAGATTTCACAATTCTACAAATACTAATGACAGCGGACGACGTTCTGGATTGACGTTTTATTATTTTGCTGATTTGTTTGCATGGCTGCCTTTAATTTTAATTACCAAAATCGTGCATTTACAGAAAATCATGCATTAATAGGGGTCATTAATGAATGATTTTGGGAAATCGTGCATTTACAGAAAATCATGCATTAGTAGGGGTCAATAATGAATGATTTTGGGAACGTTAATATCGGATGTAAATACACGGTCGACGGAAAAGCAAGTTTAATAATCTCTCAACAGCCCCTGTCTTATAGTAATATAAGATTAGAGATTAGGTCAATTTCCAATAAGCCTATAGTCTATATCAGAAATATGTAGAGCAATAGAAGCTTATTGGGTATGAAAATGGACGACAGAGTAACCTAACGAATATTTAAGCCACTTTCATAATTTGGCATTGATTTCATTGCAAAATTATTACTTTTCATCAAGTGCAGATAGATCTACCCAGGTTTGGGTCAATTTATCGGGTATTCCGATTGTTATCCATTCACAAACACTAAAAATGGTGTGATAAAGTAGGGGTAGGAACAGAAAGCCCTATCTTCCTTCTTACAAATCAATATTGATTTCCCATCTGGAGAGTGGATACGACTTCGTTGGTGTGATAAAGGCGCACATTATGTACATAGTATTACGTACACTTATTTTTTTAATAAAAATTATAAAAAATACAAAAAATATGTTATACAGAAATTAAATTATAAAAAAAATCTTAATATTCTTCGTCCTCTGAAGAACTGTCATCTCTTCTTGACGTTATAATTAGCGGGTCGACGGTCCGATCGATCAGGGGGTCAAGATCCTATATTTTCTCCTCTTCTTTAATGACATGATGGACGCCAATTCTCTGGTGTCACTTCCTTAATGGCTTGATCAAACAGTAGCTTAACGTCTTTCATTTTGAGTGTCGTGTTGTGTCTTGCTACAAATCCTTTCACTTGCGCCCATATAAGTTCTATAGGATTTAGTTCGTAATGATACACTATGTTTTTCATCTATATCTTCCGCGACATATTTCATAAAACGATGTTTGTGTAAACTTGCTATAGCTAATAGTTCCTTCTTTTTTTTCTTTTGTTAGTCATCATCAATAATTTAATGCACAAAATTTACCTACGCCTATGGCCGACACCGAAATTGAGTCGAACTGGACCGAATTTCTCATTTTATTACTCTACATCTTTCTGAAATAGACTATAGTATGGAACATTTCGACTGAAAAATAACCGTCTAACTTACGACTCCACACGAGAAAATAAAATAGATAGTGGTTTCTACCAAGAGGTGGGATTAATGACTTTTGACACTATTCCTCAGTCATAACGCACCTCTTGCTTTAAAACATCTTTTAAATTTACAGTTTTACCCTTCCCGTTTCGACTTATTCCACGAAAGCACGAAAAGGGGTGGTTTTTGACTGTTTTCGGTGGTTGCGGGGAATGTGGAGAATTTTAAGATTTTTTTTCGTATTCTTCACCCTAAAAAATAGGGTAAGGAGCAGGGTTTTGGGGCTGCAAAAAGACCATCCATATCTTTGCGACTCCTTCAGTCCACCAATTGTTGAATATAACGAGATATGATTTTTCTTTGTCGTTTGTAAAAATTTCTTAGGTTACACAAAAAATTAAAGAACTTTTCGAAATTAGATTAATATAATTATAATAAATCACTTCCCAGAATAAAAATATTTATTAAAAAATTTCATTTTGTAGACCTGTGTTATTGAACCCTTAAATTTTAAAGATACTGTACAATAACCCAAAAAAAAAGTAAATCAATTCCATGACAAAATAAAATAATATGTGGAACCTTGAACACATACCTTATAGTGATGATAGAAGCGTTTTACTAGTAAATTATAATTTAAAATAGTAAGAGATCTAGTAAATAATTTCAAAAACATATAAATAATAAACTTGTCGATAATTTAAATTATTCTCAATTATTCTGCATACATTATTTAGGTCAAAATAAATTCTAATCAATAATGCGCTAACAACGTAAAATTACAAAATTACTGCAAAACGCCTGCAAAATATAAAATTTAGGGGAGCCTGGGCGCTTTTGCTATAATGGAAACTATTGTTTCCACTGTGAATTAATTTTTTATATAATTTAAGCTATAGCAAAGTACAAGTATACAAGTAGGCTGTGAACTCCTTTGACATTTTAAACAATGTGTCAATAAATGGTTTTTAAAGTTACCAAAGTCAAATGAAGTTCGCCATATTGTATATTTTTGTTATCATGTAAAACATTTTATGTTTCATAAACTCATTTTTTTGAATAGGATTTTTCACTAAATTTAGGTTTTGACCGTATCGCACAGAGCAAGATAAATACAAATTTTTACGGTTTCAGTTTTTAAATTTTTCAATTATTTACTGAAAAAATGGCAGCAGCCGATAGCTCTGTGAACGACTCGTTCTACCTGATCGAGGTCTCAAGTCTTCTGTTTCTAAATTGTCTTTATCTATTTAAGTTATAGAAACAAAGATAACAATATAATCGATAGTACGACTGGAAAATAAAAGCGTTTAATAAGATGACGTATAACTCTTTTCATCTTATGTTTTTAAACTTCCTGCATTCTCGCTGTGTTTTTAATTGTGTATTTCATCTAATAGCAGAGATAATAAAGTAAATTAAAAATAAGAATGTAGGTATGTTCCTGTCTGTAAATAATTTTTAAATTGAAAAAGTTTTATGCTGAGAATCGAACCCAGAACCTCTCGATTAAGCCTCAAGCGCGCTGCCAATTGCGCTACGGAGGACCTGATATTCTCTCACCAATTTCGGACATATAACTTATTTAATTTTATGTTGGTAATAACAGTCTGGAATCTCCTGCGATTCACAGACCGGCGCGGGTATTAAGAGGAAAGGGAACCCATCTGCCGGGATCATAAAGAGATCTCTGAACAGTGACATCTAGCTGTAAAAAGTTTAAAATGTAGGTATGTTGGTGTCTGTATAGTAGATTCTGTAACGAGGTTGGAATGAAAATTTGATCCGAGTGGAAGATTCCGAACACGAGCGTAGCGAGCGTGAGGAACCACGAGTATCGAATTTTCATTTTAACCGAGTAGCAGACTATATTTTCTCCACGACCAAAAATACTATTCGCAATATTTGTAATTTCAGGTGGAGTATTATCCAGTTCCATATCTGATTCATCTGATTTTTCACTCATATTTTGACTTGCACTAAAATTTGTCTGCTGACATTGACAGTTTCGAAATTCATGGCAACCTATGTCGTTTAGATCAATTACAGAATATTCATTCCGTATCTTGTTATGGAATGAAAATACACGCAAAACGCATAGGAAGCAAGCGTTTCAGAATAAATATTCCAACTCAAGAGCGAGACTTTTTACATTCTATTATCGAAAATGATTTTGGAATTATTGCATTTAGTAATGGTCGTGGAGAAAATATTTTTTAAATTGAAAATTGCCGGCGTGCAGACATTGAAAAAATTTTATGCCTCCGCTGGGAATCGAACCCAGAACCTCTCGGTCGAGAGGTTCAATTTAAAAACAAGAATGGCATGGATAGATGGAGCTACAGTCTCAGTTTGACTGCTATATTATTATGTACGTTACCTGACATCACTATTTTATTCCACTTCTCCCTACTGGTACTTTGTAGGCCGCCCGGGCCGCTTTTAATTTCGTTCTGCATAAATATCTGATTGACGTAATGTCAAATTCGGATTATTAAATATTAAATAACAATTATAATTTTCATTTGGGGCATCAATCAGCTTCGGGCATAATTAACTTTGGATCAAACTGCAGGGAAATTTCATAAAATTAGTGCGGCTTTATTCAATAAAATTCGGTTGGTGGCAGCAATTAAAAATGTTATTGCACTCTGATCGACATCGCTATAAATCGATTAAAAATAAATTACATGCTGTATTGGTTATACACAGAAAGACTCACTATTGTGTATTTAATTATAGTATTTTATTTAAGAGCATTTTTCAGTGTGATAAATTTAATAAATAAAAATCACAATAATAAGGAAAGGCAATTGGAGTAATATTTTATATGTTAAGTTATAAATTTATTAATTTATACAGTTTATTTTCATATTATGGCGAAAGATTCCGACGTCGAAAGAAGAATTTTCTAAAAATTTGGATGCTCGAGTGTAATTCAGGTAGAAACTTAATCAAATAAATAATGAGTAAGGTCTAGTGACGAATTCGCCATTTTGTTTTTTGATCAATATTTTGTTACTTTTCCTTTCATCCAAAAATCGACCGATTACCGACATTTGAAACATAATTACCTACAATTTAAAGTTAAATAAGTTTGAATTTATATAGTAATAAAAGCAGAAAATGAAATATGGATAAATTTCACAAGTTTTCGTTTTTTGCTTTTACTCTTAAGCAGAACAATAATTATAGACAATTTAAATGATAGAAGATAGAGTTTTGGACTTGCATTGTTTTATTGTTTTAAATCACAACGTTTCAACTGGAAAGCATGACCTGTGATCCTCAGGTGAATACTAAATAAATACAGTAACTAAAGCTCTATTTACACTAGCTAGGTAAATTGGAGCATAACTGAGATGGGTGTAGTCATGCGATTAGTTCTGGCGCGATTTTCTCATTAGAATTGTCTATTTCGGAGATTAATTTTTATTAACATATGAAGATGGCTTTTAGAGTTTTCGTGTCTTTATATTTTTTAATTCAAGTGCTCTGGATCGGTGACCCCTATTTCCGTCCAAGCTTTATATATTATGTAATCTTAGAATAGCACCGCCCAAACTAGACACATGACTACACCCATCTCATGCTTCTGTGCACCCCAATTTTGGGTGAGCACCAATGTTTTAAGGGTGGGGCCGTACCCACGCTGCCCCCTCCCCCCCCCCCGGCGCCGCCGCTGCTTACTAGTCTAGCTGTAGTTATCGTACTTGTTTCGTATTCACCCGAAGACTACTGGGGATACTTAATAGTTGAAAGATTGTACTTTAAAACAAAAATAAATAATAGTAATTTGTGAGAAATCTTTGTCAAAGTACACAAACAAAGTTTTGTTTATCGAAAAAATCACTTCGGCTTTTTTCACTACGGAATTGCTTTAAAAGTGAAAATCAATCCATTTTGTGAAATCTGATCTAAAAAATAAATAATTAAACAAGTAGCTGTCATCAATCGAAATGAATCCGGTAGGTTAAATATATGAGGGTCATTTCCAATTAAAAAAAAAATAATTTGAAAAAGAAATAGTCAAAAAGATTACTTTAAGAATTTAATTTTTTAAGACACAATTTTTATTTAATTTTTCCCTTACAAAAATATTAGATTATATTTTCCACTTCAAGCTTCTCTGCTAAAAATTTGACTTTATACTTTTAAGTAAAACACATTATTTATTTTTAATAATGAAAAACAAACTTAACAGTCTTAAACTTTAAAATTGTTAAGTGATTTCAGCTGTAAAAAATTTTACTTCTAAACACGACTGAAACATGTTAATTGTGACAATAAAATGTGTAAACCTGAAGATATTTTAGATTTTTAATACTACTTATACCATTTCCACAAGAAGCAAGAAAAGTAATTCATTTTTTGTTAAACAGATAATAGAGGATTTTTGATAACCAAATTAAATTATCCATTATTATTCTTGAAAAAAATATTTTTTAACATGCCCAAAAAAATATTCGGTTGCTTTTTTTTTATTTATTTCCTCTTATAAAAAGTAATTTTAACAAACCAATTAAGTTTTATGTGATAATATAGAATATCGCAATTTTCCCTGTCCTTCCACAAAACTCCTGCTAACCCTCTGTACTCCTGCTACAAGGATCCTTAAACGCTGAGCATGCTGTCCTTGCGTCATAATAAAAATATTCAAACCCAGCTACAGAGCGCTAGAGAAAAAGACAATCATACTCAATTAAATATACAAAAAAGAGACACCAGTATGTAAGTAAGGCAAGAGAGGTAAACATATCGACAAAAAGAATGTAGCTGGGTAGTGTAGGCGATGTGTTTGATTTAACTTTAGCTTGCCCTCCCCTTTAGATAATCTGTCTTATTCTATATAAAGAGTATTTAGGATTTGTCGTCCTTTTTCATTTCGCTCTGAACTTAGCACTATTTTCAAATGAACAAAGCTGCGATGTAGCGCGCTTCTAGTGTTCTTGATGCCATCTAGCGGAAACTGTCTTCATTTTGTTGTCCAATCGATATGTTAAATATTGAAATTACATTATGCTTACCACGTGTTCAGGGAATAAATAAATAAAATAAAATTGTACTATTTTGGTTAAAGATCTTTCTTTCTGTTTTTATATTATATTTAATGTTTCTAAAAAATATACATAATATATTTATGGATTTGTCATTCACTCAAAGTTACATCCATATACAAATCCATAATATACATAGTGTAGGTACTTATAAACAATATCTATAATCTGTAAGTTTCTTCTGGCAAATGTAAATAGCCTTTGTCTTTCTTCTCCTTAATATTATTCTGTGGATTTTACTACAAATCGACCTTATTAAAGATATCTTTACAATTGATAGAAGTATGATGCACATTTCTTTTTCAACACAATTGATAAAACATTTTCTGTATAAAGGTTGGAGAATAATGGAATAGTTTTGACCTTGCGTTGTCTTTATTTGTTTTAGTATCATAACATTTCAACTGGTAAGTATCTTCACTCGTCTTCAACTGAATACTAACTAACTACAGCTCAATTTATACTAGTTAAGTGCGCTGAAGCATAGTGGGATGGGTGCATATATCATGTGGATCGGAGTCGAAATCCTGCATTGAAGGAAGTTTAAAAAAACTGCTATCATACCCAGGTTGTTTTAGTAAGCCCTTATTAGAAATATCTGAAAATTTTTGTTAAGTAAATGTAATCTTAGAATAACACCAACCACTTAAATGCATGACTGACCCATCCCCAGTTATGCAGTGCACCTGGCTAGTATAAATAATGTTATAGTTACTATACTTACTTAGAATTCATCTGAAGCCGACAGGAGATACTTACCAGTTCAAACATTGTGATGTAAAAACAAATAAAGACAATGCAAGTCGAAAACTCTTTTATAAAAGTATGTTGCACATTTGTATGTTGAATTCAAACTTTATAAAACAACGTCATAAATAAAGAAAAGAAAATGCTTCTGAGCTTAAAATTTTTAAACTCAAAGTGGCTGAAATACGGCCTCAAGCTAGCGGTAAAAATATTTCAATACGCTTCATTTTTAATCCAGAAAGTACACATCCATTACCGCTAGGCTGGGGAGTGCCGGTGATTCATGTATTGTTTCTAGACAGCAGTAAACCACTGAAAATTATGTCCCTCTGTATAATGTACTCTGGATCCAGCTCCAGTTACTTTTCTGAATTATACACTATGCCAGATAAAAAATGTAAATGATGCCTCGCTCTGCTGCGGGGTTATTATCTCGCTGGCTTAGCGTTTTGTATCTTTCTTGAGGGATGGAATTCTGTTTGTTTTCGGGGATTTAAAGTTGTACGAACTCGCGGAAATGAGAAAATAATTAACTTTTTGGATGATCTGGAACTGTAGAAACAGATGTTTCGCAAATATGAGACTCTGATGTTATTACAGAGTGAGTTTAAAAGGGTCTACGTTATGTAGATTTAATGGTGTGTATTTAGAGCTCACAACTCTTTTGGAGCTTTGGTTCGTAGTAATTCTTTCAGGTGATCATTTGATTTGATACCTTTATTCATTAGCCTGGTCAACTCTACATGTAAACAGTCTCGTTATCAGAGCTGTGAAAGTTACTTCAGAAAAGTAACTAGTTACTTTTTCGATACTTTTGCACAAATGTAGCTAGATACTTATAAGGAATAGTTACTTTTACCTAAAAGTAACTTAGTTCTTAGTTACTTACTTAAAGTAACTAGTTATAGTAACTAAGATACATTTACAGTAACTAGTTACATTGATTGTAACTACGATAATTTAAAAGTAACTAAGATACTTTTAAAGTAACTAATTACATTAATTGTAACTACGATACTCTAAAAGTAACTAAGGTACTTTTGAGTAACTAGTTATTTTAATTGTAACTACGAAACTCTAAAAGTAACTAAGATGCTTTTGAACTAGATACCTTAAATTTACCAGGTAGTAATAACATGTAAATGAAAAGTGTATAACGAATACGAATTTCTAATAAAAGTAGATAAGATAAGTAACAAAAAACCTATTAAATAAATATAAGTAACAAAACTAGATAAATATAAATGAAGTTACAAATCCAAATATACTAGGAACTTTTATAAGAAACCAAAAAAATTCACGAACGTTTTTAAACAAACGCTCCACGGGAGCTGAAGAAGGCAACGGCGTGTTATATTTGAGAAAAACCTTGTTGTCAGGATATTTTTGTAATATTGTAAGGTCAGTCTCTGGATCCTAAAGAAATTGTAGAACTTGCATTTCTAAAAGTCTGTCGGTTCGTTCCTTATTGTATCATCGCTATAAATAATTATAGAATGTTGTGCTAACTTACCTTGGCAAAAAAATGAATCACATCATATGCCGAACAAGCCAAACTCCTTTTTCTGTACACACTACCACTACTACCATCAGAAAACTAAACTAAGAAGTGTTAATTCGTACAACGAACAAGTAGAATAAAATTCTTTCCAAGAAATTTCGCGTTCCATCCAGTTTGCTGTTTGACGCTCGCGACTCGCCGCTCGTCCCTTTGTGAAAATCCGATTAACGGCCACCGATCGTCCCTTGGTCATCATCTGATGGACGGCACGTGTGCATTATTGGTATCCTAGAGGAACTTTAAAAGTACCTAACTTAGTTACTTTAAAAGTAACTTAGTTAGATACAAGTTACTTTTCAAAAGTAACGAAGTTACAGTTACTTTTAGCATGATTCAAAAAAGAACTAAGTTATCAACTATCTAGGTACTAGATACTAAAAAATATCTTACTTAAGTTACTCACAGCTCTGCTCGTTATTGATTAAAATTATTAAATTAACATTTATTATTCAATGTTATTATAGTGGGCTTATATAAGGTTAGGTAAAATAGTAGTTTGTACTACAAGAGTGGATATGAATTCGATATTGTACGAGGAAGTATATATATGGACAATCCACTCGAGTTGCAGAGTATATTTTTTCTACGATCCAACTTACAAACCTTATACTATATTTTTTTATAATTATTTGTAATAATAAGTTATCTTTTAAGTTGGCAGTGAACTTGTGAGAAAGAGTAAAACGTGAGAAAGATAACAAAAACAATTAAAGAAAAATTCATTTCGTTGAAAAATCCATGGATTTCTTATATTTGTACAAAATCACTTTAAATATTATTATCTGTACATTTATACTTTTATTAATAAAAATGAATAATTTTTCTTCTAAACCATGCCAATTTTATTTAGCAACACTGGAACGTGAAAAGAGAAGTGGCAATACTGTAGTTATATGGCCGATAGAACACAGCAAAATAACAAAACCTTAAAAATTGGAATTAATTTTTTTCTACAAATCTCACGATTTCGTCCGTTTTATCTGGTTTTATATACTCATATTCGTCTTCCACCATTTAAGGAAGATTTACCAGTTTTTTTCTGTCTGTTGCGTTCAATAAAAGTTTTAAAGTCGATTGAGGTTGGAGGCGCGTTCAAGATATATCAAAAAATACCGTGGTGGACAAATATATGCATGGCAAAAAACCAATAAAGGCAAGTAGAAATGTTCATTTCGTAGGTATATACATATTATGCATTAAACCTTGTAGTAATTGTCTAGAAATAAGTGGAAAACTGGAGATTTTTGAAATAAGAAAGCACATCGCATACAACTTTAGTTCGGTCAGAAAATAACAATAATGCAGTAAAAATACATTTTGGTTTTATTTCAATTTTCGCACCATTTCGTGCACTCTTTAGAAAAAAATGGTGTATGCATATAAAGGATAAGTATTTTGATTCAAATAAAAAATACCAAAGTTGATCTGACAGATTTGCTCCTTTTTAAATTATATTCTCAACCTCACTTTTGTTAAGCGTCATAATAGGACGCGTAAAATTTACAACGTATAAATTTGGTTCCTTTGTAATTGACCACTGTGATTGGACAGTTTTATATCCTAACTAAGATGAATATGAAATTATATCCGTTAAGTTACCCGGAGTAGCCCACTTATCCAATCACTTTGGTGTAAACGAAACGGTAAATATCCATGTAAGAGTATAAGAAAAAAGTTTTAGAGGTCTATAATCTATTTCAGAAAGGTGTAGAGTAATAAAAGCTCATTAGGTATGCAAAGGGACTACAGAATGACCCAACGAATATTTAAGTCACTTTCATAACTTGGCATTAATTTCATTGCAAAATTCTTTATTTTCATCAAGTCCAGGTAGTACCACCCGGGTTTGGGTCAATTTATGGGTTTTGAAAATGGTGTGACAAAGGCGTGCATTACGTACATAGGATTAGGTACATTTATTTTTTATTAAACATTATAAAAAGACATAAAATACATTATACAGAAATTAAATTATAAAAAATTATAATATTCTTCGTCATCTGAGAAACTGTCATGTCCTCTTGACGTTATAATTAACGGGTCGACGGTCGATAAGGTGGTCAAGATCCCACATTTTCCTCTTCTTTAATGACATGATGGACTGCTTTTCGTCACTTCCTTAATGGCTTGACCAAACGGTAACTTAAGGTCTTTCATTTTGGATGTCGTGTTGTGTCTTGCTACAAATCCTTTCACTTGCACCCATATAAGTTCTATAGGATTCAGTTCGCAATAATATGGCGATGTGCGCAGCACAGTTACACTATGTTTTTCAGCTATCATCTTCCACGGCATATTTCATAAACCGATGTTTGTGTAAATTTGCTATAGCTAACAGTTCCTTCTTTATCAAATTATCTTCTTTTTTTTCTTTGGTTGGTTATCATAAATAATTTAATGCACAAAATATACCTGCGCCTATGGCCGACACCAAAATTCAGCCGAACTGGACGGAATTTACCATTTTATTACTCTACACCTTTCTGAAATAGACTATAGCAGAACTATTTTACCAATCAAACATAATGAATTTAAATTTAAATTTAATTTTTTTTAATTATGATGACAAAAGTGCAATGGACCGACTTTTGGCTTAAACAAAAAAATTGATGGAAAAATTAAATGACGAATGCATCAAAACAAACATTAATTCTTAGGCCCGGCTGTACCATTTTAGTTCATCTCTACTTTAAGATCGACAGTTTAAGGATAGTTCACTGATTATCCTCAGTTCACGGTGAACGGAAGCTCTTACAACCAGATTTCTTTAGTTTACGTCATTAACCTAACTCCAAGTTTCTACTGTGTCAGTTTTATTCTGAAAATGATAATATCCCTGTATATATTTGCAAAATTCACAATCAAGAAAATAACATTTTGCATACATAGCACAGTCCTCTCGCAAAGAGTGATCTTATTCGTTGCACCGCGTCAGATAAGTGTTCTTTATGTTAATTATTATATGCATGCTTTTAAAAGTTAAACTGGGAAGGAGAGAAGGTGGGTAAAATTGGATGCATTTGCCAGTCGAGCGATGTAATTATAACTAGTGGCCCCTGGTGGCAAGGAAAGAAACTCAGCTTTCTACAATTTGTAGAAATGTCGGAACCGTAATAAGACTGTTGTTTATTTTGGTTGAGTTTTTTTGTGTTCTAGATTGTGAAGTCCTTATACAGGTTATGATAAAAAGAAAGTATTATAGTCTATTTCAGATAGGCGTGGAGTAATAAAATGGGAAATTCCGTCCAGTTCGGATCAATTTCGGTGTCGGCCATAGGCGTAAGTAACTTTTGTGCATTGAATTATTTATGATAACTAACCAAAGAAAAAAATTTGATAAAGAAGGGACTATTAGCTATAGCAAATTTACACAAACATCGTTTTATGAAATATGCCGTGGAAGATATAGCTGAATAACATAGTGTAACTGTGCTGCGCACACCGCCATGTCATTGCGAACTAAATCCTATAGAACTTATATGGACGCAAGTGAAAGGATTTGTAGCAAGACACAACACGACATTTAAAATGAAAGACGTTTAGCTATTGTTCGATCAAGCCATTAAGGAAGTGACACCAGAGAACTGGCGAAAAGCAGTCCATCATGTCATTAAAGAAGGAGAGAAAATGTGGGATCTTAATCTTGACATAATAGGGCCCATTGTATCCCGTATCGTCTGGGAAATGTCAGCCAGACAGAACCTACAGCTTAACGTGGAATCCGAACCAGATGTATGCACTAGTTATTTTTTTACGCCCTCAGAGATCCATGACGCCCTTTTCGGTCCCGATATTAGGAATCACTAGTAGCATACTGCAGTTTTTTATCCACTAAATTTCGGACATACTTTTTTTATTATGCGTATGCCCACTCTGGGGATCGAACCCGGACCGCCACGGTCGAATGCCTGCCACCTTTGGGCCACTGCCGCATTAAAAAAAAAACATTATATTTGTATATAATAAAATTTATAATACAGGGTCCTGCACCTCACCTCCTGTCTTCTGTAGCTCACTTATTAATTAAGTTAGGATTTTGATATTTTGCAGACTATACCTGTATCCTAGGGCGCATTTCAGGAAAATATTTTTGTTTATACAGGGTGTTTCAAAAAAGTGTGACGTCATAAGGATATGTTTTTTTAGATTACATGCCATATATTTTCTTACTTAATTGGATGCATCTTCTAGTTGCCTACATACCCCTAAAATTTTAATGAAATCGGTTCAGTATTATAGGCAAAAAAAATAAAAACTAAAAAAAATCAGTTTTGCACCACTGGTTTTAAAAATTAATAAAAAATAAAAATAATGCCTCGTTATTAAAATTCTACAAATGTACTTAATAAATAAGGTCCTAAAGTCTCGGTAACCAAGTTTGATTAATACGAATTGTACAGGGTGTCCAAAATTTAGTGTCAAACTTTGCAAACTTTAAAGCAATTTATTTTTCTTATTTCAAATTGGAACCCCTCTATATTATTATGTCATTCGATGCAGAATTACAATTCAAACATTTGTTCTAATTACAACCCTATCGCAATTTCTAACGCATTAAGACTTATTTACAGAAAACTCGTTTTATCAACCTTTCCACCAGTTATTATTATATAATAAATATCAAAGGTGGCTTTGAAAAACAATTTATTGGTATTAAAGTTTATTAAAGTGACAAAAGATCATTTTAACTTTAGCTATTTTATAGTTTCAAATATTATTAGATTAGTATTAATTATTTAAGCTATATTATTTTTTGTGATGAAATACAACCAAGAAAAGCTCGTAGATATGATTTTCATATTAGGAACATGCGAAAAGAATTATTTTTTGTCCTTCTAGTAAACTTTAATATCAATAAATTGTCTTTCAAAGCCACCTTTGATATTTATTATATAATAATGACTGGTGGAATAGTTGATAAAATGAGTTTTCTGCAAATAAGTCTAAATGCATTAGAAATTGCGATAGGGTTGTAATTAGAATAAAAATGTTTGAATTTTAATTCTGCATCGAATGACATAATAATATAGAGGGGTTCCAATTTGAAATAAGAAAAATAAATTGCTTTAAAGTTTGCAAAGTTTGACACTAAACTTTGGACACCCTGTACACTTCGTATTAATCAAACTTGGTTAACGAGACTTTAGGACCTTATTTATTAAGTACCTTTGTAGAATTTTAATAACAAGGCATTATTTTTATTTTTTATTAATTTTTAAAACCAGTGGTGCAAAACTGATTTTTTTTAGTTTTTATTTTTTTTTGCCTATAATACTGAACCGATTTCATTAAAATTTTAGGGGTATGTAGGCAACTACAAGATGCATCCAATAAGTAAGAAAATATATGGCATGTAATCTAAAAAAACATATCCTTATGACGTCACACTTTTTTGGATTACCCTGTATAAACAAAAATATTTTCCTGAAATGTACCCTAGGATACAGGTAAAGCCTGCAAAACGTCACAATCCTAACTTAATTAATAAGTGAGCTACAGTATTGTTAATTTTAATTTACATTGCGGATTTTCGTCGCTGGAACAAGAAGAAAATATTTATCGACCCTGCGAGCCACCACTGACAAATAATATGAACAAAGCAACCTTCACTTACCCCATATATTATAGACGAAATGAATAACAACTGAAGCAGCGAATTTCTTGGAACAATATTTCTAAGCTACTATATCTCAAAGTCATAATTTTGAACAATACTGGCCACAATTGGAAAATCCCGCTAGCGGACACACAGCTTAGGGCCAATAAGTTAAACCCGATGTAGGACGTAATATTGGCGTTTGACTCAATAAACTCTCGTTTTTATTTGATAAGTCTTGCTCTAGCTCATGTAAGTTTCAACATAAATAGCGGGATTAGCTTTGAAACGTCTGGATATACGATATTCTTTATTAAGAAGTTTAGACCGGGCTTCAATAGAAAGTATATTTTGGGTAAAAGGAAACATTAAAATATGTACGAAGGAATTAAACATAATGTAAAATTAAATTATGAATTGATTCAAACTTTAATTATAATTGTTTATGGTTAACCAGCTTCCTTAAGAACCGTTCTCTGCAAGTGGCGATTGACGGGTCTCTCTCAGACACCTTCACCATCAATGCCGGTGTTCCTCAAGGGTCCATATTGTCGCCTACCCTCTTTTTACTGTATATTAACGACCTTCTAGTGAAAACCCAAAATCCAATTTATAGCTTTGCTGTTGACAGCACACTTCTCTCATCTCTTACCTTGACTCCCCAAACATCCGCTGCCGACGCACATCTTCGCAGGCAGCATGAAGTATTGAGCCTCAACAATGACCTGGAAGAAATTTTGGCTTGGGGTGACAGTAACCAAGTCGAATTTAATGCTAAGAAAACCCAGGCAGCAGTCTTCTCCAAAAAGGTTAACATTGCAGAACCGGATATAGTCATGGCAGGACACGCAATTCCCCTGGCACCGTCTATTAATTTGCTGGGGATCAATCTGGGAGGTAATATGTCTTGGCATGATCACGTTGCCGCAATTGCCAGGGCAGCTGCACAGAAACTTGGTGTACTTTTCCGCACCATAAGGTTGTACACACCTCATCAACTTTTGACACTCTACAAAGACCAGATTCGACCATCATTAGAATATTGCTCTCATGTCTGGAGCTCTGCACCCAAGCACACCCTTCGGCTGCTGGATTCCATTCAAAGGAGAGCCGTTCGTCTGATCGGCGACCCCGAGCTGACCAAGACCCTCGATAGCCTGGAGCATCGAAGACAGGTTGGTGATTTGGCTCTCTTTTACAGATATTTCCATGGCAGGTGTTCGACTGACATTGCCCACTTGATTCCACCTAGAGCAATGCAAAACAGAAATACACGGCGAACCGCTGCCGCTCATCCATATGTTGTTCAGCTTAGTACTCCTCGAACTTCATTGTTCAAGAATTCTTTCATCTGGAGAACGTCATCATTGTGGAATGATCTTCCTGAGGTCGTGTTTTCCAATGAATACAATCTTCAACGTTTCAAGACCAACGTTAATCGCTTTTTTCGCACTCGCACCGCTCCCAGAGCGCCTTAAAGAATTTTTCCTACAGTGCAGGTGTTTTATCATAAAAAAAAAAAATATAAATTTTCGATTTTTTTCCCGAGAGCCCGTTCGTGCGCCGAATGCACTTAGGCCAGGTGTGGCCCATTGTACTCACTTTGTTTGGTTGTTACACCCACTCCGTGATCCCAGTTCCTTGCAATAGTTTGTGTAGGTCAACTGGGGAGAGGGTAAGGATGACCTCTGGTTCCAGTTTTGGTAGCCCGAGTATTTGTTGCCTGTTCCGATCTAATGACTTGCAATGGCAAATATGTACAATTTCCCCCACATAATCTGTAGCCAAGGTCTCTATTGTACAGTTGCATTCTGTGAAGATGGTTCTTGACAGGCATGTGTCCTGTCAGAATTCCTGTAATGGTTCTCAGCTGGTTCCTATTCATTTAAAGCAACTGTTTCGTAAGTATTGGGTTTGGATTCCCAATGAAGTTTTTGCTGTGCTGTAATCCCTGTCTGTTGCTCTAGTGGATTTTATGTTCACTTCTGATCCATCGCTTTATGGCATCTCGTACTATCATACCTTGGTACCTCGAGTGCTGATTCTGAACCAATGAATGTATTTTCTGAGCCTTTCCTTGCAAGTTTATCGGCTTTTTCATTTTCTGTAATACCTTCGTGTCCTGGTACCCAATGCAGCATTACTTTGTTTACTTTTGCCAGGGCCTCCAGTTCCTCCTGACATTCCCATACCAGTCTTGAGGTTACCTTGTTACATATTAGCGAACTAAGGGCTGCCTGACTGTCAAAATATATATGAATCCGCTTATTGAGGTAAGCCTTTCTATTGTTTTCGTGCGCACATTGCAATATGGTGTAGATTTTTCCTTAAAAGACTGTGGGAAAATTTTTATACCAACATTTTAATTATTTTTAAAAATCATTAATATTACCTTAAATTTTAAAATTACTTTTTACCTTCCAATTTTGCTGTCCATATTTAGAAAATTTGTGATGTTGTATTACTGTATTATACCGGGTGTCCCACTAAGAATGGCTCTCGGCCGTATCTCGGAAACTACTAGGCATAGAAACTTATGGAAAAAAAATTATAACTAAAGTGGTCATGAGAAAATCCTGGAAATAATTTTTAAGTTCCGCATTTTGCCGCAAGACGGCGTAATTGAAAAGTAAATTTTAAAAGTTTACATATCTCCGAAAATTCCACATTAAGGTATATCTTTGATAACACCATTGAAAAGCTTGGACAATTATGTATCATTTTGGTCTTATGCTCATTGGCGTACCGACTTTAATAAAAGGGTGCTGGAAGCGGTTGAATGCGTAATCAGTTCAATCGCTGTAACTTATAAACGACTTATCCGATTTTAGCAAACTAAAGACTGTTTGGAAGAGGAATGTATGCACTTTCACCAATCGTATTTAGTTGTCCATAATAGTTTTCAAAAAAAATGCTAGAGGGCGCAATTTGTAATAACACATTTTTTGATTTTACTCCGAAAAAATAACTTATACGGTATAATTATGATACCATAATCGAAAAGTAGATTAAATTTGCTAGAACAAATATTAAAACCGCAGCTCGATATCTCCGTTCGTTTTAGCGTTATCGCCAATAGAATAATTTTTAAAAGTAAGCGTTTATATATTTTTTAGAAAAAAAGTAGGACGCCACTGATCTTTTTCCATGTGGATATTATTTCTGATTAGCCTGGTCAATTCTACATAAAAATGGTAGCTTGCGTTTTTCTCCTCAGGCACACCGTTCTTAATTAAAATAAATTAGCTCTACTATTTATTATTATCATTATTAACATTGATAATGAAAAATTTAGTTTTATAAAAATTGTTGGAAATGACCACCTTCATTTCCGCCTGTCTAATTTAATTTAATTATTTTAATTAAGAACGGTGTGCCTGAGGAGAAAAACGCAAGATACCATTTTTATGCAGAATTGACCAGGCTAATCAGAAATAATATCCACATGGAAAAATATCAGTGGCGTCCTACTTTTTTTCTAAAAAATAAAAAATATATAATCGCTTACTTTTAAAAATTATTCTATTGGCGATAACGCTGAAACGAACGGAGATATCGAGCTGCGGTTTTAATATTTGTTCTAGCAAATTTAATCTACTTTTCGGAGTAAAATCAAAAAATGTGTTATTATTATAAATTGCGCCCTCTAGCATTTTTTTTGAGAACTATTATGGACAACTAAATACGATTGGTGAAAGTGCATACATTTCGCTTCCAAACAGTCTTTAGTTTGCTAAAATCGGATAAGTCGTTTATAAGTTACAGCGATTTAACTGATTACACATTCAACCGCTTCCCCCCCCCCCCCCCCCTTCCTTATTAAAGTCGGTACGCCAATGAGCATAAGACCAAAATGATGCATAATTGTCCAAGCTTTTCAATGGTGTTATCAAAGATATACCTCAATGTGGAATTTTCGGAGATATGTAAACTTTTAAAATTTACTTTTCAATTACGCCCTCTTGCGGCAAAATGCGGAACTTAAAAATTATTTCCAGGATTTTCTCATGACCACTTTAGTTATAATTTTTTTTCCATAAGTTTCTATGCCTAGTAGTTTCCGAGATACGGCCGAGAGCCATTCTTAGTGGGACACCCGGTACATAAACGATAGAAAGAAATGTTCACCAATGTAAAGTAAGACATGCGGCGACTAAAACGTTCAGTTTAACAACTCAGCCCTTCCCAACCCGCACCAGCACTTATAAAAATGTTGCAACCCAAGCTTTTCATCAAACAATATCAGTGCTAGAGTAGCGCTTATTTTTTACCTTCTTATTTATGTATTATCTCTTCTCCCATTCCGGTGCGAGTGCCTAAAATAAAATCGGTTGATTGATTTTGTACAATAATTTACAGTTTAAAACGAATATAAATAGTGTTAGCAGTGTAAAAAAATGTAATATTGTCATTTATTTTTTGAACCTCTTTATTGCTCAGAACCCACTTTTTATACATATATATTTATAATTGTCGATATATTATTAAAAACTACAGGTTTTTTCCGTGCTGTAGTTTATCTTTTTTATAATTTTACCCTGTTGAAAACTTTTGAAAAGAAAACCATATACTATATTGTTTTATTGTCAACACGAGCCTTAGACAGAAAAATAACCCATCTATTATGTACAATATTACCGTGTGCCCAGTTCGATATAGCTTGTAAGATGGCCAACGGAAGTTGACAAGGAACAGTCCCTTTGGTATCATATCTTCACGTTGGACGAACGATAATCGAAAAGCGGTCTAAGCTGTCCCTTAGGGCTAAATTACGAGCTGCTTCCGGGTGTTTTTTAAGGAAACAAGGTTTTTGAACTTATTTTTAGGGTTATGGTAAAGTATAAGAAAGGCTGAAATAAAATGCAATTAAATAGGAAGAAGTAAATATAAAGTTGATTCGAATTTAAGACCCTTATATCAGTTATTTTGATTGCTAGTAAGTAATTGTTTGGAGTGTTATAAAGGATTTAAATTTTGAAAAAGGATTATCAATATTATTCCTGGATAATAAACTGCTGGACAATTCAAGCGGACCGAGTTAATTGTTTGGTGAACTTTGGAGTTAAATATTTTATGAACGAATAAAGCTATCGATGCGCGGTTTGCAAAATTTAAAAGAGAATTTAATTCTTAATATATACATTTTTTTCGACTTTTTTTTACTTCTAACCTTTAACTATCTACAGGGTTCAAAGAGAAGTATGTTTTTTTTACCAAAGTTTCTAAGTACCGGATTTCCACAAAAATAATTTTAAATTATTTTGGATGGTATTTTCTTAATCTCCTATTTATAGAGAACAAAGTAAATTCTCAAATTTTTGATATCCCTCTTTGTTCATGAGCTTTCGATTTTTTTCTCAACCCCTGTAAATTTCAGGTATTTTTGTCATTAGGCCTTACAATGTTTTGTAAGAACCAAAAGAAAGTGATTATAACTTCTTAGGACCACCTCTTTTGCAACGAGTACATTTTAATTTCTTGCGTTTCGTCGTGACCAGTGGCGTACCCATAATCGGTTTTATTTTTATTTTTTTCATTTTATATGCCTCCATTTCCACACATCGTGTGTTTCGTGCCAGGATAAATGCTCACGACGAAACGCAAGAAATTAAAATGTAGTCGTTGCAAAAGAGGTGGTCCTAAGAAGTTTTAATCACTTACCAAAACCCGTTCTTACAAAACATTGTAAGGCCTAATGACAAAAATACCTGAAATTTACAGGGGTTGAGAAAAAAATCGAAATTTCATGAACAAAGAGGGATATCAAAAATTTGAGAATTTACTTTGTTCTCTATAAATAGGAGATTAAGAAAATACCATCCAAAATAATTTAAAATTATTTTTGTGGAAATCCGGTACTTAGAAACTTTGGTAAAAAAAACATACTTCTCTTTGAACCCTGTAGACAGTTAAAGGTTAGAAGTAAAAAAAATTGCAAACCGCGCATCGATAGCTTTATTCGTTCGTAAAATATTTTACTCCAAAGTTCACCTAACAATTAGCTCGGTCCGCTTGAATTGTCCAGCAGTTTAAAAAAATTTTGGACATTATCTTTATTTGTTATAAATCACAACATTTTAACTGATAAGTATCTCCGGTCGTCTTCAGGTGAATACTGGAGATACTTACCAGTTGAAACGTTGTGATTTAAAACGAATAAAGACAATTCTAGACCAAAACTTTTCTAGCATTTAAAAAAATCATTGTTTCAAACCTTCAAACATACATTATTATTTCTGGTTCAATTTTATGTATCATCGAAAAACATTAACGTCCGATTTAACAAAGAAACTCTTTAAACTGTTTGTTCTTATCATCAGAGAAACCGTTAAACTTTAAGTTATTATAACAACCCTAACATGTAGTACTACAACCTCTATCTCATGGTATATTGTTCTTTACTAAATGACAACCCTGTATCTGTAATAAAAAATATTCTAAATTATTATTTAGAAACAATTAAGCCAAACAAACCCCTATTTTATTACCAAAGAGGCTTTAAAAGGAGCCCTAAACTGTAGCCAGTAATTTTTATCCATCCAATTACCTTTCCTTTGTATTCAGCAGTTCTGTGAGGCCATATTTCAGAGGATTGAAGAATATAAAGGCTGCGAAACGTCGTTTCGGCTTGAGTCGGTCCTAAAACGGTTTGATTTGTTGGAGCCGTTAATTGAAAACCAGGGGCAATTATATAAGCGACGCCCGATGGCGTCGGATTACCTAAGCGGCGCTTCAGGAGATACGGTGTGAAAGAGGCGACGATTGTCGAGAATTTTGTAAAAGGTGGTAAAGAGAAGGAAAAGTAATATTTAACATTATGAGGCATTTTTCCTACTTGTATTCATTCGTAATGTTACGGTTTATTTTATGATTTTTTTTCGATTATAAGTATAACATTTTTAAGATTTTTAGAATTGTTAAGTGAAGTACCAGCTATTCTCTCATCATTGGACGATGCTAATTATTTGTAGGTACGTTTTGAAGAACAAATTATTAAGGGTTTGTTCCCACAGCAGTCACGGATAGTTCGTGACAATCAGGATGTTGCACGATAGAATCAGACACGGATTTATGGGTCTTTGGATTGGTTAGAAAACCATCAAACTTTCGATAACTTGTCCGTGATTGCTCGTGGGAACAGACCTTACACGGTGTCAGGTGTGGAGTATACTCTGGATGGTGTCAGGTGTGGGGTACTTTCAAGATGACGTCAGGTATTGAGTATATGCAAAGCAAGCCATTTTAGGGAATGCCATTTAGTTCATTTATTTTCAGGTATACATGCGAACACACAAGACATTTGTTATATGAAATAGGTCTTGAATTTTATGAGGAATCTAGAAATCGAAGAAAAAATGGGGGTACATCATTAAAGTCTACTTCTGATTAGTGTTTTTAACGAACCCTGTGTATTTATCAGAAATACTAAAACATGCAAAAAAATAAAATAGACTTGTCCGAGTATTTTCTGCCTTTGTAGTTAATTTACCCGTTATTCCAAACTTTATCAGCACGCAGTATGTAACAGATTTAGGTATGTTGTGCTGTCTTTGTAAATATTTTTTAGAATTGGCTATAGAGTAATTTTGTAAAAGTAGTCCCTCTCTCAGTGGAGTGATATTATAAGTAAAAAATTATAACACACAGTCCTCTTCACTAGTTTATTAAAATTAGTTTTTTTTCATAAAAACTTAAAAAGTAAGCCGTACATGTTTCGCAGGTAAAAACCTTCATCATCAGTGGAATATTACTAATATATTACATGAAGAGAGACTCTCGACATAGTCCAAGAATCTAGAAGTGAGTAGGGTGAATTAGAGAGGTAAGTTTAAAATAGATATTCTTGAGTTTCAAATCCAATACCTACGTTGAGGGTAAAATAGTGTTTTTTGATTTCTTCCTTTATCCAGACACTGCTAGCGACTCTCAAAGCCTTGCAAGAGGAAGAAGTCCTAGTACTTATCTTCAATGAGACGTAATTTTAGCGTAATTTGACGTCTGGGGCACTCGTTGTTAAACCAAATGTCCAAAAAAATGAGTGTTCTCTTCAAAAAGTTACGTTTGTATTATTGGACCAATGATTCTCGACCAACGTTCTCAATTTTGAGGAAGTAGTCCATCTCTCGGTGGAGTGATATTATAAGTAAAAAATTATAACCACACAGCAGTCTGCGCCACCACTAGTTTATTAAAAGGAGTTTCTTTTCAGAAAAATTTTGCAAGTAAGCCGTACATGTTTCGAAGGTAAAAACCTTCATCATCAGCGGAATATTACTAATATATAACATGAATAATGAAGGTTTTTACCTTTGAAACATGTACGGCTTATTTTTAAATTTTTTCTGAAAAGAAACCCTTTTAATAAACTATTGTAGTAGAATGTGTGTTATAATTCTTTACTCATAGAGTAATTATTTGTATCCCTCACTAACCCCGACTGTCGCAAAAGAAACCAAAGGCAATAAATTATTTCCTTATATCTTTATGCTTATTTTAATCAACCTCCAGGATTTAATTATTTCATTCGTCCCATTAAAATTGTGCCCCAATTTAACGTAACTACCAACACATCATAGTGGTAAACCAATTTGCACTAGTCTTCATACATACAACATCCGCGATAAATATCAAAAGAGCCTCGAAATGAGACTTGACAATGGCGGCTTTAAGTCAGTCGCTACAATTCCGTTTGTGAATGTAAACAGTGTGACCACAGCCGTCCGGCTTTCATCCGCGTCTCCACATCAAAGAAGGGTTTAGTTCTGGAAATTTCGTGATGAGTTAAGCCTCTGCACCTTTGCAGACGTTACCACACGACATTTGCAATGTTTAGTTTATTTATTATGCAGTGTATATGTATGGGTATTTGTCTTTCTTGGTAATTGCTTGTAAGATATGACATATATTTACAACTGTATTAACTAAAGGGGATCAAAATTTATACTATAGTGAATTTTTTGAGTAAACTCTAAAAACTCTGGTATGTTTGCTTTCCATAACACATTTCACGACGTGACGTGTGGGCTTACGGCTTATGCTTAGTTCAACGTTAAACCAAACTCAAACATTATTTTGACAACCAATTGCAATATATGTACATTCAGGCGGTCTCAGCGGCTGAACTGCTTAGTAAGAATCCCAGCTGAATGTACCGCTGCTTAGACAGCAGCTGCGTGTTCTGATCAGCATAGTTGTGACATTTAAAAATTTCGGTATTACCATTCTTTTATGTTTATGGTTACTATTAAAGCTGAAACAGTCATCAATCAACAAACACGGAAAAAGAGAGGATTGGTTGCACAAACTTGTAACTTTCGAAATTAATAGTTGAGTGTAAAATGATAACTGTGATAATATGAATAGGTTAAGAGAAACATCAAAAACAAGACCTGGCTTGATAAACGAACTTATAATATTTTAGACATGACGTAATATAAAAGATTTCGGGACAATTTCTACAACATTTTAACTTTCTAGGGGTTTAACATGTTTTTAATTACTCTAAAACGTATTAAAAATATCAAAAATTAGCGTTACTATATTATAATAATAATAAAAGGTATATAAAAAAAATTAATAAAGAAAGTCCAGTACTAAAGGTAGACTTTCTGTGAGAGTTATGCAGTGACTACCTTTGTTGATTTATGCTGTGGTTCTCTAACACTGCCTTTCCTGCTGATTTATGCGACATTCCTGCTCATTTCGGGATGTGTCCTGAATCAACACTTCGCATCGAGATAGTAGTCGAAATTTGTTGGCCGACAGTCCCTTTAGACCTTCTCAAACTTACATAATAGTGAGTTATGGTTTAAAGTGGTCTTTAATGAAACAAACACGTCCAAAGTTTGTTATTTATACTGTTGGTCTTATGAGTTGCCCGTTACTTTTTTAGGCAAGTCAAGTATAGTAACGGAATAATTTGTATTTTCAAAATTGATCATTATAATATAGGCGGTAGGAGCGGCAGGGGCGGCCAGTACACAGGGGCTCTGAGACGTAAGCCTACCCCGAGAATACTTAAAAATAATAAATAATTACACTGTAACTAACATATGTGTCGATTTGGGTTTTTTCTAATAGTTACAAAAAACACTTTAATATTGCAGAATAACAGACAAAATCGATAAATTTATTAATAAAAAGGAACAATCTCATCTCCTGAAACATAGCCAATTTGATTTATTGGATTTTGGCCTGCTGAAGTGTATTCTTGGTTGCCTGTTTGCGCAATATTAATAACGCCGAGGCAAGGGTAGTCTTAAATTGGTTTTTTAAAACTAAAAACTGCTTTTATGAATTAAGATTAATATTTAACGTTTGCTATGGTATACTTTTTCAACATAATTGCCAATTTACATACTAGCAACACACTAAACGTGAAAAGAAATACTGTAGTTATAGTGGCTACAAAATTGACAAACCGAAACGAAATAACAACAACCTTAAAAATCAAATTCACTTTTTTTTTAATCTGATTTTATTCTTTTTTTTAAAATTTGTTCACAACTCTTTAGTTCAGTTACAAAATACTTACCAACAGTTCGGTGAAAATAGATTTCGGTTTTATATCTTAAATTTTTGCACCGTTTCATGCACGGCTTAGGAAAAATTATTAAAAGGACATAGTTATGTTAAAATTTTGAAATAAATATTATTAACTTTGTTCACAAATAAAGGATGCCATTAAATATTTGTGTTGTAACTATGGAAACACAGTAATATTGAATTGTCAAGCTTAACACATTTTAGTTTACAAGTAGCCGTACAAAAATAATATTTTCTTACAGTACAATAATAAATATTTCCTAACAGTTATTTTCCGTTGCCTAGCAACGACTAAGTGTAAGGAAATATTAACTTTTTCTTTCAAAAATATTATCAAAAATATCAATATTTCCGATCAACTTTCGGAAAAAATATTTTTTGTCTAATATTCTTGAAATCTAGTATATATATTCTGCAATACAAATAATAAAACCCGACGTATTTCTCATGTCTCGTAAATCAACTTTTATAATAGGTTGAAAAATCAAATTCTGAGGGAGTGAGATATTTATTAGAAAAAATATTATATTAAAGATAAAATTCTCTATGCAGATTAGTGTGTCAACGCCACCAAAAACCTGCACCCCTCATAATTCTCATATTTTTATTGCCACTTTGTAATACCCCCTTGAGTTGGCTCTAAAACACTCAAACAATAAAAACGGTCATAATCATAATCTAAACAAGATAAGACCCGTCTCAACCACGTTCTTATACCCCAAAACCGTCTTGTTTATCGTTATGTCTCTACGATAATTTAAAATTATAACAATTATGCTAAGTGTACTTAACAGACGAAATTAATATTCAAAATGTAACGCTACAACTGTTACAGCGTTCTTAACATTAACAAAGGTAAGTTATAACACTCTTCTGCCTCGGTTTGCTAAAATAAAGTAAGTCTTAATGGTAAGGGCTGCTGCAAAGGGGTAATTTGTAATGATGTGCATGTAAAAGCCGAGTTAAGAAAATTAGCTCCAGTTTTGTAAGTGAAATTTTATTGTTTTCTTCAGCAGAGCCATCTACGGTTTGAAACCCTTTTAACATTAATATTTAATTATTCATGATCATGAATACAAATTATCATACTAAATCATTTTCACCGATTCAGTAAAACAAAATAAATACACTCGGAGAGAATGTGAACACCCGGCTTCATGTTTTATTAACGATTGACCAATAGCAATAAGATTTGAGCCGTGCAAGTGCACACAGCTTGTTTAGCCTTCTAAATTATAGAATTTGGTATATTATGTACTATCTGCTAAAGGTAAGTCTCCACGATCGCTAGCGCCTACGACCCAGTAGCGACGACTGACTCGAAAGACCGAACTTGACAAAACTAGTATAGTAGTCCATAAATGAAGTAAAGTGGCAAGTTAAATGGTGGGAAATAATACTCTAAGTTAACCTTCACTATGATATACTTAATAAGAAGCCTTTATTTTACTGTACTCTACATGTTTCGAACGTATAAACGTTCATCTTCAGGAGAAGTATAACTTATGTTGGAATAAATATTAGAAAATTGTGAAGAACTTCTATAGAAGTAGGGGAGAAAAACATACTACCAAGTTTTATAGATAAAGATGGGAGAATGGTTGATAAAGGGTATTTTAAAGTGACGAAATGAGAAATTTTAGGTAAGAATGATATTGAAACTGAACAGCAAATTTAGTGGTGGATTATTGAAAACATTTTTTGCCAAATGGTGCAAAATGAAAATTGTATTGCTAGTAGGAGATTGCTTCTTACACAATATTAAATATCTAGTTTGGTTGATGGCGAACAATTTGATTAATTGCTACCCTAGCTTCGTAAACAAATTTTTGCCAAAAAATTAAATGGGGAATGCGTCACTCGCCCTAACTCTTAAAACAACCCCCTATTAAGCAAGCATTACACGTATAACTCAGTTAAAATAATCCATTCCTTCTAACCCAATTATTCGCCCCGCAGCTAATTGCCACTCATTCGGACATCTCGGACAGATCTTTTCCCCGAAGTCCGGCATCGTCTGTTGTTGTCCTCACAAAGGACTCGTCAGAATGGAGCCTTTGTGCGTTACGTCAACACAAGGACGAGTCCATTGTCTTTAACAGGACGTTCTCTACATAACACTATTAATTAATTAAATCCTTTAAAATAATTTCTGCCTGGCATGAACACTACCGTTCAAATAAATGACTTAAGGAGACGTTACGGCTGTGGTAAATTTGTTTTTCTACTCCCACATGAAAATTTGCTGTTTCCTTTACACTTAAGTGGCGAGTAAAGTTAGCTATTCCAGTTAACTGTGCGGCAAAATTTCATAACAATCCTAGATAGGTAATGAAACTGACCAATCACAGTAATCAATACAGAGAAGCCATTGTTGTTATTAAAAGTACTGACCAATCACAGTATATTATTTTTACTTAGGCTCCGCCTTCTTTTTCAAGACACTAAATTATATAATTTAAATGCATATGGTACAATTTGTTATTAATTTGTTCAATATAATACAATCTAGACGCATTTATAATAGATTTATCAATAATGCAACTTGCTGAATGTGCATAGAAAATTAATTTTATGTAGCATCATTTATCAGTTGGTTTTCTCATAATTAGTTTAACGTTTCGATAGTCGAGAGGTAGAGCGTTTTACTATGGATCCAATGGTCGTGAGTTCGAGCCCGGCAACCTACAAACTTTTTTTTACATTTTTTAGCATAAGGTCGTAGAAAAAATATACTGTTCAACTCGAGTGGATTGTCCATATTGCCCTCGGAAGTTTGAGCACTCTGCCAATTTACTTCCTCGTGCGATATGGACATCATATGCACTCTTGTAGTACAAACTACTATTTCTACATGGATTAGGGTCAATTTTATAAAGTCGATTTTAAACGCAAGTAGAGATGTGTCATTCGTGAATGATTCGATGGCTTTGATTCAATCATTTTCAAATATCAAATGACCAAATCTTGCTCAGCAGAAATTGTAAGTCGTCCCTTTCCGACCGATATATAAATTCGAAAGAAATAGAGTCAGATAACATAAAAATTGATACATAAGCTATCAATCTGTTTGTATTCAGACGCGGATCCAAGAAGGGGGGGGGTCAGTTCCTCCCCCCTCCCCCTGAGCCCTACAAAATGAGTGTTTTTTATCCTTGAAATAGTAGTGCGTGTAAAGGGTCAGCATTTTAATCAGTCACTTCGGAGAGTAAGAAGATTTTTAGAGCCAGGATACGCTCTTTTTTTTTTAGTCGCCCCTCCCCTCAACAAAAACCTGGATCCGCCACTGCTTGCATTTGACCGTTTCCGGCGAAATGATAACTTTGGCATCTCTCTTATTTTTAAACTATTAAGCAGGATTTTAGAACTTGGGCGATTTAGTCACATTAAATGACTATCACTTAATTCTAAGTCCTCTAAGAAACTGACTACTTTTTATAATTTATTTCATAAAATATTTACGATCTATGTGGCGACAACCGAACTCCTGTAACTAACTTTGAATTATTTATTTTAGCGTTTTTTAATAGCACAAATATGTTAACTGTTCAAAAATTACTTCATTACCTAATGTCTTGTCATAAGTTGATAATACCACCCATAAGCATAACAGATAATAAATGTATGATTTAAACCCCTAACATACACGGTGATTCCCAAATTGATACTTCTTTTTAAGCTGTGTATAGAAGGCATTAAAATAAACAACATTTTCAAATACCTTTTTTCAAAAAACTCAAAAATAAAGTACTTACATTCATTTATTACCCTACGAATCAAATACGGTTCTGCCTAACTTGCCCGTTGAATAACACTAAGAAAACTTCTTGGTGTAGGATGAGCTCGCAAGGGAAAGCGTTCTGCGTATAATCTCAAAGAAACATCCGCACTTTTACGGCACTCATAGTAAATTAGCACCATATCTATTAGTTCATTGTTTTCAAATTTTACCTATTTTACGTATCACCAATTTAAAATTAAATTGCTTCCGAAAAACACACTACAGCGGATTTTTCAACACCGCCCTAAATTAAATGTCTAATAAGAGATAAGAAAAACAACAGACACTATAGCGGGCTATGTTTTGGTGACCAGGCCCGCACTTAGATTTTTCACTTCTCTATCTCGCCTATTTTTGCGTTTTTAAAAAAAAGGTATTTGAAAAAGTTGTTTATTTTAATGCCTTCTATACACACCTAAAAAGAAGTATCAACTTAGAAATCACATTGTATAGAAAGTGGTCCTCAGATGGAACACACCTCCAACATCTTTAGTTTGACATCATTCATTATTAAAAAAAAACATTATAAATTTTAAAACAAAATAACAATACCATTCTAGAAACGATCATTTCCCTTTTAACCGTTTATTTTTAACATTTGATATTTAACCTGACAAATGATTCAGCGGAGTTTCAATTGTTGCTCGACACAGATCATTACTCGAAAGATTCATTGTCATAACCATTAATTTAGCCCTATTCTATTTGTATATCTTCTCTTTTCCCCTTCCTTGTAAAGGAGAATAATGATGATGATTGAATTTGTAAGTTTAACAGTGGCGGATCCAGAAGGGGGAGGGGGTAAAGGGGTAATTGTTTTTGTTTAGCAGTAACTTTGGAGAAAAGGAAAATTTTTTGTCTTCGACACGATGCACGATGAAAATCGTTTTTAAAAGTGACATTTGACAGGAGGAGCAATTTTTGAGGCGGTGAGAATTTTTTTTAGAAGTCACGTTCAACAGAAAGACAGTTTTTGTCATTGCAGTGGAGTGCGTTTTAAATATTTTAAACGTGTCGCTTTCGTGTAGCGAAAAGAAGAAGACTATAAACCCTAAATAGTTGACAAGAGATCAAATTGAGCAGTTTTTGAGGAATTTATCAAACTAGTAGCTCATAGTGAAAGCAGCCACTATATTGGATATTTTTGGTGCTTATCGCAAAGAAGGAATGTGCCATTGGATAATCGGTCACATTGAGGATTTGTATGCTACAATAAATGGTCAACATTCCGGATACAAAATTCATGTTCCGCGAATTTTTACTTTTTACTCTAATTGAGATAATTTATTTGAATTTGTACCAAAAATATAGAGCTCTTCGGCCAGTAAATAGCAGATATCATCGAATATTTAGCAAATATATCAATTAAACAAATGTGTTAGAAATCCAGTTGCCATTAATAGTTTTGGTAAATTACCTGCTAGTATAGTAGGTGATCACTGTTTCCATCGGTCATCGACCACTTTACTGCGAACCAGAGAACTATCAAAAGACTCGGTGGATGGAAGCTCTTAAGTGGCAGGATATATTAAATACTCACTTTAACATAAAAAGATCGTCCCGTAACATTGTTTCTATACAAAATAACAACAAAACCCTTCTCAGTGAAAATGCAGGAAGATTTCATGTTTCTGGTTAGTAAAATTGTATACTAAATGTTAATGTTTAAAAGGCAAAAAGATACTTGCATGTATTTTTAACACCAGTGTTAAATAAATTCACTTTGAGCATTGGTGTCATAAAATGACATATTAGACACTGACAACAAGCGTTAAGAAGTCTACTTTAATAACCTTTGTAGCTAATTAGGGAATCCAAACCACGTGATTCAATATGGCGGTTGGCTGGTAAAAAGCATTGAGTCACCAGTTAAATGCCACCAGCAACATTATTTTTATGGTCACGCGCACCAATTACAAAGCAGTATTTGCCAGCCAGCCGCCATTTGGACACATCGTTGGATTGCCTAATAGTATATTAAAACATAAGTTTTATAAGACAAATTTTAGAGCACGCGTTGGTTTAGGACACGAGCCGCGTAGCGGGGAGTGTCCTAACTACACGAGTGCTCTAAAATTTGTCTTATGGAACGAATATTTTATAATACTTTTTCTATTTGGGTAATTTTTAAGGACATTCAAATAAAAATGTAGTTAACAGTTTCCAGTCAAAATTTTTATTTTTTTTTGAGGTTGGCAACACTAGCAGAAACAGAAAGTTTCTGTGGTCACAGAAGAGAAAAGGGATTAGTATGGTGCACAAAACACGGACTTTTAGAATGGTGTGTCATGAATTTCAAAACGGTATTGTGTTGTTACCAACAGGAAGAAAATAAAAAATGCGTGTGTAAAATCAATAAAATAATTGCTTATGCAACCCAATGGAAACCCATAATGAAAACTTTATGGTTCCCAAATAGAAAAAACATTTTTAAGGGTTCTTTAAAATTTCAAATTTAGTAGTTGTAGGTTAACGCAAGAGATATTTGGTTAATGCAGGTAAAAAACAGAATAACAGATAGTTACATGCACAGAATCCCATAGAAACCGCGGATTTAGCAGATTCCCAGGTTCATCTTTCCGAGAAGTTGTTATCTGTGTTCTCAGCCAAGTATCACTTTTATTGTAAAACAAAATCATTCTTTGGCTACATTCAGTCGTAAACGGTCGATTTTTATAATTTGTATTTCTTTTTTTCAATAAATTGTTTTTTTTTAAAGAAGTTTGGGTGTTCGTGTTATTTAAGTAGATTATCTAATAAGTATACATTACAGTGTGCTTTTTAAATAAAATATTCACCCTTAAATTTTACAATGATATTAAATCCAACCAAAACAGACCAAATTTATTCAGTCATAACTCCTTATTTACGACTTCTGAGTCCACCTGGCGCAATGCAGTCCATCAATTAAGGGGCCGGAGGGGCGCAGAACCAAATGCAGTTAAAACTTATAATTATGGCAACATACTGTCCTTTCAATGCTTTATTTTAAACTGGGCCACAGCGGTGGCGGGAATTATTGTGTTGGATTATTTATTTCGTGCTGTTAATGTCCATTACTAACAACCATGTTCAGCATTATTACTGTGTGCAGCCACTCCATTTATAAATTATATTTCTAGTCGGGTTGGAATGTTTTTAAAGGGATTTTATATGGGTTTTAAAGAAAATATTGCGTTAAGTCGGTGTTCCATGCTCATGCAAATTAATGGTTTTTTACAGGGTATCCCATAACTTATCGGCCGTAGAGTAGCTGGAGATACTAGACATCAAACTAAGCCGATTAGGTCATATAAGTTTTTTTTTGATAATTAAAATAACAATTTAATTATGTACTATGTTTTTCATGCTTTGAAATGTTTAAAGGGAAATATCTCGAAAACCGTTAAAGATATTAAGATCAATCAAGTACACCTTTTTGCCTCAGAAAATGCCCTTCTTTAAGAAACTATAATTGAAAAATACCTAATATCACAGGTAAGAAAAAAAATCATAGATTTATGAAGCCCAGTGTATGCAACTAGCGCCCTCTAGTTTCAAACTTAAAAATTTCTACAAATTCTTATTTCTTGCTCATAAAAACATAATATTGCCAACCTTCAATTCGATTCATTAAACTGTTTTAAAATTATGGCTTATTTTCGAGAATAAACTTTTACTTTCAACACCCTGTATCTCTAGAACGAGTAACAATCCGAAAAAACTTATATTACTTAATCGGCTTAGTTAGCCCATAAGTTATGGGACACCCTGTATATACTAAAGAGAATTTTAAAAAAGGCTAAAAGGAAAAGTATGGACTATTTCTTCAAGTTAAAAGGAAAAAGTTTAAAAAACTATTTTCATTTTGATTTTCAAAACAGTATACATGTGTAGTATTTATGTTACCGGCAAAGCCCGTTACGCAGTTTTGCCTAGCCAAAGTCCGCATTGGCGGGCCACTTTAGGCAAAGTCCGAAATTATTCGATATTTCGGATATTGCCTACACTGTGGTACGACCAATCTTAGGTTTGCTAGATGTGTAGCAGGCAAACTACGAAATAAGTTGATATTCCGATTCCAGGCGGTTGAAACTTGTCGCTAAGTATTCACATAATTGCGGCGGGGCGCGACGTCACTGAATTCTCATTCTGCATTGACTTTTGTGTTTAGTTGGGTTAAGCGGCCGTTGTGTTCAGTTGGGCTTAATCTTTATTGTATTTGTGACCAACAAGACATATTCAAGTAGATATGACTGGCGCGGGTGAAACGAAGGCGAGATTTTTGAAGAAATTAGAGAGTATGCAGAAACCAATAAATTCTTTTTACACACCATCGATAGAGAAGTACCAGGCATTAATTAAAGAAGTTGAGAAGAGTTTGCCTGCTACATATTTGGTAAACCTAAAATTGTCTTACAACAGTGCAGGCGATGTCGGAAATATCAACTAATTTCCGACTTTGCCTAAAGTGGCCCGGCAATGCGGACTTTGCCTATAGACAAACCTAGGTATGACTGCGTAAAAGGCTTTGCAGGTAACATTTATATTGGTTTTAAATGAAGGTGATATAAGATGTGAGTTCCTGGTTGCTAGTTTCCTTGTGTGAGGACTGCACTAATCGTCACAGCAACTTTTTTTTAGATATAATATTTTTTACTTATCACTCTATAAATTGATTTGGTCACCCCTTTCGCTAGCAATAATCCATTGTTTTCCCAGAAAATAAACTTTGAAGTAAATCGAACCCATCCTTTTGTTACATTATATAATTTTATGATATAAAAGCTTGTCAAATTTTTTAAAATTGCACAATTCTTATAGCATCTTTTACACATTAGTAAAATTAACTCGAAATTATCCATATAAAACAAAAACAGTTAAAAAATTGATGTTTATATTTACAATAATTTTTTGATTACATCTCCAGGGATACGCCAAGTGCATTACCGGAAATAGGTAGGCAGTGGCGTAGCCGGAAAATATGCTTAGTGGGCGTAGGGACTACATGTATTTCATGATATTGTACCTATTGTACAAGGAGGAAAAGCGCCGCAGGCGAAAAATTTTCGGGGCGACGCCCAAAGTTCGTTTAAAATTAACCTAACTACTATTAAATTTTGAAAATTAAATTATTACATGATTTAAAATAAATTAAATATCGCTTACCACGCCAGAATTTATGATTTTTCAGAAATCATTTATTTTAGGAGCAGTTTTTGATGCAAATGATTAGGTTTTAAGTGTTTTGTATATGCATAAAAAAGCATTCTCGTTTTTTTCCGCACAAGTTTTTATTATAAATTATTACACTTCTTTTATAAAAAATGTTTTAATTAAAATTTTTACTTTAACTTATCTTATCTATTTTTGTTGATTTAAAATAGGGAAAACGGAACAGACATGTATATAATAGAAAAATGCTATAAAATATTATTTTTTTTTAACCAAGCCCTATTTATGAACTTAAAACAGTACATTTACATGACTGGTACCAAGTCCTATCAGCTTTTACTCGTTTTCCTTTAAAACTGCATCATAAATCAATAACTAAAACGATATGCGTCCGAAACCTTAATCTCTATATAAAACAGGACTATTAAAAGGAAAAGTTTAAAAACTAAACGTTTCCTACAAGACCTTTGTAATCTAAGCCAAGAATACATTATTTAAAGTAAGAGTTTAAACGTGAGACGAAAAATGAGGTTACAATTAGTCTTTTAGACCCCCTCCCCCCCCCCTAAATACGCTACTGCAGGTCGGTCATTTTAAAATAACGTCTCGGTACATTATTTTAAAAAGTAATTTTTAGTACCTCGTGGCACATCCTATACGATACCGAAGACCTATTAATTCTCTTTAGAACTTTTAGCGGCTTTATTATAATAATCCTTGCACCAAACAAAGTTCTCCCCTAAATTATAATACTTTTCTCACAAACTTCCTCCGATATATTCCTCAAGAGGTAGTAAATAAAGGGCGGACATCTAAATACGTGGTGCTTAGAGTCTGGGGACCCGCGCCGGACTTTGTCCAGCAGGTTAACAACGATATTTACGAAACGGGGCAGACGTATATCGGGCACCTTATAGCGTACTGTATAACACGTTATGGGTCCGGAAGGACGTAGCATTAGCGAAGAGTTTCAACGACGTGTTTCAATGCTATAAGTTGCGGAGCAGGGTATTGTGTGTTGCAATTTATAGATTCGTCATTTTGTTTATTGGAAACTTATTGGCTTCAATAAATTAATAATTTTAACAGACAAGAAAATAATTTAAAAACTAGATAACAAAATAGAATACTTCAAATAAGCAGCGCTCCACAGAATATTTACTCACTTATATTTGGATTTTTCTATGTCTTAAAACACGAGAAATTCTGAATTTAACTCAAAAAGGACCACGGTAGTAGCGCAATATTGTTTTATTAACAATAAAAATTGTAACGCTAAATAAGTAATAGTTATTTACGATATAAGTGTTGTAAAGATTCATATTACAACACGAGATGTTAAAGTTGTCAAACGAGACGTCAGCCAAGTTTAATAAAACATCGAGTGTAGTAGTATGAATTTGCAACAAGAATAATGTACTAAATTTTATCTACTTTCATCTATGAATAAAAATATTTGGCAAAAGGCATTTTTAAAAATAAAAATGCACCTGCTATTAAATTTACTAATCAAGTTTTTTATGTTACCTTTTGCATAGTTACTGTTTCGCATGGTTACTGTCGAAACTTTTTCAAACAAATTTAAAAATATAAAAAGCGTTTTTCAAAATGAGCGATTCTGATTGAAGTTTACTCTCTGATATAGAAGCAGCGCCAAAAGAAGCGATCTCAATTTTAGTTCCGACAAAATCCAAGGCGTAGTATGAGTTGGAGTATCAGAAGTTTGAAGATTGGTGCAAAGCTAACAAAATAAAGGAGGTGTCTGAGAAAATCCTTTTGGGTTATTTTTCCGTAAAGCAACGCTCCCAGAAACCATCTACACTATGGACTCACTACTCAATGTTGAGAACTATGATTTCAGTCAAGAAAAATCAAGATATAAGCAGATTTTCTCAACTAATCGCATTTTTGAAAAGAAGTTCAGAGGGTTACAAAGCCAAAAAGTCCAAAGTTTTGACAAAGGAAGACGTATGTAAGTTTCTTAGTACTGCAGATGATGAAACATATTTACTTTTGAAGGTTGTTATGATAATCGGCTTTTTTGGGGCTTGTCGGCGCGAAGAACTAGCTAAGTTAATGTTGGATCATATTGAACACAATGATTTGTATATAAAAATTGTGATTCCATTCTCGAAAACCAAAATTATGCGAGAATTTGTTATAACAGAAGGAAATGTGACAGGTGTCAACTGTAAGTATTTTTGACAGTATGCTAAACTTCGTCCTCTTAATGCAACTCACAGGCGGTTTTTTGTATTCTATGGAAAAGGAAAATGCACCTCCCAGGCTGTCGGAATTAATAGTTTTGGAAGTATACCAAAAAAGATTGCAACAAAACTTGGATTGAATAATCCCGAAGGATACAGTGGACATTGTTTTAGGAGGTCCTCAGCCACCATTCTAGTTGATGGTGGTGCAGATGTTAAAGCGTCATGGGGGCTGAAAATCCTCTTTTACGGTAGAAGGTTACGTTGAGAATTCTTTAGAAAATAAGAAACAAATAGCAAAGAAGATCATGGGGTCAGACACGGATTTAATGATTGGAAATTCGAACGTAAAGGGCTCCATCACATCCACTTCTGGTATACAAATTTCTAACTGTAAAAAGTGTATTATTAATGTTTATAATAAACCTTCAGTGTTATATTTTTTTTAAAAATTGGTAATTAATTTTATAATTGTTAATAATAAATCATTCATCTAAAAAGTGTGGTTTTATTTAAAAGCAAGATTTTAATAGACCGTTTTTTCCATTACAGCACTAGTACTGTAAAGGCATCTATTACAGCACTAGTGCTGTAATAGATGCCCTTACAAAACGATTTACAGAACTGTAAAATTCATATTACTAAATGAAAGTAGATAAAAATACTTTTGGGTTTATGATTGACATATCTTTATGCCTTGATCACAACATAAAAATAGATGACATGCTACATTTGATCATATTGTTTATGACTTGTTGAGAGAAATAAAACTTTAAACATCGAACAAAAATAATCATAATTAAGTAAATTACGACAAACGCATTTAGGATCTATTAATTTTTATTACGTGAAAAAAAAGGCAAACCTAACAAATTATTTCGAATGTTAAAATATGGCCTGAAATTATCCCCAACGGTGCCGTGTTTATTCCAGAGACACCGGGAATACATAAGCAATTAATTACAGGAGAGGCAATAAAACCGGCCGCCTCATAGTATTTATATTTAAGAGTGGAAATTAAATCTGAGATATTCAAGGCGCGGCATTAGCAAAAGGTTCTCCATGGGCAGTAAAAGTGATTTGTGTCGGTGCAAATGGCCGGCATCGCAAATCCTTCGCTATTCTTCTGGAGCCAGGTCCAGGAATGGGCAGATTAGCGACTCGGCTACTAACGCCAATTATTAGAATGAAGAAGAGAGGGTTTGGTCAGTGGCGGAATCGAAAGCAAAAATATATGTTCGTTTTGTACTTGTTCAAAAAATAAAAATCAATTACGGTTCTTCTATCTATTGACAGATTAGTAACTAGGCTGCTAGTCCTGGCAGGATCGCCATGTACTGTAACTTCTTGGTCCGATGACGTAGAATCAACCGGTATTATATATAAAAGGTATATTTGTTAGGTATAGTCATAATTACATTACAGTTCTTGGTATTATAAGTATTATCATTATCCTAATCAGCCATATACAGGATCTTCCTTAATAATATGCTAATATTATAGGGTGTGATTCCTAAAGTCATTTTATGAAGAAAAGTTCATATAAACATATATCCTAAACGGCTTTTTTGCTACAGGATGTTGAATTATTTTTTATTTTAATGCGTTTTTTGTAATATCTCCGAAAGTACTTTAGCTAATATTTTTAATATTGGCATGTGTTAATAGGACATAAAACCACATGTTTTAGTTATAAAAGTTATTTTTTTGTCCCACCAGTGGCGTCCCTGCAAACATTTCCTGTAATATTTTTTAGAAAAAAAGTGGTACGCCACTGACATTCTTCTATGTGGATATTATTTCTGATTAGCCTGGTCAATTCTGCATAAAAATGGTCTCTTGCGTTTTTCTCCTCAGGCACACCGTTTCTTAACTAAAATAGTTAAATTAAATTAGACGGGCGGAAGCATGCCTATTAAATGAAGGTGGTCATTTCCAACAATTTTTATAAAACAAAATTTTGTATTATCAATGTTAATAATATTAAATAGTAGAGCTAATTTAATTATTTTAATTAAGAACGGTGTGCCTGAGGGAAAAAACGCAAGAAACTATTTTTATGCAGAATGGACCAGGCTAATCAGAAATAATATCCATATGTAAAAATGTCAGTGGCGTACCACTTTTTTTCTAAAAAAATCAGAGGAAATGTTTGCAGGCACGCCACTGGTGGGACAAAAAATAACTTTTATTACTAAAAGATGTGGCTTTATGTCCTATTAGCACATGCCAAAATTGAAAATATTATCTAAAGTACTTTCGGAGATATTACAAAAAACGCATTAAAAAAAATAATTCAACACCCTGTAGCAAAAAAGTTAAGCCATTTAGAACATATGTTTATATCAACTTTTCTTCATAAAATTACTTGAGGAATCACACCCTTAAATTTTAGCTTGTCATTAAGGAACACCCTGTATATATTACCAACTAACCTTAAACTATCGCCTTAACCTTTGGTTTACATATATTACTGTTGTTATCGTTTACTATCTTCTGGAAAGTAGAAAATTATGATTTTGTTTACTTTATTTTGCTTTACAAAAATTTTTTGTCAAGGAAATTTTTAGAGTGTTCGTCTGTTTAGTTACTAAGTCTAACTAACCGAAATATTTAGATACATTCACGAATTATTTACACGATTCGATTGATTCCATTCCATTATCACCATTCTATCCCACGCCCATGAAACCAATAATTAAAATCCCGAAACTGCGATACGACTAGGAAGCATCTATGGCAAGGCGAAGGTGCCAAAAAGGCGACCGTATGCTGATTTAAACACGGAGCGAAGGACAATGGGGCCGGTAAATTTGCGAAGGGATGGATATACGCGAGATTTCGCCACGGCTCTAATTAAATTACGTTAAAAGCTCTAAGCGACCGTTAGAGCGAGTATGTGTTTTTGATTTAATTTCAGAATGTATGAAGAGTTTATTATTGGTGTGTTCGTGGACAGGATACTAAGAATGCACGGTTAAAATATATTTTTTAGTAAACCTAACTCTACACTACCACCGAGAAAACACTAGACCCTTAGATTGTGAGCTTGTAAAGGTTTATATAAAATATATATTATTGTTATATTAACTTTAGAATGTCGAAATTTTAAATGATACATAAGAGTTTTGGACTTGGACATTGTCTTTGTTTGTTTTTAAATCACAACATTTCAACTGGTAAATATCTCCACACTCTGAAAAATGACTTGGTATTTGGTACTAATTTTTATTTTTTTTCGGTTTACGTTACCAAAAATAACTATTTTTAGTTAGGAAAACAAAAAAGATTTTTTTCTTGGTTATATTTACCAAAAAATGATGCCATAAGAACAAAGAAAATATCCTGTTTTCATATTAGTTGGCAGAAATAAAATATTTTGTTTAGCTGAATTTTACTCTGTATATATCTTATTTAAATGTTACATCAAGGTTCCTACAAACTTGTATTTATCAATTAAGCTTGTTGTAATAACACATTATGAATTTGTAGTCCCTATTATTTTATTAATTTTGATTAAGATACATTCTTAGTTACCAGAACAACAGAGACTTGACGCCCTTGCCCGGTGGGTGACATGTGACATCATTCTAGCCAGGACTTTTAGGAGGTTATGTTTATGTTAGGATGCTTTTGCGGTTCCGTGTCCATTTTTTTGTGTTTTTAAGGAAATAATTGGAAATTTTCATGGCCGTGCCCGTGTGGAAAATATTTGGTGTACTTTATTTGTGTTTATTGTCTTTCTTGTGTACGTTCTTATTGGCAGAACGACGTTAAATCATAAGTAAGTACACATTTTATTTTTTATCATTGCAGTTGTACATTAGAAAGTTTAAATGAGATTTTTATAAAGCATGGCAAGGTGACCCGATGAGAAATAACTTTAAAATATTTTTTTTGTTTTGTTTTTGTTCTATGTTCCATTTCTATAAAAGAACGTCATATTGATGACTTTTTAATCTGACCAAGTATAACAAAATTCATATAGCTGTATATTTTAAAATGAAAGTCCAGGGGATATTTTTGGTTTTTTAATAATCGCAGTTGCAGATAAGACAATTCAGTTCTATAAGCAATTGAACAACCCAAAAGGTTGAGTAAAATAAGTTAAAAATCCAGTGTTTCTGTTTTGTATTGCATAAGTATGTATTATAAAGAACATGAGAGAACAAGGACATTGGAAATAATTTTTTTTAAAGAAAACATAATATCCCTGATCATTTATTCCAAGTAGTTTACGCATACCTAATAGAGTAGTAATACCAAGGTATTTTTTTATTTAAATGGGGACCTAGGAAGGAATATTTTTCGTTACTAAGTATATATTACATATGACATTTTTTTTAGAAATGAAACAGACTTTTTTTAAAGTTATTTTTATCAAATCAACTTGATAATTTTGCCGTGCGTTATAAGCAGTTCATTCAAACTTTCTAATGTGCAACTGCAATGAAAAAAATATAAAATTTTTACTTATTTATGATTCAACTTCTTGTTACTCTATATGAAAATTTCAAGTTTGGCCCAAATAAATGATTGCTTTGGCAATATTTGTAGATTGCATCATTAATAAAAACAATATTGCCTTGAAATTTTTTTTTAATTTTCAATACTTACACATTAGTTGTAACAACTAATTTTAAAAGCGGGAGTAGGTACCATATAAATTTAGTTATTCGTATATAAAATTTCGTTGTGACAACTAAAATTTGTAGGATGGGTTGGTTAATGTTATTAATTAGTTCAACAGTTCAATAACGACAATTTTTTTTGGTTGTACAGACTAATTTTTGGGTTGAGTCCAATTTAACGAAAATAAATAGTTGTCAGAACCAAGTTTTAGTAATCCATAGCATGATATTTTTAAGAGTGCAGTGGTCTTAAGGTAAATCCTAAATAAGCATGGTAACTACAGCTCTATTTTTACTAGCTTTAGGTGCACTGAAGCATAAAAGAGATGGGTCCAATCATGCGTTTAATTTGTATTCTAATTACATTTACTTAACAAAGGTTTCTAGATATTTCTTATATCTAATGAGGGCCTAGGAAAACAACCCGGGGTCCGGATGTATGGTGGTCGCTTCCTTGCACTTTCTCCTTCCTCTCACAGAATTTCGGATTCTAACACGGACAATGGGTACATTTTGTTCTAGAATCGATGCCTCTTACTGATTACTGTCGTTCTTATGATTTTATTTTTTACGGTTCGCCGACTACGTAGGCCATCTTGAACCGGTCATCGACCACAAATGTGATCTACCGACTGGGAAGTGTGAAACGGCATCTTCATCCTACGAGATATCCGATCTCATCCGGCCTGTCCGGCGTGAAAAGGATGGCTAGGTGTCGATTCATTTTACACTCTTCCCTGAGGCAAGAGCACGCCGTGTTCCCAAGCGGTCACCCGCCCAAGTACTAACCGCGCTCGACACCGCTTGACTTCGGTGATCTGCGGGAACCGGTGCTTAAATGTCGACAGGCCCTTGCCTTGTCGTTCTTATGAAGAAAATAAAATAAATAACAAACGAAACGAACTACATACACTACACCTATTTATATTTGAATAATACAGAACTAGAATGATAGCATTTGTAAGTTACACTTGATAATACAATATACATTAATGTACACAATGCAGGCACACAAATACAAAATAATACCGTTCAAATTAGACAATTTACAAGCTATTGTAAAATATTCGGTATAATTTTGACATCATACAGACATAAATAAAATTTAATAATTGGTCCAGTACATAGTTTTATTCCGGAGTGGATGTACGACCAAACAAAATGAATAGCTCTGCAATTGGTAATAAATTAAAAGTTTTTTCCGATGTACATTTTGAAGCTCAACGTCACACGTTGATTTACGGTAATTTTGTGAAAATGAACGCGAATTCCCATTTTGAAGAACGAATATATAATTTACGGCGGCCCGGTATGACTGCATTTGTAACGATTACGTTTGATTTATTGGTTTTATGGAAAGATACTTTTCTGTTTTATCAAATTTTCCAATTGCCCGTAAATTTATTTCCATTCTGTCAGATGTGGAGACCTTCCTTATATTAAATTCTGATTTAACACTTATAGATTTATGTGATTTTTAAGGAGCCAACACAGTGGCGCATCTACTGTAGTTATGACATAAACTTATTTATAAAACTAATATTTTTGTTGTTTTCTTCTTGATACCCAAGCAGGGGCGCAATTAGGGGGGGGCTAGGGGGGCTAAGCCCCCTCAGCTCGCAATTAGCCCCCCCAGCAGAATAAATCATGAACTAACGATATCTACATATCTACCCTAGTTCTTTATTAACCTTTTATTTGTATATCATTCCTAAATTTTAATTCAAGTATTACTGGTTGCCAGATATCCCAACTGTCAGACACCAGATGGGTATCACGATTTAGTAGCTGTGCGACAGTCAAAAGAGTCTACCCCGCAATTATCCAGTTACTGGAGCAGGAAATTGAGAATAGACAAGACCAGCAGGCCGTAACAGCCATCGGTATACTATCCTGTATGAAACAGGCATCTTTCCTCGTCCATTTGTTGGTCTTGGAAGAGATTCTCACCATACTAAATATTTTATCCCAGTCACTCCAATCAACAACAGCAACATTGGGAGGAGCGGTTGGAGTAATAAAAGGCGTAATAAGCACTTTAGAAGCAATGCGTTCTGATGACAGTTATGAGCACATACATGGCAAAATTAGTGACTTTGCGGCTCAGGCGGACGTGACCTTGGAACCTCCATCATTGAAGAGAAAAAAGAAGGTGTCCGTGAAACTAAAGGATTTTGTGGCTGACTCGACAGTTGGAGCTGCAGAAGGCGCAGATTCTCCAAATGTTGTCGCATATTGGAGAGTCAATGTTTTCTATAAGATTATAGATTCTGTGGTAGTGTTTTTGAAATCAAGATTCTTTGAGGAGAATTTTCGAATCGCGGCAGCTATAAACAAATTCTTCGCTCTTGACTACGAAAGATTCACAGATTTTACTAATCATTTGGCAGAGTGTTTTAAGCTTGAAAAAAATGTCATAAAGGCTGAAATGACAGTTCTGAAAATAGTTTAGCAAACAAAGGTCAGGAAGCACAATATGACATTCTCAAAAATGAACTCAGGTCAGAAGTATTTCCATCATTATATGTGCTTTTTCAAGTAGCAATAACATTGCCAGTATCTTCTGCAATGTGTAAAGTGTCACTTGGCCTATTATTTATAAAAAAAGACATCTATATTAATCTTAATACTGTAGTGGATAGATATGCGGCAAAAAAAAAGAAAAATAAATTTGTCACGTTAGTTAAGTTAGTTTTAATAATTAATCATTTCATTTTAGCGCTGCCTAGCGGGACTCCTGTAATTGTGACGAATGTCTTTACAGGAGATTTCCTCTTAACATTTTTACTTATTTCTATAAGTTTGTTAGAGGTGCTGGTATGCTCAAGAGTGTCTAATAACGATACAGATGGCGCTCCGTGCCACATCTTACTGGTGTGTCCCACCACTGTGCTGCCATAAGCAGCTTTGAGTTCTCTTTGTTTCGTCGGATCCTAGCTCTACTGATGAGTCATGATATGACGAAACGCGTCTAGGGATGGATCTGACAAAATAAAGAGAAATTCTTCTTCTGTATTCTTGTTTTCGGTTAATAAACCGATGCGAGTTAGCGCTGCCTAGCGGGACTCCTGTAATTGTGACGAATGTCTTTACAGGAGATTTCCTCTTAACATTTTTACTTATTTCTATAAGTTTGTTAGAGGTGCTGGTATGCTCAAGAGTGTCTAATAACGATACAGATGGCGCTCCGTGCCACATCTTACTGGTGTGTCCCACCACTGTGCTGCCATAAGCAGCTTTGAGTTCTCTTTGTTTCGTCGGATCCTAGCTCTACTGATGAGTCATGATATGACGAAACGCGTCTAGGGATGGATCTGACGAAATAAAGAGAAATTCTTCTTCTGTATTTCATTTTTAGTTTGTTGATTATATTAAGCTATCTTTTGTTTATTAAAATTATTATTCTGTGGTAGTTCCTTGTGATATTTCAGACTCACTAAATTATTTCTTCTGATAACCTGGGGCAGTAGCCCCCCCGAAATGCCCGAGCTAGTTGCGCCCCTGTACCCAGGATAAATTATATGCTCCTTTGCGCCAACTAGCGATATGTTGGATTCAGGGCCTGCATTCTACTGTTCAGAAGCGACTTCAACTTCTGCTCCTGTTACTTAGTATATCTGCCTTTTTGAGTGTACTATCCTTGTTCCCCAGAATATAGTGTGGCCCACGCGTTAAGGTTAGATTCTACCTGTTGCCTTGTCATTTTATTAAAGGTTCCGGCCATTGGAAAGATATCTCAGTTCAAAGCCTAGCAAGCACATCTACTCTTTGTTACCTGGAACTCAAACTAACCTGACCTCTTTGATATCTGGAAGCCTCTCCGGAGCATCTATACAGTTTTTCGGTAAGTGTACTAATGTTATCCTGGATTTATTTACCGCCTTGAAGGCAGGTTATCTGTCTAAGCCCATATAATGTAGCCTGGAAAGCACAATAATATGCACTTTTTAAGGAATAACAAATTAAAAAAACTATAAAACTTAAATTAAGCTCCTTTTAACTTTCAGTTGAGTATTTTTACATTATATTATAATTATATTCTATACATATTTATATATTAGGTATATATTCTATAGGCTATATATGAGGTATTAGATACATTAACTAGGTGTATTAGGTAAATCAACTCTTGTTAAATAATGTGGTGTTATTAGGTCAAAACAGGTGAGGTCCTGACTAAGTGACATTGTTATCGTCATAATGAATAATGATCTAGCCACGATACACTTACACCGGGTATGCTAATGCTCATAAATTCTCTATCTCTCTCCAATATATTTTGATGGCATGTGCCAGGACGCTTAAGGTCGGTGTACATTAGGTGCAGGAAAATGATGTTTTATTTTTGATCAAGAAAATATAATCCTATTATAATAATATATCCTGTTATAATAATATAGCTACTTCTGTTAGAAGGTCCTGAATACAAAAACAGTAAAAATTTGCCTGCCTTTTATGTCAGGTTAGAACAACAGTCAGTCACGTCAAAAGGTTATGCAACCGTGCTCGCATCTCCGCTCGTGACGACATGCGCAGCGATGTTCAAATTTTAATATGCTTATGCCACCGTTGTAGGTGTATTGTGGATCGAGCCTAAAATAATACTGACAAAACTGCCCTCTAGCGCATAAATTTCGAGTTAGAGACCCGGTGGCACACCATACGCATTGATCATACACTGATATAACAACAAAATGGGAATTTTTTAAAGTTGTGTCACTGTTTGAGTGCTGTAAAATAAATTAATCTAGATTAAACGAATTATATCATCAAGAAAACGCGTCATTTTCCAGGTAAAAGTTCGTATTGAGACACGAAACAAACAAGGAAAATAAAGGGGAAATTTTACATTTTCTACTTAACATAATTTAATTTGTTAAAGCAGACTAATCCCATTTTCTCGAAAAACGGCGAAGAAGCACTTTTAAAAACGGGCCCAAAAACAATAATTTCTCTTTGTGCGCAGAAAATGACAACTTTTATTTACATCGAGGGAAATTTAAGAAAGATTTCCTCCGAGAAGACGAGACCAATTGTTTGTGAATTCTTACGAAAGTACGGCTTAATACATTTTAGGGGAATAAATAACTGCAGACCGGGATGTACACGAGACTGTACGGGAAACAGGAAGGTGCTGATTATTTATGATACATTTTTCTCTAATTTACATTTTTCTTTGCCTTAAAATGTGACCAAGTGCCATTAAATTTTATTAACGAGCAGTTTTTTGTTTTTTTTAACGATCTTTAATATTGCTTTAAATGACTTTAAAGTTGTTCCTTACGTTTATGCCATATTTTATTTTGTTTTGCCAAAATATTTTTCTGCTACAAACAAGTATTGAATTTGCAGAATCAGTTGAATAAAATGTATGTTGAATAGTAAGTAGATATTTGTTGACGTAATAGATGTTTTTAGTACTTTTGCAATATGGAGTCATAGACAAAGAATTTTGATATGTGTACTTTCTATAACACAATTTACAATGTGACTCGTGTGCTAATTCTTTAATCTATCTGGTCGTCTTTTCGATAAGAAGAATATCCGGACGGTTGTGATCTACTGTTCTGTCCATTATTATTGGCATGTCCCAGTATAAGAGATATTCCGGGGATTCAAGGACTGGCTCGGGTCAATACCGTCTTCACCATAAGGGCACTCGGGGCCCCCCATTCTCAGTGGGCCCCGACGACTCTAACAATTTCTCTCACACACATTTATTCTCAAAACATTTTTGTCGGGCACACTTTTTTCACAAATCAGTAATTTTGATCAGTACGAAACGGCTGCTAAAGAAAAAAATCCAGATGCTGACTACAAAGATACATTTGAAAGAAAAAGATTTCACAGCACACGCATCACTTATTTTGAAGGATCATCAGAAACTGCACAGTTGAGAGGCAAGGAAAAGTTTCGTGTAGATACTTTTATTCCCATAATTGACACATTAAAAACATTTAAAAAAACGTTCGGCAGCATACCAAGAAATTGATAATCGACTTAGTTTTCTTTGTCAGTTAACAACGATCGAATCTGGTGAGTTGACCAAAAAATGCAAAGAATTTGCAGAATTTTATCATTAAGACATTAATGCAGATGAGCTTAAAACAGAATGTTTTCATTTAAGCCAATATTTAAAAAACACAGCCAAGCAATCAGCGGATTTAAATATCTCAACCTTACATAACCTAATAAAATCAGATAAATTGGAAGAAACTTTTCCAAACGTAGAAATTGCTACAAGAATATTCCTTTGCCTAATGGTTACCAATTGTAGTGGAGAGCAGTCATTTTCGCAGCTTAAGAGAATAAAAAATGAATTGCGAACAACAATGTTACAAGAACGACTGCATAATTTGTTAATTATGTGCATAGAAAGTGATATCCTTCAAAAAATTGACTTTAGGGATATAATAGAAGATTTTGTTCAACAGAAATCCCGAAAGAAACCGTTATTGTAATCGTACCCAAAAACCCAGCAGCATTCTAATATCATTAATGACATATTATATCATACTGTATTTGATTACAAAAATGGTCATACTTAGTAAATTTTTTTATTATAATTTGCTTTTTTTACTTTCCAAAAGGGCCCCAAATTCTAGTGTGCCCAAGGGCCCCAGCCTCGTTTAAGACGGCCCTGGCTCGGGTGAGTATTGGTTGTATGGTGGGAGGTTTTCCTTTAGACCTAGTTTATAGGCCAATTCCTTGTGGATGATCTTTGCCACCTGATTATGTCTCCCCAGATAAGCGTTGGGTGCCACAGCACCACAACCCGCCGTAATATGTTCTATCGTTTCTCCGGGGCAATTGTATTTTCTGCACATATCTTCCACATTTCTTTTCAAGATGACCTTTTCATAGTTTCGAGTTCGAATGACACGGTCTTGAATAGAGATTATAAAACCTTCTGTTTCAGCATGAAGCTTCCTTTTTTCGAACCAATGCAGTGACATTTCTCTATCTATGAGTAGATTTTGAAGTGCAGTAGCGTATGGAATTCTTGGAAACAATTTCTAAAAGTGAATAAATTGATTCCAAGAATTATTGATAGGAGCAATTTTAGGTGATATGTTAAAACGTGTTAAAAATGATAAAGAATTGCCTTTCGTAAGCATATTGGTCCAGAAATACCTATAATTGGTAAATATGGTTGCTAGATACAGGGCCTGGACGCACCCAGTTACTACATGATAAAAAGCTAAATTTTGAATTTTAGCAAATAACATTTTTTCAAGATAACAAAAACGTTTTAGTAAAATGTTTAAATATTGGTTTTTAATCATTTAACAGATTTTTATTAATTTGAAGGAAGTATGAAAGTAACATTTGATATTTTTTTAAATTTAAATTTTTTTTGTTTTTTGTATTTTTGTTTTAAGCTTTGTACACCAGCATAAAATTAAAATCTAAACACTTTTTTCAATATCTTGTATTCTAATACCAGATTTTCACGACAAAATATATACTTTTTAATTTACCAGACAAACAAGTAGTCACGTGACTAATGTCAAAATAAATTTTTAGGTTACCAATCATGCAGAGGCTATCAGCATAAAAAGTTTTTTTACAATTTCAATAATAAAAAAGTTTCCCATATGGGTCCAACTTTTTGCCGGTCTCTGTATATTATTATTATTAATATTATTGTAAGATAATACAGCAACATATCCGCTGGCAGCCGGTTCGACCATAAAATGAAAACGTCTCATTTAGTCTTCCATAAAAAAACCCATCCCCTCATTGGCTTACGGCATACAAGTTATGGTATAACTACCCGCAGGAGCCGATACCACAATTCCTGCTGTAACATTTCTGTAACGTTTCCGCAGGAGTTACGATGTTTACCTCGGGGATCACGGCAACGTTCGGTCGGAGCGCCAAACTGTTCCCGACTGATGTCCAGATAGCGCCTGGTTTATGAGACGGCTTAAACTATGTCCAGTCTAACGGACCTCATATACAATGCTATCGCGAGGCCCGGAAGGCGTCCTGAGGGAACTCGGCCGATATAAAACAGGAAGACATTGTTAGGTGGGGAGTTTAAAGTAAGGAAAAAATGGTTAGGACTTATAGAAACTGACATTTATATAAATTACATATAAACAATTTCTTTTGGTATAGATATATTTAATTTAACTTTTTTTCTGTTGATTTATTTGATACAGCGTAGTTAGAATATACCAGGATTGTATGATAGATTTGGGTTTATGAGAATAAAACATAGTTATAAATATGTTAAATAAACCCGCTCTTTACTCCTAATTTGTGTGATTGAACCAGTCAATCAAGACCAGTCAGTGGCGTATTTAGAGGGGAAGGGGGTGCCGGGCTGCTGCGCCCCCCCCCCCCCCCCAGCCACGGAGCTCGGGGTCTAAAAGTCTAATTGCATCCTAATTTTTCGTCTCACGCTTGGACGTTTAATTTAAATTTTTAAATAATGTATTCTTGGCTTAGATTACGAAGGTCTTGTAGGAAATGTTTAGTCTTTAAACTTTTTCTTCTAAAAGTCCTGTTTTATATAGAGATTAAGGCTTGTCTGTTTCTTTTTTCCTTTTTAGAGCTATTTTAAATCAACAAAAATATAACCCAATGCAATAAAATATTTTTACAACAAAAACAGAAACGGTTAGGTAAAAACGAAAGGAAATTCTTCTTCTGTAATTAGGTATTTATTTAAAAAAAATTAAAGTAAAAATTTTAATCGAAACATTTTTTATTAAAGAAGTTTGATAATTTATAATAAAAAAAATAGTGTGGGAAGAAACGAGAATCCTTTATTATGAATATACAAAACGGCACGTAAGAAGGAGTATTTAAAAACCAAAGCATTTGCACCAAATACTTCTCTTAGATCTACGTTCCTAAAATATATAATTTCTGAAAAAATCTTCAATTTTTGCGTGGTGAGCGATATTTACTTTATTTTTAATCATGAAAAACCGAGCCCGTAAAACGCTGGTTAGAGTCATGTTAAAATGTTGAAATGACACCAATATTCATATTTTACACAAATATAAAAAATTGTTTTTTTTTTAATAAAGAGCCAAAAAAAACATTTACAAAAACAAATTTTAATAATTTAATTTTCGATATTTGATAGTAGTTAGGAATTTAATAGAATTTATCAAACTTTGGGCGTGGCCCCGAAAATTTTTCGCCTTCTTAGTGAAGATATTGCATCTAGTGAGATGCAATATCATGAAATACATGTAGTTCCGACTGTGTCTCTCTCCAGAAAAAAAATATCCTACATTCATTGAGCCCCTCCGTGCATATTTTCTGGATACGCCATCGATTTCTTTACACTCTCTGATGCTAAAGGTGGATTTATAGTCGCCGTAACGTAAGCCGTAAGAAGTAACGTATGCCGTAAGAAAAATAAACATAAGTTCAAAAGTTCAAAAAACTTAAGCCGTAAGAATTAAGCCCAACCCGTAAGCAGTAAGGAAATGGTTTATTTTCATTCCTTACGTTACGTCTTACGGCTTCGGCCGGGATCGGTCATACTCGAACATAACCGCAATGAACTGTCAGGCATTTTCTTTTGATTTACAGTTGTTTTGAGTTTTAAAATTTAATTTTCTCGTACGAAACTTTGTAAAAAAACCGACTTTGAGACACAACAGCTCCTATTTTGAAACAAGAGTTTTTAACCAAAGGCAAAACATTAAATTATAACCTAACTATTTGTTCTGTTACTTCTTAACTAATTTGATCTATAAATGGGTTTCTTGTTGCTGCTTAATTCTTACGTCTTACGGACTACTGCTTACGTGTTACGGCTTACGTTACGGCGACTATAAATCCACCTTAAGCCTCTCCAAAAGCCGTATCAACCCAGTGTTCATAATAAACTTCAAACCTATTTTCGTATAATTACAAGTCTTGTTTCCAAAGATCGAGAACTATATACAGGGTGTCCCATAACTTATGGGCCGTAGAGTAACTGGAGATACTAGATATCGAACTAAGCCGATTATGTCATATAAGTTTTTTTTATAATTAAAATATTAATTTAATTATGTACTCTGTTTTTTTATGCTTTGGGATGTTTAAAGGGAAATATCTCGAAAACCGTTAAAGATATTAAGATCAATCGAGTACACCATTTTGACTCAGAAAATGCCCTTCTTTAAGAAACTATAATTGAAAAACACCTAATATTACAGGTAAGAAAAAAAATCATAGATTTATGAAGTATGTATGCAACTAGCGCCCTCTAGTTTGAAACTTAAAAATTTCTACAAATTCTTATTTCTTGCTCATAAAAACATAATATTGCCAACTTTCAATTGGATTCATTAAACCGTTTTAAAATTATGGCTTATTTTCGAGAATAAACTTTTACTTTCAACACCCTGTATCTCTAGAACGAGTAACAATCCGAAAAACTTATATGACTTAATCGGCTTAGTTTGATGTCTAGTATCCCCAGTTACTCTACGGCCCATAAGTTATGGGACACCCTGTATATGACATTGTTTTTTTAATAATTTCTTTCGCCATAATTAACAAATATTTTCCATATTAGTTTAAAGTTTAGAAAGCACTTAAGTTGAGCTGGCGATGGCAGCTCGTATTTAGTTCCTGGCAATCGCAATAAAACAAATAACGGCCGCCAGAATTAAACACTATGAAGTCTGCAAGGAAATTAACTTTATCCATAAATTTGATTTAGCAGTGAAGTGAGTTAGGGAAACTGGAGAGCCCTTTGATGCAATTAAACATGATTTGTATGCTTAAACAGGACAGGATTAAGGTTTCTTCGGTTATAATCCTGACTAATTCTTAATAATAGGAGATATTTTTACAATAGTAATTTTATTCGCCACGTTAATAAAAAAAATACTGTCAAGGAAACGCTTAATGCTGCACTTGCAGTGGCGTAGCCAGAAAATATGCTCGGGGGGGGGGGGCTTAATGGACAGTCTTTATTACATGTATTTCATAATACTGTACCTAATAAAGAAGGCGGAAAACCGCCACAGGCGAAAAATTTTCGGAGAAACGCCTAAAATTCGTTTAAAATTCACCTAACTACTATCAAATTTCGAAAATTAAATTATTAAAATTATTAAAATTTGTTTTTGTAATTTAATGCTTGGAAATTCGAACGTAAAGGGCTTCGTCACATCCACTTCTGGTATACAAATTTCTAACTGTCAAAAGTGTATTATTAATGTTCATAACAAACCTTAAGTGTTATATTTTAATTAATAATTGGTAATTAATTTTATAATTGTTAATAATAAATCATTCTTCTAAAAAGTGTGGTTTTATTTAACAGCAAAATTTTAATAAAACCGTTTTTTCCCATTACAGCACTAGTGCTGTAAAGGTATCTATTAATAGATGCACTTACAAAACGATTTACAGAACTGTAAAATTCATATTACTAAATGAAAGTAGATAAACTCTATAACAGTTGCCAAGGAACAAGAAGAGAGAGATAACAACGCAACGAGCAAACGAATTCAACAATAAATTACAGGGACAGAAATTTATTCGATCTTACCAATCATTCACAATACGCAAAACGAATTTAAGGGCAGCGATGTGAAGTTAGGTGCGAAGGAATGTTAATTAAATACGGATGTTGATTGCCGATCTTGTCAGGTCTATCATTAGAAAAAATTCTTGGATCATTAGTATTCAAGGAGCAAGAATTGGAAAATTGTAAAACGCAGAATTTCTTACTAGCCAGGAGGTACCTAATGAGTTAGTTAGTTAGTTTGGAGAGTAGTTAGATATCAAAATAATATTAAGATTGCATAATACTGCCAGAGCTTTAATGCTTCAAACAGTGGAACGTATTCCCTTGGGGAAATATTCCCACGGTAATCCCCAAGACTCACTTCTTTTAAATTCTTAGGTTAAACTGTGTTCAAGAATGCGAGATTACCATTTTCATGGGAAGAATGACATATCTACATGGGAAAATCTACTCCCATAAATCAATAATTGAATAACAAAATCATATCTACCCTCCAGAAGGGTCATCATTAACTGAATAAATAAGCAAATTTGTCCTTCACCTTCTTTATTAAAAACAAAACAATCACTGCCTACGCGTTTCGGTTAACAAGCCATGATCGGAGCCAGCAGGTCAAAAACTTAGGCACTAAACAAATCAAAACACAACACTGGTACAGGTCAAAAAACAACAACACCACAAACAAATTAGTTAGTTAGTATATAAGTTTTTGTTGTTTTTTGACCTGTACCAGTGTTGTGTTTTGATTTGTTTAGTACCTAAGTTTTTGACCTGCTGGCCCCGATGATGGTTTGTTAACCGAAGCGCGTAGGCAGTGATTGTTTTGTTTTTAATAAAGAAGGTGAAGGACAAATTTGCTTACTTATTCAGTCAATAATTGAGACCCAGAAAGCAATACTTTACTATCAGAAGAATATCACCACTTGCATATCGGTTCGGCTATTTTGTTCTAGTCAGTACAGAGCAGGTGTTGTCTGTTTGAAGGTTGAAGACAATGATATTTCTTAAATTATAGAATAGTTTTGGACATTATCGAAATGTTATGATTTTAAATAACTGTACAACGCTTTACCATAAATTCCTTAACCAAGAATAAGGCGATCTAGGCAAACTTACCTATATGCACTGTTGCTTCGTTTTGCCGCTACATGGCGCTTAAGTTTTCAAATTAATATTGATTTTTCTGAATAATTTCTAAACGCCTTTATCGATTTCCACTAATTTTGGAACTAAGAATGACCACTATTAATAGCGTGTTTTGACGTATGCGCCATCTTTTTTAATACCTGCAAATTTAAAAATGGTGTGTGATTGATAAAGAAAAGTTCCTCTTTTTGTTACCCCCCATATAAGTGACTTAAATTATTTCTCTGACACTAGCTGACTTCATGTTGAAACTTTTTTGTCTCTTGTAAAATTTTAGCCAGACATGCAGTTTCTCTGCAAAAAAATTATTTGCCATACCGTGTAATTTATCATTGCTGTTTATTCAGAACGAGAAACAGGAAAAATGTTTAATTCTAAATAACTACAAACTAATTTGATTTTTATAACAATTGTTAGACACTTTCTCATGTTTTGCATCGTAAATAATTTTTTATAGAGAAACTGCACGTCTGGCTAAAAGATGGCGCATACGTCAAACCGCCCTATTAATAATGGTCATTCTTAATTCTAAAATTAGTGGAAATCGATACAGGCGTTCAGAAATTATTCCGAAAAAACAATATTAATTTGAAACCTTAGCGCCCTGTAGCGGCAAAACGAAGCAACATTGCATATAGGTAAGTGTGCCTAGATCGCTTTATTTTGGTTAAGGAATTTGTGGTGAAGCATTGTACAGTCATTTCATGGACACCCTGTATATGAAGTTGTGATGTGAGAAACATGTAAATTTTAAAAAGTTGTTTCTTCCGACCCAACCTTACTTACATAACATTCAACATTTATTAGAAAGCATCGTCTTCTATATGCTTTATAGCCTAAGACCCTTCTTATACGAAATGATAGGCAGTGTTTAATCACTTCGATAAATTTTCGAATAATTAGTGTCTAAAAGACAAGTGTAAAGACATTGATAGTTAAGGCTCGTTTATTTTGAATAAAAGGGCTTTTATAATAGTATATTAAGGTACACATTTTATAAAACATAATTTTAAGGCACGCATCCATGTAAATGGCGGGTTTTCTTACTGGACAAGTGCTCTAATGAGTTTATATAATATATACTTATGCTGTTTTTTCTAATTTTTTTTTTGAATAACATACGTCTTTTAAATTTTCTAAATTCTTATATCTAAATCTTATGTTGGTAAAACTATTAAATTATTTATCATAGTAGCCTTGACACCAAATAAATTGGTTATTTATGTCCGCCATTGTCGAGAAACGTGTTTTCTAATTTTTCTTATTGAAAATTTATTTTAAAGTTTTCATTAAATAGGTTAAAATTATATCATCCGCCATGCAGAACATAAAAATAGAAATAATGCTTCATGTTAATTTCTTATTTTCCATTAAAATTCCAAACAAGGCCCTGATATTATCTTCAAAATTGATGATGACTGATATCGCGTCACTTAATTCTTGTAATATTCGGTTTTATAATATTTTGTGTGTCCTGCCTTGTAGTTGGGTTATTTAACCTGTAAGGTAGGTAATGAAAATAAATAAATAAATAAATAAATAAATAAATAAATAAATAAATAAATAAATAAATAAATAAATAAATAAATAAATAAATAAATAAATAAATCAATAAATAAATAAATACATAAATAAATAAAAACAGTTTATTGCCAACATGCATTTCTCTGTGCCAAATTTCTGGTCTTCTCTGAAAGATTTTATTAAAAGGTCACACATTGTTTAAAATAAAATTCAACTCTGTATACTGCACCATTCGCCTAAAAAATTCGATCCATTAACCAAAAATTTTTCAATTAAAAATTCAATAAATATTATAATTTTTAATTAACCCTAAACCAATCCAAGAAGAAGGAGATTTTGTTCCTAAAGTGCAAATCATTGCCGGATTAATTCCAAAACTTTTTATCTCTAATTACCAAAACATATTTTCATACTCGCCGGTTTCGAAAAGAAAAATTCTTTTCCTGATTAATGTTTACCCTGGGATGAGCGAAAGAGTTAAAAAACTGCTTAATTTGGGGTGATTATTCTCATTATTATTCTGGTATCTAAGTTTTGCAGCTTCCAGTGTTCTGGATAACACAAACAGAGATCCAGAAAGTATGGGTTAGTTTTAAAATGCACTACGTTCTGAAATGACATTCCTAAAGAAAGAATATCGCAACAACATGCATATAAATTTAAAAAAGTTCAGGACTTTACTAAAGGAACCTCCACAAATATAACATTATAGTTTACAACAAGCGCACTAAAGTGGTGCATCTTTTTGGTATTAAAGCACACAGGGACGTCAAAGGTAATGGGTTCCCTGGGGCACAGGTAGATAATAACAGCTGTCTCGTTCTTATTAGGACTCATCACAAAGCCAAAACCCGTAAGCAACTCGAGAAAAGACGAAAAATGGATTTCCAAAATGTATTTAAGAAATAACTAAGTGATGAAAATCTATTATCGCCATCTGTAGGAATACGTCAGATCCACTTAAAGTTAATAACTTGGAACCATTTCTGGATACTTACCAGACTGATATTCATGTATATTCCATGCGATGTATGTATCTACAGCATTGAAACCTGCTGCCCTCAATTTCCTCAATCGATCTCTCCAATAAGCTCTTCTTCTCTTCTTCAAGTGCCTTGTCCTCTTCGAACGTTGGCAATCATCAACACTATCTGCACTTTATCCACTGCTTTTCTAAAGAGACTCGCCGTGGTCTCATCATACCACTGTCTTAAATTCTTTAGCCATGATATTCTTCGGCGTCCAGGGCCTCTCTTTCCTTCGATTTTACCTTCTATGATCAGTTTGAGAAGTCCGTACTTGTCATTCCTAAGTATGTGTCCGAAGTACTCCAACTTTCGCTTTTTAAGTGTGAACATGACCTCTAGATCCTTTGACATTCTCCTGAGCACGTCTACATTGCATACTCTGTCCATCCAGGAAATTCTTAACATCCGTCGATACATCCACATCTCGAAAGCCTCCAGCTTTTTGCACATGGTGTCTGTCAGAGTCCACGCCTCAATTCCATAGTAAAGAATGTTGAACACATAACAACGTAGCACTCGAGTGCGAATGGAGAGCGACAGATTTCGGCAACACAACACTGACGTCATTTTCACAAATGATGCTCTGGCTTGCTCAATTCGGGCACGAATCTCCTGCAATAAGCTCTTGGCACTCTAAAATAGTGGATTGCTCCACTGTAAATGTACATTTCCTTTCCATTTAAGTAAAACGTTGGTTTGTCCGCCGTCAGACCAGAGCTAATGCCACTTGACGTAAAATATTCGTAGTTGGTTGGCAGATCGGCGAAAGTCGCCCCTAAGAATAGGGCTAACAGTGTTGCCACATTAGGCAACATGTTGTAGTACAGATATGTGATTACAATAAATAGTACCTTGTTTATTTCATGGTGGATATTTATATTTTTTTTGTTAATATGCGTATCTCTAATAATAACAGCTACTTAAAATTGTTTTTGATATAATTTATTATTTAATTTTAAATTTTTATCGGTCACTTTAAAAAACGAAGTCCCCTGCTGCAAGATTAAAAAGTCAATTCAAATATTCTATAGTATATAAAGATATACAGGATGTCAAGAAAGTCAAAAAGAAATAGCGAAAATGCGATTCTAAGACTTTCTTAAGAAATAAATAAGTGGTGAAACACACAGTATCGCCATCCGTAGGAATCAACTTCAATGCTGAAGACAAAGCCACCGAACGTCAATTCATAGAACTAAAAGTAACCCAGGCACGGTAGGCCACATATCTAAACTGCTGACAATTTGCTCTCGAGCAAGAAAAATTTTGCCCAACTTTAAAAGTTTATATTTTCTGAACCAGATATGATATCTACCTTTGGTTTTTAATTTTTGATAGATTTATCCCTTAGGAAATAATTACCAATGTTGGATTTTCTTAAACTATCAGAAAATTGTATATATTATACTTACAGTGTGTTAAAGGAGACTATGATTTTTGCTCCAATTTCAATAACATATAACTTTCACAATAATATTTTTAAATTTTATCACTGTATGGCAATTAAATTCATATGGTTCATAGCAAAGAAAGTAATCTGTCAAGTTCTTGATGTCTGCTAGAGATATCGGTTTTCTTGTAAACCTTGCTTTTTTTCAACTTTTTGGTAGGTATAGTCCCACTGTGCATTGTATCGTGCAAACATTGCAAGTGATTATTATACCTTATGAAAAGCTTGTCTATTTTTAGTAACAATAATTGTAAGTAAATGTTGTGATGTGCAGTGGCGTACCTATAATCACTTATATGTCTATGGTTTATGAGTATCTCCCAATTTTTCACGATTGTTTTGTATTGAATAGTACTCGCCCTTAGAATAGGCAAGTTTTTTCCTTATTTTTTACTTTTTCATATCGCACTACAGGTATATAAGAGAGAAGAAAAAACTTACCTAATCTAGGGCCAAGTACTTTCCAATAAAAAACAATTGTGAAAAATTGTGAGATACCTTTAAACCATACACATATAGGTGATAATAGGTACGCCACAGCACATCACAACATTTACTTACAATTGTTACCACGGAACAAAGGCGCGGATCCAGGGGTGGGATAGTTTCGCCCCCCCCCCCTGAGCCTCACAGAATGGGTGTTTTTTTACTTTGACTCTTAAAAATTGTAGGACGTGTGAAGGGTCAGAATTTTTTTTTGAAGTCACCTTTGAGAGAAGGAAGATTTTTAAAGCCGGGATACTCTCTTATTTTAGCAGTCATTATTTAGTTAGTCGCCCCCCCTTAACAAAATGCTAGATCCGCCACTGACTGAACATAAACAAGCTTTTCATAAGGTATAATAATCATTTAAAAAGTTTGCAGGATACAAAGCATAGTTGGATCTATAATTACCAAAATGTTGAAAAAAAAGCACGTTTTTTCAAAAAAATCGATTTCTCTTAAAATATAGCAGATATCAAAAATTTAACAGATTCCTTTTTTTGCTATGAACTAGTGATTCAATTCACGTACAGTGACAAAATTTAAAAATATTATTGGGAAAGTTACAGGCTATTGAAATTGGAGCAAAAATCATCGTCTACTTTAACACCCTGTATATAAAATTTTCTGACAGTTTAATAAAATCCAACAACGGTAGTTGTTTTCTAAGGAATAAATCTATCATTCATTAAAAACCGGAGGTCGATATCATATCTGGTTTAGAAAATACTAACTTTTAAAATAAGGCGAAATTTTTCTTGCTCGAAAGCAAATGGCAGCAGTTTTTTATAGAGAACGACATTTTATGGTTCACTACACCTCTCTGCACTTGGCAGGTTCAGAAATGGATCATACCAACACACATCCTCATCAAGCGTCCAACATGCATGGCAAAAGGACATGTTAAATCTCTTAAAAGATAAAGTTTACTAAATATGTATTAAAGAAACCGTAGTATATCAATTTAATACACAGCTTATCTAAACGAGTGACCCAGAATCATAAAAGTAATTCAAAAACGTAGCGAAACAGACTAGCTGTAGCGGTACAGTTTATGTAAATAATGCAGATGAGATTTTTCTCCCAGTCGGTCATAAAGTGTGGCCTTATCCGTTCCCGCGCACTTAGCAACATTTCCTTATTAAATACCGCCAACTAATAAGATCTGTAAGGGAGAATTGCCCCATATTTCTCCTGATAATGGCTTGTGTCTTCTTTTTAGACTTCTCGTTGCCACTTCCAGACAAATATTCGCTCTGGAAAACGAAATATTCGAAGACGGGGAAAAACGTGTCGGTTTAATAATTTTCATTTATGATTATTTCTTGTTTAACTTTGGTTCTTACATTAAAACTGCAGATAGTGTAAAGGCGCATCGTTATGTAAAGCAGTTATGAGAAGTTAGATGTTGAAACTGTATGGTTTATTTTATATAGAATCTGCTAAAATATGTCACCAAAAAGTAATCTCGTCGGTCTTCAAGCGAAAGTCACTAAGTCCACATATGGACTTGGTCACTTTCTCTTGTATACCGACGACTTATAGTCTATTTCAGAATGGGGTAGAGTAATAAAATGGGAAATTCCGTCCAGTTCGCCTCAATTTCGGTGTCGATCATAGGCGCATGTAAATTTTGTGCATTAAATTATTTATGATAACTAACCAAAAATTTTAGAGAATTAGGTTATTAAGATAAAATAGTATTATTTGTAATATTAAAATTTCAAGTAATTGCGTAATTCAATACGGGAGATGGAGGACATGAATTCGAAAGTTTATAAAGACTATTTTGGTAAAATGATAAAATATCTTCCAGCTGATTCAGTAGTAGTAATATGGATAACGCAAGCTACCATTCACGACGCACAAAGAAGACTCCAACTTCATCTTGGAGAAAATAAAAAATTATCGAATGGTTAACCACCAAAAATTATTGAATTTAAAGACAATTAAATAAAGAAAAACTATTAGCTATAGCAAATTTATACAAACATCGTTTTATGAAATATGCATTGGAAGATATAGCTGAAAAACTTAGTGTAACTGTGCTGCGCCCACCGTCTTTCATTGTGAACTAGATCCTATAGAACTTATATGGGCACAAGAGAAAGGATTTGTAGCAAGACACAACACGACATTCAAAAAGAAAGACGTTAAGCTACTGTTTGATCAAGCCATTAAGGAAGTGACACCAGAGAACTGGCGAAAAACAGTCCATCATGTCATTAAAAAAGAGGAGAACTATCTGATCGATCGGACCGTCGACCCGTTAATTGTAACGTCAAAAAGGGATAACAGTTCCTCAGATGACGAAGAATATTATAATTTTTTATAATTTAATTTCTGTATAATGTATTTTTTTTTAACGTTTAATAAAAAATAAGTGTACCTAATACTATGTACATAATGCACGCCTTTGTCACACCATTTTTAGTGTTTGTGAAAAAATAACAATAAGCAAAACCCATAAATTAATCCGAACCATAACCTGTACTTGATGAAAATAAATATTTTTGCAATGAAATCAATGCCAAATTATGAAAGTGGCTTAAATATTCGTTGGGTCACTCTATAGTGCCTTTGCATACCTATTAACATTTTATTATTCTACACCTTTCTGAAATAGACTATAGCAAAAGCTGGCATGAGATGTTAAGACATAAATTACATGACTGTAACGCCCCAAAGGAAGAAGTCGTCTGCACTGACAAACCAAAGTGAAGAGAATCGTAAGATCGCTGATGAGACGATGTGGTGATATTATTGAAGCACCGAGGAAGTTATTAGTAAAAATTAAAAAAGGGCAAACGTTACACATACTTCAAATAGTTTTCTCGTACCTAATTCGCATTATTGCGTGCTAAGATTCAGTCTTCATTATACCATAATCTAGGCTTAAAAAGGTGTAAAATTCGTTATAGATTTGACGTATTAAATACAAATATGGTATGGTAATTTGAAATGTAAATCAGTGTGCCCATTCCCATATTTTCTATTTAGCTTAAAGTCAATAATCACGGCCCTCAATAATGCTCAATCGTAAAACAATAACCCTAAAAATTAATGGCGCGTCGCTGGGATGGACTGAAAGTCAAGTAATAAAGTTTCATGGTATGAATTGCGTAAATTGCAAAGTAAAAGAGACTTTATTGGGTAGAACGATTATAATGGCTTTATTTACTGGCAATTTTCGTTTTATTTTCCAGTTTTCTTGGTGTTAGATTCGCATATCTTCTAAGAAAAATGTTAAAGAAAATATATCACGATATAATAAAGCAATAATTATATACAATTATATTTAAAAACATATAATTTTTTACTAGTCAGACCATAGTAGGGATTTTAAAAATACATAAAAATCGAACCACCTTAAGGTTTTAGTATTAATCCTTTTATTTGGAACGGTAAACCTCTATAGACGTGAACAAAATATTTCAAAACTTGTCTGCAACTGGTTACATCATATTAATAGTAAAGTCATCATTTCTTGGTGTCCAGCCCATTCCAAAGAAAGGTAAAAAGACCCTGCCAAGCAACTACCGACCCGTCGCATTGCTTTCAGTAATTTCAAAAGTAATGGAGAAAGCTATTAACCAACAACTCCTAAAGTATCTGGAAGGGCTTAACATTATCAGCGACCATCAATACGGTTTTCGTAAGTCCAGATCAACAGGTGACCTTCTGGCATATGTCGCCCATCTTTGGAGCAACACCATCGAACATCATGGAGAATCCCGGGCTGTTACACTGGACATCTCTAGGGCTTTTGATCGTGTTTGGCACGATGGGCTTCTAAGTAAATTGCGATCCTACGGTATGCCTAATGGATTCTGTTTATGGTTAACCAGCTTCCTTAAGAACCGTTCTCTGCAAGTAGCGATTGACGGGTTTCTCTCAGACACCTTCACCATCAATGCCGGTGTTCCTCAAGGGTCCATATTGTCGCCTACCCTCTTTTTACTGTACATTAACGACCTTCTAGTGAAAACCCAAAATCCAATTTATAGCTTTGCTGATGACAGCACACTTGTCTCATCTTTTACCTTGACTCCCCAAACATCCGCTGCCGACGCACATCTTCGCAGGCAGCATGAAGTATTGCACCTCAACAATGACCTGGAAGAAATTTTGGCTTGGGGTGACAGTAACCAAGTCGAATTTAATGCTAAGAAAACCCAGGCAGCAGTCTTCCAAAAAGGTTAACATTGCAGAACCGGATATAGTCATGGTAGGACACGCAATTCCCCTGGCACTGTCTATTAATTTGCTGGAGGTCAATCTGGGAGGTAATATGTCTTGGCATGATCACGTTGCCGCAATTGCCAAGGCAGCTGCACAGAAACTGGGTGTACTTTTCCGCACCAAAAGGTTGTACACACCTCATCAACTTTTGACACTCTACAAAGCTCAGATTCGACCATCATTAGAATATTGCTCTCATGTCTGGAGCTCTGCACCCAAGCACACCCTTCGGCTACTGGATTCCATTCAAAGGAGAGCCGTTCGTCTGATCGGCGACCCCGAGCTGACCAAGACCCTCGATAGCCTGTAGCATCGAAGACAGGTTGGTGATTTGGCACTCTTTTACAGATATTTCCATGGCAGGTGTTCGACTGACATTGCCGACTTGATTCCACCTAGAGCAATGCAAAACAGAAATACACGGCGAACCACTGCCGCTCATCCATATGTTGTTCAGCTTAGTACTCCTCGAACTTCATTGTTCAAGAATTCTTTCATCTGGAGAACGTCATTTTTGTGGAATGATCTTCCTGAGGTCGTGTTTCCCAATGAATACAATCTTCAACGTTTCAAGACCAACGTAAATCGCTTTTTTCGCACTCGCACCGCTCCCAGAGCGCCTTAAAGGATTTTTCCTACAGTGCAGGTGTTTTATCATAAAAAAAAAGTTCCATTCAATCTGATTTGTATTTTGATATTTACCAGTGTGACAAAATATCACAACAGGCTCTCGGCAGCTCTTGTAGCGTAGGCAGAGGTTGAGTTTCGAGTACTTACTTTGAGTATTTCCTTTGTGTTGTAGAGGGCCACACCTCAGTTTACTTTGGCTAAACTGGGAAAATTAAAACAATGATCGCCTTTGGAAAACCATACAATAAAACTCATAAAGTAAACATGTAACCTGTATATTTATTCACAAGAAGAATTTGTAGTGTTCATATTTCAATTATGATTTACTACTTAATAAGTCGGTAGAAAGGAATGTCAAATTGTACTTAAAGGTAAAATGAATACGTTAATAAAAATAATTTAAAGCTGAAATTGTATAAGAAGATTGAATTAAAAGGTAATGAAATGTTTGAAATAGATATTTAAAAAAAATTAGCACATCTAGACGCAAGGGTTTAGTAATAAAAAATAAATGTACAGTTGAATTTGTGACGCAGGGACTACCAAAGACTCATGAATCTGGGGTACCTACTTAAAACTAATAAAATAAAATAACCCATGTGAGTACCTATGTCGAGATTGCTTTACAATTTTATAAAAAATAAAGATTTTAATGAGGGTAAAGAAATTATAAAAGGTGATTATGTTAACTATCTATAACTATAATAAAAATGATAAGCTTGAAGATGTAAAAAAAAGGTATGTTACGTATAACCTTACATTTCTCGTATAGGTAACTATTAGTAATATATTTTACTTGATACACTATTATACCTGGAGGCAGCTCTTCAAAACCTCTTAAAGACCCAGCTCACGCAATCTAATCAACTCTCAGTACGTCCAGATGGAAATAAGCAGGTTTAAATCCAAATCTTACTTCTGTGCCATACAGGTTATGAGACACCACATGGTAGGTGAAAGGGATAACCCCAAAACAGGAAACTTAATTAACGAACGTAGTCATCATTCATCTCTCAATGATTAGAGAACATTGAATGAACTTGTAAAAAAAGGTAGAAGTAGAGGAAGAAACCCTAAAAATAAGATATCGAAATTACTTATAAAATAATCCAAAGGGATTTGCATTTGGAAGAAAAATGAAAAGAAAAAATCCTTAAAAATCCAATACTCACTTCTAAAAAGGCGGTGAAGCCGCATGGCTACAAGAAGCAAAAAAAGGTTGTATTTCACAGCTTATGATCTCGTCCGTGGGGCGGTTGCTTCAAATACCTGAATCAAATTTTAAGAACCCTTCGTCATGGTCACATGGTCACCCATGTCAAATAGGTATCGATACCAACCCAAGGCGTATTCCTGTAGATGCCATTTTGTTCAGCACTACACTCTGAGGAAAGATATTTTGCAATACTTTGGTACAAGCAAAAGAAATATATAAAATCGAGTACCAAACTCTATAAGTCTTAATAGTTGGAATCAAACTGGCACGCAAAGCCCAACAACCAAAATAAGAAATCGATACCACTGGTACGCGAAGAAAATACGACTATCAAAAAGGATGTAGGAGTAAAGACCCGGAAAGCCATACACAGAACCACTGCGGCGGCTGCACAAAAATTTTTTTGTGAAATTTTAACCTCACACTTTCACATAACAATGTATAATTATTCCAACAAAATGCAGTTACAGAAAATAACCCCGAATATTTCACTCATGTATAAATTTTCCCATAAGAAACGTTAAAAATAAAAAAATATCAGCGGATATACAACGTTGTCTAGGCAACGTTGTATATCCAACACACAACAATCGAACCTATTTGACGAGACAGTTTTTTTTTTACCTTTTTACTGCGAACGTGATCGTTATTGTTATGAGTTCCCTTCGGGAAATTCATTGCTTTTGAAAAACAAACCCTCTCAACAGATAATTGTTATTGGATTTCAGTTACAGTTTTAATTATGTTATATGAAATTGAAAATTGTATGACAAAAAAATTTTTTTATATATATTTCATTCTAGAAATATTCTCCCTAAATACCGCTCGTGCATAAAAATTAACCAGATAATTTTCATTCAAGCTTGTTATACTAATTCCACTCGTTCTTCGAACTCGTGGAATTATAAATAACAAGCTTTCATGAAAATTATCGGTAATTTTTAAGCACTCGTGGTATTACCCCCGATAAATTAATAAACGAAACAATGAAAGGTAAAAATATGTTTACTTATTTGAGATAAACTCTTAGACATGGAAAGAACAAGGAGGAATGAAAATTGGCCCTTATAAGGTAAGGAAATTAAAATCTTGACAAAGGGGCAAATTGCAATTGCTACAATAGTATATTGACAGTCTCGAGAAAATTCAGCGACGCTTTCTTAAAAATCTTAACACTTAAATAAACATTACAAAGATTACTTACTCATTGGCTGCAAACTGTTTCGGTTCTGACATTATGGTTTACATCATTAAGAGATACTTGAGCTACCAAACGGGCAGAGGTTACCTTTACTCTTGAATACTTTAACAACTCTACTGAGTAAGTGGTTCTTTGAGTTTTTATAACCCCTACCAAAATATAGGAATTATTAACATAAGGAGAAAAGCTTCTTAAATGTACTATTTAAAATGGAACCCTTTCTTTAACCAATTACAAGCAGTTATTTTTATAAACATCTATCTACCGACTCCTACGAAACTAGAAATGTTCTTGTCCTTGTTCTATCTTTCTATATCACTATCTTTCCCCTACAGCTATTTTTTATTAAACTTATCACCCATTAGGAGTCTTAACTTGACAGCTAAGTATTAGTTGAGCAATCTATCCTTAAGGATACCAAACCGTTTCCGACAATATCAACCTCTAGCCTGAAAACTTCATAATCGAAAATAGGTAAAGTAAATCAAAAAATAGCCGTTAAAAATTACAGGATATGATACATCACAAGGCATATAGGCATTTAAGCTAAACATAAATCTCACGGTCAGATGAGAAAACAAGCCGGGCCGAAATATCCAATTCTGAAACCAATCGTCCCGCTTGCCACGTCATCAGATTCCACTCCATAAAAGCCGTAAACTAATCAAAGTGTATGATGAATTAGGCAACATAAATAAAATTAATGGCGATTGCAGTTGGCGGGAGTTATTAATCCATCGGCCCCAGTAACTATTTCAGAATCGATGACTGATGTCGAACAGCGCACATGTTTATACCTATTTAAGACTATTATTATAATCAATTTAAATTATGAATTTATTATTTATCGAATTATTAATAATTATTGCGATTACAAAAAAATAAACTATACCAAATAAATGCTGAAATTAAATATACGATAGTTTGTTCTGCGTGGATAGGAGCTAAGGTTTTATCATTAGATTAATCTATTGCGAGTAATTAAGTATTCCTAGATCAACGAGGGCCAACTTAGTATCGTCAACATGGATTTTTATGGAAAAACATTATTGACAATATGAACATTAGGAATAAAAGCTCAAATATTTAAAATGGTTGTGATTTCACTCTCCATTTTTTTCCAAAAAAAGGTTGGTGCTATTACTAATTCTTTCAAGACTATTACAATAAACAGCTAATTAGCTAATAATAACCATAGGTTCTACTTAGGTGTAACAACTTATACTATTTAAAGAATCCCACTAAGTCATAACTTAAAAGCTGCTAGAAAATTTTCAAACAGAACGCAGAACAAATCGTATCTCACCGAAATACAAACAGGCGCACGTGCCACCGACACGTGTAGGAATCACACCCAGCCGATAAACAAAGCGGAGCGCGGCATATCGGCCAGATAAATTGAATAACACTTGCAAATAAGCACTGCTAGAGCGGCACATTATGTCACATTATGACAGTGCGTGTTCCGGGAGAGAAGACGTTCAATTTGTTATTCGAGGACTGCATTTAGTTGTTCGTAGTTCACAAAATTTTAATGTTCTCTGTGATACCAAAACGAAATTTAATCCCAATTGGTATTCTACTTCTAGAATCTTTTAAAAATCATAAAAAATTACAAGTTTAAATATTTCTCAACAATAGTACATTGTATACCTAGTAGGAAAAGCTGAACATTCCCGGACGACCGTAAAGATTGTATGTCGAGGCGCAAGCTGAGACTAACAATACAGAGTCCGTGAATGTGGCTTTTTCTACGAGGTATACATACTATTTTTCCGTAAATCGAAAAGTATTAAAAGGACATAACTTATTACAATCAACTTGTTAAAATTTTGAAATAAATATTATTACCTCTGTTCACAAATAAAGTATGCCATTAAATTTGTGTTGCAACTATGGAAACACAATAATATTGAATTGTCAAGCTTAACACATTTTAGTTTACAAGTAGCCGTACAGAAATAATATTTCCTTACAGTACAATAATAAATATTTCCTAACAGTTATTTTCCGTTGCCTAGCAACGACTAACTGTAAGGAAATATTAACTTTTTCTTTCACAAATGTTATCAAAAAAGTCAATATTTCCGATCGATTTTCGGAATAATAATTTATTTTATATTCTTAATAAGGACATCGAGCTGGTCTGCCCGTAATTAAAAGTGACACAGAAGCCCGTTAGCTTACTACTAGTCACTAACAATAACGCCTCTAAATCAAAAATTTAACCAGGTAAACAACATTAAATAAAATACAAATGTTGGTGATGCAGTTGCGTTTAAATTTCTTGTCCTATTAAGTAAGGTGAAGTGGGGTAAGTGAGGATTAAAAACATAAAAGGCCGCCTTTGAAACTACATAACTTTTTTAAAAACCGAGTTACAGAGATTCGCTTCAGACAGAAAGTACTTAGTGATATTTACAATTACAACAAAATTTGTTTAATTATTTACCCAAGAATTTCATTTAAACAAAAAATTGTTACGAAAATATACCCATAGAACGCACTTGCCCCAGGTACTGAGGTAAGTGGGGTTTCAGCTTATAAATCGCGCTTGAGTAATGTTATATTCAACTGGAGCACATGGTTTAATCTATTGCGACTTCACCAACAACAGGCTTTTTCAGATTTAACAAATTCCTAAAAATAAGGAAGTTTATATGTTAGAGATTTCTTCTTCTAGAACTTTTTTTAAAACTACGTAATACGGTTAATTTAGGTTTTTATTTACTTTATAGTTTTTGCAGATTACGCACAATCTCACTTTTCAACTTCTTAGAACTTTTCACTTTAATGAGAGCAATATTCTAATGATTGTCGAATCTGGGCTTTGTAGAGTGTCAAAAGTTGATGAGGTGTGTACAACGTTTTGGTGCGGAAAAGTACACCAAGTTTCTGTGCAGCTGCCTTGGCAATTGCGGCAACGTGATCATGCCAAGACATATTACCTCCCAGATTGACCCCCAGCAAATTAATAGACGGTGCCAGGGGAATTGCGTGTCCTGCCATGACTATATCCGGTTCTGCAATGTTAACCTTTTTGGAGAATACTGCTGCCTGGGTTTTCTTAGCATTAAATTCGACTTGGTTACTGTCACCCCAAGCCAAGATTTCTTCCAGGTCATTGTTGAGGCGCAATACTTCATGCTGCCTGCGAAGATGTGCGTCGGCAGCGGATGTTCGGGGAGTCAAGGTAAAAGATGAGACAAGTGTGGTGTCATCAGCAAAGCTATAAATTGGATTTTGGGTTTTCACTAGAAGGTCGTTAATATACAGTAAAAAGAGGGTAGGCGACAATATGGACCCTTGAGGAACACCGGCATTGATGGTGAAGGTGTCTGAGAGAAAACCGTCAATCGCCACTTGCAGAGAACGGTTCTTAAGGAAGCTGGTTAACCATAAACAAAATCCATTAGGCATACCGTAGGATCGCAATTTACTTAGAAGCCCATCGTTGTAGTTTTAGTTTTTAAAAGTATTTTTTTACAATTATTATAAAAAAAAACTACTTGCCCCACTTATCCCTTCACCTTAGTAACATTTAAAAAAAAAAAGCAGTTTAATCCTGCCAAAAGACTTCCATTATACACCCTGTTTCTAATTGCCCCTTTTCTTACCAGTAAAAATAACAATAAACCCCCGTAACGCTAATCAGAGTCATCTGAATTCCTGCGACCCACTACGATCCCGTAAGTCTTCATCCTGGCTGAGCTGTTAGTGTCACATTCTCGACCGGGATGTCTCGTCACTCACAATAACGCTTCTCAGGTAAAGCGGTTTCGAAGAATATTGGGGACATTAACAGGGAAATACGACTATTGTTAGTTTTATTTGGCGGATAAGGGTGTTTTCTTTATCTTAAGGTGTATCCATTTAAGAAAATAGATGGGGGATGATAGTACAAAAAGGTTAATGTTATTTCGATTTTTTTAATGATTAACGTAAAGGTTTTACATAAAAGTAAACCTCTCCAATAATTGCTAAATACTCTCCCCGCTTTGTATTAGGTTATGCAAAGTCCACCTATCACGCCAATCGAAATAAGAATACATCATCTCGTCGGGGTGGAACAACTAAAGTCGTACAAATCTTTGTCATAAAATCAGTAAAATTTAAATATTTACTCTGATTCTTAAATATACAGGGTGTCCATGAATTGACTGTACCACGCTTCACCATAAATTCCTAAACCAAAAATAAGGCGATATAGGTAAATTTACTTATAGGCAATGTTGCTTTGTTTTGCCGCAACAGGGCGCTAAAGTTTTCAAATGAACATCGTTTTTCCGGAATAATTTCTAAACGCCTTTATCGATTTCTACTAATTTTGGGACTAAGAATGACCACTATTATTAGCGTGTTTTGACGTATGCGCAATCTTTTAATACCGGCAAATTTAAAAATGGCGGGTGATTGGTAATTAATTAATTTGTTACCTCCCGTATAGTATAAATGACTTTAATTATTTCTCTGATACTAGCTGACTTCATGTTGAAACTTTTTTGTCTCTTGTAAACTTTTAGCCGGACATGCAGTTTCTCTGCAAAAAAATTATTTACTATACCGTGTAATTCATCAATGCTGTTTATTTATTCATGTTTTGCATCGTAAATAATTTTTTTGTTGAAAGAAAAGCTGCATGTCTGGCTAAAATATTACAAGAGCAAAAAAAGTTTTAACATGAATTCAGCTAGTATCAGAGAAATAATTAAAGTCATTTATACTGGGGGTAACAAAAAGAGGAACTTTTAATTACCAATCACATGACTTTTTAAATTTGCAGGTATTAAAAAAAGATGGCGCAAATGTCAAAACATGCTTTTAATAGTGGTCATTCTTAGTTCCAAAATTAGTGGTAATCGATAAAGGCGTTTAGAAATTATTTAGGAAAAACAATATTAATTTGAAAACTTTTGCGCCCTGTAGCGGCAAAAAGCAACATTGCATATAGGTAAGTTTGCCTAGATCGCCTTATTTTTGGTTAAGGAATTTATAGTGAAGCGTTGTAAGTCATTTCATGGACACCCTTTATATTAAACTATGCCTTAATACATCTACCACAATACAAGGAATCCAAATAGTACGGATATCTTAAAAAATGTTTTTTCTTTGAGTCTTATCTCTTTTTAAATGACCGAAAGTCCCAAAGATTTCATCCAACTATTTGCGGAACAATAATTGCCAATAAAGTGGTGAGTTATCGAAGGCCTAACAGTGCACTAATTGTCGCAGTTTAGCGTTCAGCACAGCCATAAACACCATTGCAAACACAAGGCGCACTAACCCCGCCACCGCACTGTATACTCTGCACTTATTCTCTCGAGCCATTGTGTAGAGATGACACATGATCTACAACTTAACTTGGAACAGTCAACGGTTCTATTAACTCGAATAATATTGGGCTTCTAACGGCCTTAAATAGGTTTAATATATCGTCTAATTTCTACTGCTTTAGACGATAAAGTTGGCAACATCCGGTTTGGAACAATTTCAGCACTGACAACTATTACTGTATTAAATCTATGTATGTAAGTATTGCTGGGTTGGTCCGCTAGACCAAATTCATTTATTAGGATATTTAAAAAATAGTGCCGTACTTTTTAAAATACTTTTTGTAATCTAAATCGCAACATAATTTGTAGTCACAACATGTTGAAATATGATAAACCAATTTCCCTGTCTAATTTTTCTTGAATTCTATTTTTATAAAGTTTTAAGGGTGATCAGTAGAGCGCGGAAAGTTCATGCCATTCCAAAGACGTATTTGCGTATCGCGATTGATTATAAGTACCTACAGAAGATATACATAGTCCTGCACCTCACCTCCCGTCTTTTACACTGATTAAATAAGCTAGGAATTTGATATTTTGCAGACTTTCCCTGTATCTTAGGGCGCATTTCAGGAAAATATTTTTGTTTATACAGAGTGTTTCAAAAAAGTGTGAGGTCATTAGGATCTATTTTTTTAGATTACATGCTATTTTATATTCTTACTTATTTGGATGCTTCTTATAAACTGCTGGACAATTGCTTTCGAGCAAGAAAAATTTCGCCTAAATTTAACAGTTAATATTTTCTGAACCAGATATGATATCGACCTACGGTTTTAAATGGTTCACAGATTCATCCCTTGAAAAACAATTATTGTCGATGTTGGATTTTCTTTAACTGTCAGAAAATTTTATATACAGGGTGTTAAAGAAGACGATGATTTTTGCTCCAATTTTAATGGCGTGTAACTTTCACAATAATATTTTTAAATTTTATCACTTTACTTCAATTGAATCACTGGTTCATAGCAAAGAAAGTAATTAGGTTAAAAAGAATACAAAAACGTATAAATCTTCACTTACACACACACACACAGTGTGTGTCGAAACAATTATCATAGTACAATAAAAAAATAAGTGAAGATTTATACATTTTTGTATTCTTTTTAACCTAGTTTCTATAATGGATCTTCATCAAGTAACGGCTACATCTATTGAATAAAAAAGTAATTTGTTAAATTTTTGATATCTGCTATATTTTAAGAAATATTGAGTTTTTTGGAAAACCTTGCTTTATTTCAACTTATTGGTAGCTAGATCTCACTGTGCGTTTATCGTGCAAGATTTGCGAGTGATTATTATAACTTATGAAAAGCTTGATTATGTTCAGTAACAATAGTTGTACCTAAATGTTATAATGTAGAGTGGCGTACTTATAAACACCTATACCTATGTCTATGGTATATGAGTATCTCACAATTTTTCACAATTGTTTTATATTGGAAAGTACTCGCCTCTAGTTTAGGTAATTTTTTTAGTTTTTTATATATCACACTACAGGTATATTATGTTGTGATTACAAAATTTTAACAAAGATAATTTTTTTAATTTAGTTTTTGGAAAAAATGTATTTATTATTTTCGAGTACTTTCCAATATCGTGAAAAATTGTGAGATACTCATAAACCATACACATATAGGTGTTTATAAGTACGCCACTGTACATCATAACATTTAAATACAACTATTGTTACTGAAGATAATCAAGCTTTTCATAAGGTATAATAATTACCTACTCGCAAAGTTTGCACGATAAACGCACAGTGAGATCTAGCTACCAATAAGTTGAAATAAAGCAAGGTTTTTCAAAAAAATCGGTATTTCTTAAAATATAGCAGATATCAAAAATTTCACAAATTACTTTATTTGCTATGAACCAGTGATTCAATTGACGTAGAGTGATAAAAGTTAAAAATATTATTGTGAAAGTTACATGCCATTAAAATTGGAGCAAAAATCATCGGCTTCTTTAACACCCTGCATTTAAAATTTTTTGACATTTAAAGAAAATCCAACATTGACAATTGTTTCCCAAGGGATGAATCTATCAACCATTCAAAACCGTAGATCGATATCGTATCTGGTTCAGAAAATATTAACTGTAAAATTTTTCTTGCTCGAAAGCAATTGTCCAACAGTTTAGTTGCCTACATACCTCCAAACTTTTAATGAAATCGGTTCAGTGTTATAGGCGAAAAAAAAATAGAAACTAAGAAAAACCCGTTTTGCACTACTGGTTTTAAAAATTCATAAAAAATAAAAATAATGCCTCGTTAATTTTTAATTCTGCATCGAATGACATAATAATATACGGAGGTTCCAATTTGAAATAAGAAAAATAAATTACTTTACAGTTTGCAAAGTTTGACACTAAACTTTGGACACCCTGTACAATTTGTATTAATCAAACTTGGTTAACGAAACTGTTAGACCTTATTTCTTAAGTACCTTTGTATAATTTTATTAACGACGCATTATTTTTATTTTTTATAAATTTTTAAAAGCAGTGGTGCAAAACTGATTTCTATTAGTTTTTTTTTTGCTATTATACTGAACCGATTTTATTAAAATTTTAGGGGTATGAAGGCAAATATAAGAGGCATTCAAATAAGTAAGAATATTTATAGCATGTAATCTAATAAAATAGATCCTTATGTCGTCACACTTTTTGGAACACCCTGTATAAACTAAAATATTTTACTAATAATAGCGAAAATACACTCGGCGAGATAAAAATATGACCTTTGTTGTCACGCCACTGGTCGCAATATAGGTTACCCAATATTTTCAAAATGTAATCTTTAATAACATTAGTATAAACCTAAAGGTTTATTTTTGTATTGTATCTATAGATACTAAAAGATTTAAAAAAAAACACTGCGTTGTCACCCTATTTAAGGGTCTTTAGCTCCATATAGAAACATTCGCGGACAGTAAGTATAAACTTTATTTCATAAATTTGTTAGATAGAATCATCCCTTAAAATTTGCCATGGTCATTTCCGAGCACCCTGTTTTAAATGAACAAGGTGCTTACTCGCGTCCTGGAATAACGTTATTGTCATTAAATTTCCGCGCTCTACTGATCAAACAGATAAATAAACCATACTGATCTATTTGTTATATCCCTATGATAGGCGATCTAGATCTAAAGAAGAACATCTAACAATTTTCTTTTTTCATTATTACTACACTATCATTTATAAAAAAGTCACAAATACTATATCCGTAATAATGTACCTAATATATGATTAGTTTCTCGCCACGTCCACCTTAAAACTAGCTAAACCAAACTTTACAAAGTAAAATTGCATTCGCCACGAATTTAATAATCTGGACCGCATAAACTGGGCCGGTAGCGAGCGGGTCCAAACCAACCCCCAGTAAATAGAAAACCGTGGCGAAGTCATTTGGGTCTAGTCACGTCATTCATATCTCGGTTATGTCTTGTCGCCGTCGGATATTGGACGTGTTAATAGCGATGTTGGACAGGCCATAAACACAAGACGGTCCAGGCAGATGGCGCTGCGACCGGCTCGTTACGGACTGATTACTGCAAATCGGGGAAGGGAATTTCCTGGTTGGTGCTGCAATCGAGCTGGCATAATCTACTGCAGTATGTACCGGGTGGTCAACTAAGAATGACCGCCGGCCATATCTCAGAAACTAGTAATCGTACAGCATCCGGGTAAATTTTTTTATGACAAAAGTGCCCAAGAAAAAATGCTGGAAATTATTTTGAAGTTCCGCATTTTGCCGCAAGAGGGCGTAATTAAAAAGTAAATTTTAAAATTTTACATATCTTCAAAAATTTCACATTAAGGTATATCTTTGATAACACCATTAAAAAGCTTGGACAATTATTTTGGTCTTATGCTCATTGGCGTACCGACTTTAATAAGAGGGGTTGAAAGTGTAATCATTTAAATCGCTGTAACTTATAAACGACTTATCCCATTTTAGCAAACTAAAGACTGGTTGGAAGAGAAATGTATGCAATTTCACCAATCGTATTAAGTTGTCCATAATAGTTCTCAAAAAAAATGCTAGAGGGCGCAATTTGTAGTGATAACACATTTTTTGATTTAAATAAATCATGCGGTATAATTATGATACCATAATCAAAAAGTAGATGAAATTTGTTGGAAAAAATATTAAAACCACAGCTCGATATCTCCGTTCGTTTCAGCGTTATCGACAATAGAATAATTTTTACAACTTTAAATGAAGAAGCGATTATATATTTTTTAGAAAAAAAGTGGTACGCCACTGATATTTTTCCATGTGGATATTATTTCAGATTAGCCTGGTCAATTCTGCATAAAAATGATATCTTTCTTCTCCTCAGGCACACCGTTCTTAATTAAAATAATTAAATAAGCTCTACTATTTATTCTTAACATTGATAATGCAAAATTTTGTTTTATAAAAATTATTTGAAATTACCACCTTGACGTAATAGGCATGCTTCCGCCCTTCTAATTTAATTTAATTATTTTAATTCAGGACGGCGTGCCTAAGAAGAAAAACGCAAGAGACTATTTTTATGCAGAATTGACCAGGCTAATCCGAAATGATATCCACATGGAAAAATATCAGTGGCGTAACACTTTTTTTCTAAAAAATATATAATCGCTTCTTCATTTAAAGGTTTAAAAATTATTTTATTGGCGATAACGCTGAAACGAACGGAGATATCGAGCTGCGGTTTTAATATTTTTTCCAACAAATTTCATCTACTTTTCGATTATGGTATCATAATTATACCGCATGATTTATTTTTTCGGAGTAAAATCAAAAAATGTGTTATTATTGCAAATTGCGCCCTCCAGCATTTTTTTTTTTGAGGACTATTATGGACAACTAAATACGATTGATGAAAGTGCATACATTTCTCTTCCAAACAGTCTTTAGTTTGCTAAAATCGGATAAGTCGTTTATAGTTACAGCGATTTAACTGATTACACTTTCAACCCCCTCTTATTAAAGTCGATACGCCAATGAGCATAAGACCAAAATAATTGTCCAAGCTTTTTAATGGTGTTATCAAAGATATGCCTTAATGTGGAATTTTCGGAAATATGTAAAATTTTAAAATTTAGTTTTAAAAAAATTTACCCGGATGCTGTACGATTACTAGTTTTTGAGATATTGCCGGCAGCCATTCTTAGTTGACCACCCGGTACTTGTAAATACAGAAAAATATGTATAGGATTAATTGAATAAATTCTTATAACTATGCCATCAGATCGTAAGTAACGACTGTGGCTGTGTATATTCTGCTATTGAGTGAACAGCAACAAGATCTTAAATATCCAAGTACGAGAACCTTAAACATGTGCCATATTATCAATAGGGCTGGGCGATTATCAAAAAAAATAATCGATTTTCGATTATATGAATGAATCGATTATTTTCGATTAATCGATTAATCGAAAATAATCGATTAATCGAAAATAATCGATTAATCGAAAATAATCGATTAATCGAAAATAATCGATTAGTCGAAACAATCGATTAATCAAAATAATCGAAATAATCGACTAATCGAAATAATCGATTAATCGTTTTTTTTTGAATCGCCTTATTGAAAACAATCAGTTAATATAAAAAAATCAAATAATCGAAAATAATTATCGATTTTTTTCATTATATACTTAAATAACATTGAAATAATATCTAAATCATAATTATTATTAATTTTGACAAGCCAAACTTGAGGGTAATACGTAATAGAGGCCTCAAGTTATATCGTTGATTTTGTCGCAAAATATTTTTATTAATCTATTCGATTAATCTAAAAATTGTTATTATTCCCATTAATCGAAAAAGACATATTTTAATCGAAATTATATCATCGAAAAATCGAAATAGTTGTTTCGATTTTTTGATTAATCGAAAACATTTCGATTTTTCAATTAATCGATTAATCGAAAACATTTCGATTTTTCGATTAATCGATTAATCGAAAAATCGAATAATTTTCGATTAATAATCGATTAATCGATTTTTCGATTAATCGATTAATCGATTAATCGATTATTACACGATTAATCGATTATTTTGCGCACCCCTAATTATCAATACTCAAATATTTCCTTTATTTTGAGCCAAGTAAATACATTCGCCCCAATCCCACCCCGAAACGTAAATGCCAGCGTGAAGAAGAGTCGCTTTGTACCAAATCCTGATTTACCGGCTCGCCGCGACAGATTTTAATGTTATTTCGAGTCACAAATTGTTTAAATGGCCTCGTGAGTCAGCGAAAAGACACTAACTGGTGCTCATTAGCCTGAGCGCCGGATTCACCTTATATTTATTCATATTATTGAAATGAATTTCGAGAAAATCCCTTTCTAAATTACACTGCTTTTTGCGCCAGTAGATGAACGTTTCTTTGTGGTGTGATATAAATTTCTGTAAAGTATGGTTATTTTAAAACTGATTCAATCATTAATTTATACTAATTCATCAACGTTTAAACCTTATTATAGTAAACTTTAATATTATAAATGCCATCCTATGGAGAACTAAAGGCCATAACTTCACCAATGATAACCTTACTATTGTAACAAGTCATCATCAAACATTATAGCTTCAAGCCATAATTTTTTTACATATTAAAACCTGTGCAACAAAAAATAACTATAATATGTATCATAGTTTTAAAAACTATAGTGAAATTTACCTGACTATAAAACCTTTATGATTAAATTCAAACGCTGTTAACATTTTTAAAATAACCTTTCTAATCGGCTGCAAGTTTTTAAATATCCAATAGGAAATTAACCACAAATCATAGTCCTTAGTTAGCTTATAAAATGAAGCATAGTAATTACAGAGCAAGATGAGCAGCAGCTCTATTAATAAGGAAAGATAAAGTTGGAAGATTAGTTCTGTTTGGGTTAATATATTTGATATATTATAGTAAGGTTTGCTATGTATTTAAACTTTCGATAAATTAAAATGATTTTGGGACTTATTTTCAATATCTTTATATTAATTTTATTTTAACGATTTTTATAATGAACAAATGGTTTCTTCTTCAAATCTAGGGTTATTTTTGTGAGAGTAGTGGACCCTACACCTGACACCAATTGTAGTTACGATTGGCCGGCGTTCTATTGTCTAAAATTCGTTATTTAGATTTATTCTAGAAACATTGTTAGAAGATGTGCCTGTCAATGTCCTAAAGTAAATCGTATGTCCTGATTCAGAGAAATTTAGTTACAGAGCCGTGGACAAAATATGGGTTGAATGGATTTCACAATCTAGGAATAAATAGGCGATTCGTATTTTCTCACATTGCTTTTTTGGCTAGATCTTCTCCATTATTTTGGGTTTTCTGCTTATCTTACTCATATTAGCTGTCAGCAATTCGTTATGTTTGTGCCTGATTTAATTCTTTCAGTACGTTAACCTTTTACTATTTAAATTCAAATAACTAATGAAGAACTTAAAGAATGTTTAGTATAATATTTATTTAACCCAGTGGCGTATTTAGGGGGGGAGAGCTGCCGGGCTGCAACCCTCCCCGAGCCTAAGAGCTCGGGGTCTAAAAGTCTAATATGCAACCCAATTTTTCGTCTCACACTTGGACTCTTAATTTAAATTTTTAAATAATTTATTCTTGGCTTAGATTACATAGGTCTTGTAGGAATTAATGTTTAGTGTTTAAACGTTTCCTTCTAAAAGTCCTGTTTTATATAGAGATTATGGTTTCGGACGCATATCGTTTTAGTTATTGATTTTTGATGCAATTTTATAGGCAAACGAGTAAAAAGAGTAATATTTTATGGTATTTTCTATTATATACTTGTCTGTTCCGTTTTCCCTTTTTGAAAGCTATTTGAAATTAACAAAAATATAACCCAATGCAATAAAATATTTTTACAACAAAAACAAAAAACAATTAGGTAGATATTTATTTTTAAAGAAAAAAATTAAAGTAAAAATTTTAATTGAAACATTTTTTATTGAAGAAGTGTGATGATTTATAATTTTAAAAAAATAGTGCGGGAAGAAACGAGAATTCTTTATTATGAATATAAAAAACGGCACTTAAGAAAGAGTATTTTAAAACCTAAGCATTTGCACCAAAAACTGCTCTTAGATCTACGCTCCTAAAATATATGATTTCTGAAAAAATCATCAATTTTGGCGTGGAGAACGATATTTACTTTATTTTTAATTATGAAAAACCGAGCCCAAAAAACGCGTGTTAGAGTCATACATACGTCTTATGTTAAAATTTTGGATTGACACCAATATTCATATTTTTCACAAATATAAAAAATGTTTTTTTTTAATAAAGGTCTAGCTAGGAAAATTAAAAAAAAGTTAAAAAACAATTTTGATGAATGTTGTTAGTGGTGTAGGTGAATTTTAAACCAACTTTGGGCGTAGCCCCGAAAATTTTTCGCCTGCGGCGCTTTTCTGCCTTCTTTTCTAGGTACAATATCATGAAAAACATGTAGTCCCGATTGTCCCTTTCTCCAGAAAAAAAAATGTCCTACTTAGGCCCATTCAGCCCCCCTTCCCCCAAGCATATTTTCTGGCTACGCCACTGGTTCAACCCATTGTTTAATTACCTTTCAGAAGTTAATGTTACCATCTAAAAGAAAGAAGTTCATCTAAATAAACAAATAAAAATGTCAACTTAATTGATTTTTATTTACAACCGTAATCCTTGACCATTTTCCTTTATCCATTGTCCGTCCGATAGCTGACCTGACCCCTCTAATTAGAACCTAGCACATATAGCTGTCAAGCCATCCTATTTTGACGTTATAAACATGTGGAAATGGACATAGCGTTACGGGAACTACATGTAATATACATAAAGTTTTATCGCCCGATACTTTGAGCCCCGTGTTCCTAGCTTGACCCCAACTAATGCTTTATTTGAATGTATTACTATAAAATTCATGACGTATGGCGTAATGATTAGGGGACGGTTAGGCACGGCGTTTTAGGTTTTATTAAATGGAGTTTATCGCTCAAGTAATTTTCGGAAAAGTATACCAGGTGTTCTTAACATCCGTCAGGTCATTTTGCTAACTATGATCCATTTCTTTTCGATTACGAACGATGACAGAAACCCGTTTTAGAACAAGAAAATTCATTTTTGACAAGGTAAAAAAGTAAGGTTAGGGATTACGTCATAACTGACATTTTGTTGTTTACTAGAGATGAGCGATATTTTTGTACCGGTGACTTATACCGGCGACCTATCTGGTCACCGGTATTAGCGGTGACCAAATTGCCCAGATCACCGCGACCGCGACCTACCGTACCAAACCCAGGTCGCCGCTCCAAGTATCGGGCTTACCCGGTGACCGATCAGATCAAGTCACTGGTAACTGCTCGAAATGCGAATATTAAACAGCGACCAGTGAGCTAAACAGCGACCAGCGAGCTAAACAGCGACCAGCGACCTAAACAGTGACCTGCGAGTACAGATAACAGCGCGATTGGATTTTCGATTCTCATCGAGGCGCCGGGCTGTGCAGCGACCTGTATGACTGGTTGCTGAACACAGCGGAAACAATATTAAAATAATAAAATTTATTTCTGCTTGTGGTTGGTCAAGCTCGAGAAGGTAGTATTTGCATAACTTGCAGGGTGATGCCACGGATTGACGTGGTTTGAGAGGATTATAGGATTTAGGTTACGTTTTGGTTTTTATTTCACTGTCACCGTATATTTTTATTTTTGAAAGTTGTGTTTATAGATTAGTGATATTTAATGTTTAGTTTTTATGAGAGCTTGTGTGAAAAGTTGATTTGTTAAAAACTATTTTTTTTAAAAGATTTTTTAAATAATATTAAGGTATGCAAATATATTTTTTATATAAATTTTAAATGATTTTAAAAGGGTTACACGCAGTGATTGAATCATCAAACAGTAAGAACAAGCTCTAAAATATTTTAAAATCCAAATACCTAGTGGTTAAGTGAGGGAGCTTGCTTCAACTTCGCCATTTGTAAATTATTTACAAAAAAATAATAATAATAATAATAATAATAATAATATTATTATTATTATCTCTATAGTTTTTCCTCTTAAAAATATTTTCATCTAAAGGTAGAGATTTTTATGAAAGTCACCGGGTCTGAAGTCGCTGTTAAAAATACCGGTGACCTTAAAGTCGCTGTCACCGGTATACCGGTAACTTGAAAGTCACCGGTAATCTCACCTCTATTGTTTACGGTTTACAGCGGTTAGAATTTTAAATTAAAACTTGTTATTACGGCACAAGAATAAATATTAAATATTTATTCTTGTGGTTAGAGTGTTTAAAAAGCTTAAATGTATTTCCCTTATCATGCCATGCTTCCAGATTATGATCATTGGAACTAAACTCAAACTTCTATGCAACCTGCTCTGTCCCTAAAAGAAATCTTTATGGGGAAAAAAAGAACAAAACATTGGTATAACTCTTATTGCATTCTCTTCAAATAAAAATGGCTTTTGAAAGAGTCAAGAATCAAATCTGTCTATCAATAATGTGCAGGTATGTTTATTGTAAATAGGAAATAATACATTGTAAAAACTAATAGTCATTTCTCTTTCGTTTTCAAAGAGGAACAAGTTTAAGATTAGCGAGAGCTGCTCTTAAAGAGCACTAGCGTTTTAATTTATTATTAACATTGTGTAGTTTTTCTGTTCTAATTCTGTAAAAAATAAATAGCTGTTATAGATTTTAAAATTAGGTATTTGCGTTGGGCTTATCTGTATACTTAGCGACAGCAGAACTGGGCAGTAGTTACTTTAAGAACAATAGTGCTCCGAGCACAGCGCTAGAAAGCACTTTTACAATAGAGTGCTTGGTAATTCAAGCCCTTTATTTATTTATTTTATATATAAAGTGGGCTATTCATTTATGTAGTGTAAATTGGTCTACGATTTAACCAATGAGGAGAATTTTTGTTCAATTTTTTTTTCTGTTATCGTTCGCAATCGAAAAGAAATAGACCATAGTTAAGGAAAAAGTATCCTTTATTAAAGGAAAGGAAGGTAATTCGGCATACCATTTATGAAAAAAATTCTAAAAAAAAATCCTTTATCAATAAGGGATAAAAATATGTAAAATGATTTAAGAAAAATATGTATTTTCAAACATTAACTTGTTATAAAATTCTGAGAAACACAAAAAGAGATATTTGGACTTAAAACTGAACAGTTTGACCTTTAAAGATAACTTGAAGGTAATTTGGTATAGTGTATTCCAAAATACCTGCAAGAAATTTGCTGAGGCCGTAGCTTAGGGATACTTCTTCCAAACGAATAAAGAACTTAAGAATAGAAGTCTGCTTGCAATATACACAAATGTACGTTCCAGCTTCGTAACCCGCCCATTCACTATGCACCCAATAATCACAAATGATACACATGGCCCATTTTTCTCCCCTAACATCCTCGCTAAACTTGCGATTACAAAAGAAACACTCTGCATCCTCCTCAGTGGACTTTGTCGGTTCTTCAAATAGTTCCATTTCATCAGATGAAGCAGATCGATAGCTTGCACTTGTGTCAGTATCTGAATCTTTCTTCTATTTATATTCCAAATTAGCTTCACCAACAGTATTCCAAATAACCAACATTACAGCGTTCCAAAAAATCAACAAAATCATGGCTTTACACAGATCATAATTTAAATATATTGTTTAAAATAAACATAATATAGATCCCTAAAACCCCTTAAATAAATAAAATTATAATTTTCAAGGATGAGTTAGATAAATATGGTTTTAATACTCATCAAAATTTTTTTAAATGGCACTGTGATGATTATCAGCTGCCACTACTAAACTGCGATTTATAAACACGTGTTAACCTTAAATATATTCAATATAGAGGTAAATAAACATAATACGCTTGCTTTTAACTAGATAAAGCTATAAGTATTGCGGGAACGCAAGTATTCCAAATTACCAACACTATTTCAAATTACATTCCATTCCTCTAAAGGTGTATGATTTATTTTCTTCGCGTAAAATATTATCAAATGGACATGATTTTGTTTAAACTTATTTTCTTAACTTAATAACCAGCGCCGATTTAACCATTTAGTGGACTAGGCGGCCACCTAGGACTCGGTGGCAAAAGGGTGCCCGGCAGGGGCCCGAAAACAAAAGTACAAATAATAAAAATTAAGAATGCCTTTAGCGGGGGGAAGGGTCCATCCTCAGCCTGTCGCCTAGGGCCCGACGCAGCCTTAAACCGGCCCTGTATAATAACGTTTATTAACACATTTACATTTTTATAAACCACTACCATATTTTGCAGGTATACTATAAAAATAAAACTAAATGTGTTCCTATTGAGCTTAATGATACTTTGGGCACAAGAAAGCCGCTCGTAATTATAGGTGGCAGGTGTGGGGTCCAGTGCTCACATGAAAATAATCCTAGATTTAAAGAAGAAAAATGCATTCCTTACAAACAACATTACATTAAAGGAAATAATAGTATCTTACAGCACTCACATAATATGATTTTTTATGTGTTAAATTATCGAATTTCCACATGGCAAACCGTACAATATAGCAAATATATCATCCCAAACTGTAATTACCTTCCAACATTATCTTTTCCCAATATTAGAGCTACTTCTCATCTTGCTCTGCAATTACTATGCTTCATGTTATAAGTAAACTTTATAGATAAAGCCACAGTTTGCAATAAAGCTTTGTAACAAACTTTAGGGCCATGATTTCTGGCTACCACTTATTTTTTTTATGAATTAATAATAGTCTGGTAAAATTAAACATCAAATAAGTAGGAGGGCACCATATTTAAAAGTGTGGGGTCGCTTTGCGAAACTGTCAGTGGAAAAAAGAAACACGGTTGGCTTAGAAATGGGCCTGATTGAGTCGAAAACGGGCCGAAAAGACACTTGTCACGTGCCCGTATAAAGACGGTGCCGAGATGGAAAAAGAAAGGTGGATGGTAATGGGCGAAAAGAATGATAATACAGACACTAGAAAACGCTCTTTTTGGAAAGTGTACTGATGGGATAAAAATGCTCTTATAAATTTGCTGTAAATATTAACTAATCCTAAATGAATTAATAACGAAGGTATGTTCTATTACAAGACAGATCAGCGAGTTATAATAATTAAGTAGTAGAGTTTAGTGTCCGTATAAGTAAATAGAAAGAAAGTTTTTTAGCGGCAGGCGGACAAAGTAGTGCACCTATCTTTTGCAATAAAGTACAGAGGGACGCCAAAGGTAATGGGTTCCCTGGGGCACAGGTCGACAGTAACAGGCTGTTTCGTCCTTATTGGGACTCATCAGAAAGCCATAACCTGTAAGCCATTCCCAATACAGCGAAAATATGCTTTCAAGATGTTTTTAAGAATAAAAATATGATGAAAACCCAGTAAGGACGAAACAGCCTGTCATTGTCTACCTGTGCCCCAGGGACCCATTACCTTTGGCCCTGTGTACTTTAATGCAAAATATAGATGCACTACTTTGTCCGCCTGCCGCTAAAGAACTTTTTTTCTAGTTATAATAATATGCAACACATTCTAAAATAAAGTTGCTTGTGTATATTCTCATTTTTTAGTGTCGCATAATGGCCTTAACACACATCGACAGAGAAAAGACATCGTCGCCGCATCATATTTATGTTGTAATTAGAGGCTAGCCTTGACGACAGTCGTAGTTTGCGTCGAGCTAAGAACAAACAGTGCCCTCCAAATTATTTCCTGGACATTGCATGTAAAGGGCGACTAAGTAATGGGCAGGAGAATTAAGTTAATATAAGTTTTAGGGTCACACCAAAATTATTTTTATAATAAATGTTGTCTTGTGGTATTAGAAAGGTGTGCTTATTGTGATGCAGAATGAAGCTAACTCCAAAGCCTGTGGAGGAAGATCTGTCAAATCCACGAGATGTGAGCGAAAGAGGCTAAAGCTCGCACGTTTTTTCTATTCTGGAAGATGTAAATATTGGAAGTTATGTAAGAGAAGCCCGTCAAGAACAAAAGCCCAGAGAGATGTCACTCATACTGGATAATGTGTAAATCATTCTCAAGGATCACTGATCCTCCGTCTATAAGTTGAAGACAGTGAGTTTAGCTAGCCAACCCTTGTTGATGACCATTAACAAAAAATACATTAGTACAATTTCATATTCAAGCCTATTTAACTTGTATCGGTTTTTTTTTATAGAGCTCAGCTTGGCCATTCGTACCAATTTGCCCCAGCCGGCACGTGATATTACGGGCATCACTTATTTATTGCCAGTCCGCCGCCGCTACCTTGTTGTTGGCTAGTCAACTTTGCTAAGTAATTATGCCTTGGAACAAGGTTTTATTAGCTAGTTTTCACATAAAAATATTAAAATTACTTTAAAAAAAATGTTATTGATATAGATGATGGATTTTAAATTGGTCAACATTGAGGCTTCGGAATCTTCCAAAATACACGAATAAATAAAACAATTGCAATAATTAATTTATATTGTAATATTTATTGTTTTATATATTGTGCGCTGCCGACGCACATCTTCGCAGGCAGCATGAAGTATTGCGCCTCAACAAAGACCTGAAAGAAATTTTGGCTTGGGGTGACAGTAAGTCGAATTTAATGCTAAGAAAACCCAGGCAGCAGTCTTCTCCAAAAAGGTTAACATTGCAGAACCGGATATAGTCATGGCAGGACAAGCAATTCCCCTGGCACCGTCTATTAATTTGCTGGGGGTCAATCTGGGAGGTAATATGTCTTGGCATGATCACGTTGCCGCAATTGCCAAGGCAGCTGCACAGAAACTTGGTGTACTTTTCCGCACCAAAAGGTTGTACACACCTCATCAACTTTTGACACTCTACAAAGCCCAGATTCGACCATCATTAGAATATTGCTCTCATGTCTGGAGCTCTGCACCCAAGCACACCCTTCGGCTACTGGATTCCATTCAAAGGAGAGCCGTTCGTCTGATCGGCGACCCCGAGCTGACCAAGACCCTCGATAGCCTGGAGCATCGAAGACAGGTTGGTGATTTGGCTCTCTTTTACAGATATTTTCATGGCAGGTGTTCGACTGACATTGCCCACTTGATTCCACCTAGAGCAATGCAAAACAGAAATACACGGCGAACCACTGCCGCTCATCCATATGTTGTTCAGCTTAGTACTCCTCGAACTTCATTGTTCAAGAATTCTTTCATCTGGAGAACGTCATCTTTGTGGAATGATCTTCCTGAGGTCGTGTTTCCCAATGAATACAATCTTCAACGTTTCAAGACCAACGTTAATCGCTTTTTTCGCACTCGCACCGCTCCCAGAGCGCCTTAAAGGATTTTTCCTACAGTGCAGGTGTTTTATCATAAAAAAAAAAAAAAAAAAAAAAAAAATTAAAATCAATAGTATTTTCTCCTTTATTATTTTTTCTTTCTCTGTACATTGTGCATAAAAATATCATTTACTGCCTTTTTATTCTCATTTGAAGGCATACAAAGTATGGACATGCATAAATAAGATTAACCAAACCGTTTTCACGGCAGACTGAAAACAAGCTGACGCGCACACAAGCAGTACGTCTAATTCTATCAAATCTCCATGTTTGACGAAGGTTGCAAGCCAAACACCGCAAGCTTGTCTTTGGTCATCAATTTAACAAGGGATGTTTAGAATGAACATAAAATTGATTTCAAATAAAAGAATAACATGATACCTAAGACAAAGCAGACAGTGAATAAGGTTTGTTGGACAACAGGAAATTAATATAGTACAATATATTAACAACAATGCAGAATTAGGGTTTCTATTTGATATCACGTCCTTTTTAGAGTTTTTATATGTCACAAATAATGTAGAGGTATACTTGAAATAACAGGTTACAACCTTATAATCTAATTTCTTTGCAAAAGGTACAGATCGTCTTACTTCTTACCTATCTAGAGCAGAGGTTTCCAAAGTTTTTTCTATGACGCCCCCTTTTGGGAATCAAGAAATGGTCGCGCCTCCCTCCCCCTCCATTATACAGATACAAGTTGTATTAATTTTGCATTTTTCCAGAGCTCTCGGGCCACCTCTAATGCTGCTTAGCCCCCAGTTTGGGAACCCCTGATCTAGAGTCTAGTCTAAAATATCACTACTGTTACCAGGATAGTTATTACGCAACAGAGAGTAGCAGTATTTGTAATGATTATCATCCATCGACGCTAGCGCAATGAACTATTTTACCAAATTTTGATTTTGGCTCTATCGTATAGGGCAGAGGTTCTCAACCTTTTGAAGGGAAGTACCACAAAATCCTTTTTATAATTTTAGGTACCACCTAACTAAAATACCTATCTAGCCTAGGTATTTAATTAATTATAATTTATATGGTGAAAAAAAAATTGATAAAATAAAATTTAACATTAGTAAACATATTTTCTACTACATTTTTAGGTTTCGTATATAGGTACTTACAATAAGAAACTAATTATCAAAACTAATTGTTGCTAATGCTCCCCTATTTTAGGTTTTTCGATATATTTATGTATTTTGTCGAGTTTCATTTTCTTTTTTCATTTTTTTTAGGTCTGTTTTTGCGTACCACCAGTGGTACATGTACCACAGGTGGAGAACCGCTGGTATAGAGCAAGAAGAAATAATAAATAATTTTTAAATTTTGAATTATTTATTGAGAGAATAATTACAATTAACAAAATACACCCTCCAATAAAAACATACGCGTAACTCCTTACCGATGTCACCAAAATTTCAAACAATGATAGCAGCCGGTTCTCTCTGTACACGATATACTCCCTACCTCTAGTCCAGTGGTTCCCAAACTGGAAAGCGCGAAGCAGCTGGGGGGGGGGGGGGGGGGGGAAGCTTTGAAATACTGCAAAATTAATACAAATTTTTAGCTTTAAAACTTTAGAAGTTAGATTTTCCTAATTTACATGAACATGACTATCATAAATTTGCTCAAAATCCTTTTAATTTTGATATAAACATTCTTCCAGAACACCTGCAAGAACAAGCAATCGACTTACGATTCAGTGGCGAAAATTCACTTTGAAAATTTGGCAATTACTACTTTTTGGATAAGATATCTTCCCATTTATCCATCAATCGCTGAAATGGCTTTGAAATTTTATATACCATTCTCGACGACAACCTACTTATGTGAAAAAGGATTTTTTGTTTTAATGGGATTAAAACAAAATAACGGAATCGGCTCGATGTTGCTCGTGACCTCCATTGCGCACTTTCAAAGATAGCACCAAAATTTCCGACCTTGTTAAAGAAATGCAGCACCACACTTAGATTAGAGTTCAAATCTCACATTTTTAAATATATAAATGAAGTAAAGGAAATGTATATGTATAATGGGGGGGAGGGAGGCGCGACCATTTTTTGATTCCCAAAAGGGGGCGCCATGGAAAAAAGTTTGGGAACCACTGCTCTAGTCTGATTTCCTGTTTATAAACTGTCTTTGTTTATAAGATAACAATATAATTGACATTAAAAAATGACATATCCTACTTTAATAGGCTGCAATGTCGAAACGGTAAATCTTAAAAAGTTTCCACATTTCTATTTTAGTTTTTATTTTTTATCCAAGCATATTAACTTTTAATTTAATGGTGAAACCTATAAAACCTCTTTAATTTGATAAGAAACCATGAGTAAAAGTACATTATGTATTTTTTACAACTCTTTTATTCTTAGACTAAAAGCCGACATAACGCAACCAAGAAGTTTAAATGAAAAGTGGCAGTAACTAAATGTTTCTAACAATTTAACAATATTATCAGGGAATATAACTTTCCAGGATAAATTAGGCTTGCCATTTAACACAGATGTCCACTTGTCCGGATTCCAGCAGAGGGTCACCAAATATGTTAATCATTTTACGTCCGAGTGACGTTAACTGGACGTATACAAGGCATCCTGAATATTGAATAGCTTTAGCTGAGACGTGCTTGACGTGAGGCGAGTGGAATGCATTGAAAGTTATTTTTAAATGTAATTGTTTCTTTGCTGCAGAGGAAGCTAATAAATTTGGAGATTAGAAAAACGTAATAAGTGCAATTTTACATATAAAAGAGCGACAACATTTTTTACTGTTGAGTATCCGGGGCTTTCATGGTTAGCAGAGCCTACTTAGTAGTTTCAAGAACATAATTTTATTGAAAGCTAATATCTTATTTTCTACTCCCACATGGAAATTTGCTGTTTCCTTTACACTTAAGTGGCGAGTAAAGTAGGCTATTATTCCAGTTAACTGTGCGGCAAAATTTTATAACACTCGTAGATAGGTAATGTAACTGACCAATCACAGTAGTCAATTACAGAGAAGCCATTGTTGTTCTTAAAAGTACTGACCAATCACAGTATATTATTTTTACTGAGGCTCCGCCTTCTTTTTCAAGACACTAAATTATATAATTTAAATGCATATGGTACAATTTGTTATTAATTTGTCCAATATAATAAAATCTAGACCCATTTATAATAGATTTATCAATAATGCAACCTGCTGAATGTGCATAGAAAATTAATTTCATGTAACATCATTTATCAGTTGGTTTTCCCATAATTAGTTTAACGTTTCGATAGTCGAGAGGTAGAGCGTTTGACTATGGAACCAATGGTCGTGAGTTCAAGCCCGGCAACCTGAAAACTTTTTTTTACATTTTTTATAATAAGGTTTGTAAGTTTGGTCGTAGAAAAAATATACTGTTCAACTCGAGTGGATTGTCCATATAGCCCTCGGAAGTTTTCAATTTACTTCCTCGTGCGATATGGACATCATATCCACTCTTGTTGTACAAACTACTATTATCGGGTCGTTCATCAACCAGCCTATCGTATGATTTTTAATAGTAGCGTACTGCTGGCTTTTAGGCCTGCTTCGCACTGGCCGACCTGACCTATTGCTTATATTTTTAGTAGTTCAATTTCCACTGTCGTCTGCGTCGGCGGGAGTTCAAAAAAACTTTCTTTTGCACACTTATTTTGACTTCCTAACCTACATAACTTCATCTATCCAAAAAAGGTCCCACTTTCTTCCCACTCGCGTCAATCTCCCGACACACGTGTACGCGTATGCGAAATACTTCTCTCAAAAGCGTGGCTCGGGCTGATAACGGCGCCCAGAGCCGAAATAAAGATAGCGATCTTAATATACTGCCTTTGTGTTCAAAATAGTTCCCGGATTTATGGGTTTTTATGCTCCAAATCTAATTAAAAACCGGTTGTAAATCACTAATTTGTTTAGGGCGATGGGAAACGGGGACTATTATCGTTCCTATTGGGTTTTAGTGAGCCATCCGTCATTCGGATAAATGGTTTTGATTGCCATTAATACTTTTAAAGGGAGGGTTAACCTTTATATTACTTATTTATTTCATATTTTGTAGTAATATTATTCATATTCTAACCTCTTTATTTATAAGTAGTGAATGAGATTTCTAGCCATTTCATTTTGGCAATTTAACGAATCCAGGTGCTATTATCCGTTACGCATTTAGTCATTTTATATTTATAATTTAGTTTCCTATATAGGAAATGACTATCATAGCTTTGTATATGATGAGAAATAATTAACATGCGAGTCGTACCTTGTCATATTGTAATGGTAAGTGATTAGGTATTTTTTTTATTAAAAAAAAATCTAAATAATATTTCAGGAAATATGAATAATAATATATTAACTAAATAGTACTAAATTATAAATATTAATGTATAAATATGTTTAAAGTAGTGAAATATTAAAATGATGATTTATAAAAATATTACATGCTAAGTTGCGGTATGAGTATTATTAGATCATGTGTAGGGAATATTGTCACGTCAAAGCCATGAACCAAGTGGTGGTAAATCCACGAGTGACGATTGGTAATAATATAACATCTGTAATCGTGTACGGGTAATCTACAACATCCACGACCATTTAAATAAAGAAAATAACATTTTGATATTAAAATATATATATCTGAGACCTTGTCTCCAAAAATAAATTACATGATGAGCGCATCAAACCACTAGTAGGTGTAATAAGTTAAATACATTAGTAGTATTGCAATATAATACATCATTGTGGTAATGAATGGTATGGCGAAACTTAAATTACATAACTTAAAACATTAACTATCGTTAAATAAATACAAAACCATTTCCAGGAGAGTCCATGGACATATTCTAACCAACCAACATTTCTGGAACGTCTTGTATTTTAGCACAAGCACTCCTTGAATATATCAAAGAGATACCGTATAAGCCTTTTACGTTTTTTGTATGTTCCATAAAACTCGCAAAAGATCAAAATAGAATCCTAACAGGACATGGTATAAGAAAATGAATTGGACGAATTTCTTCGGGCGTTTCAACATGACATATAAGGGATGTACTAATATAACATATATACTTACGATACTTATTGATCCCAAAGACATGCCCAGGATCTACTTTTTTTTATGATAAAACACCTGCACTGTAGGAAAAATCCTTTAAGGCGCTCTGGGAGCGGTGCGAGTGCGAAAAAAGCGATTAACGTTGGTCTTGAAACGTTGAAGATTGTATTCATTGGGAAACACGACCTCAGGTAGATCATTCCACAAAGATGACGTTCTCCAGATAAAAGAATTCTTGAACAATGAAGTTCGAGGAGTACTAAGCTGAACAACATATGGATGAGCGGCAGCGGTTCGCCGTGTATTTCTGTTTTGCATTGCTCTAGGTGGAATCAAGTGGGCAATTTTAGTCGAACACCTGCCATGGAAATATCTGTAAAAGAGAGCCAAATCACCAACCTGTCTTCGATGCTCCAGGCTATCGAGGGTCTTGGTCAGCTCGGGGTCGCCGATCAGACGAACGGCTCTCCTTTGAATGGAATCCAGTAGCCGAAGGGTGTGCTTGGGTGCAGAGCTCCAGACATGAGAGCAATATTCTACTTGTTGTAATCGTCACATATGTGGGACATTGGAATCTGTATGGGACGTCCCTAGAACATTTCATTTTTATTGCGTTGAGTTTATGAAAACACTCAACCCGCAGCCGGTCCTTGTACAGTAGTTAAATGTTCTGGGCACACCAACAAAAGCAGAAACTTTAACAAATCATCCATTTTCAAGCACCGAACGGTGCCGATAGTAAATTTTGTCCCTCTCGGCAATATTTACCAGATGTTCCACGCTTCTAATTACCTTTAATGATGTATGCAACCCGATTTACTCAATTTATCGTTAACGGAAGCTCCGAAAATAAAGCAAATCGCACCGAATGGATTCACATATCAAGCAACATGCTGCGTAGATGCGACGCTAATGTGCTGCCGGCTAACAAGGGCGCGTCCGTATGTGCAGCAATAAGGGGATAATTGAGTATTTTAATGTTGTTTCTAATAAGCCGTGTCGGAATGTAGGCAATAAAGGGTTGTATATTAGAATGATGTCGGAAAACGAACTTCCATTATGTGAGATTTTAATAGTGCAGCTTTTTTTACATTTCTTCCGCAATTTCAATATTATTCTCCAGTAACGTGCGGTGAAATAGTGAAATACTCATTTAAAGTAGCGCCAGGTCTATTTTAGGAGACACTAAGCGTGGCTCATTTGCTGTTAGAGAGCCTTAGGGGCATTTACTAATTACACTGGTTAACAAGATTTTTGTCCCAAGCGCAAAAATGTCTGATTTCAATATAATTTTGCATACTGAAATCAATCATGTTTTCAGAATTTCTCCATCACCCTTAGTTTTTATGTTCCAGTATATGTGATTATTTACCTATAAAATGCACGCATAGGTCTGTACTATAAGAGTCATCTAACAAAAAACTTGTGTCAGGCATTGCTATTTTATTATTTGTGTATTGTAACAATAACTTGTTGTGACTAGAAATAACAAAGTGTGCTCTGTGTGTCACGCGGAACATGTCTTGGCTTGTTGAGACCTGCAAGCAGTTCCGAGTCCTACATAACATTTATTGTTGTTTTAGTTATCGGCTAGAGCTCGGTGAATGAACATATACGCAGACTTTTTTAACGTTTTGAAGAATGTGCTGTGGTGCATTTTAAGCTATTGTAGTGTAACTCACCTGTAAAAATGCCAAGAAATTGTGTAAACCACCCGAACTCTTTTTGTTACATCTGCGGTGAATTGACATTTAAATCTCAAAAACGGTCTTTCACGCCTCTCGTTAATAAATGCTATGAACAGTATTTCAAGTGTAAAGTCGGCGATCAAGACAAAAGCTGGGCTCCCCATATATGCTGTGTTACGTGTGTCAGACTTCTTACAGCGTGGGCAAAAGGTAAACGACATATGCCTTTTGCTATTCCCATGATTTGGAGGGAACCATCAGACCATATTACCGATTGCTATTTTTGTCTTACAAATATCAGTGGTATAACTTCTAAATCCAAACATACTGTTAAATATCCTCATATTCCATCTGCACTGAGACCAGTGCCGCACAGTCCGGAATTACCTGTGCCTGACCCTCCACAAAATATGACACCGAGCGACGATGAAACTGCCGATGACGAAGTAAACAACGAAAGTTTTTCAGCCGAAAATATTAATCTGGATCCAACATTTACACCAGATTCGTCTTCTTGTGCGCCGCATCTTCTAAGTCAAGAAGAACTTAACGACCTTGTCCGCGATTTAAACTTGTCTAAGAAGCAAGCCGAACTTCTAGGTTCTAGATTAAAAGACTGGAATCTTCTACAGAGTGGCACAAAAGTTGCTTTTTATCGTAAGCGCCATGCAGAGTTTGAAGAATTCTTCTCTATGGAAGACGGGCTTGTATTTTGTAATGATGTATGCTCTGTTATGAAGGCACTTGGGCATGACTATGATACAAATGAGTGGCGTTTGTTCATTGACTCTTCCAAATCAAGCTTGAAAGTGGTACTACTCCACAATGGAAATAAGTTCCCCTCTGTTCCTTTGGCTCATGCAGGCAACATGAAAGAATCATATGACAACAGGAAGCTTCTTTTGGAAAAAATTAAATATATAGACTTTAAGTGGAATATTTGTGGCGATTTGAAAGTTGTTTCACTTTTGCTCGGCATTCAACTCGGTTACACAAAGTATTGTTGTTTCCTATACGAATGGGACAGTCGAGATAGGAAAAATCACTATGAAAAGAAAGAGTGGCCTAAACGAACTTCCCTGACACCAGGAAATAAGAATGTCAGTGGTATCCCACTTGTTGATCCCCAAAAAATTTATTTACCACCTTTGCACATTAAGCTTGGGTTAATGAAGAATTTTTGTTAAAGGTATGGATAAAACTAACAGTGCGTTTGCATATGTGAGAAGTAAGTTCCCTAAAATCAGTGATGCCAAGATAAAGGAAGGTATTTTTGTGGGACCTCAGATCAGAGAGCTACTTCGAGATGAAAACTTTAGTGAGGCTCTGAATGGAGTTGAAAAAGCAGCATGGTTTTCTTTCAAGGACATTTGCAACGGCTTCTTGGAAAATCGTAAATCTGAAAATTACGTAGAGAATGTTAACAATTTATTGGTCTCATATAAAGCCATGGGTTGCAACATGAGTCTAAAATACACTTTCTTCATTTACACTTGGACTTTTTTCCGAAAAACCTTGGAGCAGTAAGTGACGAACATGGCGAGCGATTTCACCAGGACATTCTGGACATGGAGAAGAGATACCAAGGCAAATGGAGCCCCGCTATGTTGGCAGACTATTGCTGGACGCTGAAGAGAGATGTTCCTGATGCAAAGTACAGTCGAAAGTCATATATGACCACATTTTCTAAGTAAATATATCACTTTGTACTTTATTTTTTCATAACTTATACCCATATTATAATATATACGTTCACAAAAATTCATTGCTTTGTCACTTTAAAACCCTGCGTGATGGAAAAATTCTGAAAACATATATGAAATATGTTTAAAAAGTACTACCAAGTACACCCACTTCAGCTCGTGGGACAAAAAAAATCTTAAATTTTGTTGACCAGTGTTACCTGAAGTAGAATTATCTAAGTTTTGCCCCTCCCACGTACTAGTACAGGGTGAGTCAACGTAAGAGTAAAGATCATTTTCTACTTTATCTTGGGAATTAAATAAAAATTCACAATACAAAAGTTGTAGATACCATTGAGGTGCACATTTAAAATTATACAGGATGTCCGGTAACTTATGGACCCTAGAGTAACTGGAGATACTAGACATCAAACTAAGCCGATTAGGTCATATAAGTTTTTTCGGATTGTCAATTTTTTTTTTTTTTTGTTAATTTAATTATGTACTATGTTTTTTTATGCTTTGAGATGTTTAAAGGGAAATATCTCGAAACATGTTAAATATATTAAGATCAATCAAGTATACCTTTTTGACTCAGAAAATGCCCTTCTTTAAGAAACTATAATTGAAACACACCTAATATCACAGGTAAGAAAAAAAATCATAGATTTATGAAGCCCAGTGTATGCAACTAGCGCCCTCTAGTTTGGAACTTAAAAATTTCTACAAATTCTTATTTCTTGTCCATAAAAACATAATATTGCCAACTTTCAATTCGATTCATTAAACCGTTTTAAAATTATGGCTTGTTTTCGAGAATAAACTTTTACTTTCAACACCCTGTATCTCTAGAACGAGTAACAATCCGAAAAAACGTATATGACCTAATCGGCTTAGTTTGATGTCTAGTATCTCCAGTTACTCTACGGCCCATAAGTTACTGGACACCCGGTATTGGTGTTTACAGTACAGCGAGCCTGTTCTTTCAAGGCGTTTTTAAGAAATAAAAACGCGATGAAAACCCAGTAACGCCATTAGTAGGAATCAACTCAATGCAAAAGATAGCCATCTATCGTGAAAACGTAGAAATAAATAAATCTAAATCAATCAAGCACGGAACGGTCACTTCACCAGTATAGGAAACATTTCTCGCTTCTCTAATACCATCTCCACGGTTTTGTGGATTCAGATCCAGATCGCGCTGCAGTCGCCCACCGGTTTGCAGCACTATTCCGTAAATGCCGTGTGTAAGTTAACTAAAATAGTGGAATTTAGTGTCCGTTAAAATATATAAAGAAAAGAAGCTTAGCGGCAAGCGGACAGAGTAGTGCGTCTATCTTTTGCATTAAAGTACAGAGGGACGCCAAAGGTAATGGAATCCCTGGGGCACAGGTAGACAATGACAGGCTGTTTCGTTCTTGTTAGAACTCATCAGAAGAGAGAAATGTTTCCTATACTGGTGAAGTGGTCGTTCCGTGCTTGATTGATTTAGATTTATTTATTTCTACGTTTTCACGATAGATGGCTATCTTTTGCATTGAGTTGATTCCTACTGATGGCGTTACTGGGTTTTCATTGCGTTTTTATTTCTTAAAAACGCCTTGAAAGAACAGTCTCGCTGTACTGGGGGTCGCTTACGGGTTATGGCTTTCTGATGAGTTCTAACAAGAACGAAACAGCTTGTCATTGTCTACCTGTGCCCCAGGGATTCCATTAACTTTGGCGTCCCTGTGTACTTTAATGCAAAAGATAGTCGCACTACTCTGTCCGCTTGCCGCTAAGCTTCTTTTCTTTATATATTTTAACGGACACTAAATTCCACTATTTTAATTATTTATTATATGGTATTTTAAAGTTGTATTTGTCCTTGCAACAAACATGAAGTTTGTGATTCCTTAATAAATTAAAAAGCTAAGTTAATTTTACAAATATGCTTGAATGTGAAATTGATTTGATTTTGTTTAAATTATGAAAGTCTTTAGGGTGAATATAAAAAAAAAACTTTTTTTGGGAAATAATTAATATTTTCAAAAAAATTTTGTTTTTATTTTAGTAGGTCACGTTTTCAAACCTATCCGTAACTTTTAATTCTAAACATCTTTTCTTAATAACATTTTGCTGAATTTTCTGAAATAGGGGTACTTTGGTCTTGTAGAAGTTTTATATTTTTTGCCTTACCCTGTACACCGTTTGACTTGCATCCATTCCAAGTACACCTAATATGATTATCGAAGATGCACCAACTTTTATCAAGAATAAAATTTTCTGAGCAATCGGTAATAAAAAAATTTCCCATATGTTGCACACTTAAATAACCACACTGTATAGGTTGTTACGTTTAAAAAAAAAAACAAGTTATATTCGCCACGTTTATTCAGGGCCATCCGATATACTTCAGCTTAATTTTGAAATGTGCACCTTAATAATCTCTGTAACTTTTGTATTGTGAATTTTTATCCAATTCTTTAGATAAAGGCGAAAATTAACATTACTCTATCGTTGCCTCACCCTAACCAGGCCTAAATTCAGAAAAAAAAAGATTTTTTAGTTCCTAATAAAAAAATTGCTATTGCTGGCAGTTCTGCAATCGTGACGTACCGCAACTGTTATACTCGCCACAATCAATATATTTTTTCGTTGTTAGCTGGGATTGGCAGAAGTGCCTGTATACTTAGACTTAAAAGGCCCACTGTATCCCTTATAGCCTGGGTTGCGTTGAATTTAAGCCACGTGTGTAGGCACTAGTCTATTCTTTTTTTTGTCCTCAATCCTCTCTCGGTTACGATATTAGCCATGACCAGTTAGGATACTAAATTGTTTTATCCACTGAAGGTCCAAGCATGTTTTTTTTATTAATTAACCTCCCGGGTCGAATGCCTCTAACTTAACCATTGAGGCCAGGGGCGGTTCTACGGGGGGGCCTGGGGGGCCCAGGACCCCCCAATATTTCTAAAAAAAAACTATAAAATTCATGCCACTGATAAAAAAAAATTTCCGGTGCTTTATTATTTACATAATTTTATATCTAAGTTGAGCATGATTATAAAAAATTTTGGGCTGTGGCATTATTTGCTTGCGAAGGCTACCAAAAATTGTGGCTGCGCCCAGTGGCGTCTATAAGGGGGGGGGGGGGGGGGGCTTCCGGGCTGCATTTTTATCTCACGCATGGACTCTCAATTTAAATCTTTAAGTAATGTATTCTTGGCTTAGATTACAAAGGTCTTGTAGGAAACGTTTAGTTTTAAAACTTTTCCTTCGAAAAGTCCTGTTTTATATAGAGATTAAGGTTTAGAACGCATTTTTAAAGGAAAACGAGTAAAAAGAATAATATTTTATAGAATTTTTCTATTATATACTTGTCTGTTCCGTTTTCCCTTTTTTAGAGCTATTTTAAATCAACAAAAATATAACCCAATGCAATAAAATATTTTTACAACAAAAACAATTAGGTATTTATTTCTTAAGAGAAAAATTAAGGTAAACATTTCAATTGAAACATTTTTTATGGAAGAAGTGTGATAATTTATAATAAAAAAAATAGTGTGGGATGGAATGAGAATGCTTTATTATGAATATACAAAACGTCCCTTAAGAAGGAGTATTTCAAAACCTAAGCATTTGCACCAAAAACTGCTCTTAGATCTACGCTCCTAAAATACATAATTTCTGAAAAAATCATCAACTTTAGCGTATTGAGCGATATTTACTTTTTTTTTAATCATGAAAAACCGAGCCCGGAAAACGCTGGTTAGAGTCATACATACGTCTTATGTTAAAACTTTGGATTGACACCAATATTCATATTTTTCACAATTATAAAAAATGTTTTTTTTTAAATAAAGAGCCAGCTAGGAATATCAAAAAAAAACATTAAAAAAAAATTTAATCCAACCATGCAAAGGGGGAGAGGTAATAATTTAATTTTCGAAATTTGATAGTAGTTAGGTGAATTTTAAACGAACTTTGGGCGTGGCTCCGAAAATTCGCCTTCTTCGCTAGGTACAATACCATGGAATACATATAGTCCCGACTATCCCTTTCTTCAGAAATAAAAATATCCTACTTACGCCCACCCAGCCCCCCTCCCCGAGCTTATTTTCTGGCTACGCCAATGTGGTGCCCCCCCCAATATTTTGGGTCTAGAACCGCCCCTGCATTGAGCTACCACCGCATCTATTCAGTTAATGTAATAATAATAGTTAATTCCTTAAGACGGGTTATCATCATTTTTTTAAAAGAATATGTAATTTTTTTTACAAATAAAACACACAAAACTGGTGTTGATTAACATTGGGAAATTTATATTCTGGATAAAAACGTGTTTAAAACATCTCATAATTTTATTAATTAGTAAAGCAAAGGCCATTATCATAAAATATACATAAACCAAAGCATAAAGCCTTTTAACGGGCATCTGACCAAAAGCTTTTATAACATCTTCTCTAATAACGGGTGCAGCGAAATATGTTTTTGGAAAATAAATGTGGCTTCAGTTTTTAGGTGTCTGCTTGTATTTAGCAAAATGTAGCGAAAATTACTTTAATATAATGAAGTCGAAGTTTTTTTTAGTCATAAAATAATGACCTTGGTTACTAACGAAAAATGTGTCATTATTAAATATGAGTAGATAACTATATCAATATAATTACTAAAAATTGTTTGAGATAAAACATGCATAGCTTCTTAAATAAGTACTTCGAAAACCTGAGACCACTAGAAGAAATGCACCTATCTATACTCGCATTAGTGTAGTCACACTTTTTTTTTATCAGGTTTTATATATTTCGTGCAATAAGCATAGTATAGCAAGCAGGTTGAGATCGGGTGATCTTGGTGGCCACTCTATAGCCTCTCATCTACCTATTCATCGACCTGGAAAAATTGTATTTAAATAATCTCTTACATGAACAGTATAGCGAAGCAGCACCATCCTGGAAAAATAATAAGGTTGAACTCGATAAATCAGGATCATTCTCATTTGGAATTAGAGTAACTAGAGCTGGCACAAGATTATTATGAAGAAAATTTAGATATATCTCCAGTAAGGATTTTATAAAAAAAAATGGCCCGCTTATGCTTTTCTAACAATTCCCGCCCAAAATTAACTTTTCTTTATACTGGGTGTTATTTTCCATAAATCAATGAGGCTTTTTCTGTGCCCAATAAATGTAGTTTTGTCATTTGATCCGATGGTGAACGACACTTTCAACATGTTATAAAATAATTTTAAGAAATAGTCCATATTTGGAGGGAAGTGGCAAGTTAAATATGAAGTCATAATACTCTATGCCATCCTCCACTATGATATATTAAAGACACATTATGAGGGTAGGAGTTTTAATAATGTTAATAATGTTTTAAACGAATAAACGTTCATCATCAGGAGAGATATCAATTGATAGAATAACCATAGAATGGGAAATTGTGAGTTATTTGACAAATTATGTTAAAAAAGGCTCGCAATGATAAGGAAAGAAACATACTATCAAATGTTGAAGGTAAAAATGAACTGAATGGGGTAAAAGTTATGTTGAAGAAAAATACGTTTGTCTTCGTCTATTTTGTTTTAAAAGTTAGGAGTGCTAATAATTCGATACTAATTAAAGATAGGTATAGGACATGTTTAATAAAAAGTGTCCAGAATTTGAAAATGTAAAAATATGTATAAAGAAGTGTATTACAAATAAATGAAATTGAAGTACCCAAACGATCCTTGATCAAGTAAGCGGTACTTTGTATAATAGGTTGATCCATTTCGTTATCACAACCCTGTTTATAAACGACTCTACCTATATTTTACCATTATGAAGAAACGTACACTGCAAAGATAAAATAAAGGCAGCCGTCAATAAATATAATTCATCCCCATCACGGTGCTCCTTCGGGAGCCGGGTAAAACAAGCCATTTGAATGCATAGTTGTCCGTCAGTCAGGGTGACATTACGGCACGACGCGGCGGCCGCTTCTCTCCCTCGGTTTCTCCAAATCGCCAATAAATTGTCATAAAACCGTCAGATCGTCTGATTTGACAGCTCCGGGGTAATTAAAGATGGGATTTATGTGAACGCCGCCGCTCGCATCTCGATTTTAGGGCTTGGGTTTGTCCCGTTTAACGTGTCGGAACTTTTATCTTTTCAAGTAAGTTTAGTTGGCATTAAAAAAGGTGTCTTAATTGTGAAATATATTATGGAAAGTAGAAACAAAATTAATTACTATTCAATAGATGTAGCCGTTACTTGATGAAGATCCATTATAGAAACTAGGTTAAAAAGAATACAAAATTGCATTAGATTTCTACTATCTGACGAAGACACTGTGTGTCGAAACAATTGTCATAGTACAATAAAAAAATAAGTGAAGATTTATACATTTTTGTATTCTTTTTAACCTAAATTAATTACTGTTACACCGGTCCGAGTCATTTGTATATTTCTGCTCACTGACTGACTGAGGACAACCCTAGTCACCTGAAATAATAGCGCAATTTTTCTTTATACTGATATATCGTTTTTTATTGTTTCTCTTATATAAAATTGTCTTATCTTGTCTTCACTGGTGACGGTATTTATCAACTTGGATGGTTGATCAACTCACTACCAGGTCTGACGCTTAGTTAGAGCCCCAATGATCGACGTAATCAACGAGACAGTCTTAGACAATAAAGCTTTTTTCATTTGCTTTGATTTGATCCCTTTATTTTTGGATCCTAGTGATGCACCCACATCTCACCATCGTATCCCATCGTAAAGAACGTCTACAGAAATTTGTGGGAGCACGTCAGGATCCCAAAGCTAATAGAAATAAAATTAACAAGAAATAGCATGTTTGTATGTGTTAGAAAAAAAAGCTTAATGACCAAGCTCTGTATATCTTAAAAGTGCTATTTTTATCACCAATTTCAAAAAACATCATTAAATATTAGTGTAAAGTTGACCCACATTTATTATAAATTTAATCGTTTAATCTTCAAGGAATATAATCGTAAGTCAAACCCAAATATTCCACCACATAAATCCCCAAACTCCAACGCTGTAGCTACACTTACATACAGACAAGAAAATCTAGGCATCTCAAGACATTATTTAATGTAATTGTTAGGATGAAGTTATTAGCTCGGAACACAGCTGCTTATTGGTTTGGAAATGCAGATACTAAAGGCAATAATCGGCCCGCGGAACTTAAGCCCTTTCGGGAAGGGTTAAGAATCGTAAATCGCGGGCACGGTGACGGCTCACGGAGATTCTTGGGCGAGTTAGTGAAGATATCGCGTTAATACAATCGCCCGATGATATATGCGAGGACTTGTGCAATTATTGCGATCCAATGGCCATTCAAAACTTAATTCTGGAAATTTATATGTGTAGTTTGGGTGCTGGTGGGATATATAATGAGTTATGGCCATGTGCAAGCCGATAAGAGTGGTGGATTGTTTGCTGCAAACGCTCTATCGGCGCAGAAGACAGCTAAGGCTAAAGAATGATGATCTTCGTGGATTGTTTTAAAACATCTAACTTATCTATAGATTGACTTACTGTTGTTGGTTTATTAGCATTAGCGTAAAACTTCTAACTCTAAAATTTCTCTATAATGAGTCTATAGTCCGAAGATCCAAAGTGAAATATATTCTCAACAAGAGTAACTTTCTTGGCTCTCGACCACTGGTCGCACACCTGCCGGCAATATTAAATGAGTTAAAGCCAAGGAAGCATATGTTAAAAATGAAAATTTAGATAAGTGTTTTGTCTTATTGTTAAAGAGAAAACTTTCAAGTGTCCTTTGTGTCAAAAGCAATTTGTCGATACTATAAAGAGCTTTCTCCAACAAATACTAGAAGCTAACTTTTATTAAATGATTTATCAGTTAAATTTGTATACTCCAGGACATATTCTGGTAAACAATTAGGAAACAATTATTACTTAACAGAATTTAGTACCACGCTTAATCGACATTAGCTCATATATCGTCCCGCTTCTGATTATCCATAAATTCAGCCTTATTCACGATTATCTGACAGAACGTCAGTTAACACCTAAACTTGGTAACATTTACCGGTCAGATCGCCATAAAGCAATAGTGAACGGCGAAGTCCGGCCTGACCAGTCGCATTTATCAATTTTGAGAGCTTCTATGAGCAAATTGATATAGGCTTGATAAACAGATACCTGTATGAATGTAAGTACTTGACCGTTGATTAAATTTTTGTATCTCGCTCTTTTTAAAGAAAAGTTAGTGTACTTGTACGGGTGTGTCAGTAAGGTGTCTGTCTTAGATAGCACCTAAACTATCAAAGATAGGGAAAAAGTGTAATACAAAAGTTAAAGGGTTTTTTAAGATACATAATCTAAAAATACGTTCTATTCTACAGGGTGGTCCTGAAAAGTGGTACTGAATAATAAAAAAGAAAATTAAATAGGACACCCAGTATTATTTTCTAGAATATGATTCAATGGAATAAGGACTTTGCAACCCTATAAAAATTTTTAAAGTAAAATGCAACGTTGCCAAGTAATTAATTTTTTTCCGAAATTTTAGCATTTTTAAGGGTATCGTTAAAAAATCATAGCAACCTGTGGATTAACCCTAGGCAAATATAATTTACGTTGTAAGTACTTTAAGGTATGATATATTGATCTATAATAATGTTTTTTAAATCTCTTATATAGAGCGTTCATTACAAATTGGACAACTCGATAGTTTTAAAAATGCTTTATTTCAATTTTTTTAAATGGGACCCCCCTAATTTTTTCAGGCAAAAGAATGTATCTTTCGAAAACCTTACTTGTTTGTTGAACATGTCATATATCTAAATATCATAGTTTTTGAAATATTTTAGGATTTGTCTTAAATCAGGGTAAAAAAGGAAAGTTCTAATTAAACAATTTAGTCAAGATTGCTTTGGAACAAAAAATAAATAATTTTCTTTGTCGCAGCTGTCATTGCAAAATTATTTCGCCAACATTTTGTGCTTTATAACTGTTTAAATGTTAGTTTCCTGAACTAACTTTATCATAACTCATATTTTTTTATTTCGATAAAGTTAGTTTAGGAAACTAAACTTTAAACAGTTATAAAACACAAAATGTTGGCGAAATAATTTTGCAATGACAGCTGTGAGAAAGAAAATTATTTATTTTTTGTTCCAAAGCAATCTTGACTAAATTGTTTAATTAGAACTTTCCTTTTTTACCCTGATTTAAGACAAATCCTGAAATATTTCAAAAACTATGATATTTAGATATATGACATGTTTAAGAAAAAAGTAAGGTTTTCGAAAGATACATTCTTTTGCCTAAAAAAATTAGGGGGGTTCCATTTAAAAAAATTGAAATAAAGCATTTTTAAAACTATCGAGTTGTCCAACTTGTAATGAACGCTCTGTATTAGAGATTTAAAAAACATTATTATGGATCAATATATCGTACCTTAAAGTACTTACAACGTAAATTATATTTGCCCAGGGTTAATCTACAGGTTGATTTGATTTTTTAACGATACCCTTAAAATTACTAAAATTTCGGAAAAAAATTAATTACTTGGCAACGTTGCATTTTACTTTAAAAATTTTAATAGGTTTGCAAAGTCCTTATTCCATTGAATCATATTCTAGAAAATAATACTGGGTGTCCCATTTAATTTTCTTTTTTATTATTCAGTACCACTTTTTAGGACCACCCTGTAGATTAGAAAATATTTTTAGATTATGTGTCCTAAAAAACCCTTTAACTTTTGTACCTATTACACTTTCTTCCCTATCTTTGATAGTTTAGGTGCTATCTAAGACAGTTACCTTACTGACACACCCTGTATAATAAATTATCTACAGTGTGTTGGCAACTAATGTGAAACTTATTTATCATTAACTTTACAAAAAAAGTTATTCTTTATAAAAAGTTCTGCATAGTCTAAAACCTAAAATGCAACCATCAGATGTTAAATTTTTTCAGTCGTATACGAGGTTTTTAAAAAAATATGAATTTTGCCCAAGTGTAAAGTACCTTTATTTTTGACAATGTCGAAAACTGTAACTATGAAAAGTTGTTCGGAATATAGAACTATAGTTTATTATGCAAATTCATCCTTCAACTTAACTTTTTTTTTAAATAAGAAAGATAAATGTTATAAATTTGAGAAAAATTTGTAAAAATAAAAAAAATTGTAATTGCATATTAAAATATAGTTTTACATTCCGAACAACGTTTCATAATTACAGTTTTCGATATTGTTAAAAATAAAGGTACCATCGCGTTAAATGAAAACTAGGACATGAAAATTTTAATTTGAGCTCTTGGTCTATAAGAATTTGACTTTGTCATCTTGGCAGATTGTCAAAATTGATAAGTATTTTATGGTTTAGGAATCAAGATCCAGTTAGGGAATCCAAATCACGTGATTCAATATGGCGGATGGATGGCAAAAAGCATTGAGTCACCCGTTAAATGCCACCAGAAAAATTATTTTTATGGTTACGTGTACCAATCACAAAGCAGTATTTGCCATCCAGCCGACAATTTGACACATCGTTGGATTGCCTAGTACAAAAGTCTAACCTTTAAATTCCTTATAGGCCAGGAGATTTAGGTTTATTGTCTTAGTTTTCTTACTCTTGGCAAAAATTAATATTTTTTGACAAAACTCGTATACGACTGAAAAAATTTAACATCTGATGGTTGCATTTTAGGATTTGGACTATGCAGAACTTTTTATGAAAAATAACTTTTTTACGTAAAGTTAATAATAAAAAAGTTTCACTTCAAAAGTTGCCAACTTAAGTAGACACACTGTATACACCCTAAATGATTATGCTACTAAAATTTTATTACATAAGAATAAAAGGCTTTCAAAATTAAAATCAATATGGCTGAATTTCCGCAGCACCCCTATGGTGAAATTTTAAAATGTTTTCTTGTTGCAATTTTTGTACTGGTCGGCTATAAACGATTTTTCAAAATCACACAAAGGGATCTAGAGAAATGCTGATCTTCCCATTTGTAACTAATTAAAAATATTACTGCCGTAACATTTTGGCTGATTAGATATTTCAAAATTACTTAAGGGTTACAGGAAAAATTATTTCTTATCTGTTTGAACGTTGGAGACAATGATGTTTCTTGAACGGCAGTAGAGTTTTGGACTTGCATTGTCTTTATTTGTTTTGATTCACAACGTTTCAACTAATAAGTTTCTCCGGTTGAAACGTTGTAATTTAAAACAAATAAAGACAAAGAAAAATTATTTGATGTCAGTATTAAGTTTAAAAAAAAAACAAAACCAAAACGTAAGATATCTTAAATCAAATGAAAGTAAGAAGTAGATCTAAGAACCTCGAGTAGAGGTATAATTAAAAATAAAGAACTGAAAATTAATGATAAGGCGCTCAAGGAACTGAAGGTAACAACGCCTCTAGAAATAGCTAAAATTCATAAGAGACGTCAGGAAGATAAAAAAATGTTGTTATAGATTAAATATAAATAATGATTAAAAAACTAAATGGTTATTAGAGGAGAAGGAATTGAATTGGGAGAAGCTGATGAATCTTACCAGACTAGTTGCAGATGCGATTTTAGAACTATGACGTCAGTGATATGCTCCGTGGAGTGGCACAGAACGCACTATCTATTCTTACTAACATGAATGTTGTCATCTATTGTGTATTAAGAAGGAAACAATTCCTGTGTATTTTTGAAATGCTCATAGAGCAGAATATTTTTTTCATGGATTTTTTTCCTGTACTATTTCCACTTACTAATTTCAGCGTCATCAGTTGGAAAGTCAATTATATCTACCACATTTTTTAAATTCATAGTTATACTGCAGCCTAGTATTGAATAGTCTCACGTATTACTTTTATTACACTATTTACTTTTAATAAACTACCAGCCGAAAAAATCTGTTCCATTTAAGTTCAATGCCGGCTCTGGTTGATAAGTTTTTCTGAGATAATCGTTAGTCGGGCAGTTTCTCTTCATAATCGCCCATAGAACCGGAACAGGTTGCGTGTTCCGGATTAACCCGATGAGAATTTCGAATATTAAACATATTTACTTGTTAGTCCATACGGTAGTCCGCACGAGGCAATACAATATAGTTTAATTAGAACGACGGACAAACGACCTGTTTAACTGGCACAACTTGCTACCAGCCGTTGCAGAAACTCAATTTCAATAAAAATAAAATACGATAACGTCCTTTTCGGTCCGTCTCTTAATAACGGCCCCCGTTATTCTGTATGTGGTTTTTTAATAAAAATATTGGGCGATTTTAATGTCTAAAGTCCTAATTGCATTTAATTTGGACCGTAAAGTCTGATTTGGATTAGCTGTTTTAACGCGAATGTTGAGATATAAAGGGCAAAACGTTGTATGGAAATGCAGACTATATTAAGTTGATACAATACGATGATATTGTATTGAATTAATCTTTCAATGTTTCTATAGTTTATGATTACAGTGCAAACAACTTACCCACATGGTAAGAGTTTAAAAGCTTCGTCCTTCCTACATGAAACATTTTTAACTATATGAGTGTGTTAATTTTCAAAATTTTGTCCGGTAGTTTTTGAAATATTTACAATATTCAATAATTTTTTGGTACCCTGTAAGAGAGAGTCGTAAAAAAATCGGTAAGCAGTGGCGGCTCGTGGCTAATTTTACAAGGTAATATCAAAATTTTGGTATACATTATTTGGAGTTGTTAATAGCAACAACATTTCCACATAAAATGTTGCTGTGTTTTTTATAATTAAAGTTGGTTGGTTTAAGGCGAGGGGTAGAGCTTTCGGCTTTAGCTTCTAACACTGCAGACTAGTGGCTTATGGTGCGCCCCTGTCTTGCTAGAAAAGGGGTTTTCCTTTTGTAAAGTCCAGTAAATTTATACCTATGTTACTATATTTTTCCCAAAAATTATTAAAGAACTTTTCCTTCAACGTAACTCCTAAGTCCTTTTTCCCACACGTTTCTACAACATTGTAACCATCGGAACTTCAATTGAAATTTTTTTTCAAAAAAGGCCACGGTGTGCAGTGTATATTTTTCTTTGTCTTTTGTTTAAATGGTAGAATGTGTTTATTTCTCTCTGACTTACAAAATTATTTTTCTCCACGACTATTACTGAATGCAATAATTCCAAAATCATTTTTGATAATAGAATGTAAAAATTCTCACTCTTGAGTTGGAATATTTATTCTGAAACACTTGCTTCTTATGCGTTTTGCGTGTATTTTCATTCCATAACAAGATGCGGAATGAATATTCTGTAATTGATCTAAACGACATAGGTTGCCATGAATTTCGAAACTGTCAATGTCAGCAGACAAATTTTAGTGCAAGTCAAAATATGAGTGAAAAATCGGATGAATCAGATATGGAACTGGATAATACTCCACCTGAAATTACAAATATTGTGAATGGTATTTTTGGTCGTGGAGAAAATATAGTCTGCTACTCGGTTAGAATGAAAATTCGATACTCGTGGTTCCTTCCACTCGGATCAAATTTTCATTCCTACCTCGTTTTTTTTTTATGATAAAACACCTGCACTGTGGGAAAAATCCTTTAAGGCGCTCTGGGAGCGGTGCGAGTGCGAAAAAAGCGATTAACGTTGGTCTTGAAACGTTGAAGATTGTATTCATTGGGAAACACGACCTCAGGAAGATCATTCCACAAAGATGACGTTCTCCAGATAAAAGAATTCTTGAACAATGAAGTTCGAGGAGTACTAAGCTAAACATATGGATGAGCGGCAGTGGTTCGCAGTGTATTTCTGTTTTGCATTGCTCTAGGTGGAATCAAGTGGGCAATGTCAGTCGAACACCTGCCATGGAAATATCTGTAAAAGAGAGCCAAATCACCAACCTGTCTTCGATGCTCCAGGCTATCGAGGGTCTTGGTCAGCTCGGGGTCGCCGATCAGACGAACGGCTCTCCTTTGAATGGAATCCAGTAGCCGAAGGGTTTGCTTGGGTGCAGAGCTCCAGACATGAGAGCAATATTCTAATGATGGTCGAATTTGGGCTTTGTAGAGTGTCAAAAGTTGATGAGGTGTGTACAACCTCTTGGTGCGGAAAAGTACACCAAGTTTCTGTGCAGCTGTTTTGGCAATTGCGGCAACGTGATCATGCCAAGACATATTACCTCCCAGATTGACCCCCAGCAAATTAATAGACGGTGCCAGGGGAATTGCGTGTCCTGCCATGACTATATCCGGTTCTGCAATGTTAACCTTTTTGGAGAAGATTGCTGCCTGGGTTTTCTTAGCATTAAATTCGACTTGGTTACTGTCACCCCAAGCCAAGATTTCTTCCAGGTCATTGTTGAGGCGCAATGCTTCATGCTGCCTGCGAAGATGTGCGTCGGCAGCGGATGTTTGGGGAGTCAAGGTAAAAGATGGGACAAGTGTGCTGTCATCAGCAAAGCTATAAATTGGATTTTGGGTTTTCACTAGAAGGTCGTTAATATACAGTAAAAAGAGGGTAGGCGACAATATGGACCCTTGAGGAACACCGGCATTGATGGTGAAGGTGTCTGAGAGAAACCCGTCAATCGCCACTTGTAGAGAACGGTTCTTAAGGAAGCTGGTTAACCATAAACAAAATTCATTAGGCATACCGTAGGATCGTAATTTACTTAGAAGCCCATCGTGCCAAACACGATCAAAAGCCCTAGAGATGTCCAGTGCAACAGCCCGGGATTCTCCATGATGTTCGATGGTGTTGCTCCAAAGATGGGTGACATATGCCAGAAGGTCACCTGTTGATCTGGACTTACGAAAACCGTATTGATGGTCGCTGATAATGTTAAGCCCTTCCAGATACTTTAGGAGTTGTTGGTTAATAGCTTTCTCCATTACTTTTGAAATTACTGAAAGCAATGCGACGGGTCGGTAGTTTCTTGGCAGGGTCTTTTTACCTTTCTTTGGAATGGGCTGGATACGCGCCGACTTCCAGCAGGATATAAATATTCCTTTTTTGTAGGATAAGTTGAAAAGTCTACAAAATACTGGTGTAAGTTCATCGGCGCATGTCTTGAGAACAATGATAGGAATTTCGTCTGGACCGGAAGCTTTATTGACGTCGAGTCCTTTAAGAATCCGTTTAACAAGACGCTGACGGAACACGATTTCAGACATTTGCGATTGAACTGGGGGAATGTTGGGTGGTGATTTTCCCTGAAAGTCTACAGTGGAATGCGAGGAAAACAGTTCAGCAAGTAGTTTTGCTTTATCCCCGGCTGTGGGTTGCTATTGTGCCGTCGGAACGTGTTAAAGGTGGAATAGTTGACTTTGTAAAGAATGTAAAAATTCTCGCTCTTGAGTTTGAATATTTATTCTGAAACACTTGCTTCTTATGCGTTTTGCGTGTATTTTCATTCCATAACAATGTGGAATGAATATTCTGTAATTGATCTAAACGACATAGGTTGCCATGAATTTCGAAACTGTCAATGTCAGCAGACAAATTTTAGTGCAAGTCAAAATATGAGTGAAAAATCGGATGAATCAGATATGGAACTGGATAATACTCCACCTGAAATTACAAATATTGCGAATAGTATTTTTGGTCGTGGAGAAAATATAGTTTGCTACTCGGTTAGAATGAAAATTCGATACTCGTGGTTCCTCACGCTCGCGTTCGGAATCTTCTACTCGGATCAAATTTTCATTCCAACCTCGTTACAGAATCTACTATGATCGCGTTGTTCTAGAGGGATGGTCACCAAATCTGCCGACCGGAGATTTTACATATTCTCCTCGTTCTAGAAGTATTCACAGTGCGTTCGCTCCTACGTCATAACTTATACGTCGTTAAAATGGTACGAATCAAATCAAGGAAATATTGTCAAAACAAAGTCTAATTTTCTAAATATTATAATAAATGTGCCTAATGTCCCGATGTATGACTTTCTAAAAGCTTTTAACCAAAAATTTTAGTTTAGTACAAAACCAATGTTGTCCATACTTTTAATACATCGTTTAAAAGCACTTTGCAGAATATTTCGATCACCAAAGTATATGTTGTGCGCTATTTATTTACTGAAACATCAAAGATTTTTAATAATTTTATTACAAAAGAAGCAGCCAACTACAGACCGATAAGTCTGCTGCCGTCAATGGGCAAAATAGCTGAAATAGCTATACTAAGGAGATTAAAAGAAACAACTGAACAACTAAACGTACTTCAACCTGAGCAGTGTGGCTTCAGAAGGCAACACTCCACAACACTTCAAGCTGCACGTCTCACAGAATACATAGTTCAAGCACAAAACGAGAAATCGCATCTAGGAACAATCTTCCTGGATGTAGCCAAAGCCTTCGATAAAGTATGGCAACATGCACTAATAATCAAAATGATAAAGGCGGGCTACCCACCATATTTAACCAAAATCATACTAGCACTGATAACAGGAAGAACATTTCAAGTAAGAGTGGAAGACGAGCTATCAACAACAAGAAATGCTCAAGCAGGGCTCCCACAAGGGGCACCATGCTCTTCACTACTATTTAACATCTACATAAGTGACCTACCAAGAAACATAAGAACGATACTTTTCCTGTTTGCTGACGACTTAGCAATAGCGACAATGTCAAAGATACCGAGGTTGATCACACTCAGGCTTCAGCAACACATAGATGAACTAATGAAGTGGGTAAGAAAATGGAAGCTAGCAATAAATGCTAATAAAACCCAGGCAATAATGTTCACCAAGACAAGACAAATTCCGTATCAAAACGTAAAAATAAACAATATAGACATCCAATGGGGAAACAATGTCAAATACTTGGGAGTCAAGTTTGACACAAGACTCACATGGACACCTCAGCTGCAAACAACTCTAGCAAAGTCAAATGGAATGATATCCAAACTGTACCCGTTACTAAAAAGTAGAAAAATGTCTATGAAAAATAAACTAACAATTTATAAATCAATAATAAGACCAACGCTGACATATGCTTGTCCAGCATGGGCACATATGAGTAAAGTTAAGAGGACAAGACTGCAGGCAGCCCAAAATAAAGTGCTCAGAATAATAACAGGAGCCCCTTGGTTCATGAGAAACACTCAAATACACAGAGACACCCAAATGGAAAAGTTATCAACACATATAAATAAACTATCGAACAGTTTCTTCCAAAACTTGCAAGATAATAATAATCAAGAAATAAAACACGCGTTTAGAGAAATTCCAAACCCCAGACAAAAGTATCAAAGGCCAAGAGATCCACCACCTCAAGAAATAGATTAAGAAAGCAGGAAACAAAAACGTTTAAAACAAAAATAAAAAACCAAAATCAAAAGAAAACAAAATAGGCAAGAAGCAAAGCAAGCAGAAAAACAAAAAAGGCAAAAAGCAAAATAAGCAGAAACAAATCAAAAAAGGCGAAAAGCACATGAACAACACCAAAAACAGTAGAAAAAGAGAAATTAATCCAAGAAAATAAAAAGACAAGAAAAACAGAACAGATTAAAGTAAATAAAACAGTACAAAAACCAAGAAAAAGAAGAAAAATCAAAAAACCAAAAAAGGAAATAATCAGCCAGAAACAGAAATTCAAAAAAAACACGCCATCTAGTGGGAAAATCAAAATACAAAACAGTTAATACAATGAAGTAAAAATAGTAAGAGGTCTTCGACCTAACTAAAAATGCTAAATAAAATATAAGAGAGAGAGAAAGCGAAGCAAAGCATAACAATTTACGATTACATTATGAATACCACACAAGTCTTAAGAAATAAAAACTACCGCGGCTGTGGCTCAGAGGTAGAGCTACTGGCATTCGACCGCGGCGACCCGGATTCGATTCCCGGAGTGGGCATACGTACAATAAAAAAAGTATGTCCGAAATTTAGTGGATTTAAGAATGCAGGAAAGAGTGTAAAAGGTATCATCTCCCAACCCACCCCATTCACGCCGGTAACCAGGCCGGATGAGATCGGACATCTCGTGGGGTGCGGAAGAAGGTACACACTCCCCAATCGGTAGGTCATGTAATGGCAGTAAACCAAGGGTTGATAGCCCTTGGGGGGTGTCGCATGACTGAGGATCGTGGTTCGGAACCCACGTTAAACTGTAGGTCCCCTCGGGAATGGCCCTGGCAGCGAACGAAGAGGAAAAAAGCCTAATTCGAAAGAAGGGCAGAACGGCAAGAAATAAAAATAAAGTTATTAAATCAGTAAATTTAAAGAGTTTTCTTTAAAAGAGCGTTGTTCCTCTAGAACTCACATACGACGCTATTTCAAGTAAGTTCAAGAGAAATAATTTCCGCTTTACAGTGAACTCAGGCCAAAAGAGAAATAAACAATTTAACAATTAAATAAACATTACCAAGATCACTTACTCACTGGGTGGAAACTGCTCTGGTTCTGAGATTGTGTTATTACATCATCTAGAGAGACTTTGGCGACCATACGGGCAAATGTTACCCTTACACTTGAATACGTTAAACAACTCCACTGAGTAAGGGTTTTTTTGAGTTTTTATAATGTTTGTAACCCCTACCAAAATAGAGAAGGGTTTCTTTTTGCTGTATCAGGAATTATTAACATCAGGAGAAAAGCTTCCTAAATGTACTATTTAAAATGGAACCCTTTCTTCAACCAATTATACACAGTTATTTTTCTAAACATTTGTCTACTGACTTCTCCTACGATACGAGAAATGTTGTTGTTCTTGTTATATGCACTATCTTTCCACTACCCCTGTTGATCACCCATTAATAGTCTTAACTTCACAGCGAAGTATTAGATGAGTAATCCATATCCGACAATATCTTCATTCAGGGTTTTTTAGCTACTTGCACCGCCGTAATTTTTACCGCGACATACTATTAAAAGTTAGAACTTTTTATAAAAAATAAATACGTATCATAAACTACTTACCGGAAACACAAGAAAACGATAATAAAAGCTCCGAAATGAACTATTTTTACGAATAAATAAATTTTCACACAAAAATGTAAAATAATTATAAGTGAAAATGACAATCAAAAAAACAATGACGTCGGAATTCAATGGATAAACTTCTAATTCTAAATATGATTAGATATAAGAAATATCTGGAAACCTTTGTTAAGTAGATGTAAACTTAAAATACCGCACACGAAATAAACTCATGACTGCACCCATCTAAGTTATACTCCAGTGCATCTACCTAGTATAAATAGAGCTGTAGTTACTTTACTTATTTAGTATTCACCTGAAGACGACTGGAGATACTTACTAGTGAAACGTTATGATGTAAAACAAATAAAGACAATGCAAATCTAAAACTCTCCTATCATTCCAGAAACATCATTGTCTCCAACCTTCAAACAGACACTGGTATCTGTGATGGACCAATATACTCCTTAAAAATTTTCTACATAGTTTTTATCTTACGGAATTAATTACTCGCGTCTATTTCCCAACCTATTGCAGGCAAACTGTGCGCATTATAAAATAGAGGGGGAGGCTATTACTCAGTCAGTTTTGTCATCAAGGCTGTAAAGCACCTGCAAAGTAACCTTACCTCCACTTTTGTAAATTGTAGAACAATTTATTTGTGCATAGACTGTGGGATGAATTAATTGTGTGTAGTACAAAAATATATTTACTTCATTAAAGAAAACAATATAGAGGTTATTATGCTGGTCCACATTTCTACATTATTTTCTTCAATGCAGCAAATATATTTTTGTTTTACATACAATTCATCTCACAGTCTGTGCATACATAAATTTATTAACAGTTAAAAAATTGGAGGTTAGGTTTTTACTTTACAGGTGTTTTACGGCCTCAAAAAATAACAAAATTTATTGATTAGCCTGCCCCTCCATTTTAATTATGGCCCATAAATTAACAAACCGGCAAGCTACGAATAACAACAATATTCTTGCAAAAAAAATGAACAGAGACTTGAACCTAAACTATGACTCATACCGTGACTAAATAAAACATTAAAAAATAATTAAACCCATTTCTACATATACTTTAAACATCCCGCCATCAGGTTATTCGACTGACATGCGCACAGTGTGCCTGCAATAAGTTGGGAAATAGACGCGAGTAATTAATTCAAATATTAAATCAATTTAGGATAAATAAGACAATAACTTACACCCAATTAATTACGCTCAAAATAAATGATTCCATCTCAAACCATGGAACATTTTGGAAATGGAAAATTTATACTACATGATCGCAATCGCTTAAACTAATTACCGTGATACATGGTGTTAGTTTGCGACAATTCTGCTCGTCATAAATAATAAATCCGGCACCTAGAGCAGTCATGCGGCCGCTAAGCCCTCAGTTTATGGGGCTCTCGGAATCACACGTGTTTAAGGGGATGGAGATATGGAAAGGGGTAAGGTTAAGAGAGAATATTCAGGCAGTGACGGAAACTCAGGAGGAGACACGTTTAAATCAGTGGCGGTGCTAGGGTGAGCGCCGGCCCACCCTATAAACATGGGTGCCCACCATAATGCCCATCCAAAATTGATGGATTAGGTTTTGTAATGGAATTTCCGTGGAGGAAGGGGTAATTGACTATGAAATTTTTAATGAGAAATGAGTGGTATTATAGAAGGATGTAATAAGAGATGAAGAGAAAGATCTTTTTTTGTTTGGGGAGTTTTTGTTTACCCCGCTTATGGCGTTATAGCGCGTAGGGAAAGCGGCTTTTTTTTTCTGGTCAGTTTTGATTTGGGTAGTGCCCACTTAAATCATCGGGCCTGCTTGTGCCCACTCATCCCAAAAATCCTGGCTCCGCCACTGGTTTAAATGAAATCGATTAAATAAGTTGCAGCCCATATTGTAAATAGTTAGAGTTAAGAAATAGGAAACTAACAAGTTTTGCGTCTGTTTAAGGAGGATTTCTACTGTGATGGTTTTCAAAAAATCGAAATTTTTTCCGACGTTTTTCGACTCTCTATAGCCTCTAGAATAACCGTGCTTTTGAGTTAAACCGCGTTCTCAGAGCTACGTTCTACCGCCAGCGACATCATCTCGACCAATCAGGATCGTCAGGCCAGGATCGCAAAGAGGCAGGAAGAATCAGCTCGTTTATCGTTTTTCGAGGAATAGGAGGGTGTAATCTACGGGCCAGGCATCGCAGACTAAGTGACAGTGAGACTATTTTGTTGTGAGCCACCGTTGAAACTTTAAAGTTGTTTTTCTCGAAACCCTGTTTTTCGCGCCGCGGAAAGTACTTCGGTATGTTTAAATTATTAGAATTTAGTGATTTTGATCTTAAAATGCTCAGAATACAAGTAGTTATAGCCACCTCTAGAATCAAGTGTTTTGCCATATTACAGAAAATGTTGCGGCCCTTAAAAAACAAAAAAAATGGTAAATTTTCAAAACAAAATTTAAATCTCGCGCCAGTTACCCGAGTTTCTAGTGGGGGCTATAACTACATGCTTACAATTGAAGAATCTGGGTCACTTTTATTTTTGTCATGAATAGAAAAATTTATTTGAATTCCGCCAGCAAGTTACGTTTTTTTTGAAGGGCACCTTGTAGCACTCTCAAGTTTTTCATTTTTTGGGGGTTGAAAAATTTTTTTTGGTACATCTTATCTTTAATAAAAAGAATTGAAAACTTGTTTTCTGTCTTATTATCCCCAGAATTTATAGTTCTTCCTAGCAAATTGGAGAAAGGCCAGATTTTTTTTTTAAGATAGATTCTTTAGCCAAATGTACGGACCACCGATGCGCTCATAACTCTCAAACAATATTTACATGGAATGGTTTGAATTCGAGGCAATGAAACAAGCAAAAAAGAAATTAAAAACCTTCATTTTTTGAAAGTGGAAACCATGACGAACTCAGGGGATTCCTATATCACACCCACAATTAAATTCACTACGAACAAAAGATAAAACATTCATTTAACTTTTAACTTTATTAAACGTCAATGTAAAGGAAACTTGGAGAACTGTTATGTTTTGTAAATATCCAATATCGACACTGGACAGTGGCGTATCTAGGGGAGGGGGGGGCGGGTCTAAAAGTCTAATTGCAACCTAATATTTTTCGTCACACGCTTTGACTCTTAATTTAAATCTTTAAATAATGTATTCTTGGCTTAGATTACAAAGGTCTTGTAGGAAATGTTTAGTTTTTAAGCTTTTCCTTCTAAAAATCCTGTTTTATAAGGAGATTAAGGTTTCAGACTCATATAGTATTATTTATTGATTTATGATGCAATTTTAAAGAAAAACGAGTAAAAAGAATAATAATGTATGGTATTTTTCTATTATATACTTGTCTGTTCCGTTCTCCTTTTTTTGGAGCTATTTTAAATCAACAAAATATAACCCAATGCAATACCAGACCCGAACAGAAAACAATTAGGTATTTATTTAAAAAAAATTAAAGTAAAAATTTTAATTGAAACATTTTTTATGGGAGAAGTGTAATAATTTCTAATAAAAAAAATAGTGCGGGAAGAATGAGAATGCTTTATTATGAATATACAAAATGACACAAGGAGTATTTCAAAACCTAAGCATTTGCACCAAAAACTGTTCTTAGATCTACGCTCCTAAAATACATGATTTCTGAAAAAATCATCAATTTTGGCCTGGTGAGCGATATTTACTTTATTTTTAATCATGAAAAACCGACCCCGAAAAACGCTGGTTAGAGTCATACATACGTCTTATGTTAAAATTTTGGATTGCCACCAATATTCATATTTTTTACAAATATAAAAAATGTTTTTTTTAAATAAAGAGAGGAATGAATATCAAAAAAAAACACAAAAATATATTCAATCGAACCATGCAGAGGGGAAGAGGTAATTATTTAATTTTTGAAAGTAGTTAGGTGAATTTTAATGGAACTTTGGGCGTGGCGCTTATCCGCCTTTTTGCACTAGGTGTCCCTCTCTCCAAAAAGAAAAATGTCCTACTTACGCCTACTGAGCCCCCTCCGAGCATATTTTCTGGCTACGTCACTGACACTAGATATCGCCTTGTGCTTCATCCTTCTGAAGGTTTATTCCTTTTACTATTTAAATAATGCACCACTTTTCTTTCGTTGGATTTACTAATTACTGCTCAATAGTTATTTTTTAGATATTTTCAATTAAAAAAAATGTAAAGAAAACTTTATATATTAACTTACCCAAACTTAATATTAATCTTAATCTTCTTTTTTTAATTGCTTTCCGAAATAACTTATCCCTCAGGTAACGCTGATTTTTTTTCTTATGAGGTTTTACGGCGCCGTAAAACCCCACGGGGTGAAAACCGATGTGATAACCGATCGTTTAATGGTTATTAACCAGTAAGTTTCCCCAAAATATCGTAAAAAGGAAAGGGGTTGTGGTTTCGGGCCTCTGTCGATATCATACGATAAAAAAACCAACAGATATTTAAGTAGGATTTCATAAAGTTTTTTTTCTCGCATAGCCGTGGGTAAAAAAGGAAATTTCTAACACCCGTCTTCACTAAAGGGTTTTAACATTAGGCCATCGAAATATTTAGATCTTATAGTCTCCCAACCATGTTTTCACCGTGTCATTATTGTAATATACCATATGACATGTGTTATAGTCTATTTCAGAAAGGTGTAGAGTAATAAAAGCTTATTAGGTATGCAAAGGGACTACAGAGTGACCCAACAAATATTTAAGCCGCTTTCATAATTTGGCTGCATTGCAAAATTCTCTCTTTTCATCAAGTGCAGGTAGTACCATCCGGATTTGGGTCAATTTATGGGTTTTGCCTATTGTTATATATTTAGAAACACTTAAAATGGTGTGACAAAGGCGCGCATTATGTACATAGTATTAGGTACCCTTATTTTTTTATTAAAAATTATAAAAAAAATACAAAATACAAAAAATACATTATGCAGAAATTAAATTATAAAAAATTATAATATTCTTCGTCATCTCAGGAACTGTCATCTTCTCTTGACGTTATAATTAACGGGTCGACGGTCCGATCGATCAGATGGTCAATATCCCACATTTTGTCCTCTTCTTTAATGACATGATGGACTGCTTTTCGTCAGTTCTCTGGTGTCCAAACAGTAACTTAACATATTTTATTTTGAATATCGTGTTGTCGCACCAGTTGGCCTTGCCGTCCTCTGATAAATTTTGTCTTTTTAATAAGCGGTTCAGCTAATCGAGAACTACTTTTCTTTATGCAACCCGCTGTAGATGTTAAATAATAACAATTTTGGAAAGGAATTTTGTGTAACTAAGTTAAAAACAGAGGGTTGTAACTATTTTTTGCCTTCAAAGATGTTTCATAGGGATTTGTTCTTGGATCATCATATTTATAATATGATATCTAATACTACTTGTAATTTAATACTTTTGACAAATTTATTATTTATTATTTGAACAAGAGCTTTTATCCCAGATCTAAGGTATACACCAACTTTTAAAAAATATAAAGTTTGTACTTGCCTTTATTGGTTTTTACGATGTGAATATTTTTCACCCCATTTTTTCTACTATTTTCTGATATTTTTAACGACGCCCCAATCCCAACCCCAATCGACATTAAAACTTTTATTATACGCAACATAAATATAAATATAATTGGAAAATTTTCCTTAAATGGTGAAAAGTGAAATTAAGTTTAACAATTGTTTTTTTTTATCATCGTTCTCACAAAATTATTAATTTAAATAACTTTAAAAAAAATTAGTATAAAGTTTGTAAGTTGGTTGTCCACAACATAAGTCCATATCGCGCTCGGAAGGTTAAGAATTCCGCCTACGGCATCGTGCTCAATTTACTTAAAAATAAGTTATATTTGTAACACCCTGTATATAAGAACTAAGTTTTAAGGTATCTAAGCATTCTTATTAAATAGGTACTAAGTCTAAAATAAATTTATTCAAATAGGTAAGTCTTTTACACCAACTAAAGAAAAAAAAATTACATAATAATATAATAAAAAGATAACATATTTAGAAATAAAACGAAATTTCCCCATTTGTATTCACTATTTCACTTCAATTTCGCTTCTCCTGCAATACTCATTAGTTAAAATACAAAACAAAAACAGAAAGAGACCATTCTAAATTTTATTCTAATGTCGACTTTAGCTTGGAATTGTCGAAAAATATTGCCGGTTCAGGTAAAGCGTTTTCTGTGTCTCCCAACAGCGCTTAGGATGGTTTACTACACGGCTTTAGAGGTAGAATTACAACATTCAGAATATACGTGCTTTCGGTTAAATTGTATGTTGCACAGAACGGAGAAACAATTAAAACAATCGACTTTGTGCATTTCGAATACCAATCAGAAGCGGGATGGAAGACGTGGGATTGCACTACCGCGTTGCGCTTATCGGAAAGATTCGGTGAATGAGGCTATTCGTGGAAAACGACTGTTCATGTCAAAATGTATTAAAAGGGGAATGTGGTATTTAAAAAATTATTAAATATTTTGAGGTGCATTATGATTTAAGTTGTATTTACTATGGAACTTTTTAAAGATGCTATAGCAGGCGAGGCTCGTGAGTTTTTTACAGCAAGCAAAATGCAGTTTAGTGCATAGTTTTCAATTCAACGTCCGGATTTTTGTCTCTTTCCCGTCTCTTTTTAACTTCCGGGAGCGCGTATGTCTATTTTGCTCTAGTTTCCAATTCATTTATGTAATATTCTAATTTAATATAAACCCATAAGGTCAACCGTAAGTTAAGTAAAATACTGCCCGGCCGAGAGAAGTAATTCGATCTGTATTGGGGAGTTTCCGCATGACATTTTGGAATAGTTGAATTTTTTGGAGGATAATCATTTTTATTTATATTGAAAACTAAATTAATTAAGAGGGTTACATTGACCAAATGACCTTATGGATAAGACGCACCGCACCTATGCTATAGTATCATTAAGCTAAACTATTTTGCAACATAACACAATTTTTTTGTGGCATAAGTCGCGTGGTAGCTTCCACAGTGTTACACAGGATTTATTATTTAAAACCTCATTCAGGACTCACCACAGCACCGTGCGCATCTCATCTCACACTCAAAGGTGAGCATTATAGTCAAGGATAACCGACAGGGTAGAATGTGAAATTCAAGACACAGCACACAGCCGCATGTTCTAACCTGATGACTATCAACCACTTTAAAATTTTACTTATATATATACAGGGTGATTCCTAAGTTGATACTTCTTTTTTAGCTGTATATAGAAGGCATTAAAATGGACAACTTTTTCAAAAAACTTAAAAATAGCCGAGTTACAGAAGTAAAAAATCTAAGTGCGGGCCTGGTAATCAAAACGTAGCCCTTTACATTATATTGTTTTTCTCCGTTTTTTGCACTGTTAGTCATGCATTTTACGGATCGGTCGTCAGTTATTTATTTTGGAAATTCGCTGCGCGGTGTGGTTTTCTGAAGCAAATTATTTTTAATAAATTGGTGAAAATGGTAAAATTTGAAAACAATGGTTATGGTGCTAATTTAGTGTGAGTGTCGTAAATGTCCGGATGTTTCTTCTCTAGACCCAGAAGTTTTCTTAATGTTATTCAACGGGCAAGTTAGGCAGAACCGTATTTGATTTGTAGTGTAATAAATGAATATAAGTACTCTATTTTTGGGTTTTTTGAAAAAAGGTATTAGAAAATGTTGTTTATTTTAATGTCTTCTATACGCAGCTAACAAAAAGTATCAAGTTAGGAATCACCCTGTATAACTTACTAAAGGCTAATTACACCTACCATCACATGGCCACACCACTTCATCCAGCATACTCTATGCCTACGTTCAAGGCATTACCGTCTTTGGGAAAAGTAAACCAGACTCGAAAAGAAATATTAAAGAATTACGTCATTTATTTTTAAATTTAAAAACAACATAACCGTTTTAATATTGCTTAGTTCTGTAACAATTTTAAACTGGGTTACAGCAACACAATAAACTCTTCCCCGCTGCAAAATTACACGTCCACAACTCCGTCAGTTTAAGTGTTAGCGCCGTTAGTTATAGGTTTTAATTAGGGCTTTTGCCGAAACCGCTCCTGCTTCGTCCGTCTAATCACAGACCGGTCATTTCCTGCGACCGTTTCCAGGATAATGTCGCAGGAGCCATTCCAAGTTGGTCAATCCTTTAAAGGGCGCATTACTCGCGTCCAATTGCCCACTAAATTGGACCTATCTTGACACCTTTACTACAATTTAGAAGGCTCTTAAAGAGAGCGTATCCTGCTATCCTGCTACGTCCCGATTTTACGGTCGTCTCCCTGCGATATTCTCAGTTTGTGTCACATTATGGATTTAGAGTGAAAGACAAATTAGTGGGTTTTTAGTAAAATGCTGTAAAAAGATACGGGGTGTCCCATAACTTATGGGCCGTAGAGTAACTGGAAATACTAGACATAAAACTAAGCCGATTAAGTCATATTATAAATATAAGTTTTTTTTTTGATAATTAAAATATTAATTTAATTATGTTCTATGTTTTTTATGCTTTGGGATGTTTAAAGAGAAATATCTCGAAAACCGTTAAAGATATGAAGATCAATCAAGTACACCTTTTTGGCTCAGAAAATGCCCTTCTTTAAGAAACTATAACTTGAAAAACACCTAACATCACAGGTAAGAAAAAAAATCATAGATTTATGAAGCCCAGTGTAAGCAACTAGCGCCCTCTAGTTTGAAACTTAAAAATTTCTACAAATTCTTATTCCTTGTTCATAAAAGCATAATATTGCCAACTTTCAATTCGATTCATTAAACCGTTTTAAAATTATGGCTTATTTTCGAGAATAAGCTTTTACTTTCAACACCCTGTATCTCTAGAACGAGTAACAATCCGAAAAAACTTATATGACTTAACCGGCTTAGTTTGATGTCTAGTATCTCCAGTTACTCTACGGCCCATAAGTTATGGGACACCCCGTATATCTTACGTCTCTTAAATCTGAAAAAAATATTCTACAGGGGGGTTTCATAATTGAATGCCGGACAAAAAAAAGTCGAGACAATTATAAAAATCATAATTATTTTAAAAAAGTTATTAATATTATTTTTTTTTTTAAATATTGCAGGGCAAGTTAACAGGGACGCTACTGATCAAAATTTTTAAAATCATTATCCTGGAAAATATGTTTTTTATGCATACTTTGCATGTACTATGTACTAAAATTGTGTGAAATGTGTGGCCTACCGTGTCTTGTTTTTTTTTAGTTCTATGATTTGACGTCCGGTGGCTTTCTCTTCTGCATTGGAGTTGATTCCTACCATTGAAATAGAATAAACAAGGAGGCGCTGGTACCATTTAATTACGTCTGTGAAAAACGGTACCAGGGGGCGGGGCCTGATTAAATTTATTTTAAACAATTCTAAAAATGCTTGGGTCAACTAGAATAATATAATTTCATTAAGCAATGAACAGCTTTGTAATGGAAATAACGGATAATAGTATTATATATACACATGTTTGAATATTGTGTACTTGTTAGTAGCTAGAAAAATTATGGTGAAACCCGTTTGTACTCATTTATTTCATTAATGACATAAAAAAAATGAAAATATAGTATTGTAATTAAATATTGTTCCATTGTAAAGGTGCACAATGGGATTAGAAATTATTTTACTTATAAGTTGTAAATGCTTTAATAAATAAACTTAAACCCATAAAATTTGGCTTACATGCGACAGCAGCAAAATGAAAATTTTTGTTACACTTTTTTTTAACCATGTGACTTGTCAGACGAAGACGAATAGTGGCATAGTGGCCATGTTGCTTAAATTTTTAATTTATAAATATTGCAAGTTCGATTGTAAGTAAGTAATGCCTGCCACAGTCATTTATATCACAGTCAATGTTGCTGGTTAGTTAATTTTGGTTAAACATCTTTGTGGAACCCAACATACAAGTTGTATTGTTTTTACATATTTTTTTGTTATTTAATAATTTAAATAAAATTACAACTAACCAAATCATAGGCAACATTAGCACCCAAAGTTTATAAATACGGACCTGGCCTTTATTTATACTAACCTATGAAACGTAATTTTCGCCGTTTTCTTCTTATCCACAAAATTTCTGATGCAACAATTTCGCACGGCACAAGAAATAATTAACACACTTGGGTCCCCTGCTTTTTGTATTATTTTTGTATGATATAGGGACTTGTTTTCTGTACTCGAACAGTGTGTATTCCTTATATGCTGACGACCTTAAGATTTCAACTATCATTAATTCGCCTTTGGATTTAGTGAAACTGCAGGGGGACATTAACAGATTTTTTGAATACTGCACACTGAATCGTCTGCATCTAAATGTTGATAAGTGTCACTACATTGTTTTTTCCAAGTTGGACCTCTCAAGAAATCCAAATATATATTTGAGCTTAAATAATACACAATTAAAACGTGTTAATGTGGTTAAAGATTTGGGGGTTACCTTGGACTCCAAACTGTTGTTCGAGTCTTACATAGAGGCTATTATTCGGAAAGCGTTGCGCATTTTAGAATTCATCCTAAGAACTACTGAAGGCTTTAAGAGCCCTGCATCGTTAATTACTTTATATTGCAGCATGGTAAGAAGTACTCTGGAGTACTCGTCAACAGTCTGGAATCCGATGTATCACAAATATATTGATCGAATTGAAAGTGTCCAAAAAAAGTTCATAAATGCTCTTAATTTTCGTTACAATAGACAACGGCACTTTTACTCGTATAACGAGAATTTGTTATTTTATAGATTGCAAACGCTGAGGTCCAGAAGGCAGTGTTTTGATATTTTCTTTGTTTATAAGGTAGTAAGTAACCTCATCGACTCTGAATTTTACGTAAACTATGTACTTTTTGACGCTAACCCATACACACTTCGGAACAGGCTAACTTTTAGTGTCCCTACTTTTACAACTAATTACCTTTCTAACTCTCCTCTCATACGTTGCATGAGAACATACAACTATCTTGTAACGGGTGATAGAGGCATTGACCTGTTTAACACTAACTTATGTACCTTTAAAAAACTTATCAGAAAGAAAATATCTATTATCCTTTGATTAGGGAGTGCATTGCTATCACTCGCGTATCTTTAGCTTTATAATTTGTTTTTGGATTTATTATTTGATTGTACCGAATAGCCTTTTATTCTTTAGTTAAACTTATTGTGTACTTCTACCGAACTTTGTAAATTTCTTTTTGTAATCCGTGTCACTCTATAATTGGTCTGCTCCAAGCAGTCTGTTGAGTGACCTTGTTTGTCTAAATAAATAAATAAATAAATAAATTAATATCTATTACACAGTAGCGATAGTTTTACACAAAAATTAAAAAACTTCTCATAAAATCTACAACCACCTCGATTATGATAGATCGAACAGCTGACTACACGAATGACATAAGTATCGTACCAATATGGCGCAGGTAAGGTCACTTTTAGTCACGTGATGTCGCCCCCTTGTTTATTCTTTCTCGATGATTCCTACGGATAGCGATACTGTGTGTTTCACCACTTATTTATTTCTTAAGTAAGTCTTAGAAACGCATTTTCGCTGTTTCTTTTTGACTTTTTTGACATCCTGTATATTTTTATATAATATAAAATATTTGGATTGACTGTTTAATCTTGCAGCAGGGGGCTTCGTTTTTTAAAGTGGCCGATAAAAATTTAAAATTAAATAATAAATTATATCAAAAACAAATTCAAGTAGCTCTTATAATTAATCATATTAGAGATACGCGTATTGACAAAAAAATATATAAATATCCACCATGAAATAAACAAGGTATTAGTTATTGTAACCACATATCTGTACTACAATATGTTGCCTGCTGTAGCAACAGTGTTAGCCCTATTCTTAGGGGCGACTTTCGCCGATCTGCCAACCAACTACGAATATTTTACGTCGAGTGGCATTAGCTCTGGCCTGACGGCGGACAAACCAACGTTTTACTTAAATGGAAAAGAAATGTATATTTACAGTGGAGCAATCCACTATTTTAGGGTGCCAAGAGCTTATTGGAGAGATCGATTGAGAAAATTGAGGGCAGCAGGTTTCAATGCTGTAGAGACATACATCGCATGGAATTTACATGAATATCAGTCTGGTAAGTATCCAGATATAGTTCTAAGTTATTAACTTAGTCAAGTATACGATCACGATCCAAACATTGCATACAGGCAGTGATCTCAATGCATCTTCGTTCGGTATTTTAGATTTACACCATTTTAATGTTTTTGTAATTAAACAAATCATGTTCAGTGTCGAGTTGTTAACATGTTATAAAGCCTTTGGACACAGTTTTATTTTGTGCTGTGATGTAGTAAAGTTTTATAGCACCAAGATTTATGGCTATTGTTTTTATTATGGTTTTGGATTTTTTGAGGAGGTAGGGATTTAATTTCTTGGTATCTATAACCTAGCAGCAGCTTTATTGAGAAAATTTACTTATTATGTATCGGCTTAACAGTTTCAATGCAAAAATTATCTCATTTAATAATAATGAGATAGCCAAGTAAGAATAGTTGACTCAGTCCTCATTCAGCTTTAATAGTTAGGTATTTCATTAAATGTTTTTGTTCTATAATATGTTACTAATAAAATACGATTTATTTCTTATTAATATTAGTATTCAGCTTTTTCTCTAAATTTTCCGAATTATAGCCAGAACAACCAGAAAACCTCTATTTCCTATTAAAAAATTATTGCATATTTACATTTTTTTTTTTTTGATAAGCCACACCAGTTATCCTACTTAATTGAAATATTTGATAAATAATGTTATCAAATCTGTTGCTATATCCTGGCATTTAAAAACAATTACTTAAAATTAAGATAGGTATTTGTAACAATGTGGTATTCTTATATTCATAAAAATTCTCTCATAATAAATAATAATTCAATTATAAAGTAAATAAGGTATTATGTATAAATCGCCAAAAATATAATACCACAAGTCAATTACTATACTGGTATCAGTTTATGCTAATTCAATACAAATTTCTCACAAGTACCTATACTATATTACAGTGGCGTATTTAGGGGAGGGGGAGGGGCTGCCGGGCTGCAGCCCCCTGAGCCTACGAGCTCTGGTCTAAAATAAATAAAAAATAAATAAATGAGGTCTTTATTTCCATTGTAATTATAATACATTTAATAATACTAAAGTGTAGGTACCTAATGGAAAATGCCGAAGGTCAGATAGGAGTGTAAAAACCTGGAGGCAATACACTTCCCCTGTTCTTTACCTTAAGCATATACAATAGATAGGCTATGGCAAGAAAAAAAAATAGAAGAACTATAATATAGGGAAAAAAACAGTTACTTGTTCAGGAGCAAATAACCGTGGGGCATGAATAAAATTAATAATCATAATTATTGAATAAAGATTATATGGGGATAAACCATTGAAGTTCAGATAAACTAGTATTTTTCCGTACAAGTGGCAAATTTAAAAAATTTATTGTTGACTTAATAAAAGCTTTTTATATGCAGATTTAAATGACGTGGGACTTTTAGACTTGAAATTTTCGGGAATTTCGTTATAAATTTTGGTTATTTGGTAAGAAAATGATTTTTTAAATTGTTCGGTTCTATGAGCGGGAGGTGTTAGACGATCCCTAAATCTAATATTTAAGGCATGAACATCTGACCTAAATTTAATTTTTTAAAAAGTCTAATTGCAACCTAATTTTTCATCTCACGCTTGGACTTCATTTAAATCTTTAAATAATGTATTCTTGGCTTAAAATACAAAGGTCTTGTAGGAAACGTTTAGTTTTTAGACTTTTCCTTTTAAAAGTCCTGTTTTATAAAATAGAGATTATAGAGATTAAGATTACGGTTTCAGACGCATATCGTTTTAGTAATTGATTTATAAAGCAGTTTTAAAGGAAAACGAGTAAAAAGAATAATATTTTATAGTATTTTTCTATTATATACTTGTCGGTTCCGTTTTCCCTTTTTTAAAGCTATTTTAAATCAACAAAAATGCAATAAAATATTTTTACAACGAAAACAAAAAACAATAATTAGGTCTTTATTTTTAAAGAGAAAAATTAAAGTAAAAATTTTAATTGAAACATTTTTTATGGAAGAAGTGTGATAATTTATAATATAAAATATAGTGCGGGAAAAAACGAAAATGCTTTATTATGAATATACAAAACGGCACTTAAGAAGGAGTATTTCAAAACCTAAGCATTTGCACCAAAAACTGCTTTTACGCTCCTAAAATACATGATTTCTAAAAGAATTTACTTTATTTTTAACCATGAAAAATCGAGCCCGAAAAACGCTGGTTACAGTCATACACATACGTCTTATGTTAAAATTTTGGATTGACACCAATACAAACATAAAAAATGTTGTTTTTTTTAAAAAGAGTCGGCTAGGAAATCAAAAAAAAGTAAAAAAAAAACATTTACAAAAACAAATTTAATCCAACCATGCAGAGGAGGAGAGGTAATAATTTAATTTTCGAAATTTGATAGCAGAGTTAGGTGAATTTTAAACGAACTTTGGGCGTGGCCCCGAAAATATTTCGCCCGCGCCGCATTTTCGCCTACTTCACTAGGTACAATATCATAAAAGTAGTCCCGACTGTCCCTTTCTCCAGAAAAAAAATATCTTACTTATGCCCACTGAGCCCCCCTCCCTCCGAAATTTGTAGACCCTACACGATCATTCAAACTGACAGTTATGAATGATATACATTACATACATATAATGAAATTTGCCCTTACGCGATCATCATTACTGGCTTTACCTTATCAAGACTGTCAGTCTGCATGATCGTGTCAGGTCTCCATTACAAAATAATTATATTATTATATAAGTTTATTAGAGGTGCTGGTATGCTCAAGAGTGTCTAACATGGACACAGATGTCGCTCCGTGCAATATCTTGCTGTTGTACTCCACCAAATACTGCATAGGCAGTTTTGAGTTATTCCTTTCTTTCGTCGGATCCTAGCTCTACTTATGAGTCATGATATGGCGAAACTCGTCTAGGGTTGGATCTGACGAAATAAAAGGAAAATGTTTATTTGATTTAATTACATTATTATTGTGATTTATATAAAATATCGCTTTATGGATGCGTAGCGTATAACCATTTTATCTACTTTCATTTAGTAATATGAATTTTACAGCACTAGTGCTGTAAAGGAAAAAAAATGGTTTTATTAAAATTTTGCTGTTAAATAAAACCACACTTTTTAGAAAAATGATTTATTATTAACAATTATAAAATTAAAATTAAATTTTCATAAGTAAATATGTTTCATCATCTGCAGTACTAAGAAACTTACATACATCTTCCTCTGTGAAAACTTTGGACTTTTTGGCCTTGTAACCCTCTGAACTTCTTTTCAAAAATGCGATTAGTTGAGAAAATCTGCTTATATCTTGATTTTTCTTGACTGAAATCATAGTTCTTAACATTGAGTAGTGAGTCCATAGTGTATGTAGATGGTTTCTGGGAGCGTTGCTTTACGGAAAAATAAGGATTTTCTCAGACACCTCCTTTATTTTGTTAGCTTTGCACCAATCTTCAAACTTCTGATACTCCAACTCATACCGCGCCTTGGATTTTGTCGGAACTAAAACTTTATATCGCTTCGTTTGCCGCTGCTTCTATATCAGAGGGTAAACTTCCATCAGAATCGCTCATTTTGAAAAACGCTTTTTATATTTTTGAATTTGTTTGACAAAGTTTCGACAGTAACCATGCGAAACAGTAACTATGCAAAAGGTAACAAAAAACTTGATTAGTAAACTTAATAGCTGATGGTGCATTTTTACAGGTGCATTTTTATTTTTAAAAATGTATTTTGCCAAATATTTTTATTCATAGATAAAAGTAGATAAAATTTTGTACAATATTCTTGTTGTAAATTCTTATTACTACACTCGATGTTTTATTAAACTCGGCTGACGCCTCGTTGGACAACTTTAACATCTCGTGTTGTAATATGAATCTTTACAATACTTATATCGTAAATAACTATTTTTTTCCAATTTTAGGCGTTTTCGATTTCGGTGGTGGAGGTTCCGAAATGTCCGATTTCCTCTACCTCGAAGAATTTCTGAAAACCGCCCAGGAAGAAGACCTCTTCGTCATTGTTCGACCAGGTCCTTTCATCTGCGCCGAGTTTGAATTCGGAGGTTTCCCAAGCTTTATTCTCAGGGATGGCGAAAAATTATATGTGAGAACTAACAACGAGTATTATATGAACTATGTCAGCAGGTAAATATTACATCGACCTGACAAACACCATGCCATAGCCTTTTTTAAAAGTAAATAGCCTATGACAATATCTTACTTTTAAGAGACCAAGTTCTTAGTTTAGTGGTAGTGCCCATGTATACTCCAGGTCCAAAATTACTGTTAGTGACTTATTGCTTTCATATATATAGAGTGGTACGATTCCAGAAGAAAAACATCCATGAAAATAAATATTCTGCTCTATTAGAATTTAAAAAATACACTGATATTATTTCCACTAGCTTCGTACAACCCGCTGAACTATGAAAGTGATGAATCACTGACAGTAATTTTGGACTTAAAGTATAGTAGAATCCAAAGTCATTGACAGATGACTGGTGACAAATGACAGGTGAAGTGCGTGGGTATGGTCTGGAAAATACGCAGTTGGTTTGGTGCAATTGATGGTGAAGGCATCAATAGTGGCAAGTAGGAACAAGAGGAGACAGTAAAGGCGATTCTACACGGTACCAGTAACTTGTACAAATAACTAAAACCAAGTATTTTAAAAGAATATTGAATTTACATGGTTCCAGTTTATAGTTATTTACATTACTAGATGCGAAAGTTCATTTTTTGGTGTGAGGAGGTTTTTGAATTGCCGAGGCGAAGCCGAGGTGATTTAATACCTCCGACCACCAAAAAAGGCTTTAGCATTGTGTAATGTATTATTTTTTTTTACTACTGTTCTCTGATCAATTTATTATTAAATAATAAACTTTAATTTTGTTAAAATTAAAATGATAAAATGAGTTTTTTTTCACCTGTAAAATAATCCATGACAACTAGTTATTTGAGTATTGTCAGTCTGTCAGTTCGAATAAAATAAGGATTTTCCACCTGTAAAATAATCCATTTTTTTTTGTCCTGGCACCGAAAGTAATACTTTACATAGCTAGCAACGCTACTTTACATAGCTAGCAACGTATATTATTCAGGTAACTCGAATGTTTACTTTCATTATCTGTCGTGTTGCTAGAACCCGAAAGTTAATTTATTTATACAGTAGTAGAAAAAAGTAACATATTTACAACAAGAAAGTGCTAAAATCCAGTACTGTCACTGTAAAGTTGCGCGTTTAAGCTAAGAATTCGAGACGGTCTGTTGTTAATAACTGCTCCTGAATGAATAAGGCACTATCACCGTGGTATCGGCTTGTAAATAAAGTTAGAAATAAAGTATTGTTTTTAACAAAATATATCAACGTTTAATAATCAATCGGAATAATTTTTTAAAATTTATGCTTAACTCTTTCCCATTTTTTTTTTTAGATGGTTCAATCAATTAATGCCTGTATTAGCAAAATACCAGTTTACTAAGGGAGGTTCAATAATAATGCTTCAAGTGGAAAATGAATATGCGCTGACTGGTTATGAAGATCACGATTATCTCTGGAATCTGAGACAGTTGATGTTAGATAATGGTAAGTATTAAGAAAATAAATGCTCTTGCGGTTTAGAACAATTAAAAGAAAATAAAGTGGAATTTCCAAAAATTAGACGAATAAAAAAAGTCGAATTATATTATATTTTTTTTTGTTTCTGAATAATAGGGGAGACTGAGGATACATTGGACATTTTTCGATTTTTTAATGATATTTTGTTCTGTAGGTAATCTACCTTCACAAAACTTTCAGAAATATTTTTTTAACCCATTAGTAACTTTATTTTGTTAAAAGGCTATTTCTAAACCAAGTACTTTGACTCTGGTAAGGCTTGAAAAACTAATAGGCAATTGTCCACTCTATCCTCAGGTCTGGGGCAACAATGGACATGCTAAGGGGATACTTTGGACATGTGTTGATTTAAATGAAATTTGCTATCTAGAACCCAGAAATCAAAAAGATATTTATTATAAAACCAGTAATCGCAAAAGATACATTACATAAATAAAAATATATGACATACAAAGAATTATTGCAAAAAAACTAAATAAACTTCTAAAAAAACTAAGCTAAATGAAAAATCTTGCACAAAATGCTGAAAAACTAAGCTAGGTATGGAAAGTCTAGGAGAAAAGACTTAAATTAATGTAAACTAAACTCGGTAAGATCTACGTTAAAGTATATCATATTTTTGAAGCGCGGTCGTGTATCTTCTGTTGCCTTTGGGAGTAATGAAACAACTTCCTCGTTAGATATAAAAGAGGAATCTTCCTCCGTTATTTGAAATCTATTTGATGGAGTAAGCCTCTTATAAAAACGAACTTCATATCCATTCCGAAGTTTGCTTTGTACTCGAGCAACATAATTTCTACCAGATGATGCAGTTTTCCCAGGAACTTTTACAACCATAAAGTCACCTTTCTTAGCATTATTTATGTCCTTGTCCTCCTCTTCTTCAAATTCGTCCCATTCTGAAGACGAGTCCTGTGTAATATTTTCATCTATATCATCGCTCTCAGATGAATCACTTTCAACGACGACTTTCTTCTTTGCAGCGTGAATTTTTTTTATTGCTGGTGACTTTTTTCGATTTTCTAGCTCCTCCTTCTCCGGAGTATCGGTAGCAATCATGCATCTACCTCTCTTCCTTCCTCTCGAAGCTATTTTTCTCGGACCAGCCTTTGGGTATGGAGTAATTAAATCGGGGGGAATAAAATAAGTCGATGTGCTTTCATCGTTATTTACATTTGGTAAAGTGCCACTGCTAGAAGGAACACCAATATTTCTTAGTGGGGTATTTTGTGCCTCGGTAATTACATCTAGTAAAATGCCACTGGTTGAAGAAACGTCTTTATTTGTTGGTGGGGTACTTCTTGTGTCTATGTTTTTAGTTTTTTCTTCATTCTTTGGCGCTGGACGGTCAGAGACGGAAGAGCACAAATATTCATGGTCTTGAAATATATTACTGTCTAGTGGAAAAATTCCACTTTTGCGAAAACCTGACTTGATCGATTCCGGTGTAGCAGCTCGATCCCAGGCTTTGGAGCATAACTCAGGTAACGCATAAATAGAAAGAGTTTCATTAGGATGGGCTAACATCCAAGTGTGCACTGCTTCGCTAAAATATTTTTTGAACGGACCGAAGACAGACCTATCCAGTGGCTGCAATTTATTAGATGTATGTGGGGGCAGTGTAAGGATGGTGATTCCATTTTGTTTGCAAAAATCAAGTCCCTCAATACTAAGGTGTGACTCGTGGTTGTCTAATATTAATAATACTGGGTTTTCCTTAGAGCATCTAACATTTTTTTTAAAGAACTCCAAAACTTTGAAAAAATTTTCTGACGTCATCCACCCAGATTTGTATACCAGCCCCATGGATCCTTGCATTGCCCCTGACATCATACGATGTTCATCGAAACGCACTCTAGGAAAAACCCAAATAGGTGGTAATGAATTCCCATTTGCACATATAATTCCAACTTGCGTCACCAATTCGCCGCGCTCTCTGGACGTAACTTGGCCAACCTGTTTTTCACCTTTTTTTCCAACAACTTTTTCAACTGGTGGTACAGTTGTCACCCCGGTCTCGTCTAAATTATATATCTGACATGGTTGATAATTGTGTCTTTCGGTCACTTTTTTTAGTTTATCAAAAAATTCACCTACAACGGTTCTGTTGAACGCAGTCATTCGGGCAAGAGATGTGGCTTCTGGTTTTCTCACTGACAAAGTTGGATTTCGCCGCAAAAAAGCCGAGAACCATTCTGAACCTGCCATTTCATTTGTTTTCCATGAATCTGGGACTTTCAATGAATTTCTTATTGCAAACTGGAACGCTAACTGTCTGGTTTTTTTGGGCGTGAGTCCATAAAACATACTGGAACTTGTCAGTAAATATTGTGCTAGTATTTTCTCCATAGAATCAGGAAATATCTGTCGATTTTTAAAGTTTGGCTTAAATGAAAGATTTTGAATTTCATTTTCCTTTGCTTTTTTTACGTAAATTGCTAACCGGGACTTTTTAACGTTATGGAGTTCAGCCACTTTTCTGATGCTGCCTACATTGTTTATCACATCTTCGACTGCCTTTCGAATATCGCCTTCAGGGAATTCCCTGTTTGTTTTTTTCTTGTAGACTCTGACCATCTGAAACAAAATAAATGATAATGCACGGAGAGCTGTTAGTAGTGGTTTGTAGGAGTTTAGGATAGTAACCAATAAACCACAATAACAACAACTTTTATTCTAAACTTTTTTTCCGTGTGGGGATAAAATGGACATAAATGGGGATACAGTGGACACTGTCCACTATATCCCCTATTTACATTTTATTATCTCTTTGTATTTATTTTAAAAAACAAAAACTATTTCAAGAAAATATGAACATGAATGGCTCTTAAATAACTCACATTATGTAGTCTCAATGTCGTATTTGAAAAAATACATAACCGAAAGCATTGCAAAACGTTAGCACTTACCTTAAATCTTATAACAAGACCTTAAATAAACGAAAATTCACTATAAAAACGACAGGCGTCTTCACATGGCAATGAGCATTGGCAAACTGATTCTTCGCCAAAAGAACACTCGAACGCTCGCGCTGTGGCAGCACTATCGCAATTTAGGCGGAAAATTTGAAAGTGTCCATTTTATCCACTTGTCCAATGTATCCTCAGTCTCCCCTATACATGGTGCGTCAAGAAGACTAAATAGCTGACATTTTTGTTTTATAATGTACCCAATTTTTCATCAGATTTTTAGATTTAATGTCACAGAGGCGCACCTAAATTTGAGATAAAAACCTGGCTCGTGCAGGCCTCTACCCTGTATAGAATGACAATATAATTTCTATTCTAAAGCTATGATCTCTAAAGCTGTTACTTGAACCTGCTTAGCTTTACGACATGATACAAATATTATTAAAATATGATATTAAGCAGAGAGGCGCTGTGAGGTGATTGGTGCATAACTAAGTCATCCTAGAAACAGATTATCATTATTATTGTGTTTGCAGGTTACGAACAAAAATTCCACTCACCACATAACGTCACAGCCTTTGAATATTATAAAGTAATAATTTTGATGGAAATCTCGAGATCCTTGCCCAATCACGTGACATGAATGACATGCTGGTTAATTTTAGTGTGTTATGTTGGTATTATTTGACGTAAATACCAGAATTGGACTTAGAAATTTTATATTTTTAATATGTAAAATTTATTTTTAAACGAATAATATTCTTTAAGCAATTAATAGTATAACATGTTAGCGAAAGTGGTGCAAAATTTAAAAAAAAAATGGTAGGATCAGTGAATATAGAATAATCATAATATTGGAAATATCATTTTAAAAAAATTGAAGAACCCTAAGATTTCTGTTGCACTGCATGATAAATTAATTGAATAGAAATATGGTTTATGCTTAGTCTATGGAGGAATCTCAATTGTATCTGGAAAAAGAGAAAAAAAATATATTAGTTATTAGGATATGAAATCTAAAAATGTTTCAAAACATTTTGGTAATCATCTGTAATAGCTTAACGCAATGTTGGCTGTCATTTGTTTTTCGACTGTCACATGTAAAAGTATTTTATTGTATTCGGCTTTGCATTTGGTTATATGATTTAAAATATTGCCCCTTTACTCATTTTTCCTTTAAAATTGCGAACAGACCCGACAAAAAAGACAGTTAGATTCGTAATATACCCCTAAACTACATCATTCCTAAAAAAAATCATCAATTTTGGCGTGGTGTAGCTATAACAGGTAATTACCATAATTGTAATTATGTAAAATGAAACGAATTTATACTTTGTCATTTCTTATTAAATTATAAAAAAAATCCCATTGCGGCCATTTTGTAGTATGCATTTATACCAAAATTTATTTCGATCAACCGTAAGTTTAGTGAGTATGAAAATATCTTGAAAATAACCTCATACATACATAGTAAAATTCAGTTTTTTTTTATTTAAAAAATTTGAATTCTCTTCGATTTTTTTAGTTTAAATCGTTTTGAAAAAATGAATAATTAATTACCTACTAAAAAAATAAAAACAAAAACAAATTTAAATAAAAAAAAAGTAAACTGTCCGAAGTGGGATTCGAAACTGCGACCATTAGTTCCAAAGTGAAAAACCGTACCACCCCGCCAGGATACACTTTCAACACATTAGTTCGAGTTCCCTGGTTATTTTTTCTATAGCTATAGTTCTTTGTATGATAGTTTTGCTTGTTCAGAATTCCTTAAATTGTAAGTATGTAGTAATTTTTTCTCTTTAAGGCATTGTGGAATTACTGGTAACTGCTGACAACCCATGGAAGGGTACTGCTGGAACTTACACGGATTATTTTCTGATGACTGGCAACTTCGATACAAACGCGAAAACGAATCTAGACGATTTAGTAAAGTTACAACCTAATAGGCCGGTTATGGTTATGGAATACTGGTCAGGTAACAAATTTAACCATTTTTAAAAATCTCGTTTAGAGCATACATGTGTGAGACAGAATATCTAGGACTTATTATTTAGTACTTTGACGAATTCAGATGCGGGGACGCTTTTAAGGGGAGAGCCCACGGACATTGGCGCCCTATCTTTCCATGGGCAGCTGGTCTATATCTTTGCTAGCCGCGTGTACTTTCCTTTCTTTCGTCAGATCGTATAACCTTACTGATGAGTCATAATATGTCAAAATACTTCTGAGAATGGATCTGACGACGAAATGAAAGAAAAATCGTCTTCTGTATAAAGTTCCGTAACATTAGATACAAATCTTTTTCGAAAATGTTCAAATTTTTTAAAAAGTTTTAATTTTTTAAGTCTCTCATTTTTATTGGTGAATATAGGTACCTTCGATTATTGGTCCCAAAATCATAACGTCAAATCCTTGGCTACTTATCAAGAAGTCTACGAAACAATCTTGTCATATCCAGCCTCAGCAAACATTTACATGTTTATAGGCGGCACAAGTTTTGGATTTTTAAATGGAGCAGAAAACTTGGCCTGGGATGACTGGAATACAGGTAAAAATAACACTTGAAGCATCTCCCCACTAATGTAAGTGGAGGACGATTTTAAGTATTTTATTTCGATTTAATTAAACTGCTGGACAATTGCTTTCGAGCAAGAAAAATTTCGCCTAAATTTAACAGTTAATATTTTCTGAACCAGATATGATATCGACCTACGGTTTTGAATGGTTAATAGATTCATTTCTTGAGAAACACTTGTCAATATTGGATTTTCTTTAACTGTCAGAAAATTTTATATACAGGGTGTTAAAGAAGACGATGATTTTTGCTCCAGTTTTAATGGCATGTAACTTTCACAATAATATTTTTAAATTTTATCACTCTACTTCAATTGAATCACAGGTTCATAGCGAAGAAAGTAATTTGTCAAATTTTTGATATCTGCTATATTTTAAGAAATACCGATTTTTTTGGAAAACCTTGCTTTATTTCAACTTATTGGTAGCTAGATTTCACTGTGCGTTGTATTGTGCAAACTTTGCGAGTGATTATTATACCTTATGAAAAGCTTGATTATGTTCAGTAACAATAGTTGTACCTAAATGTTATGATATACAGTGGCGTACTTATAAACACCTATATGGCTATGGTTTATGAGTATAGTGTTAGAAAGTTAGAAATTAAATAAATACATTTTTTTCAAAAAATAAATTAAAAAAACTATCTTTGTTAAAATTTTGTAAACACACTGTATAATATACCTGTAGTGCGAGATGAAAAACTAAAAAATAAGAAAAAATTCACCTAATCTAGGGGCGAGTACTTTCCAATATAAAACAATCGTGAAAAATTGTGAGATACTTATAAACATATAAGTGTTTATAAGTACGCCACTGTACATCATAATATTTAGGTACAACTATTGTTACTGAACATAATCAAGCTTTTCATAAGGTATAAGAATCACTCACAAAGTTTGCACGATACAACGCACAGTGAGATCTAGCTACCAATAAGTTGAAATAAAGCAAGGTTTTCCAAAAAAATCAGTATTTCTTAAAATATAGCAGATATCAAAAATTTCACAAATTACTTTATTTGCTATGAACCAGTAATTCAATTGACGTAGAGTGATAAAATTTAAAAATAATATTGTGAAAGTTACACGCCATTAAAATTGGAGCAAAAATCATCGTCTTCTTTAACACCCTGTATATAAAATTTTCTGACAGAGTAAGAAAATCTAACATTGACAATTGTTTCCTAAGGGATGAATCTATCAACAATTCAAAACAGTAGGTCGATATCATATCTGGTTCAGAAAATATTAACTGTTAAATTTAGGCGAAATTTTTCTTGCTCGAAAGCAATTGTCCAGCAGTTTATTTCTTTTATTTTCGTATATTATGTATTTTTTAATTCCGAAAACAATTTTCAAAGCACTCACAGCTTTATTATATTATTATTATGTGGATAGAATGTGACAAATTATAACAACCAGATATATAGGTAATTTTAATAGGTTATTAATAGCTAATGACAAAAAATAACTAGCTGTCTAGCTATTTATTCTGGGCAGGTTTGTTAAGGAAACAAATTTTTAGCTCTAAACTAAGCTAAAACAAAAAAAAACTGACAAATCTAATAACTTCTATAAATTTCGTTGTCTTCTCTACAAAAAAAAAATTGTAGTTATCTAATTTCTTCTAAATTTTCAGATTACTGGCCAATGACATCCAGCTACGATTACGATGCTCCCTTGGCAGAAAACGGCGACTACACCGACAAATACTGGGCTACCCAAAAACTTATAGCAAAATATAACCCCATCGAAACCAAACTACCCGCAGCTCCAGAACAGGCCACCAGGTCAGCGTATGCCTGGGTTACAATGGAAAAACAAATCGATATAGGAGTGTTACTAGCTCAAGCACAATCCTTTAAAACATCAAAACCCGTATCCATGGAAAACATGGATATTAACGGAGGAAGCGGACAAAGTTACGGGTACGTGGTCTACAGAAGAAGAGGACTGAACTTAGCCGCCAACTCTTGGATTAAAATTGACGGAAGGATATGTGACACTCTAATAGTGTTGGTGAATGGAAAAAGAGTTTCCCCAATTTTGGAATATGGATCTGATTTAGACAAGTTTGGAACATGGAGAACATTAAATTCATACTACCAGATTAATACAGAAGCACTGACAGACGCCCAAGTGGATCTGGTGGTATCTAATTGGGGTAGAGTCAATGTAGGAGCCTACAGACAATATAAGGGTCTATGGCAGGGTGATGTTTATATTAACGACGTGGCAGTTTCCGAATGGATTATGTATGCTTTGGAATTCAAAAGCTCCTGGACTAATAGCTTGAACTATTGGGAGGATCGCACTGATATGGCAACAGATAGTGGACCTGTTTTATACAAGGGAAATCTTTACGTTGAGGGTACACCAAAAGACACATATGTTTGGACTCAAGAATGGACAAAAGGTAATGTTTTTATTAGTGTTTAATATTAATTAGTGTGTGAGGCGTTTAAAAGCAAACTGTAGTCGATGAGTCATCACGAACAAATAGTGCATTTCCACCATATCGCGCATATTGTACCTGCGTCTGACGATGGTAATAAAATGTCTTTTTTTTATATACAAAATATTATTAAAACGAATATCATGAAAATTAAGTGGCGCGGCGTCAGTGGAGATTTTTAAGATACTGTCAAAGCATCGTTTGTAATTTTAATGTAAAATAAGAAATTAACAAGACTAGCTACAATATTTTTATGTTCTGCATGGCGAGTGATATAATTTGATCCTATAAAATTGAAATTTTAAAATAAATTTTCATTTTTTTTTTTTTTTGAAACAAAATAATAAGATATCATATGCCAAACTAAAAATTCTTGTGAACCCCTTAGTGAAATTTTTGTATTAAATTTATTTTCAATTAGATAAGCCAGTAAACGTTGCCGCGTTCCACGCTGAATGGAAGGCTCTTAAGAGGATTCTTACTTTTACGACGAAAAACGATTTCGGCGTCATAGAAGTACAATTTGTATCAACTGTCAATAGAACAATAACGGAAAGTTAAAAATTAATGTTAAATCCGCCACTATATTTTATCCAAATAAAATATTTTATATCTATTTTTAATTTTTGAAATTTTTTCTCTACATCCCGTAGCCTCTTCCTGAAACTATTTCTTTAGATCCCCTTGGTTTCTACCCTTTTTACTGCCCTTGTATGCAGAGGCGTATTAACACTTGGAAGCGCCCAAAGCCCTGGGAAATTTTTGCGCCCCCCTCCTACAGTGGCGGATTTAGGATTTGTTCTTCGCCTTCGGCGCAATTCCCTTTCGCGCCGAAGGCGCTTTCTTGGGTGCCACACCCTTTTTTGAGTTTATATAACGTAAAGCTTAATCTGCGGCAATATGCCAGACTTTAAAAAACTCTTTTAATCTGTGAGTTTTGACCGCTATCGCCAAAAAAATTATTGTGTCAACTTTCAGTAGGGATTTTGGGGGGGGGGGGGGGGGTGTATTCCAAATTTAAAAGGTTGCAGGGGGTGCAAAAAAACTTTTGGGGTGGCCCGGACCACCTCTGGCCCCCCTATCGTAGCCACTACGCCGCCCGCTGCCAAAGAGATGCCTATATCGCGATGCGAAGTGTATTACTCTGGGAAAATAAGCTACAATAATTATTACAGAATAATAAACATGGCATGTGGTGTTAGATAAAAATTAACTGGTTAATCAATCGCCGTTTTTTTCTAACCACAGTTGAAATCGCTTAGTTTCATATCTTGTTTGGTTATCTTAGTCTCTCTTGGAGTCTTGGCGCTGGAAAATGTAGTGCCCCTTTCAGATTTGTCGCTACAAGCCTGAGCTTGTTCAGCTTGTACTATAATCCGCCTCTGCTTGTATGCACCCTAATATTAGCAGTGCTAAGAGCCCTGTCAATGTTAAATCCGGCTCTGACTTTTATAAGTAAAATAATATTTTTTATTAGGTATTGTTATCGTCAATGGATTCGTTCTTGGAAGATACAGCAAAATGGGACCTCAACAAACCTTATATTTACCCGGACCATTATTAAAAGAAGGAAATAATGACATTATGGTTTTTGAAGAGTTTAAAGCAACGAATAAAGTCAAGTTTGTCGTTGATGCTGTTTGGACTAGAAATGATTCAGCTATTAATCGGTTTGTTTAGATTAAATTATTAGGTTTATAATTGTTCGTACTAATTTTCGTATTAAATAAATTTCAAAACTATTTGTCTGTATTTTTGATGTCCATGATTAATGTTTTTAACTAAATATGTAGATAGTACATACTTATAAAGTGACTTTATCTAATCTTAGTTTAGCGTTGAACCAAGCTTAAACTTGATTTTGACAACAGCTTTACATACATTACATAAAATCAAATTAAAAAAAAAAAACTTCTCAAATAAATAAGGCATACAAAGAAGCCGGCATAGATCGAAGAAGAAATTGAGCTCTCCGCCTCTCGCCTGTTAGACTAGTAAGCGGAACGATGCTTGTCGGTTGCTTTGATCTGTTCGCCTTCCTTTGCGCGGGTATTTTTATTTAATACATTTTTCTTTTAAAGTTGAATTTTTATTCTTGAATGAATTTAAATCAAAATAAAAACTTCTAAATTTGAATTTGAATAATTAAAGCGTGGCTCAGACCGGGCGCGGGGACCCTCTGGAAGGGGAGCCCTGGGCTCGGTCCTATTGGGAAAATAGGCCCTGGATAGTATTGAAACCAAGTACCTATTTGTAGTAATGCTTTAAATGTCATTGCACGCCACTGGCGACAGTAGTTTTGACAAGCTACTTTGAACCTCAACCTATACAAAATTTTCACATAACAAATGCAATGCTCCATTGCTAACCATTGCATTGCCAACAAAGGGCCAGCGTCGGGCGATCGTCAGAGAACAGAACCGTATTGATTTCCCATCAACCCGGAGAAATAAGGGCAATCAAATGCGACGCACGTCCGACAGTTGTCCATCAGGCCCCGATTTGACAGTTTGTATCGCAACTAAGCCGTAAGCTCGCGCTTCGGTAACTGCCCGAATATCGTAAAGTCTCATTTCGCCTGGATAACGCCAGAGGCGTAGATAGAACACCTGATCCAATAAATGACCATTTAAGGGAATCACAGCAACATTATTTATAATTCTGTTTGTTTAAACGTACGATACGTTTATATCCAACCATAAATCTAGATATTTAGTTTATTTGCCAGCAGTTTGACTTTTATGGTTTGATCCGAAACTAACTAATGTAGTAGCTTAGAGTTCCGTAATTAAGCAAATAGTAGCGACAACCCAAAAATAGGTTAATTTCGGACCACGGTATCCTAATCTGACGTAACCCTAGTGTCAAAATGCTAACCGGCTTTAATAGCCCGGCCACGAGTGATTTCTTCTGTCACTTGTCATTATGAAATTAAAATCCAGCTTTTTTTTAACATGTTTGACCTTTTTCCGGTAATTTATCATTTTTTTTCTAAGAAAGCACGACAAACAATCTTTGGGAAAAAAATAACATCTAACAACATGCGATTTTTCGTCCCGATTTAAACCAGATTCTTATGGTTGATCTGTCATTTGTCACGGTGAACCGTGGTTACGGTTGGTAATATTCGGACCAAGTAATACATCTCATAATACAAACTCGTTTCGGTCATAACGACCATTGTCAGTAGGTAAGAATAAAAATATGTGACGTTCCTATAATCCGGATCAGTGGTAACTGGCTCAATCAGGATTAGTGAAAAATCCGGGTCACTAAAAAATATATACAAATGGAAGATGCTGGCCCACCCGGCATCGCCCGGTGAGATACCATTGCATCAGTTTACGCGGCGTGAAGTTGCTCTTTGAGTTAACGTTTCGTCGCTGTGCTGATGTTTCCGGTTTCCAGGGTGGGATCGTATAAAAGAAGCATGATGGAAGCTCCAAGATCAAAATATTCCGGAGGTAAACTCGCCCCCCGATCGGATCTCCGGGTGGGGGCTGGTCCTGTGGCTTCATCAAGCGAAATTAATGAATTATCCACCATTTCCGATAATTTACTGGATTCTTCCAATAACACTCAACGAGGAAATGGTGTGGCGCCTGCAGTTGCTAACAGACCCAAAAGTAACAACTTCAAAATTGATTTCTGCAATATTAGAGGGCTTAACACTAACATCAATTCAGTCCACCAGCACTTACAATCTTCCAAGCCTCATGTGCTTGCACTGACTGAGACAAAAGTCAGAGCGTCAACGAACACCGTCAGCTATTTATATCCTGGATATGATTTTCACTTCCGTTTTAGACGCAACTTTGGGGTCTGTCTGTTCATTCGAGATGATCTTTGCTGTCAACGGGAGGCAATACTGAAACCGAAAGACTTTGATGTAATGTGGTTTAAAATATCTTCACAAAAAATCACTAAGTTTATATGCTGCCTTTACCGTCCTCCAAGCGACATGCATTACAGGGCCCTCTTCTCATCACTAGCCAACACAATCGACTTCTTGCAAACCAATCATCCGAATGCCGAAGTTGCTATCTTTGGCGACTTTAACGTCCACAATGTCAACTGGCTTAAATACTCAAACACCAACGATGAGCAAAGCCGCGAGGCCGAATCTTTTGCGATCAGTTCTGGTCTAACTCAACTCGTAGAAGAACCAACGCGGGTTTCAGACCGAGCTGGGGATTTTGCTAGTCTTTTAGATCTCTTTTTAACTTCAAATCCAGACCTATATACGGTCACCGTACAACCACCATTGGGCTCTTCCGATCACAAACTTATTTCAACCCTAAGCGAGCTGCCAATTAGTTCTGAACAACCTCCTAAACCCCGTAAGATTTGGCACTATACATCAGCTAAGTGGGAAGACCTAAAGGACCTTTTTCGCAACTTTCCCTGGCTAAGCGTATGCTTTTCTTCGGATGATCCATCTGTCTGTGCAAAGGAGGTCTCCGACGTCATTCTAACTAGCATGGAGGCCTTTATTCCTTTCTCCAAAAAGCGCCCTTCTAACGGCAAGCCCTGGTTTAGCAAGAATTGCGAGCGTGCTGTCAGATCTAAAAACCTGGCTTACCGACAGTGGCGTAAAAACCCTACCCCTGAAAATCGCGCCATCTTTGTTACCACTCGAAACCAATGTAAGCAAATTATAGACCAAAGCAAAGAAGCTCATAACGAGAGAATCAAAGACAAACTTCTTGCCAGTCTTAACGGATCAAGGTCCTTTTGGTCAGTCGCTAAGGCCGTCAGCCAAAACTTTACAAAGTCAACTATTCCACCTCTAACACGTTCCGACGGCACAATAGCAACCACAGCCGGGGATAAAGCAAACCTACTTGCTGAACTGTTTTCCTCGCATTCCACTGTAGACTTTCAGGGAAAACCACCCAACATTCCCTCAGTTCAATCGCAAATGTCTGAAATAGTGTTCCGTCAGCGTCTTGTTAAACGGATCCTTAAAGGACTCGACGTCAATAAAGCTTCTGGTCCAGACGAAATTCCTATCATTGTTCTCAAGACATGCGCCGATGAACTTACACCAGTATTTTGTAGATTTTTCAACTTATCCTACAAAAAAGGAATATTTCCATCCTGCTGGAAGTCGGCGCGTGTCCAGCCCGTTCCAAAGAAACGTAAAAAGACCCTGCCAAGCAACTACCGACCTGTCGCATTGCTTTCAGTAATTTCAAAAGTAATGGAGAAAGCTATTAACCAACAACTCCTAAAGTATCTGGAAGGGCTTAACATTATCAGCGACCATCAATACGGTTTTCGTAAGTCCAGATCAACAGGTGACCTTCTGGCATATGTCACCCATCTTTGGAGCAACACCATCGAACATCATGGAGAATCCCGGGCTGTTGCACTGGACATCTCTAGGGCTTTTGACCGTGTTTGGCACGATGGGCTTCTAAGTAAATTGCGATCCTACGGTATGCCTAATGGATTCTGTTTATGGTTAACCAGCTTCCTTAAGAACCGTTCTCTGCAAGTGGCGATTGACGGGTTTCTCTCAGACACCTTCACCATCAATGCCGGTGTTCCTCAAGGGTCCATATTGTCGCCTACCCTCTTTTTACTGTATATTAACGACCTTCTAGTGAAAACCCAAAATCCAATTTATAGCTTTGCTGATGACAGCACACTTGTCTCATCTTTTACCTTGACTCCCCAAACATCCGCTGCCGACGCACATCTTCGCAGGCAGCATGAAGTATTGCGCCTCAACAAAGACCTGGAAGAAATTTTGGCTTGGGGTGACAGTAACCAAGTCGAATTTAATGCTAAGAAAACCCAGGCAGCAGTCTTCTCCAAAAAGGTTAACATTGCAGAACCGGATATAGTCATGGCAGGACACGCAATTCCCCTGGCACCGTCTATTAATTTGCTGGGGGTCAATCTGGGAGGTAATATGTCTTGGCATGATCACGTTGCCGCAATTGCCAAGGCAGCTGCACAGAAACTTGGTGTACTTTTCCGCACCAAAAGGTTGTACACACCTCATCAACTTTTGACACTCTACAAAGCCCAGATTCGACCATCATTAGAATATTGCTCTCATGTCTGGAGCTCTGCACCCAAGCACACCCTTCGGCTACTGGATTCCATTCAAAGGAGAGCCATTCGTCTGATCGGCGACCCCGAGCTGACCAAGACCCTCGATAGCCTGGAGCATCGAAGACAGGTTGGTGATTTGGCTCTCTTTTACAGATATTTCCATGGCAGGTGTTCGACTGACATTGCCCACTTGATTCCAACTAGAGCAATTCAAAACAGAAATACACGGCAAACCACTGCCGCTCATCCATATGTTGTTCAGCTTAGTACTCCTCGAACTTCATTGTTCAAGAATTCTTTCATCTGGAGAACGTCATCTTTGTGGAATGATCTTCCTGAGGTCGTGTTTCCCAATGAATACAATCTTCAATGTTTCAAGACCAACGTTAATCGCTTTTTTCGCACTCGCACCGCTCCCAGAGCGCCTTAAAGGATTTTTCCTACAGTGCAGGTGTTTTATCATAAAAAAAAAAAAAAAAAATATAATTGCGCTATGGCGGAATAAATGTTTGAACATTTATTATCACTAATTATCTACATATTCTCAAGAAAACTAAACAACACTAAACCTTTTTAGATAATTAATTGTTATTGTTACAAATATATTATTAGGAATTGAATATAAACACAAAACTATTGGGAACATTCTGATTTTTTTTGGCGAATGTTCAGCCTCCATTGCGCGCTGCCGTAGAATTGTCAGAATGGTCAAACTGTTTAGTTCGACTTTGTTCTCCTCCGCCCATTACATGCAAGTTTCTTATAGCCTTTTCATATTTAACTTTTAGCTCATCTCTGGCAACTTCCTCGTCGAACTATCGGCACTATCCAGTGGTAAATGGTCTTCATCTCTTATTTATGATTATTAGCGTTAATTTGCTGTAACATATTTTCGATTTCAGTAATTTCTTGTCGATCTTCATCCGGTGACAGCCATCTAACAATCTGAATTTCCTGAATTGGTTGCGATATCTACGGAATTATTAGCACCTGAAAATTAGAATTGGCAAAGAAAAACACGGCATCCTTCAAAGTGATGTTCGGATTACAAGGTACATATTATAAAATGTACATTTTTTAATCTTGTCTAAATTACAAAGTTATCCGGATTAGTGAAAGTTCGGATTAGCGAAGCTTTATGGTACTGAACACACTCTATCAGCAATTAAATGAGGAGCTTCCGTGCAAAACCGGCTTTATCCATTTTTTTTTGGTTTTCGTTTCTCTTAATTTCGCATCTTTAGCTTTATTTCTATAGACTACTAAAGTGACTTGGACCAAAACCGGCCATATACATGTTAAAATAGCATTTAAAATGTAGGATTTGGAGCAAAACCGGCCAAATGCACGTTTTTATAGCAAACCCGGCTTTATCCAATAAATGGCAAGATGTTATCGGTAAACAGTTCATTTTAAAGCTCTCTTTTGAACGGCAGTAGAGTTTTGGACTTGCATTGTCTGTATTTATTTATAATCACTACGTTTTAACTGGTAAACATCTCCAGTCGTCTTCAGGTGTAGTATTCACCTGAAGACGTCATTGTCTCCAACCTTTAAACATTAAGCTCTTTTTTATTTTATAGTTTTTAAGTAGTTTGAAGTTTTGGTAAGTGTTTTGTAATTATTTTTAAAAAATATAGTTTTTTTCTACATTTATTTTGGGATTTAAAGCAAAACCGGGTAAATCCAAATAGTTTTTTGAAATTTCAACCTTAATATGAAGTTTTCGCAAAATAAAAATACGTATCGCAAATCAAGTACAATAAAGCCTACAAGACCTAACTTTGAATTTTGTTTTATTCCTAAAGGCCAGAAAATGGGGAGTTTTTGCCATTTTCCCAACATTTTACTAACATGGATATAGCCGGTTTTGCACGGATGCTCCTCAAATATTGTTATATAAAAAAATCATTTAGCTTAACTATTTTTTTTAGTTAAATCGAGATTCTATCTAAACCACGCTTGTGAGAAAATCGTAAACTTTCATTTGGACTGGATGATCCAGGATTCAGGACAGAGGCGCGCACACTGGAAACCCTTCCATAACCAGCGTATCACGTAGATGCTTTATATCAGGGCATCATGGCTACACCCCAGGCAAGGTAATAAGGATTTGACGGAATAATGATTGGAGAAAAGCTAAAATTGAAGAATATCGATTCAAGGCTATAAAAGCGTGATTTGAGTTTATATTGAATACTTTTAAATATTGAAATATTTTGCCTATACTGATCGGGTGCCCAGGTGATATTGTTAATTATTTAACCATATAAATGTAGCGGGCACACTATGCACGTATAGTCAAATTTTTTTAAGAAAACGCCAAGTCACTTGTCATTTATGGCACCCTGTTGACGTCTGGTTTATTTTACGTTTAGAGGTTGGCTAAAAAGACAGGACCGGACTATTTTTATGTTCCATTAACAAAATATTTAAATATTAAGTTCCTTATCTCCCATTTTAATTTATCAAAGAAGACTTTACAAATTTTTCTATTTAAATCATCGTTCTTAACTAAAGTTGTCAAGAAACTTCTGGAGATGTTATCCAAATTGGAACAAAAGTCAAGAACCTATTAGGTATCCACTGAATACTACCTAGATATTGTGATAGGAATTACTTACAATAAAGTAATGTACTAGTAACATAAATATTATCGACAAAGCTTTTAAAAAATTTAACTTTTCGACACACTACTCTCCTTTGCTCGTGAATATTAAAGAATGTAATAAATGCCGGTAATACTGCACCAGCTAGGTAGAATACGTAAAACATGGTATATATGGTGGTTAAAATATTGCTATACAAAACAATCACTATGCTTCATTTTAGTTATGACTTTAACTTTCAATCAGGAAACTCTATATACACTATATAAAAAACAGCCACAAAAATACTAAAAAACACCAAAAAACAACGAAAATAATAGGACGCGAACTGACATGTGAACTTGTTACGGTCCACACTAAATCTAGTAACTTTTCGGCGGAACTAGATTCAGCTGCGAATGTCATCTGTAGCTTTCAACTGTCGAAACGCCGTTTTCTATCGCGATATGATCTAGTCAAATTTTTTTTTAAATAAATAAATAGAACAAAATAAATATTTTAAATAAAAATTTTACAAAATGGAATTTAAAAAAAATTAATAAGTATATTTTTTTTATTTTACAGAAAGCCAAAATATTTTAGATTAAATATATTTAAATTTTCAAACGACAAACTTTCAAAGAAAACGAAATTTTAATTTCAAAAATTTTTTTTTATATTTGTTAAAATTGTTTCAACAGTTTTAATTTATAAAAATTTTCAAAACGTTAAAAAAATTTTGTATTGTTTTAACATTTTTCAATTAAATAAAATTTTCAAAAGTCAAAAAAATTTGGAATTGTTTCAACATTTTTAAATTTAAAAAGTAAGTCAAAGAACCACACATAATGTTTACAATGACAATTTATTTTTTCAGTGAATATAATTGTTTTTGTGGGTGTAGCGGGAATCAGGAGAGGCAACAAATAACTCAATATTATTTATCCCGACGTTTCGTTTTTGACTCAAACTTTTTCTCAGGGTCAATAGTAGATTTTGTAGCCCAAAATTCTTCCTGTTCATCAATGATGGATGAGAACAAACGTAAAAAAATTATAGTCCTACATATACTACAACCAATATCAAAATTTAATGAACAAACCCTTTGTTACCGAAATCTATACCAATTTAAAAAATAAACGACTTACCAAATTAATAACCGCGATCTAACCACATTTTAGCCTTAACTACCCGTTGGTTCGGTTACAGTGTCGTAAAATAATTCAGGTGACAAATGGTACATTTAAGGAGGCAATAAGACTGCCGTAATTAAAATTATTATAACCGGGGGACTCCACCTGTAAGTTTGAATGTCTTTATCCGCTACATACATCATCTCAACTGAGACGATTTCGGATAATTGGGCTCTTAAGACGGAGAGTTTATGAGGCGGTAATTCTTTTATTGAAGCTCGGGATGAAATATTATTATTAGGATTTGTGAAAGTGGGTACCTAAATTAATAATTTGCAAGGTAAAAAAGTACCAGACTTCACTGTTTTTATTTTGAGTTTCCAAAACTTCTGTTACAATATCTGTGCACGGTGGTTTAGTTGGCAAGGTTTTATGGGCGCTAGCCTCCCCCCAGCCCAGGTGGGCACAAGTGGGACCGATATTATTAGTGTGGACACAGAATCAGCTATACTTCTTTTTCCTAAACCAAAATCATGATATTTTGTTTCGATTACAAATACTAATTTAACCAACAAGTACATTAATAATGGCGATTAATGATCGAAATATTTATTCGCTACGCTCACGCGTTAATGTTCGAGATCATTAATCGTATTTTAATGTAAGAGTTGGTTACAAAGAAGATAATTTGATTAAGAAGGAACTATTAGCTATAGCAAATTTACACAAACATCGTTTTATGAAATATGCCCTGGAAGATATATAGCTGAAAAACGTAGTGTAACTGTGCTGCGCACACCGCCATGTGATTGCGAACTAAATCCTATAGAACTTATATGGGCGCAAATGAAAGAATTTGTATCAAGACACAACACGACATTCAAAATGAAAGACGTTAAGCTACTGTTTGATGAAGCCATTAAGGAAGTGACACAAGAGAACTAGCGAAAAGCAGTAAATTAAAGAAGAGGAGAAAATATGGGATATTGACCACCTGATCGATCGCAACATCGACCCGTTAATTAAACCGTCAAGACGAGATGACAGTTCCTCAGATGATAAAGAATATTATGATTTTTCATAATTTAATTTCTGTATAAAGTAGTTTTTTATAATGTTTAATAAAAAATAGGTGTACCTAATACTATGTGCATATTGCACGCCTTTATCACACCATTTTTAGTGTTTCTGAATGGATAACAATAGGCAAAACCCATAAATTGACTACCTGCACTTGATGAAAAGAAATAATTTTGCAATGAAATCAAGGCCAAATTATGAAAGTGGCTTAAATATTCGTAGTAGTTCCCCTGTAGTCCCTTTGCATGCCTAATGAGCTTTTATTACTCTACACCTATCTGAAATAGGTGATAACCCTGTATAAGTTAGGCAGAGTTTTTTTTTCACGTATATATTTTTTTAACTTTGTAGGATAGTTCTATCCAAGTTTAACTAAGAAGTGTTGGTTTAATCATTAAAGAAATTCCCCCGTAAAATTGCTTACGAAACAAAAACGATAATTTTCCCATCCCCCTTTGAAAAACAAAAGAAAAACTTCGGAGTCGTGTCGTTATCTATCGGTTTTCCCGGTGCTCCTGTGACGGATCCCGTCCTGTTTAGATGAGACTTGTTCCCGTGCATGGAAATGGCCTACTTGCGCCGATGGGATGTCAGCCTCCCTATTTATGACCTCCACTTGAAAATACAGGGTTGGGCTTAACAGAAATTATTCGCTAGAAAATAATAACATCGCATGCCAGAAACTGCTTAGCCTGTTCAACTTTTAGTTATCACTGGCCGATCCTGTTCACTTCGCCCGGTGAATCTGTAACATTTAAAAAAACACTTTAAAATAAATATAAAATTAATGACTGACATGCAGTGGCGTATTTTTTTTGGGGGAGGGGGGGGGCTTAGAAGCTTGGGTCTAATAGTCTAATTGCAAACTAATTTATCGACTTACACCCTCTACTAATATTTTGTATTCGGCCACATTCCGCTACATTTTAACATATTTTCAAAATTCACGTCTACGCTGGTAACAGTATTTCTCGATCGTCATAGTGGCACTAACAACTAAGCTCGAGCTGTCCGCCAAGCCGGCTATGCACCGTACTCGAGTTGCACAGTTAGTTAGTTGAAAACGACGTTTCTACTCACTCGCTTGAACTCTTACCATTTACACGTGGCTAAGTAGTTTGTGAGTTGTGTGACGAAAAAATAATCCTAGTTGCCGTAAGTAAAAATGTAAATTTTACAGCTGTTAAATGTAGGTTATATCTAGTATATTTATTTTCAATTGGCAGCAACAGTAAACATTTATGAACCTAACCACGAAATCGGTTGGTCACTCCTCACTGTTTTACTTGGTCTAGCAGCAACAATGCAATTAGACAGGCATAGAAGAGACTATCGAAAACTGATTTTTATTGACGAAGCCGCGTAAAATTCAAAATGCAAAAATATTTTCGTGGAACACCTGTGTCATCATGTGTCTGAGGCTCTGTATTCGGTATTCCAGTTGATACCTACAGATGGCGATCTGAAAGTTTCAAAGTACTTATTTTATTCTTAAGTATATCTTGAGAGCGCGTTTTAGCTGTTTCTGGGTTTGCTTATGGGTTATTATCTCCGTAGCGTCCTAATAAAGATGAAACGACCGTCATTGTCTACCTGTGCTCCAGGAAACCCATTATTTTGGCGTCCCTGTGTACTTTGGAGAACTTATATGTTTCGAGTTTTTCCCCAATTTTATTAAAACTTTCGAAATGAATATGTGTATCATCAATTTGTATTCTTAGACAATATTAAGCAATTCGGTTTGATCCTTAGTGAGAGCTCTCTACAATCTTTGAATACTTACTTCCACATTACCCAGTTTATTTGGTTGATACCGTCGCGTGGAACTTAGTACTTTTGCAGCTTGATTCAATGTTTACATTTTTTTTATCAATGGAAAGGTGGTATCTATGTGGGAGTGTAATTTTAATGCAGAAAAATTCGAAGAAAAATATACGCCAATGAAAACCCTAAAAATAATCACTAAAGTTTCAATATCTGTAGTCTGCGTCCAAAGTTAAAAAGGTTTTAAAATTCCAGTATTAATAATGGCCAGGACTCGTGCCAAGAAAACGCAATGTTTGTATGTCTAATTAAATATATTAAGGAGCTGCTAACCATGGGGAATAATTTAGAAATATTGTACGGATGCTTTTAATATTTGCTTTAGCTCATGCTCAACTTCCTGCGCTTAATCATGGTAAATTCTTCGCCCAGTCCGGTCCTGTTAGGGCTGGTATTTACGAGCCACTTTTAGAAACAGTAGCAAAGCGAGGACGGGCTGCGTCATCTCGCGTCGCGACGGCCGCCTCTTCATGCAGATAAGCCCGTTTTAATTGCCCCAAGGAAATCGCAATGGCCCAGAAAATAAACGAAACAACGAGACATGTTTTGCTTCCGAATGGCCAATTGCATTTGTGTTGTATACCTTTGCATTTTATGGTCGTGCCTCGAAGGACCTTTTAAATTATTATTTACTACTATTGTAAACACCTTGATCAAATAACGAGAATATATTGATAAAACAGGGAATTTTTTTAAGTAAGATGCGTATCGTACAGGTTACTTAAAAGATCTGGGCGCAGTGTTGCCAACTTATCGAAAGCGGAATTCCCTAGAAGAGTGTCAAAAATTCCCTTTTACCAACCAAAATTTCCTTTTAAAATTTAAAACCACAAATTTATTATTTTTGTTTATTATGATACATCGAAAAATTTAAAATATTATTAGATTTTAAGTATTATGAATTATTATTTGTTTTTAAACGAATACATATCTAATTTGTGTAGTTTAAGATGCTCTTTATTTACATTAGACTGGGGAAAGCTTCGAAATGTGCAAATTGCATTTAACGATGTTTCTCCCAGTCTGTTCCTCTTTTTTGTCTTTGTATCAGTTAAAATGCTAAATATTCTTTCTGTCTTGGTATTTGAATGCGGCAGAAGTAGAATTATGTTGACAAGTTTCTGGTGATTGGGAAAAGCTAAAGTGTCATCATAGCATTGTTTTGTGCCACATTTAATTCTCTAGAAATTCCCTATTTTTGATGAATTTTAAAAAATATTCCCTTTTTCCCTACTGGGTGCCAAAATTCCCCAAAAAGGGAAAATTTCCTCGGGTGGCAACACTGTCTGGCCGACTCGACTGGCAAAAGAAAACAAGAGCCATAAAGATACGCGGTAGGGTACCAACAATTTGGACGCGCCCTAACGCTAACAAATCGCCGCGCCGCGTCAATCTCACGAACTAGAGTAATTCATTTTTTACTCAGTAAATAAAATATTTTTGGGGATGAAAATTTCTTGGGTATACTTACTTTTTATTACTAATGTACTTTTTTGTCAACGTTTCGATAGTTTTGTTTCTACCTTCTTCAGAGCTACAAAACGATAAATGAATATACTGTAATTTTAAAATCCTTTTTAAAGTTGGCATTAACAAATCGAAAACTTATATTACACAGTTAGTTTACAGAAATGTTTAAAATAATTTTTTATCTACAATCGATTTTCCGATGAAAAAGTGTTTGGGACGCCTATGGCGAGAATAAAAAATTTACTACGTTTACACGTACAAATCTAGTATTCTAAATTTTTCGTTGAAGATACAATTTTCATTTGTGAAAATATATTTAGATTTAAAATGTATGTCCGAATACGAAGTCTATTCAAAAAAAAAAAACAAAAAAATACTTATTTTTTACCCTGCATAGCGATTATTTTACCAAAATTAATTTTTATAATTGGGAAGAAAAAAACTTTTTAAAGTAATTTAAGAAGAAGCGGAGATATGTATAAAATTAGTTTTGGTTTAAACCTAATTTCTCCAAAAATAAACGAATTTTGGCATAATCTTTTTGAATAGGTAGTTTAAGAAAGAAAAATTAGAAATAACGAGAAATTTAAGGTTTGGTCAATATTTTAACAGTAAACATTAAGAAGAACTATAGAAATAAACTTAGGGACAAGCGGGCAGAGTCTATCTTTTGCATTAAAGTACACACACACCCTCCCTTACCCTGGGACGCCAAAGGTAATGGGTTCCTTGGGGCACAAGTAGACAATGACAGGCTGTTTCGTCCTTGTTAGGACTCATCAGAGAACCATAACCTGTAGCAATTCCCACTACAGCGAAAATATGTTTTCAACATATTTTTACGAATAACAATATGATGAAAACCTAGTATCGTCATCTGCTGGAATCAACTCAATGCAAAAGATAGCCATCTATCGTGAAAACAATAATAAACCAAGTACGTTAGGTCAACACACCAGTATAGGAAACGTTTTTGCGCATCTCTTTATTTTTAAACACGGCATTGTATTACGGATGGTGCGGCACCCAGTGGGATACTGCAGCGAGATCTATATTTGAATCTATCTCCCTAGATCCCTATGCGCAAAGACGTTTCCTATACTGGTGTGATGGTCTAACTTAAATAAACTAAGCACGGAACGGCCACGCATCCAGTATAGAAAACATTTTTTTTCCTTATTAAGAAGAACTTTTAAAAATAATTTTATCTGTTCAATCTAGTCCATATACCAGGTGATTCATTAAGGGTGACGAGCGGCCATATCTCGGAAACTACTTGGCATAGAAATTCAGGAAAAAAAATTATAACTAAAGTGGCCATTAAAAAATCCTGGAAATAATTTTTAAGTTCCGCATTTTGCCGCAAGAGGGCGTAAAATTTTACATATCTCCAAAAATTCCACTTTAGGGTATACCTATCTTTGTTAACACCATTAAAGAGCTTGGACAATTATGCATCATTTTGGTCTTATGCTCATTGGCCTACCGACTTTAATAAGAGGGGGGGAAGCTGTTGAAAGTGTAATCAGTTAAATCGCTGTAACTTATAAACGACTTATCCGATTTTAGCAAACTAAAGAATGAGAGAAATGTATACACTTTCACCAATCGTATTTAGTTGTCCATAATGGTTCTCAAAAAAATGCTAGAGGGAGCAATTTGTAATAATAACACATTTTTTGACTTTAGTCCGAAAAAATAAATCATACGGTATAATTATGATACCATAATCGAAAAGTAGATAAAATTTGCTAGAAAAAATATTAAAACCGCAGCTCGATATCTCCGTTCGTTTCAGCATTATCGCGAATAGAATAATTTTTAAAATTGTAAATAAAGAATATTTTTTAGAAAAAAAGTGGGACGCCTCTGATATTTTTCCATGTGGATATTATTTCGGATTAGCCTGGTCAATTCTGCATAAAAATGTTCTCTTGCGTTTTTCTCCTCAGGCACACTGTTCTTAATTAAAATAATTAAATTAAATTAGACGGGCGGGGTGGTCATTTCCAACAACTGAGGAGAAAAACGCAAGAGAACATTTTTATGCAGAATTGACCAGGCTAATCCGAAATAATATCCACATGGAAAAATATCAGTGGCGTCCTACTTTTTTTCTAAAAAATATTCTTTATTTAAAATTTTGAAAATTATTCTATTCGCGTTTTTTTTTCTAGCAAATTTTATCTACTTTTCGATTATGGTATCATAATTATACGTATGATTTATTTTTTCGGAGTAAAATCAAAAAATGTGTTATTATTACAAATTGCGTCCTCTGCCATTTTGTTTTAGAACTATTATACACAAATAAATACGATTGGTGAAAGTGCATACATTTCTCTTCCAAACAGTCTTTAGTTTGCTAAAATCGGATAAGTCATTTATAAGTTACAGCGATTTAACTGATTACACTTTCAACAGCTTCCCCCCCTCTTATTAAGGTCGGTACGCCAATGAGCATAAGACCAAAATGATGCATAATTGTCCAAGCTTTTTAATGGTGTTAATACCTTAATGTGGAATTTTCGGAGTTATGTAAAATTTTAAAATTTACTTTTCAATTCCGCCCTCTTGCGGCAAAATGCGGAACTTAAAAATTATTTCCAGGATTTTCTCATGGCCACTTTAATTATAATTTTTTTTTCCTGAATTGCTATGCCCAGTAGTTTTCAAGATATGGCCGCTCGTCACCCTTAATAAATCACCCGGTACAATATAAGACAAAAAAATAGGTATTTTTGTCGTTTTTTGAAGAGAAGTAAGTCCCTGACTTCGTATTCAGGCAAATCCTTTAATACTAAACCACTTTTACAAATGAAAATTTTATCTTAGACTAGTACTTTATTCTTGAACAACTTTTAAAAAGTTGAATCTCCCCTTTATGCACTACAGCTTTTTTCAATTTTAATTAGAGCTATTTTGGTTCAAAGGGACGCAGAACCATTTTTTAGAAATACCATTTTCTGTAAAATCAATAATAAAAAAGTTTCTAATAGGTATGTATGTTTTCACTGTATAAGGCAAAAATAATTATCTTTTTACTAAATCCTAAAATTGTTTTTAATTTACCAAGTTTATTTACGACTTGTTAAACTAGTTAATTAGACTAACAGTCATGACAATTTATTTTATCAAGAAACTATGATAACCTTTTCATTTTTCAATATAATCCTAATGAATTTAAAATATTAAGTCAGATCTCTTGAACAAAAACTGTTATTTTTTCTATGAAATAAAATATGAATGCCTTGTTCGTCCTACTTTTTGTTAATATTTTTTTCTATAAAACAAGCCAGGCCTTTCCAAATTTTCACAGCAATATACCGACAGAAGAACTCTCAGAAGATCCAGGACAACCCCTCTTTCTTACGCCACTTATTCAGCAAAATAAAATCAAAGAAGCTAAGTCTGTTGCCGAAGTATGTGCCAATGGTTTTCTAAAACAAAAAAGTTATGCTGGTAAGTGAAATAGTGACTTTTTTAAAAATATTTTATGTATTATATTGTAGTCTTAATGGCATTGTTGATCATTGTTTGTTTTGCTAAAGAAAAGTATCTTGTAAAATTGTAAAAAAAATTCTACTTTTTCTATTAAACCTTTTTGATTACCAAAATTGTTAATGTTTATAGATATATTCTTTTCACAGGTTATCTAACTGTAGACAAAACATTTAACTCGAACCTGTTTTTCTGGTATTTTCCTGCCAAAACTGGTTCCGCTAGCGCCCCGGTTGTCCTCTGGCTACAAGGGGGCCCTGGAGCTTCCAGTCTATTGGGGCTTTTTGGAGAAAATGGGCCTTTTACAATCAAAAAACAGGATGACTTAAAGTTAAGAAAATATTCATGGACAGAGAACCATAATGTTATTTACATTGATAATCCTGTTGGTACGTACGTACAGGGACATTATTTTAAGTGTCTCACCCGATTGGCGACTTTGCTATCGACCACAATAAAAAAACAATTATGTATTCCCTAACAGCTTTTAGTGAAGAAGCCAAATTTGATGTCAAAAAAAATCGATGTTTACAAATTTGACAGATAGGACGCCATATTGGATTTTCTTAAAAGGCAACCCTACCTTATAGTAAGCCAGCTGCATTCGCCTATTTGTTCCAACATTAAAAATGTATAATTGTCAATATTTATTTTCAGCCATTCCGGAGATACGAGGCTTCGAAGTTGGTGATTTTGTTATCATCGAATTAACAGAAGCTTTGAGATTACAAACTCAATTTTTTCTGGAGATACGTAATTTTTTATAACGGAGCCACCCATGCTATTGTCAAATATGTCAGATGTCAGAAAATGACAGTTACGACGCCATTATTGAATTTTTTTAAATGGCAACCCACATTTATAACTACATCAATGTAATGCATTTCACGCTCAGATTTCAAAAATATATAGTTGTCGATATTTATTTCCAATCCTTACCGAAATACAATAGCATGGGTGGCTCCGCCATAAGAAATTACGTATCTTCAGAAAAAAATTATTTTTTAATTACAAAGCTTCTATTTTTTAATGGGGTGAGATACTTAAAACACATAATCGTACGATGCAGTTTTTGATACGGTCGTATTTCCTTAAGGGTTGGAAATAAATATCGATAACTATGTATTTTTGAAATCGGATCGCGAAATGCAATACATTGGTGTAGTTATAAATGTGGGTTGCCATTAAAAAAAATTCAAAATGGCGTCGTAACTGTCATTTTCTGACATCTGACATATTTGACAATAGCATGGGTGGCTCCGTTATAAAAAATTACGTATCTCCAGAAAAAATTGAGTTTCTAATCTCAAAGCTTCTGTTAATTCAATGATAACAAAATCACCAACTTCGAAGCCTCGTATCTCCGGAACGGCTGAAAATAAATATTGACAATTATACATTTTTAATGTTGGAACAAATAGGCGAATGCAGCTGGCTTACTATAAGGTAGGGTTGCCTTTCAAGAAAATCCAATATGGCGTCGTATCTGTCAAATTTGTAAACATAGATTTTTTTTGACATCAAATTTGGCTTCTTCACTAAAAGCTGTTAGGGAATACATAATTGTTTTTTTATTGTGGTCGATAGCAAAGTCGCCAATCGGGTGAGACACTTAAAATAATGTCCCTGTACATATTTGAATTTGGTTACGGGATATATACCAAAACTTGTTGGGTTGTATCAATTTTTCTGTCCCAATATCTTCGGAAGGATTCAGAGTTTTTTAAATTTGGAAACACAATGTTCAGAATTTAGTGCGACTCAACTTTTTTTCTAATTTAACCATCTCTGTATCTTACATGGTTTACGAGATCCCTGTAGAGTACATCCTTATCTGGGACATCCTGTATATTAAATTAGAACAAAAACATTACGTTCTCTTGGCCCGAATCCTGTCCATGTTGATTAATGAATTTAAAAAAAATTTGAACTCTACAGATATTGGAGAATTAAAGTTATTTTTATTAAAAAAAAAATTTCAATATTTTTTTTTAATAAAAATAACTTTCTGCACTCTCCCATGTCTGTAAACTGCAAATTTAAAATTAAAAAAATATATATTAATAAGCATGGCCAGGATTCGAGTTAAGAGAACGCATTGTTTTTGGTCTAGTTTAAATATATAGATATAATTTCGTATGATCTTGTTGGTAACCTTGGAAAATAACTTTAAAATATTGGTCTGATGGTCCTAAAAAATTTATTAAAGCTTTATATTATTTTTAAACCATTAATTTAATTATTTTTTAATAAACTGTTTTGATGTAGGTACAGGATATAGCTTTACAAATGATGGAGGATACGCCCAAAATGAAACTAAAATAGGAGAAAACTTATACGATGCCATAAGACAGTTCTTTATGTTATTCCCTGAGTTGAAGAGCAACGATTTTTTTGTAACTGGAGAATCTTACGCTGGAAAATACGTTCCTGCACTTGGTTATACTATTCATCAAAACAATATCTACGCCAAGTTGAAAATTAATTTACAAGGTATAATAGTCGATCTATGGTCTATGAGTCAGTGGCGTAGCAAGCCCGAATTCCAAAAAACCAGATGATTTAAAATATAATTGGGAAACGAAATTACGGCAACCCTATCAATAACGCACCAAATGAAATATCACATCATCTTACATACAAAATGTTTGCAAAGACAAACTGACATCCACTCAAATCTTAAAACTTTTAAATACACCCGCTGCGCGCGATACCCTCTTCGGGTTTTATTTATTAATTTAAAAAGTTTTGTTGTTGTTTGCATGCATAATCTTTAGATGACGGCTTTTAATAATTATCGATTATAGTTGATATATTTTTAAATTATTTATATTAGTGTATTAGTATAACTCATCCCTACAAGTTTCTATAAAAATAATATATATATATTATATATATTTTAACAAGGGTTTCTTGGGTGTGGCACCCGAAAAATTTTTCTAGCGCTAGTTAATGGATTTCAGGTCCTTTTAGGCCCCCCAAACTAAATTTATGGTTACACCACTGCTATGAGTAGTTACACTGACAAAATCTCAAGCAAAAATATTTTTACTGATATCTCAAGTAAAATATTTGCGAAAGTTGCAAATTGACTTGTTTGTAACAATAAAATATAGCTATAACAGAATTATTCTTTGCAAAGTAGTTTAATCACCAGAGCAAGATCTGTTTAGCAAAGTACATTCTCCTGATAGAGTAAAGTACTTAGCTGTCCTCTATTTAATACAACAATTTGGCTGTGGTTGCTTAAATTTTCGCAAGGGATAAAAAGAAATTTTCTCAATAATTTTATATCCATTAATGCTAAACCAGTCCAGTTGATCTATTGAGAAAGTAGGTTATCTTTGGTGGAGGAGAGTTAACCCAATAACCACCCGCGTAAGAAAAACTTCTTCTAAAATTTTCGCTCAAGAACTATTTTTTTACAATAAGAAATAAGAAATATTATTATTGTAATTGATTTTTTCCAGGATTAGCCATAGGCAATGGTCTAAGTGATCCCGAACACCAACTCAAATACGGCGAGTATCTATACCAAGTAGGCCTAATCGATGAGAAAACAAAAAAAATGATTCAAGACTATGAACAACAGGCCATCCAGCATATTCGAAACCAAGAGTTTTACCAAGCACTTGTGATTTTTAACGATTTATTTTTGAGGACTAATAATTCATTGTATCAAAACGTTACTGGATTCGAAAATTTTTATAATTATCGATACCCCGTAGATCCCATGACTACAGAACTGGGATATATCGGAAAATATATTCAGAAAGCTGATATTAGAGCCGCTATACATGTGGGAAATATGACTTTTCATGATAATACGAATGTTAAGGTAAGATTAAGGATTAAGGATTCCTCCTGTCCTTGAAAAGAAAACAGACATGGGTGTCCCAAAGGGTGAAGGGGGGGGGGGGGGGCAATTTATACAAGAAATGTTATCTTATTGCCATATACAGAATTAACGCATTATATTTAAATGGGTGACTCCTTGGGTATCCTAGAGAAACACATCATAGTTTTTTTTAAACGCCCGTCTAAAAAATTGGATAAACACCCCTGAAAGCAGATCAAATTTGCCGGACGCCACTGGGAAAAATTTATTTGTGCTTGTAAACCATACTTTACATCAAAGCGAGATTTAAAAGAGAACAAAAGACACCGAAACCGCACTTTGCGCGATTCCAGTCTTATCGCATCGTTCGGTTTGACGTTTTCTAAAAATCTTTAAACTATTTTCAATGTCTGTGTTTTGGCACAGTTGCGATTTGTGTTTAATGGATTTAAAAGATTTTCGGTATGTTTTTTTTAAGTACGATCCTACATCAGGGTTCTAATAAAGGATCAATCAGCCTTTTATATCACTTAATTGATCAAGAATCGCTTTTTTTACTATGTAGATTAACATTAAAAAAATGTTTGTCTTATTTTTAGAAATATTTGCGAAATTCAAACTTGTTACCAAAAAGGGTACTTTACTCTGGAACGATTTTCATATTTTTGACTTACCCTGTATGCTGCTTGACTTGAAACCATTCTAAGTACATACCTGGTATGTTTATCGGATATTCACCAATTTTTTCCGGTATTCAACTTTCAACAATTAATAGGTAGATACTACCTAACTACCTACATTATTTTTTTTAGAAATATTTGGTAAATGATTTTATGCAAAGTGTTGCACCGTGGATTTCTCTGCTGTTGAGTCACTATCGAATTTTGATTTACAATGGACAATTGGATGTTATTGTGGCTTACCCATTGACAGAAAACTATCTTCGAAACCTCAATTTTTCCGCATCAAATGAGTATAAATCAGCGCAAAGGTTTGTTTAATATATATTATCAAAAATTTTCTATTAGCGCGAGTACGTTTTATATTTTACATTTTAGGAAGAGGTTTATAGAGCAGAAACTTCGGTAAAAACTGAATTAACAAAATTATTTCAATCAATTTCCTCTAATAAAAACACATTTAAAATTTTTCTTACTTTTTTAGATACAAATGGTATGTCGGGACTGATTTAGCAGGGTATGTCAAACAAGCAGGAAACTTGACAGAAGTTCTAGTCCGAGATGCTGGACATATGGTACCAACGGACCAGCCCCTATGGGCGTATGATTTAATTTCCAGATTTACAAGAAATAAACCATACCACGAATAACTTTTATAAAAGAACTTAGTTAAATTTTATATGTAATTATTATTTTTTATCTCCAGTTTATTAAAGGGTTATATTTTTCCATATCAGCGGCGGCGCCGGGGGGGGGGGGGGGCGGGGTGGGCCCTGGCCCACCCTACAAACACGGGTGCCCACCCTAGTGCCCACTCAAAATTGAGGAAATAGAACGATTTAATAAGAGATGAAGAGAACTAAGATGCGCGCGGCGACCTTTTTTTTTTAGAAGCCATTTTTGATTTAGGTAGTGCCCACCTTCAAATCATCGGGACCGTTTGTGCCCACCCATTTCAAAAATCTTGGCGCCGCCACTGTTCCGTATAAATAATTATTATTATAATAATTCAACCAGTTTTTGCCAACTAATGAAACCAGGCTATTCGAATTTTCAAACGCTAATATCTAAGCATTAATTAATTCCTGAAACCTGAATTTCGGTTCCTTAGAAAGAATGATATTTGCTGCTCAATAGGCAACAGAGGTTTTCATCAAATTGTTTGTGTTGTTTCAGAGAAATTAGCGGTTAAAATATCGTTTAGCGGGATTTTGGTGGCTGGCTAAAACTTGTTATTGGTGACATTTTGCAAGCCAATAAAATCCCGCTAATTGATTTTCTAGGCCCTAAAATCTTCGCACTAGCTGATACCTGAAACCGGATTCTCGATTCCCTGAAAATAATTATATTTACCACTGAATATGAAACAGGTATTTACAAAATTGTTTTTTGTGGATTCCGAGAAAATCATGTTCGAAATAGCGTTTAGAGGGATTTTGTTGGTTTGCAAAATGTCACCATTAACCGCCTATCCGCTCACATTTCTGGGGGTGGGGGATAATTCAGAAACTACCTGTGATCTTTAATGAAGTAACTGAAATCTGGTAGATATACTATGTCGAAATATAATTATTAAATTCGGTGATTTATAAAAAATAGGCACATTTAAAAAAATGTGGACTTAAAAATACGAATTCCGAAAATCACCATCGGGTAAGAAAGTCTGGTTCTTCTTTTATTGAACACATATTTGCAATCATGTTCAAAACTATTGATGTAAATTCATGCACGATGATTGTATTTTATTGGCTAAAAAAATTAATTGATATTTAATAGTGATAAATAAATGGATGAATTAATTAGTAATAGGTAAGCTTTCTTTTTTTCTTTCCGTCTCGTCTTCTTAAATTAGTCAAAATGCTGCAAGATAGAATGTGTGCTTCCATCTTATCAGAAGCACTCAAACTACTATTAGGTAAGTTTTGGAGAATACAGGAATCTATATATTCTGCTTTACAGAAACCTATATTAAAATTAAAGTATCATCCCCCTTTCATAGATGGCCCTTTAACCGCGGTTTAACATTAAATTTCAAAATTGCTTCATGTCGAAATAATTAAATAAGCCCTTTTCTGTTATTCTCACTTTTTTTTATAATAAATTTTACAATTTACGTGAAGATAATGAATGATGAATAAAATGATTCATATTTAAAAGTTTGTTAATCTAATCGGATAGCTACTTATGAATTTCCACTTTTCTTGTGTATTTTCACCACGATCAGCTGAGCGGGCTTACCGCGAACATCCACTTATTTTAAGCAAAATATTTAAGTATTTATCTACGTATGTTGACTATGATAGCAAGTAACCTGTGATAACCCTTTTTAATTTTAGCAATAGTGCTTGTGATTAGAATAAAGAGTTATATTACAAATTACCCCATTACTCCAACCTTATATTAACCCTTAAAACCATGAACCTTTACATCGGTTTATTCGGTTTATTTATTTTATATGTCACTTTATCTGAAACAAATGGAGCATTCCCCAATTTTTACACACAAATACCACCAGAGAAACTAAATGGGGATCCAGGACAGCCTCTTTTCTTAACCCCACTGATTGAACAAAACAAGATCAAAGAAGCTCAAACTGCAGCCGAGGTATCTTTTAATGGATTTAAAAAGCAAAAAAGTTATTCGGGCAAGTATAATAGAGTTTTTAGTATGTTAATATTACATTATACATTAGCATATTTTAGTATTAACCAAGTTTTCTTTAACTGTGTATACAAATATGTCTGAACCATAGAATGGTGCAACCATTAAAACCATTTTTACTGTCATAAAATTGTAAAACGGACCTTATAGTAATTAAAAACATACCTACTTGGAGAGTAGTTTGGTGTATTTATATGCCTATTATTTTACAGGTTACTTAACGGTAGACAAAACATTCAACTCGAACATGTTCTTCTGGTACTTTCCTGCTCAAAGTGACTCCACTAATGCCCCAGTTGTACTGTGGTTGCAAGGGGGTCCTGGGGCAACCAGTCTAATAGGACTCTTTGGAGAGAATGGACCCTTTACTGTTAAAAGCAAGAAAGGATTAAAGTTACGCAAGTATTCCTGGACGCAGAATCATAATGTGATTTATATTGATAATCCTGTTGGTATGTAAGTTAAAAACAATTACTCAATTTATTAGGTACCTATATTAATTATATTTTGAGTTTTGTATGTCTTGACCACTTTCTCTGATTTATTTATTCTGGTCATTTAACAACTAGTCATTTCTTATTTATTATTTCTGTTTTAAAATAAATAACAGCTTTTGATCAATAGTCAAATAATCTTTAAAATTTAGGTACAGGATTCAGTTTTACGAATGGAGGATTTGCTCAAAATGAGACCAAAGTAGGGGAAGATCTCTACTCTGCCTTAGTTCAGTTTTTCACCTTGTTCCCGGACTTACAAAAGAATGATTTTTTTGTTTCTGGAGAATCTTATGCTGGAAAATATGTGCCCTCAATTTCCTACACTATTCACCAGAAAAATCCTAGTGCCAAATTAAAAATTAATTTACAAGGTTTGTATGCAATTTTATCATCTTTTCCATAATGCTTTTCTCTAATACTTTTATAAATTCAACCTTTTTTTACCTTGAAGCTGTAGAGGGTGTCCCAAATTCGATGCTCATCATGAGTATCTCGTTCACTATAAGAGATACAGCATCAGTCAAATAATGGTGGCAAAATTGCGGAATTTTGTGCTCAGCATATAAAAAAAATATTGAGCTTTCTTTTTTACTTTTTGAAATATTTGAAAAAAACTAAATTTTGAGTTTTTGTCTTTTTAATCTCTCTGACTTATTTTTACCGCTAAGTACAGAAAAACAAATATGACTTTGTGAAAGCAACTTTTTTAGATTTATGCTACCGTCTTTTTATAATTTCGGTACTTAGTTTTTGTGGAACTGTTATCAACTTTAACTTTTTTAATACAAACCTGCATTTTTTATTTTGTTTTTTGAAATCTCTTAAAGCCCCAAGTTCAACCATGATCAAGCTTAATAATTTTTAGATGTTATCTTTACATCATTATAAATTTGATAATAATTGCTCTGAAATAAATACGGTCCTGGCATTTATTTAATATATACAGGGTGTTCCATTTAAAAATCGAAAGTTGGTTTCACTTCCGGCGAAACCGGAACTGAAAAAAAAATCATTTGTAGGTCAAAAAATGCCGCTTATTTTGTATATTGGATATCCCAAGTTTCAATCAATTACCTTTAAAACTAACGGAGATACGGGGGTGTACCATGATCCTGTTACACCACGGTATACAGGGTGATTTCTAAGTTGATATTTTTTTTTTAGCTGTGTATAGAAGGCATTAAAATAAACAACATTTTCAAATACCTTTTGTCAAAAAACTTTAAAATAGACAAGATACAGAAGTAAAAAATCTAAGTGCGAGCCTGATGGTCATCAATACTTTATGTTGTTTTTGTCTTATTAGTCACGGGTCGGTCGTCAGTTATTTGGCAATCCGCTGCGGTGTGTTTTTCTGAAGCAAGTTAATTTTAAACTGGTGAAACGTGAAAATGATAAAATTTGAAAACAATGAACTAGTAGATATGATGCTAATTTACGGCGAGTGTCGTCAAAGTGCGGCTGCTGCTTCGAGATTATGTTTAAGTTAGGCAGAACTGTATTTGATCCACAGTGTAATAAATGTAAGTAAAGTACCTTATTTTTAAGTTTTTTGAAAAAGGTATTTGAAAACATTTTAATATTCTTAATGGCTTCTATACACAGCTAAAAAAGAAGTATCAACTTAGGAATCATCCTGTATAATAATATAGTATAATAAGGAGGATATGAGAATATATTATTATGTAGGAAACAAATTAAAGTAGAAGGACCCCCTTCCTCTCGAATGCCTTTTTGAGTAAACCTATGCAATTTAAATATCTCCTGTTGAGCATGAAAAGGTGACTTCATCTGTCAACATAATTAAGCCAAACAATTAAGTATAAAGTTTCAGTCATATTCACCTTTGGTTTGTTTAGCTTTATTTTATATGCTTTGTCATAATTTATAAATTTGAGTTTCGTGTCAGTGTTGCTGGATTGAACTTTTTATTTATTAATTTTTTCTTCTGTATAAATTTTTTGATTTGTTTTCTAATTGTCCGCTTTAGCTATATTATTATCAAAAACTACAACTAAATATGTAATTTTTGTTTAATAATTCGATAGCCCCAGTTGAACATTCTATAAAAGTTAATATATTTTTAAAAATGTATTGCTTTTAGGTTTAGCCATAGGCAATGGTCTCAGCGACCCCGAACATCAACTTAAATATGGTGACTATCTATATCAACTAGGTCTAATTGATGCCAATGCCAAAAAAACCGTTCAAGACTTAGAGCAACAGGGTGTCAAGTACATCCAAAACAAACAATTCGACAAAGCGTTTCAAATATTCGATAATTTATTGAATGGAGATATGAACAATCACAAATCACTCTTTAAAAACATTACAGGATTTGACAATTATTTTAATTTTTTGTATCCTGTTGATCCATTGAATACAGAATTGGGATATATGGGGAAATATGTACAAAGGGATGATATCAGAGCGGCTATACATGTTGGCAATACTACTTTTAATGACATTACAAATGATGTGGAGGTAAGAAGTACATATTATCTCACACATACTTAAAAAGAAGTCACAACTCAAAAAACACAGTTTAGATTATTCATGTAAAGTTTTACTTGTTTGGCGTTTAGGTTTGGATCTGACACTACAACTTAACATTTTTTTTTAAAGAAAAACATGTTTTATTGCCATCTTCTACATCTTCGTTCCTCTCTCACTTAATTTAAAAAAATATTTTACAATGGGACACTTACAGTGGAACAAATAAAAAAGGCCAATAAATACATTGTATGGTGCTACAAATTCGTGTGCGTACAAGGGGATCTCGAAAACTTTAAGAGATACGAAGATGGTTAAATTGAGGCAAAGTCGCATATTTTGTGGCTTGATAATTTGGCGAAAAAAAATTGCAAATATTCCGAATGCTTTCAGAGATATCAGAAAAAAACCGAAATTTCCATTTTTGGTTTTTAATTTTATGTGCTTTCATTTTTAACTTGGAAAAAAATAAAACACACTCTTTTATAGCCGTTTTTTATGTTCTACAAGATGGCGTTATTAGTTTTCAAATTCGACGTTTCGTTCTTTAGTTACCAACCTCAATTAATTTTTTTTAAATACGGACCTAGAATTTTAAATACAGTTTTAGGGATTTCCAAGCTTTAGAAATTTAATACAATGCATACATTTTTGAAATTTTAACGTTTTTTCATCTAATTAAGGTAAAACCCCCAATGCTTGACACATTAAGGATAAGAATTGTATATTTGGGCATCTAGCTTGTTTAATTTCTCTTTAATTTATACAATTTTGTGGTAATAAGATATTGGCAGTTTAGGGAATTTGTAGCAGCAAACCAAACGAATAAATCTTACATACTTTTGTCTGCATTAATTTGTTTTTACCTGTCAGAAAATGAGCCAATGGCTGACACACGCAATTTTAAATATACCCGATAGTTGACATACATTTAGCTCAATGCTGGACACCTATTTAATAAGTAGGCTATTTTTGAGAGTTTGTATTTTTTTTTTACATTTTATTATCTAATGATACTTTAGCTATTTAAAGGTTTTGTAGAAAAAATTCTAGCATCATAAATACATATTTTTTTAACGATTTTATTTAGAAAAGTTTGAAACCCAATAGTTGACAGGTATTTCCCCAAAAGTTGACATGGGCGATGTTATCCTAAAAACACATTAGATTAATATTAAGATCTTTAATAATCATTAAAAGCATTAATAACAAGTATTTAGTTATCTGTCTGTGGCACTATGATTATTAAACTCATATTTAAAATGATTACCCACCACTTACAATTTGAGAAATTTCAGTATTTTGATGATTTGTATGATGTAGACATAATTTTCATTTTTTACAAATTTGCTGAATTCATGTACCTATTGTTGGAATTGTTTTCATGCCTACAACTTCTATTTCTTTTTTAGAAAGTTTATTTTGCAGAGCAGAAACATATATGTGCTCTCTGTTTTTGCCTAGAGAGACACTACAGTAAAACCACCTTTTTTTTATTTTGCTAGTATCCTCTTTATTATGAACAAGGATTATGTCTTTCATTTTCAAATAAATATTTTTTTAAAATATCATCCCAGCTATCTCCAGATTCTATCTACGAATTCGTAGTTTCCAAATCTTCTTTTTTCCTTGACTGCATCTTCTATTTTTTTATTTTCCATTTTTTCAGCTTGCCTTTTTTTATTAAATTTTTTTCTTTTCTCTATGTATTTCTTCAATCACTGATTGCATATAATTTTTCGAATATTGTAAAAATCTAGTTTATAGCGCTTTTCCTAATGACACGGCGTTATTAAATTTGGAATATGAAAAAATACCCAATAGTTGACACTATGAAATTCAATAGTTTGCAGGGTGTCATCTATTGGTCTGAAAGTTTTTATCGACTTTTAAGTCATATCTACACAATCGTGAGACGACGGGGATAACGCCGCAACACAGAAAACAACAAATAATTTTTAGAAATAAAATAAAAAACATAAAGTCTTTCTCCACTGGTTTATTAAAAATAAAGTTAGAAGGTGGTAGATATTCTACATGTTTCGGGTGTAGCAGAAAATTTGTTAATTCAATTAACAAATTTTCTTTCTCTCCACGGTTCCCAGGATGAAGGTTCTTGACCTGTGAATCTCCATTTTTTACATTTCTTAATTTTTTTTTTCTCTTTGCCCAAACGGGCCCCTTCTTACTACTGTTACCTGTTGCCCATGGTCAGTGTTAAGACTTAAATATGTCAATTTTCTTCTAATCACTATCCCATTTTTCAATATTTAATCTTTCATGGCTCGATGAGAGCTCCATCGAGGTTCATTATCACTCACCATTTACGTCTGTTCCTTTCTATGAATTTTTCTCTATATTTTGTTCCTGATGATGGGTGTTGCTACACCCGAAACATGTAGAATATCTACCACCTTCTAACTTTATTTTTAATAAACCAGTGGAGAAAGACTTTATGTTTTTTATTTTATTTCTATAAATTAACTCCACTTTAAGAATGGACTACTTCTTCAAAAATAATTTTTAACGTCACTTGGACCAATGGTTAACATATTGTGTCAAGGCATTGGATATAAATGAATATTTATTTATTTATTTATTTATTTTTATTTATTTATTTATTTTGATATATTTAACAATGATACATAAACTAGATTGCACAATATATCTCTATAACTATACAACACAAAGTGTGCTCATGGACATATAGTCTGTGTGAGCAACACCTACCCGTCAGTTGACTAACGAAATAACAATATAATTACTAATACAACCACAAGATCTTAATACACAACTAAAATATACTAAATGAAATTATAAAAATTTACGATACCATCAATTATTACCTAAATATTTCTATTTCTATGACTACAAGAATATAATTGTGTCTCTAATCCTTTGAGTGTTTTGCTTGACCCAGTTATTTAATTGATACTTTCTTTGCTGATAAGAACCATTTCTATAGTTGGTTGGTATTAAGTTTATAACTCTAGGTGCTATGTATGCAATACACCTTTGAGTGGCGTGAAAATGCGTATTGGGCAATATTAATTGCTCATTAATATTCGCTCTTGTCATTATGTTATGATTTATATATCTTTGAAATACTTTTCTATTTAGGACAAAACGCAATACATTCTTGATGTACAATTGCAAAAGAGTAAAGACACCGGATCGCTGAAACAAAATATCTGTAGGAAATAGCCTTGACTTAAACAATATTACCTTTAAGATGTATTTCTGTGTAATTACGATATTGTGTAAAACATTTTTATGTGCTGAACCCCAGCAAATTATACCATACGACAAGCAGGACTCGACAAGAGATCTATACACACTAACAATAAGTTTCCTATCTAATATATTTCTTAATTCATAGAATTTGTAAATAAGTTTTCTCAATTTATTTTTCACATACCAATAGTTGACATCCCTTATAAAACTGTCCATAGACAAGTTTTGGCTACATAGATAAGATTAGATAGATCCCCTACATATTGTAAATAGTTAGGTACCAAATAAATATATCTATAATATACAGGGTGTGTCAGTAAGGTGTCTGTCTTAGATAGCACCTAAACTATTAAAGATAGGGAAAAAAGTATAATACAAAAGTTAAAGAGTTTTTTAGGATACATAATCTAAAAATATTTTCTAATCTACAGGGTGGTCCTAAAAAGTGGTACTGAATAATAAAAAAGAAAATAAAATGGGACACCCAGTATAATTTTCTAGAATATGATTCAATGGAATAAGGACTTTGCAACCCTATTAAAATTTTTGAAGTGAAATGCAACGTTGCCAAGTAATTAATTTTTTTCCGAAATTTTAGTAATTTTAAGGGTATCGTCAAAAAATCATAGCAACCTGTGGATTAACCCTAGGCAAATATAATTTACGTTGTCAATACTTTAAGGTACGATATATTGATCTATATTAATGTTTTTTAAATCTCTTATACAGAGCGTTCATTACAAGTTGGACAACTCGATAGTTTTAAAAATGCTTTATTTCAATTTTTTTAAATGGGACCCCCCTAATTTTTTTAGGCAAAAGAATTTATCTTTCGAAAACCTTACTTTTTTGTTAAACATGTCATATATCTAAATATCATAGTTTTTGATATATTTTAGGATTTGTCTTAAATCAGGGTAAAAAAGGAAAGTTCTAATTAAACAATTTAGTCAAGATTGCTTTGGAACAAAAAATAAATAATTTTCTTTGTCACAGCTGTCATTGCAAAATTATTTCGCTAACATTTTATGCTTTATTACTGTTTAAATTTTAGTTTCCTCAACTAACTTTATCATAAATCATGATTTTCTATTTCGACACAGATAGCGCTCCGTGCCACATCTTAATGGTGTATCCCACCAAGTGCTGCCTTAAGTAGCTTCGAGATCCCTTTTCTTTTCGTCGGATCCTAGCTCTACTGATGAGTCATGATATGACGAAACGCGTCTAGAGATGGATCTGGCGAAATGAAAAGGAAAATCTTCTTTACTTATAAAAATAATTGCCAGGGCCGTAATTGTAAAGAAAGGATAATTTGAAATGCTAGTGATGTGTTATTTGATGACAAAACGTTAAAATTTTAAAAACCTTTAAATTGTATTAAATTTACAAAGCTTAGAAGTCCTGAAAACTGCTGTTTAAAAAATTCCAGGTCCGTATTTAAAAAAAATTAATTGAGGTTGGTATTTTTAAAGAACTAAACGTCCAATTTAAAAACTAAAAACAATATCTTGTAGAACATAAAGAACGGCTATGAGATTTTTTTTTTAAGTCAAAAATGAAGGCGCAAAAAGTTAAAAACCAAAACTAAAAATTTCGGTTATTTTGGATATCCCCGAATGTATTTGGAATGTTTACAATTTTCTTTCACCAAATTATTAAGCCCCAAAATACACAACTTTGCCTCAATTTAACCATCTTCGTATCTCTTTCGAGATCCCCTTGTACGCACACAAATTTGTAGCACCCTGTATTAATTTAATTTAGAAAATTGATATTTTAAATAGACTTTTTTTTTAGAAAAATTTATTAAACGATGTTATGCAAAGTGTGGCACCATGGATTTCTGAGTTGTTGAACCACTATCGAGTTTTGATTTATAACGGACAATTGGATATTATTGTGGCTTATCCATTGACAGTAAATTATCTACAGAATCTCAACTTTGCTGGATCCGATCAGTATAAGACAGCACAAAGGTAAGTGTTATTGTCATGGTATTTTAAATAAGATGGTGCTATACATCAGGTAAGTGGTACACCGAGAAACGTATCTTTGTGAGTGTAGTAAGCCACGGTGTCAATTGTTGCAGGAGTGGAAAAGGAAGCCAACCCGTTGAAGGCTATTTTCTTTAATCAAAATTTAAAGGTATTGTTATAAAAATAATGATAATCCCTGTTTGATATACCGTTTTTTAAAAGTTTCAAATGATTATTGTGTAGCTATAAATTCGTGCACCAAAACGTCAAGACATAAAACATATTTTTAAAATGCATTCCTCAATATTACATTAAATTTTGATGGTGTTATGCAATAACCCACAAAATACTAATTTTAAAAAATGTTGGAAGTCCTGTTCTATAACCCATTTCCATAAAAAAAAAGGTTGAATTAACACCTTTTTCTTGATATAAACGTAAACACTCATTTCGTAAATCGTTTTTATAACCCATAATGGTAAAAACGCAATTTTCTCAACATGTGTGTTAACAGTGGCGAACCTAGGAGCTTGGGGTCTAAAAGTTTGCAACTTAATTTTTTCTCACGCTTAGACTCTTAATTTAAATCTTTATATAATGTATTCTTGGCTTAGATTACGAAGGTTTTGTTGGAAACGTTTAGTTTTTAAACTTTTTCTTCTAAAAGTCCTGCTTTATATAGAGATTAAGGTTTCAGACGCATATCGTTTTAGTTATTGATTTATGATGCAATTTTATAGGAAAACGAGTAAAAATAATATTTTATAGTATTTTTCTATTATATACTTGTCTGTTCCGTTTTCCCTTTTTTTAAATCAACAAAAATATAACCCAATGCAATAATATATTTTTACAACAAAACAAAAAACAATTAGGTACTTATTTATTTTTAAAGAGAAAAATTAAAGTACAAATTTTAATTGCAACATTTTTTATGGAAGAAGTGTGATAATTTATAATAAAAGTGCGGGAAGAAACGAGAATGCTTTATTATGAATATACAAAACGCCACTTAAGAAGGAGTATTTCAAAACCTAAGCATTTGCACCAAAAACTGCTCTTTGATTTATTTTCCTAAAATACATGATTTCTGAACAAATCATCAATTTTGGCGTGGTGAGCGATATTTACTTTATTTTTAATCATGAAAAACGGAGCTCGAAAAACGCTGGTTAGAGTCATAAATACGTCTTATGTTTAAATTTTGGATTGACACCAATATTCGTATTTTTCACAAATATAAAAAGTTTTTTTTTTAAATAAAGAGCTCTCTAGGAATATAAACAAATTTAATCCAACTATGCAGAGGGGGAGAGGTATGAATTTAATTTTCGAAATTTGACAGTAGTTAGGTAAATTTTAAACGAACTTTGGGCGTGGCACCGAAGATTTTTCGCCTGCGGCGCTTTCCCGCCTTCACTAGATCCATTATCATGAAATACATGTAGTCCAGACTGTCCCTTTCTCCAGAAAAAAATGTCCTACGGACGCCCACTGAGCCCCCCCGAGCATATTTTCTGGCTACGCCACTGTGTTAACATTGGTCGAATATATCACAATAAAAATAGACTGTCTATTTATATAATATATTCTATAGATATCAATGGTATGTTGGAAAAGATCTAGCAGGATTTGTTAAGCAAGCAGGAAAATTGACAGAAGTTTTGGTGCGAGATGCAGGACATATGGTTCCAAGTGACCAGCCCCAATGGGCGTGGGACTTGATCTCTAGGTTTACCAGAAATAAACCATACCATGACACACGGAGGCTGTGAATTTTTTCTGACTCTCAGGGAAAATATTAGGTTTAAATTAGTGTCTCGAATTTTTTTATGATTTATTTTTGGCGAATATATCATGTTTAAAAGAATATTACCTCAAATAGTTTTGGTAGTTAGAAAATATACGAACAAAGTTTAAACCTTGTTTTTTTTTACTTCGAGCAATAGTCATGTTTAGAGATGTTTTAAAAATTATCTTTCAGAATATAGACAAATATTTTGTGATTAAAAATTGTTTTAAATTGCCTATAAAATAGCAGATTTCACTAACAATAACAGTTTTTCTTTCAAAATAGCTTGTGCACTTTGAAACAATAACTAAAAAAACTACAGTCTTAACATTTTATTCTTAAGTTATTTACAAATAAATCTACAATCACTTTATATGACAACTTCTACACAATTACCAGGGATTTTATTCTTTTCCCAATATAAATTTGGAAAGGAAGTCCTTTGGTTTGGGCTCCCACGTATCTTTGAAATATGACATCATGTGACCTTTTTGTTTCCATATATTGACTGTTTCTTTAAGTTCCATTTGGCCCTAAAAAAAATGTTCCTAATAAAAGTAATCCATCATAAAGTTATGAAACTATCTAATTTACATACATATAGAGGAAATTGACCAAAAAGTATGCCCATTTCTGGAAAGGTTAAACTAAATCTATATTGTACCTACATTTATTAGGCACAAGCCCCAGAGCTGCCTCGTTTAAATTCACACTAAAGGAGTCTCCTGTGACTGTACTTTATCCGACTTTATCATGACAAATGATTGCATTCTTAAAGGTATATCATTTTTAAAAATTAGCCTAGTTTTTTGACATTGACCACTTAGATGTAAATTTATTGATTTAAATGGATACCGACAGTATAATAACATGTTTACCACTATTTATAATACATTTAATTTTATCCATTTCTTATATTGCAAGGCATTTATAAATAAAACAATAGTTAATAGAAATTCTTACCTTAATTACCAACATATCAATTAGTCTGACATCTTTAATATCATCGTATTTTGTAAATTCTTGTCGTAATTTCTGTCTGCACTGTTCAACACTTTTTGGCATGTCATAGTTTCTAACTAAAAGAAATGGTATAGTTCTATGGGAATTGTCTGTATTAGTTCATAGAGCAAAAAAGTAAATTTACAAAATGCTCACAGTTGAACATCAAGGGGGACCTACATTACTTTTTAGTCTGCGTATATGAAAGGGACCAGAAAAAAAATTACAGCATTGTTTATAATAGTAAAATAATGTTTTTGGTTTGAAGTCCTATTACATAAAGCCTCTTTTGGAGGTTAAGCGTAAAATAGGAAGGTTTACAGACCTATGAATGGAACCTGTCTAAACCAGGCTTTATATAAATTGAGCACCCTTTTGCGGGCTTCATCTTTATCCAAAGACAAAATTGGTTTTACTTGCTGAACTGTTCTTCTCACTGATTGAGCCATTTTTAGCTCTCGATTTTCTCCTTCACTGACTGACTGACCTGACAGTGACAGCTACTGTCAGCACGACCACAAAAGAAAAAAGGGTGTGCGACTGCAAAATTGAGATCAAAGGTGAGATTACAGAAAGGTCGCAACTTATCTTGCAGCTTCAAGTTGTTCAGAAGGTAGTATATTCTTCACTTTCTAAATAAACATGGAAATAACAAATAATTCTTGCATCTGCAGTTAATTGCAGAGCCTCTGCAGTCTCATTGCAACAATTTTGTGTTTCAAGTTTTCGATTATAATAACCGTAGTAGGATCATCAACCCATTTTTTCTCTGTGCGGCTAATATGTGTAGTGACATCTATCAGGAAAAATAGCAACTGTGTAATAGATATCTATGTTATTTTTCTTGCTACTATTAAAGTCCATTAATAGATGTCACCGTGAACAGATTACTGTCTTTCCTTCTAGAATTTTATGAGTAGTAAAGTATTCGTATCATAGATAGCGCTCGATAAAGTGTATTCATCGTTGCCGCTGTTAACTAGTTACAAGAAGTTCTAAGGACTTTCCAATTTTTTTTACAAATCGAATATCACAATAAATTTTCCAGAATCCACAGTAATTTATTTGTAGTTCCTATACATCGAAATAATGAATTTTATGTTTTAATATAATGTTATATATTTCTAAAGTGGTGAACAGGATGTAAAAGATTGCCAGGGACAATCCAGAAAATTTGCAACTGATCTTGAAGGCAGTCGTGTACGCAGGATTTCAATTTGGGGTGGAGGAATGTTGAAAAAATCCTAATTTTAAAAGGGAGGGGGACTTCCACACGTAGCGTGTGGTCTGCATAAGTCTATTCTAGTATTAATAGTAGGTATATCATTTTTGCATCTGCAAGTTATCTTATATTCCGGCGGAAATAACTCTTAAGTATAAAGTATCATTGATATCTTACAAACACATTTATTCTAAATCACACAAAGGCAAATCTCTCACAAACTTATAAATAAGTTGGTACGCCCATTTGGGTTGGGAACTCGGAACATTGTGTCCCGCGTTTCTTACCAGTACCTCAGTCAAATTCCCTGCCTTTTTCGCATACCCAGCTACCTCTCCATCAACAAGCCAGACTTTCCTTTCTGCAGTTTCATAGTCCTCTTTGCCATCAAAGTCCATATTTTCGATTAAGTTAATCATTAAAGGATACGGATCGATAGTATCAAATTGTCCATTATATAGCAACACCCTGTAGGTGCTTAGCAGTTTAGCTAGCAAAGGTGTTGTACTAATTGTTTTATCTTCGAATAGATTTTCTTTAACAAGTTTTTTTGTGGCACCGAACGATATATTTCCTACATGAACTTCAGACCGAATTTTTCTCTGAAATATAAACTTCTCCCAATAGTCTCGATCATCAAAATTCACTGCTTGGTAATTATAACTATTGGAAAAACCAGTAGGGGAAAGCGGGGCAGAACGGGGTAGTGGGGCAGAACGGGGTACCCCCATCAAAATGCGAACGTGCAAACGGAAACATCCGAACTTGCACTGAAGGTCACCTAAACGCATTGGTTACATGTTAGGTACGACAGTTGCCCGAGAAACGTGGATCAGGAGGTTAGTCACGTCAGTCTCGTGAATTTTCGTGTAAATTTGTAGTTTTGGCATCCATTTTAACCACCGTAAGTAATTTGTTTATTAAATTTTAATCTATTTCAATTATGTACTGCAAAGAACTTTTGTTTAACAACATTTTTTATCACTTTAGCTTTGCGCTAGGAATATTTTTTTTTACCAAAATTCTACTTTAAAGTAAAAATTGCACATGGGGCGGAATGGGGTGGGGTACAATGGGGTACCCGTTCTGCCCCGTTAAATGTACCTAATTTAGTATTATTTCAGAGGGTTAGAAATTATGTTCGGAAGACAACGCGTCAGGAATGGAGTATCGAATCAATGAATATAGCAGTTGATGCAGTTGTTAGTGGCCATACCAAAATTTTAGCCCTAAAAGGAAAACGTCAGGTAGGCACCTTGACTTTCGCTGAACGAGGAGAAACCATAACTGCTGAAATCAATTTTTCTGCTGCTGGAGCATACATGCCACCTATGCTCATTTTCCCTAGAAAACGGAAGCAACAGACATTCGAGTTAGGCGTGCCACCTGGTTCAGTAGTAGAAGTTAGTGATTCTGGATGGATAACCACCGAACTTTTTTTAAATTGGTTCAAGCTATTTGTTACATTTTCTAAAGCAACAAAAGAAAATCCGGTGCTTCTTTTGTTAGATGGGCATGCAACCCATACCAAAAATCTTGACCTCTCAACTTCGTATAAGGAAGAACTAGAAGAAGCAGCTTCAAAAAAGGTTCCGAAAATGAAGAAAGAAGGTGTTAAGAGAAAAATTGGCAGTGAAAGTCAAACAAGTAGCATTGCGAAGAAGAAGCGAAACCCTACCAAGGAACTGCCGATAAAAAAGGTAGATGCTGATTCATCTTCAGATGAAAATGGTGACGTAGATTGTCTTTACTGCAATGAATACTGGTCCAAGTCTGTTGAAGGGTAGATTGCCTGTTCAGCGTGTCACAAATGGGCACACAATGCATGTACCGGCGTTGATAGTGAAGACGATGAATTTGTGCTTGTTTGTGAACACTGCCAATCCTAAGTGGATTTTTGTCTGCGATTCTAAATTTAAATACAAAAAAAAAAATTAAATAAAATTGTGTACTTATTTTTTTTAACATCATTTTCCCCACTAACATTATATTTCAGCAAGTTTAACCAAATGTTATTCGAGTTCTGGTAAAAACATATAAAAACCCCGTTCTGCCCCGCTTATGGGGCGGAATGGGGCATAATACACTTTTTTGGTTTCTCATAATTATTTTCTTTAAAATATTTATTTAACTACTGAAAATGGCGAAAAGGCTTAATTTACATATTAAGTAATAAACTGAAACAAAAAAAATATTTTTTTGTTAATGTCTGTAGTGAAAATCAAGGATCAAACGTTAAGTACCCCGTTCTGCCCCGCTTTCCCCTAATATTAAATAATTTTCTTCGGATAAAGGATAACTGTTTTGTAGCAGCCTGATAATCTTGCGTTTCAATAGCAGAAATTAAAATATCGTGTTCTGAATTTATGTATTTTTCGGTGTTTGAGTCAATAAATCCAAGACTGCGAAAATACGGTCCGTAATCTGATTGATATCTAGCGTCGATTAAAGGATTGCCTATAGCGAAACCTTTTAAGTTGATATGAAAAGAATCTGAATAATCTTTATCTCCATCTTCATTATATAGGTGAATGAAGTGTCCCCCGTATGATTGCCCTGTGATGAAAAAGTCGTTTTTTTTCAGGTCTGGGAACAGGGTAAAAAATTGGACTAAAGCCTCGTAAAGATCTTCTCCGACTTTTGTTTCGTTTTGGGCGTATCCGCCATCGGTAAAACTGAATCCTGTTCCTGCAAAATTTAGAAAAAGAGATTTTTAAATGCAAATAAAGATTCCTTTAAAGAACCTTCTCTACGATCTTTCTGCTTTACATTTAAAATGGGAAAATATTGGACTAAAGGTGCAAAATAAACTGTTCAAGTTTGTTACTTTTTTTTTTGGGAAATTCTAAACTTTTTTATTTTGATCCCATACAAATTTTTCATTTGTTTATCTAAACAAAAAACTTCCTGTAGATATATTTTTTATTATTCGATCTTATAAATGATCATCACGAACAGTGGCGTGTATGTGATAATTTATAATATAAAAAATAGTGCGGGAAGAAACGAGAATGCTTTATTATGAATATACAAAACGGCACTTAAGAAGGAGTATTATTTCAAAACCTAAGCATTTGTACTAAAAACAGCTCTTAGATCTACGCTCCTAAAATACATGGTTTCTGACAAATTATCAGTTTTGGCGTGGTGAGCGATATTTATTTTTTTTTAATCATGAAAAATTGAGCCCGAAAAACTCTGGTTATAGTCATACATCCTACGTCTTATGTTAAAATTTTGGAATGACACCAATATTCATATTTTTCATTAATATAAAAATGTATTTTTTTATACCGGGTGTTTCATAATTGAATGCTTATCCGAGAGGGCGATAATACTGCTTGGATGATTTTAAGAATAATTCTTCATATGAACATAGGTCCGCAACCGCTTTATGTTTGAGATACAGGGTGTTCAAATATAAAAAAAAAATTCCCAATATCGCCAAAACCGCCTTGTATTTTTTTTTATATTTTGGCACATGCCAAGTACGTATAGAAATACATTTTTTTTTCTAAATTTTCCATTAGTGGCATCCCCGTTAACATTCCCTGAAACGCTTTTTCACAAAAAAAATGATACGCCACTGATTTTTTAAAAAGAACTATTCTCCCTATAATTAGCCTCTATCTTCTCATAAAAATGGTCTTTTGACTTTTTCGATTTAAAAATAAAATAAGGTAATAAATACGCATAAATAAAAATACATTTTTTATTTTTAAAAACATAACTAAACTGCTGGACAATTGCTTTCGAGCAAGAAAAATTTCTCCAAAATTTAACAGTTAATATTTTTGGAACCAGATATGATATCGACCTACGGTTTTGGGTGGTTGATAGATTCATTCCTTGAGAAACAATTGTCAATGTTGGATTTTCTTTAACTGTCAGAAAATTTTATATACAGGGTGTTAAAGAAGACGATGATTTTTGCTCCAATTTTAATGGCGTGTAACTTTCACAATAATATTTTTAAATTTTATCACTCTACGTCAATTAAATCACTGGTTCATAGCAAAGAAATTGATATGTCAAATTTTTTATATCTGCTATATTTTAAATAACGATTTTTTTGGAAAACCTTGCTTTATTTTAACTTATTGGTAGCTAGATCTCACTGTGCGTTGTATCGTGCAAACTTTGCGAGTGATTATTATACTTTATTGAAAGCTTGATTATGTTCAGTAACACAGTAACAATAGTTGTACCTACCTACCTAAATGTTATGATGTACAGTGGCTTACTTATAAACACCTATATGTCCATGGTTTATAAGTATCTCACATATTGGAAAGTACTCGCCCCTAGATTAGGTCAATTTTTTCTTATTTTTTTAGTTTTTCATATCGCACTACAGGTATAATATACAGTGCGTTTACAAAATTTTAACAAAGATAAATTTTTTAATTTAATTTTTGGAAGAAATGTATTTATTGATTTCTAACTTTCTAACACTATACTTATAAACCATAGACATATAGGTGTTTATAAGTACGCCACTGTACATCATAACATTTAGGTACAACTATTGTTGCTAAACATAATCAAGCTTTTCATAAGGTATAATAATCACTCGCAAAGTTTGCACGATACAACACACAGTGAGATCTAGCTACCAATGGGTGAAAATAAAGCAAGGTTTTCCAAAGAAATCGTTATTTCTTAAAATATAGTAGATGTCAAAAATTTGACACATTACTTTCTTTGCTATGAACCAGTGATTTAATTGACGTAGAGTGATAAAATTTGAAAATATTATTGTGAAAGTTACACGCCATTAAAATTGAAGCAAAAATCATCATCTTCTTTAACACCCTGTATATAAAATTTTCTGACAGTTAAAGACAATCCAATATTGACAATCGTTTTCTCAAGGGATTAATCTATCAAACATTCAAAACCGTAGGTCGATATCATATCTGGTTCAGAAAATATTAACTGTTAAATTTAGGCGAAATTTTTCTTGCTCGAAAGCAATTGTCCAGCAGTTTATTTTGAACAAAAAAAAATAAATTAACTACTTACATACTTACAGGAAGCGGATATTTTCAACAGTTAATTTAATGTAGTTGTCCGCTTGCCGCTAATTTTATAATTATTATAAATATAATATTCATTTTTAAAAAACTCAGTGGCGGCTCATTTTTTTGATTAAAAGTATTTCAGGGAATGTTAACACGAGCCCCACTGATGAAAATTTGAAAAACCTTTATCCTAAAAAAATGTATTTTCATACGTACTTGGGATGTACCAAAACTGAAAAAAAAAACAAAGCGGTTTTAGACATAGAATGTATTGGGAAAAATATGATTTTTTTAAAATCTAAACACCCTGTATCTCAAAAATTAAGCGGTTGCGGACCTATGTTCATATGAAGAATTATTGTTAAAATGGTAATGTATGGTAAAAGTATTATCGCCCTTTCGGATTAGCATTCAATTATGAAACACTCTGTATACAAAATATTATAAAAACGAATTTCACGAGAATTAAGTGGCGGGGCATTAATGGAGATTTTGACGATAATATCGGGACATCGTTTGTAATTTTACTCGAAAATAAGAAACTAACATGAATAGCCGCAATATTTGATTTTCATGTTCCGCATGGCGGATGATAATATAATTTGAACCTATACAGGGTGTTACAAATTCGATATACCAGCATTGGAATCTCGGAAACCATAGGAGTTAGAGAAACGGTTAAATGGGGGCAATGTTGTGTAATTCGGTGCTGATTATGATGCCGCTTTAAAAGTTTTCAAATTCCAAATTCTTCCGATTTTATTAAAAAAAAAACGAAATTTTGCAAAATCGTTTACATTTTTTCCTGAGCTCATTTGACTAGCTATTTAAAAATAAATGACACTTTGTTATTTCCACTTTTTCTCCTCTATAAAATGACGTTACTAAACTAAAGGTTCGCCGTTTCGTCTCCGAGCGGCCATCACCAACTTTACTTTTTTAAACACGGACCTGGATTTTTTTAACCGATTTTTAAACCCTCCTACCCTCAAAATGTAATGGCGATATTACTTTCTCAATGATGAATTGTCCTTACCTACTTATTTTTTTAAATTCATATTTTTTACCCTTCTTGTCAGTCCGGTCCTGGCAACGAATCACAATATTAATTTAAAACTTTAGTTTATTTAAAACCTTTACAAATAAGTTTCATGAAAAAGTTTGTTTAAAGTTCATGTTAAGATGGGGCGCCGCCGCCAACACCGGGACAGTAAAATTGTTTTTAAATGAAGAGTTCCCTGATAGGTGGATCGGAAGTGGTGGGGCAATAGAATAGCCAGCGAGGTCGCCAGATATTTCGCCGCTATGGAACAACTGGAAGAACGCATAGAGGTTGCATTTGGTAGGATAAGGAGAAGATCGGTTGAAAGGGCTGTCGCCAAAATTGGAAGAAAAATCGATCTTTGTATTGAGCAAAACGGCAATCTCTTTGAACATTTAGAAAATTAGGATTTAATTAGTAAATTTAGAATTATTAGAAAATTCCTATAAAATAAATTATATTACTTATGTATGAATGTTTTAAATAAAATAAAGTTTTTAATTAATATTGTGATTCGTTGCCAGGACCAGACTGATATGAAGTGTAAAAAATATGAATTTAAAAAAATAAGCAAGGACAATTCATCATTATGAGAAAGTAATATCGCCATTACATTTTGAGAGTAGGAGGGTTTAAAAATCGGTTAAAAACAATGCAGGTCCGTATTTAAAAAAGTAAAGTTGGTGATGGCCGCTCGTAGACGAAACGGCGGATCTTTAGTTTAGTAACGTCATTTTGTAGAGGAGAAAAAGTGGCAATGACAAAGTGTCATATATTTTTAAATAGCTAGTCAAATGAGCTCAGGAAAAAATAAAAACGATTTTGCAAAATTTCGATTTTTTTCGAATAAAATCGGAAGTATTCGGAATTTGAAAACTTTTAAAGAGGCATCATAATCAGCACCGAATTGCACAACTTTGCCCCCATTTAACCGTTTCTCTAACTCCTGTGGTTTCCGAGATTCCAATGCTGGTATGTCGAATTTGTAACACCCTGTAGTATCTTTGAAACTTTAAAATACATTTTTATTTTTTTTTTAAATAAGGTATCATCCGCCAAACTAGAAGCTCCTGTGAACCCCTTAGTAAAATTTTTGTATTAAATTTTCAATTTGACAAGCCAGGAATATAGTTTTTACCTGCGGGATTATCTATGTACAACATAGAATGATTCATAGTCCATGAATACTCTCGATATTGGACAGTAAAATTTTCATCCACCACAAATGGACCATTTTCTGTAAATAGGCCTATTAAACTTGAAGATCCAGGACCACCTTGCAACCAGAGTAGTACCGGATCGTCCAACAAGTTTGACTGTGACGGAAAGAACCAAAAAAATAAGCTGGAATTATAGGTTTCGTCTACGGTAAAATATCCAGAATAACTGGTAAGGTTCTTTTTTGGATCACTAAAGTTTCTGTAGGTGACTTTGGCATTTTCTAAAGCTTCAGATATACGGCCTTGATCGATTAGGGGTGTTAGGATAAGAGGCTCTTCTATATCTACGATTCTTGATAATTTAGCATGATTGGATGAAGATTTATTTTCGGAAAGGATATCATAGTAGATTAGTTTAATGCCTGCCAGTATTAAGAGAAGCATTACAAGTAGTGTCATCTTATTCACTGAAATAACAAATTTTATATCATTTATGGTCTATTTTAGAACGGTGTAGAGTAATAAAAGCTCATGAGTTATGCAAAGGGACTATAGATAGAGTGACCCGACGAATATTTAAGCCACTTTCATAATTTGGCATTGATTTCATTTCAAAATTCTTTATTTTTATCAAGTGCAGCAGGTAGTACCACCCGGGTTTAGGTCAATTTTTGGGTTTTGCCTATTGTTATTCATTCACAAACATTGAAAATGGTGTGACATTATATACACAGTTTAGGTAGGTACATTTATTTTTTATTAAACATAAAAAAAATACAAAATACAAAAAACACATTATACAGAAATTAAATTATAAAAAATCATAATATTCTTCGTCATCTGAGGAACTGTCATCTCCTCTTGACGTTATAACTAACTGGTCGACGGTCCGCTCGATCAGGTGGTCAAGATCTCACATTTTCTCCTCTTCTTTAATGACATGATGGACTGCTTTTTGTTAGTTCTCTGGTGTCACTTCTTTAATTGCTTCATCAAACAATAGCTTAACGTCTTTCATTTTGAATGCCGTGTTGTGTCTTGCTACAAATCCTTTTACTTGCGCCCATATGTAAGTTCTATATGATTTAGTTTACAACGACATGGCGGTGTGCGCAGCACAGTTACACTGTGTTTTTCAGCTATATCTTCGACGACATATTTCATAAAACGATATTTGTGTAAATTTGCTATAGCTAATAGTTCCTTCTTCATCAAATTATCTTTTTTTTTCCAAGATGAAGTTGGTGTCTTTTCTGTGCGTCGTGAATGATAGCTTGCGTTATTCATAACTACTACTGAATCAGCTGGAACACATTTTATCATTTCATCAAAATAGTCCTCAAAAACATTCGAAATTATGTCCTCGTAGTAATCGCCCGAATTGAATTACACAATTACTTGAAATTTTAATATTAGGTACAAATAATACTACTTTATCTTAATACCCGTTAACCTTATAATTCTCTAAAATTTTTGGTTAGTTATCATAAATCATTTAATGCACAAAATTTACGTGCACCTATGGCCGACACCGAAATTAAACAGAACTGGACGAAATTTCCAATTTTATTACTCTACACCTTTCTGAAATAGACTATAAATCAAACGTTATGATCAAAAAATCAACGTTATGATTCAAAACAAATTAAGACAATGCAAAATGCAAGTCCAAAACTCTTCTATCATTCAAATAACATCATATTCAACCTTCAAACATACAAATAAATATTATTATGCACAACTTACTTGTAAGAAGAACGGGGTAAATGTTAAAAACTTACTTTTAAAATATTTCTTTAAAGTAGCTATTGCAGTTGTAACAAAATCTTTATGACAAATAATTGTAATAATTATTGTTACGTTTTATCTGTATTTGTCGTGCTACTAAAATTTAAAATGGTTGTCATTAATAAAATTCATTAACGAGTCAATGATTTTTATTACTTCTGATTTAATTTTTTATATTCTTTTTTTTAAGTAATGTACGAATTTATCTAAATCTACAACGACACAATAACTGTACCGATAAATAAAGGTGATAAAAGAGTTTAATAAAAAAGGGAATGTTTAAAATTATGAATTATAACAATCAAGATAGAACGACAAAACCTGTTATGTTATTGCATTTTTGTATTCTACGAAAAATTCTAAGAATATTTTAGTAAACTGGTTAGATTTATTTTAAAAATAGTTGCATTTAGTTATAGGGCATTCTACATAAAATATACAGGGTGTTCCATTTAAAAAAATATAGTTAACAGCTGCTAAGTTTTCTTGAAGCACCATGTATATTTTTCAGAAATCTAAAAGGCCTTTTTACATTGGGTGCAATTGCAAGAAAAATGGCCTGGAAGCATGCGCTTCGAGCTTTGTCACGACGTTTTAAACAGCTGATACACGTTTTCCCATTTAAAACTTGCATCAGCTGTTTAAAGCGTCGACAAAGCGCATGTTTTCAGGCATTTTTTTCTTGCAATTGCACCCAATGTAAAAAGGCCTTAAAAGATTCAAGAAAATAAAATATAATCGAAGTGTCCGAGCGTGTTTTATCCAGTGCTTCGTTTTTCCACACTGTATATTTAATATTTATACATTGCCCATTTCCACGAGAGCACGTCCCTTTCCCCCTGAAACACTTCTCCGGGCTCATACTATATAATAAGTGTCCGATACTGGGTTGGTGAATCACAGAACGACGAAATAAAACAACGAGATAAATGGGCGATATGACCAGATCTGACCTTACAAATGATATCAAAAAGAATAAACAAATAAATGATTCTCAGACCGTTGAATTGAAAACTATACACAAAGAACGCTGGCTTGGCTTGGCATTAGTTTAGTTTGCTTTTCTTTTAGACATATCGGTATCCGGTCTCCCGTGCTTCTTAGCTTTTATATGTTTTTTTTGGCAAGTATCACTGATTTAATAGTTTTATGTATTTGGTAAGTTGATTTCTTTCTTAAATGTAGATGTTAGTGAGATAAACCATTCGATTTATGTTATTATCGGTACAAGTTTAGAACAAACTAGATAAATACATACCTATTCCTACCTTTTGAACCTCAAAGTTCCTTAATATACTTAGATTTACTTATTTTATAGGTGGGCAACTTGTTTATGATGTCACAGATATTTAATAAGTACTATTTTTTCCTTCTATTGGGCACAATTACGTTCAATGAGGCATCTGCGTTTTTCCTCAATCCATATCCACAAATGAAAGAGTATCCTCTTCAAGCTGGTGATGATCCAGGCATTCCACTGCTGTTAACACCGCTAATCGAAGCAGGAAAAATTGACGACGCTCAAATGGCCTCTGAGGTTTATTTTAATGGGTTTTTACAGAAGAAAAGTTTTTCAGGTACGTTCTGACTTCTAGTTTCTAATACTTTTTATTAAAGTATGGGAAACTTTTTTATTTTTATTTTTAGCTGTATCCATAAAAAGTTTTGCTTGGCCTAAAAATAAGAATACCACTGAAAGTTAAGTTATATTATGCAAGGTTCGGCAAAAAAATATATTATAATTTAAATGGCAGGATTCTTAAAATATATACCTTGTCAAACTAGTGGATAACAGAAATGCAAAGTGGAATTTACACTACAAAAATTTGTTGTTGACTTGCAAATCTAATTGACCTAAAAAATAGAATAAGACAGGCTTATTCTAATCGGATGTCATCAATTCATATCCAAAATTCTGTAAAATCCTTTAGAAGTCAATTAATTAAATGCATACAAAATGATAGTTCTGCGAGCAAAAACACATTTTGACATTGTATAATAAGATTAGTTTTTGTGAAAACACAGATTTTTTTGGAATATTCTCTTTCCAGGCATGATTTAGGTGTTTTAAGTTTTTGTCGCAGCCTGTATAATACAACTTAAATTTGTCTATTTGCAGGTTGTAGACAATGATGTTTTTTAAACGACTGACAGTAGAGTTTTGGATTTGTCTTTATTGGTTTTGAATCACAACGTATCAACTGGTAAGTAAAGTATATCCAGTCTTGTTCAGGTGATTACTAAATTAGTATGGTAACTATAGCTTTATTTATACGTTGTGATTCAATACAAATAAAGACAATGCAAGTCCAAAACTGTACTGCCGTGTATTTACATCCGATATTAACGTTCCCTAAATCATTCATTAATGACCCCTAAAAATGCATGATTTTCTGTAAATGCACGATTTCCCAAAATCATTCATTAATGACCCCTATTAATGCATGATTTTCTGTAAATGCACGATTTTGGTAATTAAAATTAAAGGCAGCCATGCAAACAAATCAACAAAATAATAAAACGTCAATCCAAAACGTCGTCCGCTGTCATTAGTATTTGTAGAATTGTGAAATCTGGATTGTAATTAAAAGTTGTTAACTATTTTTCTTCACTTTAGTAAAAAATACGGTCGACGAAAAAACATTGTAACCAACTCTTACAATAAATCTGCGATTAATGATCTCGAACATTAACGCGTTCGCTACGCTCACGCGTTAAAATATTTCGATCATTAATCGCCATTATTAATGTACTTGTTGGTTAAATTACTATTAATGCAAGCAAAACTTTTTTCAAAGAATTAAACTGTTTCAAAAAAAATTATATTAAAAAACTTTTCTAATGTTAACTAAATCTGGGCCGACACTGTTTATTATAATAAATTAGACCAAAAACGTTACGTTTTCTTGGGCCCAAATACTGGCCATGTTTATTAATAGATTTTTAAAAGACTTTTAAATTTGGACTTATTTTTATTTAAAAAATTATTTTCAATATATTTTACAATACAAAGAACTTCATTGGCTTATACCTTTTCCTTCGAAGTTTTTTTTGTTCCTCGTACGTTTTTCCTAGATTAGGTACATTTCAAGAGTAATATTTTAAGAAATGCGGGAGTTATTTCACGGCATATTTTAACCAGGCTTCTTCTACTACAACATATAGGTTTAGAAAGATTTCTTTTAATATGGTGCCATTAGCATCTGGATCTTGTATACTTAATATTAAATAAGTTTCTATTTTGTCATTTTTTTTTAGGTTTTTTCACTGTGGACAAGACTTTCAACTCGAACATTTTTTTTTGGTTTTTCCCAAGCCAAAACGATTATGCAAATGCACCAGTTTTATTGTGGCTACAAGGAGGACCAGGTGCTTCTAGCCTTGTGGGTAAGCAGAAAGTAGACTTAAGTCTCAAGCCCTCCATAGCAGAAAATAAAATCAATATTATTCAAAAGAATGCTAATATAATAACAATATTATAAGTACCGATATATTTATTGTTTAGCTTAAAAAGTTCTCTATGTTATTCACTGTTGCACTTATGTACACATGTATATTTGATATCTTATTATGAGTGAAAACTTATAAGTATTAAGAAAATAATTTGAAACAATATTATTATCTTGCTTTCAATTGTTTCTTCTACTCGCATTCTTTTTTACAGTGGCGGCTAAAGAGGGGGTAAAAATTTTGGGTTTGTTGCCCCCTTTATAGAAAAAAGTTTTCTAATTTTCCAGGACTCTTTGCTGAAAACGGACCTTTTTCTGTAAAGATACAGCATGGACTGAAAGAAAGACCATTTGCTTGGACCATGACCCATTCTGTAATATACATGGATAATCCGGTAGGGACTGGCTATAGTTTCACCGAAGGTTAGGAATTTATTATTATACATCTACGTGTAATTTTTTTTAAAGAAATGTTTATTGTGACAATGGCATACGAACCAATAATCTCAGTAGGAATTAATGGGAAAAAAATTGCAGTCGACGCGACGTAAGGTCGCTCCAAACAAAGGGGAGGGGTAAAGAGGTTAAGGGGTAAGGGGGTAAAAGGGGTATTGAGGGTAGCCCCCCCCCCCTCCCATAGCTCAAGAAACAAGTAAAGAGTCAAATTACCTGGTCGGTAAAAAAAAAATCGCAGAACAAGAAAGAAAATAGGATATATAACCCAGTGGCACGACCAGAAAATATGTTCGGAGAGTGGAGGGCGGCTCAGTATGAGCAACTAGGACATTTTTTTCTGGAGGACTACATGAATTTTATGTATTTTTTTTGTAAAACAGTACTTTTAGAAGAAAATTTATAAAACTTAACATTTTCGACAAAAACTGCTTCGTAATCTAAGGCAAAAATACATCATGCCTTAAAAAATCATAATTTTTTTTCATCATAAATACCTATATAAAAAAGGACTAATATATTGATCTTGTGTTGTGTCCCTTAGGGTAAGGGGGGGGGGGGCCGCAGCCTTCCTTGGTTGCACCACTGATTTAACCCTCTTGACGTGTTGACGTGTTTAAGTTAGATAATATCTTTTGTAAAAAAAAATAGTTTTATACTACTAGTAAAAGAGTTTACCCCCCATATTTTAAAGATGTATGCTCATCGTCAAATGCTTACAGATAAGAAACCTGTAGATACCTAAATTTTAACGAGTAACGATAAAAGTATATATTAACTATAATTTAAATCCGTAAGAATTTTTTTTTGTTGTAGACGGTTTCGCTCAAAATCAAACCAAAGTCGGCCAAGACCTCTACGAAGCCCTCCTCCAATTTTTCACCGTATTCCCCGATCTACAATCCAGAGATTTCTATGTCACGGGCGAATCATACGCAGGGAAATATATCCCGGCTGTGGCATACACCATCCACGAAAATAATCCAACAGCAAAACTAAAAATTAACCTGAAAGGATTGGCTATTGGAAATGGATATTGCGATCCTATCAATCAGCTCGAGTATGGTGACTACCTGTATCAACTGGGGCTATACGACGCTAACACAAGAGATCAAATCAAGAAACTAGAACAAGAAGGCATTCAGATGATTCAAAATCAAGAATGGAAAAAAGCAGCGGAATGGTTTGATTCATTGATGGACGGCGATGCATCTAACTCGTCCTTCTTTAGAAATGTCACTGGCTTTGAAGATTACCTAAACTTCTTGTATCCAAAGCTTCCTTCGGACTTTGAAATTAGTTTAATGTCAAAATACGTCCAAAGGAATGATGTTAGGGCTGCAATTCATGTTGGAAATGCTACTTTTAACAGTGGAAAGGAAGTGGAACAAAACTTGATTGAAGATTCAGTTCAAAGCGTGGCTCCCTGGATATCAGAGCTCCTAAATCATTACAAAGTCCTAATTTATAATGGCCAGTTAGATATAATTGTAGCTTATCCCTTAACATTAAATTTCCTTCAAAAACTAAACTTTAACGGAGCTGATGACTATAAAACCGCAGTTAGATACCAATGGATAGTTGATCAGGATATTGCAGGATATGTTAAACAAGCTGGGAACTTGACTGAAATATTAGTAAGGGACGCAGGACATATGGTGCCGGCTGATCAATCCCAGTGGGCTTTTGATATGATAAATAGATTTACAAGTGATAAACCTTTTTACCAATAAAATGTAATATTTAATTTTGAATAACTTATTTGAGCTGGGCTATGGAAATGTATGAAAAATAAAACAGTGATTAGTTGTTATGTTTCATAATTTTTAATTTAGTGTCCTGATACGTGTTTCAATCTTTTTAGACCATTATCAAAGGAAATGGGTACAAGAAGCTACTAAATTCTACGTGTTGTGGTTAGGGTATTTATATCTTAAATACGTAATAAAATTAAAATTAGGGTTTAGATGGTGAATATTTTTTTTAAATTTATGTGACTTCACAATTACAGGGTGTCTAGCAAAAATCGAAAACAAAATTCCCTACTAATTCCCGGTTGGTTTTTGAAAATTTCCCGACTGGGTTTTCCTAAACTAACTACACTTTCGTGGTTAAATTTTAAAACATTTATTTGAAAAACATAATTATGGCTTAAACACAACCAAATAATATAGTTACTTTTTTTATTTTACGATTTCTTGTTCTATAGCTGCCAAGTCTTTTTGTGATTGTTCGATAATTTTTTTCTTTTTAGTTTCCAGTTGCTTGCTTTTGAGCTTAATTTTTTTTTACTTTTTTTTAAGTCGCTGTCAACCTCTATTGTCTTTTTATCTTTTTGTGCTGTGTTGTACCTTGAATAGGTATTTCCGAGGGTATTTCTCATGGAAAGTATCATGGATTTTGTAATGTCCATAGTTTGAACCCCTCCAATTTTTTGTAGTGAATCGTACACTAATCTTTGGCCTATTAGTGACTTCTTTTAAATGTTCCACCAAAATCTCCTTATTAACAGAAAATCCCCTTTCTGCTGTAGCATTTCCATGAGAAATTGTTAGAAGAAGTTGCACCACGTTTTTTAAACTCATTTGGGATGGTTTCCATCCAAAAGTCATCTACTCCGTTACATCTGGAATAATTTTTCATTTTATTTATCACAGTCTGATCAGTAAGAATGTCTCTAAATGCTCTATCTGCTTCTTCCAATTTAGTCGCATTGCATCTGTTTGAATTTAACAAAATTTCAAATGCTTTGGACATGAGTTGCAAGGATTTTTTTGGAATCTCTCTCAGTTTTATTGGTTTTAACGAAAATTATAGCTTCAGTTAATTTATATGCTAACAAACATTTTTCCAAAAAATTGGAAACTGTATACATCAAGCAGTTTCGACAATCCTGGCGAAAGATCATTTCTTTATCTTTGACTCCGACGCATTTTTGATAGCCGCTCTAGTCCCATATCCTAGATCAATCTCTTGGACTTTTTTAAGGTTGCAATATAAACCATTCTTGTCTTTTTTCGAATGCAGTTTATAGGAATAAATAGGTACCTACCTCAAATTTTTAAGTTAAAAATTATCTGCTCATTCAAAATTCCCGGCTTAAACTTGATTTTCCCGTCGAATCCCCGGTTTTTTCCGGCTTTGTAAAATTCCCGTTTTTTTCCCGGCTTTCCCGGCTCCTAGACATCCTGCAATAGTATTTGTATTTTAACTGATGGGTATTATAAATATGTAATAAAATTAAAATTAGTTCCCTTTTCGCATACTACCATATATGTTTATAAAAGGTGAATGACATAAACGATTATTTTTAAAATAAAGTAACAGTTACTGGGTTAAATCAATTTGTTTTTCATCTATTTCTAAAAAGGTGTTTGTTTCCATAAACAATCCACTTCCAATATCACGTCAGGGAAATTAATCTAAAGTTAGTTACACTTCACATGTTTTTGATAAGGAAAATATTCAATGAAATTTGCATTTTAGTTAGTTTGTTCAGGCTCTTGTAGCTATTAGAACAAACCTTTAATCTAACTTCAAGAATTGGTAAGTATTGAATTCGAATAAATTGTTCCTGTGTATAGATTTACCTGCTTAGTAGAACTTATCGAAATTTATTTTCAGCATTTTTTAGTGATTATTTCTCTCAGTATGAAATAGACCAATAAGACATCACTATTTCTCGAATACATTTTGTTTGGATCAGTTATTAAATCCTTAGCCCCGTTTAACTGCGGTTAAATTTTTGTTCTCCTTATTGGTTTCTTGTTAGAAAATGTCAAATTTTATTACCAATAAAATTTTTTGTTGTTGGCTTTATTTTAAGTTATTTAGGAAACAACCTAGCATACCACTCGACCTATAAATTTAAATGGCTTAAACTATCCAAATATTTTTTGCTTAATTGTGCTTTTTGGCAAAGAGTTGTATGTACTACAATAATTTTTTAAATTAAACCTATTTAACTATTTTCCAAGCAAAATTATGCTCAAAACAAATTGGAAATGAAAATCAGTTATTTTTATATTTTATTTTGTGCCATTTTAGGAAGCTGATAAAGTCTTACTTAGAAATTCATTTGGTGGATAGGGACCACCCGACTTTTACTATACAGGGTGAAAGTAAAATTTTAATTATTTATCAAAAATATTTTTTATTTAGGCCAAATTTTATAGTCCTAGTCCTAGTATAAACTTGTCACACATGGTTGAATTATAACGCAGCAAAGAAAATATGCTCAGGAGGGGGGGGGGGGGGGGGCTCAGTGGACGTAAGTAGGATATTTTTTTTCTGGAGAAACGGACAGTCGGAACTACATGTATTTCATTTAAAATTCACTTAACAACTATCAAAATTCGAAAATTAAATTATTACCTCTCCCCGTTTGCAGGGTTAGATTAAATTTGTTTTTGTAAATGTTTTTTTTTTATATTCCTAGATCAACAATTTTTATATTTGTGAAAAATATGAATATTGGTGCCAATCCAAAATTTTAACATAAGACGTATATATCACTCTAACCAGCGTTTTTCAGGCTCAGTTTGTCATGATTAAAAATAAAGTAAATATCGCTCACCACGCCAAAATTGATGATTTTTTCAAATCATGTATTGTAGGAGCGTAGATCTAAGAGCAGTTTTTGGTGCAAATGCTTAGGTTTTGAAATACTCCTTCTTAAGTGCTGTTTTGTATATTCATAATAAAGCATTCTCGTGTCTCCCCGCGCTATTTTTTTATTATAAATTATCACACTTCTTCCATAAAAATGTTTCAATTAAAATTTTTACTTCAATTTTTCTCTTTAAAAATAAACACCTAATTGTTTTAAAAATATTTTATTGCATTGGGTTATATTTTTGTTGATTTAAAATAGCTCTAAAAAAGGGAAAATGGAGCAGACAAGTATATAATAGAAAAATACTATAAAATATTATTCATTTTACTCGTTTTCCTTTAAAATTGCATCATAAATCGAGATCTAAAACAATATGCGTCCGAAACCTTAATCTTTATATAAAACAGGACTTTTAGAAGGAAAAGTTTAAAAACTAAACGTTTCCTACAAGACCTTTGTAAAATAAGACAAAAATACATTATTTAAAGATTTAAATTAAGAGTCCAAGCTTGAGACGAAATATTAAAGCTTGAGACGAAATATTAGGTTACAATTAGTCTTTTAGACTCCTAAGCTCGGGGGTGGGCTACAACATGGCAGCCCCCCCCCCCCTCCCTAAATACGCCACTGAACATGGAAGTTTTTGGTAAACAAGTTATGACAAACTGATAACGTCTCTTTAAAAAAGTACTTTTGTTTTCCAAAGGATTTGTTTAACAAAGTCCATTAAAAACAAATAAAATTATTACCTGACTGATTATACTGCACTTAAACTAAAAGTGAGAGTTTGAACTCAACGGAAACACTCGAATTCCAGATATAACTAGCTTTTGTTAAATATGATCTGTAATTATTTATTTTATTTTATTGACAGTCATCATGGAAAAAATATTCGTAACCATCTTATTACTAAGCATCGTAATAACCCAAACCCATGGTGCTTTTCCAAACATATACAGAAAGCCTAGCCCAGTTAAGGGTGGCCTTCATGATGACGTAGGAGATCCTTTAATATTAACTCCATATCTCGAAAATAACCGAATTGATGAAGCCAGAACAGCATCCCGGGTGCTGATCGAGGGATTTGAAAATGTACCTAGTTATTCTGGATATTTTACTGTAGATAAAAATTTCGATTCCAATATGTTCTTTTGGTTTTTCCCATCGCAGGATGATTTCGAGAATGATCCAGTTTTATTGTGGTTGCAAGGTAGGTATACGCTGAAAGGTATTCAGGGTCATTCCTAAGTTGATACTTCTTTTTAGCTGTGTATAGAAGGCATTAAAATAAACAACATTTTCATATACCTTTTTTCAAAAAACCTTAAAATAGGCGAGATACAGAAGTAAAAAATCTTAGGGCGGGCCTGGACATCAAAACATATCCTGCTATACTTTATGTTGTTTGTCTTATCTTTTATTAGTCATGCAATTTACGGGTCGGTGGTGATTTATTTGGCAATACGCTGCCGTGTGTTTTATAAATTAATTAATTTTAAATTGGTGACACGTGAAAAGGGTAAAATCTGAAAACAATGAACTAGTAGATATGGTGCTAATTTACGGCGAGTATCGTCAAAGTGCGGCTGCTGCTTCGAGATTATACGCAGAACGCTTTCACTTGCCGGCTCATCCTACACCCAGAAGTTTTCTTTATGTTATTCAACGGGCAAGTTAGACCGAACAATATTTGATCCATAGTGTAATAAATGAATGTAAGTCCCTTATTTTTGAGTTTTTTGAAAAAAGGTATTTGATAATGTTGTTTATTTTAATGCCTTCTATACACAGCTAAGACAGAAGTATCAACTTAGGAATCACCCTGTATTGATTTTTTTAGGCGAAATCAGATATTTTTTTTAATATACAGGGCGCTACAAATTCGTGTGAGTAAAGGGGATCTTGAGAAGGGTAATAGATACGAAGATGATTTAATAATGAAAAATTTTCGTAATGTGGGGCTTAATAATTTGGTAAAATTGTCGCTCCGTACAGTATCTTGCTGGTGTGCTCCACCAAATACTGTATAAGCAGTTTTGACTTGCTCTTTTCTTTCGTCATATCGTAGCTCTACTGATGAGTCATGATATGGCAAAACGCGTCTAGGGATGGATCTGACGAAATAAAAGGAAATTCTTTTTCTGTAAAATTGTTAATATTTCGAATACCTCGAAAACCAAAATTTTCTGTTTTGGTTTTCAATTTTTTGGGCCTATATTTTTGACTTGAAAAACAAAACAAAAATCATCTCTTGATAGCGGTTTCTACAAGATGGCGGTATTAATTTTCAAATTCGACGTTTCGTTCTTGACATATGCCAACTTCAAGTTAATTTTTTTAAATGCGGACCCGGAATTTTAAATACAGTTTTAGGGACTTTAGAAATTTAATACAATTTAAAGGTTTTTAAAATTATAACACATCATCAATATTTCAATTTATCCTTTCCTTGCTATTACAGCTCTGGCAATTATTTTTAGGATTACTTAAATATGAAAATTACATTACAGGAAGCTATGGTTAAGGCTGTTAGTAGTGTAGAAATGGGAAATGACCTTCTCCCCCCCACTCCTTCCATTGACCTTGACCGCGAAGGTGGGCAGGTGTTTATTTGACCTTGACCTTGAATGGGTGCAGGTGTTTTTTTTTGTGTGATGTCATATGACCTTGACCATGTACGTTTGCAGGTGTTTATTTGTGACCTTGACCATATTCGAGGTCACTGGTTATATTGATGACCTTGAGGTGTGGTCTAACCTTCGTCGTGTGTGCTCTATAAATAGGTGGGGGGAGCAAAATTTATCAGTGTACATTTTTTCTTCAACAGTGCAAGTTCATTCTCTCTCTTGATTATAATATATTTAGTAAAATGTCTTATGTGTGTGAAAAATGTGGTGCTGCGTTTACTCGCACATATAATTTATCACGTCATCAAAAGGAGTCATGTGTGGCAAGATTTAATGATTGTGTGGGTGCGGAAAAGCGGAGAAAAGTTGATGGTGCCGCATCAACATCTGCTATGCAAACGTGTGAGCTATGCAATATTAGCATACCAAAGAATTGTGTTGCAGCTCATCAAAGAACAATACAACATAAAAGTAAGGCAAGTGTAGCAGTGTGTCCGGGTGTTCAGTTGGTGCAAAGCAGTTTTAAAAACAGAATAGCATCTTATCACATCAGCAGTGATAATGAGCATGTGGACTATTCCGTCTTTTTTGAAGAACTTAAACCAAAAGTAATGCAATTAATCAGTAAGATTTTGCATGTTCACCGGTCTCTTAAAATAAATATGGTTGTCGTCGGACGATATTTTCTACCATCACAGGACGTTTTCAGTGAGAAATCCTTCAATACGTGTAATGAAATTGTAAATGAAGGAAGCGACTTGGATGATGTTTACCAATCTTTTGTGGAGGCAATGAAAGTTCAGTCTACGGAATTTCAGGAGAAAGATTCAGGTATGTTAAAAGAATAAAAAACATTTTAAACCAAAATTAAATAAAACGTAGCAATCCATTAGAAAATTTACTTGTATTTTTTTTTGTTTGGATTTCAGGATGGGCATTGGAAAAAATTTTATATCTTGAGGTAAACATTAACAAGTTCTCACCGTTGGGTGGTTCCTCGTATGTGAAGTTGCCGAGGTTTATTGAACTTAAAAGGGCTGTTGTGAACATTATGAATAGGGATGAGTGCTGTTTTGCCTGGGCCATAACGTCAGCTTTGTTTCCAGCAGCCATGATGCGGGCACAGGTTACTTCATACCCCCATTTCTCAACAGTGTTAAATTTTACAGGTATGAATTTTCCAGTTAAATTGCGCGATATTTCAAAATTTGAGGAATTAAATAATATTTCAGTCAACGTATATGGATTAGAGTCGCGGTTTGAAAATAATGAAATTAAATACGAAGTTGTCGGTCCGTTAAGATATGCACCAAAGAAACTACAAAAACATGTAAATTTGTTGCTTATTACTAAAGATTGTAATGTTAAAGATGATGGTGTAGGTGACAGTGAACATGTTTGTGACGACAACTGTGTTAAAAACCACTACTGCTGGATAACTGATTTGTCTCGCTTAGTTTCCAGTCAAATTTCCAAACATCACGATAAATTATACTTTTGCGATGGCTGCCTTATTCACTTTATTTCACCATCAACTTTAATGTTACACCAACAAAATGATTGTAAGCATATCTTTACGCTGACACCTTCAACAGATGTAAAAGTCGATAAATTTGGTAAAAGTGTTCCGGAAAATATTTTAAAATTTGAGGGTATTGAGAAGCAAATGAGAGTTCCATTTGTTGTTTATGCGGATTTTGAATCTGTTCTAAAACCCGTTGAAACAGTAAAACCAAACCCCCAAAAATCTTACACAGTTGAAAATCTAAAGCATGAACCTTATTCTTTTGCCTACCTTATTAAATGTTCTTTTGATGATTCTATTTCGAAATTTGAGCTATACCGTGGAGACGATGCAGCGAAAGTTTTCGTTGATCGTATCGAAACCGATTTAAGACACCTTTACAACACATATTTAAAAGATATCGTTCCTATGGCTAAATTGACGCGTGAGGAGAGAGAGGATTTTGAAAATGCTACCATTTGTAGTATTTGCGAAATGCCATTCCAAGACGTTAAAGAGAAAGTTAAAGACCATTGCCATATAACGGGTAAAAAAAGATTTGGTGCTGCACATTCCGTTTGTAATTTAAATTATAAAATACCCAATTTCATCCCCATAATATTTCATAATTTAAGTGGTTATGATAGTCACATGTTCATCAAGGAATTATGCAGATATGGGGATAAAATTGATGTTATAGCTCAAAGTAAGGAGAAATATATATCATTTACAAAGAGCATTTACATGCACGATTATGTCGATCAAAAAACGGGTCAAACAAAAAGAAAAAATTTAAAGCTCCGCTTTATTGATAGCTTTAAATTTTTATCGACATCGTTGGAGAATTTAGGTAATGGTCTTAGCAATGATGAGTTTAGGGAAACCCGTAAATATTTTGTCAATAACAAGGAATTTAACTTAATGCGACAGAAAGGGGTTTTTCCTTATAGTTACGTTGATAATATTGAAAAGATGAATAACCCAAATCTTCCAACGAAAAATCAGTTTTATGACCAATTACGCGGAGAACACATCAGCGACGAATGCTATGATAGAGCAAGAGAAGTATGGCGAGTGTTTAAGTGTAAAAATTTGGGTGAATATTCCGATTTGTATTTAAAATCAGACGTTCTATTGTTATGTGATGTTTTCGAACAGTTTCGCGATACATGCTTAAAAGTTTATAAATTAGATTCTGCGCAATACTACACTTTACCAAGTTTAAGTTTTGACTGTATGTTGCGCATGACTAAGGTAGAGTTAGAGCTTTTGACCGATATAGACAAGGTTCATTTTTTTCAAAAAGGTATTCGCGGTGGTATAAGTCAGTGTACAGAAAGAAAACATATTGCCAATAATTCTCATTTACCAAACTTTGACCCAACTCAACCATCCTCTTATATCACTTACTTAGATGCGACAAATTTGTACGGTCATAGTATGTCCCAAGCATTACCATTTGGCGGTTTTAGATGGTTATCTGAACGCGAAATTTTAGATCTAAATATTATGAATATAGATGATAATAGCCCACAAGGCTACGTTTTGGAAGTGGATGTGCATTATCCAGAAGAATTGCATGATACACATTCAGATCTTCCATTTTTGGTGGAAAACATCGTACCACCAACGGAGACAGCAAAGTTACCAAAATTAATTCCGAATTTAAATGATAAAAAAAAGTATATTGTTCATTACAGAACCCTAAAACAAGCCATTAACAACGGCCTTATGGTAATGCGGACCCACAGAATTTTAAAATTTAATCAATCAACGTGGCTTAAAACATATATTGATTTTAATACTAGTTTACGCAACTCTGCAAAATCAAAATTTGGTAAAGATTTGTTTAAACTAATTATTAATGCGATTTTCGGAAAAACCATGGAAAACGTTGAAAAACGAAAAGATATTAAACTAATAACTCATTGGGACAATGCTAGAGGGAAAGTTGGGGCTAGAGCATTAATTGCTCGACCTAACTTCAATAGTCGATCAATATTTTCAAAAGATTTTGTTGCTATTCACATGGATAAATTAAAAATTATTTACAACAAACCAATATATATTGGTTTTTCCATTTTAGACATTTCAAAAACAGTCATTTATAATTTTTTTTACAATTTTATTAAAAAAAAGTTTGGTAATGATGCTTATTTACTGTACACCGACACGGATTCGCTAATATTAAAAGTATTTTGTGATGACTTTTATCGCGTGATAGCCGAAAATCCTGAGAGATTCGATACTTCAAATTTTCCTGAAAACAATGAATTTAATATTACAAAAAGTATTTCGGTGCCGGGTAAGATGAAAGATGAATTTCCATGTGACCCGATAATTGGTTTTTATGGTACCGGAGCCAAGGCTTACTATGTGAAGTCTAAGAATGCGGAATTAAAAAAGGCAAAAGGTATAAAAAAATCAGTTATCGAAAAGGAACTTCATCTAGAAGATTATCGAAAAGTTGTGGAACAGGGCGGTTTAATTTTTAGAAAAATGAAAACTTTTCGCAGTGTGTTACATGATGTATACACACAAGTAATAAATAAAATCGCGCTGTCCCACAACGACGATAAACGTTATGTTATTCCGTTAACAACAAAAACTCTACCTTGGGGTCACGCCGACATTGACTTTTATAATTCAGATCCGGAAAGTAATTTAGAAAATTTACTGCGTGTCATTGAGGCATTTAAATAATAAACTGGAAAATTCATACCTTATATAACGTAATATTAAGCAGCTCATTTATTTGTATTATTGGTTCAGATTTTATTTTATATTTACAAATTGTTAATATTTATACAATAACATTTTTACATAATATGTTATATTAAAGAACTAAAAATAAAAAATACATAATAAAACACAACGTTGCAGCAAACAATTTAGTTTTATTTAATATATATACAAAATTAATTGGACAATTTATTATACACTTCTTTCAACACCCATCTTCTTCTCTCCATATCTGATTGTCTTACTGGACGGGGATGTTGGTACATCTGCATACCACAAACAGCACATCGAATTATTTGTATTCTAAGAAAGTCAACATAACTAATACGGCTGTTATGATGCCAATACAAATCGTTTCGTTTACACCTTACACATATAGCGTGAAACCCCTTTTGTGGTTGTTCATACTTGTTTGATGAAAAGTTTGGTTCTTGGTCGATTGGCAGCATAATGTCTACGATGTTTGTAATGAAATGGTAAAGAAATATCTAATAATTCCGTGCTAAATGTCTGCATCTATATACAGAATTTGTAACCTTAAAAATTACTTCGAGGACACATTTCAGCCCTGACAATATAATGTGCATAATACACCTATTCACGTAAACCTTGAAACCAAATATATATATTTTAAAGAAAAGTCTAATATAACACAAGGTTATATCTGAACCTTGAGAACATTGCATTTACAAGGATGTATTATACCCTTGAAAGAGAGACAGAAGAGACTAAAGATATTAATAAAACCAAAATTTGCCGTAAAAAACATTGTTTTATTAAATATTATCCCAATAGCATTGTAACCTTTAAAATTACATCGAGGACACATTTTAACCTTGGAAATATATTGTGTAAAATACATTGGTTCACATAAGTCTTGAAAATAAATACATACTTCAAGAAAAATATATTATAACACAAGGACGGATCTGAACCTTGAGAGGGAGTTGTATTGTAAGAGAGAGAGAACAGGGGTGGGGGTGGGTATGTAGTGGGGAGGTGCGCATAAAAGAATATACACCAGTCAATAAAAAACACACACTGGACTTATAAAAAAAAAAAAAAAAAAAAAAAAAAAAAAAACGTGTATATCGACCCTTCCCAATCATGTCCACACCATTTCCCCACTCTCAGACTGCATAGATACGAGATTTATCAACTTTTTACTTCATTTTTTGATCATAAACTTTTTTATTTTTTAACCGATTTTATTTCTTTTTTCACTAAAATGTTCTTCAGAAAATTCTAACAAGTTTTGACTCCAATGTTTTTTTTGTCAGACGTATAATAAGGGAGCTATGAATTTTTAAAGTTGCCAATTACGTTAAACATCTAACTTTGTCATTTGCCGTTTTTCAGTTTTTCACATTTTTAACTTTTGAAAAATGCTATCCCATGTAATTTGATGTGCTAATCAACTTTCCTTTATAACTTTTTTCGATATTTCCATTACTTTAGCAATAATTTAATTTAATCATAAACTTTTTTATTTTTTAACCGATTTTATTTCTTTTTTCACTAAAATGTTCTTCAGAAAATTCTAACAAGTTTTGACTCCAATGTTTTTTTTGTCAGACGTATAATAAGGGAGCTATGAATTTTTAAAGTTGCCAATTACGTTAAACATCTAACTTTGTCATTTGCCGTTTTTCAGTTTTTCACATTTTTAACTTTTGAAAAATGCTATCCCATGTAATTTGATGTGCTAATCAACTTTCCTTTATAACTTTTTTCGATATTTCCCTTACTTTAGCAATAATTTACGATTTTATTACTCTTTTCTTTTAAATAAATTTTACAAATTTTATGTCGGGAATAAATTGTTGATTTTCATACGAATCTTTTATGTTCTATAAAATTTTTTTGTAAAGTTACTAATATTGCTTAAAATTTATTATTTTAATTTCATTTTTGTCTGAATCGGGTTAGAAATAGATTTAAAAATTATCGAATTCTGGCATACGGTTTTGCATACAAAATTGTTGGATTTTAAGTAGTGTGAATACCATTTAACCACTTAGTGACCCTGTCCTGTTTGACCTTTGGTTCGTAGCGTTCGTCATCGTTAGAAAATGTTTATCAAAACTTGTAAATTATATATTTAGCTAAACTACAATGAATTCTTTTTGTGCCCCCGAGGGGGCGGTCAGGGTTCGTAGCGGTCGTCATCGTTAGTGAGCGAGGGGAGAATGCCTTACGGAGTTGTTGAATCCGCAGGCCCCTCGCTCACGTCGTCCTCATAGTCCCACCATGAGCTTGAGTCAGCGGGACCGCTGAAATCGTCAGCGGCGTTGCCAACTTCCCAATCAGTCGAGGAATCTGGCTCGACCGGTGAATCGTCATCCGCTTCGGCAGCAGCTAGCTCATTAGGTTCAAATTCCACCCAGTCACCATCAGCTTGGTTTAGCTGATCCCATAGCCCCGGACTCATGGGTCGGAAACGCTCTGTTTCGTCGCTATAGACGGATAAACCTCGGGATGGTGGTCTTTCATCAGCCATGATGAGTATAAAGAAATATTTTTATTGTGTTATTAAGTTCCTACATTTAGGTGGAACGTCGGCTGGTTATTACACCTAACGCCATCTATTAAAACTTTTTTCTGTGTGTAAACTTTTATTTCACAAAATATCTTTCGTATTAAAATCGATTTATTTAATAGTACCCTCAGCGCCATCTATTGATAAAAATATATAATAAATAAATCGATTTTAATACCACAAAAAATATTTTGTGAAATAAAAGTTTACACACAAAAAAGTTTTAATAGATAGCGTTAGGTGTAATAACCAGCCGACGTTCCACCTAAATGTAGGAACTTAATAACACAATAAAAATATTTCTTCACTCTCTTCGATATGTCGTCCTACCGTTGCAACAAGTGTCGCTTGATGACGAACTCTAGCAGAGACGAGAAAATAGCGAAGTATTGGGAGGATTGGGGCGTCAAAAACGCAAAAAAGCCGGTACTTGCAGTACCACCGACTCCCAGGCCGCCACCAGAACCTGAGCCGGTGGTGGTAATGACTGAACCGATAGAGGTGGTGGAGGAACCACCGTGGCAGCTTGGCCCTGAGGAGAGAGATGCTCTCCTCAGAGAAATGGAAGAGCGTCGGGAACAACGACGGCAACGACGCCCGGCGCCGCATAGGCGTCCTGCGCCGCGATCGGTCCAGGTGGCGAGAGGACACCAACCACTCTAGGTTTCCCCATTTCCATCACCAAAAATCAGCCCTTTTCAGGGCTACAAAATACTTTCATTGTAGTTAGATGGTCACCAAGTATGTGACAATATATTTTCTTCAAGAATACATTTCTTGTTTGAAAATTATGTCACTCGGGATGTATTAGCAAAGAATGTATGATTTTTGTAATTCTAAATGAGCGTTTTGATCATATCATGTTTTTTCTTACGGCTAGGTAAAGACCACATATTTTTACTATGTTCTCTCTTGCCACAGGAAAGGGAATGGGGTTTGGTAAAATAAAAGATGGTCAAAAAGAATTTTTTACATTCACCGCGACAGCTTATTATGTATTTACCAGAGTAACATAATTCTTCTTAGCCAAGAAAGGTTTTCTTAACCAAGAACAACTATGTCACTCTGTGACATACAACTAATCTACATAAAAGTCTTTTGTGGTCCTAAGTAGGACCGGGGGTGGCAGTTGTCCTACAATGGACCAGGGAATGTCTGGGTTCGTAGCGGTCGGTAGGGAAGGCCGATATATTGTATTATCTGCAATATAATTTACTGAATTCTATTGCAGATAATGCAAAAGTCTTGGTGAAAGACTGTAAAAAGTCTTTCGCGACACAAAACACAGCGTGAATGACTTCGCGCGTTGTGTATCATCGCAGTCGTAAGATGGCTTTGAATGAAATCTACGTTCATCAAACCACCAAATCTCGTTATGTGGCAATGCATACATAATGAGACGTGCTCGCCCCATTTCACATATGACTGCACAATGCAGAACCGCGGCCTTAACCTACGTCGCCGGCGTACCCTTCTTTGTTGGACCCGTGAAGCAGGCATGTCATCGTCAGAACTGTTCGTCGAATATCCCTGATCTGAATTAGACGACATCGTAAAGTAGAATGAATTTTTCACCCATCATCCCCCGATTAAATACAAGTTTTCGACCTTCACCACCACCACCAACACTACAAATTCTCTCTCTCGAATCCTTGCAACCGTTGACCCTGAGCGTTGTAGCCTTGAAAATACTTTCTATGCATAGTAACATGAATAAAACACAGAGTATCTAGTTTACCAGTTTATTTTTACTATTACATAAATAATAATTAATACATTGACTTATTGCTAACAGAGCCATTTAGTATATTGTAGCTAAAATATGCATCGTGAATAACTAATGCATACACTTTAGTGTCTTTTGGAAATTTGCTTTTGCGTGTTTCAAACTCCAACTTCACGTCCACAGTAGATGATTTCAACGCCTCTGCTTGATGATTACAATCTATGATGAATACAGGATTTTTGATATATTCGGAAAAACTCATCATCGGGTCATTAAGTTCTCGTTGATAGTAGCTCATTTGGAAATTTTCGTAACTGTAATATGCTGGCGCATATAGTTTTTTCGTAAAATCCAAATTCCATCTTTCATAAGGAAATACTGTCGAGTTAAGGTAGAGTCGAATGTCACTGATATCGGCTGTAGTAAATTCAGTGGCATTCTTTTCTCTATTGTCAGAAAAAGTGCTTGTCTGGAATCCAATAATCAAATATCTCGGCCTTTCCAAGCTCGCACTTGTTCTTAAGGCCCACACGTCGGATGATGTTTGTCGCAAAGCAGGTAATTCGTAAAGATCCCATTTGCGATATGCCATTGGAATGTTTACATTACTTCCACCTTTATTGATACGGGACAATATTTTCAATTTTTGTCGGTCATCTGGAATAATATGACGGATTTTCCACTCAATCTTTTCAATAGTAATATCAGCATCAACTTCACCAATGTAGCAGTTGGAAAAAGTGCGGGCGATAATTAAAATCAACTCTTGCTTAATATTAAATATGCCCTTCGAATAATCTTCAGCAAATCCCATCAGATATTTTAGAGGTAGCTTTCCAGAGAACACTTTACTTGTAGAATCAAATATACCTTGGTTTTTTTCATCCAAACCCCATCCACAGGCCATAAGACTTTTTTGTTGGGTTGCACCCAATGATGCCATAGTTTTCAACGTTGAAGTAATTCCAGGTTTTCGAACAACAGCAACTTGTTCCCCAGCCATTTCATAACGTATTTCGTCGAAGAGGAAAGCGATTGCATTATTTGATAAGTAACAGTGTTTAGTAACATCACTAGATTTGAAAGTTCCTTCGATGTATATGTAGCTGTCTGATATATCCAAAATAATGTCTTGAAAGTGTACTGGAATGCGAATTTCATCAGAGTTGCTAAACGTCGGAGAACCATACGGCTTATATGTGTGCTCTTGTAAGCTGACAATGGAATTATCAAAAATGGGTTCGGTAAAAACCTCAATTTTGTCACTGGTACTGGCCATATTTTAATTTCGTACTCTTAAACCAATGGATTGTAGAAATTTACGGTCTTTTGCAGAGAGCTGCTTACGAGCTAAACGTCTTTTCAATCTAACGTCTGGATTGTGAATGATCTTGGTCTGTGTAATATGTTTTCTTTTATGTTGTGCAGTTGAAGCTTGAGTGTTGGACAGCATATTCAGTGGACGATTGAAGCAAAAACCCATATTTATAATATTTTTTTCAATTCCACTTTAACTATAATTTTTTCACCTTGAAAATTTATCAGATCACCGTTATCATCCAAGATGCGTAGAGTAATGTTGTCTATTGACTGACGTCCCTCGGGCATTATCGGCATATAAATAATATTTTGAGGTTCTTTTGAAATTTTGTAACCTGGCTCAACATCAACATCGAATTCGAATAATGTGTGGCTTTGTCTTGAGTTCAAATATGCTCCTGAAGTTATGTTACAATCCACCCTTATAATACGCACTTTCATTATGTCCACATTACTAGTTGATTTATGTAGTTTTCCGCTTTTTAACACAACCGGTCCAAAGCCTAATAATCCACCAATAGTGTTTTTTCCTCTGAAATCAATGTTGAGCGACGACTTGAGTTCACATTTTAATGTATTATTGTTGGCCTCCAATGAAAATAATATATCACATTTGTCTTGTTTGCAGGATTGCTTTAAACTTGTGTGCGTCGCTTTGGAAATTTCATTAATTTCGTAAGCTCCTGGTGGAATCCATAATTGTATTGGTTTTTGACCATCATTTTTCATGTATGCAAACAAATTGTTACTTTCATCAACGTTAAAAATTGAATTATAAGTGTAAAATCCCAACAATGCAAGACCATACTTATGCGTTGAATTCAATTCGATGGGTGGATAAAAATCCGCACTTATAACACTTCTGTGTCCTGTTAGCGTGAATGTGTAAGACATGACTGCTATCGAAGCATAGTATGCGGGCTTATTTATTGTTGTTTACAGCAATTAATTGGGTTTAGACTATGCATCAATCCATCTTTAGCTGTTTCATATGTTATTTTTACATCCTTGATTTTACAATAACAACAAAATAACTTTTTTGGTGCTGGTCCATCTCCTTCATCCACATCTGATTTATTTTCGTTGTTATAATGTTCGTTACAGTATTGATATTTTAACAATTCTTTGTCACTTTTCATATGTTCAGGTAGCTTATTCCAAACGAGTGCGATTTCATCTGAGGCTAACGCAATCATCACTTCCTTTGGCATATTTTCTAACTGTCTTGCTGACATGTTTCTCAGCCCACCTACTTGACTATATGCTTTAAGCGACAATAGCATTTTTGTGTAGTTATCACGATCCACTTTTGGTGTCACACACGCTGCTGCCATTATTTTTTTTTTTAATTTTGAGAGAGAAACTTCAAACACAAATGTCCACACCAGACTGTACCGAATTCTTGTTGGCGGTCATATGTATAGTAGATTTTCCTTGATGCTTCGGATCCCCGTTGTAGATAGCGCACCAATTCGGTAGGTGGTGGTAAATCACCAAAGCTATCAAAATATTTTACATTTATATTTTTTTTTATATGCTACCCAATGCGTCCCGCCTCCCAATATACTATCCAAATTAATAATTGCAGCTTCATAACGTTTGGGTCCTCGCACTGGCAGTGAATCTCTCATATAAACCCCTCTAAAATGTGGTATTTTCATCTTTGCAGCAAACTTTTCTATATCAATATTGGATAGTGGTCTTCGAGGCAGGGATTCAATTAGTTTTTTGATTTTCCATTGCTATTGCTTAGAAATAATCCCATACCTGTACGATATGGCTTAAGAAACAAACCATTTCCTTTTGAACACAAACGCAAGGTAGCACCGGTTTTTTCTGTGCCTGCATTTTTTACAGTCTTTAAAGCACGCACAATACCAGCTGCTCCACCAGCTAAGGAACCCAAAGCTGATAGCCCTGCAAATATCGGTATTAGAGGTAATATCCCACCAGTTTTGGGGATTGGTATAATTCTAGGGGTGCGAATTTTTCGTTTACCACCAGCTGCTTTTAAGGATTTACGTGCAGCTGTAATAGCTATTTTTGATGTTTTCATAAGATTTTTTTCAAGGCTCTTCTTTTCTCCAGATTTCATTAATTGCGATCGAATTGGTTGTCTAATAGCTGATCCAAATGCTTTCTTGGGTTTTTGTTGATGACGACGACGACGACGCTTATTGCCCCTCTTTTTTCCTTTGGAAACCTTTGAACGGTGTTTATTTTGTTTAGTCGATGGCACTCCCATACCAAAACGTTGTTTTGCTTTCATGATGTTCGTTACTAACCAAGCTGCAGCCTTTTCCCGTAAACTAGCCTCCTTAGATTTTACTCTTTTCCAAGCACTTTGTTCGAGTTCGTAATCGGCTTGGTGTCGTGCACTTAAATCCTCACTGTTATGCAAATATGCTAAATCGTGTTTTTTGCAAGCAGCATCTAATGGATTAATTCCCTGATCACCACGTTGAACACGTTTTATTACTTTGGTCCCAGGTCCACAATACTGATAACCGGGTATATGTAACTCAATTGGTAACCTATTAATTGCTGAATTAACAATACCAGCTCCAGTCTTACTTGATAACCGATAGCGACCACTTCGCTTGACTGATGACATCTAAATGATTGCATACGTGAAAATCACTATAAAATATAGTTAAAATGAGAATTGTCAAGCTTAAGCAAAAACTACCAGTTGATAATCTTGATGTCAAGGTTGGGTCAGGACACGATCAGAAATGTTTAAGAAGACATGGACCGCTGCTTCCATCATCTATACGTGGGTTGCTAATTGGACCGTCGAATTGTGGAAAAACCAATGTTATGATATCGCTGTTAACACACCCGTTGGGATTGCGTTTTGAAAATGTGTATATTTTCTCAAAGTCGCTGTATCAACCCAAATATGAGTATTTGAGAAAAATCCTATCACCAATTAAAGGTCTTGGCTACTACACTTTCAGCGATGGAAATAATATAGTGCAACCGTCAGATGCAAAGCCAAACTCTGTATTTATTTTTGATGATGTCATGTGTGAAAAACAGGATGTTATAAGATCATATTTTAGTATGGGACGACACAAAAATGTGGATGCTTTTTACTTAGCCCAAACATATTCACGTGTTCCAAAACAACTTGTACGTGATAATGCAAACTTCATTATAATGTTTAAACAGGACGAGCTGAATATGCGACACATATTTTCTGATCATGTTTCACCTGATCTAACGTTTCCGCAATTTCAAGACATGTGTTCTAAATGTTGGGACAATAAGTATGGTTTTTTAGTTATCGATAAAGATAGTGATGTTAATTCGGGAAGATATCGCAAGGGATTTGATAGCTATATATATTTATAGAAATAGCAATAAACCCTCATTCCATCATTGTCCGTTAATTTGAAGACACCATGAGTGAAGAAATCGATTTAAAACGTAAACTGGTTGAAACAACCAATGCTGTAAAGAAAAAATTTAAGCAAATCAAAGCAGCTAAATCTCAATATCATGTCGATTTAGAAAAGTTTTATGAACCGATTACTAAACCGTTGACATCAATATCAAATGCAGTGAAGCAGAAACAACAACAACAACAACCACAAAAACAGTCACTAAAACAACAGCAACCGCATCCGCAGCAGCAGCAGCAGCAGAAACAGTCACCACAGCCAACATTAACCCAAAAATCAATTTCTACAAGTAAACCTGGAAGTCGTTACGGTTTAAACACAACAATGGATAATGCAGATATATCAATTAATCCAAATACAGAAATATTTGATGAATTACTCATGGCGCCAGTTGAAACATCTACCCCAAAACATAAATTGTATGAGTCGTCAGTATTTGCAACACCATCTCCATCAAGGCAATCCACACCAACATCTAATGAAACTAGTTCTATTGAGAGGACATCTTTTAAAAGTATTCGCACCTATCTAACAGGGTTACAAAGGCATCCATCCTATTATGACAACATTTACGGTGTTCATTATGACTCAAAAACAAAAACAAATAAAGACAAAACATATATCGGAAATGTCGAAGTACGTTTCTCCAATGGGAACATTAGTTTATATAAAAAGGAGAGAAATATTGCTATATTTAATGGAACAAAAGAGCTTTATGATTTGATTTTCCTAAAATCACCACCACTACTGGGCCATGAAGATGATTTGAATAAAGACACTCTGCAAACATACAAAGATATTTTGGATATGACAAATGCAGCATACAATCATTACGACAAAAGTAATGGTTTACGGGAAACTCGATGGCCAAAATATAGACAAATTATAAAACCGCTAATGCAGGGAACTAAACTTGGTGCTGGAGTGCGACAAAAGAAAAAATCTAAAATTTACTTGCCAGTAAATAAGACATTATCTTCAAAGTCATCTCAATATGTCTATTGGAATAAACCCAGTGAGTTGGTGGATCGATTACGATTATTGTGGAGTTCAAAAGTAGCTGGACATACTGGGCATGATAATGAAATTATGTCAATTATTGAGGAGCTTCGAGAGGAAGGAATTATATATTAAGTAATTGCAATCAGTTATATTGATCAGTGATGAATGAGACATACTATACTATGGATCCTAGCCCCGAAAAGCTTAAAATTGTAAATGAACTACATCGAAATGCAAGAAAAAACTTCGCCAGAAGACACACCATAATAAAAGGGTATAAGGATTTGTGGCAAATTGATTTGGCAGAAATGCAACAATATGCTAATGAAAACGACGGTTATCGTTATATTGTCGTCTGCATAAATTGTTATTCAAAATTTGTGTACACGAGAGCTGTTAAAAATAAGACCGGTGTTGAAGTTACTAATGCAATGAAAAGCATTATTGAAGAGGCTTCATTTACTCCAACTAATTTACAAAGCGATCAAGGAAAAGAGTTTTACAATAGCAACTTTCAAGCTCTTATGAGAAAATATAACATAAACCATTATTCTACCTATAGCACGAAGAAAGCAGCCATTGTAGAACGTGTTATACGAACTTTAAAAAACAAGTTATATAAGCAATTTTCAGCAAGAGGATCGTACAGATGGTTACAAATTTTACCATCTATAACGAAAGCCTATAACAACGCCAAACATCGTACGATTGGAATGAAACCGAAAGATGTGAAAGAAAATACACAAATTAATGCATACAATTATTTGAAAATTGTTCCGAAGAAAAGAAAATATCGTTTGGGTGATATTGTTCGCATTAGCAAGTATAAGAGCATATTTGATAAAGGATATACCCCCTCATGGTCAACTGAACTATTTAAAATATCCAAAGTTAATGTAACTAACCCACCAACATACCTATTGAAGTCGTTAGAAGAAGGTCAACCGATTAAAGGGTGTTTTTACGAACCAGAATTGCAAAAAACAAATAGTCCAGGTGTTTATTTAGTGGAAAAAATTCTAAGAAAACGTAAGAAAAATCACACTGATCAATTGTTTGTAAAATGGTTAGGATTTTCAAACCAAGCTAACTCTTGGATAGATAAGTCTGATATTGTATAAAAAATATTTAAATATATTGTGTAACACTAGTAAAAAATAAAATTGTATTTTATTTTACATGTACTATAGAAATAAAATATATCAGGAACGATTTGTAACTGATAATATTTAAAATAAAAAACAGATATAAAAGTAATATATTTTTTATTATATAATAATATTTTTACAAGAAGAACAAAAAAGAAAAATATTAATAAGTTAACCTAGGGGTTATAACCAAATTGGCGAAGCTCATCCTTGGATAAACATATACTGCGGATACGTTGTTCCTCCTCCTCATCATCAGTGTGATCACTATCACTATCCCAAAATTCCTCGTCTGATGTGTCGAGCGGAGCATCGCAAAATTCGTCAGTTGATGGCTCGAGTGAAGCATTCGGTATTGCAGGTGTTGATGGTGAATGATCTTGTTGCTGGTGTTGTTGTTGTTGTTGTTCTTGTTCTTGCCGCTCTTGTTCTGGTCTTGCTGGAGATTGTTCTTCCTGCTGTTTCGGAGAAAACTCCTTTTCACACCAATCACAAAAACCCCTTTTTCCTCCGATAATTTCGAAATGTTCACAGTTGACACACATTTGACGTCCATTTACAGAAAATGGATAGACCAGCGTTGTTTGTGATTTAGAAGTCATTTTTGAGCAAAATTTATTAAACTCGATGTATGAATGGTAGAAGTAAACTGAGTTATCGGATTTTGGGTTCTAGTTTTTATACAATACAGATGTCCCTCACTTATGACCTTTCTTTTTTGAGTGATCTTTATCTAATACCAAGTGGATGGGCATCTTTGTCTGACTCTTCTCAAGGTTATCAACTCGATGTTCAAGAGCTGCCAGAAGCTTATTATTTTTTTCTTCAAAATCTTCTTGCTTTCTATCAAAGAGCCCAAAGAAATCTTTATTGATTATATCAAAAAGCTGTTTTCGTGATTTGTACAGTTCTTCAAAAACATATAGTCGAGTTGCTGCATCATTATCTTTAGTTGGTTGAGCAACATTTGATAAACATTTTCCTTCGATATCATATTGTCCGTCAGAGGTTAGTTTAAAACCATTACCTGGTATACCGCGGAGTAGTTGAACTTTTTCATTCACTCTTTGACGACCAAATTTGTCGATTGTGTTGTTAACACGACCCATTTTTATTTTCAACTAAGTCATTTTTCTTATGATATCCGCTTATATATGTTGAGAAAAAACAAACAATAATTTTGCTACATACAATTTATTTACAATTTTATATTTTTAAACATTACAATAAATTGGTTAAAAACATTTGGGGCACCAATCATTGATTACTGTTACATTACTACCACCGCCACCACAACACGCATACGAGAAAATGTATTCTTTGTCTTTTTCATCTTCTTCGTCTTCTTTAGTTTCTTCTTTTCTTCCTCCAAAACTAGAATCCTCATCCTCGTCGTCGTCGTCGTCATCGTCGTCGGTGTCGTCATCGGCGATTAAACCATAATTTAGCAATATTTCTTTGGAAATATGTGGTATTTTGATAAAGAACTCTTCCAGTCGTTCAAGGTACATACCGGAACAAATTTCATCTAAACCAATGGACCCATATAGGAATTGTTCGCAAAGATGAGCTCCAACTCGAAAACGAATTGCATCCATCATGTTTTTCTTGTACTCCGTTAAACTCAAACCCAAACCGGGTTTGTCATGTGTTGAGTCATCTAGAGCATCTTGAGCCATTTTTCGTAATTTCAACGATAGTTCAGTAAAATATGCATCTTGGGCAACTCTGACCGTATCTTTATCGTCACACATCTTAAATAGATAATATTTTAAGCGATTGTGGAGGTGCTTCCCTACAAGTGTACAACTATTTTTTTACATATTCAAGCAATAAGTACTTAACTAATATGATAAACAATATAAAAAAATTAAAAAAGAAAAAAGTTTATTCCAAAGACCCAAAATTAATTAATGCTCGTGCATTACCCCCAGAAGTAACATTTGAACTTAGCCCCAAATATGTTAAAGTATATTTATTATCAGACATATTTATGCCCTCTATAATATCCTCGGTAAAAGTTTCAGCTACACGTTTTGGTAAAAATGTTTGAAATATCACATTGTTTAGCGAATCAAATAGTGTGACAACAATACTTTTACCAAAGCGTGTTGTCGCTGGAATCATTTTTTTAATGGTGTAAACTTTTCCCACATCCAAAGTTGAAAGTCTTTTACGTTCAGGAAACTCCATTTCTTTGTTTATCATATTATTAATTTCACTCAAGGTCTGCTGTGAAATGCTCATTATTGAAATATGTAATAAAATAATTTAAAATACCTTCAATAGACACTGTTGGAATACACACCACAAACGAAATATTACTATTCACCACTTTTCAAGGTAACAGTTTATGGGCTGCTATGCTTGTGTGACTATGAATATCTTGCTAACTGAACCATCTTTTATTGGAGTTTTCAAGGTCGATGAAATAAAAAAATTAATGGCAGGGGGAGTAACCACTTCATGGGAAAAACATACCATCATGGTCGAGGTCATAAATAAACACCTGCAAACGTACATGGTCAAGGTCATCAATATAACAAGTGACCTCGAATATGGACAAGGTCATAAATAAACACCTGCAAACGTACATGGTCAAGGTCATATGACATCACACAAAAAAACACCTGCACCCATTCAAGGTCAAGGTCAAATAAACACCTGCCCACCTTCGCGGTCAAGGTCAATGGAAGGAGTGGGGGGAGAAGGTCATTTCCCATTTCTACACTACTGCTGTTTATTAGTTCAATAAGATTTACCATAACAATACTCTAGGAAGTAAGTAAATTCTTAAAGCCTGAGAAGTAATTCTAGATTTTATTAGTATTTTTCATCGTAATAATATAAAATATCACACGTACTTTAATTCCTATGGGTTGTGCCTGAGACCTCGAAAAACTGTAAAACATAAAAAAAAATATTGCTCCTGAGTGGAAAAGAAGTCACTGGAGTGTTAGTTTAGTTATGTTACGGTGATGTGCTTGAGTTTGTTTTAAAAACAATTTTTTTTAGCTGTTATTAAGCTATTTCTGATGGGGTGTTAGGCGAAATATATAACAAAAATAAACAGACAGAAAAATATTTGAGGCCGAGGCTTTTGGGTCTTTTTTCTTACAATATATCAAATATCAGTCCTCTTTAAGTAAAATTGGACTACCTAACTATTTAAATTACAAATAGTTTTTTCAGTTTGACTCTAAGCGTTTAGGACCGTAATGTAATAAAAAATATAATTAAAAAAACATGTTATTAGATGACAACAATTTCAAAAATATTTAAATTGCATTAAAATTTTAAAGCTTAAAATTTCTCAAAACTATATTCAAAATTCCATGTCAGTATTTACAAAAATTTAGGTTTGAGGTTGGTATCTTAAGAACGAAACGTCGAATTTGAAATCTAATAAAGTCATCGTGTAGAACATAAAACGGCTATGAAAATGTGGTTTTTGTTTGTTTCCCAAGTCAAAAATGAAGGCGCAAAAAAATAAGAACCAAAGCCAAAACCAAAAATTATGTTTTTTTTTTGGATATCTCCGAAGGTATTCGAAATATTTACAAGTGTCTCCCACCAAATTATTAAGCGCCAAATAATGCAACTTTGCCTCAATTTAATCACTTACCGTTTTTAAGATTCCCTTGTACCTATACGAATTTGTCGCACTCTGTGTAGTAGTACAATTTATACTAACCATACATTTTTTAAATTAAACGTCTATACAAATATAACGGTGACAATAGTAGATTGTTCTTCGAGTAAAGAAAATTATAGTTTTTTATTGAGTCGTCGAAATATCTTGATTCACGAGCATAGGGATTATTAAAAATAGAAAAAAATATTTTTTAAATTTTTTTAGGTGGACCAGGGGCAGCAAGTACATACAGTCTTTTCATGGAAACCGGACCATTCATTGTCACAGATGGCGACCAAGTAAGCCTCAGAGAATATTCCTGGACCAGAAATCAGTCAATCGTCTACATCGACAATCCTGTAGGTTCAGGCTTCAGCTTCACCAATGGAGGATACGCGAGAAACGAAACCAAAGTTGGTGAAGATCTCCATCAAGCTTTGATGCAGTTGTTTGAGCTATTTCCTGAGTTACAAAGCAATCCTTTTTTTGTTACTGGAGAATCTTATGCTGGAAAATATATTCCTGCTGTAGGTAAGGTATCTCATTTGTAAACATATTTTTACAGGAAATAATGGAAGTTTACAAGGTATTTCACGTAAAACGTCGAATTTATATAACTTCAGAATGAATTGGGATAAATATTTCTATAAAAAGGTTTTGACATTAAGTGTAGCAGGTCTCTATAAATTCGGGTAAAAATTATACCGACGACAGTGTTTAATATGGCGTCGCTACGCCATAAAACTGTAAACCGATGGCAGATACCTTGAAAGTATTACATTTCAAAAGCACGTTAAATTATAAAAAACGTGTTGTATTTTGATCAAATTTAATACCTCCATTTGTTTTTGTGATACTGCCAATCGAATAGAAAATTTATTTCGTTAGTGGTTCTGTTTAGGGAATTATCAAAAAATAATAGAACCTGAGTAAGAAAATTAGTAATGCTTTATCATAATTTACTTTCGAAACTTTAGATGGACGTTTCGTCTGTACAAGTTCATCATCAGGTAAATTTGGTAAAATGTTTTATTGAATTATTACTTTAAAAATGACATCCGAATAATGATGACGATAATACTATATATTAGCAAGATCACCGGATTTGACCCCACTTGATTATTTATTTTGGCACAACTGAAAGATGTTGTATACGAAGACCTTATAAAAGGCGTGGCAGATCTTTAAACTAAATTTACGCATCGTGCGTGGGCGTAAGTACGACATTTTTTTTTTCTGGAGAAAGGAACAGTCGGGACTACATGGATTTCATGATATTGTACCTAGTGAAGAATAAGAAAATGCGCCACAGGCGAAAAACTTTCGGAGCCACGCTCAAAGTTCGTTTAAAATTCACCTAACTACTATCAACTTTCGAAAATTAAATTATTACACCTCCCCCTCTGCATGGTTGAATTAAATGTATTTTTTTAATTTTTTTTTTCATATTCCTAGCTGGCTCTTTATTAAACATTTTTATTTAGATTTTTGAACAATATGAATATTGGTGTCAATCCAAAATTTTAACATAAGACGTATGTATGACTCTAACCAGCGTTTTCCGGGCTCGGTTTTTCATGACTAAAAATAAAGTAAATATCGATCAATGATTTTTTCAGAAATTATGTATTTTAGGAGCGTAGATCTAAGAGTACTTTTTGGTGCAAATGCTTAGGTTTTAAAATACTCCTTCCTAAGTGCCGTTTTGTATATTCATAATAAAGCATTCTCGTTTCTTCCCGCACTATTTTTTTTATTATAAATTATCATACTTCTTTCATAAAAAATGTTTCAATTAAAATGTTTACTTTAATTTTTCTCTTTAAAAATAAATACCTGATTATTTTTGTTTTTGTTATAAAAATATTTTATTGCATTAGGTTATATTTTTGTTGATTTGAAATAGCTCTAAAAAAGGGAAAACGGAACAGACAGAATATAACAAACAACAGGAACAGGATATAATAGAAAAATACCATAAAATATTATTCTTTTTACTCCTTTTCCTATAAAATTGCATTATAAATTAATAACTAAAACGATATGCGTCCAACACCAGAAATCTTTATATAAAACAGGACTTTTAGAAGGAAAAGTTTAAAAACTAAACGTTTATCACAAGACTTTTGTAATCTAAGCCAAGAATACAATATTTAAAAATTTAAATTAAAAGTCCAAGCATGAGACAAAAAATTAGGTTGCAATTAGACTTTTAGACCCGAGCTCCCTAGGCGGCGGGGAGGGGGGGGGGGGAAACCCCATTGGAAACGTTTAATTGAAGTTTTAAAAGTAAACTATAAAAGTCCATCACAATTTTTCCTAGAAAGGAGTTATCCACATGTTTCTGCTGTGCATCTACGGATAAATGAACTAAATTCAAAAAAATTTCTGTTTCAGGTTACGCAATTCACAAAAATAATCCAACTGCTGACATAAAAATTAACTTGCAAGGTCTCTTTATTGGAGATGGTTTAACCGATCCGGAGAATCAAATTGTTAAATACGGAGATTACCTCTACGAACATGGTTTCATTGATGATAACGCTAAAGATCTGTTTGTGAAGTATCAAGATCAAGCTGTTGAGCATATTAGGAACAAAGAATTTTTAGAAGCGTTTAATGATTTCGATATATTGTTAAATGGGGATTTTACTAGACCGACCGTGTTCCAAAACACTACGGGATTTTCGACTTACTTTAATTACTTGTTTGTAACTGGAGAAGCAGATTCTTCTTACTCGTCTTTTATGCAAACGCCTTCAATAAGAAAAGGTATGTTAGGAATAATTAAACTTATGTTTAGGTATTTTTATGGAGTTCAGTATCAAAATATATTTTTATCAACTGATAAAAAATAGGTTTGTCATGCAAAGTACTTAAAAAAGTGATACTTTGTCGGTCCGAGAGGAAGATATTGAGAGCGGTAAAAGTAATTTATTTTTGTGAGCCCAATTACCTTCAAGGACATTATTTTAAGTGACTCACCCGATTGGCGACTTTCCTACCAACCACAATAAAAATAGTACCTATATTACATTACAAGTGATGAAAGTGATACTTTTCAAACGAGGAGATATTTAGCACGAGGCGTCAGCGAGTGCGGAAATGCTCCGAATTTTAAAATAATCACTTTTACACGAGTAATGTACATATTTTTCCTACGACCATAAAGAATTATTAAAAAAGCTTTTCATTTGTGAAAAAAATATATCAATACTAGTGTTGAAATTAGCATACTTAGGATTATGTTCCACTTAATATCTGGTTTCATATGGTTTGTCAATAGGCTTTTCCTTTATTTGTAGTTACACTTTTTCATTTTTTTAATCCTGAATTGACTTCTAGAGAATGAAAAATTTTAAATTTAATCAATGATCGATACATGAAACATAAATTTAGAAAAATCCACCCAACAGGAAAGATTTTAATTCAAAATAATTCTATAAATTATTTAATGTTTTGTGTGGGACCTTGCGATCTGTAGGCTAGAGCTTTATTCTCTACGCTATTGCTACCGATAAAGATTTGTTGTTTAATATAATGACACTCTCTTCAGCGCGATTTATTTTTTCTTGTAATAGGTTTTTCAGTATATTACTAACATTTTTTATAATTTCAGATGACGTATTTTCACACTCTAATTCTAAATCACTCGACAAATATACTTGATCTTTGAATTTCAACATTTAAAGAAAGCCGAATAGATAGGCGCACTATGATTCATTCGCTACGTAAGAACCGACGTGACTTCGGACCGCGCCGTCTTAAATTGCGTAAAATAATACAATATCTTGTGTCTGAAATCGATCGAAAACGGAGACAAACATTAGTTTATCTTCAAAACCGGTTGCCACATTTTTGCACTGATCCGTCCTTCTTTAAATATTGAAAATCAAAGACTTAATCAATAAGTTAAACACTTTACAATAATTACTGATTTCTAAAATTTGTTCTCTTTAATAAATAGGGGTGGTCTATCAAATTGGCATTAATTAAATAGTGTGCCTTGATATTTCAACACTAGTGTTGAAATATTTTTTTTAACACGCGTTTGATATACGGCGCTTTCTAGCCAAATTTACCGTGCTTTTTTCTCATTTTCATAGGTGGTCGTAGGAATAAACAATTACGTAATCTCTAACAGTAAAGAGGCCAAATTTGATGTCAAATAATATATAGGTTTGAAAATTTGACAGATAAGACGCCATACTGGATTATTTTAAATAGCAACCCTACTTTATAGTAAGCCTGCTGTATTAAACTTTTGTTCCAACGTTGAAAATATGATTGTAGTTCTCAATATTAATTTTCAGCCGTTCCGGAGATACGAGGCTTTGAAGTTGGTGATGTTCTCATCCAATTAACAAATAAAAGCTTTAAGATTAGAAACCCATTCTTTTTGGGGATACGTAATTTTTTGTAGCCGAGTTAACTATGCTATTGTCAAATATATCAGATGTCATAAAGTTTTTTAAATGACAACCCACATTTATAACCACACCAGTATATTTCGAGTCGCGGTCTGATCTCAAAATAATATAGTTGTTAATATTTATTTCCAATCGTTAGAAAATACGCAATCTTTAAAAACTGCATCGTTCGGATATGTCTTTTAAGTGTTTAAGTTCATTAAAAAAATTGAAGCTTGAAGGTTGAAGACCTGACCGACGTCCGGGGTTTTGTTATTCAAATTGACAAGGCTTGTTTATTAAAACCAGAATGAAAAATGGAAAAAAAACATTCAAATTTATTTAGGATATATTTTCATCTTCTGAACATCATTTTAGTAAGTAAATAAACTGTTATCATTTTGACAGAGAATTCTCTCCACCTCACCGATCCGGGATTCATTAAAAAGTAATTTTAGCACAGCTGCAATTTTTTCTTATTCTACTCTTAAACATTATAGAGGACATTGATCAATATATTACTTTCTTTTAGCTATCCATATTGGTAATATATCATTTTCTGATGGCTCCGAAGTAGAAACAAACCTCATTGAGGACGTTATGGATACCGTTGCACCGTGGGTTTCAGAGCTCCTCAGCCACTACAGAATTCTCTTCTTCAACGGCCAACTTGATATTATTGTAGCATACCCTCTCACCGTCAATTTCTTGAAAAAATTAGATTTTAGTAGCGCAGAGGAATACAAAACGGCACCTAGAAATATATGGCGCGTTGATGATGAAATAGCTGGTTATGCTAAAACAGCTGGTAATCTTACTGAAGTGCTGGTTAGAAATGCTGGTCATATGGTACCAGGTGATCAACCCAAATGGGCCTATGATTTACTGTATAAGTTTGTGAGAAATATTCCATTGGTTTAATTTGGGAAAGTTTAAATAAATGTGATTAAAAACTGTGTTTTTAAATTTTTTTTGTTGCTAAAACTCATCGCTTATCTCTATATTTTGATGAGAAAAAATTATGTAGCCATTTTACTGGATGTGTAGCTATAGTTAATATTGACAACTTTTGTTTTTTTGCATGTTAAATTCCATTTCAAGTCGTCGAATAAAAATGTTTTATGGGATTGAGAAGAGAAAAAAGCAAAACAAAAAAAAATTCTTCCTTCATTATTATTAATTTTTTAAAAAAGGAAACATCCTACAACTGCCCATAGAAAAATGAACGGTAATAACAAGTTGTAATAAATAAGTTAATCAATGAATGGTCGCAAAGAGGGTGTAGAGTGCATAGAGGGGGGGGGGGGGGACTTTTTGCTTCAGGAATGTGCTTATGATAGTTAGGAGGTAAATTTACTAAAAGTCCCCATTTTTAGTCGGTCTGCCTCAAGAAGGGTAGGTTGTGTTTTTTGGTTCTTCACTAATAACTCAAAAATAACCCATAAAATTTTCTACAAAATTAGTTCTATTCATTTTTTCGCTAGGACGACGCGACGCACCGTTTCCAACATATCTGCGCTCAAAAAGAGATGATTTTCAAATAAATTTTTTATCACACGCTTTTTGTAATATATCTTCTGGTAACTCCTCGGTCGTTTATTTTACACCAAAGTTCAATTAGAGAATATTATAGAGCGTTAAATTTCCTTAACAATGTGGACATATAGGTACTAATATTTCTCCAATGGATCAGAAGTTTGTTTTTTTTTTGTTGTAAAATGATGGTTTTCAAGAAAACTCTTAACTCTTAAGAAAACTCAAAAAGCTCCCCCCCCCCCTGTCGTGAGCCCTAAAGATAATATAACCTAATTTCTAATAAGCACATTTTTGATTTTGTTGTTATCTACCTGGCTAAGGATCAAGCCTTAATTTATTTAAATAACAGAAAAAAAACATATTTTATTGATATCTATTTATGAAATTAAATAATACTTGGGTGAATTTTTATTATAATTTGGGCGTGGCCTTAAAAAATTTTCACCTGCGGCGCTTTTCATCCTTCACTTTTTCCATAAACCACTCAGTACTTAATTAAGCATCCCAAGATGAAATTTGTAAAGCGCCACTGGCTAAAGATTGTATTATTCTATTAAATTTTTTACTCAGAGTGATCTATTTTGAAAATATGTTCCCAAATAAACGCCAGTCATTTCTAAAATTTCAAAATGTTCAAAGGTATTTAGCTAATAATAAATATGTATTAAGAATTTGATAATTTAAGGACATTGTTACATTACCAGATGTTATCAAAGTAAAGTGGTTCAATGAATAGACGTTTTTTTAGAATTTGAGTAATAATTTAATTACCCTGTTATATTTATTTGAAACTTGCGTAAGTACTTCATATTGATAAAATTCGACAAAAGTAGTACTTGGCTAGACATAACTAATAAAATTAAAAAAATAATTCAGTAGAACATTGGTTAGTTTCTCAGACGGTGGGTTTTCCAAATACCTCCAAAAATTGACTAATTCTACTTAAAAGGTAATAATTTTTTAGTCATAGAAAATATTTAAAAAATAATTACTACTCAGCTGAACACAAAATTTCTTTATAAAACCTTAAAACTTATTTTAAACACAATTTCAATAATAATTATACGAACTATATGTTCCTTTTTATATATTTTGTGTTATCTATTAAAACAATTTAAAAACATAATTATTTTCTTCAAATTCTAATTTTTGTTTAACAGCATACAATAGATTATTTATATTAAGTGATGAAAGTGTTACTTTTCAAACAAGGAAAAGGAGGGAACCGCTCTCTTTCTGAATCCGTCCCTGTCAAACGAGTAATGTACACTATTTTTTCTACGACCACAGATAAGTACCAAGAATCTTTTGATTTCTATTTTATATTTTGTAAGTATATCACCCGCGTTAAAAGCTTTTAATACACATTTAAAAAAATGTATAATTAAATAAAATAAACGTCAAACGGCAAGGCCGACCTATTATTCCTCTGTGCACAGATATGTTTAATGGGTTGTCTAATCTATATTCCTTTAGATACTGATTTTTTTTATATTTGCCATAATAAAACCTAATCGCCTTCAGAATTAAAATAAATAGGCAAATGTATGTATATACAATTCCCTAATTGCTTCTAGGTGTCCCAAAAGTTTATAATTAAAAAAAATAGTTTTTCTGTCAAAAAAGTACCATAGAATAATATTAAAAGGACCCTGACAGTCTTCGATGCACTACACGAGAACAAGGACAAAATTGCTTGTCTTCTCAAACATCCTAGAGGGCCATGAACAGTACATTTCAACAAAAGTATTGAAAATGTATTGAACACGCGTGCAATGCAGAAAACTTTCTTGCTAAGTTACCATGCTTTTTTCCTTATTTTTATATTCATTATTATTTTACACATAATTTTTTTATTTTTAGGCAACACAGAAACAAAGATGATCGTAAAAATGCTAAAAATTTCTTCAGTAATCCTTACGCTATTATTACTGCAGTCTGCAAATGGACGTTTCCCAACTTATCGACCGAAACAGGTTAGAGTAACGAACGTTACCAGTGAACCTTTAATTTTGACAGAATACATAAGACAAAATAAAACGGAAGAAGCAAGAGCACTGTCACAAGTTCAGTACCCAGGTTTTCAAAACGTTACAAGTTACTCTGGGTACTTTACTGTGGAAGAATGTTATAACTCTAACCTATTTTTTTGGTTCTTCCCTGCAGCCAATGACTATGAAAATGCTCCTGTAGTATTGTGGCTTCAAGGTGGACCAGGATCTCCCAGTGTGTTTGGTCTTTTTCAAGAGCACGGACCTTTTATTATCAATAGCGACTTAAGCGTGACTCTTAGAGATTACTCTTGGCATAAAGATCATTCAATGTTATACATTGACAGTCCTGTGGGAACTGGATTCAGTTTTACGTCAGAAGGTTTTGCTCAAGACCAAATCAAAGTTGGCAGCCACCTACATACAGCTTTAGTACAGTTCTTCGCGGTATTTTCAGAGCTTCAAGACAAACCGTTTTTCGTCACAGGAGAATCCTATGGGGGTAAATACGTTCCTGCTCTAAGTTATACTATACACCAAAGGAACCAAGAAACAGATGTCAAAATTAACCTACAAGGAAGTGTAATTGGCAATGGATGGAGTGATCCGGAACACATGTTTGTATTTGGCGATTATTTATATCAGTTGGGCTTGATAGACATACCGGTCAGAGACGAAATTAAATCTGTAGAAGCTGAAGCTGTTCAGCTTATTCAAGAAGGAAACTTTACTGCAGCCACACAAAAATTCGAAGATATCATTTTGGGAGGTGACGGATCTATGTTTAACGTAGCTACAGGATTATCAAATATTTACAATTATCTACAGGACTCTGGTTCTCCTTCCTATTGGGGAGACTTCATTCAACTAGATGAAGTTAGGGAGGCATTGCATGTCGGAGCAGTTGATTTTGGAGCTCAATCTGATCTAGTATATGATAATCTTTGGGATGATATTAGCAAAAGTGTAGCTCCTTGGATTGCTGAGCTTCTTAGTCATTACAGGATTCTTATTTTTAACGGGCAATTAGATTTGGTTGTAGCTTATCCCTTAACCGAAAATTATCTTCAAAATTTGAATTTTAGCTCTGCAGAAGAATATAAGACAGCAACGAGAGCTATTTGGGTTGTGGATGAAAACGTTGCCGGTTACGTTAAGAAGGCTGGTAACCTCACTGAAGTTTTAGTTAGAGATGCTAGTCACATGGTACCGGTCGAACAACCAAAGGCTGCATATCAATTATTATATAAGTTTGTTAGAAATATTGATCTTAGTTAAGTTTTGTACGATTTTATAAATGACTGTATGAAAGGAGATTTTGTTTATATAATTTTTTTTTTTGATTATACTGGGTCTCCCAAAAGTCCCGCATAAAATTAATATCAATTAAAAGAAAAAGATCTAGGAAAAACGCTCGGACCCGTATATTTTTATTTTTAATTGTGCATTTTTTGACATAAAAAAATTATACAGGGTGTCTCATAAAACTGTCGTCACGTCTTTGACACTTTTTTTTTATGGAACACCCTATATATTTTATTATTTTCTGATTCCCCACAAAATTCTACGCTTATGTTGTAAATGTCATATGTCTAAATTCAATAGTTTTTGAGATATTGACGTTTAGAATATGGCTTTTTTTAACTTTGAGAGGCTGTAACATTGGAACGGTTTATCTTAGAGAAAAATGGTTTTCACCCCCTATCTTAGTTTTTTATTCTCTATTCAAAGAAATCACCCTCCGATTTAACATGTTAAACCGTTAAAACCGGTTTTTGGTTTAACATGGTAAATCGGAGGTTGGTTTCTTTGGATAGAGGGAGGAGGTAAAAACCATTTTTCTCTAAGAAGAACCGTTCCAATGTTACAGCCTCTCAAAGTCAAAAAATGCCATATTTTAAACGTCAATATCTCAAAAACTATTGAATTTAGATACATGGCATTTACAACATAAGCGTAGAATTTTATGGGGAATCAGAAAATAATACAATATATAGGGTATTCTATTAAAAAAAATTGTCAAAGACAAAACGACAGTTCTATGAGACACCCTGTATAATATTTTTTTATGCCAAAAAATGCACAATTAAAAATAAAAATTTACGGGTCCGAGCGTTTTTCCTAGATCTTTTTCCTTTAATGGATAATAATTTTATGCTGAACTTTTGGGAGACCCAGTATAATTTATCGTTAATCTCTTGAAAGAAAAATTACAACACCAAATCTTTAATTGAAGTACGCTGTCGGTAAGCTTTTGTTTCGCACACGTAATAATTTTTTTTTAAAAATCGTCAAAATTTAGGGGTTAACGTAATTTAGAAAACATCAAAGGTGTCATCCTGAGAAAGTTCCTAGAAAACAAAGATATGGCCCATTTAAAAAATGTGTAAGTTAGTAGTGTCCTTTAATCCCCCCCCCCCCCCCCCCCCCCCCCCATCCTCCTATTCCATTCCACTATGTTATTTATTTCTTACACGGTAATTTACGGATTATTAGTGCACACCAGTGGGTGTCTGCAGCGCGATCTAGATCTGAATCTACAAATCGGTAGAGATATGTAGGGAAGCGCAAAAAATGTTTCCTATACTAGATGGGTGGCCGTTCCGTCCTTGATTTATTCATAGTTCTATGTTTTCACGTTAGATGACTATATTTTGCATTGAGTTGATTCCAACAGATGACGACACTAGGTTTTCATCATATTTTTATTCCCAAAAATATCTTTAAAACAAATTTTAGATGTAATGGGAAATGCTTACAGTGTGTGGCTTTCTGATGAGTCTCAATAAGGACGAAACAGCCTGTCATTGTCTACCTGTGCCCAGGGAACCCATTACTTTTGGCAACCCTGCGTACTTTATCGCAAAAGATAGACGCACTACTCTGTCCGCTTGCCGATAAGTTTCTTTCTAAATAATAATGATAAAAAAATGACATATGTTTTATTCTGCATATGTACCGCTAATATAACATTAACTTGTTCTTGCTATTTCTTGTATCCAATGAGGGTTTAAACATGGGTATTGTTGTATAGAATGATACACGCATGCCCATCACCTACCTAAAAGGTTGTTTGAATTAAACCTATACATAACAGGTATGTGGTAGCAGCTTATTTAAACTTCCTCCAGTGTCGATCTGTATGCAGGATTTCGGCCTCTCTCTGCTGTACATCCAGGTATCTCTGCACCTGATTTTTCAGTCTGTCCCTTTAGCATCCTATTTCTGTGTTCTTTAATCCTCTTAGTATCTGAACAATGTAAGATTGGCCACATTCAAAGATCATTCCGCGTCATTTATTGACAGCCGAATACACTTTTTTGTGGTATTTTTAGAAGGTCACTACCAACCTAGCTTTGTATAAAGAGTACCCTATGGGGGTATAAATACGTTCCTGCCCTTAGCTATACTATATACTAATAGAATCAAAAAGCATATTTAATCTACAAGAAAGTCTGGTAGGCAATAGATGGAGCATTCTTAAAGACTACTGGTACAAGATGGGTTTAATAGATGTAGCAGTAAGAGACAAAATTAAAGCTGTAGAAGCTCATTCAAAAAGGAAACTTTACTCCGCAAAAGTTTAAAGATATTATTTTGGGAGGTGACAAATCTATTATTAACAAAGTAACAAAATTATCAAATGTTTTCAATTATTTAAATGAAGGTGGTGATTATAATTTTTATTGGGAAGACTCCGTTTGCGATTTAGTGACAAGCCTTTTTAACGAGTTTTAATGGTTTAAAGGACCTGATATTTTTTTGGAACTTTTTATTAATAGGAAAAATCTAGAGGGCAAGACTATTAAAAAATTAAAGTTAATAATTCTATTACGGCCATTAGAGAATTGTTCAAAACGATAAGTAAAATTATCTTTTACACATTTTTATTGAAACCGGATTTCTTCAAATTAAAAGGTTTTTATTTATAGATTAGTTTTAGGAATGTATTTGAGACAATATGATAACGCACACGTCGCACACTGATAACTACTTTTTAAATATTGATTAACGTTCCCTGTCCAGGTACAGACTATAAAATTAGAACAACGATTAACAAGGAACGAGTAATTCTTAAGGTTCCAATCAGTTTTTCCAAATGCTTAGCATATTTTGTCTATAAAAAGAAACTTTTATATTCGGGTAAGTAATTTTTTTTTACATAACAGCAATCATTTTTTTAAACATCATATAAAATATGATATATAAAATAAACCAGGCTCAATATAAAGAGTCACTTTTCGCACTTATGTAAAAAATTTTTTTTTCTACTCGCTCATTTAGTTGCATTCTCTTTAATTTCTTAAATAAAATAAAATAATTGGAGTTTTGGTGAAAAACCGAATAAATCCAAAATATTGTGGTTTTTATGAAAATATAATTATGTATATTTCGAGAATTTGTTGACAACGATTCCATTTTTTTATCTGTAAAGTACAGAAGAAATAAATTTATTGATAAAAATATGTTTGGTAATGACATATTGAGCCAAACTCAATAAGTACAGTGGTTTCGAGCTAAATTTTTTTATAATTATCATTATTTTAGAACTTTTTCGGGCAGAATGATTTACTTACAATCAAAGTTGTTTGATTAGTAAATTAATTATGGAAAATAATTTCTTTCAATGTAATTTAAGTAACAGCAAAAGTAGTTGTAGTTAATTCTTGATTTTAATCTATTTCCAGCATTGTATATAATTAACTTTTATTTTTTATTTTTAGGTAACACTAGAAGGAACAATGCTAAAAATATTATCATTTTCATTTATTGTATTGTTGCTTCATTCTGCACATGGACGGCTGACAAACATTATTAAATCTCCAAAACATTCTATGGTTACCAATGTTACCAGTAATCCCTTAATTTTGACAGAATATATAAGACAAAATAAAACTGAAGAAGCCAGAGCTTTATCACAAGTACAATACGCAGGTTTCCAAAACGTTACAAGTTATTCTGGATACTTTACTGTAGAGGAAAGCTACAATTCAAACTTATTTTTCTGGTATTTTCCTGCAACCAATGACTTTGACAATGCTCCTTTAGTATTGTGGCTGCAAGGAGGACCCGGCTTTCCAAGTGTGTACAGTATCTTTGAAGAAAACGGCCCATTAATTATTAATGAGGATTTAACTGTATCCTTTAGAGATATTTCTTGGCACAAAGATCATTCTGTATTGTTTATTGACAGCCCTGTCGGAACTGGATTTAGCTTCACTTCAGAAGGCTTTGTTCAAGATCAGGTGAAAGTGGGCGCACATCTGTACACAGCTTTACTTCAGTTTTTCGCAGTATTTCCCGAACTCCAACATAAACCTTTCTTTACGACAGGAGAATCGTATGGAGGTAAATATGTTCCTGCTATAAGCTATACTATACACAAGAATAACCCGGAAGCAGACATAAAAATTAACCTTCAAGGAAGTATGATAGGAAACGGATGGAGTGATCCAGAACACATGTTTATCTTGAGCGATTACCTGTATCAGCTGGGATTAGTAGATATACCTGAAAGAGATCAATTTAAAGCTGTCGAAACTGAAGCTGTGCAGTTCATTCAGGAAGAAAACTTTACAGCTGCCACTCAAAAGTTCCATGAAATAATTTTAGGAAAGAATGGTAACATGTACAATACAGTTACAGGGTTATCAAATATTTACAATTATTTACTGGACACTGACGATGGACCTAAGTACTGGGAAGACTTTATAAAATTGGATGAGATCAGAGAAGCCTGGCATGTAGGAGCAGTCGAATTTGGAGCTCAACGCTCATTAGTATATAACAACCTTTGGGATGATATTACCAAGAGTGTAGCACCTTGGATTGTTGAGCTTCTTAGTCATTACAGAATTCTTCTTTACAGCGGGCAATTAGACTTAATAGTTGCTTATCCTCTGACTGAAAACTACCTTCGGCATTTGAATTTTAGTGCTGCAGAAGAATATAAGACAGCAAAGAGGAATATATGGCGTATAGATGGAACTGTTGCTGGGTATGTAAAGACAGCTGGCAATCTTACTGAAGTCTTAGTAAGGAATGCAGGCCATTCAGCACCGCTTGAACAACCCAAGGCTGTATACGATTTATTGTATAAATTTGTTAGAAATATTATTATAAACTAAATTATGCAACTTTTTAATAAATATGCTGCATATTCAAAATATAGTTGGACTTTATATATATTTATAAGAAGTGTAACGGATCCCCCAGACCAACGCAAAATTAAAACGACATAAATTCATCGCTAGGGTAATTAAAGGGCAGGGCGCGAAAACATCCACATCGAACACGCGTTGATCTGGGGAATCCTTAAATGTTGTTGAATCCTTAAATGTTATTGCTGTAAAAAATGTAGGTATTCCTAATCTTACTATACAGAGGATGTTAATTAAGTAAGTACTTACAAAAACTTTAATGGATTAATCTTTCATTTTAAGACAAAAAGTTTCTATAGTTATGGGTCCCTATGGCTTCATTTTTCACATACAGGGTGTTCAAAATTAAAACAAATTTAAGATTTTTCCATATATTTTTTAAATAGTGACAGCTACTTAATTAAAACTTAGTATGCACTAATAGATATTCAGAGACTTCGTGTTTCAAGTATTAAGTTATTTTTAATTCAACCACGATATGGGTAATTTTCTTAGGATATTCGAGCCAAAAATCTCGTAATAATTTGTTGTTGAGTTCTAAGCAATTTTCATTCCCACTTAAATTTGTTCATAAGCGTGCATATAAACCGATTTAGAAAATTTTCTTGAAAATGGTTTATCCTATCAATAGTAGTTTATACAACAAGAGTGGATATGATGTCCATATCGCACAAGGAAGTAAATTGAGCACGACGCCGTAGGCAGAGTGCTCAAACTTCTGAGCGCAATATGGACAATCCACTGAAGTTGTACAGTATATTTTTTCTACGACTTAACTTCCGAACTTCATGCTAAGAATTTTAAAAAATTATTATTTAAATTAGGCATCATAACTTGTCTTTTAAGTTGGCCATGAACTTGTGAGAACAGTAATAAGAAACAATTGAACAAAAATTTATCTTGATGGCAAACCCATCGACCAAATTACACTGTAACATATTCATCGATTTGGGTAAGTTCTTATATTTATACAAACTTACTTTTGAATATATCTATCTTTCTCACATTCAACTTTTTGCAGAATAACAGACAAAAAGCGATATTTATGTATTAATAAAAACGAAGAATTTATTTTCTCAACCAGGTAATTTGATCAATATTGTTTTACTGAAATGCACAGAAGAAAAATAGGTTTTTCGGGTTTATTTCTGCTTGCGTAAAGAATTATAACTCCGAAAGTACAACAAAATAGCTGTAAAATTCGTTTCAAACAGTTAAAAATGGATTTGGTGCATTAATATGAATTTTTAACGTTCGCTATGGTAAAATCTTTCAAAATAATCGCCAATTTACAAACTAGCAACACTGTTAACGTGGAAAGAGAAGACGAGAAGTGGCAATAGTGTAGGTAGAAATAACATAACCTTAAAAATGTTAGTAAAAAAGGTTTTTTTCTAGAAATCTTATAATTTCGTCTGTTTTATCGGGTTATCTTTATGTTCCACTATTTAAAGAAGAATTACCAGTTAATTTTCTATGTTTGTTGCGTATAATAATAGTTTTAAGATCAATTGGGATTTGATCCCCGTTCAAAATATATCGGAAAATATCCCCGTGCACAAATATTTATAATAATATATATTATTTATATGGAAAGAAATTACCAAGGTTAGTAAGAAAACGTTCATTTGGTAGGTATATAGTACATTTTATGTAAAGCTTGTAGTAATTGTCTAGAAATGAGTGGAAATAAAGATATTTTTGAAATAAGAAAGTGCGTCTGTGTGCAAATCTTTAGTTCGGCAGAAAATAACAATAATTTGATAGAAATATATTTTGGTATTAATTTTGTTATTATACCTTTAATTTTTGCACCATTTCGTGTACTCTTTAGGAAAATATTGTGTATACACATAGACTCTGGGATAAATGTTTTGATTTAAAATTAAAAAGATCAAATTTCATCTGACAGATTTGCATAGTTTTGGAGCATATTGTTAACCTAACTTCGCTCAACTGTCAGAAAACGAATTTACAACATGTAAATTTGGCTTCTCTGTAATTGACTACTGTGATTGGTCAGTTTCATAACCTAACTAGGATGGATATAAAATTTTGCCGTACAGTTAACTGGAATAGCCTACTTTACCCGCCACTAAAGTGTAAAGGAAACAGCAAATTTCCATGTGGGAGTAGAAAAAAATTATTAAGGGACACTTTTTGTGTATTTCTTACCTGGCTTACTTCTTGATAATGCTTTAAAAGAGTCAGTGACATGCCAGGGTCTACTTACAGGATAAACTCCCTTTGTAGTATATCCGGTGTCCGCGGGAGGTGGCTGGCCCTTATAACTTTGTTGTTTTTAAAGATAGTTAAAATAAATTTGCAGCATTTGTATATGGCATAAAACTACATTTTTTGACAGGTGATTCAACGGTTCAACCGGAAGTGACATAAACTTTCTATAGAAAAATAGTTTTTAGTGGCAGGCGGACAAAGTAGTGCATCTATTTTTTCCATTAAAGTATACAGGGACGCAGAAGGTAATGGATTCCCTAGGGCACAGGTAAACAATGACAGGTTGTTTCGTCCTTGTTAGGACTCATCAGAAAGCCAAAACCCGTAGGCGGACACTAAACTCTCTACTTAATAAACTTCATATTTTTTAATTGGACATCAGATATATTTTCCCTTTTTTACCTCTATATGACGTTCTAAATAAAACCATTTGTCGCTAGTCAATTTTTGTCACCAAAGTGATTTTTTTCTTCTCGAATATAATTTTTTATCTAAAGGGCTATGAATACTGTTAAATCACTAATTTCAGTCCTAAAATCTTAGGAAAAATACAACTTTACTGTTTTCGGTCAAAAGCTATTTACTGTGTCAAGTTTAATAGTCAAATTTATATTAATCATTTTTTCAAATAGCAAAATGGTGGCTTAACGGATTAGGAACAAAAAACATTTTTTTACGATTAATTTAATTTTTTTTCCGAGGGCCCATCCATGCGCCGGAGGCACTTTTAGGCCAGGTTTGACCCATTGTCCTCACTCTGTTCGGTTCTTACACCCACTCCGTGATCCCAGTTCCTTGCATTCATTTGATATTACACACTATAAGGTTTATCATTCTTATTGGGAAGACTTTATTTAACTAAACTGCTGGACAATTGCTTCCGAGCAAGAAAAATGTCGCCTAAATTTAACAGTTAATATTTTCTGAACCAGATAGGATATCGACCTACGGTTTTGAATGGTTGATAGATTTATCCCTTGGGAAATAATTGTCAATGTTGGATTTTCTTTAACTGGCAGGAAATTTTATTTACAGGGTGTTAAAGAAGACGATGATTTTGGCTCCAATTTTAATGGCGTGTAACTTTTAAAATAATATTTTTAAATTTTATCACTCTACGTCAATTGAATCACTGATTCATAGCAAAGAAGGTATTTTGTCAAATTTTTGATATCTGCTATATTTCAAGAAATACCGATTTTTTTGGAAAACCTTGCTTTATTTCAACTTATTGGTAGCTAGATCTCACTGTGCGTTGTATCGTGCAAACTTTGCGAGTGATTTTTATACCTTATGAAAAGCTTGATTATGTTCAGTAACAATAGTTGTACTGATGATCATGATAGAAGACTGGTTAGTTATCTAAGGGATCATCCCTTCGAAACTGCAATCAAGGCAAAAGAAGAGACGAATTTTCCAGGTTCTGCAAATACCGCTAGAGACAGGGTTCGAAATTCCGATATACGAAGCCGTTGTGCTGCCAATAAAAATTTTTTAACGGAAATAAATAAACAGGGCAGGTTAGAATTTGCACATGAATATATTAATCAAATAAATTTATGGGAAACAGTTATATTTTCTGACGAGAAAACTTTTCAGTCATGCAATAATGGGGGAATTCGGGTGTATAGGCCTTCCGGCATGCGGTATGATGAGAGATACACCCACAAAACCAACCAAAGTGGGCGTTTCTCCCTAAATGTTTGGGGCTGGATTAGCGCTAGAGGACCAGGACTTTGCCAAATCGTCGAAGGAAGACTAACTGCAGCAGTATACGTTAATATACTAAACGAAGTGATGATACCATCGGTAAACGCTGTATACGGTCAAAATTACACATTTCAGCATGATAATGCTCCAATACACACAGCGCGCATTGTACAAAATTTTCTCCAAGAAAATAACATAGCAGTTCTTCCCTGGGCTTCGAAGAGTCCCGATTTGAACCCGATAGAAAACATTTGGGGTGCCATGGTCAAATCTATGTATAAACATGATTTTCAACCTAGAAACAGGGATGAATTACGTCATAAGATAAATCAAGCTTGGGATGAAATAACTGTCGAATTATGTAGAAACTTAGTTTTAAGTATGCCACAAAGGCTCCAAAAAGTAATAAACAGAAATGGTTCTATGACCAAATATTAATTTTGTGTTGTTTTGACAAACTTTGTGTTCGCAATTTTTTTCTTTTTATTAAATGTATTTTATTACCTGTATTAGCTTTATTTATTATTTTGTGGTAATGGTAAATATAATAATTTATAAAATATTTGACTTTAAAAAAATCTAATAAATTTACTTTATCCATATTATATGATGTCTCTCAAATTTAACCACCCCGTATCGAAAAATACAAAACATTCCATTATGTAACCTAGGTTACTTTTTAAATTTTGAATGTTTTTCCTTTTTAGCTCTAGACACCTTTAATAGTCTAGGGGATATGTATTTCTTACATTGTTTTTGTAAATCTCTTGTCCCAGTTTTTTATCGGCACAATAGTACAGTGGCGTACTTATAAACACCTATATGTCTATAGTTTATGAGTATCTCACAATTTTTCACGATTGTTATATTGGAAAGTACTCGCTCCTAGATTACACTATACTTATAAACCATAGACATATAGGTGTTTATAAGTACGCCACTGTACATCATAACATTTAGGTAGGTACAACTATTGTTACTAAACATAATCAAGCTTTTCATAAGGTATAATAATCACTCGCAAAGTTTGCACGATACAACACACAGTAAGATCTAGCTACCAATAAGTTAAAATAAAGCAAGGTTTTCCAAAAAAATTGTTATTTCTTAAAATATAGCAGATATCAAAAATTTGACAAATTACTTTCTTTGCTATGAACCAGTGATTCAATTCAAATTTAAAAATATTATTGTGAATGTTACACGCCATTAAAATTGGAGCAGAAATCATCGTCTTCTTTAACACCCTGTATATAAAATTTTCTGACAGTTAAAGAAAATCCAATATTGACAAATGTTTCTTAAGGGATGAATCTATCCACATTTTAAAACGGTAGGTCGATATCATATCTGGTTCAGAGAATATTAACTGTTAAATTTAGACGAAATTTTTCTTGCTCGAAAGCAATTGTCTAGCAGTTTAGATGAACGTAGAGAGGTGCTCAATCTGATAATCTTTCAGATGATATTATTCATTACAAAATTCATCTTTACAGTGGGAAATTAGACTTAATGGTTGCTTTTCCAAAAAATATTTAAAAAAACTCAATTTGCGATTTAATGGCCAAACAAGCAAAGTCTTTCTGGCACCAGTTTAAATGGTTCAAATGACCTGGTATTTTTTTGGGTTAGATTTTTATTAATAGGAAAAATCTAGAAGCACGACTATTAAAAACTTAAAGTTAATAATTAAGGATCATTATTGCTCAAAACCATAAGTAAAATTATATTTTACACATTTTTATTGAAACCGGATTCAGTCAATTTAAAAGGTTTTTAATTATAGATTTGTTTTAGGTACGTACTTGAGTCAATATGATAACGCATATTGATAACTACTTTTTAAATATAGATTAACATCCTCTGTCCAGCTACAGACTATAAAATTAGAACAACAATTAACAAATAACAAATTATTCTCAAGGTACCAATCAGTTTTTCTAAATGCTGAGCATATTTTGTCTATAAAAAGAAACTTTTATATTCGGGTAAGTACTTTTTTCACATAACAACAATCATTCTTTAAAACATCATATATATAAACCAGGCTCAATATAAGAGTCACTTTCTGTGCAAAACCGGATAAATCCAAAATATTGTGATTTTGTAAATATAATTATGTATGTATATGTAGAAAATTTGTTGACAGCGATTTAATTTTTTTATCTGTAAAGTACAGATTTTTAAGAAATAAATTTAAAGGTAAAAATATGTTTGGTAATGACATTTTGAGCCAAAGGCAATAAATGCAGTGGTTATGAACAAAACCGAATAAATCCATTATTTTTATATTTCTTATAATTATCATTATTTTAAAATTTCACAATTAACATTATTTTAAAACTTCGACAGTGATAATGATTTGGTTGGTTGGTTGGTTTAAGGCGAGGGTCGGGCGTTCGGCCCAAGCTTCCTGCACTACAGCCTAGTGGCTTATTGTGCTCCCCTATCTTGCTAGAAAAGATTTGTTTCTATTATAAGGTCCAGCAAATTCCTACCAAGTTTGTCATGTGGAAGGTTATCCCCACATTTAATATCTCCGAAGATTTTGAGTCTTCCTCGGATCAGTGCTTCGCAGTTATATATGATATGTGAAGCGGTTTCGTCCTCATCGCCGCAAAGCCTGCATTCCATGGGACCATTGTAAATTCCTACTCGAGAGAATGATTTACTAATAATGAAAGTTGTTTGGTTAATAAATTAATTATAGAAAATAATTTATCTCAATGTCATTTAAGTAACAGCAAAAATAGTTGTAGTTTAGTAAGTTAATTCTTGATTTTAATTAATTTATTTGCAACATTGTATAATTAACTCTTTTTTATTATTAGGTAACACTACAAGGAACAATGCTAAAAATATTATCATTTTCATTTATTGTATTGTTGCTTCATTCTGCACATGGACGGCTGACAAACACTATTAAACCTCCAAAACATTCTATGGTTACCAATGTTACCAGTAATCCCTTAATTTTGACAGAATATATAAGACAAAATAAAACTGAAGAAGCCAGAGCTTTATCACAAGTACAATACGCAGGTTTCCAAAACGTTACAAGTTATTCTGGATACTTTACTGTAGAGGAAAGCTACAATTCAAACTTATTTTTCTGGTATTTTCCTGCAGCCAATGACTTTGACAATGCTCCTTTAGTATTGTGGCTGCAAGGAGGACCCGGCTTTCCAAGTGTATACAGTATATTTCAAGAAAACGGTCCATTAATAATTAATGAGGATTTAAGTGTATCCTTTAGAGATATTTCTTGGCACAAAGATCATTCCGTGTTGTTTATCGACAGCCCGGTCGGAACTGGATTTAGCTTCACTTCAGAAGGTTTTGTTCAAGATCAGGTAAAAGTGGGCGCACATCTGTACACAGCTTTACTTCAGTTTTTTGCAGTATTTCCCGAACTCCAAGATAAACCTTTCTTCACAACAGGAGAATCGTATGGAGGTAAATATGTTCCTGCTATAAGCTATACTATACATAAGAATAACCCGGAGGCAGACATAAAAATTAACCTTCAAGGAAGTATGATAGGGAATGGATGGAGTGATCCAGAACACATGTTGATCTATAGCGATTACCTGTATCAGCTGGGATTAGTAGATATACCTGGAAGAGATCAATTTAAAGCTGCCGAAGCTGAAGTCGTGCAGTTTATTCAGGAAGGAAACTTTACTGCTGCCACGCAAAAGTGCCGTAATATCATTTCAGGAAAGATGGGTGACGGTAACCTGTTTAATGCAGTTACAGGGTTATCAAATATTTACAATTATTTACTGGACACTGACGATGAACCTGACTACTGGGAAGACTTTATAAATTTGGATGAGATCAGAGAAGCCTTGCATGTAGGAACAGTCGATTTTGGAGCTCAATCCTCATTAGTATATAACAACCTTTGGGATGATATTACCAAAAGTGTAGCGCCTTGGATTGCTGAACTTCTTAGTCATTACAGAATTCTTCTTTACAGTGGGCAATTAGACGTAATAGTTGCTTATCCTATGACTGAAAACTACCTTCGGCATTTGAATTTTAGCGCTGCAGAAGAATACAAGACAGCCAAGAGGAATATATGGCGTGTTGATGGAACTGTTGCTGGGTATGTTAAGAAAGCTGGCAATCTTACTGAAGTCTTAGTAAGAAATGCAAGCCATTCAGCCCCGATGGAACAACCCAAGGCTATATACGATTTACTGTATAAATTTGTTAGAAACATTAGTATAAACTAAATTATGCAACTTTTTAATAAATATGCTCCCTATTCAAAATATAGTTGGACTTAATAAGAAGTCTAAAGGATCTCCCAGACTAACGCAAAATTGAAGCGACACAAATTCGTCGTAATGGTTATCAAAGGGCAGGGCGTGAAAACATCGCGCGTTCGCCTCGAATTCGCGTTGGTCTGTGAAATTCCTATTTGTTGTTATTGTTGTTGTTTATGAAGGTATCACGGTATTACTAATCTTTACTATACAGGGTGTTTATTAAGTAAGTACAGATACATTAAAGGATTTAATAAGTGATATAATATTTCATAAGTGATCTATAGGTTTCAAATCGGAACTGCGCGGTGGCCAGTTTAGAGTTCGAATATTTGCTCCACGTAAATATTCCTTGACAATGCGCGTTAAATAAGGTCTTGTGTTATCGTGCATTAGTAAAAAATTATTCATAATGTACGGAGCTAAAGGGACAACGTGCTCAGACAAAATGTCACTAATATACCTTCCGATATGCTTTATTATAGGCTACTTTGTTTGTTAACACAAATAAATATCCAGTAAATTTGTGATTTTTTAAAGACAAACATGTGCTGTTAGAAAAATGTTTATTTTCTTTGATATTACAGATATCAGAGAAATTTAAAAACAAAATGATTAGAAAACATTAGGCTACAGTATGATTTTTTTATTCATCCATTGTTGTTGCTAATACTCACTACAGGATGTCTCAAATTTAACGTAAAAAAACTAATGGTGACATTTTGCAAACCAACAAAATCCCTCTAAACGCTATTTCAAACGTGATTTTCTCGAAATCCACACAAACAATTTTGTAAAAACCTGTTTTATATTCAGCGGCAATTATAATTATTTCCAGCGAATCGAGAATCCGGTTTCAGGTACCAGCCAGTGCGAAGATTTTACGGGCTGAAAAATCAATTTTGTTGGCTTGCAAAATGTCACCATTCTTATTTTTGCCCCCTCTATAAGCCTAAAACTGAAATCTGATTAAAAAAGTCTATCATAGTACAATTACCAAAGAAAAAAGCTTTATCGGTTCGCGTGAAAATCAACTTTGAAATTGAACATAATTTTTTGTTGTGCGTGTATTTACGCATTTTAAAATATTCTAAAATGCTAAGAATTTTATTAGTAACAAAAAGTTATACGTCATTTTCAATATGATTATTAATATACTTGACGTAATTGAGTTTATTTATAAGCGTTTTAGATTATGTATTTGATTATCTCTAAAAAAATCTCTTTAAAATGATAACAATTTATATAAAATCGCCCGTTTTATTTGCAATGGTAAGTATTAGTTAGATTTAAACTCCAGTGATCTTCTTAAGAATTTAAAAGCAAAGTAATAGTTGCAAAAGCATGTTTGTATCGATCAATCATTTTTCTTTCGACCCACTGATCAAGTTGAACTTATGCAGGTCATTGGGACAATAAAGAGTGGAAGTTCGTGTGGTGAGGATGGTGTCTCTGCAAGAATATTTCTCTCCCTCCCTGATTGTGCACTGGAGGCTCTTTCAAGTGCGATAAATCATTCCTGGGTTGAGGGAAGGTTTTCAGCCTGAAGCTGGCGAAGGTTATTCCCATCTATAAGGGTGGCCAATTTGGCTTTCAGACAGGGAAAGGCACTGACGATGCAGTATATAAATTTCTTGAAGATGTTTACTTTGGTCTCAATTCTGGAGAGGCTGTGGCAGCGGCTTTGTGTGACTTGTCAAAAGCGTGTGACTGTGTAGGTCATGAAATCCTGCTGCGCAAACTTAATGTGTACGGTTTTAGGGGGCAGGTTTTGGAGTGGTTTCGGTCCTACCTTGAGGGACGCACCCAAAAGGTCTTTATGGGCTCTAAAACATCAAAAGAGGGTAACATATACTACGGTGTTCCTCAGGGTTCTGTGTTGGGTCCTCTTCTTTTTCTGATTTATATTAATGACCTTGCTTCAGTGGACATTGCGGGCCAATTTACGATTTTTGCGGATGACACCACTATTCTCTGGCATGATTTTGATTCTGATATGTTGAGGATCAAAATTTCAACTGATCTCACTAAAAATGGTGTGATGCCAATCTTGTGACCCTGAATTTTGATAAAACCAATATTGTGGGTTTTCGGTGTGGCGTGGACGGTTTGTATCTTGGGGGGGCATTACTTACAAAAAAGCTAACACCAAGTTTTTAGGAGTCTTTATTGATGAGTGTCTAAAGTTCGACTCTCATATTTTGGAGCTCACAAAGAAAGTGGCTTCGGGATGCTACGCTGTGCGTTTGATATCGGCGGCGATTGGAACCACTCTGGCTAAGAAGGTCTACCACTCACTGGTAGAATCTCACTTGCGATACGGAATTGTGTTCTGGGGGAATACATGTAACTACCTCCTGAGCTCGTTGTTTGTTCTCCAGAAGCGGGCTCTAAGGGATGTTTGTGGTGTGAATGGCAGAGAGTCATGCAGACCGTTGTTTAGATCCAGAAAAATATTAACTTTAACATCTCTGTTTATTCTTGAAACGGTCTGCATGATTTACAAACACAAAGACACATTGCCAGTTCCCGACCACTCTCACAATACTAGAAGGTCACGAGAACTGTATCTGCCTATACCATCTTCCACCCTTATCAAGAACTCAATCATTTATGAAAGCCGTAAACTATATAATCATATTCCGGAATATATAAGGGACCTTCCTACCCTTAAATTATTTAAAAGAACTGTAAGGGAACTACTGGCGGAGAGAGCCTATTACGAGTTGGTTGAGTATTACAATGACACATTTTAACTCAGTGTGTTAACAGGATTGGTCATTTTGTAAAATTCGTTTTGTGTGCCATTTACTCGTAAGTTGTTTGTCGCTACTTGTTTGTTTTATAGCGTGTTATGTTTTTGTCTTTGATTATTTTTATTGTGTACTTTTTAAGGTTTAAGCATGGTTCTGTTGCACCTGCTTGTATATATATTTTAGCTTTGTTAACAAGATTATTTCTTTAGAACCATAAAGCATATTTTGATTTGATTTGATTTGTAAAAAATCCGTGTTTTTGGCAGACATTTCTTTAATTACCTTACATTGATTCGGTAGTAAAAGTTAGTTATTAAAAATATAAAAACAGTATTCACTGTACTGACTCACTCAGGTAAATAATATAACTGATTTCTTAGTATAAAAATATATAAAAAAAAATCTCGCTCTTTGCATGTATTTATAAATCAAAACATTTCTTTATTTTTAGGAAACATCAATTATTCGTAACAAAATAAATATCAATAAACCATTCAAACACAAATGGCTAATAAAGGTATCGGCGAACCATTAATTTTGACGGACTATATAAGACAAAACAAAACTGACAATGAAATCACAAGTTCATTATCCTGGTTTCCAACACGTTACAAGCTACTCTGGGTACTTTACTGTAGAGGAAAGCCATAATTCCAACTTATTCTTCTGATTTTTTCCTGCAGCTAATGATGATGAAAATGCTCCTTTGATATTGTGGCTTAATGGAGGCCCTGGACATCCAAGTTTGTATGGAGTCTTTCAAGAACACGGTCCTTTTATAATCAATGCTGATTTAAGTGTGACTTTAAGAGATGTGTCTTGGCACAAACATCACTCTGTGTTATACGTTGATAATCCTGTAGGGACAGGGTTCAGTTTTACCTCTGAAGGTTTTACGCAAGATCAAACCCAAATAGGGACTCATATCATAGACAATGCTTTTTTTGCAGCAGGAGAATCGTATGCGGGCAAATACGTTCCTGCTCTATGCCATATCATACATAAAAATAATCCGGAAGCAGAAATGAAAATTAATCTGCAAGGAGGATTTATAGGTAATGGATTTAGTGACCCAGAAAATATGTTTCTTTTTAGTGATTATCTATACCAGTTAGGTCTAATAGATGGGGCTGTTAGAGACGAAATGAAAATGGAAGAGACTGAAGCGGTAAAGCTTATTCAGGAAGGAAATTTCACTGCAGCAACTAAAAAATTTCAGGATATTATTTGGGGTGGTGAGGATAGCATCTTTTATAAAGCAACAGGGCTGTCAAATATTCATAATTACTTACCTAAAACTGATGGTAAAACTAGATACTGGCAGCAAGACTTTGTTAAACTGCAGGAGTTTAAAGACGCGTTGCATGTTGGAGGAATTGATTTTGGTGCTAAAGCTCACCTAGTGCTCCAGAACCTTTTTGATGACATTACGAAAAGTGTAGCTCCCTGGATAACAGAGCTCCTAAACCATTACAGATTCCTTTTTTACAGTGGACAGTTAGACTTAGTCATTGCTTATCCTATGACTGAAAACTTTCTTCAGAATTTGAACTTCGGTGCTGCAGAAGAATATAAAACAGCAAAAAGGAATATTTGGCGTGTAGATGGAAATGTGGCCGGTTATGTTAAGGAAGCTGGAAATTTAACGGAAGTATTGGTCAGACATGCTACCATTCGGCGCCCGTTGAACAGCCGAAAGCTATACAGGGGGTGTCAGTAAGGTGTCGGGCTTTAATAGCACCTAAACTATCAAAGATAAGGAAAAAAGTGTAATAATTTAGTCAAGATTGCTTTGGAACAAAAAATAAATAATTTTCTTTATCACAGCTGTCATTGCAAAATTATTTCGCCAACATTTTGTGTTTAATTACTGTTTAAATTTTAGTTCGGGACACTAAATTTTAAACAAAAATGTTAGCGAAATAATTTTGCAATGACAGCGGTGATAAAGAAAATTATTTATTTTTTGTTCCAAAGCAATCTTGACTAAATTATTCAATTAGAACTTTCCTTTTTTACCCTAAGTTAAGACAAATCCTAAAATATTTCAAAAACTATAATATTTAGATATATGACATGTTTAATAAAAAAGTAAGGTTTTCGAAAGATAAATTCTTTTGCCTAAAAAAATTAGGGAGGTCCCATTTAAAAAAATTGAAATAAAGCATTTTTAAAACTGTCGAGTTGTCCAACTTATACCGAACGCTCTGTATAAGAGATTTAAAAAACATTGTTATCGATCAATTTATCGTACCTTAAAGTACCCACAATGTAAAGTATATTTGCCTAGGGTTAATCCACAGGTTACTATGATTTTTTTACGATACCCTTAAAATTACTAAAATTTCGGAAAAAAATTAATTACTTGGCAGCATTTTAGTTCAAAAATTTTAAGATGGTTGCAAAGTCCTTATTCTATTGAATCATATTCTGGAAAATTATACTGGGTGTCCCATTTAATTTTCTTTTTTATTATTCAGTACCACTTTTTAGGACCACCCTGTAGTTTTTAAAATATTTTTAGGTTATGCATCCTAACAAACCATTTAACTTTTATATTACACTTTTTTTCCTATCTTTGATAGTTAAGGTGCTATCAAAGCCCGACACCTTATTGACACACCCTGTATATGACTTGCTGTATAGGTTTGTTAGAAATGTCAGTTTTAGTTTTAATGTAAATAAATACTTTTTATATTTTTTATTAAGACTTTTGCTTTCGGCATTGTTTTTACATTGTCATCTGGAAATGTATTGCCTTTATTCCTAGTTACACAATATACTATAGTGCATATATCAGCCACCTTATAAGCCAATTCCTAGGTGCCTCCTTACCCGAAAGGTATGTTGGTTTTGTAATACAACCCGAATATGGTTAGTAAACATGACAATCAAAAATTTAACTTACCAAAACACTTTATTATTCTTAGAAGAGTCAAAACAAAATGTAATGCTTAGTGATAAATATTAGCACTTATCATTAATCATTTTTTAATTTATAGTTACAATAATTTCGATATCTTGAAAGATAGAAATCACTTAAATAAAGTAAAGATAAATTTAAAATTTTCTGTTTTAAAGATTATATACAGAGTGTTTTACGGTGGATAGAACGTTAGACGTTTACTTGCAAGAACGAGTTAAAAAAGCGTCGGCAGCATTATATGCCTGCAAAAAAGCAATTGGAAAAAAATGGGGACTAAAACCCCACATAGTACACTGGATCTATACAGCTATTATAAGACCTATATTAATATACGGGGTCCTGGTTTGGTGGACCGCTTTGGAAAAAGCAGTACACACTAAGTCAATAACAAAGATACAAAGGGCAGCTTGTTTAGGAATAACCGGAGCCCTTAAGTCAACCCCGACAGCGGCGCTAGAGGTCATGTTATATATACCCCCCTTGGATATCTATGGAAAAAGTATAGCTGCAAAAAGTGCCCTGCGACTAAAAGAGTCGAAATTCTGGAAGGAAACTAACTACGGGCACAGCAGTATACTAAAGATTCACCCGGGGAATAATCTACGAGACCCGACTGATTACTCTGTCCCAATAACATGCTTCGATAGAAGGTATTCTATACTCATTCCGAGTAGGGAAGAGTGGGAAGAATATAACGAAAACAGATCACGCAATCTTCACAGACGGTTCAAAGATGGACGTTGGTGTGGGAGCCGGGGTCTTTTCCGAAAGTTTACAAATACAGAAATCGTATAGACTCCCCAACTATTGTAGTATTTTTCAAGCGGAAGTACTGGCAGTAGAGAAGGCGGTCAATATCCTGCAAGAACACCTTGGCTTGGGAGTAGCCTCGTCAATCACCATCTTCAGTGATAGTCAGGCGGCGATTAAGGCAATCTGTTCCAGCAGCGTCAAATCAAAGCTCGTAAAGCGATGCCGCAACAATCTATGCACACTTGGCAACCAACATCGGGTTATTCTGTGCTGGGTTCCTGGACACTCCAAAATAGATGGCAACGAGGCTGTCGATGCGCTCGCCAAGAGAGGGCGCAGGCATGCCAGCTGATCTAGCAGACAATACAGTGAACAAACCACTGGGATTGGTCAAAGAGGAGATTGACTACACGGCCAAGCAGCTTGCACAGAACAGATGGACAGGGTTGACAACCTGTAGTACATCCAGGCAACTGTGGCCCACATTCGATAAAAAGAGAACCGCAGAGCTATTGAGACACAGTCGAAAAGACGTGAGAAATATTACTGCGGTTGTTACCGGACATTGCCTCTTCGGTAGACATGCCGAACGTATGCAAATACCCACTAACGACTTCTGCAGAAGCTGCAGAGATGAGGAAGAGGAAGAAAGTATTCAACATTTTCTGTGTGAATGCCCTGGCCTCGCAAGAAGGAGGTTCACTACTCTGGGTGAATCATCTTTCGATAGCCTGGAGGAACTAAACAACTTACAACTTGGACGGCTGAGCAGATTTCTGAACAGTAGTGGCTGGTTTGAATGAGTTGTTAAAATCCTTCCGCGGTTACGTCGCATAAACCATCAGTGATCTGATGAAGGTGGGTTCTACGGAACACGTGTGGTATCACAACGGACCTAATCAGGACTACGTGAGACCGTTTGGTCAGAACCAAGGGTCTGCCACTCTTACCTAACCTAACCTAACCTAGACGTTTACGGAAAACGGGTGATACGTTTTCTTCAAAAATTTGGTTGCTCAGATAAACAACCATGGTCTATTGTTTTAAATTATTTTTAGCAATGCGGCGTTGCCACTTCTGCCCGAAACAGGTTGGCAACATCGTTATTTTAAATGGAACACCACCCTACATATCATATTTTGTTTAATTCCCTATAAAATTCCACATATATTTTAGTAATTGTTTTTGAGACATTGACTTTTAAAATATGCCATTTTCAGACTTTGACAGGCTGTAGCATTGGAACGGCGCATCCTCGGGCGCACCTAAAAGAAATAGTTATTTTCCTAACAAGTGCGGAAAGTGATACTTTCCAGCACACGACTGCAGTTGACCCGAACGACGCGGAGCGGAGTTCGGGCAAGCGGTCAAGGGCGGGAAAGACACTTTACGCATGAGTTAGGAACATTATTTTTCTACGACCGTATATACAAAAAAGTATACCAACCCATTTTTCAAATATTATTTAATTTCAACATACATATACAAAACTTTAACTAAAAACTACTAATTATTATAAATATTAATATTATTTATATATAATATTTCTCCTTACACCATGTAACAAAATGGTCGTATTGCTTTTCATATCTTAGTCTGGATTTGGCAGGTAACAGCTCAGAATTAGCTTTATCTGCAGCCTTCAAAATGGCTTCGGGAAGTTCTTCGTCGGATGAATCCATTAATATTATTGCTTCGGATGCGGTTTAATGTGGTTTAATTTAGAAGATTGTATTCGGTCACTTCGAAGACGCTTTGAACAACTCTGACGTTTTAGTAACAATTACACGCCTGGGTTATCATAGCAACTGATATCAAACCCGGTGGTTTGATAGTTGTTTTGTGACATTACTTTAAAGAATGTACAGGGTTATATAAAAATATCTTCATTATTTTATATTTTCAAAAAATTAAAAATGCAACAAAAAGCTAGAAAAGATATAGATTTTATTTGATGGACTATATCGTAAATATTTATTTACCTGTTGTAACAATAGTTATAACTTCCGAAGTAAAAAACTATCTAATAAGGTCAAAATTTGCATTATTTTTTACACTTTCACAACTAAAATGCGTGCGGGAAAATGGGTTAAAACGCACGGTCGTAGAAAAAATGGTTTTCACCTTTCTATCTTAGTTTTTTTTTCTATATATAACAGGATTATCAACTCTTTTTAATCACTTCTTTGGGATGCTCTTACCAAGCGTGGCTCCCTGGGTTTTAGAGCTGTTACATCATTATTTTTTATTGCGGCCATTTATATCTAGATTTGTCTTACCTTTACATTGAAAAGTTCATTTGGAATGTAAACTTTAATACTGAAGAATAGTGCACCAAAATGAATATACGGAGTGTGTTGCAGGTTATGTAAAGAAATCTGACAATCTTGAAATTGACAATTGAAGTTTTAAATCTAAATTCTGGCTATATTATGGCTCCAATTGATCAACCAAAGAATGATTTATTATATAAATTAGTAAGAAATAGGGGTCTTGATAAATGAACTAATACAATAAACATTATGAAAAAAAAAGTAGTTGTTACTTTCAATTATTATACAGGGTGTCTCACCGGGAATCGAATCGATCTATATATAGAAAACTATACATAGGAAAATTTTGAAAATTTGACAGTATGCTGATGCTGATGGGGGCGACCGGGCTAAAATATTTTCATAATGGTGGCACTTCCAGTTATACCGGAAGTAAGTGTCAACTTGCTTATTTTAAATGGGACACCCTATATATTATTACATTTTTGCATTCTACGTAAGATTCTAGGCAGATTGTGTGTACCATGTCCTATACCTATGTCTAAACGTTTTTGACATATATTTAAATTTTTATATCAAAAAAGACGTTTGCAAGCCTTAGAATAATTATCAATTTTTTCTATAAAGAATCCTTATTTATTTAATTTAAGTGGAATTCCTTGTTATAAAGGACCTGCTTTAATAGATTTTTTATAATATTTTGATAACTATTAATACAGGGTGTTTAAAAAATAAGATTAAAAATGAAAAAACTGTCAAAAGTCGAGATTTTCAAATGGAAACACCCAAATTTCATAATTATTTCTTATTTAGCATTAAAAATAAGGGTAAGTTTGTATAAGATTGTATATCCCAAAAAAATTCTTAGTTTTCGAAGTATTGCCAATTTAATATTTTTATATAGGGATTTTGCTGCAGATTTTAAGTTCAGTTACTCTTAGTTGGCTATGACGGCGTTGAAAAACAATCAAATGCTAAAAAATCTATAAAGCTGTCACTTACCATTTAAACATCATTAATAAGCACATTGTGAATATTGTGATGGCTTCTGTTTTTGCGGATATCAAATGGCAAATGTGACATGATATAACTTTATCACATTCTCCATAAATAATAAATAAGTTTAAATAATCTTCGTTTGTATAATAATAAAATGGAGATGATTATTAATAATGTTAAGTGACACACACAGTCATAGATTTTTTTAGCATTTGATTTCAACGCCGCCATAGCCAACTAAGAGTAACTGAACTTAAAATCTGCAGCAAAATCCCCATATAAAAATATTAAATTGGCAATATTTCGAAAACTAAGAATTTTTGGGATATACAACCTTTTACAAATATGTACCCTTATTTTTAATGCTAAATAAGAAATAATTATAAAATGTGGGTGTTTCCATTTGAAAATCTGGACTTTATGCAGTTTTTTCATTTTCATTTTTAATCTTATTTTTTAAACACCCTGTATTAATAGTTGTAGTAGGTATCCTTATATATATCACTATCACTATTTGTATCACTTCTAATATAATAATTACAACGTTCTTATGCAGACGATGCTCACTGGTTCTCGGTCGTATATTGACTGACTCTCTCGTTCAGTCGTTATGCAACGCAGGGAAACAGTGTCTTCGTCATCTTTATTTATACCTGTTTACTATTTAATTTATGTAATACACTCGATAGTTATCAAAATATTATAAAAAATCTATTAAAGCAGGTCCTTTATAACAAGGAATCCCACTTAAATTAAATAAATAAGGCTTCTTTATATAAAAAATTGATAATTATTCTAAGGCTTGCAAACGTCATTTTTGATATAAAAATTCAAATATGTTAAAAACGTTTAGACATAGGTATAGGACATGGTATACAAAATTTGCCTAGAATCTTGCGTAGAATGCAAAAATGTAATAATATATAGGGTGTCCCATTTAAAATAAGCAAGTTGACACTTACTTCCGGTATAACCGGAAGTGCCACCATTATAAAAATATTTTAGCCCGGTCGCCCCCATCAGCATCAGCATACTGTCAAATTTTTCCTATGTATAGTTTTCTATATATAGATTGATTCGGTTCCCTGTGGGACACCCTGTATGTTTAGCTAACTTTGTTTTAAGAAAAGCAGTTTATAGGGTGTAAAATATAAAATAGGTTACAAAATTGCATCTTTAGTGCCCAAACGTAACATACTACAGTATTAGTTATACATCTTGCTGCTGCAAATTAGTAAAGTTTTTTGCCATTAGAGAAACAAACATGACACTTTAAGAGATCATTAATTTTAAGTAGAATTTTGTCGTTTGTTCCCGCGAAAGCACTTGATTCTTTATCCTTGCCCTTAAGGTTGTTTATCCGTGTTGTTTATCCTGGACTACTTTCCGCCCTACAACATCCACTCGGGTAAGGCTAAGACAAAGATAATCCTGCAAAATTCCTGTGCAGGAAATACAATATTATCGTATTTTACGAGGAAATCTTGGATATGTACACTTTGTTAGTAAACATTTTAAAGTACGAAAATAGATGGATCTAAGACATGGGAAATACAAGAAAACATTCATGCTCTAATTATTTTTTATAGATAAAATGCATAATCTTTATTTACTTCTACAAAAGAAAAATAGTTTGTTTAAGTATATATTTTTCATAAGTAACATTGACATTTTTATTATCTACTCTCAAGCAATCCTGAAATTATGTTTATCTTTTAAATCATGTTAATTCTGGGGGAATTCCGGGGGTGTATTCTTTGGTATCAGTGGCGTATTTAGGGGGGGGGGGCTGTCGGGCTGCAGTTTCCCCCAACCCAAGTAGCTCGAGTCGAAAAAGTCTAATTTTAACCTAATTTCTCGTCTCCCGCTTGGACTGTTAATTTAAATTTTTAAATAATGTATTCTTGGTTTAGAATATAAAGGTCTTGTAGGTAACGTTTAGTTTTTAAACTTTTCCTTCTAAAAGTCCTGTTTTATATAGAGATTAAGGTTTCGGACGAATATCGTTTTAGTTATTAATTTATGATGCAATTTTAAAGGAAAACGAGTAAAAATAATACTTTAGAGTATTTTTCTTTTATATACTTGTCTATTCCGTTTTGGCTTTTTAAGAGCTATTTTGAATCAACAAAAATATAACCCATTGCAATAAAATATTTTCACAACAAATTGGATATTTATTATTAAAGAGAAAAATTAAAGTAAACATTTTTATGGAAGGAGTGTGATAATTTACTATAAAAAAATAGTGTTGGAAGAAAAGAGAATGCTTTATTATGAATATACAAAACGTCACTTAAGAAGGAGTATTTTAAAACCTAAACATTTGCACCAAAAACTGCCCTTAGATCTACGCTCCTAAAATACATGATTTCTGAAAAAATCGTAAATTTTGGCGTGGTGAGCGTATTTACTTTATTTTTAATCATGAAAAACCGAGCCCAAAAAACGCTGGTTAGAGTCATACATACGTCTTATGTTAAAATTTTGGATTGACACCAACAGTTTTCACAAATTTAAAAAAATGTTTTTTTTTTATGTACTTACACAATAACATAAAAAAAATTGACTTTTTCTTTTTATCTGTTATCTGTTCTGTTAAATCCTTTATTTAGATCAAATGAACAATTTACATTTACAAAACAAGAATAACTATCTAAATTTAGGTAACCCTCAAAACAATGCAAGTAGCATTGGTACCGAGGGTACTGCTAATGAATAAATAGCATAGATTGCAACTATCACCATTTACATTATAGAAAATTTAAAAAATCAAAAACAATTAAGTAACTTATTTAACATACATATATCTTTTTAATTTGTTTACAAATACACCCTGTCGTCTTTCATTCTTAATTTCTAGAGGTAAATTATTAAACGCATTGCAGGCCGCGCTTATAGGACTGCATAATGCTTTATTTGTTCTTGCACTATCCAAACGAATATCATCACTGTTTCTTAAATTATGATCATGAATTTGATTAATAAATTGAATACGACTATTGCACTTGAATTTGTTATTTAAGACCTTGAATATTAATTTTGATTGCTCAAGCATTAGAATATCATGAGCAGGTAGAAGTCCAAGCAAATGATATAAAGTTTCAGTATAAGTGTAATAATCCAAGTTAAATAAAATTTTCAAAAATTTATTCTGAAGGATTTTAATTTTATTAAAGTTAGTTTGATTACAGGTTCCCCAAACAGGTATCAGGTACCTTATAATTGAAAGAAAATATGCATTATATATTTTATATTTGGCATTTATGGTTAAAAAATTTCTACATCTATACAATGCTCCAATTAAGGCAATTATCTTTTCTTTTATGTGATCAATGTGTGCACCCCATCTATATAACAAATCCCTTTACCTCTTTACGCTATTTTACTCTTATTAAACAGCGACAGCGAATGACAAAACAAAAGCGAAATACAACGGCATTTAATTTGCTGGAATTTCCTGCAGCTTTCCGTTACTGTTCTTGTGTCATTTCAGTAAATTGCGGTTGCATTTTAGCTGCAGTTGCTTGAAGAAGTTTTTTTGTCGGTGCAGTTGGCGTAGCGAAGAAATTGTTTATTGTCAAATTTATATTAGATTGCATTAATATTAGTAACCTCATACAGGGTAATTAAAAGATACCGGATATTACTCGAATATTAAATCTTTACCACTAGACATTACTTAGTTTTTTAGAATTGCCTATATTTAAAAAAAAAACGACATAACATTTATGGCCATATTCGATAAAGGATTTTAAATTTAGAATTTGGTTCTTCTGAGATTTGAGAAAGAGTAAGAAGACATAATACAGGCTTGTCAATAAGGAAAGAACAAGGGAGACGTTAACGTTTGCCAGGGGGCAGGCAGGCTTCTGACTCGGAAAACCAAATAGCTGCAAGAAAGAGGTCAGCCGCACGGCGAGACTTCATATGAGAGATATAAAAACATGTGACGTCACAAAGAGCTCCAGACTATTCATTTAAGTTAGGTCCTACTGTCAAAACAATCGGATTTTAATAATTGACCTTCCTGGTTGTTCACGTCTCTCTCTGGAGTCTAGACCAATGTTTAAAGTTAACATATTCAGCAAACTAGCCGATTTAGTCCCGGAAATACCTATTTCTTTTTACTTTACCTGCCTGTAGATTGCAGAAAGAGACGAAAATATGATGTGAGTGACAGGAGCAGCTTATTTTTTAATGATTTCTAACATATCCATAAACAAATAAAATCGCCCAACCTCGTCCTTTAATAAAAATGCCTGACAGCGATTATTATTTTAATTCTTGAATCGCTTAAATTGTTCATGGAAAAGAGCCTTTATCATTTGGCAAAGCTATGTAATTCAAACGACTTTTTGGTAATTTTGATTAACACATTTTATCCTAATAATTATACATATTATATTACTTATAGCCAAAATTTGCACACCCTTTTTTAAATACTTTTCGTTAATTACTCGTACCTTGGTTAATGTAATAAATGCACATAATTTACAAATTATTAAAATCTACAATGACATTTTGAATCTTGTTTGTCGATTTATTACCATGTATTTCGTGAATTAATATCTTTTAGCCCTTTGCCGATTACTGAATGAAATTGTTTTGACTCACTTTGGAAATATGTTTCTGGATTGTACATATACAGGGTGATTTCTAAGTTGATACTTCTTTTTTAGCTGTGTATAGAAGGCATTTAAACAAACAACTTTTTCAAATGCCTTTTTTCAAAAAACTCAAAAACAGTCGAGATAGATAAGTAAAAAATCTAAGTGCGGGCCTGGTCATAAAACCATAGACCGCTACAGTTTCTGTTCTTATCTCTTATTAGTATTAGTCATACGGGTGACTAATACTAATAAGAAAGGCACTATGACTTTAAGCATTACGCTGCGGTGTATTTTTCAGAAGCAAGTTAATTTTAAATTTGGTGATACTTGAAAATGGTAAAATTTAAAAACAATAAACTAATAAATATGGTGTTAATTTACTGTGAGTGTCGTAAGAGTGTTATTTTACTGTGAGTGTCGTAAAAATGTTATTTAACGGGCAAGTTAGGCAAAACCTTATTTGATTCGTAGTGTAATAAATGAATGTAAGTACGTACTTTATTTTTGAGTTTTTTGAAAAAATTGTTTATTTTAATGCCTTCTATACGCAGCTAAAAAAGAAGTATCAACTTAGGAATCGCCCTGTATTTTTGTTTTAGATTAGTTGTTTCTTCTTATAAAAGACCGCATTTTGGAGATAGGATTTTATCGTTACTCTTCAGCTTGCCAATTAGGCAATTTAACGATGTAGATCCCATATTTAACATACTTTTTTGGAAATACTGTACATGTTGACGATGACAATATTTTGTTTTGATGTACTCAGGTAAATAATAATATTAAATATATTTTAATAAACAAGCAACAATGACTAATATATAAATAATAATTTATATCGTTTTCAAGACAAGGTTTTTCCATTTTATGTTTGGGGATGAGAATTGTTATAGTTCGAGCGTAGAGTTAAGTTTCTTATTATATATAAGGTTTCTTCAATTTTCAAAATGCCAGTGAGGCTAAGCTTGTCCATCTCTACAGGAAGAACAGAATTAAACCAAGACTTTATGTCTTTTCAGTAGCGAACCCAGGATTTTGGTCATGGGGGGACTGAAGTCATAAGAAACTTGAAGTGTCATAATGTTTCCTAATTTTACCGGAATGAATGAATTAGTTTTTCACTTACTATCATCTTTGAATTTCAACATTTAAAGAAAGCCGAATAGATAGGCGCACTATGATTCATTCGCTTCGTAAGAAACGACGTGGCTTCGGAGTGCGCCGTCTTTTATTGCATAAAATAATACAATATCTTGTGTCGATCGAAAATGGAGACAAACATTAGTTCGTCTCCAAAAACGGTTGCCACATTTTTGCACTGATCCGTCGTTCTTTAAATATTGAAATTTAAAGCTATCATAAATTCATCTATCAGGTGACTGTAATATTTCCATTATTTATATCAGGTCTCTTTGGGAATCATGGACGATTTCTTCATTAGAGTTTAAGTACCGACGCCGTCGGTCTCACCAGACCTTCGGGGCCCACCGGGCCTAGTGGAAACGAAGGGCAAGAAATGAATTAATTTTATATAAGGGAATGACCTCTTAAAAACACTGTTCAGATGTGTACGTCAGCACAAAAAAAAATAACAACAAATAAAGAAAATATGTGACACCTTTCTTGCGCAATTTTCTTCTCCGCCAACTGTCAACGGAGCCGGTTCGGTGGAAAACAGCAGCACACGCGAAACTTCAGTATCTCGCGCGCTTTCCAGTCAACTGTCCGGGTGGAAATTGTGTCGGGCAACACGTGGCGAAGCTTTTGCGAGAAACGAAGGAAAAGCCGATTAAGCTCGTGTCAATATTTGGAGAACGAATGGAATTGAAAAAAATATTTAAGTGTTGATTTAGGAAGGTAAGACATTTTTTTTAAAGGTAATTTGAAAGAAAAAGTTTTTTTTATGTTCAGTTCAATATTCAAAATCTTCTTCTTTTCTTATAAAGGTAATTATTTTTAAATGGAGGATTTCTTGGACAAAAGAAAAAGTGAGTATAGACTAGCCAATGAATAAAACTGAAATAAGGCTTTATGAAATATATTTAATTAAAAAAGGACGTCTTTTAAGGTAATATAAAAATTTAAAAATTTATAAACACGAATAAAATATTAAAATTTTTCAAAGGCTTATTACAAATAAATTAGGAAAAAAACATAATAGAGGGGACAGACAAAATGAGTGCACAAGTGTAATTTTTTTTTCACTTTTTTTTTGATATTTGTGAAAAATGGGTGTCAATCCAAAATTTCAACATAACACGTATGTATGACTCTAACCAGAGTTTTTCGGGCTCGGTTTTCATGATTAAAAATAAGGTAAATATCGCTCACCACGCCAAAATTGATGATTTTTTCAGAATTCATGTATTTTAGGAGCGTAGATCTAAGAGCAGTTTTTGGTGTAAATACTTAGGTTTTGAAATACTTCTTAAGTACCATTTTGTATATTTATGTATATTTATAATAAAGCATTCTGGTTTCTTCCCGCACTATTTTTTTATTATAAATTATCACACTTCCATAAAAAATGTTTCAATTAAAATTTTACCTTTAATTTTTCTCTTTAAAAATAAATACCTAATTGTTTTTTGATTTTGTTGTAAAAATATTTTATTGCATTGTGTTATATTTTTTTTTGATTTAAAATAGCTCTAAAAAAGAGAAAACGGAAGACAAGTATATAATAGAAAAATTCTATAAAATATTATTCTTTTTATTCGTTTTTCTTTAAAATTGCATCATAAATCAATAACTAAAACGAAATGCGTCCGAAACCTTAATCTCCATATTATAAAACAGGACTTTTAGAAAGAAAAGTTTAAAAACTAAACATTTTATACAAGACCTTGGTAATCTAAGCCAAGAATACATTATTTAAAAATTTAAATTAAGAGTCCAAGCGTGAGACAAAAAATTAGGTTGCAATTAGACTTTTAGACCCGAACTCCTAGGCTCGGGAGGGGCTGCAGCCCAGCAGCTCCCCCAAATACGCCACTGTTCTACAATAAACATTGTCGATTGCGCGATACTGTTCTGTAGGTAAGTTGCATCCCAATTTAATAAAATCAAACTAACATCGCAACGGTAGACAGCTCGCAAAAACTTCGGGTCATTCGCAGCAGTTTGGGGGATTCTTATGCTGCTAATCCGTGCCCGCCTGGTCCAACGCGACGCTTTGTTATTTCAACTTCAACGTTGCAGCTTTAGTGACGAGATATCTAAAACATGTATAAGTTGTTAATAATTAAATTCTAGATTTTTAAATTGAAAAATGTTTGCCGTCGTGCAGACAAGATTAAAATTGAAAAAGTTGTAAGCCTCCGATGTTAATCGAACCCAGAACTTCGCGATTATGCCTCAAGTGCGCTGCCAATCGCGGTACGGAGTACCTGATATTCTCTTATCAACTTCGGTCATATAATTTATTCAATTTTATGATACAACTAACATATGATGTCACAAAGTTTCTAGAAAAAGACTATTTTTCTTTTTTAGAATCAATAACTTGAAAAATTTGGCACTGCTGCTGATACAAAAAAAGATCGCGTCAGAGACTAAGTAAAAATATAATTGTGATATTACGTTTATTCTGCTCTCTGTATAGTGACAAAATCTTTTTTTTTCAAACAGTAGAGTAATAAACAGTTTATTAATCATCAAGAAGCTATTTTAAATCATTATTAAAAGATTGTTAGGTATTCCTTATTCTCTTTAGACAAAGTATTTTACATATTTGTTGCATAAAAAACAAGTATTTTCCCATATTTTCGTCAGGCAAAGAAAATCCAATTAGATCTGTCTCAATATTTACAGATGAAATGGAATTGAAAAAATATTCGCGTAAAAATATCGGTATATTGATTTAAGTCAATACATTACATAACAATTTAGAAGAATGAAAATAATTAATTAGGTGTTAAAAATATGGGGAATAGGTTCAAATAAGTGTTTTAATAAATGTTTATGCTTTTACTTTGAGGTTTTTTGACACTGTAGCAGTTGTATGTAATCGCAAAATTTAAATATTTAATTAAATAGTTGTTTAAGAGCCATTCATACCAGTGGAAACGCGGCATCGTTTTCTGGTTTATCTAATTAAAAATTTTACTAAGGGGTTGACAAGAACTTCTAGTTTGGCGGATGATACTTTTTTTCAAAAAAACTAAAATTGAAAATTTATTTTTAAAGTTTTAATTATGTAGGTTCAAATTATACCATCCGCCATGCAGAACATATAATTAGAAATATTGCGGCTGTTCATGTTAATTTCTTATATGCCACCATTTGCCGTGCCAGTTAATTCTCGTGAAATTCGTTTTTATAATATTTTGTATATTAAAAAAGACATTTTATTGCCACCGCCAGGCACACGTACGATATGCGTGATGTGATGGAAAAGCACTATTTGTTCGTGATGACTCATCGACTACGGTTTGCTCTTAAGCCAAAATTACTAGTAATAATGATACAAAATTTAAATTTACAATATAAAAAGAAAACATGGACACCTACAAAATATAACTGCAATAATATATTTCTTTTTATCTTAAATACATTCCTTTTAAATTATTATAAATCCGTTTATTTAGTGAATAAATTGAACATAAAGTTTGGATAAAATACTGAATAATTAGAGATAAAGTCCGTTTTAGACCAAGGTATCACTAGACCCTCCTTTCCGTTGAAGATTTTAGGGGTGGTGCCACCCCTGCCCAGGGGGCTGCACGTGTTAACGTGATTTTTTGCCAATTTTGTGTCCCCCTTGAAAACAAAATATACGGGTCTAAGCGTTTTTCCAAAAAAGAATTGAGCTGCCAGTAAATGTCTCAGTTTCGTTTCACCCTATATAAATGCTTAATTATAAATATTTTTCCCTCTTAGAAATTTTGGAAATTACTAACATGTATAGGTATAGGATATAAGTCTTCAGGGTATAATATGGCATGCAGGACCGTCCCTAGGGGGGGGGGGGGGGCAGACGGGGCGACTTGCCACAGGCCCCGCGCTTGGAGGGGCCCCGCGCTCAGGAACATTTTTCTCTTCCTTGAGAAGAAATTTTTTTCAATACATTTTGCAACTGCAGAACATATTTTTTTCTTTTTTGCCCAACATAAAGTACATTTCGATTGCAATCAAACTATTCCTTTTTTTCTGTCTCGGGATGAGTTTTGAAAGATATCGATAATTTCTATCGATAAACTCTGTTCGACAGCTATCGATTGTTCGCGACTTTTTTATTGTTGACATCATTCGCTGACGTTTCGCACGAAAGATTGGTCTGTGAAACTTCTTCCGCGTTTATGAATAGTGATTTTTCTATATACACCTGACGTCTCCTCAATATATAAAAACGCTACAACGGTTGATACGTGAGAGGTGAGTAAACGCACACTTTTGACCCGAATATTACTGAAAAATTTCTTGACAGAGTACATAACCCTTAATTCCCAGTCAAGTTTTTACTATCGCAATTTATTTTTACGACTAATGACTTTTGTAGTATTAAGTGAATTATTTTTTGAATGCCTTGGCAACAATCTCGATCGAATCTGAAGTTTTGGAAGGATGCGATATGGAAAATATTATGCATGAGTTTGCCACAAAAAAAGCTAGGAAAATAGCATTCGCTTGAATTATTGTAACCATTATAACAATCGCTCTTGATGATCATAATTAAAATTATACGGCAATGTTGAAAAAGTGTATTTATTATCAAAATCTAGATCTTATAGTCATGAAATTATCATCATAACAACATTTTCTTTAGGGGCCCCACCTGAAATCTTCGCACCAGGCCCCGCAAAACCTAGGGACGCCCCTGATGGCATGCAATGTGCACCATACTTCATTTACATAGATTTGTGATAAATAGCTATTACGTGTTTTTATATTCCCTAAGGGAATATCCCTTAAAGGGTTTCAAGGTATTAATTAAGTGCAGCTATATCCGTTTTGGCTAACACTGCAGCATCAATAAGCAAAGACAATTGTAAAATAGAAGTTTGCCGCAAAGCTTTTGCTTTCAAAACCTTATCGGAGGTTGACATATTAATTTATTTTTAGGTAAATGTACAAAAAATATATGCAGACAATGTAAAAGGCGAGATAAAAGGTGCGTTTTAAATTTTAATATATTTTAATAATACTCAAAATAAAATTTAATGTAATTTTGGAATAACCCCTGTAATTAAATTGCAAGTAACATATGTGCATAGAAAAGGACAACGAACAGCTGTCTCAAACTGTAAATAAAGCAATACTTGTATTTATATATAAAAAAAGAGGCAATTGGCAACGAACAAAAAATATTTTAACACCGTTCGAGATCCCTTTTTTTGCGACCGGGAAACCGGCCAGGATATCACAATAACCTTCGCTTGCTGCAAATATAAATTCAATAAAAAACGCACTTTAGCAGTACTAGTAATGGCGAAAAAATGTAGCAAATTTGTAAATTCGTGCATCGACGAAATTTTATGTAAAATATAGTAAAAATAGCAGTAAATAGTAATTAATTGCAAAATGGCACAGTATAGTACCATGCGATTGTAAAATAAGTAGTATAGAAATAAGTATGTAAGGATAAGTCGGTATAAATTGCATTCAAAATTATTACGTTGCTAAGCCGAAGGTGGTCTGAAACAAAGAAAATCCAAACTTTTGGGTTCAAAAAGCATCCGGCTCGAAGGACCAATTAATGTGGCGTTATTAGCCACTCAAAAGAAAAAAAAGACTGTGAAAACATAGGTTGCGCTGGCTTTGTTAATCCTCGCCCAGATCTTCCCGGTCCGGGACCACCCCAAGGTTTAGCAACGTTTAATATCGGTATAATAATCAATATTAATGTAATTATGAAATGGAATACTTCGACTTACCATGCAGATTTTAGGAGTTCTTGCTGGGAAAAATGGACACCTACCGAAAACGGCGCGGTACGGTTGATGGGTTCTGGGTATCTGGTTCTCTCTCCTTTCCAAATCGCGCATCGCATCGTACACGAGTACGGTGGGTAGGTACGAGGGACGGTAAAAAGGTAGGAAATGGAAAGTCGAGAATATGTAATTTTAAATGTAAATTAACTAATTAAATTGCAATAAGTAAAACAAAACGCGTAATTTTGAATGCAAGTAGACACCCATAAAGAGGAAAAATATTTATAAGAATTATACTTTAAACTTAAAAATAATATTAATTATAAACCTAAATATATATATAAGCAGCAAACGAGGACAGAACAATAATGTATTTTTTCTACTCCCACATGGAAATTTGCTGTTTCCTTTACACTTAAGTGGCGAGTGAAGTAGGCTATTCCAATTAACTGTGCGGGAAAATCTCATATCCATCCTAGATAGGTAATGAAACTGACCAATCGCAGTAGTCAATTATAGAGAAGCCATTGTTGTTTTTAAAAGTACTGACCAATCACAGTATATTATTTTTACTGAGGCTCCGCCTTCTTTTTCAAGACACTAAATTATATAATTTAAATGCATATGGTACAATTTGCTATTAATATGTTCAATATAATAAAATCTAGACGCATTTATAATAGATTTATCAAAATGCAACCTGCTGAATCTGCATAGAAAATTAATTTCATGTAGCATCATTTATCAGTTGGTTTTTCCATAATTAGTTTAACGTTTCGATAGTCGAGAGGTAGAGTGTTTTACTATGGATCCAATGGTCGTGAGCTCGAGCCCGGCAACCTGAAAACTTTTTTTTACATTTTTTAGCATAAGGTTTGTAGGTTTGGTCGTAGGAAAAATATACTGTTCAACTCAAGTGGATTGTCCATATTGCCCTCGGAAGTTTGAGCACTCCGCCTACGGCGTCGTGCTCAATTTCCTTCCTCGTGCGATATGGACATCATAGCCATTTTTTTTGTACAAACTACTATTACACGCCTCATACTTCTCAAGGACTAGATAGCTGATATTTTCCCTGATGTAAGGTGGTATTTTAACCCCAATTTTTATGTAAGCAAAAAGCTGAAATCAAACTCTAATACCCTTATGTACAGATTTTCTTTAGAACCCCTGTATAGTTCTCAAAGACCTTTTTACCTCCAGGAAAAACTCCTTTCCTTTATAAAACTCAATTAAACAAGTATGTTGCAAAGATCCCCTGTGCCCCGTGGGTGTCTCTAAAATTAGGAAAATAAAGCAAAATTTAACTCAAAGGTGAAAATAGATATGAAATTTCCCTTTCAAAGGCTTTACCAATCCTTTCTTAAACAACAAAATACCTGTAAATGGCTGTGGTAAACTAAATTACCACATTTTGGTTTCGTGGCGACTTATATGGGTTTTATCGGTTTAACAGTCAAATGGTATATTATGCTATATATGTAATTTATTCCCAAATTATATTACATTCATACTATTCATAGCAGTGGCGAACCCATGTTTCTTGTTTAAAATGGGCTGATACGTCTCAGTCCAGTCGCTTGCCACCAAAACATCTGTTTTCTGCTGCCATATCCATTCACAATGGCTAGTTTACCCCGATTTGGGGAGGGCTGGAGCCTCCCGGTCTTAGGGGGAGGGTACTAGGAGATAGTGGTAACATTTAGCAAACCAACAAAATCCCTCTAAATGCTATTTCAAACGTGATCAGCCAGTGCGATGATTTTAGGGCCTGAAAAATGGAATAGCGGGATTTTGTTGGTTTGCAAAATGTCACCAGTATGGCAGCAACTTGCCTCAAAATAGTAAAGCTTATGGGAACTGCAGAAACAAAAAAATGTCGAAAATATCAGAACCCCAATATTATCTTAAAAATATTTCGAGGTGAGTTATCTGAATTCATATCATAATGCATCAATTTGATTGTGTTTCTACTGCCACATGATTATTATCTGTTTCTTTTATAACGAAATAACTGGATAAGTGCGCTATATCAGTTAACGGAACGAATGGAGACGATGATATTTTTGAATGATCACAACGTTTCAACTGGTAGATGATCTGAAGACGACTGGGGATTTCTAACACTCGAAAATAGATATTTTAATAAAAGATTGCCTGTTTACCGTTTAACGGGAGTGTAAACCTTCTTTTAAACAACCTATTGACAAGTATTTAGTATAAATTATTGCGGAATTTTAGCAAAATTCGGGCGTGCTCTCGAAAATTTTCCGCCTTCGGCGCTGTTTACGTGTATAGCGCACTAGGTGGCTGCTTCCTAAAAAAACTTTACTCACTGCCCATGTACCCCCTCCTAGAAAAATGTTTGGTTACTAATAACGAATTTAAACCTTTTAGTCAAGCTTACAAATAACTTTTTAAAACATTTATTAAACAACATGATAATAAAAGGTGATATTATATAACTAATCAGTAAATAATGGCCGGCTAATTTGTGTTACAAACAGATAAAATCAAGTGTTCAAAAATTAATAAATGCAATATAAATTGTATATATTTTAATTGTTTTTTCTTAATTGGGATTTAATTATTACTTAAGACAATGCCAATTTATCCACTTGAAAACAATTAATTGTCTATATTCAGTACGTGCTCAAATGGCTTAATGTAAAGTTTATTTTGTGAATGACCTAGACCTACGACAATAAATCATTCGGAAAATTATTATGACCAAGATGACACTGATGGCCAATAACGATGGATATACAAACTTGCCGTATATGTGTGACGTTCTGTAACTGCCTTATATCCTGAAAAACTTAATTGTCACTGAATTTTTCTAAATTTGGACATACGAATTATTTTAGTTTATATATCTTTAACCGCGCTAAAATTTGTAGTGTTAAATTGTAGTTCTTCGTGGCATCAATTACATAAAAACGAACCGTGTTTCTCAAGTAACGAATATGCAGGTTTAACTCTGGTTTTGAAAATATAAAGTTATTTATGTTAGTGTAAATTTGTTTTCTTTTAAAATTATTTTCTTCTGCATAAGTTAGGTAACGCAATTTAAGGGAAAGAGGGGGGTTCAGCCCGGCGTTATACGGATGTGGTATTTAGGAGGAGGGGTGAGGGGGGATCAAGATTAGCGATACGTCACGACTTTAGAACTTCCAGAAATAGCAAAATTATTTAGTGGAAGTTAAAAAATCTCTCTTCTTGAATATAATATATAAATATACAAGGTGGCGCATCGAAAACGAAACAGAGACATTTCCTGGTAACTCAGATCTTTTTTGGAAAAACGCTCAGACCCGTCGATTTTGTTCTCGAAGGGGACACAACAAAAATCACGTTAACACGTGAAGCCCCCTGGGCACCACCCCTAAAATCTTTAATGGAAAGGAGGGTCGAGCAGTGGCGTAGCCAGAAAATATGCTCGGGGGGGGGGGCTGAATGGGCGTAAGTAGGACATTTTTTTTTCTAGAGAAAGGGTCAGTCGGGGACTACATGTGTTTCATGATATTGTACCTAGCGAAGAAGGCGGAAAAGCGCCGCAGGCAGAAAATTTTCGGAGCCACGCCCAAAGTTCGTTTAAAATTCACCTAACTACTTTTGATTTTCCTAGCCAAAGCCAGCCAGAGCCACTTCATTAAAAAAAACATTTTTTATATTTGTGAAAAATATGAATATTGGTGTCAATCCAAAATTTTAACATAAGACGTATGTATGACTCTATAACCAGCGTTTTTCGGGCTCGGTTTTTCATGATAAAAAATAAAGTTAATATCGCTCTCCACGCCAATATTGATGATTTTTTCAGAAATCATGTATTTTAGGAGCCTAGATCTAGGAGCAGTTTTTGGTGCAAATTCTTAGGTTTTGAAATACTCCTTCTTAAGTGCCGTTTTGTAGATTCATAATAAAGCATTCTCGATTCTTCCTGCACTATTTTTTTTGAGACGGAAAATTAGGTTTCAATTAGACTTTTAGACCCCGAGCTCCCAGGCTCGCCACTGGGGTCGAGTGATACCTTATTTTAAAGGTCTTTCAATTTCCTTTATAATGATGTAAAATTCATGAACTTCAGTTCAGTAATAAAGAGAATTAAAAGACCTTTAAAATCGACGGGTCTGAGCGTTTTTCCAAAAAAGAACTGAGCTAAACTACAACATACAGCGTGGCGCATCGAAAACGAAACAGAGATATTTACTGGCATGTCTCTGTTTCGTTTTCGATGCGCCACCCTGTATGTTGTAGTTTATTTTATTTGTACAATTAAAGAACTTATTAAGAAGCTGGAAATACCGGGTTCTACATTATCGACCAACATAACTAACTTAATTAAGGGTAAAGAAAAGAAAAAATACAAATAACAACAAAAATCAAATATTGTGGCAAACAGCTTGGTTATGGTTAAATACTAATTAAAAAATGATAATCTTATTTTGTACAATATATTAGTTTAATTTAATTGTTTTGTCTTTATTAAAATATATTTGTTTATTTTAAATGTTTTATTATTTAACTGCACTTTATGAACGTTGACCGCTAATTGGATATTAAAGTTTTAAATTGGTTTTCTACTGCTGTGAGTTTTAGTTTTGTTTAAAACTGATTGGCATTGAAAAATAAATTTTACTGATTGGAAATCTGGCGAGGAAATTCTATTCAGCAAGAAGACGCAATGCAAGGGGGTAGTCCGTTGGGGAGCCACGGTCCAAAAGGCCATATTATACCGGGTGTCCCATGATGGATGGCAACCGGCCGTATCTCGGAAACTACTGGGCATAGAAACTCGAGAAATTTTTTTTTAACTAAAGTGGCCATGAGAAAATCCTGGAAATAATTTTTCACTTCCGCATTTTGCCGCAAAAGGGCGTAATTGAAAAGTAAATTTTAAAATTTTACATATCTCCGAAAATTCCACATTAAGGTATATCTTTGGTAACACCATTAAAAAGCTTGGACAATTATGCATCATTTTGGTCTTATGCTCATTGGCGTACCAACTTTAATAAGAGGGGGGGAAGCTGTTGAAAGTGTAATCAGTTAAATCGCTGTAACTAAAAACGAATTATCCGATTTTAGTAAACTAAAGACTGTTTGGAAGAGAAATGTATGCACTTTTACTAGTCGTATTTAGTTGTCCATAATAGTTCTAAAGAAAAAATGCTAGAGGGCGCAATTTGTAATAATAACACATTTTTTGATTTTACTCCGAAAAAATAAATCATACTGTATAATTATGATACCATAATCGAAAAGTAGATGAAGTTTGCTAACTTTTTTACTCCGAAATGCAAAAGTAAATAGTGGGCCGTATTCCCTTTTTCCCTACCAACGAGCTATCACAATACATTCCTTTACATTTGAAAAAAAAGTGGGAGGCGGTTTCTACCCCCAAAAAGAGGAGAACATTTTACAGAAGACACGAAAAAAAGTATGGCAAACTAAAAATATACCTAGCCTTCTGTCTTTTTCAGTAAATAAAGAGGGTTCCTAATATATACCGAATTTTTTCTAATAAAAAAGTCCACCCTGTATAATATACAATCAATTGGGTAAATAATGATTAACTTTACTAAAAAACAAAATAAATATCAAAAAAGAGACGATTTATGGCAACCAAATATTCAAATTTTTTCCTATTGATCGGTATTTTTCGGGAAAAAAATGCTAAGTACATACCTACTCCTACTTACTGAATATTTAATAATACATGTCGGCATGTAATTTCCTATAGGTACATACAATACGTTATAAATCAATTCCTTGATAAATATTTGTATGTAAATTCTTCTTTATATTTGGGTAAGGTTAGAAATCAAATAAAAAGGCACGGAATCCTTATCTGTTTATTACGGATATTTAAATTTTTTCCTAGATCTTATGGCGTGGTTGTATTTACAATGTTAACATAAACAATAACAAAGAAGAAAGGAAAAACCAACGAAGTACACTTAGCCCCAAAAATAACGCACAATCCAAAATGATGCTCAATTTCAAAGTTGATTTTCTCAAGTTCAACCCATTTCGATACATTTGAAATGTATCTTTTTTCTTTGGAAATGCAATTTTTTTATTTAGATTTCAGTTTTAGGCTTATACAGAGTGCAAAAATTGGAATGTTTTACGGTAAATTTGAGACACTCTGTAAAGAGCATTAGCAACCAAAACGGATGCTTGATGAAATCATACTATAGCCTTAAGTTTTCTAAACGTTTTGTTCTTTTAATTTCCCTGATATCTGTAATATCAAAGAAAATACACAGTTTTATACCAGTCGCTGGCGACTATGACCCAGTGACCACGACAGAAACCTACCTTAATTTATTCGATACTACAACCGAGAGCTCCAGTGGCGTTTTAACGGGGGTGGGGGGGGGGGGGGCGCCCGGGCTGCAGCTTCCCCAAAGCCTAGGAGCTCGGGTCTAAAAGTCTAATTGCAACTTAATTTTTCGTCTCACGTTTGGACTCTTAATTTAAATTTTTAAATAATGTATTCTTGGCTTAGATTACATAGGTCTTGTAGGAAACGTTTGGTTTTTAAACTTTTCCTTCTAAAAGTCCTGTTTTATATAGAGATTAAGGTTTCGGACGCATATCGTTTTAGTTATTGATTTATGATGCAATTTTATAGGAAAACGAGTAAAAAGAATAATAGTTTATAGTATTTTTTTATTATATACTTGTGTGTTCCGTTTTCCCTTTTTTAGAGCTATTTTAACTCAACAAAAATATAACCCAATGCAACAAAATATATTTACAACAAAAACAAAAAACAATTAGGTATTTATTTTTAAAGAGAAAAATTAAAGTAAACATTTTAATTGAAACATTTTTTATGGAAGAAGAGTGATAATTTATAATAAAAAAAAATAATGCAGGAAGAAACCAGAATGCTTTATTTTGAATATTCAAAACGGCACTTAAGAAAGAGTATTTTAAAACCTAAGCATTTGCACCAAAAACTGCTCTTAGATCTACGCTCCTGAAATACATGATTTCTGAAAAAATCATCAATTTTGGCGTGATGAGCGATATTTTTAATCATGGAAAACCGAGCCTGGAAAACGCTGGTTAGAGTCATACATACGTCTTATGTTAAAATTTGGGATTGACACACTCATATTTACAAATATAAAAAATGTTTTTTTTTTAATAAAGAGCCAACTAGGTATATAAAAAAAAAAGTCAAAAACAACATTAACAAAAACAAATTTAATCCAACCATGCAGAGGGGGGGGGGGGGGGAGGAAATTTAATTTAATTTTCGAAATTTGATAGTAGATAGTAGAATTTTTAACGAATTTTGGGCGTGGCCTCAAAAATTTTTCGCCTACGGCGTTTTCCACCTTCTTTACTAGGTACAATGTCATGAAATATATGTAGTCCCGACTGTCCCCTTCTCCATAAAAAAATGTCCTACTTACGCCCACTAAGTCCCCCCGAGCATATTTTCTGGCTACACCACTGCAGAGCTCTCTTTGTTACTAGATCTAGACAGACACAATATTAAAATAATTAATAGAAGAAGAAATAATTTGTAATACGTCTATTATACTAAAATCCTCTGTCAGGTAGTAGTATATTAGTATTTCATGTTTCAATTTAATATCAATTTAAAAAAACAAACAAAAACATTACAAGTTAGAATTGCTTATTGGGCAAGGGCCTGTCGACATATTAAGCACCGGTTCCCGCAGATCACCGAAGCGGTGTCGAGCGCGGTTAGTACTTGGGCGGGTGACCGCTTGGGAACACGGCGTGCTCTTGCCTTAGGGAAGAGTGTAAAATGAATCGACACCTAGCCATCCTATTCACGCCGAATAGGTCGGATGAGATCGGATATCTCGTAGGATGAAGGTGCCGTTTCACACTCCCCAGTCGGTAGATCACATTTGTGGTCGATGACCGGTTCAAGATGGCCACGTACGGCGAACCGTAAAAAAAAAAAAATAGAATTGCTGAAACCTCTTTCGTCTCAAAAGAAAATCTTAACTTGATCCTGACTATAAACTTGTATCGACGCCTGTGACCGGCGAAGCCCTGGTTAAAAGCTAGTATTGAATAAAATATGCAATATTGAAAATTTAATGTAAAAAAAAAGATAAGACACGCTTCGTATTAAAATTAATTTATTAACGAAAAATATTCTCCGTCTTAGGGTCCGAAAATAAGAAACTGAAAAGCCCTTCCAGACGCGCCCCTTAAAAGTATGTAAATATGTATTATGATCCCGAATCGAAGTTTTTTAAACAGTTTGCTTTTCATGCTCTGGAATATTTTAGGTTATGTGTGTTCATTTAAAAATAAAAGTGGGTCAGAGACGGGGAATGTTTCCAGTCTACAAGCCGGCGTCACTTTCTTAAAATTACGGCTTAACCCAGTAATTTATTTTTAGCGCACCACTTATAACTTATAAAAACCTTTTTAATTAAATTTATAGTAAATAACATTTTAATGTCTGTTTAATGGTTGAAGACAATGATGTTTCTTAAATAACAGAAGAGGGTATGGTAAAAGGGGCACAAGTATGACGCCGTAGGTGGAGTGCTACTTCTCTTAATCCTCTTAGAGGTGGTGGAGAAAGCCGATTACCTTCCTCCTTTTTTCGACATTCCCCATGACCAAACAATTTTTCATAACGGCCACTTTTTTATCGCCGCGCAGCCGCATTTTCAATTATACAGGGTGATTTCCAAGTTAATACCTCTTATTTAGCTGTGTATAGAAGGCATTAAACTATACACGTTCAAATACTTTTTCCAAAAAACTCAAAAATAAAATACTTACATTCATTTATTACACTATGGATTAAATACGGTCCTGCTTAACTTGCCCGTTGAATAACATACGTCTGGGTGTAGGATGAGCCCTCAAGGGAAAGCGTTCTGCGTATAATCTCGAAGCAGCAGCCGCATTTTGAAGACATTTACCGTAAATTAGCACCATATCTACTAGTTCATTGTTTTCAAATTTAACCATTTTTACGTGTTACCAATTAAAAAATTGACTTGCATTAGAAAAGCACACCGCAGCAGATTGCCAAATAAATAACTGACTACCGATCTGTAAATTGCACGAATAATAAGACAAAAACAACATAAAGTATAACAGGCTACGGGTTGATGACCAGGCCTGCCCTTAAATTTTTTATTTCTGTATCTCGCCTATTTTTAAGTTTTTTGAAAAAAAGGTATTTGAAAATGTTGTTTATTTTATTGCCTTCTATACACAGCTAAAAAAGAAGTATCAATTTAGAAATCACCCTGTATAAAAAAAAACCTGTATGGACGTTATAAATTAATACTTTTTGTCTGTTGTATAGCAACTAATCTATGTTCTGTAAAAGTAATCGCTAAATTATAGAAAAAAGTCATTCTACTTTCCTTATGATTCCAGACAGTCAATTTTCCCGTTTTCAGAATTTCAAAGGATAATTTTTCACCCTATTCGACGGCGAAACCTTACAAATGAATAAGGCAAATCCCTTCTTACATACATTTAACCGTTTACTGAGCTTCTTAATAAAAACCTTGATACTAAATATTTCTTGTATTATTAATTACTTCAAAATCGTCTACAAAGCACGTTATTTTGCTGAAAATACAGATTATTAATTCAGAAGTCAAAGAGGCGAATAGGATCTTTTTACATCCAAAAATATTTGCTCTCTGAAGAAAGTAATAACCTTTATATATTGCGGGACCTATTATATTTTAATCTTCTTATATTGGATTTATTTCTTTGGAATTAATTGGTGAGGGCTTGTGTAAGTAAATATTTCATTAAACACTTCAAACTCAGACTTTAGGCGATAAAAAATTTGTAAAAAAAAAAAACAAAAAAAAAGTAACGATTTGTAAACAAATTTTTTACAAATTCACTAAAGTAAATTTGAATTTGAAGAAGATTAGCAACATATATACAGGGTGATTTACGTTGAGTGGCCTATTAGAAGATCTCGGAAACGAGTAAACCTATCTTTCTAAAAATTTGATAGCAGGCATAATTGGCTTTGAGCTTTGAAAACATTATATTTTGACGTTTTTATTACTTGTGGTTATACCGGTTAACGCCAACATTGCTATTCAAATGGAATACCCTGTAGATATGAGCATTTTTGATTACCTTATTAAAATCTAAATAAATTTTGTTAATAATAAAATGTATTCCTATCTCTCACCGTTTTTGAGATATGAATTATAAAAGGATTTTTTTGTGTAAAAACGCTCCGAGAAGAAAGTTTAGTAACTCTGAAACTAATAAAGGTAAACATTTAAAATTTCGTAAGCTTTCAAGTAACACATAGATCTTTAGTTTAAATTACTTAGATTTCACGTTTTTTATACAGGGAGTTCTTAAAATTGTGACAATGTTTCCATTTAAATAAATGTGCATAAGTCAATTTTTGCAAATGGAACACCCTATTTTTTAGCTTACTAACGCGTAGAGAATTAAATTTCCTATCTAAATGCCTAATATGTTAGAATCCAAATTTTTAGTCGTTTTGGAATTATGAGCAATTTAAATAAAAAATCTTAAAATTTTCGTTTGTGTTAATGCGACATTATTTTTGAAAAGAAGGCTTCGACTGGGGTTTTAGTTTGACTTTGATCTTTGTTACCTTTTGTTATTAAGTGCCTATGTTCGTTGTTTAGCTATTTCTGATTTTTTTAAATAAAATTATTTTAATAATTATTATTCGCCATTTTCAGATGACCAAGAATGAACGTAATTTTAAATAAGTTAACTAGAATATGACAACGGGGCTAAGATATACGTTAACTTTAAAATCATTTTGGTCAAAGCCTACTTTACAAATTGGCTTGATCTTGTAGCAAACGCTTAGTTTTTAAACTTTTCCTTCTAAAAGTTCTGTTTTATATAGAAATTAAGGTTTCGGATGCCTATTGTTTTAGTTATTGATTTATGATGCAATTTTATAGGAAAACGAGTAAAAAGACTGATATTTTATAGTATTTTTTTATTATATACTTGTCTGTTCCGTTTTCCCTTTTTTAGAGCTATTTTAAATTAACAAAAATATAACTCAAAGCAATAAAATATTTTTACAATAAAAACAAAAAACAATTAGGTATTTATATTTAAAGAGAAAAATTAAAGTAAACATTTTAATTGAAACATTTTTTATGGAAAAAGTGTGATAATTTATAATTTAAAAAATAGTGCGGGAAGAAACGAGAATGCTTTATTATGAATATATAAAACGGCACTTAAGAAGGAGTATTTCAAAACCTAAGCATTTGCACCAAAAACTGCTCTTAGATCTACGCTCCTAAAATACATGATTTCTAAAAAAATCATCAATTTTGGCGTGGTGAGCACAAATATATAAAAAATGGTTTTTTTTTAAATAAAGAGCCAGCTAGGAATATCAAGAAAAAAAAGGAAAAAAAACATTTACAAAAACCAATTTAATCTAACCATGCAGAGGGGGAGGGGTAATAATTTAATTTTTGAAATTTAATAGTAGTTAGGTAAATTTTAAACAAACTTTGGGCGTGGCCTCGAAAGTTTTTCGCCTGCGGCGCTTTTCCGCCTTCTTCACTAGGTATAATATCATAAAATACATGTAGTCTCGACTATTCCTCTCTCCAGAAAAAAGAAATGTCCTACTTACGCTCACTGAGCCCCCCGAGAGCATATTTTCTGACTACTCCACTGATATCCACTGTTTTTGCACAAACTACTATTAGTTAATATTGTTTCGATTTTTGGCGTGATTTACGACTTATCTTGTATCTCTCATCTCGCCGCAAGATCATAAATATGCTACATATAGGTTATAATTGTTTGTAAATCGGTATGTTTAGTGATATATCTATACCTTGACACCGATATATTAACGTAATAAATGTAGAGTGTAGTCTACCATAATAGATTTACCTTAATTGCCAATTCAGACGTAAATATTCGGGATGGGGTTTGTCAGACAATATTTCCACAATGTCATTAATTTTGAGCTCAATGCAAACTACATTTACTGATAGTATATGTCGAGCTGGAATATTGTTATTTAGAGATTTAAATTAAATTGTATTATTAATTGTTTAATTAAAATCTCCTAAAATCGTCTTAGTAGGTATATTTAGCCTGCGCTAATGGTATCGAATTAATATTGTAATAGCTTAATAATGTTTCCTAGGCCCACTATTATTATTATTTAGTTGACGTATGTATGTATATTTTCAAATTAATAATAGAATTATAAAGGACCCCGCACAAAGCTTATGGGAAATGGCTTTCGGCTAATTTTTCTGAATTTTTAGTATTCTCTAGATCAGTGGTCGCCAACCTGTCGATCGCGAGCTACCGGTAGCTCGCGGAGGCAATTCTGGTAGCTCTCACAACGATTTTAATTTAAAAAATACAAACTGCAAAAATCAGAGAAGCTTCCGAAAATTCCACAAAAAAATCTAACATAAACAGCGGATCTGCCGCTGACGCCATCAAGCTAGAATCGGCTAGAACCGACCAGCCAGACCAGCGCGTTAGTGTTCGAGAACGATCTGGATTGCTTTGAACGGGATAAATACGCACGGCGCGGCGACATTGCGCTTAGTTTAAAACTGAACGCGTAACCAACGTCCAGCGGTTGGGTTAGTAGAGAACAACAAAAAATAATATTATGGCAAGCAGTTGTAAGAAGGTAAAGACATACCACTTTCATTCGGAATGGGAAGAACAATACTTTTTTACAGAAGTTAAAGATAAAAATGTGTGTTTGTTATGTAATATTTCGGTCTCCGTTGCTAAAAAAGGAAATATTGAGAGACATCATAAAATTTTCCATTCTAATTTTGAAAAATCATTCCCACTACATTCTGCCGCCAGAAAGGAGAAACTGAAACAGTTAAAAAAGCAGTTAATTGGACAACAATCAATATTTTTAAGAACAGTCGACAAAAATAAGGCTGCAACTGAAGCATCGTACCGTGTGTCCCAGATAATTGCACAAAAAAAGAAACCTTATGAAGACGGGGAAATGATAAAACAGGCGTTTTTAGAAGCTGCTGATTCGTTATTTGCCAACTTTAGAAATAAAGACGAGATAGTTTCAGCTATAAAATCTATGCAACTTTCTGCTAATACAGTGATGAGACGTGTAGAAGTAATGAGCAATGATATTTTTTTACAGTTAAGAACTGACTTAGATAACTGTGTTTATTTTTCACTTCAACTGGATGAATCAACAGATGTCGTTGACACTGCCCGGATGGCCGTGTTCGTCAGGATGGTTTTTAGTGATTTTACGATTAAAGAAGATCTTTTGAAGTTTATTCCACTGAAAGGACACACTACTGGACAGGAGTTGTTTTCTCATTTAAAAAATATTATTTCTTCCGAGAAAATTCAAATATCGATAATGGTAGGCTTGACAACCGATGGCGCTCCAGCTATGGTGGGTTGTGATAAGGGTCTGGTGGCGTTATGTCGTAAAGATGAAACTTTTCCACAATTTCTCTGTTACCACTGCATTATCCATCAGCAAGCATTATGTGGAAATTTCCTGAAACTAAACAACGTTATGAAACTGGTGGTAAAAATTGTGAACAAGATTAGAGCTCAAGCGTTACAAAGAAGATTATTCAAAACCTTGGCCGATGAAGTTGACTGTCAATACGGGGACCTACTCCTTCACTCTAAAGTCCGATGGTTAAGTAGAGGACGGGTGCTAAAACGTTTTAATGATGTCCTATCTGGCATAGTTCAATTTTTCAAACAACGCGATGAACCGACTCCGGAACTAGAAAATTCAATCTGGCTTAGAGATTTTGGTTTTCTCGTGGACATTACGGAGAAATTAAACGAACTTAATTTGCAGCTTCAGGGGAGAGACAAAGAACTAGCGGAAATGATTTCTGATATAAAAGCATTTATCAAAAAGCTGGAGTTTTGGGAACAAAACCTAATTAACAGCGATACCAAGCATTTTCCTATTCTTTCAGAAAAAAGATCTCAAAATCCATTAGAACCCTATGACAGCAAATATCATGTAGAAATAGTTTCTACCCTGAAGAATAACTTCAAAAATCGTTTTAAGGATTTCAACGAAATGGCTTTAGTAGCGCAGTTTGTTGTTTCACCCTTTATGGAAATTGATATCCAACAGTTTGCAACTTGTGTTATGCAGAACTTTGGCGAAGACATCGCTGCAACAGAAATGGAAGTAATTGAGTTTCAAAATGATTTAGCCTTAAAATCGTTAGTCTCAAGTACCAAATGTATCTGGCCTATTGTAAGTAAAGACAAATATTCAGTTCTATGCCGTGTTGCCTTGAAAGTGAAAGCATTATTCAGTTCAACCTATTTGTGTGAATCTTCTTTTTCCAATATGAAGTTTATTAAGAACAAATATTGCAATCGACTTACATATGAACATTTGGATAATTGTATTCGAATGGCTGTATCAAATTATACTGCAAACATTAAAAAAATTATCGATGAGTCTGAGTGTCAGCCTTCTCATTGAACGTGCTTTTTTATTTTTCAATGTTTATGTTCATGATAGTGCGTTACTTTTTTGTTGTTATTATTAACTATTTTTAAATCTTACGTGACATGCCGTTGTGGCTGGATAAAAGTTTGTGTTTATTTTTCAAACACCTTCGTTTGGTAGGTAGGAATGTAGCTATGAACAAGTAGGTACGTTCTAGTAATATTAGTTATTTTGTTATTAGTTTATTATTAGTACCTATGTATTATGTATTACCAGTTAAATAGTAAAATAAATACATATAATGATAAATTAACGGTGGATTATTTCATTTACGTTGCGTTACGTGGCTTCCGTGTGGGTAGCTCGCTGTTTATTCCAAAATTAACAAACTAGCTCAACACATTGAAGAGGTTGGCGACCACTGCTCTAGATCTTAATGTCCTTATTAAAACTGTTTATGGCCGTAATCCAATCCTATGACTAGTTTTTGAGTTATGACCTTTTAAAGTTGGCAACTTCTTACTTTGAGATTTTCTGCATTGTCTGGAGTTTTCACTTGTTCTTAAAACCTATCAACTTTTTTATTTTTTTTATTGGTGAAAAAGTGGGGATTAAGTTTACTGTCATTTATATAGAAAAAAAATATGTACAGGATGTTGAATGATTTATAGGCGGATTAAATAATTAATAATAGAAAAGAAGGTTTTTTAGCGGCAGGCGGACAAAGTAGTGCATATATCTTTTGCATTGAGTACACAGGGACGCCAAATGCAATGGGTTCCCTGGGGTACAGGTAGACAATGACAGGCTGTTTCGTTCTTATTAGAACTCATCAGAAAGCCATAACCTGTAAGGGACCCCGAAAACAGCGAGAGTCTGTTTTCAAGATATTTTTAAGAAATAAAAATGCGATGAAAACCCCGTAACGCCATCTATAGGAATCAACTCAATCCAAAAGATAGTCGTAGACGAAAGCAACAATAAACCAAATACGTTAGGCCAACACACCAGTATAGGCAACATTTATCGCATCCCCACAATTTTTCTACGGATTTGTAGATTCAAATAAGTTCGCGCAGCAGTATACCCACTGGACGCTGCCAACCCGTAATACAATGCCGTGTTTTTAAAATAAAGTAGTGGAGTTTAGTGTCCGTATAAGTAAATAGAAAAGAAGGTTTTTTAGCGGCAGGCGGACAAAGCAGTGCATATATCTTTTGCATTGAGTACACAGGGACGTCAAATGCAATGGGTTCCCTGGGGCACAGGTAGACAATGACAGGCTGATTCGTTCTTATTAGAACTCATCAGAAAGCCATAACCTGTAAGGGACCCCGAAAACAGCGAAAGTCTGTTTTCAAGATATTTTTAAGAAATAAAAATGCGATGAAAACCCCGTAACGCCATCTATAGGAATCAACTCAATCCAAAAGATAGTCGTAGACAAAAGCAACAATAAACCAAATACGTTAGGCCAACACACCAGTATAGGCAACATTTATCGCATCCCCACAATTTTTCTACGGATTTGTAGATTCAAATAAGTTCGCGCAGCAGTATACCCACTGGACGCTGCCAACCCGTAATACAATGCCGTGTTTTTAAAATAAAGTAGTGGAGTTTAGTGTCCGTATAAGTAAATAGAAAAGAAGGTTTTTTAGCGGCAGGCGGACAAAGCAGTGCATATATCTTTTGCATTGAGTACACAGGGACGTCAAATGCAATGGGTTCCCTGGGGTACAGATAGACAATGACAGGCTGTTTCGTTCTTATTAGAACTCATCAGAAAGCCATAACCTGTAAGGGACCCCGAAAACAGCGAGAGGTTGTTTTCAAGATATTTTTAAGAAATAAAAATGCGATGAAAACCCCGTAACGCCATCTATAGGAATCAACTCAATCCAAAAGATAGTCGTAGACGAAAGCAACAATAAACCAAATACGTTAGGCTAACACACCAGTATAGGCAACATTTATCGCATCCCCACAATTTTTCTACGGATTTGTAGATTCAAATAAGTTCGCGCAGCAGTATACCCACTGGACGCTGCCAACCCGTAATACAATGCCGTGTTTTTAAAATAAAGTAGTGGAGTTTAGTGTCCGTATAAGTAAATAGAAAAGAAGGTTTTTTAGCGGCAGGCGGACAAAGCAGTGCATATATCTTTTGCATTGAGTACACAGGGACGTCAAATGCAATGGGTTCCCTGGGGCACAGGTAGACAATGACAGGCTGATTCGTTCTTATTAGAACTCATCAGAAAGCCATAACCTGTAAGGGACCCCGAAAACAGCGAGAGTCTGTTTTCAAGATATTTTTAAGAAATAAAAATGCGATGAAAACCCCGTAACGCCATCTATAGGAATCAACTCAATCCAAAAGATAGTCGTAGACGAAAGCAACAATAAACCAAATACGTTAGGCCAACACACCAGTATAGGCAACATTTATCGCATCCCCACAATTTTTCTACGGATTTGTAGATTCAAATAAGTTCGCGCAGCAGTATACCCACTGGACGCTGCCAACCCGTAATACAATGCCGTGTTTTTAAAATAAAGTAGTGGAGTTTAGTGTCCGTATAAGTAAATAGAAAAGAAGGTTTTTTAGCGGCAGGCGGACAAAGCAGTGCATATATCTTTTGCATTGAGTACACAGGGACGTCAAATGCAATGGGTTCCCTGGGGCACAGGTAGACAATGACAGGCTGATTCGTTCTTATTAGAACTCATCAGAAAGCCATAACCTGTAAGCGACCCCGAATACAGCGAGAGTCTGTTTTCAAGATATTTTTAAGAAATAAAAATGCGATGAAAACCCCGTAACGCCATCTATATGAATCAACTCAATGCAAAAGATAGTCGTAGACGAAAGCAACAATAAACCAAATACGTTAGGCCAACACACCAGTATAGGCAACATTTATCGCATCCCCACAATTTTTCTACGGATTTGTAGATTCAAATAAGTTCGCGCAGCAGTATACCCACTGGACGCTGCCAACCCGTAATACAATGCCGTGTTTTTAAAATAAAGTAGTGGAGTTTAGTGTCCGTATAAGTAAATAGAAAAGAAGGTTTTTTAGCGGCAGGCGGACAAAGCAGTGCATATATCTTTTGCATTGAGTACACAGGGACGTCAAATGCAATGGGTTCCCTGGGGCACAGGTAGACAATGACAGGCTGTTTCGTTCTTATTAGAACTCATCAGAAAGCCATAACCTGTAAGCGACCCCGAATACAGCGAGAGTCTGTTTTCAAGATATTTTTAAGAAATAAAAATGCGATGAAAACCCCGTAACGCCATCTATAGGAATCAACTCAATGCAAAAGATAGTCGTAGACGAAAGCAACAATAAACCAAATACGTTAGGCCAACACACTAGTATAGACAACATTTATCGCATCCCCACAATTTTTCTACGGATTTGTAGATTCAAATAAGTTCGCGCAGCAGTATACCCACTGGACGCTGCCAACCCGTAATACAATGCCGTGTTTTTAAAATAAAGTAGTAGAGTTTAGAATGTATAAGTAAATAGAAAAGAAGGTTTTTTAGCGGCAGGCGGACAAAGATAGATGCACTACTTTGTCCGCCTGCCGCTAAAAAACCTTCTTTTCTATTTACTAATACGGACACTGTTTAGTGTTTTAGAGTTTTCTACTACTTTATAATTAATAATATTAAAAAATTATTATAATCCAAAAAAAAATGTTACTCATTTTTTGAATTATTTTGAAAACAAACGGTTAGATTTTGTTCATATTTTATTTTTTGTAGCACCAACCTGTAGATGAAAAAAAATGGGTATAGGTTGGCGTAGAATATATTGTCCGGTATTTTATTTTTCAAAAAAAAAATTGAAAATTCACCTCAAAACGTAATAAATGACTTTAAATTAATTTATTTGTATCATGCCAATCTGTAACAATTTTTTTTTACAATAATTATTTTTTAACACATTCTTGTTTTAGATATATAGGGTGAACCAGTTACAATGATTTACACAAGTACCACAGCTTGGTACTACAAGATATTAAAATATGAACAAATTCTAGCCGTTTGTTTTCAAAATTCAAAAAATGAGTAATGAGTTTTTTTGAATTTTCATAATTTTTTAATATTATTAATTATTTAATCCGCCTACAAATTGTATATATGTATACACTTACTTCCGGTATAACCGGAAGTGCCACCATTATGAAAATATTTTAGCCCGGTCGCCCCTATCAGCATCAGCATACTGTCAAATTTTCAAAATTTTCCTATGTATAGTTTTCTATATATAGATCGATTCGGTTCCCGGTGGGACACCCTATATTGCAGTATTTTAAATGTAATCTCTATTTTTGTAATTCAAAAATAAGAAACTTACCTTAAAATAATAAAAAGGCTTTATAATAATATGTATTTAGACTGTAAAAAACAACTTTTTTAAACCTTTAACTTCTTACATTACTGGTAGTCTTATCCTTTTACCAGTCCTTTGATTAATTTTGTAATTTTGACAAACCTTTATTTTTACCAATTTTTTCATAATTATTGTTGCGCCGGCTATATCAAGTATTAATATTGCTGTTTTTACAAACTGTTTAGAATTAAAATCACTGTTCCAAAGGTAGCTTTCACCCCAAAAATATCGCGACTATTAGTGCCTACACCCATTAAAACTTTTCTGGCGCCGCGCCGCCTCTGAAGGAAACATTTTATGGGTGTTTATAAAATTTTTTCTTACGTTGGTGTCAGGTGTGTGGCGTTTTCTCCTTCCGTATGGATATTTGCTTGTTTTCTCTACCTTATAGTGACTAGATGAATGAACTAGATATTTCAGTTAAGGAATATAATGAAAATTTGATACATTATCATTTTTTTTCACGTAAAGTAAATAATACCAAGGAGGCATGTTTAACCTCTACATAACTCCTTGAAACCAAGAGTTGCTAATAATAAATTCGAAATATTTAATCATTCTGGATTTATTACCACGTTGTGATACTTTTCTTAATCTCCTGTAACGTTTAAGATCTACAAAACTGGGTTTATTATTTGAAGCGTAAATAAATTGTTTATTTATCGTATTTACGGTTCGAGTTTTAAGCCCCAAGAAATAATATTAGAATATTAAAACCAACTGGTTGCAAATGATTTTAGGATTAAACTGATTTAACGAGAGCCAGAGGGACAACAAGAAAACTGGCAGAATTTAAATTGTGGCTCAATTAAATAGGGGGGCGCTGATCTATAATTTATAGTTCAATACACTTTTACAATAAGTAATTTTTTTTAAATAGAACAACCTGTATGTTATTGGATTTTTGGATTCTATGGAAAATTCTGAGCACATTTTCTGTAGGATGTCCTTTACCTAAATTCAACTGTTTTTAATTTATTGTTAGGTAAAAATAACATTTTTGAAATTTTGAATTTTAAAGTAAAAGGGGAACAGGATACACTTTTCGTCCTGGATTGTCACTTTGACTCGTTGTTAGTGACAACTGTGTCAATATTTAATATAAAAAGTGTATTTTTTTTCACCGGTGAGTCCACCGGTGACACCAGTTGTGCCGAACAGACCCGAACATAAATCGTGTTTTTTATTAATGGTGGGTTTCTGGGAGAGAGAGAGAGAGAGAGAGAGAGAGAGAGAGAGAGAGATTCTAAAGAAATTCATCGTCGTTCCACGAGCTGAAAATCATTAGTTCAACAGTTCCACCACTGGTTGAATTCACCGCGAAAAACATTAATCTACCTTTACTTGCACGCAGGTAGGTAAAGGTACAATACATATTGGGTGAGTATTTTATTTTGTCCATGTTATGCTGCAGACTTTGGTAACGTCACTGGATGGGCTAAAAAGGGACCAACTCTATCAAAGCTGGGCAAAACTGCCAAGCACCAATAACTTTGGAAATAGTATATTACATAACAAGTGATGAAAGTAATACTTTTTAAACGAGGAGATATTTAGCACGAGGCGTCAGCAGAGTGCGGAAATTCTCCGAATTTTAGAATAATCACTTTAACACGAGTAATGTACACTATTTTTCCTACGACCACAAAAAATTATTAAAAAAGCCTTTGATTTGTGAAAAAAATATTTCAACACTAGTGTTGAAATTGGAATACTTAGGATTAGGTTCCACTTAATATCTGGTTTCATAGTTTGTCAATAGGCTTTTTCTTTATTTGTAGTTTAACTTTTTCATTTTTTCATATTTTATAAATCATAGGAAGAATTAATCCTGGAATAACTTCTCGATTAACCAGAATGAAAAAGTTTAAATTTAACGAAGGAAAAATGCATTAAACATAACTTCAAAAAATCCACCCAACAAGGAAGATTTTAATTCAAAATAATTTTATAAATTATTTAATGTTTTTATAAAAAAAAGTCAAATACTGCTGATGGAATTTAAATCTGTGACCTTGTGATCCGTAGGCTAGAGCTCTAACTCTCTACGCCATGGCTACCGAAAAAGATTTGTTGTTGAATACATGACACTCTCTTCAGCGCGATTTGTTTGTTTTGGTAATAGATTTTCCAGTATTTTAATAACATTTTTTATAATTTCAGATGGCGTATTTTCACACTCTAATTCTAAATCACTTGACCAATACATAATAAATAAGTTTAAACACTTTACAATTAGTGCTTTCTAAAATTTGTTATTTTTAATAAATAGGGGTTGTCTGTCAAATTGGCACCATATTAAATTAAATAGTGTGCCTTGATATTTCAACGCTAGTGTTGAAATATTTTTTTTCAACACGCGTGTGATATACGGTGCTTTCCAGCGAAATTAACCATGCTTTTTTTCTCATTTTCATAGGTGGTCGTAGGAAAAAGTAATTGCAAGCCCTTTACAGTGCTTGCAGGCCCATCAAAAAGTGCTACTTTAAAGTGCTTGCAATTACTTTTTTCAAAGTGCACAATTAAAAGTTAAAATATATTTTTCAATAAAATCTCATTTTTACATAATGAAGATTTTATATTTACACAAAAAAAGCGATGGAAATAAAACTTTTTAATAAAAATTCGGATTCCGTTCACGCGTCTCACAGATTAGTTAAAAATAAGGCGGGAGAAGCTGCTTTAAAAGGATAAAGTCTTGAATAAAGATGATTTAAAGAAAATAAAAAAGTTTTTCAAGAGGGTTGTAAGTTAAAGATCGATAACTATGTTTGAGTTGTGGAGTTTGTAGAACTTTAGAGTTTTAAAGTTTTGAATTAAAAACGTTTATTAATAAGTTAAAATAAAAATTTTTTGAGTATAAATAACTTTAGGGTTGTGTGTGTAGTGGTAGTGGCTTGTCGCTATGTAACATTAATGTCGGGTTGCACAAAGAATTTTAATAATAATTATTTAACCGGCAAGTTTGACTGTGACAGACGTAACATTGGCAGAAATAATTTTCTCACAGTCACACTGGCCCGGTTACCTTAATTTTTAATTTACTAATCAGGCACCTTTAATTGTGAGTTCATAATGCCTGTCAATGTCAGTTATGTCACAGTCAAACTTGCTGGTTAGTTATTTCTGATTAAAAATCCTTCTGCAACACAACATAAGAGTTGAACGAAAGTAGAGTTTTGGACTTGCATTGTCTTTATTTGTTTAGAATCACTATGTTTCAACTGGTAAGTATCTCCAGTCGTCTTCAGGTGAATACTGAATAAGTACGGTAACTACAGCTCTATTTATACTAGGCAGGTGCTGTGACGCATGACTAGTGGGTGGAGTCATGCGTGTTGCTAGCAACACGCAATGTAGTGATTCTAAACAAATCAAGACAATGCAAGTCCAAAACTCTACTGCTGTTCAAGAAACGTCATTGTCTTCAACCTTTAAACAGACAACATAAGAGTTAATCAGAGTATATAAAATAAACCCACTTTTTGACGTCAGCTGCCACTACATTTCTCCAAAGCTAGACTTACGTATAAAAAGTCAAAAGATTTATCCTTTTAGTTTGTTTCTCATGCAGCGGATTTTTATATACAGGGTGATTCCTAAGTTGATACTTCTTTTTTAGCTGTGTATAGAACAAATTAAAATAAACAACTTTTTCAAATACCTTTTTTCAAAAAACTTAAAAATAGGCAGAAGTAAAAAATCTAAGTGCGGGCCTAGTCATCAAACCATAGCCCGCTATAATTTCTGTTGTTTTTCTTATCTCTTATTAGTCATTCAATTTACGGGTGGTGTTGAGCAATTCGCTGCGATGTGCTTTTCTGAAGCATGTTAATTTTAAATTGGTGTGACGTGAAAAAAAAAAAAAATAAATAAAAGATATGGTGCTAATTTACTGTGAGTATCGTAAAAGTGCGGATGTGCGATCGAGATTATACGCAGAATGCTTTTCCTTGAGGGCTCATCCTACACCCGGAAGTTTTCTCAATGTTATTCAACGGGCAAGTTAGGCTGAACCGTATTTGATTCGTAGTGTAATAAATGAATGTAAGATCAACCCGAATACGTTTCATTTCCAAAATATGCCATAGTTTGTGTGTGTATTTTTTTTGTTACATTTTAATTAATGTTCTATACAAAAAAAAATAACTCGCTAATTTTTCCTCAAAAAAAAGATTTTTATAAACCAAGATACGCTAAAACTAACAATAACTATAAATCAAGTAGATAATAAATTATCAACAGTAATTTTGGCCAATTACGGTAAAATTTAGAAAATAATAGATATACATTTTACCACCAACCAAACGAAACTAAGTTGGTAAGCAGAAGTCTGCGAACACAAACACATTTACTTAAAATGTAGAGGTTATAAATTACACCAACTGGTACAACAGTGTACAGAATAAAGTACCCCAAAATATCCGATTTCCCTATTTCGAGATCAACGCCGTATGTTCACAAAGAACGCTTAGAACAATTTAGTTGTCCTGATTTCCTTTTGTCCCATTTTATTAAGCGTCTAATTATCGACGACACATTTGAGTAAAAGAATCAAATGACAGCTAAAGATCATATCGCGATAGAAAACGGCGTTTCGACAGTTGAAAGTCACAGATGACATTCACAGCTGATTCTAGTTCCGCCGAAAAGTTACTAGATTTAGTGTGGACCGTAACAAGTTCACATGTCAGTTCGCGTCCTATTATTTTCGTTGTTTTTTGGTGTTTTTTAGTATTTTTGTGGCTGTTTTTTATATAGTGTATATAGAGTTTTCTGATTGAAAGTTAGAGTCATAACTAAAATGAAGCATAGTGATTGTTTTGTATACCAATATTTTAACCATATATACCATGTTTTACGTATTCTACCTAGCTGGTACAGTATTACCGGCATTTATTACATTCTTTAATATTCACGAGCAAAGGAGAGTAGTGTGTCGAAATGTTAAATTTTTTAAAAGCTTTGTCGATAATATTTATGTTACTAGTACATTACTTTATTGTAAGTAATTCCTATCACAATATCTAGGTAGTATTCAGTGGATACCTAATAGGTTCTTGACTTTTGTTCCAATTTGGATAACATCTCCAGAAGTTTCTTGACAACTTTAGTTAAGAACCATGATTTAAATAGAAAAATTTGTAAAGTCTTTGATAAATTAAAATGGGAGATACGGAACTTAATATTTAAATATTTTTTTAGTTTGTTAATGGAACATAAAAATAGTCCGGTCCTGTCTTTTTAGCCAACCTCTAAACGTAAAATAGACCAGACGTCAACAGGGTGCCATAAATGACAAGTGACTTGGCGTTTTCTTAAAAAAATTGACTATAGCTACTTTGGTTCATTGGTAGAGCGTAACAGCAGATTTTATTGGGGACATTTAAAAATATCGTGTATTAGTATCATTGAACAGAAATTTTATTATAAATGTAAAGTTTTTACAATTGGATTTTTAAATAAAATATGATGAAAACAGATGATGATGATAATTACGAATTTTTAAAGGGGGGGGGGCTTCCATTGTACAAATATCCCTGGCAAATAAAGGAAATAAATATGGTTTGCTTTATAATATTTTCCCAGGCCTTAGGAACCAACAGTCCTTACCGCGATATTCAATTTTTTCACAATTTGAGCAGTTTTTGTTGTTTCCCATAATTTAAAGTGTTCTTTTTCTAGATGGAACTGGGGCTTCAGCTTTTTCTAATCGATACCAACGCTTTTTGATTCATGTCCGGTTTTTTTGCACCGAATATTGTCTTGCACCGTTTTTGCTATTTTAACTCTCTTCGGTATCAATGTTCAGTATACTTTACCGAACCCCACTATTACTTGAATTATCACCACCCCCATATTAACCACTTTTGAATTGTTATCCCTAATTAAATAATTTAAAAAACACACCGGCAAAGTTTTAAGTATTTATATTTTCGGAACAAATCGTCTTACTTCAACAAAATTTAAATAAGTGTGACTGTCCTCATGTACGTATAATAGATAATTACCAAGATAATTTATGTCGAAGTGTTATACATATATGTAATAGAAGTACCGCCACTGGTATGGTGCAGTGGCGGACTGGAGCGGGTGGTCATCGCCACCGGGGCCAGAAGGCCTTTGGGGCCAATTGGTCCAAACACTTAAACAACAATTTTGATTAGGATAAAATAATTGATGATGTTGCATCAGAATCGCAACATCTATCACCCTTATTGAGATTTTAATTTTGTTCATTGATTTACGTTTATTTTTGTTGGGCATTGTTTTGTCTTTTCTATTTATTTAACTAAATATATTATAATTTTAAATGTTTTCCATAAATAAAGACGTGTTCTTCCATGTTTTTCATTACTGCCCTTTACCTTAGAGACTCTATTATATTAACTTATTTTGAACTTTGTTTATACTACCTAGATTTCAAATAAGCTTTAAAATTATTTCTGTATACGTTATTATTTATTCGTTATAAAATCCGCTAGCTGATGAAATGGCCATCATAGCAAAAATAATGAGGGTTGGAGCCATAGAGGCCATGTAGCCACCGGGGCCAAATGATTCCAGTCCGCCTCTGGTATGGTGTACCAATGGCTAGTACTTGTTAGGATTATTTAAATTAAGTTTGCAACTTAAGTCTGCTTTGATTCACTTATTCAATTTTATTCTGCTTTTGTTTACTTAATTTTGGTGTAAATGCTCCCCTACGCCAATGGTTAAAAGTTGGCTGAATCTTTAAACGAGCGACGTTTAAACCGGGTTCTGCTACAATTGATTTTAGTCACCCATTTAACCTCTTGGAAAAGAATTTCGATAGGAATTTTAGGTTTTTCCATATAGTTGGCAATCGGATAAATGACATCATATAAGGGGAGAGTGTTGCTGTTGTTATTGTGCTGGGAAATTCACAGGAACAGTTTAAAAATGATAATAAATGTATTTTTTTTCTTTCTAATGTAGCCTTCGGTCGGCACATTTAGGGCTTTTTTAGATTAATTTAACTATTATTGATGAACAACAAACATTTTTAGAGAGGAGGAAACATTTCGTCGCATTGTTAACGCGTTAAGTATTGGCGTAATTAAGGGGGTAGGGGAGGCGCAGGGGTCCTGAGTCCACCCAGAGCTCCATAGAATGTTGTAACTTAACCCGTTACCCGCACAGAGTCACTTTTAGGACATGTCGTACAGCGGGGTCTGTGAGACACCTAGCCATATATATATATATATATTTTTGTAATCGTGTGAAAATGATCAGGCTGTAAATATACATATATTTGGAGTTAGCTCATGTAAAAATTTTATTAAATAAAGTCATATTTTCACGAAAATATTTATTTAATATTTGAAAATTAAAAAGTAGTACATTTTTAAAATGTACATGTTTTTTCTTTCAAAATGTAAAATAAACATGTCAAACGATTTTTATCTGTAAAGTAACTAAATGAAGAACAGTAAAACGAAAAAATATTCATAAATTTTTATCAAGAATTACAAAAATAACAAGCTTTATTTTAGAGGACATTTTTACACTTTTTACATAGAAAAGGTGTACTCTTTTTTACACAAAACATATTATTATAAGTACTGGGTTTTACGTTTAAGTATTTTGGGACACAGTCTCTTCAAACTGTTTGTCACCACACCGAAGACATTTGGACGGCCCCGGAGCAGAATCCATTACAAAAAAAAAGTTTCAAGTTACTTAACCCGTATAAAGGGGTCTCACAGACACTTCCGTACTTTAACCCGAAATAACTTACGCGTATGTTTATATATATATCGCTCAAAATCTTCAAGCACATTGCTGTCTGCCCTACTTAAAAGTAGGTGGAAGGGCAGAATGATATAAGAAAAAGTTGAGGAGCAGCTGAGCGTTATTTGTTGACAAGTGTCTCCCAAACCCCATGATACGGTTACGGGTTAATATCTAATAAGCTTTCATTGTCATGGTAATGTTTCCTTGATATTTTAGTCAATACTACTTACTACTATTTTACAATACTACCAAAAATCTGAAACCAATGTTAAAATAAATAAGTTAGATTTATGCATTGAGATAATAAGAATATCTTGCCAACCAACAAAATCCCTCTAATAGATTTTTCAGGCGCTAAGATCTCGGTAGTCGCTAATGCCTGAAACAAGATTCTTAATTCGCTGAAAAGAATTATACTTTTACCGCTGAATATGAAACAGGTTTTTACAAAATTGTTTGTGTGGATTCCGAGAAAATCACGTTTGAAATAGCGTTTAGAGAGGTTTTGTTGGTTGGCAAAATGTCACTAATAGTTTGGTCAATTCTTGTTGAAATTTGAGTGTGGTCTCAAAAAAATTTCACCTGCCGCGCTTTTCGACCTTCGCGTTTTCCATAACCCAATCTGTGTCTTCCCGCCACCCCCAGAGAAAATTTGTAATAACGCCACTGATGCGAAGTAGAGAAAAATATGCGAAAAATTTTATTTAGTTTAAAATGTATCTGTAAAAATACACTGGCGTCTATTAATTATGGATGTTGTTCGTATCAAATTAAAAAAAAATTATTCCAAAAATTGTGATATTTCCAAGTATGAACTTAATCCCAATTTCAGTGGTAATGCGATTAACTTTGCCTGTCAATCAGTTTCGCTTAATAATTTCTCAAAATTATAAATTTATAGGCATTTTATTATCTTCTTGACGCAAGGGTACAAGAGTAACTATTAATAGTTAATATAATAATTACTATTTTTGTTTTAAAAGTGTTTTGATTCAAATGTAAATTTATGTCTGAACTGAAAATGGAATTCTAGACGGAAACTGAACTTTTTTAATTACTACGCTTTTAAATCAACGAAAATAGTAAGAACATAAAAACTGTAAAAATAGTTTCATAGCTTTTATAATTGTAATTTGTAAACAAGGGTTTTTTGGCACCGATCGATGTAAGTTTTATAAGAACACAGCCAAGTTAAGAAACCGCATGGAGGCCAAAATATTCTTATAGATTTATGATGTCCACCACCAGTGAGTGGCGTACCAAGGGGGAGTTTACCCCCCCCCCTCTCCATCCCCCTCCGGGGAGAGGAGTTCTGTAAAGTAAAAACACCACCTCTTTGGCATTTCTAATTGTATTATTTGTACTAAAAGCCATCGTAATAATAAATTCAATAATTTAATAAATTAAATTTGAAATCGCTGCTTATAGAGGTTAGGTTTCCAAAGCCAAATCACAATTATGTGTTTCTGAAAAAAAAATTAAATGTATATGCGAAATAAACAGTGGCATAGCCAGCCCTTGGGGGCGGAAGGGGCAAACATATGATTAAGCGCTCCCCTCTTCATAAAAAGTGGCTTCTAAAAAAAAAAGGTCGACGACACCTCTACCTCGTTTTGCAAAAAGAGACTAGATCAAATAATTAGGTTTATTATGTAAACGGCCACCAAGCGGCAAAGGGTGCCAAAGGGTGCCTTGCGCCGGGTGGGGGCCCTGGCCACGCCACTGCAAATAAAAATATGGCAAAAATGCAGTGTTTAGTTCTTTGAAATATACGGTATAACTTTGTTTTAATATATGTTAATATAACTCAAAACATAAACTGAGGGTAGGAGGAGGAATCTCTTTTATAAGAAATACTCCTAATGTCTATATACAAAAATAGAAGATTCTATTGAAAATAACCATTTCTTCATGCTTTATTCATATAAATCATTTTATCGTATCATTGAAGGTTAAGTCATTTTTATATGATAACTTTATTAATAATTATTAACATCATAAACGTACTAAAACCTACATAACACCTTAGTTACTCATAATATATTAGTTACCATAGTTTAATACGTTAGTTACGAAAGCATAATACGTTAGATACCAAATAATATTAGAACTATTTTTCATGAACATGTAAAACAATATTTTGACAGTTTGATGGATACACGTTTAAATAATAGCACAGGATTGACTTCGCCGTCAAATATCACAGCGAAAATACGTTTCTTGTGGGTTTTTGAGTCGGGAATAGTAACAATCAGCTTGTCCTCTAAAACGTCAACATCTCCCGTGGTCATCTTCGCTAATTCATTAGTTCGACAGGCTCCTCCAATTCCAATTAAAAAAGCCACTTTCATCATTAAAAACTTCTCGTCTGGGGCAGAACACACAAATTCGTTGACTTGTTCTCTTGTAAATACTTTTGATTTTTTTGCTCTATATCCAACATTTTTCTTCTTGATGAAACGTATTAAGGCGCCGTATTTGTCGATTTCCACTCTTTCCTTCAGTTCTAAAGTCGCTCGTAACATGGAATATTTCGGCCATAAGAATGAAGCAGAGTATTTCTCCGAGAGTTTTGCGAAATACGCCAGCAATACCGTTTCTTCTGCACCTTGAACATGTACTTTGTTTCGCCACTCACAAAACTGTCGATATTCTTTTTCATAATGGATTTTAGATTTGTCCGGAAGCAAATTCAACCTTATAATGTTGGCTGCAGCTAATATATCGTCAGGAATATCAAAATCTTGCAAGATTTTAATGATGACTTTTTGAAATGCCAAAATGAAATGACATAATGTTTTTATTTTCGCATCGCCGTTGTCAATGATAAAGCTTTAAATACAACTTGATTATTAGCGATTTAACACCGTCTCGGACATTGCGGGTGACACGGCTGTTACCTCGTCACCTAGTAATGTCCTCGACTATTATAAATCGCATAATAATCTCGTTATATTAATAGCTATTATTTTTAACAAAATGTCCTTAAAATTATCAACATAAAACAAAACCAATTAAAAAAATGTGTACCTTTGAAATAATTTTAAAAAAAATTTATTCAACACTTCGACCGGAAAGACAAAAACAAATATAAATAGCTTAAAAAACTATTTTTTTTAAACAATAAGAGCTAGATATTATATAGAAGGGACCATCGAAAATTTATTTATTAAGGTTTCTCCAACATCAAACAGCTTAGCCGGCATATACCTGGCCCAACAAGTTTAATAAAATGGGTTATTATACACGAAATTCTCTTTTACTAGTCGCAAAGCCTTAAAAAACTTGAACACGTTTTTTTTTCAGCTCTTGTTTAGAAATTTCTCTATCCAGAGACTCGCCCTTATATTTAATATTTTTTTTGGGATCGGCACACGCCTTGGCATGAGGCTGAGTTAGGTGTGGATATTCGTAGGAAACGTTTTTGTGTAAGGCACATATTCGTGGTACGATCTATAACATCAGAAAACCACTTAAGAATATGACTCCAGAGTGTTATGTTTAGTCTAGGCCCGATAGTAAAATAAAAGTATCGGATGTCTAAGGACTCTAAGGGAAAAAGAACAACAAAATAAAACAGTTTTAGTTAAGCTTGACTTGTAAGACATGTACCTACTATTAGTTTATTAAAGTCATTTATATTTAAACTAGTGTTATTAATTAATCCTTCTTACATTTGCTTTTTTTGTTTAAATAGTAGATTCTGTAACGAGGTTGGAATAAAAATTTGATCGAGTGGAGGATTCCGAACGCGAGCGTAGCGAGCGTGAGGGACCACGAGTATCGAATTTTCATTCTAACCGAGTAGCAGACTATATTTTCTCCACGACCAAAAATACTATTCGCAATATTTGTAATTTCAGGTGGAGTATTATCCAGTTCCATATCTGATTCATCCGGTTTTTCACTCATATTTTGACTTGCACTAAAATTTGTCTGCTGACATTGACAGTTTCGAAATTCATGGCAACCTATGTCGTTTAGATCAATTACAGAATATTCATTCCGTATCTTGTTATGGAATGAAAATACACGCAAAACGCATAAGAAACAAGTGTTTCAGAATAAATATTCCAACTCAAGAGAGAGAAATTTTACATTCAATTATCAAAATGATTTTGGAATTATTGCATTCAGTAATGGTCGTGGAGAAAATGAATTTTCGATGGTCCCTTCTATACCGAAACTATTTCAGGAATACCTACGAGAAAAATTACCAGCAGTTTTATTTAAAGTCGTAAAAATTTTAAAACAGAAAGAAATAACAACTAAACCATCTGCGTGCCGTTTAATTATACTTTATATTTTTTTAATTGCGCCACATTTTTCTGTGCGCTATAAAACTTAAAAAGTTATTACTCTTTAATGCTTTTTGGACAATAGTTTAGTTATTAAACCGATCGAATAACAGATAATTTACAGGGCGAGTGTATTCAAGAATTTTACAACTTCAAACCGATTAATGGTCGTTTTCACTAAGTTTTAATTTTGACTATCGCATAGATAGAGCAAGAAAAAATAAAATTTTCTTGCTAGTATATTTTAGAAAGGTGTAGAGTAATAAAAGCTCATGAGGTATGCAAGGGAACTACAGAATGACCCAACGAATATTTAAGCCCCTTTCATAATTTGTCATTGATTTCATTGCAAAATTCTTTATTTTCATCAAGTGCAGGTAGTACCACCCGGGTTTGGGTCAATTTATGGGTTTTGCCTATTGTTATCCATTCACAAACACTGAAAATAGTGTGTCAAAGGCGTGCATTATGTACCATCGCGCCGATAAAAAACTGGGACAGGAAATTTTTCTATTTTCTCCTAGACTATTAAAAATAATTTTACATCAAGGCTGGTACCAGTAAAATGTCATGAAAATTTGCATGTCAATAAAGATTGTCACTTTATGATTGACTCGTCAAACATACAATCATATATTATTTGTAAATATGCCACAATTAACCCCCCAGCAAAAGGCAATTATTTATAGTCGGTTGCGAGATAGTGTTGCTATTAGGGATATTGCAGATGAACTGGGAGTAAGCAAGAATACCGTGCTATTGGCAAAACAAAAAATAGCAAGACATGGGACTATTATTAGGAATGCAGGTTCTGGTCCCCCTAAAATTTCTACTGATGATCATGATAGAAGACTGGTTAATTATCTAAGGGATCATCCCTTCGAAACTGCAATCAAGGCAAAAGAAGAGACGAATTTTCCAGGTTCTGCAAATACCGCTAGAGACAGGGTTCGAAATTCCGATATACGAAGCCGTTGTGCTGCCAATAAAAATTTTTTAACGGAAATAAATAAACAGGGCAGGTTAGAATTTGCACATGAATATATTAATCAAATAAATTTATGGGAAACAGTTATATTTTCTGACGAGAAAACTTTTCAGTCATGCAATAATGGGAGAATTCGGGTGTATAGGCCTTCCGGCATGCGGTATGATGAGAGATACACCCACAAAACCAACCAAAGTGGGCGTTTCTCCATAAATGTTTGGGGCTGGATTAGCGCTAGAGGACCAGGACTTTGCCAAATCGTCGAAGGAAGACTAACTGCAGCAGTATACGTTAATATACTAAACGAAGTGATGATACCATCGGTAAACGCTGTATACGGTCAAAATTACACATTTCAGCATGATAATGCTCCAATACACACAGCGCGCATTGTACAAAATTTTCTCCAAGAAAATAACATAGCAGTTCTTCCCTGGGCTTCGAAGAGTCCCGATTTGAACCCGATAGAAAACATTTGGGGTGCCATGGTCAAATCTATGTATAAACATGATTTTCAACCTAGAAACAGGGATGAATTACGTCATAGGATAAATCAAGCTTGGGATGAAATAACTGTCGAATTATGTAGAAACTTAGTTTTAAGTATGCCACAAAGGCTCCAAAAAGTAATAAACAGAAATGGTTCTATGACCAAATATTAATTTTGTGTTGTTTTGACAAACTTTGTGTTCGCAATTTTTTTCTTTTTATTAAATGTATTTTATTACCTGTATTAGCTTTATTTATTATTTTGTGGTAATGGTAAATATAATAATTTATAAAATATTTGACTTTAAAAAAATCTAATAAATTTACTTTATCCATATTATATGATGTCTCTCAAATTTAACCACCCCGTATCGAAAAATACAAAACATTCCATTATGTAACCTAGGTTACTTTTTAAATTTTGAATGTTTTTCCTTTTTAGCTCTAGACACCTTTTATAGTCTAGGGGATATGTATTTCTTACATTGTTTTTGTAAATCTCTTGTCCCAGTTTTTTATCGGCACAATAGTACATAGTACACTTATTTTTTTATTAAACATTATAAAAAAATACAAAATACAAAAATACATTATACAGAAATTAAATTATAAAAAATCATAATATTCTTTGTCATCTGAGGAACTGTCATCCCCTCTTGACGTTATAACTAACGGGTCAACGGTCCGATCGATCAGGTGGTCAAGACCCCACATTTCCTCCTCTTCTTTAATAACACGATGGACTGCTTTTCGCCAGTTCTCCGGTGTCACTTCTTTAATGGCTTAAATAAACAGTAGCTTGACGTCTTTCATTTTGAATGTTGTGTTGTGTCTTGCTATAAATCCTTTCACTTTCGCCCATATAAGTTCTATAGGATTTAGTTTGCAATGATAAGGAAGTGCGCAGCACACTTACACCATATTTTTCAGCTATATCTTCCACGGCATATTTCATAAAACGATGTTTGTGTAAATTTGCTATAGCTAATAGTTCCTTCTTTATCAAATTATCTTATTTCTTTTTCTTTGGTTAGTTATCATAAATAATTTAATGCACAAAATTTACCTGGGCCTATGGCCGACACCGAAATTAAGCCAAACTGGACGTAATTTCACATTTTATTACTCTAAACCTTTCTGAAATAGACTATAGGTTAATTCTATAAATGCTTTAATTATTTACTGAGAAAATAATTAAACAAAATACTCTCTCTAATAAAACCACGCAATACCACTTACTAATGTTACAACAACTCTAAGCAATGGCAACAGCCGATCGCTCTGTAACCGGTGCATTTCAACTTGACTGAGGTGTCGGGTCTGGTTTCCTGTTTCTTAACTAACTGTATTTGTCTATTTAATTATCGAAACAAAGATAACAATATAATCGGTCGCACGATTGGAAAATAAACGAATTGCGCGGTTAATAGGATGACGACTTCTCATCGTTTGTTTTTAAGCTTCCGGCTTTTGCGCCTTGTTGTTTTTGGAAAAGGTTTGTGATGTTCTAGGAACATTTTTATTATTGAGGTATATTTTTAATAGGTTCTAGTTCAGTGTTGAATATTTTAATGAGTTCCATACACAGCTAAAAGTGACGTATAAACTTAGAAATCATCCTGTATAATAATAAGCCATACGAACTTATATATCTTAAAATATAATGTGTTGTCAAGAATACTTCAGAAGCCGGCTTTATTTTGTTTAACGTTTTGAGTAACGCAATATTTTTTTATAATACCCTAAATATAAAAAGAAGCATAATTTTAACAGTTTTTGTAATAATTATATGAAATTTAAATTGCAACTATTAAAAATGCACTACTCACAATTTGGTTAATTTTAAAGCTCGTTTCTTTTTAATTAGAGCTTTAATTTTTCCAGCCTTTCCTACTTCATGCCGGATTCAATTTAATTTTCTGCAAGATTAAAATTGCGTAATTATAACCTCAAGCTTAAAATATGCTTTACAGTCACACTTATTAACGTTTTCTTGTTGAAGTTTTCAAAAAAAATTTACAATTTTTTTTATCAACTTCTAGGAACCATTATTTCTTTAATGAATGCTTTTTAGCTCTGTATTTTTTTAATGACAAATATTTACTGTGTAAGTTCCGCTCGAATGCATAGCCGTAAGAGTTGCATGGCTTGGTTAGCCGACGATCTCCATGGCAATCGACTTTGCATACGGACAGAGGACTATATATTTCATGTATGAGAGGAAGTAAAGATGATTCACAACCCAAATAATAAAACTTTTTAAATTTTGTCTGTTGACATGGAATTATGGGTGGTATCTACCCAACAAGCAACCCGTATTGAATAACCTGCTAATTATTTTAAAGAAACTTTGGAGCTTCAAGTGCCAAATCCTACTAACAGGCCACTGCCACTTAAGAAAACACCTACGTCGAATAGGAATTTACAATGGTTCCATTGAATGTAGACTTTGCGGCGAAGAGGACCAAATCGCCTCACATATGTCATATATAACTGCCAATCACAGACCCGAAGAAGATTCAAAATCTTCGGAGGAATTTAATGTGGGGATAACATCCTGCAAGACAAACTTGGTAGAAATTTATTGGACCTTATAAAAAAAACAAATCTTTTCTAGCAAGATAGGGGAGCACAATAAGCCACTAGGCTGCAGTGTAGGAAGCTTGGGCCGAACGCCCAATCCCCGCCTTAAACCAGCGGACCACCAAGTGCCAAATCTGTAACAAAAAATTCAAACGAGATACTACCTATTCTAGACAACGTTGAAATCCTTAAAGCGTCTTAGTGGTAAACTGACCATTAACCATTTAAATTGATAAGAGCTGCTAACGTCAATGTACTATTTAAACTAGTTAGTGAAATTTATCCCCCAGGGATTGTGGAGCTCTGACTAAGCGTCAGATCGAGTGGTATAATGGCGTATACCGTATCAGTATTAAGAATTATTAACAGCGAAGTCATCTTTGTGGAATGATCTTCCTGAAGTCGTGTTTCCCAATGAATACAATCTTCAACGTTTCAAGACCAACGTTAATCGCTTTTTTCGCACTCGCACCGCTCCCAGAGCGCCTTAAAGGATTTTTCCTACAGTGCAGGTGTTTTATCATAAAAAAAAAAAAGTACTACCAAAACTGGATGTAGTATAAGTCATCCAAAAAGAAGGACTGACTAAATTCAAGGCTGAGTAATACGCTGATCCGAGTTATTGGGGGCCGTTCACAGTGAATAAATACTAGCAAAGGTAGAAATGATCTCAACGATCGTTGAAGCGGTCATCTTTGAGGCTGGCGAAGCATTGAGCTTAAATGCTGTAATAAGAAAAGTTCACAGACGATAGTTCTTACTAAATGGCGCAAATTTCAACCCCAGTTGACCCTGAATACTGAATCGATCTTTTGAATGAAATAATCACTTGGGGAAAGTAAAAGTTTAATTAACACCCGAACTCGACGACATGTAATTCATCTTTAATGGTTGCTGCGTGTTACAAGTAAGTTCTAGACGTGGATGAATTTTTAAAAAAATTACCAAATGCTAACTGCCCCTGGTAATAGTGGCTAATGGAAGTAAAGTAGAAGGTCCTGACATCGCTTACCACCAACAAAATTATTCCTAACGCCATATTTAACCTCTTCATGACATATCGTAAATGAAACGGCCCAGTCAGCTATATTTAGCTATAAAAATACTATGTAGCAGATTTAATATCTCATCGAGGGCACAATAAAATCATGACTGATGGTCGGCCATAAAAATTTACTATGTTATTTATTAGTTTAATCGGCTGTTAGGGCCCGCTTTGCGTGCAAATCAACAAATTAATTTTATTTCTGGACTATTGATATTAACAAATGTTTATTTGAAGAGTTTTTATGTTGTGAAAAATTTTGGATTAATTATTGTCTATGAGCATTATTTTTTTTTTGATTCTGGGTTAAATGTGACATTCACGCTATTTTAAGAATAAATAAACATTTGTTTTGTAGCAGGGGTGGATCAAGTTAGATGTGGGCCTCGGTGCAAAATTAGCTTGTGGGCCCATATACCTTTGCCTTCAAGACCTACCTTTTAAAAATATACAAAAAATTAGACTATTTTATTTAATGGCCATACCATGTCCTATACCTATGTCTAAACGTTTTTGACATATTTGAATTTTTATGTCAAAAATGACGTTTGCAAGCCTTAGAATAATTATCAATTTTTTCTATAAAGAAGCATTATTTATTTAATTTAAGTGAAATTCCTTGTTATAAAGGACCTGCTTTAATAGATTTTTTATAATATTTTGATAACTATTAGTACAGGGTGTTTAAAAAATAAAATTTAAAATGAAAATGAAAAAACTGTCAAAAGTCCAGATTTTCAAATGGAAACACCCAAATTTCATAATTATTTCTTATATAGCATTGAAAAAAAGGGTAAGTTTGTATAAGATTGCATATCCCAAAAATTCTTAGTTTTCGAAGTATTGCCAATTTAATATTTTTATATGGGGATTTTGCTGCAGATTTTAGATTCAGTTACTCTTAGTTGGCTATGACGGCGTTGAAAAACAATCAAATGCTAAAATATCTATAAAGCTGTCACTTACCATTTAAACATTATTAATAAGCACATTGTGATGGCTTCTGTTTTTGCGGATATCGAATGGCAAATGTGACATGATATAACTTTATCACATTCTCCATAAATAATAAATAAGTTTAAATAATCTTCGTTTGTATAATTTAAGCGGCCGGGAATGATTATTAATAATGTTAAGTGACAGCGTCATAGATTTTTTTAGCATTTGATTGTTTTTCAACGCCGCCATAGCCAACTAGGAGGAACTGAACTTAAAATCTGCAGCAAAATCCCCATATAAAAATATTAAATTGGCAATACTTCGAAAACTAAGAATTTTTGGGATATACAATCTTATACAAACTTACCCTTATTTTTAATACTAAATAAGAAATAATTATAAAATTTGTTAAATGAATGAATTGAAAATCTGGACTTTATGCAGTTTTTCATTTTCATTTTTAATCTTATTTTTTAAACACCCTGTATTAATAGTTTTCAAAATATTATAAAAAATCTATTAAAGCAGGTCCTTTATAACAAGGAATCCCACTTAAATTGAATAAATAAGGCTTCTTTATAGAAAAAAATTGATAATTATTCTAAGGCTTGCAAACGTCATTTTTGACATAAAAATTCAAATATGTCAAAAACGTTTAGACATAGGTATAGAACATGGTATACAAAATCTGCCTAGAATCTTGCGTATAATATAAAAATGTAATAATATATAGGATGTCCCATTTAAAATAGGCAAGTTGACACTTACTTCCGGTGTAACCGGAAGTGCCACCATTATGAAAATATTTTAGCCCGGTCGCCCCCATCAGCATCAGCATACTGTCAAATTATTCAAAATTTTCCTATGTATAGTTTTCTATATATAGATCGATTCGGTTACCGGTGGGACACCCTGTATATATTTACTTCTTGAATTCATGAAAAATATATGACTATGTAGGATACTCAAATCGTTTTGACAAAACAACTATTTTATAATTAATTTCTACAGTAGTTTAGCTCAAAAGTTAGGTTAAGTTATGTCAAACTGACAATCACGTTCCAAGTTCGATTCTCTTGCGGTTTTCATTTTATTCTCGATACGGATACAATTACAAAATATGCCAGATCGACCTTGAATAATCGAAATCAATACCTGTGTTGATGAAATTTTTAATTCGCTACGTAGATTCAGGTCGATTTATGTAAATAGGTACTTCATGAAAATGTAGTAAATTATTAGGAATACGAGAATACCACCTCTGGTGGCAGTCACAGAAACTCTCTTAGCTGTCATTCTATAAGTAATTTTTTCGAAATAGTTGTCGTTATTAGTATTAGGAAGTTTAAGGTTAGAATATGTTTTAAGCAATCCAAGGATGTGTTTAATTAGGCATATTGATTTTTCCACCGGTGGACTCGCACCGGTTCAGCCGAATCGCGTTCTTAAATTGCCTATTGTATTACTGGTTGGACATAAATCATGTTCTTTTATTCATGGTGGATTTGTATCAACGTCAACGAGAGAGAGATCGAAAAATAATTCACCAACCAGTTGATGACGTCATTCCACCAGCTGTCAATCATAAGTTCATCAGTTCCATCAGTGGTTGAATTCATCGGCGAAAATAGAATATATTTATGTGAGCCCTAATAAAATAGGAGAATCTTTTAATCATTTGGCAACAGCGTATTTTACGCTCTTAAAATTTTTTTATTATTTCCATATAGTTTCATTCATGGAACTCGTCAGGAACCAAGTGGTAGCATGAATTTTAGTTCTTGTCGGTTTGTTTAATTAAAGTGGAATGCGGGGTCTATCTTTGCTTTCTCGTCGTTGGTAATTATTATTTAATATGATTTGTAGTTTGATATCAAACTGTGTTAGATATTCCTTGTAGAATAAAAATTTGTTTAATAATTTTTGGTATTTGTACAATGGCAAAAAGTTTTTAATATTACGCGCTCATCAGATTTTATAGGTATCGCCACAGAATAAAGTACAGAGCGACGATTTAAAAAAAATTAATTTTGTTAACTAAGAGTCCGCTTAAACCAGTGTTTCTAAAAGGTGATCGTGATTAATATTTAACTCGGGTTTTAATTGGACTTCTGGGAAATAATTAAGTTATATCAAGCGGGTGGCGGAAAAATTCGACCGAAAAAAATTGAAGCGGTAATTTAGAAAGCACGTGTTTTTAACCTAAGCGAATTAAAAAAATTAATAGGGATTTTTTGAGCTTTATTTAGTAATTTATTTTAGGTTTTGTTTTGTAAAAGCAGATATAAAAGTTTCGCTGGGCCGATAAAAAATGTATTTTCGTTTGTTTGCTCTACCAAACTCAAATTTCTTTTCTTAAGAGATCGGGAATATTTTTTAATTAATTCGTTAGATTATTTTGAATTTTTTTCTTTAACTTTTAATATTTTACATATTTAAATAATTCCAATGGGGTTTTTAAGTTTTGATTTTGATTCTATCGTATAGAGCAAGAAAAAAACAAATTTTCTACGGTTTCAATTTTTTTATTCTTCAATTATTTACTAAGAAAATAATTAAATAAAATACGCTCTCTAATAAAAACACGCAAAACTACTTGCCGACGTCACAAGAATTCCATGCAATCGAATTTCATGTCGATCGCTCTGTGAACGACGCAGCTCTACTTCACTAAAGTGACACCAGAGAACTGGCGAAAAGCAGTCCATCATGTCATTAAAGAAGAAGAGAAAATGTGGGACCTTGACCACCTGATCGATCGGACCGTCGACCCGTTAATTAATAACGTCGAGATGACAGTTCCTCAGATGACGAGAATATTATGATTTTTTATAATTTAATTTCTTTATAATGTATTTTTTTTTATAATGTTTAATAAAAAATAAGTAATACTATATACATAATGCACATTTTATCATACCATTTTCAGTGTTTGTGAATGGATAACAATAGGCAAAACCCATAAATTGACCCAAACCCGGGTGGTACTACCTGCACTTGATGAAAATAAAGAATTATGCAATGAAATCAATGCCAAATTATGAAAGTGGCTTAAGTAATCGTTGGGTCACTCAATAGTCCCTTTGCATACCTAATAAGCTTTTATTACTCTACACCTTTTTGAAATATACTATATAATAGCTTAGAAGTTAAAGGTACAATAGTAACTTCATTTTTTATCAATGAGCAAATAAAATATATATTGAAATAAATTGGAGGCGATGGTAGACCCTTAAGGAAATAAAGGAAAAATCGCAAAAATGTACTTAAAGTTTATCTACCACTTATCTACATACCCTTAAGGCATAAAAATTCAAGTTTCTGCAATATTCTTAAATAGAAAATTCTAGAATCGGATTTTATCATTTTGTGTGGTTTCTAGTATCGGTATTCAAAGATAAGAAATGATTTTTCCCTAAATACCGTAGTAGAAATATAAAGGTTTCAGAAAACCTATATCTCCCCTAAAATTTTTACGAATAGGTTTCACCACAATGCGATAGATTTCTATATTTTACACATATTAAATTGTAGGTCATGCAATAATGCAAGACACCGACGGTTATAGCAATGTCGTATGACTAAAGATCGTGGTTCAAAACCCACGTTGGCCTTTAGTTCCCCTACTTTTTAGTATCTAGTTACTTAAAGTAACTAGATACTAGTAACTGTAACTTCGTTACTTTTGAAAAGTAACTTATATTACTTTTTAGGAGTAACTATACACTTAAAAAGTGACTTAGATGCTTTTAAAGTAACTAAGTTACTTTTAAAGTATAGGTACTCTTAAAGTTCCTCTAGGATACCAATAATGCACACGTGCCGTTCATCAGTGATGGCCAAGGGACGATCGGCGGCCGTTAATCAGATTTTTACGAAGGGACGAGCGGCAAGTCGCAACAAAAATATCCTGACATTAACAAGGTTTTTCTCAAATATAACAACCCGTTGCCTTCTTCAGCTCCCGTGAAGCGTTTGTTTTCATATGCTACTTTCATTAATGCTCCTCGCAGACATGCCCTCTTAGATGAGAATTTTGAAAGGTTGGTACTTTTAAAAGCCAACGGGGCATTTTAAAAACGTTCTGAATTTTTTTGTTTCCTTATAAAAGTTCCTAGTATATTTGGATTTGTTACTTCATTTATATTTATTTAGTTTTGTTACTTATATTTATTTAATAGGTTTTTTCTTACTTATCTTTTCTTTCTACTTTTATTAGAAATGTATTAAGTTTGTAAGTATAATAAATTCGTATTCGTTATACACTTTTCATTTACATGTTATCACTACCTGGTAAATTTATGGTATCTAGTTCAAAAGCATCTTAGTTACTTTTAGAGTTTCATAATTACAATTAAAATAACTAGTTACTCAAAAGTATCTTAGTTACTTTTAGAGTATCGTAGTTACAATCAATGTAACTAGTTACTGTACAAGTATCTTAGTTACTATAACTAGTTACTTTAATTAGGTAACTAAGAACTAAGTTACTTTTAGGTAAAAGTAACTATTCCTTATAAGTATCTAGATACATTTGTGCAAAAGTATCGTTCTGAAGTAACTTTCACAGCTCTGGTCGTACTTTAGTAGGAAATTTTATATTATTTTTTAGGAACAAGAAAAAAATACGCTATATTAATGTTCGATTCGTTCTAAGCTATTTATTTGCTTTGAAAATATTGTATTTTTGCTAAAACTCAATAAATACATCGAATTACTTTACAATGTACATCTCAGCAGTATTTTCACCCCAATAAAAATGCTAATATAATTCCTTTACTGCTGCTAAACAAGTCTGTTATATATTTTATATTCACAACATCAAATTCTCTTTTTTTTATTAAAACCTCCATATATCTACCTTTATTGAACACAAAGGGAACGCAACAGTTGTCTGTAAAATAAACATTCTTAGTTTTTCTTTTTTCATTTCCTTTTTCAATCCGTATTCTCCCAATATTGGATATATTCTATTTATAATTGGATGATCAAACGAAATTATAATTTTGGAAAACATATTTACTAGAAACTTAATATTATTTCATTCTATAAATATAATTTTAATATATAATGAAATTTAAATAAATAAGATTTTACTTTTATAATCTCTTGCCTCGTAAAAGATCAAAGAAATTTAATGTTGTAATATTAGCTACGTATCGAAAACTAATAATCAAATAAATCGTACGTAAACCGATCCCTACAGAACACAGTTGCCTAGCGGGACTCCTGTAATTGTGACAAATGTCTTTACAGGTGATTTTCTCTTAACATTTTCCTATTTCTATAAGTTTGTTAGAGGTGCTGGTATGCTAAAGAGTTTCGAACAATGACACTAAATACTGTATAAGCAGTTTTGAGTTACTCCTTTCTTTCGTCGGATCGTATACTGATGAGCCATGATATGGCGAAACGCGTCTAGGGACGGATTTGACAAAATGAAAAGAAAATATTTTATTTGAACTACTATTTTCTTTTCAGATCAATAAAAATGCAGGGAATTAACATATTTCTTTAATATGGACTATACAAGTTGCTACGAATGATAAAGATAATGATATCTCTATCTTGCTCGGTCCTTATACGTTAAAAAAACTACGGTTGACTAAAAACTTATTGATTTGCGTTACAAAAATGTGCTTCCAGCAACCCAACCTCCGCAAGTCTAACTTTTCTGTTACCCCTCATATTTAGCACGCCTCTTTTGTACTTTTAACACCTACGTCTTACCCTACTACTCCAAATTTCAAATGGTATTATGAAAGTGTTAAAACTAATGTAATTTGATAACGCTCGTAACGCAAAGCCGTCGGAATTTAGGGTGTTAAACGAGTAAAACCCGAACATATGTTCGAATTAATTTAAATTTGCGTTAAACTACTTAACAAGCTCAAATTTTAATCTGTCGTGTTTTACGTTGACATATTTAAGCTTTCTGCTTGACGAACGTAGATATAATATCAGGTGATAAAGGTTTATAAAAGGGATAAAAAAAACAACTTCCAGACTGTAAAAAGTAAGAAATAATAAGGATTTTACAAAAGTAATAGTATATTATTAACCAAGGTTTAGACAGCTACCATTATTATACAAGCGTCGAGTTCTAAAACGCGATAGCTATTATAATAGTAGAGCTGTTTAAACCATGGTTAATTTTTTTCTAGTCCCACATGGAAATTTACTGTTTCCTTTACACTAACTTGACAAGAAAATTTAAGGCTAGATTTTTCTTATTGTAAATAATGCATTAAAATCTCTGCCTTATATTGACTAATTATTTATAATTAAGGAAGCATGAAATATAAATTTTCACACCACCTGAAAATTCCTTATACAATAAGGTTGCATTTCGTCTAACACAGTTACATCATGAAATATGAATTAGATTGCATAGTTCTACCAAGAAATGAAAACTTAACATTGGTAGGATGTCACCACCTACAGAACGGTTTCGAACTCTTTTGTTCTCGTCAGTACAGGAATGTAAAGTTTTCATTTCTTGGTAGAACTATGCAATCTAATTCGTATTTCATGATCTAACTGTGTTAGACGAAATGCAACCTTATTGTATAAGGAATTTTCAGGTGGTTTAAAAATTTATTTTTCATGCTTTCTTAATTGTTTGCTACCACCTGACTAATAAGAAAGTCTGTGTTTTTACAATTATTTATAATCCTAACATTTATTTATTAAACTGCACGGTCAGAACATTTAATCCCCATGATGAAGTCACCCAGACAGGATGAACAAGTTAACCAGAACTTGGAGATATTTGATCATTCTGCCTAGCTTTATAAATTTTTTAATAACTTCGTCTCCATAAAAAAAATTAATAATTATTCAAGTATATGTAAAATAACAGTATAGTTGACGTATGTTATCAAATAAATGGTTGCTATTAATCAACCACAGAAAAATTTACAACAAATAACAAAATTTGGGGATCAAGTCTCCCTCTTCTCCCCTAACTTTACAGTGTTGATCCCTGTTTCTAAACAATATTTTTTTACAAAAATTTATTTGGAAAAAATTGTTTCCTCATATTTATATTCAAAAAACGTTTCAAAACTCATTTGCTAAAGGGTGTCGATGTTTACACTCCATCAATAAGGGATGGTTTTCATTATCAAACATATCCCTAAACTGGCAAGCAAATATTAGGATCCAATTTGCAAAGCAAACCAAAACCAGTTTCAAACAATAACGAATTATAAGGGTTGGAAATATTGTTTGCTCTGTATTAAATCGGTATTCCTAAAACAATTCAACTGAAATAGATTAATGTAACTAAATTTTATCTATTCTTGTTTAAAAAAGGCTTTCGATGGACATATTTTCGTTATTTCATTGAAAGTCCTAGAGTACTGGCATGGTCCACTAAAGTAGTGTTAAATTTTTCCGATTAGTATCGATTTAACCAGACAAATAATTAATCGATTTGTACTATACCAGCATTACTTTTGGAAAAAATAGTGGGTGTCCCAAATTCGACACTCATCATGGGTATCTCGGAAACTATAAGAGATACAGCATTGGTCAAATGGGGGCAAAATTATGGAATTTTGTGCACAGTAACATCGTTAAAGAAATTTGAGCCCCATTTTTTACTTAAAAAAAATTTTGAGTTTTTGTTTTTTCTGACTAATTTAAACCGCTACAGAAAAAAATATACAACATTGTTAAAGCGCCTTTTTTTATATATTATCGTGTTTTTATAATTTCGGTACAATGTTTCGTTTTTGTGGAACTATTATTACCTTTAATTTTTTAAATACGGACCTGCATTTTTTATTTTATTTTTTGAAATCTCTTTTATCTCTAAATTCAATCATCATTACATAATATTTTAACACGCTTTAATGTTATCTTTACATCATCAAGAATTAAAAAATTACTTTTAAATAAATACGTCAAAGACTTAATAATTTTTACCAAATTTTTGTTTTGTTGCTAGTCTTTCTTTTTATTTGTTTTCTACATATATCCTGCTGTATTCAATGATACCTTAAATAAATTCCAGGGCCGTATATATTGTATTTATTTTCATTGAGGGGTTAAAATAAGTCAGCTAAATTTAAAAAAATAAAAACTCAAAATTTTAGTTTTTTTTCGAATATTTCGAAAATTTAAAAAAAAACTCAATTTTTTTTTTACGATATTACTGGGCACAATATTCTGCAACTTTGCCTTCATTTGACCGAAGCTGTATCTCCTATCAACTCCGAGATACCCACGATAAGCATCGAATTTGGGATACCCTGTACATCGAATAGATTTTATTAATTTCTTTTTTTAATGTAACAACATCCTTTTGCTACCTTTTACAACAAGAGGTATCGCTCTTCAGATTTTATAATTAAAATATTAAATTTTAATTAATAATTTAAAATATTATTTATCTTTACATTTTTATAATTTATTTTACCTACTTGCAAATACTCACAGACAAAATTCTCCGAAATAAAAGTGGCCTTTCATTTATTTCGACCACTTAACATCTTATTGGTTTTTATTTCATCCTGAGGTAGGCATGGCGATCTGAAATCGATTAATCGAAGAATCGATTTTTGGAGCCAACAAGATCGATTTTTTAAATCGATATGTAGTACTGAATCGATTCGGTGAATCGATATTTCACCCTTGAAAATCGACATTCGATTTTTTTTGGTATAAACCATAAAACTATTTACAATTAATTGAATGTATCCGTATTATAAGAGTGCTGCCGGTTAAAGAATTAACTATTCAAAAACTCGCGAGATGGCTGTATGTTTAGATTTCTTCGCATCTCTTGAATAAAAAAGGTTGCATTGTTCGACCGAAGGCTGTTCTGCTGTGTACATCGGCCAAACAGGACGTAAGTTCTCAACCCGAATTAAGGAACACTGTAAAGAAATAGAGAAGGCTCAAAATCTTAATCTTTCACCTTCTAAAATTAAATCTAATTTCTCTAGACACATACATATCAATAAACATAATTTTATTCAGGACTCTCATACTGAATACATTCATTTTTGTAATAAGGGTAACAAACTTGATCTGTTAGAAATTCTTGAAATTAACAAAACCTTAAACAATAATAATATTATTTGCTTAAATGACCAACTTCAACATGGTGCCACTCAATTCTTTAACTCTCTCAATTTTGAATAATCAAACTTACCCTTCTCTATGTCTAACGTTCCTTTTTCGGTCCTTTTACTTTATTTTATTTTTTTATTTTCAAAAATAATTTTTCTAACCACACTTCTAATTAACGCAGCCTTCAGCTATAATTTTTGTTTTACAGTTACCTCATATACCTATTTCAACCCTCCATTTGTAGATGTCGCGGTTGATGTTTTAGATTTCTACCCTTCAATGCTTCATATTATAGTATTCTTCTAACTTTAACTTTTAAATAATTTTAAACTTTCCCAATAGAGGTCACCAAAATGTACAATGCTTTTGTTTGTGTAAGTGGTGACAGGGAATTTTTTAATGTTTTATTTTTCGTTCTTTTTAACATTTGCTATGAATTTTGGGGTTGAATTGTATTTCACTTTGCTGTGGTATTTACCCTTTTTATCTTATTGAACCTCGATTGAGCTCTTCCCGTCATGTTATTATTTAATATATTCCTTCAAATTACCCGCTAAAATATATGTCATTTCCCCACCTTGAAGATCTGTGTCAAGTGACGAATCACTGGTTCAAGTTCAAGTTCAAATTCTTTTCCGTTTTGACCTCGTGCCTAATACAAGGTTTAAAAGTACTCCTACTCTCCAGTCTTTTTTAGTTCCTTTTTTAAAAAGTTTAATTTTGGTTATGTTAAAATTAACGACCACTGGGGTTCCAGCCCTTTCGGGCTTGTTCCCCTAAATAAAAATTTTCTTTAAAAATTTTTTAAAAATTTTATTTTTTATTTTTCGGCTATGAACTAAGGTAAGTCCCCGTTTTTGTGCATATAAAAGAGATTTTACTAATGAATTATTAAAATAATCATTTCAATGTATTTTATTCAACAATTTCTTTTATTCTTTACAGATTCTACATCAGTTCTATGCCTTTTACTTTTCTTAACTAAAATATTTTATTTTTCCCTTAAAAAGAGGGCTAAATTAATAAATTTTCTTTCTCTCCACGGTTCCCGTGATGAGGGTTCTTGACCTGTGAGTCTCCACTTTTACATTTCTTAAAAAAATTTTTCTCTTTGCCCAAGCGGGCCTCTTCTTGCCACTGTTACCTGTTGCCCATGGTCAGTGTTAAGACTTAAATATGTCAATTTTCTTTCAATCATTATCCCATTTTTAAACATTTAATCTTCCATGGCTCGATGAGAGCTCCATCGAGGTTCACTATCACTTACCATTTACGTCTGTTCCTTTCTATGAATTTTTCTCTTTATATTTTGTTCCTGATGATGGGTGTTGCTACACCCGAAACATGTAGAACATCTACCCACTTCTAACTTTTTGTTTAATAAACCAGTGGAGAAAGACTTTATGTTTTTTATTTTATTTCTAAAAAAGGTTACGTTTGTAGTCTTTGACTTTTTGTTTTTTTCTGTGACTGGACTGAGTTGCGTCATGCCAGCCATAATTTATTTTTGGTATTTATTTCATTTGTTTATTGTTGATTGATTGAGTGATTCTCGTAAAGCGATATAAATACTAATTTTTATGTAGTGTTTGTTGCGGAATAATAACTAATTGAGACTAAGTAGGTAAGTAAAGCGCTTTATTTTGTTTTTTACTTTCGTGCTATTATTTTTAGTTTAATCTATTAGTTGTGATCATTAAATCTAACCATGTATGTAATTCATTTACGTTTAGATACGAATAATCAATATTGGACATTGAAATAACTAATAAGTAAGTCATATGTGGAATTCCTTAAGGAAGTGTGCATACTTACTTCTACTATTATGTCCATTTATCTATATAACCTCAAATTGTTTATTTTGTTTACATAGAAAGTAATAGTAAAGCCCTGATTATCTTTTTAAAAATAAACTACCGAAATTACTTTAATCTTATTTTTATCAAGTAAAATCGGTCTGCGGTCACCTACAATACATACATATTTGGTAGGTAAGAACGCCAGGCTAGGGATGGGTGGTGGGCAATTCTTTCCGAAAAAGATCGATTTTTAAATCAAATCGAATTATAACCTGATAAACCTATAAAGGTTTTTTTTTACAAAAAAAACTATTATTTCTATTTAATTGTTTTACTATTTAAATGTTTTACTAATCTTTCATATAAAGTCTTCTTTTAAATTGTTTAGGAATTGATGCTAATAGGATTTTGAATATTACTTAAAACTAGTAGATAACTTATTACTAAAAATTTCGTTGTTTATCAAATTTAATGAGGAAAAAATGTATTTTTTCAGCATGTCGGGTAAAAGTGATATTTGGAATCATTTCATAAAAAAAGACTCAGGAGGCAAATGCAAATATTGTCACCAGGAAGTAAAAACTAAGGGAAACACAACAAACTTGCGTAATCATTTATTAAGACGTCATCCAACAATTCAGACCGTAAGTTTCAAAAAGAAGAGTGAAAGTGGTGGTGGCAATTGTGGTAATGCACGAAATGGTGATGGACAAGTGAGTGGAGTGGAGCCTGTATTTCTTATATTACATCCTTTGTTTTCCAATGTACTGAGTTTGAACAAAATAAGAATTAATGTTCAATAAATCAAAGTAATATATTTCTTATTTTAGGTTTTTGATGACATGGCTTTAGGCATCGTGCCAGTTCCAGATTCTCAAAATGTTGATAATTCGGATACTGAAAGCGTGGCTTCTTCTTCTGTCTCTGTATCAGGCTTAAAACAGCCAACATTGACATCTTGCTTAACAAATATAAAATCATTTCGAGGTAAGACAAGAAACTGAAATATTTTTTTTAATAAATTTTCATGAAAGTGAGATGTATATAGATACAGGATTGAAAATTATAACTTTTTTTTTTAATTTTCAGATAATGGTGTTAAAAGTGGTCAACTAGCCAATGCAATAGTCTTCATGATAGCAAAGGATGGCTTGCCTCTAAATACTGTGGAAAAAACAGGATTTCAATATTTGATGAAAGTAGTGGCACCGCTATATAAAGTTCCAGCCAGAAAAACAATTACCCACATGATTGATGATAAATATAACGTTCTTTCAGCACAACTGAAATTAAAAATACAAGAAGTAGAAGCACTATCTTTGACTGCAGATGTTTGGACCGACACGCATAATAGTCAAAGCTACTTAGGCTTAACTGGTCATTGTATTTATGAAAATAAATTAATGAGCATAATTTTCGGTGTAACTGCTCTAACAGAACCACACAATGCTGACTACTTAGCACAAGTAATTATTAATATGACAGAAAAATGGGACATCACGAAGGACAAAGTGGTAGCGTTTATCACGGACAATGGCGCTAATATCGTTAAAGCAGTCACAAATGTTTATGGCAAAAATAAACACATGCCATGCTTTGCTCATACATTAAACCTAGTAGCATCAAAACCATTTGACAATAAGGATGGACTAGACGAAGCCAAGAATTTATTAACAGCTGTTAAAGATATTACTACATATTTTAAGCAAAATACAAATGCTGCTGACTCTTTAAAGAAAGCTCAGGATCACCAAACAAAGCCTTTGGGGCTTATTCAATCTGTGTGTACCAGATGGAATTCTATTTTTTATCAATTAGAACGATTTGTTGAGTTATCCGAAATAATTGCACCAATATTACTCAAGTATCCTAAAGCTCCAACAATGCTTACTGCACAGCAGTTAGAATTCATAAAAGATCTTATAAATATATTGAGACCATTAGAAGTAATAACTAAGGAAATATCTGGAGAAAACTATGTTACAGCCAGTAAAATTATACCAATCGTATCTTGTCTGACTGAAACATATAATACAATGGAAAATTTAACCGATATTGGTGCTAAAACACGAACTTTAATAGTGGACGGCCTTAAAAAAAGATTTGGAATGGTCGAACAAGTTCATTTGTTAGCTGCTGCGACCATTTTAGATCCTAGATTTAAAAAAATTCATTTTACTGACCATGTCGCCTGTTCTCGAGCAATAAATAGAATAAACACTTCAATTTTAGATATTACGCGGCAACAACTTCCACAAAATAATAGCGAAGAAGTCGACGCCATTGAAGAGACTGGTAATGATATGAAAAAAGGAATTTGGGATTTTCATAAGTTGCTTGTGAAAAAGCAACTCTCTTTATATACTGCACATGCACAGGAAAGTGAAGGCTTAAATGAAGAATTTAAACACTATTTATCGCAGGCAGTTGTGCACCTAAATTATGATCCTATACTCTACTGGCAAGAACAAAAAAACTCTATTTATCACCAAGTTCACTCAATAGCCGTGATGTATATGAGTATCGTAGGATCATCTGTTCCTTGTGAGCGCCTTTTCTCAATTGCCGGAAACATCGCAACAGATGAGCGAAACCGCTTGGATCCCTGTAGACTTGATAGACTGTTGTTTTTAAAAAGTTTAGATATTAAGCATTGGGAACTATAAGCTACATTATCTATTAACTTTGTAAACGATTTTTCTTAACCATTTTCTTAACTCTGTAAAATTTCTAAATCTAGAAAATAAATGTCTTATTCTATACATTATCTGTTAGTTTGACATGGTAATGAAAATATTTTTTATTATCGAATTACCTGATTTTACTGATAAGAGATCGTTAAATTATAATATGTACCTTGTTTTTAATAAAATATTACATTATAAACGAAAACTTGAAAAAAAGATCGATTTTTCGGAAATCGATCTTATAGACCTCGATTTTTTTGTGAATCGATTCATTAGGTCACGATTCGAATCGATTTAAAAATCGATCTTTTTCGAAAAGAATCGCCATCCCTATCCTGAGGTACTAGCGCGCCGCGGTTTGCCCAGGAGAATAAATTGATTATTGATTCTTAGCATTAACAAGACGGCAAACTGGCTTATACTAAAGTATAACTAAATATAAAATGATACGCATAGAATATGATTGTACCGTTTTATTTGTTTTTAAGTCTGCCAAGGCTTAATTTGTATTTAAGTTCGCTTTTGTGAATTTGTGTTGCATTAACAAGACCTCTCTATACTGTAATATTACCTACAATGTATTTAAATAAAGGTGATTCCATATGTTAATAAAGAAAATGTTAATGTTTGATTCAAGAGCTAAAACTAAAAAGCTAGAAAACCAGGGAGGAAACCTACGAGGTATTGTAATGTAGTGCACCGGTATAAAATTCTAACTAACTAGATTTGTTAAAGTACATTTAAAACTTCTATGCTATCGCTATATAATATGGTTAGAGTATACCACATTATACAGGGTGATTCCTAAGTTGATACTTCTTTTTTAGCTGTGTATAGAAGGCATTAAAATAAACAACATTTTCAAATAGCTGTTTTCAAAAAACTAAAATATAAGGTATTTTATTCATTTATTACACTATGGATCAAATACGGTCCTGCCTAACTTAAACATAATCCTCAAGCAACAGCTGAACTTTGACGACACTCACCGTAAATTAGCACCATATCTACTAGATCATTGTTTTCAAATCTTACCATTTTCACGTGTCACCAATTTAAAACTAACTTACTTCAGAAAAACACACCGCAGCGTATTGCCAAATAACTGACCACCTACCCGTTAATTGCATGACTAATAAGACAAACGACATAAAATATATTAGGCTACGTTTTGATGATCAGGCCCGCACTTTGATTTTTTATTTCTCTATCTCGCCTATTTTTAAGTATTTTAAAAATGTTGCTTATTTTAATGCCTTCATACAGAGCTAAAAAAGAAGTATCAATAATCACCCTGTATTGTTACATTATGACGAAATAACTACGTTAACAACCTTATTTCCTAAAATTTCGTAGATATAACAATAAAAATTGCAGATATAACTATGTCATTTGCTTTACGATATTTTATTGTTACTGTAATATTTAAGTTTAAGATCAAACCAACACTGACCAGGCAGAATAAATTAAATAATCCCATAACAACTAGAAATTGTGCAAAATTTGACGTCCCTTAATGGGTTTCGCCCAGTTTCCATTGTGGTTGACATGGCACGGTCTACAAATACTGAGGATTCCGTGCTTAATCGGTGACATGTCATTACAGCCTGATCCGACATGCCACGTTGATGCCATTCAAATTATTGTTTAGATAAGTGACTGGCCATACTTGGTCATTATACGAATACAATGGAAACGGGCAATCATTTTGGAAAATTATTTAGTGGATTAGACCGCGCTAAAAGGTGTCGTGTTAAATTGCTGTATTTCTTGGCCCAAATTACAAAAAAACTAATCAAATTATTGTTTTTTTTTTACGAATAGAAAGCTGATAATATTATGTTGAGGCAATAGTATATTACATAACAAGTGATGAAAGTGATACGTTTTAAATGAGGAGATATTTGCTACGAGGCGTCAGCCGAGTGCGCAAATTCTCAGAGTTATAGAATAATCACTTTTACACGAGTAATGTACACTATTTTTCCTACGATTATTAAAAAAGCCTTTGATTTGTGAAAAAAATATTTCAACACTAGTGTTGAAATTAGCATACTTTATTTGTAATTCAACTTTTTCATTTTTTTATATTTTATAATATCATAGGAAGAACTAATCCTGGATTGACTTTCAGATTAATCAGAATGAAAAATTTTAAATTTAATCAAGGATTGATATGTGAAAAAAATATTTCAACACTAGTGTTGAAATTGGAATACTTAGGATTAGGTTCCACTTAATATCTGGTTTCTTAGTTTGTTATCAATAGGCTTTTTCTTTATTTGTAGTTTAACTTTTTCATTTTTTCATATTTTATATATCATAGGAAGAATTAATCCTGGATTAACTTCTCGATTAACCAAAATGAAAAAGTTTAAATTTAATCAAGGAAAGATGGATTAAACATAAATTTAAAAAATCCACCCAACAAGCAAGATTTCAATTTAAAATAGTTCTATAAATTATTTAATTCTTTTATACAAAAAAGTCAAATACTCCTGATGGGATTTGAACCTGTGACCTTGCGATCTGTAGGCCAGAGCTCCATTTTCTACGCTATCGCTACCAATAAAGATTTGTTATTTAATACATGACGCTGTCTTCAGCGCAATTTATTTTTTCTGGTTATAGATTTTCCAGTATATTATTATTATTTTTTATAATTTCAGATGGCGTATTTTCACACTTTAATTCTGAATCACTCGACAAATACATGATAAATAAGTTAAACACTTTACAATTACTGCTTTCTAAAATTTGTTTTTTTTTTAAATAGGGGTGGTCTATCAAATTGGAACCATATGTTTAAATTTAATAGTATGCCGTGTATTTCCACACTAGTGTTGAAATATTTTTTTTCAATGCACATGTGATATACGGCGCTTCCTAGCCAAATTAACCGTGTTTTTTTTCTCATTTTCATAGGTGGTCGTAGGAAAAAGTAAAATATATAAGCCAAGGAAAACCCTAAAAATTTCATTTCAAGTTCATTATATTGCGAAAAATAGGGACATTTTTTTAAATACAAATAACTTTTTGACAATCTTTCCACTCGGTCCAAATTTAAAAAAATTTTAAAAACGCATTAATAAACGTGATCAGGATTCGTGCCAAGAAAACGCAATGTAATTTTTCATGGAGCTGGTAACCTTGGAAAAGAATTTAGAAATACTAATCGGATGCTCCTAAAGGGGGTTTAAATGTATGCTTCACCCTTCTTCGATTTTGGTTTTCGCATAGTTTTTGAAATTAATTATAATTTTACCACTCAGAGGGATTAGGGTCGCGAGTTTTTCAAAAAACAGATAAGAAATATAATTTTTATGTTATTCAAAAATTAGGAAAATACCTGGATAAAATTACCAACAATTTAAGATCCAAAGTGGTAAATTAATACAACCAAAAAACAACATTTTTCTTAAAAACTCCAGCACTTAATAAATGGGAATTTGGTTGCACTGACACTATGACAATTCTAACGCTTCAATTTATTTAAAATTTTAATAACAAATTAGGAAAATGTATTAAAAAATATGCCTTTTTTTAAGGCTGGAAGAGTTTTGGGAGACTTTAAATTTGTTTGTCGTTCTTCCTATTGATTTTTTGAAAAGTCTGCATAAAAAGCAATCTAAATTTTAGTCATTTACAAAGCACAGTAGAGAATCCAGGAATTTGGTCTGGGGGTGGGGAGCTTGTGGTAGTAGCCCTCCCTCCCTAAATTCGCCCCTGAGAAAACATATATTTAATAAAGAATATCGAATAACTATTTACAGTTACAAATTCTTTTCGAAGATCCTCCAAATTTATATATATTTTTATAAAGTATCCCTTGTGCAGGTAATTGATCTGAAAAGAGAATTTGGCCGATTTTTGGATAAAACGAAGTTTGTTTTTTGATATCCTAATCAGTCACCTTTGATTGTAAGTAATTAATGCCTGCTAATGTTATTTGTGTCAGTTGCAAGATAGTTAATTGTTGTTAAAAATCTTTATAAAAGCATATAGCTTTGCTGATGACAGCACACTTGTCTCATCTTTTACCTTGACTCCCCAAACATCCGCTGCCGACGCACATCTTCGCAGGCAGCATGAAGTATTGCGCCTCAACAATGACCTGGAAGAAATTTTGGCTTGGGGTAACAGTAACCAAGTCGAATTTAATGCTAAGAAAACCCAGGCAGCAGTCTTCTCCAAAAAGGTTAACATTGCAGAACCGGATATAGTCATGGCAGGACACGCAATTCCCCTGGCACCGTCTATTAATTTGCTGGGGGTCAATCTGGGAGGTAATATGTCTTGGCATGATCACGTTGCCGCAATTGCCAAGACAGCTGCACAGAAACTTGGTGTACTTTTCCGCACCAAAAGGTTGTACACACCTCATCAACTTTTGACACTCTACAAAGCCCAGATTCGACCATATTCCTCTCATGTCTGGAGCTCTGCACCCAAGCACACCCTTCGGCTACTGGATTCCATTCAAAGGAGAGCCTTTCGTCTGATCGGCGACCCCGAGCTGACCAAGACCCTCGATAGCCTGGAGCATCGAAGACAGGTTGGTGATTTGGCTCTCTTTTACAGATATTTCCATGGCAGGTGTTCGACTGACATTGCCCACTTGATTCCACCTAGAGCAATGCAAAACAGAAATACACGGCGAACCACTGCCGCTCATCCATATGTTGTTCAGCTTAGTACTCCTCGAACTTCATTGTTCAATAATTCTTTCATCTGGAGAACGTCATCTTTGTGGAATGATCTTCCTGAGGTCGTGTTTCCCAATGAATACAATCTTCAGCGTTTCAAGACCAACGTTAATCGCTTTTTTCGCACTCGCACCACTCCCAGAGCGCCTTAAAGGATTTTTCCTACAGTGCAGGTGTTTTATCATAAAAAAAAGAAGAAAAATAAAAGATCTAAATATTTAAATGATCTAAATTTAAACTCATTTAGTATATTTATGTATTTTTTAATAAAAATGCTGTTTGAAACTCTGGGGTATGTAAGTGACAGAACACCCTTAATTGCTTAAATACATCGGGGAAAAAGTTCTAATTTAAAAAAATCTAATTTGAGGGCTCAATACTTTTTTTTTTGTTAAACAACACATTCCTTTCTGATTGGCTGTCTAGATAACATCCTGTTTAAATATTGAACAATTACATTTATACATAAATATCCCAGTTCTTTTTCTTACATTTTTTTCACACGCAAAATAGAATACAATACAAACAATAAACGTGTTATTTACTTTTAAAAACAATGGAATTTCCTCATGGATAACGCGGCATTATTTTAGCCCGCATACGTTTAATGGAGACCCTTTCCCTAAATGGTTTTCAATGGAGCTTTTTACTTTCGGTCGATTTAACACTCACACAAAAATACATTTGTTAAACCACGCCTGTCATCAAAAATTTATGAATTTTTTTTTCAAAAAATTTGCTTGTAAGTTTTCATGTACCAGTCGATACAAATAAATAGGGACACCGGTCGGGAAAATCTAAATAAATTAAATTACAATGTCATGAAAAAGAAAGCGGAGTCTCAGTAAACACAAACTGTAATTATTGGTCAGTAATTTAATGAGATTTTTATAACAATGTTGCCAACTTATAGGACATTTCTGGATTCGTGAAAAATATTAGGATCCATGCAAAGAGGATTAATGGATCGCGCTATTTTTATACATGATGTACCGGGTGATTCATTAAGGGAGACGAGCGGCCATATCTTGGAAACAATTGGGTATAGAAATTCAGGAAAAAAAATTATAACTAAAGTGGCCATGAGAAAATCCTGGAAATAATTTTTAAGTTCCGCATTTTGCCGCAAGAGGGCGTAATTAAAAAGTAAATTTTAAAATTTTACATAACCCCGAAAATTTCACATTAAGGTATAGCTTTTATAACACCATTAAAAAGTTTGGACAATTATGCATCATTTTGGTCTTATGCTCATTGGCGTATCGAATTTAATAAGAGGGGGGAAGTTGTTGAAAGTGTAATCAGTTAAATCGCTGTAACTTATAAAGGACTTATGCGATTTTAGCAAACTAAAGACTGTTCGGAAGAGAAATGTATGCACTTTTATCGTCATCGTATTTAGTTATCCATAATAGTTCTTAAAAAAATTGCTAGAGGGCGCAATTTGTAATAATAACACATTTTTTTATTTTACTCCGAAAAATAAATCATACGGTATAATTATACCATAATCGAAAAGTAGATGAAATTTGCTAAAAAAAAATGTTAAAACGCAGCTTGATATCTCCGGTCGTTTCAGCGTTATCGCCAATAGAATAATTTTTAAAACTTTAAATGAAGAAGCGATTATATATTGTTTAGAAAAAAGTGGGACGCCATTAATATTTTTCCATGTGGATATTATTTCGGATTAGCCTGGTCAATTCTGAATAAAATTGGTCTCGTGTGTGTCCCTGAGGAGAAAAACGCAAGAGACCATTTTTATGCAGAATTGACCAGGCTAATTCGAAATAATATTCACATGGAAAAATATCAGTGGCGTCCCACTTTTTTCCTAAAAAATATATAATCGCTTCTTCATTTAAAGTTTTAAAAATTATTCTATTGGCGATAACGCTGAAACGAACGGAGATATCGAGCTGCGGTTTTAATATTTGATCTAGCAAATTTAATCTACTTTTCGATTATGGTATCATAATTATACCGTATGATTTATTTTTTCGGAGTAAAATCAAAAAATTTGTTATTATTACAAATTGCGCCCTCTAGCAATTTTCTGAGAACTATTATGGACAACTAAATACGATTCGTGAAAGTGCATACATTTCTCTTCCAAACAGTCTTTAGTTTGCTAAAATCGGATAAATCGTTTAAGTTACAACGATTTAAATGATTACACTTTCAACAGCTTCCCCCCTCTTAATAAAGTCGGTATGCCAATGAGCAAGACCAAAATGATGCATAATTGTCCAAGCTTTTTAATGGAGATATGTAAAATTTTAAAATTTCATTTTCAATTACGCCAATTATTTCCAGGATTTTTTCATGGTCACTTTAGATATAATTTTTTTTTCCGGAATTTCTATGCCCAGTAGTTTCCAAAATATGGCCGCTCGTCACCCTTAATGAATCACCCGGTACACTATATATTACTGGGTTGTATGAAGTTAATCGTTAATTTCGGCAACCTTTCCTAGACCCTCATCACTAATAAAACTAAACTTTTGAAGAATACATTGAATAAAAGCACAGAAATACCAGCAAACCTGTTTTTTATTTATAATTTATTCTCATAAAAAGAGACGTGTTATATTCTCCACTCACACATTTCACCAATATCCTAGAAATCCGAAAATTTCAAACACATTCTTGGGAAAATAACGTTAATAATAAGAAGCTATTGACATACATAGAAAGAATATAAAGAGACTCAATTATTGGTGCTTGTTGAAGCATTTTTTCGATTTACGCGTGAAAAATTTCACATCATCATGTTCCTTTTGCCATATTTTGCTTTGCATAATTCGTATCCGTCTGCGAAATTTTACTATTCTTTTATTACATTTGTTATACATTCACGTTCCATGTAAAAAAGGGACGTATTTTTTTATGATAAAAGTGTGAAATAAGCAGTTTAGAGGATGTTTATATTTTTTGTAAAATTCCCATATTCTATAAATAAGGGTTAGTGATAGGTATATTCATATAAAACGTAATCAGATATTCAATTTCGTATCGCCAAAGATATAAAGAATAAAAACGATTTTCAAAATTTCTTTTTTATAATTTTAACCTAGGTAAGTGTGGTAGATCTTTTGCACTCTTCCATTGTCATATAAGGTTTCTTTTGTCATACCACACGTGTTTCCAAAGCCCAACCATCAGGTTCTCATGGTTAGCGCTACATATACTTTAGCAGATGATACAAGAGTTTTGGACTTGCATTGCTTTTATTTGTTTTTAAATAACAATCTGAAGATGACTAGAGATATTTACCAGTTAAAACGCTGTGATTTAAAAACAAATATAGGCAATGCGAGTACAAACCTCTTTCATCATTTATCAAAATTTAAGAGACAAAATTAATCACCATTGATGCTTAATGATTATATTTTTAAAAAAATCCTGTCCTTTGTCACTTTGAATACTGAAGTAATAAATGGTTAAAAAAATAATAATATAATATTCTTGAAAATAATTATTTTTTAAATTTTAGTCAAAGCATAGAAATGTCTTGCGTTCGATATATTTTCAGGTTGCACGAAGACTTTAATATATTATATATTATACATCTTTTCTTACAATCAAAGTGGTCCGGTTAGTTTAAATAGTTATTTACCAATAATCCAGATTGTCTTGTTCGTTAGTTATTGTTTAGTAACTGTACAATCCAAAAAAGGTACCTGTTGCATATTTTAAAATTTAACTGAAATCCCTAACTTCAATGTAACAAATCCGCCAAAATTTAATTCGACATTCCAATTCGACAACTTTTCCGATCATTTTGATTGGTTTGGAATTATTGACGGATGCATGGCCTACTAGAATTGAAAAGGCTATGAACGAGGAAACATCTGTTTAAACTGTTATTATAAAATTGACATTTCAGTTTAAACCTAGGTTTAAACTGAGATTTAATAGGACTTTTTAAAATTGGGCCTAAGCATAAAGATTATCAGTGGTTTTAAAATATCTTCTCAGGCAATATTATACAATAGAATTCAAATATAAAATTTACAATATAATTAAGGAAACTACACCATTTTGTGGGTTCGTGTTTTGAATTAAATGTATACAGTTATGTCAAGCAAGTATTTGGGGTGATAAATCTATTGTGTTAAAGGTCGAGGTCAGGTACAGGTATGGTCCTTTCTTATTACCCAAAGATAACGATACAATATAGATCAATAATTTCTGAAATTATAAGACTGTAATTTAATTGATAGACAATATTTAAGAGGCAAAAACTTTATGTTTGTAAGAGAAGTTCTTATAAATATTGTTCCCGGCACAAGCGTCATAGAAAAATGTTTTATTACTTAAAAGAATTAACCTAGTTATGTGTCAAATATGTAGATATTAAAAACCTCTAAGGCATTACAGCACTCTAACATAAGAGCGACTGTTCTTTAATATGTAGACGCGGCAGCGTCAGGGGGGGGGGGGGGGTGGGGGGCACCGGCCCACCCTAGAAACATTAATGCCCACCCTGGTGCCCATCCAAAATTGATGGATTCGGACTTGACTATGAAAGGTTTGATGAGAAAAGAGTCGCGTTGTATATTATTTTGAAGAGAACGATGACTTTTTTTTAGACGTTACTTTGGACAAGAGGGAAGTTCTGTTTGCCCTTGTTTAGGGCTTTATATAGAGCGTTAGGGAGGCGGCGACCTTTTTTTTTCTAGAAGTCACTTTTCATTTGGATAGTGCTCACTCAAAAATCAGCGGACCCGCTTGTGCCGCCGCCACTGAAGGGAATGCCATTTACAATATAAATTTTTTGTAAACATTTGGTGTGATACGATATGGTGCCATTTTATTATTGGACCTTTTGAATTACCTGCCAGGCTGAATGGCATTTGCTTACATTTTCTTGAGCTGTGATTTTTTTTTAAAGTCAAGTCACTTTGGATTGGAAGAAGAGATACGTTACTATTTTAGTCAATCTGTTACGGTTTTGAAGCTAATTTGGTACGATTCAAAAATTGTTTGTGGCAACACTGGTAGTAGTAGCTAGCAACAGTGAGGAAAGCGTACCTTTACACCAGCAGGTGTGCTATATCGAGGTCTGCTTTAATCTTTAACTATAGTTTCGTCTTTTTGTTGGTTTTTCCACACTACGTAGCCTAACCAAGCCAACCTAATTTGTAATATAAAATGAACTCTTTTTACAATTAACACGTATTATAATATCAACCCGAATTAACCTTTTTCCGCCGTGTTTTCATGTCCTAATTTAGCCCTTTGAAAACCGTAAAATACAAAATTTATTTATTTTACAATAATTGAAAATTTTATCTGAATTTGGAGCAATTAAATCGCAATTGTCCGCATAAACCGTTCAATTTAAATAGGAACAAACTAATCGAACAAATAATTATTGTTTTAAAAAATGTTCACTTTGTTTAATTAACTTTTTAACATATTCTGGTAATTTTTCGATTTCTATCAATTTACACATAATATGCGATTTCGTACTTCCATTTTACATTGTAGTCAGGGAATGTTTAGATACACAATATACCATTTTTCTATAAAAACATTTTTTGTGGGTTAAAACTTGACAAACATGTAATATTAATACGCATAATAATGGAAGGTAAACACTTACCCAACAGCGTATTTTTAATTAATTAGTAAATTAATCTAATGTGTACGTAACAGTTTGGTTTCACTAATTTTCTTGGTAATAATTCATTTGATAAGTGTAAATGTACTTTTTTTATTAGTCCCGTATTGTCCTGCGCCTATTTTACGTTATGTAGCATTCCTGACTTTAAAATGTACAATGTTTCAATTCGTCGCGATTCTAAAAAATCCATTATTTAATAGAAATTTTATTATCCTTTAGGTCGTAAACATGCAATACGACCTGTAGATTCATTCGGGGTAACTGAGCGCACCTGGTAAGTAGTATCTACTATATCACATCCTTAAAATTATAGTGGAAGTGTCTAGTTTCAATCGATTACATTCTTATATAATTGTCTTTTTCAACAGTGGCGGCTCGCGGTCTTAAAAAATGGTGAAGAACTAGGTATAGTGCGGGTACTTAAAAAAACATTAACTAATTTTCCACTACTGAATTAACTGAAAAATAAAAACAAAACTTTTTAATCACACAGTAAATCACGTAAAAACGATATCTATAACCATAAGTTTCGCGAAGCCTCAAAATAAATACCTTAAGATTATGCGAACCAATGCTAAAATAATGGTGCATACGACTGATCTATTTTTAAATTGCCCTTCATCATAATGCAAATTGTTACATGCTGTTTGCGTGACTGACGTCACGTAACCATAGCAACGGTGAATATCAAAGCCATGCTGGGCGTTGGGTCTTCACTTGCTTTGAGCTAACGGACACGGTCGCTGGGGCGCGCCAAAATGCACGAGTGTTTATAATTATTGTTCATCGGAGTTAACCGTGGCCCTATTATGCATAGCAAATTAATGTTATTAATTTGAACATAATCATTTTTTAAGGGCTAAAATGGTAGCTGTATTGGTATAATAATATTAAATATTGTCGAAAAAATTTCCTCCTGGTTTTATTTTATTTTACTTCACCTGACGAGCCGTCAATGTTTTTCTATATAATAAAATTTATCATATTCAGCACTAACATCCCGAACAAAAACCTGTAAAAAATATATCTGGACATGACAGATATACAGAATAATGTACCAGTTGGCGGCGTTGGCGTTAACTTAGGACCTAAAATATTTATATATTTACTGGCATTCGATCGTGGCGGTCCGGGTTCGATCCCCGGAGTGGGCATACGCATAATAAAAAAGTACATCCGAAATTGAGTAGGTTTAAGAATGCAAGGAAGAGTGTAAAATGTATCATCTCCCAACCCGCCCCGTTCACGCTGGTAACCAGGCCGGATGAGATCGGATATCTCAAGGGGTGCGGAAGAAGGTACACCCTCCCTAATCGGTAGGTCATGCAATGGCAAGAAACCGAGGGTTGATAGCCCTTGGGGGGGGGGGGGGTCGCATGACTGAGGATCGTGGTTCGGAACCCACGTTAAGCTATAGGTCCCCTCGGGAATTGCCTTAGCAGTGAACGAAAAGAAAAAAATTACACAAAAAAAAAATTTTTTTTTACACATAAAATTTTCATAAACTTATTTGTTATAATGGAAAATAATGAATATTTTACGGAAACAAACTGTAATTTTAAAGTTATTTTTTTTGCAATATAATATCAAAAATTATATTCAATTTTATTTGTACTATTTAACATTACCAAAATGTACACATTTGCCCAAAGTGACTCTACATTTTATACAACTTGGGTTTCGGTGCAATCCTGTTAACGTCCAGAGAGATTTTGCACTTATCCAGTTTAAATCCAGAATTTTAGCTTCCTGGGAATAAAACCAGATAAAACATACGTTAATGGGTTATTTTTAGGAAACTGGGAATTTCGTGGACTGATAAATTGTGATTTTTCCTTACCCGAATTACAAGAACTAGCTCTACTATTTATTATTTTTATTAACATTGATAATAAAATATTTTGTTTTATAAAAATTTTTGGAAATGACTACCCCGCCCGTCTAATTTAATTTAATTATTTTAATTAAGTACGGTGTGCCTGAGGATAAAAACGCAAGATACTATTTTTATGCAAAATTGACCTAATCCGAAATAATATCCACATGGAAAAATATCAGTGGCTTCCTACTTTCTTCTAAAAAACATTCCTTATTTAAAATTTAAAAAATTATTCTATTCGCGGTAACGCTGAAATGAACAGAGATATCGAGCTGCGGTTTTAATATTTTTTCTAGCAAATTTCATCTACTTTTCGACTATGGTATCATAATTATACCGTATGGTTTATTTTTTCGGAGTAAAATCAAATAATGTGTTATTATTACAAATTGCGCCCTCTAGCATTTTTTTTGAAAACTATTATGGACAACTAAATACGATTGGTGAAAGTGCATACATTTCTCTTCCAACCAGTCTTTAGTTTGCTAAAATCGGATAAGTCGTTTATACGTTATAGCGATTTAAATGATTACACTTTTAACAGCTTCCCCCCCTCTTATTAAAGTCGGTACGCCAGTGAGAGACTAAAATGATGCATAATTGTCCAAGCTTTTTTATGGTGTTATCAAAGATATACCTTAATGTGGAATTTTCAGAGATATGTATACTTTTATAATTTACTTTTCAATTACGCCCTCTTGCGGCAAAATGCGGAACTTAAAAATTATTTCCAGGATTTTCTAATGGCCACTTATAATTTTTTTTTCCTGAATTTCCATGCCCAGTAGTTTCCGAGATATGGCCGCTCGTCACCCGTAATGAATCACCCGGTACAGTATATTTTTTCCAAGACTCAACTTCGGAACTTCATACTAAAAATTAAAAATAATTTTTTAAATAGGCATCATAACTTGTCTTTTTAGTTGGCCGTGAATTTGTGAGAAAGATAATAAAAAACATTTGAACTAATACTCATTTCGTTGGCAAATTCATGGACCAAATTACACTGTAACATATTTATCAATTTGGGTCCTTTCTTATATTTACCCAAAATCACTTTGAATATATCTATCTTTCTCTCAATCGGCCTTTTGCGGAATAACAGACAAGAAGCGATATATTTATTAATAAAAATGAAGAAAAAAGGGTTTGTGTTTTTTTTCTGCTTGAATAAGAATTTATAACTTCGTAAAACAAAATAGATGTAGAATTCGTTTTAAACAGTTAAACACGCTATGGTAAAGTTTTTCAAAATAATCTCACAAACTAGCAACACTGTTAACGTGAAAAGAGAGGTGGCAATACTGTAAAAATAACATAACCTTAAAACTTTTACTAAAAAATGGAATTAGTTTTTTTCTAGAAATCTTATAATTTTTCGTCCTATCTGGTTTTATACAGGGTGTTCCAAGTTAAGTGCGCACTATTGCTAACTCTCTTATTATTATAGATACAAAGTCGGTTAAATTAGCAAAGTAGTAACATTTTTTCTGCTGATTAAGATAGTAAAAACAAAAAAACAATTGAATACAGCATTTTCGATTAAACGAGAAAAATGCAGTTTTTTTAAACGGAACACCCTGTATATTTTTGACACAAATGTTTGCAAATCGTCTACCGAATAAAAAAGTTCATATGCAATATTTGCCTAAAACTAAGAATAATCTAATTATTGCCATATTTACTTTTTAGACAAGGTGGCTGTGCATTTTTAAAACAAAAGCTTTATTCGATGCGTCAGTAGATTATTCTGCTGTCAATAAAAGTAAGCATTTATGTTATTGTAAGTGATTGAACTGGTCGGTAATTTTAGATTTTTTGGTAAAAATATTACAAAATGGTGTTCACACATTTAGGAAAATGCGATATGTTAGAAGCGTATTTTGTAGGCAGAAAAAATAGTTTCCGGGCACAAGAACAATATTCCCAAATGTATCCTGAACGTGATCAACCAAACAGAAGGTATTTTTTAAAGCTGTATGGAAAATTTAGAAGTAACGAAGGAGTCTTTACAAAGGCTAGAACTAAACGCCAGTTTATAATAAGTGAAAAAGTAGAAGTAAATGTGTTGGCATATTTTGAAGCATACAAAAATAATTCAACCAGAAATTTGGCAATGGTTTAAGCTTAGTTACAATATGGAGAGTTTAAAAAAAAAATAAAGTTATTACCTAGGGACTCTGAGGGGAGACTACATTTCTGTCAATTGTTTGTTAAAATGTGCAGGCAAAATCCTAACTTTTTAAGGCACATTTTTTGGAGCGATGAGGCAAATTTTTTAAACAGGGGTATGTTTAATCGAAAAAACATGCATTATTGGTCTAGAGAAAATTTGTTTCTTTCTCATCCCCGACATCCACAAATAAGATTTAGTATTAATGTTTTTATGAAGGCAATTTAACAGGCAGGAGATATGTTAATATGTTGTCAGAATTACTGGAAGCATTTTTAGATAATGTAAACTTACAGGCACGTAACCAAATATACTTTCAACAAGATGGAGCCCCCCCTCATCAGATTCACGAAGTAAGAATATTATTAGAAAGCCTTTTTCAAGATAGGTGGATAACAACAAATGGTCCGATACGTTGGCTCCCAAGATCTCCTGACATAACTCCCCTAGACTTTTACTTTTGAGGTTGTGTCAAAGGAGAAGTCTATCAAAGGAGATACGAGAACCTGGAGGAACTTGAAGAAAGCATTCGATTCATTATATCATTCATTGATGGCCGAACAGTGTTAAAAGTCACAAGACGGGTTTTAAAGAATGTCGAAAAATGTATTACACAAAACGGCGATGTCTTTGCACATCTAATATAGTTTTTTTTATTACGCTTAAACCAAACAGTTATGATAAAATTCGGTTTTATTTTAAAAATGCACAGCCACCTTGTCTAAAAAGTAAATATGGCAATAATAAGATTATTCTTAGGTTTAGGCCAATATTGCATATGAACTTTTTTATTCTGTAGACGATTTGCAAACATTTGTGTCAAAAATATACAGGGTGTTCCGTTTAAAAAAAAGCATTTTTCTCGTTTAATCGGAAATGCTGTATTCAATTGTTTTTTTGTTTTTACTATCTTAATCAGCAGAAAAAATGTTACTACTTTGCTAATTTAACTGACTTTGTATCTATAATGATAAAAGAGTTAGCAATAGTGCGCACTTAACTTGGAACACCCGTATACTCATCTTCATGTTCCACCATTTAAGGAGCAATTACCAGTTAATTTTCTATATCTGTTGTGTATAATAAAAATTTTATGATCGATTGGGGTTGGATTCCCGTTCAGAATATATTAGAAAATATCGCGGTGGACCAATATTTGCATGGCAAAGAACCAATGATACATTTTGTAGGTATGTAGTACATTTTATGCATTAAATATTGTAGTAATTGTCTAGAAATGAGTGTAAAACTGGATATTTTTGAAATAAGACTGTGCTTAAATCTTTAGTTCGATCAGAAAATAACAATAGTTCGGTAGAAATATATTTTAGTATTATACCATCAATTTTCACACCATTTCGTGTAGTTGTATATGCCTAGAATCTGGGATAAATGTTTTGATTTAATAGCTTAGTTTTCCAATCACTTTAGTGTAAAGGAAACAGCTAATTTCCATGTGGGAGTAGAAAAAGGGTAATTTTAAGGCTGACAAAATTCGGGGAAAAAGATATAAGCCAATAAAAACCCTAAAAATAATTACTAAACTTTATTGTATAAAAAATATTGAACCTTTTTTTTATTAAAAACAATGTAGAGAGTTTAGCGTCCGAATAAGTAAATAGAAAAAAACAACAGGCGGACTAAGTGGCGCATGTATCTTTTGCATTAAAGTACACAGGGACGCCAAAGGTAATGGGTTCCCTGGGGCACAGGTAGACAATGACAGGCTGTTTCGTTCTTATTAGAACTCATTAGAAAGCCATAACCTGTAAGCAACTCCAAGTACAGAGAGACTGTTCTTTCAAGGCATTTTTAAGAAATAAAAACGCGATGAAAACCCAGTAACGCCATCAGTAGGAATCAACTCAATGCAAAAGATATAGCCATCTAACGTGAAAACATAAAACTAATAAACCAAAGTACGGTGGCCAACAAACACCTGTAGGTATAGGAAACTTTTACGCTTCAGTAATTTTTTTCTACGGGTTTGTAGATTCAAATATAGATCGCACCGTGTAGCCCACTGGATGCCGATCCATTACGTATACCATGCCGTGTTTTTAAAAATAAAGGAGAGGGTTTAGCGTCCGTATAAGTAAATAGAAAAAAGTCTTTTTACTACAAGCCCGTAGAAAAATTTAGTGAAGCGTAAAAGTTTCCTATACTGGTGTTTGTTGGTCACCGTACTTTGGTTTATTAGTTCTATGTTTTCACGTTAGATGGCTATATCTTTTGCATTGAGTTGATTCCTACTGATGGCGTTACTGGGTTTTCATCGCGTTTTTATTTCTTGAAAATGCCTTGAAAGAACAGTCTCGCTGTACTTGGAGTTCTAACAAGAACGAAACAGCCTGTCATTGTCTACCTGTGCCCCAGGGAACCCATTACCTTTGGCGTCCCTGTGTACTTTAATGCAAAAGATAGATGCACCACTTGTCCGCCTGCCGCTAAAAAACTTTTTTTAATTAAAAACAACTTTCACACTCTCCAATATCTCTAGAGTCCAAAAAAAAAAAAATTAATAAACATGGTCACGATTCAGACCAAGAGAACACAATATTTTTGGACTAATTTGGAGATGAATTTAGAAATATTGGTCGGATCCTCTTAATGAAAGATGCTTTGGGCACATACAATGCAGTTGTTTACGGAAATTATGCGATATAGTGCGCTTATTATATTAGTCACTGGTTTATTATTTTTTGTATATTTGTATTGCCTAATATAACATTAATTTCGAAATAAAAACTGTAAAACAATAAAATAAAATAATTTAATGATGTTTTCCTCGATTTTCTTTGATAAAGATGAACGAGCAAAACATAAAAATAGTGGAAATCAGTTGTCCGGATTACATCAGTTTACAACTTTTAAACAAATAAACTGGTATTGCATGTTTGTTTTCCCGATAAAAGTCTTCGAGAACATGTTAATATTGACTTTGAAAAGTCAGTCAGATTGGTTTAAAGGAAAATTCTAGAATAAGTTTCTCAATAAGAGTTCTAACATACATTTACCTTCTGTCCTAGCGAAAATATATTATTCTAATTTTAAGAGCCTAAATAATTTGAACCTTTTTAGGAGAAAATAATTCAACTTCAAAGTGCCTTAAAGCTGAAAGAAATAATGTTCATATACATATTACTAAATAAACAACATTGCTCTCCGTAAATAATTATTAACTTCTTATTGTACTATACGGGGTAATTCGAGACGAGCGCTGGTTAGAATATTTTTTTTTTTTTTTTTTATGATAAAACACCTGCACTGTAGGAAAAATCCTTTAAGGCGCTCTGGGAGCGGTGCGAGTGCGAGAAAAGCGATTAACGTTGGTCTTGAAACGTTGAAGATTGTATTCATTGGGAAACACGACCTCAGGAAGATCATTCCACAAAGATGACGTTCTCCAGATAAAAGAATTCTTGAACAATGAAGTTCGAGGAGTACTAAGCTGAACAACATATGGATGAGCGGCAGTGGTTCGCCGTGTATTTCTGTTTTGCATTGCTCTAGGTGGAATCAAGTGGGCAATGTCAGTCGAACACCTGCCATGGAAATATCTGTAAAAGAGAGCCAAATCACCAACCTGTCTTTGATGCTCCAGGCTATCGAGGGTCTTGGTCAGCTCGGGGTCGCCGATCAGACGAACGGCTCTCCTTTGAATGGAATCCAGTAGCCGAAGGGTGTGCTTGGGTGCAGAGCTCCAGACATGAGAGCAATATTCTAATGATGGTCGAATCTGGGCTTTGTAGAGTGTCAAAAGTTGATGAGGTGTGTACAACCTTTTGGTGCGGAAAAGTACACCAAGTTTCTGTGCAGCTGTTTTGGCAATTGCGGCAACGTGATCATGCCAAGACATATTACCTCCCAGATTGACCCCCAGCAAATTAATAGACGGTGCCAGGGGAATTGCGTGTCCTGCCATGACTATATCCGGTTCTGCAATGTTAACCTTTTTGGAGAAGACTGCTGCCTGGGTTTTCTTAGCATTAAATTCGACTTGGTTACTGTCACCCCAAGCCAAAATTTCTTCCAGGTCCTTGTTGAGGCGCAATACTTCATGCTGCCTGCGAAGATGTGCGTCGGCAGCGGATGTTTGGGGAGTCAAGGTAAAAGATGAGACAAGTGTGCTATCATCAGCAAAGCTATAAATTGGATTTTGGGTTTTCACTAAAAGGTCGTTAATATACAGTAAAAAGAGGGTAGGCGACAATATGGACCCTTGAGGAACACCGGCATTGATGGTGAAGGTGTCTGAGAGAAACCCGTCAATCGCCACTTGCAGAGAACGGTTCTTAAGGAAGCTGGTTAACCATAAACAAAATCCATTAGGCATACCGTAGGATCGCTGTTTACTTAAAAGCCCATCGTGCGAAACACGATCAAAAGCCCTAGAGATGTCCAGTGCAACAGCCCGGGATTCTCCATGATGTTCGATGGTGTTGCTCCAAAGATGGGTGACATATGCCAGAAGGTCACCTGTTGATCTGGACTTACGAAAACCGTATTGATGGTCGCTGATAATGTTGAATTTAAGAAAACTACTATAAGTGTTTTTTTTTTAATTTAGCAAGTTTAAATTTTTTTATGTGACCTCTTTCCTTAAAATATTAGCGTTTTCCGGTTATACCAGAAATTGGTTATACTAGAAATTGATTATACTGAAAGTGTAGCTGGTTATTTTAAATATGATATACAGGGTAATTCCTAAGTTGATACTTCTTAATTAAACTTAAAAATAGGCTAGTTCCAGAAGTAAAAAATCTAAGTGCAGGCCTGGTCATCAAAACGAATCCTGCTATACTTTATGTTGTTTGTCTTATCTCTTATTAGTTATCTAATTTACGGGTTAGTGGTGAGTTATTTGGCAATACACTGCGGTGTGTTTTTCTGAAGCAAGTTAATTTTAAATTGAGGACATGTGAAAATGGTAAAATTTGCAAACAATGAACTAATAGATATGGTGCTAATTTACTGCGAGTGTCGTCAAATTGTAGCTGCTGCTTCGAGATTATTGTAGACTCATCCTATACCCAGAAGTTTTCTTAATGTTATTCACTGGGCAAGTTAGGCAGAACCGTATTTGATCTATAGTGTAATAAATGAATATAATTACCTTATATTTTTTGAAAAAAGGTATTTGAAAATGTTGTTTATTTAATGCCTTCTATACACAGCTAAAGAAGACGTATCAACTTAGGAATCATCCTGTATTTTTAATATATATTTTGGCTCAAGGTTCTAAAAAGGTTTTGTTCAACATATTCTTTAGATTTAGATAGTCGTGCTCGTCATGTCGTTGTTGATAATACACACTCCCGTAAGCCCTGGTAAAAGTAAACAAAGCAACACTGCAGTATGTACCATAACACGAAGGTATTACAGGGCAAGAAAAAGCCGATGAACTTGTAAGATTAGTTTCGGAAAACAAATTCTTTTATCCAGAACCGGAACTCAGAGTCCCATGTTGCACAGTTCGAGATTTCGTAAAGCAATGGATCAGGAATGAACACAAAATCTACTGGAATAGCAAATGCTGCATTGGGGATTCAGACCCGAGACTAACGAATCGTCTGCTTCAAATAAATAGAAATGAGATGAGAGTTATTACAGAAATTCTGACAGGACACTTGGCTGTCAAGAATTATCTGCACAGAATGCAACTGTAATTGGAGACCTTAACTGCAGATTATGCGGACAAGTCAGGGAAACTGTACAGCACATAGTTTGCCATTGCGAGTCACTAGATCGGTAGAGGCAACAAATACTCGGGCAACCAAAACTGGAATCTGAGGACATCGTGACCTCTCTCTCCAGTTGACCTCCACAAACTAGTGCAAGGAGCTGAGATCACTGAGTGGGTGTAACAACCAAACAGGGTAAGCACAAACAATGGGCCAATCCGGAAGGGCCTTTTGTATATCTTTATAGATGAGGAATTGCGCTTTAGAGAATACGTAAAAAATATTAACAAAAAGGATTTTTCCGAAAATCGATAGGAAATATTGACATTTTTGAAAGAAAAAGTCAATATTTCCTTACACTTAGTCGTTTTTAGGCAACGGAAAATAACTGTTAGGAAATATTTATTATTGTACTGTAAGGAAATATTATTTCTGTACGGCAACTTGTAAACTAAAATGTGTTAAGCTTGACAATTCAATATTACTGTTTTTTTGTAATTTGTAAACAAAGTTAATAATATTTATTTCATAATTTTAACAAGTTCCTTGTATTAAGTTATGTCCTTTTAATAAATTTCGATTTACGGAAAAATAATATGTATACCTCGTAGAAAAAGCCACATTCCCGGACTCCGTATTGTTGGTCTCGGCTTGTGTCTCGACATACAATCTTTACCGGGAATGTTCAGCTAGGTATATAATATACTTTAATATTATTGGTCGTTACTTGGTGGAAATCCATAATACTTTTGTTATATTATTTTTGTAAAGTAAACACTTTTTTTACTAAACTTTTTCACTTTATTTGACAATACTACGACATGTTTCATTGCATTGCAACTTCGTCAGGTAATGTACATTTAATTTCAAATTTATGCTATATAAAGGTATGGCTTAACAATACAATTTTATTGTGGTATAACGAATGTGATTTTACGTCGTAATTTAGTAAATTATCTGCTAAATTAGTATACAATAAAATAGGTTTTAAATAATATGGAAAAAGGGGGTTGGGTTTTTTTCTCCCTTAATAAAATCTTATTTACAAATATTATGAGGATTTAAATTTGTCCTATTATAAGAGGATTGAAATAAGGTAAAAAATGATACTACTATACCGCACCTTCTTATAAAATTTCAAAAAAGTTAATAAATATTATTAAAGAAAATACCAAATTTGCAGCCAAATTTGCAATAAAAAATTCAGTCGATCTAGTAAACAAAATCGAGAATATTACGTTACCCAAGAATGCTAAATTAATTTCATTTGATGTTACTAATTTATTTCCTAGCATTCCCGTGAAAGACTCTTTGATTCTTATTGAAAAGCTTTTGGATACAAATCATATAAACACAATTAAAAAACAAGAAATAATACAGACCCTTAACGTATGTTTAAACCAAAATTATTTTGAATTTGACAATAAAATTTATAGCAGCAAAGAAGGTTTAATTATGGGTAACCCGCTAAGTCCCCTCTTAGCAGAGATTTTTATGGATTCTTTAGAGATAATTATTACTAATCATCCCCTCTTTAAGAAATTTTTGTATTGGTATAGATATGTGGATGATGTTTTAACTTGTTTCATCGGTACAGAAAGACATTTAAATAAATTTACAGAATTTATCAATAATCTTCACCCAAATATTAAATTTACAATTGAAAAAGAAACAAATAATTCCATAAATTTTTTAGATCTAACCATAAAGAAAGAAAATAATAAACATATATTCTCAATTTTTCATAAACCAACACACACCGATACAACAATACACAACACGTCTAACCATCCTATCCAACACAAAATGTCAGCCTTTTATAGTATGATCCATAGATTAATCTCAATCCCTCTCCAACCAACAGATTTTCAAAAAGAACTATACCTAAATAAACAAATTGCTACAAATAACGGATACCAACCAGGAATTATTGATAAAATGTTAAAACAAAAAATGTACAAAAAAGCCATAACTATGGTATATCCAACAGTAACAGAAAAACCAACTTCATATAGGATAATTACATATATAGGAAACATAAGCACAAAAATTAGTAAATTTTTAAAAAAACTTAATATACACACAGCTTTTAAAACTCAAAATACAATAGGCAAACTAATAAAAAACAGCAAAACTAAAACCAATTAAAATGACAAATCAGGAGTATACAAATTAAATTGCGGAGATTGCTCAAAAACCTATATAGGTCAAACAGGTAGAAGCTTTTCAAAAAGAATTAAAGAACATTTTAATAGCTTTATCAATGGTAAAAATGATTCAAATTACGCAAATCTTCTTATAGAATCAAAACACTCGTTTAATGACGATTTTAAAATATTACATTTAGAAAATAAAGGAACAAAATTAAATCTCCTTGAATCATTAGAAATAAACAAGCTTAAAAATACAAATATGTTATTAAATAATCAACTGGACCTAAACAATTCACCTTTATTAAACTTATTTCAATCCTCTTATAATAGGACAAATTTAAATCCTCATAATATTTGTAAATAAGATTTTATTAAGGGAGAAAAAAACCCAACCCCCTTTTTCCATATTATTTAAAACCTATTTTATTGTATACTAATTTAGCAGATAATTTACTAAATTACGACGTAAAATCACATTCGTTATACCACAATAAAATTGTATTGTTAAGCCATACCTTTATATAGCATAAATTTGAAATTAAATGTACATTACCTGACGAAGTTGCAATGCAATGAAACATGTCGTAGTATTGTCAAATAAAGTGGAAAAGTTTAGTAAAAAAAGTGTTTACTTTACAAAAATAATATAACAAAAATATAATATACTATTATTCTAAATTAGAAAAACATACATATTTTTGACCAAAAACTTTGCTTTGCGATAGCCTAAACTTCTTACGCACTACAGCGATTTTATTTATATGTTGTTTACAGAGATTAAAAAGAATAGAATTGCAAAATGTTGCCTATATTAGGAAGTAGGAAGATTTTTTAATGTTTACCAAAGTAGCTTAAATCACTTGAAACAACTAAATTTCAACGTTACGCCAAATAAAATTTAACCAATTTTTCTGATAACGTTTTTCATCTCTCAATCTTTAGAGAGATTAAGTTAAAAAGAAAAGCTATTCTAATAATACCTTTCAAAAGTTATAAACTCTGAACTGGTGTAATTAAATCGTAATAAAAATTAAAAAGCTAAAAATAAAAACTTGCCAAGCAATTATCGAAACCAGTGACGATTGAAATGTGAACGTCAGAACAAAGATTAAATTTTCAATATGAAATCCACTGTTATTTTCAACAGTGCGTGAAATTAAATTGGAAATAGAAATAGTAAACCTAAATAGATCCGACAGGGCTAACATTTGCCGTGTTAAATTGCTATGTTTGTTGACCCGAATTACAAAAAACTAGGCAAGATTTTGAATTGACATTTTGACAAATGAAAAGGTGGTATCTATGTGGGTATGGGCAAGTTATCTTCATGCAGAAAATACATTTGAAGAAAAAGATATTGTAAAAAATATTGAATTTTTTATTATATACGGGGTGCTACAAATTCGTGTGCGTACAAGGGGATTTCGAAAACGGTAAGAGAAACGAAGATGGTAAAATTGAGGCAAAGTTGCGTATTTTAAATATGGGCCTGAAATTGTAAATACACTTTTAGAAATTTAATACAATGTACAAATTTTTAAAATTTTATCGTTTGGCTATCTAATAACACATTTTTCAAATTATATTTTTCATTTCATTACGGTCCTGAACATTTAGAGCCAAACTAAAAAAATAATTTAAAAAATCCGTCCATTTTCACTCATATTTTGTAAGAAAATAGACCCAAAGTCTCGGCCTCAAATATTTTTCTCTCTTTGTTTTTGTTTTATGTTTCGCCTGAAACTAGCATCATCAGATCTTATAAACAGTAAAAAAATGTTAAAATTGTTTTTGAAACAAACATAAGCATCTCACAGTAACATAACTAGATTAACACTCCAGTTCTTCACTCGGGAGCATTATTTTTTTCTGTTTTACAGTATTTCGGTCTAGGTCTAAGGTAAAAACCATAGGACTTAAGAGATATACGTTATATAAATAAAATACTTATAAAAAATAGAATAACTTCTCATGCCTTAAAAACTTGCTTACTTCATAGAATCTTATTGAAAAAATAAACAGCCTAAACACCATAACTTGCTGTGATGTAATTTTAATTATTAAGTAATCATAAAAATAATTGCCAGGGCCGTAATAGTAAAGAAAGGATAATTTGAAATGCTAGTGATGTGTTATTTGATGACAAAACGTTAAAATTTTAAAAACCAAAGATATAAGCCCATGAAAACCTTAAAAACAATTACTCAAATTCGTTGTATTGTAAAAAATATTGATTTAAAAAAAAATAAAAATAACGTCTGACCCTCCACTATCCGTAGGGTCGAAATTTAAAAATGTTTCAGAAATAAATATGGCCAGGATTCGGGCCAAGAGAACACAATGTTTTTGGTCAACAATACATTATTTTTATAAATAGGCAAAGGAGGAATCTACAGGTTTGTTTGTTTATTTGTTTGGGTTTCTATAGCTTTGTTGCTTAATGCTCATCTCAATTTTTTTTTAACCTTTTCAACCAAAACTTTTAAAATAATCTAGTTATCACGTCTCAAAGAGTATACTCGCGGTATCGACAGCGGCATCACGTTAGAAGCAATTTCGTTTAAATCCCGGCATTTTATGTCAGACGAAGCAATAATGCCGGAAAAGGAAGCTTAAAACAATATTTTTGGCACCGTTTGTGGAACGAAAATGATTGCAGTATTAAAATTTATTGAGTCTTCGTGCTTCTTATTAGTATGTCCGTTGCATTAAGTGGATTCGACAGCGCTAATATTTGCTATTTTAAATTGCGGTTCGTCTTAACCCGAATCACAAAAAAAAAATTAGTGAGTTTATTTTTTCACCAATGGAAAGATGATATCTATGTGGGCGTGGGAATAGTAGTTTGTACAACAAGTGTGGATATGATGTCCATATGGCACGAGAAAGTAAATTGAGCATGACGCCGTAGGCGGAGTGCTCAAACTTTCGAGTGCGATATAGACAATCCACTCGAATTGAACAGTATATTTTTTCTATGACCTTATGCTAAAAAATGTTAAAAAAAAGTTTGTAGGTGGCCGGGCTCGAACTCACGACCATTGGATCTATAGTAATACGCTCTAACGTCTCGACTATTGAAGCGTTTAGTTAAATCAACTGAATAATGATGCCACTTGAAATTACTTTTCTATGCACATTCAGCAGGTTGCATTATTGATAAATCTATTATAAATGCGTATAGATTTTGTTATATTGAACAAATTAATAACAAATTGTACCATATGCATTTAAATTATATAATTTAGTGTCTTGAAAAAGAAGGCGAAGCCTCAGTAAAAATAATATACTGTGATTGGTCAGTACTTTTAAGAACAACAATGGCTTCTCTGTAATTGATCACTGTGATTGGTTCGTTTCATTACCTATCTAGGATGGATATGAGATTTTCCCGCACAGTTAACTGGAATATCCTACTTTACCCGCCACTTAAGTGTAAAGGAAACAGCAAATTTCCATGTGGGAGTAGAAAAAGTTATTTTCATGCAGAAAAAACATCGAATAAAAATATATTAGACAATGGAAACCCAAAAAATAATTATTAAAATTTATTCTATTGTAAAAAATATTGAAAATTATTTTTTCTACTCCCACAAGGAAATTTGCTGTTTCCTTTACACTTACGGGACGAGGACACTAGACTATTCCAGTTAACTGTACAAAAAAATTTTATGTTCTTACTGTCAGTGCTGCACAGCGTTGCGACTTTTAAAAATTTCCCGTATTTAAAGAAAAATTCCACGAATACATACTTAAAAAATCTTTTTTCGGCAGATCACAACCACAAGTGATCCTAAAGAATATCCTATGAATATCACACTGCGCGTAAAAATTTCTCTTTTCCCTTTGGAGACAGCGCTGACCTATCATTCCTCTTTGCTTTGTTCTCACGAATCCGGCAATTTTCCATTGGTTGACAATATTGTTATAAAAATTAGATTTCTCTGTGGCGTTCCTATAAATCACTAACCAATCACAGTTTATTGTATTTACTGAGGATCCGCCTTCTTTTTCAATTTATATCATTGATGTGTATATGGATACAATATGTTATTAATTTGTTCAATATAACAAAATATATACGCATCTATAATAGGTTCATCAATAATTCAATCTGCTGAATGTGCATAGAAAATTAATTTCATGTAGCATTATTATTGAATTGGTTTTACCATAATTTCTAACATGATTCTGTGGTCGAGACGGTAAAGCGTCAAACTTTAAATCCAGTAGCGGTGACTTCAAGCCCGGCAGCCTGCAAACTTTAAAAAATTAAACTAAGGTTCGTAAGTTTGGTCATAGAAAAAAATATACTGTCAACTCGAGTGGATTATCCACGTCACACTCGGAAGTTTAGGCACTCCGCATACGGCGTTGAATTTTGGTATGGTTACGTGTGACCCTAAAGTGCAATTCTTTAATACTTAAAATTTTAATTAATCCATTGACGTACGGATTTATAGAGGTTTTAAAAAGAACAAGGTAAATACCAAAACTATTACCTGTTGTTGTCTTCTAAAAAAATACTAAACATAAAAGCATTGGCCTACTATATTTTCTACTATAAAATTAAATTTGCAATGTGACAAATTAGAAAATAATCGAATACGCATAACTTCATTAAACGATAATAACAAAAAATATAAATAATATCTTGTTTATATGGCCAAGTGATTCAAATTTTCTTATTTATGACTGTTTGATTCTTTTCTAATTTTTCACATGGCAAGAGTAAATTATTAGATGTCCTATGTACAAAATTTAATTTTATAGTAGAAAATACAGTACGCTACTGCTTTTAACGTTTAGTATTTTTTCAGATGAAGCAGTTAAATAGCCAGTATATTAGGTACCTTGTTCCTTATCTCGCGTAATTTATATATAAATATTTTTAAAAAAATAAACATAAAATTGGTCATCCGAACGCCACTGGTTGTGTCCATGTATTAAAATTGTGTATTTATGGTCATTTTGAAGGATGCTTAATTGACTTCTGATACTAGTTTTGAAAAAACATAATTACCATTATATAAATCATTAAAAAAATTTTTTATAATTTTTTCCGTTCCTGCCGGACTTTTACGAAATTTCGTGACAATCGGACTTCGCGTTTCAGTCGGGCTCTTCGGATCGACCGGGCTCTTCTAGCCGACCGGGTTTTTTGGGCTTGCCAGACTGGTTGATGAGCCGGGAGTCTGAGACCCGTCTCAAAATTCCGACCGATGTGTATAATTCCGGCCCATGCAGGACTCCTAAATAATCCCATTAGCCTCAAATAACCGTTTAACTAACGATTTGTTAATCCAGATTCTCTTACATCGGATTATGTTTTAAGTGCTGGTAATTTTATGGAAAACATTTAGTTCTTACTTTTATATTTAGTCACATAGGTACTCAAATCATTTATTATTAATTTTCAGTTCAAAACCTAAGGTGCCTTATCTATCGATTTTCTGTCTATTTTGATGTATTTTAACATGAAACTAGTGATTATGTATTCAATATCGCGTATACACCCACATCGTGGTTATTATGGCATATTAATCATTAAATCTAATGGCAGATTTCGAGGGAAGTAAGAGGAACAAACAGTGCCGTCTTTTGGGTGGCTGACTCTTTGAGTCGATCAGTGACCAGTAACTATATCGTCCCCCATCCAGGGCCGTAGCTAGAGGGGGGCTGGCCAGGGCGAAGCCCTGGTAAAAAAATATTGAGCCCTTTATAAAATAAAATTATTTAAATAATTTCGTCATACGGGTAGAGTCCTGTCCTGCTCCTGTCTGTTTCGTTTTCCGTTTTTTAGTGCTATTTTAAATCAACAAAAATATAACCCAATGCAATAAATTATTTTTACCACAAAAACAAAAAATAAATAGGTATTTATTTTTAAAGAAAAAAATTATAGTAAACATTTTAATTGAAACATTTTTTATTGAAGAAGTGTGATGATTTATAATTAAAAAAAATAGTGCGGGAAGAAACGAGAATTCTTTATTATGAATATACAAAACGGCACTTAAGAAAGTGTATTTCAAAACCTAAGAATTTGTACCAAAAACTGCTCCTAGATTTACGCTCCAAATATACATGATTTCTGAAAAATCATCAATTTTGGCGTGGAGAGCGATATTTACTTATTTTTAATTATGAAAAATCGAGCCCGAAAATCGCGTTAGAGTCATACATATGTCTTATGTTCAAATTTTGGATTGACACTAATATTCAGATTGTTTACAAATATAAAAAATGTTTTTTTTTAATAAAGAGCCAGCTAGGAAAATCAAAAAAAAAAGTAAAAAAAAACATTTACAAAAACAAATTTTAATAATTTTGATGAATTTTGTTAATAGGTGAATTTTAAACGAACTTTGGGCGTGGCCCCGAAAATGTTTCGCCTGCGGCGCTTTTTCGTCTTCTTTCCTAGGTACAATATCATGAAATACATGTAGTCCCGACTGTCCCAACAAAAAAATGTCTCACTTACGCCCATTCAACCCCCCCCCCCCCCCCGAACATATTTTCTGGCTACGCCACTGCTTATAATAAATATAATACATGCATATGAATGAAGCATGTCGGATGTCGGTCGTTCTAAAATGTAAAAAATTCTACAGCGTCCCTTAAAAATTAAATATCATTATATTTCAACGTGAGAATTTGGTTCTGGCTACGGCCCTGCCCCCATCCCGCGATTTTCCAGGGGAAAAGATATTTTGGTGCGTTTTTTTAGACCTTACATAGCTTATGGGAAATGGCTTTCGGCTAATTTTTCTGAATTTTTAGTTATAGATCTTAACGCCCTGATTAAAAGTGTCCATGGTCGTAATCCAATCCTGTGACTAGTTTATGAGTTATAACCCTTTAAAGTCTAGTCTAATCTAAAATCTAATTAATAATTTTTTTTTTTTTTATGATAAAACACCTGCACTGTAGGAAAAATCCTTTAAGGCGCTCTGGGAGCGGTGCGAGTGCGAAAAAAGCGATTAACGTTGGTCTTGAAACGTTGAAGATTGTATTCATTGGGAAACACGACCTCAGGAAGATCATTCCACAAAGATGACGTTCTCCAGATGAAATAATTCTTGAACAATGAAGTTCGAGGAGTACTAAGCTGAACAACATATGAATGAGCGGCAGTGGTTCGCCGTGTATTTCTGTTTTGCATTGCTCTAGGTGGAATCAAGTGGGCAATGTCAGTCGAACACCTGCCATGGAAATATCTGTAAAAGAGAGCCAAATCACCAACCTGTCTTCGATGCTCCAGGCTATCGAGGGTCTTGGTCAGCTCGGGGTCGCCGATCAGACGAACGGCTCTCCTTTGAATGGAATCCAGTAGCCGAAGGGTGTGCTTGGGTGCAGAGCTCCAGACATGAGAGCAATATTCTAATGATGGTCGAATCTGGGCTTTGTAGAGTGTCAAAAGTTGATGAGGTGTGTACAACCTTTTGGTGCGGAAAAGTACACCAAGTTTCTGTGCAGCTGTTTTGGCAATTGCGGCAACGTGATCATGCCAAGACATATTACCTCCCAGATTGACCCCCAGCAAATTAATAGACGGTGCCAGGGGAATTGCGTGTCCTGCCATGACTATATCCGGTTCTGCAATGTTAACCTTTTTGGAGAAGACTGCTGCCTGGGTTTTCTTAACATTAAATTCGACTTGGTTACTGTCACCCCAAGCCAAAATTTCTTCCAGGTCCTTGTTGAGGCGCAATACTTCATGCTGCCTGCGAAGATGTGCGTCGCCAGCGGATGTTTGGGGAGTCAAGGTAAAAGATGAGACAAGTGTGCTGTCATCAGCAAAGCTATAAATTGGATTTTGGGTTTTCACTAAAAGGTCGTTAATATACAGTAAAAAGCGGGTAGGCGACAATATGGACCCTTGAGGAACACCGGCATTGATGGTGAAGGTGTCTGAGAGAAACCCGTCAATCGCCACTTGCAGAGAACGGTTCTTAAGGAAGCTGGTTAACCATGGAATGGGCTGGATACGCGCCGACTTCCAGCAGGATGGAAATATTCCTTTTTTGTAGGATAAGTTGAAAAGTCTACAAAATACTGGTGTAAGTTCATCGGCGCATGTCTTGAGAACAATGATAGGCATTTCGTCTGGACCAGAAGCTTTATTGACGTCGAGTCCTTTAAGAATCCGTTTAACAAGACGCTGACGGAACACGATTTCAGACATTTGCGATTGAACTGAGGGAATGTTGGGTGGTGGTTTTCCCTGAAAGTCTACAGTGGAATGCGAGGAAAACAGTTCAGCAAGTAGGTTTGCTTTATCCCCGGCTGTGGTTGCTATTGTGCCGTCGGAACGTGTTAGAGGTGGAACAGTTGACTTTGTAAAGTTTTGGCTGACGGCCTTAGCGACTGACCAAAAGGACCTTGATCCGTTAGGACTGGCAAGAAGTTTGTTTTTGATTCTCTCGTTATGAGCTTCTTTGCTTGGTGTATTAAAAATAATTTAAAGCTTAACATTGAGAAGTGTAAAGTTGTTTCTTTTACAAATAAACTTTCTGTAATTACTTTTGATTATATTCTTGAAAATAAAATTATTTCTCGCTCTGACTCATTTTGCGACTTGCAAGGGCGTCGATAAGGGGGGGTAATGGGGGTAATTACCCCCCCCCCCCCATAATTGACAAAAAAAAGTTTTTTGGACGACACCAGCAGCGGCGCCAGGATTTTGGAATCAAATCGAAGTGATTTCTAAAAAAAAAAAAGGTCGTCGCTCGAAAATAACATACATCTCATTTCAGCTTTTGACGACACCGGGGTGGGCACTCCGTCATGAGTGCCCACCCCGGTGCAAAAGCTTAAATAAGATGTATGTTATTTTCGAGCGACGACCTTTTTTTTGAAATCACTTTCGAAATCCTGGCGCCGCTGCTGGACGGCACGAGGATGAAAATGCTGAAAGGCATAAACAATAAAAATGTTTTAAAAATTTATCTTGTTAATTTGTTACCCCCCCAAAAGAAAAAATTATCGACGCCCTTGGCGACTTGGGTGTCGTTTTTGATTCAAAGCTTTCTTTTATACCCCATATAAATAAGATTATTAGTGAAGCTCTTCAGAGTTATGGATTTATTGTGCGCTGCACTAGGGATTTTAACAGCGTTGATGTCTTAACAAGCTTATACAATGCCAATATAAGATCGAAACTAGAATATGCCGCAGTGATCTGGATACCTGAGTATAATGTTCACATTGATAATCTTGAAAGGGTGCAGCGAAAATTCTTAAAGTACCTTAGCTTTAGGGTCGACGGAATATATCCCATGCAGGGTTTTCCCCAGACTCTACTTCTTCAGAGATTTAAATATGAATCACTCAGGGATCGCCGTGATTACCACCTATTAATGGCTCTGTATAAATTACTAAACAATCAACGCGACTGTATGTATTAATATATTGGGTAAGCTTAATTTTAATGTGCCACGATTGAATTCACGACAAAATATGACTTTCTACCTGCCTAATCCAAAGACAAATATTTTAAAGTTTTCTCCTGTCTTTCAAATGTGTGAGAGATACAATAAGCGGTTTGATTTAGATTTTTTCAGTTCTTCGGTCAGTACAGTTAAGAGGTTAGTGCGGCATTAATACTTTAAACTGAGATTGTGCGGCTGGTATTATTTTTTGTCCAGTGACATGATTTTCTGTGTTCAGTCTCTCTTTTTCTTTTTTTTACTGTTACTTTTCTTATATTCAAATTTAATTTCGAATAATTAGTTTAGGTTTACGTATAGACTAGCTTACTTTTGTTAGTATTTTTAGCTTCACTTTTAGTATATTTATTTTTTGTGTAAACTGTTTCATGGTCCTGCCTTGTAGTTGGGTTATTTAACCTGTAGGGTAGATAATGTACATAAATAAATAAATAAATAAATAAAGTTTGCATCTTCTTACTTTGAGATTTTCTGCAATTTCTGGAATTTTCACTTGTTTTTTCTGTGTAATTCTGACATAAACAACTGTAAAGTCCGAAAATGGAAGGTAAATCTGAACTCTTAAGAGTTAGGACGTCAACCAATTCCCTTTAAAATTGTTTAAAAGTTATTATATAATATTTCTTATCAATGTTAGTATTGCATATTTATGTCAACAGATAGTGCAGTAATAAATAAACTTAAATGATAGAATTGCTACACCCAGAAAATGGCCGTAATTATCGTCAATGTTAAAAGTTTCTAACTGGAGTTTGAGAGAGTTTGTTTACACAGCTAAACTCCCAAGGGTCATTTGTTTAAGTTAATAATGGTCGACTGTTATGTTTCACACATCACCGCATATAAAGTAGATTCGAGTACATTTTGTTCGGGGTTATGTATCACAATTTAGTAGCAAATAGTTCGGGGTTACATATAAACAGTGGCGGCTATGTAGCGAAAGTAGGGGAGGTGTAACTTCATTAAGAAAATCAGAATAAATATAAAAACAGGTAATTGATTTTTTTTATAAATACAGTTTAAATGTCATTAAAATGATTCCAGCGATCATCAGATCTGACAAGGCATTGGCGGCTGAGGGGCACATGACGCTAATAATTGGCATTAGAAGTAGACTTGACAATGTCCTGGGTGGGTGTCAATAGAAGAAAGACAACCCGTTCTCTCCCTGGGTATGTGCTAAGCCCTGGGGAGCCTAAGGCGCCTCGGTTTTTTTGCGAAGAGAGGAAGTTATTGTTCTCGTCCTTGACAATACTCAACATGTCCTGGGTGGGTGTCAATAGAAGAAAGACATACCGTTCTCTTCCTGGGTATGTGCTAAGCCCTCGGTTGCCCTGAGGCGCCTCGTTTTTTTTGCGAAGAGAGGAACTTATTATTCTCGCCTTGAATTCTGACATTGTTAATGAGGATCGGAAGGGTTTATCCAGGGTGTAATTGATTAGAGCAGTTAACGGAAGATTTAGGAATAGATAAAAAGTATATCGCGCTACTGTTTCAAGATTCTTATATTAAAGTACGCTAGATGATACCATAATTATTCCCAGACTAATAACATTAATGTGTTTCTATTTTCTGTACAATTTCCCATCACATTATCCAAACAGATGTCTCTAATTTGGTAAATTAAACTTCCAATAAATAACTCAAAATCAATAACACAATTTATTTGTAATCGTCCCGATTATATTCATAATGGTTGTAATAAATGATTTTCGTATAATTCCGATTATTTCGCCCAATTTATTATTTCCCAACTAGCAGGTTCGTTAAGTGAAAATGGTCAGTGACAAATTAAAGGTCTAAACTACACTCAGAGTCCAATATTTATGTCAGTGATTCAACGAGTCAATTAAATGGCACGATAGAATTTATTACTATTTTAGCATTGTAGTTTATTAACTTTGCACCTGTACTTTATACTGGCGTTGTCATACATGAAAAGCTTCGATCAAGAATCAGCTGATTTCTAAAACTGCAACCATGGAGTTGAAATAGCAAAGCGTCGCAGCGGGTGGCCAAGGTCGACCAGAACAAGGATCCTCCGAACCAACGCAAATTCTCTGCGAACGGGCGGAAATATTTGCGACCACCTATGAAAATGAGAAAAGAAAGCACGGTTAACTTAGCTCAAAAGCGCCAAATATCACACGCGTGTCGAAAAAAAAATTTTCAACCCTAGAGTGGAAATACAAGGCACACTATTTAATTTAACCATATGGTGAAAATTTGACAGACTACCCCTATTTATTAAAAAGAACAAATTTTAGGAAGCAGTAATTGTAAAGTGTTTAACTTATTTTTCATGTATTTGTCGAATGATTCAGAAATAGAGTGTAAAAATACGCCATCTGAAATTATAAATTATTATTAATTATAAATTAATAATTACCCAATCATTAATAATATACTGGAAAATCTATTATCAGAGAAAACAAGTCGCACTGAAGAGAGTATCATCTATTAAACAACACATCTTTATCGGTAGCAATAGCGTAGAGTTAGGAATAGGGCTCTAGCCTACGGATCGCAAGGTTCAAATCCCGTCAGGCGTATTTGACTTTTTTTTTATAAAAACATTAAATAATTTATAGAATTAGGTATTTTAATCTGAAATCTTCCTTGTTGGGTAGATTTTTAAATTTATGTTTAATGCATCTTTCCTTGATTAAATTTAAAATTTTTCATTCTGGTTAATCTAGAAGTCAATCCAGGATTAGTTCTTCCTATGATATAGAAAAAATGAAAAAGTTAAACTACAAATAAAGGAAAAGCCTATTGACAAACTATGAAACCAGATATCAAGTGGAACATAATCCTAAGTATGCTCATTTCAACACTAGTGTTGATATTTTTTTTTAACACTAGTGTTTTTTTTCACAAATTAAAGGCTTTTTTAATAATTCTTTGTGGTCATAGGAAAAATAGTGTACATTACTTGTGTGAAAGTGATTATTCTAAAACTCGGAAAATTTCCACACTCGGCTGCCGCCTCGTGCTAAATATCTCCTGGTTTAAAAAGTATCACTTCCATCACTTGTTAAGTAATATACTATTTTGTATAGTCAAAAAAGGTTTTTTTTGGGCGTGGCGCTAGTTAATCGGTTTTAGGTCCATTTACGCCTCCCCCCCCTAACTAAATTTTTGGCTACGCCACTGTCTCCGGGTTTATTTCACAAATTTCGTGTATAAGTCGTTGCCTAAGTTCCACTAAAAATTGTAGTATCAATAATTGTTGCTGATATGGACATTTTTTTCTGGCTTTCTAGATTACCGAAATGCAAAAGTAAAAAGTGGGTCGGTTTTAAGCTCTTTCCAACGAGCTATTACAATACATACCTTTACATTTGAATTTCCTTTCATTTCGTCAGATCCATCCCTAGACGCGTTTCGCCATCTCATGGTTCATCAGTAAAGCTAGGATCCGACGAACGAAAGGAGTAACTCAAAACTGCTTATACAGTATTTGGTGGGTACACCAGCAAGATGTTGCACACAGCGACATATGTGTCGTTGTTAGGCACTCTTGAGCATACCAGTACCTCTAACAAACTTATAGAAATAAGGTAAAATGTTAAGAGGAAATCACCTAAAGAAGCTTTTTAATACTGAATTTATTCCAGTTAAAAATGCAACCCTGTAGATAAATTATATTGTTACTTCATCAATCACATCTCCTAACACTTTTCGGCAGAAACATGTCAGATTTTACAACGTAAATAAAACTATAAATAATTTCATTCGACCTAAATGTTTCGCTCATATTATCGGCCGATAAAATTTAGACGATAAAAATTGACATGTTCAACAAGGGACTTTATCTAATGACATGCTAATCTTATACGGGGAATTTTCCTCATGAATTATCAAAGTCCTGTAATAGCTAAAACTTAACTAGAACGTCAAGACTGTTGTTATTTCATAAAGATAATGTAGTGCGGAGCGATTTCATAATTAAAATTGGTAATTACCGATCGCGAATAGTGGCGTAGATACTCGGTAGGGACAATGAGACTAACAGGGTAGTTTTTAGCGCAGTTTGTCTGAATAATTTGTAATAAATAACCACTATTTGTACACAGTTTAAATCAATCAAAATAATCTAAAATTTAAAATTATTTTAATTTTTTTGTATTTGGTAAAAAATCAGTAAAGAATTAACTTTCCTGGAACTTGTAACATTTAACATTTTTAGTACTAATTTCACCCAAAAAACTTATTTTCCGAAAATCGATCGGAGAAATTGACATTCTTAATAATATTTTTGAAAGAAAAAGTCAATATTTCCTTACACTTAGTCGTTGTTAGGCAACGGAAAATAACTGTTAGGAAATATTCATTATTGTACTATAAGGAAATGTTATTTCTGTAGCTACTTGGAAACTAAAATGCATCAAGCTTGACAATTCATAATTACTGTGTTTCCATACTTACAAGACAAATATTTAATGGCATCCTTTATTTGTGAAAAAGTTAATAATATTTATTTCAAAATTTTAACAAGTTGATTGTAATAAGTTAGGTCCTTTTAATAATTTTTGATTTTGGGAAAAATAGTATGTATGCCTCGTAGAAAAAGCCACATTCCCGGACTCCGTATTACCAGTTTCGGATTGCGCCTCGACATCAAATCTTTACGGTCGTCCGGGAATGTTCAGCTTTTCCTACTAGGTATACAATGTACTATTTTTTCAGTAACTTCATCAGGAAATAATATTAATATTAATAAGAAAACCTAGTGAGCGGACAAAGTGGTGCATCTATCTTTTGTATCTAAGTACACAGAGCCACCAAAACAATTGGTTATATGGAACAGAGGTACACAATGACGGCCGTTTATTCCTTTTTAGGACTTTACCGAAAGCTATAACCCGTAAGCAACTCCAGAAACAGCAAAAGCGTGCTTTCAAGACTTACTTAAGAATAAAGAAAGTAGTGGAAACACTGCATCGCCATCTGTAGGAATCAACTCCAATGTAGACAACAGAGCTACGAGGCGGGAATAAACAATGGACACTAAACTTCTACTACATTATTATTTTTCCTACGACCCCCTATGAAAATGAGAAAAAAGCACGGTTAATTTGGCGAGAAAGCGCCGTATATCACACGCGTGTTAAAATATCAAGGCACACTATTTAATTTAAACATATGGTGCCAATTTGATAGACCACCCCTATTTATTAAAAAGAACACATTTTAGAAAGCAGTAATTGTAAAGTGTTTAACTTATTTATCATGTATTTGTTGAGTGATTCAGAATTAGAGTGTAAAAATACGCCATCTGAAATTATAACAAGTATTCACCTGAAGACGACTGGAGATACTTATCAGTTGAAACGTTGGGATGTAAAACAAATAAAGACAATGTAAGTCCAAAACTCTTCTATCGTTCCACTATTTTAATATTCTGCAACCATCTTTGGCGGTGGACGTACCAAAATCACATTGTGGATACGCCTTTGATTGTGACTATAACAGCCTGTTGGAATTTTATTCAATGACAGGAACATAACAATTTTAGAATATTTAAATAGACAAAAGATCAATCTCAATTATAAAGTTAGAAAAGCGTATGTTGTGTATTAAACTCGGTCTGATGATTCGGGGTAAATATATGGCATATGATTACTACGGAGTGGTTTATTTACATATGGGGCCAAATAGAAATTTGTCAAGATCATGATATTATAGAGATTTAGATGATAAAGTAACTCGCATAGACAAAATAAACATGTAAATGCTTTCTCTGAAAGTGTCAAGATACAGCAGTTAGAACTGTAAGGTAAAAATACTTTTTTTTAAATTGTAAACAATCATGTTTTTTAAGTTTTTATTTGGTAAACCACATGTAAACATAACAAAAACTATTCAACGAAAACGTGAAATAAATACAATTTTGCTTAATTTTTCGAACGTGTCTATCGAATAATATTCGTTTATTTATATTGGTTAATACTTTATTGGAGCAATATTTGATTTGAAAAAGAATAACAGACAATACGCTATATATTTATTAATGAAAATCAACAATTTATTTTTCTCAACCATAGCTGGTTTGATTAAATTGTTCCGCTGAAATGCACAGAAGAAAAAATGTTTGTTCGGGTTTATTTCTGCTTGCGTAAGAATAATACCTCCGAAAGTATTACAAAATAGCTGTAGAATTCGTTTTAAACAGTAAAAAATGGATTTGTGCAATAATATGAACTTTTAACGATCGCCATGCTAGAGTTTTTCAAAATAATCGTTGATTTATAAACTAGCAACACTGTTAACGTGGAAAAAAAAGTGACAATACTGTAGAAATACCATTGCCATAAAATTTTTAGTAAAAATAAAAAAAATTTCTAGAAATCTTATTTTTTCGTCTGTTTTATCTAGTTTTACTTACTCATCTTTACTATCATCTCATTTAAGGATGATTAACTAGTTATTTTTCTATATCTGTTGCTTATAATAAAAGTTTTAAGGTCCATTGGGGATAATTGGGATTTAATCCCCGTTCAAAATATTATTAGAAAATATCGCGGTGGACAAATTATTGCATGTAAAAAAAACCAAGGTTAGTAAAAAATGCTCACTTGGTATATCGTACATTTTATTTATTAGTAGTAGTAGTTGTCTAAAAATGAGAGAAAAATGGGATATTTTTGAAATAAGAAAGTGTATCTATGCGCAAATCTTTAGCTCGGTCAGAAAATAACAATAGTTCGGTAGAAATATATTTAAGTATTATATCTTTAATTTTCGCACCATTTCGTGCACTCGTTAGAAAAAAATTGTGTATACAAGTTAAGTATTTAACTATTGAAAAAGGGTTTTTAAAAAATTAATTTTATTTCCAAAAATACAAGTTACAAAGTAAAGAATTAATTCAAGACTGACTGTCGTACAAAAATATAATTACTATGCAATTGATTGTAATTATTAATGTGGGTCAGCAGACTTGCTGACGGGGTAACTTGGCGGTCGTTGCTCAGGTATAGCAGGAACCCATGATTGTTGAAATGTTTATGTGTCATTGGACCCATAACTTACATACACTCTGGGATACATTTTTTGATTTAAATTAAAAAATAAAACATTTTATCTGACTGATTTGCAAATTATATATATAAATATGCAAGTATATTTTCAACCTCACTTCTGTCAAGCGTCAGAAAACGACTTGTAAAATTTACAATATGTAAATTTGGTTTCTTTGTAACTGTGATTGGTTAGTTTCATATCCTAACTAGAATGGATATGAAATCGTATCCGTTCAGTTAACCGGAATAGCCCACTTTTCAAATCACAGTGTAAAGGAAACAGAAAATTTTCATGTGGAAGTAGAAAAAAAGTATTTATTCGACTACTACTAGGGTGATTCCTAAGTTGATACCTTTTTTAAGCTGTGTATAGAAGGCATAAAAATAAACAACATTTTCAAATACCTTTTTCGAAAAAACTTTAAAATAGGCGAGATACAGAAGTAAAAAATCTAAGTGCGAGCCTGGTCATCAATACGTAGCCTGCTATACTTTATGTTGTTTTTGTCTTATTAGTCATACAATTTACGGGTCGGTGGTCAGTTACATATTTGCAATCTGCTGCGGTGTGTTTTTCTGAAGCAAGTTAATTTTAAATTAGTCACACGTGAAAATGGTAAAATTTGAAAACAATGAACTAGTAGATATGGTGCTAATTTACGGTAAGTGTCGTCAAAGTGCGGCTGCTGCTTCGAGATTATACGCAGAACGGTCTCCCTTGCGAGCTCGTCCTACACCAAGAAGTTTTCTTAGTGTTATTTAACGGGCAAGTTAGGCAGGCCCGTATTTGATCCATAATGTAATAAATGAATATAGGTATTTTATTTTTAGGTTTTAAAAAAAAAAGTATTTGAAAATGTTGTTTATTTTAATGCCTTCTATACACAGCTAAAAAAGAAGTATCAACTTAGGAATCACCCTGTATAACCTGACATTAAAGACAGTTATTTTTGGGTCGGATAATAATAGATACCTATCAATTAAAACATTTTAGATTAATCTATATAGTACCACTATTGACTCAACGGCTCAACGGGGGGGGGGGGGGGGGGGGGGGCACTGGCTCACTCTAGAAACATAATTGCCCCCCCCCCCAAATTGAGGGATTCGGTTTTATAATGAAATATCCGGGGGAAAAGAGACTTGGCTATGAAAGCTAAGATAAGAAAAGCGGGAAGTTGTATGTTATTTTGAAGGGAACGATAACTTTTTTTTTAGAAGTCATTTTTTATTTGGGTAGAGCCCACTCAAAAGACATCGGGCCCTCTTGTGCTCACCTATCCCAAAAATCCTGGCGCCGCTGCTGTATTGACTAAGCAATGATTTATACCGTGTGTAACAGGATCATGGTACACCCCCGTATATCCGTTAGTTTTAAAGGTAATTGATTGAAACTTGGGATATCCCATATACATAATAAGCGGCATTTTTTGACCTACAAATGATTTTTTTTTTCACTTCCGGTTTTGCCGGAAGTGACACCAACTTTCGATTTTTAAATGGAACACCCTGTATATTATTACATTTTTGAATTCTGCATAATTTTCTCAATCCAATGATACTACAAAAGTGACATTTCAAGCGTAAATAATATTTATTATTTAATTTTTAATTTTCCATTTAAGTGTGCCATGACGGTTCCGATTTATTCCAATTGATCTGTCTAATGCTAGAAAAATCGAAGTCTAGTCAAAAATAGGTACTAAATTGCGTTTTTTATTAGCAAATAAAATTCATCGTAATCGTTTTTGGGGTAAAACTCAATTTTTCCAAATGGAACCATATTGGTACCGTGGTACCATTTCTTAGTATTATTATACAGTCAAAATAACAGCTAAAAGAAAATACAATTATTTTGTTCTAATTTATTTATTTATTTATTTATTTATTTATTGATGCCAACAGGGATACAAACAGGTAAAAAATACCCACTGGAGTATCCACATAATACATTTAGCATAATTAATCAATAATTTAAGCTTCTACATACGTAACAAAACAATACTAAAATAAGAGTATAACTATATAATTTACATTAACTTGTATTCCGCACTAGATCGTTAATAAAAAAAAAATTACTCATAAAAAATTAATAATCCATTAAAGAATTTTTGGAAAAAAATTAAAAATAAAAATCAATCACCAATTACCTTTAACCTTACACATCTTTTAAAATGTTCTTCACTTGTCGCAGGGACATTGAGAAAAAGTCAACATTAACAGACACATTGCTATTTCTCACAATCCTACATAATGGCGAGTGTTGAGCCGAATAAGTGTATCTAAATGGTATGAAAAATAGTTCAGTTGTCCTTAGAGACCTCTGGGGGACATTAATATGGACTTGTTCAAGAATATCTGGACTTTGTACTAAGTTATTAAAAAGTTTATATAAAAAGAGTACATCAGTACTTTTTCTTCGATTAGCCAGGGAAGGTAAACGGAAGTGATTTCGAGCCAAAGTAATATCGTTGTTAGGAATATTAAGATTTTGTTTTTTTAATAGGTATTTAATGAATTTATTCTGAATGTTTTCTAACCTGTCAACATAGCTTTTTTGCCTGGGGTTCCAAACAAGACTGGCAAAGTTTAGTCTGCTCGCAACAAAGGAATTGAATATACAAATTACTGCTTTAATATTGTAAAAAGGTTTACATTTTCTTATGATGTAACCTAATAGTTTGGAAGCAGCGTTGATAATAGATTCAACATGTTCGTCAAAAAGTAATTTGGAATCAAATGTAACACCTAAATCTTTTATTTTGCCAACTTTTTTCAAAGATGTATTATTTATGGAATAAGTGGTTGTTAGTTGATTTTGGTTTCGAGAGAAAGTAGTTGACACACACTTGGACAGGTTGAGAAAAAGGCCATTTTCATCGCAGTACCTTCCCAAACGATCCAAATCACTTTGTAGCTTATGAAAATCGTCAATGTTCATAATAGATATGTACATTTTTAAATCATCTGCGTAAAGCAGAAAATTGCAGTAATGAAAACAGGAGCAATTTAATGCTAAGAGATTACTGAAGTGATTGTATTTATTGCACATGTTATTACCAGGTATGAATAAATTCCTTATTAATAGTATTAAGAAATGGTACCACGGTACCAATATGGTTCCATTTGGAAAAATTGAGTTTTACCCCAAAAACGATTACGATGAATTTTATTTGCTTATAAAAAACGCAATTTAGTATTTTTGACGGGACTTCGATTTTTCTAGCATTAAACAGATCAATTGGAATAAATCGGAACCGTCATGGCACACTTAAATGGAAAATTAAAAATTAAATAATAAATATTTTTTACGCTTGAAATGTCACTTTTGTAGTATCATTGGATTGAGAAAATTATGCAGAATTCAAAAATGTAATAATATACAGGGTGTTCCATTTAAAAATCGAAAGTTGGTGTCACTTCCGGCGAAACTGGAAGTGAAAAAAAAATCATTTGTAGGTCAAAAAAAGCCGCTTATTATGTATATATGGGATATCCTAAGTTTCAATCAATTACCTTTAAAACTAACGGAGATACGGGGGTGTACCATGATCCTGTAACACACGGTATATTAAGTACACTGGTTCTGCTCCTTGTATAATAAATTAACTATTAATTTAATAAATAAACCGTGTGCACTAAAATTTCTGAAATATTCGAATTTGTATCTAAAAAATACTCGTCGAAACTAAATTTTCTTAAGAAAACCAAACTAAATAGCACAACGCCTCTTTTATACAGGGTTTTTTGTCGCCTGTCGCGCGGCGATAAAAAACACGGCGGCGTCTTCAAAATACATTGTTCAACATGTACGATTTTTTGCATCGATGGCGGCTGATGATGACAGGATTATAAGTAGGGGTGCGCAAAATAATCGATTAATCGGTTTATAATCGATTATCGATATATTTTTAATCGATTAATCGAAAAGTTTTCGATTAATCGATTAATCGAAAAATCGAAATATTTTCGATCATCGATATATTTTCGATCATCGATATATTTTCGATTAAAATAGCTCTTTTTCGATTAATCGGAATGAAAATATTTTGCGACAAAATCAACGATATAACTTGGCTGTGTTTCCGTGCGCTTTTTATATTAATATTATGCTTAAGAGCGTTTTCACACGGCACCATATATCGCGCGCGATAAATGGTCGCAATATTGCTTTACACCAAATTATGTGTTCTCTAATATCGCTTGTGTGTGAAAATGGCTCATTAGAAAACACATAATTTGGTGTAAAAGCAATATCGCGCGCGATAAATGGTCGCAATATTGCTTTACACCAAATTATGTGTTCTCTAATATCACTTGTGTGTGAAAATGGCTCATTAGAAAACACATAATTTGGTGTAAAAGCAATATTGCGACCATTTGTCGCGCGCGATATAATATGGTGCCGTGTGAAAACGCTTTTACGGTCTAAAATTTAAATCGCCCGCCGCGCCGTCCGGAAAGTTAAGTGGTAATGTGGTAAAGCGCTGGAATCGCAATTACAGTGTCATTTTTAGTTTAATTGAAGTCAACGAGTAAGATATTTCAGAAAAACTGAATTTTCTCGATTTCTATTAATTTATTGTTTTCTGACTCTATTTGAAGAGATGTGAAAATAAATTTTATTTACAACCATCCATGTAATAATGACATTTCATCTATCTTTAAGAGGTGGAAAGTTGACGTTTTTTAATTTTTTATAATAATTGATTATTTTCAATAGGGCGATTTGAAAAAAACGATTAATCGATTAATCGATTATTCCGATTAATCGCCTAATTTCGATTATTTCGATTAATCGATTATTTCGATTAATTCAATTAATCGATTAATCGAAAGTAATCGATTAATTCATGTCATCAAAAATCGATTATTTTTTTCGATAATCGCACAGCCCTAATTATAAGTACATCCCAAAATTCGTGGAACAAACTAAATACATATTTTAATGCACAAGTGCAAAAGTTCTTGTTAAAAATGTTGACATCTGTCCTGATAAATTTCAACTTAAAGCGCCATACACATTACAATTTATTTATCTAGACAAATTATAATAATAATAATTTAATACCCTTCAAGTTTGTTGTCTCTAACATTAAACAATTTTTATATTTTCTTAGTAGCAGCGTGACTTTTATAGGCAACATTGTGTCGTGTTTAAGTGCTAAGAAATTTAACGATTCGTAGTGTGTTTTACCTTTATTAAGAATAACAAAGTGTCTATACTTTGGATAACTAAAGGTATTTGATAATTATTGTCATTATTTGTTTAGACGATACGGCTGACCTGAAACTGACCTTTTATCTTATGCTTGCCGAGCTTTAACAATTTTCTGCAACAAAATAATAATAATATTTATTTAGAAAAATTCGGAATTTTTAAGAGGTCATTAATGCATATAAATAAAACGAATTTTTCCGTTCCGTTCTAAATTAATTTCTTCTAATGTGCGTGTACGATTTACTTCAGTTTTAAAGATATTACAACATGCATCCTTTAACTATGTTTTCCATGCCAGTGGATATACCGGGTGTACCATTATGGATGGCCACCAGCATAGGCGCAGGAACTGCTCTGGGGGCTTGAACCCGGATCCCGGATGTCAACGAATAAAAAAAAAATCCTTTATTAAATATACACATAATATAATGTAATAGTTAATAAATTTTAAATATAATAAGGCTCCCTCCACAGTAACTTCTAAAAAAAAAGGTCATCGATTCAAATTGTGGGCCCCAAGACGCGCGGGGCCATTCCCCCATCCAAAGTGACTTCTAAAAAAAATGTACCGGGCCCGTACGGAAAGACGGCTCTGGCCAGTTAGTTCCGAATGATTCAATGTTTTTGTGTACATTTGTGAATTATGTAGCTTAATTACCTCTTTGGTATTAAAAAATTTTCAACAGGAGATTTGAGGGTGAAAACAGTAGAACAGTAGTTTAAGAGTAAAAACAGTAGATCTTTTGTTAAAACAGGAGATCTGGTAACACTGGCTCCAACTTGACCGCGCCGATGCTTGACCTCGCTGACAAGGCCGTGATGTCAGATCTGCATGATGCGCAGATCTGATATCACGGCTGCCAACGTGTAGAAAATATAGATCGAGCGGATAATTAAAAATAGCCGTGTTTTTGAATAAAATATTTTTAAAATATTGCATTTTTGTATTGTATTTTAGACGACTTTGTCTTATTTGCTACAAAATCCGAAAAATCACTAAAACTGGGGTATTTAACGAAAGTTTTCACTAAATCACTTTGGATTGGTTTCGAAATCATTAAATCTAGTGAAATTTCACCAGACCTGGCAACCTTGAGACTTTGAGACCAAATTCTCTACGTGCTCTAAGCAAAGTGGCAGACCAGGGTTGCCAGATCTAGCATAATTTAATTTTCAAAGCCAAAATAATTTTTTTCTAAATATTATGATAATCTGCTAAATTAAAAAAGGAAACGACAACTGTAGATAAATTTTATAGAAAAAAAATTAAATTATCAAATCTCAAGTAACGCACGTTCGCAAACGAATTGCTATTAGTATCATTATTATTTAAACGTACCATGAGGGTTAGGCTATGGGGGCTACGCCCCCAAAGAAATATGGCTCTGGGGGCCCAAGTTCCCAGAGCCCCCACGGAATCGGCGCCTATGGCCACCAGCCATATCTCGGAAACTACTGGGCATAGAAACTCAGGGAAAAAATCGTAATTAAAGTGGCTAAGAAAAAATCCTGGAAATAATTCATAAGTTCTGCATTTTGCCGCAATAAGGCACAATTAAAATTCTAAATTTCTCGGAAAATTCCTACATTAAGGTATACCTTTGGTAACATCATTAGAAAGCTTAGATAATTCTACATCATTTTGGTTTAGTGCTCATTGGCGTACCGACCTTGATAAGAGTGGGGGAAGCTATTGAAAGTCTAATCATTTAATTTGCTGTAACTTCTAAACGACTTATCCGATTTTAGTAAACTTAAGCTTGTTTCTAAGAGAAAGGTATGTACTTTTAATTGTCGTATCCATTGGTACACGATAGTTCCTAATAAAATAGCTAGAGAGCGTAATTTGTGATAATAACAGTTTTTTGATTTTATCCCGAAAACTCAAATCATACGGTATAACTATGATATCATAATCGGAAAGTAGATTAAATTTGCAAGAAAAAATGTGTAGACCGCAGGTCAATATCTTCTTTCGTTTAAGAGTTATTGCCAAAAGAATAATTTTTAACACTTTAATTGACGATGTGATTTTATACTTAGTTGCCAACTGATTTAATTTTGACAGAGGTTGACTTTGTTTAACGGCTATCTAGATCTACTCTTTAAAACAAATTATAAATTTTCCCTAATTATATTATTAATTCTAAAGTAGTTTTTGGGCCATGAAATAATGAGTAACAAACTTAATTTAAAGTAGTTATGTTGACGTCTGTAAATAATTTTTAAATTGAAAAATGTTTTTGTCGGCGTACAGACACGATTAAAATTGAAAAAGTTTTATGCCTCCGCTAGGAATCGAACCCAGAACCTCTCGATTACATGTCGAGCGCGCTGCCAATTGCGCTACGGGGGACCTATTTACGGCTAGATGTCACTGTTCAGAGATCTCTTTCTGATTCCGGCTAATAACGCTATATGTCGTCGATGTACGGATAAAAGAAAAATAGATCTTAATGTTCAATGATAGTGAGTGAGATCCCTTTCCCCTTATGACACCCTCCCAGGCCCGCGCCTAGCACTTTTGGCGCCCTTGTGCAAATTTAAAATAACGCCCCAAATTCGTTCAACGTTCATATGTGAGTACAGATACGGGTTAAGTTAGGTATTATTATCCACTATTGAATTGAACAATAATTTTAAAAAGTATATTCATAAATTTATTTTTATATTTTACAAGTACAAGCATACAAGTATTTTCTCATTGAGATACATAACATAATTATAAACTTATAGAAAACAGAAATATATTCTAACAGTATTACAACTCAAAATTTTTGTATTTTAGTTTCAAATGTAATATATGATACAAAAGCACAAGAAATAAAAAAAATATTTAAAACATAAAAAATACTCGTTTATATATCACAGGACGAAACTGATCGACAAATAAAAACAAAACAATATATTATTTTCGAGAAATTCGGTTCCCTCGTCTCAAAGAGAAAAAATAAAATAATAAACAAATAAAAAACAATGTAATAGCTATTCCTTACTGTTTTTTTTTATCATTATAAATTTTGTTTTGACAATGTTGTTTGTTGCTTTATCTTTTTTTTACTTTTGAGTTTTAAGGCTTTTCGGCGCCTTCGGCGCCGTCGTGCACCACACGACTTTGCCCTTATGTACGGCGTGGGCCTGCACCCTCCCCGGTCTGTGAATCACAGGAGATTCCAGACTATTACTACTAACATAAAATTGAATAAGTTATAAGGTACATGAACCAATTAAGGCCACCTTAAGCTTAAACTGACTGTATCCTAGTAACTACGTAACAATAATTTATAAAAGTTTATATACATAAAGTTTGGCTTTATAAGAGTGATTTTAGATGTTCGTAACTCAGTGGATTTTTCGGTCCTTGGTATTTTTGGGAAATAAAAAAAAATGTCAAATGGCTTTATTTGGAAAACCAGCACCTAATAAGGCCATAGACAAAATGTGAGAAATAAATAAATGTAGGTATTTCATTCTCTATATTGTTTTTAAATGAACAGAACCTTAATAGGAAAATAATATGGATGTTCATCTATTGAAAATATGTTTTTTTTAATAATTTAATATTTTTGTCACGTGTTCCTAACAAGGCCACCGTTCAAAATTTGGGCATTTCACAATTTTTGCTTGTGGCCTTATTATGAACATATAACATCAAATATAGAAAAAGTTATTTCTAAAAAGTATCCAAATAATTGGGTCTCTACTTACTCACACTGTTTTCTTTACATCTTTAACTAACTTTTTGTATCATAGACTGTTTAAAATAATTAGTTTTTCAGGGAAAATTGGTAATTTTAAATCGGTTAAAAGTTACTTCCGCGGAGTTCCGCGTGAAGCATCTGGTTCTAGCGTCATCATGCGTAGGACTTTGAAACTACAAATCATGTAATATGGCATGTAGTCCTAAACCATTTAAAATATCAACACACGTTTGACGTCATGCTAGGCGTATCCTCAGAATTGGTACATGGCCTTATTATGAGCCTGGCCTTAATTGGTACAGGTACCTTATGACCAAAGTTGGTGAGAGAATTTCAGGTCCCCCATAGCGCAATTGGTAGCGCGCCCGACATGTAACCGAGAGGTTCTGGGTTCGATTCCCAGCGGAGGCATAAAACTTTTTCAATTTTAATCGTGTCTGTACGCCGGTAAAAACATTTTTTAATTTAATAACTTAATTTAAGTTTTCGGGATAAAATCAAAAAAACTGTTGTTATTATAAATAACTCCGAAGCAAACAAAGATACCGGACTGCGATTTTCACGTTTTTTCTTGAAAATTTAATCTATCTTTCGATTATAACCGTATGATTTAAGTTTTCGGTATAAAATCAAAAAATTATTATTATTATTACAAATTGTGCCTTCTAACATTTTTTTGGAACTATCATGTACCAATGGATACGACAATTAAAAATACCCTTTCTCTTCCAAACAAGTTTACGTTTATTAAAATCGGATAAGTCGTTTAGAAGTTACAACAAATTAAATGAATAGACTTTCAATAGCACCAATGAGCACTAAACCAAAATGATGTAAAATTATCTAAGCTTTCTAATGATGTTACCAAAGGTATACCTTAATGTGGGAATTTTCAGAGATATTTAGAATTTCAAGTGTGCCCTCTTGCGGCAAAATGCGGAACTAAAAAAAATTTCCAGAATTTTTTCTTAGCCAATTTAATACGAATTTTTTTTCCAGAGTTTCTATGCCCAGTAGTTTTCGAGATACGGGCGGTGGCCATCCTAATGGGACACCCGGTATAAATAAATTTAATTTCGCATGGAACTGGTACCGTTATAGAAGAATTTAGAAATATTGGTCAAATATTGCTATTAAATAAATTGGTATATTAAATATCATTTCAGTAAGAAATTCTTTTGTTTCTATTTCTGCATACGTAATGAGTCAAAAAGGTTATTAGTCAAAATTGTCGAAGAAAAGCAATAAAATTAATGAAGGTGCTAAAACTATATTTAAAATATATTTGTTTAGTTTTGACAGAATCCTGTTTAATTTAGTTGTAAAATAAACGCTTTATTCCCTTGGTTTGCGTCCGCGAAATAATTTGTTTGATAACTGTATAGAGTGGCATAGATTTTATTTTAATTTTCTTTATTACTTTTAGGAAATTCATAAAAATTTTATTAATATTCAAGTAAAGTACAGCCACAAATATAACATTGTTGTTTACATTTCCATCTTCCGTAAAAAATTAAGCGACAATACCACGGCACCGGTTGTTATTATACAGAGTTGTTTTAAGTAAGTTTATATAATTAATATACAGGGTGATTCCTAAGTTGATACTTCTTTTATAGCTGTGTATAGAAGGCATTAAAATAAACAACACTTTCAAATACCTTTTTTTCAAAAAACTTAAAAATAGGCGAGATACAGAAGTAAAAAATTTAAGTGGTCATCAAAACGTAACCTACTATACTTTATGTTGTTTGTCTTATCATGCAATTTACGGGTCGGTGGTGAGTTATTTGGCAATACGCTGCGTCTGTTTTTCTGCAGCAAGTTAATTTTAAATTGGTGACACGTGAAAATATAAAATTTGAAAACAATAAACTACTAGATATGGTGCTAATTTACGGTGAGTGTCGTCAAATTGCGGCTGCCGCTTCGGAATTATACGCAGAACGCTTTCCCTTGCGGGCTCATTCTACACCCAGAAGTTTTTTTTAATGTTATTCAAATTGGCAAGTTAGGCAGAACCGTATTTGATCCATAGTATAAATTAATGTAAGTACCTTATTTTTGCATTTTTTAAAAAAAGGTATTTGAAAATGTTGTTTATTTTAATGTCTTCTAAACACAGCTAAAAATGAAGTATCCACTTAGGAATCACCCTGTATATTAAATTGGTTCATATCATATCCTACCTTTTATAATAGAATAGATAACTTTAACCATGCTCCATTTCTTTCTTTCCTACAGCAATGAATAATTTATCACTTTTAACTAAACAATAAAAGAAAATCAAAAATACGTTCCTAAAAATAATAAGAGTCAACGTTGACTACAAGAACGGCCTTTTTAATTTATTCTAATAAAGGATCTATTGGCCTTCATAACCCATTTTCCGCTTCCCATTGGCTTAATCCAGGCGCGGATCCAGGGGGGGGGGGGGGGTCGAAGAAGGTCCCCCCCCCCCCCTGAGCCTTACCAAAGGGGTGTTTTTCTACTGTAATCCTTGAAATAATTATGCGTGTGAAGGGTCAGAATTTTTTTGGGAAGTCACCTTTAAGAATTTTAGAGACGGGATACGCTCTTTGTGTCTAGAGATCACTTTTTTTTAGTCGCCCCCCTCAGCAAAATACTGGATCCGCCACTGGCTTAATCAGTTAAAAATTAATATTACACAATGCAAAACTCGACCAATCGACAGTATTTCCGATCGCTAGTAGCCGAAGCTCTGATACGGCATTACGTGCTCTTATAGTAGACCCTACACGATCAGATTGACTGAGAGTTTTAAATGATGTCATTGCGTCATTCTCGCATCAGTCTTTTTTAGTGGCAATTTATATCAGTTTGACCATCAATCCTTGAAATTTGCCCTTACACGATCAGTATTACTGTCATTCCTTTATCAAGAATGTCAGTCTGACTAATGACATAGAATATTTAAATTTCCTGTATTATTTTTAACAAATTCATGAAAATTTTATAAAAAAGAATTTTTATAATATAGACAATATTTCGTCTTGTATGAATTCAAAATGTATTGGTGTAAAAATTGAAATTTTCTGTCATTTTTTTGTTTTTTCCCATTACATTTTTTGAATAATTTTGAGTGTGTAGTGAAGCATAACAGGCATAAGTCGGATACAATCAACATACTGAAAATTGGAAGAATTCATCCATTTTTACTCAAAGCGACTTGATATTTAATATTTTTTAAAAATAACTTTCAAATGTATTTTAATATTTTTAAACTTCTTGTAAGGTTTGATGATTCCAGTTTAAGATGAAACACGTAAAAATATTTATTAGAGGACGAGACTTTTTCTTCCTTCTTAATACATATGAGTGAGAATTACATTTAAAAATTGCGCCGACCTAAACTATCTTCCTATTAAAATAATACAATGCAGTTATAAGTTTAACGTTTCTTTAATAGGATATGAATATTCTATAATAGGACTATCAGCGCAACAAAGTCAACAATTTACTTTAATAGGTACATGGCCAAAATTAACGGAAATAATAAACATTTAGTGACCGGACACTATAACATGAAATAATAGTAAGACAATAGGATTTTTAAATTTCTTGTTAAATTTAATAAACAAAAGAAGCTTAGCGGCAAGCGGACAGAGTAGTGCGTCTATCTTTTGCATTAAAGTACACAGGGACTCCAAAGGTAATGGAATCCCTGGAGCACAGGTAGACAATGACAGGCTGTTTCGTTCTTGTTAGAACTCATCAGAAAGTCATAACCCGTAAGCGACCCCCAGTACAGAGAGCCTGTTCTTTCAAGGCGTTTTTAGGAAATAAAAACGTGATGAAAACCCATTAACGCCATCATAAGGAATCAACTCAATGCAAAAGATATAGCCATCTAACGTGAAAACGTAGAAATATAAATAAATCTAAATAAATCAAGCACGGAACGGCCACTTCACCAGTATAGGAAACTAGGAAAAATTTTAACGGACACTAAATTCTACTATTTTATGTATACTTACACACGGCATTTACGGAATAGTGCTGCAAAACTAGTGGGTGACTGCAGCGCGATCTAGATCTGAATCCACAAAGCTTGGAGATGTATGGAGAAGCAAAAAAATGTTTCCTATACTGGTGAAATGGCCGTTCCGTGCTTGATTTATTTAGATTGATTTATATTTCTACGTTTTCACGTTAGATGGCTATATCTTTTGCATTGAGTTGATTCCTTATGATGGCGTTACTGGGTTTTCATCGCGTTTTTATTTCTTAAAAACGCCTTGAAAGAACAGGCTCGCTGTACTGGGGGTCGCTTACGGGTTATAACTTTCTGATGAGTTCTAACAAGAACGAAACAGCCTGTCATTGTCTACCTGTGCCCCAGGGATTCCATTACCTTTGGAGTCCCTGTGTACTTTAATGCAAAAGATAGACGCACTACGCTGTCCGCTTGCCGCTAAGCTTCTTTTGTTTATATATTTTAACGGACACTAAATTCTACTATTTTAGTTAAATTTAATGTTATTAAATTGTAAGCTCTAAATAATTCTAAAATATTTTATTTTTTGGGAATAAATAAAAACATAAAGTCTTTCTCCACTGTTTTATTAAATAGTAAGGTGGTAGAATATCTGCCACCTTTTAATTTTACTATTTAATAAACCAAAGTCTTTCTCCACTGTTTTATTAAATAGTAAGGTGGTAGAATATCTGCCACCTTTTAATTTTACTATTTAATAAACCAAAGTCTTTCTCCACTGTTTTATAAAATAGTAAGGTGGTAGAATATCTGCCACCTTTTAATTTTACTATTTAATAAACCAAAGTCTTTCTCCACTGTTTTATTAAATAGTAAGGTGGTAGAATATCTGCCACCTTTTAATTTTACTATTTAATAAACCAAAGTCTTTTTCCACTGTTTTATTAAATAGTAAGGTGGTAGAATATCTGCCACCTTTTAATTTTACTATTTAATAAACCAAAGTCTTTCTCCACTGTTTTATTAAATAGTAAGGTGGTAGAATATCTACCACCTTTTAATTTTACTATTTAATAAACCAGTGGAGAAAGACTTCATGTTTTTATTTATTCCTATAAATTAACTCCACTTTAAGAATGGACTACTTCTTCAAAATTTTATTTTTTGTTATAAAACTTTGGTAATTTCCAATTAAGGGCAAGAAAATCATATTGTTCTAAAATCTATGAAGTTTGTCAATTTTTTCGAAACAATTATTGTCCCAAAATAGCATATTCCAGTTTTTTAGTCTATTACTGAGTACATTGGCGTACGAAGAAAGGTTTTTGGGGAAGGGAAAATTATTTAAAAAAAGGTCGTCTACTACCCAGTGACTTCTAAAAAAAAACGTATCTGTAAAAAAATTTAATATGGAAGAACAAATATTTTGTAATATTATAAAATTAAAAGGTTAATCTATAATAGTATATTGTGTATTTAGAAGTAAAGGCAATACATTCCCGGGGGACAATGTAAAATGTTGGCTGAGGTGATAGCACCGCCAGCAAGCGTTGAAGTCTGGGAATGCGCTTCTATTATGAGATACACAATGACATCTACTTTTTTCTGAAATGGTATTAATATTGTTATAAATTTAAGAATTTTTGTTATCATAATGTTTCTTTTCAATCTAAATTCTTATAAAATAATTTCCTTGCCAATCACATCTTTTGATAATTAAACATTTTTACGTTGGATTAAAGAAATATAAATAAAATAGTAGAATTTAGTGTCCGTTAAAATATAAAATATATAAACAAAAGAAGCTTAGCGACAAGCGGACAGAGTAGTGCGTCTATCTTTTGCATTAAAGTACACAGGGACTCCAAACGTAATGGAATCCCTGGGGCACAGGTAGACAATGACAGGCTGTTTAGTTCTTGTTAGAACTCATCAGAAAGTCATAACCCGTAAGCGACCCCCAGTACAGCGAGCCTGTTCTTTCAAAGCGTTTTTAAGAAATAAAAACGCGATGAAAACCCAGTAACGCCATCATAAGGAATCAACTCAATGCAAAAGATATAGCCATCTAACGTGAAAACGTAGAAATATAAATAAATCTAAATAAATCAAGCACGGAACGGCCACTTTACCAGTATAGGAAACATTTTTCGCTTCTCCATACATCTCCAGCTTTGTGGATTCAGATCTAGATCGCGCTGCAGTCACCCACTAGTTTTGCAGCACTATTCCGTAAATGCCGTGTGTAAGTATATAATTATTGGCTATATCTTTTGCATTGAGTTGATTCCTTATGATGGCGTTACTGGGTTTTCATCGCGTTTTTATTTCTTAAAAACGCCTTGAAAGAACAGGCTCGCTGTACTGGGGGTCGCTTACGGGTTATGACTTTCTGATGAGTTCTAATAAGAACGAAATAGCCTGTCATTGTCTACCTGTGACCCAGGGATTCCCTTACCTTTGGAGTCCCTGTGTACTTTAATGCAAAAGATAGACGCACTACTCTGTCCGGTTGCCGCTAAGCTTCTTTTGTTTATTAAAGAAATATGTTTAACAATAATTAACTTACCACCAGCTTTGACTGTGACAATGATATTGACCGGTCTTATTTATTTATAATCACATAATTTTTCTTATAGCCTATTTTTGTGATTAACAGTAGCGATAATTTACAACATCGAACATCTCTGAAAATTTAATATCTATGGTTGATTATCTGGTTGCCCACCAACAAGAAATCACTTTCTATGTTATTGTTGTAGAATCAATAATTCAAGTTACCTGTATTTAAATAGATTGTTTTTATTATAAACCATGGTAAAAAAATCTTTACGGAAATTCAACTTAAGGTTATTAAATGACCTAATGAACTGCGATGCGACGGTGCCTCAGTTGTGAGTCACTGGCATTCGACCGTGGCGTTGCGAGTTCGATCCTCAGAGTGGGCATACGCACAATAAAAAAAATTATGTCCGAATTTTAGTAGGTTTAAGAATGCAAGGAAAAGTGTAAAACGTATCATCTTTCAACCACCCCATTCACGCGGGTAACCAGGCTGGATGAGATCGGACATCTCGTGGGGTGCGGAAGAAGGTACACACTCGCCAATCGGTAGGTCTACAATGGCGCAAGAAACCGAGGGTTAGCCCCTAAGGGAGAGTGTCGCATGACTGAGGATCGTGGCTGGGAACCCACGTTAAGCTGTTGGTCTCCTCGAAAAGGGCCTATTTCGAAAGAATGGCAAGAAATGATAAATGACCCAATCACTGAAATTGAATGTAGATAAACAAATCCGTACAACAAAGTTATCTTTTCTGCTAAGAAACCATTAGTTTTATTGTTTCTTTCCCGTCCTAGGCCGATGCCGGTAAAGTAACTTTCTTGTACCGATTTCTTGTACAGCGACGGATTGAAATACTAGACTAGAATATTTTGAGATGATAGTTTTTGACAGTCATGAATTACTACTTTAATGAACAGAGGAATAACTGAATTGGACATAAATAAAACTATATTGTCGGGTTGCACAAAGAATTTTAATAATAATTATTTAACCGGCAAGTTTGACTGTGACAGACGTAACATTGACAAAAATAATGTTCTCACAATCATACTGGCCCGTTACCTTAATTTTTAATTTACTAATCACGCACCTTTGAATGTGAGTATATAATGCATGTCAAAGTCATTTATGTCACAGTCAAATTTGCCGATTAAATAATAATTATTAGAATTCTTTGGGCAACCCGACATAAGCCTATATAATATAAGCAACCCAGTAGTAAAATAAAATTTTTGGGACACCCACTATTTTATTTCGCAATAACTTATACTTTATTCATCACTTCTGGCTATTTTTATTACGTTGTACTTTAATAGCAGTCTAACAATTTAATTGTTTTTAATCGCGAATTTCATTCTATTGTTTCAGATTGGTTGAGGAAAATGTAAATAGCAGGAAAAGCAGGAGAGAGTGCAGGAAAATACATCTACAAGCCTTCCAGGTCAAAGCTCTTAGATTTGTAGGAGGAAAAAAGTGCGCGTTGCTGACGTTAACTATAAAAAAAGTAGTAATAGATGTCTAAAATTTTATTTTTCTAACGTTATTTCGTGCGAAATAAGCCTTTATATAAACGCGAGTGACACTTTTCTAAAAGGATTTTTGAAACTAAACTTTATTTCGCATGGAATCGGCGTGTATTAGTTTAAGCAAGGCTTATCTTATAGTAAAGTTTTAAAACAATAATTTTTGTGTTCGTTTGTTGCTTACTTAATAATATATCCCAAATGACTTTATTGTGATAAAGTGCAAAAAAACTCTTAAAAATATGTCGGAAGAAGAGAACGGTGAATATGACGTGCCGGCAATAGTACAAAAACGAGGACGTGAGTGTTACCAGAATATTACGGAGTCTGTAAAAACAGGTCAGTAAAATTTTTTGCACTCGAATTCATTAAAGGAAATTAAAAGTAGTTTATCATATTATTTAGATCGTATACTCTATTCATAGTTTCCCAAATGGTGTGCCGCGACCGGTACCGGGCCACGAAAATTTAATACCGGATCCCAGTCATACTCGTCATCCAGGATTTTACTAAGGGGGCAACATAAAAAAAAATTGATTGAAAAAAAAAGAACATATCCCGGCTCTTAAAATCTTCCTACTCTCAAAAGTAACTTCTAAAAAATACTAACCTAAAAACCCTAACCCTAAAAATTTCAAGGCTCAAAGTAAAAAAACACCCATTTTGTATGGCTGGGAAGGGGGACCAAACTATCTTGCCCCCCCCCCCCTTTGGACTCGAGTCCTATTCAAATAGGACATTTCTGGTTTCCTGTTGGTTATGTGATATTCTTACATAATCAAGAGGAAAAACAGCACGGTTTTGTACAGTCCGTGTTATAATATAATATACTATACAGGGCGATTCCAAAGTTGATACTTTTTTTAGCTGTGTATAGAACGCATTAAAATAAACAACATTTTCAAATACCTTTTTCAAAAAACTCAAAAATAAGCTTACTTACATTTATTTATTACACTATGGATCAAATACGGTCCTACCTTACATAACCTAAACATAATCTCAAGGCAGCAGCCGCACTTTGACGACACTCACCGTAAATTAGCACCATATCTACTAGTTCATTGTTTTCAAATTTTACCATTTTCACGTTTTACCAGTTTAAAATTAACTTGCTTTAGGAAAACACACCGCAGCGGATTGCCAAATAACTGACCACTGACCCGTAAATTGTATGACTAATAAAGATAAACAACATAAAGTATAGCAGGCTACGTTTTAATGACCAGGCCCGCACTTAGATTTTTGCTTCTGTACCTCGCCTATTTTTAAGTTTTAAACTTAGAAATCACTCTGTATACATATAAGTGAACATTTAAAAGTATTTTATTTTACCTATTTATAAACCAGAAGAGTTAAATAATTTCTGGTAGGTCACGAAGGGGAAGCATAAAAATAACCGGGCCATGGCAAAAAAAGTTTGGGGAACACTGCCCTATATCAGTTATGTTTTCACAGTCTTTGTTGTGATATGCCAAAATATGACACTTTTGTTTAGCATAAACTTAACAAAGAACCAGTGAGGTATCACTTAAGATTTATTTTAAAATCCATAAAACCAGCCAAACCTGGATTATTTCGACCGCTATTGCTATTTTATTACCTGCTATTACTTTTAATATATCCCCCGTAACCCATGCACTACTAAATACGTAATCTATTTATAGACGTAATGGCGCCAACGGCAGCGGAATACCGCTTTCGTGTGCTCCCGCAAAATATTCTTTTCCGGGGACTCTTTAAGGCCTTTTTATATTGGATACAATTGCAAGAAAAATGGCCTGAAAGCATGCGCTTTGTCGACGTTTTAAATAGCTGATACAGGTTTTAAATGGGAAAACGTGCATCAGCTGATTAAAACGTCGTCGAAGCATATGCTTCCAGGCCATTTTTCTTGCAATTGCACCCAATGTAAAAAGGCCTTTAAGATATGACCTGTAGTGGTGCGTGCATTTTTTATCCATAAATTTTAACTTTTGTCTGCACAACCAAAAACATATATGGATCTACTATCCTACGTTTAATCCTAACTTAAGAAACCAGTTTTGGATTAAAGAAAAAAATATTATGTTTAACTAAAAGGTTGCCTCTGCGACCATTTGTAAATCCTCTAAGACGGATTTTACTTGCTTTTCCCCCAGACAGATTTTTTTGGCTACACTATCTCTCTGTAGTTTAAACAAATGAATTTTCCTTTATCGTTTTCAAGCTGTCAAGATTACTAAATAAATAATAACTACTTTGTAATACTTTGTCTTCATATACACAAAGTAGAAGATACTGAATAAATATATAAGTACAGAGTGATTACAAATAAACATCACAAAATTATGTTCTGTAGATGGTTTTACCATGAAATTATATATTATATACAGAAATTCAATTATAAAAAATCATAATATTCTTCGTCATCTGAGGAACTGTCATCTTCTCTTGACGTTATAATTAACGGGTCGACGGTCAGATCGATCAGATGGTCAAGATCCCACATTTCTCTTCTTTTTTAATGACATGATGGACTGCTTTTCGCCAGTTCTCTGGTGTACCTCCCCTATGGCTTGATCAAAAAGTAGCCTTAACGTCTTTCATTTTGATTATCGTGTTGTGTCTTGCTACAAATCCTTTCACTTGCGCCCATATAAGTTCTATAGGATTTAGTTCGTAATGACATGGCGGTGTGCGTAGCACAGTTACACTATGTTTTTCAGCTATATCTTCCACGGCATATTTCATAAAACGATGTTTGTGTAAATTTGCTATAGCTACTGATTCCTTTTTTATCAAATTATTTTCTTTTTTATGTCTTTGGTTAGTTATCATAAATTATTTAATGCACAAAATTTACCTACGTCTATGATCGATACCGAAATTGAGCCGAACTGGACGGACTTTTCTATTTTATTACGCTACACCTCTCTGAAATAGACTATAGTGACGCATTCGATATTTCATTTTTGATCAATATTGCGAATCCTATACGGCCCGGGGTTTCTTCCATACCCGACTTTTAAGACGGCCAAATAAAACAAAGTATGGACACCCAAACGTCATCCATTTAAATATAATAAGTGATTTCCATAAAATCCTGTGAGTATCCTGTTTACCCTGTCTCTGCTAATCTACAGCCATTACAATTAAATTGATGTCGCAATATAGAATTAACATATTTATTTAATATGTACCAAATGAATCTCTAATTTCAAGATAAATCACCCCAAAGCGGTGTCTATTGATAGTTATAAATCAAAACAAACAGAGAGTAACTGAAATAATGGGAATAACATTACCCCATAAATTAATCATCTAATCTAGAAATAGCTCAAAATAGTACGTGAGTTGACAGGACATTATATTTGGATTATATGTTGGCAAATTTTCAGAAATAATAATAGGAATTCGTTTTATGAAATGGTAAATAAAATTTAAGTCCTCAAACAAAAATTTATTATACAGGGTGATTCACGTTGAGTGGCCTATTAGAAGATCTCGGAAATAAGTGAACTTACCTTTCTAAAAATTTGATAGCAGGCATAATTGGCTCTGAGCTTTTAAAACATTATATTTTGACGTTTTTATTATTTCCGGTTATACCGGAAGGTAATACCAACTTTTTGATATTTTAAATGGGACACCCTGTGTATTTTAGCATTTTTAATTACCTTATTTAAATCTAAATAACTTTTGTTAATAACAATCTATTCCTATCTCTAACCGTTTTTGAGATATGAATTATAAAAGGATTTTTTTGGTCAAAAACGCTTCGAAAAGAAAGTTTAGTAACTCTGAAAATAATAAAGGTAAACATTTAAAATGTTGTAAGCTTTTAAGTAATACATAGATCTTTAGTTTAAATTACTTAGATTTTACGTTTTTTATACAGGGAGTTCTTAAAATTGTGCCAATGTTTCCATTTAAATAAATGTGCATACGTCAATTTTTGCAAATGGAACACCATATTTTTTAGCTTAATAACGTGTAGAGAATTAAATTTCCTATCTAAATGTCTAATATGTTACAACCCACATTTTTAGTCGTTTTGGAATTATGAGCGATTTCATTAAAAAATCTTAAAATTTCTGTTTGTGTTAATGCGACATTTTTTTTGAAAAGAAGGCTTCAACTGGGATTTGTGTTTTAAAATCATTTTGGTCAAAGCCTACTTTACCAATTGGCAACAAAGATCAAAGTCAAACAAAAATCCTAGTCGAAGCCTTCTTTTCAAAAAGAATGTCGCATTAAACAAACAGAAATTTTAAGACTTTTTAATTAAATTGCTCATAATTCCAAAACGACTAAAAATGTGGGTTGTAACATATTAGGCATTTAGATAGGAAATTTAATTCTTTACGCGTTAGTAAGCTAAAAAATATGGTGTTCCATTTGCAAAAATTGACTTATTTAAATGGGAACATTGGCACAATTTTAAGAACTCCCTGTATAAAAAACGTGAAACCTAAATAATTTAAACTAAAAATCTATGTATCACTTGAAAGCTTACAACATTTTAAATGTTTACCTTTATTATTTTCAGAGTTACTAAACTTTCTTCTCGGAGCGTTTTTACACAAAAAAATCCTTTTATAATTCATATCTCAAAAACGGTTAGAGATAGGAATAGATTAATATTAACAAAAGTTATTTAGATTTTAATAAGGTTATCAAAAATGCTAAAATATACAGGGTATTTCATTTAAAATAGCAAAGTTGGCATTAGCTTCCGGTATAACCGGAAGTAATAAAAACGCCAAAATATAATGTTTTAAAAGCTCAAAGCCAATTATGCCTGCTATCAAATTTTTAGAAAAATAAGTTTACTCGTTTTCGAGATCTTCTAATAGGCCACTTAACGTGAATCACCCTGTATACATTTAAGAGCATACGACCATTATTTCTAAATTATTCCTCAAAGTTACCAGCTTAATGCGAAAGTATATCTATATACAGGGTGATTCAAGGTGGATGGTACGTTAGACGTATATAAAACACCAGGTAGCGAATCGTTATGAAAATTTGATCATTTACATAAAAGGGCATGCTCTATTTGTCTAAAATATTTCTAATGATACAGTGTTGACACTTCTATCAACAATTATAGTCTATTTCAGAAATGTGTGAGAGCAATAAAAGCTTATTAGGTATGCAAAGGGACTACAGAGTGACCCAACGAATATTTAAGCCACATTCATAATTTGGCATTGATTTCATTGCAAAATTCTTTATTTTCATCAAGTGCAGGTAGTAGGTACCACCCTGGTTTGGGTCAATTTATGAGTTTTGCCTATTGTTATCCATTCACAAACACTGAAAATGGTGTGACAAAGGCGTGAATTATGTACATAGTATTGGATACACTTAATTTTTATTAAACATTATAAAAAAAATACAAAATACAATTTATAGAGATTAAACTTTTAAAAATCATAATACTCTTCGTTATCTGAGGGACTGCCATATCCTCTTGACGTTATAATTAACGGGTCGACGGTCCGATCGATCAGGTGGTCAAGATCCCGAGTTTTCTCCTCTTCTTTAATGACATGACGATAACTGATTTTCGCCAGTTCTCTGGTCTCACTTTCTTAATGGCTTGATCAAACAGTTCGTGTCTTGCCACAAATATTTCCACTTGCGCCCATAAAGTTCACTCACTTAAAAATGACTTGGTATTTGGTACTAATTTTTATTTGTTCTCGTGTTTACGTTACCAAAAATAATTATTTTTAGTTAGGAAAACAAAAAAGATTTTTTTCTTGGTTATATTTACCAAAAAATGATGCCATCAGAACAAAGAAAATATCTTGTTTTCATATTAGTTGGCAGAAATAAAATATTTTGTTTAGCTGAATTTTACTCTGTATATATCTTATTTAAATGTTACATCAAGGTTCCTACAAATTTGTATTTATCAATTAAGCTTGTAATTGTAAACACATTATGAATTTGTAGTCCCTATCATTTTGTTAATTTTGATTAAGATACATTCTTAGTTACCAGAACTAACTTTTCTTTTCAAGTAATATTATTCTTAATATTTATAACTAACGGCATCAACAAAGACTTGACGTCCTTGCCCGGTGGGTGACATGTGACATCATTCTAGCCAGGACTGCCAGGAGGTTATGTTTATGTTAGTGTGCTTTTGCAATTCCGTGTCCATTTTTTCGTGTTTTTAAGGCAATAATTGGCCATTTTCATGGCCGTGCCCGTGTGGAAAATGGATGTGACAATATTTGGTGTAATTTATTTGTGTTTATTGTCTTTCTTGTGTACGTTTTTATTGGCAGAAGAAAGTTAAATCATAAGTAAGTAAACCTTTTATTTTTTATCATTGCAGTTGTTTTTTATTTAAATGGGGACCTAGGAAGGAATATTTTTCGTTACTAAGTATAAATTACATATTATGACATTTTTTTTAGAAATGAAACAGATTTTTTTTAAAGTTATCTATCTATCAAATCAACTTGCTAATTTTGCCATGCATTATAAGCAGTTCATTCAAACTTTCTAATGTGCAACTGCAATGACAAAAATATAAAATTTTTATTTATTTATGATTCAACTTCTTTCTTACAATTAGAAAGCACAGAAAAAAGATAATAAACACAATGTTGTGACTACATACGTAATTGTTACTCTATAAAAATTTCAAGTTTGGCCCAAATAAATGATTGCTTTGGCAATATTTGTAGATTGCATCATTAACAAAAACAATATTTCCTTGAAAACAAATTTTCCATATTTACACATTAGTTGTGACAACTAATTTTAAAAGCGGGAGTACCATATAAATTTAGTTATTCGTATATAAAATTTCGTTGTGACAACTAAAATTTGTAGGTTGGGTTGGTTAATGTTATTAATTAGTTCAACAGTTCAATAACGACAATTTTTTTTGGTTGTACAAACTAATTTTTGGGTTGAGTCCGATTTCACGAAAATAAGTCAGAACCAAATTTTAGTAATCCATACCATGTTATTTTTAAGAGTGTTCTATAGGATTTAGTTCTCAAAAATATGGCGGTGTAAACGCAGCAGGTGTACGTAGCACAGTTACACTATTTTCAGCTATATCTTCCACGGCATATTTCATAAAACGATGTTTGTGTAAATTTGCTATAGCTAATAGTTTCTTCTGTATCAAATTATCTTTTTTCTTTGGTTAGTTATCATAAATAATTTATTGCACAAAATTTACCTGCGCCTATGAACGACACCGAAATTGAGCCGAACTGGATGGAATTTCCCATTTTATTACCCTACACCTTTCTGAAATAGATTATAGTTACAACTCCGATTTTTTAAATGAAACACCCTGAGCTTTGATTTGACGCTGCTGGAATAGTTTGCCTTAATCGCCGCCTGACTATCACTGAAGATGGTGATTGACGAGGCTACTTCGAGGCCAAGGAGTTCTTGCAGGATATTGACCGCCTTCTCTACTGCCAGTACTTCTGCTTGAAAAATACTACAATAGGTCTAATGATGGTCTAAATTTAAACTCTTTTAGTGAATACGGGTTTATATGTTTACACACATTTCATTTTCTCAGAAAATTAAATATCTAAATTCTAACTAACACCGTTTTACAATAATAGCTAGGTTATCTTTGATAATAATAGCCACAATATATAACTTTTACATTATTTTAGTTAATAAAATGTTAAACACGCAAGGCGTGGTGCACGCGTTTAAAAAAAAACAAATTTTAAAGTATTTTTATCTAGTAAAATTAAACACGATAGATGTTTATAAAACAATCCATAAATAAAACTTTTAAACATAATGTAGCTCTCCAACATTTTTATTATAGTATATTTTTAACGTAATCGGATTATGACACTAAAATGAAAAATTAATCTATGTTGTTAAATGATAAATTAGTTTAAAAATCGCAAATTATTTTAGTGCAGTCTATGTTTTCTACAACTCCCTTGAAAAATGTTAAATAAAGCACAATTTTCAAGAAATTATTGATTTATTATATTTTAAAATTATAAGTACCCATAAATAATAACTTTTGGTAGAGAAGGGGAATCGTATCCCGATTTTTTTGAAAAAATCAATAAATCTCATTTTTTCTATTTAATCTTGATTTTTATTAATTTATACTGATTTTTTCCTTAAATATGGCCATAATGAACTTTGAAGTCACTTATTTTCATTATTTTGTCTCTATTTGCCCAAAAATATTTGTTGACTAGATTTACAGTTAGAAAATCTACTCGGCGATATACAAAATAACTTGTATTGACATGAACATTTTCGGCAACGTAATTTATGAATATTTTCTACGCTGGACTGATGACGATTAGTTATGTTTTTAACACTTCGTTTTAAATAGACTATCTTCCTTTTTTTAAATTTCCTGATGAGTTATTTGCTTAGGCGACTTGTTTTTACAGCAATTTATAATTTGATTTAAATCACGATTAAAATTAAATAAATCAGTTGATTTAAATAACATTATATACAAAAAAGTCTCACCGCAAAAAAAATATATTACAAACTGCAACTTAAAATATTTAGTTTTAAATCTAAATTTGTATGTGCGCACACAAGATACCTATTTTAATAAAATAAAAACCCTAAGATGTTTTTCCTAGACTTCTTTTCTTATTTTCTAATATTCAGTTTATGGATTAACAAACTTTGGTTAGTACACGTAACTAATTTCTAAAGTAATAAGGATTCCAACTTAGTAAAACCTTAAAGTTCATATGAAACTTTTAAATTAAGTTTTATTGCTTATCAAAGATGGTATATAAGTTTCTCGGTAGCTGAGGGGCTACATTTTTTTATTTGTTGGTAAAATATTCTTAATATAGATAGTATAAATCCAAAATTATTGTCAGTAATTCATAGCTTTCATATAGAGTGCATCGGGATGTACGAAGTGAGAGGAAAAATTCCAGTGTATTTTTGAAATTTCTATATATTCATTATCGCAGAATTCTTTTTCCTCTAACTTCGTGTAACCCGCTGTTTTCGATATGAAAGCAATGAGTCACTGACAGTAATTTTGGACCTAAAATATAGTTTAAAACACTAGTAACTGATAGTGAACTTGTGACTCTTTTACAAACAGCAAGGCCTGGATTCGAACAGACAAGCCTTTAGACTACCTTACCTTAAAATTTCGAATTATAAGATTTCCCAATCCCAAATATAAAAAGAGGGAATCTTGACTTGAAAACGATGTAAATTATTATTTCTTATTATTTATATAATATTGACTTTAACTGAATATACAGGGTGATTCCTAAGTTGATACTTCTTTTTTAGCTGTGTATAGAAGGCATTAAAATAAACAACATTTTCAAATACCTTTTTCAAAAACTCAAAAATAAGTTGGTACTTACTTACTAAGTACCTAAGTACTTGCATTCATTTATTACACTATGAATCAAATACGACTCTGCCTAACTTACCCGTTGAATAACATTAAGACAGCTTCTGAGTGTAGAATGAGCCCGCAAGGAAAAGCGTTCTGCGTATAATCTCGAAGCAGCAGCCGCACTTTAACGACACTCACCGTAAATTAGCACCATATCTGCAAGTTCATTGTTTTCAAATTTTACCATTTTCACGTGTCACCAATTTAAAATTAACTTGCTTCAGAAAAACACACGCAGCGGATTGCCAAATAAATAACTGACCACCGACCCGTAAATTGCATGACAGACAAAAACAACATAAAGTTGGCTACATTTTGATGACCAGGCCCACACTTAGATTTTTTACTTCTGTATCTCGCGTATTTATAAGTTTTTTGAAAAATGTATTTGAAAATGTTTTTTTTTATTTTAATGCCTTCTATACACAACTAAAAAAGAAGTATCAACTTAGGAATCACCCTGAATATACTTAAATTTTGGTATGGATTCATTTGTGAAATTGGCCACGTGTCGCCACTGTTTCTGATCATACATACTATATACAAAAATTTAATATTACAAAATCCATTTTTTTCTACTTAACTGAAAAGAAACATATGTCACTCTTGAAAATTGTTTGTTCAGTTTGTTATAAAAGTTTTCACTTTGGAAGTTGTCTCTGTATTCCTGCATGTTTTACCCTTGCGGCTAGAGAGATAAAAATTATGCGGGCAAACCGAATAAGCCTCAGCTAATTTACCTGACAGAAAAATATAAAAGTAAAGGAAAATATTCGTTTTAGATAACGCACAACGGCCTTCTACGTAAAATAAACGTTTTTAGCATCGTTAAAAATTTCTTTTTTCTCTCTCATAATATGTACATTTTCTATTGTCTTTATATTACGAAATGGATAATTGGGGTATATCAGTATAACTAAACGAATATAATTTCATATGCATACTTGCTAGGGTATAAAACTGATTAACTACAGTGTGTGTTGGTTTCGCAATCTTTATTGTTACGTTATTAAATTACTTGCGTTTTTATTCTTTTCCTACGACCACATATGAAAATGACGTATATCACACGAGTGTCGAATTAGTAGTTTGTACAACAAGAGTGGATATGATGTCCATACCGCACGACGAAGTAAATTGAGCACGACGCCGTAGGCGGAGTGCTCAAACTTCCTAGGGCAATATGGACAATCCACTCGAGTTGAACAATATATTTTTTCTACGACCAAACTTACAAACATTATGCTAAAAAATGTAAAAAAAAGTTTTCAGGTTGCCGGGCTCGAACTCATGACCATTGGTTCCATAGTTAAACGCTCTACCTCTTGACTATCGAAACTTGAAACTAATTATGGGAAAACCAACTGATAAATGATGCTACATGAAATTAATTTTCTATGCACATTCAGCAGTTTGCATTATTGATAAATCTATTTTAATGGTCTAGATTTTATTATATTGAACAAATTAATAACAAATTGTACCATATGCATTTAAATTATATAATTTAGTGTCTTGAAAAAGAAGGCGGAGCCTCAGTAAAAATAATATGTAATAATACTTTTAAGAACAACAATGACTTCTCTGTAATTAACTACTGTGATTGGTCAGTTTCATTACCTATCTAGGATTGTTATAAAATTTTGCCGCACAGTTAACTGGAATAGCCTACTTTACCCGCCACTTAAGTGTAAAGGAAACAGCCAATTTTCATGTGGGGGTAGAAAAAAATATATTTCAACACTAGTGTTGAAATATCAAGGCACACTATTTAATTTAAACATATGGTGCCAATTTGATAAACCACTCCTATTTATTAAAAATAACAAATTGTGTGTTTAAGTTATTTATCATGTATTTGACAAGTGATTCAGAATTAGAGCGTGAATATACGACATCTGAAATTATAAAAAATGTTAATAATATAGTGAAAAATCTAATACCAGAAAAAACAAATCGCGCTGAAGAAAGTATCATGTATTAAACAACAAATCTTTATTGGTATCGATAGCGTAGAAAATAGAGCTCTAGTCTACAGATCGCAGGATCACAGGTTCAAATCCCATCAGGGAGTATTTGACTTTTTTTATAAATACTTTAACTAATTTATAGAATTATTTGGAATGGAAATCTTGGGTGGATTTTTTAAATTTATGTTTAATGCATCTTTTCTTGATTAAATTTAAATTTTTTAATTCTGGTTAATCTAGAAGTCAATCCAGGATTAGTTCTTCCTATGATATATAAAATATGAAAAATGAAAAAATTAAACTACAAATAAAGGAAAGGCCTATTGACAAACTATGAAACCAGATATTAAGTGGAACATAATCCTAAGTATGCTAATTTCAACACTAATGTTGATATTTTTTTTTAATACTAGTGTTGAAATATTTTTTTCACAAATCAAAGGCTTTTTTAATAATTCTGTGGTCGTAGGAAAAATAGTGTACATTATTCGTGTGAAAGTGAATATTCTAAAACTCGGAGAATTTCCGCATTCGGCTGACGCCTTATGCTAAATATCTCCTCGTTTGAAAAGTATCACCTTCATCACTTGTTATGTAATATACTATTACGCACAGTCGTGCGTAAGAATGGATTTGCTTATAGAGGGAGCTGTACGTAAAATAATGTTAACTAATAAAGGAGTAGAAAAACTTATTTATAATGTTGTACATTCTTGAGGTATGCGGAAAACAACAGACATGCATACCCTTAGAGTAAGATAATTTCTCGTACAATAATTTTAGTCAATAAATATTTTTAGAAGTATAGGTTTTTTTTCTAAAAACCTTATTCTGTTCATTGATGGATCATTTGTGACGCAAAAGTTTTAACAAGGTCATGTATATATAATATCTAGATTTATTACCATCAAAATGACGAAACAAAAAATTTAATATTTGCATTATTTAATTTATTTCATAAATTAAAATTTGGACAGAAGAATGTACCCGTCAAGATACGGTTCTGTCTTCAACGTGTTTATTTTTATAGCAAATAAAGTAGGTAAGCAAGGGAGTAACGGTAATAGCCGATTACACACAAAATAACGAGCTAAAACACATTTTTTTAGTCGTTAACATCGTTCTTGTGGTACATTAATATTAGGTCGTCAGTTTGACGAAAACCAATAAATTAGATTTATACGATATAAACTGACATATGGCGTAAAATGGCCAATAAAATTGCCCAAAAATAAAGCTTTATTAAGAGGCCATGTATTTTGGTCATTTGATGGAGTTATAGATAATTCCACGGTATCACGTTTTACTGGCGCCTAAGTATTCAGAGGAAGCGGGGAACAGAAAAAAAATTGCTTTTTATCAGTGGCGTGCAATGCTGTGTTAATCAAGGTAGGCAAAAATTGCATTTAAGACAAAAATTTACCTTCCGTACCATTCAAGCATCTAAATTTCAAATTTTGTTACAAAATGTCTTGTTTTTGAGTTTGTGGAAAGAACACTGTCAGAAGAAGAATAAAACGACTTTATTTGTAAATTAGTTCAACACGGCGGTCCTTACGTAAAAATTATTTTAAAACATCGTCATAAAAATTGGGTTTGCGTTTTAAATCCAGCAAAAGTCGCTCTTCAGAGAGATTATTGTTAATAAGCGTGGCTCGCCCTGTGTGTTTTGTAAATAGGTATGAATTCTTTTTAATCCAAAAAAGGATCGTTCTGCAGACGCGCTGCTAGCCGGAATAGTAACAATTAACGCCTCCATATTTATTTATTTTCCAAAACCCGACGGCGCGAAGTCTAGCAAGAGGCCGAAAACCCTATATTAATTATTATATATTATATCTTATAAATTAAAAATCTATCATCCACCTGATTGAACCAATGTTGGCAAAAACGAGGTCAATTATTATGTAAAAAATGATGATAAGCTTACTAATTATTATTTTAATTATTTTATTTGTCACAAAAGCGCTTCTTATTTTACGATTCCTTATTCGTTATCTCTTTAAAAATATCTACTAATTAATAATAAAACTTATAGTTAATATTTTATATTGAGAAAGCGAAGTATTTTCCAAACTACGATCAAACTTGAAGATTGGCGCCAATGCACACACCAAATGCGGGCTTTCTTGGCGCGGGCTGATAGATGAAGGAAGGTCGGGAGGTTGCGACGGGTTTATTTGTTACATCTCTTTCTACCCTACTGCCTACCGGCTCTCTCGCTTGCTTCCACTCGTGCAAAAGCAGAGCTTTTGCTTTCGCATAAAACGCTAATGTACAGCGAGAACTTTGCTTTTAGAACGGTCTTACTGGATGCTTATACAAGTATCTAGTTTATCATATAAATAAGCAAGGAATGCGTTCGTGGAAATGATATAAGATTCATTTTTCGGTTCTATATTATTATATTAATGTAGAGATAAATTGCCAAAGTTGGATTACACGGATAAAAATTAATATATAAAAATAAATTGTTTCTTTTTGTTTTATTGTTCCCAAGGTAGGCAATGCTTTTTTGCCTATATTATATGCATGCCACTGCTTTTTATTAATTAATTAAAGTAAAATAGAAAATAATAATATACAGGGTATCCCAGATAAGGATGATGCACTCTACAGGGATCTCGTAAATCATATAAGATACAGAGATGGTTAAATAGGAAAAAGTTGGGCCCTCCTAAATTCTGCAATATTGTGTTTTCAAATTTAAAAACTTCCGAATCGTTTCGAAGATATTTGGATAAAGAAAAAATTTCGCGAATTCGATTTTATTTTTCTACTGACACGATTTGAAGAGGTGTATGTTAAAATAAAGTTGCATGTGAATGATGATTAAAAAAAAAAGAAACGTCGTTTTCGAAAAGTCCAATTATTAGACCAACTTATAGAGGAGAAAAAATTGTAATAACATAACATAATATCTGTTCAAATAGAGCCAGAAAAAAACAAAACCTAAATGGCGATAATTCGGTTTTGCCGAAATATCGCGAGTCGGTCTACACATTTTTTCTTACAAATTTAATCTACTATCTGATTATGATGTCATAGTTATACCGTATGATTTGAGTTTTCGAGATAAAATCAAAAAAACTGTTACTATCACAAATTACGCTCTCTAGCTATTTTATTAGGAACTATCGTGTAGCAATGGATACGACAATTAAAAGTACTTCCCCTTCTCTTCCAAACAAGCTTAAGTTTACCATAATCGGATAAGTCGTTTAGAAGTTACCACTCTTATCAAGGTCGGTACGCCAATGGGACTTAAACCAAAAAGATGCAGAATTATCTAAGCTTCTAACGATGTTACCAAAGGTATACCTTAATGTGCGAATTTTCAAAAAAATTTAGAATTTCAATATTTAATTTTCAATTGTGCCCTCTTGCGGCAAAATGCGGAACTTAAAAATTATTTTCAGGATTTTCTCTTAGCAACTTTAATTGCGATTTTTTCCCCCTGACTTTCTATGCCCAGTAGTTTCCGAGATACCGTCGGTGGCCATCCATAATGGGACACCCGGTATATAGCGTGTTCCATTAAAAAAAAAAATGAGTATGCCCTGATTACTTGGGACACGTTGTAAAATTTAAAATAATTTTAGATTGTACGTATTCTGCGTTGGGTGCGGGCCACCTTGTATATAGATATAATTTCGTATGGAGTTGAAAACCTTGGAGAAGAATATTGATCAAATACTTATAATCATACTTTTTGGCTTTTCCAAAAAAATTTCCAGTTTATTGATAAAAATGAAATAAAGGAAAGATATGTATTATTCGTCTAGAGTCTAGACTCTAGACTGATCTTAATTTAGGATGATGTAATGTAAAGTGCAAACTGCCATTAATAAAAAGTTACTACCTCGTTTTATGATACGTTATATGACTTATATTCATCTAATCATATCCATTCTAAATTGCGAACATTTTATTAAGGTAATTAGCAAGATACGTCATTTATAAATTCAATAAAACACTTTTTGAAACCCGTCACAAAATCAGTATTTTCCAACCTAATTAGGGGTTGAAAAATTGCATTTCACGCGCCTAGGTCGTAAAATAATGAAAATCCCGGTAAAAGCTTTTGCAGGACACATTTTGTACGGTTTGCTTTTCATTTTAAACTGCAAATATTTTTTTTATTTTAAATTTTTTGTTATGATACTTAGTAAATTACACGTACGTTTTTAATGCTTTGCCTCTGACGTTTCTCTTGTCTAACACGTTAGCCAACATGTGATTTAAAATGCTAACTGGACATCGAACGTGTCACATTGTCAAGCCAGATCACTGATGAGCACCCAGAATCACAAACACGAACAGACCCGAATGACCTCACATTTCATTTTAAGTGAGGCAAGGAATGTTAACATCAAATTAAATGACAGGCCTGCCGTGATTACCTCAAAAACCCAATGGACGTACCTATCGGTAAACAAAATTGTTTATTGGTAGACCTCCACAGCGCTGAGTGTCCGGGGTTTGCATGCTGTGCACCCCTTCGTCTATTACCCGCTGTCCCCTCACCTTGTCAGTGGGGAATGGCAGTTTATGGGTCCTTAGACTCACTGCTAACAACGGTATACCCTGTCTTCTTCCGTTAACATCTCAATCCTTTTCCATCTGGTTTTTGAGGTAACCATGGCAGGCCTGTCATTTAATTTGATGTAAACATTTCTTGCCTCACTTAAAATGAAATGTGAGGTAATCCTTGTTTCTGATTCTGGGTGCTCATCAGTGATCTGGCTTGGCAATGTGACACGTTCGATATCCAGTTAGCATATTGATCCTCTAGACTCCTTAGCTCATTGTTGTCAGTGATTTATTCGACACATAAGAGGTAGGCAGCTTGGCTGCTCCTGAGTTCTAGTTAAGGCTGATTAAGCCTTCTCTTTCGATCAAAATGTGATTTAAAAATTTCGAAAACGGCTTTTCTCACGAGCAATGCTAGATTCATGAGAGATTACTTCAAGGCATACACTCATCTTTAAAATGATAGTTTAAACTTTAGCTTTTAATAAATAGGTTATATTTTTTACAATATTTTTCATTAGAACCGTTTTTTAAAAAATTAGAATTTGCGGTCTTAAGTCAAATTGAATTTTTTTTTTAATTTTTTATTAGTTCAAAATTTTTCCCGAATATTGCTTTTAAAACGTCTTTTCCTTAATTTTTAAATTAATTTTCCAAATTATTTCCCATGTGACATATAAAACATAATGCATATTAGAGGCCTGCATGGGCCGGGTTTTCATCTCGGGCCTAAGAGGGCCCGGCCCGACCTAATAAAGGTTCGACTTTTCGGGCCTTAAAATTTTTTCCCAGGCCTATCGGGCTTGCCGGGCCTGATGGGCCTGCTGGACTTTTGTGTCCAGTAATTTTTTTCGAGCTATTCGGGCCTCACTCGGACCGGCCGCATCGCGAAATTCACGCCCGTGCATTTTTGGAAATATTTATGATTAAAGCATAAAGGCATATATTTGATAGGTACCATTGATTTTAACAAATAACATAATTCATTCCATAACTTATTATTAAACCAAAGACATTTCTCCTTTTATAATGCTTTATAATACTGCTTTATCTTATCATTCGTTTTAAATTACGGGGATTTTATAGCCCATAACAATTTATACGAGTATGATAAGCCGTTTATAAATTTGATATGAATGCAGAAAGCGTAGACAGATTTAAAATGTATTAATTTTGGTAACAACATTTGTTTTCCATGTTTTTTTTGTTAATTTTATAGAAAATTTCACCCCCAAAAATAAAATTTGATAAAGAGTTTAGTAATTATTTTTTATTAGTCAACCGCGGCACTGGCTCAGAGGTGAGTTACTGGCATTCGACCGTGGCGACCTGGGTTCGATTCCCGGAGTGGGCATACGCATAAAAGAATGTCCGAAATTCATTGGATTTAAGAATGCAGTATGTTACTAGTGATTTCTAATATCGGGACCGAGAGTGGCGTCATGGACCTCTGGGGGCGTAAAAAGGATAACTAATGCATACACGTGGTTCGGATTCCACGTGAAGCTGTAGGTCCCGTCTGGCTGACATTACCCAGACGATAGGGGATACAATGGGCCTTATAGGCCTAAGTACACTGGCGTTTCCGCCAACCCCAGCAAAAAAAAAATATTTTTAAAAACTTTCATTGGCTTATATATTTTTATTCAATTTTTTTCTGCCTGAAAATAAGTTTCTCAGACCCACAAGGGGCTAATAAGCCAAATGCCAATTTTAAAAAAAGACCCACATATATCATCATCTTTCCGGTGGTGAAAAGAAAATTATTTAATTTTTTTGTTATTCCGACTAAGAAAAATTACAGTCTAACACGATAAATTTTACCGCGGTCAGATAAGAGTTAAGGGAACCAAATTTAAATTTATTACTGTCACAAAATTTTTGGATATGGATTTCCAATAGGTAAGTGATCAAAAATCTTAATTTATTTTTATTTTTCAGGTGTATGTCCAACATGGTTTGATGGTTGGACCTGTTGGCCAGAAACACCAGCTGGAAAAGTTGCCAACCACTCATGTCCTTATTTTATAAATGGATTTGAATCAGAAAGTAAGTTTTTTATACTATTAGAAAAAACTGTATATAGAATGATTTAGTATGCGAATGAGAGTTAGTGTTGATGATCGGTTGCGGTTCTTAAGTATATAACCCGTACATATATGAAATTAGTGTACTGGTTGCTTCGACAATTGAAGATAACTGACAAGCCGTCAACAAATTTCGAAAATTTCTAGTACTTGTAAATATATTTGGTTTCTGTTTTTTCCTAGCTTTATGGACAGATAAGGTGAGCACTTCTTTATTTATCTTTCCTTGCATTCTTGTAAATATCTGGTTTGTTTATTTAATATAAACAGGATATTAATTTTTAATAAATAGTTACTTCTCAAATCATTAAAAAAAACACCCTAAGAGTGTCCGCTTGGCGAGAATTTTTCTTTCAATAAAAGATTAATGTTTAGGACACATACTTTGTATTTAGAAAAGAATTCTTTTAAATTTAAAATCTACTAACTAATTAACAAATTACTAAGTAATTACCTTGTTTTGATTATTTTAACATAATTTTTATTAAACAATTCGCATTACAAATTAAGAAACTATATCTTAGAACTATATATAGTCTATTTCAGAAAGGTTTAGAGTAATAGAAGCTCATTAGGTATGCAAAGGGACTACAGAATGACCCTACGAATATTTAAGCCACTTTCATAATTTGGCATTGATTTCATTGCAAAATTCTTTATTTTTCTCAAGTGCAGGTAGTACCACCCGGGTTTTAGTCAATTTATGGGTTTTGCCTATTGTTATCCATTCACAAATACTAAAAATGATGCGACAAAGGCGTGCATTATGTACATAGACTTAGAAAATACAAAAAATATATTATACAGAAATAAAATTATAAAAAATCATAATATTCTTCATCATCTGAGGAACTGTCATCCCCACATGACGTTATAATTAACGTATCGACGATCCGATCGATCATGTGGTCAAGATCCCACACTCTCCACTTAGGATATGATGGACTGCTTTTCGCCAGTTCTCTGGTGTCACTTCCTTAATGGCTTGATCAAACAGTAACTTAACGTCTTTCATTTTGAATGTCGTGTTGTGTCTTGTTACAAATCCTTTCACTTGCGCCCATTAGGATTTAGTTCCCAATGATATGGCGGTGTGCGCAGCACAGTTACACTATGTTATATCTTACACGGCATATTTCATAAAACGATGTGTGTGTAAGATTGGTATAGCTAATACTAAGTTCCTTTTTTATCAAAATACCTTCTTTTTTTTTTCTTTGGTTAGTAATCCGATCAGCCGACACCTAAATTAAGCGGAACTGGACGGAATTTTCCATTTTATGACTCTACCTACACCTTTCTGAAATAGACTCTTTATAGAAGTCATGATTCTTTAGGATTTAGGAAATATTCTTTGAATCATCAGGAGCTGGTTTTTTTCCCTGTACGAAAAAATGCATAATAACTTTATGCGTCACCCGTAGGGTTGCCACCTCTCCCGGTATTCCGGGAGTCTCCCGGAATCGGGCCTAAAAAAGCGTGTCGCCCAGGTTTCATATCATTTCTCCCGAAAATCCAGTTTACAAAACGCTACAAGAGGGTGAGGAGGCGGCGACCTTTTTTTTAGGTCACTTTGAGAAGAGGGCAGTATTGTTTGTCTGTGCTTATTGCTTTATAGAGCGTGGGGGAGGCGGCGATTTTTATTTTTTAGAAGTGGGGTTTTGCTTTTTGTTTATTTTGCATGTAAATAGACGTATTTACCTTCAACTTTTTTTTTTTTTGGTTATCCGGTATTCCGGAATCGTTGGTAAGGAAGATGGCAACCTTAGTCACCCGGTATACCTTCACAAAGTACAAGAGATAAGTGAAGTACGCGCCAAGCAATTTAGACAATTTAATTATAAATACTTGTTCGTTCTAGATTGAACGCTTTCCCCGATCTAAAATTAATTGTTAAAAGATAGTTTAAAGTATCATTTATAAAAGGAATGCCGGCGGTTCAAGCGAAATCTAAAACAATCCCGAACAATTTTGTTTCAGGTAATTACCTGTCCGGACTTTTGCAGGTAACCTTTTAATAAATCTTTAGCAGGTTTCAGGAAATAACAGAAATAGATTTATTTTCTGGTATTATTTCAACGATGAGGTTCAAGTACGTAGTAAAACACGGTTGTGTACGTCTATAATTAATATATTTAATCATTAATTTGTTTCACCTAATTAATTTTATAGGTATAAATAAATAAATCGGCGGCATCATACATCAGTAGCTCATGAACATGTGAGTTCGGCTCGTCATCCTTCTCCCTCTGTACCTTTCATGACCATCTAGAATGTTTAAGTAGACAAATGTCTTCACGTAATAGTGGCAGCTCCCCTTTGAGGCCGCAGTGACAGGTCGCGGCCTTAAAAAATGGTGAAGCTAGGTATAGTAAACGTCTCTACCAAAACGTCTCTCTTATCCTCATCTGTCCAACGACTGAATGGGGTTTCCAACAAATTACAAACTAGGTATGTCATTAATTGGGTTTATTTTTAAAACACACCAACGTAGGTACGTACACTGAAATAACTGAAAAATAAAAAAAAAACTTTTTAATCACACAGTAAATCACGTAAAAACGATATCTATAACCGTAAGTTTCGCGAAACCTCAAAATAAATACCTTAAGGTTAGGCGAACCAATGCTAAAACTGCTCGTCATAAGACTTATCTATTTTTAAATTTCCCTTCATCATAATGCAAATTGTTACATGCTGTTTGCGTTGCTGACGTCACGCAACCATAGCGACGGTGAATATCAAAGCTATCATAACCTTAAGGTATTTATTTCGAGGCTTCGCGAAACTTACAGTTTAAGATATCGTTTTAACTTGATTTACTATCTGATTAGAAAGTTTTGTTTTTATTTTTCAGTTAATTCAGTAGTGTACGTACCTACTTAGTTGTGTATTTTAAAAATGAACCCAATTAATGAAATAGTTTGTAATTTGTTGGAAACTCCATTCAGTCGTTGGAGAGATGATGATAAGAGAGACGTTTTATTTCGCGGGTTTTTAGTCAATGTTTGTTTAAGCACCCGCAATAGCTCTTCATCATTTTTTAAGACCGCGAGCCGCCACTGAGCAGCACCCCATTGACCACTACCTATGGACACCCATAAAAAGAAACAAAATATTGTACAAGAAACGAAATAGTGCATGCAATATTTTCTCTTGTGGTAGCTCTAACTCTTTTATTCACCCCATCTGATCTCGTTCTGTCATCTGCTCTGGGTATTAACTACGGTGTTAAAAAGATTGCATGTTTTTATACTTTTAAATGGTTCATAAATCAATCTTTTCGGAAGTTAATGTTAAAATTAAATATCTATTAAACTTTTTACTTTGTTTTTACCTTGCGCTAAAAGTCGAGGAAAGTTTGGGGAGTTTATTAAAAACGTGCTTGTTGTAATATCTTTTAATATTCTCGTGTCACAAAAGTTTTGGGCCACTGTCTGTCACAGGATGAAGCCGAGGAGTAATATAAGGGTGGATGTAAAAGTTTCTGGATTTCATATTTAATTTTAATGGGTTTCATCTAGAAAAGGTATAAGGGTGAGACCTTCAAAAATTTATCACCTGCAAAATAAGGGGTGTCCCACTAAGAATGGCTCTCGGCCGTATCTCGGAAACTACTGGGCATAGAAAAAAAAATAACTAAAGTGGTCATGAGAAAATCCTGGAAATAATTGAAATTAAGAACGGTGAGCCTGAGGAGAAAAACGCAAGAGACCATTTTTATGCAGAATTGACCAGGCTAATCAGAAATAATATCCACATGAAAAAATATCAGTGGCGTCCCACTTTTTTTCTAAAAAATATATAATCGCTTACTTTTAAAAATTATTCTATTGGCGATAACACTGAAACGAACGGAGATATCGATCTGCGGTTATAATATTTGTTCTAGCAAATTTAATCTACTTTTCGATTATGGTATCATAATTATACCGTATGATTTATTTTTTCGGAGTAAAATCAAAAATGTGTTATTATTACAAATTGCGCCCTCTAGCATTTTTTTAAAGAACTATTATGGACAACTAAATACGATTAGTGAAAGTGCATACATTTTTCTTCCAAACAGTCTTTAGTTTGCTAAAATCGGATAAGACGTTTATAAGTTACAGCGATTTAACTGATTACACATTCAACCGCTTCCCCCCTTTTATTAAAGTCGGTACGCCAATGAGCATAAGACCAAAATGATGCATAATTGTCCAAGGTTTTTAATGGTTTTATCAAAAATATACCTTAATGTGAAATTTTCGGAGATATGTAAACTTTTAAAATTTACTTCTCAATTACACCCTCTTGCGGCAAAATGCGGAACTTAAAAATAATTTCGAGGATTTTCTCATGACCACTTTAGTTATAATTTTTTTCCGGAGTTTCTATGCCCAGTAGTTTCCGAGATACGGCCGAGAGCCATTCTTAGTGGGACACCCGGTACAATAGCAATGTGAATATAAGGATATCTGGTATAAAGCCCAATTTTATAAAGTCCTCTTAAATCTAGTTTAAACCGAAGAATAATTCTAAATTCGTTGAAATGACAGAAATGGTCGCTTTATGATGTAGGATGGACGGCAGAGTTCAATTTAAAAGTACAATCATCCTGGTCATAACTTGTTAGGTCCTATTTCTAAAAGGTGTAGAGTAATTAGAGCTCATTAGGTATGCAAAAGAACTACAGAGTGACCCAACGAATATTTAAGCCACTTATACTTATAATTTGGCATTGATTTCATTGCAAAATTCTTTATTTTCATTAACTGCAGGTAGTACCACCCGGGTTCGGGTCAATTTATGGATTTTGCCTATTGTTATCCATTCACAAACAGTGAAAATGGTGTAACAAAGGCTTGCATTATGTATATAGTATTAGGTACACTTATTTTTTATTAAACATTGTTAAAAAATACAAAAAATACATTATACAGAAATTAAATTATAAAAAAATCATAATATTTCGTCATCTGAGGAACTATCATCTCCTCTTGATGTTATAATTAACGGGTCGACGGTCCGATCGATCAGGTGGTCAAGATCCTATATTTTCTTCTCTTCTTTAATGACATGATGGACTGCTTTTCGCCAGTTCTCTAGTGTCATCTTAATGGCTTAATCAAAGAGTAGCTTAACGTCTTTCATTTTGAATGTCGTGTTGTGTCTTGCTACAAACCCTTTCACTTGCGCCTATCTAAGTTCTATAGGATTTAGTTCGCAATGATATGGCGGTATTCGCAGCATAGTAGTTTCACTATGCTTTTTAGCTATATCTTCCACGGCATATTTCATAAAACGATGTTTGTGTAAATTTGCTATAACTAATAGTTCCTTCTTTATCAAATTATCTTTTTTTTCTTTGGTTAGTTCTCATAAATAATTTAATGCACAAAATTTACCTTTACTTATGGCCGACACAGAAATTGAGTCGAACTGAACGGAATTTCCCATTATATTACTCTACACCTTTCTGAAATTGTTTATAAAGTATATTAAGTTATGACCAGGTAAATCACTTTTAACTCCAACTTTGCTGTCAATCCCACATTGTAATATGACTATTTTTGACATTTCTTCGATTTAAACTGGACCTCGGTTTTTATCATAGATGATGATGTGCCGATGAGCGGCGAAAACAGTACAGACGGTGTTATCAAAATAATACGACGTTGTTACAGCAGAAAACGCGAATTCGGCACCGCAGCGTGTGGGTAGCGCCATTTTACCGCTGTATTTTGCGGCACCGCGGCGCAACCATTACAGCTACCGTCACCACAGCACCATTTTGGTCTGAGAGATACTTTACTTTATTAACATCTAAAAATAATATATAATATTCCACAGCAAGATACTTATATCCTATCAGGCCCGGACTGGGACCATTTAGGGCCCTCAGCTAAAACCTGTAAAGGGGCCCTCTACCGGGGGGTCTGGGTGTTAAAAATTAGGTGCTTGAAAATAATGAAAACGCGTTTTTACGCTATTTTGGCACTTATAAAGAAGAATAAATTCAGCTAGGTTTTTATACGAATATTATGATTTTCGACTTTTGTTAACTTTATTATTCATTAAAATTAGAAATTCACAGTGTTTTTAGGATACCACAACACTACAAAACACATGCTATAGAATTGCTAATAATTACAACGGAGTTCAAAATAAAGTGCAGTATTTTATTCACCCCAAAGTATTAATGAATTATGTCAAAATTATTTGTGTAATAAAAATAATGACAAACGGATTTTAGGGATTAGAAAAATAATACTAAAATTTAAAAAACAATCCTGTGTATTTAACAGTTTACAATGTTGTTATACTAGAATAGAAGGGGCTTAAATTAACTGAGATGATTCAACATTTTACTCCCCTAGGCCTAAAGTAACAGCTTCTTTGTAAGCAACTCACTAATTGTGAAAGCTACTTCATCTATTATTTTATTTTTGTCCAAATCATAAAATAAATCCCTCTCAACATTAAGAAAACTGGACATAAGTTCTTGGCCTAAAGACGACCGAAGTCGATTTTTAAATATTTTAAGTTTAGAAAAAACTCGTTCACATGTGACTTGGGTAGAAGGTATGGTAAGAACAAATTTATATGCAATATACAGGTTGGTAAACAGTCTAGATTGAGTAAGTTCAAACAGAACAGAAAAAGCACATGTCAAACACTGGAAACATTGTCTATTTTCAGAGCGGATTTTGTACGTTATATGGGGGGCCATTTGGGGCCCCCTTGTATCCTATTAAGGGGGTAAATTCTATTATTTCATTAGTTATGATTTAAAAAAAAACTAAACACTGAAGAAGTTAAGGTGTTAGCGAAATAGATCGTATATCTATTGTAATAAATTAAAAATATTCTATTAAAAAAGAGTTTTGACATTATTTCGAAACTCTGTTAAATAACGTCTCAAAAAACAAATATATTTAAAATGCAGTCCGCCCTTAATCTAATTTGCAAGATAACAACTACTGTCTGCTTGTCGTTTTAATAAAACTAGTAAATAATTCGCTTAGGAAAGTTTTCCCTATTTTCAACTTCTTCCTTTAGTTTTCAATTAAATTTTTGAACATCAAACCAGACAGCGAAAAACTAATTTATTGTGTAGGCGAGTATAAGTTTCTGGTTGATAAATTGAAAAGAGAAGTGGTAATGGGCTAATTATATAAAGTAAAAAAAAAATTTCTAGGCTTAAATTTTTTTAATTCCTCAATTATTTACTAAGAAAATAATTAAAGAAAAAACGGTCTCTAATAAAAACACGCGAAACAACTTACCAACATCACAACAATACCATGCAATGGCAATATCTCTGTGAACGACTCAGTCCAAACTGACTGAGGTCTAGAGTCTGGTTTCCTCTTTCTAAACCATCTTGGTTTATTTAAGTTATCGAAACAAAGATAACAATATAAACGCTCTCACGAGTGCCAAAAAATCGAATTGCGCGGTTAAAAGGATGACGTGCTTCTCTTCTTATCTTATGTTTTTAAACTTCTTGCTTTCACGCCGTGTTTTTAATTGTTTCCAAAAATGGTTTATGATACTCTGTAGTCTATTTTAGAAAGGTGTAGAGTAATAAAAGCTCAATAGGAGTGCAAAGAGACTACAGAGTGACCCAAAGAATATTTAAGCCACTTTCACAATTTGGCATTGATTTCATTGCAAAATTCTTTATTTTCATCAAGTGCAGGTAGTACCACCTGGGTTTGGGTCAATTTATGGGGTTTGCCTATTGTTATCCATTCACAAACACTGAAAAAGGTGTGACATAGGCGTGTTTTTTTTTATGATAAAACACCTGCACTGTAGGAAAAATCCTTTAAGGCGCTCTGGGAGCGGTGCGAGTGCGAGTGTATTATGTACATAGTATTAGGTACACTTATTTTTTATTAAACATTATAAAAAAATACAAAATACAAAAAATATATTATACAGAAATTAAATTATAACAAATCATAATATTCTTCGTCATCTGAGGAACTATCATCTCCTTTTGACGTTATAATTAACCCATCGATCAGGTGGTCAAATCCCACATTTTCTCCTCTGCACATGATGGACTGCTTTTCGCCAGTTCTCTTGTGTCACTTCCTTATTAGCTTGATCAAACAGTAGCTAAACGTTTTTCATTTTAAATGTCATGTTTTGTCTTGTTACAAATCCTTTTACTTGCGCCCGTATAAGTTATAAAGGATTTAGTTCGCAATGATATTGCGGTGTGCGCAGCATAGTTACACTATGTTTTTCAGCTATATCTTCCACGGCATATTTCATTAAACGATGTTTGTGTAAATTTGCTTTAGCTAATAGTTCCTTTTTATCAAATTATCTTCTTTTTTTCTTTGGTTCATAAATAATTTAATTCAAAAAATGTACCTGCGCCTACGGCCGACACCGAAATTGAGCCGAACTGGCCGGAATTTCCCATTTTATTACTCTACACCTTTCTTGACATATACTTTAGTAAGATATTATATAATGAAAATACCCGTTGCGTTATGAAAAAAGATTTTTTTTTTTTTATGATAAAACACCTGCACTATAGGAAAAATCCTTTAAGGCGCTCTGCGAGCGGTGCGAGTGCGAAAAAAGCGATTAACGTTGGTCTTGAAACGTTGAAGATTGTATTCATTGGGAAACACGACCTTAGGAAGATCATTCCACAAAGATGACGTTCTCTAGATGAAAGAATTCTTGAACAATGAAGTTCGAGGAGTACTAAGCTGAACAACCTATGGATGAGCGGCAGTGGTTCGCCGTGTATTTATGTTTTGCATTGCTCTAGGTGGAATCAAGTGGGCAATGTCAGTCGAACACCTGCCATGAAAATATTTGTAAAAGAGAGCCAAATCACCAACCTGTCTTCGATGCTCCAGGCTATCGAGGGTCTTGGTCAGCTCGGGGTCGCCGATCAGACGAACGGCTCTCCTTTGAATGGAATCCAGTAGCCGAAGGGTGTGCTTGGGTGCAGAGCTCCAGACATGAGAGCAATATTCTAATGATGGTCGAATCTGGGCTTTGTAGAGTGTCAAAAGTTGATGAGGTGTGTACAACCTTTTGGTGCGGAAAAGTACACCAAGTTTCTGTGCAACTGCCTTGGCAATTGCGGCAACGTGATCATGTCAAGACATATTACCTCCCAGATTGACCCCCAGCAAATTAATAGACGGTGCCAGGGGAATTGCGTGTCCTGCCATGACTATATCCGGTTCTGCAATGTTAACCTTTTTGGAGAAGACTGCTGCCTGGGTTTTCTTAGCATTAAATTCGACTTGGTTACTGTCACCCCAAGCCAAAATTTCTTCCAGGTCATTGTTGAGGCGCAATACTTTATGCTGCCTGCGAAGATGTGCTTCGGCGGCGGATGTTTGGGGAGTCAAGGTACAAGATGAGACAAGTGTGCTGTCATCAGCAAAGCTATAAATTGGAAAAAAGATATTTAACAAACCAATTAGAAAAAGGAAAGAAGACTTGTGTGGTAGAAGCGCGTCGGGCATAACGTCAGCCGCCACTGTCGTCTGGTTGGAGCTATTATTAAATGGGTATGGGTTGTCGTGTGTTTCTTTATTAGGAGACGTATATTAGCTCAAAGGAGTTATTTGTCTCGGTAGAGAATGGGTATCTAAAAATTGTAGAAAAACCACCCTTTAAAACCGATTTAAAAAGTTTTATTTAAGCCATAAAGTGAAATTGCATAGTCTCCAACGTTATGCGAAAACTTTCTTTATGACTCTTGCTGATGCATCTCATGTTTTTACGTTTGTGTTTTGTTTAAGCTATAAAGTTCAAGGGCGTAAAAACTTAAAACAGTCTACTAGGTTTGCACGATTAAAAAACGAATTTTCTAATATACTTACATTAATAGGTAGAGTAAGGAGAGTAAGGCAAAATGACATAGAAGGCAAAACGACATACCGACTGTTTCTCGGCGCTTTTTGGAGGAATATGTTTTCTGTGTATGGCAACACTTCGACTGTAGTATTATCTGTGCCTTAAGTTGCGGTAGAGACGTTGGAAGTGTTTTCCGTTGTTTTTATATTAATTAGTTTAAAAAATGCTTTTCAAGATTAAGGTAAGTTGAAAATTGTCATGATACATTTCTTACTAATTCTAGTAGCAAATTGTTTCTCGGTTATCTACAATACTTAGTATTTTGTGCCTTTCTATTACCGTTACATACGACCAACTACTTAAACATTATAACATACAAATTGACATAATCTTGTGCATAAAACATTAAGGCAAAACGACATATGGGGTATGTCATTTTGCCTTTTATGAATATACGGAGTGTGGTGGTTTGTTAATTTCATAACTTTGTGCTTCAGATGGTGTCTAGTTACAAGAAAAAATCGAATCGATAATCCCGGTCCAGTGAAGACATGCAGAAGGCAATAGAAGCAGAGAAAAAATCGAATCGACAATCTTGGCCCAGTGAAGACATGCAGAAGGCAATAGAAGCGGTAAATGATAAAAGGATGGGATGAAATAAAGCATCTATTACGTTCAATGTGCCTCAGGCAACATTGCGGAGATGCTCCCAGAGAAAAAATGTCGGTGCCCGTGGTGTAACAAAATGTCTCGGTCGCTTTAAGAAGTCACTCAGTGTTGATCTGGAACAAAGTTTGATCAGACATATATTAGATTTAGAATCACGACTTTTTGGCCTAACGACTTATGACTTAAGAGAACTGGCATACACACTGGCCGAACGCAGTGGATGTGAGCACCAATTTAATAAAACTAAAAAGAATTCTAGTAGGCAATGGGTTTACAGCTTTATTTCTCGGAATCCAAACATATCGTTAAGAGTTCCTGAAGTGACCTCAGCTGCAAGAGATCAAGCCTTTAATAGGTCTTAGGTTCAGACTTATTTTAAAAAGTTGGAAGAAACAATCAATGCTTGCAATGTCGCCTGTGGGCTCATACAGAATGAGCTGGGGTATCTAAGAAGACAAAACAATTCATTTGTGAAGCGTGCCAAGATAAGTGCTTCAACAAATAAATATAAAGAAATAAATAAAATGAATATGTCATTTTGCCCACTATGTTAGGCAAAATGACACACTTGCTGTTTTTTTTTGGAAAATTTGTAATATTTACATACAATTTTTTTTTTGTAAGTTTATATATGTACTTTGTTTACTTAATAAATAAAGTATTAAAAAAACCTAAAGTACCATTTTTAATGAAAACCGAAGTAAGTATTTATCGGTGATCTTTAGAAAGTATGTCATTTTGCCTTACTCTCTCCTAAGGTAATCCCCACAAATATAACATAATTGTTTCCATTTCCGTTTTGTGTAAAAAATTTACAAACAAAGCGATATTCCAGTAAAAAGAATTAAAAGAGCTAACGTGGACTACGAGAAATAACTATCTAATTTAGTCTAATGAATATTCTGTTTGCCTTCAAAGCCCATTTTTCGCTTCTTATTGGCCTGGCCTAATCATCCTCAAAACTCGCCAATCGACAGTATTTATGATCGCTAGTAGCCGAAGCGCCGATATGATTTCGCTCTGTTTTTATCTATATAATCACGCTAAAAAGGAATGGCACAAAATCTTTTCGGGATCTGACAACCAACCCTGTACTACCGCAGGTAAAATTGTAACAAAATGTATTGAGTCAAAAATATTTTGTATATTGAATGTGTACTATGTTTACATGCCATAGCCATAAAATATATTAACTACCAGCTTCAGCTTCATTATCCAAATAGCGCAGTCACATAAAAAAAAGTTCCGCTGCATATTCAAGATATCTTACCGGACACGCGAAGCTAGTAAATTCCAGAACTGCATGGCTCTATTGAATAATCGTCTCGGTCGAGAGCAGTCGCAACCGAGCATAGGTCATAAGTCATATGGAGTCATGTATGTTTGGATCCAAATTGCTTATGCAAGCAGCGTGTACCTCGTAGATCAAAATCAAGGATAAAAGGCGATGGAACTAAGTTTGGAACGTACGGTTGGGATTGACTATGGAAAACATTGGAAATTATTAACTTAGCCCCAATACTTTACAATTTATTTTCAGCTTTTGACACCGATAAAAACGACTTTTTGCAGTTTCTGGAACAAGGGTTCAAAGGTGCCCGTGTTAAATTGCGGTTCCTCTTCGCTCGATGTACAAAAAACTCTACTATTGATAAAAATTATTTTTTTTTTATAAAAATAACTTCGGACTATAGTCTATTTCAGAAAGGTGTAGAGTAATAATAAGGAAATTCCATCCAGGTCGGCTCAATTTTGGTGTCGGCCATCATAGGCGTAGGTAAATTTTGTGCATTCAGTTATTTATGATAACTAACAAAAAAAAAAGATAATTTGATAAAGAAGGAACTATTAGCTATAGCAAATTTACACAAACATCGTTTTATAAAATATAACTGAAAAACATAGTGTAACTGTGCTGCGCACATCGCCATATCATTGCGAACTAAATTCTATAGAACTTATATCGGCGCAAGTGAAAGGATTTGTAGTAAGACACAACACTACATTTAAAATAAAAGACGTTAAACTACTGTTTGATCAAGCTATTAAGGAAGTGATACCATACCAGAGAACTGGCGAAAAGCAGTCCATCATGTCACTAAAGAAGAGGAGAAACTGTGGGATCTTCACCACCTGATCGACCGTACTGTGGACCCGTTAATTATAATGTCAAGAGAAGATGGAAGTTCCTCAGATGACGAAGAATATTATGATTTTTTATAATTTAATTTCTGCATTATGTATTTTTTGTATTTTGTATTTTTTTATAGTGTTTAATAAAAAAAATAAGTATACCTAATACTATGTAGGTACATAATGCACGCCTTTGTCACACCATTTAGATTGTTTGTGAATAGATAACAATAGGCAAAACCCATAAATTGACCCAAGCCCGGGTGGTACTACCTGCACTTGATGAAAATAAATAATTTTGCAATGAAATCAATACCAAATTATGAAAGTGGCTTAAATATTCGTGGGGTCAATCTGTAGTCCCTTTGCATACCTAATGAGTTTATTGCTCTACACCTTTCTGAAATAGACTATAGGAATTCTGTCATACTTACTCCTGTTAAATCAAAAAGACTATGTATTTATATATATAACGATATTTACGTGATATAGGGATAAAAACTTAGTCAATCAATCTTGTCAACAGATAAAAAAAAGTAATAAAAATATTTTTTGCTAAATCCTAGAATTTTTTTCTAGAATAAAGAATGGTTTGTTGTTGATTTTCAAAGAATTTGGTAACAATATTTTATACATAAATATGAAAAGTTGCATAAATGTCATCTTGTACCGTATGTTCATTTTTCAACAGAATTGCCGTCTAAACAGCAGAAAATTGTCAAATAGAGGAAATGAAAAATCACCTTTGGGGTTAGAAATGCTGGAAAAAAGAATCCCGTTGAAAGCAAGCAAATTGCGAGAATTTTTATATAAAATGTTCTTTGTCCCCATTTTTATATAACTTTATCGCTTAGAGTGATGTGGAGTGTAGAAACAAATCTAGACAGAGTCATTCGAGGTGTACGTGTATCTTAAATGATGATCCAGTGAATTAATTACATTTTAACAAAATCGAAGTCGATGGTCGAGTCACCATGCGTCAATTTCTGCATAATTAATTAGCATTTTATTTTATTTTTTTTATGATAAAACACCTGCACTGTAGGAAAAATCCTTTAAGGCGCTCTGGGAGCGGTGGGAGTGCGAAAAAAGCGATTAACGTTGGTCTTGAAACGTTGAAGATTGTATTCATTGGGAAACACGACCTCAGGAAGATCATTCCACAAAGATGACGTTCTCTAGATGAAAGAATTCTTGAACAATGAAGTTCGAGGAGTACTAAGCTGAACAACCTATGGATGAGCGGCAGTGGTTCGCCGTGTATTTATGTTTTGCATTGCTCTAGGTGGAATCAAGTGGGCAATGTCAGTCGAACACCTGCCATGGAAATATTTGTAAAAGAGAGCCAAATCACCAACCTGTCTTCGATGCTCCAGGCTATCGAGGGTCTTGGTCAGCTCGGGGTCGCCGATCAGACGAACGGCTCTCCTTTGAATGGAATCCAGTAGCCGAAGGGTGTGTTTGGGTGCAGAGCTCCAGACATGAGAGCAATATTCTAATGATGGTCGAATCTGGGCTTTGTAGAGTGTCAAAAGTTGATGAGGTGTGTACAACCTTTTGGTGCGGAAAAGTACACCAAGTTTCTGTGCAGCTGCCTTGGCAATTGCGGCAACGATCATGCCAAGACATATTACCTCCCAGATTGACCCCAGCAAATTAATAGACGGTGCCAGGGGAATTTCGTGTCCTGCCATGACTATATCCGGTTCTGCAATGTTAACAGGAGACTGCTGCCTGGGTTTTCTTAGCATTAAATTCGACTTGGTTACTGTCGCCCCAAGCCAAAATTTTTTCCAGGTCCTTGTTGAGGCGCAATACTTCATGCTGCCTGCGAAGATGTGCGTCGCCAGCGGATGTTTGGGGAGTCAAGGTAAAAGATGAGACAAGTGTGCTGTCATCAGCAAAGCTATAAATTCGATTTTGGGTTTTCACTAGAAGGTCGTTAATATATAGTAAAAAGAGGGTAGGCGACAATATGTTACAATGTTAATATTATTTAAAAAATGTCATACCATCGAAATACATCCACTTGCAATTTAGAAAAAAATTAGTTTTCATCCCTGAATAAAAAGTTAAATTAGCAAAAAAGTCTGTTAAATCAAAATAAAAGATACCCGCTTGTTTTTAGATTTTATAAGGAATGAAGTTACTAAAGTTAATTTCATTTAAAAGACTTCTAATAATTCTACCGATGAAAACCAAGGTAATGAGGACACTTACCCACCGAGCACAGTTACCTCAAATGACTCTACTACAACTTGGGCCATTTGTCTCTTTCGCGGAATAAATGAGAAGGTTTCGTTCGGTGAAGTAAAATTATTTGACAGTAATGTATCTGTAAGAGGTGAAATAAAATAAATTTATTGATGTACAGGTATTGACAGATTTAGAGGTAAAAAAGGGAAAAAGTTTTCTTTTCTTCCAAGGTTCTAAATCATTGTTAACAGTTATGGATGAGTGAGGGGTTGCACGATGGCAGTTTTGGCCAAAAAGACACACTTTGCTAAAAACAGCAATATATTGTCGTCGGCTTGAAAATCTGGCGATGTAACAAAGATAAATATAACTAGATTCGTGAAGGTATAGTCTATTTTAGAAAGGTGTAGAGTACTAAAAGCGTATTAGGTATGCAAAAGACCCAAGCCACTTTCATAATTTGGCATTGATTTCATTGCAAAATGCTTTATTTTCATCAAGTGCAGGTAGTACCACCCGCGTTTGGGTTAATTTATGGGTTTAGTCTATTATTATCCATGCACAAACACTGAAAATGGTGTGACAAAGGCGTGCATTATGTACATAGCATTCGGTACACTTATTTTTTTGATAAACATTATAAAAAAATATATTATACAGAAATTAAATTTAAAAAAATCATAATATTCTTCATCATCTGAAGAACTGTCATCTCCTCTTGACGTTATAATTAACGGGTCGACGGTCCGATCGATCAGGTGGTCAAGATCCCTCATTTTCTCCTCTTTTTTAATGACTTGATCGAACAGTAGCTTAACCTCTTTTATTTTGAACGTCGTGTTGTTTCTTGTTACAAATCCTCTCACTTGCGCCCATATAAGTTCTGTAGGATTTATTTCGCAATGATATGGCGGTGTGCGCAGCACAGTTACACTATATTTTTCAGCGATATCTTCCACGGTATATTTCATCAAATGATGTTGTGTAAATTTGCTATAGCTTATAGTTCCTTCTTTATCAAATTATCTTTTTTTTCCTAGTAAGTAAAATATTCATTCATACGAAATACCTAAAATGAAGTAAAGAGTAATATTACATTTTTCACTTGTTCTGTTTTTTTTTGTAAAAACAATAAAATGTGTGGTTAATTTCACAACATTCTACGCCATTTTCTCGGAAACTGGCTTAGATAGGTATAGGATATGATACATGTTTTATGCTTAGAATTCTTCGTAAAATGCGTATTTTTAAAAATATATTGAAAATAACAAAGTTGTGCTTACTTCCGGTTGAACCGGAAGTGACAGTCTGACATTTGAATACTAAAAACGTGCGCACAGTTTCACCATATAACCTATCAAAAATTTCATCATAATGTTTTATTTATAGGCCGTGATAAGCTGTTAGTTAATAATAGCTCTACTAATCAGCCAGGATATGTCGAAACGCATCTAGGGATGGATCTGACGAAATGAAAAGAAAATCTTTATTTATTTTTGTTAGTTTTTTCTAAAAATTAAAAAAACCAAGACCAAAATAAACTTTATTGTCAGTTTTCATTTAAAGCGTTAACAATAATAATTTAATTATAGCGTGTTCAATACATATAATTTTTTTTTATTGCAGATTCAGTTTTTTACAAGTGCGAAGACAGTGGGAAATGGTACTTTCATGAACCTTATAACAGGACATGGGTAAACTATACAACTTGCGTCAATACCGAGGACTTATCAGTAAGTTTGTAATGTTAATTTTTTTATATAACTTTAACTTTAACCGGTGGTGTTGCTGATTGGCAGTGATGTTCTGTTTTTTTATTTTCAAAATATATGAGAATGTAGTAAATTATTATAAATATGAGAATACCACCTTTGGTGGTAGTCACAAAAGCTCTCTCAGCTGCCATTCGATGGGAAATTTTCTCGAAACGTTTGTCGTTATTAGTAGTTTGAGGTTAGAATATGTTTTAGGCAATCCAACGATGTGTTTAATTAAAATATTCTTTTTTTCACCGGTTTCAAACGGTTGATGATGTCATTTTTTTTTTTTTTTTTAATGATAAAACAGCGGTGCAAGTGCGAAAAAAGCGATTGACGTTGGTCTTGAAACGTTGAAGATTGTATTCATTGGGAAACACGACCTCAGGAAGATCATTCTACAAATATGACGTTCTCCAGATGAAAGAATTCTTGAACAATGAAGTTCGAGGAGTACTAAGCTGAACAACATATGGATGAGCGGCAGTGGTTCGCCGTGTATTTCTGTTTTGCATTGCTCTAGGTGGAATCAAGTGGGCAATGTCAGTCGAACACCTGCCATGGAAATATGTGTAAAAGAGAGACAAATCACCAACCTGTCTTCGATGCTCCAGGCTATCGAGGGTCCCGGTCAGCTCGGGGTCGCCGATCAGACGAACGGCTCTCCTTTGAATGGAATCCAGTAGCCGAAGGGTGTGCTTGGGTGCAGAGCTCCAGACATGAGAGCAATATTCTAATGATGGTCGAATCTGGGCTTTGTAGAGTGTCAAAAGTTGATGAGGTGTGTACAACCTTTTGGTGCGGAAAAGTACACCAAGTTTCTGTGCAGCTGCCCTGGCAATTGCGGCAACGTGATCATGCCAAGACATATTACCTCCCAGATTGACCCCCAGCAAATTAATAGACGGTGCCAGGGGAAGTGCGTGTCCTGCCATGACTATATCCGGTTCTGCAATGTTAACCTTTTTAGAGAAGACTGCTGCCTGGGTTTTCTTAGCATTAAATTCGACTTGGTTACTGTCACCCCAAGCCAAAATTTCTTCCAGGTCATTGTTGAGGCGCAATACTTCATGCTGCCTGCGAAGATGTGCGTCGGCAGCGGATGTTTGGGGAGTCAAGGTAAAAGATGAGACAAGTGTGCTATCATCAGCAAAGCTATAAATTGGATTTTGGGTTTTCACTAGAAGGTCGTTAATATACAGTAAAAAGAGGGTAGGCGACAATATGGACCCTTGAGGAACACCGGCATTGATGGTGAAGGTGTCTGAGAGAAACCCGTCAATCGCCACTTGCAGAGAACGGTTCTTAAGGAAGCTGGTTAACCATAAACAGAATCCATTAGGCATACCGTAGGATCGCAATTTACTTAGAAGCCCATCGTGCCAAACACGATCAAAAGCCCTAGAGATGTCCAGTGCAACAGCCCGGGATTCTCCATGATGTTCGATGGTGTTGCTCCAAAGATGGGTGACATATGTCAGAAGGTCACCTGTTGATCTGGACTTTCGAAAACCGTATTGATGGTCGCTGATAATGTTAAGCCCTTCCAGATACTTTAGAAGTTGTTGGTTAATAGCTTTCTCCATTACTTTTGAAATTACTGAAAGCAATGCGACGGGTCGGTAGTTGCTTGGCAGGGTCTTTTTACCTTTCTTTGGAATGGGCTGGACACGCGCCGACTTCCAGCAGGATGGAAATATTCCTTTTTTGTAGGATAAGTTGAAAAGTCTACAAAATACTGGTGTAAGTTCATCGGCGCATGTCTTGAGAACGATGATAGGAATTTCGTCTGGACCAGAAGCTTTATTGACGTCGAGTCCTTTAAGAATCCGTTTAACAAGACGCTGACGGAACACGATTTCAGACATTTGCGATTGAACTGAGGGAATGTTGGGTGGTGATTTTCCCTGAAAGTCTACAGTGAAATGCGAGGAAAACAGTTCAGCAAGTAGGTTTGCTTTATCCCCGGCTGTGGTTGCTATTGTGCCGTCTGAACGTGTTAGAGGTGGAATAGTTGACTTTGTAAAGTTTTGGCTGACGGCCTTAGCGACTGACCAAAAGGACCTTGATCCGTTAGGACTGGCAAAAAGTTTGTTTTTGATTCTCTCGTTATGAGCTTCTTTGCTTTGGTCTATCATTTGCTTACATTGGTTTCGAGTGGTAACAAAGATGGCGCGATTTTCATATCACCAGCTGTCAATCAGAAGTTCATCAGTTCCACCACTGATTGAATCCACCGGTGGAAAAAATAATATACCTATTTAAGCTCAAATAAAAACCATAATGGGAGAATCTTTTAATCGTTTGGCAACAGCGTATTATATGCTCGTAAAAAATTTCTACTATTATTTCCATATGATTTTATTCATGGAACTCGTCAGGAACTAAGTCGAAGCTTAAATTTTAGCTCTTGTCGGCGTGTTTGGATAAAAGAGAATGCGGAGTCTATCTTTGTTTTCTCGTCGTTGGTTCGGTTACTCTCAAATGTCGAAAGTATTGTAATTTCTATTAATTAAATTGGTAAAAAATTACTTTTGCCGAAAATCGATCGGAAATATTGACATTTTTGATTTCTGAAAGAAAAAGTCAATATTTCCTTTCACTTAGTCGTTGCTAGGCAACGGAAAATAACTGTTAGGAAATATTTATTATTGTACTGTAAGGAAATATTATTTCTGTACGGCTACTTGTAGTTAGTTACAACAAAAATATTTAATGGAATCCTTTATTTGTGAACAAAGTTAATAATATTTATTTCAAAATTTTAACAAGTTGATTGTAATAAGTTATGTCCTGTTAATAATTTTCGGTTTACGAAAATAGTATATTACATAACAAGTGATGAAAGTGATACTTTTCAAACGAGGAGATATTTAGCACGAGGCGTTAGCCGAGTGCGGAAATTCTCCGAGTTTTAGAATAATCACTTTCACACGAGTAATGTACACTATTTTTCCTACGACCACAAAGAATTATTTAAAAAAACCTTTGATTTGTGAAAAAAATATTTCAACTCTAGAGCTGAAAAAAAATATTTCAACTCTAGAGTGGAAATACAAGGCACACTATTTAATTTAAACATATGATGCCAATTTAATAGATCGAAAGGTCACAGGTTCAAATTCCATCAGGAGTACTTGACTTTTTTTTATAAAAACATTAAATAAATTATAAAATTATTTTGAATTGAAATCTTCCTTCTTGAATGATTTTTTTTATTTAATCAAGGAAAGATGCATTAAAAATAAATTAAAAAAATTCACCCAACAGGGAAGATTTCAATTCAAAATAATTCTATAAATTATTTAATGTTTTCATAAAAAGAAGTCAAGTGCTCCTGATGGGATTTGAACCTGTGATCTTTCGATTCGTAGGTCATGGCTCTAGTCTCTAGGCTATGGCGACCTATAAAGATTTTCTGCTTAAGTTTAATATATGACATTTTCTTCAACGGGGCTTGTTTTGACTGGTAATAAATTTTCCAGTATATTCTTAACTTTTTATAATTTCAGATGGCGTATTTTCACTCTAATTCTGAATCACTCGACAAACACGTGATAAATAAACTAAACTGCTTTCTAAAATTTGTTCTTTTTAATAAATAGGTATGGTCTGTCAAATTGTCATCATATGCCTAAATTAAATAGTGTGCCTTGTATTTCCACTCTAGAGTTGAAATATTTTCTTTCAACACGCGTGTAATATTCGGCGCTTTCGAGCCAAGTTAACCGTGCTTTTTTTCTCATTTTCATAGGTGGTCGTAGGAAAAATAGTATGTATACCTCGTAGAAAAAGTCACATTTTCGAACTCCGTATTGTCAGTCTCGGCTTGCGCTTCGACATATAATCTTTAAGGCCTTTTTACATTGAGTGCAATTGCAAGAAAAATGGCCTGGAAGCATGCGCTTCGACGACGTTTTAATCAGCTGATGCACGCTTTCCCATTTAAAACCTGCATCAGCTGTTTAAAACGTCGACAAAGCGCAAGCTTACAGGCAAATTTTTCTTGCAATTGCACCCAATGTAAAAAGGCCTTTACGGTCGTCCGGGAATGTTCAGCTTTTCCTACTAGGTATACAATGTACTAATAATACTTACTACTAGTTACTAATGAAATATTCGAATAGATCATAAAATATAAGTTAATAAATTAAAATAAATAAATCATTCCTAAATAAACTACTTACATAAATAAAAATGAAATAAGTTAAATTTTTCGCTTTGTTATAGCAATAAAAACGAAAATTATTCGATGTTCGTCGACGCCATCAAAATATTTACAAATTCATGCTATAAAAGTTAATTATAATTTCCAGTGCAATGGGAAACTGCTCATAATATTTACTTGTAGCAAGTTTATGAGTTAATAAAACAAATTAAAATACGAAGCAGGTTTATTGTGAAGATCGATTATTAATAGTAGGTACCTTAAATAAATCATTTCAGAGAGTCATGGGATCAGTGGCGGATTCAAAGGAACGAAGGGGCGGAGTGGCGAAGTCAGTTATTTCGCCACTTCTGAGCCTTACAAAATGGGTATTTTGTTTACTTTGAGCCTTGAAAATTAAAGAGTCAGTAGTTAAAAGTCACATACTTGACCAAAAGAGATTAATTAATTTCTGAAGACATTAATGTCATTTAATCGTCTTGTGTAAAACAATGTTTTCCTACGACCACCCATGAAAATGAGAAAAAAAGCACGGTTAATTTGGCTAGAAAGCGCCGTATATCACATGCGTGTTGGAAAAAAATATTTCAACACTAGTGTTGAAATATCAAGGCACACTATTTAATTTAAACATATGGTGCCAATTTGACAGACAACCCCTATTTATTAAAAATACAAATTTTAGAATGCAGTAACTGTGAAGTGTTTAACTTATTTATCATGTATTTGTCAAGTGATTCAGAGTACGAGAATAATATACTGAAAAATCTATTACCAGAAAAACAAATCGCGCTGAAGGGAGTGTCATGTATTAAACAACACATCTTTATCGGTAGCGATAGCGTAGAAAATAGAGCTCCAGTCTACAGATCGCAAGGTCACAGGTTCAAATCCCATCAGGTGTGTTTGACTTTTTTGTATAGGATTATTTTGAGTTGAAATCTTCTTGTTGGGTGGATTTTTTAAATTTATAATTAATACATCTTTCCTTGATTAAATTTAAAATTTTTCATTCTGGTTAATCTAGAAGTCAATCCAGGATTAGTTCTTCCTATGATATTTATAAAATATGAAAATATGAAAAAGTTATACTACAAATAAAGGAAAAGCCTATTGACAAACAATGAAACCAGATATTAAGTGGAACATAATCCTAGGTATGCTAATTTCAACTCTAAAGTTGAAATATTTTCTTTCAACTCTTGAGTTTAAATATTTTTTTTTACAAATCAAAGGCTTTTTTAATAATCGTTTGTGGTCGTAGGAAAAATAGTGTACATTACTCGTGTGAAAGTGAATATTTTAAAACTCGAAGAATATCCGCACTTGGCTAACGCTTCGTGCTAAATATCTTCTTGTTTGAAAAGTATTACTTTCATCACTTGTAATGTAATATACTATTTTTTCATAGCTCAAATATGGATTTTTTTGGCTTATACCATAAAGAACAATTTAGGAATTATTTGAGGAGAAGAAAGGATTCATTTAATATATGATAAAATAAAATTGTGTTCGATTGTTAGGGGAACATTTGTTGTAATAACCCTTGCCACCTCTTGTTTTTTTTGTTAATTAACTGCTTCTTTCTGTTACAGTTTAGAAAAGTAGTTGTGGTAATACACTGTGTAGGATATGGGATCTCACTGATAGCCCTATTAGTGTCTTTGGCTCTACTTTTCTATTTTAAGTAAGTATAATATTTTATTATTATGCATGTTAAGGTTACTGAGGAATGGTGCCCCAGGAGCGTTAAGCGTCGAACGATGAAGAAATATGTTCAAATATTGTTTTTTATGCCAGCATAATGCATACAGGGTGTCCATGAAATGGAATAAGGCGATCTAGGCAAACTTACCTATATGCAATGTTGCTTTCGTTTTGCCGCTACAGGGCGCTAAAGTTTTCAAATTATGTTGTGCATAAGTACTTATGCATATTACGTACCAAGGATAGAATAAGTTAAAGTTTAGATACTTATTCCTTTATTATAGTACCTATGTTTTTTTACATTATATTATGTAAGTTCTTAATTTGTCAAATTGCAATAAAATTACTTTTGGAAAAAGAATTTGCAAAATTACTTTGGGAATTAAATTTTGCTTTATACACCTTACTTCGTAAGTAATCTTGATTATTCTTGTGCAGAAAAAAATAATATCTACGCCCTTGGTCAGTTTCATAGTTCAGTTCTTGATGTAAAAGGAGTGAGTGAGACAGAATTCTTATAGCAAATTATTTTCGACACATTGGCGGATTCAGACATCTAGAATATTCATAGCGGATAACATAACGGACAGTGGTGACCTCCATGTCAGCGGCCATGGATTTAACTAAATAATTTACGTGGCCATATAAAAACGACATTCTTGGTGATATTTAACGGATGGATCAATTAGTTTTGCTCACAACCGACATGAATCTGGTGGTTTTATTTGGCAATAAGGCGTAAAAATCGGTAAATTTTGCCAAGACTTAATGAAAATCAACTACCATTTTGATTTATTTCTCGGTTATTGGTTGTTTCTTTGGCCCCGGTTTCTATATTCCCGATTCCGTGTCGAGCTAGTCTCAGTATGACAGAACTACGTCATCACCGAGTTAAACGTCGATTTTCACTTATTATTTATAAACAGGTCTGTATTCTGTTTCACTCTCTCCTCCCCAAATCGCAGAAGGCCTTGATTTGTTCTAATACATTTATTTTAGAGCATTGAAAAAATACGCTTGCATTTAGAAAATAAAGTTAAAAAACCTGTTAAATCCTCAGACAAAATAAAGTTTTAATAATTTTATAAAGATACATCACTATATATAAATAATTGACTGTTAAATCCCCAGTTCCTTTTTTCTCATTACATTTTGCTTGTAAGCCAAAAAGGAACGTTTTACAAATTATATTATATTTTGACAACCCGCTTCGTAATTTATATGTATAAAATGCGAAAAACGAGCATTAGGTAATTTTCAATTTGGTAACGCAACGTGTCGCGAATTACACTTTATTTTAACATATTTTTCATTGTTTTTTCAGCAAGAATATTATTATTATATTTCCAAAAATTCGTACTCGAGTCTATTTTAGAAAGGTGTAGAGTAATAAAAGCTCATTAGGTATGCAAAGAGACTACAGAGTGACCCACCGAATATTTAAGCCACATTCCTAATATGGCATTGATTTAATTGGAAAATTCTTTATTTTCATCAGGTAGTAATACCCGGATTGGGATCAATTTGAAAGTTTTGCCTATTGTTATCCAATCACAAACACTGAAAATGGTGTGACAAAGGCGTGCATTATGTACAATATGTACATAGTATTAGGTACACTTATTTTTTATTAAACATTATAAAAAAAATAAAAATACATTATACAGAAATTAATGTCTGTTTAAAGGTTGGAGACAATGACGTTTCTTGAACGGCAGTAGAGTTTTGGACTTGCATTGTCTTTATTTGCTTAGAATCACTACGTTTCAACTGGTAAGCATCTCCAGTCGTCTTCAGGTGAATACTGAATAAGTACGGTAACTACAGCTCTATTTATACTAGGCAGGTGCTGTGACGCATGATTAGTGGGTGGGGTCATGCGTGTTGCTAGGTGATGACGCATAATTGGATGAGTCATGCTTGATGAGTCATGCTCGATGACGTCATGCTCCATGACGTCATGCGTCTAACTCTTGGGTGGTCTTATTCTAAGATTACATTTACTTAACAAGGGTTTCCAGACGTTTCTCATATCTAATGAAGGCTTACTAAAGCAACCTGGATTTTGGTGTATGGAGCTTCCTTAAACTTCATCTTCCTCCAGTGCGGTTCTTTTTGCAGAATTTCCGCTTTTGTCCACATGATATGATGGCCGTGCGTCCAAGCGTGGTCAGCTGCACCTGATTTTTCGGTCTCTCCTTTTTGGGTGTTATTTCTATGTTCTTTAATCCTTACTTCTAGTGGTCTTAGTGTCTCACCAATGTAAGATTGGCCGCACTCGCAGGGAATCTGGTAGACACAATTTTTTTTTGTCTTTCTGGCTTGCTGGTTTCGTCTTCGTTAGGTGGCTTCTTAAAGTGTCTCTAGAGCTGAATACTGTGTTGATGTTGTATCGTTGTCCTAGTCTTCTTATTTTCTCGGATACTCCTTTGACATACGGAATATTGAGTATTGGTTGTATCTCTTTCTCTGCTTTACGTGTGTTTGGCCGATTCTTGCGATTTTCCAATATTGTGTCAATCAATTTCATGGGGTAGCCATTCTTGTTGAGGTCGGTCTTGATGTGGTTAGTTTCTCTTTTGAGAGCTTCGTTTGAGTTGCAGAGAGTAATTGCTCTATCCACCAGGTTTCTTACTATGCCATGTTTTGTGTTGTTTGAGTGGTTTGATGTATAATTGAGATATTGCCCTGTATGTGTAGGTTTTCTGTACACTGAGGTTAGGAAGGTGTTGCCATTTTTCTCTACGTTGACGTCTAGAAAAGGTAATTGGTTGTTCTCTTCTTTCTCCATGGTGAATTTAATTGTCGGTGCAAAGTTATTAATGTGATGTAAGAATTCTCTGAGTTCGTCCTCGTTTCCGTTCCAAATAATGAAGGTGTCATCCACATATCTTAGCCATATTTTTGGTTTCTTCTTTGCTTGTTTTATTGTTTCGGATTCAAACCATTCCATATAAATGTTGGCGCTTATGGGCGAGAGAGATGAGCCCATTGGTAGTCCGTCTTCTTGGCTAAAGAATCTGTCTTTTTCCTGAAAATAAGAATTGTTAAGGCAGCATTCCAATAGGTCCATGATGGCATTTGTAGGTAGCGGTGTTCTTTCTTGTAGGGTCAGGTCTTCCTCAAGTTTGCTCCTGATGACCTTAAGTGCGTCTTTTATAGGGACGTTGGTGTAAAGACTTTCGACGTCAAAGCTGACCAGTTGGTCTCCTGGTTGTACTTCCTTTTCTCCTATTATTTGTGCAAAGTGTTGCGAGTTCTTTACAAATGACGTACTGTTTCCTTGAAGTGGTTGGAGTAGGGGAAGTAAAAATTTACCTAGTTCATATGTAGGGGAGTTACGGGAGCTTGTAATTGGTCTCAGAGGCATGTTATGTTTGTGTATTTTTGGCAGGCCATAGAGGTGTGGTGATTTACTGTGGTGTGGTGTCAGGCGTCTCCGCGTCTTTTCTGGTATGTACCGCTCAAATTTCTTAAGTGTTCGGTAGACTCTTCCCTCGATTGTGCCGGTCGGATCTTTGGAAATAAGGGTGTAGTTTCCTTTTTGCACAACTTCCTCGATTTTTTGGTCGTATGTCTGAACATCCATGATGACAGTTGCGTTTCCTTTGTCGGCTGGTAGAATCTTGATATTAGGATCCTTACGAAGTTTTGTGAGAGCGATTGTTTCTTCCTTACCGATGTTTCGTTTTGGAGGCTTTGATTTTTCTAGAATATTTCTAACCTTCCATCTAAATTCTTCCGCTTGTGTTTCTCCTATGGTTGTTGAGTCGACGGCGCTAATAATGTCCAATATTGGTATCTCTTTTGGAGCAATAGTAAAGTTTAAACCCTTAGCCATTAGGGATTCTTCTATGGGTGTTAATTCTCTAGATGAAATGTTGACGATGGTTCTTTGGTTATGGGGTTGCGTTGTTGGTGGATTTTGACTAACATGCTTTCGCAATTTCTTTTCGTAGTGATTCTAAACAAATAAAGACAATGCAAGTCCAAAACTCTACTGCCATACAGAAATTAAGTTATAACAAATTCTAATATTCTTCGTCATCTATGGAACTGTCATCTCCTCTTGATGTATAGTTAACGGGTCGACGGTCCGATCAATTAGATGGTCAAGATCCCACATTTCTCTTCTTTTTTAATGACATGATGGACTGCTTTTCGCCAGTTCTCTGGTGTACCTCCCCTATGGCTTGATCAAAAAGTAGCCTTAACGTCTTTTATTTTGATTATCGTGTTGTGTCTTGCTACAAATCCTATCACTTGCGCCCATATGAGTTCTATAGGATTTAGTTCGCAATGACATGGCGGTGTGCGCAGCACAGTTACACTATGTTTTTCAGCTATATCTTCTACGGCATATTTCATAAAACGATGTTTGTGTAAATTTGCTATAGCTAATAGTTCCTTTTTCATCAAATTATCTTTTTTTTTTCTTTGATTAGTTATCATAATTAATTTAATGCACAAAATTTACCTGCGCCTATGGCCGACACCGAAATTGAGCCGAACTGGACGGAATTTTCCATTTTATTACTCTACACCTTTCTGAAATAAACTAACAACAAATAGCAAAAAAAGTACAATAGTAGCGCGTGTATCCACCTCTACTTCTAATGACTGCTGCATACACAAATGTTTAGAAAACATAAGGCTAGAGTATGATTTCATCATGGACCAATTATTGATGTTGCTATGCTCCCTACAGGGTGTTTCAAATTTAACGTAAAAAAAACTATTCTTATTTTTGCACCCTGTATAAGCCTAAAATTCTATCAAAAGAAAAAACTACAGTTTAAAAAATAATTATCAAAATCGATTTATCGGTTCGCGAGAAAAACAACTTTGAAATTGAGCATAATTTTTGGTTGTGCGTTATTATTCCGATATGTGTGCTTACTAGAAAGCGATACTAATGTGCCATATAACGTTCTAATAAAAAAGTGCCTACATACATACATACACATAAGTGTTACCCTGGCTAAAAATACTACTTACTTATCCATATTTTTTAAAATATATTCAGTAGCGTATTTTGATAGGGCGACTCTAAATTTGACAGTTGTATGCTTGAATATACTGCCGCTTTCTAATTAAAATTAAGTGGTAACGTTACATCGGTGAACATATTTTAGAATTTATAGTGGAGTTTGGGTAGTCTAGAATTTCAGTTTTAATATTATTTTAATGACCCTTGTCACATCTTACCTGAATGTGAACGGCTCATTAATCTTACTGGTCTTGGTGTTTGAATTATACTATCCAAAAATAGTTTTCAATTTTAATTAAAATTCCATTCGCAAAAAATATTAAGTAGTTACCACTTTAAAACCGATTATTTTTCCCATTGAAAAGACTTTGATAATTTTCTAATTCAAAATCCATCCGCTACCTCTGAATAAAATATTTTATTCGAAAAATATTCTTTGTGGTTTCCGAATGATAAAATGCAAGTCTCGTAATAAATTGAATGGAATTTATAAGTTTCTAAAATCCCTTCTTTTATTCTTTTTTTTTTTATTTAAAGGAGGGAATTGGTGTCTAGAGTTTTAATTGTTTTACAGGGCGAAAAAAAAATGTTTTATAAATGATACGAGTGGCACTAAATAGGTTTTTTCCTTGAAATTTTTTAATAAAAAGTGGGTCAAAACGAAGTTTCATGTCCTAGAGATACTAAACTTTGTTGCAAATACATTATAACTTTGAAGTAATTTCACATTGGCTGTTATTTATTTAAGTAAAAAAAACTCTCTTTTATGTGACTGCTAAGAGATGGCGCTAAAGCTTATATACTTATCAAGAAGCTTTATATATTAATTTTTTATATGAGGGTTTTTAGTTTGTAAAAATGAACATATATGAGACATCACCAAAAAGTTCTAAACAAATCTGCAGGTGGTGACATTCTACCAGCAGAAAAGTTTTTCTTTTTTAGTAGTTTTAGACAATTAAAATGTTGTTTTGATATATTGATTATTATTTTAGTACCTACCTTAGGGGGTTATACAGGGTGATTCCTAAGTTGATACTCTTTTTTAGCTGCGTATAGAAGGCATTAAAATAAACAACATTTTCAAATACCTTTTTCAAAAACCCCAAAAATAAAGTACTTACATTCATTTATAACACTACAAATCAAATACGGTTCTGTCTAACTTGCCCGTTGAATAACATTAGGAAAACTTCTGGGTGTAGAGAAGAAACATCCGCACTTTTACGACACTCACAATAAATAAGCACCATAATTAGTTTATTGTTTTCAAACTTTACCATTTTCACCAATTTATTAAAATTAATTTGCTTCAAAAAACCACACCGCGCCGCGAATTGCCAAAATAAATAACTGACGACCGATGCGTAAAATGCATGACTCACATTCAAAAAACGGAAAAAAACAATATAATGTAAAGGGCTACGTTTTTATTTCCAGGCCCGCATTTAGATTTTTTACTTCTGTAACTATTTTTAAGTTTTTAGAAAAAAGATATTTAAAAAAAGTTGTTTATTTTAATGCCTTTTATAGACAGCTAAAAAAGAAGTATCAACTTAGGAATGTTATGTACCACAAAAGCTTTTTAAGCATTGCCTTTAAAACTCTTTTTGACTAGGTTAAGCCCTGATGATGGCCTTAAGTAAATAAGGCCGAAAGCGCTTGGCGTCATTAAATAAACACTTACACTGAAATACAACGTTTTTCCTTTCTTCAGAACACAGTGTACAACCAACTACACACATTTACTTTTAACTTAGGAATCACCCTGTATAACTTAACATAACGTTTTCTGTTTAGAACACTTTTGTGTTTAGAGAAACTTTCTTTTAAATATAAACTCTACTCTTTTGTCTGTAGAGTACCTATAAACAACTTTCACAATATAATTTTTGAACCTGGTATGTAAATTACGGTACATCTCCATTTTCCTTATATTGAACAATTAGTTCCTTAAAATTATAACTAGAAATGTTACTTCAAGTAAAAAGAATTCTTTCGACTATTGTATTATATATTATGTATTATATAATTTTTGTTATTAAACATTCAAAAAAATAGTAATAAGAACAAGACTAAAGGCAAAAATGTCTTTCCTTGTTAATAATAATTATTTACCTAAAAAAGCTACGCAATACCACCCTAGAGGAACAATATTAAAGAGAGAAATTGTTAATATTAACTTTATTTCATATTAAATAGGTTTTTATTAAATTAGGTATCCTCGCAACCTGAAATTATTAAGAGACTTGAATATTAGCTAAAGTTTACAAAAATATGGAAATTGGAATATTTGAAACGTGAAAACGATTAATTAAGTTTTAGAACAAAATTTGTTGTCCTCCATTGTCACTGAAATTTTCCACATTGGGACATAGGATTTATTTCAGTTTAATGAAATTGAAAAACGATTTTATAACATTACAACTTCCGGTTTAATATATTAAACCGTAAAACCATTTTTTTGGTTTAACATGTTTAACCGGTAGTTGGTATTTTTGAATAGAGAATAAAAAACTAAGACAGGGAGGTGAAAACCATTTCTCTCTAAGATGCGCCGTTCCAATGCTACAGCAGCCTGTCAAAGTCTGAAAATGGTATATTTTTGAGACATATTACATTTTATACACAATATACATGGAATTATATAGGGAATAGAAAATAATAGAATATATACGGTGTTCCATTTAAAATAATGTTGCCGCCTGTTTCGAACAAAAGCGGCAACGCCGCATTGCTAGAAATATTTTGAAACGATAGACCATGGCATGGTCGTTTATCTGAGCAACCAAATTTTTGAAGAAAACGTATCACCCGTTTTCCACAAAATAAATTGTATACAGGGTGTTATGTATTTGCCTGATAATATTTAAACCTGTAAATCTTGATATGATAACCTTCAAAGAAAAAATATTTATAAATGTCGGTTTGCTTTAATACGTAAGAAAATTCACCTTTTGTGTTTTTGATCTAAGACGCCTGCACTGCCCTACCCACGTGCGTTTGTTTTGATTTTGAACTGTCAAACTAAAATAGGAAGGTCAGTGATTTTACAATGTTGCATGACAGTGACCTACTAAATAAGTGGTCACTGACCCTATGTTATTAGGTTATATTCAAACTTTTTGGAAATTGAAATTAAACATACCTCAGCAAGAATCCTTAAAAGTGGCATAAAAACGATAATGAAATAAACAAATTCTTTTAAATCCAATCTGCTATTCACACTTTAAAAATTAACCAGTATTTCACAACGAAACGCCGCTCCGAAACACTGGACTCTTTTGTGAGAATCACATCGTGTGGAGTTCATGTGTCAGACGCAACTGTCATTAAAATTAAATACTTAAATGGCGCCAAATTTAAATTAATATTCGTCGCAAAACCATTTAATGTTGTTTTTTGTTTTAAGTTTGTGAAATTGTTTAGTAGGCGCGAAACACATTTTACCTTTGAATGATAGAATGAAGAATTTTACCTTTGTTAATTTGCGCTAATAATAATTTTCTCTTTACTAAAATAATAGTTTTTTAAAATTTGATTGATTAGTTTTGGCGAATGCGCTAGGAATACACTATAATAGTAAGAAGCAGAATAAATCACAAAAATTCTACGAAGGTTGAAGGTTGCAGTCGACAAGAAGGTTATTTGAATAAACTGTCAAGCCAGATTATATAAGAACGATCGAAATTCGCGCAAAAATCGTTTTTTTGGTTGTTATTATTAAGTAAATTCATCAATTGACTTCAAAATACCAAGAACGGCTGGTGAACTAACGGATATTGTTTTATGGTACGGGGAAGCAAATCAAAATACGAGACAAGCACGGCTTTTATACATTGAACAATTTCCAAACCGGATGCCACCAGCTGAAGGAACATTTATATCGACAGTGCAACAATTAAGAGATTATGGTAATTTTAAAGGATCCGACGTTGAAAGAGGCCGAACAAGAAATGCAAACACGTTGGCCGCGGAAGAAGCTGTTCTAGATGCGGTAGAAGAAGATCCAACAGGTACTCGGAACATAACCAGACGAGTGGGGCTAGCATCAAATTATATTACATGGCGCATCACATGTGTAAATTTGGTATTTTAAAGTGATTTATAGTGTTTTGTGTACTTCGAAAGTGTCGAATTTGCTAGTAAAGTTATGACAAGTAGGTAGTATTCTTGCGATCTTTAAACATTTGTGTTTTAAAGTTTTTCGGCAGTATTAATAATCTGTGGTAGTGTGCTTAAAGTGTTGTGTATACATGTCGGTAAGGTGAAGGGGTTTTTAGTGGGTAGGCTGTTCAGTCAGGAGACCCAAAGTCCCACACTATCACAAGTCTCGTGGCTTGTGATGAACATGAGATTTTCCCCTCTCAGAATGTAAACAAAAAAAAACTGATAAGTAAGTACCTGCTATTTTTCATTAAGGCAACTTTTAACCTAAAATTTGTGGACCTGTTTACTTTATGTTAGGCAAACTTACCAAAATACCAAGGCAGCTGACAAAAACTAATGATTGATTAATTATTTATTTTCTTTATTTTATTATTCTTATTTATTTAAAAAGTGAACTGGTTAAAAAATAATTTCTTGTTTACTAAACACAAACAGCTGATGCTGTAAGTTCGCCTAAAAACCATATGTTTTATTTTCTTTATTGAACACCTGACAAAGTGTAATATTTGGCAACGTTGTGACACCCATCTCTCTCCCTTGCGAGGCTATGCTTCTCCCCGTATCTCTCACTCTATTAAATTGAGAAGTTCATGGCTATTCTTCATTGGCGTCGGGCTGATTTTAGGGGTTCTTACCCTACTTTTTAGATGGTCGATTTAAAAAAAAAAAAACCATGGAGTGTTTTTCTAGGACACCCAAGGAGTCACCCATTCAAATATAACTTGGGCAATTCCATAACACCCTGAATAGATATAATTTTGCATGGTAACTTTGGAGATGAATTTAGAAATATTGTTTGAATCCACTTAAATAAAGTGTTCTAAAATATTTTCCCCTCGCGCATTTAATATTAAAAGTGGGTTCGCCTCCTCCTATAAAACCAATACTTTGTATTGTTCAAAAAGAAACTTGGTTAAAAAAATTAAAACAACTGCCCAATTTTTACAGCAAAATGTTTTAGTTTCGGTAAAAAGTCCAATGTTTAACAACAAATGTGATTCAAAAGGTTCCGAGTGTCGGAGTTTTATTTCAAATTAAAAAAAACCTCCTCGTAAATCTCGAGACATAAAAAGGGCATAAAAGCAAAAGGGCTTTTTGAAGTGGACGTCGGCAAATAAAAGCTTAAATGGTACGTTAACCCAACGCTTACACTATAAAAGATGAAAAGGACACTTTATAAAATAAGTATGTATGAATGCCGCTTTTTAAATTATTTAATTCTCAAGGGCCCATCGTGGAGTCATTAAAATGTCTGAAACATTTTATCCTTCGGGCAACATAATTAGTATGAAGTCGATTAATTTTTTTAAAATAAAATGAATTCTCGAAGTGAAGGTAATGAATTACTCAACTAAAACTTCGCCGTGGTGTAAAGTATCTTAATAAGTGTTGTGGTTCTTAAAAATAGGTTTAGTGAAAAAATAATATACCGGGTGTCCGTGGAAGGTGGTCGCCCCCACAACTTTTTGTTTTTAAAGAAACACAGAAAAAATTAAAATTACAAAGTAAGTTACATATTGTTTTAAGCAAATGATGATTTATTATTCAATCAGTAACTAGGAAGTATTAAGATAAATTTAATTTTTCTTCAAACGTCATATAAGTGATAACTTATGTAATGTATCTCAATGACATCAAATTTCATTTATATTCCGACGTGTCATAATGACATTATTATGGATATCATTTTCAGTATCAAAATGACATACTTTATTGGACTGAGTACTATAATGAAAAATAGACGCAAAAATAAAAAAATTTATTTAAAACAAAATGGAACAAAATTTAATGATTAAAATTAAAAGTAACATTATTACAATTCGTTAAATTGATGTTGGACATAAGAGTTAAAATTGTTGCATTGTTGTGATTTTTAATTTTTATGGTTTCTGTTTCTTCTGAGGGAACGACAGTCGATGAAACACTCGATAATGATTTCTTCCCGAGAATGGCTGATAAAATTATTTTCTTGTTTTCGCAAGAGATATATCCTTTAGCAACTGTGTCCCTTTTCCAGCCACCATGGCGTTTAATAGTGTGAAGATTGACTCCTGGATCAGCCAGCAGTGAAGCTGAAGACCTCCGGAAACAGTGACCTGTGCATTCGGCGGAATGGGTATACTTTAAAAAAGCAGCGATCGTTTTGCACATATTTCCGAAAGTATGTATACCCACTGGTTGCTTTGTACATTTGTTGTTTTTAAATGATAGAAAAAAACGAGAAACTTCTGCATCGGGGGGTCTCATTGCTACATAGGTCCGAACAAGCTGCACCATATTTATTCCTTCGACATCGCCAGGCGTTACGTAAAATTCTCGGGGAACGTTGGTTTTTGCACTAGGTATGAAAATTATTAAGTTTTTTAACTCAACTTTTCGACATGCTCCACTTATGCCTAATATCATTGACACTTTTAATAGCAAGTATGTTTCGTTGTCTGGCTCTTGTAAAAACTTTTTCAACATTTTCTTTAGTCAAAATCCTGGATTTTTTGGGTGTGTAAGATTCAGATTTTCGTTTTAAAAAGCTATCAATTGATTGAACTTACTTATGTCGACGTTTTTCTTAAGTAATAGTGTACCTACTCCTTAACATAGAATAATAACTCCATAAACTCGAAGACTTTTTCTTTATTGATTCTTCCTTGAAATATGTCAAAAGTACATTTTCATGTACGATATTGACAACCTTTTTCTGGGAACACCAAGTTTTGCAATTGGCACAAGTTTCTTCATATATGCCTTTAGACTTTTCGGGCAACAAACCAACAACTGCTTTATCGGCCAATTCTTCGATTTCTGATGGCAAATTATCCATATTATATTATATAAACGTTAAAATTAAAAATTAAATTCTGAAAATGACAATACAAGCAAATATTTCTATAGTTACCTGGTTTTATTAAAATCAAGCTATTAGTTTACTGACGAAAACTTAAAATTCATTAAAAAGAAACACAAAAATCGTCGGAATATAAAATATTGTATGAAATTCGGATCGTAATAACGATCATTATGGACCTAGCCGTGAGTATTATTGGACGAGGCGTCAGCCGAGTCTAATAACACTTATAACATAAATATCTATTATATGACTTATACTCCTAGGCGTATAAATACATTATATTGAAATATTTGTTTTGATAGATGCCAAATAAGTGAGTATCCATGATAACGATACCAAAAAGGGAATATACCGTGAAATAAGTTAAAAATTCAATCTTGTTATCTTTATTAAAAATTCGTTTTCTTTTATTTAATTTATAATATGATGCACGTTTGAAGAAAAAATATGATATTAGGAGAATAAGAGTTACTTACTTATGTGCTTCGCATGCATTGTCTGACTCACTACGTTCGTCAGATAAACTTTCCACACTCAGCACATAAAGTAACTCTTATTCTCCTAATATCATAATGTACTATTCTTTTATTTCAATGGTACTTATGGTTAATTCAATCATAGAAAAGGTAGGCAACACTTCTTCACCTGCGTAGCGGAGATGAAGGACATCTTTCTCTTTTGGCTCCTGTTGAGTCGTCGCCTTGCCTCCTATAGTATTTTTCTATGCATGGTTGTTTCGTTTATTTTCTAAGGATAAGCGTGCTCTATATTAGTGAATTGTGTTATGGAAGATTTACTTGTCGTCTGATGGGCCTCAATTCTTCAAGCGGTGAAATTTATTCCCTTGGGAAAATAATTCGGTCGCCATGTCCCCACGGATTTAAACTGGAGTTCCAGCGGTCTTACTGGAAATTTTCTTTACGAAGTATTTTATTAGAGAAATTGTATATCGCCATGGGAAAATCTACTCCTATGAACCAATAATTGTTAGTATTGTATTTGAATGACATGACGGCGGACAAACATAGCTCTTAATATTGCAAAAAGTTATATGCCTCACTGTGATTTGAACCCAGACCATCTTAAATACCAGTCGAACGCCATGAAAAAGCATTTTTTTCATACACACGTTTATAATAATATGTGTGAAGTAACATCGATGAAATAATAATAAGCTAGCTATTTTTTTCATAAAAATATATTATTATATTCTTTTGAAATACAATATTTTGTATATCTATTTATATTACAGATATTGTGAACCCCTCCAGCGTTCTCGTCATAAACCGATAGAATATTGTTGAATTCATTATTCACAACAGACATTTAAGAATTCTTGTTTTTCTGCTCTGCACAGAACATCCAATCAATAACAAAATGTACTAAATAAAATAAAAAAAATATACCCATGCATTTTTCTTTAACAAACTTTAGAATATATTGTACAATGCAAATACATTGCATACAAGGAAGAAGAAATCCAATTTGAAACTTTGTAAACTATATTTCAATTTCGGATAGTTTATAGGCAAATGTTTTGCGACGAACTTGATAACGTTTGAAAGTTTTCACAAAATGGTAAAAATATGAACACATAACTGCAAATAAATATTGTTTTATGTTTTTAGTGACAGCGGGACGTAAAAAATGGGTTTATTTTACATCCCACAGTCGGGTTCTGGCAATTAGTCCAAATCGATAGTACTAAAAAATAATTTCTGCATTACAGGGTCGCTTTTATGCAGATAAACGGTTATTTCTTAAAGTTTAAAAATTCTATAATATTGAAAAATATTAAGTACCTATACACCAATATCTGGTCAAACTCAAGCGAGGGCCACAATTGGGAAACCGTTCAAAGAGCTATCAACTGGAATGTTGCCTCTAACGTGCACCCAGCTAAAACAAGTGGTCGGCCTACTAACAGGCCACTGTCACTTAAAAAAACACCTACGCCAAATAGGAATTTACAATGGTCCCATTGTATGCAGAGTTTCCGGCGAAGAAGACGAAACCGCCTCACATATCATATGTATATGTATAACTGCGAAGCACTGACCCGAAGAAGATTCATACTTATAGTAGTTTGTACAACAAGAGTGGATATGATGTCTATATCACACGAGAAAGTAAATTGAGTACGATGCCGTAGGCGGAGTGCTCAAACTTTCGAGTGCGATATAGACAATCCACTCGAGTTGAACAGTATAATTTTTCTACGACCTTATGCTAAAAAATGTAAAAAAAAAGTTTGTAGGTTGCCGGGCTCGAACTCACGACCATTGGTTCCATAGTAAAACGCTCTAACGTCTCGACTATTGAAGCGTTTAGTTAATTATCGTAAAACCAACTGAATAATGATGCTACATGAAATTAATTTTCTATGCACATTCACCAGGTTGCATTATTGATAAATCTATTATAAATGCGTCTAGATTTTATTATATTGAACAAATTAATAACAAATTGTACCATATGCATTTAAATTATATAATTTAGTGTCTTGAAAAAGAAGGCGGAGCCTCAGTAAAAATAATATACTGTGATTGGTCAGTACTTTTAAGAACAACAATGGCTTCTCTGTAATTGACTACTGTGATTGGTCAGTTTCATTACCTATCTAGGATTGTTATAAAATTTTGCGGCACAGTTAACTGAAATAGCCTTCTTTACTTGCCACTTAAGTGTAAAGGAATCAGCAAATTTCCATGTGGGAGTAGAAAAACCTTTTTGCAGTATAATAGATTTTTGGGAACTCTAACACTTTTCGATTAAACATTTCGTGCTAGCTATCTTACTATAAGAAATATTCGACCCTTTCCATCGAAAAATGCGACCCTGTATAAAATTTAAATAAAAGCTCATTACAACCGTATCATTTCAACAAATTTTTTACATTATATTTTTATTCATGTAGTTTGAATTTGTCATGTTTTCAAAAAGAATCTGAGAATACCTTATATTAAAAAAACATTTTAAGAAGAATAATGTTCCATATAATTTTGATTAGGTTTCCTTAAAAGGCACGAAATATTACGAGAAGGGCGAGTTTAAAATTTTGGCTTTCACAAACAATTACCGGGTATAATGACGTTGTTATTTATTACAAAGGGCCGCCCTTTGTATACGTCTCAAATATCCAAGAACATATTTGACGAATTTTTAAGACTAGTGAATTTTTTATACATTTTTAAAATAAATTTTGCATAATCGTTATAAAATAGTATATTAAAGTACACGGTTTATAAAGTATCATCAGAAAGGTGTAGAGTAATAAAATGGGAAATTTCATCCAGTTCGACTCAATTTAGATGTTGGCCATAGGCACAGGTAAATTTGGTGCATTAGAATATTTATGATAACTAACCAAAGAAAAAAAAGAAGATAATTTGATAAGGAAGGAACTATTATCTATTTTTAAATTGCCCTTCATCATAATGCAAATTGTTACATGCTGTTGGCATGACTGACGTCACGTAACCATAGCGACGGTGAATATCAAAGCCATGTTGGGCGTTGGGTCTTCACTAGCTTTGAGCTAACGGACACGGTCGGCTGGGGTGCACCAAAATGCACGAGTATTTATAATTATTGTCCATCGGAGTTAACCGTGGCTCTATTATGCATAGCTACATTCGGATTAACTTAATAATATTAATTCGAACATTATTATTTTTAAGGGCTAAAATGGTTGCGGGATTGGTACATTAATATTTAATATTGTCAAAAAACTTTCCTCCTGGTTTTATTTTTTTTTTGGTAAAGTGCCCCTTCACCTACTTCACCTGACGAGCCGCCACTGCCATACATTTATTAGGTCGTTTAAAATCACTTAACACAAAATTTTTATAATAAGATATACAAGCATATTTAATTTTTTTGACATATCTTCATTAAGAGGACCTTAGCCACCGCCGTAATACCAATAAAAGTTAGAAGTTTTTACAAGAAATAAATACGTATCAATAGCTACTTACCAGAAATACAAAATAACAATAATAAATGCTCGGAACAGAACTATTTTTACGAATAAATAAATTTTGAAGGCACAAACTTGTAAAAAAATATATAAGTCAAAATCACAAAAACGATGAGGTCGATAGACAAAAAATAATAAAATTAAATCAATCTGCAATCCTTTCTTGCAATTTTTTCTTCTCTATCTAGCACGTTTTATTGGCAACGACGTATTGCGTCATAGAATAGTGTCCCGAAGACGTGGGGTTATGTTTTTATTCGCTTTTATTATTATAATAAATAAAAATATTACGTTGTAAATAACGTTGTCGCTTAATCGTTGAACAATGACGTACAATGAAAGAACAACTAAAAAAATATCAATAGATTTAATTTGAAACTAATTAAGAAAAAGTTTTTTTAGTATTCACCTGAAGACGACTAAAGATACTTACCAGTTGAAACGTTGTGGTATAAAACAAAAATTTAGATAATGCAAGTCCAAAACTCTCCTATCAGTCAAGTTTTTTAAAGTTATATAATACAGATTTATTTTATTTTTATTTAAATGATTGTTCTATATAAAATTTCCTAAAGAAGGTAAAATTTAAAAAATATAGATCGCCGCAATTACGACAAACATTTGTGGTAATTAATAAAACAAAAACGTAATTTACGCGAATTAAAATGCTAAAAGAGTTTGTAGACGGATCCTGTTTTTAATTAAAATCATACCTACTGGTAGAATAAAATTTATTCGAGTTCGCATAAATTAAAGACAAAGGATTGTTTCATTTTTACTGTTTTATACGGGGTATTTTGTTGTTATTAAAAGACGATACAACTTTAGAAATATTATGTTTTAACGTTTCAGTCACACACCAGAAAGTAAGGTTTAGTTTATTTCTTAAATATAATTATGTCTGGTTGGACCAAGAATTTTAACATATATTAGACATTGGCAGAAATAATTTTTTCCTACGACTACCTATAAAAATGAGAGAAAAAGCACAGTTAATTTGGCTATAAAACGCCGTATAGTGTTGAAATATCAAGGCAAACTATTTAATTTAAACATATGGTGCCAATTTGACAGACAACCCTTATTTATTAAAAAGAACAAATTTTAGGAAGCAGTAATTGTAATGTGTTTAACTTATTTATTATGCATTTGTCGAGTGATTCAGAATTAGAGTGTGAAAGTACGGGTTATATATATAAATTATAAAAAATGTTATATAATATTATACTGGAAAATCTATAACAGTAAAAATAAATCTCGCTGAAGAGAGTGTCATGTATTAAACAACAAATCTTTATTGATAGCGATAGCGTATCTTCATTATTTGCAGGCTCTGCCATCTTCCTGTCTTGGAATAAAACGGTTAGCACATGCTTATAATGGATTTTAATTTTCATAAAATTCTTTTGAGGTTCAATTAAGCTGGGTATCAACCACAGATTGACAGCTCAGTGGTAGATCTGTCGCATTCGGCCGCAGGTGACCCTGGTTTGATCCTCGGGCCGGGTGTGCGCTTAATAAAAAAAGTACTCAAGGTTTTAAAGGTAAGAATGCAGTATAACACTGGTTGACTCCCGAATACGATCCATTGAGGGCGAATAGTCCTGCCTTTAGGGGACTGACGGATAAACCAGTGTATACGCGTGATTCGGATCCCAAGTAAAAAATGTAGGTCCCGTCTGACTGACATTACCCCAACGTTAAGCAAAAGGGATACAATAAGCCATTTGGCTGCAGTATACTGACAACAGTTCAACCCTCCTTGAACCAAGCTGGGTAGCAACTTTTTGATAGAAAATTAAAATCTACGACAGAAATCTGTACTATATGATGATGATGACCTGCTTATCAGTAATTGGCAATATTGAGTGTGTTCCTGAAAGAAAGAACCTAACTTTCTTATATAAAAATTTTAAAATTGTGTTCTTTAATTTTAAAACCTAACGTCGGCATTTTTCGAATAGAAATATCCAAATGTCTTGAAAGATATACATTTCACGAAAACAAGACGGAGAGCTTTTCAAGTTTTAGACATATTTCTTCCTATTTTACATCACATTTCAGCTCTCTTGCATTTTATAGAAGGCCTTGTAACCTAAATTTCAGCACTTAGCATAATCGTTTTACGGTAGAGTACAAAAAATAATCGCGTAGGGTCACTTTAACACACTAAATCCTATAAAACTTAGATAGGCGCTAGTAAAAGGGTTTGTAGCAAGACACAACACGACATCCAAAATGAAAGACGTTAAGTTACTGTTTGATCAAGCCATTAAGGAAGTGGCACCAGAGAACTGGCGAAAAACAGTCCATCATGTCATTAAAGAAGAGGTGAAAATGTGAGATCTTAACCACCTGATCAATCGGACCGTCGATCCGTTAATTATAACGTCAAGAGAAGGTGACAGTACCTCAGATGACGAAGAATATTATGATTTTTTATAATTTAATTTCTGCATAATGTATTTTTTGTATTTTGTATTTTTTTATAATGTGTAAAAAGAAATAAGTGTACATAATGCCTTTGTTACACCATTTTTAGTATTTGTAAATGGATAACAATAGGTAAAACCGATAAATTGACTCAAACCCGGGTGGTACTACCTGCACTTGATGAAAATAAAGAGTTTTGTAATGAAATCAATACCAAATTATGAAAGTGTCTTAAATATTCGTTGGGTTACTCTGTAGTCACTTTGCATACATAATGAGCTTTTATTACTCCACACCTTTCTGATATAGAGTGTAGTTGCTTTTATCATGCTATTGAAAGATACCTTCTCTACTTACAGGTCTCGTTTAAATGGCATGTCTATAACTGGTTTCGATCTTTATTGCCCAGTAAAGTGTATTGTCTATTTCGCAGATTTAAGCAATGAACGGTATACATAAAATAGCAATTTTACCTTTAAAAAGCTTTTCCTATAATATGTTTTAATTTTATGATAAAAAAGGATGAATTCTGGAGCTGCATGGAACATGGACTTTATTAGATTTGTAGAGATGTTGTTCACATTGATATGTTTACCCTAAAACCTTCCTTTATGTTCACATATAAAATAACTCACTCTAATTAAATTGAAGATTAATTGCAATATTCACTAAAGGTCTATATTTTATAGCTCCTTGAAAATTTTAAGTTGTTTTATTATAATTTTATGAGATATTTAAATTTTATATCTTTTCCAATAATAATGTTCTCTTAAAATATAAAAGGATTTACAACTAAAATAAGAGAAAGGTATTTTTGGTAATTATATTGCAGTTACTAATTTTTCATCTGTCATAGTTAAGGAATCTTATTGGTTTTATAGAATATTTCCTTAGCAAGCTGATATTTAATTATTTGAAACATATCAAAATGTTGAATAATGACTGTAATTTAAACTAAACTGCTGGACAATTGCTTTCGAGCAAGAAAAATTTCGCCTAAATTTAACAGTTAATATTTTCTGAACCAGATATGATATCGACCTACGGTTTTGAATGGTTGATAGATTCATCCCTTGAGAAACAATTGTCAATATTGGATTTTCTTTAACTGTCAAAAAATTTTATATACAGGGTGTTAAAGAAGACGATGATTTTTGCTCCAATTTTAATGGCGTGTAACTTTCACAATAATATTTTTAAATTTTATCACTCTACGTCAGTTGAATCACTGGTTCATAGCAAAGAAAGTAATTTGTCAAATGTTTGATATCTGCCATATTTTAAGAAATACCGATTTTTTTGGAAAACCTTGCTTTATTTTAACTTATTGGTAGCTAGATCTCACTGTGCGTTGTATCGTGCAAACTTTGCGAGTAATTATTATTTCTTATTAAACGCTTGATTATGTTCAGTAACAATAGTTGTACTTAAATGTTATTATGTACAGTGGCGTACTTATAAACACCTATATGTCTATGGTTTAGGAGTATAGTGTTAGAAAGTTAGAAATTAATAAATACATTTTTTCCAAAAATTAAATTAAAAAAATTATCTTTGTTTAAATTTTGTAAACACTCTGTATAATATACCTGTAGTGCGATATAAAAAAATAAAAAATAAGAAAAAATTGACCTAATCTAGGGGCGAGTACTTTCCGATATAAAACAATCGTGAAAAATTGTGAGATACTCATAAACCATAGACATATAGGTGTTTATAAGTACGCCACTGTACATCATAACATTTAGGTACAACTATTGTTACTAAAAAATATTCAAGCTTTTTATAAGGTACAATAATCACTCGCAAAGTTTGCACGATACAACGCACAGTGAGATCTAGCTACCAATAAGTTAAAATAAAGCAAGGTTTTCCAAAAAATCGGTATTTCTTAAAATATAGCAGCACATCAAAAATTTGACAAATTACCTTCTTTGCTATGAACCAGTGATTCAATTGACGTAGAGTGATAAGATTTAAAAATATTATTGTGAAAATTAAACGCTATTAAAATTGGAGGAAAAATCATCGTCTTCTTTAACACCCTGTATATAAAATTGTCTGACAGTTAAAGAAAATTCAATATTGACAATTGTTTCTCAAGGGATGAATCTATCAACCATTCAAAACCGTAGGTCGATATCATATCTGGTTCAGAAAATATTAACTGTTAAATTTAGGCGAAATTTTTCTTGCTCGAAAGCAATTGTCCAGCAGTTTATTTTGACATGCATACTTCTGTGGGGTACATTTACTGAACTTGCGTGAAGTACAGAATTCGCTTGTAATTAAAACCTTTTGTGCAGGGCAATAAAAACCTTTTTTTACTAAACTTGTATCGTATTCTACTATTAAAGTTTGGTAATATGCAGGGTGTCCCAAATTCGAGCCTCATCATGGGGATCTCGGAAAGTATAAGAGATACAGCATCGGTCAAATGGTGGCAAAGTTGCGGAATTTTGGGCCCAGTAATATCGTAAAAAAATATTTTAGCTATCGTTTTTAGTTTTAAAAATATTTGAAAAAAACTAAAATATTGAGACTTTGTTATAAATTGGCCGACTTATTTTGGCCGCTATTAAAAAACAAACATAACATTGTTAAGGCAACTTTTCTTGCTCCATATCGTGGTGTTTTTAGAATTTCGTTGCAACGTTTCGTTTTTGCGGAACCATGATCAACTTTAATTTTTTAAATACGGACCTGTATTTTTTATTTTATTTTTTGAAATCTTTTTAGGTCCTGAATTCAACCATGTATCACACTTAATTATATCAAGACGTTTTGATGTCATCATTTCATCATCCGCAATGTGATAATTGGTTTTAAATAAATACGGCCCTGGTGTTAGAACTTTATGAAATCATGTGACAACTAAATGAAAAAAAGGATTTATTCTACGTACGACATGAACTCTTAAGACACGTTTGTTTTGTTTAGTTTTATTTTATAGTTTGTTATATAAAAATTGAAATATTATGTTATATAGTAAGTAAATTAATCCTATAACTAATAAATTCCGGATCTATTTACATGTTGTATTTGGTAAAAATAATTAAGTAACTAACACCAGGGCCGTATTTATTTAAAAACAATAATCACATTGCAGATGATGAAATGATGACATTAAAACGTCTTGATATAATTAAGTGTGATACATGGTTGAATTCAGGGCCTAAAAGGATTTAAAAAAATAAAATAAAAAATACAGGTCCGTATTTAAAAAATTAAAGTTGATCATGGTTCTACAAAAACGAAACGTTGTAACGAAATTCTGAAAACACCACGATGCGGAGCAAGAAAAGTTGTTTTAACAATGTTGTATTTGTTTTTTAATAGCGGCCAAAATAAGTCGGTCAATTTAAAAAAACCAAATCTCAATATTTTAGTTTTTTTCAAATATTTCTAAAACTAAAAAAGATAGCTAAAATATTTTTTTACGATATTACTGGGCATGAAATTCCACAACTTTGCCACTATTTGACCGATGCTGTATCTCTTATAGTTTCCGAGATACCCATGATGAGGCTCGAATTTGGGACACCCTGTACAGATTCACCGGCGTTATTTAATATTTGAACCATATTCAATTTTAGGATGAGCCGTTATTCATTGTTTACGCAATATTCAATGTTATGATGGGTTGTTATTTATTGTTTACAAAATATTCAATGTTACGATGGGCTGTTATTTATTGTTTACACAATATCTAATGTTACGATGGGTTGGTATTTATGGTATACACAATATTCAATGTTACGATGGGCTGCTCTTTATTGTTTACAAGATATTCACTGTTACGATGGGCTGTTATTTATTGTTTACACAATATCTAATGTTACGATGGGTTGGTATTTATGGTATACACAATATTCAATGTTACGATGGGCTGTTATTTATTGTTTACACAATATCTAATGTTACGATGGGTTGGTATTTATGGTATACACAATATTCAATGTTACGATGGGCTGCTCTTTATTGTTTACAAAATATTCACTGTTACGATGGGCTATTATTTATTGTTTACACAATATCAAATGTTACGAAGGGCCGAAGTTCAGTATTTACATATAATTCAATGTGAACATAGGCCAATATTTAGTAATTAAATAAAATTTAAGAGTGCACTAAGATAAATAAATCAATATATAACAAGGAACACGTATAATGTAAAACTATGAAAGCTAGACAATCTTACTTTTGTTGGTATAAAAGGGTAAGTTGGACTTGCCGTTTCATTCTAGCTTGCACAATTTCAAACATCGTCTACGCTCGGGGAACTCCTGTATCTTTCTATTAAGGCTAATGGAGGTCGTTATTCTTTAAACCAGAATATCTCCTGACATGTTTACTTAATTATATCCTAGTCTGTTATTTAGGGACACAAAAAAAATAATAAAACCAGGGTAGATTTACCGACATGACTAATATAAGCGTAAGAGACGAAAGAAGGTTTTCAGTGTTGCTTCATAAAGTCATTATTTTACAAAGAGAAAATGTATTTTCATCAACATTCTTATAACGAGGTACTAAACTTTATTTTCGCTTTGAGGAGTTTTGGAAAATACAAAATATCGTGTTGCAGCTAGAAATAGCAGAGTTTCAACCGACTTTATTTTGATAAATTAATACGCCCAAATAGTCAGCACTATAGCCGCTCAAACTTTTGTGATTGATTTTAAGCATTGAAATTTGGTTATTTTACCCTAAAAATTGCTGTTCTGTCAGTAGGTACTTATAACAAAATTATTTTTTAAAACTTTCTAAGTGTAGTCGGACAGTTAAAATCATGACCCTCTGGGAGAGAGTAGAAAAGATAGAGCTCCTCTCCAAGATTGCGTTTTGACGGGTTCAGTATTGGAGTAGCTTAGAAGTTGAGCGATCGACGCCAACGTCCGAAGTTTGCTGGTCGAGCTGACAATAGTTTGTTTACCCAAAAACAAATGTTTAGTAATATTATTATATATTATATTATATTTCCTAAAATAAAATAGTTTAAATTAAATCTGGTTGTTGTTCTAAAACTACGGAGCAAAGATTAATAGAATGCTATAGAGTATGTAGATTTTATGTGTCTGGATGTGACACAATAATATAAATTTTTTAAATTTTAGTCTTATTCAAGTTTGTTGATATTGAGTGATAAGAATAATTTGGGTACCGCTTTTGGATCTATCTGCTAACTTATCGCCGATAACAATTGAGGCACACATAATAACAAAACACACTGAATTTCTGCCCTCTACGTGGACTACCTTAATATATAGGGTGTCCCGAAATTATCGTGCAATATTTTTAAAGTGCATCAAGAAATATGGCAAAAATGTCCTATAAACATACTCCCAGAAAAGTCTAGAGTTTGTTCTTAAAAAAGATACTTCTGTTTTATAACCATAAGAAGCAAAGTTTTCGAGTAAAATTAATTTTAAAAATAACGCATTTTTTAAAAGGAAGGTTAATCCATATGGATGAGTTCAGATAATTCCACAAGTTACTTTTAACAATGTGGCAATGTCTGAAAGGTCTCAAAATAATATATAAAGTTCCTATAAACATTGTTTCGAGTATCATACGTTGCAAAATATATGTTTTTTTGTAATAGGGCTTTCAGAACTAAACTGCTGGACAATTCAAGCGGACCGAGCTAAATGTTCGGTGAACTTTGGAGTAAAATATTTTACGAACGAATAAAGCTATCGATGCGCGGTTTGCAAAATTTAAAAGAGAACATTTTTTCTGATTTTTTTTTACTTCTAACCTTTAACTGTCTACAGGGTTCAAAGAGAAGTATGTTTTTTTTTACCAAAGTTTCTAAGTACCGGATTTCCACAAAAATAATTTCAAACTATTTTGGATGGCATTTTCTTTATCTCCTATTTATAGAGAACAAAGTAAATTCTCAAATTTTTGATATCCCTCTTTGTTCATGAAATTTCGATTATTTTCTCAACCCCTGTAAATTTCAGGTATTTTTGTCATTAGGCCTTACAATGTTTTGTAAGAACGGGTTTTGGTATGTGATTATAACTTCTTAGGACCACCTCTTTTGCAACGAGTACATTTTAATTTCTTGCGTTTCGTCGTGAGCAGTTATCCTGGCACGAAACACACGATGTGTGGAAATGGAGGCATATAAAATGAAAAATATAAAAATAAAACCGATTATGGGTACGCCACTGGTCACGACGAAACGCAAGAAATTAAAATGTACTCGTTGCAAAAGAAGTGGTCCTAAGAAGTTATAATCACTTACCAAAACCCGTTCTTACAAAACATTGTAAGGCCTAATGACAAAAATACCTGAAATTTACAGGGGTTGAGAAAAAAATCGAAATTTCATGAACAAAGGGGGATATCAAAAATTTGAGAATTAATTTTGTTCTCTATAAATAGGAGATAAAGAAAATGCCATCCAAAATAAATTAAAATTATTTTTGTGGAAATCCAATCCGGTACTTAGAAACTTTGGTAAAAAAAACATACTTCTCTTTGAACCCTGTAGACAGTTAAAGGTTAGAAGTAAAAAAAATCGGAAGAAATGTGCATATTAAGAATTAAATTCTCTTTTAAATTTTGCAAACCGCGCATCGATAGCTTAATTCGTTCGTAAAATATTTTACTCCAAAAATTACCTAACAATTAGCTCGGTCCGCTTGAATTGTCCAGCAGTTTATCTGATCTCATTTGGATTATCCTTATATACGTTATTTAAAAAATTAATTTACTTTAAAACGGTGCTTGCTATCGAAATAAAACAAAAGTATTTTTTTTAAATCAATCTCTAGACTTTCAAAAAATTTAATTTAAAATTAAAAAACCTTAGAAATAAAAAATATTGGATTATATTTATTTTAAGCCCCCCTACGTGCGACGCCACTGGAAGAAATATTTTCACATTAAATTCACTAAAATTTACAACTTCTCGATTGTAAGGCATGTACCAATTTTGATGCCATTATCTTAAACGGTTTCTATGCTAATACATTACATGCCTTGCAATTTCCATTCGCCCCTTTCTGAGGAGCTCTAACCCACTAAAGAAGCATTTCTGGGAGTTTATTTATAGAACATTTTTGTCATATTTTTGGAGGTACCTAGAAATATTGCACGCTTATTTCAGAACACCCTGTATACTAAATAATAGAGTTAATTATTTAAAACACATGATATGAATAACCAACAATACAAACTGTTACTCCGACTTTGTGAAATAGACTTGACATCGTCCAAAAGTTTGATTATTTATATATCAATATATACGTCAATAAAGCTTCTGGTCCAGACGAAATTCCTATCATTGTTTTCAAGACATGCGCCGATGAACTTACACCAGTATTTTGTAGACTTTTCAACTTATCCTACAAAAAAGGAATATTTCCATCCTGCTGGAAGTCGGCGCGTGTCCAGCCCATTCCAAAGAAAGGTATGAAGACCCTGCCAAGCAACTACTGACCCGTCGCATTGCTTTCAGTAATTTCAAAAGTAATGGAGAAAGCTATTAACCAACAACTCCTAAAGTATCTGGAAGGGCTTAACATTATCAGTGACCGTCAATACGGTTTTCGTAAGTCCAGATCAACAGGTGACCTTCTGGCATATGTCACCCATCTTTGGAGCAACACCATCGAACATCATGGAGAATCCCGGGCTGTTGCACTGGACATCTCTAGGGCTTTTGATCGTGTTTGGCACGATGGGCTTCTAAGTAAATTGCGATCCTACGGTATGCCTAATGGATTTTGTTTATGGTTAACCAGCTTCCTTAAGAACCGTTCTCTGCAAGTGGCGATTAACGGGTTTCTCTCAGACACCTTCACCATCAATGCCGGTGTTCCTCAAGGGTCCATATTGTCGCCTATCCTCTTTTTACTGTATATTAACGACCTTCTAATAAAAACCCAAAATCCAATTTATAGCTTTGCTGATGACAGCACACTTGTCTCATCTTTTACCTTGACTCCCCAAACATCCGCTGCCGCCGCACATCTTTGCAGGCAGCATGAAGTATTGCGCCTCAACAATGACTTGGAAGAAATTTTGGCTTGGGGTGACAGTAACCAAGTCGAATTTAATGCTAAGAAAACCCAGGCAGCAGTCTTCTCCAAAAAGGTTAACATTGCAGAACCGGATATAGTCATGGCAGGACACGCAATTCCCCTGGCAACGTCTATTAATTTGTTGGGGGTCAATCTGGGAGGTAATATGTCTTGGCATGATCACGTTGCCGCAATTGCCAAGGCAGCTGCACAGAAACTTGATGTACTTTTCCGCACCAAAAGGTTGTACACACCTCATCAACTTTTGACAGTCTACAAAGCCCAGATTCGACCATCATTAGAATATTGCTCTCATGTCTGGAGCTCTGCACCCAAGCACACCCTTCGGCTACTGGATTCCATTCAAAGGAGAGCCGTTCGTCTGATCGGCGACCCCGAGCTGACCAAGACCCTCGATAGCCTGGAGCATCGAAGACAGGTTGGTGATTTGGCTCTCTTTTACAGATATTTCCATGGCAGGTGTTCGACTGACATTGCCCACTTGATTCCACCTAGAGCAATGCAAAACAAAAATACACGGCAAACCACGGCCGCTCATCCATATATTGTTCAGCTTAGTACTCCTCGAACTTCATTGTTCAAGAATTCTTTCATCTGGAGAACGTCATCTTTGTGAAATGATCTTCCTGAGGTCGTGTTTCCCAATGAATACAATCTTCAACGTTTCAAGACCAACGTTAATCGCTTTTTTCGCACTCGCACCGCTCCCAGAGCGCCTTACAGGATTTTTCCTACAGTGCAGGTGTTTTATCATAAAAAATAAAAAAATAAATATGATATTATGAAAGTTACTTTAAAACACCGCATACTGATATTCTGTAATGTAACAGGTAATTCTAAGATTTTAACTCAACATTTTTAAGAGTTACAGTATGTTAATCTTATAACTGGACACTCTTTTGTGCCAAAACTCTTTTTACTCTAGAAAATAAGCTGAAGTTATGGGACACAAGTGGCTCGAAGATTTAATACACAGAGCTATGGAGAGAGGTTATGAGCGATTTAGGTGTCGAGATAATTAATATCGTATTCTTGATATTAGACGATAACCTAACAGTTGGTAATATTAGCGAAAATAAATTGATAATATTTTGTATTATAAGTAAAGAGACAATTATAATTTTTTACTCTATAGTTATTCTGCTGTGACGTACTTATGTTTGAATGACGGAAGAGTCTTGGGCTTGAATTGTCTTTATTTATTTTAAATCACGACGTTTCAACTGGTAAGTATCTCCAGTCGTCTTCAGGTGAAGACTGTATTCACCTGAAGACGCCTGAAGATTGAACCAACCAAAGGAAATCCGTTTTAAAGGAAAAACAAACTTTTTGGATCAAGAATAACACTCTTGCCTCAAGAACAAACACTCTTTGGCCAATAATATTCACCCTTGGGTCAAGAACAACCACTCTCTGATCAAGGCTATAAACTTCTTGCCCAAAAAACATAGATACGTTGTTCTTCTGATTAGAATTCCAAGCTTCTTAGACAGAAAGACGTCCTTTGCCCGAAAATAAATGTGATTTAGCTTGATACATTTTGTATAATTTAGTTTTTGAGTCAAGTTAATTTTTACGTGGCGGTCTTGCGTTAAGATTAAATGATTTTCGACGAAGAGAAAAAGTATTTATTTTAAATTCCTATAGAAAATGTATGGCAAGAGAATTACAGTTTTTGACTAAGAATGATCGCTTTGGCCTATTTAAAGGCGAGAAGCTTTCGGATTAAAGTCGTGTGCATTTCTTTAGTATATAAATAAACATGTGTCACAAAACGCGTTGTGTTTAGTAAATTTATATAAACTTCTGCATTTATCCGTTCGATTTTCCGACATTATGCAAAAGCTTTTTGCCATCTGGGACGTGATAATATGGAAAACGTTGAAAATGTGTATTTGTAGCACTTAGTTCTAAAGGTTATTCACGATGGAAGGTAAATGTTTTTGGGGAAAATGCAAATTAATATCGACTTGTGAGTCTCTGTTGCCGCGTTAGTTTAGATGCACTTCCATCGATTTTCACTTTTGGTCCAATTTTCGGTTGGGAAATTGTTTCTGGTGCCTTATTTACAATGCAAAGTTAAACATGCCCGATTTATACAGGGGGGCTAAACAAAAACGAGAAACAGCGTTGTTTTGGGCACACTGAAAAACCTAATATTTTGGGAGAAATCGCCTTTAATCCCAGTGGCGGCTAGTCAGGTAAAGTAGGTGAAGGGCCTCTTTACCAAAAAAAAAAAACAGAAGGAAAGTTTTTCTACAATATTAAATATTAATGTACCAATACAGCTACCCTACCATTTTAGCCCTTCAAAAATAATTATGTTCGAATTAATAATATTAATTTAATCCGAATTTAGCTATGCATAAGTGTGGTGGCCTAAGAGCGCCTGACTTACCCTACCTCTTGTAGCTTAGCATTAGTCTGATATAGGTTCGAACATTTAGGATTAGTGTTAAAATGGTATCGCGATCGAGCAATTTATTGTTGTTAATATAAAGCAATAAACCATGTAGTGTTTCCGGGAAAACGTAGTTTTATTTATAGAAATACCCAAAATACAGCAAACATTACATTGGCGCAGTCTGTGGAGGTTGCCCAAGGCATAGAAGCAGCTAAGACTTGCTATGGCAACACCTTCAATGAAAAGGAAATCAAAACAGAACCACAAATTTATCGAATGGGCGCTAGTGGAACCTCAAATTGGGGGTTGCAAGGAGGAGGTCGTCAGCAGTCTTGGTCATCACAACGGCCAGTAAATAATCGAGTAAATAACAGTAGAAACTGGTTAAGTAGCAGCGGCAGTCTTCCTGAGGGAAGAGGGGGTAGGCCACTGCTTAGAGACTCTGAAGTCACCAGAAGTTGCCAAGTTTGCGGAAAAATGGGACACTCTTCAGAAATCTGTCGGTATCGTTATCATGCATGCAATATTTGTCGTGAAAAAGGTCATTTATCGAACGTATGCAAAAACTCTCGTAGCGTAAATAAAAAACGGTCTCATTTTCTTGAACTTGAAAATTCAAATAACACTGATATCAATAAAAACGAAGAAGATTTTTTGCATATGTTTAAGTTAGGCATAGGAAATAAAGATTTGCCCATTACATTGGAGGTTAGTTTAGAAGGCGTAGTTTTAAATATGGAATTGGACAGCGGCAGTGCTGTAACAGCCGTGTCAAGCGACTTATATAATAAACATTTTTTACACATACCGCTTTCTTCTTCCAAAACTACATTAATTAGCTATTCTGGGGAAAAAATTGATCCTGTAGGGACAGTGTCATTAAATTTTACGTATAATAATAAAACACACCCAGTTGATGTTTATATTGTTGATAACGGGGGACCACCCTTACTGGGCCGTGATTTTATGTTCAAATTCAATTTGGGTATTCAAGAAATTAAACATATTACTACTGAGAATGAGATTGTACAAAAATTACAGTCTAAATACAGTAATGTATTTTCAGAGGGTATTGGTACCTTCAGCAAAGGTAAAATCGAAATTAAAATAAAGCCTAATTCACAACCAAAATTTTTTAAACCACGGGCGCTTCCGTACGCGCTTAGAAATAAAGTTGAGGAGGAATTAGATAGGTTAGTTAGATTAAATATTTTGACTCCTGTAGAGTATAGTAGCTGGGGCACACCGATTGTTCCTGTGTTAAAAAGCGATGGCACAGTGCGTTTATGTGGCGATTACAAAATTACATTAAACCAAGTCATTGAAGTAGACAGATTTCCGATTCCTCGTATAGAGGATTTATTTACACAGCTCCAAGGAGGGCAAACTTTTTCGAAGATTAATTTGTCGCACGCTTACCAACAGGTTTTATTAGACGACGAGTCGAAAATGCTAACAACTGTTAGTACTCATAAGGGTTTGTTTTACTATAACCGGTTGCCTTTTGGAATTTCAATAGGGCCCTCGGCGTTTCAAAGAACCATCGAGAGGGTTTTACAGGGAATTTCAGGAGTAGTATGCTTTCAGGACGACGTCTTGATAACGGGAAAAAATATAGCTGAGCATGCTGCACGAATAGATGAGGTATTTTCAAGGCTGAACTCCTGCGGTTTAAAGGTAAAAAAAAGTAAATGTGTTTTTTTCCAACAGTCCGTCACATATTTGGGTTACATATTAAATAAAGATGGTCTTAAAAAGTCGCCTGAAAAAGTTCGCGCAATTTTAGAAGCATCCCCTCCCCAAAATAAAACTCAGTTACAGGCATTTTTGGGGTTAATAAATTATTATAGGAAATTCATGCCAAATATGGCAACATTGGCGTATCCGTTATACGTTCTATTAAAAAATGATACTTTGTGGAATTGGTCGGAAGAGTGCAACTTAAGTTTTAAGAAATTAAAGCAATTAATTACATCCCCTGATATATTAGTACATTATAATCCGGATTTAAAATTAAAGTTATTTTGTGACGCATCACCTTACGGAGTCGGAGCAGTACTGTCCCATGTATTTAATAATGGTGTAGAAAAGCCTATATGTTTTGCATCCAGAACTCTGAGTGATACAGAGAAAAAATATAGTCAAATCGATAAAGAAGCGGTTAGCTTGGTATTTGGAGTTACGCGTTTTCATCAATATCTTTTCGGTCGACGTTTTACTTTAGTTACAGACAGTAAGCCGCTTTTGGCTATTTTTGAAAGTAAAAAAGGTATTCCTCAAATGGCTGCAAATAGATTACAGAGATATGCATGGTTGTTATCAGGTTACGTTTACGACATTGAATATATTAAATCAGAAGAAAATGTGTCTGATTTTTTTTCTCGGTTTCCATTAGCATCAAATAGTCATAGCCAAGTAAACTCAGTTTATTTCGAAAAAGACTTTACTTATTTAAATTTTATTGAAAAACAACAATTATTTAAGCTAGACATTCCTACAATTCAAAAAGAAACATCAAACGATGTAATTCTCAAACAGATATTTCAGTATGTTTTAAATGGGTGGCCGTCCAAAGTAGAAGAAAACTACAAATTTTATTTTTTGCATAAAGATGAACTTACAATAGAAAATAATATTTTAATGTGGGGACATAAGGTTATTATTCCTTCTTCAATGCAGCCTCTTTTATTACAGGAATTGTATAGTTCCCACATGGGGATAGTTAAAACCAAGTCGTTAGCTCGAAGCTATGTTTGGTGGCCATCATTAAACAAGGATATAGAAAGAATTTGCAAATCTTGCGAATCCTGCCTTCGATTTCAATCTAGTCCGGAGCATTGCCCTCTAATACCGTGGAAATTTCCAAATAACCCGTGGGAAAGGCTACACGTAGACTTTTTGGGACCTTTTTTTAATAAGATGTATTTGTGTGTAACAGATGCATTTTCTAAATGGATAGAAGTTTATCCGGTACCTAGTACAACATCTGTTACCACAATAGATAAACTCCACAGTCTTTTTGCACAGTTCGGGTTACCTACTTGTTTAGTATCGGATAACGGAGCACCTTTTTCTTCGGGAGAGTTTAAAACATTCTTAAGTAAACTCGGAATTGAGCATAAAACTATAGCTCCTTTTAATCCGAGTACTAACGGTTGTGCAGAAAACACGGTAAGGACAGTAAAGCAATTTTTGAAAAAGGTGGTTAATGAAAAAAATCTGTCTTTTCGGTTGCAAGAATTTCTGTTTGATTACCGGAATACAGCACACTGTTCAACCGGTGAAACCCCTGCTAAATTGTTATTAGGTCGTAGCATTAGAACCAGATTAAATTTAATTAATCCCATAGGTTTTAATAAAGAGAATGAGAGTATTCACGACGCAGTGTTTAAAAATGTAGATAAAGCGCAAAAATGCCAAATTAAAAACTCTGGGGGGAGACGGAAAGTAAAGCTTAGTGTCGGGCAATTAGTTATTTGTAAGGACTATCGTAAACCAAATCAAGTTTTGTGGACAAAATGCACAGTAAAAAGCAAAATTGGTGCTTATACGTATTTAGTTAGAGTGGTTGGTACTACATTAATATGGAAGCGTCATATTAATCAAATTCGCGAGTGCGTAGATATAAGTAAAAATGAACTAGGTAATTTAGAATTTAGTTTAGCTGATAGTATGATTGAGACAAGAAATAATGATTTAAATAGGGGAAGGCCTAGTCTGTCTATGGCGGATAAGGATACTAGTGACTCAAACTCAAATTTGATCACAAGGCCTCAGCGTGCTAGAAGGCCACCAGACCGTCTAAATGTTGAAATTAAGAAAGATTTTCTGTAAATTTGATCCGAGGGAGTGTGGTGGCCTAAGAGCGCCTGACTTCCCCTACCTCTTGTAGCTTAGCATTAGTCTGATATAGGTTCGAACATTTAGGATTAGTGTTAAAATGGTATCGCGATCGAGCAATTTATTGTTGTTAATATAAAGCAATAAACCATGTAGTGTTTTCGGGAAAACGTAGTTTTATTTATAGAAATACCCAAAATACAGCAAACATTACAATAATAGAGCCATGGTTAACTCCGATGGACAATAATTATAAACACTCGTATATTTTGGCGCGCCCCAGTCGACCGACTCCGTTAGCTCAAAGCAAGTGAAGACCCAACGCCCAACATGGCTTTGACATTGACCGTTGCAATGGTTATGTGACGTCAGTCACGCAAACAGCATGTAGCAATTTGCATTATGATGAAGGGCAATTAAAAAAAAATTAGTCGTATGCACCATTGTTTTAGCATTATTTCGTCTAACCTGAAGGTATTTATTTTGAGGTTTTACAAAACTTATGGTTATAGATATCGTTTTTACGTGATTTACTGTGTGACTAAAAATTTTGTTTTTATTTTTCAAGTAATTCAGTAGTGTACGTACCTACTTAGTTATGTGTTTTAAAAATAAACCCAATAAATGTTATAGTTTGTAATTTGTTGGAAACTTCATTCAGTCGTTGGACAGATGACGATAAGAGAGACGTTTTGTTACACGGGTTTTTAGTCAATATATTTGTTTAAGTACCCGAAGATTCGTGTTTTTAAATAGGTCCAAATGCGATTGCTCTTGACTCAAAACCGCCATAATCTTGCTATAAGAAACCTATAAGAGTCTGAAATGAATACTTTTTCTCTTCGTTGAAATCACGATCCAAGAGGGTTTGTTCTTGAGCCAAGAGAATGTGGGTTCTTGTCCTAAAAGAGTTCTTGACTTAAAAGCTGTGGACTTTAAGGATCAGCAGCTTATTTATCTCGTGTATTATCAATCGCCGTGGAGTCGGCGGTCTCCCCGATTTAGTTAAAAAATTCTTTATGGACGAAATATTATAAAAAGTCCGCGAGAACTTTTAGTACGCGGGTGACCTAGTGGCCAAAAAACAAAGTTTCATAAAAAACTTATAAATTTATTAAGTGTTCGAGAATCGAGATTCCGTAGCTGTCTGCAAATTCAGCTGATTTTATTCCTTTAGTAATAACTTACCAGTTTGGATTATCCTGTATAGAAAAAGAAAATACATTAGCACATTTTTGTTAGGGTTTTTTTGGGTTTGTTCATCACATCACAGCTTAATGACAACGGTAATTGATCAGAATTATGGTTAACGTACGTTTTAGTTATAGTTGATAAGAAAAGTGCTGTTTTTTTTTAATTGGTAGGACATTTTTTTAACTATTAGGACACTAATAAACTCATTTCATGCTTAAAATGTTAACTCCATCAAGGCATCTCCCTATCGCGACAGCCATACTGCTTTTGTTATCCCGTCCACGTTTAAATCGTAACTAGCTTTTGAGATAAGTCTTTTAAATATAGATTGTTGTTGTCAAGAGAAATTATCTTAAGCGAAGAAAAATATATATCTTATTCGAAGAGAAATATATAACTCATGCGAAAATAAAAAGATCTTAAGCCAGGAAATGCATATTACGGGAAGAGGCTATAACTACTCTAATGAAGGCTTTTGAAACACAGTAAATCGCTTTCGCAATAATATAAGTCGAGAAAGGAACGTCCAAGAGAAGTTTGAAGGTTTTTCAAGAGAGCCATATTTCGTAAACTAAGAGATTTTCTCTTGTGCGGAATACAGTAAGTTCCTAACCTAAAACTGTAACCAACACAATAATAAAATCAACTTTCATAGCTTCGTATTTTACAAACATCAATTTTAAAATCAGCATATTTTATCCAGCTTGATATTTTAGCAATCACCCTGTATAAAAACGATATAAAGTGAACTTACACAGATAATATTTAGCGATCCAAAAAACAGCTTACCCAATAAGCTGAAAATGGAACGGATTGATTGAATTTTGATGAAAATATGGGCTTTTGAAATTAAATTAATTTTTTCCTAGGACCACCTGTGAAAATGAGAAAAAAAAGCACGGGTAATTTGGCTAGAAAAAGCCGTATATCACACGCGTGTTGAAATACAAGGCACACTATATAATTTAAACGTAAAAAAAACAAATTTTAGAAAGCAGTAATTGTTAAATGTTTAACTTATTTATCATATATTTGTCGAGTGATTCAGATTTCGAGTGTGAAAAAACGCCACAGGAAATTATAAAAAATATTAATAATATACTGAAAAATCTATTACCAGAAAAAACAAATCGCGCTGAAGAGAGTGTCATTTATTAAACAACAAATCTTTATTGGTAGCGATAGCGTAGAGAATAGAGCTCTAGCTTACAGATCGCAAGGTCACAGGTTCAAATCCCACCAGGATTATTTGACTTTTTTTTTATAAAAACATTAAATAATTAATAGAATTATTTTAAATTGAAATCTTTCTTGTTGGGTGGATTTTTTTAATTTATGTTAAATGCATCTTTCCTTGATTAAATTTAAAATTTTTCATTCTGATTAATCTAGAAGTCAATTCAGGATTAGTTCTTTCTATGATATATGAAAAAATAAAAAAGTTAAACTACAAATAAAGGAAAAGCCGATTAACAAACTATGAAACCAGATATTAAGTGGAACACAATCCTAAGTATGCTAATTTCAACACTAGTATTGATATATTTTTTTTTAACACTAGTGTTGAAATATTTTTTTTACAAATCAAAGGCTTTTTTAATTCTTTGTGGCCCGTAGGAAAAATAGTGTACATTACTCGTGTGAAAGTGATTATTCTAAAACTCGGAGAACTTCCGCACTCGGCTGACGCCTCGTGTTAATTACTCCTCGTTTGAAAAGTATCACTTTCATCACTAGTTATGAAATATACTATTTAACTATTCCATAATTAAGGGACGCAGTGTATTTATTATTATTTACTTCACAATAAATTAACCCAAAGTATTTTAGAATGCTAACTTTTCTCTTTAAAATTTTACTGTGAAAGTTGGACCATAACCCCTAAAACTGATTTAAAAAAACGCATATTCAATATTTCCTTTTTCATTTCATAAATCACCACAAAAACGCTCAAGTTTGCTAGAATTTCCCGCAAACGGAAAAACTTTAACCCGTTCTCCATTTGGCGCCACACTGAAAATTTTTAGCCGCTAAAGTGCAGAGTTATTCATGAGTCACTATTAAAACCCATTTATAAAAGCTGACTCTTAGACTAGCTAGAAAAGTCAAAAAAGCGAATATACTGCAGCAAAAATAAAAGAATAGGGTTTTTTGTCGGTTAAAGTTGAATATGTTAATAAAGAAATAAAATTCTGGAACGCGCTTCTCGGATTATAAAATTTATAATACAGGCTTCTGAATTTCAGTCTGTGGCGATAAATAAAAGATTGTAAAAATCATTGCAGAAATTTAGTTTGGGGAGAGGGGGCCGAAAGAATATAAAATCGAGTAACTAGCGCCAAAAATTGAAAATTATAAAAAATATATAATATTATAGAAGCCACAGTTATGTAAAGATTATGCATGCAAACACTTTTTAAATTATTAAATAAAACCGAAGAGGGTGTCGCGCGCCGCGGTTGTATTTAAAAGTTTTAAGATTTGCGTGGATGTCAGTTTGTCTTGCAAGCATTTTGTATAATGTAAGATGATGTGTTATTTTATTTGATGCGATATTGATAGGGTTACCGTAATTTCGTTTCCAAATTATATTTTAAATCTTTTGGTTTTTCGAGGGGGGGGGCTCAACCCCGTCGCTTCGATTTATTACAATAAATACCCACAAAGACATTCTTTAGATATTTTTGACAGCGATCTTTAAAGTAATTTTATAAAGGTCAAAATAGTTTCAATGTTTCTGCAAATGTATTCAATAGTTACTAAAATGTTTTGGTTTAAAGGGTATTATTAAATTAGATATAAGCTATATATTTTTGATCCCAATTATTAAGGTATTTTTCTGTAAATATTAATTAATTCCTGATAGTCGTATTTCTAAATAATTCCTAAAGGTATTTGTACAAATAATATAATTTATTCGAAGTTCTAATTAAACAATTCCTAACAAGAAATACATAAGCAACGGTTAGATTTTTTCGCACTCGCACCGCTCCCAGAGCACCTTAAAGGATTTTTCCTACAGTGCAGGTGTTTTATCATAAAAAAAAAAAACGGTTATGATATTTTAAAAAACACTCAAGGAAATTGGGTATAGGATAGAATATCAGAAAAACATTTTCATTTTATATTTTATTTATATGCGTTAATATTTTAGTAAATATACCTACAGCTGACAGTCCTGGATGCAGTATTTTGGATAATTTACTATAGATTGTCGGTGCACTACTTCGAAAATATGGTAATATTTATTAAAAAAATACTTTGACTTTAGACCTTGTGGTGTGAAGTCAAAAAAAATCGAATTTATATTCTATTATAATAGAGGGTGATTCCTAAGTTGATACTTCTTTTTTAGCTGTGTATAGAAGGCATTAAAATAAACAACATTTTTAAATACCTTTTTTTAAAAAACTCAAAAATAAGGTACTTACATTCAGTTATTACACAATGGATCAAATACGGTCCTGCGTAACTTGCTCGTTGAATAACATTAAAAAAACTTCTGGATGTAGGATAAGCCCGTAAGGGAAAGCGTTCTGCGTATAATCTCGAAGAAACAGCCGCACTTGTCAGTTCATTGTTTTCAAATTTTACCAAGCAAACCTATACATCATCATAAAATTCCTAAAGGGTGTAATATGCTTTTTCGGTTAAACATATTTTTGTTAGCCTTCGAAATCGTCTGTAGCTTTACAGGCTTCTCAAACAGAGTAGTAAATGATTAAAAATTTTCTTGTTTCCATACACTTATTAAAGATTTTCTAATCTGATCCGAACGAGGAATAGGTAAGGCAAGTGAAAATGCTTTACGCGTGTTATAATGATTAGGGATAAACAATTATACTTTTTCATGAAAAGAACACCTCACAGATACACACAGTTCATCAATTTATAACCAGGGAGTCTACGCACAAGATAAAAGCAAAATGATCTCTAAAAATACTAAAAACAACAATACTGTTTTTAAGTTTAAAATCGGATAGCTAATAGATTTTACCTGTATATTTTTTTTTTAAATTTCATTGTAAGTCTTATCTCGACAAAAAATATTTTGTCAATATTTTCCTAAAAACACCGGACAATAAAAAAATCTGAACATAACATATATTAGATCTAAAAGCTTGAAGGTGCAGAAAAAGTTTATCAATCTCACGTGAGAAAGAAATGTAATTAGATTCCCTAAAGGAACAAAATCCGTAAAGTTTTAGCTGACTGAGAATTGATCTTTTTGTTGTAAAACCCTATTATATTGTTAGCGAAAAGTTCCTTCTGAACAAAAACTGCTTTAGCACTCAAACAAGTTATTAAGAACCATCTGTTACGTACATAGCCGTATGTGATCTTTATCCTGTCGGCATACTAAGCCAAAATTACAGGTGTGTAGGTAATTTATCAATGAACTAGTTGAAATGAATTACAGTCCTCCGCACGCATGAATTCTGAGGGTAAAGAGGAATAAAAGCCATAAACACCGCATTGCTCTCTCGCTAGGTGGAAGTAATGCGAAATCCCGTTTTAGGTTGGATACAGCCTCAGTTCAAAATTGAATTTTACCTGAAAGTGTTAAGAGAGTTCATCTTTACACTGGCGCGTACCATTTCAGTAGATATGTATATTCCTCAATATCAGCATACGAAGAGGAGGAATTATAAAACACTTTGGCTGATCTTTAAACACCATGGATGTTTCACTTACGGACGGGTTAATAGCTGTACTGACAGTCAACACGTCAACATCGTTTAATGCTTCATGTACTGTAACACCATTTTCCTAGAGTTTAGAGCTTAATAGGTTAATTATTCTATCGTTGTTAAGACTGCTGACTGACAACATAATAGCCGTAACACAAACGCCATCTTAGGTTTTCAATTTTTCATAATTATCTTAATTAACTGCATTTATGATTGATGTACACGTAGTATAAGTTGTTTATGTATGAATATAGATACAGTATATTAGCTTATTTATTAGAAGTAACTCTGGAATAACAAAAATAACGAGTTTTCTTAGGTTTTAAGAAGTTTTTTTGATTTTAACCAAAAAAATTCAAATGATGGTAACTTAGGATCCATTAGAGAAAAATTAGTATATGTCAATTAATATACTCTTAAAGCAAATTTAATGCTTTATCACATTCTTTAACGAGACTTTGGTATAATATAAACGACTGAGGAGAATTATGGCAAATATATTTTTTTATTTAATTACCATCTTTTGAAAGCAGATATGTTGAAAACAATGCGTCGTAGCGAAAAATGAATTCAACTAATCTGGTAGCAAATTTTTTCGGACATTATATTTATATAACGAATATTTCACTACATTTCGAGTTATTAACGAAAGACCAAAAATAATAGACCTTTCTATCCCCCTCCTTTACCTGAAGGGGACGAACGAATAATGAGAACATTTAGTATGTTTCCCTTGTAACTACTCTAAACAAAAGCAAGAAGTTTTTTCCTCCTCCATGCACTCTACATCCCCTTGGCGGTCATTCATTGATTAGCCTATAATCTATTTCAGAAAGGTGTAGAGTAATAAAAGCTTATTAGGTATGCAAAGGGACTACAGAGTGACCCAACGAATATTTAAGCCAGCATTGATTTCATTGCAAAATTCTTTATTTTCATCAAGTGCAGGTATAATAGTACCACCCAGGTTTGGGTTAATTTATAGGTTATGCTCATTGTTATCCATTCGCAAACACTGAAAATGGTGTGGAATTCTGTACATAGTATTAGGTACACTTATTTTTATTAAATTCAAAAAATACATTATACAGAAAATAAATTATAAAAAATCATAATATTCTTCGTCACCTGAAGAACTGTCATCTCCTCTTAAAGTTATAATTAACGGGTCGACGGTCTAATCGATTAGGTGGTCAAGATCGCACATTTACTCCTCTTCTTTAATGACATGATGGACTGCTTTTCGCTAGTTCTCTGGTGTCACTTCTTTAATGGTTTGATCAAACAATAGCTTAACGTCTTTCATTTTGAATGTCGTGTTGTGTCTTGCTACAAATTCTTTCACTTGCGCCCATATAAATTCTATAGGATTTAGTTCACAATGATATGGCGGTATGCGCAGTGCAGTTACACTATGTTTTGTAGCTATATCTTCCACGTCATATTTCATAAAACGATGTTTGTATAAATTTGCTATAGCTAATAGTTCCTTTTTATCAAATTATCTTTTTTTTTCTTTGGTTAGTTATCATAAATAATGTAATACACAAAATTTACCTCCGCCTATGGCCGATACCGAAATTAAGCCGAACTGGACAGAGTTTCCCATTTTATTACTTTACACCTTTCGGAAATAGACAATAGTTGAAAATTAAGAATTTTGAAAAATTGATTATGTGAGATCTTTCGATCAGCATAACTATCTACAACATATTATCAAAAAAATATAAAAACTGACGTGGGAGATTTGAAGACCAATAAGAAAACAAATCGGGTTTAATTGCCAATAAGTCCCGTGTATTGCAAAACTGACCGACAAGTTATTTGAAAAGAAGTCAATAAAGGCGGACATAAAATGTTAAACTTTCAATGTACAGTCCGTCCCACAAGCGTTTTCAAGCCAATATGCCTAGATAAAAATCCAAGGTTTTATTCGAAATAAAAATTTTAATACGCAAGAGTATTACCATGTGAAATTGCATTTTTCCAAATGAAATATTAAAAAGAAAATGCCTTCTTAGATATTTTTGCCAGCAACAGCAATTCTCGAATCGGGAAGTTTTATTTGAGAACGGTAGCAAAAGGTAGTATTTAGATAAACTAGAACAACTGTTGTAAGTTACTATAAAGATAGAAATCACATAGTAGATACCTACAGAATGTTATGGAATTGAAAAATGATATTTAAATGGTTGACTACGGTAAACACAATTTTTCCTGAAGGGCAAAAGAGTTTTGGACTTGCATTGACTTTATTTGTTTTGAATCACAACGTTTCAACTGAAAAGTATCTTCAGTCTTTAAATAGACACAATATTTCCTGACCTCTGGGAATGTTGCCGATCTTACATTTGTGAGACACTAGGACCACTGGAAACAAGGTTTTTTTGTGTTTTTAATAAAAATCAGAGATCGAAATATCAGGTGCAGCTTACCATGCCTGGACACATCATATCATATGGACAGAGGCTGAAATCCTACATTTAGAATCACACTGAAGCAAGAGGAAATGCAAGGAAGCTACTACCATTTACGAGAACCCCGGTTGTTTTAGTAAACCCTCATTGGATATGAGAAATAACTGGATACCTTTGTTAAGTAGAAGTAAAATAATACCGGACACGAACTAAACGCATAACTGCACCCATCTCAGGTATGCTTTAATATATCTATCTAGTATAAATACAGCTGCAGTTACTATACTTATTGAGTATTCACTTTAAGACGACCGTAGATATTTAATTGTTGAAACGTTGTGATGTAAAACAAGACAATGCAACTCCAAAACTCTTCTATTATTCAAGAAACATTATTGTTAAATACCTTTTTTCAAAAAACTTAAAAGTAGACGAGATACAGAAGTAAAAAATCTAAGTGCAGGCCTGGTCACAAAAACATAGCCTTCTATAGTTTCTGTTGTTTGTCTTATTAGTCATGCAATTTACGAGTCGGTGGATAGGTATTTGGCAATCCGCTGCGGTGTGTTTTTCTGAAGCAAGTTAATTTTATATAATGTTGTTTATTTTAATGCCTTCTATATATAACTAAAAAAGTATCAACTTGGGAATCACCTTGTTGAAAGAAAAACAATTTAGAAAGTTTTATAAGTATGGTTCTATTTAAACAAAATTATATTATTAGGCAATTTATTATATCCCATAAAAATATATCAGCCACCTTTTTTCGTCAACACGCTCTCGTAAGCTTTTCATCTTCTCAAACGTTTACCTTTTAACGTTATTGCCTGTGAGGCGTGAGAAATACGCCCGTTTTACTGCAAAAGGTAAATTTGTTTTTTTTAAGGCAATTGACAGTCTAAATAATAATATATACGCCCGAAAACAATTTTTTAAAGTGTTTAAATAAATTACCATATAATCTAAACTCAAATGGGCCATTTTTAAGTTTGCTTACGGATTGATTACTACCGTAAAAAGCTGGAAACATACTTCCTACTACTAACTAAGTTCAGTTAAGGGGGATTTCTACTGTGATGGTCCTATTTTCATCGTTTCTTTACGATTTTTTTCTGGGGATAATAAGACAAATACAGAAAAACAAGTTTTCAATTCTTTTTATTAAAGATAAGATGTACCAAAAAAATTTTTCAACCCCCAAAAAATGAAAAACTTGAGGGTGCTACAGGTTGCTGAAGTTACCCCCTCAAAAAAAACGTAACTTGCTGGCGGAATTCAAATAAATTTTTCTATTCATGACAAAAATAAAATTGACCCAGATTCTTCAATTGTAAGCATGTAGTTATAGCCCCCACTAGAATCAAGTAAAAACTCGAGTAACTGTTAAAATAGCGCGAGATTTTAAAAAAAAATTTGAAAATTTATCATTTTTTTTTTTGTATTTTAAGGGCCGTTACATTTTCTGTAATATCGCAAAATACTTGATTCTAGAGGGGGGCTCTAACCACTTGTATTCTGAGCATTTTAAGACTAAAATCATTAAATTTTGATAATTTGAACATACCGAAGTACTTTCCGCCAGCGCGAAAAACAGGGTTTCGAGAAAAACAACTTTAAAGTTTCAACGGTGGCTCACAACAAAATAGTCTCACTGTCGCTGCGATACCTGGCCCGTACGAGCTAAAACGAGATGATTCTTCCTGCTTCTTTGCGAGTCTGGCCTGACGATCCTGATTGGTCGAGATGATGTCGCTGGCGACAGAACGTAGCTCTAAGAATGCGGCTTAACTCAAAAGCGGCTAGTGGTGAGAACTGACCGGCAATCATAAAATTGGATGTAACTTTTTTTTTGGAGTAGATTTGGTAGAAACTTGGTAGAAACACACGGTTATTCTAGAGGCTATAGAGAGTCGAAAAACGTCGGAAAAAAATGTCGATTTTTTGAAAACCATCACAGTAGAAATCCCCCTTAAACTTTACCTACTGTAAAGTAAATCTTACAGTATACAAGACCGTCTTGACTATTTTCAACAAAAATATACATTGTGTAGGAAAATGCTCTCATTTTAATATGGGCACTTGAGGTATTAAAGAATAACAAGCGAGTCGTAGGCGGCCAAGGACACAAACGCTGGAAAAGAAGGATAAATGCACTAACTTTTTATCTCTTCATAAAGTAACTATATTTTCTAAAATGTACTTGTTGGTGTCTGTAAATAATGTTTAAATTGAAAAATGTTTTTGCCGGCGTACAGACACGATTAAAATTGAAAAAGTTTGATGCCGACACTTGAAATCGAACCCAGAACTCTCGATTAGACCTCAAGCGCGCTGCCAATTGCGCTACGGGGGACCTGATATTCACCAACTTCGGTCATATATTATATTCAATTTTAATCGTGTCTGTACGCCTGCAAAAAAAATTTTCAGTTTAAAAACTATATTTTCTTTTTAGTTTTAATAAATATGATCGTACGTAAAATATGGTACGTAATTCGAGTTGTAATGCAATTACTTTTTCATTCGTGGGCAATATGCTATTTACAACACTCATTACGTAATTATTATCTATCGAAATTTGATATCAGAAAGTAAGAACTTATTTATATTTTGTGATTCAAATATAGGTAGTAATTTATATGATAAAAAAATTATATTTTAAAACAAGGCAGTTCTATTTATGCCCAAGAGCATAGTTATTTTCATAAGTGGCAAAGAAACATATACAGGGTCGCTTTTATGTATGGAAACGGTTTCTTCATTCATTCTTTTAATAATAAGATAAGTTTCGTTCTGTGTAAGATTTAAAAAACTATAAGGTTGTTAAATCTAAATAGAAGCTTCACATATTTTATAGGAAACCTCTCTAACTAACCTGCATGCATTTTGATGACACAGTTCTTTTGAACTCTGTAACGGAACTTTTAAGTTTTCCCTCAAGACAAGAAAACATGCTGGCGCTCGTTAGAAACTGGAAAAACGTAAATAAAATAATATTGTGCAATTTTAGAAGTAGTGAAAATCAAAGTTTAAAATATAAACACGTCGATATGTATGTGGGTAAAATTCAATACCTCTTCTTGATTAATATCGATGAATGTATTAATAATAGCAGATTAAAGTATACGTTTTATACTGCGTGATTTTATAGCACGTGTCTATGTTAGAAAAGGAGCCGTTAAGCTACTGTTTGATCAAGCGATTAAGGAAGTGACACCAGAGAATTGGCGAAAAGCAGTCCATTATGTCATTAAAGAAGAAGAAAAAATGTGGGATCTTGACCACCTGATCGATCGGATCGTCGACCCGTTAATTATAACGTCAAGAGTAGATGACAGTTCCTCCGATGACGAAGAATATTATGATTTTTTATAATTTAATTTTTGAATAATGTATTTTTTGGATTTTTTTTATAATTTTTATTAAAAAATTAGTGTACCTAATACTATATACATAATGTGCGCCTTTGTCACACCATTTTCAATGTTTGTGAATGGATAGCAATAGTCAAAACAACCCAAAACCGGGTGATACTACATGCACTTAATGAAAATAAAGAATTTTGCAATAAGATCAATGCCAAATTATGAAAGTGGCTTAAATATTTGTTGGGTCACTTTGTAGTCCCTTTGCATACCTAATGAGCTTTTATTAGTCTACACCTTTCTAAAATAGACTATAGATGGCGTGTATGTTACTCGTACATAATACTCTCCGTTGGACTCGCCTCCTTTATTGACTTACTCGGCATACTTACAAAAAACTAATTAAATCTCATTTAAAATATCTTTGTTGAGAAACATACTAAATAATTTTTGTACATTAAATGTATGTAAGTCAAATTTTAACTTTTATACCTCTAAATGAACGCTAAGATAAATATTTTATAAATATTTGTGGGCGTTCGGCTCCTGCAAAATATCACCAATTTAATTAAACAAAAATAAGTTTGGTATTAATGAATAGCTGGAGGTTAAAACGTTGCTTGTTACCTAATAGATTTTTAATTTAAAACTTTCTTTAGAAGAAAATAATTTGTAAAGATTAATTATAATTGCAAATTTTAAAAATAAAAGTTAAATCTAAAAATAAAAAATAAATGAGAAATACATCAGTTTAGGGTGTTGTCATTTCTTGCCAGTTTTTCGAAATAGGCGTTTTACCTCTTCGTTCGCTGCCAGGGCCATTCCCGAGGAAACCTACAGCTTGATGTGGGTTTCGAACCACGATCCTCAGTCATGTGACACTCCCACGTAAGGGCTAACCCTCGGTTTCTAGCGCCATTGAATGACCTACCGATTGGGTAGTGTGTACCTCTTTCCGCACCCCACGAGATGTCCGATCTCATCCGGCCTGGTTACCAGCGTTAATGGGGTGGGTTGGGAGATGATACATGTTACAATCTTCCCTTCATTCTTAAACCTACTAATATTTGGACATACTTTTTTTTTTGTGTATGCCCACTCCGAGGATCGAACTCGGAACGCCACTGTCGAATGCCGGTGACTCACTGTCTGAACCACCGCCGCAGTTCAGTTTAGGGTGCGTTTTTAAACTGAAGTAATACTTAGATTAGGTATGTTTCAATCTAAAGAAATTTAGTGACAGCAGCGGGTAAAAAATCCGTTTATTATAAATGTGGAGATGAACACAAGATGGAACTTCAGTTTGCCCTAAAGCATATAAATTTGCTACGTGTTTTCAACTGGCAATAAATACAGCATAAAAAGTTCAAACCTAAGTTGTAAAGCTTCATAACGAGTTATGTCACCGATTGGCAGTAGTAATCACTAGAAGTAATCACTCCTTTTTAAATATTTTATTTGAAAAATTGCATTATCGGTCAGTTTCCCTTGGCGTATTAAAATTTAATATCGGATGAGATATGAGATTTTTGTCCAATAAAATTTGCTTTGAAACGTTTATGGCCGAGATAAACTATTGTTTGATTCTATTAAATCGGTTACTAAATTGCTCTATATACAAGGCTGCATGGAAAGAGTCGATTACTTCTTAAAATCTATTCGTTAAACAAAATTTTCCAACGAATCTAAATGGTATATTGCGACGAATTCTGAAAATTTCATGTATTATTGCTACTCTTTGATAATAATTTGTGTTCTTTTTTTTTTTTTTATAAAATACCTGCACTGTAGGAAAAATCCTTTAAGGCGCTCTGGGAGCGGTGCGAGTGCGAAAAAAGCGATTAACGTTGGTCTTAAAACGTTGAAGATTGTATTCATTGGGAAACACGACCTCAGGAAGATCATTCCACAAAGATGACGTTCTCCAGATGAAAGAATTCGTGAACAATGAAGTTCGAGGAGTACTAAGCTGAACAACATATGGATGAGCGCCAGTGGTTCGCCATGTATTTCTGTTTTGCATTGCTCTAGGTGGAATCAAGTGGGCAATGTTAGTCGAACACCTGCCATGGAAATATCTGTAAAAGAGAGCCAAATCACAAGTACAGTACTCAGAAAACAAAATGTGGTTGACATTTTGAATTCATTTATCCATAATAACTTCGCAGACCTTAATTCTGCGATCAACATCGTCTTCACTCAATTTTTGTAGCAAATGAATTTTAGATAGTTTGAATTTCTTCCTTTTGCAGTATATTAGATTTAAAAAATCCTTACAAATTTTTTATTTAACATTTTTTGCTCGCTATCTTACTTGAAGAAATAATTTACCTTCTTTACATAAAAGCGACTCTGTATTACTATACATTAATTTAATTATTGTATACATTTCTATTCTTACTTTTACTCATAATACTAAAGACTGACGACTAATGACCCTAAATTTAATCGAACCATTTAAGCAAATTAAAGAGAAAATGGCGGTAGGACCTATTGAGGGGAATATTAAAAACCCTCTTTTGTTTTTAAACATAATAATTAGACAAACAATAGAAATTCATTATATCCCTGTCTTTTAACCTTAAAACAATAAGAAAAGTAATTTCCTAATAAAATAAAGGACGCATTTTCTGTTTTTGATTGTGGGGTGAATCTGTGTGGAACGTTTATATTAAACAAAATGTATTTTAACGCAAAATGTTATTATGAGTACTCACTAGAAAATTATTGGCCCTATGTAATGTTTAGAAATGATTTTTTAAGTGAAATATATTAGAAGCATTTGCAGAAAACACAAAGTCAAGGTCGACACAAAATTTCTCTTTAATATAGGCATTATCAGACCTAACATTTAAACAAAATCTAAAAATACAATAAACACATTATAAATATTACATGTTGTGTGTACGTCAATTCACTTTTTTAATAACACGCATTGTATAATTTTATATTTTCAGATTCTGCGATCAATTCTGGACATTTTTATAAACCATGCTTCATCCCTATCTTAAACTATTTTCGAAATTTTCGTACTTTAACTTTCAAAACCAAATAAGCGAACAACAAAAGAACCATTTTATAGTATATTACATAACAAGTGATTTTAGAATAATCACTTTCACACGAGTAATGTACACTATTTTTCCTAAGACCACAGAGAATTATTAAAAAAGCCTTTGATTTGTAAAAAAAAAATATTTCAACACTAGTGTTGAAAAAAATAATATCAACATTACTGTTAAAATTAGCATTATTAGGATTATGTTCCACTTAATATCTGGTTTCATAGTTTGTCAATAGGCTTGTCCTTTATTTGTAGTTTAACTTTTTCATTTTTTTATATTTTTTATATAATAGAAAAAACTAATCCTGGATTGACTTCTAGAAACACCAGAATGAAAATTTTTAAATTTAATCAAGGAAGGATGCATTAAACATAAATTTAAAAAATCCACCCAACAAGGAAAATTTTAAATCAAAATAATTCTATAAATTATTTAATGTTTTTATAAAAAAAAACACTCCTGATGAGAATTGAACCTGTGACCTTGCAATCTGTAGGCTAGAGCTCTAGTCTTTAAGTTATCGTTACCGATAAACATTTGTTTAATACATGACACTCTCTTCAGCGCAATTTGTTATTTCTGGTAATAGATTTTCCAGTATAATATTAACATTTTTTATAATTTCAGATGGTGTATTTTCACACTCTAATTCTGAATCACTTAACAAATAGATGATAAATAAGTTAAACACTTTTTATTAAATAGGAGTGGTCTGTTAAATTGGCACCATATGGTTAAATTATATAGTGTGCCTTGTATTTCAACACTCGTGTTGACATATTTTTTTTCAACACGCGTGTGATATCGCGTGTGATATACCGGCGATTTCTAGACAAATTAACCGTGCTTTTTCTCATCTCAGAATAAAAGGCTAATCCATTTCTTTATCAACAAACCCTGAGTATAAAAAATACACTTTAAATTCCAGTCTATATAGCACTCTTTATATTTTAAACCTCAATCCCCACTAAATTCGCGACTATATTTTATATTTATGACGTTCAACCTGCCTAGGTCACGTAGATGCAATGTTTTCTGATCTTTAGGGAAAACCCGGGAGTAACTGAAACTACGTTTTAAAGCGCATACGGGGAACTTCATCAAAATTCATGAACGATCGGCGAAGTCGAGGTTTCGCCATAGCTTTTATGTTTTCTTAAACACCTTATAAATTAAATCAATAAATTAATATATTAAATAATGGCTCTCCGTATTTTATAACTAGGCTGCATGGTTTTAAATAAAACGCAGAGTCGCACACACGAGTTTATTAGTTATATGTACTAACTATGTGATAAAGCGAACAAGCGCTTACTAAACGAAGGGAAATCTATAGTACAACGTATAAGAAATATAATAATATACAGGGTGTCCCATAACTTATGGGCCGTAGAGTAACTCGAGATACTAGACATCAAACTAAGCCGATTAAGTCATATAAGTTTTTTTTTGATAATTAAAATACTAATTAAATTATGTTCTATGTTTTTTTATGCTTTGGAATGTTTAAAGGAAAATATCTCGAAAACCGTTAAACATAATTATGATCAATCAAGTACACCTTTTTGACTCAGAAAATGCCCTACTATAATTGAAAAACACCTAATATCACAGGTAGCTTATTTTCGAGAACACCCTGTATCTCTAGAACGAGTAACAATCCGAAAAAACGCATAATATGACTTAATCGGCTTAGTTTGATGTCTAGTATCTCCAGTTACTCTACGGCCCATAAGTTATGGGACACCCTGTATATTATAAGTTCTAGTAGTATATAAAACCATGATCCAGTGTAATATCGTTTACAATAGTAGTGTTATATTTCATTTAGTGGCTGGTATTATTTTTTATATTTTGTAAGAAAAAAGACACAAAGTCTCGGCCTCAAAATTTTTCGGTCTGTTTATTATTGTTATATGTTTCGCCTTAAACTGGCATCATCAGACCTTATAAACAGTTAAAAATCTTAAAATTGTTTTTAAAACAAACACAAATACATTATAACAGCAACAAAACCATACTAACCCAAACGTAGGACGAAGCCTATTGACAAACTATGAAACCAGATATTAAGTGGAACATAATCCTAAGTATGCTCATTTAAACACTAGTATTGATTTTTTTTTCAACACTAGTGTAGAAATATTTTTTTCAAAAATAAAAGGTTTTTTAATAATTCTTTGTGGTCGTAGGAAAAATAGTGTACATTACTCGTTTGAAAGTGATTATTCTAAAACTCAGAGAATTTCCGCACTCGGCTAACGCCTCGTGCTAAATATCTCCTTGTTGGAAAAGTATTACTTTCATCACTTGTCATGTAATATACTATTTTCGGTGTGAATATTCTCTATTTATTTAAATTTACTGAATAAAACCATTTTCTACCCTGAACCCCACTAAATTTTGATAAACACTACAATTAAATACAATAATATTATCAGACAAATTTCTACAACATCTTCAGCTAAAGCAAACGCTTACAAAATATTAGACAAGCAGAACGAAAGATAACATAACACCGGTAAAATGACAAACTTAAACCAACATCTAAACAAAGGAAAAGTTTGGGAAATCTTATTAGTGTCTCTTAAGAATTTTCACAGTTACATGCTGCTTTGTTAAGTTTATATTATTTGCGATTTCTTTACAATTTCATTGTTACAACGATTATTTTGTTTAGTTCGTTTATCTGTTAAAATCGAGCTTCGTAATGAGAATTATAAAGTTAGACTATTCTAACTAGCTACTAATTTACTACCATGGTCAATAAAAACTGTAAAATTGTACATTTTATTAATATACAGGGCGTCCGGTAACTTATGGGCCGTAGAGTAACTGGAGATAATAGACATCAAACTAAGCCTATTATGTCATATAAGTTGTTTCGGATTGTCACTTTTTTTTTTGTAATTTAATTATGTACTATGTTTTTTTATGTTTTGGGATGTTTAAAGGGAAATATCTCGAACCCCGTTAAAAATATTAAGATCAATCAAGTACACCTTTTGACTCAGAAAATGCCTTTTTTAAGAAACTATAATTGAAAAACACCTAATATCACAGGTAAGAAAAAAAATCATAGATTTATGAAGCTCAGTGTATGCAACTAGCGCCCTCTAGTTTGAAACTTAAAAATGTCTACAAATTCTTATTTCTTGCTCATAAAAACATAATATTGCCAACTTTCAATTCAATTCATTAAACCGTTTTAAAATCATGGCTTATTTTCGAGAATAAACTTTTACTTTAAACACCCTGTATCTCTAGAACGAGTAACAATCCAAAAAAACTTATATGACTTAATCGGCTTAGTTTGATGTCTAGTATCTCCAGTTACTCTACGTCCCATAAGTTACCGGACACCCCGTATATTATGTTTAACTGGTGGGGTTGTCATCTGCATTGGAAATGGCCATGCTACATTTTCATTATATATTTAGTCTTAAGAAATTCTTCTAAACGCGATTTCGCTGTTTCTCTAGTTGCTTACGGGTTACGGTTACGGCTTTCCGTAGAGTCCTAATAGGGACGAAACCAAGGACGAAAAAACAAAGATAGACCCCACATCTCATTCATAAAATTACTTTGGCGCCGAGCCTAAAACTTACTGTTTATAGAAGGGCGATAGCATGTGTAGACTACAATGAAATCCAGGCACTGAATCGGTTATTTTGAAACACTGACACTGTCTCACCATATTGTTTCTTTATAATTAACCCACAAAACTTGCAAACACTAAACTCTCACCACTTTTTATTTAATAAAGCTGAAAATAAATAATTTATTGTTCATTATATCAAAATTGTCATTTTTTATTTTCCCTTGCTACCACTAGGAGGCAAACGTTGCCAAGTTTTGCACAATCGATTCGAAAAATAAATTTATTATGACTGTTCGTTGACTGTAGATATATTAAAGGAAATTATAAAATGGCATCGTAATACTGATTCACTGCGTTTTAAAATATATATTTACTTCTCGAATTCATGAAGAATAGATGACTATGTAGTATACTCAAATCGTTTTGACAAGATAACTATTGTATAATTAATTTCTACAGTAGTTCAGCTCAAAAGTTAGGTTAAGTTATGTCAAACTGACAATCACGTTTCAAGTTAAATTCTGTTACGGTTTTCATTTAAATTATAATACGGATACAATAATTACAAATTATGCCAACTCGACCTTAAATAATAGAACTCAATACCTGTGTTGGTGAAATATTTAATTCGCTACGTGGATTCGGGTCGATTTACTAGGTACTTTATGAAAATGTGGTAAATTATTAGGAATACGAGAATACCACCTCTGGTGGCGGTCACAGAAGTTCTCTTAGCTGTCATTTTATAAGAAATTTTCTCGAAATGTTTGTCGTTATTAATATTTTGACTAGTTTAAGGTTAGAATATTATGTTTTAAGCGATCCAACGATGTGTTTAATTAGGTATATTCTTTTTTTCACCGGCTAGTGCACCGGTCGCACCGGTTGTGCCACATCGCGTTCTTAAATTACCTATTATATTACCGGTTGGATATAAATCATGTTCTTTTATTCATGGTGGATTTCTGGCGATTTCTATGAACATTAACGAGAGATAGATCGTAAAATAATTCACCAACCGGTTAATGACGTCATTTTACTAGCTGTCAATCATCAGTTCCACCACTGGTTGAATTAACCGGCGAAAAAAGAATATACCTATTTGAGCCCAAATAAAACCCATAATAGGAGGATATTTTAATCATTTGGCAACAGCGTATTATAAGGTTGTAAAAATGTCCCACTTACACACCTCCATATGGTTTCATTCATGGAACTCGTCAGGAACTAAGTGGTAACATAAGTTTTAGCTCTTGTCGGTTTGTTTTGACAAAGGAGAATGTGGGGTCTATCTTTACTTTCTTGTCGTTGGACGAAGTGCTGGTCATTGTCTATCTGTCCCCAGGAAACCACTCATCATTTTGGCATTTCTGTGCACTGATGCACCACTTGCCACCAACTTTTCTATCTTTTTTATTATTACTATATAATAGTTACTTAATTTAAGGGAATATTTTTTAGACAATAGAAAATTTTGAATTAAAAGGCTTTTGAGTCCCGTGTAACTACGTTAATGCGAAAATTTTCATAATAATTATAGCGCCACATTAGTCATAAATATTATACATAATACTTTGAATTTCAATATTTTAAAGAACGACGGATCAGTGCAAAAATGTGACAACCGTTTTTGAAGATATTTGTCCCCATTTTCTATCGATTTCAGACACAAGATATTGTATTATTTTATGCAATAAAAGACGTCGCTTCTTACGTAGCGAATGACTCATAGCGCGCCTATCTATTCGGCTTTCTTTAAATGTTGAAATTCAAAGCATAATAATATAAAGAATTTGTTCTAATTTCCTTAAAAAAGATGTATTTCTTTTAAATACTTTTTACCGTGCGACATTTGACAAAGACAGACACAGCGTAGCGTGTAAACTTCTTTTATATACCTTTTAGAGAAATTAAATTTAAAGCAATTACTTTTGTTATTAAAAAAACACCAAAAGAAATGGAAAGCTTGGATAATCTTATTTAAGAACCACCGAATTTAAACAGATAAGATCCTTGTAAAGACAACGAAATTAACGACTTACGGGGTGGAATCTTGTAAGAAAATTAATGAAAATTCTTTGTGAATTATACGTTTTGGGGTTCCGATCTAATAACGCATGAACGAGAAATAACGAAGGAAATTCTTGAGAAATTTGTTATATGTACATAATAAATATTAAACTAAATATTAGTACTTAGAAATTATTTAAGATGATCAGAACAATGTTTCTAAATTTGTCTCCAAAGTTGCCAGCTCTATGCGAAATGATATCTATATAAATTATATTAGACCACAAAAATTGCGTTCTCTTAGTCCAAATCCTGACCATTTTTATTAATGTATTTTTAAAACTTTTAAATTTGGACTCTACAGATTTTTATATCACTTAATATCAAGATCATTATTTAACCCTTTCAAAGATAATTTTTAGAAAATACCTTAATGTGGAAAACATTATGCATTTATAAATAATAAATATTTAAACAAAATTCTTTGTAAAATTAAATTTTACTAAGTATTTTTTTATCATTTCAAAGTTAATGCTAGTGGAGCTTCCACCATTTCGTATTTTCGTCAATATTTCCTATTTTCCTTAAAATTTTATATAAAATATCAATTTTAACTTTTTTTTTCACATGACTTTTTCCTCTTCGTTCGCTGCCAGGGCCTTACCCGAGGGGACCTACAGCTTAACATGGGTCCCGAACCACAATCCTCAGTCATGCGGCACCCCCCAAGGGCTATCAACCCTTGGTTTATTGCCATTGCATGACCTACCGATTGGGGAGTGTGTACCTTCTTCCGCACCCCACGAGATGTCCGATCTCATCCGAAATGGTTACCGGTGTGAATGGGGTGGGTTGGGAAATGATACATTTTACACTCTTCCGTGCATTCTTAAATCCACAGAATTTCGGACATACTTTTTTGTACCGGGTTGTTCATTAAGGGTGACGAGCGGCCATATCTCAGAAACTACTAAGCATAGAAATTCAGGAAAAAAAAAATTATAACTAAAGTGGCCAAGAGAAAATGCTGGAAATTTTTTTTGAGTTTCGCATTTTGCCGCAAGAGGGCGTAATTGAAAAGTAAATTTTAAAATTTTACATATCTTCGAAAATTCCACATTAAGGTATATCTTTGATAACACCATTAAAAAGCTTGGACAATTATGCATCATTTTGATCTTAGCTCATTTGGCGTACCGACTTTAATAAGAGGGGGGGGGGAGCTTTTGAAAGTGTAATTAGTTAAATTGCTGTAACTTATAAACTACTTATCCGATTTTAGCAAACTAAAGACTGTTTGGAAGAGAAATGTATGCACTTTCACCAATCGTATTTAGTTGTCCATAATAGTTCTCAAAAAAAATGCTAGAGGGCGCAATTTGTAATAATAACACATTTTTTGATTTTACTCCGAAAAAATAAATCATACGGTATAATTATGATACCATAATGGAAAAGTAAATAACATTTGTAGAAAAAATATTTAAACCGCAGCTCGACATCTCCGTTTGTTTCAGCGTTATCACCAATAGAATAATTTTTAAAACTCTAAATGAAGCAGCGGTTATAAATTTTTTAGAAAAAAAGGACGCCACTGATATTCTTCCATGTGGATATTATTTCGGGTTAGCCTGGTCAATTCTGCATAAAAATGGTTTCTTGCGTTTTTCTCCTCAGGCACACCGTTCTTAATTAAAATAATTAAATTAAATTAGCTCTACTATTTATTATTATTATTATTACTATTATTATTATTATTATTATTATTATTATTATTATTATTATTATTATTATTATTATTATTATTATTATTACTATTATTATTATTATTATTATTATTATTATTATTATTATTATTATTAACATTGATAAAGAAAAAATTTGTTTCATAAAAATTGTTGAAAATGACCACCTTCACTTAATAGGCATGCTTCCGCCCGTCTAACTTTTACTTTTGTATGTAAATAATAAGTTTAAAATATTATACTTGAAAAATTCTTTTTAAAAATGCGAACAAAAAAAACAATACAACCTTGATTTCTACGAAAGCACATTCCAGTTGAACACCTTTTTTCAACTAACCGGGAACAAAAATGTTTGTATAGGATTCGAAAACGTATTAAATTAAATACGGTAAAAAACTTTTAGTTGGCAAAACTCAGAAATAACGAGTGGGCCTAAGCGAATTTGGACCCTATTCTTAGTTTGAACTTAATACTTAGGTACCAGATTATGTTAGGGCAAAAAAAACTTTTTAGTAATACGTGCTCTATCGAAAAATATGTCAGTAGGTCAGAGATAATTGCAAAAATATTAACAGCTCATATTTGAAGTTAACTTTCCTGCAATGAATCCAAGCTATATTGTAGTCTTTATACTCCCTTCGAGATTTGTTTGTAAACTTCATACCGCTTTTTCATATTTACTCAATTTACTTAAATAATAATCTTTGTAGTTTTACTTTAATTGATGCTATTTTCTATCGTCGAATCTCTACTGATGAGCCATGATATGGCGATACGCATCTAAGGATGGATTTGAAATAAAGAGAACTTCTTTATTATAAGCCAAAAAATCAATAAAGTACATATCCATGTTGAAAAACATATTTTTAAAATAAAATTTAATACTTTTTAATATCATATTCAATCAAGTGGGGCGTCGATAATACGAACAATTATTGTAAGAGAAAGCGACGATAGACCCTGCATCTGATTCATAAAGTTACTTTTGCGCCGAGCCTACAACTCACTGTCTATAAGAGGGCGATAGCATGTGTAGACTACGACGAAATCCAGGCACTGAATCGGTTATTTTGCAACACTGACACGGTTTCACCATATTGGTTTTTCTAATTAACTCACAAAACTATCAAACACTAAACTCTCACCACTTTTTATTTCTGTTGTGGTTTTAATTTAAATCTCCATACGGATGCAATTACAAAATATGCCAACTCAACCTTGAATAATCGAACTTAAAACCTGTGTTGGTGAAATTTTTAATTCGCTACATGGGTTCAGGTCGATATATTTATGTAAATAGGTACATCATGGAAATGTGGTAAATTATTAGGAATATGCGAAAACCACCTTTGGTGGCAAACACAGAAGCTCTCTTAGCTGCCATTCGATGAGAAATTTTCTCGAAATGTTTGTCGTTATTAGTAGTTTGAGGTTAGAATATGTTTAGGCAATCCAACGATGTGTTTAATTAGGTATATTCTTTTTTTTACCGGTGGCACTGGTTGAGCCGAATCGCGTTCTTAAATTGCCTATTAGGTATATTACTTGTTGAATAGAATTGATTAGATTTCTGGTGATTTCTATCAACGTCAACGAGAGAGAGAGAGATAGTAAAATAATTAACCAACCGGTTGATTACGTCATTCACCAGCTGTAAATCATAAGTTCACCAGTTCCACCAATGGTTCAATTCACCGGTAAAAAAAGATTATATCTATTTGAGTTCAAATAAAACCCACAAAAAATCATTTGGCAATAGCGTATTATATGCTCGTAAAAATTTCCTACTATTTCCATATGGTTTCATTCATGAACTCGTCAGGAACTAAATGGTAGCTTGAATTTTAGTTCTTATCGGCTTGTTTTGATAAAGGGGAATGCGGGGTCTATCTTTGCTTTCTCGTCGTTGATTGTAATACACCATGGTTATGTTTTGATCAGTTTTTCTGAAAAATTTTTGATAGTTCCAACAGCCAATTAAATTCTATAATTTTTTTGTCATCTCACACAAATCTTCTAATTCTATCTACATTTAACTGACAAAAACACTCCGGGTAGTTTCCAATCATTATGACACCGAGACTTTAATCATTATGACATCAAGTCTTTGACAGCTTCATATTCAAAATAATACGCAATATGTCTTGCCGTTGTGCCCTTCTTTCGAATTAGGCTTTTTTCCTCTTCGTTCGCCGCCAGGGCCATTCCCGAGGGGACCAACAGTTTAACGTGGGTTCCGAACCACGATCCTCAGTCATGCGACACCCCCCAAGGGCTATCAACCCTTGGTTTGTTACCATTACATGACCTACCGATTGAGGAGTGTGTTCCTTCTTCCGAACCCCACGAGATGTCCGATCTCATCCGGCCTGGTTACCGGCGTGAATGGGGTGGGTTGGGAGATGATACCTTTTACACTTTTCCCTGCATTCTTAAATCCATTTAATTTCGGACATACTTTTTTTATTGTACGTATGCCCACTAAGGGAATCGAACCCGGGTCGCCGCGGTCGAATGCCAGTAGCTCTACCTCTGAGCCACAACCGCGGTACGCAATATGTCAAGTTATTTTATTTTCTTATCAAAGAATATTCTGACCGAATATCCCTCGGACCTTGACCCCCCAAACATCCGCTGCCGACGCACATCTTCGCAGGCAGCATGAAGTATTGCGCCTCAACAATGACCTGGAAGAAATTTTGGCTTGGGGTGACAGTAACCAAGTCGAATTTAATGCTAAGAAAACCCAGGCAGCAGTCTTCTCCAAAAAGGTTAACATTGCAGAACCGGATATAGTCATGGCAGGACACGCAATTCCCCTGACACCGTCTATTAATTTGCTGGGGGTCAATCTGGGAGGTAATCTGTCTTGGCATGATCACGTTGCCGCAATTGCCAAGGCAGCTGCACAGAAACTTGGTGTACTTTTTCGCACCAAAAGGTTGTACACTCCTCATCAACTTTTGACACTCTACAAAGCCCAGATTCGACCATCATTAGAATATTGCTCTCATGTCTGGAGCTCTGCACCCAAGCACACCCTTCGGCTACTGGATTCCATTCAAAGGAGAGCCGTTCGTCTGATCGGCGACCCCGAGCTGACCAAGACCCTTGATAGCCTGGAGCATCGAAGACAGGTTGGTGATTTGGCTCTCTTTTACAGATATTTCCATGGCAGGTGTTCGACTGATATTGCCCACTTGATTCCACCTAGAGCAATGCAAAACAGAAATACACGGCGAACCACTGCCGCTCATCCATATTATGTTGTTCAGCTTAGTACTCCTCGAACTTCATTGTTCAAGAATTCTTTCATCTGGAGAACGTCATCTTTGTGGAATGATCTTCCTGAGGTCGTGTTTCCCAATGAATACAATCTTCAACGTTTCAAGACCAACGTTAATCGCTTTTTTCGCACTCGCACCGCTCCCAGAGCGCCTTAAAGGATTTTTCCTACAGTGCAGGTGTTTTATCATAAAAAAAAAAAAAAAAAAAAACTGATTCAAAATTTTATGTCAATCAAGAGCACTTTGACTTTGGTAACAGCGTGCTTTCAATTGACATAAAATTATCACGCATATTATCAATGTCCTGCGGATATTAAAACTAAAAATATCCCTTCTTGTAAGAAAAATTGAATGACTAAGCCAAAATAATTGTCTTTCATACAGACACCAGAATCCTGAAAGCTTATTTCGTAGTTTCTTTTTAATTTAAAAACTACCGTTGTAAACTCCATAATCCACAAAATTGCTGCAAATTTTACAGCAAGAATTATCAAGTTTCGTTAGAAAATAAGCTAGAAAATAAATGCATTTTGCATAAACTTCCCCATTAATAATATGTAGTTTCCAGCTAAATTGCCACGTTGAACTCGAGCGGAAGAGTGGCTATTCCGGTCGGTTTGTTATTAAAATATAATCCTGCCGAAACAGAATATTTTTATAATGGGGTTATTTACTATTTATCATATTTAGCACTAACATCCTGAACTAGACCTATTAAAAATATATCTTAATAATAAATATTTTTCTAGAAATAATTAAAAAGACGGTATGAAAGCAGGAAGTTTAAAACATACGATGTTAACACAAGGGCGTAGATATTATTTTAAGCTAGTGTTTGATCTCTAATTTTTTTATTATTATTACACAAGAATATTCAAGATTACTTACGAAGTAAGGTGTTTAAAGCAAAATTTAATTCCCGAAGTAATTTTGAAAATTCTTTTTCCAAAAGTATTTTTATTGCAATTTAACAAAACAATAACTTACATAATATAATGTAAAAAAAACACCATTTTTATTCATTATTATGGTCCTGGGGGCGGGGGGGGGGGGGGTGATTACCCCCTTTACGTAACAATAAATTATACAGGGTGATTTTTAGGTTGATAGTTCTTTTTTAGTTGCGTATAGAAGGCATTAAAATAAACAACATTTTCAAATATCTTTTTTCAAAAAATAAAGTACTTACATGTATTTATTACATTACGAATCAAATACGGTTCTGCCTAACTTGCCCGTTGAATAACTTTAAGAAAACTTCTAGGTGTTGGATAAGCCCGCAAGCGTTCTGCGTATAATCTCGAAGCACTTTGTCACTCACACTAAATTAGCACCATATCGATTAATTCATTGTTTTCAAATTTTACCATTTTCACGTATAAATAATTTAATATTCACTTAACAGAAAAACACACCGCATCGGATTGTTCAACACTACCCGTATGACTAATACTACTAATAAGAGATAAGAAAAACAACAGAAGCTATAGAGGGGTATGTTTTGATGCCAGGCACGTATTTAGATTTTTTAATTCTCTATCTCGCCTATTTTTGAGTTTTTTGAAAAAAGGTATTTGAAAAAGTTGTTTATTTTAATGCCTTCTATACACAGCTAAAACGAAGTATCAACTTAGGAATCACCCTGTATAAGTAATATAATGTAGGATATTATAATATGCACCTGGATGCGTTAACATTAGAATTTGCGAAAACAAGTAATTTTAAAGTAGTACACTAAATTGTTTAAGTTGCTACTTATAAGAGTCAGAGTTACTGGTATTCAACCGTGGCGGTCCGGGTTCGATCCCCGGAGTGAGCATATGCACAATAAAAAAAATTATATCCGAAATTTAGTAGGTTTAAGAATGCAGGAAGGAGTGTAAAATGTATCATATCCCAACCCGGTAACCAGGCCGGATGAGATCGGATATCTCGTGGGATGCGGAAGAAGGTACACAGTCCCCAATCGGTAGGTCATGCAATGGCAAGAATCCAAGAATTGATAGCCCTTAGGGGGTCGCATGACTGAGAATCGTGGTTCGGAACCCACGTTAAGCTGTAGGTCCCCTCGGGAATGGCCCTGGCAGCGAATGAAGAGGAAAAAAATAAAAAACAAAGTCTTACATTTTGTTCTAAATATTTTTCTACTAGTGATATTTCTTATTTCTAGTGGTAGAACATTATACATTTTTGGTGCCTAATGAATAAATTTTAAGTTAATGTTTTTACTACTTTTAGGAATTATCAACTGTCCGTTTATATGATTGTTCGTCTGATCTGGGTGACATGGAGAGTACTATTTTTTCCAATTATTTCCCTTAAAATATAAAATATATGTATTAACTTTCTAATATTTTTTGTTAAATAACCGATATGTGCTCCCCACTTAAGATGTTTATCGATAGTAATTCCCAAATATTTTGTTAAATTTACTTCACAGATAACTTCATCAAGGTTTTCAATTTTTATGTTATTAAAATTAGGACGATTAGAAGAAGTTATAGAGAAAGCTATGTAATTAGTTTTGGAGATATTCAAGGTTAATTTAAAGAAATCTAGCCACATTTTTTTTTATACCATCCATAGCTGACCCTTTCACTTCAGTCCAAGTTTCACCCTTAATAACCACAGCTGTATCATCAGCATATGATATGACTATTCCGTTATTAAAACTCGCATTAGCTAAGGAATTTATATAGGTTATAAACACACAGACACACACATTTGTCCTAAGACGGTACCCTGAGGTATTCCAGTGTTTAAGATTAACGGATCTGTAGGGGTTTGAATTAAAAAGAGCATAAAAAATGGACTGTATATATGATTGGTTGAGGAGATGAGAGTTGAGAGTAGAGGTTTAAATAAAACAGTACGGCGGCAGCGTGACAAAAAGTATAAAAATGGCCTACCTTTGGTTCATCCTTTACGGCTTGGTGGCCACCAACTTGATCCTAGAGAAGAGGGATGCCACAACCCTGGATCGGGACACTGCACGTCACAATCTGTCTTAGTTTGAGAGTTTTATATAACATAAAAATGCCGGAAAATATTCCGGGAGCGAAATTTGCGTGAGTTCTTTTTAACGACTTTTTCGAACTGTCTTTTAGACGCCCGCGCAAGGTCCAATCGGCCAAATACAAATTGTCACGTGGTTAACACGACTACAGCGACTTACGCGGGGAATTAATATTAAAGAACCAACATTTTTGCTTATGAAAAATAAGTAAACTTATAAATTAAATATTATTGAGATGAAACCTAAACATACCGCCCATCTAAAATGGGACATTTTACCAAAAAAAAAGTGAAATAAATTCTACGAAGCTAAACTTAAAACAAATTCATTTAAATTTACTTTACAAGACAAAAAAAACAATTTTAGTTTAGAGGCAGGGGACACACTTTGGTAACTGGTCGTTTTAACAGACCTTTGGCGGTGCGCACAGTTACAACGCGTATTACTCCATCCGAACCCGGATGCACCTCAGTAACACGACCTAAAGGCCATTTTAAGGGTGGTATAAGCGCGTCTTTAAGCAACACGAGTGTGTCTTGTAAGACTGGAGTGGACGGTTCCGTCCATTTACTACGCTGCATTAAAGTATGCAAGTATTCTTTATTCCAACGTATCCAAAACTGTTGATGTAATGCTTGTAATAGTTGGAATCGAGATAAACGTCCGATTTTGATTGAGGTTAAATCAGGCTCAACAAAAGAGTTTAGAGGTTCCAAATTTAAAAAATGTCCGGGTGTAAGCGCTTTAAGATCGTTAGGATCTGAGCTTAATGGACAAAGTGGTCGTGAATTTAATAACGCCTCAATTGAGACTAAAACAGTATTAAATTCTTCATAGGTTAAAATTTGTGTGCCAACAACACGAGATAAATGGGTTTTTACTGATTTTACGCCACTTTCCCAAAGAGCTCCAAAATTGGGACTAGCGGGGGGATTAAAATGCCATAATATGTTTTCTTTCTCAGCAACCTGCTGCATAATAGTTACAAGTTCATTATGGGCTCCTACGAAATTTGTGCCGTTATCACTAAAAATATCAGTAATTTTGCCTCTGCGGGCTAAGAAACGACGCAAGGAGGCTAAGAAACAATCAGTTGAAAGGCTAGAACAGAGCTCAAGATGTATAGCTTTCGTAACCATGCACACAAATATACAAATATAAGACTTGTAAGTTTTTGCTCCTCGTAGTTTACCCATCGTAGTGGTGAAAGCCCCGGCAAAATCTATGCCAACCTTCTGAAACGGTTTGCATTGGGCTAAACGAGCCTCGGGAAGATTCCCCATAGGGGGTTGAGGGCTCTTGGGATTAGCTCTAAAACATCGATAACAATGTGACAGAACGTGGCGAATAGCCCTTTTTGGAAATATAATCCAAAATTTTTGAACGATTAAATATTGGAGGGTTTGTTGACCTGGATGTAGAAATTTATTATGGGTGTCTTGAATAATAAGGGTAGTTAGTCGATGAAGACTGGGTAAGAGAGCGGGATGTTTTTGTTCAAAGGAGAGGTGAGAATAGGATAGGCGTCCGCCCACCCTCAAAATACCATCGGTATCAAGAAAAGGATTCAATTTTCTGAATAATTTGGGAAGGGGATTATTATTTTTTAGTCTTTTAATTTCATCACCAAACACAGTTCCTTGGATATATTTTGTCAAGCGCATAAGCGCTTTGTCTAACTCTTGCACCGAAAATGCCCCACTTAGAGTAGTTAAGGAATTTTTATTAGACATAAAGCGTAAGAATCTAGCGACGATGCGCAGAATTTTGTCGAGGGAAGAAAATCTGTCTAATAGTTCGAGGAGATAGTCCCGGCGTTGAATCACAGTGGCGAAAACAATTTTTCTTTGCTCCAAGGCCGATTCTTCGGGCTTAAAGCGTTTATTGAAGTTGGGCCACAACTCTTCGGTCTTGCTGAGAAAATCAGGTCCCGCCCACCATAGCGAGTGGTCAAGTAATTGAGAAGGCAAGAGACCGCGTGAACCACAATCTGCAGGATTATATTCTGACGGAACATAAAACCAACGATCAGGAGCGACCTTTTCCTGTATGTGGGTAATCCTGTTAGAAACAAAAGTATTATATTTATGAGGGGAAGATTTTATCCAAGCTAGAGTGACAGTGGAATCCGACCAAGCATAAATCTGTCGAAAATTAATTTCATTCTTAAAAGCTTCCATAACTGAGATCACCAGATCTGAGAGCAGCACTGCTGCGCATAACTCTAATCGGGGAATAGAGATTCTTTTTAAGGGAGCAACACGAGATTTTGCAGCTACAAATGATATTTTTATCTGGTTGGCTGAATCCATAAATCGAAAATATACGACGCTGCAATATCCATAAGAGGAAGCGTCCGAGAATGCATGAATCTCACAAACTAGGTACTTAGACGCGAGAAGATGACGGGGTAATTGAATTTTAGAGAGCAGGGGTAATTCTTCTTTAAATTTACCCCATTTTATAATAATGTCATCGGGAGGTATCGCGTCCCAATGAATACCTAGAGTCCAAAGGTTTTGCATAATTAGTTTGCCAAAAAGAACAATGGGAGTTAAAAAACCTTCGGGATCAAAGATACGAGCTACATCGGACAAAATATTACGTTTTGTGCAAGGGGTTTGTTTAATGCTTACATTATAGGTAAATGTATCTGATGATGGTTGCCACCGAAGACCTAATATTTTTACTTGTTCTTCTTTATCATCGAAGGAGAGAGGCTTAATCTGGAGCAGAGAATCCGGGAGATGAGTCAACAATCTAGGATTGTTGCTCGCCCATTTTCGTAATTCAAAACCACCCAGGTTTAGGAGCTCCATCAGCTGATGTTGAAGCTCTAAAGCTTCTTTGATACTATCACAGCTGCAGAGCAAATCATCTACATAGATAGAAGTTTTTAAAGCCTGGCAAGCAAGAGGGTAAGTTAGCTGATTGTCATTAGCCAGTTGCTGAAGAGTGCGAATGGCTAGAAACGGGGCCGAAGAGACACCATACGTAACTGTCGATAAACGATAATCTTTGACAGGCTCGTCGGCGGAAAAGCGGAATAAAATTCTTTGATAATCGCACTGAGCCGGAGTAATTAAAATCTGGCGATACATTTGTCGAATATCAGCAGTAAAAACTACAGCGTGAAGTCGAAATCGCAACAAAAGTGTAAATATATCCAACTGTAGTTTTGGGCCAACTAATAGGGTGTCATTTAAAGACACATTATTCAAGTCTTTCGTGGAAGCATCAAACACAACTCTGAGTTTTGTTGTGAGACTTTCAGGGCGTAAAATACAATGATGAGGTATATAATAAGAGTGGGGAGCTTGTAAAGGATCTGAAATAATTTCCATATGCCCAGCGGATAAATATTCTTTCATAAAATCACAATATTCTTTACCAAGAGAGGGGTTATTTTTGAGACGACGCTCTAGATTTAAAAATCTTCGTAAAGCAATATCACGAGAACCGCTAAAAACTGGAGAAGCTTGGTCCCTAAAGGGGAGAGAGACCACATATCGACCAGTAAGAGTTTTATAATGAGTGTTTATAAATATTTTTTCTGCCGCTAGCTCGTCGGGGTTATGCTGAGGAGTTTGAGCAACTTGCTCCAGTTCCCATAACCGTTTTATGGAATTTTCAATTTGAATTGACGTACAAAATGTGTGTACGCTAAAGTCATTTTGGAGAGAAACCTTGCCCATGATAACCCAACCAAAGGCAGTGTTAAGGGCTGACGGTTCCTGAGGATTAAATGAGATTGATTCGCCTTTTAATAAAAAGGCAAAAACCTCAGCACCAATAAGCATATCTATTGGAGATGAAGTATTAAACTGTGCATCAGCTAAATTTAAATTTAAAAAAGTTTCAAATTTTTCTTGAGGTATGTCAATACTGGGCATGTTTGCACATATTTGGGGTAAAACAACAAACTCCAAATTTAAACAAGGTTCATAGGAGAAATGAGGTTTAACTACACAAGTGACGGCTTGCGTGGCATTAGTATTCAGGGGCCCAAGCCCACCTATGGAAGTGTTATGGGAGTAGCAAGTAACACCTAGTCGCTTGCAACACTTTCTTGTAATAAAATTAGCCTGACTAGCAGAATCTAATAAAACACGGACGCTTTGAAATTGTCCCCAAGCATCTTTAACATGTATCATCGCGGTGGACAATAAGACCGTGTGATTGCGGGGTAGATTAGCAACTAAAGAACTTATAGAGGAGTTATTATGTAAGTTATCCATCGTAGGGGGAGAACTAGCTTCAGCTTCGGCATTAGTAGCATGTAAAGCACGTGAAACGAGGGATGGCGTGGAAGTAAGGGGGGTTGACATATATGACGTCGAGCTTGGAGCATTGGATAACCTATTTTGAGACGATTGAGACTTACTTTGTGAGTCAAAATGTAAAAGTGTGTGATGCTTTAAGGAACATTTTCTGCAAGTGTGCAAAGATGTACACGCGGGGGAAATGTGCCTGGTACCTAAACAATTTGTACACCATCGTTTAGATTTTACCATATTATACCGTTCCTGGGGCGTTTTTGCCAAAAAGGCTTGACAATTATAAATGGGGTGAGGATTATTACAAACAGGACAAGTTTCTTTGCGATCAGTATTATTAACAAATGTTTTTAATTTATTTCGAATATTTTGAGTATTTTGAATTTTTACGGGAGAAGAGGTTATATAAACAGCCTCTAGGGCTTCGCATTGTGTTTTCAAAAATTCTTTTAAGATTGTATAATTTTTTGAGCGATTGCCGGGATTTTTTAATTCAGCATGACATTCAATTTCAAAACGGGTTGCCGTACTTTGATTTAAACGCTCCATGAGCATATTAAATAATACAAAATCCCACTGTTGAACAGGGTAATGTAAAGCATTTAACGCCGCCAAGTTTTCTTCAAATTTATCAATAAGATTTCTTAAGGCGCCGACTAAATAATCCTCGGGCAATTTTTTTGTATTTTGTATATCCTGCCAATGAGTTATTGCGATAAGTCTAGGATCCTCATATCTACTAACAAGAGTATTATAGGCAATTAAATAATTCACGTCACTTAATGGTGTACATTTAACTAAAGCAAGTGGGGCTTTATCTAAAGAGTTTATCAAATAGCTAAATTTTTCGACATTACTTAAATGCGTATTGGTATGAATAAGTGAATTGTACAAGTCAAAAAACGTTTTCCATTTTTTGATATCTCCTGTAAAAATAGGGATTTCTAACTTGGGTAATCGAACATTGTTTTGATTTAGCGAGGACCCCGAATTTGAGGCATTTAGTTGCACAGCGGGTTCGTCCTTAAAAAGGCCAAAATAACTAGCTTGAATTTCAAAATAATCAAAGTCAAATAATTCCCTTATAGTTGCCTCGCTTTTCAATAGATTTTCTTGATTTTCTTTACCTGCGATTAAATCGATAATAAGTGAATGATTTCTATCAAAATCGTCGTTCAATTCCTCAAGTTTTTTATAGCGCATTTTAAAATGCATACGTGCATTTTGATCTTGTTGAGCCTTTACAGCAATAGCCAATAATTCTTTAACACGAGAAATTGCAGCATTTCTGCGGGCATAATATACATCGAGTTTAGACATTTTTTAGTATTTTTGAATTATTTAAATACGAGAAAATAGAACGATATATTTTATCAACATGAGTTTGACAATTCGCACAACAAACGTAAACAAAATTGTTAATGCGAATTTAATGACTATTGCACTTCAGACCGCGCTGCTAAGGAGGGAGTATAATGCGTGAACTGGTGCGCCTTCGAGTCTCTGCGATCTAAACTAAAATGTCCAAAATGATTGGAATATTTTACACATTCCAATGACTAAATTTTTTAATTTTTAATTGATTTTTAAAAATATAAAATCCGTGGTCGAAGTAACCAAAAATGTAGGGGTTTGAATTAAAAAGAGCATAAAAAATGGACTGTATATATGATTGGTTGAGGAGATGAGAGTTGAGAGTAGAGGTTTAAATAAAACAGTACGGCGGCAGCGTGACAAAAAGTATAAAAATGGCCTACCTTTGGTTCATCCTTTACGGCTTGGTGGCCACCAACTTGATCCTAGAGAAGAGGGATGCCACAACCCTGGATCGGGACACTGCACGTCACAATCTGTCTTAGTTTGAGAGTTTTATATAACATAAAAATGCCGGAAAATATTCCGGGAGCGAAATTTGCGTGAGTTCTTTTTAACGACTTTTTCGAACTGTCTTTTAGACGCCCGCGCAAGGTCCAATCGGCCAAATACAAATTGTCACGTGGTTAACACGACTACAGCGACTTACGCGGGGAATTAATATTAAAGAACCAACATTTTTGCTTATGAAAAATAAGTAAACTTATAAATTAAATATTATTGAGATGAAACCTAAACAGGATCACTGTGTATATTATCGATTTTTACTATTTGTTGACGGTCCCTAAGGTAGCTCTCATAGTTTGTTTATTCCAAAAAAATGTTTAATTATCTTTCCGTTTTTATTAAAATAAATTTTAATTTAAAAAAGCAGTTAGAAAGTTATTATTGGAAAAAGGTTATTTACCATTAATGAATATTTTAATTATAATATTCTGTCATAATTATTTGCATTGTTTAATTTAATATTTTAATTTTTACTGTGGTATTTTGTTTTAATTTATTTAGTATTCAATATGTCCGCGGAAAGGGTTTTGAAAAAAATGTACCAAAAGGAATTCTGTATAAAAATTTTTGCTGGTAAAATTAATAAGATTTTAGTTATTATAAATTTAATTGTTTATACAAGGAGCAAGAAATATACCAGAACGTTATTTTATGTAATAATAGGCATACCTTGAATATGACTTTCTACCAAAAGAACAAATAATATTAAATATGTTTTAAATTAAACTTCAGCTTAAGAATAAGGTTTCATTACTACATGTGTATAGTTCTATCGCATTATCTTTAAAAAATTATTTTTTTAATTTGATAAAGACATTGACAAATGTATCCATAATAAGTTATCGAACCTATTCATAAATTTGTTATCCTTGATTATAATATAGTTTTTTTGCCCAGCCCATGTCCAATGTATTTACCAATTTATTAGAAATCTTTGTAAAACTAAAAAATAAAATGAAGAATTAGATATAATAGTTCTTATCATAAAAATGATAGTTTACTAATATAAAAATGGAAAAGTATTATTATAAAACCGACAGTTATTTTGGGGCAAATAGTTTAACCCATGGCCGCTCGTCAGGTGAAGTAGGTGAAGCTCTTCACCAAAAAAAAAATAAAACCAGGAGGAAAGTTTTTCGACAATATTAAATATTAATGTACCAATACAGCCACCATTTTAGCCCTTAAAAAATAATTATGTTTGAATTAATAATATTAATTTAATCCGAATGTAGCTATGCATAATAGGGCCACAATAATTAACACTCGTGCATTTTGGCGCGCCCCAACATGTAATGCCCAACATAGCTTTGATATTCACCGTTGCTATGGTTACGTGACGTCAGTCACGCAAACAGCATGTAACAATTTGCATTATGATAAAGAGCAATTTAAAAATAGATCAGTCGTATGCACCATTGTTTTAGCATTGGTTCGCGTTATCTTAAGGTATTTATTTTGAGGTTTCGCGAAACTACGGTTATAAATATCGTTTTTACGTGATTTACTATGTGATTAAAAAGTATTATTTTTATTTTTCAGTTAATTCAGTAGTGTACCTACGTACCTACTTAGTTGTGTGTTTTAAAAATGAACCCAATTAATGACATAGTTTGTAATTTGTTGGAAACTCCATTCAGTCATTGGACAGATGAGGATAAGAGAGACGTTTTGTTACACGGGTTTTTAGTCAATGTTTGTTTAAGTACCCGCACTATACCTAGCTCTGCACCATTTTTTTAAACTGCGAGCCACCACTGGTCTTAGATGGTTCTAATTACAAAAATAGAAAAAATTGGCCGGCTTTTTATGTCAGGTTAGAACCGTTAGTCGCGTCAACAAGTTATGCAATCGTACTCGCATCCTCGCTCGTGACTACATATGCAGCGATGTTCAAATTTTAACTTGCTTATTGACAAAAACCGTTGTAAGTGTATCGTATGAAAATAACCATTTGTTCATTGGATTACTTACTTACAAGATGACACAGTCACAGTCTCGGAATATCTTACTTGTAATCTTTGTATCATGAGGGTGAACTATATACATGAATTGTAATATGTAAGGAAAGTTTCAAAACAGTAGATAGATACCCCTGTTTAATTCTATTAAGACAATGGATTAAACAGTCTGACAGACTAGTAAATTATAGTAACTAATTACAACTAATTGTGGCATTGTTCCACGTGATATTATTAAATAAACCCTATTCACATTGTTCTGTGTCCTTCCGAGAAATTGCTTGATAACACGAAACGGACTTCCCGTTTTTAGATAAAGTATAATTATCCATTATTGATGATGTGATGTAATTAATTAGGAGTATTGTACATTACTAAGTTAGAAAAAACAATATTATTGTTATCTAAAAGGCTGATGCATTACCTTAATCAGGTCTTCAAAATATATTTATTCTTACGCACAGTAACGTTTTCGTATTTTTTATGCGTTCTGGAAAAAAATTAAATTTTTTATAACGTAAATCCAATTTTTATAAGGAATGACTATTTTTCATATTGTCGGATATGGATTGGTACCCTTAAGGGTGGATTACTCATCTCATACCTCACTGTGATGCTAAGAGTCTTAATAGGTGTTTAGTCTGATAAGAATAGGTGTAGTGGAAAGATAGTGTGTAGAACAAGGACAGAGACATTTCTAGTTTCGTAGAAGGAGTTTGTAGACGAAAGTTGATAAAAAATAATTGTTTGAATTGGTTGGGATAAAGGGTTCCATTTTGAATAGCACATCCAGGGAAATCCCCTCTTTTATTAACTTGCGAAATAATTGCTTACATATCAAAAACGAACCTCTTCTTCCATCTGGTAAGGGTTGCAAAACTTTATAAAAGCTTGAAGGAACCCTTACTCGGAGAGTTGCAAGAAGTATTTAAGTAAAAGGATAACCTCTGTATAACTACTCAAAGTTCAAATCTTTCAAGCAATGAAGAGTACTGCTCCAGAACCAGTATACTTTCCCCCAATTGCCAGTGTTATTTACGTTAAATTATTTAATTGTATAAAACTGTATCCTTCTAATTTTTGGTCAGAGTTGTCTATTAATAGGGAATTGTTTCTTTGAACTTGCAGGAATAACACCTTCCTGAAGTAAGTAAAAAAGGACAGTTTCTCTCCTTATTAGAGAACTACCTACCTAAATTCACCATTTTATAATCTTATGAAGTAAAATTGTATGTCATTAGTATTATTATAATCTATCGTCGCTTTGCTGTTAATCAAATAAATCTCTTTAAAAAAATCCTTAGTGTTTTAGTGATCAATAATAAATACTAATTTTTTCCTCTTCATTCGCTGCCAGGGCCATTCTCGAGGGGACATAGAGCTTAACGTGGGTTCCGAACCACGATCTTTAGTCATGCGACACCTCCCAAAGGCTATCAATAACCCTTGGATTATTGCAATTGCATGACCTACCGATTGGGGAGTGTGTATCTTCTTCCGCACCCCACGAGATGTCCGATCTCATCCGGCCTGGTTCGGCGTGAATTGGGTGGGTTGGGAGATAATACCATTTTCACTCTTCCCTGCATTCTTAAATCCACTAAATTTCGGTCATAATTTTTTTATTGTACGGGGTACATGCGAATCGAACCCGGGTCGCCACCGCCGCGGATAATAAAATAATTATAACACAATATATTTTACATTTTGGTCCATTTTTTTTCTTCTAAACCCCATCTTCGGATATACTTTATATCTTGAACATTTTTCTTGTTTTTGGTAATACTGTAATGTGGCAACGCCGTAACTCAACTGGCGACAATAACAGCATTCTAGTAGTGTAGCAATAACCGCTTGAAAATTGAATCTGTCGTGATTTAAATGTATCTATTAGCTATTCTAAGTAGTTTGAGTCAAAAGCGTAGTTTGACATAGGCGTAGTTAGGGGGGTACTTGGGGGTGCTAAGCACCCCCGAAAAAAAATGTACATTTACAATATATTGACCATAGGCTAATTTTAGGTATTTCAATTAACAAATACCGTAAAACGGGGTTACTTTGCACCGCTTTTTGAACAATTTTTTTTATTGAAAGATAAAAATATCTTAATACTAATATAACTATTTTATGATTTTCGGTGGATATCATTAAGCTCATTAACTAAGTCTCATTACATTTTTAAGTTGATTCATTGCAAGATTAGGACAAAAGATCCATCCTGGTGCAAAGTATACAACGGAAAGGGTATACTTTGCTCCACTTCATTTTAAACTAGTTTTACCGTTTTATCTACAATTAAACAAAGTAACCGCATACGAGTCATACTTTGCACCATTTCAGATATCGTGCAAAGTATCCCCACTTTCGTAAGAAAGTGGGTATTCTTTGCACCAGTTATACGGTGCAAAGTATTCCCAATTTTATATGAAAATTGCCAATGTAAACAAAAAAAAAAGAAAAACCTAAATAAGTATTTTATTGACCCATTTTATTACCTGCATCTCTAAACTAATAATTGTACATGGGATTGAACGGGTACTTACCAAAATTTATCAGCTAAGGCTTTCTCGGCAAGCAGATTTTGCACAGCTTTAAAACGTGACAATTTAGAGGTTATATATTATGGAGGAAAATGATTGACAAATGACGAAATGCGGGAGTTTCTAACCTCTTGAGATGATATATTGCAGTGTTCTTTCTCTGCACATGACATTAGCAGGAGCCTCAAATTAAGATGGAGCACTGTGCTACCAAAAATAATATTTTACAGCGTTGGTGCAAAGTTACCGTACTGAGTGCAATGTAACCCCGTTTTACGGTACTGATTTTGTTTAATGCAATGTGGATAGGTTATACGTTATACTAGATATACATGCATGCAGTTAGTTTTGAACGTAATAGTTCTCTTTTACTTTTTTTAAAGGTGAAATAAAATACCTATTTCGTTTTCATTTTTAAATATATTGCAATTAAATAAATACACACAATCTGTTTTTTTTAGGACTTTAGCGTTGACTGTCTAACTACGCCTATGAGCTTGAAACAATAATCGTTTTGTGACTTTTATAACAACAAATACAATTGTGCCGTGTTGGATTTTATAGATAGTTTTAATAACATATTCACTTATCATTTTATCTAATGCTGCTGTGTTTATAAATTCACGAGTATCGGTGGCAAAAAAATTTTAAAAAAACAAATGGTGGATTCTATGGCTTATACAGGGTGTCCCATAACTTATGGGCCGTAGAGTAACTGGAGATACTAGATATGAAACTAAGCCGATTATGCCACATAGGTTTTTTTTTTGATAATTAAAATATTAATTTAAATAGGTATGTACTATGTTTTTTTATGCTTTGGGATGTATAAAGGGAAATATCTCGAAAACCGTTAACGATATTAAGATCAATCAAGTACATCTTTTTGACTCAAAAAATGTCCTTCTTTAAGAAACTATAATTGAAAAACACCTAACATCACAGGTAAGAAAAAAAATTATAGATTTATGAAGCCCAGTGTAGGCAACTAGCGCCCTCTAGTTTCAAACCTAAAAATTTCTACAAATTCTTATTTCTTGCTCATAAAAACATAACATTGCCAACTTTCAATTCGATTCAATAAACCGTTTTAAAATTATGGCTTATTTTCGAGAATAAACTTTTACTTTCAACACCCTGGAACGAGTAACAATCCGAAAAAACTTATATGACTTAATCGGCTTAGTTTGATGTCTAGTAGCTCCAGTTACTCTGCGGCCCATAAGTTATGGGACACCCTGTATTATTAAAAACAGTAAAGCGACGATTATACATAAGTTTGTTTTACTGCACACAACTATTCATATATTTAATGTCATTCGGGTAAGTCATAATAAAAAAATATATATATTCTAACAACCACTACATCGTACTGAGACTAAATCAAACAATTCCTTAACCATAAATGTTTATTGCCTCCATTTTACCCGATTTTATTTGTTTCAGATCCCTGAGATGTGCCCGAATTCTAATCCACATGCATTTGTTCGCTTCGTTCGCCATTAACAACTTTTTGTGGCTGTTATGGTATTATGTCGTTTTCGACGAGACAGAGATCCTTTTTAGTAATGCGGTAAGATGATCATTGTTTTATTCATATAAAATGTAATTATTTTACAGTCTTTACAGTCAGTGGCGTATTTAGGGGGGGGGGGGGGTTGCAGAGCCCCCTCCGAGCCTAGGAGCTCGAGTCTAAAAGTGTAATTGCAACCTGATTTTTCGTCTCACCTTTGGACTCTTAATTTAAATCTTTAAAAAATTTATTTTTGGTTTAGATTACAAAGGTCTTGTAGGAAGTGTTTAGTTTTTAAATTTTCCTTCTAAAAGACCTGTTTTATATAGAGATTAAGGTTTCGGACGCATATCGTTTTAGTTATTGATTTATGATGCAATTTTAAAGGAAAACGAGTAAAAAGAATAATATTTTATAGTATTTTTCTATTATATACTTGTCTGTTCCGTTTTCCCTTTTTTAGAGCTATTTTAAATCAACAAAATATAACCCAATGCAATAAAATATTTTTACAACAAAAACAATTAGGTATTTATTTTTAAAGAAAAAAATTATAGTAAACATTTTAATTGAAACATTTTTTATTGAAGAAGTTTGATGATGATCAATTTTGGCGTGGAGAGCGATATTTACTTATTTTTAATTATGAAAAATCGAGCCCGAAATCGCGTTTTAGAGTCATATATACGTCTTATGTTAAAATTTTGGATTGACACTAATATTCATATTGTAAATTTATAAAAAATGTTTTTTTTTTAATAAAGAGCCAGCTAGGAAAATCAAAAAAAAAAGTAAAAAAAACCTTTACAAAAACAAATTTTATTAACTTTGATGAAATTTGTTAGTACCTAGTTAGGTGAATTTCAAACGAACTTTGGGCGTGGTCCCGAAAATGTTTCGCCTGCGGCGCTTTTCCATCTTCTTTCCTAGGTACAATATCATGAAATACATGTAGTCCCGACTATTCCTTTCTCCAAGCAAAAATGTCCTACTTACGCCCATTCAGCCCCCCCCCCCGTCCCCCCCTCGAGCATATTTTCTGGCTACTACTTATAATAAATATAATACATGCATATGAATGAAGCATATCGGATGTCGGTCGTTCTACAATGTAAAAAATTCTACAGCGTCCCTTAAAAATTAAATATCATAGCTCAACGTGAGAATATGGGCCCTGGTAAGGAATCGAATAGCCCTACCAAAAATTTGGTTCTGGCTACGGCCCTGGTTCCAAGATTACATTTACTTAACAAAGGTTTACAGGAAAGAAATACAATAAGCCCCTGCTGCAGTATAGTGTCAACCCTCCTTAAACCAACCAACCAATCTACGTTGATATTTATTTTTAACTTAATATTGAATGTCTATGTCTCGCTATTCAAATATAATAACAGGAATTTTTTACAGTTCCTGTCTGTCACTGAATGAAGCATGGTTTGTTTGTAAAAGTGAATGAGACGACAATATTCCTTTTTTTACGCATTTTCCAAGGACTATATCGTGACGCATTTAAAATAAGGTCACAAATACCAAAAATACAAATTTTATGAATATTTCGAAATGACGTGCTATGTGTGAGGGGTGAATTATTAAAAAATAAATTTGATGAAAAACATGCCAATCAAACAAGATGAATATTTGCGACGTGCATCAGAGTAAATTCATCTTTTTCAATAATAAAAAATTATGCGATGAGACCCCCGAAATGGAGATTTATTATTACCCGAAATGGAGATTTATTATTATTTGTTTAAAAAAATTAATTTAACATTTTTGTTTAAATTTTTTTTCTTTTGTATAAAAATAAGAACCAATTCCCGACTTTTTGTAGATGAGAAGGCTCAAAAATACAAAAATACAACTAGCTAAAGGGGGAAGGCAAGAGTAGAGTCCTATTTAACCCCCCCCCCCCCCCCCCACCCTCTCTAGCAGGGACACTGTTGAACAAAAGTAGAAAATAATTCTCATCATTGAAGAGATCGTCGTTTTCTTATAGTTCGGTTAATATATTTTCTAGTTTTCTCTGTAATTGCCCTAGATTTCAACCGTTAAAATAAAATTAAAAAACAGCGCATTTTCTTCTTCTAAATTTCAAACAGAACAGCCGGCTTTAAGTTCGACATATCTACTTTTTCTATTTGTAAATACTTTTGCCAATTTTCCATAGCAAAGTTTAAACTTCAAGACACGTGCTGTCATAAAAATGCACTTAACGTGCTCTGGAAAGAAGCAAAAAGTGCACAGTAGTACAGTTTCCTAAATTACTTTGTGTTTTGGGCATGGGATAATTGAATTAGTCTTTTTGCGGCTGAGTATGCAAATATCCATGAAAACGTGCCTTTTAAGGGCGTAAGTGGACGAAGAACTTTGAAAAAATAAAATTTATAGATGGCTGACTTAGAGTTCATTCAGTAGAACGTGAGCTGGTGGCTAAAGTGGCTAGTCTGTTGCATTGAAGAGTACATTTACTAAATTTTCCTAAGCAGGGACGAACGATTTATTTTAGTTTTAAAGCATAACAAATTAGTTTGTTTTCTCTTTAATTTTTATTTAAATGTTAGGTGAGAAAGATGCTATATAGGTTATTTCTTTCAGAAACTTTATGTTTGTATTCTTTTACGTCTGATGATGTCTAAAGGATAAACTAAAAAATATTGTTAGAACTGCGACTTTGTGTTTTACGTTTTTTGATTATAAGGTAGCAAACCAATATTGTCAGTCGTAACAAGTAACCTGGGAGTTTGACAATATTTGTAGGTAATAAATGGTTCTTCGTTCAATTCCCTCAATTTCTATAAATATGATTATTACTAAATTTTTTCTACTACATATTTTTCTACGGAGAAAATTTATGAAGTATGTTGCCACAGTTATTACACAGTGCGTAACTTCATTCAAGGGTTTTATGGCACTCAAAATAATGAATTTCAGGTGAGCGCTTCTTAATCATCACACAACAATATCCTTATTTGTTGGGTCTTTTATAGAACTCAGTTACGATGTTATATAGTAGATTTCCAACATACAGATACATAACGTGAAATTTATTATAGAATAATTGTTAATACATAATATTATTAAACAGAAGAAATAAGAACTTAAAGTTGGTGTTATGGTAGACACCAGTCGACACGACAGTGGAAAAATTAAAATGATTTTTTTAAAAGATTATATCTTTTTAAAAAGAACAGTTATTGGGACGAATCAAAAAAAAATGTTAAGAAAACATGCGAGTTCCATATGAAATGCACTGCAATATCATCGCACTGCCTACTTTTTCCACAAGGTGTTAAGAACATAAGGCAAAAAAAGTATCATTTGTTGCCCTATATTAATATACGGGGTCCTGGTTTGGTGGACCGCTTTGGAAAAAGCAGTGCACACTAAGTCAATAACAAAGATACAAAGGGCAGCTTGTTTAGGAATAACCGGAGCCCTTAAGTCAACCCCGACAGCGGCGCTAGAGGTCATGTTATATATACCCCCCTTGGATATCTATGGAAAAAGTATAGCTGCAAAAAGTGCCCTGCGACTAAAAGAGTCGAAATTCTGGAAGGAAACCAACTACGGGCACAGCAGTATACTAAAGATTCACCCGGGGAATAATCTACGAGACCGGACTGATTACTCTGTCCCAATAACATGCTTCGATAGAAGGTATTCTATACTCATTCCGAGTAGGGAAGAGTGGGAAGGCAATCAGAATATAACGAAAACAGATCACGCAATCTTCAGAGACGGTTCAAAAATGGACGTTGGTGTGGGAGCCGGGGTCTTTTCCGAAAGTTTACAAATACAGAAATCGTATAGACTCCCCAACTATTGTAGTATTTTTCAAGCGGAAGTCCTGGCAGTAGAGAAGGCGGTCAATATCCTGCAAGAACACCTTGGCTTGGGAGTAGCCTCGTCAATCACCATCTTCAGTGATAGTCAGGCGGCGAGTAAGGCAATCTGTTCCAGCAGCGTTAAATCAAAGCTCGTAAAGCGATGCCGCAACAATCTATGCACACTTGGCAACCAACATCGGGTTATTCTGTGCTGGGTTCCTGGACACTCCAAAATAGATGGCAACGAGGCTGCCGATGCGCTCGCAAGAGAGGGCGCAGGCATGCCAGCTGATCTAGCAGACAATACAGTGAACAAACCACTGGGATTCGTCAAAGAGGAGATTGACTACACGGCCAAGCAGCTTGCACAGAACAGATGGACAGGGTTGACAACCTGTAGTACATCCAGGCAACTGTGGCCCACATTCGATAAAAAGAGAACCGCAGAGCTATTGAGACACAGTCGAAAAGACGTGAGAAATATTACTGCGGTTGTTACCGGACATTGCCTCTTCGGTAGACATGCCGAACGTATGCAAATACCCACTAACGACTTCTGCAGAAGTTGCAGAGATGAGGAAGAGGAAGAAAGTATTCAACATTTTCTGTGTGAATGCCCTGGCCTCGCAAGAAGGAGGTTCACTACTCTGGGTGAATCATCTTTCGATAGCCTGGAGGAACTAAACAACTTACAACTTGGACGGCTGAGCAGATTTCTGAACAGTAGTGGCTGGTTTGAATGAGTTGTTAAAATCCTTCCGCGGTTACGTCGCATAAACCATCAGTGATCTGATGAAGGTGGGTTCTACGGAACACGTGTGGTATCACAACGGACCTAATTAGGACTACGTGAGACTGTTTGGTCAGAACCAAGGGTCTGCCACTCTTACCTAACCTAACCTAACCTGCCCTCGGTATAATATCACACATGTCAACATTTTTCCTAAATCGAAAAGCGAGTAATAATCTTAATACATGCCGCTACCATCTTTGGATAATTTCAATAAATATATTTTAAAATCAGAAAAGTTAATTAATATCAACGTTGGTAATAATTTTCCTTGTCCGGTTTTTTTTGCTGATGAGTGTAGAGAAGTTTTTAAAGTAAAGTATTCATAAAGCTCTGTTGAGATAATATCTACACTTTTCTTCTTAATTTAATTTGTTCTCCTGAAGATGAATGCTTTTGCATTCGAAACATGTAGAGAATTTCTATCTTAAAATAAGCTTTTCATTATTATAACAGTGGAGGAAATATTGCCTTATTATAAAGCTACTGGTATTATGCCAAACAATTTGGTAAGTAAAAAATTATTGATTTCTACAGGGTGTTCCAAGTTAAGTGCGCACTATTGCTAATTCATTTATTATTATAGATACAAAGTCGGTTAAATTAGCAAAGTAGTAACATTTTTTCTGCTGATTAAGATAGTAAAAACAAAAAAACAATTGAATGCAGCATGTCCGATTAAACGAGAAAAATGCATTTTTTTTAAACTCAACACCCTGTATATTTTTGACACAAATGTTTGCAAATCGTCTACAGAATAAAAAAGTTCATATGCAATATTGGCCTAAAACTAAGAATAATCTAATTATTGCCATATTTACTTTTTAGACAAGGTGGCTGTGCATTTTTAAAATAAAACCTAATTTTATCATAAATGTTTGGTTTAAGCGTAATAAAAAGAACTACATTAGATGTGCAAAGACATCACCGTTTTGTGTAATACATTTGTCGACATTCTTTAAAATCCGTCTTGTAGCTTTTAACACTGTTCGGCCATCAATTGATGATATGATGAATCGAATGCTTTCTTAAAGTTCCTCCAGGTTCTCGTATCTCCTTTTATAGACTTCTCCTTTGGCATAACCTCAAAAGTAAAAGTCTAGTGGAGTTATGTCAGGAGAGCTTGGGGGCCAATGTATCGGACCATTTGTTGCTATCCAGCTATCTTGAAAAAGCCTTTCTAATAATATTCTTACTTCGTGAATCTGATGTGGGGGGCTCCATCTTGTTGAAAGTAGATTTGGTTACGTGCCTCTAAGTTCACATTATCTAAATATGCTTCCAGTAATTCTAACAACATATTAACATATCTCCTGCCTGTTAAATTGCCTTCATAAAAAATTGGCCCAATTATTTGACTGCCTATTATACCACACCAAATATTAATACTAAATCTTATTTGTGGATTTCGGGGATGAGAAAGAAACACATTTTCTCTAGACCAATAATGCATGCTTTTACGATTAAACATACCCCTGTTTGAAAAATTTGCTTCATCGCTCCAAAAAATGTGCCTAAAAAGTTAGGATTTTGCCTGCACATATTAACAAACAATTGACAGAAATGTAGTCTCCTCTCAGTGTCCCCAGGTAATAATGTTTGCACTGGTCGGTACTTATCAGGTGTAACCTTATATTTTTTTAAAACTCTCCATATTGTAACTAAGCTTAATCCACTGTCCCTTGCCAAATCTCTGGTTGAATTATTTTTGTATGCTTCAAAATATGCCAACACATTTACTTCTACTTGTTCTCTTATTATAAACTGGCGTTTAGTTTTAACCTTTGCAAGGACTCCTTCGTTACTTCTAAATTTTCTATACAGCTTTAAAAAATACCTTCTGTTTGGTTGATCACGTTCAGGATACATTTGGGAATATTCTTCCTGTGCCCGAAAACTATTTTTTCTGCATATAAAATACGCTTCTAACATATCGCATTTTTCTAAATGTGTGAACACCATTTTGTAATATTTTTACCAAAAAATCTAAAATCACAGACCAGTTCAATCACTGACAATAATATAAATGCTTACTTTTGTTGACAGCAGAATAATCTAATGACGCACCGAATAAAGCTTTTGTTTTAAAAAGCACAGCCACCTTATCTAAAAAGTAAATATGGCAATAATTAGATTATTCTTAGTTTTAGGTCAATATTGCATATGAACTTTTTTATTCTGTAGACGATTTGCAAACATTTGTGTCAAAAATATACAGGGTGTTCCGTTTAAAAAAAATGAATTTTTCTCGCTTAATCGGAAATGCTGTATTCAATTGTTTTTTTGTTTTTACTATCTTAATCAGCAGAAAAAATGTTACTACTTTGCTAATTTAACCGACTTTGTATCTATAATAATAAATGAGTTAGCAATAGTGCGCACTTAACTTGGAACACCCTGTATATAGTACAAATTTTGAACTCAAAATTTTTTATAAACAAAACATAGTTATAAATAGACAGTTATGTTTATCATGAATAAATGGAATATAACTCGTTACTTCTATCAATGTCGAGGTAATTACTGCTCTTTGGATAAAACAAAACATTGAACAAAAAATTAAAAAACAAGTGAATCCCTAGCGTCCCTAGCCGTTAAATACAGGAAGCAGCACAATAATAAGAATTTATCCTTTAAAATATTGTCGAGAGAAACTAAAACTCTATAATTCCTAATAATAGGTTATTGTTATTGATTGCTAAGAAGGTCTCGTGTATAGTTCCCAAATGTATTGTAGAAAAAACTAACCAGTTTCCATATGTGTTTTCATTTGGGATGCTTTGAGCATACTCTAGAGTCGAATAAAAACTACGCTCTGGTGTACATTGTCACGGCATTATCCAGTAGTATCGTATATATCGACTTAAAGATAATTGAATTTGAATCTAAGGGGAAGAACAGGCCAAAAGCGTCTCAAGGGTCATTCCGAGATAATGTGGAAATAGTCTTTCCTCTATTTGTATCCATTAGAAAATAACTACCCTAGCCCGGTGTTGTTGTAAGTGGTATGGGCTTCTATAGCAGCAGGTGAGCTCTTAAAAAAACAGATTTAAACTCTAAAAAGTTAAAATAGCACAACAAAAATTTAAATTTTCGGCGACACGAAAAATAGGAAAGTTTATAAAAATTATTTGCTTTAAATCTCTACTCACGCTCCTCCTGTTAAGGTAGTTTGGAGACGTATATAATTTTTCCTACGACCGCCTATAAAAATGAGAAAAAAATCACGGTTAATTTGGCTAGAAAGCGCCGTATATCACACGCGTGTTGAAAAAAAATATTTCAACACTAGTGTTGAAATACAAGGCACACTATTCATTTAAAACATTATAACATAAAAAGAACAAATTTTAGAAAGCAATAATTGTAAAGTGTTTAACTTATTTATCATGTATTTGTCGGGTGATTTCGAATTAGAGTGTGAAAATACGACATCTGAAATTATAAAAAATGTTAATAATATACTGAAAAATCTATTACCAGACAAAACAAACCGCGCTGAACAAAATGTCATATATATATATATATAAGCCATAGCGTAGAGACTAGAGCTCTAGCCTACAGATCGCAAGGGCACAGGTTCAAATCCCATCAGGAGTATTTGACTTTTTTTTACAAAAACATTAAATAATTTATAGAATTATTTTGAATAGAAATCTTCCTTGTTAGGTGGATTTTTTAAATTTATGTTTAATACATCTTTCCTTGATTAAATTTAAAATTTTTCATCCTGGTTATTCTAGAAGTCAATCCAGGATTAGTTCTTCCTATGAAATATGAAAAAATGAAAGAGTTAAACTACAAATTAAGGAAAAGCCTATTGAAACCAGATATTAAGTGGAACATAATCCTAAGTATGCTCATTTCAACACTAGCGTTGAAATACTTTTTTCACAAATCAAAAGCTTTTTAATAATTCTTTATGGTCGTAGTAAAAATAGTGTTTATTACTTGTGTGAAAGTGATTATTCTAAAACTCGGAGAATTTTCGCACTTGGCTGACGCCTCGTGCTAAATTTCTCCTCGTTTGAAAAGTATCACTTTCATCACTTGTTTTGTAATATACTATCAGGGGCATTTCACATTTCTCTTGGGGGGGGGGGGCATACCTAATTTAAAAATAAAAAATTGGACGAAAATTAAAACACTTATTAATTCAACAACATTCTTATTTAAAAAAACAACAAAGAAGCTTAAACATAAATTAATGATTTAGTGGGTAACGGCGATGCTTTATTGCAGAAAATTCGTCAACTAATTTGTCTAGGTCAAACTCTTTAACCATGTTTGGTATAGATGCCATCAGCATTAATGAACGAAGTCTTTCGTCTTCCATAGTTGTGCGTAGATAGTCTTTTACTCTCTTTAGTACTGAGAAGAACCTCTCATCACTAGCTGTGGTTACTGGAAGTGTACAGATTACTTTTAACACTTTAATTACCTCCGCTATGCTACTGCAAGTTGTTTAAGATGGTCCAACATGTTAAGTGCAGTGTTAGTCTGTGTCGACTGTCCAATCTCCAATGTGTTTAACAATTGTGTCTTTGCTAGTGGCAATTGAGTATTTAGCAACGACTTGTCGATTAAATGACCGTAAATTTGTAAAAATGGCGAAAGTTCTTTTGCTTCTAAAAAGCAAGACGTGTCTTCTTTTTTAACAAATTTAAAGGCCGAAAGAATAAGGGCATTCTTTTCTGAGAGTTTCTGTCCAAATTCTAATAAAAACAATCGATAACAGCAACATATTCACTGTAAAAATTTAAGTGGTCTGTGCTATCTCTGTGACCAACAGTGGTCTCAACAAAGCTATCCGTTAGCTTTTTTGACAAAACTCGCGTTCGCTGTACACGGGTGTCGGCCCATTGAAAACTGCAACTGCTTGCCAATTGCTTGGAGCTTTCAAGTATGCTGTTAAAAGTGTCGTCGGGTCTGTTCGGTAAACCGCAAGTATATTAAAGTTATAAGGCCCCCTTCCCCCCCCAATTGACGCCCCTGTATACTATTAAACACTGAAGTTAAATTTCTTAAATCAAAAATTAATCTTTTCTCATCCGCTGTATAACATTAGAACAGTTTTCAAAATTCTGTATATTTCAACTTAAAAGGATATAATTCGTATTTTCACGATGAGAATCCTCACCAAGTAGTGCGTGAAGGGAATAAAGAAAGTGATCCCATCGCATGCTCGCGATATTTTGTTATGCTGAAATTAAACTTAAAGGTTAGGGGTTGAAACCTATAGTAAAGATTGTTGAAGTAAAATTAAGAGTACTGGGTGATTTTCAGGGGAGGGTCGTTGGTGAAAATATAGAGGAAATACTAAAAAAAAACAATTTTTTTAAAGTATCTCTTACGCTTAAAGAGAATACGCCAAAGGGCAAAAATGGAACCATGCGATGATGTGCAATCATGGAACGTCCCTGTACTATCTTGTATTTTTAAAGGTTGTAACACTGTGCAGCACTGACAGTGATGAATATAAAATTTTGCCGTACAGTTAACTGACATTTTTCTCGTCACTTAAGTTTAAAGAAATTATATATTATATAACAAGTGATGAAAGTGATACTTTTCAAACGAGGAGATATTTAGCGCAAGGCGTCAGCCGAGTACGGAAATTCTCCGAGTTTTAGAATAATCACTTTCACACGAGTAATGTACACTATTTTTCCTATGACCACAAAAAATTATTAAAAAAGCCTTTGATTTGTGACAAAAATATTTCAACACTAGTGTTGAAAAAAATATCAATACTAGTGAATTAGCATACTTAGGATTAAGTGCCACCTAATATCTGGTTCCATAGTTTGTCAATAGGTTTTTCCTTTATTTGTAGTTTAACTTTTTAATTTTTTCATATTTTATAATAATATCATAGGAAATAATCGTGGGTTGAATTCTACATTAACCAGAATGAAAACTTTTTAATTTAATCAAGGAAAGATGCATTAAACAAAATTCACCCAACAAGAAGATTTAAATTCAAAGTAATTCTATAAAATATTTAAAATGTTTTCATAAAAAAAAGTCAAATATTCATAATGGGATTTGAACCTGTGACCTTGCGATCTATAGGCTAGAGCTCTATTCTCTACGCTATCGATACTAATAAATGACACTTTCTTCAGCGCGATTTGTTTTTTCTGGTAATAGATTTTCCAGTATATTATTAACATTTTTTATAATTTCAGATGTCGTATTTTCACACTAATTCTGAATCACTCGACAAATACATGATAAATAAGTTAAACACTTTACAATTACTGCTTTCTAAAATTTGCTATTTTTAATAAATAGTGGTGTGTCAAATTGACAACATATGTTTAGATTAAATAGTGTGCCTTGTATTTCAGCACTAGTGTTGAAATACTTTTTTTTCAACACACGTGTGATATTCGGCGCTTTTGAGCCAAGTTAATTGTGCTTTTTTTCTCACTTTCATAGGTGGTCGTAGGGAAACAACAAATATCCATGTGGGAGTAAAAAAATTATTTTCTTTATCTGTTGCGACACAGCCAAATATATTTTTCTAATATGAATCCGCCACCATAATATCAACATTATTTAAATACAAACTTTTCCGGAGTCTTTTTTAGACTCCCAAACACTTCTTTAAGAAAAATCACTATGGCGCTCCTGTTTTGTGATACAAAAAACTCACAAGAATACATCAAAACGTCCGAAAAATATAGTTTCACGTCACAAACATTTAACCTCAATTATCTCCTAATTAACGACCCTTTGTCTAAGAGTATCTCCCAAAAATTATCCAATTCTCTTTGTAACGATATTTCCGAAACCGATATCAAAAGTGGAGTGCTCAGACACGACCCAAGCACCCTTCTTTACCCACTTAATAAACCTTTGTCGAACAGCGAAATTAATCAAATGTGTGTTAATTGACATCAGGTGCTTTAATTATTGGATTCGTAATTGCGTCGAAAATTAAACTGTAAAGAATTGGGTTGTTTATGTTGCTTCTTTCTGTTGTTTTAGGTACTTACTTACTTTATGATGGGACAGGGGTTTTAATTTTTACATTTTAGTCCATGTCAAATATAATTAATTTTAGAAAGAAAGTTTTTAGCGACAGGCAGAAAAAGTAGTTCATCTATTTTTTGCATTAAAGTATACAGAAATGCCAAAGGTAATGGGTTCCCTGGGGCACAGGTAGAAAATGACAGGTTGTTTCGTCCTTGCTAGGACTCATCAGAAAGCCACAACCCGTAAGCAACTCCCAGTACAGCGAAAATATACTTTCAAGACATTTTTAAGAATAAAAATGTGATGAAAACCTAGTATTGCCATCTGTAGAAATCAAATCAATGCAAAAGATAGCCATCAGACGTAAAAACATAGAACTAAATAATAAACCAAGTACGGTGGCCAAGAAACACCAGTACAGGAAACGTTTTTGAGCATCCCTACACTTGTTCTACGGTTTAGTAGATTCAAGTATAGGTCGCGCACCAGTAGCCTATTGGGTGCTGCACCAAATCCGTATACAATGCCGTGTTTTTAAAAATAAATTAGTAGAGTTTAGTGTTCGTATAAGTAAATAGAGAAAAGTTTTTATACGGCAGGCGGACAAAGTAGTGCATCTATCTTTTGCATTAAAGTACACAGAGACGCCAAAGATTATGGGTTCTCTGGGTCCTCTGATGGCTATCTTTTGCATTTAGTTGATTCCTTCAGATGGCGATACTAGGTTTTCATGACATTTTTATTCTTAAAAATGTCTTGAAAGCATATTTTCGCTGTACTTGGAGTTGCTTACGGGTTTTGGCTTTCTCATGAATCAACAAGGACGAAACAGCCTGTCATTGTCTACCTGTGCCCCAGGGAACCCATTACCTTTATCGTCTCTGTGTACTTTAATGCAAAAAATAGACGCACTACTCTTACTTACTTTACTTTTTCGTGTCCAAAACAACAACTCATAGTTTTTGCGCCCAATAATGGGCGACGTCAATGGCGTTCTGTTCTGCATTCCATAAATCATTTAGAGAGCAGGTGTTAGGTAGATAGATAGATAGATAGATAGAAACGTCTTTATTTTTGACTCGGCGAAGGTCAGCTTGCTGTTTGCTTAACCGAGCATGTATGATAAATTTACAAAAGTTAAGTTTTACAAAATGAGACGAAATTGCTAAGTTATATTAAGTACCTAATCTAGTGTAGAAACTTAAATATTGGCAACTTAAACTAATGATATATTTACATAATATTGATCTTATACATATTCAAGCATAATTACCCAGCAAAAAACTGCGATAATTGGTCCTAAAGGAGTTTAAACTTAGGTTGACAAATTTGGTACAAATATCAGTATTAAAGATTTTAGGAGCTATATAAGAAAAACTGCGTTGAAAGAGGGCAGTTCGATGTTTCGGTACATTTAAAAGACCATTATAACGGGTTGTACGATTATGTGTAGAATGCCGGAAATGAAGCTTTTCACGTAGGTATTGGGGTACACCACTCACAAGCAGACGATACAAAAAACAAGAAAAATGTAGTCTTTGTCGATCGACCATTTTAAGCCATTTTAACTCAGGCAATTTATAGCTAACATGTTCTCTTGCACGCAGTCCATAAACAAAGCGAATGCAAGAGTTCTGAACCTTTTGCAGTCTAGTCTTACACTGCAAATCCAAACAGGGGCCGTACACGAAGTTACAATAGTTAGCGTGAGATAAAACAAGAGTTTCACACAGTTCCTTTTTTAATTGAGGTCGTAAGATGTGTTTATTTTTGTATAAGTTTCTGAGTGAAAAATACGATTTTTGAATAACTGTACCTACCTGACTTCTAAACCGAAGCTTGCTATCAAAAATGACCCCCAAGTTTTTATATTCCTGCACAACGGGTAATACTGTATCGGCCATAACTATATCCATGTTGTCTGCTGCCCATTGGCTATCAGGTCCAAAATTGCATTTGCAGATTTTTTAGGATTCAACTTTAGACCATTGCTCTGAGAATAGTCACAAATCGATCTCAGGCACTGGGTAAGATTACAGTGTTGGGGCAGTTCCTGCAGTTCGTAAGATGTGCCATGTCCTGTACTTCTCCGCAGCCACAGAAGGCGTCTTGATGGTCTGTTTGGTTCCATCTAATTTTGTTGGTTTTCACAGCTGCAACTCCAGTTCTGATCCTATTTAATGTTTTCCACGTTTGCCAGTCTAGGTCCATTCCTCCAGGATCTTTTTGACATAGTGGGTAATTGTCGGGAGGTTCCTCACCAACCATTTTAAGGAAGCCTTTGCGTGATTTTAGCCTTCCATGTATCACGTATGTCCCGTATAGGGGGTGTCTCTCATCGAAGGTCTGCTTAAATTTTTCTGTGTATTCAGCAACCTGGCGGCGCATCGGGGGACTGGCAAAACCGGCCGCTCTGTAGAGTGCTGGTAAAGGTGTTGCTTTCATGCAGCCGGTGGTTATTCGACATGTCTCATTGAGGGCTATGTCGACCTGTTGGGCGTGGCTCGATCTATTCCATACTCTGTCCGCTTGTCGCTAAGTTTATTTCTATATATTTTAACGGACACTTAATTCCACTATTTTATTAGATCTAATTTCAGATATACATATTTAGAAATTATCAAAAAAAATTATGATCAGACGATGTTTGTACCGCACTATTAACATTTTAAGAAACCCGAACTTCTCAAACAGTGTATACAAAAAGCTTTGAATTTCAACATTTAAAGAAAGCCGAATAGATAGGCGCACTATGATTTATTCGCCACGTAAGAACCGACGTGACTTCGGAGCGCGCCGTCTTTTATTGCATAAAATAATACAATATCTTGTGTGTGAAATTGATCGAAAATGGAGACAAACATTAGTTTGTCTCCAAAAACGGTTGCCACATTTTTGTACTGATCCGTCGTTCTTTAAATATTGAAATTCAAAGCAAAGAGTGAAAACAATTGTTTAATGTTAATTTGGCGCAAATAGTGTGATAATTTCCAGATAAACTCTACTTTTAATATAGTCATAAAAATGTATCATCATTAATGATGCATTCAGCGTAGTCACAGCTAAAATGAATATTGCACCGGCGTACACCACTAAACTAATATAAACATCAGCTGGAGATAAACAAATTAGTATCTTAACTAGGTATTTATTTGGGAAACACGTGCAAAGCTGTAGGATGTAGGGAATAAAAATGTCAGGAGAAACCGGATAATTCAATTAAAGAATTTGGTGGTGAATAATTATTACTATAGAGTTTAAGTAGATTCGAACGCGTTAAAATTTCCCATATAAAATGGCGGTTTTCTTGAAGTGAATTAAAATTTTTTTTCATCAATGGAAAGTTGGTTTCTTTATGGGTGTGAGATGCAGTTTCATGCAGAAAATAATCGATGTAAGGGTAACAAAAAGATGGGTTCGATTTACTTCAAAGTTTATTTTCTTCTTTTTAGCGCATTCAAATAAAAGTTTTTTTTTATATTGTCGGATATAGATTGGTATCCTTAAGGATGTATTACTCATCTAATACTTTGCTGTGAAGTTAAAACTCTTAATGGGTGATAAGTTTAATAAAAAAAATAGCTGTAATGAAAATATAGTGCATAGAACAAGGACAAAAACATTTCTAGTTCCATAGGAGGAGTCACTAGAGAATTGTCTATAAAAATGTTTGTAATTGGTTAAAGAAAGGGTTACATTTTAAATAGAACATTTAGGAAGCTTCCTCCTAATGTTAATAACTCCTGACACAGCAAAACATGGAACCTCTATTTTGGTAAGGGTAACAAAACATTATAAAAACTCAAAGAAACACTTACTCAGTGGAGTTGTTTAACGTATTCAAGTGAAAGGGTAACCTCCGCCCGTTTGGTCACTCAAGTCTCTCTAAATGATGTAAAAACTAAATCTTAGAATCAGAGCAGTTTCCAGCCAGTAAGTGATCTTTGTAATGTTGATTTAAGTGTAAAATTGTTTATTTCACTTTTGGCTTGAGTTCACTGTAAAGCGGATATTGTTTCTCTTGAACTTACTTGAAATAGCGTCGCAGGTGAGTTTTAAGGGAGCAACTCTTCTTTAGAGAAAACTCTCTAAATTTACTGACTTGTATGGTATTCACCACAATGTACTCGTAAATTGTTTTGCTTTGCTTCGCTTTAATAAAACTCTCGATAAAACTATTACAAATCTTTGGTGTTTCAGTCAATAAATAGCACACAATAAATTATATAGATTAAATAGTAGTTTGTACAACAAGAGTGGATAGGATGTCCATATCGCACGAGGAAGTAAATTGAGCACAACGGCGTAGGCGGAGTGCTCAAACTTCCGAGGGCAGTATGGACAATCCACTCAAGTTAAACAGTATACTTTTTCTACGACTTTATGCTAAAAAATGTAAAAAAAGAGTTTGTAGGTTGCAGGGCTCGAACTCACGACCATTGGTTCAATAGTTCAACGCTCTAACGTCTGGACTATGGAAGCGTTTAGTTAATTATCGGAAAATCAACTGATAAATGATGCTACATGAAATTACTTTTCTATGCACATTCAGCAGGTTGCATTATTGATAAATCTATTATAAATGCGTCTAGATTTTATTATATTGAACAAATGAATAACAAATTGTACCATATGAATTTAAATTATATAATTTAATGTCTTGAAAAAGAAGGCGAAGCCTCAGTAAAAATAATATACTGTGATTGTTCAGTACTTTTATTAACAACAATAGCTTCTCTGTAATTGACTACTGTGATTGGTCAGTTGTATTACCTATCTAGGATGGATATGAGATTTTCCCGCACAGTTTACTGAAATAGCCTACTTTACTCGCCACTTAAGTGTAAAGGAAACAGCAAATTTGCATGTGAGAATAGAAAAATATACAGGGTGATTCCTAAGTTGATACTTTTGTTTAAGCTGTGTATAGAAGGCATTAAAATAAATAGCATTTTTAAATACCTTTTTCAAAAAACTCAAAAATAAGGTACTTACATTCATTTATTACACTATGGATCAAATACGGTCCTGCCTAATTTGCCCGTTGAATAACATTAAGAAAACTTCTCGGTGTAGGATGAGCCCGCAAGGGAAAGCGTTCTGCGTATAATCTCGAAGCAGAAGCCGCACTTTGACGACACTCATCGTAAATTAGCACCATATCAACTAGTTCATTGTTTTCAAATTTTACCATTTTCACGTTTCACCAGTTCAGAAAAACACATGGCAGCGAATTGCCAGATAACTGACCACCGACCCGTAAATTGCATGACTAATAAGAGATAAAACAAGCAACATAAAGTATAGTAGGCTACGTTTTGATGCCCAGGCCCGCACTTAGATTTTTTACTTCTGTATCACGCATATTTTTAAGTTTTTTGACAATGTTGTTTATTTTAATGCCTTTTATACAAAACTAAAAAAGTATTAACTTAAAAATCACCCAGTATATTGATTTTACCAAGGAATGACATTCTCAAAAAAAAAACAATGTTTTATCCTCAGGAAGAGAATTTTCCTATTGCTCCGTATAAATAACTTGAAGATTAAATCGGAAATGATATCAAATTAACGTAATAATTAAAACGCTCGCCCGGTTACGCTTTTAATCACGTACAAATCACAAGTTCCCTACTTCATATCTTTTGAATTAATGGCAATGGCGTCATGAACCCTATTTTCGTGGTCGCCCGAAATAAATTGGCATAATAAGAATTTTAAGCAGACACATAAAAGGGACAGTTTCCCATTTAAGTAACAAAACCAACATATTTATAATGAACGTCTTTAAATTACCAAGAGCTAAGATCTTGTAGGAAAATAATAAGGTGGCCTGATGTAAATCGTCTCAAGAAACGGTAACATGAAGTTGCTAGTAAATTAGCAAAAATAATGTTGGTATCAAAGATTTTAATATTCATTTTGCAACAAAACAAATGCAATACAAAATCAAGGATAGAAATACACAGTAAAAAAGTATTTCACAGTATTTACTGTATTTTTTGCGCTATATAATAAGGAATTTTTTTTTCACAATATACAGGGTGATTCCTAAGTTGATACTTCTTTTTTAGCTGTGTAGCAGGCATTAAAATATACAACATTTTTAAATGCCTACTTTAAAAAATGAAAATAATTTTACAACCAAAATTTACCCTATATATATTATAAAGTGTACTTTTACAAAGAACTCGTGTTACTTACTTACTATATAAATACTCTACAAAATTGAATGAAATGAAATCTACGAAAATTTCTTTAATAACTAATAGTGTAATATTTTCACAGAATATATTGTAGTAATAAATTGCCAACGATAAATGGTGTAATAATTTTTATCTACTTTCATTTAGTAATATGAATTTTACAGGTCTATAAATCGTTTTGTAAGAACATCTATTACAGCACTAGTGCTTTAATAGATGCCTTTACAGCACTAGTGCTGTAATGGAAAAAAACGGTTTTATTAAAATTTTGCTGTTAAATAAAACCACACTTTTTAGAAGAATGATTTATTATTAATAATTATATCTTGATTTTTTTTTTTGAAATCATAGTTCTCAACATTGAGTAGTGAATCCATAGTGTAGATGGTTTCTGGGAGCGTTGCTTTACGAAAAAATAACCGAAAAGGATTTTCTCAGACACCTCCTTTATTTTCAAACTTCTGGTACTCCAACTCATACCGCGCCTTGAATTTTGTCGGAACTAAACTTGAGATCGCTTCGTTTGCCGCTGCTTCTATATCAGAAGGTAAACTTCCATCAGAATCGCTCACTTTGAAAAACGCTTTTTCTATTCTTCAATTTGTTTGACAAAGTTTCGACAGTAACCATGCGAAACAATAACTATGCGAAAGGTAACATAAAAAACTTGATTAGTAAACTTGATAGCAGGTGCATTTTTACAGGTGCATTTATATTTTTAAAAATGCCTTTTGCCAAATATTTTTATTCATAGATGAAAGTAGATACAATTTTGTACAATATTCTTGTTGTAAATTCATATTACTACACTCGATGTTTTATTAAACTCGGCTGACGCCTCGTTTGATAACTTTAACATCTCATGTTATAATATGAATCTTTACAACACTTATATAGTAAATAACTATATTCTGTTTGAGTTACGTAATAGGTTCAAAATTCAGGGGCAAAACTGTAATTCGAATCAGCCACAAAACTTTTTATTTCTATGTAAAAAGGCCAACAATGTAGATACTGAAAATAACATTAACATTAGAGGTGTTTTTCCTTGCCATAGAAACCACAAAAACAATGTAGTTATTTTTTATGGCCCTTTTTTGTAAAAACGTTTATGTTGCTCTCTAAATAAAATAATAACTACGTTTACGAGTACCTATGTGAATATTATTGTTAGTTTTACCAACAAGTCGTGTATAATACATTATAGTTAGAGTTGTTTCAGAGTTTATTTTTTTATTACATTTGCTTTAAAGTATTTCCTCCGGAAAAAAACGCGAGTCATGAAAAATAAGGTTATAGGTATCGTAAAGCCATCCACACATGCTCAGGCTTTTACAATGAGTACTGAACTGCACAAACAAAATATACCCGAACAAGTATTCACCTGAAGACGAATGGTGATGCTTACCAGTTGAAACGTAGTGATTCTAAACAAATAAAGACAATGCTGCAAGTCCAAAACTCTACTGCCGTTCAAAAAATCTACTTTCATAATAAATTCGTTCACACAAGTAGTTTTGTTTGATTGGTTGATGTTGCTGCTATGGCACTTCACCGGTAAAGTTTTAGAGCAGTTTTAACGCTTCAAAAAATAAACTCAAGGAAATTGAAGCCCTTGACTTGAAAAGGTTCGGACAAAGAATTCATTGTGCAATGAGTTGAAGAAATGGCAAACAATTTTATTTTTATTTCATGGCGAGAGAAACTAAGTAAAAAAATGCTTTCTTTGAAACAAAATAATTTATTCAGATATTCTTAGTTTCATTTGAATATGATTGAAGCTATGTGGGGTGACTTATTTTTAAGCTGTGTATAGAAGACATTAAAATAAACAACATTTTTAAATATCTTTTTTCAAAAAACTTAAAAATAGGCGAGTTACAGAAGTAAAAATCTAAGTGCGGGCCTGGTCATCAAGACGAGCCTACTATACTTTATGTTGTTTTTGTCTTATTAGTCATGCAATTTACAGGTTGGTGGTCAGTTATTTATTTGGCATCTGCTGCGGTGTGTTTTTCTGAAGCAAGGTAAATTTAAAAAAGTGACACGTGAAAATGGTAAAATTTGAAAACAATGAACTAGTTGATATGGAGCTAATTTACCGTGAGTGTCGTGAAATTGCGGCTGCTGCTTCGAGATTATACGCAGAACGCTTTTCCTTTCGGGCTCATCCTACACCCAGAAGTTTTCATAATGTTATTTAACGGGCAATTTAGGCAGGACCGTATTTGATCCATAGTGTAATAAATGAATGTAAGTATTTTTTGAAAAATTTGAAAATGTTGTTTATTTTATTGCCTTCTATACACAACTAAAAAAGAAGTATCAACTTAGGAATCACCCTATACAGGGTGTCCCGGAATTAGGTGACAATATTTTAAGGGGATAAAGTACATCCAAAAATAGGACTAAAATCCTCTATTAATATACCTTCAAAAACGCTTCGTTATGGGGCTAGAGCCCCCCGAATGGAAGCTATGATAAGTGGTTTTTTCACAATATCTCAGAAACTGATTGAAGTATCAAAACAAACTTTGTTACATGTTTTGCCCATGACAAGACGCAGTAAACGGTTTGTTAAGCTTAGGTGTATTTCTTCCAGTGGCGTCCCACTGGGTAGGTAGTGAGGAGAATATTGCCCTAACTTTTTTATTTATAGGATTTTTTAACGACAGGTGCAATTTTTAAAAGCACTAAAGTCTTCTATTGAAAAAAGATACTCTTGCTTCATTTTGGTAGGATTTACCATTTTTCAGTAAAATCGATTCAAAAATTTTCGGTTTTTTACAAGCCGTTGAAAAGGCTAAGGTGTTTTTTGCATATCTCAGCAAACATTTGATATTAAAACTTGAAATTTATTAGAAGTTCTACTAGCGACAAGGCATATTTATTAAAGGATGTAACATTAAAATATTTTTCCAGTTGTGTCGCACGGATTGGAGCCTAAAGTAAATGTTACTATTTTTTTTTAATTTGAGGGGCTTTTATACTTTTAATGTAATTTTTTTACATTTTTAAGTTTTTTGTTAATAAAACCTATTATTGTAATTTGACAGAATATAACGTTTTCAACAGATTTTTAGACCTTGTTTTTTTTTAAATATTTATTTTTATAAGACAGACAACAAAATGGAAATCATTTTAAACATTTGCTTAAGAATTAGTTTCTCGTGTGGTTTTACAATTAAATTTGATTTGCAATTTGTTATTCTTTTTTGTTTCAGTTTCAGTCTCTTATACAAATAAATATTTAAAAAACAAGGTCTAAAAATCTTGAAAACCTTATATTCTGTCAAATTACAATAATGGAAGGTTTTATTAACAAAAAATTTAAAATTTTTAAAAAATTACATTAGAAGTATGAAAGCCCCTCAAATTAAAAAAAAATTGTAACATTTACTTTAGGCTCCACCCCGTGCAACGCCACTGGAAAAATATTTTAATGTTACATCCTTTAATAAATATGCCTTGTCGCTAGTAGAACTTCTAATAAATTTCATGTTTTAAAATGTTTGCTGAGATATGCAAAAAACACCTTAGCCTTTTCAACGGCTTGTAAAAAACCGAAAATTTTTAAATCGATTTTACTGAAAAATGGTAAATCCTACCAAAATGAAGCAATAGTCTCTTTTTTCAATAAAAGACTTTAGTGCTTTTAAAAATTGCACCTGGCGTTAAAAAATCCTATAAATAAAAAAGTTACGGCAATATTCTCCTCACTACCTACTCAGTGGGACGCCACTGGAAGAAATACACCTAAGCTTAACAAACCGTTTATTGCGTCTTGTCATGGGTAAAACATGTATCAAAGTTTGTTTTGATACTTCAATCAGTTTCTGAGATATTGTGAAAAAAACGCTTATCATAGCTTCCATTCGGGGGGCTCTAGCCCCATAACGAAGCGTTTTTGAAGGTATATTAATAGAGGATTTTAGTCTTATTTTTGGATGTACTTTATCCCCTTAAAATATTGTCACCTAATTTCGGGACACCCTGTATATAAGTGCATGTACTTATTGTGGCGTACTCTATTATGGACCTTTAAAGGTTTTAAAAAGTGTTACTACCGAAAACATCAAAAGTTGATATAAATTAATAAATTTTTACAAGGCAGTTTTTAGTTGTCTGTATTAATTATAAATGGAAAATGTTTAGCGAAACCCAAAGTTTTTTTTTTAATTAAAAAAGTATTTTGTCTCCGCTGTGAATTGAAGTACTGAGAACTAAAAGAGAAAGCCTTAAAAATAGAATTATGTTAGACATATTCCTAAAATACTTGGTAAATTTGTTTGGGTTATTTATAGTGGAAAATGGCCTGACAAGACAAGAATAATTTATCTAAAACTTAAACGTCGAGATAAGACACCTTCCTTTGTATCTCTTATTTGTTAATTTATCATGTCTTAGCGTTTCATATATTTTTGTTTAAACGATTAGTACTTATTTCATTAATTTCAAAAACATAAATTAAATATGATAAATTCGATAGCCGCATTGATACAGTGTTAATTTAGGAACTCACAATACATAAACCTAAATCCATATCAGTATGCATATTAATCGAGAGTCAGCATAGCCCAATTAATTAGAAGAGCTGACAAATTGACACAGCCATCAAAATAATACTATATTATCGTAAGAGGTAATAACAATTATTATTTAGGAGCCTAAATATTGGGATACTTTTTGCAAGCGGATAGCGAAGAAAATATATCGTCTTCGAAAACATACATGGTTGTTTGATAAAAGAGTTTTGGACTTGCATTGTCTTTTTTTGCTACCTGACCTGACTATATATCGCTTCTCGGCTCATTGAACCAAGATTAAAGTGTAGTATCTGTTCTTATAGTCTATTTCAGAAAGGTGTAGAGTAATAAAAGCTCATTAGGTATGCAAGGGGACTATAGAGTGACCCAACGAATATTTAAGCCACACATTGCAAAATTCTTTATTTTTATCAAGTCCAGGTAGTACCACCCGGGTTGGGTCGATTTATAGGTTTTGCCTATTGTTATCCATTCAGAAACACTGAAACTGGTGTGACAAGGGCGTGCATTATGTACATAGTATTGGGTACACTTACTTTTTATTAAACATTATTAAAAAAATACATTATACAGAAACTAATTATATAAAAGCATAATATTCTTCGTCATCTAAGGAACTGTTATCTCCTCTTGGCGTTATAATTAACGAGCCGACGGTCCGATCGATCAGGTGGTCAAGATCCCACATTTTCTCCTCTTATTTAATGACATGATGGACTTTTCGCCAGTTCTCTGGTGTCACTTTCCTAATAGCTTGATCAAACAGTAGCTTAACGTCTTTTATTTTGAATGTCATGTTGTGTCTTGCTACAAATCCTTTCACTTGCGTCCATATAAATTGTTGATTTACTTTGCAATGATATGGCGGTGTGCGCAGCACAGTTACACTATGTTTTTCAGCTATATCTTCTACGGCATATTTCATAAAACAATGTTTGTATAAATTTGCTATAGCTAACAGTTCCTTCTTTATCAAATTATCCCCTTTTGGTTCTTTGGTTAGTTATCATAAATAATTTAATGCACAAAATTACCTGCGCCTATGGCCGACATTAAAATTGAGCCGAACTGGACCGAACTTCCCATTTTATTCCTCTACACCTTTCTGAAATAGACCATAACGAATAACAATGCAATTTTTTTAGTGAGCTTACTTAATTATTCCTTAAATACAGGTCAGCAGAGTAGATGTGATGCACACTGCTAGTATAATAACAATTTAACTTTGTATTGAAACCTAAAATATGCGTTGGGGAGCACACAAACGAAATATTTAATTACGAATTACACTCGAGCATCGACATCGTAACAAAGACAATGAATCCCAATAACATTTGGCTCTATCCGTCTTGCAGTAATTAACGAAAATGTATCCTGCAAAGTAACGAAGCCGAAGTCTGTTTACCAAAGTGAAGTTTCGGAAGCGAGATAAATGAAACTTATTCTGTTCGCAGGACACAATCTTAATAACTTTAAATTGGAGAACTTCTATACATATTACAGTAGTTCTGGTGAATATTTACCCGTTCTATATCATTGTATGAATCAAGCCTGAGGAACATTGTAATAGTATATTACATAACAAGTGATGAAAGTGATACTTTTCAAACGAGGAGATATTTAGCACGAGGCGTCAGCCGAGTGCGGAAATTCTCCGAGTTTTAGAATAATCACTTTCACACGAGTAATGTACACTATTTTTCCTACGACCACAAAGAATTATTAAAAAAACCTTTGATTTGTGAAAAAAATATTTCAACTCTAGAGCTGAAAAAAAATATTTCAACCCTAGAGTGGAAATACAAGGCACACTATTTAATTTAAACATATGATGCCAATTTAATAGATCGAAAGGTCACAGGTTCAAATTCCATCAGGAGTACTTGACTTGACTTCTTTTTTATAAAAACATTAAATAAATTATAAAATTATTTTTAATTGAAATCTTCCTTCTTGAATGATTTTTTTTTATTTAATTAAGGAAAGATGCATTAAAAATAAATTTAAAAAATTCACCCAACAAGGAAGATTTCAATTCAAAATAATTCTATAAATTATTTATTGTTTTCATAAAAAAAAGTCAAGTGCTCCTGATGGGATTTGAACCTATGATCTTTCGATTCGTAGGTCATGGCTCTAGTCTCTAGGCTATGGCGACCCATAATCATTTTCTGCTTAAGTTTAATATATGACATTTTCTTCAGCGGGGCTTGTTTTGACGGTAATAAATTTTCCAGTATATTCTTAACTTTTTTATTATTTCAGATGGCGTATTTTCACACTCTAATTCTGAATCACTCGACAAATACGTGATAAATAAACTAAACTGCTTTCTAAAATTTGTTCTTTTTAATAAATAGGTGTGGTCTCATATGCCTAAATTAAATAGGGTGCCTTGTATTTCCACTCTAGAGTTGAAATATTTTCTTTCAACACGCGTGTATTATTCGGCGCTTTCGGGCCAAGTTAACCGTGCTTTTTTTCTTATTTTCATAGGTGGTCGGAGGAAAATATTATTACCTAACAGTTATTTTCTGTTGCCTAGCAACGACTAAGTGTAAGGAAATATTGACTTTTTCTTTCAAAAATATTATCAAAAATGTCAATATTTCCTATCGATTTTCGGAAAAATATATTACTAAAGTTTTTCAATCATTGTCATTGAAATATTTTAAAATAGGTACCTGATATTATAAATGAACAACAAAAAAACCTGTGACTCCGACTTTGTAAAATAAACGATTTTATTTCTATTTTTGTTAAGATAAATACTCAGAAATTATTACCTAGTTATTTTGAAGCAAGAAATATAACTACCTGACCTGATTTAATTGCTTTTTGAGCTAATTACTCAACTAAGACTACAGAAGCAATTAATTTAAACAAAAGCTTGAAATGCATCAAAGACATAATTGCATTGCTAAATACGTTATTTGATGTATATTTTGCACATCATCCTTAAAGGTCCATTCTGGTTACTGTGGGGATTTTTTTTCATTTTTGTGTTACATTAGTAAGTAGATCCAACCGCGTTAAAATTTACCATGTAAAATTGAGTTTTTTTTCAGAAAAAAAGCTAAACAAGATATTGAATTTCTGTTTTCGCCAATGAAAAAGTGGTATTTATGTAGATATGTGAGAGTTATTTTCATGCAAAAAAAATTCCAGGAAAAAAATATAAACTAATGAAAACAGCTCGACAATTCAATATTACTCTGTTTCCATAGTTACAACACAAATATTTAATGGCATCCTTTATTTGTAAACAAAGTTAATATTATTTGTTTCAAAAATTCCACAAGTTGATTGTAATGGGGTATGTCCTTTTAATAATTTTCGATTTACGGAAAAATAGTATGTATACCTCGTAGAAAAAGCCACATTCCCAGATTCCGTATTGTCAGTTTCGGCTTGCGTCTCGATATACAATCTTAAGGGTCGTCTGGGAATGGTCAGCTTTTCCTACTAGGTATACAATGTACTATTTTTCTAAACTATGATTTATTTAATTTCTGTGTGCTGTAGCTAACTCTTAAAATTAGAAAAAATTTTAATATAATAGACAATTGCAGACAGACGACTAAAAAAAGCATAAAAAGTTCCTTTTGTATTGGTACAAAATCCCCAAAACAAAATTATTATATACGATTTTTATTTCTTTAAGACGGCTCCCGCATTTCTCTGAATACACAAATTTCGCAAAACACAAACCAAAGCGATCCTTAATATCTCCAAAGCCTCAGGGTAGGACAAACACTACCACAACCAAATAGAAAAAAATGAAAACGACCTGAAAAGAGAGAATGTCAAATAAGATACTTCGGATATTTACCCTAACGAAAAGGGCAAAAAATAAATTTAAAGAATATATGTCCCAAACGTGACATGGCAGGGAATAGAAAATATTGCCGTGCAGAAAATAAAACAAAACGTTATTGCTTAACTGCTGAAAAAATATTTTCTTTTAACGCTTGCTACTTCGAGTAGGTGATAAAAGTAGTTTTATTGGTGGTAGTTTAACACAGGTCCGTAGCTACAATTTTCATAGTAAATAAGAAAGCTAAAGAAATGATATAAGAGTTTTGTATTATTATATCTTTATTTGTTTTAAAACACAACGTTTTAACTGGCAACTATCTCGAGTCGTCTTCAGGTGAATACTAAATAAGTATTTTTTTTTTCGAGGAGAGATCTTCCAAAGAAACCTTGTGGGGACAAGGTACTGTCGGATTCAATCCTGAAGGGATTGCCTACCGACTACAACTCCTCGCGTTCTTTAAGTTTCCGGGCCCGAAATTTTTATTCATAAAATAAATTTAAATATATCAGCACCATATTATGAAAATTTTTTAACAAAATTTAATGAAGTTCATATTCACAATACAAGAGGAAAAAACAACTTTATTTTGGATCATACAAATTTAAAATCTACTCAAAAATCAATATTTTTTAGAGGTATAATAGAATATAATAAATTAGGGAATGAAATTAAAACATATAACTTAAAATTATTTATAAAAAAATTAAAAAAACAAATTTTACATAATATAAGTTTAATACGATAATAGTCTTTCTAGATTGTAATTATCAAAAAAGAAGAAAATGAAGAAAAAGATAAAATGTAAATGTATTGAAATAGCTCAATGAGCTAATAAAAATTGATTATTATTATTATTATTATTATTATTATTATTATTATTATTATTATTATTATTATTATTATTATTATAAAAACCTCCAGACGTCTTTCTGATCTCTCCACATCTCCATGCCGAGGCATGTTTTTGTTTTGGATCTACCTGCATACGTTGACCGCATATGCAGGAATTTATCATCTCTAAAAGTAAATAAGTATAATACCTAACTATAGCCCAATTTATACTAGCTAGATGTACTAAAGCCTAACTGAGACGAATACAGTCATGCGCGTTTCGCTCGTGCGCGGTAGTATTATAAGACTACATCTACTTAATAAAGGTTTCCAGATATTTCTTATATCCAGTGAGTACTTACTAAAACATCCTGGGTTCTGGTGGTTGAAAGCAGCTTCTTTGAACTTCCTCTTTCTCCAATGAGTTTCTTTAGGCAGGATTCCAACTTCTGTCCACGTAATATGATGGCCGTGTGTACAGACATGATCAGCTAACTCTTATTTTTCGCTTTCTTCTTTTAGAGTTGAGTGGTTTTAGGACCTCACAAGATCGGCCACATTTGCAGAGGGGTGGACACACTTTTTCTTGTCCTTTTGGCTTGTTGGTTTCGTCTTCGTCAGGTGGCTTCTTAGAGTGTCTTTCGAGCATTAATGTAGCGATCTGCTGAAGAGTACCTATTGGTAATGAGTCCTTTTTTTTCTATTTAAAGAAAGTTAGCATTTTGCCTTGCAAGCCCAATCAGTTATATTCGTTATTAAACGTCATTTAACAATATTGTTCTAGATGAGGACAAAAAAATTTGGGTTGTGCAAACGGCCTGCATAGCCCGGCCCTGGTAAAGATCTGAGCGTGTGTAATTGGATTATCATTAAAATCTCTCTATCAGAAAATAATTATCTTTGTTATGTAAATATGACTTTCTATTAAGCAACTTGTCTTTATAAAAAATTAATACTGTCGAAATTCCATACTGTTTGTAAATTTTCAATAATCGAAATTTTCCAAAAGAAAAAAAAAGTTTGTAAAAACAAACTTTTTAAATAAAAAAGTTTCTCGGCGTCACCAGAAAAAAAAAATAAATTCCTATAACACTTAAAAGTTAATAGATTTACGGAAAACGTTCTGTAAGGTATTTTAGGTGATTTTAACTTTAGAAAGTTATTTCAACGTTGTATGAAACTCTAAAGTCTTATTTCAGCTAAAAAGTTTTAATGGAAACATTGAAAACAAAAAAATACCGGAAAACTAATAATAACATTCTAGATTAAATCGGTAACTCTTGTCAACTGCTTCGTTTAAGATTTTAAGATTAAGTTTACAACATTTATTTAAAAATGAAAAATTAGCTCTGTGACCTGAGAATGTAATGAGGGAAGATTTCTATATACAGTGTGATTAATGCGAGCGTTCGTTACAGTGGTGTAACACCTGAAGACGACTGGAGATGCTTACCAGTCGAAACGTAGTGATTCTAAACAAATAAAGACAATGCAAGTCCCAAAACTCTACTGCCGTACCAGAAACTATGTTCGGGGGGGTTGCAGCCTGTCAAAGAAGTCTGAAAATGCACTATTTGAAACGTCCATATCTCAAAAACTATTAAAACTTGAAGAAATAGTCCATACTTAAAGTGTAGTGGGAATTTAGAAGGTAAAAAATAAGAACACAAAGTCTTTCTCCACTGTTATATTATAGAAATATTTTAAGCAACTTCTCTACATGTTTCGAATGCAGAAGCATTCCTCTTCAGGAAAAAAATTAATAGAAGAAAAGACCAGTAGATATCACCCTAACTGAGCAACATAATTGTAGGTTCGGTGTAAAAATGAGTGGAACGTGAGGAAACAGATACACACGTTGCATTGTGAGCAAGAAAAGTATGTGGGTTTGAGGCTTAATGCACTATAAACACTTTAAAGGTAGAATGAAAGGTTTAACATCTTTGTGTGAAAGAACTGTCGAAAGATGAAAGTGAAGTGGAAGGGAATAATCATTTAAGCAAAATAAAGCTGTTAGCTAAACATTTGAGAAAATATGGAGAAGAAGTGGATGTAAGTGTGAGGAAGACGACTATTAAAAATTATTTTAAAAAAATTAATGTTGACTGGATGTAAACCTGAAAAAGAAAAAGACATTTTTTTAGGATACATCAAGTTACCAATTATAGAAAAATCTTACCTCATTGATTTACGAATAAAAGTAGTGAAAATAAAAGTAGAATTATTGAATTTAAAAAAATTCTTTCATCTTAAAAAGACTTTTTAGAAACAAATTTATTTCAGCTCGACCGCTACTGCGTGCTTTTCCAAAAATACAGATTATTAGGTGAAGTTAGTGACAGTTCATTGAAAAATAAGAGGGGCGTATGGAGAGACCACAGAAAAAAACTTGGATTAGTTATGGTATTACCAGTATTACTCTGAATAAGCGGAAGGCTACAACAGAGAAAATTTTTTTGGGTTATTGTCACAGAGCAAAACGTGGGATTAGTGGAATTTTCTTGAATTTTAATGGCTCAGTCAGGGTTTACAAAAGATATCTAGTTGCATAACCTAAAATAAGAAGGCAGAATGTGGGAGCCTAAACTCGTCTTAAAAAATGAAAAGGTACTATAAAAAAAATGGTGATGAAATGAACCACAACAATATAGTGCACACAATACATGATCAAACTTATAAGTAATATGGGAGAAAATAACCATAAAACACTGCGGGGTTAAAGTCCAAATTGGTAAAGAGAAAATATATAACACTTGGAAAAATCCTTGTTCAATAAGCACTGCAGGAAAAGATTTGGAAAAATTATACTAGATTATGTAATGTATGCATTCGAAATATGTAGAGAAGTTGCTTAAAATATTTCTATAATATAACAGTGGAGGAAGACTTTGTGTTCTTATTTTTTACCTTCTAAAAACTATTAAGTTTAGATACACAGTAGCACCCCAAATTCGTGTGCGTACAAGGGGATCATGAAAACGGTAAGAGATACGAAGATGGTTAAATTGAGGCAAAGTTGCATATTCTGGGACTTAATAATTTAGTTGAAGAAAATTGTAAATATTCTGAATGCTTTCGGAGATATCCGAAATAAAACAAAATTTCGGTTTTTAATTTTTTACGCCCTTATTTTTGACTAGGGAAAAAACAAGACACACTTTTTCATAGCCGTCTATTAAGTTCTGCAAAATGGCGTTATTAGTTTTCAAATTCGACGTTTCGCATTTTAAATAACAACCTCAAGTCAATTTTTTTAAATACGGACCTGGAATTTTAAATACAGTTTTAGTGACTTATAAGCTTTAGAAATTTAATACAACTTAAAGGTCTTTGAAATTTTTACGTTTTGTTTTCTAATAACATTTTTTTAAGTTATCTTTTTATATCATTACGGCCCTGAATATTAAGAGTCAAACCAAAAAAAAAAAATTTCTTTTCTTTCTGAGAATTATTCCACATGCCTTAACAACTTGCTTACTTGTATTGTTACGGTAAATCTTACTGAAATAATAAACGGCCTAAACACCATAACGTTCTGTAATGTAATTTTCAAATTTAAGTTATACTAAAAATAATTGCCGGGGCCGTAATGGTAAAAAAAGAATAATTGGAATAGTAGATTCTGTAACGAGGTTGGAATGAAAATTTGATCCGAGTGGAAGATTCCGAACGCGAGCGTAGCGAGAGTGAGGAACCACTAGTATTGAATTTTCATTATAACCGAGTAGCAGACTATATTTTCTCCACGACCAAATATATTATTCGTAATATTTGTAATTTCAGGTGGAGTATTAACCAGTTCCATATCTGATTCATCCGTTTTTTCACTCATATTTTGACTTGCACTAAAATTTGTCTGCTAACATTGACAGTTTCGAAATTCATGGCAACCTATGTCATTTAGATCAATTACAGAATATTCATTCCGTATCTTGTTATGGAATGAAAATACACGCAAAACGCATAAGAAGCAAGTGTTTCAGAATAAATATTCCAACTCAAGAGCAAGAATTTTTACATTCTATTATCAAAAATGATTTTGGAATTATTGCATTCAGTAATGGAGAAATACTAATGATGTGATATTTGATGACAAAACTTTAAAATTTTAAAAATATTTAAATTGTATTAAATTTCCAAAACTATTTTTAAAATTACAGGTCCGTATTTTAAAAAATTGACTAGAGGTTGGTTTCTAAAATACGAAACGTCGAATTTGAAAACCTAATAAAGCCATCTTATAGAAAATAAAGAACGGCTATGAGTAGGTGCTTTCTGTTTCTTTCTCAAGTCAAAAATAAAGGCCCAAAAAATTAAAACACCAAAACTAAAAATGTTGTGTTTACTTATTTTTTTTAATTTACATGTGCAGCAGATGGGTTAGACGTTTGCTTAAATTGTGTACATGGTCATAACAGAAGAAGCTGCGTCTTTAAGCTGCTGCTATTAAAATTTTAGTACAAATATTAGCATGGATAACTTTTTTTATAAATAACACAATATTTTTTGATATAATTATCGGATGATAAATATATTTTCATAACGTGTTTTTATTTATTTTCACTTTATTAAATTTACTTTTCCTTGGTGTTTTCGTATTTTCTTTGAGTCAAAAACAAGTAACAAATTTTACATATGTAGTAAATTCAATTTGTTTTTATATACTCTATATTTGCTGAGTGACATGAATTTTCGTATTCCTATTCCCGCTGATGTGAAATGAAAATTGCTTATGAGAGGGAAAAGATATGACGGTATTAAATGTCAAGAAAAATAAATAGGTTTTACATTTCGGTAAATTTTTAAATAATTTAATGGTGAACTTTTTTATTTTTCCTACGACCACCTATGAAAATGAGAAAAAAAACACGGTTAACTTGGCTCGAAAGCGCCGAATATCACACGCGTGTTGAAAGAAGATATTTCAACTCTAGAGTGGAAATACAAGGCACACTTTTTAATTTAAACATTATGGTGCCAATTTGACAGACCACCCCTATTTATTAAAAAGAATAAATTTTAGAGAGCAGTTTATTTATTTATATTTAATATATCTTTCCTTGATTAAATTTTAAAAATTCATCCAACAAGGAAGATTTTAATTCAAAATACCTAATTCTATAAATTGTTTCATGTTTTTATAAAAAAAAGTCAAATACTCCTGATGGGATTTGAACCTGTGACCTTTCGATTTATAGGCCATAGCTCTAGTCTCTACGCTATGGCAACACATACAAATTTTATGTTTAATATATGACATTTTCTTCAGCGGGGCTTATTTCGACTGGTAATAGATTTTCTAGTATATCCTTAACTTTTTTATAATTTCAGATGGCGTATTTTCACACTCTAATTCGAAATCACTCGAAAAATACATGACAAATAAGTTAAACACTAAACTACTTTCTAAAATTTGTTCTTTTTAATAAATAGGGGGGTGATCCGTCAAATTGGCATCATATGTTTAAATTAATAGTGTGCCTTGTATTTCCACTCTAGAGTTGAAATATTTTTTTCAACTCTAGAGTTGAAATATTTTTTTCACAAATCAAAGGTTTTTTTAATAATAGTGTACATTACTCGTGTGAAAGTGATTATTCTAAAACTCGGAGAATTTCCGCACTCGGCTGACGCCTCGTGCTAAATATCTCCTCGTTTGAAAAGTATCACTTTCATCACTTGTTATGTAATATACTATTTCTCTTGTCGGTATGGTATCTTAATATTATTTTTGTAGCTACTACTCTAATTAAAGGGCTGCAAGCAGTTGAAAATGACTTCTTATTCCCCCGAACCATCCCTCCAGTTAAATAGGTTGTGTTGTGTAATGTACATGGGAATATATTTGTTTTTAAAATTATAAATATGATGTATATAGATACAGGGTGATTCCTAAAATGATACTTATTTTTTTAGCTGTCTATAGAAGGCATTAAAATAAATAACATTTTCAAATACCTTTTTTCAAAAAACTCAAAAATAAAGTACTACCATTCATTACACTACGAATCAAATACGATTCTGCCTAACTTGTCCGTTGAATAACATTAAGAAAACTTCTGGGTGTAGAATGAGCCCGCAAAGGAAAGCATTCTGCATATAGTCTCGATGCAGCAGCCACACTTTGACGACACTCTCAGTAAATTAGCATCATATATATTAGTTTATTGTTTTCAAATTTTACCATTTTCACGTATCACACAATTTAAAATTAACTTGCTTCAGACAGAAAAACACACCGCAGCGTATTGCTTAACACTACCCGTATGACTAATACTAATAAGAGATAAGAAAAGCAACAGAACCTATAGCGGGCTATGTTTTTATGACCAGGCCCGCCCTTAGATTTTTAACTTCTATATCTCGCCTATTTTTGAGTTTTTTGAAAAAAGGTGTTTGAAAAAATTGTTTATTTTAATGCCTTCTATACACAGCTAAAAAAGAAGTATCAACTTAGGAATCACCCTGTAATATTATTAATTAAGCCAATTGGTTCAACCCCCGTATTTCTAAGGCACTAGCCACCACTATGTTCTAGTGTCCCTAGTAACATGATACAAAGATAATTAAGAGCAACCACATCACGCATATTGTACCTACCTGTGGCAATAATATGTCTTTTTATGTGCAAAATATTATAAAAACGAATTTCACGAAAATTAAGTGGCGCGGCGTAATTGGAAATTTTTAAGATAACATCGGGCATCGTTTGTCATTTTAATGGAAAATGAGAAATTAGTCGCAATATTTCTATTTTTATGTTCTGCATGGCGGATGATATAATTTGAACGTATACAGGGTGATTCCTGAGTTAATACTTCTCTTTTAGCTGTGTATAAAAGGCATTAAAATTAACAATATTTTCAAAAAACTTAAAAATAGGCGCGATACAGAATTAAAATATCTAATTGCGGGCCTGGTCATCAAAACGTAGCCCGCTAAACGTTGTTTCTCTTATCTCTTATTAGTCATGCAATTTACGGGTGGTGTTGAGCTATCCGCTGCGGTGTGTTTTTCTGAAGTAAGGTAATTTTAAATTGGTGACACGTGAAAATTGTAAAATATTCAAACAAAGAACTAGTAGATATGGTGCTAATTTAGGGTGAGTGTTGTCAAAGTGCGGCTGCTGCTTCGAGATTATACGCAGAACGCTTTTCCTTGCGGGCTCATTCTACAACCAGAAGTTTTCTTAATGTTATTTAACGGGCAAGTTAGGCAGAACCGTATTTTTTGATCCATAGTGTAATAAAGGAATATAAGTACCTTATTTTTGAGTTTTAAAAAAAAAGGTATTTGAAAATGTTGTTTATTTTAATGCCTTCTATACACAGCTAAAAAAGAAGTATCAACTTAGGAATCACCCTGTATAATTGAAACTTTAAAATACATTTTCAATTTTTATTTTTTTTTATAAGGTAATATCCGCCAAAGTAGAAGTTCTTGTAAAACCCTCAGTAAGATTTTTGTATTAAATTTTCAACAAGACAATTCAGGAAACGATGACGCGTTTCACGCTGGTATGAAAGGCTCTTAAAATAATTATAAACTACTCAAAAGTGAATAGGAAACTAACATTTTTTATGCATCTTTTGGAGGATAGATATTTTATAGCAGAATAATAAATGGTTTCTTTTCATATTTTTAAACTAAACAAATAACGTCAATTTTAAACGCCTTCATAAAACCAACGAAGACAAACATAGACATAAAACTTCACATTCATAGAATAATATTTTTCACATTTCAAACTCGTTTCCGTGGAAACGGTCATTGTTTAACACTTAAAGGCAAAACAGCTCTGGAAATGTATGGTTTAATTAAAAAATTAATAGATTTCTGACTTTACAGAATAAATTGATGATTCCAAAAACGTTTCGGCAGAATCTAGTAAGCTTTCCAAAAAATACCCTAGAATAAGTCAGAAATCATGTAATCAAATTTTGTAGCACATCAACATTTTTTACATTTGCAATACTTTTTAAAACACACTGTATAATACAGGAACATAACCCTTTTTAATAATAACTTCGGCTCATGTCAAAGTCGACAAAATTCCCCATCCAACCCAGGTTGACCAATCCTCCTCACTCATTTCTGCTATAAAATATCTATCCTCAAAAAGATGCAAAAAAATGTTAGTTCCCTATTCACTTTTGAATAGTTTATTTAGAAGCTTGACGTCAATGGCAAAGTAAAAATATCCCTTAAAACAGATTGTTATTTACATTATTTCATTGGTTACGTATAAAAATGACGTCACAGCCTCTTAATATAATATATTTATGATAGTTCTTTGTATCATTCCCTCACCTTGGTTACATATGAACCTTGTTCGATAAATTGTTTTAACTTAAAAAAATAAAAAAAGGAGATTGCTGATCTGATAAATTCTCACAGTGACTAAAAATAAGTCAGTTTGGATTTATTTCTAATTTATTCCAAATTAAATAGATGTTATCTACATCAGGAAGACCAAAAACTATTTTTATTAACCAATAAATAGTTTTAAAAACTATTGTATAGCACGCAATTTCGTTTGTTGAAACAAATATTAGCAAACAGGGAATTATATCTATTTTTCTCATGATGTCACGCTTTTATATAAATTTAAAATTGCCTGTTCTTAATTAAATAATAAAGGAACCTTTACATATTTAGTATAAAATTAATTTAATGTTTATATTTATTTATGTTATATATTTTATCCAACATGGAAGTGAATGTAACAAAGCTTTCATGTAATAATGTAAGAATTTAACATGTGTAGATATTATATTACAGAAGTTGAGTCGAATATAATGTTAGTTATTCTTTCTTGATGAATAGCCTCATATTCTTCTGGCACAGAACGACGACGAACAGCCCTTTTAAGTTTATCCAAAAATGTTCTATCGGATTGAGATTCGGGCTAATGCGGGTCATGTCAATCCTCGCATTCCATCCTCATTCACATTCTTGCTCATTACATGTGCAAGGTGGGGTCTAATTATTGTAAAAAACTGGCTCTGCACCGTACTTTAATGGAAACAAATAAAAGACCTTAAAAAATATATTTATTAATTTTATTAGTATTATTCTACACAGCCATGAGCAAGCAAAAAGTAAAATTTCTCCACTTAGGGACTCGCAGAAAGTTCAGTCCTTCCCGGAAATGTTTAATGTCCAGCTGACCAGCTGCGGGGAATCTTTCAGAATACGGCGTGCAGCAAACACTTGTATTAGCAATTGCCTGCTTCTTTAATTAAAAAAAAAAACATTTTGATAAATAATGAAACCAAAAAGGCAATGTTTTGAAATTTCTTCATATTTCTTTTTCTGCTTTTAATACTATATAAATTTAACTTTTTTAACTTTAAACTATAGATAAAGTTATTCACGAGAGAACTCGTTTTTCGACATTTAACATCCAGATATATGACCTCGGCCGGCTGATTAGAACTTTCAAAATTTCCCCAGATTTTGACAGAGACGTATTCAGCCAATGTTTAATTCATAAACGTATGATATTTTGTTTTAGATTATAACTAACAATTAATTATGAATCATAACTATTGTTTGCCTAGTACCGCAGCTGATGCCATTGCTGAGAAAGTATTTTTAAACAGTTTCAATTTATTTTTACAATAATTTCTTGCATTTAGTCATATAACGCATTTGAACCTGCTTTTTAGAAAGCGCCTTCTTGGCGTAGGGGTATAAGCTCTCGACTTTGGAACTAACCGGACCCCGCTTCGGACAAAAAAATTGTTCTTTTATTTTATTTTTTTGTTTTTAGTAATTATAAATTTTTTTAAATTGATTTCAACTAAAAAAAATACAAAACAATTATTAACCTTAAATCTTTAAAATAAAAAAATATTTCGCAATTATTATGAATGTTCCACTTATAATGGAAACAAGCTAATATTTTCGGTATTTCTGAATTGATTGTTTTGAATTTTAGTGTGGTTTCGTGTGATCTTAGGAAGCATTTTTTTATTGCTAAAAATGTTAGTTAACTTATTGGCGTACGGATTTATAGGGGTTGTAAAATAATAATTCACCTTTAGCGATTATTAGTTTTAATTTTCGTACAACTAAAAGTTTCGGTATTCAACAAATTCTGAAAATCCTATCTTATTATTGTGGTCTAAACTGTTTTTTAAAATTAACATATCAACTTTTTTCTTATCAATAGATTGTGTTTTTTTAGGGTGCTAGATTTAGGGGCTTAGCACCACAAAGTATCCCCCGAACTACGCCTATGTCAATATTAGATATATTTTATAACAACACATTAGTTAATAATTTTTATATAAATAAAGCAAATAAACATTTCTATTGTATGTTTTACTCAAATAGCTAATACGACTTTTTCTATTTACCACTGTGTCACCGGTAAGCATATTTACTATCTCTGTTATAATTACCTATTTCCAACGAGGAAAGACCACAAGGGATATAGGCGAATAAAGGAAGCTGTCATTTCCTAATCTGTTTTGCAACCTTTTACCTTCATCTTATTGTAATCTTGTTTAGCATGACAACAATAACTTTTAGTAGCTTAAAGAATATTTTTTAAACATACATTTTACATATTAAAAATTTGTAATTTCTAAGTCCGATCCTGTAATTTACGCCAAGTCATACCAACATAACACACTAAAATTAACTAGCATGTCATTCATATCACGTGATTGGGCCAGGATCTCGCGAGTTCTATCTAGATTATTACTATAAGTACCTTACGTATGCTTCAAACTTAAGGTTTTGGGCAAATTTTCGGTCAAACTGAAAAGTAACGAAAAATTAATTTAAAAATAGAGATGGTAAATGCGTCACTACTTAGTAGGTACTTATAATTATCTCTCTCCCTGCGATAAAAACGTTTATTTGTTGTTTTTGAATAACAAAGAATAAATTAACAATATTTAGTAGTAATATCTGTGTAACGATTTTATCTAAGCATTCCATCAAAGTAAATATTATAAAACAAAGTGCAAATGTTCAAAGTACCCAAATTAGTAGATACTGTAAATATTAATAAAACAGATGCATTATAACATCTAAACTTTAATAAACGTTATAAAGCAATATTGGCATAGTTATAAAACACTTTATCATGTGTATACAACTAATTGAAACATATGTAGTCTTTAAATAGATTCAAAAATATGGAAAATAAATTATAATATAATAAATTAGGTTGTAAACATATGATACTGTTGTACAATGTTTTTTTGGGGCGCGCGGGGGGGGGAGCCAGTATACTGTATGCCTGTAAGGTTAGGTTAGGTTAGGTAAGAGTGGCAGACCCTTGGTTCTGACCAAACGGTCTCACGTAGTCCTGATTAGGTCCGTTGTGATACCACACGTGTTCCGTAGAACCCACCTTCATCAGATCACTGATGGTTTATGCGACGTAACCGCGGAAGGATTTTAACAACTCATTCAAACCAGCCACTACTGTTCAGAAATCTACTCAGCCGTCCAAGTTGTAAGTTGTTTAGTTCCTCCAGGCTATCGAAAGATGATTCACCCAGAGTAGTGAACCTCCTTCTTGCGAGGCCAGGGCATTCACACAGAAAATGTTGAATACTTTCTTCCTCTTCCTCATCTCTGCAGCTTCTGCAGAAGTCGTTAGTGGGTATTTGCATACGTTCGGCATGTCTACCGAAGAGGCAATGTCCGGTAACAACCGCAGTAATATTTCTCACGTCTTTTCGACTGTGTCTCAATAGCTCTGCGGTTCTCTTTTTATCGAATGTGGGCCACAGTTGCCTGGATGTACTACAGGTTGTCAACCCTGTCCATCTGTTCTGTGCAAGCTGCTTGGCCGTGTAGTCAATCTCCTCTTTGACCAATCCCAGTGGTTTGTTCACTGTATTGTCTGCTAGATCAGCTGGCATGCCTGTAAGGCCCATTGTATTCCCTATTGTCTGGGTAATGTCAGCCAGACGGAATTTACAACTAAGCGTAGCATCCGAACCACGTGTATGCACAAGCCATCCTTTTTACGCCCCAGAGGTCAATAACGCCATTGTTGGCCCCGATATACTGCATTCTTTTATCCACTAAATTTCGGACATACTTTTTTTATTATGAGTATGCCCACTCCGGGGATCGAACCCGGACCGCCACGGTCGAATACCAGTACCTGAGCCAAGGACTCTAAAGGGAAATTTGCCTGGTAACTCTGAGAGGGGAGAGACGCGAGAGGAGCGCGCTACGTCACATGTTTGCCAGAGAATCAGATGGTATGATGGTAATGGTGGCTCTTATGTGATCGGTTATTGACGTCGTTTTTAAATTGCTTCGTTTTCATTGTTTATATTTAACTACATTAAAATATTTGTGACTTAACTCAGTGAATAATCCACTAAGGTAAATATGTGTTTAAAATTATTAAAATAAAATAGCTATATTGTATATAATAAAAATAAAAGTACTCACAACATGAAATCAATAGATAACCTTAACTTAATATTTTTTAGATGCCAGGTGGAATTGTTTGTAGTGTGTCTATTTGCAAAAATAATTCCAAGAAAGGATTAGAAAGTGGAGAGAAACTTTCCTTTTTTTCTTGTCCAAAGGATCCCAAAATCCACAAAATATGGGTAAGGAAATGTTATCGTAAAGATGTTTGGAATGTTGCAAATAAGAGAATTTGCAGTAAACATTTTAAGCCCGAAGATTTTGAAGATGAGTTGCAGGTTAGAATAATGAATACTAAACCGAACCGTCTAAAAAAATCTGGTACGGAGTTTTAGTTGACTGTTTATTATATTTATATTTTATCCATTGGGTACAATAGGTACCTAGTTGTAGTGTTTAGGGTGTACTTAAGTGATACCTAATAGGATAACTGCATACTTAATAATAAATTCATTATTTAGCTGTTCCATCATTATACCTGCTGGTGGAAAAAAAAAAACATGAGAGTAAAAGATCAAAGAGAATGATTCGTAAAGGAGATAAATTTATTGTAAAAACTCTAATTACCAGTACTGAAACAGATCAGATCTCGCGAAGGACTTCATAACCATCCGTCACCAGTGACAGAGTAAGAATGGTTCTTTTTGGAAAAAACCCTGGTCTGGTGACCGCACATTCAAATGTCAAAAGTTCTCCGGGCCTAGAAAATGATGAAAATAGTGCATTACAATAAGCAAAACTTGGTAATATAAAAATTTTAGAAAATTGTAAATATGACAAGATGGACTCTAAGAGTTCCACATCATCCAGCAGTGTCCATTTAAGGGATAGCCCAAAAGGAGAGTCAGAAAATGATGGCCTAGCTTATATTGCTGACTATTTGGCTAAAAAACACAAAGAAAAATATCCAGATGTAGGAAAATTGAACCCATCTTGTATCGTCATGGACGTTTATTTTTAAAATGCAGTTGTGCGCATTTATTTTATCTCCCAAGTGCTTTTATTTTACGGTAAGATGTACGGTGAAAGAAGTAATGGTTGGTCCGGTTGTCCTTTTCCTTTCATGTCCCCCATAATTTCTTATAAAAGCTACTCGAGCGTCGAGATATTTTGTTCCATTATCCATTGCACTGAACACCGAACATATGAAATTGTATGTCAAATGGTGTTAATGGGAATTGAACATAGATAGTGTAAAATAATATAGATGTGTTGGTAGGAGGTGTTTTAATAGTAAATTTAGATCTATAACCGTAAACTACAAGGGAAAAAAGGAAAAATATTCACGAAGCTATGATAGATAAATGAGACTGCGTTGTAATAAAAAAAAAGTGTGTTAAAGTAACATAAAGATAATTATGTTGAAAAGTTAAATTATTAAAAAAGTTTTTTTTCCATTATTAGTAAAATAATTGAATTAATGATTGAACATTATTTGGTACTGGTACAGTACCTCTAGCTCGCAGTATTGTTTGTATTTTTAGTATGGGAGTCCCATTATGTACTAATAGTTATAGTGTTTATTGTTAATTGCTCCCTCCCTTCTTAGCCCGGTAATATTTTTCTTAAAGGGGAAAAAGAATTAATATCGGGGAGTGATTATGGCCAGGCAGAGGAATTTTGGCACGCCAAGATCTTTTTTTTAGATATAGAAGTAACTTTCGACCAGGGGCCTTTTTTGCTTCTTCCCTCCCTGCTCCCACCCCCCTCTCCTCTACCCCTCCCTCCTCCCACCCCCTCTCTCATCTACCCTAAACTTTTTCCAATTCCTCCTTCCCCTTTCCTCCCCCCTCCCCCTTCCCCTCAACCTCCCATCTGTCATAATTATTATATACATGTTTTATGCTAATATTTTAATCTTTACTTTTTATAATAAGTTCAAATTTCTAATAGCTTGTTCAACAAAGATGTTCTGACCTGACATGCATAATTTGACTTTGACTAAAGAAAAAGATACCTTTGTACCGGATTTAAAAAATTTTTGGAGATTTTATTAAACATCTAAATAAAACATTAGGAAAAGTCACATCTATCACTGTTCTAGCCATTTCCAGACAATAACTGTTTCTGTATGTGACTGATTTACTTTCTTTTTATACCAATGAAAACAGTATATTCCTTATAAAAAACTTTTATTGTAATTTTAGATATAAAATATATGTTTGTGTTCAGACCTCAGTGATTTTATTAATATTTTTTTAACAATGGATTGTTGTCTTGGTTGTAATAAAATTGATACAGTGAAGATTTTTGCTTTAAATTTTTTTCCCAAAAAAAATTCCAAATTATGCTGCACTTTATATGAAAGCGATGAATAATCACTAATTTTCTACAATACAAAGAGAAAATAAACTTTATTTTAACATATCTCTTCAAACATAGTCAGAAAAAAATAAAAACGAAATCGCGAAAGTTCGGTTTCGCCTAAATATCTTCGGAAGAATTCGGAATTTTTTAACTTTGAAAACACAACGTTGCAGAATTTAGTAGGATGCAACTTTTTTCTAATTTAACCATCTTTGTATCTTATATGGTTTATGTGAGCCCTGTAGAGTGCATTATTATCTGGGATACCCTGTACATTTCTTTATCATAACCTACGTTTGTACACTCGCGTCTATATCCTAGTCCGCTGCCAAAGTGAGGCGGACGGCGGAACATTTAAAATATAGGTTAAAATGGATTTATAGCTATTAATATAACGAGATTATTATGCGATTTATAATAGTCGAGGACATTACTAGGTGACGAGGCAACAGCCGAGTCACCCGAAATGTCCGAGACGGCGTTAAATCGCTAATAATCGAGTTGTATTCAAAGCTTTATCGTATCATTGACAACGGCGATGCGAAAATAAAAATAAGGTTTTATATCATTTCATTTTGGCATTTGATCATTAAAATCATGCAAGATTTTGATATTCCGGACGATATATTAGCTGCAGCCAACATTGTAAGGTTGAACTTGCTTCCGGACAAATCTAAAAGCCATTATGAAAAAGAATATCGGCAGTTTTGTGAGTGGCAAAAGTACATGTTCAAGGTGCAGAAGAAATGGTATTGCTGGCGTATTTCGCAAAACTCACTGAGGAATACTCTGCTTCATCCTTATGGCCGAAATAGTCCATGTTACGAGCGACTTTAGAACTGAAGGAAAGAGTGGAAATCGACAAATACGGCGCCTTAATACGTTTCATCAAGAAGAAAAATGTTGGATATAGAGCAAAAAAATCAAAAGTATTTACAAGAGAACAAGTCAACGAATTTGTGTGTTCTGCCTCAGACGAATTCAAATCGGCGATGTTTCCGGCAGTGGATTAAGCACAGGGGAATCGCACGAAATCGAAAGGAGTGCTTGCTCGGTCATTAATCAGTCTTCAGAGGGCATATCTAAGATCGTGGACGTTAAAGACAAAAGTCATCAAATTTAAAAACTGTCAAAATATTGTTTTACATGTTCATGAAAAATATTTCTAATATTATTTGGTATCTAACGTATTATGCTTTCGTAACTAACGTATTAAATTATGGTAACTAACGTAATATGAGTAACTAAGGTGTTATGTAGGTTTTAGTACGTTTATGATGTTAATAATTATTAATAAAGATATCATATAAAAATGACTTAATCTTCAATGATACGATAAATTATTTTTTTCTATTTGGGAACCATAAAGTCTTCATTATGGGTTTCCATTGGGTTGCATAAGCAATTATTTTATTCATTTTAAACACGCATTTTTTATTTTCTTCCTGTTGGTAACAACACAATACCGTTTTGAAATTCATGGCACACCATACTAAAAGTCCGTGTTTTGTGCACCATACTAATCCCTTTTCTCTTCCGTGACCACACCAACTTTCTGTTTCTGTTAGTGTTGCCAACCTCAAAAAAAATAAAAATTTTGACTGGAAACTATTAACTACTATTTTATTTGAATTTCCTTAAAAATGACCCAAATAGAAAAAGTATTATAAAATATTCGTTCCATAAGACAAATTTTAGAGCACTCGTCTAATTAGGACACTCCCCGCTACGCGGCTCGTGTCCTAAACCAACGCGTGCTCTAAAATTTGTCTTATTAAACTTATGTTTTAATATACTATTTTACGTCACGGTGTTGAGTCATAGTCGAGGTATTAATATTAATAGGGCGAATAGTGCGATGGCGGAATATTTGAAATTTACATAGGTAGAAATGAGTTCAATAATTACATGTAAATTTTTTTTATATATATAATATATAACGGTAGTCTATTTACATTTTTCTTTTACGTTTTAAGGAATTCAAAGATGTGGCCAGTGTTGACAGTCTTCGATTTTGTAATTCCGACTTTTTGTTATGAGGGTCATTGTTAGAAGAAATCATAAGGATTATTGTTGTTTTTAGTGCATTAATACCAGAAATGATGGATGTGGCGTTTTTTGATGCATAAGAAGTTTCTTCCAAATTATTGCTACTTGATATTAAACTTGTTATAATTTTGAATTTTTGTAGAGCCGACTTTTTTTCTGTTTCAAGGGTACTTCTGGTGGTTTGATAAAGTTGGCTGGATATATGTATGTTCATAATTATCATGTAAACTTTTATGCTGATTAATATGTAATAAAGAATTTTCTACATTGTTTTCTTCAATGCATATATTTTTTTGTGGTTCAGGTTATACAAACCATATGTATATGTTTGCACATGCTATACTGTATAGCATATACATGACAACTGCAAGAATATGTGTGAAGACAGCATTTACATTCATTGCAATTAAAATTGCATTGGCATATATCTTAAGTGTCACTAATACGTTCGACTGTATAATATTCAAGGGCTGAAGTATTATCCGTGTTCTTAGATGAAGCAATAAACCATTTCTGTTCAGAATTGTCTTCAAAATTTCAATAGTTTGGGCTATCTGTTCACGTGACGTTTTCTTAACGCACTAAGTTTAGAGGGCACCCTGTTTCTTGATGTAGACAACAATCTTCTCAAAAATTTTATATGAAGATATTAATATTTGATTTTGTACTGCATTCCCTTCCACATTCTGTGCACACATAAACTGTTCTACTATTTAAAAAATGACGGTTAGGTTTTTACTTTCAAAATATTTAATATTTGTGTCAGCCGCATGCCATAACAAAACTGATTAATAACCTGCCCCTCCATTTTAATTATGCCCCACAAGGCCACAAATTACCAAACCGGCAAACTGTTCTTGTAAGAAAACTTAATACCTCCACTATGACTCATCACCGTGACGTAAAAAATAATTAAATCCATTTCAACCTATATTTTAAATGTCCCGCCATCCGCCTGACCTTGGCAGCGGACTAGGATATAGACGCGAGTGTTTGTACCTCGTCAAATAAGTAGGGGAGAGTGGGGCAAAGCGGAATAAAATTTGATTTTTTTGAAGTTACAATCTTATTATTTGAAAAAAAGGTAAAATAATGTTGGCAGTCGAACGATAGTTATGTTGTCAAAAAATGACAATAATTTGAAATTTCTAGGATAAAGGTTTTTTCTTATACAATTTTTTTAAAAAAATTTAAATTTTGTTCCACTTTGCCCCTTCTGTGGGGCAAAGTGGAACACTATGCGGGGCAAAGTGGAATTAAGATAAAAAATCGTCTATATAATGTAATTATTTGGGACTGTAGTGATGCCTGTCTCATCCACATTATAAATCTCGCTTGGCGTAAAGTTACAGCGATCATACAGTTCAATTAACAGCCCAAAAAAGGTCGAAATATTATGCATGTTAAATGCGTAGCTCTAGCGATAGAGGGTTTTTCAGGAATTCGAAGAGAAAGCTCTGTTCCTTTTTCAAAAGGATAGAACCCAATCTTTTCCAGCCTTTTTCTTCTCATTATTAAACGGATGAACTATGTTATTTCTTGCAGCGAATTGATAGGCCAAATTTTTCAAATCAGAAATCCTTAAACCAAAATATCTGCTTTTCATAAGACAATGATTAACATGCTCTTTTTCTTGCTGTAATGTAAAACATTTAGAAAATCGGCATAAACGTTTTTTTGAAGCATCTTCGGCATTACAGTCTTTTTTGGCCCTTCTAAAAATAATGTTGTACGGGGCACACTGTAGGTAGTTGCTGCCTCCTCATAGCTTAATCGATTTATTATAACTACTGTTACAGCATCGACCATATCCTCCTTATTTCAAGAATTTTGTTTGGATGTTCGAATGTAGTTCCTAACTATTTTCGACGGACTTCTGTAAGAATGTAATTTAAAAAAAAAGTCAGTATATTTCACAAATATTGATACTTTATAATTTAGGGGGGCAAAGTGGAATAATAATTCCACTTTGCCCCATTTGTTATTTATTTATAAAATGTGTGATTTTTTAAAAATTAACGGTACTATGCATCTATATTATCTAGAATAGTTGTTAATATACCCTACCTTAAAAACAGTAAACAGCAGTTTTTGTTTTAACAGCACAATCCACTATTTGTAACAAATTTACCATGTGCAAAACTAAACAAATATAGACCGTATTCATAAATTTTCACGTATTAACACAGTACGTATACATAGTGCTCGGCGCTCTCTGCAATGTAATAAAAGGACCATAAAGCACATGTTTTGGCTAATGGTGGTGTGATGCAATGTCGTCATAACACGAATTCCACTTTACCCCTTATTCTACTTTGCCCCACTCTCCCCTATATTTTTTTACCAAAATCATATGTCAAAATGTTCTGGATTTAAGGTAACAGCCCTTTCAATGAAGAATTTTTTACATATTTTATTTAGCTACCTACTAATATTTTACTAATAATTTCAGCTTGTCTGTGCATGGGTAATTTGTCCGTTCTCTGAACTTAACTAAGAAGCTATCATTGATGTGCTGTACTTAATTCTTTGATTTCTCCTGGGGCGATGCAACGTGAAGACCCAAATACAAGAAAATTAAATTTACTATCTATAATACACAGTGCCCTTTGGGGTTACACCCTATTTTACAGTATTGATAAACGTTAGGAATTGGGAGCAATAAAAAAATTCATTTACCTGACTTAATAAATAATTTTTCCCAAAAGGGTTCAATAGCACAATTTTAGTTATGTATGTTTTAATACAATTTGAATGCATTACGAGATAAAAATGATACAACTTAAAAAACCTATAAAAGAATAGTAGTTTGTACAAGAGTGGATATAATGTCCATATCACACGAGGAAGTAATACGGAAACTCAAGAGCAATATGGACAATCCACTCAAGTTGTACATTATATTTTTTCTACGACCTAACTTCGGAAGTTTATTTAAAAAAAATTATTTCAATCAGGCAATATGACTTGTCTTTTGATTGGCCGTGATTTTGAGAAAGAGAATAAAAAAGAATTGAAGAGAAAGTAATTTCGTTGGCAAATCCATGGACCAAATTACACTGTAACATATAATATGTCGATTTGGGTCATTTCTAATATTTACACAAAATAATTTTGAATATATCTATATTTCTCACATTCGTGTTTTTGCAAATTAACAGGCAAAAAGCGATATATTTATTAATAAAAACTGACAATTTCTTTTTCTAAACCATAGCCTTTCCCTGCTTGCGTAACACACCCGAACAAACCCTTTTTTTCTATGTAAAACAAAATGAAAAAACATAACCTTAAGACTATTATTACTTATCCAAAATAAAATAATAACCTTAAAAAATTAATTTTTTTTCTAAAAATCTTTGTCTTATCTACTTGTATGTACCTATCTTCCTTTTCCACCATTTAAGGAAAATTTACCAGTTATTTTTCAGTATTTGTTGCGTATAATAAAATTTTTAAGGTCGATTTTTAGAGCCCCGTCATCTCAAAAAACTAACTAAAGGAAGTAAGTACTAACGTTCATTTTATATATAGGTTGTCCCATAACTTATGGGCCGTAGAGTAACTGGAGATACTAGACATCAAACTAAGCCGATTATGTCATATAAGTTGTTTTTTTTTATAATTAAAATATTAATTTAATTATGTACTATGTTTTTTTATGCTTTGGGATGTTTAAAGGGAAATATCTCGAAGCCCGTTAAAGATATTAAGATCAATCAAGTACACATTTTTGACTCAGAAAATGCCATTCTTTAAGAAACTATAATTGAAAAACAACACCTAATATCACAGGTAAGAAAAACAATCATAGATTTATGAAGCGCAGTGTATGCAACTAGCGCCCTCTAGTTTGCAACTTAAAAATTTCTACAAATTTTTATTTCTTGCTCATAAAAACATAACATTGCCAACTTTCAATTCGATTCATTAAACCGTTTTAAAATTATGGCTTATTTTCGAGAATAAACTTTTACTTTCAACACCCTGTATCTCTAGAACGAGTAACAATCCGAAAAAACTTATATAACTTAATTGGCTTAGTTTAATGTCTAGTATATCCAGTTACTCTACGGCCTATAAGTTATGGGACACCCTGTACCTATATACATTTAATGCATTAAATCTTGTACTAATTGAATAGAATTGAGTGGACAAAGAGTTCTTTTTAAAAAGAGAAAGAGTATTTGTGCACAAATATTTAGTAGGTACGGCCAGAAAAAACTTGAGGAACGTTAGTAATAATATATTTTGGTTTTATATCTTCAATTTTAACGCCATTGCGTGCACTCTTTAGGAAAAATAAAAATTGATGTGTCCATAGAGGCTCCACAATAAATGTTTTGCTTTAAATTTAATAAAATCTGACAGATGTGCATCTTTTTGAAATATATTCTTAATTTAACTTTTGGTCAGAAAACGACTTGTGAAATTTCCAACTTGTAAGTTTGGATTCTTGCTAATTGACTGTGATTGGTCAGTTTCATATTCTAACTAGGATGGTATGAAATTATATCCATTCTGTTAACCGGAATAGCCCACTTATCCAATAACTTTACTGTGAAGGAAACAGCAAATATCCATGTGGTAGTCGAAAAATATATTATTGATTTGTAAAAATCCCTCCGCTGTCGCTATGAGCACAAAAGCATCATTTAAAGCCTTGATATATATAAAAAAAAGTTTTCTAGAATATTAAAAAAAATAATGATATTTAATGTATTTCTTGTCATTAGGGCATTTTTCCCTCAAAGTGTTACGGCGACGTACATCTTTTTACAAATAATAAAATACTTTTAAAGAGCCCGCATCGGAGTTCGAGTTTCGGCGGGTTGTGTGTAGTGGAACTTTCAAAAGATTTCGCCTTTTTTTGTTTTATTTGAGAGTCCCAAATCAAATAAAGTAAAAAGGATCAATTCCCGGATGGTTTATTTTTCTTATTTGTTTAACGTGTTATTTGTTTTTGCTCTTACAAAAAAAAGATCGACACTTTTTTGTCGTCCAAGGATTGTTTTATTTATGTAGGAGATTACTGGAAAGTAAAATATAAAGTAATTTAATAATTTTTGTGATTCTTAAATGTTGCTACAAAACACTTCATATCACACAAAATAAAAACTAATTTAAATGAAACATTATTCACATGTAGAAAAAGATTCACCCTAAAAAATAATAAATAAAATAATTATTAATATATTTTTTTTTTACGGTTCGCCGACTACGTAGGCCATCTTGAACCGGTCATCGACCACAAATGTGATCTACCGACTGGGGAGTGTGAAACGGCACCTTCATCCTACGAGATATCCGATCTCATCCGGCCTGTCCGGCGTGAATAGGATGGCTAGGTGTCGATTCATTTTACACTCTTCCCTGAGGAAAGAGCACGCCGTGTTCCCAAGCGGTCACCCGCCCAAGTACTAACCGCGCTCGACACCGCTTAACTTCGGTGATCTGCGGGAACCGGTGCTTAATATGTCGACAGGCCCTTGCCCTAATTAATGCTTTCTATACACAGCTAAAACAAAAGTATCAACTTAGGAATCACCTTGTATATTTGTTTCAGTGTAATTAACAGTCATTTTCCCATCTACCTTATAATTTAAAACAATCGCTTTTAACAACCTACCCAACCCTAAAAGGGTTTTTAAAGAAAAAGTTTACTTAGCCAAAAATAAGCCGAAAAATAAATATCCATCGGTTTACATAACTTAAGTAAATGTCAACATGAAAATGGTTGGCTTGTTCAAACAAATATACAATACTGATTTCAGCAGAACTATTTCTGGATATAAATGTTTTGAGAAGCTCCATTAGAATATTGTTCTTTTTTTTTAATGGGTTGTTACTAAGTAACTACAGGAAAACATAATATGTTATTGTTTGTCTAAATGTCGACGAGAGTAGGCCATATCTAGGCAAAAGAAACTTCATAAAAGTTGCGGTTTGTGCCTTAGATATGCTGATTGGTATAATTAATAATAATAAATAAAAAATCAGGATTACAACTTTTATTTTAGGTAGATAATTATACTATTTAAGAGCATGTGACCATTATTTCTGAATATTTCTATACGCCTAGCGGCTCCACCGGAAATGATATCTACAGGGTGATTCCTAAGTTGATACTTCTGTTTTAGCTGTGTACAGAAGGCATTAAAATAAACAACATTTTACAGAATTTAAAAGTGCGGGCCTGGTCTTCAAATCGTAGCCTGCTATATTTTATGTTGTTTTTGTCTTATTGGTCATGCAATTTACATATCGGTGGCCAGTTGTTTATTTGGTGAAACGCTGCGGTGTGTTTTTCTGAATCAAGTTAATTTTAAATGGGTGACACGTGAAAATGGTAAAATTTGAAAACAGCGAACTAGTAGATATGGTGCTAATTTACGGCGAGTGTCGTCAAAGTGTGCGGCTGCTTCGAGATTATACGCGGAACGTTTTCCATTTCGGGCTCATCCTACACCCGGGAGTTTTCTTAATGTTATTCAACGGGCAAATTAGGTAGAACCGTATTTGATTCATAGTGTAATAAATGAATGTAATATTTTTGAGTTTTTTGAAAACGGTATTTGAAAAATTTGTTTATTTTAACGCCTTCTATACACAGCTAAAACAGAAGTATCAACTTAGGAATCACCCTGTATATATTAAATTAAACTAAAAACATTGTGTTCTCTTAGTCCGAATCCTGGCTATGTTTATAACTGGATTTTTTTAAATTTTAAATTTGGACACTACTGATATTGGAGAATGTCAAAAACTTGTTTTTATACAGGGTGTTCCAAGTTAAGTGCGCACTATTGCTAACTCTCTTATTATTATAAATACAAGGTCGGTTAAATTAGCAAAGTAGTAACATTTCTTCTGCTGATTAAGATAGTAAAAACAAAAAAACAATTAAATACAGCATTTCCGATTAAACGAGAAAAATGCATTTTTTTTAAACGGAACACCCTGTATATTTTTGACACAAATGTTTGCAAATCGTCTACAGAATAAAAAAGTTCATATGCAATATTGGCCTAAACCTAAGAATAATCTAATTATTGCAATATTTACTTTTTAGACAAGGTGGATGTGCATTTTTAAAATAAAACCGAATTTTATCATAACTGTTTGGTTTAAGCGTAATAAAAATAACTATATTAGATGTGCAAAGACATCGCCGTTTTGTGTAATACATTTTTTGACATTCTTTAAAACCCGTCTTGTGGCTTTTAACACTGTTCGGCCATCAATGGATGCTATGATGAATCGAATGCTTTCTGGAAGTTCCTCCAGGTTCGCGAATCTCCTTTTATAGACTTCTCCTTTGACATAACCTCAAAAGTAAAAGTCTAGTGAAGTTATGTCAGGAGATCTTGGGGGCCAACGTATCGGACCATTTGTTGCTATCCACCTATCTTGATAAAGTCTTTCTAATAGTATTCTTACTTTGTGAATCTGATGAGGGGGGGGGGGGGGGCTCCATCTTGTTTGGTTACGTGCCTCTAAGTTCACATTATCTAAATATTATTATGCTTCCAGTAATTCTGACAAAATATTAACATATCTCCTGCCTGTTAAATTGCCTTCATAAAAAATTGGCCCAATTATTTGACTGCTTATTATACCACACCAAACATTAATACTAAATCTTATTTGTGGATGTCGGGGATGAGAAAGATACAAATTTTCTCTAGACCAATAATGCATGTTTTTACGATTAAACTTACCCCTGTTTGAAAAATTTGCTTCATCGCTCCAAAAAATGTGCCTTAAAAAGTTAGGATTTTGCCTGCACATTTTAACAAACAATTGACAGAAATGTAGTCTCCTTTCAGAGTCGGGGTACAACTTTATATTTTTTTAAAACTATCCATACTTATTGTAACTAAGCTTAAACCACTGTCCCTTGCCAAATCTCTGGTTGAATTATTTTTGTATGCTTCAAAATATGCCCACACATTTACTTGTTCACTTATTATAAAAACTGGCATTTAGTTCTTGCCTTTGCAAAGACTCCTTCGTTACTTCTAAATTTTCCATACAGCTTTAAAAAATACCTTCTGTTTAGTTGATCACGTTCAGGATACATTTGGGAATATTGTTGCTGTGCCCGGAAACTATTGTTTCTGCATACAAAATACGCTTTTAACATATCGCATTTTCCTAAATGTGTAAACACCATTTTGTAATATTTTTACCAAAAAATTTAAAATTACAAACCAGTTAAATCACTTACAATAATATAAATGCTTACTTTGGTTGACAGCAGAATAATCTACTGACGCACCGAATAAAGCTTTTGTTTCAAAAATGCACAGCCACCTTGTCTAAAAAGTAAATATGGTAATAATTAGATTCTTAGTTTTAGGCCAATATTGCATATGAACTTTTTTATTCGGTAGACGATTTGCAAACATTTGTGTCAAAAATATACAGGATGTTCCGTTTAAAAAAAAATGCATTTTTTTCGTTTAATCGAAAATGCTGTATTCAATTGTTTTTTGTTTTTACTATCTTAATTAGCAGAAAAAATATTACTACTTTGCTAATTTAATCTACTTTGTATTTATAATAATAAGAGAGTAAGCACTAGTGCGCACTTAACTTGGAACACCCTGTATAAAAAAAAAAGTATTTTAATATTTTTTACAATATAATGAACTTTAGTAATTATTTTTAGGCTTTGTTCATTATCTCATATATTTTTTCTGCATGAAGATAACTTACCCACACCCACAAAGATACTCCCATTTCATTAATAAAAAACAATAATTTGCTTATTTTTTTTTGTAATTCGGGTCAAGAAGAACCGCTATTTATCACGGTAAATTTTACCGCGATAAGATTCCAAAAGTAAGAAATGTTTAGAACTTATATTTTCTATTCTTTTCCTAGTATTCGACAAAGTTTCTAATGGAAAATTCTTAACCAAAAACACCCGCACACATTTTAATCTCATGACCTTATTGAGAATATGTGTTTCCTTTAAGTTTTATTACTACATCACAAAATTTAACTGCCGTTATCTCAGTCAGATTAATTGAAGAACTTAAAATTTATTTCCCTGAGTCTAATTAAGCCGTATAATTTTGAACCGTCCGTCCTGTAGTCTGTCGTCTCCAGTTATACAATATTCAGGCGGTAGCGCGATACCCTGTGCAAGCGACTATTAGCTAGACGTTTTAAAATACAGTTATTTTCAAAAATAGAAAGAAACTTGAAAATAGATTATGTAATTCTTATATAACTAGTGTTATATAATGGGCTCTTTCCGTGGAGATGCATAGAGGTGTTCAAATGGGATACATATACCGGGTGACCTATAATGGGGCTAACCCCCCACCCATCCCTATTATCTCGTAATTCTTGAAGTAACCACATTTCCGGTTTAACCGAAAGTAAGGTAAACTTTAAAATTTTAATGAGAATCTCGACATTTTTATTCGATACTTAAAGTGCCCCCCCCCCCTTCCCTTCATCCTCAGCCCGGTCTAGTCTAGTATGCCAGAGAAAAAACTAAAATAAGATTTCTGCTCTTATTAAATCAAAATGTCAGACGTTATTTTTAATTATAGTAAAATTACTATTAATGATATTGGAGACTGTCAAAAAGTTAATTTTATTAAGAGTGAAGTCTATTGATGCATTCGCCATATCATTCTTTCATGAATATTTCTTATCCTTCTCGCAAAATACCTGTAGTTAAGTAGCAATTACCCACAGCTTTGAACTAAAGAAATTTTGATTAATGAATGAATAAACACAAAAAACGAAATTTTGTGAAATTTCTCCATAGTTCATTTTCTACTTTTATTACTTCATAAATTAAATTTGTTTACAAAAACAATATGAGTAATTTACTTTGTTATAATATCACTTTATTAACTGATTAGTGACTGTAGTTTCATAGTACTACTACATTACCAATCTGAGTAACTTAAAACTAGGTTGTACAATTAAATAGGTTTTTGACAAAGGGTGCTTAAAAATAAATTAAAATTAAAATATAATATTTATCCCTTAATCTAGTAATTGATCCTTATTGCATAGTATTGTAAATAGAGGGAATTTGACAGGTATGTTTGGTCGTTTAGTAAGTTTATGGTAGGTTTTTTTTATGTTTGTAAACTTCTATTGATTCTAAGAAGGTAATACTCTTGCTTTTAGGCGCAGTATGTAAAATGTTTTAATTATTCAAAATTTTTGTAATAAGTTTTCAATTAGACAAACCAGAAAACGATATCGCGTTTCACACTGGTATGAAAGGCTCTTAATATATAATAATTTTAAAATTTTATCGTTCTAGTTATGGTGCATAGGTTTTCATACAATCCTCTACAGCTGTCTGATCTCCAACTACTCATGGATGCTCTGTGAGGGCCTCTATCTTCATACTGTGTTGGTGTGGGCCTTTATTTCACAGAGCCATCTTCTGGTTTGGATGACAATAATTGGATGGGGCCTACCCCTGGTTACTACCCTGATTTATGTTCCCGTTAGAGCCCTTATGGGTGAGGGGGATGAACTGAAAATGTAAGTACGAAAATTTATAACTAAAACTGAAATATTTGTATTTGAACCATAGATGTACCCATTTTTATAAATCTAAATTTAAAAGGCAAAACAAAAATAGTTAGTACTTATTAACATGTAATATTGCCCAAAATCCTTGTGTAAATAAATTATGATGCAATGCAAACCCCTATTTTGGAAAGGAACGTTCTTTATTCAATGTTGTACGTCTCTTGACACTGTTCCATAGATAAAAGTTCTACCCCAATTTAATAAAACCAAACCAATACCGAAATAGTAGAGACCTCGCAAAAATTTCCGGCCGCTCGCAGCAGTTTGGGGGATTCTTATTTACTGATAGGCTAAGAATATGAGTTTTTAGACGTAGTACCCAAAAAACTGTTCTTTATCCTACGAAAAAAAATTAATAGAAAAATATTTTTTTTTTTTAATTCTCCTTTTCCAGACTAGAAGTTCTGAATTCGCGCCTGTAGCATAGTATTTAACATAAAACGTTAAAATTACGTATTTAGCGAATAAGCAATAAATTTAGTAATTTCTGCCGGAGTTAGCTAATAGCTCTTCGTGTTACATCAGACTTAATGTAGCAAATAATATTACTTAACTGGAACAGGAAATTCAACACCGTCTAATCCAGCGGATTGCCGATTGTTTCGTTTGCTCGATATTTTATACAGGTTTTGTGATTAAATTTGTGAAATCTGACCATCATTTAAGCGATAAAATTCACATTTTTGTTAAAATATGGCACGCCGGTACTGTAAATGTTGCGAAGAAAGAGTGACAAAAAAAGACTTATGTGTTTTTATTTGAAATGTCGAGTAAACAGGTGTTTTTGTATATTTCAATGACCACGTGATTTAAAGCGATGTTGTCAATGTCAACGACACTATTGATGGGCCCTTATTAGTCTATGTTGTATGTCATGTGTTACAAACTAAACCTACCTCAAATATCCAATACTGCCACAAAATGTACAACTATAACAAAAATACACAAATCGTTATAAAGCCAATCAAGGTTTTCAACTTTTATTTATATTTTTAGAATATGTTCCAAATTATTATTTTTCGCTTTCAAATTATTTTTAACACGTAAAATTAAAGTTCTTCGAAATGACAAACGTTGTTAAGACGAATTTTATGTCACTCAATCATTTAAATCGCTATAACTTATAAACTACTTATCCGATTTTAGCAAACTAAAGACTGTTTGGAAGAGAAATGTATGTACTTTCACCAATCGTATTAAGTTGACTATATTAGTTCTAAAAAAAAGTGCTAGAGGGCGCAATTTGTAATAATAACACATTTTTTGATTTTACTCTGAAAAAATAAATCATACGGTATAATTATGATACCATGATCAAAAAGTAGAAGAAATTTGCTAGAAAAAAATATTAAAACCGCAGCTCGATATCTCCGTTCGTTTCAGCGTTATCGCCAATAGAATAATAATTAAAACTTTAAATGAAGAATATATTTTTTGGAAAAAAAGTGGAACGCCACTGATATTTTTCCATGTGGATATTATTTCGGATTAGCCTGGTCAATTCTGCATAAAAATGATCTCTTGCGTTTTTCTCTTCAGGCACACCGTTCTTAATTAAAATAGCTAAATTAAATTAACTTTACTATTTATTATTATTATTATTATTATTATTATTATTATTATTATTATTATTATTATTATTATTATTAACATTGAGAATGAAAAATTTTGTTTTATAAAAATTGTTAGAAATGACCACCTTCATTTAATTCGCATGTCTAATTTAATTTAATTATTTTAATTAAGAACGGTGTGCCTGAAGAGACCATTTTTATGCAGAATTGACCAGCCTAATCCGAAGTAATATCCACATGGAAAAATATCAGTGGCGTTCCACTTTTTTTCTAAAAAATATACTTTATTTAAAGTTTTAAAAATTATTCTATTGGCGATAACGCTTAAACGAACGGAGATATCGAGCTTTGGTTTTAATATTTTTTCTAGCAAATATTATCTACTTTTCGATTATGGTATCATAATTATACCGTATGATTTATTTTTTCGGAGTAAAATCAAAAAATGTGTTATTATTACAAATTGCGCCCTCTAACATTTTTTTGAAAACTAATATGGACAACTTAATACGATTGGGGAAAGTCGTTTATAGTTACAGCGATTTAAATTATTACACTTTCAACAGCTTCCCCCCTCTTATTAAAGTTGGTACGCCAATGAGCATAAGACCAAAATGATGCATATTTGTCCAAGCTTTTTAATGGTGTTATCAAAGATATACCTTAATGTGGAATTTTCGGAGATTTGTAAAATTTTAAAATTTACTTTTCAATTACGCCCTCTTGCGGCAAAATGCGGAACTTAAAAATTATTTCCAGGATTTTCTCATGGTCACTTTAGCCATCATTTTTTTTCTCTGAATTTCTATGCCCAGTAGTTTCCGAGATATGCATGGCCGCTCTTCGACCCTAATGAATCACCCTGTATATAAAATTAGTGGCGTCTTTTGAATTAACAGGAAAAACAAATAAAGAGAACAAATCATAAAAATATACTATTCTCCCATCAAATTGCCTGTTCCCAAATCGTCCCTTTCCCTCAGCCATCTAATTATCTTTTTGCCAAAATATTTATTTCCTTTCACAAGATCACATAAAACATTATACAATTTTTGGGTAGAAATCGCCTTTACGAGTAAAATAAATCATAGTTAAATAAAGGCCTACATCCGCTTATGTATATTGATAAGTTTCATGAAGGTATCATTTATAAACCGTTGAATCAAAATTACCAACTAAATAAATGAAAAGCTAACAGCCAACATAATTAATCACAGTCGAATCTACCTAAGGTAAAGAAAAATTCCCTCATCAGAATGTTATTATGTAGTATAAAGTGTACTTGAGTAAAAAAACAGCAAGGGTATGATTTATAAAGTAAGTTTTGACGTAATCAATAAGAAGAACACTTACCATCCAGTGACGTAGTATTTTTGAGTCGAAGAAGGGGACAGTAGACTACAGGGAGAGGAGATGTACCGGGTGTCCCATTATGGATGGTCACCGGCCGTATCTCGGAAACTACTGGGCATACCTAGCCTAGAAACTCAGGAAAAAAAAATCGTAATTAAAGTGGCTAAGAGAAAATCCTGGAAATAATTTTTAAGTTCCGCATTTTGCCGCAAGAGGGCACAATTGAAAATTAAATATTGAAATTCTAAATTTCTTCGAAAATTCCTACATTAAGGTATACCTTTGGTAACATCATTAGAACGCTTAGACAATTCTGCATCAGTTTGCTTTAAGGCTCTTTGGCGCACCGACCTTGATAAGAGTGGGGGAAGCTATTGAAAGTGTAATCATTTAATTTGCTGTAACTTCTAAACGACTTATCTGATTTTAGTAAATTTAAGCTTGTTTGGAAGAGAAAGGGAAGTACTTTTAATTGTCGTAGCCATTCGTACAACGTACAAGATAGTTTCTAAAAAAATTTTTAGATATCACAACTTGTAATATTATTAGTTTTTTTGATTTTATAAATTCTTCCCCAAGATTACCTGCGATAATATATTAAACTAGATCAAAAACATTGCGTTCTCTTCGCCCGAATTCTGCCCATGTTTATTAAGAGATTTTTTAAAACTTTTTAAATTTGGATAGATATTGGGGAATGTGAGACAGTTATTTTTATATAAAAAAAAATCTCAATATTTTTTAGAATACCCTGAATTTCAGTAATTTTTTAAGTTATTAGTTAGTAAGTTTTCATTGACTTATATATTTTTCTTCCATTTTTTTTCCACATGAAAATAACTTTCTCACAAATATATTTCCATTGGAGAAAAAAAAATTCAATAATTTGTTTAGTATTTTTGTAATTCACTTCAAAAAAACTCGCAATTTAACATAAGATGATCAAATGGAGGAAACAAGAAATAATGGAGTATTTCGTTGGTATTCATGTTGTGTCAACGGTAAATGATAGCTTAAATCAAATATTAAATTTGTGGTTCCGTAAGGGAAGAGGGGGAGGGGGGGCAGTCGATGCTCATATGTTAGAGTACCCGCTACTGCACATTTATTAATAATTCATATTTACCTAAAGCTGATTTTACCTCATCGAGTTTTAATCTGTCTGCAATCATACTTTACATAATCAATCAATACAGCAGACATTTTCATACCCCCTCAGCCTATTATTTTCTAATAATATGTAGAGAAAAAAAATTCTCTGACGTATATAATCTCTAGTTACAGTTAACCTTTCTTGCGACATTGATGGATGGCAGATAAAATAAAAATCATTTTTGTGTTACACAATAGAGTGTGTTTGCAGTTTTGGGCGGATTTGTAGAGAACTGACGCAAAAAGTTTCCGCGAAACTTTCTGACATAAAAACCTTAATTATAAAAAAAGTTTACTTATTTTAATATTGTTTTGTATTTTAAAATCGATTAGGAAGATCCTTTTGTGATTTGCGATAATTTATACCATATGTAATATAGCAGATGAAAGATTTAAGTTGATGTGGGTTATTATTCTTAGTATTAAGGTTACTAATTATAAACTTAGTAGCCATATTGTCAATGCCCCAATATTCCTTAGATGATGTGGGAGAGTAGTCTTGACCGACTAGTTGAAAAAAAACAGATTGTAAATCTTGGGGTTGGGGATACGGTCCACCGGATACCAAACGAATATTGAGGCCAGTTTCATAATTTGGCGTTGACTTCGTTGCAAAATTCTTTCTTTTCATCAAGTGCAGGCAGTACCACCCGGATTTGGGTAAATTTATGGGTTTTGCCTATTGTTATTCATTCACAAATACTAAAAATGGTGGGACAATGGCGTGCATCGTATTAGGTACACTTATTTTTTATTAAGCATTATAAAAAAAATACAAAATACAAAAAATACATGTTACAGAAATTAAATTATAAAAAATCATAATATTCTTCGTCATCTGAGAAACTGTCATCTCCTCTTGACGTTATAATTACCGTTTCGATGGTCTGATCGATCAGGTGGTCAAGATCCCACATTTTCTCCGTTTCTTTAATGACATAATGGACTCCTTTTTGCCAGTTCTGTGGTATCACTTCTTTAATGGCTTGATTGAACAGTAGCTTTACGTCTTTAATTTTGAATGTCGTGTTGTGTCTTGCTGCAAATCCTTTCACTTGCGCCCATATAAGTTCTATAAGATTTAGTTCGCAATGATAGGGCGGTGTGCGCAGCACAGTTACACTGTGTTTTTCAACTATATCTTCCAGGGCATATTTCATAAAACGATGTTTGTGTAAATTTGATATAACTAATAGTTCATTCTTTATTAAATTATCTTCTTTTTTTTCTTTGGTTAGTTATCATAAATAATTTAATGCACAAAATTGACCTGCGCCTATGGCCGACACCGAAATTTGGTCGAACTGAACGGAATTTCTCATTTTATTACTTTACACCTTTTTGAAATAGACTATGGGAGAAACGTTAAAGGAGTCTAGATCGTGGTAAGGTACTGCGATGAAAATGGCCTTTTTCTCAACCTGTCCAAGTGTGTGTCAACTACTTTCTCTCGAAACCAAAATCAACTAACAACCACCTATTTCATAAATAATACATCTTTGAAAAAAGTTGGCAAAATAAAAGATTTAGGTGTTACATTGGATTCCAAATTACTTTTTGACGAACATGTTGAATCTATTATCAACGCTGCTTCCAAACTATTAGGTTACATCATAAGAAAATGTAAACCTTTTTACAATACTAAAGCAGTAATTTGTATATTCAATTCCTTTGTTGCGAGCAGACTAAACTTTGCCAGTCTTATTTGGAGTCCCAGGCAAAAAAGCTATGTTGACAGGTTAGAAAATGTTCAGAATAAATTCATTAAATACCTATTAAAAAAACATAATCTTAATATTCCTAACAACGATATTACTTTGGCTCGAAATCACTTCCGTTTACCTTCTCTGGCTAATCGAAGAAAAAGTACTGATATACTCTTTTTATATAAACTTTTTAATAACTTAGTACAAAGTCCAGATATTCTTGAACAAGTCCATATTAATGTCCCCCAGAGGTCTCTAAGGACAACTGAACTATTTTTCATACCATTTAGATACACTTGTTCGGCTCAACACTCGCCATTATGTAGGATTGTGAGAAATAGCAATGTGTCTGATAATGTTGACTTTTTCTCAATGTCCCTGCGACAAGTGAAGAACATTTTAAAAGACGTGTAAGGTTAAAGGAGATTGGTGATTCATTTTTATTTTTTCCAAAAATTCTTTAATGGATTATTAATTTTATATGAGTAATTTTGTTATTAACGATCTAGTGCGGAATACAAGTTAATGTAAATTATTTAGTTCTACTCTTATTTTAGTATTGTTTTGTTACATTAGAAAACTAAATTGATTTATCATGTTAAATGTATTATGTGGATACTCCAGTGGGTATATTTTACCTGTTTGTATCCCTGTTGGCACCAATAAATAAATAAATAAATAAACAGCTTTTTCCGTGCTATCTATTAAAAAAGAGTTAATCTCCTAAATTGATAATATTTATAATTAATTTATAAAAATTAGGTTAATTACGTTTTTTTTGAAATAATAACAGAATACCTTAAAGTTTTTACCAGGAGTCTTCACTGCATGAGAATAATATGCGTTTTATCATGTCCGATCTAAGCAAATAAGCCTAAGGAAGAAAAGGCCCACTTTCTTTCTTTATAACTCACTATAATTATTTGCTATACCTAATTAGCGTTTATTCGCATTACTTAATTAGCAATATTGGTTGAATTATTATGATCAAAGCATGAGAAGGCAAATTTTTACCACACATCAGCCACGGACAGAAAAGTAATTAATTAGCTGTTTGCTTTTAGGTATGGCCTGTCAATATTGAATTAACTAATTTATAAAATAACCTTGTTTTATGGTTCAATTAAAGGGCATCCGAACAATATTTCTTAAGAGAAAGAAATTTCTAGCGGCAGGCGGACAAAGTAGTGCATACAGGGTGTTACAAATTCGACATACCAGCATTGGAATCTCGGAAACCATAGGAGTTAAAGAAACGGTTAAATGGGGGCAAAGTTGTGCAATTCGGTGCTGATTATAATGCCGCTTTAAAAGTTTTCAAATTCCGAATACTTCCGATTTTATTCGAAAAAAAACGAAATTTTGCAAAATCGTTTTTATTTTCTCTTAAGCTCATTTGACTAGCTATTTAAAAATAAATGACACTTTGTCATTGCCACTTTTTTCCTCTACAAAATGACGTTACTAAACTAAAGATCCGCCGTTTCGTCTCCGAGCGGCCATCACCAACTTTACTTTTTTTAAATACGGACCTGGATTTTTTTAAACCGATTTTTAAACGCTCCAACCCTCAAAATGTAATGGCGATATTATTTTCTTATAATGATGAATTATCCTTGCTTATTTTTTTAAATTCATATTTTTTACACTTCTTGTCAGTCCAGTCCTGGCAACGAATTACAATATTAATTAAAAACTTTATTTTATTTCAAATTTTTACAAATAAGGTTCATGAAGAAGTTTGTCTTAAGTTCATATTAGGTATTTACATACAGGTTGCATTTGGTAGGATAAGGAAAAGATCGGTTAAAAGGGCTGTCGCCAAAATTGGAAGAAAAATCGATCGTTGTATTGAGCAAAACGGCGATCTCTTTGAACATTTAGAAAATTAGGATTTATAATTATTAAATTTAGAATTATTAGAAAATTCTTATAAAATAAATTATATTACTTGGGGTATGAATATTTTAAATGAAATAAAGTTTTTAATTAATATTCTAATTCGTTGCCAGGACCGGACTGACAATAATTGTAAAAAATTTGAACTTTAAAAAATAAGCAAGGACAACTCATCATTATGAGAAAGTAATATCGCCATTACATTTTGAGAGTAGGAGGGTTTAAAAATCGGTTACAAAAAATCCAGGTTCGTATTTAAAAAAGTAAAGTTGGTGATGGCCGCTCGGAGACGAAACGGCGGATCTTTAGTTTAGTAACGTCATTTTGTAGAGGAAAAAAGTGGCAATGACAAAGTGTCATTTATTTTTAAATAGCTAGTCAAATGAGCTCAGGAAAAAATAAAAACGATTTTGCAAAATTTCGGTTTTTTCGAATAAAATCGGAAGTATTCGAAATTTGAAAACTTTTAAAGCCGCATTATAATCATTACCGAATTGCACAACTTTGCCCCCATTTAACCGTTTCTCTAACTCCTATGGTTTCCGAGATTCCAACGCTGGTATGTCGAATTTGTAACACCCTGTATATCGTTTGTATTAAAGTACACAGGAACGTCAATGGGTTTCCTGCGGCACAGATAGACAATGCCAGGGTGTTTCGTCCTTGTTAGGACTCATCAGAAAGCCATAACCTGTAAGCAATTCCCAATACAGCGAAAATATGTTTCCAAGATATTTTAAAAAATAAATATGAAAACCTAGTATTGCCATCTGTAGGAATCAACTGAAGCAAAAGATAGCCATTAGACTTAAAAATATAGAACTAACAATAAACGCAGTACGGTAGGTCATCAGATCCAGTATAGGAAACGCTTTTGCGCATCCCTACACTACACTTTTCCTAAGGGTTTGTAGATTCAAACATAAATCGCGCTGCAGTAGCCAGCTGGGGTGCCACACTAATTCGCAATACAATGCCGTGTACAACATTTTTGATATATTGGTCCAATTATTTTTTAAAATGTTACTTACTAACTTTAAAAACGCGGAATATTGAAATTAAGAAAAACGCTTCCTGAGCCGCCATTTTGAAAACAGCTATCCAATTATGGAAAAAAATTGGTAGGATTCTCTTTAAAATATTCCTGATCATAATTTTGATTTTAGATTTGGAGCAAAGGGTCGTAAATTCGAACCTAGTCTATATAGATACTAACACCACTATTTAAAACATATCCCTAAGTCCATATAGAGTACAGCGGGTTGTACGGGGTTAGAGTAAACAATTCCGGTGTATTTTTAAAATTATAATAAAGCAGAATATTTATTTTTATGGATTTTTTTTCCTCTGACTTTGTACAACCCGCTGAGCTCTCTGTAAGAAAGCGATGAGTCACTGAAAATAATTTTGAACTGGGAGTATCGGTAATAATATAAAAAATTGAACACTTTTAAAATCGTGCTTCTAGAAATAATGCCATTAAAGTGAAATGCAAATAACATTAAAGTTATTCTTCTTCTTTATTAAAGTTATTGTTAAAAGTGTTAAATCTGCAACGGTATTCTTGTAATAAATGATTGGTCATCCAAGGAGAAACATGCGCCTCCCGCTTCCCCATGCTTCTCTTCGGACGTCTTTGTACGGCAGTATACCAATGCTGCTTGTAAACTCTTACTTTCTCCTACTCAATTTTTATCATTTATTAACTTACTTTTACTAAATTACACAAACTTTCTCAAAATCTAATTAGTGGGTCTTTCTGCTCGAGGAAAAACAATATTACCAATCGACCCAAGGGCAAATAAGATTAAAAAATAGGAGGGTTATAAAATAGAAAGGTATCGGAGGCCAACAATTTTTAATTATTTTAAGACAAACACTGGGCGCTAAAATAACTCTCTTTTTTAAAACTGAAAAACTTTTAAATTGGTATAATTAGTGACTACTCTGACTTATATTTATGAGTAGAATTAGTTAGGAAACGGTCAGTAAAACAGCTACAGAAATTCAAAATTTGTATTTAGCCAACATTTCGACCTCTATGAGCTCATCCTCAGGGCGCTAAAAAGGGATTACATTTGTTAGGTAATTATTTGGAATGTATTATTTTGGTATTACCATTTAAATGTTACTAATAATTAAAATTTGGGAACAGTAACTTTTTATAGGATAGGTATACCTATATAGGCCTAAATTACGATTTTTATTTTTACCAGTGCGCTCTTATGATGTTCCTATGAATTGTTTAGAGAACCCATCGAAATTATAGTTATATTATAGTTTTAAGGAAGAACAAATTGTTAAGAATTTTTTATACAGGGTGATTCCTAAGTTGATACTTCTTTTTTAGCTGTGTATAGAAGGCATTAAAATAAACAACCTTTTCACATACCCTTTTTTAAAACACTCAGAAATAAGGTACTTACATTCATTCAAATACGGCCCGGCCTTAGATGCCCGTTGAATAACATAAAGAAAACTTCTGGGTGTAGGATGAGCCCGCAACGGAAAGCATTCTGCGTATAATCTCGAAGCAGCAGCCGTACTTTGACAACACTCACCGTTAATTAGCACCATATCTACTAGTTCATTGTTTTCAAATTTTACCATTTTCACATGTCATAAATTTAAAATTAACTTGCTGATGAAAAACACATCGCAGCAGATTGCCAAATAAATAACTGACCACCGACCGTAAATTGCATAACTAATAAGACAAAAACAACTTAAAGTATAACAGGCTACGTTTTGATGACCAGGCCCGCACTTAGATTTTTTACTTCTGTATCTCGCCTTTTTTTAGCATTTCTGAAAAAAGTATTTGAAAATGTTGTTTATTTTAATGCCTTTTATACACAGCTAAAAAAGAAGTATCAACTTAGAAATCACCCTGTATTAAGTATTAAACACAATCATAAACCATGTCATTATATGTTATATGACGTAGTAAAAATTATACGAATTCTAAAAAAACCTTCTTCCCACAGAGGATTAGAAAAATCAATCCGTATACACCCTAATAAAGTACAACGAGAAATTCTCTTGCAGCAAAGATTTTAAAATATCGAAAAAAAAACAATATCGTGATAATATTACAAAGATTTAAATTGATCCAGTGTTTTGATGTATAAAACCGATAACCAATTTTCTTCGGCTTGTTTTTCTCAACTTCTAAATTATGCAGATTTATATTGCTTAAAAGAAAAATGAGATTTGAAAATTGGTTACACAAGAAAATTATATAGAGAATGTTTTAGGGCTATAATAAATCTCTAGAAAAACTTGTCATAAAGAAAAATAAGGATTATATAATTTTAACGAAAATGTACCCAAATTCTATAGAAAATGCATTTTATTAGAAATGATGTCATCCCCACACGCTTGTAAAGTGGCTTACCGAGGGGGTTTTAAGGGGTTTCGGAGAAGACAACCCCCCCCCCCCTCAGGACAGTCACTTTTCGGTAATGGATTTTTTTTAAAGTAATTTATTGGGAGTCAACAATAGGTGGCGTCTAAAGACCCTTTTAGTAATCAGGGAGGTTCCTTGGCCGGTTTTTTTTATAAGTCATTTTTGATCGAAATGGCGCCGGAAGACTTTTTTCTTAGAAGTCACGGAGTGACAAAATCGGTGGCGTTGACTGTCTTTTTTTAGAAGTCATTTCTGACCGGAATGGCGCCGGAAGACTTTTTTTTTAGAAGTCATTGGGGTTTGTGAATGTATCAATAAAACTCCTTCCAGAAGAAATTTCTCGTTACGCCACTGTTTAGCTCGAGAAAGTACGCCCACGGCTCGCGGCGTCGTGCTCAAACTTCATAACGCGATATGGGCAATCCATTCGAGTTTTATAGTACCTATATTTTTTCTACGATACAACTTACCAACCTTATACTAAAATTAAAAAAGAAAATGATTTATACTTGTTAGTTATTATAACTTGTGATAAAGATGACAAAAAAAATTTAAGAAAAATTAATTTCCTTGGAAAATCCAAGGAACAAATAATTATACTGCTACAAAACAAAGATTCAGGGATCGGGATCTAAACCTACATGGACATGGATCTAAAGTAGTGCCAAATGCCTACTCCGCCAACTGCTCCTGTTAGAAAAACGAATGAAATCAGTTCAATAATAATGCTACATGGAATTATTTTCCTATAATAACATAAAACTATTATATATAAATTATTTTTCACTATGTAGTTTGGCTGAAAAAGGCGAAACAAGAAAGAATTTATTTTTTTTTTTAGAACACCCTGAAGATTTTTGAATTTTTAAATTATACTTAGAATTATACATAACGTGACCATTTATTTTTCTCCTCAAAACGGGACCCTGCAAAATCTGTTTGGTTTGTTAAAGTAAAGCACAACATAATTGAAAAATTTATTTTTAAGCATTATTATCATTATAATAGGCGGCTTAATTAAGTTTGGTATTTCTCAGATGAAGACTTTTTTTTAAATATATTGGGTGACGAATTTGGAAAAGAATGGTATTCTTGACAGGTTTTATTCACATTCACCTTCATAATCAACATCGCTTCAAGAACTGATACTTGCAATAATTGAGTTTTATATATACCGACTTCGCCCACTTCCCGAAAACGGGACATTTTGGCGTCCCGAAGCTTTTTTTGGGGACAACGGGACTGAGTGTCAAATAACGGGACTGTCCCGTTCAAAACGGGACGTATGGTCACGTTAATTATACACCTATTTCATATAGCACACTACGTGTCTAAATTCAATTGTATTTTTTAAGATATTGACAATTAAAAATGACATTTATTCCTTAATAACCTCAGGAACATTGTAACAACATACTAAAAATGTTTTTAAAGCATAATTTATACGTTGAATTTTTTAGTAGAACATAAAACATTGTTTGATCTCTTTCTTTATCAATTTAAATATTAATAAACTCTTCCAAAAAAAGTATGCATATTCTCATTTATGTTTAAGTAAAATTTTCCTAGTTAATTAATTATAATTTAAAATCTTTGTTCAATCCAACAATAGTTGGGTTTTTACTGTGTCATTGTGTTGATATATCCTGGATGGTTTTTAATTTAATATGTCAAGGCAATATTCAAAAAGTAGTCCATTTCTACAAAAACGTAGCTTTCGACTACTACTTCATTCAATGTTTTTTGTTTCTAAATAGATAATCTTTTATTTCTTGAAATTAGCAATAATAAATTACTATAATAACTGGATATCGAACGTGTCACATTGCCAAGCCAGATCACTGCTGAAAACTTAGAATCAGAAACAAGGATGACCTCACATTTCATTTTAAGTGAGGCAAGGAATGTTAACATCAAATTAAATGACAGGCCATGGTACCTCATAACCCGACGGACGTACCTATCGGTAAACAATAGTTTATTGGTAGCTCTCCACGGCGCTGAGCGTCCGGGGTTTGCACGCTGTGCACCCCTTCGTCTATTACCCGCTGTCCACTCACCTTGTCAGTGGGGAATGGCAGTTTACGGGTCGATATGACTCACTACTAACAACGGTATGACCTGTCTTCTTCCGTTAACATCTCAATCCTTTCGTAGTAAACGTAAACTACCATTTCCCACTGACAAGGACGGTGAGGGGACAGCGGGTAATAGACGAAGGGGTGCACAGCGTGCAAACCCCGGACGCTCAGCGCCGTGGAGAGCTACCAATAAATTAATCGTTTACCGATAGGTACGTCCATCGGGTTTTTGCAGGTACCATGGCTAACCTGTCATTTAATTTGATGTTAACATTCCTTGCCTCATTTAAAATGAAATGTGAGGTCATCCTTGTTTCTGATTCTGAGTGCTCATCAGTGATCTGGCTTGGCAATGTGACACGTTCGATGTCCAGTTATTATATTGATCCTCTAGACTCCTTAGCTCACTGTTGTCGGTGATTTATTCGACACACGAGAGGTAGGCAGCTTGACTGCTCCTGAGTTCTAGTTAAGGCTGGTTAAGCCTTCTCTTTCGATCAATAAATAGTAGTTTGTACAACAAGAGTGGATATGATGTCCATATCGCACGAGGAAGTAAATTGAGCACGACGCCGTAGGCGGAGTGTTCAAACTTCAGAGAGCAATATGGACAATACACTCGAGTTGAACAGTATATTTTTTCTACGACCAAACTTACAAATCTTATGCTAAAAAATGTAAAAAAAAATATTCCGGTTACCGGGCTCGAACTCACGACCATTGGATCCATAGTACAACGCCCTAACTCTCTGGACTATCGAGACCTTAAGCTAATTGTGTGAAAGCCAACTGATTAATGATGCTACATGAAATTATTTTTTTATGCTCATGCAGCTGGTTGCATTATTAATAAATCTATTATAAATGCGTCTAGATTTTATTATATTGAACAAATTAATAACAAATTGTACCATATGCATTTAAATTATATAATTTAGTGTCTTGAAAAAGAAGGCGGAGCCTTAGTAAATATAATATACTGTGATTGATCAGTGCTTTTAAATACACCACAAAGAAAATAAAGAAATGTAATTTTCATAACAGTGTTGTCAACTAATGGAAACTTTCCGGGTTCGTGAGAACAAAGCACAGAGGAATGATAGGTCGGCGCTGTCTCCAAAGGGAAAAGGGAAATTTTTACGCACAGTGTTATATTTGTAGAATATTCTTTAGGATCACTTGTGGTTGTAATCTGCTAATAAAAGACTTTTTCAGTATTGTTTGCATTCGTGAAAGTTTTCTATAAAAATGGGAAATTTTATTTTTAAAGGTTGCAACACTGTACATCCTATTGTAACATGTAAATTTGGTTTCGTTGTAATTGACCACTGTGATTGGTCAGTTTCATTACCTATCTAGGATGGAAATGAAATATTCCCGCACAGTTAACCGGAATAGCCTACTTTTCTCGCCACTTAAGTGTAAAGAAAACAGCAAATTTCCATGTGGGAGTAGAAAAAAATTATTTAATATCTTTATATTCCATTATCCATATTATGGCTCATGTATATCCTTTAAGGATAATAAAAAGACAAAGTGATTTCTAATTTAATAATGATCCAATCTAATTATCAAGATTAGAGTTTTATATCTCCTTTATGAACCTTTTGTTCACAGTAAATTTAATATACTCTGTCTAGTTTCGAAATTAAATTTAATTACTTGTATTTAAGCCACCAGTGATTAATGTTCATTAGACGATAGTGGCAACTACGTAGACAATTTATTTGGCTTAGAGCTGGTAATGCATTCGCCTTTTCGATCTTTAATCAATATTTTGTTGTACAAAAATCAGCCAAATACCCATGTTTGCAACATAATAGTTTATTACATAACAAGTGATGAAAGTGATACTTTTCAATCGAGGAGATATTTAGCACGAGGCGTCAGCCGAGTGCAGAAATTCTCCGAGTTTTAGAATAATCACTTTCACACGAGTAATGTACACTATTTTTCCTACGACGATTATTAAAAAAGCCATTGATTTGTGAAGAAAATATTTCAACACTAGTGTTGAAAAAAGAAATATCAACACTAGCGTTGAAATTAGCATACTTAGGATTATGTTTCACTTAATATTTGATTTCATAGTTTGCCAATGGGCTTTTCCTTTATTTGTAGTTTAACTTTTTCATTTTTTCATATTGTATACAGGGTGTCCCACCGGGAACCGAATCGATCTACATATAGAAAACTATACATAGGAAAATTTTGAAAATTTGACAGTAGTATGCTGATGCTGATGGGGGCGACAAGGCTAAAATATTTTCATAATGGTGGCACTTCCGGTTATACCGGAAGTAAGTGTCAACTTGCTTATTTTAAATGGGACACCCTATATATTATTACATTTTTGCATTCTACGCAAGATTCTACGCAGATTTTGTATACCATGTCCTATACCTATGTCTAAACTTTTTTGACATATTTGAATTTTTATGTCAAACATGACGTTTGCAAACCTTAGAATAATTATCGATTTTTTCTATAAAGAAGCCTTATTTATTTAATTTAAGTGGGATTCCTTGTTATAAAGGACCTGCTTTAATAGATTATTTATAATATTTTGATAACTATTAATACAGGGTGTTTAAAAGATAAGATTAAAAATAAAAATGAAAAAACTGTCAAAAGTCCAGATTTTCAAATGGAAACACCCAAATTTCATAATTATTTCTTATTTAGCATTAAAAATAAGGGTAAGTTTGTATAAGATTCTATATCCCAAAAAATTCTTAGTTTTCGAAGTATTGCCAATTTAATATTTTTATATGGGTATTTTGCTGCAAATTTTAGGTTCAGTTACTCTTAGTTGGCTATGACGGCGTTGAAAAACAATCAAATGCTATAAAATCTATAAATCTGCCTAGAATCTTGCGTAGAGTGCAAAAATGTAATAATATATAGGGTGTCCCATTTAAAATAAGTAAGTTGACACTTACTTCCGGTATAACCGGAAGTGCCACCATTATGAAAATATTTTAGCCCGGTCGCCATCAGCATCAGCCTACTGTCAAATCTTCAAAATTTTCCTATGTATAGTTTTCCCTATATAGATCGATTCGGTTCCCGGTGGGACACCCTGTATATATCATAGGAAGAACTAATCCTGGATTGACTTTTAGATTAACCAGAATGATTAATTTTAAATTTAATCAAGGAAAGATGCATAAAACATAAATTTAAAAAATCCACCCAACAAGGAAGATTTCATTTCATAATAATTCTATAAATTATTCAATGTTTTTAAAAAAAAAGTCAAATACTCCTGATGGGATTTGAACCTGTGACCTTGCGATCTGTAGGTTAGAGCTCTATTCTCTATGCTATCGCTACCGATAAAATTTTGTTGTTTAATATATGACACTCTCTTCAGCGCGATTTGTTTTTTCTGGTAATAGATTTTCCAGAACATTATTAACATTTTTTATAATTTTAGATGGCGTCTTTTCATACTCTAATTTTGAATCGCTCGACAAATATATGATAAATAAGTTAAACATTTTACAATTACTGCTTTCTAAAATTTGTGCTTTTTAATAAATAGGAGTGGTCTGTCAAATTGGCACTATATGTTTAAATTAAATAGTTTCCCTTGTATTTCAACACTAGTGTTGCAGCATACTCGATATATACCGAAAGTCACTTTGAATGTATTATCTAAATACCTATGACAGACAACTGCATTTATTTCTGAAATTGAAAAAATATTTAAAACATTTCCATTATGTACCCATTAACGAAAAAATGTATGAACGTTTACTTTAATGTTTTTTTAAGCGTTATAAAGAATATATCTGTCTATATTTATTTTAGGGAGGTTTGCCCACAAAACCCATGCTCATGTTTTATTAAAATAATTGAAAGTGGCCTTACCATCCACCTAAAGGATTACTCACCCAAAATAACATAAATGCCTTTTGCTTTTAAAAATTAATATTTTGTTTTAAGTACAATTAATTAAAAGCTTGGAAATATGTACAATTAAGCCTAAAATAAATATAGTCTGCACCAAATAAATAAAAGCTTTACATTTTCACTTAATAAAATCAACAATAATAATTAAAAGGTTTTCATAAACCAACCTATAAATAATTTGTACAAAAATTATTAATTTACGATTCTGTTACAAAATATCGTTGGTTATTATTACAACGTTTTTAGAACTCAGATTTGGTAAAATAATAATATACTTTTTTATTAAAGAGCCAGCTAGGACTATCAAAAAAAAGTAAAAAAAAAACATTTACAAAAACAAATGTAATCCAACTATGCAGAGGGGGAGAGGTAATAATTTAATTTTCGAAACTTGATATAGTAGTTAGTAGTTCGCCTGCGGTGCTTTATGGCCCTCTTTCATAGGTACAATATCAAGAAATACATGTAGTTCCGACTGTCCCTCTTCCTAGAAAAAAAATGTCCTGCTTTATAATTTTTTTGTTTACAATATAATTTTTATCAAATTATTTCGTCCCTCTTTGCCAACAACCTTTTGCTCTATCAAAACCCTCATATTATCCTCTCAAATTTGACATTCAATTGGTTAGGATTAAGGAGAAGGCAAATCGCCCACCTTTGCTCCCTCAATTTTTAAAGTTCTTGACGGGGACACCCTTCGCCTTCCTCTGAATTGCGCCTGATTGTCCTCCGGACATGAATTGGTTTTATAAAGACTTCTGATATGTTGTAGAATAGTAGTATTTAAACTTATTCATACTTTAAGCATGGTATAGATACACTGTAAAAACGATGGTAAAATTTCATAATATTTAGTGTATATTTTAAGCTATATATTCAAGAATTTTTTTTTACTATACAGGGTGATTCCTAAGTTCATACTTCTTTTTTAGCTGTGTATAGAAGGCATTAAAATAAACAACATTTTCAAATACCTTTTTTCAAAACACTCAAAAATGAAATACTTACATTCATGTTTTATACTATGGATCAAATACGGTACTGCCTAACTTAAACATAATCTCGAAGCAGCAGCCTCACTTTGACGACACTCACCGTAAATTAGCACCATATCTACTAGTTCATTGTTTTCAAATTTTACCATTTTCACGTTTCACCAGTTTAAAATTAACTTGCTTCAGAAAAACACACCGCAGCGTATTGCCAAATAACTGACCACCGACCCGTGAATTTCATGACTATAGGGACCGACGCTCAGCGCCGTAGAGAGCTACTAATAAACTTTTTATTTACCGATAGGTACGTCCATCGGGATTGGCCAGCCTGTCATTTAATTAAATACATTCCTTACCTCACTTAAAATTAAATGTGAGGTCATCCTTGTTTCTAATTCTGGGTGCTCATCAGTGACCTGGCTTGGCAATGTGACACGTTCGATATCCAGTTTTCAATCACGGTCCTAACCGATTGCTGGCAATCCGTGGCCATTCTCGCTTACGAGAGGCAGAATGTGGTGATTGTAAGTTTCAGCGGCGGTCAATTTTTAATCCCCATTTCAAAACTACCCCTAAAATAAAAGCGGAAATTGCAGCGGATGGTTATATTTTTTTCAGAGATCGTTTATAGTTTTTCAATTTTTCTTACAAAACTATATGATACAGTAACGACTCAGCTGATTGCAAAGCAATAGCATTTTTCGTAGAAACACACAAGTCGCGGCTCGATGAGAAGGTCTTAAGCTTTATTTTTAAGTTTATGTAAAAACCTTAGTAGAGATAGATGGTATGTTCTGCGCGCTCCATTTACTCCAAAGCCTCTGCGCATGCCCAGACAGTGCGTCGCTGTTTTAGCTGTTTTTAAATATGGCTGTTTTAGCTGTTTTTAAACAGGACTGTTTTTAAACAGGGCTGTTTTTAAACAGGGCTGTTTTTAAACAGGGCTGTTTTTAAACAGCTAAAACAGCCATATTTAAAAACAGCCCTGTTTAAAAACAGCTAAAACAGCCCTGTTTAAAAACAGCTAAAACAGCGACGCGCGCCTGCGCACTGTCTGGGCATGCGCAGAGGCTTTGGAGTAAATGGAGGGCGCAGAACATACCATCTATCTCTACTAACCTTCATCAAAAACATATTTAGTTCTTGTTACTAAACGGGAAAAATCGCACTTTTACTGCCACTGTTATCTCTCAAGTTTCCTCTTGCTTTTATTACTTTCGGTGCCGGTGGGATGATTGGCGTAAACTACTTTTAAATGTAAATTTTTATTTCTCTTTTATTAGTTCAAGTTACTACTTTTATAGTATGTGTATAGTCTTATGCAGGTAATGCGGATACGCTGCAATGACTTAAGAGTGATGTCTAGTAATGCATTCGCCATTTTATTTTTTGATCAATATTTCTTATCCTTTTCGCTTTGTTCAAAAAGGGGCAAAATAGCCATCCTTGAGTAGCAATTACCTAGAGTTTTGAACTAAAGGAATTTTGATTACTGAAAGTAAAAACCGAAAAATTGTGAAATTTGTTCATTCTTATTCTGCTTTGATTATTTTATAACTTGTTTAACTTTAAATTGTAGGTAAATACGCTTTAAATATGTGTATTTGGCCGATTTTTGGATAAAAGGAAAAAGTAACGATATATTGCTTAAGAAACGAAACGCCATTTAGCTAGCGTCACTAGAATCCACTCTTAAAAAACTATAGAACTAGCATTACCTGTTTATTATACACTTCTCCAGTGGCGTATTTAGGGGGAGGGGGGCTACCGGGCTGCAGCCCCCCCCCCCTCCTCCGAGCCTAGGAGCTCTGGTCTAAAAGCCTAATTGTAACCTAATTTTTCTTCTCACGCTTGGACTCTTAATTTAAATTTTTAAATAATGTATTCTTGACTTCGATTACAAAGGTCTTGTAGGAAACGCTTAGTTTTTAAACTTTTCCTTTTAATAGTCCTGTTTTATATAGAGATTAAGGTTTCGGATGCATATCGTTTAAGTTATTGATTTATGATGCAATTTTAAAGAAAACCGAGTAAAAAGAATAATATTTTATAGTATTTTTTTATTATATACAAACATTTGTTATTGAAGAAGTGTGATAATTTATAATAAAAAAAAAGTGCGGAAAGAAATGAGAATGCTTTATTAAGAATATACAAAACGGCACTTAAGAAGGAGTATATCAAAACCTAAGCATTTTCACCAAAAATTGCTCTTAGATCTACGCTCCTAAAATACATGATTTATGAAAAAATCATAAATTTTGACGTGGTGAGCGATATTTACTTTATTTTTAATTATGAAAAACCGAGCCCGAAAACGCTGGTTAGAGTCATACATACATCTTATGTTAAAACTTTGGATTGACACCAATATTCATATTTTGCACAAATATAAAAAATGTTTTCTTTAAATAAAGGAAAATAGGAATATCAAAAAAAATTTAAAAAAAAACACTTTTGAAAAACAAATTTATTCCAACCATGCATAGGGGGAGGGTTAATAATTTAATTTTTGAAATTTGATAGTAGTCAGGTGCATTTTTAACGAACTTTGGGCGTGGCCCCGAAATTTATTCGCCTGCGGCGCTTTTTGCTTACGCCCGATGAGCCCCCTTCCCCGAAAATATTTTCTGGCTACGCCACTGCACTTGTCTCAATATCGGTGTGTTGTATTAACATTTTTGTTGTCAGAAAAAATAAACAAAATACGTTACAATACAATACGTTGTCAGATTTTATAATTGTGAAAAGCGGAGGCCTTTGTGTATGGTTCTTTCTTGCTAAGAAAGTAAAAACTCATTTTAAACCGAAAAATTCACTTTTCGAGCTGAACGACATTTGAACTTAAACGAGTAATATGTTTTTCTCCCGTAGAAAATTTAATAAAGGAACAAAATTGGACAAGAGTAATATAGTGGCCGTATAAAAGAACAAAGAACGAAAATCGATACAACTATTCCAATTTACAAGATAAACAGGGATGGAATGCTCGGTAAAAATATGTTCTTTTAACGTCAACGTTTACAAAGTAATTTCAGCTAAGAGTTTAAATGTTAGAAACATGCACCTCATTTATTACAGTTAAAATGAATGCGATAGTAGAATTAAAAGGTATAAATCGTAATTATGAGAACATATATATAAGTTTTTATTGCATCTATAAAAAAAATGTCTAGGGCACAGTGGCGTAGCCAGGGGGGGGGGGAGGCAGGGGCAGAGCCCCCCCCCCCGAAATCCCAAAAAAAAAGAAATATAAACTATAATTGGGCAACATAAAAAATCTTTGACGGCAACGCTATCAATAACGCGCCAAATAAAATAACAAATCATCCTCCCAGTAACTCAAGCTTCAGCAGAAAGACGTTTTTCCACTTTAAAAAGATTTAAAACATATCTGAGGAACCATTCAGGGGAAGAGCGTACAAGTTCAGCTTTAATAAGTATTCATAAACAATCCACATTGATATATGAAATAATCAATATATTTTGTCAAAAAAGGCGAATCACGGTTTAGTTTTTGGCAAAAAAATATGTTGTGCTTTAAGTTTATGGTTAATTTTTGTTTTTTCTATAAATAAAAAATATACCTTATTTTTAGTATTTTTTTGCTCAATTATGCTTATTTCATGAAGAATTTTTTGTTTAACAAGTATATGTTATCTGTTTTATATTACCTATATTAGTGTATTTGTATAACTCACTACAAGTTTCTTTAAATGTATGTATTTTTTTATTTTGAAATTTTTTGGATTGTCCAAAAAAAGGGTTTTTGGGCGTGGCACCCAAAAGATTTCAATTCAAAATAATTTTATAATTTATTTAATGTTTTTATAAAAAAAAGTCAAGTACTCCTGATGGAATTTGAACCTGTGACCTTTCGATCTATTAAATTGGCATCATATTATGTTTAAATTAAATAGTGTGCCTTGTATTTCTACTCTAGAGTTGAAATAGTTTTTTTCAGCTCTAGAGTTGAAATATTTTTTTCACAAATCAAAGGTTTTTTTAATAATTCTTTGTGGTCGTAGGAAAAATAGTGTACATTACTCGTGTGAAAGTGATTATTCTAAAACTCGGAGAATTTCCGCACTCGGCTGACGCCTCGTGCTAAATATCTCCTCGTTTGAAAAGTATCACTTTCATCACTTGTTATATAATATACTATTTCCGTATTGTGTGCATTCGTGTAATTTTTCTTCACAAATGGAAAATTTTATCATAATAACAATATTAACAAGACATTGTCGATAATTTGCTTTAACCAATAAACTTTGTAACGTAATTTTAGCTAGGGATAACGGCTATATAAGCATGCAACATGTTTATGAGAAATAAAATGTATACGTAGTACAAGAACAACCGGAATTAGGTAATTATGAGAACATACAAATTTTAAGTGTTTACTCATAATTTTAACAAGGAACTATGTGTAAGGTTATGATAACCTTTATTACAACATTTAGGTAGGTAGGTACTTATTTATCACAAAATGCTAATGGACTATAATCGAATTTATCATATTCAGCAGTGGCGATGCCCCAGGAGAGGGGAGCTAGGGTGGGGCCATGGTGGTGGGGCCAGCGTGGGCACCGGTCCACCCTGAAAAGATGGGTGCCTACCCAAAATCAAGGGATTAGGTCCAGCGCCGGAGTTTTTGGGGGGGGGGGGGGCGTGTCCCCACCCATTTCAAAATTCCTAGCGCTGCCGCTGATATTCAGCACTACACTCTTAAAAAAAATGATTAAATTTTAAATCAAAACCAAATTAAAATCGACTAAATCCAGTTCCACACCGAATTGATTAAGAAAATTAACTCTGCCTATTGATTAAATCAAACAGCCTGTGATTAACCGGTCTTAATCAATATTGATTATACATTTTTTACTAAATATTTTTAGTTAATAATGATTAAATTGGCTTCAGTGGGTAATCTTTTAATCACTTAAGATTAAATCAAAAGTGATTAAATTCGGTGTGGACCTGGATTTAGTCGATTCTGATTTGGTTTTAATTTAAAATTTATTCATTTTTTTTTTAAGAGTGTATGATTGCAAAAAATAATAGATAGGTACCTACCCAATTCCGTAAAAATATATAAAAACAAAAACATTATTATTATTATGAGGTTATAGAATTTACGGTGGCGGTTTTGTGGGCGGGAACACCGAACACAGCTGACACATGTTTTACGGCGCATCTCTGGAAATAAGCATGTCTTGGGGGATATAGCGCTTGTAACTTGTGTGGTCACCAAAGGAAATAGACCCTATTTAATATTTGCACAAAATAAAAAATTGAATTTTTCTTTTTTATTAAATCAATTTTGATTGATTGGGGGTTAATTAAAAACTACCTTGAAAATTATTTTTACAAAGCACCGATTAGCAAACAATGCAGTGGCGTATCCAGGATTGTGCTAAGGGGGAGGGGGCGACTATAAAAAAATGACCTCTGGAAAAAAAAAGAGCGTATCTCGGCTCTAAAATTCTCAAAAGTGACCTCCCAAAAAAAATCTGACCCTTCACACGCCCTACAATTTTCAAGGCTTACAATAGAAAAACACCCATTTGATAAGACTCAGGGGGAGGACTGCCTCCCCCCCCCCTCCTGGGTCCGCGCCTGAAATAACCGGCATGCACGAAAATCGTGTAATATAAGTATCCACTGACCTGTATTTGTAAGTTCTTGCCGCCATTCGTAGTTGTGATCGGCAATTTTTGCATACTTTTTCGTAAGTTTAACTAACATTCTAAATATCACAAATACTAAAATCACTATGTACTGTAATAATCACAAACACAAATTAACCGGCACAACGCCCGCATATTACCACAAAACAGACACTAGACAAAAGACAATCAATCAAACAGCCGTCGATAACCGAAGCCAACTGATGACCTGCTCGCTTATTGCATAAGTTAGCGACTTCTTTGGCATTTTTAAATCCGTCATAATCAGGTATGATTTAAAACATTAACAAATTTTACGCAATTAATCAGTATCGATTTAAAGTAATCCAAGATGATTATTTTGTCTCAATAACAGTAAAAATCTTACCACTGATTTAAAAATTGATTAAAAATCAAATCAAAAAATTAAATCAAACAAATTAAATCAGACATGCCTCGCTGTTAATCAATTGAATTTTTTACTGTGTAATATCCTGAACTAAGACCTGTTAAAAATATATCTCAATAATACAAATCTTATTAACTAACCTTTTATAGAAACAATTAAAAACACGGCGCGAAAGCAGAAAGTTTAAAAACATACGATGAGAAAAGATGTATGTTATCCTATTAACCACGTATTTCTTTCATTTGCCAGTCGTGCGACCAATTATATGGTTTTCTTTGTTTCAATAACTTAAATAGACAAAGACAGTTTAGAAACACGAGACCAGACTCGAGACCTCAGTCAGGTAGGCGTGCATCATTCACAGAGCGATCGGCTGCTGCTATTGCTTGGAATTGTTGTGACATCGGTGAGTAGTTTCGCGTGTTTTTATTAAAAAGCATATATTATGTTGTTTAATTATTTTCTCAGTAAATAATTGAAGAATTAAAAAACTGAAACCGTAGAAAATTCTATTTGTTCTTGCTCCATATTATAGAATCAAAATTTAGTGAAAAAGACCATTACATTTTTTTAAGCTTCTAACGAGAAACTTGCATTATAATAGTATTCTACATGTAGGTCTGTATATACAGGGTGATACGGTGATAAGTTGATACTTCTTTATTAGCTGTGTATAGAAGGCATTAAAATAAACAACATTTTCAAATACCTTTTTTCAAAAACTTAAAAATAGTCGAGATACAGGAGTAAAAAATCTAAGTGCGGGCCTGGTTATCAAAACGTAGCCTGTTATACTTTAGGTTAGGTGAGTTATTTGGCATTCCGCTGCGGTGTGTTTTTCTGAAGCAAGTTAAATTTAAATTGGTGACACGTAAAAATGGTTAAATTTGAAAACAATGAACTAGTAGATATATTGCTAATTTACTGTGAGTGTCGTCAAAGTGCGTCTGCTGTTTCGAGATTATACGCAGAACACTTTCCGTGTAATAAATGAATGTAAGTACCTTAATTTTAGGTTTTTGAAAAAAGGTATTTTAAAAAGTTGTTTATTTTAATACCTTATTTACACAGTTAAAAATTAAGTATCAACTTAGGAATCACCCTCTAACTTAGCTTTCAACAACAAGTTTATTACTTATAAAATATACGTTAAAATAAAATTTAAAAGATGGTGATAAATCATAATTATGAAAACATAAATAAAAACTTTTATTTCCTTAACCTGTCATTAAAATTTTTATTTCTTCCCATAATAAATGCGATTACGACTAGCAGTTCTTTAGTGAATACGATAAAATGTATAAAACTAAATTTATTTTATCATTGATAAAAGATCCAATAAAGTAATTATTATATTATGGTTAGATAGACAGTGACGTAACAAGAGGAAATCTGTCCCCCTTAACCTCCTTACTCAGAGCACTCGCAAGCACGCTGGCATTTATAAAGTCAATTTAAACCGAAGTCAAGTTTACATAGAAGAAATGTCAAAAATGGTCATTTTATAATGTGGGATTGACATTTATATTTGCGAATAAATTTCGTGTACATTTTTAGTCAATTAAATCATGACAATATTCCTGAGGATAACTGAACAAAAATGAAGCGCTTTAAATTTCAGTGACAGTATTTTCAACTGCGTCATATAATACGCTTTTCTTGTCCCCAACTTGGAAGCCTGCCAAAAGTTTATATAGAAACATTTTCATTCATTGTTATAAAGAGTATATTTTTACGGATCTCTCAGGAATTGTATGGGGAAAATGAACTACTTAGGATTCTGAGAGGTTTGTTTTTGAGCGACAAAGTAAATATTTCTTATTTAATTTAATGTTAAATTATAAACAACTGATGAGAACAAAATTAATGTAAATTCGTCGTGATCAAGTAAGAAGTATGTTAAGAAGTATGTAGAAATGCAAATACCCTACTACACTTCAAAATCCACTCATAGATAGAGAAATGTCACTGAATTGGTTAGAAAAAAAAGCAGCTTCACGCTTAAACAGAAGGTCTTAAGGCGGCATCCCACGGCGTGTGTATCGGCGATCCTGGCTCGTGGCTTGAGTTCGTCTAGGCTCGCCTAGGCTTGGCTCGTTAATCTGGGCTTGGCAAGTGGATGCGATCCCACGACGCGTGAAAGGTCGTGAAGAATGCTCTTGTTGGTTTGGCAAATTTATTTTTTAGTCGTGCCAGTGGTGTTGCAACATAAACATGAATAATCGACGAAGACGAAATGCAGCTTGTGTTGCAGCCGCTTATTACATCATGTTGGGTAATTTTTTGAACCAGCAACAACGGCAAAAAAAAGGCGTTGGTGGAGAGTGTCTTTGTATAAAAGCCGCAATAGGACCAGGTTCCTATTTTTGTGGTCTGGGTCCCTTGGGTTCCATATCGCCGGTTCACCTTCGTAGAAAGATAAAAACTCGAGCACCAACTCGTTGGACCACTCCATAATTATTTTTTTCGTCATCCTGCCAACCATTCGCAGCAAAAGTCAAGACGCTACTGACCTGAACCGAACCTCCGTACTCGTTTCGAGCGATCGTTGGATCGGGTTGAACACGACACGAGCCGAGCTCGAAGAGGCTCGCCTTCCTTTGAGTATCGTCAAGTTTACCGACAAAAAGCGGGTACGTCCAAGCCTCGCCAAAAATGACGAGCTGCCCCATAGCTGCCCAGTCCCACGACTCGTGTATCGGCGAGTCTTGCTCGTGGCTTGCCGATACACACGCCGTGGGATGCCGCCTTTATAATCTCTATCCAATAGCGAGTCATTCGAACTCGAAACTATGAAAGGTCTTCTTGAAAGGAAATGTGGAAGATGTGTGCAGAAAATGCAATTGCCCCGGAGAAACGATAGAACATATTACGGCGGGTTGTGGTGCTATGGCACCCAATGCTAATCTGGGGAGACATGGTGGCAAAGATCATCAAGAAGTAACTGGGCCATAAACTAGGTCTAAGGGAAAACCTCCCACCATACTATCAATACTCACCCGAGCCAGTCCTTGAATTGAATACCCTGAATATCTCTTATACTTGGACAGGAAAGTAATAACGGATAGAACGGATATTCTTCTTATCGAAAAAAGACGACCAAGAAAGCTTTCATAATCGATATAGGTTGCCCACTAACACACAACCTCTCTAAAACCGAATCGGAGAAGAAGTACTCGAATTTGGCGATAGAGGTAAAAAATATATGGAAGCTAGAAAAAATAGACATCATTCCGATCATAATATCGGTGGAGGGAGCTTTGAAAGAAAAATTTCAAGCTCAACTTGGAAAAACTTGGCCTTTCAGGTTATTTATACCAACATATTCAGAAAAGCGTCATCCTTCAAAGGTGCCATATAGTACGGAAGTTTCTAACCAGTACAGGTTAAGATCAATTTCCTCTGTACTGTAAATAACACCAGCAATACCAACAAGAAGCTGTAAAACATAACATTGAAAACATTTTTTTATTCGTTCATTTCAAGGTTAGCTTCGGCTTTGAAATAACGAGTGCCCCTCACCTCCCGTCTTTTGTAGCTCACTTATTAATTAAGTTAGGATTATGACCTTTTGCAACCTTTACCTGTATCCTAGGGTGCATTTCAGGAAAATACTTTTGTTTATACAGGGTGTTCCAAAAAAGTGTGACGTCATAAGGATATGTTTTTTTAGATTACATGCCATATATTTTCTTACTTATTTGGATGCATCTTGTAGTTGCCTACATACCCCTAAAATTTTAATAAAATCGGTTCAGTATTATAGGCGAAAAAAATAAAAACTAAAAAAAATCAGTTTTGCACCACTGGTTTTAAAAATTAATAAAAATTAAAAATAATGTCTCGTTAATAAAATTATACAAAGGTACTTAATAAATAAGGTCTTACAGTTTCGTTAACCAAGTTTGATTAATACGAATTGTACAGGGTGTCCAAAGTTTAGTGTCAAACTTGGCAAACTTTAAATCAATTTATTTTTCTTATTTCAAATTGGAACCCCTGTATACTATTATATCATTCGATGCAGAATTAAAATTCAAACATTTGTTTTAAATACAACCCTATCGCAATTTCTAACGCATTAAGACTTATTTGCAGAAAACTCATTTTATCAACTATTCCACCAGTCATTATTATATAATAAATATCAAAGGTAGCTTTGAAAAACAATTTATTGATATTGAAGTTTACTAAAAGGACAAATAAAAATTCTTTTATCATGCTCCTAATATGAAAGTCATATCTACGAGCTCTTCTATGTTGTATTCCATCGCAAAAAATAATATAGCTTAAATAATTAATACTAATCTAATAATATTTGAAACTATAAAATAACTAAAGTCAAAATGGGCTTTTGTCACTTTAATAAACTTTAATACCAATAAATTGTTTTTCAAAGCCACCTTTGATACTTATTATATAATAATGACTGGTGGAATAGTTGATAAAATGAGTTTTGTGCAAATAAGTCTTAATGCGTTAGAAATTGCGATAGGGTTGTAATTAGAACAAATGTTTGAATTGTAATTCTGCATCGAATGACATAATAATATACAGGGGTTCCAATTTGAAATAAGAAAAATAAATTGCTTTAAAGTTTGCAAAGTTTGACACTAAATTTTGGACACCCTGTACAATTCGTATTAACAAAACTTGGTTAACGAGATTTTAGGACCTTAATGATTAAGTACCTTTATTGAATTTTAATAAAGAGGCATTATTCTTATTTTTTATTATTTTTTAAAACCAATGGTGCACACCTGATTTTTTTTAGTTTTTATTTTTTTATACTGAACCGATTTCATTAAAATTTTAGGGGTATGTAGGCAACTACAAGATGCATCCAAATAAGTAAAAAAATATATGGCATGTAATCTAAAAAATCATATCTTTATGACGTCACACTTTTTTGGACCACCCTGTATAAACAAAAATATTTTCCTGAAATGCGCCCTAGGATACAGGTAAAGTCTGCAAAATATCAAAATCCTAACTTAATTAATAAGTGAGCTATATAAGACGGGAGGTGAGGCGCAGGACCCTGTATAGAAGATTAATATATCTTTAACTCTTGACTATCGTATAGATTTTTTTCAGTGTAAAGCAAAAAAGTAATCACAAAAAATGTAACTGAATCTTTTACTTTCAAATTTGGTATAAAATAAAATTCCTAATACATTTGGGATTTTTTAATAAAAGGAAATAATATTCATATTTTTTTCTGAGCTGTCACTTTGTATACATTTCATTTCAGATAATTTATTTTAATGTGGAGAAAATAATAAAATCAGAAAACAAATCTCTTTCGATATCGTATTCATCTGAATAATTTACATTTTTTGATAGGCTTTCAACGAAGTTGATTAAATATAATATAAATCAGACAAAGGCGTTATTCAAATTTCATTTGATGACCGATAATTGAATTTTTTTTCCAAAAAAAATAAATTGGCTGTTTTAACTATGTTTCGGTTTCATATATTTTTATGATTTACACTTTAGTGTGAAACATACTTTATTTACAAATGTTTACCCTCTAAATATAACAGGCATAAATTTTATAAAAACAATTACAAAATTTTTTAAATAATAAAATTTAATTTTAAACTTTCATAGTATTCTTTCGTGACAGAATTTCTGTTTCTGAACTTATTATAATATATTCATGATATGATGATAAGGTAAAGAACTAGATGTCATTTATATATACAGGGTGTCCCAAATTCGATCCTCATCTATATTCAGAACCTAAACTGCTGGACAATTGCTTTCGAGCAAGAAATATTTCGCCTAAATTTAACAGTTAATATTTTCTGAACCAGTTATGATATCGACCTACGGTTTTGAATGGTTAATAGATTTATCCCTTAGGAAACAATTGTGAATGTTGGATTTTCTTTAACTGTCAGAAAATTTTGTATACAGGGTGTTAAAGAAGACGATGATTTTTGCTCCAATTTTAATGGCGTGTAACTTTTAAAATAATATTTTTAAATTTTATCACTCTACGTCAATTGAATCACTGGTTCATAGCAAATAAAGTAATTTATCAAATTTTTGATATCTGCTATATTTTAAGAAATATTGATTTTTATTTCAACTTATTGGTAGCTAGATCTCACTGTGCTTTTATCGTACAAACCTTGCGAGTGATTATTATGCCTTATGAAAAGCTTGATTATGTTCAGTAACAATAGTTGTACTTAAATGTTATGATATAATGTGGCGTACTTATAAACATCTATATGTCTATGGTTTTTGAGTATCTCACAATTTTTTGTTTTATATTGAAAAGTAATCAAAATTAATAAATACGTTTTTTTCAAAAATTAAATTAAAAAAATTGTCTTTGTTAAAATTTTGTAAACGCACTGTATAATATACCTGTAGTGCGATATGAATATAGTGCGATATTAAAATCTAAAAATAAGAAAAAATTTACCTAATCTAGGGGCAAGTACTTTCCAATATAAAACAATCGTGAAAAATTGTGAGATACTCAAAAACCATAGACATATAGATGTTTATAAGTACGCCACATTATATCATAACATTTAAGTACAACTATTGTTACTGAACATAATCAAGCTTTTCATAAGGCATAATAATCACTCGCAAGGTTTGTACGATAAACGCACAGTGAGATCTAGCTACCAATAAGTTGAAATAAAGCAAGGTTATCCAAAAAAATCGGTATTTCTTAAAATATAGCAGATATCAAAAATTTGACAAATCACTTTCTTTGCTATGAACCAGTGATTCAATCGACATATAGTGATAAAATTTTAAAATAATATTGTGAAAGTTACACGCCATTAAAATTGGAGCAAAAATCATCGTCCTATTTAACACCCTGTATATAAAATTTTCTGATAGTTAAAGAAAGTCCAACATTGACAATTGTTTCCCAAGAGATGAATCTATCAACCGTTCAAAACCGTAGGTCGATATCATATCTGGTTCAGAAAATATTAACTGTTAAATTTAAGCATAATTTTTTTTGCTTTAAAGCAATTGTCCAGCTGTTTATAAGAAATACAGCATCGGTCAAATGGGGGCAAAGTTGCAAAATTTTGTGCTCCGTTATACTGTAAAAAAATAGAGCTTTATTTTTACTTTTGAAAATATTCGAAAAAAAACTAAAATTGAGAGTTTTTGTTTTTTTAATTTATCTGACTTATTTTAACCGCTACAGAAAACAAATACAGAATTTTTAACGCCATTTTTTAGCTTTATACTACCGTGTTTTAAGAATTCCGGTAGAATGTTTCGTTTTTGTGGAACTGTTATCAACTTTAATTTTTTAAATACTGACCGGTATTTTTTATTTTATTTTTTAAGACACCGTTTAGCCCTTAGTTCAACCATGTGTCACATATAATAATTATTAGATGTTTTGATGTCATCTTTACATCATCAGGAATTTGATTCCGAGATAACCATGATGAGTATCGATATTGGGACATCCTGTACAATGTACGTACATAAACCGATAATATGTATTTATGACTCTAGGTCAGTCTACTAGAATATTATTTATGGTGTCGACGGTGGAAGGTAAATTGGGGAGAAAAAGCAATAAAATAATTGTTGGTCAAAAATGGTACAGGTAAATTGGGGAGAGACATCTCATCATGTCACAGGTAAATTGGGGAGAACAAATAGGTACTTAGGCACTATTCTATTTACTGTTTAGAATATAGATATTTAAATAAAAGTCCATTTTATAGTAAAAAAATATATTGTACCTACTACTTATTAAAACTAAAATGTATTTATAACATAATTCATGATGGTACATGATTTACATGACTTTTGCCAATATAGGAAACACATTTGACAAAATGTAATCTTGACATTTCACCATCTTTATATTTGATCTTAGCCATTCTTGTTTTATGCGGACAGCTTTACTTTGTATTTTCTTGGGAAGTGAACTACTATTAATTTTAATATATGTATCAGTTTGGAATTCTATTAATAGGTACATTAATAAAGTGAAATAACGATGGATGCGCACTATAAAAATACTTATTAAATTTATAGTGGAAACTCTCACAAGCATTTATGGTATTCCCTGTAGAGCTACTACATGAAGCCCATAATATTGGTGGAAATCTAGATTGCTCAGGTATATAGTTGTCAACTAAATAATCAGCCATACTAATAACAGCTTTTGTGTTAGGTTGACTCTTTACAAAATCAAATACAAAACAATCTGACACTTCAATATGATCTAAGTAGGCCATATCAAATAAATGACGTAACCACTTTCCTACTTCACTATTTGGATCACTATATTCATTTTTTAGTCCAAGACATTGAATCTTTCTAAACCAAGCTTGACCTAAGTGAAACTTGCATTTCGTTATTTTCGAATTAGGGAAAACAATACCTATAGCATTATGTATAGCTTGTTCAAAATCTGGCAACTACAATTTTTGGATTGAAAACATAGTTTTGCTGAAGACATATGCTCTGTATGTGTCTAAATAAGTAGTGTAAGATTCACTAGATTTATCTGGTAACAAGCAAAATTCTATAGGTATAGAATGGCCGTGGTTAATGGCATGAATTGTAAATAGTTGACAACAAAATTTAGCACAGTGTTGAAAGGTTTCGTCTATGTAAATTTTTTCACATTCACACAGGTATTGCAAATTTGTAGCACAGGAATACACTATAATTTTCGCTTCTTCATCACAAACTGGCATAAAACTTTCACTTTTGATGGATTTAAAATCCGATGATTTCAAAATTTGGAAAACTTCATCCTGTGATTTAGGCAGGGTAGGCTGAAGCTTACGCCGTGCATTATAAATATTTTTCCTTATGAGACTTATACCTGTTGATGTTATTTTTTCTAAATCGCCAACGTTTTCTCTTAAAACTGTATAAATAATTTTTTATGGACGTTCCGATATATTGATCGTCGCTTTTCTTTTGGTACTGTTGCTAATTTTCTTTCTGCTAATTGTTTCGCTGGTGTAGCTTTCATGGTTGTGTTGCACATTTTCTTTGCGGGTAATACAAGTGTCTCCAATTGTATACAATTTTGCCTTACATTTTTTGTTACTGCAAATCCAAAAACTTTCACCAGAGGTTTTTAACACACTTTTTTTTGAAAAAGGAAAACCACAATACAGAACTAAGGCTTTGCCACGTTCAATAACAATAAATTCGAAATTTTTCATTTTTCACTGCGATCTATCACATACTATAACTCAAAAGAATATACTATCCACCTACACTTACCTTATTTTATCTGGTATTTCCACTAATTACTTGTAATACAGCCCTTTTGGATCCTACCTGACTATCTTTATACATTGTCCCCAGTTTACCTGTGACAATTTTAACCCTTAGGTTCGCCTGGCCCCAATTTACCTACCCTAAAAAGATTAAATCCCGAATTTACCAACACCGTTATTTATATTTAAGGCGACACCGACACCCAAAATTCAAAAAACAAATGCCAAGTTTGTTTGAAAAATGTCTATTGGATTATTTTTCAGACTTATGTTATTACTTGATACCATTAAAATCAAAATTAATTAACAACATTCAAGATTTCGTTACAATGACACATGGTTCGAAAGAGAACTTATTAGTCTTACCGCCTGATTTCGAATAGTACTCGACTACTTTTTTCTTTATAGAAACTGCTACTTTCCTTTAATAAACCTTACTTTTACTGATAACGGAATCTTCCTAGTTTTATTGCACGATGCTTTCACAGCCGTAGTGAAAACGTCATAAAGTTTATTAGCATTATAAATATAGAGCTTGCACTCCTTAAGGTGACTAATAAATTCGCAAAATTTAATCTATAAATGTAGCGGAAAATGTATTTATGAAAATAATTTATTATTAATTTAATTTCGAGTCTGTGGTGTAATTTTTTCCTCTTTGTTCGCTGCCAGGGCTATTCCCGAGGAGACCTACAGCTTAACGTGGATCCCGAACCACAATCCTCAGTCATGCGGCACCCCCCAAGGGCTACCAACCCTTGGTTTATTGCCATTGCATGACCTACCGATTGGGGAGTGTGTACCTTCTTCCGCACCCCACGAGATATTCGATCTTATCCGGCCTGGTTACCGGCCTAAATGGGGTGGGTTGGGAGATGATACATTTTACACTCTTCCCTGCATTCTTAAACCTACTAAATTCCGGACATACTTTTTTTATTATGCGTATGCCAACTCCGGGGACCGAACCCGGACCGCCACGATCGAATGCGAGTACATGACATCTGAATTTCAAGAATACAGATTTGTCCAAAACTTCTAATAAATGCGTTCGTTACATTCGTAGAGATAACTAAACTTTATGATTGATGAATTTGCAAAAATAGGTGAAAGAAACTATATGATTTTTCTTAAATATTTTTACGCTGAAGTACCTAGAAAACCTATTTTGCTTTTTAGAATAAATATCTCCAAAGTTTTGCCACCTCATACAAACCACTGCAACAGCGAGTGTCCAACAAAATATATTTTTTTCGATTTTGTCCTGTCAATTAAAGAGAAAAACTACTACATTCCTTTGTTTTTATCCAAATACATAAGCTTTACAGTAGTCAAGCTGCCTAAAAGGTAAAAACTGGAAATTGGTAAAGTCCTAAAAAATATTTTTTTTAAATCGCTTTTTTCATTTAAAAAAAAATATATTCCTGAAATTTTGCATATATAATTCTCGCGTCTATAATTTATTTGTAAACAACTTTTGCTACTATATTTTTTGAACATCTCGTCATCTTATTTTACTTCTTAGGCATGTGACGTATGTCTAACTCGAGTTTACTTAATCCAGAGGATTTAAAAAAAATCATTGTGAACTGTGAGTTTTTTAATAATAATAATTTACGCTTAAGAGTAATATTTTTCAAACTTAGTTTTTATGCAAGTTCTCATTCATTTCGTTGGCAAAATTCATGGACCAAATTATACTGTAACATATTTGTCGATTTGGGCAATTTCTTATATTCACACAAAATTACTTTAAATGTATCTATCTTTGTCACAATGTCAACAATGTCTTTTTCTAAACTATAATCAATTTGATTTGTTCGTCTGCTAAGGTGTTTTCTTAGTTTTCTGGTTGCGCAAGAATAATAACGCCGAGAAATAAGTAAAATAGCGGTAAAATTAGTTTTAAAAAATTAAAAATGGCTTTTGTGAGTTAATATTAACTTTTAACTATTTAAGCTACGATAAAGTTTGTCAAAACAATCACATTCAATGCCTATTTTATGTACTAGCAATACTGTAACCGTGAAAATAAAAGTGACAATACTTTAGTGATACCGGCCGCAAAGTTGACAAATAAAAATTAAACAACATTACTTGTAAATGGAATTAATTTTTTTCTAGAAAACTTATAATTTAGTCGGTTCTATCTGGTCTTATTAACTCTCATTTCACACCATTTAAGGAAGATGTTCCAGTTATTTTTCTATATCTGTTGCTTAAAATAAAAATTTGAAGGTCGACTGAGGTTGGGGCACCTTGAAAATTTCAGAAAATAATAGAAAAATCGCAATGGAAAGTTATTTGCATCGCAAAAAACAATAAAGGCAAGCACAAATATTCTTTTTTTATATACATTTTCTGCTATAAATCTTGTAGCAATTGTCTAAACATAAGTGATAAACAAGAGATTTTTGGAATAATAAATTTTTTGACAGAAATTAACAATAAACCTGCGACAAATAATAAAATACCTATAATTAATTGTTAAAATATCGATTTTGACAGGTGAATGAAATTCTCTCCGTAAAGAACTCAAGATAAACTGTAACAAAATTGCTTTCTCTACTTATGCGACAGAGAAATAAATTAGGTGTAATTTATTTTTTAATTATTTTTATGTTTTTAATTATCAAAGGTTGTATTAATTTTACATAAACCTTAAATTAATTACCAAACCTAAATAACAAAACGAATTTCATCAAATAAAAGCGATACAACGTCAGTGACTTTATCGCTCAGCATTTACCAATTTTAGACAATATGATTTCAAATCTGATAGATGGTATTATTGAGCTGATTCACGGAATACTGGCATGGTGGAAATAAAAGTTTTATTATTTCGGGAACAATCGGGATTTTACGATAAACGAGGCGATCTCGATAAATTGTAGAAATTGCCTTTATGATTTTTCACCGGATAAATAATTCCAGAACAGTACACTGAAAAAACGGAAGGAAATAAATATTTATTTGGTTAATACTTTTTGTAAATTTATTAAAAATGAATAATTATTTGTTTAATTATAAAATTTAACGGTTTAAACCAAAACAATAAGTTATAAACGTTTGATTCAAATAAATAAATATTGAATTTAAATAAAGTATAAGTAATATAAAATAAGTAAATATTAAATCTTAGTAGGCATTACACCCCGTCACTGCCAGTTCGACAGGCCCTAAACAGATGGCAGATAAGAGCCCTGCACGGGCCGGAATTTCGAGACACAAGTCTGGCATGCCCAAAAAGCCTGGAAGGCCCGAAAAAATTAATTAGGGCTTGAAAATTAGTTAACAAATATTTCATTTAAAAAAAGCACATAAGCAAACCAAGGCTGATCCGAAAGACCGGCGCGCTACAAAAATTCGGCAGGCCCGACAGGCCCGGAAAAAATGGTTACGACCGGAAAACCCGAATCGTTATTGATTAAGTGGCCCGATCTGACCCGTGCAGGCATCTATGGCAGATTCTCAAGCGAAGCGTTGCATCGTCTTGTCAAACACCAAGATTATTTTTAACACTAATGTCTTTTGTTATCTTGTTAAGTGGTGAAAGGTGAATGCACTATGAAACAACTACTCTAAGGGAATGGGATTTAGACCTGATCATCTAAACTGCTGGACAATTGCTTTCGAGCAAGAAAAATTTCGCCTAAACAGTTAATATTTTCTGAACCAGATATGATATTGACCTACGGTTTTAAATGGTTGATAGATTCATCTCTTGGGAAACAATTGTCTATGTTGAATTTTCTTTAACTGTCAGAAAATATTATATACAGGGTGTTAAAAAAGACGATGATTTTTGCTCCAATTTTAATGGCGTGTAACTTTCACAATAATATTTTTAAATTTTATCACTCTACGTCAATTGAATTACTGGTTCATAGCAAAGAAAGTAATTTGTCAAATTTTTGATATCTGCTATATTTTAAGAAATACCGATTTTTTTTTGCTTTGCTTGCTTTATTTTAACTTGTTGGTAGCTAGATCTCACTGTGCGTTGTATCGTGCAAACTTTGCGAGTGATTATTATACCTTATGAAAAGCTTGATTATGTTCAGTAACAATAGTTGTACCTAAATGTTATGATGTACAGTGGCGTACTTATAAATACCTATATATCTATGTTTTATGAGTATCTCACAATTTTTCACGATTGTTTTATATTAGAAAGTACTCGCCCCTAGATTAGGTCAATTTTTTCTTATTTTTTAGTCTTTCATATCGCACTACAGGTATATTATACAGTGTGTTTACAAAATTTTAACAAAGATAATTTTTTAAATTTAATTTTTGAAAAAAATGTATTTAATAATTTCTAACTTTCTAACACTATACTCATAAACCATAGATATATAGGCGTTTATAAGCACGCCACTGTACATCATAACACTTAGGTACAACTATTGTTACTAAACATAATCAAGCTTTTCATAAGGTATAAGAATCACTCGCAAAGTTTGCACGATACAACGCACAGTGAGATCTAGCTACCAATAAGTTAAAATAAAGCAAGGTTTTCCAAAAAAATCGGTATTTCTTTAAATATGGCAGATATCAAAAATTTGACAAGTTACTTTCTTTGCTATGAACCAGTGATTCAACTGACGTAGAGTGATAAAATTTAAAAATATTATTGTGAAAGTTACACGCCATTAAAATTGGAGCAAAAATGATCGTCTTCTTTAACACCCTGTATATAAAATTTTCTGACAGCTAAAGAAAATTCAATATTAACAATTGTTTCCCAAGGGATTAATCTATCAACCATTTAAAACCGTAGGTCGATATCATATCTGGTTCAGAAAATATTAACTGTTAAATTTAGGCGAAATTTTTCTTGCTCGAAAGCAATTGTCCAGCAGTTTATGTGGAAATTACTATGTAGAATGTCTGTGTCTGCGGATTGGGTTTAGACAAGGACCAATGACAAAAGGAGAAATAGACCAAAAAGTGCAGGATGCATATGTTGGAAATATGTTGTTTTTGTTGTTTTCAAAATCTGGAATAACAATTCGTTTATAATTTAAAACCTATTTCTTCTTTAACATTTTTTTTTTACAATAATGCGTTCATTACCCGAAATAAAAATGTGTTGCAACAATCTGTGTATTAGTTATTATAAAATGTTTTTGGAATGAAATAAATAATTGCTTAAATAACCTCCATTTTTATTTGATTTAAATAGTTTTTTTTCAGTGTACTGATTTCTGACTCAGCCTTGTATTACTCCCCACAAAAACAATACTTACACGATAATATTTAAAAGAATAAAACCGTTTTTGTAATTGTTCGGGGTTAAACAAAAAAATAATTTCTTTCTATTTAAAACAGAACGTCGTATATATTTTTATAACACAACAAATAGTTCCTTTTTTTTTTATGATAAAACACCTGCACTGTAGGAAAAATCCTTTAAGGCGCTCTGGGAGCGGTGCGAGAGCGAGAAAAGCGATTAACGTTGGTCTTGAAACGTTGAAGATTGTATTCATTGGGAAACACGACCTCAGGAAGATCATTCCACAAAGATGACGTTCTCCAGATGAAAGAATTCTTGAACAATGAAGTTCGAGGAGTACTAAGCTGAACAACATATGGATGAGCGGCAGTGGTTTGCCGTGTATTTTTGTTTTGCATTGCTCTAGGTGGAATCAAGTGGGCAATGTCAGTCGAACACCTGCCATGGAAATATCTGTAAAAGAGAGCTAAATCACCAACCTGTCTTCGATGCTCCAGGCTATCGAGGGTCTTGGTCAGCTCGGGGTCGCCGATCAGACGAACGGCTCTCCTTTGAAAGAAATCCAGTAGCCGAAGGGTGTGCTTGGGTGCAGAGCTCCAGACATGAGAGCAATATTCTAATGATGGTCGAATCTGGGCTTTGTAGAGTGTCAAAAGTTGATGAGGTGTGTACAACCTTTTGGTGCGGAAAAGTACACCAAGTTTCTGTGCAGCTGCCTTGGTAATTGCGGCAACGTGATCATGCCAAGACATATTACCTCCCAGATTGACCCCCAGCAAATTAATAGACCATTAAAAGACTATGTCTTATGAAACTTGTATTTTAATATACTTTTCTTGGTCACTAAAATATTAAAAATATGTATATTTATTCATTTTTATGCTAATTTTTACTACGTTTGTAAATAAGCACCAGTTTTAGGTAGGGGAGCAGGGGCCAGACGGCATATTTAAGTTTTAAGAAAAAATACATCGTCGTTCATCACCACATGTGAGATAAAACCAAATTTTGACGTCAATTTAAATATATAGAGAAACTTATCCTTTGGCTCTGTTTCTCATTTAGCGGATTTTTAGATATTGGTGTTAGTATATTGGATTTACTTTAAAAATTATTTCCTTCCAAGAAAGCCCGTAAATTTAAAATCTATTACAACTCAAAAACCCTTTATACCTTTAGCTATCCATTAATGCCAAATTTGCACTTATTTAGTCAAATATTATAGGTTATATTTGGTGACAGCCAAACCTCTGCACCTAATTTTGAAATATTTATTCGCAGTAAATCTAAAAAAATGTGGTCAGCAACAAATTTATGGTAATAACTGTTACCCCTGGATCCACTAAAATGCTCATTCGCTAATTCCAAGAGAAAAGTTTTATAAAACTTTTATAATCTGCAAACTCAATTACAAAAGCGCATTGTCATATGATGGAGTCGTTGTCGTGGGCAGAAAAGTTACAAAAATGTATTATATTCATAATACGAACACAAGCTTGGATATAGGATAAAGGAAAATGGTGTCAGTGGCAGCTCGTGATTAATTTTACAAAGGGGTCAATTTAAAATATAAATATACCTTACAGGTAACTTAAGATTCGTTTCTTTCCATTTAAAAAATATTACTAAAGTAAACCTATTATGATTTATGTTTATGCAGTGGCGTATTTAGGGGGGGGGGGGGGGGGGCTGCCGGGCTGGAAACGGAGTATAAGGAATAATAGTTTATAGTTTTTTTTTTTTTTTTACGGTTCGCCGACTACGTAGGCCATCTTGAACCGGTCAAATGTGATCCACCGACTGGGGAGTGTGAAACGGCACCTTCATCCTACGAGATATCCGATCTCATCCGGCCTGTCCGGCGTGAATAGGATGGCTAGGTGTCGATTCATTTTACACTCTTCCCTGAGGCAAGAGCACGCCGTGTTCCCAAGCGGTCACCCAAGTACTAACCGCGCTCGACACCGCTTAACTTCGGTGATCTGCGGGAACCGGTGCTTAATATGTCGACAGGCCCTTGCCTAATAGTTTATAGTATTTTTCTATTATAAACTTATCTGTTCCGTTTTCCCTTTTTTAGAGCTATTTTAACTCAACAAAAATATAACCCATTGCAATAAAATATTTTTACAAGAAAAACAAAAAACAATTAGGTATTTATATTTAAAGAGAAAAATATTAATTGAAATACTTTTTATGGAAAAAGTATGATAATTTATAATAAAAAAAATAGTGCGGGAAGAAACAAGAATGCTTTATTATGAATATACAAAACGGCACTTAAGACGAGTATTTCAAGACCTAAGCATTTGCAACAAAAACTGCTCTTAGATCTACGCTCCAAAAATACATGATTTCTGGAGAAATCAACAATTTTGGCGTGGTGAGCGATATTTACTTTATTTTTAATGAAAACCCGAGCCCGAGAACGCTGGTTAGAGTCATAAATACGTCTTATGTTAAAATTTTAAGTAGTGCATATGTAAATATAAAAATTGTTTTTTTTTTAATAAAGAGACAGCTAGGAAAATCAAAAAAAAAGTAAAAAAAAACAAAAGAAGCTTAGCGGCAAGCGGACAGAGTAGTGCGTCTATCTTTTGCATTAAAGTACACAGGGACTCCAAAGGTAATGGAATCCCTGGGCCACAGGTAGACAATGACAGGCTGTTTCGTTCTTGTTAGAACTCATCAGAAAGTCATAACCCGTAAGCGACCCCCAGTATAACGAGCCTGTTCTTTCAAGGCGTTATTAAGAAATAAAAACGCGATGAAAACCCAGTAACGCCATCATAAGGAATCAACTCAATGCAAAAGATATAGCCATCTAACGTGAAAACGTAGAAATATAAATAAATCAAGCACGGAACGGCCACTTCACCAGTATAGGAAACATTTTTTCGCTTCGCCATACATCTCCAGCTTTGTGGATTCAGATCTAGATCGCGCTGCAGTCGCCCACTGGTTTGCAGCACTATTCCGTAATGCCGTGTGTAAGTATAAATAAAATAGTAGAATTTAGTGTCCGCTAAAATATATAAACAAAAGAAGCTTAGCGGCTTAGCGGTACTTTAATGCAAAAGATAGATGCACTACTCTGTCCGCTTGCCGCTAAGCCTCTTTTGTTTGCATTGAGTTGATTCCTTATGATGGCGTTACTGGGTTTTCATCGCGTTTTTATTTCTTAAAAACGCCTTGAAAGAACAGGCTCGTTATACTGGGGGTCGCTTACGGGTTATGACTTTCTGATGAGTTCTAACAAGAACGAAACAGCCTGTCATTGTCTACCTGTGCCCCAGGGATTCCATTACCTTTGGAGTCCCTGTGTACTTTAATGCAAAAGATAGACGCACTACTCTGTCCGCTTGCCGCTAAGCTTCTTTTGTTTATATATATTTTAACGGACACTAAATTCTACTATTTTATTTGTAAAAATAAACGTTTATAAAAACAAATTTAATCCAATCATTCAGAGGGGAGAGGTAATAATTTAATTTTCGAAATTTGATAGTAGTTAGGTAAATTTTAACCGATCTTTGGGCGTGGCCGCGTTTTCGCTTTCTTCGCTAGGTACAATATTGTGAAATACATGTAGTCCCGACTGTCCCTTTCTCCCGAAAAAAAAATGTCTTACTTACGCCCATTGAGCCCCCCCCCCCCCCCTCCCCCAAGCATATTTTTTGGCTACGCCACTGTGTTTATGTATACATATAGTCAACAAAATATAAGGCATTTAATAATAATTAAGGACTTATAATAATAATTCAACAATAAACTTAATTTGTTAACATTAATAATAAAAATTGATAACCACTACGTGTCAGTTACCTAATTGCCTCAATTAATTAAATTCGAAAAGTATTACTTTTTGGGGCGTTTATTTTTTATCCATAATTAATTTCGTTTATTTTATATCTATAAATAATGACTTTCGTAATGAGTTAGGATTAGACAGTAAAACAAAAATTGTTTGCTTATGATTTAGCTAGTAATTTTTAATTAACCCCATGTTTTTTACTCTTTTCACGTTTTAAAAACTTGGACTATTAAAACTTTTAACTCTACCCAAAAAAATTATTAATTACACTCGCCAAGAACGGGTTGGGCTTTGGGTGCTATGGGAATTCGCTCATTGTTGGAAAGATACTCATTATTTAGTACAAAACACTTCATAACACGTACACTGTAAAAAATTATGGTAAAATTTCATAATATTTACTTTATTCTTTACGCTATATAATCAGGAATTTGTGTGCGTTCAAGGGGATCTCAAAAACTATAAGAGATACGAGAATTGTTAAATTGAGGCAAAGTTGCGTATTTTGGGGCTTAATTATTTGGTCAAAGAAAATTGTAAATATTGCGGATACCTTCGGAGATATCCGAAAAAAACGGAAATTTTTAGTTTTGGTTATTAATTTCTTGCAAAATCATTTTTGACTTGGGAAAAAAACAAAAACACTTTCTTATAGCGTTTTTTATGTTCTACAAGATAACGTTATTAGTTGTTAAATTTGACGTTTCGTTCTTTAGATACCAACCTCAAGTCAATTTTTTTAAATACGGACCTGGAATTTCGAAAACAGTTTTAAGGACTTCTAAGCCATTGTCATTATTTAAGACTTAAAGTGCAAATTATAAATTATAAACCGATCTTTAATTTATTAGTAAGAATCACAGAGAAAGTATAGTACAAGTACAATAGTACATAATTATTATGTGTTGTAAAGCAATTACTGGTGACATTTTGCCAACCAACAAAATCCCGCTAATCGATTTTTCAGGCGTTAAAAACTCCGCACTGGCTGATTCCTGAAACCGGATTCTCGATTCGCTGGAAATAATTATATTTGCCGCTGAAAATGAAACAGGTTTTTACAAAATTGTTTGTGTGGAATCCGAGAAAATCGCGTTTGAAATAGCGTTTAGAGGGATTTTGTTGGTTTGCAAAATATCACCATTCATTCATATAATTAACTAATTCGTGCGTAATATGCTTTTTACCACACTTACTTAATACTTAATATACTATTAACAGTGTAAGATAATGAACGAATTCAAATTAAATTTTACACACAGTAAATAAAAAGGTTGTTACTGCCCGCCCCCTTAAAAGCCCCGCAACGACGCCTATGGTTAGTTGTTTATTTAATTGCTAGGTAGATAGTTTTCTATTATTCCTGGTATATTCCAAATACATACTCTATTACCCACATACCGTTTATCAGACCAAAAAGTTTCTTTGTTATTTCTTAATAGGAAAAAACAGTTGCCTCCCTCTGTTCGTTTGTTTCTATAAAAGAAAGTGGTTTGTAAAAATGTTATAAGGGTAGACTTTTTTTATTTAATTACGTACAAAGATCCACAACAAAAAGGTTTTCTTACCAATACGTGACCGGGAAAATAATCGCTGTAGGCGGTCTGAGGACCTTGATACCTACTAAATTGAGAAATAAGGTAAACGTATTTTATCCATTTATCTTGCACACGTTACTCGTTTTTTATACCAAGAGAAAACTAGACTTTTTACAAACATTTTGCATAAAATTGTTTACGGACGTTACGGAAATAACTGGCAAACGCCTTTGACTCTCTGAATTATAAATTTCTGCTTGCAAAAGTTAAATACAGGGTGATTCCTAAGTTAATACTTCTTTTTTAGCTGTGTATAGAAGGCATTAAAGTAAACACCATTTTCAAATACCTTTTATCAAAAAACTTAAAAATAGCTGCTATACTTTATGTTGTTTGTCTTATTAGTCATGCGATTTACGGTTGAGTTATTTGGCAATCCGCTGCGGTGTGTTTTTCTGAAGCAAGTTATTTTTAAATTGGTGACACGTGAAAATGGTAAAATTTAAAAACAGTGAACTAGTAGATATGGTGATAATTTCCGGTGAGTGTGGTCAAAGTGCGGCTACTGCTTCAAGATTACACGCAGAACGCTCTCCCTTGCGGGCTCATTCTACATTAAGAAGTTTTCTTAATGTTATTCAACGGGCAAGTTAGGCAGAACCGTATTTGATCCATACTGTAATAAATGAATGTACCTTATTTTTTAGTTTTTTGAAAAAAGGTGTTTGAAAATATTGTTTATTTTAATGCACTCTTTACACAGCTAAAAAATAAGTATCAACTTAGGAATCACCCTGTATATAGGATTTAGTAAACATACATTGTAAATTTTTAACAAATTATTTATCAAATTTCAAATTACAAGAATTTCAAACGAATTTTTTATGATGGTTCAAGATCATCAAAAATGTTAAAAGGAGTTCTTCAAGGATCTGGATTGGGTCCTTTATTATTTATAATTTCTATAGGCATGTGATTTTTATTTATCAATGAAATATGGTAACCTATTAGCTATTGCCGATGATAAACAAATTTATCACAACATAAAAACCGACAAGCAATATTGCGGTCTCTCAGTGACGTCATGCGCAATGTCGTATGAAATTGGATCGCCACGTGGTTTTATCTTCTTTAGTAACAGAAACATGGGATTATGTGACAAATGAGCATTTGGTTTTGTAGAGGTAAATAAAAATGAAACCTACCTCAAAAATCCAAGACTGGTACAAAATATACAACACAACAAATCGTCATAAATCTTAAGCGATTACACAAAACCTGCCGTCAGAGGTTGTATTATTTACATTAAATAGTCAATAACCGTTAAGAAAGGTGTTTTTGTCACTATAGCAAAAAAAATGCAATTAATCCGGTTTTATTTGGCAAATGTCTCATCATCGAACCCCAATCAATCTTTTAAACTGGATAAATTCTTACGACCTAAAAAAAGTTTATTTCTTCCGATATCTATCGGGTATTTTATCACTTAAGTCCTAATTTCTAGCAGGCCATTAATCAATTAGCAGCTTTAAAGGAAAAGTACAATTTGAAAAAATACAGACGTCCCACTTTTGAGACCTACTGAAAAGTAGAATTATAGAGTTCAATTGTACCAATTCTCCTAAACATAATCGTAATAATATAACTATGTAGATGGTCGAAATTATACAAGGTGACGATTAAATTGTTGTTTTTAACTGGGTACAGAATTCATTAAAACAAATTAAAAAATATATTATTACCAGAAAAAACAAATCGCGCTGAAGAAAATGTTATGTGTTAAACAACATATGTTTATCGGTAGCCATAGCGTAAAAAATAGAGCTCTAGCCTACAGATCGCAAGGTCACAGGTTCAAATCCCATCAAAAGTACCTATTTGACTTTTTTTTTATAAAAACATTAAATTATTTATAGAATTATTTTGAATTGAAATCTTCCTTGTTGTGTGGATTTTTTAAATTTATGTTTAATGCATCTTTCCATGATTAAATTTAAAAATTTTTATTCTGGTTAATCTAAAAGTCAATCCAGGATTAGTACTTCCTATGATATATAAAATATGAAAAAATGAAAAAGTTAAACTACAAATAAAGGAAAAAAAAACAAATTTACAGGTGGTAAATTTTATTAGTCATTTTATGACACTTAACAAAGGTGAGGTTAGGAATAAACTTCAAAAAGAAGCAAATCTATCAGATCAAATTTGTTATTTTTTTTATTTCAATCAAAACATTTATTCCAGATTCTATGTACTCGCCAATTCCATTTTTTACAGTTATTGCGTTTTGTCATGTACCATCGCGCCGATAAAAAACTGGGACAGGAAATTTTTCTATTTTCTCCTAGACTATTAAGAATAATTTTACATCAAGCCTGGTACCAGTAAAATGTCATGAAAATTTGCATGTCAATAAAGATTGCCACTTTATGATTGACTCGTCAAACATACAATCATATATTATTTGTAAATATGCCACAATTAACCCCCCAGCAAAAGGCAATTATTTATAGTCGGTTGCGAGATAGTGTTGCTATTAGGGATATTGCAGATGAACTGGGAGTAAGCAAGAATACCGTGCTATTGGCAAAACAAAAAATAGCAAGACATGGGACTATTATTAGGAATGCAGGTTCTGGTCCCCCTAAAATTTCTACTGATGATCATGATAGAAGACTGGTTAATTATCTAAGGGATCATCCCTTCGAAACTGCTATCAAGGCAAAAGAAGAGACGAATTTTCCAGGTTCTGCAAATACCGCTAGAAACAGGGTTCGAAATTCCGATATACGAAGCCGTTGTGCTGCCAATAAAAATTTTTTAACGGAAATAAATAAACAGGGCAGGTTAGAATTTGCACATGAATATATTAATCAAATAAATTTATGGGAAACAGTTATATTTTCTGACGAGAAAACTTTTCAGTCATGCAATAATGGGAGAATTCGGGTGTATAGGCCTTCCGGCATGCGGTATGATGAGAGATACACCCACAAAACCAACCAAAGTGGGCGTTTCTCCATAAATGTTTGGGGCTGGATTAGCGCTAGAGGACCAGGACTTTGCCAAATCGTCGAAGGAAGACTAACTGCAGCAGTATACGTTAATATACTAAACGAAGTGATGATACCATCGGTAAACGCTGTATACGGTCAAAATTACACATTTCAGCATGATAATGCTCCAATACACACAGCGCGCATTGTACAAAATTTTCTCCAAGAAAATAACATAGCAGTTCTTCCCTGGGCTTCGAAGAGTCCCGATTTGAACCCGATAGAAAACATTTGGGGTGCAATGGTCAAATCTATGTATAATTATGATTTTCAACCTAGAAACAGGGATGAATTACGTCATAGGATAAATCAAGCTTGGGATGAAATAACTGTCGAATTATGTAGAAACTTAGTTTTAAGTATGCCACAAAGGCTCCAAAAAGTAATAAACAGAAATGGTTATTTGACTTTAAAAAAATCTAATAAATTTACTTTATCCATATTATATGATGTCTCTCAAATTTAACCACCCCGTATCGAAAAATACAAAACATTCCATTATGTAACTTAGGTTACTTTTTAAATTTTGAATGTTTTTCCTTTTTAGCTCTAGACACCTTTTATAGTCTAGGGGATATGTATTTCTTACATTGTTTTTGTAAATCTCTTGTCCCAGTTTTTTATCGGCACAATAGTACCTTATTTCTATATTTGGATTGTCACTCAAACATATGTTTTATTTGTCTTGCTCAAAATAGAAAAATAGTATATTACGTACCGAGGTGGAAAGTGTTTCATTACTGTCGAGAGATTAGATAGTTTACCGAGACGCGAAGCGTCGAGGTAAACTATATCTCAGAGACAGTAATGAAACTTTTCACCGAGGTTTGTATACTATTTTATTTACAACCACATCCAACATCCACTTCTTATTATTTTGAGTTCAAATAATTATTAAAAGGTAAATGTCATTTTGACTTTTCCATTGCAAAAGTAGACAGACATTTAGAATTTCAAATAACCGCAGGTGATAAAATAACGTAGGTAATAATACACATCAAGATGGCAAATATCATTTTTGGAATATGGTTTCCATGTCACTAAACAATATATTATTTTTTTAAAACGTTAGTGTCAAAGTTTTTACAAAACACCAAAAAAATGCTCTCAGATGAGGAATTTGATTTGGCTGCTACTCCCCCAGAAATTCGAGAAGCAGCAAAAATAGTAGAAGAAGATCTTCTGCCAACTAAAAGCCGCCCGAGATATGACAAGGCATATAACTGTTTTAAAGAATGGTGTATTGGAAACAAAGTTCAAAATCCTGGTTCTGAATCGGCGCTACTAGCTTATTTTAGTGAAAATGCCAAGACAAAGAAAATATCAACGCTTTGGTCAATATATTCAATGTTGAGGACCACTCTATCAATTAGGGAAAAAGTAGACATATCTAAACACGCAAAGCTATTAGCATTTTTAAAAAAGCAAAACAAAGGATACAAGCCGAAAAAATCGACCACACTGTCTATGGATAATATTGAAACATTTTTGGAACAAGCACCTATGGAATTTCTTGTTCAAAAGGTATTTTAGGCTAAAAGGTTGACTATTTCTATATTAACTTATTATTTTATACATTTGTAGGTCGCATTGGTTATTGGTGTCTCAGGCGCCTGCCGATCAGATGAATTATACAAAATGAAAACAACAGACGTTCACTTTTTAGAAGAAAAGGTCGCGATTGAAATACAAAATAGCAAAACGTACCAGCCACGATCATTTATGATAACTGATAATAAATGGATTGCACCACTTAAGGAGTACATAACTTTACGGAAAAATATACAGGATGGAAAGCTTTTTATGCAAATAAGATATGGAAAAATTAGTAAACAATGTATTGGGCACAACACTTTAAGTCAGTTTCCAAAAAAAATTGCAGCTTTTCTGAAGCTGAATACTGAAGGTTTTACTGGTCACTGTTTCAGAAGAACAGCGGCTACTTTGCTCGCAAATAACGGTGGCGATCTTATGCAAATAAAGCGGTTAGGAGGCTGGAAATCTAGCACAGTAGCTGAGGGATACATAGACAGTTCGGTTTCTACTCAGGTTAATACGGCAAAATTGATTTCAAAGCCAAGTTCAAGTTTTACTAACACTACTTTAACTTCAAATAATCATGAAATAAACCTTTCAAAAGAAGAATTTCAGCAAGGTTTAAACATATCTGTGACTGCCTACAATAATGCCAATGTAATATTTAATGTAAATAAGTAAAACATAAACCATGTTAATTTTTTGTTTTTTATAAATGTCATTTAGGTATAATTCATTTAAAGAAATAAAAAATAAAATTATTGTTGTTGAATTTGTGTAATGAGTTGTGTGTTGGTGTGTTTGTATATTATTTTGAGATATCGATTTTTATTAAAATTTAAAAAAAAAAAAATTTACTATTTTGAGATATCGATTTTTAATAAAATTACAAAAAATAACAATTTTACTTTCCACCCGGGTGGAAAGTGAGCACTTTCCACCCGGGTGGAAAGTAAAAGTCAAGAAACGTCAACTTTCCACCTTTCAAAGATAGGTGAAATGTCATTATTACATACATGGTTGTAAATAAATATTTTTTTTATATATAAATTGGATATGTAACAAAGAACTTACAAAGAAAAATTTTTTCTTGTTTTTTTAGGATGTAAAACCAACCTTACAAGTTTAGAGGAGCTGGGAAATGCTGAGTTTTAAAATTTCATAACGTTTACACTATATTTCAATATTCATTTTTTTTTAATTATACCGGGCAACCCAAGAACCCTATTTTTTCAGTTATTCTTATATATTGAAGATTTAAAAACTTTAGGATTTAATAAGTGTGGAACTTACTATTTTTTGGCCAAATGCAAACCTTCAAAACTACTTCTGGTTTAACCGGCCAGTAATATTTTGTAGCGTATATGAAACTAATATAATACACAGGGTGCTACAAATTCGTGTGCGTACAAGGGGATCTCGAAATCGGTAAGAGATACGAAGATGGTTAAATTAAGGCAAAGTTGCGTATTTTGGGGCTTAATAATTTGGTAAAAGAAAATTGTAAATATTCCGAATTCTTTCGGAGATATCCGAACCCTAATTTCTGTTTTTGGTTTTTAATTTTTTGCGCCTTCATTTTTGACAAGTACAGTTTTAGTGACTTCTAAGCTTTAGAAATTTAATAAAATTTAAATTTTTTTAAAATTTTAACGTTTTGTCATCCAATAACACATTTTTTCAAGTTATCTTTTTATATCATTACGGTCCTGAACATTTAGAGCCAAACTAAAAAACAAAAGATTTCTGATTTGTAAAAATTCGTCCATTTCTACTCAAAGAGGGCTGATAATTGATATTTTGTAAGAAGAGAAACCCAAAGTCTCTGCCTCAAATATTTTTCTGTCTGTTTATTTTTGTTACATGTTTCGTCTGAAACTAGCATCATCAGATCTTCTAAACAATAAAAAAAAATTTAATTGTTTTTGAAATAAACATAAGCACATCACAGTGTCATAACTAGACTAACACTACAGTTACCTTTTCTTGAATTGGGAGCTTTAATTTTATTCTATTTTACTGTATTTCGGTCTAGGTCCAAAACAATAGGACTTAATATGTTATATTAATAAAATAAATAAAATACTAATAAAAATAGAATTACTTCTCATATATTAAAAACTTGCTTACTTGTATTGTTACGGTAAATCTTATTGAAACAAATAAACTCTTAACACCATAACTTTCTGTAATGGAATGTAATTTTGATTTAAATATTAATGATGCGATATTTGATGACCAAACGTTAAAATTTTGAAAACCTTCAAATTGTACTAATTTTTTAAAACGTAGAAGTTCCTAAAATTGTTTTTACAATTCCAGGACTGTATTTAAAAAAATTGAATTCAGGTTGGTATCTAAAGAACGAAACGTCGAATTTGAAAACTAATTACGCCATCTTGTAGAACATAAAGAACGGCTATAAAAAAGCATTTTTGTTTTTTTCTCAAGTCAAAAATAAAGGCTCAAAAAATTAAGAACCAAAACTCAAAATTTTGGTTTTATTCGAATATCTCTGAAGGTATTCAAAATATTTTCAATTTTGTTTCACCGAATTATTAAGCCCTAAAATAGGCACTTTTGAGTCAATTTAACCATCTTTGTATCTCTTACCGTTTTCGAGATCCCCTTGTACGCACAAGAATTTCTAGCACCCTGTATAGGGTGTTTGTTCCACTAAAAAAAAATACATTTGAAAAAGCCCCGACTATTTGGTGCACTTTGTATTTATAAAATAATTTTAGATTGTCAAAATTATGCCTCCCTAAGACTCAGTCCTGGATTTATAATTAGGCCGTATAGGCCGCAGCCTAGGGGCGGCAGCGGCCTAGGGGCGGCAGCGGCCTAGGGGCGGCAGCGGCCTAGGGGCGGCCGCGGTTTAGGGGCGGCAGCGGCCTAGGGCGGCAGCGGCCTAGGGCGGCAGCGGCCTAGGGGCGGCAGCGTCCCAGGGGCAACAGATTTTAGAAGACGGTCACTCGATTTCAGACGATAAAAGTCAAACACGTTCACTGGTTTTATCATGGTTTTTTATACTTTAAATAAATCCCTATAGAAGAAACCCATTCCTATATAGCGTTATCGCCAATAGAATAATTTTTAAAAGTAAGCGATTATATATTTTTTAGAAAAAAAGTGGGACGCTACTGATATTTTTTCATGTGGATATTATTTTTGATTAGCCTGGTCAATTCTGCATAAAAATGGTCTCTCACGTTTTTCTCCTCAGGCACACCGTTCTTAATTAAAATAAATTAGCTCTACTATTTATTATTATCATTATTAATATTGATAATGAAAAATTTAGTTTTATAAAAATTGTTGGAAATGACCACCTTCACTTCCGCCTGTCTAATTTAATTTAATTATTTTAATTAAGAACGGTGTACCTGAGGAGAAAAACGCAAGAGACCATTTTTATGCAGAATTGACCAGGCTAATCAGAAATAATATCCACATGGAAAAATATCAGTGGCGTCCCACTTTTTTCCTAAAAAATATATAATCGCTTACTTTTAAAAATTATTCTATTGGCGATAACGCTGAAACGAACGGAGATATCGAGCTCCGGTTTTAATATTTTTTCTAGCAAATTTCATCTACTTTTCGATTATGGTATCATAATTATACCGTATAATTTATTTTTTCGAAGTCAAATCAGTCAAGTTATTATTGCAAATTGCGCCCTCTAGCATTTTTCTTTTAACTATTATGGACAACTAAATACGATTGGTGAAAGTGCATACATTTCTCTTCCAAACAGTGTTTAGTTTACTAAAATCGGATAAGTCGTTTATAAGTTACAGCGATTTAACTGATTAGACATTCAACCGCTTTCCCCGCTTTTATTAAAGTCGGTACGCCAATGAGCATAAGACCAAAATGATGCATAAATGTATAAGCTTTTTAATGGTGTTATCAAAGATATACCTTAATGTGGAATTTTCGGAGATATGTAAACTTTTAAAATTTACTTTTCAATTACGCCCTCTTGCGGCAAAATGCGGAACTTTAAAATTATTTCCAGGATTTTCTCATGACCACTTTAGTTATAATTTTTTTTCCTGAGTTTCCATGCCCAGTAGTTTCTGAGATACGGCCGAGAGCCATTCTTAGTGGGACACCCGGTACATGGGGCGGCGGAAAAACTGACCTACACTCATAAAAAATATAAGACTCTGTTCTTGAAAAATATAAAAAAGTTAAGTAGTTTAGATACTATGAACTCCTGCGTTGAAAGTGGGCTACATTGTCGTCTGGGAATGTATTGCTTTTACTCCTAGATACATAGTATACTATTTAATTTTAAAAAAATATTTTTGTTACAGGTGCTGGGTGGGAGAATCCAGATTCGACATCATTCAGCAAATACCAGTTGGAGCTACGGTATTCCTAAACCTAATATTCCTAATTAATATAGTAAGAGTAGTGGTTATGAAGTTGAGAAGGGGCCCTGCCAACGATAGCCAAGGCGGTGGCGGGGGAGCATCGAGATCCACATTACAAGCCCTACGGTAAGAAATTAAATTAACTTTAAAAAAAAACTTATTTCACCCCATGAATGAACAAATAAAGCTAAAACTACAAAACATGGCAAAGTATATCAGAGACCTTAAGGATAAAATCAAAGGGAAAGGACCAACTTTCACTTGCCAGCGACCCTTACCCTAGCAAAAGGAAATGTGGGTTATTCTATTTGTGTTTAACCCTTTCCAAAATTTTCCTTAATAATTAGTATTGCCACAGAAGCCACAGTTTTGTTACATGGAATCGACAATAATAAAGTAAAGTGTCTAAAGACACATCAAATGTAATCGACAAGATGCTTCGGGGTTACCGATAATACATTTTTCTACGACCACCTATTAACATGATGAAAAAAGCACGGTTACTTTGGCTAGAAAGCGCCGTGTATCCCATGCGTGTTAAAAAAAATAGCTCAACACTAGTATTGAAATACAAGGCACACTATTTAATTTTAATATATGGTGCCAATTTGACAGCAAACTATTTATTAAAAAGAACAAATTTTAGAAACCAGTAATTGTAAGGTGTTTAACTTATTTATCATGTATTTGTCGAGTGATTCAGATTTAGAATGTGAAAATACGCCATCTGAAATTATAAAAAATGTTTAATATACTGAAAAAATCTATTACCAGAAAAATCAAGTCGAGCTGAAGAGAGTATCATGTATTAAACAACAAAGGTTTAGCGGTAGCAATAGCGTAGAAAATAGAGCTCTAGCCTACAGATCGCAAGGTCACAGGTTCAAATCCCATCAGGAGTATTTGACTTTTTTTTATAAAATCAGTAAATAATTTATAGAATTATTTTGAATTGAAATCTTCCTTGTTGGGTGGTTTTTTAAATCTATGTTTAATGCATCTTTCCTTAATTAAATTTAAAATTTTTCATTCTGGTTAATCTAGAAGTCAATCCGGGATTAGTTAAACTACAAATAAATTGACAAACTATAAAACCAAATATTAAGTGTAACATAATCCTAAGTATGATAATTTCAACACTAGTGTTGATATATATTTTTTCAATACTAGTGCTGAAATTCTTTTTCACAAATCAAAGGCTTTTTTAATAATTCTTTGTGGTCGTAGGAAAAATAGTGTACATTACTTGTGTGAAAGTGATTATTCTAAACCTCGGAGAATTTTCGCACTCTGCTGACGCCTCATGCTAAATATCTCCTAGTTTAAAAAGTATCACTTTCATCACTTGTTATGTAATATACTATTACTTATAGGACTCCTCCTAATTAAAAAGTTAACTTTTTTGACGTCACCTTCCCATACTTTTCGCTAACTCGGTGGACTTTAACTAAAAATACGTTTTGCAAAACAAAGACGTTTTCGATTAAAGTGACTTAAGAACTGCCGAATGCGGAATTTACCGAAAAAGTTGTCTTCCATTTGTTTCGTGAAACCAACAGTTGGTCATAAATAAACATCAAAATGAACAATTTCAATTAACTTTCGATGTTATTGATATAAAAATAGTATTTCATATTTCTTTTAATGATAATTATTGTCAGTCACGTACAAACAATTCAATTAGGGTTAGGAATATTTTTGAAACCCAGTCTTAATTCAATGTAACAGGAGACCAAATTACTATGTAATTATATTAGTTTATTTTTTTATATAGGCCACTACAAATAAAATCTTCTTTTGAAAAAAAAAAGGGTTTTTGAGGGTAAGGCTTGACCGATTTACCTTATTCAGGGGTGCAACTATGTTCATCTTCCAGAGCGACGTCTATTCAAATTAATCGCTGCACGCACTATGTTCATAGAAATCCTGGCTTCTCAACAATATTTTAAGCGAAATCTATGTCGATTTCTATTTACAACACCAAAGGTGTGTATTTCAAGTCGCTTATGTGAGTGCGATAAAGATAGAAATATATTTGAACCCATCGCTTCTCCGTTGTTTAACCTCTAACCCAACTTTTAAAACGTTTATTTATACCACAACAAATTAAATTTATTTATGAATCGTAAACCTCGTCTGCAAACAAGAACGAGAATAATGTTTGCCTTTAATATTTTTAATCAAATATTACCGAGGAAGGAGAGAAGAGAAATTATGAAGACCATAAACAGGCGCGGATCCAGGTCGGGCGCAGGCAGTTTAGCACTCCCCCCCCCCCCCCCCCCCTAAGTCTCACAATATGGGTGTTTTGTTTTTTTCTTTGAGCTATAAAAATTGTAGGGCGAATAAAGGGTCAGTATTTTTTTAGAAGCCACTTTTGAGAATAGGAAGATTTTTAGAGCCAAGATACGTTATTTTTTTTCGTCAGTGGACTACTTCTCGAGCACTAGATATTGCTTGAAGCACTTTTCTCTTGGCACTTATTGTTTTCATTATATGCTGCTTCTTATAACTTGCACCATTATGTAAATAATTTTTTTTAAATTCTATTAGTTCACAGTCTACTGTTGGGTTGCACAAAGATTTTTAACCAGAATTAACTAACCAGTAAGTTTGATTGTGACATAAACGACTTGACAGGTATAATGTACTCACAATCTAAGGTGTCTGATTAGTAAATTAAAAATTAAGGTAACCGGGCCAGTATGATTGTGAGAAAATTATTTCTGCTACAGTCTAACCGGCTGGTTAGTTAATTATATAATATAGATATGGAAAAATATCTATATAAAAGATGTATGTCAATAAGAGTGGCTACACAGTATATGTGAGTTATACGTTATGTTTTTTTAACCACCCCGTAGAGATACTGGCCACAAAATTGACAAAACAGAACCTTAAAAATTGGAATTTAGGCATTTTTTTTCTATAAATCTTATAATTTCGTCTGTTTTATCTGGTTTTGTGTACCCAACTTTATTTTCCACTATTTAAGACAGATTTTCTAATTATTCTTCTTTATCTGTTGCGTATAATAAAAGTTTTAAGGTCGATTGGGGTTGAAGCTCCATTGAAAATAAGTGTTAGAAACTAAAGGGAAAATCACGGTTAAAATTATTTATATCACAAAAAACAACCAATTGCAAGTACTACAAAGTTTCATTTTGTATATACAAGGTGACAACGAATGTTGTTACCCCCCCTATTTTTTCCATAGTTTTATTAATACAAATTTTAAAGTTTCAGGAGATTCTAAGTGTATATTTTGTTAGTTTTTAGTAAAGTCATACTTTTAAAATCACTTCCGGTTTGACCGGAAGTGGTATCAACTCTTTTAGTTTAAATAGAAACCTATTATTTTTATTCGATATTTGAATTATATGGCAAATTTCCTTTAAAATGACATATCACATATTATCATTTGTTTTTAAAATGGCTTCCAGGAAAACTTTTCAAGGAAATCCTTAGATGGCCATGGACTCGCTAATATAACATGACATTTTGAGAGTAGGCTATGGAAGTTTTAAAGTAGTCTATTTTAACCCGTTTATGTTATACAATAACATTCTTTGCGAAATATGCTTCTGTCAAAAATATTTTAGATATGTCATATTTCTTTAAACAATGAGAAAAAATTACTCAATATTTTTAAATGGCAACAAGCCATTCGTTTAGGGCCAAAAAATAGATGATTAAATTATCTTTTTAAAAATGTTTTATAGGTATGGTATTATACTTAAGGGAGCGGCTAAAACTGAAAAAACATCGAGACATGTCATATTTAAAAAAAAAATATGGAGTTCTTCAATTTTTGTTACGAACACTTTTTATTTAGTAAGATAATACCAATCAAAGTAGCAAATGTTTAACATAAAACAGGTTATAATAGACCACTTTAAAACTTCCATGGCCCACTCTCAAAAAGTCATGTTATGTTAGCGAGTCCATGACCATCTAAGGATTTCCTTGAAAGTTTTCCTGGAAGCCATTTTAGAAACAAATGATAATGTGTGATATGTCATTTTAAAGAAAATGGGCCGTAGAATTCAAATATCAAATAAAAATAATAGGTTTCTATTTAAAATAAAAAAGTTGATACCACTTCCGGTCTAACCGGAAGTGATTTTAAAAGTATGACTTTACTAAAAACTAACAAAACATATACTTAGAATCTCCTGAAATTTTAAAAATTTTATTAATAAAACTACGGAAAAAATAGGGGGGGTAACAACATTCGTTGTCACCCGGTGTAAATGTTATGCTTTAAATATTATAGCAATTTTCTAGATATGAGTGGGAGCCAGTAGCGGACCCAGTATCTTGCTGAGGGGGGAGGGGCACTAACAAAATTGTGGCCAAACAAGCTGCACTGCGTTCAAATATTTATTATATTATATGATTGCTTTTATAGTTTTAAATAAATAATATTTTAGACTGCTATAAAATCAGTATGTATCTGTTTAATACTAAATAAAAGTATTGATATAGAATTAATTCTTGAAATCCCCAACAGACAAGTAAATAAAAACACAATGCCCTAAAATAGAACTAGCTTATTCTTATAAAATACACAATTCATAGATAAATACTATAGGAGGCAAGGCAACGACGCGAGGCCATCGGCAGCCAAAAGAGAAATATGTTCTTTATCCCTGAATGATGTGAAGAATTGTTGCCTACCTTTTCTATGATGGAATTAAACATAAGTATCATTGAAATAAAGGGAATTATATTTATTTTAATATTTCCTGGTTAATGATTGCACTGCCGGCGTATGCGCAGTAGAGACCGCAGAAATTGGCACAGAACTCTCCCTCTATCCCTACTGAAGTAGAAAAAAAATATTTATATACCTATAATTTCTTTACATAACTATCCCATGAAAGCTCGGAGCATCAGAAATCCATGTAAGGTTCACATTCCCCAAATTGCCCCTAATAATTATTAGGGTCACATAAACCACACCTTCGCTACATGGGGTGATCGATTAAGTAAAGTGCCATGTTTGTAATGCGCTAAAAATGAATGATGACGTTTTATAACCTCCTATCAATCATGCTTTGGAGATATTTTTAGAATCTCCCAAATTTTATAAATAAATTTTAAAGATCATTTTAGAATCCCATACGGCTAATATCGTGTTGCTAGAATTTTTACGTTTATTGGATAAAGATTAATATATCAGTTTTATTTTTTTATATGTCGATAAAAATATTATAGTATTAAACATATTAATAATTTTTTGAATGGTAGAGCCTTTTACTTTATGAAAATTCATTGAATTACAAAACATAGTATTTCTTATATTTCCACTTTATTAAACAAAATTTACCGAATATAGTAGTTTGTACAACAAGAATGGATATGATGTCTATATCGTACGAGAAAGTAAATTGAGCACGACGCCGCAGGCGTTGTCTTGAAACGAATTATCTCTTTGTTTATTAACCTTTCAGTGGTCGCACCAAGCATAATAGCCATATGTAAAAAGGAAGGATATTTTGGATAAAAAATTAAAAGTTAAGAGTAAAAGTCTGAAAATGGCATATTTTAAACGTCAATATCTCAAAAACAATTGAATTTAGACATATGACATTTTATACAAAATATACGTGGAATTGTATAGGGAATTCGAAAATAATATAATATATAGGGTATTCCATTTAAAATAACGATGTTGCAACCTGTTTCGGGCAGAAGCTTCAAGGCATTACTGAAAATACTTTAAAACGATAGACCATGGTTGTTTATCTAAGCAACCAAATTTTTGCAGAAAACGTATCACCCATTTTCCATAAACATCTAGCATTCTATCCACCGTGAAACATCCTGTATTTGACTACGATAAAAGTTTGATAGATATACCTAAGTAACAATAAAAATTGTAGATATAACTATATTCTTCTTCACAATATTTTATAGATAACAATATCATTTTTTGGGAGTTATCATTAATTTTGAAAAATTACTATAACAATTTAGACCGCGGCAGTGGCTCAGAGGTTGAGTTACTGGCATTCGTACAATAAAAAAAGTATATCCGAAATTCAGTGGATTTAAGAATGCAGGGAAGAGTGTAAAATGTATCATCTCCCAATCCACCTCATTCACGCCGGTAACCAGGCCGGATGAGTTCGGATATGACGTGGGGTGCGGAAGAAGATACACACTCACCAATCGGTAGGCCATGCAATGACACAAGAAATTGAGGGTTGATAGTCCTTGGGGGGTGTCGCATGACCGAGGATCGTGGTTCGAAACCCACATTAAGCTGTAGGTCCCCTCGGGAATGGCCCTGACAGCGAACGAAGAGGAAAAAAGCCGATTGTTTAATAGTTTTGTCAATTTACTTAAATTTATGCTTGTGTGCTACGAAACCATAACATAAGATACATAAACTTAAAGTTCAGAAAGCTAAGCGTTTCAAAAAAGTTTTATTTGTCTTACTCTATATGCAAATCGAAGGGATTCAGTTGCATGAAGGGACAGTTAAACGTCAACGGGTCTGAATGAAATTAGAACTTGTTCTCTCCTTTGTCTTTTGATACCCGAACGACACATCAGACTTTCGAGATTGTAGACTTTCAGGACACTTTCGCAACTATCTAAAATTGGAAACCACGTCCAATGGAATTACGTTTTTATTATTTCAATCAAGTTTGATAAGTTTTAACATCAACGTGATATCCTCATTTTAAGAGTATCTTGTCTAATTCGAAAGTGAATTACAAGGATTAATACAGATAGATTGATGCGTTAAAGATAAATCATTGACCTGGTACCGGTGGCGTATTTATTTTTCAAGAGAAAAATTAGAGTTAAAATTTTAATTGAAATATTTTTTATGAAAGAAGTGTGATAATTTTTAATAAAAAAAATAGTGCGGGAAGAAACGAGAATGCTTTATTATGAATATACAAAACGGCACTAAAATACATGATTTCTGAAAAAATCATCAATTTTGGCGTGGTGAGCGATATTTACTTTATTTTTAATCAAAAAAAACCGAACCCGAAAAATGCTGGTTAGAGTCATACTATGTCTTATGTTAAAATTTTGGATTGACACCAAATATTCATATTTTTCACACATAAAAAATATTTTTTTTTTTAATAAAGATCCAGCTAGGAATATCAAAAAAAGTTAAAAAAACATTTACAAAAACAAATTTAATACAACCATACAGAGAGGGAGAGGCAATAATTTAATTTTTAAAATTAGGTGAATTTTAAACGAACTTTGGGCGTGGCTCCGGAAATATTTTGCCTGCGGTGCTTTTTCGCCTTCTTCGCTAGGTACGATATCATAAAATATACATATGTAGTTCCCTATTGTCCCTTTACCCAGAAAATGTCGTATTTACGCCCACTGAGCCCCCCCCCCCCGGAGCATACTTTCTGGATACGCCACTGCCTGGTAGAACATTTATGGCAAAATAGTGGTTTATCTAATCCCAAATGGATATTTTCTGTTTACTTTATAACTAAGTCACTGGATAAATGAGCCATACCAGTTAACTGAATGATTATAATTTCATATATATCCTTGTTAGGGTAAGAAACTGGTAAATCACAGTATTTAGATCATTTTAAATTCTGAATGACGACAAAATAACCCTATTTACACGTGAACTTTACGCGTCATTTTGACACTTAAGCAAAAGTAAGGTTTATTTATATATTTCATTCAAAACATTTATTACAGATCCTATGCATACATCATTTTTTTTATAAAATATTTATACTTTTTTTTTATCAAAACGAAAGTTTGTACTTGCCTTTCTTGATTTTGGATTTTCCAATAAAGTGAATTTTTTTTCATTATTTTTTGTCATCTCTCTCGCAAGTTATAATAGCCATAATTAAAAAAAAAATAGTTTATATTTACTTTCTGTGCGATATTAATATCATATCCACTCTTATTCTACAAAATATACTAGAGTTTTCAGGCTAGAATTTAAAAATTGTGAATTCTTATCATTTCAAGAACATGTTTCCGCAAATACTAACCTAATTTAATTTCTATGAATAAATAATTACCTATCCAATCATATCTTCTACTGTCATATAAAAACTATGTTTTTTTTATTCGTATCAAAATTACTCTATACAGAGTGTCCCATAACTTATGGGCCGTAGAGTAACTGGAGATACTAGACATCAAACTAAGCCGATTAAGTCATATAAGTTTTTTCGGATTGTTACTCGTTCTAGAGATACAGAGTGTTGAAAGCAAAAGTTTATTCTCGAAAATAAGCCATAATTTTAAAACGGTTTAATGAATCGAATTGAAAGTTGGTAATATTATGTTTTTATGGGCAAGAAATAAGAATTTGTAGAAATTTTTAAGTTTCAAACTAGAGGGCGCTAGTTGCATATACTGGGCTTCATAAATCTATGATTTTTTTCTTAACTGTGATATTAGGTGTTTTTCAATTATAGTTCCATAAAGAAGGGCATTTTCTGAGTCAAAAAGGTATACTTGATTGATCTTAAAATCTTTAACGGTTTTCGAGATATTTCCCTTTAAACATCCCAAAGCATAAAAAAACATAGTACATAATTAAATTAATATTTTAATTATCAAAAAAAAAACGTATATGACATAATCGGCTTAGTTTGATGTCTAGTATCTCCAGTTACTCTACTGCCCATAAGTTATGGGACACCCTGTATATTACTATTTCCCGAGCCACTGACAACGAAAATATTTTAATTTTCTAAAATAACCCCTCGTAATTCGCCACAGACCTATCAAAAATCAGTTACAGCTCTGAATCCAAAATGACACCTACCTGACCACATTTTCAATCGCTGGCTCAATGTCAATAATCCCCTAAATGCCAAAAGATACAGGAATTTAATTAATAAACGATATTGATTCCCGTAACCCTCTTATGTAGATAAGGATCGAGAATTATCCCTCAGGAGTTTTCGATATTAATTAGAACAATTTTGAACTATTTTTGTATAATTTTGTTTGTTTAATAAAATAGGTATTTTTAAGAAGGGTTGCCAATTTAATGTGGTAAGGAACTTCTTTAATGTCTTCAAGCACATCAACTTGCTCTCCTATTTCTAATTATTAAAATTATAAAACATAGGGCGGTAATATATTAAAATTATGCATCAAAATACAGAAGTATTGATAAATCAAATTCCAAATAAATACAAATATTTAATATTTACGGTCATTAGATTTTTAATTAAAAATAAATAACATTGTAATTAACTCTCTTTTAAATTGAAGGTTTTTTCATACTAACAAATTATGTTATTTTGAAAGAGACCATCAAGATTAAAAGAGAATTAATGATAATTAACGTCATCTATTATTATCCTTATTTTTAGGTCAATCTAAACGGTCCAAGTCATGTAATCGAACATATTAAACTACTTCTATTAATGAATCTAAAAATAGTGTTTTGACCGTTCTGATGTGGTGCTTTTAAATAAAAGAATGCTTAAAATATTGACATTTGGTAATTAAATTCATTATTTGTATTTACATGGACAAGCTTAAATTTTAAAAATTCAAAAACTTCCGGTAATAAATGTTTGTGAAGAACTGCCCGGTAGAAAATAAAAAAGCTTTAAGGTTTTTTTGGTTTCGACAACTGAAAAACGGGCCTACTTGATGACTCAAACAATTTTAAATAATGAGCGTCATTCAATAATAACTCCGGGAACTTTCACTTCGATTAACTTTCTTTTGTTTAAATAAGCATCGCAAAGGTCGTACCTTGAATAATTGTGTTAAAGTTAACAAAGTGGGTGTCGTATTACAATAAATATTAACTAATTTTGCTTCAACAATATATTAAAACGCTTTATTAATATTGTCCAACAAGTATATGAAAACGTACACTTTTCGCACGTATTTATGTCGGCAACCAAACTAAGCGGTATCTACCTTACTTTTTTCTTTATTTCTATAGTTTCGTCACAAAATAAATTCGTGTTCAAACTTTTTACTTAAAATGCAATCCGCTGTCTTATCAAATTAAAATAGCGGTGGCTGACATCAACCAGGGAACACTGCCCTCTCTGGCAACATTTGTCCCTCGAGATGGACCTTCATTTTATTTCTCATCAAACGGTGTAGGGTACACATGTCCTATAAAGCGGGACTCAAGAAAATACAGTTTACAAAATAATTACAGGGAAAATTCAGAAAAACTGGTCTTTGTAAAGCATTGAATAGAAAAACTGAAATAACGGAGTTTAAATAATAATTCCATATTGCTACAACTATGATGAAAATGACATAATAGTATCTGGATTGGTATCCTGAAGAATGAATTACTCATCTAATACTTCGCTGTGAAGTTAAGACTCTTAATGGGTGATAAATAGGTATAGTGGAAAGAAAGTGCATAAAACGAGAACAAAAAATTTCTAGTTTCGTCGGAGGAGTCAGTAGACAAATGTTTATAAAAATAACTGTTTGTAATTGGTTGAAGAAAGGATTCCATTTTAAATAGTACATTAACGAATCATCTCTCTTATCAAGGATTGCTAATAATTCCTGACATAGCAAAAAGGAACCCCTTCTATATTTTGGTAGGAGATACAGAACATTATAAAACCTCAAAGAAACACTTACTCAGTGGAGTTGTTTAACCTATTCAATTGTAAGGGTAACCTCTACCCGTTTGGTCACTCAAGTCTCTCTAAATAATGTAAAAACACAATCTTAGAACCAGAGCAGTTTCCAGCCAGTGAATAAGTTATCTTGATAGTGTTTATTTAATTGTTAAATTGTTTATTTCTCTTTTGGTCTGAGTTGACTGTAAAGCGGAAATTGTTTTTCTTGAACTTACTTCGAACAGCGGCGTAGGTGACTTTTAAGGAAGCAACTCTTCTTTAGAGACAACTCTCTAATTTACTGATTTGACAACTTTATTTTTATTTCTTATGTTATTTATCATAATGTAATAATAAACTGTTTTGCTTTGCTTCGCTTTAATAAAATTATTAAAAATCTTTCGTTTTTCAGTAAATAAATAGCACACAACAAATGAAATAGATTAAAACGCAATTTCAAACTATCTACTATCTAAGCTACACGTTCCAGTCGCCTACCATTTTGATACCCGACAATATTAGGCATTTTTAAATGTCACTTTCAAATATCCTTGTTCACAAATTGAGGAAGAAATTGATATTTATCTTGACATCTTCGTGCGATAAGTATATACATTTTTTTACGATAAAATACTGACTATTTTGAAACCCCAAAAGTACTTACTAAAGACACTTTTATTATTTTAAATACGACGTTACGTTTCTTAGATACCCACATCAACTGCATTTTTTTAAATACCGACCTGAATTTTTTTTAAATTTTGAGTAGCATTTCACCTCCCAAAACTAAAGATGTGTCACACTTGTAACTAAAATGTAAGGGCATTTTCTTAACGCAATTTTTAATGCGTCTCAAACCATTTTTTTTTCAGATACAACGTTGATGTGGGTATCTAAAAACCGAAAGGTTGTTTTGAAAAAAATTGTCTTACAAAGTGATGTTACAATTAAGTGATACATCATTAGTTTTGAAGGTCAAAAGCTACCCAAATATAAAAAACATCAGGTCAGTATTTAAAAAAAAACTTAATTTGATGGGGGTAACTAAAAAACGAAACGTTGTCGTTGAAAAAGAAAATTATTTTCTTGAAGAGTACCTTAACAAAGTGCCCTCGGTTTTTTCACACAAACAATATTATGTCGTATAAGAAAATAAGAACCAAAATTGATTTTTCGTTTTTTTCTCGGATATCTTCGGAAGTCATCGGAATTGTTTTAATTTATTTTTAACAAAATATTCAAAATTAAAACATACAACTTTATCTTTATTTAACCAACCCTCTATCTCTTAAAATTATGAGATAGCAATGCTAATTCATCGAATTTGTATCACCGTATATTTGAAACAATTAAAAAAATATCTTGACAGAAATACGCCATCGATTTACCGAAAACAGGTCGGCCATATTGAAATACTATCCCGGCCTCTAGGGGATTGTTGAAAGACTCCTTATTTTCAGACTTTTTGGTTAATGTTAATTATTTGGGGACAAGATAGTATTACGTTATATGCGGGAAAATAAAAATATACCTACCTGGAAAAGTCAATTAAGCTGATATTTATTATTTTGGTTTATTGAACAAATCGGATATTATAATATACAATTTAACAGAAAATCTCAAACTCAAACTCAAAATTAGCTTTATTGTCATGAAAAAAAACAAATTTTCATTAACAAAGCATATTACCAAAAAAAGAAAACTAAGGCTATATAAAAAAAGCACTAACAAACAACAAATTGTAAACATGCCTTATTTGTTTACACTAAATAAAGTTAAAACAATAATTATAATAACAACCTTAGACACTAACATGAAAGATGACAAAATTTAAGGTTGTTATTATAGAACCCATCTACACAATAGTATGCTTTAGCAACCACGAACCCTCGGAGTTCTCTCTTAAACTTGCCATCAAATTTAATTTGCCTAATGTTTAGTGGCAAAGAGTTAAAAAGTGTTCTGCCGGTATAGAAAATACATTTCTTTATTAAGATTGAATCAACAATTGATAGGGGAGGACGGGGGAATTCCGCGCTCGGGGGATTTCTGCGCATCGATATTTTGCAGCTCAGTTCAATTATTTCAAAATTTAAACACAGGCGCGCCCTCTCGTATTTACCCAGCGAACATCCTCTCGTAATTTAACGGCATTCGTATTGTTGGTTTAGACAAGGTAGCCGATTGTTTGTTTTTCGCCACGCTGATGTAATTTTCGAGTGAACTTGGAATAGCGGTAAGTGCCTTTTATAATTAATTTTTAATAAATCCATTGTATGACTGTTTTGCTTTATATGTGTAAATAATTTCATGCACAAGAACAATAAATTGTATTTCGTCATTAACTGGCAGTGATAAATTAGGTTAGGTGACTCACATCGGGGGAATAACGCGCAGCTGCAGCGGGGTAATTTCGCGCTGCGCGGTATTACCCCATGTGACCATTTATGCCTATATTAAGTATTTGTGTTGATGAAGGTTGCCACGATTAAAAAAGGAATATCCGGGTTCCGCGCTGCTGGAATATGGCCCACAGACCCTAATAAGTTCTCTGAAGATGATTTCAGATTACATTGAAGTTTCAGATATGCAAATAGCAATTAACCTAAATGAAACCGATCTTATGAAGATAACACTTTAGAACAGTCAAATTTAACTGTTGAGTTCGGGCCGATGACCAGACCACAACAGGAACCGTCAAGATGTGGAGAGGACTCCACCTAGAAATACAAAGCAACAGTCAATAAACCAGTGGGCTGAACCACAACCGGGATCATCGGGATATGATGAAACCATGCACAGGACACCGCCTAAGAATATTGGATGGCAGTCAAATCAGCGAGCTGAACCACAGCCCGGAACATCAGGAAGTGTTAAAACACAGTTTGCATCATCCTGTTCAAATTTTCCGTCTTCATTAAAAGTAACTATTGAAAAGATAGCATCGCTTTCTGGTCCAATTTCAAACAAGGGTTTTAAATCACGTGCCATTACAAACTAAGAAAGTAGCCGAAGAGTTGAAGAAATCTCAAACCCGGAAAAGACAAGCAGAAAAAGCAGCAAAACTGGCTAGTAAAGCAAAGAAACGACTACTTACAGCGCAAGAAACCTGGATTAAGAAACTTACATGGAAATTTGTTTTGTTTACATTATATTTGGTTTTCACCTAAACAACAAACTTTGTTTTTAGTTTCTCGGCTCTATTTAATCTCTGCGCATAATTACCCCATCGCATGCGCGGTATTACCCAGTACGTGGGGGAATACCGCGCAAAGACAGTTTTTCAAACTATTTTTTTTTTCTTAATTGGTATACGTAGTTAAACCTTTTTCTTGTGGTAAGAAGGTTCCAAATAGGTGCAAGATTCAGTAGTCAAATTATGAAAGTTTTTGTGTACATTGGAAGGATTTTGTGAGCATTTTCTCTTAGGTGCGCGGAATTCCCCCATCTTCCCCTAAGGCTAGAGTATAAGTGTTACGAAGCGGGTATACCATATCCGTGACAATTTCATCTTTACTAGGCAAACAGTTTCAAGGATAGATAAGCGGCAGTTAAGATTTTGTGTTTTATAAAGAGTGGTTTACATGAGTCTCGAGTTTTAGCCTGACAAAGGAACTTAATAGCTATTTTTTGTAATAGAAAACCTTTTTAAAGCAGTAGTTAGGGTATGAGCCTCAAAAATAAATGTCGTATCTTAACTGGGACTCAATCAAAGCAAAATAGACATCTCGAGCCATTTGATTATTAACTCTTATTAAAACGTATTACTTTTTTGTGCCAAATAGTATGGGTTTTAATTTTTTAATTATGTATGTTCTTGTAGCTACCAGTGGCGGTGCCAGGATTTGTGGGATGGGTGGGCACAAGCGGGCCCTGATCCCCCCCCCCCTGGCGCCGCCACTGGTAGTTACCATAATTTGTTCTTTGAGAGGAAAGACCCTGGAATCATTATAGCAATCGCAAATGTCTGAAATCGTGTTTCGTCAGCGTCTTGTTAAATGGATTCTTAAAAGACTCGACGTCAATAAAGCTACTGGTCCAGACGAAATTCCTATCATTGTTCTCAAGACATGCGCCGATGAACTTACACCAGTATTTTGTAGACTTTTCAACTTATCCTACAAAAAAAGGAATATTTCCATCCTGCTGGAAGTCGGCGCGTGTCCAACCCATTCCAAAGAAAGGTAAGAAGACCCTGCCAAGCAACTACCGACCCGTCGCATTGCTTTCAGTAATTTCAAAAGTAATGGAGAAAGCTATTAACCAACAACTCCTAAAGTATCTGGAAGGGCTTAACATTATCAGCGACCATCAATACGATTTCGTAAGTCCAGATCAACAGGTGACCTTCTGGCATATGTCACCCATCTTTGGAGCAACACCATCGAACATCATGGAGAATCCCGGGCTGTTGCACTGGACATATCTAGGGCTTTTGATCGTGTTTGGCACGATGGGCTTCTAAGTAAATTGCGATCCTACGGTATGCCTAATGGATTCTGTTTATGGTTAACCAGTTTTCTTAAGAACCGTTCTCTGCAAGTGGCGATTGACGGGTTTCTTTCAGACACCTTCACCGTCAATGCCGGTGTTCCTCAAGGGTCCATATTGTCGCCTACCCTCTTTTTACTGTATATTAACGACCTTCTAGTGAAAACCCAAAATCCAATTTATAGCTTTGCTGATGACAGCACACTTGTCTCATCTTTTACCTTGACTCCCCAAACATCCGCTGCCGACGCACATCTTCGCAGGCAGCATGAAGTATTGCGCCTCAACAAAGACCTGGACGAAATTTTGGCTTGGGGTGACAGTAACCAAGTCGAATTTAATGCTAAGAAAACCCAGGCAGCAGTCTTCTCCAAAAAGGTTAACATTGCAGAACCGGATATAGTCATGGCAGGACACGCAATTCCCCTGGCACCGTCTATTAATTTGCTGGGGGTCAATCTGGGAGGTAATATGTCTTGGCATGATCACGTTGCCGCAATTGCCAGGGCAGCTGCACAGAAACTTGGTGTACTTTTCCGCACCAAAAGGTTGTACTGTACACACCTCATCAACTTTTGACACTCTACAAAGCCCAGATTCGACCATCATTAGAATATTGCTCTCATGTCTGGAGCTCTGCACCCAAGCACACCCTTCGGCTACTGGATTCCATTCAAAGGAGAGCCGTTCGTCTGATCGGCGACCCCGAGCTGACCAAGACCCTCGATAGCCTGGAGCATCGAAGACAGGTTGGTGATTTGGCTCTCTTTTACAGATATTTTCATGGCAGGTGTTCGACTGACATTGCCCACTTGATTCCACCTAGAGCAATGCAAAACAGAAATACACGGCGAACCACTGCCGCTCATCCATATGTTGTTCAGCTTAGTACTCCTCGAACTTCATTGTTCACGAATTCTTTCATCTGGAGAACGTCATCTTTGTGGAATGATCTTCCTGAGGTCGTGTTTCCCAATGAATACAATCTTCAACATTTCAAGACCAACGTTAATCGCTTTTTTCGCACTCGCACCGCTCCCAGAGCGCTTTAAAGGATTTTTCCTACAGTGCAGGTGTTTTATCATAAAAAAAAAAAATAGCATTTATTCAAACTCAGAAAAGAACTGCGCTTAAAACTAAGAAACGTTTGTAACTTATTTTCCTTTAAATTTCCCATTAGTAGATGAGCTTTCCAATGGATAAACTAAAGACACCCAGACACATCCTAACCACATGACCTTATTAAGCATATTATGTGTTTCCTTAAGTTTTATTACTAGATCACAAAATTTAACTACCTTAATCTTAGTCGGAATAATTGAAGAACTTAAAATTTATTTCTGTGAGTCTAATTAAGCCGTATAATTTTGCACCGTCCCATAGTCTGTCGTCCTCAGTTATACAATTTCTAGGCGGTGCCCTGTGCATGCGACTAATAGCTAGACGTTTTGAAATATAGACATTTTCAAAAATATAAAGAAAGCTTAAGTGGATTCGAATAATATTTTTAAATTATTCTTCAAAGTTACCAGCTCCATGCGCAATTATCTCTATACAGGGTGTCCCATAATTTATGGGCCGTAGAATAACTGGAGAAACTATAGACATTAAACTAAGCCGATTAAGTCATATAATTTTTTTCGGATTGTTACTCGTTCTAGAGATACAGGGTGTTGAAAGTAAAAGTTTATTTTTGAAAATAAGTCATTTTAAAACGGTTTAATAAATCGAATTGAAAGTTGGCAATATAATGTTTTTATGAGCAAGAAATAGGAATTTGTAGAAATTTTCAAACTAGAGGGCGCTAGTTGCATACACTGGGCTTCATAAATCTATGATTTTTTTTCTTACCTGTGATATTAGGGGTTTTTCAATTATAGTTTCTTAAAAAGGGCATTTTCTGAGTCAAAAATGTGTCCTTGATTGATCTTAATATCTTTAACGGTTTTCGAGATATTTTCCTTTAAACATAAAGCATAAAGCATAAAAAAACATAGTACATAATTAAATTAATATTTTAATTATCAAAAAAAAAAATTTTATATGACATAATCGGCTTAGTTTGATGTCTAGTATCTCCAGTTACTCTACGGCCCATAAGTTATGAGACACCCTGTATATATTAAAAACATTTTATTCTCTTAAAACGAATTCTGTTCATGTTTAATGAATTTTTTTTAAACTTTTTAAATTTTGATAGTGGGGTATGTGAAAAAGTTATATTTTTTAAAAAAAATAATTCTCAATATTTTTTAGAACACAACGAATTTTAAGTTTTTTTAGGGTTTTCATTCGCCGGCGCCCGGTATCCATTCATTTATATTTTGGAAACCGGCGCGGCGCTGGCTGCGAAGTCACTTCTTTTAATTAATTTATCAAGCATGCCATAAAATAAACACCTATAAAATTATAATATTTCTCGGGCGGTCGACCCTCTATTAAACATATTATGGTTTTAGTCTACGTTAGAACACTCTTTATAAACTTTCTGGCTGACTCACGCTATAATGTGAGAGTAAAAAAGCCTATAAACATGTTTTATCCTACTTGGGTCCCAAGAGTTTCCATTCTAATTTTAATAAGGGCCATATTTCCCTAATACAAGAAAATTGGACGTTCTCTCAGCGCCGTAATTTGCCTTTATAAGGGTTGATATAGATCTAATTTGATTTTTAAGACGTTGGTAACATGATGTTAACTATGAAATAGGTTTGGTTAGAATTTGTATATCAGTATTACAGTATAAGATAAACCAGAAAGAAGCTAGCTAGCCATGATAAAAACAACGAACTGTATGTTGGTGTGAAACGTCAAGTAGTGACAACATGTTTGTACATATTATGTGTCAAAAGTAATATTAATTATTTTATCATTTTCCACTCCTACATGGATTTTGTCTCTTTCGTTTGTTACCAAGTGACTGCATAAAAGGCCTATACCAGTTGAATGGATATAATTTTATATCCATTCTTATTAGGATATGAAACTGACCAATTATGAGAATGAGAATAATGACGAAAAACGATAATGTACACGTTAATTTTACGGGTCGTCTTGACACTTAAACACAAGTGAGGTTAAGAATACATTTTGAGAAGATGAAAATCTGTCAGATTTGGTATTTTTTATTTGAATCAAAATAGGTAGCCCAGATCCTAAATGCATACACACCACTTTTTATACAATTTATATACTTAATTACAAATAAAAGTTTGTAATTACCTGTTGGTTTTTTGTGATGTAAACAATTTTCCACTACGATTTTTATAGATTTTCTGATATTATCAACTAGGACCCAATAACCAAATCGACTTTAAAGATTTTATTATACGTAACAGGTAGAAAATTATACTGGGTGTCTCATTTAATTTTCTTTTTTATTATTCAGTACCAATTTTTAGGACCACCCTGTAGATTAGAATATATTTTTAGATTAAATATCCTAAAAAACCCTTTAACTTTTGTATTACACTATTTTCCCTATCTTTGATAGTTTAGGTGCTATCTAAGACAGACACCTTACTGACACACCCTGTATAATACCTAGTTTTAATAATTAAATAAAAATAATAAATGTTTAATATAAAGTGCATGAGTTGGACAGTAGAAAAAATATACACAACTTAAATAACATAAAACTACCCTGCATATGATTAAATATACTTATCAGGACTTCAGGAAATTTTGTTTGTAAACCTACAAAGTCTTCATAATGGAGTAGTAACCCTTTGCCTTTGAATGTGAAAAACCCTTTATTAACGGGTCAGATATTTTGAAAACATTTTAATTTGCTTTAATTAAGCTTATACAAGCTTGTGTAAATTGAGGTTACTAGTGTTAGTGTGAGCTGTTGCGGCGTATTTAGGAAACGATGGATTTAGTGATTAGAATGTACAAACGTGTGTCTTGCTAGAAACCCTTCCGGAAGGACTTTTGTACAAAGAGTTTTATCCTGCCGGCATACTGTATTATAGAAAATTTGATTTTTTTTGCACCTCACCTCCCGTCTTCTATAGCTCATTATTAATTAAGTTAGGATTTTGATATTTTGCAGACTTTACCTGTATCCTAGGGTGCATATCAGGAAAATATTTTTGTTTATACAGGGCGTGCCAGAAAAGTATGACGTCATAAGGATCTATTTTTTTATATTACATGCCTTAAATATTCTTACTTATTTGGATGCCTCTTATTGTTGCCTTCATGCCCCTAAAATTTTAATGAAATCGGTTCAGTATTGTAGACGAAAAAAAATCAGTTTTGCACCACTGGTTTTAAAAATTAATAAAAAATAAAAATAATGCTTCGCTAATAAAATTTTACAAAAGTACTTAAATGAATAAGGTCGATCAGTCTCGTTAACCAAGTTTGATTAATACGAATTGTACAGGGTGTCCAAAGTTTAGTGTTAAACTTTGCAAACTTTAAATCAATTTATTTTTCTTATCCTATAAAACTGTCCTAAGAAATAGTTTTGTAGTGTACATAACCCGTACACTGAGCAAAAGTATAAATTTATCTCGGAAAAAAACAAAACTCAAGCTCAATACTATACAAATGCAAAAATATACGAAAACAATAAATTACTAAATCGTTGTGTCGTAAAATACAAGACTCGACTTCTACAAATTATATATTTATAAATTTACCTCAGTGATCCCTGTACATTACACTAGTTTGTGTAGGCGAGAAGGTCAGGATGTCCTCTGGTTCCAGTTATTTATGGTTACCCGAGTATTTGTTGCCTCTTCCAATCTAGTGATTCGCAATGGCAAACTATGCTACTGTTTTTCTCATTTATCCGCATAATCTGCAGTTAAGATCTCCATTGTACAGTTACATTCTGAACATGTGATTCTTGACAGCCATATATCCTATCAGAATTCTTGTAATAGTTCTCAGCTGATGATTCCTATTCATCGGAAGCAGCCTTTCGTTAGTCTCGGGTTTGGATTTCCAATAAAGCATTTACTATAATGTAATCCCTGTCTGTTGTTCCAGTGGATTTTGTGTTCATCCTTGATCCATCGTTTTATGGCATCTCGTACTATGTTTTTTGGAATTTCAAGTGCCAGTTCTATATAGACCAATAAATACGTTCTACAAGCCTTTCCTTGTAAATTCATCGGCTTATTCATTCCCTGTAATACCTTCGTGTTCTGGTACCCACAATCTTACTTTATTAACTTTTGGCAGGGCCTGCAATTTCCGGTCTAGAGGTTACTTTCTTGCATATTAGCGTTCTAACGATTATTGCTATGGAAAGATACCAAAAAAAAAAGACAAATCAGTTTTAATAAAGACTTTAGATATTTAAATATCTAATTTTAAATAATATTTAATAATCTATATTATATGTTTAAAATATTCTCTAAACCCGTTTCAAATCCTTTAAAACCCACATTCCTGTATTCCTCATTTTTTAACGGATACTAATATACCCTTATTAAAATATAACACAATTACGAAAATTTTGACACTCCAATTTGGTTAATAGATTCACAAGGGTCTACATAATTTGATTTTTTTAAATTATGGGAGCAATTTTCCTCAATTATTTAATAATTCTCTATTTTCTGCTGTTTTAGAAAAATTACCCAGCTGAAATTGTTGGATAATGGTAAATTTATATTACATTTGCTGATGGTATTATACTTTCTTATCCGTGGATACCTATAAAATATAAAAATAAATTTTGGCTGTAATAATACACAGTCAAAAAAATCGTAATTCAAAATTTTCTATGGTCTTAAAAATATTAAATTAATTAACAATTTTTTCCGAAAATCGATCGGAAATATTGACAGTTTTGATAACAGTTCTGAAAGAAAAAGTCAATATTTCCTTACACTTAGTCGTTGCTAGGCAACGGAAAATAACTGTTAGGAAATATATATTATTGTACCTACTGTAAGGAATAGTAGATTTTGTAACGAGGTTGGAATGAGGAACCACGAGTATCGAATTATATACTCGTGTAACTATATACTCGTGGTTCCTCATGCTCGCTACGCTCGCGTTCGGAATCTTCCACTCGGATCAAATTTTCATTCTAACCGAGTAGCAGACTATATTTTCTCCACGACCAAAAATACTATTCGCAATATTTGTAATTTCAGGTGGAGTATTATCCAGTTCCATATCTGATTCATCCGTTTTTTCACTCATATTTTGACTTGCACTAAAATTTGTCTGCTGACATCGACAGTTTCGAAATTCATGACAACCTATGTCGTTTAGATCAATTACAGAATATTCATTCCGTATCTTGTTATGGAATAAAAATACACGCAAAACGCATAAGAAGCAAGTGTTTCAGAATAAATATTCCAACTCAAGAGCGAGAATTTTTACATTCTATTATCAAAAATGATTTTGGGATTATTACAATCAGTAATGGTCGTAGAGAAATATTATTTCTGTACGGCTACTTGTAAACTAAAATGTGTTAAGCTTGACAATTCAATATTACTGTGTTTCCATAGTTACAACACAAATATTTAATGGCATCCTTTATTTGTGACCAAAGTTAATAATAATTATTTCAAAATTTTAACTAGTTGATTGTAATAAGTTATGTCCTTTTAATAATTTTCGATTTACGGAAAAAAAGTATGTATACCTCGTAGAAAAAGCCACATTCCCGGACTCCGTATTGTCAGACTCGGCTTGCGCCTCGACATACAATCTTTATGGTCGTCGGGGAATGTTCAGCTTTTTCTACTAGGTATACAATGTACTGTTTTTTAAATGTTTATAAGAATTTTGAAAAAAATGTTAAACTATTGTGGCCTGTCCTTACTTCTAATTGTGCTTTGAAAGTATGTGTTTTTATTGTTGCAGGGCAACATTACTACTGGTTCCTTTGCTTGGGTTAAACTTTTTATTAACTCCGTTCCGACCTCAAAGTGGGCATCCTTGGGAATATGCTTACGAGTTGGTATCTGCCACAACAACGTCTTTTCAGGTAAGAGCTACTATATTTATTAACAAAACAATTCGCCCTATTTAAAAAATTAAAGTCGATAACAGTTCCACAAAGACGTAACGTTATACCGAACGTCTAAAATAATGTTAATATAAAGCTAAAAAAAAGTTGCTCCAATGTTGTAATTGTTTTCTTGTCGCAATTAAAATAAGTCAGAAAAACTAAAAAAAAAATGAAAACTCAAAATTTTAGTTTTTTTCAAATATTTCAAAAAGTAAAAAAGAAAGTGCATTTTTTTAACGATATTACTGGGCACAAAATTTTACAACCATTTGACCGATGGTGTATCTCTTATAGTTTCTGAGAAGCTGGCATTTGGGACACCCTATACCGTTATTACGAATAAACGTGGTAATTATTGTACACAGCATATATTTTAAACGACACCACAGCGTTTGCATATAATTTGAAAAAGGAATTATATTAAACAGTATAAATGGTATCATCAAATCCACGAATACACAAAAATAATACTATACTGGGTGATTCCTAAGTTGATACTTCTTTTTTAGTTGTGTATAAAAGGCATTAAAATAAAAAACTCTTTCAAAAAACTTAAAAATAGGCGAGATACAGAAGTAAAAAGATCTAAGTGCTGGCCTGGCTTCAAAACGTAGCCTGCTATACTTTATGTTGTTTTTGTCTTATTAGTCATGCAGTTTACGGGTCGGTGGTCAGTTATTTATTTGGCAATCCGTTGCGGTGTGTTTTTCTGAAGCAAGTTAATTTTAAATTGGTGACACGTGAAAATGGTAAAATTTGAAAACAATGAACTAGTAGTTATGGTGCTAATTTACGGTGAATGTCGTCAAAGTGCGGCTGCTGCTTCGAGATTATATGCAGAACGCTTTCCCTTGCGGGCTCATCCTACACCAAAAAGTTTTCTTAATATTATTCAACGGGCAAGTTAGGCAGGACCGTATTTGATCCATAGTGTAATAAATGAATGTAAGTACCTTATTTTTGAGTTAAAAAAAGGTATTTAAAAATGTTATATACATAGCTAAAAAAGAAGTATTAGTTTAGGAATCACCCTGTATAAACACGAAAATTTTGAGGCACTTTAAATTAGGTTCTGAACTACCATTTTTTTTGTTAATAACTTCAAACGTTTTTTTATACTGCCGACCTTTTACTTAACTTAACACTCTTCGGTTTACAAATAAAAACTACAAATGGTTGCACCCATAAATTTGATAATAGTATTCAAAGATAAAAATATAAACAAAAAAATATGACCCTGACTGCAGAAATCAGCCAGACACTTTTTTCAATAAATGTTATTCAATATGTTAGTGCCACGAGACCCAATAGCGTGTATTTTTTTTTAAAAGACCATCCTAATTTAGGATATTTCACTTATAGATTATTTGTTTGTTTCAACAAGAAAAGATCTGGACATAAAGTCATACCTTTCTGCAATATTAAATGGACCCTCTTCAATTGCAAGACTGAATTGCTTTTCAATTATGCAGTTGATTCTTGATATTCTATTCTGGGATTGACCTCTACATTTTGAAAGAAATGTTTTTTATACAAAGTGTTCCAATATTGAAAATATTGGCATAATTGAAAATATTATCTAAAGTACTTTTGGAGATATTACAAAAAAAAACGCATTAAAAAAATAAAATTCAACACCCTGTAGCAAAAAATTTAAGCTGAACGTTTCTTCATAAAATGACTTGAGAAATCACACTCTAAAATATATTATATATATAGGAATATACCGGGTGTTGCATCGTCGAGTGGGATATAGGAAATCCCATGTAATTTTAAATGGGGTCAATTATTGGCTTCCCTAATTATTTTAGAGAAAAATTCTATTTAGGTTTATTAAAGAGCACTAAAACCCACATTCAAAAGAATAACTTTAGATATTTTTGATGAGCCCGTTTACGGGTTATCGCCTATTTCTTTTTAACTATTTCTTCTTTTTATGGCCCAGTATTTGCGGGCACCAGTCAAGGTAAAAGATGACTGTCAAATAAAGTTGTCATTTTGAAATGTGTTCTTTATTGTTATAAAAACTCGTACATCGAAAATATTAGCCATGAATTACACTTCTGAAGAAAAAATATTGATGATTAAATGGTATTATCAAGGAAATAGTTATCAAAATGTGTCAGACATGTTTGCTGCTCTGTATCCGAATAGACCGATACCTGCAAAATCTACAGTCGAAAGGACTATCAAGAAATTTGATACAAAAGGCACTGTAATAAATAACTGCAGATGTGAAGAAAGGCACGAACAAAGAAGAGATGCAAGAAATGATAGGGACTTGCAAAGGCAGGAACAAAGAAGAGATGCAAGAAATGATAGGGACTTGCAAGTTTTATTGTGCGTGGAAGAAAATAATGGGAAGATCAGCACAAGGAAACTTGAGGATGACATAGGATTAGATCACACCACAGCGTTACGAGCTTTGAAACGACATAAATATTATTCATACAAATATGAAAAGCACCAAGAGCTAAGAGATAGGGACAAAATACGACGACAGGAGTTTTGTTTTGGTATGATTGAAAGAGCAAACATGGATAGGGAATTTTTTTAAAACATTTGTTTCACTGACAAATGCACATTTACCTTAAACCATGAACCCAATGTTCAAAATTATCGATATTGGAGCAAAGAAAACCAATACAGGTTTGTCGAAACAAGGACGCAATATCCACAAAAAGTTAATGTTTGGGCTGGGATTTTCGGAGAAAATATTATCGGGCCAGATGACTGTCAAATAAAGTTGTCATTTTAAAATGTGTGCTTTATTGTTATAAAAACTCGTACAGTAGAGTATTAATTTTCCCCACCTAAAATACAAGTTTTTAAGATAGATATCCCATAATCTACAAGTTAATAAATAAACAAGTTAAATAAATTACAAGAATAAAATCATCATTCAGTCTCTGTAATTGGCCACCTAAAAAATCCAGACGCCTATGCAAAATACGACCGAACGCATTAAATATTAGGTTGGCCAAGTTGGGCGGTTCCCGCCCTTTCCTTTGCTGTATCCCGACCTATAAAAGTCAATCCCTAAAAATAAGAAATATTTTAACTCGCCTTAAAGCAAAAAGTAAAAGTTTTAAAGTTTGTTAGAAACCCGAAACACCCTTTAATTTGAAAAGCGTTTGATTTTTTTTTTTAAGTCAACAAAACTTATTGCCTTTGATTAGGCATTTGTAGATTTAATTTGCGCCATGCGGCAAATGGGAACGCTTGAAAAGGCTTTTTTTTTTGAAAAACCCTTTAAATTGTTGGAAATAAGCCTTTAATTAAAAGGGTATCAAAATGAATGAAAATTCATAATAGGGCCCGGAATTAACAAACGGAAAGATAATTTTGTGTTATTTGTAACGTTAATTTTTTAAAAGCAACAACGGCCTACATTTTTGCTTTCCAATTCAGAATATTTATATTAAATGTCGTTAAGGCTGATTTCTGTTTTTATATAGTCATTAGCCCAAAACTCATTTATTAGAACGTGTTCCATTATATAGAGTTTAATCACAGACAAAGGACAGGGGACAGAGAGATATCTTATAAAGAAACACTAGTAAAATGTTTTCATTAAAACTAAAACAGAAATACTTTTTACTTTCCTGGAAAAGTATTATAGTCGTGAAAAAAAATTGTTATCAAATGTTGAAGTTCTCTGGTCTTTAGATAACAAAAAGCATCGTTTCCCTTTTTGTCGTTCTGTCGCTCTGTCTGTAGTGGCGGCTCGCGGTCTTAACAAATGGTGAAGAGCTAGGTATAGTGCGGGTACTTAAACAAACATTGACTAAAAACCCGTGTAACAAAACATCTCTTTTATCCTCATCTGTCCAACGACTGAATGGAGTTTTCAACAAATTACAAACTATGTCATTAATTGGGTTTATTTTTAAAACACACGACTAAGTAGGTACGTACAGTACTGAATTAACTGAAAAATAAAAACAAAACTTTTTAATCACACAGTAAATCACGTAAAAACGATATCTATAACCGTAAGTTTCGCGAAGCCTCAAAATAAATAGCTTAAGGATAGGCGAACCAATGCTAAAACAATGGTGCATACGACTGATCTATTTTTAAATTGCCTTTCATCATAATGCAAATTGTTACATGCTGTTTGCGTGACTGACGTCACGTAACCATAGCAACGGTGAATATCAAAGCCATGTTAGGCGTTGGGTCTTCACTTGCTTTGAGCTAACGGACATGGTCGGCTGGGGCGCGCCAAAATGCACGATTGTTTATAATAATTATTGTCCATCGGAGTCAACTGTGGCCCTATTATGCATAGCTACATTCGAATTAAATTAATATTATTAATGAACATAATTATTTTTTAAGAGCTAAAATAGTAGCTGTATTGGTACATACATATTTAGTATTGTCGAAAAACTTTCGTCCTTTTTTATTTTTTTTTTTGGTTCACCTACTTCACCTGACGAGCCCCCACTGCAGGGGACTGTTAATCCTGATAAGAAAGATATAAAAGAAAGAGAAAATATTTTGAGTTAATTTGAATATAATTGCTTTCTTTAACCATATTATGCACATTCCTTAGGTACTTTCAACGAGAACATGTATGGTGGTCATGGAATATCGATATTGCTTTAAAGTGAATAGATACGTTGCGTTGCTATAAAAAAACTGTTGATACAAAAGTTATGGTAATAGTTCTTGTCTAAAAATGTTAGCAAAGTTTTTTTATTAGTTCCTCAAAGAAGTTGAAAATTACTGTTAGCAACCGGATGTTTCTATGAGCAAATTGGATTACACCCTTTATCAAAAAAAAAGTTTGATAAACGATCCTAAATTACTATTTTCTAAATGAAAACGTTATATAACTTTTCAAAAGATATTACCTAAACGCCCATAAATCTTAGTCAGTCCATATCTCAAAGAGCTAATCCACAAAAATACAATCCAAGAAAATGTTATTTTCGCGTTTTAACCAAACAATAAAGAAAGCATTTTTCCAGATCTCTAAAATAAATTTTATCTGAAAAGAATTTCGCTGCTGGCAAAGACCTTGCCCGGAGCATACTTTATCATCTAAGTTATTTTAACTTTTATGGAGAAGTGCATTCCTTACTTTAAAGTGGATATGTTCATGTGATATATATACACTGTGGCTCAAATTAAAGGAGTACAATTTTTAATTTTAAATATTTTTCTAGATTTTGCACTGATTTAATTTATTTTTGGAGTGATAATGAACTGAAATCGTCTTAGTAAAATGTGCAATTTTTATCAAAATATTTTGAACAGGGCCGGATTGACAGGTTTTTTTCAACAAACGTGCACTTATGCTCGTTGCAAACGAAAACTGATTTATTCATAATTTAGAAAATATGTTTTTTTGGTAGATTAACTATCGAAACTTCTTCAGTATAAGTCTCACTCTGAATGATTCTTAAATTCAAGAAATTTAAATAAATGTACATAAAGTCAATTTTTGCAAATAGAACACCCTATTTTTTAGCTTACTAACATGTAGAGAATTAAATTTCCCATCTAAATGCCTAATATGTTACAATCCACATTTTTAGTCGTTTTGGAATTATGAGAAATTTAAATAAAAAATCTTAAAATTTCTTTTTGTGTTATTTCGACATTATTTTTGAAAAGAAGGCTTCGACTGGGATTTTCATATGACTTTGAGCTTTATTACCATTTGTAATTAACTGCCTATGTTTGTTGCTTAGCTATTTCTCATTCAAAGCGAAACGAAAGTCCCAGTCGAAGCCTTTTTTTCAAAAATAATGTCGCATTAACACAAACAGAAATTTTAAGATTTTTTATTTAAATTGCTCATAATTCTAAAACCACTAAAAATGTGGATTGTAACATATTAAGCATTTAGATGGGAAATTTAATTCTCTACACGTTAGTAAGCTAAAAAATAGGGTGTCCCATTTGCAAAAATTGACTTATGTACATTTATTTCAATGGAAACATTGGCACAATTTTAAGAACTCCCTGTATAAAAAACGTGAAACCTAAGTAATTTAAACTAAAGATCTATGTATTACTTGAAAGCTTAGAAAATTTTAAATGTTTACCTTTATTAGTTTCAGAGTTACTAAACTTTCTTCTCGGAGTGTTTTTACACAAAAAAATCCTTTTATAATTCATATCTCAAAAACGGTTAGAGATAGGAATAGATTATTATTAACAAAAGTTATTTAGATTTTAAGAAGGTAATCAAAAATATACAGGGTATTCCATTTAAAATAGCAAAATTGGCCTTAACTTCCGGTATAACCGGAAGTAATAAAAACGTCAAAATATAAGGTTTTAATAGCCCAAAACCAATTATGCCTGCTATCAAATTTTTAGAAAGATCGGGTTACTCGTTTCCGAGATCTTCTAATAGGTCACTGAACGCAAATCACCTTGTATATTTTAATAAAATGCATAATTTCTTAAGTCGTCATTTAACATTATAAAAAAATTATTGTTCAGAATATTAATTTTTAATTAAATTGTATTTTAATTTGTGTCCCTTACTGTAAATCTCACCGCACGCCCAGTATTGAACTAATATTTTCAATTACAGCAAACTGAATGCTATAAACTCAAATACTCTAATTGAATGCGATAATGTTTATATTTGTGTCTTTTCCTTCGTATATGACAACCACCCTGTGCCGTAAAACAAGTGTGGTTTTACGCGATAAAACGGATAATTTATTTTTACCCAATTTGCATAGTGTCAACAGAGATTTCTCTTACACATTTTTATTCAGAATATTTTTAGCCGTTTAATAAAAAAAAAGCTTAAAAATTGTTCTAAAAAAAAGGACGACTCTTATCAATTATAAAGGTGCGACATTTTAGGCCCCGAAGTAATTTACATTTTAATCTTTTTTATTTTTCAGGGTTAAAGTTCGGTAATATATATTATTTTTTTCAAATTATAAAAAACATATTTTTGAAGGGACCCCTCTCAAAGCTGATGGAAAAAGGCTTTCGGCTAATTTTTTTGAATTTTTAGTATTTTGTAGATCATTCTCATTAAAAGTGTCCATAGCCGTAATCCAATTCTATGACTAGTTTTCGAGTTATGGCCTTTTAAAATTGACAACCTCTTACTTTAAGATTTTTTGCATTGCCTGGAGTTTTCACTTGTTTCTTAAAAACTATCAACTTTTTTATCTTTCTTTATTGGTGGAAAAGTAGGCCTTAAGTGTTCTTTCACTAATATAGAAATAAAATATCGACAGGACGTTAAATAATTTATAGGCGGATTAAATAATTAATAATATTTAAAAAGTATGAGATTTCAAATAAAAATTATCACCCATTTTAAGAATTTCAAAAACAAACGGCTAGATTTTGTTTATATTTTAATATCTTGTAGTACCAACCTATAGAGGAAAATAAATGGGTATAGGTTGATGTAGAGTATATTGAAATTAAACTCGTTGATACGTTTTCAGGTGAACATTAATTTTTTTTGGGAGAAATAAAATACCAAACAATATATTCTGCATCAAATTATGCCAATTTTGTCCTCTGTAGCTTGGTACTACAAGATATTAAATAATGACCAATATCTAGTCGTTTGTTTTGGAAATTCAAAAAATGGGCAATAATTTTTTTTTTGGATTTTCTTAATTTTTAAATATTATTAATTCTTTAATACGCCTATGAATTATTCAACTTACTGTATACATTTTATTGCTTAATAAGTGAAAGAAAACGTAAGGTCTAATTTTCCACCAATAAAGAAAGAAATGCATAAATCTGAAAGTAAGAAGTTGCCAACTTCAAAAGGCCATAACTCCAAAAACTAGGACTGCCATAGTCACTTTTAATCAGGACGTCAAGATCTACAAAATACTAAATATTAGAAAAATTAGCCGAAAGTTATAAGCTTTGTAAGAGGTCCTTTCGGTTTAAGAACTATCCAAGACATATACGGAGTGTCCTAGCCGGAACTGCTTGGTATACAGGGTGTTCCGTAATGATGTGCTAATATTTTAGGGTGTGATTCCTATAGTCATTTTATGAAGAAAAGTTCATATAAACATAATAATATGTCCTAAACGACTTACATTTTTTGATACAGGGTGTTGAATTATTTTTTTTAATGCGTTTTTTTTATATCTCCGAAAGTACTTTAGGTAATATTTTCAATTTTGGCATGTGCTAATAGAACATAAAACCATATGTTTTAGTTATAAAAGTTATTTTTTTGTCCCACCAGTGGCGTCCCTGCAAACATTTCCTCTGATATTTTTTAGAAAACAACTGGTACGCCACTCACATTTTTCCATGTGGATATAATTTTTGATTAGCCTGGTCAATTCTGCATAAAAATGGTCTCTTGCGTTTTTCTTCTCAGGCACACCGTTCTTAACTTAAATAATTAAATTAAATTAGACGGGCGGAAGCATGCCTATTAAATAACGAGGTGGTAATTTCCAACAATTTTTATAAAACAAAATTTTGTATTATCAATGTTAAAAATAATAAATAGTAGAGCTAATTCAATTATTTTAATTAGGAACGTGTGCCTAAGAAGAAAAACGCAAAAGACCATATTTATGCAGAATTGACCAGGCTAATCAGAAATGATATCCATAAGGAAAAATGTCAGTGGCGTAACACTTTCTTTCTAAGAAATATCGGAGGAAATGTTTGCAGGGACGCCACTGGTGGGACAAAAAAATAACTTTTATTGCTAAAAGATGTGGTTTTATGTCCTACTAGCCCATGCCAAAATTGAAAATATTATCTAAAGTAATTTCGGAGATATTACAAAAAGCGCATTAAGAAAAAATTAATTCAACACCCTGTAGCAAAAAATTTAAGCCGTTTAGGACATATGTTTATATAAACTTTTCTTCATAAAATGACTTGAGGAATCACACCCTAAAATATTAGCACTGCCTTAAGGAACACCCTGTATACATAGAAATGTTTTGAAAATTACACAGTATGTTAATGTTGATGGGGTTAGCACGTCTAAAATAATTTCAGTATGGTAGCACTTTCGGATACACCGGAAGTGCTCATTTTTAAAAGAACACCCTATATATTATTACATTTGTGTATTCTACGCAAAATTCTAGGTAGATTTCGTATATTATATTCTATACCTAAGTCTAAGCGTTTCTGACATATTTAAGATTTAAACCCGAAATAAACGCAGACAACAAAATGTAAAATTATAGCGACTTTAAGAACAAAAAAGAAAAAATATTTAAACAATCAAGTTTAATTTACGAAACTAGATTGTAGTTAAAGTTGTGTGAGGTCTTGACGACGTGGCACTTACATTTAATATATATTATTATAATTGGCACATAGAGTAAGTAAAGTTACTTACTCTTTCAACTTAATTACTTATTTAATTTTACGAAATTAGAGTATTTAATTGAAGTTAAACCCCGATTAAAAATGTTTTACTAATTTGAAACTTTAATTACATAAAATGTTCCAACTTTTCCAAATTAAAGGACATGTAAAAGTTTTAAGTCGATGATAGTTTACGTTTATTAGAGAGAAAATTTATGAAAAGTTTTTAATCAAAACCACATCGTTAAACTGGATAAAATATAAAAGCATTGTTTCAATAATTCATATTATGGGTAGGTTAGGTTAGGTAAGAGTGGCAGACCCTTGGTTCTGACCAAACAGTCTCACGTAGTCCTAATTAGGTCCGTTGTAATACCACACGTGTTCCGTAGAACCCACCTTCATCAGATCTCTGATGGTTAGTGCGACGTAACCGCGGAAGGATTTTAACAACTCATTCAAACCAGCCACTACTGTTCAGACATCTGCTCAGCTGTCCAAGTTGTAAGTTGCTTAGTTCCTCCAGGCTATCGAAAGATGGTTCAGCCAGAGTAGTGAACCTCCTTGTTGCGAGGCCAGGGCATTCACACAGAAAATGTTGAATACTTTCTTCCTCTTCCTCATCTCTGCAACTTCTGCAGAAGTCGTTAGTGGGTATTTGCATACGTTCGGCATGTCTACCGAAGAGGCAATGTCCGGTAATAACCGCAGTAATATTTCTCACGTCTTTTCGACTGTGTCTCAATAGCTCTGCGGTTCTCTTTTTATCGAATGTGGGACACAGTTGCCTGGATGTACTACAGGTTGTCAACCCTGTCCATCTGTTCTGTGCAAGCTGCTTGGCCGTGTAGTCAATCTCCTCTTTGACCAATCCCAGTGGTTTGTTCACTGTATTGTCTGCTAGATCAGCTGGCATGCCTGCGCCCTCTCTTGCGAGCGCATCGGCAGCCTCGTTGCCATCTATTTTGGAGTGTCCAGGAACCCAGCACAGAATAACCCGATGTTGGTTGCCAAGTGTGCATAGATTGTTGCGGCATCGCTTTACGAGCTTTGATTTAACGCTGCTGGAACAGATTGCCTTAATCGCCGCCTGACTATCACTGAAGATGGTGATTGACGAGGCTACTCCCAAGCCAAGGTGTTCTTGCGGGATATTGACCGCCTTCTCTACTGCCAGTACTTCTGCTTGAAAAATACTACAATAGTTGGGGAGTCTATACGATTTCTGTATTTGTAAACTTTCGGAAAAGACCCCGGCTCTCACACCAACGTCCATTTTTGAACCGTCTGTGAAGATTGCGTGATCTGTTTTCGTTATATTCTGATTGCCTTCCCACTCTTCCCTACTCGGAATGAGTATAGAATACCTTCTATCGAAGCATGTTATTGGGACAGAGTAATCAGTCGGGTCTCGTAGATTATTCCCCGGGTGGATCTTTAGTATACTGCTGTGCCCGTAGTTGGTTTCCTTCCAGAATTTCGACTCTTTCAGTCGCAGGGCACTTTTTGCAGCTATACTTTTTCCATAGATATCCAGGGGGGTAATTCATATTATACAGCGTGATCAGTTAAGGGTACGGAGCGGCCTAATCTCGGAAACTACTGGTCATTGAAATTCAAAAAAAAAATGATAACTAAAATGGCCATACATTTCTCTTCCAACCAGTCTTTAGTTTGCGAAAATCGGATAAGTCGTTTATAAGTTACAGCTATATAAATGATTACACTTTCAACAGCTTCCCCCCCTCTTATTAAAGTCGGTACGCCAATGAGAGACCAAAAGGATGGATAATTGGCCAAGCTTTTTAATGGTGTTATCAAAGACATACCTTAATGTGGGATTTTCGGAGATATGTAAAATTTTAAAATTGACTTCTCAATTACGCCCTCTTGTGGCAAAATGCGGAACTTAAAAATTATTTCCAGGATTTTCTCATGGCCACTTTAGTTATCATTTTTTTTTCCTGAATTTCTATGACCAGTAGTTTCCGAGATATGGCCGCTCCATACCCGATCAATTCATTTTTCAGAGTGAGTGAAAACACAACTGAGAAACTAAAAGATCTAAAAATTCGCTGGTCTAAATTTCAAATCCTTTAGTTTAGTGAATACGGATGTTAATGCTTAAAGTAAGTGTCAACGTTTCCACTTACACAAGCAATCTCTTGTTATTCTCGAACTATCTACAATGTTTCATTTGTTACACTGGCTCTTTTCATTTAGAGGCTTCAATAAAATGCCAAATTCTAATGCAAGTCGTAAAGTCCCAACTATTTTTCAGAAATAAAAGCACTTCGAGCCTGAATGTCATAAATGCTTCTTGTCAGCAGATAAAATTTGAAATATTTCATTAAAATGTATGTATCATTTTATGCTTGTGGCTGTTGTTAATTTCATAATAAAATGGATTAAAATGGAAATAGAAGAACTTTTACTTTATTTTGTCAGGTTCATCTTTAGATGCGTTTTTAAAAAATAATTTTCTGTTTTTTTTTCTTGTTTAATTAGAAACGAATATAACACTGTGCGTAAAAATTTCCCTTTTCCCTATTGAGATAGGGCCGACCTATCACTTCTCTGTGTAAATTTACCATTAGTTGACAACATTGTTGTAAAAATTAGATTTATCTGTGACGTTCTTATAAAGTACTGACCAATCACAGTATATTGCATTTACTGAGGCTCCGCCTTCTTTTTCAATACACTAAATTATATAATTTATATGACACAATAATTAATTTGTTCAATACAACAAAATATATATGCATTTATTATACAGAAGAAGAATTTACTTTCACTTCGTCAGATCCATCCCTAGACGCGCCTCGCCATATCATGGCTTATCAGTAGAGCTAGGATCCGACGAAAAAAAGGAACAACTCAAAACTGCTTATACAGTATTTGGTGGGGCACACCAGAAATATGTTGCATGAAGCGACATCTGTGTCGTTATTAGACACACTTAAGCATATCAGCACCTCTTATAAACTTATAGAAATAAGTAAAAATGTTAAGAGGAAATCACCTCTGTAAAAACATTCGTCACAATTACAGGAATACCGCTGGGCAGCGCTAACTAGCATTAGTTTTTCAAACCGAAAACAATAAGTACAAAAAAAGAATATCCTTTTACTTCAAGGTCAGATCCATCCCTAGACGCGCCTCGCCATATCACGGCTTATCAGTAGACCTAGGATCCGACGAAAGAAAGAAGCAACTCAAAACAGCTTATATAGTATTTGGTGGGGCATACCAGAAAGATTTTGCATTTATAATAGTTTTATTAATAATGCAACCTGCTAAATATGTATAGAAAGTTAATTTTATGTAGCAATATTATTAAGTTGGTTTTACCATAATTTCCCAAACTTCCGAGTGTAATATGGACAATCCACTCGAGTTTTACTACTATTTCCACATCCACATAGACACCACTTTACCATTGATTAAAAAGAAACTCTATAATTTGCTGTTTGGTCACGACAGGCCTTGCATTTGACATTTGCTTCACATAGTTTTGACATTTACTACGTTTTCATGAGGATTCAGTTCGATTTGAATCCGAATTGAACACATGAAAACAGGTATTTTTACCGTATTGAGTTCGTTTTCAGTTCAAGGTCGATTCGCCAATTTTTGGGATCGTATCGGGATCGTACCGAAATTTTTAATCATGAAAACGGTTCGAGATCGGAACGGAATATGATTCTCATAACCTACAAATAGTTCTTATGTTTTGTTTGGTTTTGGCGGTTCTTTTATAAACGTTGTAAAAATGACCGACCAAAAAAGCAATAGAAACAAAATCTAAAAGTAAAAACATAGACAAGTACGAAAAAGAGCGGTTATAACCACAGGTTTGACGCATGACAGCATTGACAGCTGACAAATGTCGAAAATTCAAATACGAATTAAAATCAATTTCAATTCGATTTGAAAACTGCAATGAAAACGCCTTGGAATGTAATAGGGTAAAAAATATTCAAATCTAACTCAGTCCTCATGAAAACGTAGTATATATTAGGGTAAAGTATCCAAAATCGTACCGTTGCCTAAATCGTACTACTACAAGTTTTCAAATAAGACGATAAATTATATGACATCTATCGGACGGACGGAAAATTAAAACCAAAGAGTGGTAAGATATAGGCAACCTTACCCTAGTAGGAGACATTTCGCGTTGCTATTGTCCTTGTGAAGTCTTTTTTCCAGAATACGATTCAGTGTATTTTAAGTACAATGTATTTTATTGTCTTGTGGATTTATAAACAAATAAATATTTCATTTGTAGCTCTATTACCACAATGATTCTACTTTAAAGTTTAATCCAGAGAATAAAAGGCCCCCTTTTCAGTGGAATTCTTTCACAAAGAATTTCTATTTGATAAAAGCTTTTAAAAGTTGCGGCTTACTTTATACTTTTAGTTATTTTATCTCCCTTTTAGCAGACCTGGATATAAGGAAAAATTCAATATTATTTGTGGAAAATTTAACATTCAAATTTTCTTTTTTGAAAAAGATAATAAAATTTACCAGTAAAACCTGGGTTTTGGAATCTAAAATAAGTGGTGCTTGTTAAAAAAAAATTGAGCATAAGTGCCGGTTTAACTTAGATTTTTTAAGCGATCTGTTAGTTTTTATGAAGCTAAACCTAACCCTATTCATAACTTGAACCTAAAACACAAAAGTGTCGGCGATGTCTCTTGTCTCTCGTCTCAATTAACTTTTTGCTCTGCCGATACCGGAGGGATTGTTGTCTTGTCTTGCTCACCCGTCCTTAAGGTCTAGAAGGTCATGAAGCACACTTTGTTTAGGCACAGAGGAATGATAGGTCGTCGCTGTTGGTTTAGGTACAGAACTTAGACTATAGAACAAATATCAGCTGTGACAGAGTTGTTAGTAGAAAAAATAATACGCTGATGCGTTTTATCGAGATTAAGTTGCAAGTCATTGTTCGTAAACCAGTTATTGGCCCTAGATTCCAAAGTTGACATGTTCCGTGGTATGCTCAGAATGTCTTTATCCGAGGTTACAAATGAAGTATCGTCCGCAAAACAAATTCACTTATTTGGGGCTAAGTAATGGCACAGATCATTAATATACACTAGAAATAGAAGCGGGCATATTGTTGTCTAAGTTTTAAATAGGAGGTAACTCCAGAGAAATACCCCTAACGCCATGATGAGCATTGAATTTGGAACACCTTCTATATGTTAAAAATTACATAGTGAAGCCATTCTATAGTCGATAAATTCGAAAAAAATACTCGGGAGACCTCTAGTTTCTCTGAAATAAAAGTACATATATACACTTACAAAAAAAAATTGTATGTAAATATTACAAATTTTCCAAAAAAAAACAGTAAGTGTGTCATTTTGCCTAACATAGTGGGCAAAATGACATATTCATTTTATTTATTTCTTTATATTTATTTGTTAAAGCATTTATCTTGGCACGCTTCACAAATAAATTGTTTTGTCTTCTTAGATACCCCAGCTCATTCTGTATGAGCCCACAGGCGACATTGCAAGCATTGATTGTTTCTTCCAACTTTTTAAAATAAGTCTGAACCTAAGACATATTAAAGGCTTGATCTCTTGCAGCTGAGGTCGCTTCAGGAACTCTTAACGATATGTTTGGATTCCGAGAAATAAAGCTTTAAACCCATTGCCTACTAGAATTCTTTTTAGTTTTATTAAATTGGTGCTCACATCCACTGCGTTCGGCCAGTGTGTATGCCAGTTCTCTTAAGTCATAAGTCGTTAGGCCAAAAAGTCGTGATTCTAAATCTAATATATATATGATCAAACTTTGTTCCAGATCAACACTGAGTGACTTCTTAAAGCGACCGAGACATTTTGTTACACCACGGGCACCGAGATTTTTTCTCTGGGAGCGTCCGCAATATTGCCTGAGGCACATTGAACGTAATAGATGCTTTTTTTCATCCCATCCTTTTATCATTTACCGCTTCTATTGCCTTCTGCATGTCTTCACTGGGCCAGGATTGTCGATTCGATTTTTTCTCTGCTTCTATTGCCTTCTGAATGTCTTCACTGGACCGAGATTATCGATTCGATTTTTTCTTGTAATTAGACACCATCTGAAGCACAAAGTTATGAAATTAACAAACCACCACACTCCGTATATTCATGTAAGGCAAAATGGCACACCCCATATGTCGTTTTGCCTTAATGTTTTATGCACAAGATTATGTCAATTTGTATGTTATAATGTTTAAGTAGTTGGTCGTATGTAACGGTAATAGAAAGGCACAAAATACTAAGTATTGTAGACAACCGAGAAACAATTTGCTACTAGAATTAGTAAGAAATGTATCATGACAATTTTCAACTTACCTTGATTTTGAAAAGCATTTTTTAAACTAATTAATATAACAACAACGGAAAACACTTCCAACGTCTCAACCGCAACTTAAGGCACAGATAATACTACAGTCGAAGTGTTGCCATACACAGAAAACATATTCCTCCAAAAAGCGCCGAGAAACAGTCGGTATGTCGTTTAGCCTGCTATGTCATTTTGCCTTACTCTTCCCTACCGCTTTAAAATTTCGCTAAAAAAAAAGTAAATATTAAATTTCGTTTTATTCCTTCTGTAAAATTTTCGTACTTATTAAAAAAAAGACAACCATAATTTTCTAAAGCGTTTTCCAGCTAATAAAAATTCCGAGTGTTAATTAGACACATTTTGTAATTTGGTCCGACAGTCAAAAGGCTTTTTTGCAAATAAATGCCAAATGGTGTTAAATTTACCAGTAATTTAAAAGCCCGCGAAGCAAAGAATACAGAAAAGTTATTGAATTTTATCCCCAGGCGAAAGTAATTAGTTGGTGAATTTTTTTAATTGTCAATGTTTTGTAAGTGTACAGTAACCAATTTATTTTTCTAGCGTTTGCTTCAAAATGGTTTTTCGTACCTAGAAAACAATGGCGCCGATTCTTTCACAATTTAATTGTTTTGACCGTAGCCTTTTGACTTAAAGAGAGTGGGTGAGGCAGGAGAATATCTTACTCACTCTTCCTTAAATTGTAGAAGGACATAGTCAGTAGCGTATTTAGAGCCTAGGAGCTCGGGGTCTAAAAGTCTAATTGCAACCTAATGTTTCGTCTCACGGTTGGACTCTTAATTTAAATTTTTAAATAATGTATTTTTGGCTTAGATTACAAAGGTCTTGTAGAAAACGTTAAGTTTTTAAACATTTTCTTCTAAAAGTCCTGTTTTATATAGAGATTAAGGTTTCGGTCGCATATCATTTTAGTTATTGATTTATGATGCAATTTTATAGGAAAACGAGTAAAAAGAATAATATTTTATAGTATTTTTCTAATATATACTTGTCTGTTTCGTTTTCCCTTTTTTTAGAGCTATTTTAAATCAACAAAAATATAACCCAATGCAATAAAATATTTTTACAACAAAAACAGAAAAATAGTAGGTATTTATTTTAAAAGAGAAAAATTTAAGTAAAATTTTAATTGAAACATTTTTTATGGAAGAAGTGTGATAATTTATAAAAAAAAAATAGTGGGGGAAGAAATGAGAATGATTTATTATGAATATACAAAACGTCACTTAAGAAGGAGTATTTTAAAACCTAAGCATTTGCACCAGAATTTGCTCTTAGATCTACGCTCCTAAAGTACATGATTTCTGAAAATAACATCAATTTTGGCGTGGTGAGCGATATTTACTTTATTTTTAATCATGAAAAACCGAGTCCGAAAAATGCTGGTTAGAGTTATAAATACGTCTTATGTTAACATTTTGGCGGTTTATCGATCCGCAGTGACGGCTCGCGGTCTTAAAAAATGGTGAAGAGCTAGGTATAGTGCGGGTACTTAAACAAACATTGACTAAAAGCCCGTGTAATAAAACGTCTCTCTTATCCTCATCTGTCCAACGAGTAAATGGAGTTTCCAACACATTACAAACTATGTGATTAATTGAGTTTATTTTTAAAACACAAAACTAAATAGGTACGTACACTACTGAATTAACTGATAAATAAAAACATTTTTTTTTTTTTTTTTTTTTTTTTTTTACGGTTTGCCGACTACGTAGGCCATCTTGAACCGGTCATCGACCACAAATGTGGTCTACCGACTGGGGAGTGTGAAACGGTACCTTCATCCTACGAGATATCCGATCTCATCCGGCCTGTCCGGCGTGAATAGGATGGCTAGGTGTCGATTCATTTTACACTCTTCCCTGAGGCAAGAGCACGCCGTGTTCCCAAGCGGTCACCCGCCCAAGTACTAACCGCGCTCGACACCGCTTGACTTCGGTGATCTGCGGGAACCGGTGCTTAATAAATAAAAACAAAACTTGTTAATTACACAGTAAACTACGAAAAACGATATCTATAACCGTAAGTTTCGCGAAGCCTTAAAATAAATACCTTAAGATTAGACGAACCAATGCTAAAATATTGGTGCATACGATTGATCTATTTTTAAATTGCCCTTCATCATAATACAAATTGTTACATGCTGTTTGCGTGACTGACGTCACGTAACCATAGCAACGGTGAATATCAAAGCCTTGTTGAGCTTTGGGTTTTCACTTGCTTTGAGCTAACGGACACGGTCGCTGGGGCGCGCCAAAATGCACGAGTGTTTATAATTATTGTCCATTGTTGTTAATCGTGGCCCTATTATGCATAGCTTCATTAGGATTCAATTAATGTTATTAATTCGAACATAATTATTTTTTAAGGGCTAAAATGGTAGCTGTATCGGTACATTAATATTTAATATTGTCGTAAAACTTTCCTCCTGGTTTTATTATTTTTTTTTTGGTTCACCTACTTCACCTGACGAGCCGCCACTGTCGATTCGACATGTAGAGTTAAAAAAGGAACCACCTCTAATGATGAATCAGTGAGGACTTTGCCTTTTATATGTAAAATAATAAAACTTAAAAAGAAATTAAACAATAATGGTCGTAACTCAAGTTTTCTAAACTTTAGGTCATGAATTTTCTAAGATACTATAAAGTCCAAGTTATTAAACTTGATACTTTAGAATATTAGTTTCTTAAATTTAAAAAAAAAAACTTCGTAATAAAGTTTTAGTAACACGATGTTACGATAAAAGCGGGAATAAATGAATAAACTAATAACTTTAGCCACTACATTCCCAAATGTTAATTTATTTAAATAAATGCGGCTGTTTTAAGAAGTGTCCCTTGTATTCGCAGAATAATATTCCCGTTAAACTTTTAAGATGATGTTAATGTAAATCAATTATCTCTTTGTTTCAGGGTCTCTGCGTTGCTATTTTGTTTTGCTTCTGCAATGGAGAGGTAAGTTAAAATAAAATACTCCGAAAAACTAACAGTTTTTGTTACAAAAAAAAAACTTTAAGTTATTTCTTTAAATCTATTAGAGGGATTTACAAAACCCCAACAAGTTTTGAAAGGATAATTTATAGAACATTTTTTTTTATTATAACAGGGTGTTACAAATTCGACATACCAGCATTGGAATCTCGAAAACCATACGAGTTAGAGAAACGGTTAAATGGGGGCAAAGTTGTGCAATTCGGTGCTGATTATAATGCCGCTTTAAAAGTTTTCAAACTCCGAATACTTACAATTTTATTCGAAAAAACCCGAAATTTTGCAAAATCGTTTTTATTTTTTTCTGAGCTTATTTGACTTGCTATTTAAAAATAAATGACACTTTGTCGTTGCCACTTTTTCTCCTCTACAAAATAACGTTACTAAACTAAACATCCGCCGTTTCGTCTCCGAGCGGCTATCACCAACTTTACTTTTTTAAATACGGACCTGGATTTCTTTTAACCGATTTTTAAACCCTCCTACCCTCAAAATGTAATGGCGATATTACTTTCTCATAATGATGAATTGTTCTTGCTTATTTTTTTAAATTCATATTTTTTACACTTTTTGTCAGTCCGGTCCTGGCAAGATATTTCACCGCTGGATTTATTTTTCTGGGGGGCTTTAAAAAATATTATTTATAAAAATGACGTAGATACCATGGAAGAACTCGAAGAACGCATAGAGGTTGCATTTGGTAGGATAAGGAGAAGATCGGTTGAAAGGGCTGTCGCCAAAATTGGAAGAAAAATCGATCGTTGCACTGAGCAAAAAGCAATCTCTTTGAACATTTAGAAAAATTAGGATTTATAATTAGTAAATTTAGCATTACGTATTAGAAAATTCTTATAAAATAAATTATATTACTTATGTATGAATGTTTTAGATAAAAAAAAGTTTTTATTTAATATTGTGATTCGTTGCCAGGACCGGATTGACAAGAAGTGTAAAAAATGTGAATTTAAAAAAATAGGCAAGAACTATTCATCATTATAAAAAAGTAGTATAGCCATTACATTTTGAGGGTAGGAGAATTTAAAAATCGGTTTAAAAAAATCCAGGTCCGTATTTAAAAAAGTAAAGTTGGTGATAGCCGCTCGGAGACGAAACGGCGAATCTTTGGTTAAGTAACGTCATTTTGCAAAGGAGAAAAAGTGGTAATGACAATGTGTCATTAATTTTTAAATAGCTTGTCAAATGAGCTCAGAAAAAAATAAAAACGATTTTGCAAAATTTCGGTTTTTTTTTCGAATAAAATTCGAATTTTAAAAACTTTTAAAGCGGGATTATAATCGGCACCGAATTGCACAACTTTGCCCCCATTTAACCATTTCTCTAACTCGTATGGTTTCCGTGATTCCAATGCTGGTATGTCGAATTTGTAACACCCTGTATTTCAGCAAGGTGTAGAGTAATAATATGGAAAATTCCGTCCAGTTTGGCTCAATTTTGGTGTCGGCCCTAGGCGCAGAAAAATTTTGTGTTTTAGATTATTAATCAAAAATTTTAGAGAATAAGTTAGCGGGTAATAGGATAAAATAGTATTGTTTGTAATATTAAAATATCAAGTAATTGCGTACCTACCTCAATTCTGGATATTACCACGAGGACATGAATTCAAATGTTTTTAAGGACTATTTTGGTGAAATGATCTCTTCCAGCTGATTCAGTAATAATAGTTATTAGAAATTATCGGCTGGTTAACTACCAAAGTTTTGAATTTGAAGATAATTTGATAAAGAATGAACTATTAGCTATAGCAAATTTACACAAACATCGTTTTATTAAATATGCCGTGGAAGATATAGTTGAAAAACATAGTGTAACTGTGCTGCGCACACCGCCATGTCATTGCGAACTAAATCCTATAGAACTTATATGGGCGCAAGTGAAAGGATTTGTAGCAAGACGCAACACGACATTCAAAATGAAAGACGTTAAGCTACTGTTTGATCAAGCCATTAACGAAGTGACACCAGAGAACTGGCGAAAAGCAGTCCATCGTGTCATTAAAGAAGAGGAGAAAATGTGGGATCTTGACCACCTGATCGATTGGACCGTCGACCCGTTAATTATAACGTCAAGAGGAGATGACAGTTCCTCAGATGACTAACAATATTATGATTTTTTATAATTTAATTTCTGTATTTTTTATAATGTTTAATAAAAAATAACTGTACGTAATACTTTGTACCATTGCGCCCAAAAAAAACTGGGACACCAAAATTGTTGTTGTAGAGTAATTCCTTGACTATAATGTAAAATCTACTGAGGAAAGGTTATCATTGTTGTTATATTAGTTGTCATGGAAGTGAAAAGTTTTAACATTAAAACAACAATACTAAATTTTTAGAAATACGAGGAAAAATAAAAATACGCTTATTTAAGTGTTTTAAAATGTAACTAAAATAAAACAAGATTTTTTAATATTACGTTCCTATAAATTTTAATTTAAATCATATTTAAACATATTTATAACATGGTTTTTAATATTTGGTAGTAGTTGCACCGTTATTATCAATTAAGGCCTGTAAACGTCGTTGCAAACTTATTACTAGGTTTCTCGTATACTCTTGCGTTGTTGCATCCCATGATTGCATTATCCTTTGGTTTAATTATTCATCCCGAGTTCTAGGGTAGAAGTTGTGTTTATACATAAATTTTGTCATCTCACCCCAAACGTTTTCAATTGGGTTGATCAATTGAGACTTTTCGAAGGCTACGGCAGAACTCGAATTTTATTTTCATCTAAATAATTTTGAACTATGCGGGCTTTATGTATAGGAGCATTATCTTGTTGAAATACAAAATCTTGACCAAATACTGCGTCGACAGATGACATCATAACTTGGTTTAGAATGTTGCAATATAATGGTGCATTGAGCCTCCCCTGCACAATTGGCAAACTCCTGGGCCCCTTGCACTAATCCAGCCCCAGACGTTAATAGGAAAGCGTCCACTTTGATTAGTCTTATTTGTATATCTTTCATCGTATCTCGTACCAGAAGGCCTATAAACGTGGATTTTCCCATTATTGCATGATTGAAAGGTTTTTCATGGGAGAATATTACGGTTTCCCATATATTACCTTGATTTATATATTCATAAGCAAATTCTACTCTTCTCTGATTGTTTCCTTAGGTCAAAAATATTTTATTGGCAGCACAACAACTTTTTATATCTGAACTACGAATTCTTCTACGCGCTGTATTAGCCGAACCAGGAAAATGTGTTTCTTCTATAGCTTTTATTGCTGCTTCAAAGGGATAATCTTTTAGAAAATTAATTAATTCTATATCTTGGCCGTCATTCAAAATTTTGGGGCGACTAGAACCTGCTTTTCTTACAATTTTTCCATATTCTGCAATTTTGTGCTTAGCCAACAACACGGTATGGTATTTTTGCTAATCCCTAATTCTTTTGCGATGGTTCTTATTTGATGATTGCCCATCTCTCAATCAAGTGTAAATGATCGCCGAGATGACCGCTTTTTGCTCAGTGATTAACGCGGGCATTTCAAAAAATATTTTTTTTAACACGTCACTGTCACACAAAATTAAATTAAATTGACAACCCCAAAACAAGCTAATAGTCTGGGAGATTCAACTACATTTTGATGTCCCAGTTTTTTTTTTGGGCGCAATGGTACATAATGCAGGCAAGCCCATAAATGGACCCAAACCCGGGTGGTACTAACGGCACTTGATGAAAATAAAGAATTTTGCAATAAAATCAATGCCAAATTATGAAAGTGGCTTAAATATTGATTGGTTCACTCTGTAATCCTTTTGCATACCTAATGAGCTTTTGTTACTCTACACCTTTTTGAAATAGACTATAGATATCTTTATTGTCTTATGGTCATTAAAATGACCATTATGCAGAATGTAAAAACAATTATATGCATTTTGGTTCAAATATCAATTGTTACTTACCAAATGGGTGACTACTTGGGTATAATAGAAAAACAATCCATATTTTATTTTTGTTAATAAAACTACCGTCTAAAAAGTTGGGTAAGTACCCCAAAAACCAGACCGGCCGGACGCTCGTGACGAAAATTTAGATGAGTTAGATTAGGTCCGCGTCACTGAAAGCTGCGTCCCAGAATACAATAATGGCTTCTGTCGTGCCTCCTTCGTTCGGTTTGTTTGCACTATTTAAATGTTTGTGGTTAAATAAATAATTTTCAATGTAGAATTGTTTGTAAACAAGTTCGTTTGGCACAGTTGTGATTGTTTGTGATGAAGTAGTAAATTAGGCAAGGGCCTGTCGACATATTAAGCACCGGTTCCCGCAGATCACCGAAGTTAAGCTGTGTCGAGCGCGGTTAGTACTTGGGCGGGTGACCGCTTGGGAACACGGCGTGATCTTGCCTCAGGGAAGAGTGTAAAATGAATCGACACCTAGCCATCCTATTCACGCCGGACAGGCCGGATGAGATCGGATATCTCGTAGGATGAAGGTGCTGTTTCACACTCCCCAGTCGGTAGACCACATTTGTGGTCGATGACCGGTTCAAGATGGCCTCCGTAGTCGGCGAACCGTAAAAAAAAAAAAGTAGTAAATTAGGCAAGGGCCTGTCGACATATTAAGCACCGGTTCCCGCAGATCACCGAAGTTAAGCTGTGTCGAGCGCGGTTAGTACTTGGGCGGGTGACCGCTTGGGAACACGGCGTGATCTTGCCTCAGGGAAGAGTGTAAAATGAATCGACACCTAGCCATTCTATTCACGCCGGACAGGCCGGATGAGATCGGATATCTCGTAGGATGAAGGTGCTGTTTCACACTCCCCAGTCGGTAGACCACATTTGTGGTCGATGACCGGTTCAAGATGGCCTCCGTAGTCGGCGAACCGTAAAAAAAAAAAAAAAAAAAGTAGTAAATTACGGCAAACATATTATTCGTAGATTGGATTTATAGCTTATTTTTATTTTGGTTTCATAATTCACAGAATAGTTTTGATTAATTTTAATTTACCCAACTTGTGTTTTGGAATACTCCACACAGCTACGAACTGATTTATTATTTCGAAGTTGGCTATTCAGTAAATTCGTAACTACAACTGATAAAAACATCATTTAAACTTTAAGACAGCTAATTTAAATTTTCGATAGTTTCAAAATATTGTGTTATAAGTTCATTGTTATAGCAACTTTCCCAACTCCCTTTAATGTTTCATAAACGGGCACCTAGAAATGAAGTAATAAAAGGAAATCCTAAAACTGCATCTATATTTATAATTAATTGACAATAATGGTAGTTTTGCCATATTTTACGCTGAAAAAAGTATAGAAGTTAAACGAACGTTACAAAAAACCATTAATAATATCGTTCATAAAGCCGAAAGTCGTGGCTTTAGGTTTTCAATAACAAAAACACACTGTGTCCAGTTGTGTAGGTTAAGAACGCCACATAATAACCCAAATTTAACATTGAATGGCCGACCTTTAGAATTCAAAGAAAAAGCGACATTTCTAGGGCTTACTTTTAACAGAAATCTCTCATTGAAACCACACACTGATTATATAGATTGATTGTACCTGTTCTAAGTAAATAATTCCCCTTTCAAAAATTCACAACTATAATAAAAACAATGGCTATAAATGCAATCTACATATAAAACTTTGGTCGCAATTTACTATATCACAACACAAAACACAACTGAACCAAAAGTATGTTTCATTATTGAAAATTTTATAAACAAACATTTAAATAGTAACAAACAACCAAACGTAGATGTCGTTATTTATTATCAGATTAAAATCGTTAGATGGAGAGAGGTTGGAGACAGCTGGCGACAAATCTCAGCCGTCATTCGAATATAGTTCCCTTGAGGCGCCTATTGGCGTCCGTCCAACTCACTTTAAGGGGTATTTACCCAATGTTTTAGACCAGCCTTTCCCAAAGTTAGCGATAACGCCCCCTTGTGGGCGCTACAGGCCTAAAGGGGGGCGGTAAGAGACCCAGAAAAAAAATGGGAGTGCTAAAAAATAATTTTCCTACGACCACCTATGAAAATGAGAAAAAAAAACACGGTCAACTTGGCTCGAAAGCGCCGAATATCACACGCGTGTTGAAAGAAAATATTTCAACTCTAGAGTGGAAATACAAGGCACACTATTTAATTTAAACATTATGGTGCCAATTTGACAGACAACCCCAATTTATTAAAAAGAATAAATTTTAAAAAGCAGTTTATTGTCTAACTTATTTATCATGTATTTGTCGATTGATTTCGAATTAGAGTGTGAAAATACGCCATCTGAAATTATAAAAAAGTTAAGAATATACTAGAAAATCTATTACCAGTCAAAACAAGCCCCGCTGAAGAAAATGTCATATATTAAACATAAAACTTTTATGTGTTGCCATAGCGTAGAGACTAGAGCTATGGCCTGCAGATCGAAAGGTCACAGGTTCAAATCCCATCAGGAGTATTTGACTTTTTTTTATAAAAACATTAAACAATTTATAGAATTAGGTATTTTGAATTGAAATCTTAATTGTTGGATGGATTTTTTAAATTTATATTTAATGCATCTTTCCTTGATTAAATTTTAAAAATTCATCCAACAAGGAAGATTTCAATTCAAAATACCTAATTCTATAAATTATTTAATGTTTTTATAAAAAAAAGTCAAATACTCCTGATGGAATTTGAACCTGTGACCTTTCGATCTGTAGGCCATAGATCTAGTCACTAAGCTATGGTTACAAATAAAAGTTCTTTGTTAATATAATATATGACATTTTCTTCAGCGCGGCTTGTTTTGAATGGTAATAGATTTTTCAGTATATTATTAATATTTTTTATAATTTCAGATGGCGTATTTTCACACTTTAATTCGAAATCACTCGAAAAATACATGATTAATAAGTTACACTAAACTACTTTCTAAAATTTTTCTTTTTATTAAATAGGGCTGGTCCGTCAAATTGGCATCATATGTTTAAATTAATAGTGTGCCATGTATTTCCACTCTAGAGTTGAAATATTTTTTTCACAAATCAAAGGTTTTTTTAATAATTCTTTGTGGTCGTAGGAAAAATAGTGTACATTACTCGTGTGAAAGTGATTATTCTAAAACTCGGAGAATTTCCGCGCTCGGCTGACGCCTCGTGCTAAATATCTCCTCGTTTGAAAAGTATCACTTTCATCACTTGTTATGTAATATACTATTATTCTCAAAGTAAAAAAATGGGGGCGCTAAAAAATAATTTATTCTCAAAGTGGGCAGTAGACAAAATAAGTTTGGGAACCCCTGTTTTAGACGATCATTTAAAAAAAATTATGGAATATTTCTCTAGAATACCCAAGAAGCCACCCATTTAAATATAATGCGTCAATTTCATAATCCATATTACTTGATATTGATGTTGTCAATTAATAGAAAGAAGCTTAGTGGCAAGCAAAACATAGAAATATAAATAAATCAAACACGGAACGGCCACCTTACAGGAAACACCTTATAGGAAACATTTTTTGCGCTTTCCTATACACTATACATCTCTACGGTTTTGTAGATTCAGATCTAGATCGCGGTTCAGTCGCGTGAGTTGATTACTATAGATGGCGATACTAAATTTTAATCACATTTTTATTCTTAAAAATATCTTGGAAACATATTTTCGCTGTAGTGGGAATTGCTTACAGGTTATAGCTTTCTGATGAGTTCCAATAAGGAAGAAACAGCCTGTCATTGTCTACCTGTGCCCCAGGGAACCCATTACCTTTGACGTCCCTGTGTACTTAAATGCAAGAGATAGACGCACCACTCGGTCCGTTTGCCGCTAAGCTTCTTTTTATATATTTTAATGGACACTAAATTCCATTATTTTATTGTCAATTAATATTAAATTTGTATGTTTTAAACTTATTTTAGCCCAGATGTTTTTGGTTTAAAGTCTAAGACATCCTTGTAAATTTAACTTTTAATTACTTCATTATTTATAAACCTTATATTATACAGAAATTTTGTTTTAGGTCCAAGCACAAATGAAAAGAAAATGGCGGACAGCAATGTTTCGACCGAGGGCCAATTCTTGCACAGTGACCACGGTCTCGGTACGTAAGGTAGTAACACTAACTATACTAGGATTGCACTTTGCGTTAACTTTTTTGTGCTTGTGCATGAACTAATATTTTAAGTTATTGATAGTATTAATTGTAAAATGTTAAGTGGGTTATCGCATTTAGTAAAAATTGAGGTTAATTGAAAAATGTTTTTGCAGGCATACAGACACGATTAAAATTGAAAAAGTTTTATGCCTCCACTGGGAATCGAACCCAGAACCTCTCGATTATGTAATCGAAGCGCGAAGGTTAATTATTAGCTAGTTTTTGCAAATCAATAAAACCTCGCTATTCGAGTTTTCTAACGCTATACAGGATGATTCCTAAGTTGATACTTCTTTTTTAGCTGTGTATAGAAGGCATTAAAATAAACAACATTTTTAAATACCCTTTTTCAAAAAACTCAACTGTAAGGTGCTACTTACATTCATTTATTACACTATGTATCAAATACGGTTCTGCCTAACGTGCCCGTTGAAAAACATTAAGAAAACTTCTGGGCGTAGAATGAGCCCGCAAGGGAAAGCTTTCTGCGTATGATCTCGAAGCAGCAGCCACACTGTGACGACACTCACCGTAAATTAGCACCATATCTACTAGTTCATTGTTTTCAAATTTTACCATTTTCATATTTCATCAAATTTAAAATTAACTTGCTTCAGAAAAACACACCGTAGCGGATTACCAAATAACTGATGACCGACCCGTAATAAGACAAAAGCAGCATAAGGTCTAGCAGGCTACGTTTTGATGACCAGGCCCGCACTTAGATTTTTTACTTCTGTATCTCGCCTATTTTTAAGTTTTTTGAAAAAAGTATTTGAAAATGTTGTTTATTTTAATGCCTTCGATACACAGCTAAAAAAGAAGTATCAACTTAGGAATCACCCTGTATATCCTGGCATTCACCAACTCCTGACACCTGAAATTCGGTTCGCTAGAAAGAATAATATTTGGCGGTGAATTGGTTTTCATCGAATTGTTTATGTAGCTTCAAAAAAATTCACGTTTAAAATATCGTTAAGCGAGATTTTGGTGGATAAGGTATAATAATCACCCGCAAAGTTTGCACGATACAACGCACAGTGAAATTTAGCTACCAATAAGTTGAAATAAAGCAAGGTTTCCAAAAAAATCGGTATTTCTTAAAATATAGCAGATATCAAAAATTTGACAAATTACTTTCTTTGCTATGAACCAGTGATTTAATTGACGTAGAGTGATAAAATTTAAAAATATTATTGTGAAAGTTACACGCCATTAAAATTGGAGCAAAAATCATCGTCTTCTTTAACACCCTGTATATAAAATTTTCTGACAGTTAAAAAAAAAACAACATTGACAATTGTTTTCCAAGGGATGAATCTATCAACCATTCAAAACCGTAGATCGATATCATATCTGAGTCAGAAAATATTAACTGTTAAATTTAGGCGAAATTTTTCTTGCACGGAAGCAATTGTCCAGCAGTTTAGATTATATTCTATGTATTTCCAACTGGTAGATAATAAAAACATATGTACAGGGTGGGGATTTTAAATGGAACGCTACTTATACCGGTTCTAAGAATAAGATTTTTCTAAAATCCAAAAATGCGCTTTCAAAGATTGTTTATGAACCTCGTTTTATTATGTAAAAAAATTGGCTCCCAAAGGGGGAGGTGCAGCCCTAACCAACTTTTTTTTCGTCAAATTAGACTGTGCCACTTGTGGCACCTTTTTGGAAAGCTTATTAAAAAACGAGTTTGGCCATATTTTTATTTTTTTCATCTGTCAAATAATAATGTGTCAGAAATTTAATAAAAACTAATTGAAGGAACAATTTACATTAACAATGACTTTAAAACTGTAATGTCACTTTTTTAACATAGTAATTGTTGAAAATGTGCCCTATGAATCTGGTAGCACAGACCAAGCCGATGGTAGAACTCTTCCCTGGGTCTTTCCAAAATATCTGGCGTGATTTAACGTATTTCTGCCCGAATCCTTGCTTTTAACTCTTCCAGACTTCTAGGTCTGGTGACACATACCCCTCTATTTATACCGAAAAGCCTTTAAAACCTCATAAATAAAAATCTAAGGGTGTAATATCCGGAGATTTGGGTGGCCATTCTATAAATCCTCGCAGTCATATCCACCTATTTGTGAATGTAACATTTCTTGCAAAGTTTTTATTATCAGGACTTAGAGAATATTCCCTAATTATGGAAATCTAGACCAAAGTATATTTTTCCAAGCAGGATTGAGCCCCTCCTTACTTTGCAAAAAATGTAAGAGAATTATTAAATATTACATTTCCATATAGGTAGGACCGCGAGGATTCATAGAGTGGCCGCCCAAATTTCTGGATATTACACCCTTAGATTTTTATTTATGAAGTGATTTAAAGAGAAGGGTATACCGGGTGTTGCATCGTCGAGCGGGACATGTAATTTTAAATGGGGACAATTATTGGCTTCCCTAATTATTTTACAAAAAAATTCTATTTAGGTTTATTAAAGAGCACTAAAACCCACATTCAAAAGAATAACTTTAGATATTTTTGATGAGCCCGTTTACGGGGTATCGCCGATTTCTTTTTAACTATTTCTCCTTTTTATGGCCCCGTATTTGCGGGCACCAGTCAAGGTAAAAGATGACTGTCAAATAAAGTTGTCATTTTGAAATGTGTTCTTTATTGTTATAAAAACTCGTACATCGAAAATATTAGCCATGAATTACACTTCTGAAGAAAAAATATTAATGATTAAATGGTATTATCAAGGAAATAGTTATCAAAATGTGTCAGACATGTTTGCTGCTCTGTATCCGAATAGACCGATACCTGCAAAATCTACAGTCGAAAGGACTATCAAGAAATTTGATACAAAAGGCACTGTAATAAATAACTGCAGGTGTGAAGAAAGGCAGGAACAAAGAAGAGATGCAAGAAATGATAGGGACTTGCAAGTTTTATTGTGCTTGGAAGAAAATGATGGGAAGATCAGCACAAGGAAACTTGAGGATGACATAGGATTAGATCACACCACAGCGTTACGAGCTTTGAAACGACATAAATAATATTCATACAAATATGAAAAGCACCAAGAGCTAAGAGATAGGGACGAAATACGACGACAGGAGTTTTGTTTTGGTATGATTGAAAGAGCAAACATGGATAGGGATTTTTTTTTAAACATTTGTTTCACTGCTGAATGCACATTTACCTTAAACAATGAACCCAATGTTCAAAATTATCGATATTGGAGCAAAGAAAACCAAACAGGTTTGTCGAAACAAGGACGCAATATCCACAAAAAGTTAATGTTTGGGCTGGGATTTTCGGAGAAAATATTATCGTGCCATTATTTCTTACACGAAATTTAAATGCAGAATATTTTTTGGAACTACTTGAAGATCATATTTTACCTACTTTACATAATGCCGCCAGGGAAAATCAGGAAGTTTGGTACCTGGCACATACCCAAATCTAGACGAGTTAAAAAATGCTATTTCTGCCGAATGCAATAGAATTTCAGTTTACCAACTAGCGAATGTAAGAAGAGAATTTTATGATCGCCTCGGTTATTGTCTAGCAGTCAATGGAGGAATATTTGAACATCTTCTTAAATCCTAAAGTTCTAACAATTTAATAATACCTACCTATTAATTAGTAAAATATTAAAACATGTAAAATGTCATAATTAACCTTGTAATTGGATACTTTATTTTAGTTTTATTCAGATTAATTTGTACTCATAAATACACCTTTAATATTTTCGATGTACGAGTTTTTATAACAATAAAGCACACATTTCAAAATAACAACTTTATTTGACAGTTATCTTTTACCTTGACTGGTGCCCGCAAATACGGGGCCATAAAAAAGGGAAATGGTTAAAAAGAAATCGGCGATAACCCGTAAACGGGCTCATCAAAAATATTTAAAGTTATTCTTTTGAATGTGGGTTTTAGTGCTCTTTAATAAACCTAAATAGAATTTTTCTGTAAAATAATTAGGGAAGCCAAAAATTGACCCCATTTAAAATTACATGGGATTTCCTATGTCCCGCTCGACGATGCAACACACGGTATATATATTTCTAGTTATTTTGATTTTGTACATTTTTAGACCTAAGCATCGGTATTTGCTTAAGCTAATGGACAGCTTGGTTTTTTTATTAAATGCATATGCTACTATTACGGTGATTTTATTATTTTAATTTGCTTTATTATAGATTTTTTAAATTTGCTTTTTCAGTACTATTTGCCAGTGGACCATAAATCTTATGCACGTTCCATACGTAAAGCAACTGAATGATTTTTAAAAGGTATTTAATTTTTTTTAACTTAAAAGTAGTCTAGAAGTTGGATGTTTTTTATTTTTTCTTTGTTGACTGCTTGTATTATTATTGTCTACAGGGTGTTCTTGAAATGACTGCACAATGCTTCACCACAAATTCTTTAACCAAAAATAAGGCAATCTTACCTATATGCAATGTTGCTTCGTTTTACCGCTACAAGGTGCTAAAGTTTTCAAATGAATATCGTTTTTACGGAATAATTTCAAAACGCCTTTATCGATTTCCACTGCAGATTATTTATAAAAACAAGCCCGACACGATGCCCAAAGTACAGTTTAATTTTTTGAAAATAATTAATGTATTCAGAAATACGATAGAATTGTTATAAAAATCAAACCAGTTGGTAGTCATTTAGAATTTTTAAAAAATTTAATGTTTTCTCGTTCTGAATAAACAGCAATGATGGATTACACGGTATAGTAAATAATTTTTTTGTACAGAAACTGCACGTCGTGGCTAATATTTTACAAGAGACAAAAAAGTTTCAGCATGAAGTCAGCTAGTGTCAGAGAAATAATAATTAAAGTCATTTATACGGGGGGTAACAAAAAGACAAACTTTTATTTACCCATCACACGCCATTTTTATATTTGCAGGTATTAAAAAAAGATGGCGTATACGTCAAAATACGCTATTAATAATGGTCACTCTTTGTCCCAAAAGTAGTGGAAATCGTTAAAGGCGTTTAGAAATTATTTCAAACTTTAGCGCCCTGTAACGGCAAAACGAAGCAACATTGTATATAGGTAAGATCGCCTTATTTTTGGTTAAGGAATTGTTGGTAAAACGTTAAACAGTCATTTCAAGGACACCCTGTATAAATAAAAAAATCCTACTTATAAAATTGGATATTAATGTATATTATTAAACTGTTATATTTAAAAAGCAGTAAGTGTACTTAATGCGACATACAGGGTGTCCCACCGGGAACCGAATCGAACTATATATAGAAAACTATACATAGGAAAATTTTGAGGTGACAGCTTTATAGATTTTTTAGCATTTGATTGTTTTTCAACGCCTTCATAGCCAACTAAGAGTAACTGAACTTAAAATCTGCAGCAAAATCCCCATATAGAAATATTAAATTGGCAATACTTCGAAAACTAAGAATTTTTGGGATATACAATCTTATACAAACTAACCCTTATTTTTAATGCTTAATAAGAAATAATTATGAAATTTGGGTGTTTCCATTTGAAAATCTGGACTTTTGACAGTTTTTTCATTTTCATTTTAGTCTTATTTTTTAAACACCCTGTATTAATAGTTATCAAAATATTATAAAAAATCTAATAAAGCAGGTCCTTTATAACAAGGAATCCCACTTAAATTAAATAAATAAGGCTTCTTTATAGAAAAAAATGATAATTATTCTAAGCTTGCAAACGTCATTTTTGACATACAAATTCAAATATATCAAAAATGTTTTGACATAGGTATAGGACATGATATACAAAACCTGCCTAGAATCTTGCATAGAATTCAAAAATGTAATAATATATAGGTTGTCCCATTTAAAATAAGCAAGTTGACACTTACTTCCGGTATAACCGGAAGTTCCACCATTATGAAAATATTTTAGCCCGGTCGCCCCCATCAGCATCAGCATACTGTCAAATTTTCAAAACTTTCCTATGTATAGTTTTCTATATATTGATCGATTCGGTTCCCGGTGGGACAACCTGTATAGCATAACATCGGATCAGCTACAATTCCTATTCGAAAATCCTTGAATTTTAACCTATTTTAAAAGTAAGATTACTTAACAACAATTTCTCTTTTATTTCTAGTTCGTGAGGACGTCCTACCCCCATAACGGCGAAGAGAAAGTATGACTAGGGACCATTGGCCGAAGAGCCTCCCAATGGATTCAATCGAGACGAACTTCCAGTGCTTTAGTTCGAAACCATGAACATGAAGAACAAAATGCTCAGTGTGTATAATAAGAAAAAGTGTATGTTTATAAATAAACTTTAATCCGAATGATGAGTAACGAGTAAATCGTCCCCATGGGACTTCTGGGGGCTCTGGCGAAGCGCTCCAGATAGGGTATCCAACCGTCCAAGAAGTAGAATGATAAAAAAAATTAACAGTGAATGTAAGACAAAACCTGTGTGGAAATGTGTCTCGGGCACTTTTTTTTTAACTCTCCACAGACAACAGTAGTTAGGAGAATAAGGCGTTATTTTCATGAAAATACTAAATAACCCCCCCCCCTCCTTGTTGCGCCACTGATGCTAACTTTATTAACTTCTGGTTGTCTAACCACGTAAAATAACTACAACTCTAATATCAGTGATCGTTCAATTATTTACATATATTATGTCTTTTTATCGAAGCGTATTACCTACCCTCTTGTTGTGGTTGAAGGTTGACTGACTATTCTCTTGTGTGGACTTACGAAGCAATGGCAATGTTACTAATTCTACTGGGTCGTAGGCACCACTAGCGGCCTTAAGGGAAAACGTACGTTAATAAAATATAGAGTGATTCACGTTGAGTGGCCTATTAGAAGATCTCGGAAACGAGTAAACTTATCTTTCTAAAAATTTGATAGCAAGCATATTTGGCTTTAAGCTTTCAAAACATTATATTTTGACGTTTTTATTACTTCCGGTTATGCCGGAAGTGAATGCCAACTTTGCTATTTTAAATGGAACGCCCTATATATCTTAACATTTTTCATTCTCTTATTAAAATCTAAATAACTTTTGTTAATAATAATCTATTCCTATCTCTAACCGTTTTTGAGATATGAATTATAAAAGGATTTTTTGTGTAAAAACGCTCCGAGTAGAAAGTTTAGTAACTCTGAAGCTAATAAAGGTAAACATTTAAAACTTTGTAAGCTTTCAAGTAATACATACATCTTTAGTTTAAATTACTTAGCTTTCACGTTTTTTATACAGGGAGTTCTTAAAATTGTGCCAATATTTCCATTTAAATAAATGTGCATAAATCAATTTTTGCAAATGGAACACCCAATTTTTTAGGTTACTAACGTGTAGAGAATTAAATTTCCTTTCTAAATGCCTAATATGTTACAATACACATTTTATGTCGTTTTGGAATTATGAGCAATTTAAATAAAAAATCTTAAAATTTCTGTTTGTGTTAACGCAACATTATTTTTGAAAATAAGGTTTCGACTGGGATTTTTGTTTGATTTTAAGCTTTGTTACCATTTGTTCGTTGCTTAGCTATTTTTGATCATAATAGCAATATAGCATTATACTAAGTACCTAAGTAACCTTTCTACTCTGAGCGTTTTCACACAAAAGAATCCTTTTATAATTCATATCTCAAAAACGGTTAGAGATAGGAATATATTATTATTAACAAAAGTTATTTAGATTTTAATACGGTAATGAAAAATGCTAAAATACACAGGGTGTTCCATTTAAAATAGCAAAGTTGGCATTAACTTCCGGTATAACCGGAAATAATAAAAGCGTCAAAATATAATGCTTTAAAAGCTCAAAGCTAATTATGCCTGCTATCAAATTTTTAGAAAGATAAGTTTACTCGTTTCCGAGATCTTCTAATAGGCCACTCAACGTGAATCACCCTGTATACTTACAAACAATTAGAAGATGGAAGTTTTGGACTTGTATTGTGAAATATTTTTTTAAAAACTGTTGATAGGAGTAGTACCAAACCATCTTGGAAACTTCTAACAACAAAAATTAAAAATTTAAGCAACATATGTCAACCCAGAAAAGTAGGTGAGTTTAAAAGGATTGTAAAAGGGAAGTTTGCCTTAAATCTTACGGCACGACCCTGTCAAAATTTTAAATAATTGTTATACAACGACCGGTATTCGGTCGCTTTTTACTTAAAAAAAGGTAATTGAAACGAAATATTACATCAAAAAATAAGGTGGGTAATGAGTCACCAGTCCTAATGCCCAGGGACTAAGGATGACCTTGGGGGGCCCAGACCCATCCCCCCCAACATTTAAAAAAAATAACTTGAGAAATAAAAATCTTTTAAAAACCTACTTTACCCAATATTTTGGGTCTAGAATCGTCCCTGCTAACTCCCAAATAACCTATTCTGGCCCTACGTTTTTAGAAAATATATTCATTCTAATTAACCATATTTTCATTGTTTAACGATTCAGCCTTGGGTTTTATTATTTTTTAAAACCTCTCTACTTTTTATAACAAAATTTAAATATTAAACACAAGATACGTAAAAAAATATATTAAGTTATCCCGGGAAGAAGCCTTTTGTTTGCAGCTCCCTTCCAGCCTACAAGGTTTTTCTTATTTTTCAGTAAAGAACATCATTTACAGATTTTTTCCCAAAGAAAATATCCTTTTATGGTTTTGATGAACAGTGGAATGCCTCATTTATCTTCTCCAAATAAAATATAACCAGTAATGGGAATTTTATTCTTTAGACGCGCGTAAAAGAAAAATAATTCAAGAAAAAGTTTAAGAAAAACACTGAATCTTATCTTGTGAAGTTATTCTAAATATTTTAAGATGTAGCCAAAAAATCTCTAAATACCATTTTTCTATTTAGGTGTATCTTAAAATTTGTATATTTGTCCTACAGAAATTTATTGAAATTGCTTTCGAAGGAAAAAACTTTTTGCGATTAGATTAGAACTTTCTTGGAGTTCTTGGGGGAGGGGGGCTGCCGGGCTGCAGCCACCCCCTCCCCGCCCCGGAGCACGGGTCTAAAATTCTAATTTTTCGTCTCACTCTTGGACTCCTAATTTAAAATCTTTAAATACTGTATTCTTGGTTTAGATTACAAAGGTCTTGTAGGATATGTTTAGTTTTTAAACTTATCCTTCTAAAAATCCTGTTTTATATAGAGATTAAGGTTTCAGACGCATATAGTTTTAGTTATTGATTTATGGTGCAATTTTAAAGGAAAACGAGTACAAATAATAATATTTTATAGTATTTTTCTATTAAATACTTGTCTGTTCCGTTTTCCCTTTTTTAAAGCTATTTTAAATCAACAAAAATATAACCCAATGCAATAAAATATTTTTATAACAGAAAAATCAGATCAGTTTTTTCAGTATAGCAATAAAATAAAATGTATATGAAAAGCCATTAAAATCACAATAAAACTAACAATATTTATGAGGCTGTTAGCTTCATGTCACCAATCAGAATGTTATCAGTATAATTTGATTTCTGTCTACACACATAATCAACTCATTAGCAAGATAAATCGTGAAAATCAGCAAAGAAATTTACTTTTGTGTACTTTAATTATATTTAAACTGGCTTAAACACCGTTTAAAAAAGTATTTTTCCAATCTCTAGGCAATTTAATCCGCCTAATAAAGATTAGTATCTCCTCATAAGCCAGCAGTAATTTCGTTTGTTACAGAAAATAAAGCATCCTGCTCTAATAAATCCCGCTTTTATGGTTCTTCTTTAAATTAAATTTAAAACTTCATTTAGGTATTTATCTTAGAGATCTATTCTACATTACCTTAAAATTATTATCCATAATGTGAAATACATTGCTTCTCTGACTATTCTTGAAACATCTTTACTTTTACTGTCAAGTATCAGTGTTACCACAAAATTTTGAATCGTAACAAATTAGCTTAAAAACCGTAACAGATTGACTAAAATAGTAACAGCATGATAAAATATATCTTCTTACAATCCAAAGTGACCTTCTAAAAAAAAGGTCAGCACTCCTACTCCTACGAACCGAACAAACCTGACCTAACCTACCCCTGCGCAAACGGCGAACCCAAACAAAAGTGACCACAAAAAGTCCTTTCTCCTTCTGCCCAAAAAAAAAATCACAGCTCAAGAAAACGTAACAAATTGCTTAAAGGCGTAACAGCGTAACATATCCTTTAAAAACGTAACAGATCGGCAACACTGTCAAGGGCTTCAACAACACCTTCGCGAGGGATGCTGCAAGTGGGCCTTTTATTCCATCGTATATTGTATGTATTAGTAATTTAATTTGTTTAGGTTTTTTTTTTTGGAATAATAAATGAATTATTATTATTAAGTATACACTGTCTTTGAGTCAGTCCAGACCACATAATATACATACACTATATTGCCAATACAAGCAGCCGCACGAAGCAAGAATACACCCATCGTGCGATTCAAAATAACCTAAGTTGGGGCCGTGGCGCTTGCGCAGTAGGGAAAAAATTAGGCAACCCACACGATTTCTAACAGAACGTAAACAGAACCCAAGGTCTCTTGAACAGAACCGGCTCGCCGTTATACTCTTATTAGACGCCATCTTTTGTTTCGTTCATCCGTGTGTTGTTATAATTTCCAAGTTTTGGGTGTTAATATTTATAAAACTTTACTTTAGACATTTTTTTTTGTTTGGTTGTAAGTTATAGTCGTTTCCATCTTTTTTACGTTGTATTCGTTCGGATGTTCCGTGTGTGATTGTGGTTATTTATTTTTATGTTTTGGGTGCGAATTTAGGTATAAAACTTTACCAGACATTTTGTTATTGTTAGCGACTTGTGTCTCAAGATGGGTAGAAAAAAGTGCATGATCCTTTTTTGCACGAATCGCGGTTCAATACCAGGAATAAGGTATTTCAGGTATGTAAAATATCGGTTACTTAGTTTTATTTGACCATTAACTGTACACACCCGAACTAAACGGCTGAATTTCAATAAAAGCTTGTAAAAATATTTTGAATGTCGGTCCTGTCAAATGTTTACATCAAGAAGCAAATTTCCGATCTGCGCAAACTCAACGGCCCCTGATCATCTGCTTACAGTGGTGGCATCATTGAATTATGGTATTAGCAATATAGTGTATGTATATATTATGTGGTCCAGACGTATAAGACACGAAACAACTATACTCTTTGGACATTCTACGGTTTTTCTGTTTCCAGCTAAATACTCGATAATAGTAGTTTGTACAACAAGGGTGGATATGATGATCATATCCACTCTTATTGTACAAACTAATGATGTCTCTCAGTAAATACAATAAACTGTGATTGGTCAGTACTTTATAAGAACGCCACAGAGAAATCAATTTTTTATAACAATGTTGTCGACTAAAGGGAAATTTCCGATTTCGTGAGAAATATAGATACAAAGCACAGAGGAATAATAGGTCGGCGCGAACCAATAAAAAGAAACGAAACATTTTTACGAGCAGTGTTATATTCGTAGGACATTCTTTAGGATCACTTGTGATTGTGATTTGCTCAAAAATACTTTTTAGTGTTGTATGCATTCGTGGAATTTTTTTTAAAAATGGGAAATTTTATTTTTAAATGTTGCAACACTGCGCAGCACCGGCAGTAATGAATATGAAATTTTGCCGTACACTTAACTGGAATAGCCTACTTTTCTCGTCATTTGAGTGTAAAAGCAACAACCAATATTCATGCGGAAGTAGAAAAAAAATATTCTGCTCAATGCAGAAGACTTTTGGCCACACAATTTAATTTATATGGATGTCCAACCAAATCAAACCGCTCAGTTGAATTCAAGTTCCTAATTTTTATCTATTTATCCATCTATAGAGATTAAAATTAAGTTGTTACCTATATCAATGACCTATTATTGATAAGGTTTCAATGCTTAATAGACAATTTTGTATCCAAGATTTTAGATTTTTCAAAAAATTCTCTTCAACCACAAACAAAATTATGTACAACATTTTAGAGTAAAAAGTATAATAAGTAGCCCCAGTCTCCCCTGAATATCACTGTTTGAACACTCTGTAGGTTCAGATTTATCGTACGCTGAAGATATAGTATTTATGTAAATAGTATTATATCGATGTAAACTGGACCATTGTAAATAAATTTTATAAATTTAGCATAATGAAAATCTAAATGTAATGAAATGAAATAAACTGGGTGATTCCTAAGTTGATACTTCTTTTTAAGCTATGCATAAGAGGCATTAAAATAAACAACATTTTCAAATACCTTTATTCAAAAAACTTAAAAATATGCGAGATACAGAAGTAAAAAATCTAAGTGCGGGCCTCAAAACGTAGCCTGCTATACTTTATGTTGTTTATTTTATCTCTTATCAGTCATGCAATTTGCGGGTCGGTGGTGAGTTATTTGGCAATACACTGCGGTGTGTTTTTCTGAAGCAAGTTAATTTTAAATTGGTGACACGTGAAAATGGTAAAATTTGAAAACAATGAACTAATAGATATGGTGCTAATTTACGGTGAGTGTCTTCAAAGTGAGGCTGCTGCTTCGAGATTATACGCAGAACCCTTTCCCTTGCGGGCTCATCCTACGCCCAGAAGTTTTCTTAATGTTATTCAACGGGCAAGTAAGGCAGAACCGTATTGTTGTTTATTTTAATGCCTTCTATACACAGCTAAAAAAGAAGTATCGACTTAGGAATCACCCTATATACATACAGTATGTATAGGTAATTAAGTTGTAGCCATATAAAAAAATGTATTATTATTATATTTTACGAAAAAAAGTTATCTTTATAAAAAGTTTTGCATAATCGAAAACCTAAAATGCAACCATCCATCAGATGTTAAATTTTTTTACTCATATTAATTTTACGAAAAAAAGTTATCTTTTATAAAAAGTTCTGCATGGTCCAAAATTCTAAAATGCGATCAGCAGATGTTAAATATTTTTAGGTTTATACGAGATTTGTTAAAAAATATAATTTGAATTTTTCTTTTTGAATTTTTCATATTACAGTTCTTGATATTCTCACAAATAAAGGCTGGTACTTTACTCTTGCAACAAATTATGATTTTTTGACAACCCTCGTAAAGCCTAAAAATATTTAATATCTGCTGATTGCATTTTAGAATTTTCGACCATGCCGAACTTTTTTTAAAGGATAACTTTTTTTCGTAAAATTAATAATAAATAAGTTTTCCATACAACTACAACTTGAGTAGGTACTATACATACTATACCTGTATAAGTGTATAATAACAAATAAAATATGCAGGGACCTAAATGATCAAAAAATATTATAAATAAACGATTATTTACATAGTGGGGATTTTAAACGGAACGCTGCTTATAGCGGCGCTGGGAATAAGATTTCTCTAAAATTCCAAAAATAAGTCGTCAGAGATTTTTTTATGGGCCTCGCTTTGGTTATTTAAAAAAAATTGCATTTGCTTTGGTAAGGATTTTTTCGGGTTTGTTGGTGAATGTTTTATAGAATAATTTTCTGTCTGTCAATACCAGAGATTAATTTAATAAATTAGAGTACGACAGCTTGCTGAAGCAAGGGCGCTAAGCTTTCAAAAATTTACAAACATCAAAAGCATAAAGCATATTATGTTTGTTACTAACTCTTTTGCCAAAGGGGGTTTTAAGTTTTTATGTATTGGTATTTTTTAAATAGGTATACCTATGTATTTAACGTTTTTCTTGAAACTGTGACTACTAACAAAATAAATTCATAGAAAGTTGTCTAATGTATATTTATGTAAAATGTATGTATAATGTGTAAGTATAAATAATCATAGATATAAGGCAACAGGTGATTATCTAAGATATAGTAAGTTTTTAAGAATTGTAAATAGCTTTATGTAATTTATATTTATTGTAAGATTGTATGTATGTATAGTGATTATACAATTTTGGCAGTCAAAAGAGAGAAATTAAATTAGTCACTGTCTAAATGCAAAGTCTATATATTTTGAAAATATGTAGAGTTTGCGCTTAGCCTATTTTGACCGTGCTTAAACACAAAGATGTACTTCACACATTATTGCGTTGTTATAACGCCATTTTATATTTATGTAAATGAATGATTTTATACTATTTTAATAATTATAACGCTTAAATGTAACAGAAATGTTAATAAAATATTATTTTCAACAAGTTATTTTATTTAAAATTGCGAGGTTCTTTTTAAATTCAATGGGGATCGGCCGGGTTGGGAAAAATCTAGAATACGATAGAAAATATGAAGAAGTTTATTGCTTTTGAGTATGTTTAACTGGCATTCATCGGGAGTTACTCAAAAACTATTATTGAAAATATTTTAAGATATGTTATTGAGCCATAACAAAGTCATTTTTGTATAGGTAACTTTTTGCTATTAACGAAAGCAAATTTAAATAGATATTTCAACCACAGCAGTGGCTCAGAGGCGAGTTACTGGCATTTGACCGTGGCGACCCGGGTTCGATTCCCGGAGTGGGCATACGTACAATAAAAAAAAGTTGGTCCGAAATTTAGCAGGGTTAAGAATGCAGGGAAGAGAGCAAAATGTATCATCTCCCAACCCATCTCATTCAGGCCGGTCACCAGGCTGGATGAGATCGGATATCTTATTGGGTGCCAGTGGCGACGCCATGATTTTTAGAATGGGCGGGCCCGATGATTTTTGAGTGGGCACTACCCAAAAAGAAAAAAAGAGGTTGCCGCCTTCTTCACGCTCTACAACGCCACAAGCGGAGGCAAACCCTTCCCTCTTGTCCAAAGTGACACCTAAAAAAAAAGCTCATCGTTCTCTTCAAACTAATAGACAACACAAACCACTCTTTTGTCATCAAGGCCAAGTCCCCCTTCCCCCCGATCGATTACAAAAACGAATTCATCAATTTTGGGTGGGCACTCATGTTTCTAGGGTGGGCCAGTGCCCCCCCCCCCTGTGGGGTACGGAAAAAGGTACACACTCCCCAATCCGTAAGTTATGCAATGACGTAAAAAACCGAGGGTTAGTCCTTGGGGGGAGTGTCGCATTACTGAGGAGCGTGATTCGGAACCCACGTTAAGCTGTAGGTCCCCTCGGGAATGGCCCTGATAGCGAACGAAGAGGTAAAAAGCCTAATTCGAAAGGAAGAAAATAGATATTTCAAAAATAATATCTTTATTTAATAAATATTTTGTTCTTTTATTATTTTTTTGTAACAGCTTTTAGGAAAATTAAAATCTAAAAATATATTTTAATTCTTTTGGGATTGCTTAATAAATTTGTTTCATACATTTACTGTTTCATGTGACATTAAAACGTAGAACATAGGGTTAGTTTAATGAGTCTATTGATTTTTATTTTATATACGGAAAAAAACCTAAATAATAAGCTAACACTTATAATTCAACATTTAGTACACGTGTAATTTATTGGGTTTAAAACAATCATTATTTTGATCAAGAACTTATACTTAATAAGAGGGTAAGTATTGGCTTTGAGCTGTCGTTCTTTTTTGAAACGTTTGTATTCAGGCGCGGATCCAGCCCCCTGAGCCTCACAAAATGAGTGTTTTATTTACTTTGAGCGTGTATGACGGGTCACTATTTTTTAAAACTCACCCCTGAGATTAAGAAGACTCTTTAGAGCCGGGATACGCTCTTTTTTTTCTAGAAGTCACTTCTTTTTGTTAACTCCGATGGACAATAATTATAAACACTCGTGCATTTTGGAGCGCCCCAGCGACCGTGTCCGTTACACCCAACGCCCAACGTGGCTTTGATATTCACTGTTGCTATGGTTACGTGACGTCAGTCACGCAAACAGCATGTAACAACTTGCATTATGATGAAGGGCAATTTAAAAATATAGATCAGTCGTATGCACCATTGTTTTAGCATTGGTTCGCCTAACCTTAAGGTATTTATTTTGAGGCTTCGCGAAACTTACGGTTATAGATATCGTTTTTACGTAATTTACTGTGTGATTAAAAAAGTTTTGTTTTTATTTTTCAGTTAAAATTCAGTAGTGTACGTACCTACTTAGTTGTGTGTTTTAAAAATGAACCCAATTAATGCCATAGTTTGTAATTTGTTGGACACTCCATTCAGTCGTTGGACAGATGAGGATAAGAGAGACGTTTTGTTTCATGGGTTTTTAGTCAATGTTTGTTTAAGTACCCGCACTATACCTAGCTCTTCGCCATTTTTTAAGACCGCGAGTCGCCACTGTTCGTAGGGCAATCTTTAGGATCACTTGTGGTTGTGATCTGCTAAAAAAGACTTTTTCCGTATTGTGTACCGGGTGAGTCAACGATTGCGCGGAGCAATTTTATGGCTTGAAGATAAAATTTGTCGACAATAAGCTTTTGTGTTAAGGTATGGTTGGATATCAGGCACATTTTAAAAATATTTTGAATTATACAGGGTGCGCCCAAAAAGTAGGGTGTCAAAAAGGTACATTTTTTTAAATGGAACACCCCATATATTGTATTATTTTCTGATTCCTCACAAAGTTTTATGCTTATTTCGTAAATATAAAATGTCTAGAGTCAATAGTTTTTGAGATATTGAAGTTTAAAATATGGCATTTTCAGACTTTGACAGGCTGTAACATTGGAACGGTTCATCTTAGAGAAAAATGGTTGTCACCTCCCTATCTTAATTTTTTATTCTCTATCTAAGCGTTACTACTTCCGGTTTAACATGTTAAACCGTTAAAACCGGTTTTTTGGTTTAAAATGGTAAACCGGAGGTTGGTTTCTTTGGATAGAGAATAAAAAACTAAGATAGGGAAGGGAAAATCATTTTTCCCTAAGATGAACCGTTCCAATGCTACAGCCTGTCAAAGTCTGAAAATGCCATATTTTAACCGTCAATATCTCAAAAACTATTGAATTTAGACATATGACATTTACAAAATAAGCGTAGAATTTTGCGAGGAATCAGAAAATAATACAATATATAGGGTGTCCCATTTAAAAAAATGGACCTTTTTGACACCTTACTTTTCGGGCGCACCCTGTATAATTCAAAATATTTTTAAAATGTGCCTGATATCCAACCATACCTTAACATAAAAGTTTATTGTCGACAAATTTTATCTTCAAGGCATAAAATTACTCCGCGCAATCGTTGACTCACCCGGTACATTTCTGAAATTTTTCTTTAAAAATGGAAATGGTATTTCTAAAGGTTGCAACATTGTTTAGCACTGACAGTAAGAATATGAAATTTTGTCGTACAGTTGACTAGAATAAGCCTACTTTTCTCATCACTTAAGTGTAAAGAAAACACCAAATCATGTGGAAGTAGAAAAAAATACGTTGTAGTGTAACTGCGAATTTGTGCATTGGACTTTCCAATGAAATTAATTTGTCTTCGATTATTTTTTATCATCAGGCACTCATGTTTCTAGGGTGGGCCAGTGCCCACCCTGGCGCCGCCGCTGCATCTTTCTCACAATTTATAATGCCTAATTTATTTGGATTATCCATATCGCGTTCACAAGTTACTACCCTCTGCCACATGCAGGGCCAGTTCTAGCAATAACGCCGCCCTGGGCAAAACAAGAAATTGCCACCTTTTTCATCCCTTCTTTGTTTTATACCTACCACAACAGCAAATTGTCTGTCTATTCCTCGCCGCTCGCCGGCTTGTCCTTTGCTGCGACCCGCCATGACCAAAAAAAGTACCGGTGCCGGTGCCGGTGCCGGCGTTGTTCGGTTTGCTTTGTCGCGGAATTGCTTGATATTATTATAATATTAAAAAGAAAAGGGATCCGTCGAAATTGTCACTGTTTTAGAAATAAGACGGCACGGCAAAACAAAGGAAATTAAATTTGTTAACTGGGAATTGGAATGGTTGAAACTTCATATATACCTAGGAACGTAGGTAGGCAAAACGGGGATTTATGGTGTTTTTTTGGATTTTTCATGCCCCTCTTCCAACTTGCCGCCCTGGGCAGGGGCCCAGGTTGCCGCCCCCTAGAGCGGGCCCTGGCCACATGGACTTCAATATGCACTCTTGTGGAGCAAACTATACTATTTTGTCCACTCAGGATTTAATTGCATTTAAAGGCACAATGCTCGCAATAATCCGGGAAATGACTTTTACTAATTAGGGCAGCTATAGCGTTGCAAACATAGTTGGACACTGTTTAGGTAGTCATGTTATCATCACCATCATGTTTACTCATTCAGGCCTATGCCTATTAAATATACACACCTGTGAGGAGCCTTCCATACCAGCGTAAAACGCGGCATGGTTTCCGGGCATATCTAATTGAAAATTAAATACAAAAATTCAGGTGTTCACAAGAACTTCTAGGTTGGCGGATGATACCTTATTTTTTTTTCAAAAAAATAATTGAAAATGTATTTTAAAGTTTCAATTATATCATCCGCCATGCAGAACATAAAAATAGAAATATTGGGACTGTTCGTGTTAATTTCTTATTTTCCATTAAAATTACAAACGATGCCCCGATATTATCTTTAAAATTTCCACAGACGCCGCGCCATTTAATTCTCGTTAAATTCGTTTTTATAATATTTTGTATATAATAAAAGACATTTTATTGCCATCGCCAGACACAGGTAGGTACAATATGCGCGAGGTGGTGGAACGTCCTGGTTATATAGAGTCATACATACGAATTATGTGAAAATTTTTTATTGAAAAAAATCATTCATAGTTTTTACAAACGTAAACAATGTTTTTTTTTTTTTAATTAAAGAACCGGCTAGAAATATTAGAAAAATGTTTTTAAAAAATATTCACAAACCCAAATTTAATCCAACCATGGGTTAATAAGAGCGGTGGAGGTAATAATTGAATTTTTAAATTTGTTCGTTGTTGAGTGAAGTTGCGGGCATGGCTCCGATGATTTTTCGCCTGCGGCTCTTTTCCGTCTTCCTAACTAAATACAAAATCATGAAATACATGTAGTTCCGACTGACCCTCTCTCTTCAAAAAAAATTATATCCTAGTTACGCCCACTGAGCCCCCCCCCCCCCCCCGACTACATTTTGGTGTTGCGCCACTGTCTATTTGCATAGAGGATTCTTTATTGGAGAAAAAATAATTCGTTTCGTTAAGTGGGTATCAGAATATATTATATAACCTATTGACTTATTTTACACTTGTACTCACACTTACTATTCTACAAATTAAATAAAAAAGTAAAAAAACAATATATATTAGAATATAAAATATAGATTTTCATACAATTTAAAATTCACTAAAAATAAAATGTGATTCATATATCTAAGCATTGTGCTGCCCTTATAAACCCCTTTTCACATTAGGTGCAATTTCAAACAAAATTGCCTGGAAGCATGCGCCTTAATGACATTTTAATCAGCTGATGCAATTTCTCCCATTTAAAACGACCATTTACTTGCACTTGCAACTGGATCTAATGTAAAAAGGCCTTAACAAAGATATAAGTCATTATCAAAGCTGCAACGTTTGGATTCGAACCATAAGCGTACCCGTTTTTATATATCTAAATTGAAAATGTAAAATAAAAAGTTGTATTTATTGACATGTAAATTACCAAAAATAATTGTGCCGTGTAGACTCCTATTTGAAAGGAACAGTTCTGTTATTAAATTTTGTTCGCCGCGCGACACACTGTTCCAGAGGTAAGTTGTATCCCAATTTAATAAAACCAAACTAACACCGCAATGGCAGACAGCTCGCAAAAATGTCCGGTTGTTTGCAGCAGTTTGGGGGGATTCTTATACCACTTTTCTTTGCCCGCCTCGTCCGATACGCTTTGCTATTTCAACTCCAACGTTGCAGCAGCTTTACTCATTATAGAAATGTTTAGAGTATATTAAAAACCACCTTAAACAATAATAATAATTGGTAAAAATAATTTACTAATATTATAAAAAGTACATATAGGTTGGTAAGGTCTTATAGTATATACGGTGTAGTATAAGGTAAAGCGCGGTATCACATTTAAAGGCACATTTAACAGTTAGGTAGGTATCTAGGTACTTTAATAAACCAAAAAAGTACACAAAGTGTCTTATTGTAGATGCCACTATTAATGAATAAAGGTTAGAACAATATTTGTTATGTAATAAAGTTCTAATTTAGAGCTTTGCTTTTTTTAAATGATTCCCCAGGCATCAGTATTATCTGTTAATAAATATTATCTTTTTCTAATGAGAGGGACACCTACATACAGAGCTGTGAGTAACTTAAGTAACTAGATATACTTTTTAGTATCTAGTTACTTAAAGTAACTAGATACTTAGTAACTTAGTTCTTTTTTGAATCATGCCAATAGTAACTGTAACTTCGTTACTTTTGAAAAGTAACTTGTATCTAGTTACTTTTTAGGAGTAACTATACACTTAAAAAGTAACTAGTTACTTTTAAAGTAACTAAGTTACTTTTAAAGTAACTAAGTTACTTTTAAAGTAACTAAGATAGGTACTTTTAAAGTTTCTCTAGGATACCAATTATGCACACGTGCCGTCTATCAGATGATGACTAAGGGACGATCGGCGGCCAGATTTTCACGAGGGGGCGAGCGGCGAGTCGCGAGCGTCAAACAGCAAACTGGTTGGAACGCGAAATTTCTTGGAAAGCATTTTGTTCTACTTGTTCGTTGTTCGAATTAACACTTCTTAGTTTAGTTTTCTGATGGTAATAGTGGTAGTGTATACAGGAAAATGAGTTATCACTATACCTGGTAAATTTGTGGTATCTAGTTCAAAAGCATCTTAGTTACTTTTAGAGTTTCGTAGTTACAATTAAAATAACTAGTTACTCAAAAGTATCTTAGTTACTTTTAAATTATCGTAGTTACAATCAAGTAACTAGTAACTTTTCTGAAGTAACTTTCACAGCTCTGCCTACATAAAAAAATTTCATGACACGACAAACAAAATTGTATGTAACATTTTGAAGAAAATCGACCACAGAGTCGATCCAAAACTCTTATAATGTTAATAATAACACAGCCCCACGAAAAAAAAAATTAGTAATATATTATTTAACAAGCATATAATGATGACTATTATTCACCTGAATGATGTTTGACGCGAGCCGTAGGCGACTGCAACTAATTTCGTTGGCAAATCCTTGGACCAAATTACACTGTACCATATTTTTCAATTTGGGTCATATATTTCTTATATTTTTACACAAAATCACTTTGAATATATCTGTGTTTCTCACAGAAGAAACGATATATTTATTAATAATTATGAACAATCTGTTCTTTTCAACCACTATTTGATTAAATCGTTCTGCTGAAATACACAGAAGAAAAAATGGTTTGTTCGGGTTTCTTTTTGCTTGCGTAAGAATTATAACTCCGAAAGTACAACAAAATAGTTGTAGAATTCGTTTTAAACAGTTAAAAATGGATTTTATGCAGTAATATTAACTTTTCAATTTCGCTGTGATAAAGTTTTTCGAAATAATTTACAAACAAAACACTGTTAACGTGAAATGATAAGTGTCAATCCTGTAGACCTTAAAACCTTTAGTAAAAAATGGAGTTAACTTTTTCCTAAAAATCTTATAATTTCGTCTGTTTTATCGGGTTTAATGTACTCATCTTCATGTTATACCATTTAAAGAAGAATTACCAGTTAATTTTCTATATCTGTTGCATATAATAAAAGTTTTAAGATTAATAGTGCTGAATCCCCGTTCAAAATATATTGACCACACTGTGATTGGTCGGTTTCATATCCTAACTAGGATTGGTACGAAATCATATCCGTTTAGTTAACCGGAATAGCCCACTTTTCCAGTCTTTTTGGGGCACAGGAAACAGCTAATTTCCATGTGGGAGTAGAAAAAATAAAAAAATATTTGGTAGATAATTAGAAATATGAAATTAAAAAATAATATTTGGTGATAACGGATACCGACGCGTCGCCGGCGGGGTGCAGGGAATTGGATAGCACCACGTTGTTACCAGATTGGGCCAAATTTGAAAAGAGAAGTAGCAAAAATTTTAATAAATATGCAAATCTAATTAAATAAATATACATTTTCCTGCTATGCTTAATCTCGTTCCAATGGTTGTTGTGGGATTATTTATATTTCCTTTATAACTCGCGACCTCCGGGGCCCCTGGTTGATCTTCGGCCCAGGGGGCTGCCCTGGTTAACCCTACCAAACCCTACGCCACTGATGAAAGGGTGGTTTCACCACCGATAGACCTGGTGGGGAAACGGAGGTCGGATTCGGACTCAGCGATGAAATGAAAGTCTAGTCCAGTGGACATAACTTTTTTCGTGGGGCTATGTATTTTTTTGACGTTGGTCGTTTATATTTTAAACCCTTTATATTTTCTAACCTTGCAATAATAACGATTTTTATAATTCGTTTTTCAACTAAATCCTATAATATAAAAGATCAAAGTATAAAAAAAACCTTGAGATTCTTACCATCATATCTATGTTTAAAGGTAAAAGTACTTATATCTATACACTATAGAGTGTGTAACAAATTCGACGCCCACCATATGGGAATCTCGTAAACGGTAGGAAATACAGCGAAGATTAAATTGGGGAAAGTTGCGCAATCTGGAAACGACTGACAAACTGTTGATAAATTTGGAAAATTCCTAGTACTTTAGAAGATATTTGAAAAAATAAAAATTCTCGTCTGTTTTCCGTTATTCCTTGTTTTATTTAAAGAGATGGCCAAAAATTAATTTTTATTTTTTACAATTTGTTATCAGAAATTAATTATGACGTTTCGTTTTTTGAATATCATCATCACATTTTTTTTGTTATAAATATGGGCCCGTACCTATTTTTTAAAACAGTTTGGTAAACCATGTGCCCAATAAAATAATAATGCAATTATGAAATAGCAACGTTTCGACCCCAATAATAACACCTTTATTCTTTATCCTCGTAAATTGTGTGCAAAGTTGCACAATTTGTTATAATTCGGGTCGAAACCTCGATATTTGATTAAAGTAGCATCACAGTAATATTTTATTAGACACATTTGTTCTTAAAACTGTATTAACTAATACAGACCCATATTTAAAAAGACATACCTGATGATGGTACCCGAAAGACGAAACGTCATAATTAATTTCTGATACCAACAAGTTATAGAAAATAAAAAAGGGTCAAAGAAAATGTAAAATACATTATGGGAAATCTCTTTAAATAAAACTAGAAAAAAATAAAACCAGAAATGAGAATATTCGGTTATTGTATCCATTTGGAATTTTACAAATTTGTAGTCGGTTTATTAGTTATTCAAATTATGCGACTTTGTCCCAATTTAAGCTTCGCTGTATCTCTGACAGTGGCGGCTCACGGTCTTAAAAAATGGTGAATAGCTAGGTATAGTGCGGGTACTTAAACAAACATTGACTAAAAACCCGTGTAACAAAACGTCTCTCTTATCCTCATCTGTCCAACGACTGAATGGAGTTTCCAACAAATTACAAACTATGTCATTAATTAATTGGGTCTTCACTTGCTTTGAGCTAACGGACACGGTCGGTTGGGGCGCGCCAAAATGCACGAGTGTTTATAATTATTGTCCATCGGAGTTAACCGTGGCCCTATTATGCATAGCTACATTCGGATTAAATTGATATTATTTGGACATAATTATTTTTCCAGGGCTAAAATGGTAGCCGTATTGGTACATTAATATTTAATATTGTCGAAAAAATTTCCTCCTGGTTTTATTTTTTTTTTGGTGAAGTCCCTTCGCCTACTTCACCTGAAGAACCGCCACTGATCTCTGACCGTAATAACGAGTAACGAGATGGTGAACAGCGAATTTGGAACACTGTATACTAGTGTAAATAATAATAAAATATTTCATATATGTAGTAGGTATATTTTGTAAATAGCTCTCAAAAAAAAGTAAAAATATATTAAAATATCCTTGTATAAAATTCTTATTCACTAAAACAGCTTCTCTAAAGGATTTATACGTGCAGAGTATACCTTGTACCTTGTTGTTGTATAACCTTGTACCTTTATGCCTGCTTTTTTCATAACGATATTTTATTTATTTTTTTATTATCAGGACTTAGAGCTACTTATGCATTCACCATTTCACTGTTAGATAAATATCCCTATTTTTTCGTTTTATACACAAATTGACCATCATATAAACATTTTTTAAATACGAATTACCTGCAGATTCAAGTTTAAAAAATTTTATGAATAAAGTGTAATAAGGACAGACAAAAAAAACGGTAAATTTAAGAAAATTTCATTTTTTGCTATTTTAATTTATTATTCAATTTTCCGATTTTAAACTAGACAATTGTACTCCAAAGAGGGGTGAAAAAAGAAATATTGATCAAAAATGAAATAGCCAAGGCGTCATTAGCTGTTAATATATTATTTTATAATTATTATTTCATCCAATTAACAAAAATATTTGGTTAAAAGGATGGCGATGCCCTTAAAAAATGATAACTAATTTAGGGAGAAATGTATAATATTCTTATGCATTGTAAAACGTGCATTATATCGACCAAATATATATCTATAATACTTGACACGTCTGAGATTCTTTTATTATAAGATCAAAAGTAAATTGTGTTTACTCTCCCGACTATACAGGGTGTGCTACAAATTCTAGTGCGTAAAAGGAAATTTCGAAATCGGTCAAATACGAAGATGGTTAAATTGAGGCAAAATTGCTATTTTAGGGCTTAATAATTTGGTAAAAAAAAATTGTAAATATTCCGAATATCTTCGGAGATATCAGAAAAAAAAATCGAAATTTTTAGTATTGGTTTTTAATTTTGCGCCTTCATTTTTGACCTGAGAAAAACAATAAACATTTTCTCATAGCCCTTTTTTATGTTCTACAAGATGGCGTTATTAGTTTTCAAATTTGACGTTTCGTTCTTTGGATACTAACCTTTAATTATTTTTTTTTTAATACGGGCCTGGAATTTTAAAAGCTGTTTTAGGTACTTCTAAGCTTTAGAACTTTAGAAATTTAATACCATTTAAAGGTTTTCAAAATTTTTCGTCAATTAACACATCATTAGTATTGCAATTTATTATTTTTAGGATTATTTAATTATTAAAATTACATTACTGGAAGTTATGGTAAATATCAAATAACAGGTCTTTTTGAGTAAAAATGAACGGATTCTTCAAATGAGCGATATTTTTTTAGTTTGGCCTTAAATGTTCAGGACCGTAATGATATAGAATGTTTTATTGGATGACAAAACGTCAAATTTTCAAAATCCTTTAAATTTCTAAAGCTTAGAATTCCCTAAATATATATTTAAAATATCAGGTCCGCATTTAAAAAAATTGACGGGCGAACGCCATCTTAAAGAACATAGGAAACGATTATGCGTGTTTTTGTTTTTGTTTGTCAAAAATGAAGGCGCAAAAAATGGAAACCCATAATAAAAATTTCGGTCTTTTTCGGATATCTCCGAAAGTATTCGGAATATTTACAATTCTCTTTCACCCAAAATACGCCACTTTGCCTCAATTTAACCATCTTCGTATCGCACAAGAATTTGTAGCACCCTGTAAAGGTAAGAAAACTTAGCGAGTTATCGGGATAATTAGTTTCTAATGAGAAACATTCTGACAAACAAGTTAAGCAATTTGTCCACTATAGCTGCACGGTGATTTTTGAGTTTGAATGACTGGTTAAATTATCTACAGGATATTTGTGCATGTTTTTTTTCTGTAATTTTTCTTATTATCTTTATTTGTAGATACGTTTTCTAGCAAGATATAAAACCTTAAAGAATAATTTCCTCGTCTAAAAAAAACCGGTGCAAACCTAGCTGTTACTTAATAAAACTAGGTTGGTGCACTGCTGACAGGAGGCGTTGTAGGCTGAGGTGGAGAACTAGAAGTTCCATCACCTGAAGGATTGTTTGCGCTAGTTTGACTGTTTCCGCCATCCTTATTGCCATTCGTCCCACCACTTTTGGGAGCCGACATCAAACGAGGTAAGGGTGCTGGATTTTGAATTTGGCCCTCGAATTGACCAGCATTGGCATTAGCCAAGTCCCTTTGCATAGCTGATCGTCTTTCTAGCCGTTCGGTTCTCTCTTTTCTAAGAGTCTTGAAGAAGGTGTAAAAGGCAAACACTCCAAGTCCCTGAAAATACAATCATTTAGGAAAGAAATTAGTTAGGTGTTTTTGCATCTTATTTATGAAAGGGGGGCTAATTATTTTTATCCATGAAGTAGAGGGTTGCCAGACCTTCCGATTTAGCCGTTTATAGTTCTACTTCATTTTCACATAATTTCATTTTATTCTACTATTATTGTAATTTTTTTTGGCATACTGATTTCAGGGGGTTCACCTATATTTTAGGAATTTTAAAATTTATTGTAATAAATTTTGTATAACAACTATTAACTTAAAATCATTTTATTTAACTTTCCTAACGTTTAATTAAATGATAATAATCAAATTTCCCGAATTACAAAGATTTTAAATTTTTCGAAAATTTTTTACATGGTCGGGAAATTTTTCGAAAAATTACTATTTTTGATTTTATTCGGAAACCACGCATTTTACGACCGAAATAAATGAAACGTAAAAGTTGTATCTCTTGAAGATCTGCAATATTTATTTGAAGCTATTTTAAATACCTCTTATCGTTTATAAGAATATTTATTAAAATATGGTTTTCATAAAATCACAAAGATCTCGGAAATGAGTAAAGTTTTACAAAAAAAAATTTCAAATAAAAAAGTTTCCCTATTTCAATCCCCAAATAAAATGTTCTATTCACTTTTGCTCTAATCCTTCAACTCGCGGAGATTTAGAGGGGGGCGCACCCCCCCCCCCCCCCCCCCAAGGCATATATTTTTTTAACGTATTAGCCCCCCTCCCCAGAAAAATTTCTACTACGCCTAAATATGTATACTTAGGTTTTTTTTATACGCTTACCTGAAAAACTGCACAGAAAAACCCTATAATTGCGCCATCTATTAAAATCCTTTTTATATATTTTACAAGTGGTTTTTTGCATCCTTCCTCATAAATTACAGTACTATTAGTGTCTATTTCATTTAAAAAGCAAGATGTCGGGTAGGCGTCCGACTTTTTGTAATCTTCTTTTCCATTTACGCCGCAACAATGTAGCTAAAAAAAGTATACCAAATTTCAGTTTAATTTTGTTTAGTACTTTCCAAGTTAACAAAATATTTTCACCTATAAAGTTTTTAAAAAGTCAAACTCATCATCGTAATTATTAAGAATTTTCTTTATTATTAAATTTAAAAAAAAGTATTTGACAGCGGTGGGATTCGAACCCACGCCCTTTCGGACTGGTGCCTAAAACCAGCGCCTTAGACCGCTCGGCCACGCTGCCTTATACCTCATTTTCACAATAACACCTTAAATCGATACTTACTTGCCTCTGTAGTTTATTCCAATCTTTTTTATAGTAATTAAGCGTTATTAATTCATCAAATGATGTCGTCATCAAATCGATTGATCCTACGTCAACTTCGTCCCACAAAATAATCGACCATATTCCAACAGCAAATTCACACGCCAACAAAACCAATGTAAATATCATAAACTGAAAATCGGAAAATGCATACAGGAATTATTTTCTTGGTTGCCTAACCAAAATAATTACTGACTTGCCCTTTTTATTTATAGGTATTTAAAATTAGTCCAGTGATAAAATAAAATGAGAAACCCCATTTTATCTTTTTTATATTCCACCGTGAGTGATAACTGTAAAATTTCAACTAGCAAGGGCAGTACATTGTGCAATAATAAAGAATATGGAAAAATTGTCAATTTTTCTTATACTATAATTTTGATATCAACTTATCTCTTACCAGAACAATATGAAAGTTGTGCTCTCTAGTAGGTCCTTTAAATCCTAGCCAAGATAAAAGCAAATGTGCGATTCCTAAGAAAAATATCACAAAAAATGGTCCAACACTTCCAGAAGGAATAAAAGTATAATGATAAAATATTTTGAACAGCAAATATGCTGAAAATCCTATTAGTACCAATCCCGATGCCTAAAATAAAGGATATAATTATAAAATCTAAGTTTGCATTTGAGTTAAACATTATAAATAATATACTTACAAATAAGAGTCCAGAATAAATAATGCAAAAAATCTCCTTAGCTTTTAATGAGGCCATAATTGCAATAACAAGGCATTTAACACTTGTAACACTTTTAGGTGAACATTGAAAGGAAAGGTGAAGTTATTTCTGGCCCACAAAACTTAATATCTAAAAACAGCACATATTAAATAAAACAAACATTATCTACTGGAAGTTCATTCATAAATTTTAATACAACGCTTCATAACTCGATTAATAACGCCTTTGACATTGTTTATTTATTAAAGAACTTTCGCATCAACTTTATTGAAGTAATAATCTAAAAATAACTGTATACCTACCTGTAATTTATACAAGTTTCTTGAGTTGCGCGACGAGCGTCGTCACCACGTTCGTTCTCTGACACGGTTTGATACCTTTCCCACACCTAAAACAAGACAACCGAGAATACATATCAACATGCTCCTGGGGGTCGATACTTAACATCCTCCTACATAACAACTACACTTTTTACAGTACGCATCCTTTTTAGAAGATTTTAGCCAAAAACACGATACTCTTCAAACTAATGACTATTTGGCTGATATTGACAATCATCATTAAATGATTGTATTTATAATTACTTAAATTAACTATACTTTCTTAGATCATTTATTTTAAAACAGTGCACTAATAATTAGGAGGGTTTCAAGAATCGACACCCTGGAAGTAATTTCCAATTTCCAGCTGTCACTTTGACATGAAAAGTAAACACACATAACCCAACATTATAATTTGTTTTTTAAACATTTTCTTGATTATTTCAATGGAAAAGAGTAAATTTTAATAATGTACACGCTTCTTTATGGTTTTTACAAATATATGGTGCAAAAAGATGAGTATTGTGTGTTGATTCTAGGACTGGATAATGCTGGAAAGACTGTAAGTATTTCTAAACAGAGGTCAGGAATTTAATAATTTTTCAGTCTATAATGATATTTTAAGGTAATAAGAATCAGTCATTGTAAATAATATTGATAAAATTATTGAAAGCAAGTACTATATTAAAATGTAGAGTTCACAAATTGTATAACAAACAACAAATATGTTATCTTTCCTGAATATTATTTTGACATTTTCTAGACATACCTAGAAGCTGCCAAAACTAAACTTACAAGAAACTATAAAGCTATAAACCCTGCCAAAATAACAACTACAGTAGGTTTAAACATAGGAAAGATTGATGTAGGTGGTGTTCAACTAAATTTTTGGGATCTAGGAGGACAGAGCGAACTGCAGTCTCTCTGGGATAAGGTAAGACATCCAGGATACTGCCTTACACAATGGGTATTACTGTAATTTCTTTATCAGGACAGTAACTGATTCAATGATCATGTCAAGTCTACATATTGCAATAGTATAGTAATTTTAAACCCTAGCTTTAGGCAATTTTTTTCATAAACTTACATAGCTCAAGGATAGACTTTTCAAATATCTGTCTGACTAAAACACCAGATTAATACTCTATTTTTACATTTATTGCTTGACTTCTTAATGGACTCAGAATTTTATAAATTAATTACTTACCCACTTTATTTTTGATTAATATTTAAAAAAACGCTAATTATTCACCCTCTGATGATTTATCTTTTAGTACTATGAGGAATCCCATGCCATAATCTATATAGTTGATTCTTCAGACAGAGACCGAATTGATGAGTCAAAAGAAATTTTTGGTAAGCAAAAGTATTAATACAAGACACACTACGTAGAATTTTAAAATAGTCATTAACATCCTCTTTCAATTGGTTTGTCCACCAAGGAAAGAATAACCGATTCTTAGTAATATGGAATTTAATTTCTAATAAGTAAAAAAATTTGTGTATAGTAAACATAGCAAATTTACTTGGTTTGATTTCTAGAATTTAAAAATGTTATAAAATATAGGCTGTACTGTTTAAAAAAGTAATACCTACATTTTTGTGTAAACCTGTAGAATCAAAAATGCTTTTAAATTGGAAGTCTTCTGGTATCTTTCAACTTATACATATAATAACAGTTTTAGTATATTTTTAAAAACAACCCAGCTGTTACCGTTTGCCGCATTATACCACCAATTATGCATGGATTCATTAAAAAGATCTAAAAACTATGACTACACTATGGTTTATAATGTTTCACTATTTTCAGATAAAATGATCGCCAACGAAAATCTACAGGGTGTTCCATTACTAGTATTAGCAAACAAACAGGATCTTCCAGAGTGTATGGGAGTGAGAGAAGTGAAACCTATTTTTAACAAAAATGCCCAGTTAATAGGCAAAAGAGACTGTATGGTCATGCCCGTATCAGCTTTGACGGGGTAAGCAAAATGTTATTGAAGAAATAACAAGCAAAAAAAAATGTACAATGTTATAATTTTCAGTAAAAAAAATTTTCTCTGGACCGAAAGAAATAGATAGAAATGTAAACAATAATGTTATATTTGGTCTCCTTTTGGATAAGACAAAAAATTAAAGGGCGAATGCATCACTAGCCTTTTAGCTCTTATGAAAGGATGTTGTGATTTAAAAATAATAATGTTTAGATTCAAAAAATATACAGGGTATCTAAATGACTATACAACGCTTCATCATAAATTCCTTAACCAAAAGTAAGGCGATCTAGGCAAACTTACCTATATGCAATGTTGCTTCGTTTTGCCGCTACAGAGCGCTAAAGTTTTCAAATTAATATTGTTTTTTCGGAATAATTTCTAAACGCTTCTATCGATTTCCACTAATTTTGGAACTAAGAATGACCACTATTATTAGCGTGTTTTGACGTATGCGCCATTTTTTTTAATACCTGCAAATTTAAAAATGGCGTGTGATTGGTAATTAAACGTTCCTGTTTTTGTTACTCCCCGTATAAATGACTTTAATTATTTCTCTCACACTAGCTGACTTCATGTTGAAACTTTTTGTCTGTTGTAAAATTTTAGCCAAACATGCAGTTTCTCTGCATATTTCACATACAGATGTTGTACATCTAGGTGCTGGTATCAAAACTTTTTTGTGATATTTAGGATAGGAAAATATTTTGATTTATGTATTTTATTATTGTAAAATTTTTAAAGAAATTAAATAAATCCATTTTCTAGAGGAAGTCTCTTCTAGAAATAAAACTAAAACTAAATATTATTTACCATATCTTGTAATTCTTCATGGCTGTTTATTCAGAACGAGAAACATGAAAAACGTTTTAATTCTAAATAACTACCAACTAGTTTGATTTTTATAACAATTTTTTTCATGTTTTGCATCGTAAATAATTTTTTTGCAGAGAAACTGCATGTCTGGCTAAAATTTTACAAGAGACAAAAAAGTTTCAACATGAAGTCAGCTAGTGTCGGAGAAATAATTAAAGTCCTTTATACGGAGAGTAACAAAAAGAGGAACTTTTAATTACCAATCACACGCCATTTTTAAATTTGCAGGTATTAAGAAAAAATGGCGCATACGTCAAAAGACGCTATTAATAGTGGTCATTCTTAGTTCCAAAATTAGTGGAAATCGTTAGAGGCGTTTAGAAATTATTCAGAAAAAACAATATAATTTGAAAACTTTAGCCCTCTGTAGCAGCAAAACGAAGCAACATTGCATATAGGTTAGTTTGCCTAGATCGCCTTAGTTTTGGTTAAGGTTTGTGGTGAAGCGTTGTACAGTCATTTCATGGACACCCTGTATATCAGCTGCTCATGGGCAGTACATACCACGTTGACCGCTTTTTTTTTATTTTAAGGGAAGGCGTAGATGAAGGAATCAGGTGGTTGGTGGACTGTATCAAAAGAAATTCCTTTTTGAGGTTACCAAGGAATAATGACGAGACCTAGTCTATGTGTATAAGTTAGTGAGTAAGAATGAATAGAAGTGCAATTTTATAAGTGATTATTTAATAATTAATTATTTGTTAATTTTTTAAAGAGAATCAAAGTTCTCTCTGATTTTCTACAGAAAATTACGTTTTTCTGTGTGACCTTTGATAGCCTTCTTATATAAAAAAGATAAAGAAATTTTGGTTCTGAAATCCGGCGGCGACCACTCGCCTTCGTACTTAAATTTTTTATGGAATAAAGGCAGCACAATTACGCAAATGACCACGATTTTTTTTAAAGCAGCATGTTCTAAAAGTTAAATCTGTTACATGATGAATATATCCAGTTTAAGAATTCATCCGTAGAAATTCAGTGAGAACAGAAGGAAAAAAATATGGGTTTGTTTTACATGCGGTATTAAACAAGCTCTTGAGGTTTCATACATTTTTTATCATTATAAGCGGGCAGCTTGTACTTTTTTATTTTATATAAGACCGAAGACATTTCAGTAAGCTTCTTCTGTTGGTGTTTTAAGTTGCAAAACGAAAACAAAAGGGGGTATCTGAAAACACGTTACATGAAAAACGCAGTGTAGAATGCATTTTAATATCTTTGAATCAATTTTATTCTAATCCAGATCGGATCAGAATGACGCTTGCAGAAATGGCTTTGGAAAGGAAATTGTTAATATACTGAGTGATCCATGCCGAGCGTTCGTTAGAACTTTTGGAAGAACCACTACTAAAAATATCTTCTTGAATTTATATTTTTTTAAGTACCCCCTTTATCTAAACTATTGGCTTATTCTTTTCCTTTCAGTTCTGGTTATAGCGGCAGTAGTTATCAACGTCGTTTTAAATAGGATCTGATTAATTTTACTATATTTTGCTAGAAATTCTAAACACATTTTATACAACCGGTCATGATCTAGGCTGAATAGTTACAATTTTAAACGTAACATATCATCCGTACATAATTATAGAAAAAGTATAGGTTACGATAATTCCCATTACAGTTTTTCTAGACTTTTTGTTTCCGTTACTTAATCTTGGATAGAAAAAGTATGGGTTACAAACAATACAATGACAGATGATAATTTTATATAGAAATATAGTATGAGTTACGACAAATACCATCCACACACATCATGCGTACTGTACCTGCGTCTGACGATGGCAATAAAATTTATTTTTTATATACAAAATATATAAACGAATTTCACGAGAATTAAGGGGCGCGGCGTCAGTGGAGATTTTGAAAATAATATCGGGGCATCGTTTGTAACTGAGGCAGCTCCTTTCTGACGAACACGTGAAATCAGCGACCTCGGGCGGCCCTATTCCACTCGCTGTATAACTGAAAAGAGGCTAAAATATCGTTGGTTTATCCGCGAAGGTATCGCGGTAAACTGCAAAGCACCAACGTAACTGGAACACGCGGCAAATGGATCAGACCACGTTAAAATTTGCCAAGTAAAATAGCGCCTTTTTTTGATTCGAATCACAAAAAAATTAAGCAAGATATTGAATTTCTGATGCTCGTGTAATAATTTCTCTATTCAGAGAATCGCCCATATAGGTGTGAGTCATCCGTCATAAAATATTAAATATATGGGTGATTCTCTGGATAGAGAAATTTGTACACGAGCGCCGAAAAAATACATTTTTAACGTTTGTTCTGGCTATTCGATCAATACAATGGAATTTTGTGTAGAATAACCCATTTTTTTTTAACTTGTTGAGCCAGGTAGATGCCGGTTAAGCTGTTTGATGTCGGCAACCTTTTTATAAATGAATTTTCGATAGTCTCTTCTATACGAAAAAGTTATTTTCTTGCCAAAAAATCCTGGAAAAATACAGGCCAAAAACCATTAAACTCATTGTTTCATTTCAGTGTATTGTTAAAAATATTAAAAATTACTTTTTTTATGAAAATAACTTTTTTACATCCCCTTATCGCTCAATATCTGTGTATCTATGTTGTCCGGATGCTCTTAAGAAAATATAGAAACGTGAATCATGTCAATGATATATTTGTAAGTCATACATTTTAGACATTTATTCCTCAAAAATTGCAAAAATATCCGCAGGCACAAAACCTTATCTAGCTATTTATATTTACTATAAATTACCCCATTTGGGCGTACCTACCCTAAAAAATCGAAATTCTAACAGGGCATGTTAATTACTTATCTACACGTAGATAAAAGTTTATTAATCAATAAATGAGATAATTTAACTCAGTGGCGGCTCGTCAGGTGAAGTAGGTAAAGGAACGCTCTTCATCCAAAAAATAAAACCAGGAGGAAATTTTTTTGACAATATTAAATATTAATACACCAATACAGCTACCATTTTAGCCATTAAAAAAAAATAATTATGTTCGAATTAATAATATTAATTTAATCTGAATGTAGTTATGCATAATTGGGCCACGGTTAACTCCGATGGACAATAATTATAAACACTCGTGCATTTTGTCGCGCCCCAACCGACCGTGCCCATATAGCTCAAAGCAAGTGAAGGCCCAACGTCCAACATGGCTTTGATATTCACCGCTGCTATGGTTACGTGACGTCAGTCACGCAAACAGCATGTAACAATTTGTATTATGATAAAGGGCAATTTAAAAATAGATCAGTAATATGCACCATTGTTTTAGCATTGGTTCACCTAACCTTAAGGTATTTATTTTGAGGCTTCGCGAAACTTACGGTTATAGATATCATTTTTACGTGATTTACTGTGTGATTAAAAAGTTTTGTTTTTATTTTTCAGTTAATTCAGTATAGTGTAAAATTCGTCAATGTTTGTTTAAGTACCCGCACTATACCTAGCTCTTCACCATTTATTAAGACCGCGAGCCGCCACTGATTTAACTGATAAGAGTTTCTAGAACCCAGGGAGAATACAATAATAAAATGTTTATTACCTATATCATCTAGTTCATGATCATGAATAAATCCTGCATATGCTTCTAAATCAATAAAAAAGTAATTCTTAGATTTAAGGTTTAATGAAAATTATAACTTATTACATGAGACGGTAATAAATTATTTTTTAGTAAATAAATAATTGAAAAGTTCATTTCCACAGTGTGGTTTTTATATTTAATGTGACCCAGAAAAAATAAACCTTTTTACAAGATAACTTTTTGTTTAATTTCCCACCTTGCCTCAGTGTAAACAGCAGGTAAATATAAAATTGATAACAACGTAATTTTCCTTATCTCTCCATGGCAGTCGTATTATTTCGCCTAATCAAAATTGAACCAGGGCATGTCATGTGTGCCCACTAAATGATTTTTATACGATAATTAAACGCGAAATGTACCCCTATTATGAATCAGATTGGAGTGTTTTGCCACCTGAGGCTAACAGAAGGTAACTAAGAAATTTGTAGCTTATTTTTTTGTTAATTTATGTTGATACCTTGCTTTTGTTAGTTGAGCTTATTGTGCAGTGTTGTTTCGTCCTTATCTGTTTATTATTAGTCATTTAAAATCAACAGCGGAATTAATTGATAACATTCTCTTAAAGTTTCATATTATTTTTCCTGACGAAAAATTCAAATTTACCTCTTTTAGCTTCGTTGACACGTCAGTTCTTTTTAATAACCGCCTACGAGTACAAATCGCGAGAGCTTGACAGGGGGGTGTAAAATATAGTTATCTAAGAAATACGTTGTTATGAAATTGCATGCTATAGAAAGGTGTTGGGCTAAAAATAATTGTTCGAGTGTAGGTGGTCAAATATCAAACGAATCAACAATAGGTCTGTTCACCAGCGATGGTCCGGTTTTAATGATTTCAATTCGACGTACGTTGGAAACGAATCCAGTGGCAAGCCATGAGGAAAAATGACTTAATTAAGGTCCTGTCAATGTCAAGTTATATAAATCTAAAAGTCTCAGAGTTGCGAGGGGGGGGGGCACCGGCCCCCACCCCAGAAACATGAGTGCCCTCCCAAAATTGATGGATTCGGTTTTGTAATGGAATTTCCTGGGGGAAGGAGAACTTGGCTAGGAAAGCTTTGATAAGAAAAGAGTGGTGCTGTATGTTATTTGCAAGAGAAATGATAACCATTTATTTTTAGACGTCACTTTGGACAAAAGGCAAGTTTTGTTTGCCCCTGCTTATGGCGTCATAGAGCGGGGGAAAGCGTCGACCTTTTTTTTTATTTTTTCAGGGATTGATGGAGTTCAATACTCGGAGTAGTCATATATACGCATAATAAAAAATATGTCCTCGATTTTAGGTTTAAGAAAGGGAAGAGTAAAATGTACCATATAAATCTCAACTCACCCCATTCACGCCGGTAAACAGGTCGTATTTGAGATCGGATATATATACCTATCTCGTGGGATGCGATAGGTCATTATGCAAAAAACACAGAGTTGTTAGTCCTTGGGGGGCGTCAAATGACTGAGGATTGTAGTTCGGAACTCACGTTAACTTGTAGGTCCCCCTCCCCCTAATTTGAATGGACAAGAAAGGGCAAGGACGTTAGCATGTTTTTCACTTGAACCCTTGATATAATACTGACGCTTTGAATTTTAATGTCTACTCATGCCATCAAATCATTTTTAAAAATAATATCACTGGTCGTTCGTCAAGAAATAGATTTTTAAATTAGGACTTTGAAAATAAAAAATGAATACCATTGATTTAATTTTAATAATAATTATCTTGTATCATACTCATTAACGCTGCCACTGGTTTGAGAACGTATGTTGAAATAGAGTTAGATGAATGTAAAAGAATAACGTGCATCGAACAGACCTACATCCACTTGCCACGTGACGTCACTGCCGGCCATATTGCATCTTTACGTCAAATCAATGGGCAGGTCGTAAAATCTTAATTATAATCGAGACCTATTATTAAAGCATTAATTTATAATTTTGCATTGTTAAAGAAGTATTTCGGCCCCTCGGAGAGTACTTTTCAGTTTTCATAAAAGGCCGCGTCACAAACTAATCGCAAAAGTTGTGTTTTTGGCACTTTAATGTCAACTGTCATTTAAGCAAGGTGCAAAATACAGGTGAATTTTTTGTGTTTTGAGACCCTTTTGTAGTGTTTTCCTGCTTAGAACTGGTTTATAATCCCTAAGGACTTCTACTGGGCCTAACTAAAGCAGCGGGCACGCAGCTAAATGTGTGTGTTTTGCTTAACATACTGCTAACCTGGATAAAATTCTGCTGTTCTCCTCTAAAAACTTAAAATGAATACTTCAGAGCATGGGTAACGTCAATTAAAACCTATTTTTGCGTAGTTATTACTAAAACATCTTAATTTTAGATTTAACCCGGCTTTTAATATGGCCACGATCAAGCAGGTGGTTAATGAGGCCATCGAACGAGGTAAGTTCCTGTTTCCATTTGCCCTGATAAAGTTTTGATAAATATTTATTTCCCACAGTTCGAATGCCTACTCCTATGCGGCTACGGGACCTAATAAGGCAGATCAGGGCTGCCCGAACTGCGGCTGAAGAAAGAAGTGTTGTTAATAAGGAATGTGCTTATATCAGGAGTACTTTTCGAGAGGAGGATTCAGTATGGAGGTAAGAGATATTACATTGACTCAATTTCTTGCAATAAACCTGTTTTGAGGTTTATCTAACTTTTGTCACTATTCTGTTAACATTTAACTTTATATCTTGCAAAATAGGAAAACATGTAGAGATAAATTAAATCAATTTAACAAATATGCAGCATTGTTTGTATTACTATCGACTGATTGGACAGTTTGTTAGATTAACATTAATATTGAGGATAAGCATATGAATGAAAAGCATAATAAATATGTAATCAACAGAATATAGTATATACATACTAATTTTTAAAAATATATTAAAAGAAACCATAATGTCCTTTAGTTTGTCAAATATTACATTTAAATAATTTGGACTCAATTGACTTAATGAAATTCAATTTCTAAATACAGGTGTTTTAAATAGTTAATTGTTTAATAGAAGTCTTGAATAAAAAAGTAGTTATTGTGTTTGTCTCGTTTTGTCCTTCACTCAATAAGAATTTAATAATAATTGACTCATGTACATAATTGACTTGTGAAAATATACTTTTTATATCTAAGTTAATTAATAAATATTCAATTCAATCAATTCCATAGGTACAAAGCTTAATAAACCGTTTAGTTTAAGACCTTGTTAATGATAATGATGATTCTTTAAGGTTCTGCCCTGCTAATCACTTTTTTTACAAGCAATTCGTCTTTATATCTTTAAGGGTCTACTATCGCTTTTAGGTACTTTCCACGCTCACTCTACATTTATGAGCCATCTAATATACATCTAGGTCATCTAAAAGAAATCTTAAGGCCCCCCGTCAAGTGTTAATTATTGTAAATATTTTTTTCTTATTAAAATGGCCTTTTAAATGATTTTCCTACCCCCCCTCCAGGTAATAACATTTTAAAAATATTTAAAAATCAAGAAGAATTGCCATAAAATATCAAATATAAATTTTGAATGGTATTGCATAATAAAATACGTTTTGCAATAGATGATACATTTTTTGACCCTTTAGTCAACCAGAATTTGAACCCTTGCATGCTTGATTGCTAAGAGAAGTAAAAAGCAGCAAAGCTCAATCTTAAAGCAAAACCCTACTAAGGGAAAAATTACCCAAACAATGAAATTGTGAAGAAATCCGGATCTACCCACTTAAAAATTAAATTTTCAAACCCCTTTATACAGGAATAAAAATAGGAACATTTCCAACAATTTTTTTAAATTATTTTAAAAATCATCCACATTAATGCAAACAAAAAAAAAATTAACTGACCCAGATAAATTTTCGGCAATGATTTTACATGATCAACAATATAAAATGTCTAATATCTATTGAAATTTCTATAAAGAAAAAAGATGGAAAGAAGTAAATTATTAATTACTTCTATTGTTGTGAAAATGTTTGCAAATGAAATTTATAGTTATAGAAGTTAGGGATTTCGGAGAATTTAAATAATGGGAAAGATAAAACTCGGAGATAAATATTTCAAAATTTTTTTTTATAGGTTTGGTTGTTATCAAATATCGTCGCTAATATTTAATTAAGCCAGTACATCACTGGATTAGTTGGTGGTTGAAACGTTGTTGGTCATGGACCATTTATACGAACATAAAATTACGGGATATTGAAACTCGGGAACTTTTTTTACATTTAGGGTATTTCGCATTTATCAAGCAAAAAATTTTGGACGTAAACTGCTTCTTTAATTATTGAAAGACGTAAATATTGGTACTAACGTTGTGGTATTGTTATCTCATTTTGTAAATAAGAGTTTTAAAGGTCATTTTTAAATTAATTTTCATTATATAGTATTTTAAATATTTTGTTATGTTTCCTGTATTTACAACAATTTATCAATTTAAATATAGCTAGAAATAGATAGTGTTATTGGTAAATAAAATATATGTTTTTATATTGTCTTGTAATGAGCGAGGAAATTCCCCATTTGCCTTTTAAAATTTATGACAGACTGATGGATGTATAAACAAAACCGCATAGCCACTCTGCCTGGGCCATCCAGAAGAGAAAGTCGCGAGTACTAACATTTTATCCAGAACTTTATACATACACAGTCAAAATATATCCCGTGTTTTTATTATTATCCAAAAAAGAGGAAACTACAGGTGGTAAAGTAGCCTCCACAAATATAGCATTTTTGTTTAGATGTATTTCCGTCGTCTCTAAAAAACACTAGCATAAGATATAACAAAAGAATAATTTAAAGAGTCAACGTGGACTGCAAAAAACCCACTCTAATGAAGATTCTATTGGCCTTTCGAGCCCATTTTCCGCTCATCATTTTGGCCTTATCAGTTAGAAATTAATCATTATGAAAAATTCAACCAATGGACAATATTTCCGGTCGCTTGAACTCGACGCGCCGCTACTGCTTCGCTCCATTCTTATCTATATATCACGTTAAAAAGAGATAGCACATAATCGTAATAGGGTCCGGCAACCAACTACCCTCTACTACCGCAGGTAAAGTTGTAACAAGAAGTATTGAGTCAAAAATTCATAGAGCCTATTATATTACTATTTACTTAATATATAACATAAGAAATCATTATTTTATTGGATAGATGTACAAACCAAGAATCTATCGCTTTATTCCGTACACGAACAGACGTCAATCATAAAATGATCTAAGTAAGTGAAACCATTCATTAAGATAAAATAATAATGATCGTGTAAAGGCCAAATTTCATACATTAACTGTGTTGATATTATACAGTGTGTTCACGGCTAAAGTTTAGAAGAGGAAAAACTTTTTTACTAGTAGGTATAGAGAAAAAGTCATTCTTAAAAAAACGTCTGCTTGTGGTGAAACTACAATTTCGAATATCAGATATACTATACAGGGTTCGTTGGAAAAAACATTTTTATTTTTTTGGATTTTGTTTAAAATAAATTTACTTAAAAACAAACAGCTATTGTTGTCTTCTTACTTAAAATAGGATTTTATTTCGGGCCAAATAACGATTTAGTTGTAGGAAAATTATTTTTCTTTGTCTATTTTTGAAGTATTTTTATTAATACATGTCATATTTCTTAAATTTATTCAATCATAAATTATAAAAAATTAAAAATGTTTTTTCTGTCCAACCCTGTATAGGTATCGCAAATCTGATATTCGAAATTGTAGTTTCAGAACAAGCAAAATTAATTTAATAAATCAAGGAATTGAAAATTAGAATTGAAAAAAAAATCAAAAAACTAAAAATATTGTTTTTGACGAACCCTGTATAGTAATCCCAAATTTGATATTCGAAATTGTAGTTTCAGCACAAGCAGAGGTTTTTATAAAGAATGACTTTTTCTTCTATATCTACTAATAAAAAAGTTTTTCCTCTTCCAAAATCTATCCGTGGACACAATGTATAGGACTGTCAGTAAAATTTGGTCGTGTAAGGTCTGCAATAGTTCACAAAGAGGGCACATTTTTTGTAAGAGTTCTTATACAGAAGAAAAAATTTAAACAACAATGTTATATTTGCGCCGCTTACTAAAATGTTTTTGTTTATTTTCAGATGTCGAAATATAGCGAAACTTCTCTATATTCACATGTTGGGCTATCCGGCACATTTCGGCCAGTTGGAGTGTTTGAAGCTGATCGCCAGCACCAGGTTTACGGACAAGAGAATTGGGTATTTGGGGGCGATGTTGTTGCTGGACGAGAGACAGGACGTACACCTATTGATTACTAACTGTCTTAAGAAGTAAGTGAAAAACTTTTAAAAAATTTATTTTTTCAAATTGCAAATAAACAACGGTTTTAAGGCTTAGATATAACACGGAACACGGTAACTTGTTAAATAATATTCAGGTCCGTCCTGGCATCTCCTGAGCTGCCATTAGGAAGACTGCAAACGGCTTTTACATTCATAAAATTAAAAAATAAAATTTTAGGTTCTATAGTCTTTTTCAGAAAGGCGTAGAGTAATAAAAGCTCATTAGGTATGCAAAGGGACTACAGAGTGACCCAACGAATATTTAAGCCACTTTCATAATTTGGCATTGATTTAATTGCAAAATTCTTTATTTTCATCAAGTGCAGGTAGTACCACCCGGGTTTGGGTCAATTTATGTGTTTTGCTATTGTTATCCATTCACAAACACTGAAAATGGTGTGACCAAGGCATGCATTATGTACATAGTATTAGGTACACTTATTTTTTATTAAAAAAACACATTATACAGAAATTAAATTATAAAAAATCATAATATATCATCTGAGAAGCTGTCATCTCCTCTTGACGTTATAATTAACGGGTCGACGGTCCAATCGATGAGGTGGTCAAGATCCCATATTTTCTCCACTTCTTTAATTATATGATAGACTGGCTTTTCGCCAGTTCTCTAGTGTTCCTTCCTTAATGGCTTGATCAAACAGTAGCTGTCTTTCATTTTGAATGTTGTGTTATGTCTTGCTACAAATCCATTCACTTGCGACCAATATAAGTTCTATAGGATTTAGTTCGCAATGATATAAGCGCAGCACAGTTACACTATGTTTTTCAGCTATATCTTCCACGGCATATTTCATAAAACGATGTTTGCGTAAATTTGCTCTAGCTAATAGTTCCTTCTTTATTAAATTACCTTCAAATTCAATACTTTTGGTGGTTAACCAGTCGATAATTTCTTGTTTTCTCCAAGATGAAGTTTTAGTCTTCTCTGTGCGTCGTGAATGATAGCTTGCGTTATTCATAACCACTACTGAATCAGCTGGAAGATATTTTATCATTACACCAAAATAGTAGTAATGCACAAATTTTACTAGCGCCTATGCCTATGGCCGACACCGAAATTGAGCCGAACTGGACGAAATTTCCCATTTTATTACTCAACACCTTTCTGAAATAGACTATAAAAATTACTTACATATGCCTTTTTATTTTAGTGATCTTAATTCTACCACTCAGTTTGTGGTGGGCCTTGCCCTATGCACTTTAGGGGCTATTGCCTCTCCAGAAATGGCTCGTGATTTAGCCGCTGAAGTAGAGAGATTAATGAAATCACCCAATGCTTACATTAGAAAAAAGGCTGGGTTGTGTGCTTACAGGATAATTAAAAGGTAAAGAAATCGTGTACAGAATGAATAATTAACCATATAATTACTGTAAAAAAGTTATATTTGATCATATTTAACTGAAAAAAAGGGAATATCAAGAAATTGTTTGTCTTTTTCAGGGTGCCTGAACTAATGGAAATATTTTTACCGGCAACCAGGAGTATGTTGTCGGAAAAAAATCATGGCGTTCTTATTACAGGGGTGACTTTAATAACAGAAATGTGTGAGAACAGTCCTGATACTTTGAATCATTTTAAAAAGGTAAATAAGTAGTTACATTTGCCTTAGGAATGAATTAGTATAGTATAAATCAAGGTTGAAGGCAGATATTTTAAGAATCCCTAAATTTTTAAGCTGACATTAAATTTATACCACATTTATTAAAAAACTTATTAGCGTCAGATAATACTTCTAACTATTAATTAACAGTCTGCGTTGGTTTCATTCAGTTATTTGATTGAATTCTTAATGAATGTGTCTAATGCGTGCAGGTGTTTAATTATGTTGTTAATGAATACAACAACAGAACTTATAATAATGTAAAGGCGTAATTCAGAGGATACAAATGGTGGATATCTAGGTCATATCGATTTTGAAAAAGCGTTAAAATTCGTCCTATTAGGCTGGAGATACAGGGTCGGCTTTGTAATCTGCAGGAAACTTTAGCATAAACCTTTTAAGCTCAATAAACAATATACAGGGTGCTACAAATTCGTGTGCGTACACGGGGATCTCGAAAACGGTAAGAGATACAAAGATGGTTAAATTGAGGCAACGTTGCGTATTTTGGTACTTAATAATTTGGCAAAAAAAAATTATAATTATTTCGCATGCTTTCGGAGATATCCGAACAAAAACAGAATTTTCCATTTTGGGTTTTTAATTTTTTGTGCTTTTATTTTTGACTTGGGGAAAAAACACATTTTCATAGCCCGTTTTTATGTTCTACATGGTGGCATTAATAGTTTTCAAATTCGACGTTTCGTCCTTTAGTTACCAAACTCAAGTCAGTTTTTTTAAATACGGACCTGGAATATTAAATACAGGTTTAGGAGTTTCTAAGCTTTGGAAATTTAAAACAATATACAAGTTTTTAAAATTTTAACGTTTGGTTATCTAATAACACATTTTTCAAATTATCTTTTTCATTTCATTACGGTCCTGAACATTTGGAGCCAAACTAAAAAACAATAGCCATAAGCGCATCACAGTAACATAACTAGACTAACACTCCAGTTACCTTTTCTTCACTTGGGAGCATTATTTTTTCTGTTTGTCTGTTTTCTGTCTGGGTCTAAGGCAAAAACCATAGAACTTAAGATATACGTTATATAAATAAAATAAATAATATACCAATAGAAAATAGAATCACTTCTCATGCCATAAAAACTTACTTTCTAGATTCTAGAGTATTATGACGGTAAATCTTATTGAAAAAATAAACGGCCAAAACACCATAACTTCATTTTGATAAAAAGGTAATTCTAAAAACAATTGCCAGGGCCGTAATAGTAAAGAAAGGATATTTTGAAATTCTAGTAATGTGTTATTTGACGACAAAACGTTAAAATTTTAATTTTTTTAAATGTGTATTTAATTTCAAAAGCTTAGAAGTCCTTAAAAATTCCAGGCCCGTATTTAAAAAAAAAGAATTGTGGTTGGTATCTAAAGAATGAAGCGTCCAATTTAAAAACTAATAACGCCATCTTGTAGAACATAAAGAACGGCTATAAGAAAGTGTTTTTTGTTTTTTTCCAAAGTCAAAAATGAAAGCGCCAAAAATTAAAACCCAAAACTAAAAATTTCGGTCTCCCCGAAGGTACTCGGAAGGCTTACAATTCTCTATCACCAAATTCTTGAGCCCCAAAATAAGCAACTTTGCCTCAATTTAACCATCTTCGTATCTCTTACCGTTTTCCCTTGTACGCACACGAATTTGTAGCACCCTGTATAGCGATGAATTTTAGGTGGAAAGCTGCTCTTTCTGGTGGAAGGTACATTTTATTGTTTCAAAGAACATTTCAGTGCTATTTCGAGTGCTGCTTTTGTCAGAATGTTAATTCTTGCTCGTTACAAAGTAAGCGTGTTATGTGATCACTAAAAGTAACGAGTCCTAATGTTATAAAAGACTCGTTACTTTTGGCATTTCGTTACTCTGAATTTAAATCTAACTAGTAACTATTCTACCCAGAATTTTACAGCGGGCGGTTTCGTTCGTGGACTTGATAGCCAAACGGATGACAGACAAAACGTATCATAATTATTTTTCGAGCTGGATTTTGTTTTTACCTCGTCAGGCGGCCGAAGGCGTGTCGTTTTGCATGTACTTTGGAGAGATGGCGTATTAATATGTGTTTGGTTAATTTGTTGTCGGGAAGGCATGTTGCCTGTTGGGTTGAGGAAATACAGGACTGGAAATTACCATTGAGAGATGAAAGCAATGTTTATTCCTATGTATTTTTAATTTATATTTCTTTTTTAATTTTAACAGGCACTTATTTTATAAACATAATATAAATTGAGTATTCTGTTTCTTAGATTGTATAGCGTAAACAAATTGTGTTTAGTCAAGTTCACTTCGCACACTGGTATTTAGAAAATTATAAAATAATAGATCTTTGATTCCTAGAATCAGATACCCAAAAGCAGACACGAAGTGTTATTTGTTTATATTTTGTGTAAATTGAGAACAAGTAAATCTATTTTTTAATCAATACGCCATGTTCTATTCCTATTTTTTGTTATATTGTATGTTTTTATGTGTTTCTTAATCACATATTTGAGAATTGACAATAGTACATAACCTAGATTTAATATATCTATACTACAAAACATGAGTATTTGGCCATCGATCAAAGCCATATTTTTTATTTTTAAAAGTAACGATTTACATAAAGTAACGAGTCCTGAGTAACGAGTCCTAATACCCAAAGTAACGAAACGGTCCAAGTCCTCAAAAGTAACGAAAATTTACATCACTGGGACAAAGTAGTGCATCTATCTTTTGCATTAAGTACACAGGGACGACAAATGCAATGGGTTCCCTGGGGCACAGGTAGACAATGACAGACTGTTTCGTTCTTATTAGAACTCACCAGAAAGCCATAACCTGTAAGCGACTCCCAGTACAGCGAGACTATGCTTTCAAGGCATTTTTAAAGAAATAAAAACGCGATGAAAACCCAGTAACGCCATCTATAAGAATCAACTCAATGCAAAAGATAGTCATCGACGAAAGCAACAATAAACCAAATACGTTAGGCCAAACACACCAGTATGGCCGCCTGCCGCTAAAAAACCTTCTTTTGTATTTACTTATTCGGACACTAAACTCTACTGCTTATTTATTTTTTACTTTTTGTTTTCGATACAAATATTTTAAATTTGTCTGTACAAATAATTATTAATTTTTAGATTGTCCCTAATTTGGTTAGAATTTTGAAGAATTTAATTCTTGCTGGTTATTCACCTGAACATGATGTTTCCGGAGTTAGCGATCCATTTTTACAGGTATATTAGACAATAGTGTATTTTTTACTAAAACAATTTTTAAATACGTATTTTTTTAAAAGAAAAATGGTATAAAGTACATGTTTTTTGTGCCATTAGAGCACTTGTCACGTTAAAAAACTTGCCGCAAGCGACCCGTTTTCTGACATGGACTCGTGCTATGAAATTATTCTGTATAAAACGTGTACTTTAATATACTTTTATAAAACCAAAAGAACATACAATTTATGGCTCTTTTTAGTGACTCTAAAAATATTATTATTTCTAGGTGAAAATTTTAAAACTTCTTCGTATCCTCGGTGTAAATGACGCTGACACCTCCGAAGCAATGAATGATATTCTGGCTCAGGTGGCAACCAACACGGAAACGAGTAAAAATGTCGGAAATACTATTTTATATGAAACTGTGTTGTCTATTATGGACATTAAGTCTGAAGGTGGACTTAGGGTGAGGTTTTCAACAGTATAATTTGTTAATGTTCGGTATATTTAAATTATTTTGATTCTAAAAGAGTTTTTTTTTTTCATTGTAGGTGTTGGCTGTCAATATTTTAGGTAGATTTTTATTAAATAACGATAAAAATATTCGTTATGTTGCCCTAAATACATTACTAAGGACCGTACACGTTGACACGTCAGCTGTACAAAGGCATCGGTCAACTATTCTGGAATGTTTAAAAGGTAATTAAATTTTAAATTTTCTTCCAAACGGTAAGATTTGAAGTAATTATTAAAGATATCATTTTTATTTATTTTTCAGTGGTGCTTATTGATAAATTTTTTTGAAAATACCTCTGGTTTAGGGCAAAATATGCGTATTTATATCATAATAGTCATCGATCAATCATATCAAAATTTAGTGTAGTATCTCGAAGTTATCGAAATTTTTCATAGAAACAAAAAAAGTTTAGTGCTTTAAACAGGGTGATTCCTAAGTTGATACTTCTTTTTTAGCTGTGTATAGAAGGCATTAAAATAAGCAACCTTTTTAAGTACCTTTTTTCAAAAAACTCAAAAATAAGGATCACATTCATTTATTACACTATGGATCAAATACGGTTCTGCCTAACTTGCCCGTTGAATACCATTAAGAAAACTTCTGGTTGTAGGATAAGCCCGCAAGGGAAAGCGGTCTGCGTATAATCTCGAAGCAGCAGCCGCACTTTGACGACACTCACCGTAAATTAGCACCATATCTACTAGTTCATTATTTTCAAATTTTACCATTTTTACGTGTCACCATTTTAAAATTAATTTGCTTTAGAAAAACACACCGCAGCGAATTGCCAAATAACTCACCACCGACTAGCAAATTGCATGCCTAATAAGAGATAAGACAAACAACATAAAGTATAGCAAGCGGATTGAAAAATAACTCACCACCCATAAATTGCATGACTAATAAGACAAACAACATAAAGTATAGCAGGCTACGATTTGATGACCAGGCCCGCATTTAGATTTTTTACTTATGTCTCGCCTATTTTTAAGTTTTTTGAAAAAAATTATTTGAAAATGTTTAATGCCTTCTATACACAGCTAAAAAAGAAGTATCAACTTAGGAATCACCCTGTATAGCTAAAATGAAGCAGTTTATGATAAACGTTTATATGAACTTTTTAACTTAAAATAGGTTAAGGAATTGGCCATTAAAATAATTTAAAAAAAGTAAAAAAATGGAAAAAATTCAACAATTTTTATTTATTAAATTAATTTTTTTTTTACTAGACTCTTCTAAAAGTTTTATTTTTTTAGATCCAGATGTTTCGATAAGGAAACGGGCCATGGAACTGTCCTTCGCTTTAATAAACTCCCAAAATATAAGAACGATGATTAAAGAACTGTTAACGTTTTTGGAAAAGACTGACGCTGAATTCAAGGCTCATTGTTCGAGTAATATCGTTTTAGCGGCCGAACGATACTCGCCCAGTAAGAGGTGGCATTTGGATACTTTGTTGAAGGTTTTGGTGGCGGTAAGTCGTTTTAAAATTTTATCCCATTTTTTGCTTTATATAAACTGCTGGACAATTGCTTTCGAGCAAGAAAAATTTCGCCTAAATTTAACAGTTAATATTTTCTGAACCAGATATGATATCGACCTACGGTTTTGAACGGTTGATAGATTCATCTCTTGGGAAACAATTGTCAATGTTGGATTTTCTTTAGCTGTCAGAAAATATCTATGTTTTATGAGTATCTCACAATTTTTCACGATTGTTGTTGTTATATTGGAAAGTACTCGTCCCTAGATTAGGTCAATTTTTTCTTATTTTTTAATTTTTCATATCGCACTATAGGTATATTATACAGTGTGTTTACAAAATTTTACCAAAGATAATTTTTTAAATTTAATTTTTGAAAAAAATGTATTTATTAATTTCTAACTTTCTAACACTATACTCATAAACCATAGATATATAGGCGTTTATAAGCACGCCACTGTACATCATAACATTTAGGTACAACTATTGTTACTAAACATAATCAAGCTTTTCATAAGGTATAAGAATCACTCGCTAAGTTTGCACGATACAACGCATAGTGAGATCTAGCTACCAATAAGTTGAAATAAAGCAAGGTTTTCCAAAAAATTCGGCATTTCTTAAAATATGGCAGATATCAAAAATTTGACAAATTACTTTTTTTGCTATGAACCAGTGATTTAATTGACGTAGAGTGATAAAATTTAAAAATATTATTGTGAAAGTTACACGCCATTAAAATTGGAGCAAAAATCATATTCTTTTTTAACACCCTGTATATAAAATTTTCTGACAGCTAAAGAAAATTTAATATTGACAATTGTTTCTCAAGGGATATATCTATGAACCATTCAAAACCGTAGGTCGATATCATATCTGGTTCAGAAAATATTAACTATTATTATTAAGCAATTGTCCAGCAGTTTAGATTAATTACCCTAAATAAGTACTTCATTAATAATGAAGCTATTGTGTGGGGGGGGGGGGGGGATTAATAATTAATATTATATTATGCATTAGTTAAAACTCATCTAACCTACGGAATTTTAGGTTAGGGAGGAATAAATAAAACTTTAGTTAAAAAATTAGAAATATTACAAAAAAGGTTCCTAAAAATTATATTTAATAAAGATTATCTTTATCCTTCAATAAAATTATATTCTGACACAAAAAAAACTAATATTAAACAACTTTACATTTATAACATCTTAATATACATATTTAAAAATAAAAATCTTATACAGTTTAAAAACCATAATCATAATACACGTCATAAACATGAAATAATCATAAAACCTAAAATAAATAAGTCCATAGGACTAGGAATTTCAAATATTTGTGTTTTTATTTAAACGATTATTTACCAACAAAAATTAGAAATATATTTCATTAAAAAAAATATAAAGTCGAAATAAAAGTATGGATATTGAAAATAGACAACTTAAAAAAATGTTTGGAAATGTTGAAATAAATATTGTTATGAATAATATATTTTTCAAAATTTTAAATCCTATTTCTTCAAAAAAAACTGCGTTTATATTTATATACATATAGTTAAACGTTTTTTTATTTGCAATTTACCGTTTATATATTTTTTAAACCCTATTTTAATATTCTCATATATTTATAATTTAAAATACTAAGATTTGCCCCTAACAAGCACGTCTTCGGGGGATCAAAGAAGAAGTTTATTGAGGAAGATAAATAAACACATTTATTCTATTATAAATATTGAAAATAAACTTATTATAAAATCATAGATTAACTAATATTTTTTTTAGGCTGGTAATTATATTCGCGATGATGTAATAGCTTCAACTATACAGTTGATATCGGATAGTCCCAATCATCAAGCGTACATAACACTGCAATTATACAAGGCCCTGTCTGAGGATTTGCATAATAGGCAACCTCTGACTCAAGTCGCTGTATGGTCGATAGGTAAGTTACAACGAAGAGAATTATTCTATTGATTATGACTTAAGTTCTGATAAAATTAACTTAGAACCTCGCTTTTAATTTATTTTGCTTAAAAATCACACTGCATGAATAATTTTATTGTAGGAGAATATGGAGATTTACTGTTAAAGGCTCCTCCAGATGAAGAACACGGTATACAACCGCCAACAGAGGAAGAAATCATTGATGTGTACCAGAGGTAATAGACATACTTACATACATACATCCATACATACAGGGTGTCCATGAAATGACTACCACGCTTCACCATAAATTCCCAAAAATAAGGCGATCTAGGCAAACTTACCTATATGCAATGTTGCTTCGTTTTGTCGCTACAGGGCGCTAAAGTTTTCAAATTAATATTATTTTTTCGGAATAATTTCTAAACACCTTTATCGATTTCCACTAATTTTGGAACTAAGAATGACCACTATTAATAGCGTGTTTTGACGTAATGCCATCTTTTTTTTATGCCTGCAAATGGGGTGTGATTGGTAATTAACAGATCCTCTTTTTGTTACCCCCTGTATAAATGACTTAAATTTTTTCTCTGACACTTGCTGACTTCATGTTGAAACTTTTTGTCTCTTGTAAAATTTCAGCCAGACATGCAGTTTCTCTGCAAAAATTTTTTTTACCATACCGTGTAATTCATCATTGCTGTTTATTCAGAACGAGAAATGTGAAAAAAAATTTAATTCTAAATAAGTACCAACTACATAGTTTGATTTTTATAACAATTGTTCGAAACTTTTTCATGTTTTGCATAGTAAATAAGGACATAACTTATTACAATCAACTTGTCAAAATTTTGAAATTAGCATTATTAATTTTGTTCACAAATAAAGGATGCCATTAAATATTTGTGTTATAACTATGAAAACACAGTAATATTGAATTGTCAAGCTTAACACATTTTAGTTTACAAGTAGCCGTACAGAAATAATATTTCCTTACAGTACAATAATAAATATTTATATGTATACATGGTGTCCCACCGGGAACCGAATCGATCTATATATAGAAAACTATACATAGGAAAATTTGACAGTATGCTGATGCTGATAAGGGCGACCGGGCTAATATATTTTCATAATGGTGGCACTTCCGGTTATACCGGAGTAAGTGTCAACTTGCTTATTTTAAATGGGACACCCTACATATTATTACATTTTTGCATTCTACGCAAGATTCTAGGCAGATTTTGTATACCATGTCCTATACCTATGTCTAAACGTTTTTGACATATTTGAATTTTTATGTCAAAAATGACGTTTGCAAGCCTTAGAATAATTATCAATTTTTTATATAAAGAAGCCTTATTTATTTAATTTAAGTGGGATTCCTTGTTATAAAGGACCTGCTTTAATAGATTTTTTATAATATTTTGATAACTATTAATACAGGGTGTTTAAAAAAATAAGATTAAAAATGAAAATGAAAAAACTGTCAAAAGTCCAGATTTTCAAATGGAAACACCCAAATTTCATAATTATTTCTTATTTAGCATTAAAAATAAGGGTTTGTTGTGTTGTAAGGGTTGTATAAGGTTGTATATCCCAAAAATTCTTAGTTTTCGAAATATTGCCAATTTAATATTTTTATTATGGGGATTTTGCTGCAGATTTTAAGTTCAGTTACTCTTAGTTGGCTACGACGGCGTTGAAATCAAATGCTAAAAAAATCTATGACGCTGTCACCTAACATTATTAATAATCATTCCCGGGCGCTTAAATTATACAAACGAAGATTATTTAAACTTATTTATTATTTATGGAGAATGTGATAAAGTTATATTATGTCACATTTGCCATTCGATATCCGCAAAAACAGAAGCCATCATAATGTGCTTATTAATGATGTTTAAATGGTAAGTGACAGCTTTATAGATTTTTTAGCATTTGATTGTTTTTCAACGCCGTCATAGCCAACTAAGAGTAACTTAATCTAAAATCTGCAGCAAAATCCCCATATAAAAATATTAAATTGGCAATATTTCGAAAACTAAGAATTTTTGGGATATACAACTTTATACAAACTTACCCTTATTTTTAATGCTAAATAATAAATAATTATAAAATTTGGGTGTTTCCATTTGAAAATCTGGACTTTATGCAGTTTTTTCATTTTCATTTTTAATCTTATTTTTTAAACACCCTGTATTAATAGTTATCAAAATATTATAAAAAATCTATTAAAGCAGGTCCTTTATAACAAGGAATCCCACTTAAATTAAATAAATAAGGCTTCTTTATATAAAAAATTGATAATTATTCTAAGGCTTGCAAACGTCATTTTTGACATAAAAATTCAAATATGTCAAAAACGTTTAGACATAGGTATAGGACATGGTATACAAAATCTGCCTAGAATCTTGCGTAGAATGCAAAAATGTAATAATATATAGGGTGTCCCATTTAAAATAAGCACGTTGACACTTACTCCGGTATAACCGGAAGTGCCACTATTATGAAAATATTTTAGCCCGGTCGCCCCCATCAGCATCAGCATACTGGTAAATTTTTAAAATTTTCCTATGTATAGTTTTCTATATATAGATCGATTCGGTTCCCGGTGGGACACCCTGTATAGTTATTTTCCGTTGCCTAGCAACGACTAAGTGTAAGGAAATGTTGACTTTTTGTTTCAGAAATGTTATCAAAAATGTCAATATTTCCGATCGATTTTCGGAAAAATATATTATTTAAATAGCATAAACATTTTACATGTGGCAATAACGATGCTTACTGTAAATCAGACGCGTCAGTTCTGCGATTTTAAAATTGATCGAATTTCTGCATTGTTTTATTGATGATAAACTCCTATTATAGCACCGACCTAAATTTGAGAATAATGAAGAGCCTATTGAGACAAGATGACGTTCTTAATAAAAAACTGTATTTTTAGGTCACTTTGGAGTCCGCAAAATAGCTCAACAACTAAACAATATGCCCTTATGTCAGTAACAAAATTGAGTACCAGGTTTAACACTACAACAAGGTAAGTTTTGGTCGTTCTGGTTCTTCAGCAGGCTGATTTGTTCCTTTCCAGATATAAAAATGAACTTTATTTTCTCATTTTTAGTCAAATCCAGCAAATAATCAGTTCCTTCTGTTCGAGCCTTCACATAGAGTTGCAACAAAGAGGGGTCGAGTATTCTCAGTTATTTGGAAAGTATGATCATCTTAGGCCGGCCTTATTAGAGAGGTAAGTCGTATTAATGTAATATACAGGTGTGACACACGATCATTTGGGTGAGTTTCGAGGGGTGTAGAAGTAATGAAGTACTGCATGCGCTATTTAATTTTTTGATCAATATTTCCTTATCTTTTCGATTTATCCAAGAAGCGGCCAAAAACAACCTACAGTTACAAGATATGAAAGTTTTAATTTATAAAGTAGTAAAAGCAAAAAAATTAATATTTATAATATAACTTCAGTATGTCCGCGGAAAAAGTCATTATTTATGACACCACAAAATATGAATAGTATTAAAATAAATGATGACATTCAAATTTTGAAAGTTAATCAACTAAAATATTTAGGAATAATCTTTGACAGTAAATTAAATTGGAATTTTCACATAGAGTATTTGATTAAAAAATTAAAAAGTTTACTACCAATTTTTAGAAACATTAAAAAAATTTTGAACGTAAAACATATGGAAATGTTATATTACGCATTAGTTAAAACGACATATATACATACACTATATTGCCAATACAAGCAGCCGCACGAAGCAAGAATACTCCATCGTGCGATTCAAAATAACCTGAGTTGGGAGCCGTGGCGTTTGCGCAGTAGGGAAAAAATTAGGCAATCCACACGATTTCTAACAGAACGTAAACAGAACCCAAGGTCTCTTGAACAGAACCGGCTCGCCGTTATATTCTTATTAGTCGCCATCTTTTGTTTCGTTCATTCGTGTGTTGTTATAATTTTCAAGTTTTGGGTGTTAATATTTATAAAACTTTACTTTAGACATTTTTTTTGGTTAGTTTGTAAGTTATAATCGTTTCCATCTTTTTTTACGTTGTATTCGTTCGGATGTTCCGTGTGTGATTGTGGATATTATTTTTAAGTTTTGGGTGAGACATATTCTTAACTTTACCAGACATTTTATTATTGTTAGCGACTTGTGTCTCAAGATGGGTAGAAAAATGTGCATGATCCTTTTTTGCACGAATCGCGGTTCAATACTAGGAATAAGGTATTTCAGTTTTATTTGACCATAAACTGTACACTGTACACACCTGAACTAAATGGGTGAATATAAATAAAAGCTTTTAAAAATATTTTGAAAGTCGGCCCTGTTAAATGTTTACATCAATAAGCAAATTTCCGAGCTGCGCAAACTCAACGGCCCCTGATCATCTGCTTACAGTGGTGGCATCATTGAATTATGGTATTAGCAATATAGTATATTAATATATGTGGTTAAAACTCATTTAAATTACGGAATTTTAGGTTGGGGAGGAATAAATACAACTTTAGTTAAAATTAGAAATATTACAGAAAAGGTTTCTAAAAATTATATTTAATAAAGATTATCTTTATCCTTCAATAAAATTATATTGTGAAACAAAAAAAATATATGTTAGAAACTTTACATTTATAACATTTTAATATACATATTTAAAAATAAAAAATTAAAAACCATAATCATAATACTCGTCATAAAAATTAAATAACCATAAAACCTAAAATAAATTTCGTAGGACAAAAAAAAATTTCAAATATTTGTTTTTATTTAAACGATTATTTACCAACAAAAATTAAAAAATATATTTCAAATATAAAGTCGAAATAAAAGCATGGATATTGGAAACAGTTAACTTAAAATTTTTTTGAAAATGTTTTAATAAATATTGTTATGAATAATATATTTTTCAAAATTTTTATATCCTTCAAAAAAAAACTGCGTTTATATTTATAAACATATAGTTAAACTTTTTTTTATTTGCAATTTACCTTTTATATAATATTAACAAATATTTTTAAAACCATATTTTAATATTCCTATATATTTATAATTTAAAATACTGAGATTTGCCCCTAACAAGCACGTCTTCGGGGGATCAAAGAAGAAGTTTATTGAGGAAGATAAATAAACACATTTATTATATTATAAATATAGAAAATAAACTTATTATTATTATAAAAAATTTGGCTTGCAAAATAAATCCACACGTTACGGAAATTTGAATTTTTTTTATTGCATGTTTTCTTCCATAGAATGCCACCAATGGAAGTTATAAGGCAACCAGATGATAACATACATACCAACGGTGATATGGATGGGTTAGAGTTACAGTCTGAAGAAAATAGTCCACAACATGTGCCTAGTGAATCGGTAACAACACAATTTTAAATTATATTACTTTTGTCCTGGGGAAGGCAATACAAGTGTCGAAAAATTTCTCAAAATCATTTGGAATATTGTTAAAATTACCTACGACTATTGACCAAAAACCTTTCTTACTAAAGCAATATTTTGTTGTTGTTTTTTTTAGAATGCCTTACTGGACCTTCTCGGTGGTAACGACGACCTGGACATAATCAAGCCATCCTCGGAACCCATGAAACCGCCACCCATCTCGAATACCAACAATCAAGACCTGCTAGATCTTTTGGGATTGGGTCCCCTGAGCGACAGCATGCCTATGTCCAATGATACCAACAATATGGGGTTGATTTTAGAAAATAATAACGCTAATATATTGCCTGTGATGAATAATCAAAATTCTAATTTCTTAACAGGTGAGTTGCGGACGTTTTTTACCCCATATTTGTGTATAGTTTTTTTTTATAGAAAAGAAAACCCGTAACAACTATATACGGTGGCGTAGCCAGAAAATATGCTCGGGGGGGGGGGGGGGGGGCGTAAGTAGGAGAAAGGGACAGTCGGGACTACATATATTTCATGATATTGTACCTAGTGAAGAAGGCGAAAAGCGCCGCAGGCGAAAAATTTCGGGGCCATGCCCAAAGTTCGTTTAAAATTCGCCTAATTACTATCAAATTTCGAAAATTTAATTATTACCTCTCCCCCTTTGCATGGTTGGATTACATTTTTTTTTGGTAAATGTGTTTTGATGATATTCCTAGCTGGCTCTTTTATAAAAAAAAATTTATATTTGTGAAAAATATGAATATTGGTGTCAATCCAAAATTTGAACATAAGACGTGTGTATGACTCTAACCAGCGTATTTCGGGCTCGGTTTTTTATCATTAAAAATAAAGTAAATATCGCTCACCACGCCAAAATTGATGACTTTTTGAGAAATTATGTGTTTTAGAAGCATAGATCTTAGAGCAGCTTTTGCTGCAAATGCTTAGGTTGTGAAATATTCCTTCTTAAGTGCCGTTTTGTATATTCAAAATAAAGCATTATCGTTTCTTCCCGCACTATTTTTTTTTATTATAAATTGTCACACTTCTTCCATAAAAAATGTTGCAATTAAAATTTTTAATTAAATTTTTCTCTTTAAAAATAAATACCTAATTGTTTTTTGTGTTTGTTGTAAAAATATTTTATTGCATTGGGTTATATTTTTGTTGATATAAAATAGCTCCAAAAAAGGGAAAACTGAACACACAAGTATATAATAGAAAAATACTATAAAATATTATTTGTTTTACTCGTTTTCCTATAATATTGCATCATAAATCAATAACTAAAACGATATGCGTCCGAAACCCTAATCCCTCTATAAAAAAGGACTTTTAGAAGGAAAAGTTTAAAAACTAAACGTTTCCTACAAGACCTTTGTGATCTAAGCCAAGAATACATTATTTAAATTAAGAGTTCAAGCGTGAGACGAAAAATTAGGTTGCAATTAAACTTTTAGACCCAAGCCTCTGGCTCCACTGACCATATACAAATTACTCGTTTAGACGAAAAATTACATCATCAAACATACCTACATCTGGAACGGAGCGTTAAATACATGACTTCGTTCGCCCACTAGTTGTGCATTACTGCACCTAGCTAGTATAAATAGAGCTGTAGTTACTTTACCTACCCGACGACGACTGGAGATACTTACCAGTTAAAACGTTGTGATTTAAAACGAATGAAGACAATGCAAGTTCAAGATTCTTCTATCATTCAGCATTTTGTTTGATGCTTCTTTTCTTTTCAGATGATCTGTTTAGTAGTGTGCCAACTGAAACCATCACAACAAGTAGTATACCACCGTTGACGGCTTTTGAGAAGGATGGACTAAAAGTTTTGTTTTCCTTCGATAGCGTTAAGGACAACAATACAGTGAGCATAAATGTGACCGCGAGCAATCACTCGTTGTCGAACATTACCGAATTTTTGTTCCAGGCGGCTGTTCCTAAGGTAAGAATTTTTGTTTACTGAATTTCTAAAATAAAAAAATTAATTAGAAAATGTTTTTTATGTGAGTCCACACCACATATATACATACACTATATTGCTAATACCATAATTCAATGATGACACCACTGTAAGCAGATGATCAGGGGCTGTTGAGTTTGCGCAGATCGGAAATTTGCTTCATGATGTAAACATTTGAGAGGGCCTACTTTCAAAATATTTTTACAAGCTTTTATTTAAATTCACCCGTTTAGTTCGGGTGTGTACAGTTTATGGTCAAATAAAACTAAGTAACCAATATTTTACATACCTGAAATACCTTATTCCTGGTATTGAACCGCGATTCGTGCAAAAAAGGATCATGCACTCTTTTCTACCCATCTTGAGACACAAGTCGCTAACAATAACAAAATGTCTGGTAAAGTTTTATACCTAAATTCGCACCCAAAACATAAAAATAAATAACCACAATCACACACGGAACATCCGAACGAATACAACGTAAAAAAGATGGAAACGACTATAACTTACAAACTAACAAAAAAAAATGTCTAAAGTAAAGTTTTATAAATATTAACACCCAAAACTTGGAAATTATAACAACACACGAATGAACGAAACAAAAGATGGCGACTAATAAGAGTATAACGGCGAGCCGGTTCTGTTCAAGAGACCTTGGATTCTGTTTACGTTCTGTTAGAAATCGTGTGGGTTGCCTAATTTTTTTTCCTACTGCGCAAACGCCACGTCCCCCAACTCAGGTTATTTTGAATCGCACGATGGGTGTATTCTTGCTTCGTGCGGCTGCTTGTATTGGCAATATAGTGCAATGTGGTCCACACCCCCTATGGAAAACTTTTTTATTATTGATTTTTGATTGAATGAACAGACAATTTAATTCTTTAACGAAAAGAGCGCTCATTATAGTTGAAAAAAATTGGAGTACATACGAGGGAGATTCAATAGTTAATAATAATAAATATGTTTATTTTATCTTCTTCGATGAACTCATTATTTTAAGTATTTAAAATCATAAATATAAGAATATTAAAATATATTTTTTAAATATTTGTTAAATATTTGTTTATACAGGATGATTACTAAGTTGATGATACTTCTTTTTTAGCTGTGTATAGAAGGCATTAAAATAAACAACATTTTCAAATACCTTTTTCAAAAAACTCAAAAAGGAAACCAAAATAATTCATGTTTGATTTTTTTTAGACATTCCAAATACAAATGCTTTCTCCTTCCGGTACAATAATGGCGCCGAACGGAGTAGTTACGCAAATTCTCAAAGTTACAAATCCAGGACAAGTAAGTGATGACGAGCTATATTATATTATTCATTTATCTTAGTTTTGTGATACTGTAAAATTCTACAAAATAATAACTACATTTCATTTTATTTAAAAAAAATATTTACAGTTATTTTTTAAATAACTGTAACACAAAATGTGGGGGAAGAGCGTGGGTAATATCAATTTCGGGGTTAAAGAAGTGGGTTTAGCGGGGTGGAACAGGACTGGCATAGAATCTTTTCGGTGGGAATTTACCTGTGAATAAAAGTAACAATCTTTATGTTCTTAACAAAAACGAGATACCATCAACATTGCCGTTTACCAGTGGCGTGCAATGCTGTTTTAATCAGGGCATTTAAGACAAACATTTACTCAAATTCAAATACTTAAACTCAAATAATTTATTTATCATAAACAAAAAATTATAATCTACAAATCAATGTAACTGAAGTTAATGATAAATTGGGCTATACATCGATTATTAAAAAACCGGTCTCACAAGGCACAGAGCCTTGTGAGAACTGTGCCTGTGCAGTATAGCCCAAAAATATTATAACTAAATGTTAAAAGCTTAAAAATATTAAAATGAATCTTTTGTAAAAGATGTACCTATATTCGAGCCTTTACCATTATGTTTTTACATGCCGGTTTTTAAGAACTGTTCTATTTTTAGATTATTGATTTTTCTGGTGATGCGATAGTAGCCTGAAAATGTTGACAATACTCGACTGTTTTTTGTTTTGCATTTTTATGGTAATATGGAACTACGCATTTTTGTTTTCTTTAAGTAGTCGTTTTATATCTTTCGTTGATGTTAGATGTGTTGCAAGTTAATAAATATATATATCCATTTTTCGTTGTGGTTTATGTAAAATTAACAGGTTATGGGCCCAGGCGTTGGGAAACCATAATTCGGTGGATATATATACCGCGTGGCCGCGAAAAATTTCGAGTTTGAGTAGTGCGTCACGTTTTTGCCGTGTGAATTTGTCAATTTACGTTCGAGTCGTATTAAAATCACGTTCAAGTCGTGTAAAGACAAATTTGATATTAGTAGTGATGGCGTCATCAACGGTAAAATTTGATTGTGGTAACATACCAAAGTTTGACGGCTCAAACTTTCAACTCTGGAAGTTTAGTGTCACAATTTTGTTTAAAGCAGAGAAGATTCTCTCTATAGTTAATGGAACGACACCTGAACCAGACGATCAGGCGTCAACAGATTGGAAAACATGGGATTCTGGTAACTCTAAGGCTCAAGTGATTTTATTATCAACGATTAGTCAGGATCAGATTCAGCATCTAATAAATTGTCAAAATGCAGCGGAAATGTGGACAAGACTATTATCAATACATGAACAAAAATCGGAGATATCTAAGGAACTATTATGGCAGCGGTTTTATGATTATAAAATGAGTGAAAATGGAAATATTGCTGAACATATTTCCTCCATCGAACTGATTGTGCGGCAATTAAAGGATGTCAAGGAGGATGTCAGTTCAAGTGCGATTTGTTCGAAAGTGATAAGTAGTCTACCGGCAAAATATAATGCTTTTCGAACTGCGTGGGACTCTGTTGCAAGTGATCAGCAAACCTTTGACAATCTTGCCTCAAGATTACTTAAAGAGGAGACCAGGATGACTAGTGACGACTCATTAGTTTCTCGTTTGGCTTTGGAAGTTCAAGCACTTCAGAGCAAGTTAGAAAATGTGAATGCTGGACTAAGGAAACCAGGTGGTCGTAACATACAAGATTTAAAGAAAAATAGCTTGTGCAACTATTGTAAAAAGAAGGGGCACTGGATACGAGAGTGCAGAAAGAGAATTGCAGATTTGAAGAAAAATAAAGAAACATCTACGGCAAGTACTAGTTCCGCTTACATTTGTGACATTTCTGCGTTGTATTATGCAAGCTCAGGCATCGAGAAAACATATTGGATTTGTGATTCGGGAGCTAGTATGCATATGACTGGCCAAAAGGATTGGTTTTCAACATTGAACTGGGTTAATGAACCAATACTTGTTCGAATTGCAAATGATAAGTTAATAAATGCAACTGGAAAGGGATCAATAGAAATACAAGCCTGTGTTGAAGGTCAATGGTACAACAGAACCATTAATAACGTGTTGTACATTCCAGAACTTGGACGAAACCTGTTTTCAGTGGGAGCAATGACCGACAAGGATTTCACCCATCATTCAACCAAAAATCGCTGTGAATTTCGTGATCAGGACGGAAAAGTTTCATGTGTTGGAACTCGGAAAAACGATCTATGGATAATGCAGTTCCGAGTAAAATCTAAGCCAGAGTGCAACTTAGGCATTAGCAGTAAAACCTCATTGAAACTATGGCATGATCGTTTAGGCCATGTTAATTATAACATGATTAAGAAAACAGCTAATATGGTCCGTGACCTTAATATTGATGACAAAGAGGAATTCTTTTGTGAGACATGTCAATTTGGGAAGCAAACAAGAAAACCACACAAAAGTTTAACTACAATAAGAAACTATAATCCAGGAGAAATGATCCACAGTGATGTGTGTGGACCTATGAATATATCGTCACCAAGTGGATCAAGATATTTTGTCCTATTTAAGGATGATGCCAGTGGCTATCGGACTGTTTACTTCCTAAAGCATAAGTCGGATGTTTTTGAAAAATTTAAGGTTTACAAGTCCTTAGTGGAAAATCAAACGGAAACAAAATTAAAGTTTTTCGAAGTGACCAGGGAAAAGGTGAATATATGAACAGAGAATTCCAGGGATTTTTAACAAAAGAGGGCATAATCCATGAATGTTCGGCACCCTACACACCACAACAGAATGGCAGATCTGAAAGAGAGATGAGAACTATTGTTGAAAGTGCAAGAACAATGATGATCAATAAAAATGTTCCTCAGGAAATGTGGTCAGAAGCAGTGAATACTGCTGTTTACATTCTAAATCGAACAGCATCTACCCAAGTCAATGACATGACAGCATATGAAAAGTGGTTCAGAAGAAAACCAGAAACAAAACATCTAAGAATTTTTGGAAGTCCTGCATACATGTCAATACCATCACCATTCCGAAAGAAATGGGATCCAAAGTCACGGAAATTAATGTTTGTTGGGTATGAAGGTTATTCTACCAATTATAGACTATGGGATGCTGAGAAACGAAAAATAGAAATAAGCTGCAATGTCAACTTCAATGAGCTTGAGACAATAAAACCTGAAAAAGAACATTTCACCTTTCTTTTTCAAGGATTTGAAGATTTAGAAGAAAATCAAATTGAAAGTGAGTCAGAAAGCTTAACAGAAGAAAATGATGAAGACACCAGTGATACCGAAAGTGAAAGTCCATTAGTAACATCATCAGACAGTACAGAATTTTATGATGATAATTTTGACTATGACTTACAACAAAATGAAGTTAACATGAATGACAGCAGGCAACTTCGAGATAGGAACCAACTAACTAAGCCCGACTACTATGGTGTAATAGCAACAGAAGAGCCATCTTCATACGAAGAAGTTACGCAGTCCGAAGATCAAAGTAAGTGGCTTCAAGCAATGAAAGAAGAAATGGATGCTCTTAAGAAGAATCACACATGGGATTTAGTAGAACTTCCTGCAGGTTATAAAGTTATAGACAATAAATGGGTTTTTCGCATAAAACATAATGACACTAGTGGTACGGTACGCTATAAAGCTCGTCTTGTTGCGCGCGGTTTTACACAACAAAAAGGTGTAGACTATCAGGAAACATTTGCTCCGGTAGTGCGTTTTGACTCAATTCGTGTTCTGCTTGCATTAGCTGCAGAAGAGGATTTGAAAATTACAAATTTCGATGTAAAAACTGCATTTCTATACGGTGATTTATTAGAGTGTGTGTATATGAAGCAGCCCGTAGGATTTGAAGATAAGAAAAACACAAATTTGGTATGTAAACTTAATAGAAGCCTTTATGGTTTAAAACAGTCACCGCGATGTTGGAATCATAAGTTTGTTTCTTTCCTTAATAAGTATAAGTTCAGACAATTAAAAACAGATCAATGCGTATTTGTTGGCTGTTTCGCAAATTTTAAAGTCTATTTAGCAATATACGTAGACGATGGACTTCTATTATCAAAATCAAAAGCTGCAATTGGTGAACTTATTCAAGTCTTACAAGAAGTGTTTGAAATAACTTTATATTGTGATAGCCCAAAAATAAATTTTGTTGGACTTGAAATCGAACAGGATATAACTGCTGGAACAATCCTCGTTCACCAGAAGAGCTACATATTAAAACTTCTTGATAAGTTTCACATGACTGACAGCAAACCAATGGCCATCCCTTCAGAACTTGGTATACGTTTGTCCTCCACCATGAATACTGCAAACTGTAATATGAATCAGCCTTATCGTGAAGCTGTTGGATCATTAATATTTCTAGCTACATCAAGTCGTCCCGACATAACCTACGCAGTAAATCAGGTTAGTCGATTTTTCAATAACTGGAGTAATGAACAGTGGGTGGCTGTAAAACGTATTTTTCGTTATTTGAAAGGTACTATCCAATATAAAATAAAATATTCAAGAACAAACAAAATTGAAGTAATGGGATATACAGATGCAGATTATGCTGGATGTGTCGACACAAGAAAATCAACTAGTGGTTATGTTTTTATTTTTGCCGATGGTCCCATTACATGGAAAACTCAAAAACAGAATGTAGTGGCCCAATCAACAACGGAGGCTGAGTATGTGGCTTTGGGACTCGGAGTTAGGGAGGCGCTATGGTTGAAGAGTTTATTGACTGAATTGGACATTAACATCTCGAGCGTGAAAATTAATGTGGACAATCAATCAGCCATCAAGTTGACCAAGGCACAGCAATTTCACAACAGAACAAAACATATTGACATTAAAGTGCATTTTGTGCGGGATGAGTGTCAAAAAGGCAATATTCTCATAAATTATGTGTGTTCTAGTGAGCAATTAGCTGACTTATTTACAAAAGCCATACTTAACAATCTTCTTGTTAGATTAAATATGTCAATGGCTTAAGAATGTATTTTGTTATTCTTGTTGTTTTGTATCCTATAAAGTTTTCTGTTAGTTAAGAATTTGTAAAGCCTCGAATAAGTGGGAGTGTTAAAAGCTTAAAAATATTAAAATGAATCTTTTGTAAAAGATGTACCTATATTCGAGCCTTTACCATTATGTTTTTACATGCCGGTTTTTAAGAACTGTTCTATTTTTAGATTATTGATTTTTCTGGTGATGCGATAGTAGCCTGAAAATGTTGACAATACTCGACTGTTTTTTGTTTTGCATTTTTATGGTAATATGGAACTACGCATTTTTGTTTTCTTTAAGTAGTCGTTTTATATCTTTCGTTGATGTTAGATGTGTTGCAAGTTAATAAATATATATATCCATTTTTCGTTGTGGTTTATGTAAAATTAACACTAAAAATTATATAATATAAATTACCTACTAAAATTCTATGTAAGTCCAACAAAGATTTAGCAAGGCAACGACCGACCCAGGCGCAAGAGAGAGAGAGAGAGAGAGAGAAGAGCAGAAAGAAAGAGATAGACAAAAACTTTTTTTGAGTAAGAAGGACGCTTTAAACTTTTTTTACGTAAAAATTCTTTTAAAACATCGTCATAAAAATTAGTTTTGCGTTTTAAATTCTGCAAAGTGGCTCTCCAGAGAGATTATTGTTAATAAGCGTGTCTCTCCGTGTGTGTTTTGTAAATAGGTATGAATTTTTTTTATCCAGTAAAGGATCGTTCTGCAGACGCGCTGCTACCCGGAATAGTAATAATTAACGCCTCAATATTTTTTTTCCCCGAAACCCGACGGCGCGAACTCTAGCAAAAGGCCGAAAATACTAATTATAAATTAAAAATCGATCATCCACCTGATTGAACCAATGTTGCCAAAAACGAGGTCACTTATTATATGAAATATAAGCTTACTGATTATTAGATATTATGCACCTATCAGCAAAAATTATTTTAATTGTCACAAATGTGCTTCTTATTTTACGATACCTTATCCGTTATCCCTTTAAAAATATCTTAACTAAACTAATTCATAATAAAATGTATATAAAGGCTTGTCTCATATTTTATATTGAGAAAGCGAAGTATTTTCCAAACTACGCTAAAACTTGAAGATTGGAACCAATGCACACACTAAACGCGTGCTCTCTTGGCGCGGGCTGATAGATGAAGGAAGGTCGAAAATTGCGACGGGTTTATTTTTTACATCTCTTTCTACGCTACTGCCTACCGGCTCTCTCGCTTGCTTACATTCATACGAAAGCAGTGCGTTTGCATAAGACCCTAATATACAGCGAGATCTTTGCTTCTAGAACTAGAAGATATGTACAATGGTTTCTGCACATGTTTGTTATCCTAGAAGGTACCCAACTGGTGCTACCCAACAAAAAAATATTGTATCATGGCGAATCAGTCGTACTGGGTCGTAGTCGCCAACGACTAACGACCGTGGAGGAAAGCGTACCTTTAAATACTGAATGTATAGTCGTATAAGCCGCATGCATAATTTTTTTTGTAATTTATTTTTTATTTTTTAAATCCTCCAACCTGGTCTATTAAAGTTAGAGCAACAAAACCTACATTAGCTTACGAATGTTTCGCTTTAACCCGACAAGGTTAAACAAGAAAACACGAACTTGATTTTACAGCCTGGTTTATGAATAAAAATGAGAGTCGTTAAACTTAAGTTTTATCGTAAAATGGTACAAAGCTGAAATTTATTGACTTTTTTATTATAAACATGTTTTTCGACAATGTGTTAAAAATGCAATTTTAACACTCGCCTGCCCGGTAGCCTTAAAAATGTTACTTTAAGGAAGGCACCAGTGTTAAAAGTAAAACGCCAAATATTGAAAGGAAGCGTCAAAAATACATTTTTATTTCATTTCTTTAAGAGTGTAGTATAGTGACGCTTACTGATTTTTAAATATTATGAACCTATCAGCAAAACTTATTTTAATTGTCACAAATGTGCTTCTTATTTTACGATACCTTATCCGTTATCCCTTTAAAAATATCTTAACTAAACTAATTCATAATAAAATTTATATAAAGACTTGTTTCATATTTTATATTGAGAAAGCGAAGTATTTTCCAAACTACGCTAAAACTTGAAGATTGGCACCAATGCACACACCAAACGTGTGCTTTCTTGGCGCGGGTTGATAGATGAAGGAAGATCGAAAATTGCGACGGGTTTATTTTTTACATCTCTTTCTACGCTACTGCCTACCGGCTCTCGCTTGCTTCCACTCGTACAAAGCAGTGCTTTTGCATAAGACGCTTATGTACAGTGATATCTTTGCTTTTAGAACGGTCTTACGGAATGCTTATACAGGGATCTAGTTTATGATACAAATAAGCAAATAATGCGTTAGTGGAAATGATATAGGATTCATTTTTCGTCCTGTATTTTTATTTATTATATTAATGTAGAGATAAATTGCCAAAGTTGGATTACACGGATAAAAACTAATGTATAAAAATAAATTGTTTGTTTGTTTTATTGTTCCCAGGGTAGGCAATGCTTTTTGCCTATATTGTATGCACGCTACTGCCGTTTACACGCGGCACGCAGTGCGCACGAAATCCGACAACAACACTCCAATCTATTTCACTTCGACTCAATTATTTACCCACTTTACATGTCATTGTCAATCTAAATGATCGTTTGCCAGATTTAAGTGTATATTTTTAAATCAATTTTTTTTACAGAATGTGTTAAGAATGAGGATAAAAATTTCATACATAGTGGATGGCAACCCAGTTCTAGAACAGGCAGAAGTAAACAATTTCCCCAACGAGCTGTGGGAATGACTGAATTTTAAGTGCAAGTGAAGAACAGGGAGTTCATTTTTATTTTGTACATAAACGAAGCGGCGGCAGCAGGTCTCTTGTCGCCGGTTTGCACTACTAAGTTATTTATAACATACAAATCATTATTGAAGATTATTTTTGTGTAAAGTAAGGACGGCCTTCGCGGAAGACATGTTTCATTATTTATTCTGACCTTTGAACTTTTTTTTATATTTCTTAGTTTTCACTATTGTCCTTGCCTTACATAATTGTTACGAAGATTTTGGTGGTTAGAATTTACTTCACAGGTCTATAATGAAATAACTTAGGCCAGGTTTATCAAAAAGAAATTTGTCCAATATATGTATATTTCTTTGCTGCTTTTATTCCGTAAAACGGAAGCGTCGTTCCACTTAAATTGTTGAGCGCTAGACCAAAAACTCGCGTCTATTTCCCAACCTAATGGCAGGCACACTGCGCATGTCAGGCGGATTGCGTGATAGCGGGATATTTGAAATTTACATAGGTAGAAATGAGTTCAATTATTACAAGTAAAATAAGATTGATATAGCGATTAATTAATTCAATTTTTAATATTACGGTATTCTATTTATATTTTTAAATCAAACACTTTATTCTCTTTTTTTCTTTTACGTTTCAAGAAATTCAAAGATGTAGTTACCGGTGTTGACAGTCTACGATTTTGTAATTCCGACTTTTTGTTATGAGGGTGATAGTTAGAAGAAATCATAGGGCTTATTGTTATTTTTAGTGCATTAATACCAGAAATGCATGGCATGTAATGGTCTTTAAAGGTGATCGTTTGAAGACTGCGTTCTCTTTTTATGTGAACATTAATATTTGTTTTTGTACTACATTTCATCCCACTCGGTGCACACCTAAACTGTTCTAAAATTTAAAAAATGACAGGTTTTTACTTAGAGTTGCTTGACAGCCGCCACAAAATATTTAATATTTTGTGACACCCGCAGCCATAACAAAACTTACTGATTAATAACCTGCCCCTCCATTTTAATTATGCCCCTCAAGGCCACAAATTAACAAACTGGCAAACTGTTCTTGTAAGAAAACTTAACACCTCGACTATGACTCAACACCGTGACGTAAAAAAAATTATTAAATCCATTTCTACCTATATTTTAAATGACCCGTCATCACGCTATCCGCCTGACATGCGCAGTGTGCCTGCATTAGGTTGGGATATAGACGCGAGTAACCAACTCAAGTTATTCGTTTAAATATTTTTGGTGTCCGCTGTCGTCTAAGGTAATTATTACAAATATAGGGTGGTATTTACCTGGAAGTTCGCCTGCACGATTGCTTCCATTTCCTGCGAACAAAAAGTCTCGGATACAGTCGATACATTCTTCGATTGACTGTTTCGATTTTCGAGGTGTATGTGTATCGGAAGAATGCAAAGTTCTTTTACAATCAAGAAGCGTACAAGGAATTTTAATTCACCATACCGCAGCGACCGATGGTTGTGGTTTTTTTTAAACAATATTTTAAATTTTTGATGATGCCAGATTAAGGCGAAACTTGTTACATGAATAAACAGACAGAAAAATATTTATCGAGGCCGAACTTTGAATTTAATTGACATGACGGTTGGACAGCTTTGTTTTTCTTTTCCTATCACAATAAAATTACTCAACAACGATGGCATCAAACGTTTAGAAATGTTATCTGTATCTATGGGTATCTCTCCCGATGATGAAGTAGGAGGGCAAGTCATTGTCTAAGCGATAGATAAACCTGTGCTTAAGTGAGATTAAATCGATGTAAATATTTTTATTGATTGATGCAGTACTTAATTAGTATTATCTCATTTTATATTAACTACGGGAAATGATATATTTCAACTAATTTTTGTCTAGCTACACTGAAAAATTGTATTTTAGATTGCAATATTTTTGAATTTTTTTTTGGTTATACTTAGGTTATATGAAATTGAGGTTTGATGTTACAGTTTTTTTACATTAAAACAAGCAATAACTATAGAAAATCAATATAATGCGTTACGGGATGGCTCAATGGTGCATACAAGTAAATATATATTTTTTTGTTCCTTCGTGGTTATGAATCTATATAATACAGCGTTCGCGGAAAGGTTTGCACATTTTTGGGAAATTTGTTTCCGGCTTTAGGTTCTGCCTGACACAGACCAAAAAAAAGCTTAAAATTGTATGCGTTACACCTGTCAAATGCAATGAAATAATTTCAAACTCGCAAGTGTCATTTTTTAGAGATACAAAAAAATGTATAAGAAAATATTGTTTCTCAACATAGTTTGAGTCTGATTCCAAATTTTCGTTTTTAATTTTTTTCTTATTACCGATTTATCAGAACATTTGATTCGTAATAAAAGTTGAAGCATGCCTTAAAACTATAAATGCATATTTTAGATTTCACTTGCAGCTAATAGTAACGGAGCAAATGCCGATTTTTCGAAATTGCCTTAAGATTCAATTATGAAAAATAGTGTCAATTGTTATGTGGAAATGTTATCAAGAATACAATTTTCTAAGAGATCGGTAATACGGTAATAAAAAAAATTCCCAAGTATTAACGACACTTTAAAATTTAAATATTGAATAAGTAGATTTTATAACATAATTATTTTTATCCAAGTATTTTAAGACACTTCTGGACTTTTTAAAAATTTTAATTAATCTAGCGCACATTTTCTTTACAAAAACCATGTACTAAAATAAATATAATAAGAAACAAAACTATTTTTTAAAACTTGCCAGTGAAACATAATTCTTTGTAGATAATAAAATGTTTATTATTAAAAAAAAAAATTTAAGTTTTAAACGAAAATTTGGATTGAAAATATAATGAAAACAATATTTTCTATTTTTTTTTCGTATCTGAAAAATAACGATTTTTAATTGATATTTGACAAATGTAACCAAAGTCACAAGTCAAAAATATTAACCTTGTTTTTGTTCCGGGTCATGCAGAACCTAATGCTGACAACATATCGTCAAAAAATAAATGTATTAAAAAAATGTTTCCCAGATGGTGTAAAAAATGCCATAATACACAAAGGCTTTCTCAATTTAAAAAACATAACATTTTAGTGGATCTTTATATTTGGATATTGGCTATAAATTTCAAAATATTTCCAATTTTACTTCTCCGCACTATTGGACCGCCCTGTATTATAAATCATGATTAAAACTTTATCTATTGATGTGAAGTTTCGTGGTTTTACGTACTGTTACTGCCCCAAAACGATGAAAATTGTTTAGTGGACATACACCAGAAAAATGACCTCATTTGAGACACTAACCGAAACACCATGCGCGTTTCCTTACATCCTTGGGTAGTGCATAAAAAATTCTGGAAGAAAACGTGGGTTTTTTAAATTGTAAACATGGACTCAATTAATTTAGGTTCTCTTCATTCCTTCAAAGATCAATCAAAGGCCTTCATTTTTTTCCCACCATTGTTTGGGATTAGTTTTAAAATATAATTTCAATAGTTTCTAGCATGTTCTACCCTGCGAATCACGAGGGTTGGGCTAATTTATATCAAGTGATTTAAATTTTGTTTATTCAGAGCAATATAACAAAAAAAAATATTTTTACAAGTCGCTCTACACTCTGATATATTTGGATGTTATTTTAACATAAAACTGACATCTGTTTTCACTGCTTTATATCCAAAAAAAATTACAACTATTTACTTCCACTCCCCCCTCGACAAATATTTAGGCTATAATTTGTACTATATTTTTTAGAGTGACATTAAAATATTCTGTATTAATTTGAAAAAGCGAGATAATAAATTTTTTATTAATTTCAAAAAAATTAATTTTTGATTTTATTTTATAAAAATCAAATTTATCCCAAAACTGACTAGCACTAGCGAATAATTATTTTTAACCAACCCAAGCAACAAAATATGTACCCATTGCTACAACTTAGCGAATTGATCGCATTAATGATGTGACAGCAGCGCGTGTTAATTAATGCTTTACGTACACGGTTAGTAGCTCAATCGAAGTATTTTGCTCTAGACAGATTAAAAATGCACTAAACAATTTTTTTTCGTTGGAGCCACAGTAAAAGGTTAATAGTGATATTCTTATTCGTAATCCTGGAAGAAACGGTTTTATTTTTTACAGAAAATCTGTATGATGCGTATTTTTTTATATTTCTATTTGTAATTATTGTATAATTTAAAAAGCAATGAAAAAAAAATCATGCAAAAATGCCTGATTATTTTATTGCATTTTCTACCATGGAATAATTTTACAACAAAAAAAATATTTGTAAACCTACACACAGTTTCTGAAAAAATATGGCAATATCTTCCAAGTTTTACCGTTTCAGCTGTACTATTTTTTTATGTTAAAATTCTGTAAATAATAACTTACTGTGCCCTCCTGTTATGAAACTATATAGTAAATTTATCAATAATTTATTATTGAGTTATGTAAGTTAATTTTTTACTATATAAATAACTATTAACTTGTGATCAACTACAATCTTTTTATCCACGCATTATTTTTATTTTAATGCTTGATTTGTTATACATTGTTATTTGCGTCCATAATCTAGTTATAAATAAAATTGTAAATATATTATTTTTTGTTTTATTTTTTCCAACAGCAGATTTAAAATCAACTATCCATTAGAGGGGATTCTGCAAGATTTTAGTAAAGCTAACCAGATAATTTTGACATAATTATTAGAGTTGACAACATTGCTAATTTGAGTGGAGTTAAATCTAGTGACGAATTCGCCATTTTGTTACTTTTTCCTTGTATCCAAAAATCGGCCAAATACCCTAATGTGAAGCATAATTATCTACAATTTAAAGTTAAGTTTGAATTTATGTAGTAATAAAAGCAGAAAAAAAAATCACAAATTTTCGTTTTTTGCTTTTATTAATTCATTAATCAAAATTTCTTTAGTTTAAAACTGTACTCAAAGACGAGTATTTTGCTCCTTTTTAAATAAAGCGAAAAGGATAAGAAAAATTGATCAAGAAACTAAATGGCAAATCACTAAACTTTTAAACAATTTCTATAAATTATGTCGATAAGGGATGCTTAATATTATTCTTTTTTAAGTGCAAGTTGAAAAATACCTTTTTTGTTTAAAACTTAATAAAGCAATTGTATCAAAAATATCAGCGGGTAACATATTCTTTGGTTAAAATTAAAAATATCGAGGCGCAGCTGTACATAGAACCTACACCACTGCTTTGAAAAAGAAAAACTTTTTGGGTGTTTATATCTCGAACAGTTTTCAAGATAAAACCTTAGCACCCTGTATGTATGAACTTAAAACTGGCCCAGAAAACAAGTACATATTAAGTAACACTCTGTATAATGAATCAGCTAAGCATTTGTCTTTAAACATTAGTCTCAGGAAATGATACAAAACTATAGCGGACTTATCTTTTAGTGCTAGTTAAGAGAATGTTCATTTCTCTGTTAAACCTTTTTTCAAGCAAATCTAACACTGTCACATCAGTGGCAAAGAGCTCTCGAAGCAGCTAAGAACATAAGTAATTTTATTTAAAGTAGCAAAAATTTCGCCTGCTATAAAAATTTGAGTTTTTTGAAATAAAAATACCATTTTTTTAGGAAATTTATTAACCCTTAACAATCTACTATTTAGAACCTCAATTTCTGGAAGAACCACTTATTTTTTCCAGTCTTGTACCTTTCTTCAAACTTGACTCTAGTCTGGAAACGAGCCTTCTTCCTCTTCATGGGGTCCTTGAGGTCTTTTGGTGTGAGCTTGACATCGGTCAAGTCAGTTACTGAGTAACGGGTGGGCATAAGGTGATTGTAGTTGAGGGTCTGAAAAAAAAATGGATATGTAAATATACTAGTTTCAGGAATATTTGGGTGTAGTGTAGTTGAACTCTATACAAGTCAGTTTAAAATTGAATATTTATAAAATATATTCCGTTCATAGACACTAGCCCCTGATGGATAGAGAGAAGTTGGTAAAAGTGTTTGGTAGATAAGATACAGACAGTATTCCCCATATCACCCAGTATGTTTGGACATTGTTAGGGGAGCAGGACCTTTGTGGAGATTAGCTTCTAGGTCTTTGTCCTATTGTAATTTACTTCTAATTAAGTAAAAGGAAGCATTTTATTTTGAGGGCTCAAATTTATAAGGTGAAATCCTGACTTTATGTTCCAACCTGATGTTAATAAGTTATCACTGAAAAACTTAATAAAAAAAAGGATATCTTGATTCTTTGCTACCTACATCCACTTTCAGGTAGATATGATAAAAAGATGTGCCAAAACTGAAGATTAATGGTAAAAAGTCTGGATTAGTATTAGTTCAATACCTAACCTAAGGTACATGTCTTACAAAACAAATCTTGGGTCTTGGGTGAACATAGTAAAAGAATACCAGAAAACGTTATGATATTATTATTTTTAAACCTTCTGTTCACTATGACTTGGACCAGACTATTTCTTAGTTCTTAACATGGAATTGCTCACCATATTCTCAAATAATAATAGATTCATTTTACCATATATATGTACAACAGGATGATGTTAACTGTCTTTCACTATATCCAGAAATAATGCCTACAAAGTAAAATTGTGGTCTCCACTAGACCCACATGACATATTTATTACCATCTTTATCACTGTTATAATGACACTATATATATGTGTACCTTAATGAATGGCTTAATTTTGCTTCTCTTGTGCATTTTTCCTTTGCCCATTCTTTTATGAATTTTACGGGGATATCTGTCGATTCCAGCTATTAAAGCATGTCCGTACGGTTTGTCACTAGTTCCATCATCATAGTTCCTGACTACGATCGCTTTTCTTCCTGCGTATCGGCCACCAAGGACCAATACGACTTTTCCTGGTCTCATAATTTTACCCATTTTGCTCTAAAAGTAAAGGATAATATAAGGTTTAAAATTGAGTTTAAAGTAAAAAAAACAACTCTTTATGGCACTACAAAACATGTTGACATAACCTTACATTATAAAAGTAAGTGTTTTCTTCCTTAAAAAGTATTCTATATAAAAAAATACGTAACTCACATAATGTGGAAATTAATTTTACACAATTATTCACAAATTTCTAAAACAAACCTAATGTATTTTTTACGATGAATACAGATGTTTAAACAATTTACTTACGGGATTTTATTTTCTCTCCAAAAGAGCTTACTCAAACTCAACAAATAATTCGTTAGATGTCGTGAATACGCGAATGCTGTTTTAAGATTACAGAATTCTGCACCGGTAAAGTGAATAATTTACTATTTCATAAAGAGATGGGGCCGCAGACATAATAAGTCAGATTATTTTATCGAAATCCTTAAAAATAAAACGATTGTATATTTAGTTGCATAAGCAATTCGTTTATAGTGACCTCTATAAATGAAAAGAAGAAATATACTACATAGTAATGCAACGCACTGTATTAACTTTTTGTTAGGTACAGGCTTGCTTTCATAGATGTCAATAACGCTCAAATACCGCGCATTCGCCAAAACTTATAACTGTGTTATTTTTTATTATGGTAATTAATTATTAATTAAATTTTCTGGTTTTAACTTGCCACCGGAAATTAAAAAAAAAAACGATCACTTATATGAAGTAAATTCTCCGTTTTTATTTCTGTCTGTTTGCCCTTCACATGCATTGATTGTTTATAGATACCAAGGGGAAAAATTATTGAAGGTAAAACCAAGTAAAACGGAGAGGTTATATTATTAATTTATGCTAAGATTACAGACGGCCTGCGGAGGCCCAATTTTTTCTAGAAGTCACCTTTGATTGAGAAGTACCAAGAGAATGTGGAAGGGGGCGACCTTTTTTTTTTTAAATAAATTAACTCCCGGTGAACGGGAACGGTAAACACTTTTCACTATAGCTTTATATAAAATTTTTGTTTGCGGCTTTATGTAAAAAGAAATTTATTCATAAGGAATTTTTAGGAGTTAGACTATTTTCTATTTTGTCCTCTGGCCTTTATACTCCGATTTTAGGTGCTAGAATTTAGTTAATTTGTTACTTTTTACTTATTGGATAAAGAATTTATTAAGTAAAAATATTTAGTAAAATGCTGCCTGGCTGCTTTTGTTTTTTAAATTTTTTACATAAATAATGCCAATTTCTGTGTATTTACTAAATTATCTTTAATGACTGGTGCGTGTGCCTGTTTATAATAAATGGATTATTCATTCGACAGGGTTCGACGAATCATACAAGTTTATTTTAACGCATTATTATTTTACAACCCCGTAAATCCTCGAATGAAAATTTACCATTTTTTTACGCAGGGGTGGATCCAGAGAATCAACGAGTGAAAAAAACACTCTCCACCCTTTCAAACACCCTTTTATGGCAAAAATGACTTCTAAAGAAAAGAAATCAAGGGGCGACAATAATTATCCTTAAACTTCATCGTTTACAATTTCGTTTTCCTATAGAAGAAACAATAAATCGTATTTTCGGCAGACGACGTGGGAGGGGGGGGGGGGGGGCACGCTGCCTCATGGAGAAGCCGCCATTGGATAAGATATTCATTTAGAACAGAATCGAAGAAATTAGGTGTGTAATAGAAAATTTTTTTACAAAAATTATCAATTTTTAAAAAACTCTGCGGCCCCTCTAAACGTTGAGCTAGACAAGAATTATTTTTCACGGTTGCTTTGAGAAATACTCTTAAACTTTCCTCAGGTAAGTCTTTTCATCCTATTCCCAAAAATTAGGAAATTTATTGTTACGAAAATTTCAAAAATCTTGGGGCAACTATAAACGTTGTTAATTTTCTGGAAGAAAATTTATTCCATCCAATTTATTCATTAAATCCAAAATATTTTTGGGCTTGCGTTTAGAGGTGCCTTAATCGAAAATTTTCGTAATTTTTATTTTTTATTTTTGGGAAAATAATAGAATTCCTGAGAAAAGTTTAGGACAGGTAGCATACTCCAATAAAATTAATTATTTTAAATATTTTTTAATTACTAAATTAATAATCATAATCTATTTTTAATAGTAAAATTAGTACCTATAAGTAAATATTTATAGCTCTTCGCTTAACAAATAGTAATGTTTTATAAATATTTCAGGATCATAAGGTATACTTGTGTTCTTTTTTTCTGTATATGTACCTATATAAATGTACATAATAAATTACATTTATCAATTGCCAATGTCAAATATGGTAGAGCAGCAAAAAAGAGGGGACCACTATGAATCAACTACCTTTCGCATACTTAAAACAAATTTGCAACTGAATTGCAGCAATACATTTTTCCGTAGTAGAATTCAGTGATAATTGGACCTCTCACCGGTCGTACTGAATAAACGAAAAACAAAATATTGAACATTGAGAAATGAAATTTTTTTATACATGCTGCTAAGTGATAAAACCTACAAAATATTTATGAAACTTTTAAAGAACAGCTAAAAATATCGATATTGATGTGACGATAGAGTTTCTTATGACAAAATTGTGTTAGTGATTGTGATATTTTTTTTTTGTGAAACTGCCGGACGGTGGACGGTAAGGGTAGTTTTCGTATTTTGGTTTTATTAGCAAAATAATCAGAAATATTCATGGCCATTACCCATTGCAGACTCAAATTATTGAACATGAGGTCGGTATTTAAAAAAAAAATAAGAAATTTTCAATGTAATGAATTAATATATATGTACCTACATGGTTAATAATTATTAGATATTGTGTCCCCAGTGAATTAATGATCGATTGGTCGGTGAATGACAAAGTAACTTATTATTCATGGAATTTTCTTGTAATATTTTTTTATATTAATGATTATTTTAAGTTGAAAAAAAAATTTCTTATTAGAATATTTCTAAATTATTTTCCAAAATTACCAGCTCCATCTGAAATTATATCTAGGTATACCGGGTCCGTCAACGAAGCGGGCACGGAAGATTAAATCATTATCGATGAACTTATCAAAAATACTAAACCAGCACGAGGTATGCACGTAAAAGCGGCATATTTTAAAAATAGTTTACATTGGTGGTGGGTAAAAAAAGCGTGGCGGACTAAAATGTATTTTTTTAATGGAATACCCCTAAATGTTATATTATTTTCTAATTCTCCATAAAACTCCACGTATATTTTGTATAAAAGTTATATGTCTAAATTCAATTGTTTTTGAGATATTGATGTTTTAAATATGGCGTTTTCAAACTTTGACAGGCGGTAGTATCGGAACGGCACATCTTAGAGAAAAATATTTTTCACCTCCCTATCTTAGTTTTTTATTCTCTATATAAAACTTGCAACTTCCTGTTTAACATTTTAAACTAAAAAAAATGGTTCTAACATGTTAAACCGAAAATGGATTTGAAGGTTTTAATTTGCCGAAAAATGATAAGTCACACACTTATTATCTCCTGAAATTTTTAAATCTTTACTTTTAAAATTACGGAAAGATTTGGGGGGGGGGGGGGCAGCATGTATGTAATATACTTTCTTGAAGGTTCTTTTGTATGATGGACTCGTACACCAAATTTTATATATAAAAAAACACTTCGTAAAAACCGCGACAGTGGCTCAGAGGTGAGATACTGGCAAAAGACCGCGGGGGTCCGGGTTCGATCCTCGGAGTGGGCATACGCATAATAAAAAAAAGCATGTACGAAATTTAGTAGGTTTAAGAATGCAGGGAAGAGTGTAAAATGTATCTTCTTCCAACCCACCCCATTTACGTCGGTAACCAGACCGGATGAGGTCGGACATCTCGTGGGGTGCGGAAGAAGGTACACACTCCCCAATCGGTAGGTCATGCAATAGCCCTTGGGGGGTGTCGCATGATTGAGGATCGTGGTTCGGAACCCCCGTTAAAATGTAGATCCCCTCCGGAATGGCCCTGGCAGCGAACGAAAAAGTAAAAAGCATAATTCAAAAGAAGGGCAAGAAATGACACTTCGTAAAATTGTTAAAAATTAAATTACTGCTCTAATAGATTACCTTGATAAAGTAATTATGATAATATCATGTCCAATTTCAAGAATAAATTACAATGATATAGTGGTACTCCATAATCTATTTTTAAACCATTTTACGAAGAATTTTTTTAAACAACTTTTAATTGATTTAATGTAACATGATGAAATTTGGTGTGCAGGAACCTTTAAGGTATCTAATAAAATTGTGTTCTAAAATTAATAGGGGAGCAAGTGTTTGAAGATAGAAACAAATTTATATGGGATTTCCCATGGCCCGTCTGGCGGTGCACCACGCGGTGTACATACACTTACAGACCAATTTTTTTTTTATTACTGTAGTAGATAGATAAAATCTAATATGAAGAAAAATCGTACAGTCCTTAACCCAGATCTTTTAACTATGCAAATTTACAATGCTTTGAATATATTTGCAGTTTTATTTCAACTTGCAACAGAGATAGTTAGATATTTTACTTTTTTATTGTAATTGTATACACATTCACCTGAGATTTAGGTAGTGGCTTTTAATCGGATAAAAACATTGTATTTCCCCATATTCGTATACTTTATCACAAATTATCTATACAGGGTGCTACAAATTCGTGTGCGTACAAGGGGATCTCGAAAACGGTAAGAGATACGAAGATGGTTAATTCAAGGTAAAGTTGCGTTGTACTTTGAGCCTTAATAATTTTAAATCTTTTAAATTCTATTAAATTTCTAAATCTTAGAAGTCCCTAAAATTATATTTAAAATAGCAGGTCCGTATTTAAAAAAATTGACAAAGTTGGTATCTAAAGAACGAAACGTCGATTTTTAAAATAATACCGTTCGCTTGTACAATATAAAAAACGGATATAAAGAGGCTTTCTTTTTTTTTCAGGTCAAAAATAAAGGCGCAAAAAATTAAAAACAAAACTAAAAATTTTTTTCGGATATCTCCGACTTTTTATCGAAGTATTTCAAATTTCTTAGGCTAAATTAATAAGCTCCAAAATATGTCGTTGCCTCAATTTAACCATCTTCGTGTCTCTTACAATTTTCACGATCCCATTGTACGCACACGAATTTGTAACACCCTGTATAGAGACTTATCGTAGATGAAGGAGCCTACGCAAATTACCTAATCAACAATTTTATGACGTTAATTTTAGGGGTACTTGGTCATAAGACGTCATTTGGCCAAGTAAAAGTGGTAATTCCCTTATTGCAATACCATATTTTATGTCACTATATGCAACAATCAATCATCAAATCTGATCTTTTTTTAGAACTCACCGTGTTAGCAGATCGAAAAAAATTGCAGAACTCTTGCTAATAGAGCAAGAAAATTTCAGGGTATTTTTGAGTTTTGCAGGAGAAAAATCCTGCTAACCTTAATAAGTTTTTTTCGTAACTTTTGAACCAATTTTTCTTCTGCACCCACAAGATTGAGATGCGTAATAATATCTTAAGCAATATTTACGCACCGTCAAAAACTGGACTGGCAACCATTCTTAACAGTTTTTTTAAATTGCCACCCTTGGGCTGTACGCTCACGGTGACTGTCCCGGTGGCGGCGCGGCGCCATAAAAATTGCAATAGGTGGGCACAAGCGGGCCCCTATTTTTAGGATGGGCACACTTCTTTCTCAAAAGTGACTTCTGGAATTCAAAAAAAAATACTTTCAGGGTAGGCCTTCCAGGGTGCCCCAGCTGGCGCCGCCGCTGGCCTCGCACCTGCTGCCCATCCTTTAATGGTACTAAAAATTATGGAAATCTGTTTAAAGTTAAAGCTACCTACCATTTAAAATTTAATGTTTGCTATGTAATAATAACAAATAATTAAATACTGATATTTTGTAACGGGTTAATAATTCTTTAAATCGATTTTATGCTAATTAATTATGTGACACTTTTTATAATCGCGAAATCGTTGAAATGTAATTTCTATTAAGATATTTAAGTAATCTCATACTCGTAAATCATAATTATCGAGAAAAAAGTAATGGATTATTTAATGATTATACAGTTGAGTAGTTTTTTCGAATTTGTGGTATATTTTATTTTTAGAACAGTTTCGAAGATTATTTTTTAGCTCAAAGTTGAAGACACGAAAGTGCGAAAAAGCTATATCAGAGCATCAAAAGACAATAAGTACTATTAAATTAAAATGTCTAATGTATTATTTGTTTTTATTAAATTACATATTTTTTTTCACATTAAAATGGCTTATAGCACTTATGGCTTAACGAAGATTTTATTCAACAATTAATTAATCAAACAACTTTGTCTGTGACTCAAACGACATGGCAGAAATGATTTTTTCACAATCAAAATGATTCGGTTAGCTTGTTAATTCAAGATTTACTAACCAGACAACTTTGTTTAAACTATTTCTGCCAATTTCATAAAATCTAATATAAAACAATTCAAATAGCGACTTGCGTTTCTATCAAAACTTTGCCAACCACATACCTACATTTGGGTTGAAAATCACAAATTAGTGATAACTTTTGTCATTTCTTGCCATTCTTTCTCTTCGAGGGTCCCTACAGCTTAACGTGGGTTATGAACCACGATCCTGGGTCATGCGACACCCCCCAAGGGCTATCAGCCTTGGTTTCTTGCCATTGCATGACCTACCGATTGGGGAGTGTGTACCTTCTTCCGCACCCCACGAGATGTCCGATCTCATCCGGCCTGGTTACCGACGTGAATGGGGTGGGTTGGGAGATGATACCTTTTACACTCTTCCCTGCATTCTTAAATCCACTAAATTTCGGACATACTTTTTTTTATTATACGTATGCCCACTCCGGGAATCGAACCCGGGTCGTCACGGTCGAATGCCAGTAATTCACCTCTGAGCCACCGCCGCGGTAGTGAAAACTCTTTTACTTAAACGCTTTGCTTTATAATAAATATATCAGAATTTATATAAAGTATGGTTTTGCTAAAGGTGTTTTTTGTATGACGAGGGAAGGGGGGGGGGGGGGGGGGGGTACGCGTAAGCACTGACGGCGTTCATCTGAGAAATATTTTAATTTGGTATATACATTAGAACACTACACAATCCTTTCATGATATAATTCATCAAAATAATATAATTATTTTACCGGCAAGACATTGATGTTGAAATTGTCCTAGAAAATATATGTCTTATCTAATTAAATCTACAAAAAATTCCTGTGACATTAAATGTAAATGTATGGAAAAGTTTCACCAAAGTCATTATAATTCAGAGGTATCCAGTGGCGTAGCCAGAAAATAAGCTAGGGGGGGGGGCTCAGTGGGCGTAAGTAAGACATTTTTTTTCTGGAGAGAGGGCAGTCGGGACTACATGTATTTCATGATATTGCACCTAGTGAAAAAGACGAAAAAGCGCGGCAGGCGAAACATTTTTGGGACCACGCCCAAAGTTCGATTAAAATTCACCTTACTACTATTAAATATCGAAAATTAAATTATTACCTTTTCCCCTCTACATGGTTGGATCAAATTTGTTTTTGTAAATGTTTTTTAATTTTTTTTTGATATTCCTAGCAAGCTTTTTTTTTTAAAAAAAAACATTTTTATATTATTTGGAAAAATATTAATATTGGGTCGATCCAAAATTTTAACATAAGACGTAAACATTTAAGGAAATATTTATTACAGTGGCGGCTCGTCAGGTGAAGTAGGTAAAGGGGCTCTTCACCAAAAAAAAAATCTAGGAGAAAAGTTAATATTAAATATTAATGTACCAATTAGCTACCATTTTGGCCCTTAAAAAATAATTGTGTTCGAATTAATAATATTAATTTAATCCGAATGTAGCTATGTATAATAGGGCCACGGTTAACGCCGATGGACAATATTTATAAACACTCGTGCAACATGGCTTTGATATTCACCGTCGCTATGGTTACGTGACGTCAGTCACCCAAACAGTATGTAACAATTTGCATTATGATGAAGGGCAATTTAAAAATAGATTAGTCGTATGCACCATTGTTTTAGCATTGGTTCGCCTAACCTTAAGGTATTTATTTTGAGGCTTCGCGAAACTTACGGTTATACAGATATCGTTTTTACGTGATTTACTGTGTGATTAAAAAGTTTTGTTTTTATTTTTCAGTTAATTTAGTAGGTAGAGAGGTACTTAGTTGTGTGTTTTAAAAAATGAACCCCATTAATGACATAGTTTGTAATTTGTTGGAAACTCCATTCAGTCGTTGGACAGATGAGGATAAGAGAGACGTTTTGTTACACGGGTTTTTAGTCAATGTTTGTTTAAGTACCGGCACTATACCTAGCTCATCACCATTTTTTAAGACCGCGAGCCGCCACTGATTTATTATCGACAATAAAGAACTTATCAAGATCGATAAGGAGACACCAGTTATTTTACTGCTACAAACAAGTCAATTTGCAACTTTTGCAAATATTTTTTTACTTGGGATAGCCAAAAATACATCAGTAAAAAAATGTTTTTGCTGGATATTTTCTCAGTATAACTGCCCAAATAACGCGAACAGTGAAATAACATTTTACAGATACAAAAATATTTTACAAGAAATGGAGTTGAGGTACTTAAAGTACCTACTTATAAGAACATTTAGAGCTTAAGCTTTACTCTACTATAGGTACCGCGAGAAATATAGCTCAAAACTTAAATTTTACTTATGTAGTAGGTACTTACTTAAGTAATCTTAAAAATACTTAGCCATTTAAGTACCTATTAAAAAAAGGTGCTTACTTAACAAATTTGATAAAGTCCTTAACGCTTAAGTACCTATAACCGTAACTTATAAAATTAATTTAGAGATTAAGGTTTCAGACTCATATCGTTTTAGTTGATTTATGATGCAATTTTAAAGGAAAACGAGTAAAAATAATAATATTTTATAGTATTTTTCTATTATATACTTGTCTGTTCCGTTTTCCCTTCTTTAGAGCTATTTTAAATCAACAAAAATATAGCCCAATGCAATAAAATATTTTTGCACAAAAATACAATTAGGTATTTTATTTAAAACAAAAATTAAAGTAAAAATTTGAATTGAACCATTTTTTATGGAAGAAGTGTGAATAATAGTATGGGAAGAAACGAGAATGCTTTATTATGAATATACAAAACGGTACTTAAGAAGGAGTATTTCAAAACCTAAGCATTTGCACCAAAAGCTGCTCTTAGATCTACGCTCCTAAAATTCATGATTTCTGAAAAAATCATCAATTTTGGCGTGGTGAGCGATATTTACATTATTTTGTATCATAAAAAACCGAGCCCGAAAAACGCTGGTTAGAGTCATAGATAAGTCTTATGTTAAAATTTTAGATTGAGGCCAATATTCATATTTTCATAAATATAAAAAGTGTTGTAGAGCCAACTATTAAAAAAACATTTACAAAAACACAATACAACCATGCAGAGGGGAAGATAGTAGTTAGGTGAATTTTAATCGAACTTTAGGGGTTCTCCAGAAATAAATGTCCTACTTACGCCCACTGAGCCCCCCCCCCCTCCAAGCATTTTCTGGCTACGCCACTAGAAGCTAGCATTTGCGAACATATGTATGTAAATATAAACTTTTTTTCATATATTTTTATGTAGAATCATCCCGTAAAATTTGACATCGTCTCTTCCGGGCACCCTGGGTTCTGGAAAAACGTCATTGTCATTAAATTTCCCCGCTCTACCATCACTATAGACATCACATAGTATATTGATAATAGAAATAGAGCATCATACATTAACAACAAACTTCTATGTCAGGCTGCACTAAGATTTTTAATAGTAATTAATTCACCAGCAAATTTGATTGTGACATAAATGACATTAGCAGGCATTATTTACTCACAATCGAAGTTGTCTGATTAGTAAATTAAAAATTAACGTCACCGCGGGGCAATATTATGTACTATATCACCATCAGAGTTGCTGATTAGTTATTAATTATTAATATAAATCTGGGTGCAACCCGACACTAGTATATTAATTTTGTGAAAAGATACCAATCAATTATTGGTTTTGGATACATCATATTCATTATTATTACATCACATTATTTAAAACGCAATAGTCTGGCCTGGATTAGACAAAACAAACCTCTTATGAAGATCGGACGTCGACGTCGCTATGGATGTGCGCTTATCTGATTTTAATTACCAATAACCCCCTATATTCTAAGAAAAATCGTTTTTATTAACCTATTTTAGTCTGAATTTTATCTTGTCATGCAAAACTAAGTACAAGTTTTTAAAATTTTGTTATCTTTGATTTTAAAAATTAGAACATTTTTTTTTATTCAACTGTTGGTAGGAAGTTGTTAAAGTTTATTTTTTAAAAACGTCCGTATTAAAACCACTTAAAGATAAGGTTGCCAGACGTCTCGTATTTTTCGGGATTGTCCCGTTTTTCAAGGTTTTGACCCGCATCCCGGGAAGCTTTTAACGGGACGCCATTTGTCCCGTTTTTCTCACTTGACGCGAAAATTTTAAATTTTACGTCAACTCCCAATTTATCTCATAATAATTGTTCTATTTCAACAATCCAACTACAACAAAAAAAAGATTATTGTTGGATTAATGATTACCTACGATACCTTTTTAAAGTTTTTAATATATGTTTCAAACATGTTCCGTTTTTTTTCTGCTTGTCCCGTATTTTTGCTTCTTTTCTAGCCTCAGTCCCGTTTTGACCTAAAACAGATCTGGCAACCCTACTTAAAGATGCAGAAAAAAGTTTGTGATGTTGTCGGCTTGATCACTACACATTTTAACTCGCACACAATCTATTAAGAAAATCATAATATAGTAAAATACCTACCTACTACTGCTAAATACATTAATTCCTTATCTACACTATTTATAGTCTATTTCAAGAAGGTGTAGAGTAATAAAAGGGAAAATTCCGTCCAGTTCGGCTCAATTTCGGTGTCGGCCATAGGCGTAGGTAAATTTTGTGCATTAAATTATTTATTATAACTATTCAAAGAAAAAAAAGAAGATAATTTGATAAAGAAGTAACTATTAGCTATAGTAAATTTATACAAACATCGTTTTATGAAATATGCCGTTGAAGATATAGCTAAAAAACATAGTGTAACTGTGCTGCGCACACCGCAATATCATCGCGAGCTAAATCCTATAGAACTTACATGGGCGCAAGTAAAAGGATTTGTAGCAAGACACAACACGACATTCAAAATGGAAGACGTTAAGCTACTGTTTGATCAAGCCAAGTGACACCGGAGAACTGACGAAAAGCAGTCCATCATGTCATTAAAGAAAAGGAGAAAATGTGGGATCTTGACCACCTGATCGATCGGATCGTCGACCAGTTAATTATAATGTCAAGAGGAGATGACAGTTCCTCAGATGACGAAGAATATTATGATTTTTTATAATATAATTTCCGTATAATGCATTTTTGTATTCTGTATTTTTTGTATAATGTTCAATAAAAAATAAGTGTACCTAATACTATGTACATAATGCACGCCTTTGTCACACCATATTCAGTGTTTGTGAACGGATAACAATAGGTAAAACCCATAAAATGACCCAAACCCGGGTGGTACTACCTGCACTTGATGAAAATAAAGAATTTTGCAATGAAATCAATGCTAAATTATGAAAGTAGTTTAGATATTCGTTGGGTCACTCTGTAGTCCCCTTGCATACCTAATAAGCTTTTATTACTCTACACCTATATAGTATAGTTAATAGTATCGAAAATTTACAAATAATTATATTTGCAATTCATAACGTTGTGTAAATAGATAGTCTAATGTAAGTACATGTTTAAATATTTCCTTAATAATTCTGTGTCGTCATAAAATTAGCTAAAACTATTACAGAAATTTCGACAATTTATCTTTTATCTTTATGGCAGTACTTTTATGTCCTAGCCTAGCTAGATTCCACCCAAGCCAAGGGACAGTGTTTTTATTTTGTTAATCATTAAAGTTAATTCGTTTAATTGTGGCAACCATAACTTTGAATATAAAATAATAAAACCCAGACAAAAGAAATTTTCATTAAGTATGCCTAATTTATTTATTTATAATGATAAAATAACTTAAGCAAATTTAATTAGGGGTATATTTTTATGGTTTAGGTCTACATTTTATATGGTATAGGTACATACCTACGTCGTTCCTTTCATGAAGTATTGTTAAACGTAATCATAATTAATTATTGAGTGGCACGCGACAGCAAAGTGCTCTTTTCTGAGACCTTTAGCTAACGCGCGAGGAAAAGATGAAAAAAATGTCAACCTGGCTATAATAGATAGTATATTTTAGAAAGGTGTATAATAAACATGAAAAAGCTCATAACTTTCATTGATTGACATTGATTTCATTGCAAAATTCTTTATTTTCATCAAGTATAGACGTTATAATTAATAGGTCGACGGGTCCGATTAATCAGGTGGTCAAGATCCCACATTTTCTTCTCTTCTTTAATGACATGATGGACTGCTTCTCGCCAGTTCTCCGGTGTTACTTTCTTAAAGGCTTGATTAAAGAGTAGCTTAACGTCTTTCATTTAGAATGTCGTGTTGTGTCTTGCTACAAATCCTTTCACTTGTGGCCATATAAGTTCTATATGAATTAGTTCGCAACAATATGGCGGTGTGCGCAGCACAGTTACACTATCTATTTCAGCTATATCTTCCACGGCGTATTTCATAAAACGATGTTTGTGTAAATTTGTTATAGCTTAGAGTTCCTTTTTTGTTAAATTATCTTCTTTTTTTTTCTTTGGTTAAGTTATCATAAATAATTTAATGCACAAAATGTTCCTGCGCCCATGGTCGACACCGAAATTGAGCCGAACTGGACGGAATTTACCATTTTATTACTCTACACCTTTCTGAAATTGACTACACCCCCCCCCCCCCCCCCTCCCCCACAGAAACACAAAAATAATTTACTGTTTAAACTTAGACAGTCCTCATATACAGGGAAACTTACAAGGAATTGAGGAACTGTAGATACTAGTGACCTCATCCTCATACGGCCGATACTGTAGTCACGTAGTCGCGAGCTAAAGGCCGCACATTCATGAATTTCAGCTTAAAAATATTCTCCATATTTATTATTTTGCGTCACTCAAGAGAATGGAGTAGCGTGGCGACCAGCATACCGAGTCGTAGATACTCGGGTTGCTGGGTCTCCCAGTCGCCGCAACTTAGGTATTGTTCTTAAGACGAGGTTATATGAAATTAAAACGTTTTTACGTGTTGTGTGAACATTATTATAAAACGATATCACAAGGGAGCACCCCAGGTCATTAAAGTAACTGATTTGGTACCAGGATTTTCATTTTACAAGTAAGTGTATCTATACATGTCATACGATGGAATATCCTCTATCAACAATGTTATGTTGGCTCGGTGAAAAAGTAGTTTATGATCGAAATGCTTGGTCTGTTATGATGATTTAGAGTGACGATTCACAGTCATATTATCGAATGACGATTTCGTGTGATGATTTAGAGCGACGTTTTGAAGTGATTATTATAAGCTGGGAACTTATTAATTTTATTTATTAGCCTTTTAGTTCCGGTTATACCTGTCCAATATTTCACTCATTCATATCATATAACTCGAGTACTTGTATCAATAATCGAATGACGTCGATTATTTTAATAATCAAGTACTCGAGTGATCCCAACACTATAGCTTTAATCCATAACAAAACGATTCAAAAATTTTGTTTTGTTTAGAAATAGTGCGAAATTAGGAGGGGAAAATAATAAAAATATCAGCCACGTATCAAAATTCAATTGGGATAAGAAATATTAATTAAATCCAGTCTAAAATAACTTAACAGGCAACCAAATTAGTATAAATTTCTTAACGGACACTTAATTCCACTATTTTATTTATTTATTTCTTACACGGCAATTACGGATTAGTGCTGCACTGCTGCACACCAGTGGGCGACTGCAGCGCGATCTAGATCTGAATCTATAAAACCGTAGAGATGTGTAGGAAAGCCCAAAAAATGTTTTCTATACTGGTTGGGTGGCCATTCCGTGCTTGATTTATTTATAGTTCTCTGCCTTCTATGTTTTCACGTTAGATGGCTATCTTTTGCATTGAGTTGATTCCAACAGTTGGCGATACTAGGTTTTCAGCATATTTGTATTCGTTAAAATATCTTGAAAACGTATTTTCGCTGTAGTGGGAATTGCTTACAGGTTATGGCTTTCTGATGAGTCTCAATAAGGAAGAAACAGCCTGTCATTGTCCACCTGTGCCCCAGGGAACCCATTACCTTTGGAGTCCCTGTGTACATGCAAAAGATAGACTAACTACTCTGTCCACTTCGCGCTAAGTTTCTTTCTATATAAACTTCTTTTTAAATTCCATTTTTGTATTTATTCTATAAAAAAATTTTTTATTTAATTTGTTTTTTAAATCTGTTTAGAATGAACGAATGACAAAAAAATATTCAGGGGCTCCAAAAATAGAGTGCTTAGAAGATTGACAAGCTTGACACTAGATTTTGGATACTCTGTATAGTTCGTATCTATCAATCAAACTTGGTTAATGAGACTATTTTACCCTATGTAATAAATACCTTGTATAATTTTCTTAATGAGGTTCTATTTTAAAATCAAAATCAAAAGAAAAAACCGCAATATTAACACACTTTTTTTGCAAAAATTTGAACTACTAGTTGACGTTTCTAGTTATAGTTTGATGGCACTCAGGAATAATATGAAATTTTTAGTAGAATTAAGCATATATTAAAAAAATTTAACTTTGCGGGCATTCTCAACTAATTTCCGAATTTAACATTGCATCATATGAATTAAAGGTTGGTACAGTTACTTATTTTTATCGAAGTTTATTCAAAAGCACGTAAATTAACTCTTGATCACTCTTTATCTACTTCGTCATCATAAAGCGCCTTGTCAAACCACATCATTTGATATTTCCAGGACAATTTTATATAATTTTTATTAAATAGATAGGTTTGAATAAGATGAAGTAGGATATTTTATTGTCATATTTTTTTTGTCATTCAGATAAAAAAAACTCTTTATTTTGACTTTAATTTTCGTTGTGAAATGTGGTTCATTTTAACGTTAACACTAAGTAGTGATAAAATGAACCACATTTGACAACGATGAAAAGTCATTTTAACACTGGTGTTAACGTCACACTAGTGTTAAGATAAGTCGATATTTAATCATACATAGTACACACACATGCTATTACAACGTCGAAAGGTAAAGAACCTTCAGATTCGTTCGATTCGATTTTTTATACCCTCTTATGACATTTAAGTAGCACTTTAAGAAAATATGTTTGTCGACATTGATTGACATTGGCTTGGCAGCAAAATTTTCCACAGCAACCCAATTGTTGCAATTTAAGATTTTATTATTTTAAAGTAAATCGAAACTAATTATAATTTTATTTTTATCGTGATGACTGAATAACAAAAGTTTTGTATGAAGCACGAAGCTATACTCGTTGTTCAATCTTCACATCTAGTGCAAAAACTAAGCTCATTTTGCAACTTGAAATAAAAAGCTATTTAGAAACGCTGCCTCAGTGGCGGCTCGTCAGGTGAAGTAGGTGAAGGGGTTCTTCACCAAAAAGAAATAAAACAAGGAGGAAAGTTTTTCGACAATATTAAATATTAATGTACCAATAGAGCTACCATTTTAATTATGTTCGAATTAATAGGGCCACGGTTAACTCCGATGAACAATAATTATAAACCCTCGTGCATTTTGACGCGCCCCAGTCGACCGTTACCGTTAGCTCAAAGCAAGTGAAGACCTAACGCCCAACATGGCTTTAATATGCACCGTTACTATGGTTACGTGACGTTAGTCACGCAAAGAGCATGTAACAATTTGCATTATGATGAAGGGCAATTTAAAAATAGATCAGTCGTATGCACCATTGTTTTAGCATTGGTTCGCCTAACCTTAAGGTATTTATTTTGAGGCTTCGCGAAACTTACGGTTATAGATATCGTTTTTACGTGATTTACTGTATGATTAAAAAAATTTGTTTTTATTTTTCAGTTAATTCAGTAGGGTATGTACCCACTTAGTTGTGTGGTTTAAAAATGAACCCAATTAATGACATTATTTGTAATTTGTTGGAAACTGCATTCAGTTGTTGGACAGATGAGGATAAAAGGAACGTTTTGTTACACGGATTTTAGTCAATGTTTGTTTAAGTACACGCACTATGCCTAGCTCTTCACCATTTTTTAAGACAGCGAGCCGCCACTGCGCTACCTAGGATACATATAGAGTTTGCAAAATATAAAAATCATAACTTAGTTGTATTGTAATATTCGAATAAACCCAAATATCTGCACGGTGTGAGGCGATGAGCAAGTGAGTAAACATATGAAATGCGGCGAATTACTACTGACCACCGCTAAAATCATCTAGCCTAGTAATTTAAATTATTTGTTCATAAAATATGTTCTTTTTTACGAACATTCTTAAATAGACCCATTCCCACACGCATTTTGTTTCGTAAAATTGCCTTTAAGATTAGGAGATTGGAAGTCAACTTCTGTGGCTGGAAGGAACCTTGAACAGTCAAAATAACAAATATCTACAATTAAATGACAAAAAGCCACAAATTATAGGTACTAACTTTAAAATCAATATTGGGTACCAATAATAAATTAGTAGTTTACACGTTCAAAATTAATTGGATAAAACAAGAATGTTGTTACTTTGTTTTTTAAAATAATACACGGTTGTAGGAAAAATGTTGATCTCAACGCGTGCGGAAAGTATCTTCTTCGCACTAGACGGCTTGCCCGAACTCAGCCTCGAGTCTCGTGTACAGAATAGTATACAGGGAATAATTGAATGCTAATCCGAAAGGGCGATTCCACAACCGCCTTATTTTTGAGATATAGGGTGTTTAAATTTAAAAAAAATATTCCCAATATCTCTAAAACCGCTTTGTATTTTTTTTTCAATTTTGGTAAATGCCAAGTACGCATGAAAATGAATTTTTTCCAGGATAAAGATTTTTAAAATTTTTATCATTGGCGTCACTGTTAATATTTCCTGAATTACTTTTAATTATCAAAATGATACGCCACCGATTTAAAAAAAAATATTACATTTATAATAAGCCTCAATCTTCTAATAGAAATGATTTCTTGACTTGTTTTTGTCAGGCGGACGGTTTTCGATTTAAAAAATAAAATAAATACGCATAAAAATACATTTTTTATTTAAATCTTATAACTATTTTGAACAAAAAAAACAATTTAATTAACTAGAGAAAAATTAGCGGCAATCGGACAACTACATTAAATTAACTGTTGAAAATGTCCACCTCCTGTCAGTATGTACGCTACAGCTCTCCTTTTCATCGACTCGCGTACTCTTTAGAAATTTTCTGGAATATGTCTTACAGGATTTCTTATAGCCTTACATGCAACTAAACTGCTGGACAATTGCTTTTAAGCAAGAAAAATTTCGCCTAAATTTAACAGTTAATATTTTCTGAACCAGATATGATATCGACCTACGGTTTTGAATGGTTGATAGACTCATCCCTTGGGAAACAATTGTCAATGTTGGATTTTCTTTAACTGTCAGAAAATTTTATATACAGGGTGTTAAAGAAGACAATGATTTTTGCTCCCATTTTAATGGCGTGTAACTTTCACAATAGGTACCATTTTTAAATTTTATCATTCTACGTCAATTAAATCACTGGTTCATAGCAAAGAAAGTAATTTGTCAAATTTTTGATATCTGCTATATTTTAAGAAATACCGATTTTTTTGGAAAACCTTGCTTTATTTCAACTTATTGGTAGCTACATCTCACTGTGCGTTGTATCGTGCAAACTTAGCGAGTGAATATTATACCTCATGAAAAGCTTGATTATGTTCAGTGACAATAGTTGTACCTAAATGTTATGATGTACAGTGGCGTACTAATAAACACCTATATGTCTATGGTTTACGAGTATCTCAAAATTTTTCACGATTGTTTTATATTGGAAAGTACTCGCCCCTAGATTAGGTACATTTTTTCTTATTTTTTAGTTTTTCATATCGCACTACAGGTATATTATAAACCATAGACATATAGGGGCGAGTACTTTCCAATATAAAACAATCTTGAAAAATTTTGAGATACTCGTAAACCATAGACATATAGGTGTTTATAAGTACGCCACTGTACATCATAACATTTAGGTACAACTATCGTTACTGAACATAATCAAGCTTTTCATAAAGTATAAGAATCACTCGCAAAGTTTGCACGATACAACGCACAGTGAGATCTAGCTACCAATAAGTTAAAATAAAGCAAGGTTTTCTAAAAAAATCGTTATTTCTTAAAATATAGCAGATATCAAAAATTTGACAAATTACTTTCTTTGCTATGAACCAGTGATTCAATTGACGTAGAATGATAAAATTTAAAAATGGTATTGTGAAAGTTACACGCCATTAAAATTGGAACAAAAATCATCGTCTTCTTTAATACCCTGTATATTAAATTTTCTGACAGTTAAAAAAAATCCAACATTGACAATTGTTTCCCAAGGGATGAATCTATCAACCATTCAAAACTGTAGGTCGATATCATATCTGGTTCAGAAAATATTAACTGTTAAATTTAGGCGAAATTTTTCTTGCTCGAAAGCAATTGTCCAGCAGTTTATTATGCGGTTTAGCAATTCTTCCTCGGTTTAAATTGGTTGAGTGTAAAGCAAGGTCTTAAGATATCCCCCCCCCAAAAAAAAACAAACTGGTCTGGGGATCTAGCTGTCCGTTCCCCAACGACCTATCCAGGTATTGTTAAAGTTTTAATCTAAATATTCAAATGCCAGCGCACTAAAACGTGCATAAACACAGGAACATCTTCCAACAAAATTGGCAAATTATCTTTAAGAAACTGACAATAATAATCGCTAGTGGTCAGCTAGATCCCCAGACCTAAACAGTTTGGATTTTTTTTTTGGAAACATCTTAAGACATTGTTTTACAGTCAAACCAATTCAAACCGAGGAAGAATTGCGAAACGGCATAATAGTTTCCTGTGAAGCTATAAGAAATCCATATTCCAGGAATTTTCCGAAAAGTACGCGAGTCGATGAAAAAGAGGGCTGAAGCAGAGTGTATACTTACAGTTAATTTAATGTAGATTTCCGCTTGGCAGCTAATATTTCTTTAGTTAATTTAATTTTTTTTTTGTTCAAAATAGTAACTCTGTCAATAAGTTAGTTATTTCCTCATTATGTTATTCTCAAGTTTTATTACTGAACATTCATGTTGTTTATTTGAAAATCTAATTAAAATAGCTCTATAAGGTTTATTAATTTTTATTATTGTTTAATCAGGATTTTTCGAACCATACGCTGCTGATAATATGATTTAGTATAATGCATAATACACTCGCCGGCACAAAATTCCACCACCCTAAAATTTTGGCCAAGTTTGATGTTTTATAACTTATTTATTTTTTATCCGAATTTCATGATCTTGTTATCAATTTGTAGATTCATTCTGTTTTTCTTTGATTATTTTATAAAGAATCATTTTTCGATTAGGCTATATTATACAGGAGGAAATCAAAATGTTGTTTTTTGTCGTAATTTCAAAACACCCTGTAGGGCAATTGAGGTGGATCATTTTGTTTCCATACATTTTCTTGTAATCTCTGATGTGTTCTAAACATTTCTTTTTTTGATTCATTCCATTATCTCATTTGTGCTGCAAATTTTTAAATGAAACGATGTTATTTTTTGAAAATGTATGTCAAGCTTTCAGTAAAAAAATTATCGACGTTGGCTAAGGACGCGATTATTGTGGCAGAATGATGAACAGTGACAATATTATAATTTGTTGTGTGTCAATATGGTATTAACTCCAGCAGACGTGGGTAGAATTGTTGCGTTAATAGAGGATAGCCGTAGCAAAAGTTATGTCGCCCGTACTCTGAGAATTCCGCGGTCTACAGTTTGAGATGCCTAGAATAGGTATTTACAGAGAAAATCTTTACTAGACGGCAAGGCTCTGGCAGAAGGAGAATGACCACTGTAGCTGATGATCACTTTGTCACCATTAGTTCTTTAAGAGATCGAAGATCTACTGTTGTGTGTCTAAAAAATGATTTGCAAATGATTCGTCGAGTAAATGTAAGTGAAAGAACGATACGTAGTAGATTGGCAGAAGATGGGCTTCATTCACGAAGGCCAATAATATGTCCACGATTACTTTTTCGGTATCGACAACAGGAGGAAATACACGTTATTAAATTGTTTTTGTTAATTAACTTTATGATATACCTAGTGTTGGTTTTTCTTAATAAAAATAGGCTTCAAATCAGCGTTTCATTTAAAAATTTGCAGCACAAATGAGATAATGGAATGAATCAAAAAAAGAAATGTTTAGAACACATCAGAGATTACAAGAAAATGTATGGAAACAAAATGATCCACCTCAATTGCCCTACAGGGTGTTTTGAAATTACGACAAAAAACAACATTTTGATTTCCTCCTGTATAATATAGCCTAATCGAAAAATGAAACTTTATAAAATAATTAAAGAAAAACAGAATAAATGGATCTACAAACTGATAACAAAATCATGAAAATCGGATAAAAAATAAATAAGTTATAAAACATCAAACTTAACCGAAATTTCAGGGTGGCGGAATTTTGTGCCGGTGAGTGTATATGTAAAGTTAAGTTAAATTTCAGGTAATAAGTTTTTAACTTAATTTTTTGTATAAAAAATTTACAGGATACAGGCACATCACAACCTAAAAAATTGTTCTAAAGGAAAAAAATGCTTGTTTATTAATTTAATTATTATTGACACTTTATTAGACTTTATAATTTGCACTGTTTGTTTTATTTATTATCTAAAACTGGATTTGTCTAGAATTAACGTCTAACAAAAGTGTGTACAACAGCAAGTTTGGTGTCAAAATAAATTTTATATTCAAAGTGCAAACCAACAAAAGAACCATGAATAGTAGGTCCTGCTTGATAGTTTAGAGTTTAAACTATACGAATACGAATTATAACTGTACTTAGGCAATGATAATAATGTTCTTGTGAGTTGTTCACTATACAAGGTGTTATGAAAGTGAATAAACTGGCGCTTTGTTATTAGAAACAAAAAAATTCACAATTTGTCATTTGAAAGTTATCGCCTACCGCTCTATAATAAATATAGTACTACAGCGGCCCGCTGGCGCCACTGTGCTATAAGTATTTTTCACAGATCAGGTCACTGGCGAAAGATGTAGAGATTTTAGAGCCCAACTTTTAGATGGTCGATAAATTAAAAAGTATAGAATTTTCATCTACACGTTTTTCTGCATAAGTTACGGGGATACAATTTTAGCCCAGACAGTGCTGACCTAATACGGTAATATTTCACTGATTAGCTCTAGGCGGAATAGGGGTAGATGGGGTCACATTACCAAGTGTCCCCCAAGGTCCCGTCCAATGGTGGATGCCTCAATTAAGTCGACACTCTTTGCGGATGACATATCACGGTCTCGATTACTGCTGGAGCACTAAATGATGCAATCAGTAAATTTATAAGAACTGCAAGAGAAGGTAGAGGAATGGTTCAGTGCGAAAAGGTGATTTCTTAATAAGGATAGAACTAGTAGAATGAGATGGTGAGGTGCTTGGGTAACGTCCTCGATTCCGGTCTACCATAAACCTATAAGAATTGCAAGAGAAGGTAGAGGAATGGTTCAGTGCGAAAAGGTGACTTCTTAATAAAAATAGAACTAGTAGAATGGCATGGTGCGGTGCTTGGGTGTCATTCTTGATTCCGGTCTACCATAAGATGCGTTTGTGGGAGTGGTGGCTGGAAAGCTGGGCTGGGTAGCACTTTGTTTATGCTGCGAAACCTTGTTGGTTGTGTTTCCCTAGCAGCTCTGCGAATTGCATAGTTTGGTGTTTTTTATAGTTCTTTGTCGTATGCTGTTCTTGAATGGGGACACACGGCTCAAGCTCAAAGGGTTTTTGGACTACAGAGGAGAGTTGTGAGACTGATTGCGGAACTTAGTTACTTAACTTCGTTTTTAGAAATTGTAGAATCTTGACACACCTCCCACCCCCTCCCCCTTCGGTCTACATTCTCGAAAGTCTTGAGTATACGAAGAGGAATCAGAACAGTAGGTGGCCATGCAGGTGACGTAATAATTAAAGAAATCGTCCATGATTCTCAAAGATATCTGATTTAGATTAGGAAAGGAAAGACACCTCCTAATCTAAATCAGGTTTCTTTGAGGATTATGGACGATTTCTTAAATTTTGAAAATGCTAGTCAGGCTAGAAGAACCTAATTACACGGAAGAATCTACCGTTGAAAACCAAAACTTTGTGCCTTTCCTTTCCAAACGTAATTATTACCTACTTCGATTAAAAATATACCAGGTTTTAATGTATTAACTCTTTGTTTGATGCTTCGGAGTTAGTATTTATACTATGTTGTATTTATCATAACGTAATAAACAATAAGTCCGTTCCCTTAATCAAAGGTTCCGCCGAAGCCATAAATCTCTTTAAATCTATTCACACTTATAAAATCAAATCAAAAATGAATCCGTAATCAGTCATCTAGGCCTTTATCTTGTTAAATAGCAATTTAGAGATAACTTTTGAAAAACCTCTATAAAATACTCGTACCTTTGTGATATTTGCCCCGACAATTTTTATCTCAACCTTAATTCTTTTATGAAATTAATTGCATTAATCGTCAATTTATTGTTAGACAATAAGTTTTTGATTTAAAAGTCAGTTTCCAAGAAATCTTTTTCGATACCGGTGGCGTCTTGACGTGATTGGATTTTTTTTTATTGCGAAAAACGAGTTGGTTCGAATTAATTTAAATTGTGTAATGAATGTATGGTCCGACAAGAACTACTATCGAGAACTAGATTCTATTATAGGTGTTGCAATTTTTATTAAAGATAGTTTTTCCTCGATTAGCCGTAAGTATTTTCTTGTTACATAACTTCTAATTATTTTAATAACTTTTTTATGGGTCAGGAAAGGTTAACAGATGTTATTTTGGGCATGCGGCAGTGACGCCTCGTCGAGGAAAATATAGGAAAATATAGAGACAAAATTTATAAAAATAAATATTACAAAAAAAACTGTAAGTTTCGTCTCCATGTCTATGAAAAGATGTCGCATTTAACAGATCGACGAATCCATCCGTCAAAAATTTTGTTAAAAAAAAATAAACACAGCAAAACATTTTCTGTAAATATCCACCGCTATACACAGTCACTTCATATTAAGAAAATAAGACATTTTTAAAGTATATGTTAGTCAAGCAGAATCTAACAATGTACCTAGTGGCGGAGCCAGAAAATATGTTCGAGGGGAGGGCTTATATTTTCTAACCGGGGTTTTTAGGGTTCAGGTTTTAAAGTAAAAAACAAAACCATATTGATATGTTTATATATAATAATATAATAATGCCAAGTTGCATAAAGATTCTTAACAATAATTAACTAACCAGCAACTTTAACTATGGCATATTTAGTTTTCTTACAAGGTGGCCCAGTTAGCCTCATTCTTGATTTACTAATCAGGCAACTTAGATTTTAAAAAAATAATGCGTGGCAATGTCATTAATGCCACAGGTAAAGTGCCTGGTTAGTTAATTATTGTTAAAAATCTTTATAATACCAAATTGACCGAATTTTATGGCAACAACTTTCAAGGCGCGCAATCAGATAAAAGTAAAAGCTACTTTATTATAATTTTTTATAAACTTTTTCAATTTATTAAAAATATTTTTCATTCCTATATTTCTGCTAGCCTAGAGAGTCAGCGGAGACAATAATTCGGCGTTCAAGCGAGTGAGTAGAAACGTCGTTTTTAAAAAACTATAACTGTGCAACTCGAGCACGTTGCATAGCCGGCTTGGCAGACAGCTCGAGCTTAGTTGTTAGTGCCACTCTGACGATCGAGAAATACTGTTGCCAGACCAATTCGACTATTGATAATAGTGAAATTTGAAAATTACTTGAAATGTAGCGGAAATGTGGCCGAATATAAAATATGACTAAAGCTGTAAGACGAAAAATTAGTTTGAAATTATTCTATTAGACCCCGAGCTTCTGAGCTCCTGTGGGGGGGGGGGGGGGGTCTGCAGCCCAGCAGCATTGTGCTAAATACGGATAAAGAATATTAATAGGTAACAATAATAAATTATCAAAATGAAGGAAATATTTTTAACAGTATCTTGAATAGAAAGTTTATCTTCAGGATTTCTGAAATTGATTATGTTGGGTTATAACATAACTTGATGACCTTAATTTTTTTTAAATCGTGGTTTTATGCACCAAAGTCACCTTGGGACTTGGACTAACTTGCAATAAAAGTTCTAGGAAACTTATTAAACAGGCTTTTATGCGTCTTCAAAAAATATCTATAGACCAAAAAAGTCCGGGTCTTCTGAATCTTTAATTACCAGTGTCGGATCGTGGTTAAAATACAGATAAATTGCTTAAAAAAATATTATTGTCAGTTCCCCATTTGATCCAAAAAACATATATTAAACCTGGATTTCAAAAATATTGACAGCAAATTAAAAGTTATAGTACCAGTAGGCCCTTACTATACTATACTTAATATTAATTTTTTCGTTCAAATATTGTTATTTGCAGTTTTTTTAAATGATAAATTATTTTTTTGTCTGTTTAAGGATAAATTATAATTTTAACAGCCTTGTATGATGGATCAGGATAAATCCTTTATCAAATTATAAGAAATCCACTTATAAAAAAATATTTAGGTTTAATTATTGAATATGTCAGACGCCATTAGTGTTATCTTTATTGATAAAAAAAATAATTGACGCACATTTCTTGACTTAATTATAGATTTATTAAAGGGCTAACTTAAGTGGACTTTCAATTTTATTGACTGTAAGTCAATTGAATAAGTATATACATACATCAATTGGTCAAATTATATAATATGTAACATAATTAATAATTAAATTTAGAATTATTTTTTGGGATTATTTATTTAATAAAATTCACTTATTTAGCCAATTAGTATATTTGATTAATTGACTTAGGGAAATTGACTTATTTAGTTAATTTAATTAAAATTAGAGTGTTTGGTCAATTAATTAATCTAAAAAAATAGACATATTCTGCCTGTTCATATTTGAAAATTGATATACTAGGCCAATTGAGATGGAATATGATCAGTGGCGTGGCCAGATAGAGGAGGGGGGGGGGGGGGGCTCAGTAGGCGTAAGTAGGATATTTTTTTTTTGGAAAGAGGGACAGTCGGGACTATATGTATATCATTTATTTTATTTATTTATTTATTTCATACACTGTTTTACAGTTTCCCAGTTACAAAACAGGTAGAAAACAGGTAGAAAACAGAATTTAATTAAGTAAAAATTAAAATAAATTATTTAACAATTAACATAAAGATTAGCAATATTTAAATTTATGAAACTAACAATACGGTAGTAACAATAGGTACCCTGCAACAAGAAATAATAATAAAAAAAAAGTAATTACATACGTAGTATAGGTACTAGTGATAAAAATGTCTTTTGACAGCGCTTAAGCTACAATTAAAGACATCATAGGCATGAACATTGTCATTGTAACATGTACACATCCTATTGATGGGAGAATATTTAAAGACATTGGTTCGTGAAGGTGGTAAGTAGAAGGTATATAAGTTTCGGGCATTTAGAGAAGGAATTCTAAAGTTCAGTTTGTGCAGCAGCTCTTCACAAATAATATTGTTATTGAGCAGTTTATGTAAAAATAACTGCGTAGAACATGTGCGTCTAACATGTAATCTAACAAACGAGAATCTTTGCAGCAGCTGGTCATGAGGAAAACCTCTGTCGGGATAAACTCCATCAGATCTATACCACAAAGCTTTCAAAAAACGTCTCTGAACGCTCTCAATATTGTCAATGTGGACTTTATAAAACGGAGACCAAATGATTGAAGAGTATTCCAATTTAGATACAACAAGAGAACAATACAAAGTTACTAACGGGTCAAGTGACCTAAAATCTTTAGTAGTTCTAAGGATAAAACTAAGTATCTTATAGGCGGTGGATACGACGTGATATGATACCTAGTGACGAAGGCGCAAAAGCGCCGCAGACGAAAAATTTTCGGGCCACGCCCAAAGTTCGTTTAAAATTCACCTAACTCATATTTCGAAAATTAAATTATTACCCCTCCCACTGTGCATGGTTGGATTAAATTTGGTTTTGCAAATGTTTTTTTTACTTTACTTTTTTTTTATATTCCTAGCTGGCTCTTTATTTATTAAAATATATATTTGTAAAAATATGAATATTGGTGTCAATTCAAAATTTTAATATATAATAAGACGTTTGTATGACTCTAACCAGCGTTTTTCGGGCTCGGGTTCTCCTGATTAAAAATAAAGTAAATATCGCTCACCACATCAAAATTGATGATTTTTTCAGAAATCATGTATTTTAGGAGCGTAGTCTAAGAGCTGTTTTGGTGCTACTGCTTAGGTTTTGAAATGTTCCTTCTTAAGTGCCGTTTTGTATATTCATAATAAAGCATTCTCGTTTCTTCCCGCACTATTTTTTTTATTATAAATTATCACACTTCTTCAATAAAAAATGTTTCAATTAAAATGTTTTCTTTAATTTTTCTCTAAAATAAATACCCAATATTTTATTGCATTTGGTTATATTTTTGTATATTTAGAATAGTTCTAAAAAAGGGAAAACGGAACAGACAAGTATATCATAGAAAAATACTATAAAATATTATTATTTTTACTCGTTTTCCTATAAAATTGCATCATAAATCAATAACTAAAACAATATGCGTTCGAAACCTTAATCTCTATATAAAACAGGACTTTTAGAAGGAAAAGTTTAAAAACAGAACGTTTCCTACAAGACCTTTGTAATCAAAGCCAAGAATACATTATTTAAAAATTTAAATGAAGTGTATATCTAAGCGTGGGACAAAAAATAAGGTTGCAATTAGACTTCTAGACCCGAGCTCCTAGGTTCTGGGGGGGGGGGGGGCTACAGCCCGGCATCCCCCCTCCTAAATACGCCACTGAACATGATTTACTTTTATTATTTCTTTTACTTTTGAAATGAGAGCTTTTGAACTACAGTGTACTTTTAAAATGTCTAAATATCTCGGTACCTGATGTATTACGCCCCCAAATTATACATATGTATATCATTTACGTTTTCAAGGTAAACTTTATTTTTATTTATTTTTTAATTGTTTTATCTACTTTTGATAAGAAGTATGTGCGATCAAAGGCCGGTCGGCGCTAGGAACAAAAGATTTTTAAGGAAAAAAACCTTAAAACCCAATATTTTAATCATTATTGTGCATTGTAATTGTATTCAAAACAAAAATTAATCAATGACATATCAAGAATGTATAGATATAGACATATCTACTCTGATATCGACCAACCAGCATGAATAATATTAAAATTAAATTTTTTCTCTACATTATAAAGTTTGAAAACGAATAAACAAACAATAATTGATACATTTAAGAAAGCATGAAAAATAAATTTTCAAACCACCTGAAAGTGCCTTATACTATAAGGTTGTATTTTGTCTAACACTTAGATAATAAAATACAAATCGGATTGCATGGTTCTACCAAAAAATGAAAACTTTACATTGGTATTATGTCACCACCTGCAGACCGGTTTCGAACTCTTTTGTTCTCGTCAGTACAGGGTAGGTGTTCATCATTGAAAATGTATTTTTCATGGTTTCTTAAATGTTTGCGTCCACCTGACTAGTAAGAAGTTCTGTGTTTTTACAATTCTTGTAAATCCCTTGACGGGTATACTCAGATAGATTACATGGGACTACCAAGAGATGGTGCTAACGTATATATATATATATATAAGACCGAAGAAGGTTGATATTATATGCATTAGGTTTTAAAACTTTCACTTGGTATGGTATGAACACCTACCCTGTACTGACGAGAACAAAAGAGTTCGAAACCGGTCTGCAGGTGGTGACATCCTACCAATGTAAAGTTTTAATTTTTTGGTAGAACCATGCAATCAGATTTGTATTTTATTATCTAACACTGTTAGACAAAATACATCCTTATAGTATAAAGCACTTTCAGGTGGTTTGAAAATTTATTTTTCATGCTTTCTTAAATGTTTGCTTCCACCTGACTAGTAAGAAGTTCTGTGTTTTTACAATAATTGATACAATGATTGCACTTTTTTAAAAATGTGTATATGAAGCTAATGTAATTAAAAGGTATTAAGTCAACCCCCACGAAGTTGTACATTTTTAATTTCAGATGTCAGCAAAAATATTTAAAGCCCTCACACGACGAAAAACTGATAATGGTGCCCAAAGCCAAATGGCCCGATGTTTAAATCTCATAGATTTGACGGCTCTGGGTGTAGGAGCCACTTTAGGTAAATATATAATATATTTTTTTTGATCTGGTGATTTTTGGGTATATTGGGTTACTCAATAAACAACTCATTGTTATGTTACAACGTTTCGTAAGTCTGTATAGTACTTTTTCAAGTTTTTGTTAAAACATCTTGAAGTTATGTGGAGTTGTTGTTTTATGGTTCACCATAAAACGACCTCTCCAAGATGATTTAAGAAAAACTTGAAGGGTAGGAAGATTTCTTATATTGTAAGGCTCAAGGGGGTGGGAGGGGGGGATTGCCCCCCCCCCTTAAAGGACAAAGAACAAAAAAAACGTATATTATATTACTTTTCGTTGTTTTCAGGTCTTGGTGTATATGTTCTCGCTGGTTCTGTAGCAAAAACCGTGGCTGGCCCAGCGGTGTGTCTGTCGTTTTTAGTTGCAGCAGTATCTAGTGCCTTTGCAGGTAAGAACAAATTTGGGTGGAGGTGTTGTATTAGTTCGAGAATATCAAAAAACGTGTTAAAGTTAAACGATCATATATTGTATAAGAAGTCCTATTAATTTATAAACTATCCAACATATCGCCTTCCCGGTGGAATATCGGCCTAAGTGCAAATTCTGAAGTTTTGAGAAAATAACGTTTTAATATTTTTTTTATGCAACCATGGTAAATAAAACCTTATAAAAAAGCACAATTTTTTTTATAATTAAACTATTATATTGAAAATATTACTTACATCTTAGGCTGTTGAATCAATTCCACAATTTTTGTAAAACCTATATTTTATCCCCCTTTTTTTCGACCTCCCCTTCCAGTTACGTCGTTGTTCCACTCAAATCTATTTTTAAGTAATAATTGTGACAACTTTTTTCTCCAAATTTAAGTAAACAAATATTGCTTTACAGTATTTCGGAATAAACGATGCAGTTTTAAGTAAATAAATTCAAAGACATGATTACCCAACCGTTTTACTAATAAAAAACACATGCAACAACTAAAAAACTAACATATTTATTGAATGAAAAAATGCAAAAAGAAGGAAAAAAACATGTTATAATAATTATTATTCTATTAGAAAATTAATATATTATATATTTCTATTTTTAAACTACTATGGAACTGGAACAAAAATAGGTACTTGAACTAGGCTATTAAAAACGGTTCATAATATTTTGGGATGATATTAGATCGAAAGAGAGTTTGGAAGCCAATTCCTTTATTGTCGGCAATTGGAATTTGTGCATTGTAAGCAGGTTTTTTTAAGGATATCATTATTTATATTTTTTGCTCCAGATCGTCTTGATCCACTATTTCTGCTTTTCGCTTGCTTCTATTCCGCTGAATCTGAAAACTGATCTGTTTGATTCTATGAGTTTTTTTACAGGGTCTTAAATAACTGGGGTTTGCTGGATAATTGAATGGTCTGAAACATGAGCGAGAGGGTCTGAAAATTCTTCCTGAGGTACATTGTTTGGCTCCTTTTTTGAGACATCTGCGGTATGACCCAAAAAAATGTAGGAATAAAAATAACACATAATGGGTAAAGAGATATTTTTATGATTATTTCTTTTCTTTTTTAATTAAGTATCTAATTTTGTGATACACATTTTGAAATTATTTTCATCACACTTCCAGTATCTAATTGACTTAATTTAAATATAATTTATTATTAAGTTAGGAATACATACCTGATGAAATCGAACCTATGGTTACCAAATGTACCATCAATTTTGATTGCCTTCTTATTATTTTTACATTAGCTTCCTAAACTACAAAAAAAAATACTGAAACAGCCCTACCCTATTTATTTAAAGATGTCTCAATTGAATATTATTTCAGAATAAGTGTCACATACAGAACCAACATCGTCACAAAAGACAATTAGGTCATTGCGAAAGACAAATATTTCGGAGCAACAATGACGCAACAGACATTTACGACATTGTTTTACTAGATTTTGTTAAAAGTACAAACGATATCGAATCAATAAAGACTTACCTATTAATTAGGTCGTTTTAGAACCAAAACCGTTATGATCGCTCTGAACGCCGAATCGCAATTGAACATTTATGTCGTCTTTTCGCCGGCGCCAATTAGAAAAACGCGGGAATGCAACAACGACGCAAGCGGTTTTACGCGGCCACTTTTTGTACTATAATTATGACATTGTTTGACCAGAGAGAGTGGTACTTTTTGATACTTATGACGAAATAACTAAAAAAACTGAAAATTTGCACTTAGGTCGATGTTCCACCGGGAAGGCGATATTTTGAACACGACCTACGTCATCTACGTGGTAACCGTCAAAATTTTCCCCATTCTTCTTTAACGAACTGGCCTGTTTTTCACTCACTCTCCGTAAATTCTAGAAGGCCATGATCTATTTCATAAGGAAGGAAGGGAAATAATCAAAGATTGTTTGACATGTTTGACAGTTACCTAGACCTCATGTCTGTAGCCTGTCAATTTATAGTAACTATAGTTGTACTAAATTTCAGTACTTTAATTAAAAACGGTGTCTAATAAAAACGGCTGAGAAGGGAAAATGGGCAGACAACCTGTTAATTATTGGTATAAGTGTTTTTTTTAAAACTTTGGTAAGGATTTGAAAAACGTTTGGTTATCTTAACATAGAAACAAAGTATAACACTTATCTTACACAAACACTTGATCAATAACCTGTGACATCATTAACGATTCGACAAATGGGAGCACGTGGAGCATATAACACAGATTTGCATATCTATAAAGGATGTAACCTGTAAGAAAGGGAAGGAGAAATAGATTTTTTGTAGCTATATGGCTCCTGTACGTATTATTTGTCGTCTATGTACGAATTCTACAAAATATATTAAGCAAATAAAAAAGTCGAAAATTTGAATACCATATTTACACACACACTCTGTAATAAAATACCCTTTATTGTACCAAAATAATTTTGAGGTCAGTATCGAATGAAAAATGTTTTTCAAAATTTGGAGTCGGTTTAACCATTTCCAAGGCCGCTCAGAGGGGGGATCCCCCCATAGATCGTGAAGTTAAGTACAAGGATCAAGTATAGTAGGTGATTTCCTAAAGAATTAACAGTATTTTGAGGGTTTGACACCCCCCCCCCCCCCTTCCTTTGGAAAAATCTTCATTTGAGAAAAAGACAAGTGACGACGACTATTTCGGTTAATCGCCCCCCCCCCCCTTCAAAAATTTCTACGGGTGGCCTGACGTTTCAAAATATAGACAGTGTGTTAAATGATCCGGTAAGGTACTTTTACTTTTAAAAATAGGTTTAAATTTGGAAGTTTTGCAATAAGAAATTGTCAATGAGTTAATATTAGAAAACAGTAGAGGTGGGAAATACTGTTACCGATATGGAACGTTTCATTTGATACCGCGACAGGAAAATACCGCGACTAAATAACGGTTACTCCGGAACGAACTAAGGCGAGTTTGGTTTACAAAAATGTCATAATTTGAAGAAATAAAAAATGTTTCATCATTCCTGTCTGTGACCTTGAAGTCTCAAACTAATAATAATGATAACAATAAGTTTATTTTCAAAAGTCAGTTACAATATAAAAATGAGGTTTATTTTATATCCCTCAATAAACTTATTCGTCAATCTCCTGATGACGTGCCTGTCATTTAACGATTTTCGGTATGACTTCCGCTATATTGGAAAAATATCGAGAACATTATTGATTGGTCAAAACTTGAAGTGTGTGTGTAAGTGATAAGCGCCCTCTGCGACCTATCCTTCCTTTGTGAAAGAATTTAAAACGACCTTGGGTTTTTCTTCGAAAGAGTCAAAAATAATGTTATATCCCGTACAACCCATAAAACGCAAATAAATAAGAACAAATTCTTATATTTAGGCCAGGAAATAAGGAATACAGCACAAATTCTTTCAGATAGAAGAAATAATAGATTGGGTTCTACCAAAGTCAAAAAACTATTATTTTTAAATTCCTACAGAAAAATGATGAGTTCCTAGAATCCTAATATTAGTTTTATAAATATTAATCGTTTTACTGGATTATTCAAAATAAGGTTAAATATACATACCTATATATTATTTTTATCGTTTATTTACATATAAGTATTGTTTTATTTATAAAATATAATATATTATCCCCTTGCACAAACATTTTATATAATAATTTATAAAGTTTAATACTAATAATATATTTTAATCTAATTGACGACAATGCTTTTCAACTTCTTGAGTAATTTCTTTCATCATTGATACAAGCCAAAGGGATCCTCGCGAAACCGCGTTCAATGAAAAATACTATACACCGCGGCTACCGCGACATTAAAACATCAGCACCATATAACTAAAACGCGAACGGCGGCCGCAACAGTTCCACTGGCAACCTTTCGTCCCCGGTGTGACAAAATACCTTTAAGCAAAATACCGTTAACCTCAAGACTGTTATACTCATACCGCCGCGAACGGCGCCGCAACAGTTCCACGTTCCACTGGCAACCTTTCGTCCCCAGTCTGACAAAATACCGTCAAGGTAAAAATACCGTCAAGGTAAAAATACCGTCAAGGTAAAAATACCCTCAAGAAAAAAAATACCCTCAAGCTCCAGACGGTTACTCATACCGTTTGCGGCGTTTGTTGTTACACACTCCACAACGAACCGGCCGGCGCGGCGGCCTGGTCAGCCGGCCGCTGTCGCTTTCTCTCGGTTCACATAGCAACGTGTGCGTGTAGCGGCGAAGGACGAAATCTTAATAGTTCCAGAGAGTAACTGCTTCATTGTATGAGGTGGAGCGCGACACGATGGTATTAAAAAATACCGTTTTAAAGTAGCAGTTACACAGATACCGACCCACCACTAGAAAACAGTAAGAATCCCCTTGATACCTTTTTTTGTAGAACAGTTTATATTAAATATTTATTAACAAGTTGTTTTACTTGTATTTTATATGTATGTTTGGTGATGAAATTTTTATAAATATGGTCATTGGCATTAAAACTGGGGAAAAACTGTTAATAAACGCAGGTAAACACAACAAGCGAGTTACCTAATATAAAATAAATAAAGTTATTCGTATTAATTGTTTAATTTGGCAAGAACAATTTTTTATGTAATTTTTTTGTTGACATTTACAATAATTTCAGTTTTTTAACTACTTCTACAAGAAAAGGCAAAAATAAAATATAGATATATGCAATACTAAATGACAGATCATTAATATGATATACAGGGTGATTTCTAAGTTAATACTTCTTTTTTAGCTGTGTATAGAACACATTAAAATAAACAACATTTTCAAATACCTTTTTTCAAAAAACTTAAAAATAGGCGAGATACAGAAGTAAAAAATCTAAGTGCGGGCCTGGTCATCAAAACGTATCCTGCAATACTTTATGGTGTTTGTCTTATTAGTCATGCAATTTACGGGTGGGTGGTGAGTTATTTGGCAATAAGCCGCGTTGTGTTTTTGTGAAGTTAATTTTAAATTGGTGACACGTGAAAATGGGAAAATTTGAAAACAATGAACTAGTAGATATGATGCTAATTTACGGTGAGTGTCGTCAAAGTGAGGCTGCTGCTTCGAGATTATACGCAGAACGCTTTCCTTTGCGGACTTATCCTACACCCAGAAGTTTTCTTACTTAATGTTATTCAACGGGCAAGTCAGACAGAAACGTATCAACTTAGGAATCACCCTGTATATTTTAAGACAAAAACCTGTATTTATGCCCGTTGTTAAGAAGGATTACAAGGGATGATATTCAGAGGCTGTAAGAAGTTATCCTAGAAACAGATGATACTTTCCATTGTGGGGTTACTACAAATACCAATTTTACTTACAGGGGGGGGGGGCAAAACTGTCTTCGCCCCCTACCCTGAATCTACCCCTACTTATAATCTTTGTATCATGTTTGTAAGATATTTTTGGAGGAAGCTTGGAATGCGATAAAAAATGCTGAAAATAAATGAACACCAATAAAGCCAATACCCCGAGAGTATAAAGGTGATAAAACACTCACTTGTTCGTTTTATCAAGTGACATGCAAGAAAATAAACTTTAATCAAGAAAACTACTGAACTCTCAAAGTAAAAAAAAAATTTGATATAATTGGCAAGTAGAAACACTATGCATGTAGCTAGAAAACATGTCGAAAAAGTAACAACAATGATCGGAAGTAATTTCGACGAAAATTACGGAAAAATGTATCTCATTGATTTATAGACGACGGAATTTCATGGTCAATATCATGAAAACCATGACCTCTAAATATTTCCAATATAAAAAAAATACCAGACTGTAGGTGAAGGTCTTTTATACATGCAACATCAGCTCGGCCAGAACAATATAATTTAGGTAAAGTTTAAAAACCTACCAGGAAGCGGATGTTGAGAAAAATAAATTAGCAAAAGTTGTGAGTGATTTCAGGGTAAAGAAAAATAATAAAAAATCAGTCAACTGAGACTCTGCTCGAAAAACAGGAGGTGATATTATTTTCGATTAGACAATGTAGCTAGGACATGTCGAGTATATATTTTAATTTTACTTTTATCTATAATATGACATAAAACATATTTTGTGTTTAAATATTTACCCTATATCGATTTTTAAAAAATAATTATAATAAAGTGACCACATTATTTCTTTTAAATCACAACGTTTCAACTGGTAACTATCTCCAATCGTCTTTAGGTATAAAAAAATAAATACCGTAACTACACACTGCAGCATAACTGAGTTGAGTGTAGTTATGCGTGCAGTTCGTACGCAGTTTACATTTACTTAACAAAGGTTTCTAGATGTTTCTTATAACGATGGCTTACTTAAACAATCTGGGTTCTGGTGTAAGGTAGCAGCTTCCTTAAACTTCCTTTTCCTTTAATGTAGTTCTTTATGCAAATTTAAGTTTCTGTCCACTTGTGTGTGTCCAGGCATGGTCAGCGGCACCTGAATTTTTAGTCTGTCTTTTTAGCGTGTTGCTTCTGTATTCCTTGATCCTTGTTTCGAGTGTGTCAATGTAAGATCGGCCACATTGGCAGTGGATCTGGTAGACACAGTTTTTCCTGTCTTATTGGCTTGTTGGTTTCGTCTTCGTCAGGTGGCTTCTTAAAGTATGTGTCTCTCGAGCTGAATATCATATTGATGTTGTATCGTTGTCCTAGTCTTTTTTTTTATCTCAAATATTCCTATACGAAATGTTGATTGTATCTCTATTTGGTTCTTTTGTGTATTTGGCCGATTCTTAAGATTTCCAGCAACTTCTAACTTTTAAAAAATTATATACCTCTGGTATGCATTACAGTTTTTTACAATTTTAATGACCGTTTTTTCTAGTTTAAGGGCACGCAGAAACTTTTATCAAGTATAAATCTTTCTGAGAAATGATTAATAAATATGTTTTCCGCCGGTCAATGAAATACCTACATTTTTCCGTAATTTTCGTCGAAATGACTTCCGATCATTGTTGTTACTTTTTCGACATGTTTTCTAGCTACATGCGTAGTGTTTCTACTTGCCAATTATATCTATATTTTTTTTACTTTAAGAGTTCAGTAGTTTTCTTGATTAAAGTTTATTTTCTTGCATGTCACTTGGTAAAACGAACAAGTGAGTGTTTTATCACCTTTATACCCTCGGGGTATTGGCTTTATTGGTGTTCATTTGTTTTGCCCCCCCCCCCTCTAAGTAAAATTGGTATTTGTAGTAACTCTGGAAGCACAATGGAAAGTATCATATGTTTCTAGGATAACTACTTACAGCCTCTGAATATCATCCCTTGTAATCCTTCTTAACAACGGGCATAAATACAGGTTTTTGTCTTAGAATATACAGGGTGATTCCTAAGTTGATACGGTTCTGTCTGCCTTGCCCGTTGAATAACATTAAGAAAACTTCTGGGTGTAGGATAAGTCCGCAAAGGAAAGCGTTCTGCGTATAATCTCGAAGCAGCAACCGCACTTTGACGACACTCACCGTAAATTAGCATCATATCTACTAGTTCATTGTTTTTAAATTTTCCCATTTTCACGTGTCACCAATTTAAAATTAACTTCAAAAAAACACAACGCGGCGTATTGCCAAATAACTCACTACCCACCCGTAAATTGCATAACTAATAAGACAAACACCATAAAATATAGCAGGTGACGTTTTGATGACCAGGCCCGCACTTAGATTTTTTAATTCTGTATCTCGCCTATTTTTAAGTTTTTTGAAAAAAGGTATTTGAAAATGTTGTTTATTTTAATGTCTTCTATACACAGCTAAAAAAGAAGTATTAACTTAGAAATCACCCTGTATATCATATTCTTAAGATTGCCAGCAACTTTTAACTTTAAAAAAATTATATTCCTCTGGTATGCATTATAGTATTTTACAATAATTTTAATGACCGGTTATTATAGTTTAAGGGCACGCAGAAACTTTTATCAAGTATAAATCTTTCTAAGAAATCATTAATAAATATATTTTCCGCCGGTCACTGTATATAAAAAATCATATTTAATTAAGTAGTAATAAAAAGCCAAAACTGTTAAACAGCCATTCCACTAAATTAATAAAGTTGTGACTTTAGAATCTTTTATTTTCAGGGCTATGTTATGCTGAATTTGCAGCACGAGTTCCTAAGGCAGGATCTGCCTATGTGTACAGTTATGTTAGTGTAGGAGAATTTATAGCTTTTGTGATTGGCTGGAACCTTATTTTGGAATATATTATTGGTAAGTTGCTAAGGCTTAAGCTGCGTTAGGGCCAAGCAAATTGATAAGGGCAATTTTTGTGTTTACAGAATTTCACTAGCCGATTAACAGACATAATCAACTAAAAATTACTAATCCAAACACAATAATAACAAAGAAAATTGTATATGTAGGTTATTGCAACAAATAATTATTATGTAATCATTATTAACACAGTTTAATTTCATATTATAAGTACCTGCAAATGCAATGTCTTGTATACTATTAGGCAACATATTATTATGTAGATACGTCAGAAATATTCAAATTTTAAAGTGCTTGGCCTTATGAAAAAGACACAATTTATACAGGTCGTTCTTTTGAAAACTTCCCACCACGGATTTATCGAAAACAACTGATTAAAAGAAAAAACGCCGAGCCACGTCAAAAGATGTGCCAAAGGGGATAACTTCTTAACCAAAAACTACTCACCCCCTTTTACCCTGTGCCTCCCGGGGTCATCCCCTAAAAAATTATAAATGGCAAGTATCAAGTAATAGCTTGTTTGAAAGGTCTTTCAAAGTCCTTTATTTTGACGTTTGATTTTTTTAAATCGGTCGATTCGTTTTCGAGAAAATTAAAAAATCTTTATTTATCTTAATTTGTTCAGATATTTTCGTGTGTTTTTTTTTCCATCTAAACAAATTAAGATAAATAAAGATTTTTCTAATTTTCTCGAAAGCGAATCGACCGATTTAAAAAAATCAAACGTCAAAATAAAGCACTTTGAAAGACCTTTCAAACAAGCTATTACTTGATACCCCTTGTCATTTAAAATGTTTAAGGGGATGACTCCGGGGGGCAGAGGGTAAAAGGGGGTGAAGTAGTTTTTGGTTAAAAAGTTGTCCCCTTTGGCACATCTTTTGACGTGTCTCGGCGTTTTTCCTTTTAATCGTTGGTTTTCGAAAAATCCGTGGTGGGAAGTTTTCAAATGAACACCCTGTATAAAATATTATTAGTTTCGGCTAAAAGGTTGAAAAAGGTGAAAAATGGGACAATAAAAGTAAAAAAGAACAGTGGTTTGTACAAGAGTGGATCTGATGTATATCGTACGAGGTATTTAAGCAGTGGACGACGCCAGTGGAGATAAAGTGTTCAAGCTTAAACTTTCGAGCGCGATATGAACAATCCACTTAAGGGACAAGGTTTGAATCCAAGCTCTAGCCTCTTACCACTTGACCAAAGTTCTTGATAGAAAGTGTAGTGAAAGTAATTCAATAACTTATTAATGAAGAAGTCGGAGCATCACACACTGTGATTGGTCAGTTTTCTATCCTAATAATGATGGATATGAATATTCGTTCACTTAACAGGTATATCCTATTTATCCGTTTAGCAGATTGTGAAGAAAAATCACTTAAATCACTAAAATACGTTTTCAATTCACGTATGTTTATAATGCCTTATGGTAAACTTTTTGACAGCATTTTATATTCACAAAATAAATATAATTTTTTGTAGGCACTGCCAGTGTAGCTAGAGGACTTAGTAACTATATAGATGCTTTAGTGGACAACAAAATAAGGACAGCGTTACAAGACTGGATGCCGATGAACATAGATTATTTAAGTCCATATCCCGATTTCTTGTCGTTTATTTTAGTTATAGTTTTGACAGGTAAGCCAAAATTGTGGTACTTTTTAATTGATATTTAATCAAAAGCTGTGAAGGTTTGGAGTATGATATGGAATTGATCCGCATGACTTCAATTATTACTTTTGAAAGGTAACCTTGATAAAAGTGAATGAAATGTCATTGCATAATACAAAATTTACACACATACGCCTACTTTGAATATTGCAGTTGCACAGGATTTCTAGGAGCTCTACATTGCCATTTATTAAGAATTTACATAACCAGAGAGGTAAAACTAGACCACGTCAGTAAAAAAAAGTTTTTTCAAAGACCTCTTTATTATTATACAAATGACACAAAAACCAGTTGGAAAATTAATCTCGCTGTGGCTGGTTAATTGGTAACAATTCTTGGACTGAGCCTAGGCAATATGCATGCGCGTCATATTATTTTCAGGATTGTAATGCAGGTGCTTTAGTATTTTGGAGGTTCATTGACAATTTGCCCCACTGCTTCTATTTTTTGTGCAGTGCGAACTATGTTCCCACTATAACCCATTCTAGTCACACTTATGGTTTCTTCAAACCAAAACTTTCTTCGATTTGAGGAGTAATGAGAAAGCTATAATACCTGTTAATAAAAAAGTAAGAATTTGACGTTTGCCACGGGGCTGAGTGAGCAGTCATCTGCTACTCGGTTACGGCTAGTAAAGATACGAATAGCTGAAAAGGAGAGGTCGCCACTTGCCCCAGGTTTCCCTCATAAAGTTTACGCACCTAGATCCGTCAAAATGAAAAGGATAGGAATTCTGTCTCACTCACTTCTTTTAAATAGAAAAGGCTATGCTTTAAACAAAGATTGTCATTGTCATTTGTCCTTCTTCCGAATTAGGCGTTTTACCTCTTCGTTCACTGCCTGGACCATTCCCGAGGGGACCTACAGCTTAACGTGGGTTCCGAACCACGATCATCGGTCATGCGACACTCCCCAAGGGCTATCAACCCTTGGTTTTTTGCGATTGCATGATCTACCGATTGGGTACGCATCCCACGAGATGTCCGATCTCATCCGACCTGGTTATCGGCGTGAATGAGATGGGTTGGAAGATGATACATTTTATACTTTTCCCTGGATTCTTAAACCTACTAAATTTCGGACGTAATTTTTTTATTATGCCCACTCCGGGAATCGAACCCGGACCGCCACGGTCGAATGCCAGTACCTCATCTCTGAGCCACTGCCGCGGTCTTCTTTAAACAAAAATAAATTTGACACTGATTGACATCAGATATCAGACGTAAGATGATTTTATATTGTTAGGCGATAAAGGTGCGTTTTACTGCCAGAAAAAGGTCGGTAAAGTAGTAAAATTTACTTGAACGGCGTATTATTTATAAAAATATTTTAAGCTGTATTAAAAACCAAGAATGCGAAAAGTGTTTTTGCCTTGAAGTAAAACTGAATTACATGTCAAGTAAAACGACTGCGATTAATATTTTATGGCTGTAATTTTTTTTAAAGTACGTATTGTAAATTTATGGAATTATCCTTACTATTACGATAAAATTGCTGTATTTATTAAAATATATGTTCATTATTTAGTTGTATTTGTTCAGACTAATTTAACTGAAAAAGTGCTTTTTATTGGTTTGATGACTATTTATTTAACCACTATTAGTATCTTTTAAATGACAATTACTACAAAATTAACGTCTAATTACTTGGGTGATTTGTTAAAAACGTTTAAAATTAATTTCCTTAATACCTCAAAAGATTGTCATTTCAGAAAAATCCAAAGTTTTAATTTAAATATACAGAGTGGACTTTTTAACTGGAATAAATTTAGTACAGTATTGCCCGAAATAAACAGTACTGAACTTGTAATCGTATTATATATTTAAAAAATACATATTATTGACACTTTATTATATGTTCTAAATGTGCACCTCCTCGTTCAAGACAGACTTCATAACGATGTTCTAAGTTTCTGGTCATGTTATTGAATAAGGGTTGTCTCAGAGCTGCGAAGAAGACTCTAACGGCATCCTTTAATTCATCGATGGTTTGTGGTGCCCGTTTGAAAACGGCATTTTTTGCCATACCCCAAATGTATGCGTCTGGAGGTGTGAGGTCTGGAGAATGTGAAGGATAAGGGAAGTCAGTAAATCGTGAAATGAATTTGCTTGGAAAATGTTCTTGAAGAAATTGACGAATTGCGGCAGCAGTATGGCAAGTTGCCCCGTCCTGCTGAAAAAATTGGTTTCGAAATGCCAAGTTACGTGCACGACAGAATTGACGTAGATCAGGGATAAATCGTGTTAAAATGTGTCTGTACCTCTGTTGATTAAGTGTGACTTGCCTACCATTCTCTTCGATGAAGTACGGACCAATGATTCCGTATCCGGACACAGCACACCAGACACTCACTTTTGCACTATGTAAAGGAACCTCTTGAACCTCATCGGGTCTGGCAAAGCCCAGAAATCGTTTTGTGCGACGATTCACATAGCCTGACAAGTGAAAGTGTGCTTCGTCTGAAAACCAAACATTTTTCAAAAATTCAGGATTTTCATACTGTAACGCGAAAATTCTGGCGCAATATTCCACTCTACTGCGATAATCCCGAGGATGTAGTTGTTGATGTACCTGAATCACATACGAACATGCACCCAGCTCCTTCAGGATTCTTTGAAAGGAAGTTCTTTTTAAATCAAGTTGTAACGCTGTCCTTGCCTGGCTGACTTTCGGATTGATTTGCTCAAAAACACGTTCATGGTTATTGTTGTTGTTAACTGTCCTGGGACGCCCCGAGTTTCCTTTTCGTTGGCACAATACACTACCCGTATTTCTGAACTTTTCAATAACCTTCAAAATTACAGCATTACTTGGAGAACGTTTATTAAACCGTTGTGTGAATTGATCAGACACGTATAGCAAACTTGCACTATTATGTCGGCCCATTCCGTATGAGCGAAAATAATGCTCTACCAGAAACACTTTCTCCTCTGTACTAAACACCATTTTTAACAATTAGGCCCTACTAATTACTTGTTTGAGGTTTACTTGACAGGTCTATACTAGCTAACTTGAGTGTGACAGCGCACGCATAAAAACACCGCCAACTTAGTTTCAATACTGTTTGTTTCGGGCATATCTGTATTAGAAAGCCTCTTTATTTGCGGAGTAAATATGGAAATACGGGTGCCTTTATTTTTAGTTTGGTACACTTTTTTCGTCCCGTCATGAAATTTACCCCTCTTTTGGGGGTAGAAACCGCCCCCTCATCTTTTTTTTTCAAATGTAAAGGTATGTATATTGCGATAGCTCGTTGAAAAGGGCAAAAAAAAAGGAATACGACCCACTATTTACTTTTGCATTTTGGTAATAAGAATTGGCCATTTTAGCAACAATTCATACTACAATTTTGGTATTGGCAGCGCAGACTGGCTAAATAAAAAAGGAAACATGTTATTGGTAAGGTTCTTTGTTTAGTTAGTGCCGCATTCCAGTGGTCTCTTTTTGTTATTAGTTTTATCAAGAAAAAAATGGGCAACATTTCCACCAATTTGTACAATAAAAAAAATTTCGTCTAGATTACCGAAATGCAAAAGTAAATAGTGGGTCGTATTCCTTTTTTTATGCCCCGAACGAGCTATTGCTATACATACCTTTACATTAAAGCAAAAAAAGTTGGGGGCGGTTTGAACCACCAAAAGAGGGGTAAAACTAAAAATAAAGGCACCCGTATTTCCGTATTTTCTCCGCAAATAAAGAGGCTTTCTAATACTGAATTTATTCCAGTTAAATATTTCACCCTGTATTGGTAATTATCTATTATTCGAACACCACGCCAAAATTGAAGAGTGGAAGTAACAAAGGTGGTAAGTGCCATATTTTCTGAATTTGAGTTATTGCTGTAGAACGATGTTAAAAGACATGCTTTGTGACCCCACAAAGGAAGTAAGTGCCATGAGTCAGATTACGCTTTTTATAATAAAAATAAGATGACGCCACCGGTAAGCGACCACGGGTATTTCTTATCAAGAGGGACAAGTGCCAGAGTTACAAAGTTAATTATTGTTTCACTTACCTCGTTTCTATTTTTTTTATGAAGTTAACTATATTTTCAGCTTTGTTCCATAATATATATCAATGTATGTTTGAATTATTGGTTTTCCGATAGCCTTTAACATGATTTTTAATGCTAATAAACAGAAAAAACTAATGTTGACTCTTTATTAACGTTTTTCTTGAATATCTCGAAACTTTGTTTTTGGCACTTACCACCTTTGTTACTTCCACTCTTCAATTGATGTTTTTGAAGAATAATAAATTTTCGTCTTTGAGGTATTATTGACGTTACGTTTCTGATGCAAAATCGCATTTATTCGGGTTTCTGATATAAGGATCAGGAAAAGATTACTAAGCCATCTTTCCTGCAGTTTGGTACTTTTGTCTTATGTTTTTTTTTGTTTCTTTGAGGCTCTTCTACCAAAATATAATCTTGGGTTCCTCCAACACAACAACATTATTTTACATACTTATGACAAAGTTAAAACAACATATGAACAATTAGTCTCCTAAATGCAATAATATGAAGGGATTCAATATCAGTGGTCAAATACATAAAATTTTAAAATAAGGAGTTAAAAATAAAATAAATATTTTAATTGAAACATCAACAAAATGTGACTTTTTTTTGATTTTTTTACTCGGAAAAAGTTTAATCATCATTGTGTAACATAAAAAATAGTAGAAAAAAAGTTAGCGGCAAGCGAACAAAGTGGTGCATCTATCTTTTGCATTCAAGTACACAGGGACGCCAAGATAATGGGTTCCCTGGGGCCCAGGAAAGCCATATTCCGTAAGCAACTCCAGAAACAGCGAAAATGCGCTTTCAAGACTTTAATAAATGTAGGGATCAACTCCAATGCAGAAAAACAGATCCCCCGGACGTTATATCAAAGAAATAAAAAACTAAGAAACAATCAAGACCCGGTAGGCCACACATCTATCACTACATTTTGCGGTTCACCATAACAGTCTGCAATTCGCAGTTTCAGAAATAGATCACACTAAAACACTCACTAGGGACTAGGGTGTGGCGCTAAGCCGTGTAAAATAAATTAGTTAGTGTCCTTAATAATGAAACAGAAAGAAAAGTTAGCACCACTTCTGCGACAGTGACATAACCCTTAAGAAAAACAGCATTTTAAGAAGGAAGAAGGCAAGAACTAAGCTTTTTGGAGGAAAATCGTTTCAGATCTATAATCTACGCCCGAAAAATGTATTATTCCTTAAAAAATCATCAATTTTGGGGCGATGTTCGTATAATATATAATTACCAAAAACTTTTTTTTAAAATTAAAACCATTAATATTATTAAAAAATTATTTGTTGACGTTTTCAACAAATCACTCCGTATCTCATGAATCAAGAATATATCGACAGTACGACAGTTACTCGGAAGCTTCAATAACTTAGGTTCGGTTTACGTAGTTAGACAGTTGAAGGGCGATGTATTTTTGAAGTTCCGGGTACCCGCATTACCATGACATTACCCTTAACCTACATACCACAGGAAAAAATAAAATCAGACTTTGTTGTTAATTTAAATAAAATTCTGAAGCTTATTTTTTGAAATAAGAGTTTTAAAATGTTTATCATACAAATATAAATTTTATTTTTTAGCTTTATTGGCTTTTGGAGTAAAGGAATCATCAGTATTAAATAATGTTTTCACCGTCCTTAACCTGATAACCGTTGGTATACTCTTAGTAACCGGATCTATGAAAGGTAAATTTTTTAATGCACATATAAAAACCTGGTCGGTTTAAAAGTTTGAGACAATGTTATTTCTTGAATGATAAGAGAGTTTTGGGCTTGCATTGTCTTTGCTTGTTTTTATATCACAACGTTTAATATAAGTATAGTAATTAGAGCTCTATTTATACTAGCCAAGTGCACTGAAGCATAACTGGGATGGGTGCAGTCATACGTTTAATTCGTACAAAGTATTGTACTAAGATTACATTTACTTAACAAAGGTTTCCAAATATTTCTTACATCCAATGAGCGCTTACTAAAACAATCTGGGTTCTGCTCCGGTGTATGGTAGCGGCTTCCTTGAACTGCCTCATCTTCCAGTGTGGTCTTTATGCAGAATTGTGGACAGTAGTCGAAATAATGCGTAAGGAACTACACTTGAGGAAGAGGAAGTTTAAAGAAGCTGCCACCATACACCATTACCAAGGTAGGGGGGCAAATGGACCACGTATCCCCTGGCTCGTAGTATTGCTCGTAGAAACCCAACAGAAAAAATATTTTGCTTCTTGATACTTGCCCCCCTCAGTTTGTTATTTGAAAGGTACTTTCTCTTTTTTAAATTGTTATATCAGGAAGTCGAAAAGGATTTGGTACGGAAGGGAACTATTTTTTTTTAGAAGAAAAAATATTGGGGAAGTCGAGACGTGTTTTTTAAAAAGTCACTTTAGACCACAGACCTTTTTTTCCCCCTTAGTACTACTGAGAGTAATTAGAAACAACAGGGCTTAAGCTCAAAAATAATATTATAAATATATTTAAATTGGTAAAGAGTCTAATTTTTTTTAGCCGACGTAAACAACTGGAAAATTCCAGAAAAAGACGTGCCCACTGGCTACGGAACGGGCGGTTTTATGCCCTACGGCGTAGCTGGTATAATGGCAGGGGCGGCCAAATGTTTCTACGGCTTTGTTGGATTTGATGCTGTAGCCACCACAGGGGAGGAAGCAAAAAATCCACAGAAAGACATTCCATTGGCCATTGTGATAAGTTTGTTTATTATTTTTGGGGCCTATTTTGGAATTTCGACTGTACTGACCATGATGTGGCCATATTATGATCAAGTAAGTGAATATTATTGGTAGAGTTAGTAGCGCCTTCTATTTTTACTACAATCGGTATGGGTAATTTACAAGAGATACAATTTCGACATTGAAGTTTCTATTATCCATGGCGTTTCTGTATTAGATCATTAAGTTTCCCGTAGAAGTGCATTACTTTGGGTAGGTTAAGATACAACCTTTTGGTTATTAATATTAGTAAGACGATTGTTAATGAAATATATGGTTTGTTAAAAACAGGAGTAGGATGCGTGGCTTAAAGGTACGTTTTCCTTTACGTTCGCTAGTCGCTACTGGTCGTAGTTCCTGACGACTAGCGACCGTGGAGGAAAACGCACTTTAAGCCTCTTGTAATGCAGCTATGTGGCTTATTATCGACCCCTATCTTGCTAGAAGCGTTTGGCTTCTTTTATAAGATCCAATAAATTTCTATCTATCTATTTTTTCATGCTCGAACAAAATCGTCTAAGCTATACTATATGACGCAGTTTCGTCCTTTTCTGCAAAGTCTGCATTCAATGAATTTATTGGTCAATTTGTATTTGCTGTGTTTTCATAAGTGACAGTGGACCGTTAGTAGGCCTATCATAGCTTCTGGGAAGATTTTCTTATTGTGGCCCTATCATGTGTTTGACCTGGTGTCCTATTCCATTGAGCTAGATGTTGTAGTGCTCATCCATTTGATATTGCTCTGATTTTCTGGTTTGATATTCTAAGAGCAGGTACGAGGCCCCTGAACTTTTAAGCAGATCTGTAGGTTTAATGGTTTTTTTGTTGTCCTGCATCCCAAAGTGACCAGGAACTCATAGGAGTTCAACTTTGTTGGTTTTGACTGCTAAATCGGTAGAAGTTTAAAGCCTTAAGGGGCTTGACTAATTGACAAAATGTAGTATATATCTTCGGGTCGTAGTTTGATATATTCTTATCTACACATACTTGTATTGTATGTACTTCCGCTTGGTATAATGAGGCGTTCTCCAAATACACCGTTTTTGATCCATCAGTGTACCATGAAAATAAATATATGACTCGTATATCTATTTTTACCGAATATAAATATTTTTTTAAAGAAGTGTAGAAAAAATTGAGTCGCATATTTCCTCTAAAAAATATATTTTTTTATAGAATGTGGATGCTCCTTTTCCCTACGTCTATCAACAAGTAGGCTGGATCACAATCAAATGGATAGTTACCAGTGGTGCCGTTTTCGCGCTGTGTACCAGCATGTTGGGCGCCATGTTCCCCCTTCCCCGTGTCATCTATGCTATGGCTCAGGATGGAATCGTTTTCAAGCCTTTGGGGAAGGTGCATCATTGGACTCAGACACCTTTGATTGCCACGTTTTTATCTGGAATTTTTGCAGGTAAAAATTTATAGATAGCTGAGAGTAGACTTACATAGATAATGAACTCTATAATAGATAATACCGATTATAATAATAATGCTTGGAAATCACTGTTTCATAAGGAGTCAAATGCTGAATCAGTACAGTATAATAGGGTTTGGTTTTGATTGAAACACGTTGGGTTTTTATATTATAATAATAATAATAATAATAATAATAATAATAATAATAATAATAATAATAATAATAATAATAATGCCTTTTATTATGTACAAAAAATATATAATTTAACTGTCAATGTTAAGTTATAAGAAGTATATTTCGTTTTTAGGATTGATGGCAATGATTTTTGACTTGGACCAACTTATTGATATGATGTCAATTGGAACTCTTCTAGCCTATACTATCGTAGCCGTGTGTGTACTTATTTTAAGGTAAAGTTTATGAAGCAAAAGAAACCAATGTTTGTTTTATCCAAGCCCCTGTCTATTTTCTGAACCTTAACTATACAGGGTGTTGGTTATTCACAATCATAATAATTTTTTTTAATTTTAAGACATCATTTTTTTTAATGATTGTATTGGTGTGTGGTAGATTTCAATTTATTACGTCATAGAACGCTTTTAAAGTAGGTTTTATTTGTTTAGGTATCAAGTAGAAGAAGAGAAAACAATCAAGAGTTTTGAGAAAGACGCTAACCAGTTTTACCAACCAACATTTTACAATGTCTTTAGGGAAATATTTAATCTAAACAACAATAAAGAACCTAATGTAAGGACGTCCAGGATTACCAACTGGAGCATTGTTATTTTCAGTAAGTATATAGAATTTAAAATTATTGTAAAAACACAGAAGTTTCTTACTAATCAGGTGGTAGTAAACATTTAAAAAATGTAAGAAAAATACATTTTTAAACTATCTGAAAGTTCCTAATACTCAGTGGCGTAGCCAGAAAAATGGTCAGTGGACGTAAGTAGGACATTTTTTTCTGGAGAGAGGGATAGTCGGGATTACATGTATTTCATGATATTGTATATAGTGAGGAAGGCGACAAATTTTCGAAGCCACGCCCAAAGTTCGTTTAGAATTCACCTAACTACTATCAAATTTCGAAAATTAAATTATTACCTCTCCCCCTGCAAATGCTTAGGTTTTGAAATACTCCTTTAAGTGCCGTTTTGTATATTCATAATAAAGCATTCTCGTTTCTTCCCGCACTATTTTTTTTTATTATAAATTATCAAACTTCTTTCATAAAAAATGTTACAATTAAAATTTTTACTTTAATTTTTCTCTTTAAAAATAAATACCTAATTGTTTTGGTTGTAAAAATATTGTATTGCATTGGGTTATATTTTTGTTGATTTAAAATAGACGAATACTATTCTTTTTACTCGTTTTCCTATAAAATTTCATCATAAATCAACAACTAAAACGATATGCGTCCGAAACCTTAATATCTATATAAAACAGGACTTTTAGAAGGAAAAGTTTAAAAACTAAACGTTTCCTACAACACGTTTGTAATCTAAGCCAAGAATACATTAATTAAAAATTTAAATTAAGAGGCCAAGCGAGAAACGAAAAATTAGGTTGCAATTAGACTTTTAGACCGAGCTCTTAGGCTCAGGGAGAGCTGTAGCCCGGCAGCCCCCCCCCCCCTTTCCCCCTAAATACGCAACTGCTTATACTATAAGGATTTTCGTATTTGGTCCAACACAATTAGATATCAAAATATGAAGCATAGTACTACCAAGAAGTGGAAGTATTTCGATAGTGCTATGCAATCTGATGTATATGTTATATCTAACTGTGTTAGACAAAATAAGTAGGTTCTTATAGTATAAAGAATTGTCAGGTACTTCGAACATGTATATAAAGAATAAATACATTAATAGAACAGTGTTAATTAATAGAAATGTTTTGAACTTGCGTTGTCTTTATTTGTTTTATATCACAACGTTTCAACTGGTAGGTATCTCCAGTCGTCTTCAGGTGAATACTGAGTTATTTCTACTTGTAACATATTGATAATAAGAAAATTCCTTTTTGTTTTTTTTCAGCTTAAATTGAGCTAGATCAACAATAACATTTATAAGAGTACTCAATACGTGACAATCTAAAGTATGCTCTTTTTCATTTTCAGGTGTTTTTACTATCCTTTTTGCAGCCATCATTATCAACGTACCCAGTATAATCTTTGTGGAGCCATTCTACTGTGTCGGATTTGTTGTCAGCTTTCTTGCCATGGTTATTTTGATAACTGTTATTGCTAGACAGCCAGTAGTCGACGCCGAACTGTCATTTAAGGTAAATATACGTGACGTAACATCGCTTTTACCTTTCATCAAAAATACTGAAAGAAAGGAGTCTTTCAACAATCCCCTTCCTTAACGGGATGCAGAAACTTTATAAAGCACAATTTTTTTTGTGAAATCAATAATAAAAGTTTTCCAAAAATCGATCGGAAATATTGAAAATTTTGATAATATTTCTGAAAGAAAAAGTCAATACTTCCTTACACTTGGTCGTTACTAAGTAACGGAAAATAACTGTTAGGAAATATTTATTATTGTACTGTACGGAAATATTATTTCTGTACGGCTACCTGTAAACTAAAATGTGTTAAGCTTGACAATTCAATATTACTGTGTTTTTATAGTTACAACACAAATATTTAATGGCATTCTTTATTTGTGAACAAAGTTAATAATACTTATTTCAAAATTTGAACAAGTTGATTGTAATAAGTTATGTCCTTTTAATAATTTTCAATTTACGGAAAAATATCTATACCTCGTAGAAAAAGCCACATTCCCGGACTCCGTATTGTCAGTCTCGGCTTGCGCCTCGACATACAATCTTTACGGTCGTCCGGGAATGTTCAGCTTTTCCTACTAGGTATACAATTTTTATATAAAGTGCGAATGTTGCCGGTCAACAATAATTTCTTTCTATTAAATAAGGCACACAATTTCAAACGTTTTAGAAGGTTTATAAAATTTTTGGGTTTATTTTAGGTTCCCTTGGTGCCATTCATCCCTTGCATAAGTATATTTTTCAATTTGTACCTTATGTTGGAATTGGATCTGAATACCTGGATTAGATTTGTTGTTTGGCTTATAGTCGGTAAGAAAAATTGATATGTTTAGTAGAGTTTCTATTAAAAATCGAGCCTTTATTCTTGAATATAACAAAAATAAATCTAAAATCATAATTATAACTAAAAACCCCATATTTTTATTTACATACCTTTGGTTCAGCATGTCTCATTGCCCATATTTATATTTGCGGTTATCAATAGTTTATCTTTGAAGTTAAAAAAGAATAATTTTTTTAACGAACCTACAAAAAATGTAAATCTCCAAAACTTTCTGCGGACCAAAAGCATTAAAGCTTTTTCTTTTGAAAAATTAACTTTTTTTATAGACTTCAAATAATTTAGCGTATTGATATGTTATTGTGTTTTCTCTTTAGGATTTTTGATATACTTCTGCTATGGAATAAGGAACAGTGAAGAAGGCAAAAAACAAAAAAATCCAGATCAACAATTGACAGAAAATATAGCAGACAAACCGGTAGATGAGAAAGAGAAACTTGCGAATAATTCCCACAATCCTAACGGAACGTACTCAACATACAACAAAGACGGTGACGTGTCGTAAAGGGGGCCAGGGGAAGCTACTGCCCCATCTGCCTCTCTAGCTCTAGACTGAGCGCCCTCATTCTACGTTTTAAAAAAATGCGATTTAGGGTAGCCAACCCAAGAATTTTATGTATTTCACTAATTCTCATTAATTCCTATTTTTTTTTTAAATTGTCAGCGGCGCCATTTTAACAGCTGGACATGAATTTTTGAAAAGTATTAATTTTAAATAAATGTGTTTGAAAAGAAATACTCTTTCCCCCTCTGAACAAAATCTTTACACCCGCTATAAATATACAGGAAAATAACAATTTAATTTCGGTGTCTTCTAAAGGGCAATTTCTACAAAGTTGGTTGGATAGAGAAAATATGCTATTTTTTAAGCTTTTTACTGTCACTTAACTCTATTTACTTAAGTTTCGCAGTCACTGGCCTTAAAAAAACCTTTTAAAATATCACATATTCTTTAATTTCAAAGTAGAAATCACCGTTAATTAAGTTACCACCCTGTATATCTTTCCTTTTGGTTGTTATTCATTAAAATTACTACAAGGAAGTTATAATCTAATCACGGACACTTATCCGTTAGTAATAAATTACAATATCCATCTTCAATTTTTTTTATATTTCGAGAAAATGTTGAAATTTGAATTAAAATAAATTCTTCAATAACACATCTAAAATAAATAACTGTTAAAAATTAAAATTTGCTACATAGAACAAAAGCATAGTACAATGATGGCCGCCCCCAAACAAACTTGCCCCCGCCTATAACCTCACGGCACGCCACTGAAAACAAATTAAGACACAAGCAGTTTTTGACTTTTTTCCAAATTTTTAATGGACGTAATTAACGTGAATCCCATTAAGAATCCCATTAGGCTTACGAAACCGTTTCTGAAATATTGACAATTTTAATGTTAAGTTCAAAACTAAATATTTGTTGAGATTTTTTTACTGTTTTTTTTTATAGACCTAACGTTATTTGTTAAATTAAGTAAACAAAAATTGGATTCTTCAAAATTATTTTAAATTTGAATATATTTTTAGCAGTTCAAATCACTTTAAAAAAAAGTCTGACTTTGACTGATCGTGACTGTAACTGTTCAATAAACATAAATAAATAAAGTTTTTTTTATATTGAACACAAAAATTTTAATAATAAATACTTCTGTCTATGTTACTATTTACTTGGTCTTATTTCAAAAACTATTAAATGATATTTTTTGTTATAAACTATGTTTTTACACCTACATTATAAAATAACAAATAATGTAGATGTATGGAACGAAAAATACAAAAATGTATGTCAAACCTCTTGTGATATTGAACCAGCCTAGTAGATATTTAGTTTTTTTTTTAAAGAAATCATGTATTGTATTTTATAGATTATAGAAAGTTATGCAAGTATTATTTTTGGCTTATTGGACGCTTTATTTTAAGTCTAGTATTTAATAATTAGTAGTAATATATAACATTCCATATTGTCCAAACACTAAATCAAATAACAGATATCTATGTTACGAGTAACACTGGGTCTCCACGAGCGTAAAATTGACAGCGTAAACGTGACAGCGTAAGCTGTGTGTACGTTGCTCGTAGGGACTCGGTCGTAGGACTAGTAACGTTTTTTCTCAGTGGCAGCGATGGGGACCCCCGACAGATTTTGCTTTTAAAAAAAGAAGGTCCTTCCTATCGTCTGTGCTCCAACAAAAAGCAAGTTTTAAAAAAAGTTCCTTATAGGGTCCCCTCGAGGCTGAAGTCCGGTATCGCTACCACTGAGCCTTCGTCGTTTCGTTACCTTATTTTTAATATATACCATATTGTTACCTATAAATCGGCTACATAGCCATTTTTTGAGCGCAATTACGTATAGTTTCAAGTTAAAATAGTTTGGATTCATAAAATAATAAAATATGAAAAATAATTGTGGATAAACTTTAAATTTATAAATCAAAATGTTTTAAAATTTATTCATCTTCTTGGATAAAGTGAAAAAGAAAGGAATTATTTATTGAAACATAAAATGGCGATTTCGTCATTAGTCCTAGCTTTTAATATTAGGTATTTTTCTTATTTTTTATAAGTTGAATCAACTCCTAACATTTAGCGGGTTCTTTAGTTGTTTTCAACAATTTTAATATTATATGGATCAAAAGTTGAATTCAACATTTACAGTCTTTGTTATTATAGGTACCTTTTTACTAAAACTATACTCCAGGTCCAAAATTACTGTCAATGACTTCGTATCGAAAACAGTGTGGACGAAATTAGAGAAAAAAAATCCATGAAAATAAATATTCGGTTCCATTCGAATTTTAAAAATACACTGGTTTACACTATTGTTTCCTCTAACTTCCTACAATCCGCTGCACTCTATATGAAAACGATAAATCACTGACAGTAAGTAATTTTGGACTTAGGGTACAGAATAATATGTTGATTGTGATGCATTATGTGGTTTATTTTAATATTTGTTATATTTTATGTTTACAACGTTTTTGTTAATTAAAGTAAATTTATATTTATTTTTATGGTATTTGCAATGTTTCTTTTAAAAGAATGACTAGATTTAATAAATTTTGATAGTAAATTACTTGGGTATTTCATTTTATGAAAACGTCTGCAAATTGGTTCAAGCCCTTTGTACAGCCGCGAATCTCTATTCGCCGCGACTGCGACCGCAGCAAGTTGCAGTTTTCGTATACAAGGCCCGCACGGGCCGGGTTCTTATCTCGGGCCTTCACATGGCCCGGTCCGACTCTCGGGCTTAGGTCAAACCGGGCCACTTAATCAATAAAGGTTCGGGTTTTCGGCCCTAACAATTTTTTTCGGACCTGCCGGGCTTAACGGGCCTGACGACCCGCTGGTTCTGCGGACTTTCCAGCAACCCATTCACTGCCATGAAAGATTTTTGTTTTTTAGCTTACGCTTTGAAAATTTATGAAGTTAGGATTGCAACTTTAAAAATTGTTTATTGTTCCAATCACTTTAGTGAAAAGAAAGAGTTAATTTTCATGTGGGAGTAGAAAAAGTTATTTTCATGCCGAAAGAAAAATCGAGAAAAACGATACAAGCCAATGAAAATATTTAAAAAAATACTCAAGTTCATTGTATTGTAAAAAATATTGTTAACTTATGTCAATCTTAATATCGTCACTTTTTAAGATACAAGCGATGGATAGCCAACTTATTTTATATTTTTATAGTCCTTATTCGGGAAATATCGAAAAATAAATAAAAAGTTATTAGGGATTATAATTTATTTTCGAGATTCCATATAATAGATGTTTCATTTGTAGGAGACCATCAGGTCAATTTCGTTCAAATAAATGAATTATTATGTACTTCAAAAATGACAATTGACATTAGATACGGAATGATCATACAGTAATAGTGACAGTAAATCACATGTTCCAATTTGGAGAAATCTGTGACAGCGGTGGCCAAAACAAGAGTTTATTTTACACGCAGTGATAAACTTTTAATTAATTTAATACAAGCTTAGAAGGCAACAGAACTGACTTCCAAAAGAAGCTTCCGCTGTTTACAATATATTAATATTGGGTTTTTTGACTAATCCTAAATGAAAAATGATATAATTCAGACAAAAGTCAGTTAATTACATTAGTAAATAAATGTTTGAAAAACGCTTGTTTTAATTTCGACTTGAATGTTGTAAATGTGGTAGAAAATACTTCAGTGTGTTTTTTTTTATGATAAAACACCTGCACTGTAGGAAAAATCCTTTAAGGCGCTCTGGGAGCGGTGCGAGTGCGAAAAAAGCGATTAACGTTGGTTTTGAAACGTTGAAGATTGTATTCATTGGGAAACACGACCTCAGGAAGATCATTCCACAAAGATGACGTTCTCCAGATGAAAGAATTCTTGAACAATGAAGTTCGAGGAGTACTAAGCTGAACAACATATGGATGAGCGGCAGTGGTTCGCCGTGTATTTCTGTTTTGCATTGCTCTAGGTGAAATCAAGTGGGCAATGTCAGTCGAACACCTGCCATGGAAATATCTGTAAAAGAGAGCAAAATCACCAACCTGTCGTCGATACTCCAGGCTATCGAGGGTCTTGGTCAGCTCGGGGTCGCCGATCAGACGAACGGCTCTCCTTTGAATGGAATCCAGTAGCCGAAGGGTGTGCTTGGGTGCAGAGCTCCAGACATGAGAGCAATATTCTAATAATGGTCGAATCTAGGCTTTGTAGAGTGTCAAAAGTTAATGAGGTGTGTACAACCTTTTGGTGCGGAAAAGTACACCAAGTTTCTGTGCAGCTGCCTTGGCAATTGCGGCAACGTGATCATGCCAAGACATATTACCTCCCAGATTGACCCCCAGCAAATTAATAGACGGTGCCAGGGGAATTGCGTGTCCTGCCATGACTATATCCGGTTCTGCAATGTTAACCTTTTTGGAGAAGACTGCTGCCTGGGTTTTATTAGCATTAAATTCGACTTGGTTACTGTCACCCCAAGCCAAAATTTCTTCCAGGTCATTGTTGAGGCGCATTACTTCATGCTGCCTGCGAAGATGTGCGTCGGTAGCGGATGTTTGGGGAGTCAAGGTAAAAGATGAGACAAGTGTGCTGTCATCCGCAAAGCTATAAATTGGATTTTGGGTTTTCACTAGAAGGTCGTTAATATACAGTAAAAAGAGGGTAGGCGACAATATGGACCCTTGAGGAACACCGGCATTGATGATGAAGGTGTCTGAGAGAAACCCGTCAATCGCCACTTGCAGAGAACGGTTCTTAAGGAAGCTGGTTAACCATAAACAAAATTCATTAGGCATACCGTAGGATCGCAATTTACTTAGAAGTCCATCGTGCCAAACACGATCAAAAGCCCTAGAGATGTCCAGTGTAACAGCCCGGGATTCTCCATGATGTTCGATGGTGTTGCTCCAAAGATGGGTGACATATGCCAGAAGGTCACCTGTTGATCTGGACTTACGAAAACCGTATTGATGGTCGCTGATAATGTTAAGCCCTTCCAGATACTTTAGGAGTTGTTGGTTAATAGCTTTCTCCATTACTTTTGAAATTACTGAAAGCAATGCGACGGGTCGGTAGTTGCTTGGCAGGGTCTTTTTACCTTTCTTTGGAATGGGCTGGACACGCGCCGACTTCCAGCAGAATGGAAATATTCCTTTTTTGTAGGATAAATTGAAAAGTCTACAAAATACTGGTGTAAGTTCATCGGCGCATGTCTTGAGAACAATGATAGGAATTTCGTCTGGACCAGAAGCTTTATTGACGTCGAGTCCTTTAAGAATCCGTTTAACAAGACGCTGACGGAACACGATTTCAGACATTTGCGATTGAACTGAGGGAATGTTGGGTGGTGGTTTTCCCTGAAAGTCTACAGTGGAATGCGAGGAAAACAGTTCAGCAAGTAGGTTTGCTTTATCCCCGGCTGTGGTTGCTATTGTGCCGTCGGAACGTGTTAGAGGTGGAATAGTTGACTTTGTAAAGTTTTGGCTGACGGCCTTAGCGACTGGCCAAAAGGACCTTGATCCGTTAGGACTGGCAAGAAGTTTGTTTTTGATTCTCTTGTTACAATGCTTATTAGAAATAATTTGCATTCTAATTAGTATTGCGTCCCAAATTTGTTCTTCTGAAGGGTACATTGAATAATTCCTGATTTCTAAGTTCCCTTGCAGGGACATTAAAATTTAAAAAGGATAACAGAGGTGGCGATCAATTTTATGGTTAATAAGTTTGTGTATAAAACATAAGTCTGAAATGCTTCGCCTTGCGGCAAGAGGTACTATTTTAAATTTATGGGCAGCAGCCTCGGGAGTACCTTCAGAAACTTATTTTGAATTGCTTCAATTCGGTTAGTGTCTACTTTGTAATTTGGGTTCCAGACAACTGAAGCAAACGAAGCTTTGTTGTAAACAAAAACAAAGTAGGGCGATAGGAATGTTTTAGGATTTCTAAAACTTGATAACTTCTAATAATAAATCCTAACATTCTATTCGCATTGGCTATAATCTTATCAAGGTAAAAGTGACATGACCATCTGTTGTCCAAAAGAACACCAAGGTCTTTTATTTAGTCAACTTTTTTAGAATTTTGGAGTTAGTTATTTAGTAGTTAAAATCTATTAAATTTATATTTTTTGAGAAAGTTCTTGAAAAACATTTCTCCAAGCAACCTATTTAAATTAGGTCGCTTTTCAACTTAAGACAGTCCTCTGGGGGCTTCCATTATACGATACATCTTAAGGTCATCGGCATACACTACAGTTACTGTATCCAAAAAAATCACTTATGTTGTTTATGTAGATTATGAAAAATAGAGGCCCCAAATGATTCCCCTGTGGGACACCCGAGATTACATCAAATGGCTCTGAGTGGTATCCGTTAACAACAACGATTTGCGTTCGACCACACATGTAGGATCAAACCCAGAATAGAAGCCCACCGGACACCCCGACCTCATCAAAGAACAGAACCACACCGTAATTGCTATAGAATTAAATACTTTAAAAAAAATTGAGCGCATTTGAATCCCGTGATATGGTGTGCAAATTTTAAAACATTTTCGCACGCAAAAGAATTAAACCTTTCAATAGAATAATTTAAAACTTAATCAATAGTAGTTAATATAACAGACGTTATAGAATGTCTAATACAAACAAACATACCAAGATTTTTTTAAAATAATGTCTGATATAAACAACAATTAACTGGCTTACAGCAGACGTTAGTTTATTGTCTTCAAGAAAGTAGAATTTCTTATCTATGGTGCATTATTACTTTGTTGTTGAAAATTATGACATCCCATTAGTATTAGATTCCAGTGATTTTGATTATGTGTTTGTGTATAACGCGTAGTTTTAAAAGGAATTATCTATTCTAGGTAAATAAGTAATTAAGAAATATATATATTTTTAATTGACTTCAGCGGCGACACCTCTAAGAAGAGCTATCATTAGTTAAGTCATTAGGTCGTGGGAGAACAGGGTAATGGTCAGCTATATCCCCAGACCTAAACAGTTTGGTTTTTTTTTGGAACATCTGCTTAAGACCTTGGTTTACAGCCAATCAATTCAAATTGAGGAAGAATTACGAAACCGCATAATAGTTTTTTGTAAAAAGTTATAAGAAATGCTCCCGGAATTTTCCAAATAGTGTATTTTATTTTTGAAATCAGAAACAAGTCAAGAGACCATTTTTAGAGAATAATTATAAAAATATTTATTTTCAAAAAATCAGTGGCGTATTATTTTTTTGATTAAAAGTATTTCAGGAAATGTTAACCGTATTTTAGATGGATGTAAATCTTTTTACAAAGAAATATAAATTAAATTGGTCATACGCACGCCACTGATTGTGTCACTTTATTGAAATTTTGTTTTGATCGTTTCGAGGGATGCCAAATCAAGTTCTGATATTAAATTCCACTAATTTTCGAAATAAAATAATCGCTAACCTTTAAATTATTATTTTAAATCCCCAATAAATGAGTTAATTAAAATGTTAATTAATAGAAAACTGCGCCCGATGATCATACGTAACCACACCAAAATTCAAAACAATCAATTAAGAAATACCGATAGTATAAGCTTATTTCCATTATAAGTGGGACACCCTGTATATGAAAATAAATTTAACACTTTCCAGTATCTGTAAAGTTCAAATTAAAAAAGTTTATAATAATCCATTATTAATCGTGGCCAGGATTCGGACCAAGAGAACACAAGACAAGAAGAATTTAGAAATATTGGCTGAATGCTCAGTGACGTAGTCAGAAAATATGCTGGGGGAGGAGCTCAGTGGGCGTAAGTAGGACATTTTTTTTCTGGAAAGAGGGACAGTCGAGACTACATGTATTTCATAATATTGTACCTAGCGAAGAAAGCGAAAAAGCGCCGCAGGCCAAACTTTTTCGGGGCCACACCCAAAGTTTTCTTAAAATTCACCTAACTATTATCAAATTTCGAAAATTAAATTATTACCTTTTTCCCCCTGCATGATTGGATTAAATTTGTTTTTGTAAAAACCGCCAAATTTGATGATTTTTTTAGAAATCATGTATTTTAGGTGCGTAGATCTAAGAGTGGTTTTTGATGCAAATACTTAGGTTTTGAAATACTACTTCTTAAGTGTCGTTTTGTTAATTCATAATAAAGCATTCTTGTTTCTTCCCGCACTATTTTTTTATTATAAAAGACCTTTGTAATCTAAGTCAAGAATACATTATTTAAAAATTTAAATTAAGAGTACAAGCTTGAGACGAAAAATGAGGTTGCAATTATTTTTTTTATGGGGGCCGGCACGTAGCCAGGATTGTTTTTCGGAGGGGGCCCATTGAAACCGCGCCGCCGAAGATGTAAAAAAAAGCGAAAATTTTTTGGGTACCACGCCCTTTTTTAAATCATGGTGTTTGGGGTTTAAGTGGGAAAAATAAAAAACACAATACAAAATCCTCAAGAAAAGCACAAAAACAAACCCGGTAATAATTGAGGTGCTTTATAAGTATGGTTTCAGGGGGGCTTGGGCCCCATCCCTGGCTACGTGCCTATCTGAGGGGGGGGGGGGGGCTGCAGACCGGCAGCCACCTAAATACGCCACTGCGGATGCTCTTAAATAGGCGGAAGGCGCCAACAAATCTTCTAATAATACGAGTAATACAAAAGACCGTTTTAATAATTTAATATTTTACTCCTACTTTTTACTAAATCTTGATTAGTCTCGTATAAATATCAAAAAACCGACACAAACTAAAAACTTACCGACTGATGATAAAAGTGACGTCTATGACGTTACAACGATACTACTGACTGTGACGACTGAATAACTAATATTCGTTAAAAATGCATTGATTGTGGTCCGCTGAAAGTTACATCAGAATTTAGTGCAGCGGGTTTTGCTAAACTTACCAGAGTTTCTTTAAATATACAACATTTTCATAATCCCATATACAAGGTGTCCATGAAATGACTGTACAACGCTTCACCATAAATTCCTTAACCAAAATTAAGGCGATCTAGGCAAACTTACCTGTATGCAATGTTGCTTCGTTTTGCCGCTACAGGGCGCTAAAGTTTTCAAATTAATATTGTTTTTTCTAAATAATTTCTAAACGCCTTTATCGATTTTCACCAATTTTGAGACTAAGAATGACCACTATTTATAGCGTGTTTTGACGTATGCGCCATCTTTTTTTAATACCTGCAAGTTTAAAAATTGCGTGTGATTGGTAATTAAAAGTTCCTCTTTTTGTTACCCCCCTTATAAATTACTTTAATTATTTCTCTGACACTAGCTGACTTTATGTTGAAACTTTTTTGTCTCTTGTAAAATTTTAGCCAGACATGCAGTTTCTCTGCAAAAAAATTATTTATCATACCGTGTAATTCATCATTGCTGTTTATTCAGAACGAGAAACATGAAAATTTTTTAAATTCTAAATAACTACTAACTAGTTTGATTTTTATAACAATTAATTGTTCGAAACTTTTTTATGTTGTACATTGTAAAATAATTTTTTTTCAGAAAAAAAAACACGCCATTTTGAAATTTGCCGGTATTAAAAAAATATGGCGCATACTCAAAACACGCTATTAATAGTGGTCATTCTTAGTTCCAAAATTAGTGGAAATCGATAAAGGTGTTAAAAATTATTCAGAAAAAACAATATTAATTTGAAAACTTTAGCGCCCCGTAGCGGCAAGACGAAGCAACATTGCATATAGGTAAGTTTGCCTAGATCTCCTTATTTTTGGTTAAGGAATTTATGGTGAAGCGTTGTACAGTTATTTCATGGACATGCTCTATATCTTACAGTTTAAAAGCTAGATTTTCTGTACTAATTCACAAGGCTAATTCCAATTAGACGCTTAGAACATGTCAACAATTATTTGTCATTCGGTGACCTTAAACAGTCAATACAAAATTATGACAGTGAACCATGATTACACTAGGGTCAGCTTCATACTATTTGCCACACAGGGCAAAGTCATAGATACGATCGCCCTGGTTTTCATCAAGTAGAAATAAAACAAAAACTTCTGCCTAAAGTGACTTCCAAAAAAAAAAATTCTTTAAAAACTAGCTGTCCTGGATGGCTGCCCGCTTGCGCGACCCCTGGAGCAGACCCTGATAAAACTGAGTATTATTGCCGAGATATTACAGCATTTAATCAGTGTCCATTGATATATTTTGGTTAATTTTTTAAAATCTATCATTGATAAAACCCCCCAAAAAAACAGTTTTAAAAAGTCAATGTTTTTTTTGATAATAGTAGATAGTAAATAAGAAATAAGGATTACAATTTTTTTTAAATAAAGCTTCTCCAAATATTAGGCAATTGATAACAAGCAGTGCACTTTTAATTTTACAATAAATTCACGTAATTCACACGTTTGTTCTAAATTTACGGATCAAATGATTAGATTAGTTTAGTCTCCACAGTATTTTTATTTCGGTTTTATCGGCGGAAGATTAACTACAGATTCCAATGGTTAGTTGGTTTAAGGAGGGGGTCGGGCGTTTGGCCCAAGCTTCTTGCAATGTAGCCTAGTGGCTTATTGTGCGTCCCTGTATGGCTAGAAAATATTTATTCCATTTATAAGGTCAAGTAGATTTCTACCAAGTTTGTCATGCGGGAGGTTGTCACCACATTGGATTACTCCGAAAATTTTGAATCTTCTTCGGGTCAGTGTTATATATGATATATGAGGCGGTTTCGTCCTCTTCGCCGCAAAGTCTGCATTCAATGGGACCATTGTAAGTTCCTATTCGAAGTAGGTGTTTTCTTAAGTAGTAGTGGCCTGTTAGTAGGCCAACCACTTGTTTTAGCTGGGTGCGCGTTAGAAGCAACATTCCAGTTGATAGCTTTTTGGAGGATTTCCCAATTGTGGCTCTCGCTTTGGTTTGACCAGGTATCCTGCTCCATCGGGATAGGTGTTGTTGTTACTCTCACCTGTCTGATGTTGCTTTGGTTGCCTGTTTTGATATGCCAAGGGCAGGTTCAGGGCCCCTAAGTTTTTGAGAAGATCCGGCTCCACCAGTTCATTTGCTCTTTGGTTGCCAGCTATCTCCGAGTGACCTAAAACCCATAGGAGTTCTACCCTGTTGTTCGTTGCTGCTTTCAGGTTCTTTAGGCACTCCATTGTGATCCCCGATTTGAGTCGGTTGGAGTTTAGAGCCTTGAGCGAAGCTTGACTGTCTGGCAGAACGTATACCACTTGGTCGTGGTAGCCCTTTCCGATATTTTTCTGTAGACGTGCTTGTATAGCACGTATTTCCGCTTGGTACACTGTGACCTAGCTTCCCAGGGGAAAGCTGATTTTCATTCTGTGGCCTAATTCTCGAAATTGAGAAACAGCCTTCTCATGAGATAATTCGCTTCCTCGTCAGTGTCCCATACGATTAAGGTTTCAAACTAACTCCGCCCATTTATCTCATGAGAGGGCTGTTCCTCGAAATCGAGAATTAGGGCTCAGAAGTCTTTCCCCAAATATACCTGTGTTAAGAATTTACCTATTTGCGTGTTACCTACATAGGTAACATAGCATTATAACTTTTTTACTTTGATTGTCATTAATATTTATAAAGTTGTCACTTAAAAAAATAATTCTCTAATTTATATATATTTTATTTAATGCTCCAAATTTTAAGACGCTACGAAGAAATAAAGAAGAGCAAGTTGAGCCACCAGCAAATTATAACAACCTGCGCCTACTCCGTCGGCCGTTTTCGATCCATACGTGTAGGTCCTTGTCTAATGACGGAGGTTTCTCTATAAGTCAGAGTCGCACCACCTCGCATCTGATATTCAATGGTCTTGTGAAGTTGTAGACCTCTTTCATGTGATCTGTTTGCATCTCCAAGAGCTCGTCGTTAAATTAGATCCATGGCTCTTGTGTGCCCTATTCTTACTGCGTGTTATTTCCATTGGAAAATTCATTTTATTTCTTGAGTTATTGGCAACATTACGTAAAGAAAATGTATCAACTACGAATACGTAGAATGGAACACGCGTGGCCGTATATTTCAAAGCAACTAGTTGTCAATGTAACATAAAGTACATCGCGAAAGAGCTTCTTCGAGAGCAACCAAATTTAGAGTAGTGACCGAAAATTAACTTAGGAATCTACATGGTTAAAAAATGTAATATACAATGTATGTAAAATATATTTTACTAGAATGGGAACCAAATGTCACCATCGGGCCCCACATTTCCACACGGCGGGACATCGATAAACATAATGAAATTTTGAAATCTCGCTTATTTATTATAGATCTATAATTATTTTAAAAAAATAGTTCTTTATTAATGCTAGGAGAATGCAAAATTTCGGATTTTAATAAATTTGAAATACCCACAAGTACAAGTAAAAGTATGCGAGTGGAATGTAATTGTTTGGTAATTTTTGGCTAAATATTGGAAGATTACGTACATTTTCACTGAATGAGACTTTAATGTTTAATATTTATGCAGGCATTTATATCTAACTGGTTTTGAATTTTGTTGTACTTTTCACATATTTACGAATACGTAGATTGGAACACGCGTGGCAATATATTTCGAAGCAATTAGTTGTCAATGTAACATAAAGTACATCGCGAAAGAGCTTCTTTGAGAGCAATCAAATTTAGAGTAGTGACCGAAAAAAACACTTAGGAATTAGGCATGACTATTGACTATTCATTGCATTATTTTACATTATACTAGAATGGGAACCAAATGTCACCATCGGGCCCCACATTTCCACACGGAGGGACATCGATAAACATAATGAAATCTTGATTCCTTATTATAGATCTAAAATTATTTTCAAAATATAGTTCTTTATTTATGCGAGGAGAATGCAAAATGTCGGATTTTAATAAATTTGAAATACCCACAACTTCATACAAGTAAAAAGTCCAGAATTAAGGATAAAATAAGATGTTTTGTCAATGATCAGTCATAGGTATCTGATTGCTCCTTCAATCGACTATAAACTTATTATCGCAGGTGTAATAAATCTGTAATTCTTAATCCTTATACTTTCAATAACAATACCTTATATAAAATATAGTATAACAAATGATATATTTTTAAATTGCGTTTATTTATTGTTCGAGTTCATAGACCCAAAAATGTTTTAAAAGCATAGATTGTCTGGTCTGTGTGCGAGTAGAGCGTAATTGTTACGATACATTTTTCTATAAATATTAGAAGATTAAGTACATTTTTATTGAAAGAGGTTTTAATGATTGATATTTGTGCAGGCATTTATATCTAACTGGTTTTGAATTTTGTTGTACTTTTCACATATTTACGAATACGTAGATTGGAACACGCGTGGCAATATATTTCGAAGCAATTAGTTGTCAATGTAACATAAAGTACATCGCGAAAGAGCTTCTTTGAGAGCAATCAAATTTAGAGTAGTGACCGAAAAAAACACTTAGGAATTAGGCATGACTATTGACTATTCATTGCATTATTTTACATTATACTAGAATGGGAACCAAATGTCACCATCGGGCCCCACATTTCCACACGGAGGGACATCGATAAACATAATGAAATCTTGATTCCTTATTATAGATCTAAAATTATTTTCAAAATATAGTTCTTTATTTATGCGAGGAGAATGCAAAATGTCGGATTTTAATAAATTTGAAATACCCACAACTTCATACAAGTAAAAAGTCCAGAATTAAGGATAAAATAAGATGTTTTGTCAATGATCAGTCATAGGTATCTGATTGCTCCTTCAATCGACTATAAACTTATTATCGCAGGTGTAATAAATCTGTAATTCTTAATCCTTATACTTTCAATAACAATACCTTATATAAAATATAGTATAACAAATGATATATTTTTAAATTGCGTTTATTTATTGTTCGAGTTCATAGACCCAAAAATGTTTTAAAAGCATAGATTGTCTGGTCTGTGTGCGAGTAGAGCGTAATTGTTACGATACATTTTTCTATAAATATTAGAAGATTAAGTACATTTTTATTGAAAGAGGTTTTAATGATTGATATTTGTGCAGGCATTTATATCTAACTGGTTTTGAATTTTGTTGTACTTTTCACATATTTACGAATACGTAGATTGGAACACGCGTGGCAATATATTTCGAAGCAATTAGTTGTCAATGTAACATAAAGTACATCGCGAAAGAGCTTCTTTGAGAGCAATCAAATTTAGAGTAGTGACCGAAAAAAACACTTAGGAATTAGGCATGACTATTGACTATTCATTGCATTATTCTACATTATACTAGAATGGGAACCAAATGTCACCATCGGGCCCCACATTTCCACACGGAGGGACATCGATAAACATAATGAAATCTTGATTCCTTATTATAGATCTAAAATTATTTTCAAAATATAGTTCTTTATTTATGCGAGGAGAATGCAAAATGTCGGATTTTAATAAATTTGAAATACCCACAACTTCATACAAGTAAAAAGTCCAGAATTAAGGATAAAATAAGATGTTTTGTCAATGATCAGTCATAGGTATCTGATTGCTCCTTCAATCGACTATAAACTTATTATCGCAGGTGTAATAAATCTGTAATTCTTAATCCTTATACTTTCAATAACAATACCTTATATAAAATATAGTATACCAAATGATATATTTTTAAATTGCGTTTATTTATTGTTCGAGTTCATAGACCCAAAAATGTTTTAAAAGCATAGATTGTCTGGTCTGTGTGCGAGTAGAGCGTAATTGTTACGATACATTTTTCTATAAATATTAGAAGATTAAGTACATTTTTACTGAAAGAGGTTTTAATGATTGATATTTGTGCAGGCATTTATATCTAACTGGTTTTGAATTTTGTTGTACTTTTCACATATTTACGAATACGTAGATTGGAACACGCGTGGCAATATATTTCGAAGCAATTAGTTGTCAATGTAACATAAAGTACATCGCGAAAGAGCTTCTTTGAGAGCAACCAAATTTAGATTAGTGACCGAAAATTAACTTAGGAATTAGGCATAACTATTGACTATTCATTGCGTTATTCTACAGTATACTAGAATGGGAACCAAATGTCACCATCGGGCCCCACATTTCCACACGGTGGGACATCGATAAACATAATGAAATTTTGAAATCTCGTTTATTTATTATAGATCTATAATTATTTTTAAAAAATAGTTCTTTATTAATGCTAGGAGAATGCAAAATTTCGGATTTTAATAAATTTGAAATACCCACAAGTACAAGTAAAAGTCCAGAATTGAAAATAAAATAAGATGTTTTGTCAATGATCAGTCTTCTATTATCGCAGGTGTATTAAAACGGTAATTCTATACCTTCAATAACAATACCTTATATAAATATACTACAATAAATGATATATTTTTAGATAGACCCAATAATGTTTTAAAAGCATAGATTGTCTAGTCTGTGTGCGAGTAGAGCGTAATTGTTACGATACATTTTTCTATAAATATTAGAAGATTAAGTACATTTTTACTGAAAGAGGTTTTAATGATTGATATTTGTGCAGGCATTTATATCTAACTGGTTTTGAATTTTGTTGTACTTTTCACATATTTACGAATACGTAGATTGGAACACGCGTGGCAATATATTTCGAAGCAATTAGTTGTCAATGTAACATAAAGTACATCGCGAAAGAGCTTCTTTGAGAGCAATCAAATTTAGAGTAGTGACCGATAAAAACACTTAGGAATTAGGCATGACTATTGACTATTCATTGCATTATTCTACATTATACTAGAATGGGAACCAAATGTCACCATCGGGCCCCACATTTCCACACGGTGGGACATCGATAAACATAATAAAATGTTGGAATCTCGATTATTTATTATAGATCTAAAATTGTTTTCTAAATATAGTTCTTTATTAATGCTAGGAGAATGCAAAATTTCGGATTTTAATAAATTTGAAATACCCACAACTTCATACAAGTAAAAAGTCCAGAACTGAGGAGAAAATAAAATGTTTTGTCAATGATCAGTCATAGGTATTCTATTATCGCAGCTGTATTAAAACGGTAATTCTATACCTTCAATAACAATATCTTATATAAATATACTACAATAAATGATATATTTTTAGATAAACCCAATAATGTTTTGAAAGCATAGATTGTCTGGTCTGTGTATGCGAGTAGAATGTAATTGTTATGATACATTATTTTGTAAATATTGGAAGATAACGTACATTTTTACTAAAAGAGACTTTAAAATATTTGTGCAGGCATTTATATCTAACTGGTTTTAAATTTTGTTGAACTTTTCACATATTTGATGTAATGTAGAAAACTTAAGTGTATTTTTCCTTGGAGTTGGTGGAGCAAAAGTCAGATAATTACGCGAGGTTGGCCTTAGCCCCCGAAAGTGCAGGGACTGTATCAATCGCAGCATCAATTTTCCCGAAAAGTACGTTATGTAGAAAGATAATTTGATATTTTGCGGCTTTCCATTGAGAATCTTGCTAAAAGATGATCGTGCGGGAACCCTATTTCAGGGTAGATTCCATCCAACTTAAAACTAAGGTACTTTAAAAAGAGTCTTTGAATTTTTTTCAGATAATTAATGTGGGTTTGATAGAAAGGATACTATAACCGAGGAGTACTCAAGGCGTGACCTAACAAAGCTAAGTTCGCAGACGAATTTAAATAATTATGGACCTGATATTTTGAGGATGGGCACTGGATCTGCTATACTTCCCCCAATTAAAAGTGACTGCTAAAAAAAAGTATCTCCTTTCCAAAACTTTCTCTCGTTAAAAATGCTTTCTTGTTCCAAAAAAAATCTTTTATTCGAACCAAAAAACGTATCTATTTCCCAAAACTCGTTCAAAAAAAAACGGATCTTCTTGTCAAAACTTCTCTCTCGTTAAAAACTCTTGTTCCGAAAAATACTCTCTCCTTCCCAACACGTTTTACTCGTGAAAAAATACACCGTTGTTCTAAAAAATGCTCTCTCGTTCCACAAAAAAACTTCTCTCTCCAATGACATTGAATAAATAATGTTAGTTATTCCTTCTTGAATTAGTTATTATCCTCTGCTAGTGTCAAGCCAGTTTTAGATCTTATAGAGTTTGTGGTGGCACAGGACGACGACGAACCGTTCTTTTGAGATCATCTCGGATATATTTTATGGGGTTGAGATTCCGATCTAATCCAGATATTCGCTCATGACATGTGCAATTTTATATTGATGAACTATATAATTGGTCTCCAATTAAAAAAGCAAATGGAACGACCTCTTCTTAGAGGATTTCTTCAATATAACGATGGGCTTTTAAAGCTCCATTTTCAACAAATACCTACATGCTTGGTTATTGTTTCTGTCAAAACAATTTTTTCTCGGCCTGTTCAAAAATTCTCACAGAAATATTATAAAAATAATCTACATTTCAAATATTTTCTAATTCAATTTTATAGCTGCAAATAGCTGCAAATCCGCTCCACTAGATGGTTTATTTTCACTTAGATCGGCGCGATTCCTGAGGTGTTCCCTAGTATTTTCATTACCATGTTGTTAGTCATATAGTTCAGTGATTATTATTAAATAATATACCGGTGTCTGACACAAGATAGTCAGTATACATTTAAGGTACAAAGTGAGGCAACAAATTTAAATTTTGTGCGAATCTAATTCATCTATTGGGTAATTTTTTTTCTGCAACAAATGTTCTAATAAATTTTAAAAATCTAGTAGAATAATTAATAAAGCCAACTTCATAAAACTAGAGAATTTTTGAAAACTGTAGTGTCTTGTCTAAAATGATTTCATCATCGTAGTTTAAATTTATTAATATTTCACGGTTGAACACTTAATACATTTTTTACTTTCCAAGCATTTTACTGGGAACCTTTCAGATATTGTTTTTATATAAATAATTATATAAATACATTGATATATTTTTTCGTCAATGAACCGATCACGTATTAATATAATTTTTCAATGAAAAATAGTAAAAACCTTGGTGAAATTATAAAGTCTGTTGACTTCAAGACACTCTAAATAAATTTTCGTTAACTAACGTCAATTGTTGCCAATTAAATCAATCTTGTGCTTGAAAGTACTATATTTTAAGTTGTTTTTCAGTTTTAGTAATAAAAATCGCGTATTATTGTGTGACGACATTTGCCAAAAATGGAGGAAATACTCTACATTTTCAACATTGGTAAGATCCTTTTTTTATTATTCCCCAATAAACTAAAAATGGTACACTGTGTTCGGAAGAAAGGACGAAAAAACTTGTTATTCAGAAAAATAGTACATTTTACACCTAGTAGGAAAAGCTGAACATTTCTGGACGACCGTAAAGATTGTATGTCGAGGCGCAAGCCGAGCCTGACAATACGGAGTACGGGAATGTGGCTTTTTCTACGAGGCATATACACTATTTTTCCGTAAATCGAAAATTATTAAAAAGGACATAACTTATTACAAGCAACTTGTTAAAATTTTGAAATAAAGATTATTAACTTTGTTCACAAATATCTGTGTTGTAACTATGGAAGCACAGTAATTTGAATTGTCAAGTTTAACACATTTTAGTTTACAAGTAACCGTACAGAAATAATATTTCCTTATAGTACAATAATAAATATTTCCTAACAGTTATTTTCCGTTACTTAGTTACGACTAAGTGTAAGGAAATATTGACTTTTTCTTTTAGAAATGTGATCAAAAATGTCAATATTTCCGATCGATTTTCGGAAAAAGCATTGTTTTGGAGAAAATAAAATTATCGAGTATAGTTTGTTTAGTAGTATCAATTATCACTACAATTTATTATAAACCTATTAATTGTTCGCTGCACTTATCAAATTAATCGCAGTACTTAGATATAGATGAAAATTAGGTGAAAAATGACATGCAGTGTTAGGCTGGTCGCACATTAAATTTATTTTTCCTACGACCACCTATGAAAATTTAATAGTTTCGACCTTAACTTGATGAAAATCCATAGTAAAATTATGAAAGAAAACAACACTGTTTTTTGATTTTTTACTTATATTTGTCAACATGACACGTGTTTCACCGTCACAGCGGCTTCTTCAGATGTGAGGTATTCAAACAAAATTTCTTAAGCTCTAAAGGTTAGTTAGTGTCTATAATGAAAAACCTTTAGAGCTTAAGAAATTTTGTTTGAATACCTCACATCTGAAGAAGCCGCTGTGACGGTGAAACACGTGTCATGTTGACAAATATAAGTGAAAATCAAAAAACAGTGTTGTTTTCTTTCATAATTTTACCTATGAAAATGAGAAAAAAAGCACGGTTAATTTGGCTCGAAAGCGCCGAATATCACACGCGTGTTGAAAGAAAATATTTCAACAAATGGAAATACAAGGCACACTATTTAATTTAGGCATATGATGCCAATTTGACAGACCACACCTATTTATTAAAAAGAACAAATTTCAGAAAGCAGTTTAGTTTATTTATCACGTATTTGTCGAGTGATTCAGAATTAGAGTGTGAAAATACGCCATCTGAAATTATAAAAAAGTTAAGAATATACTGGAAAATTTATTACCAGTCAAAACAAGCCCCGCTGAAGAAAATGTCATATATTAAACTTGAGCAGAAAATATTTATGGGTCGCCATAGCCTAGAGACTAGAGCCATGACCTACGAATCGAAAGATCACAGGTTCAAATCCCATCAGGACCACTTGACTTTTTTTTATGAAAACATTAAATAATTTATAGAATTATTTTGAATTGAAATCTTCCTTGTTGGGTGAATTTTTTAAATTTATTTTTAATGCATCTTTCCTTGATTAAATAAAAAAAATCATACAAGAAGGAAGATTTCAATTCAAAATAATTTTATAATTTATTTATTGTTTTTATAAAAAAAAGTCAAATACTCCTGATGGGATTTGAACCTTTGGCCTTTTGATCTATTGAATTGGCATCATATGTTTAAATTAAATAGTGTGCCTTGTATTTCCACTCTAGAGTTGAAATATTTTTTTTTCAGCTCTAGAGTTGAAATATTTTTTTCACAAATCAAAGGTTTTTTTAATAATTCTTTGTGGTCGTAGGAAAAATAGTGTACATTACTCGTGTGAAAGTGATTATTCTAAAACTCGGAGAATTTCCGCACTCGGCTGACGCCTCGTGCTAAATATCTCCACGTTTGAAAAGTATCACTTGTTATGTAATATACTATTAATCAAATAATCTTTAGGCCCAATTTTATAAAGTCCTCTCCAACCAAGTTTAAACCTAGGTTTAAACCGAAGAATGATTCGAGAATCGCAGAAATGGTTGATTTATAATGTGGGGTTGACAGCAAAGGTCAATTTTGAGAGTAATCGACATAATCATAACTTGTTATGTTACATTATATTAACTTATGGTCAGGTAAATTACTTTTAACGCGAACTTTGCTGTCAATCCCACATTAGAGAATATCAGTAGTGTAGAAATGGGAAATGACCTTCTCCCCCCACTCCTTCCATTGACCTTGACCGCGAAGGTGGGCAGGTGTTTATTTGACCTTGACCTTGAATGGGTGCAGGTGTTTTTTTTGTGTGATGTCATATGACCTTGACCATGTACGTTTGCAGGTGTTTATTTATGACCTTGACCATATTCGAGGTCACTGGTTATATTGATGACCTTGAGGTGTGGTCTAACCTTCGTCGTGTGTGCTCTATAAATAGGTGGGGGGAGCAAAATTTATCAGTGTACATTTTTTCTTCAACAGTGCAAGTTCATTCTCTCTCTTGATTATAATATATTTAGTAAAATGTCTTATGTGTGTGAAAAATGTGGTGCTGCGTTTACTCGCACATATAATTTATCACGTCATCAAAAGGAGTCATGTGTGGCAAGATTTAATGATTGTGTGGGTGCGGAAAAGCGGAGAAAAGTTGATGGTGCCGCATCAACATCTGCTATGCAAACGTGTGAGCTATGCAATATTAGCATACCAAAGAATTGTGTTGCAGCTCATCAAAGAACAATACAACATAAAAGTAAGGCAAGTGTAGCAGTGTGTCCGGGTGTTCAGTTGGTGCAAAGCAGTTTTAAAAACAGAATAGCATCTTATCACATCAGCAGTGATAATGAGCATGTGGACTATTCCGTCTTTTTTGAAGAACTTAAACCAAAAGTAATGCAATTAATCAGTAAGATTTTGCATGTTCACCGGTCTCTTAAAATAAATATGGTTGTCGTCGGACGATATTTTCTACCATCACAGGACGTTTTCAGTGAGAAATCCTTCAATACGTGTAATGAAATTGTAAATGAAGGAAGCGACTTGGATGATGTTTACCAATCTTTTGTGGAGGCAATGAAAGTTCAGTCTACGGAATTTCAGGAGAAAGATTCAGGTATGTTAAAAGAATAAAAAACATTTTAAACCAAAATTAAATAAAACGTAGCAATCCATTAGAAAATTTACTTATATTTTTTTTGTTTGGATTTCAGGATGGGCATTGGAAAAAATTTTATATCTTGAGGTAAACATTAACAAGTTCTCACCGTTGGGTGGTTCCTCGTATGTGAAGTTGCCGAGGTTTATTGAACTTAAAAGGGCTGTTGTGAACATTATGAATAGGGATGAGTGCTGTTTTGCCTGGGCCATAACGTCAGCTTTGTTTCCAGCAGCCATGATGCGGGCACAGGTTACTTCATACCCCCATTTCTCAACAGTGTTAAATTTTACAGGTATGAATTTTCCAGTTAAATTGCGCGATATTTCAAAATTTGAGGAATTAAATAATATTTCAGTCAACGTATATGGATTAGAGTCGCGGTTTGAAAATAATGAAATTAAATACGAAGTTGTCGGTCCGTTAAGATATGCACCAAAGAAACTACAAAAACATGTAAATTTGTTGCTTATTACTAAAGATTGTAATGTTAAAGATGATGGTGTAGGTGACAGTGAACATGTTTGTGACGACAACTGTGTTAAAAACCACTACTGCTGGATAACTGATTTGTCTCGCTTAGTTTCCAGTCAAATTTCCAAACATCACGATAAATTATACTTTTGCGATGGCTGCCTTATTCACTTTATTTCACCATCAACTTTAATGTTACACCAACAAAATGATTGTAAGCATATCTTTACGCTGACACCTTCAACAGATGTAAAAGTCGATAAATTTGGTAAAAGTGTTCCGGAAAATATTTTAAAATTTGAGGGTATTGAGAAGCAAATGAGAGTTCCATTTGTTGTTTATGCGGATTTTGAATCTGTTCTAAAACCCGTTGAAACAGTAGAACCAAACCCCCAAAAATCTTACACAGTTGAAAATCTAAAGCATGAACCTTATTCTTTTGCCTACCTTATTAAATGTTCTTTTGATGATTCTATTTCGAAATTTGAGCTATACCGTGGAGACGATGCAGCGAAAGTTTTCGTTGATCGTATCGAAACCGATTTAAGACACCTTTACAACACATATTTAAAAGATATCGTTCCTATGGCTAAATTGACGCGTGAGGAGAGAGAGGATTTTGAAAATGCTACCATTTGTAGTATTTGCGAAATGCCATTCCAAGACGTTAAAGAGAAAGTTAAAGACCATTGCCATATAACGGGTAAAAAAAGATTTGGTGCTGCACATTCCGTTTGTAATTTAAATTATAAAATACCCAATTTCATCCCCATAATATTTCATAATTTAAGTGGTTATGATAGTCACATGTTCATCAAGGAATTATGCAGATATGGGGATAAAATTGATGTTATAGCTCAAAGTAAGGAGAAATATATATCATTTACAAAGAGCATTTACATGCACGATTATGTCGATCAAAAAACGGGTCAAACAAAAAGAAAAAATTTAAAGCTCCGCTTTATTGATAGCTTTAAATTTTTATCGACATCGTTGGAGAATTTAGGTAATGGTCTTAGCAATGATGAGTTTAGGGAAACCCGTAAATATTTTGTCAATAACAAGGAATTTAACTTAATGCGACAGAAAGGGGTTTTTCCTTATAGTTACGTTGATAATATTGAAAAGATGAATAACCCAAATCTTCCCACGAAAAATCAGTTTTATGACCAATTACGCGGAGAACACATCAGCGACGAATGCTATGATAGAGCAAGAGAAGTATGGCGAGTGTTTAAGTGTAAAAATTTGGGTGAATATTCCGATTTGTATTTAAAATCAGACGTTCTATTGTTATGTGATGTTTTCGAACAGTTTCGCGATACATGCTTAAAAGTTTATAAATTAGATTCTGCGCAATACTACACTTTACCAAGTTTAAGTTTTGACTGTATGTTGCGCATGACTAAGGTAGAGTTAGAGCTTTTGACCGATATAGACAAGGTTCATTTTTTTCAAAAAGGTATTCGCGGTGGTATAAGTCAGTGTACAGAAAGAAAACATATTGCCAATAATTCTCATTTACCAAACTTTGACCCAACTCAACCATCCTCTTATATCACTTACTTAGATGCGACAAATTTGTACGGTCATAGTATGTCCCAAGCATTACCATTTGGCGGTTTTAGATGGTTATCTGAACGCGAAATTTTAGATCTAAATATTATGAATATAGATGATAATAGCCCACAAGGCTACGTTTTGGAAGTGGATGTGCATTATCCAGAAGAATTGCATGATACACATTCAGATCTTCCATTTTTGGTGGAAAACATCGTACCACCAACGGAGACAGCAAAGTTACCAAAATTAATTCCGAATTTAAATGATAAAAAAAAGTATATTGTTCATTACAGAACCCTAAAACAAGCCATTAACAACGGCCTTATGGTAATGCGGACCCACAGAATTTTGAAATTTAATCAATCAACGTGGCTTAAAACATATATTGATTTTAATACTAGTTTACGCAACTCTGCAAAATCAAAATTTGGTAAAGATTTGTTTAAACTAATTATTAATGCGATTTTCGGTAAAACCATGGAAAACGTTGAAAAACGAAAAGATATTAAACTAATAACTCATTGGGACAATGCTAGAGGGAAAGTTGGGGCTAGAGCATTAATTGCTCGACCTAACTTCAATAGTCGATCAATATTTTCAAAAGATTTTGTTGCTATTCACATGGATAAATTAAAAATTATTTACAACAAACCAATATATATTGGGTTTTCCATTTTAGACATTTCAAAAACAGTCATTTATGATTTTTTTTACAATTTTATTAAAAAAAAGTTTGGTAATGATGCTTCTTTACTGTACACCGACACGGATTCGCTAATATTAAAAGTATTTTGTGATGACTTTTATCGCGTGATAGCCGAAAATCCTGAGAGATTCGATACTTCAAATTTTCCTGAAAACAATGAATTTAATATTACAAAAAGTATTTCGGTGCCGGGTAAGATGAAAGATGAATTTCCATGTGACCCGATAATTGGTTTTTATGGTACCGGAGCCAAGGCTTACTATGTGAAGTCTAAGAATGCGGAATTAAAAAAGGCAAAAGGTATAAAAAAATCAGTTATCGAAAAGGAACTTCATCTAGAAGATTATCGAAAAGTTGTGGAACAGGGCGGTTTAATTTTTAGAAAAATGAAAACTTTTCGCAGTGTGTTACATGATGTATACACACAAGTAATAAATAAAATCGCCCTGTCCCACAACGACGATAAACGTTATGTTATTCCGTTAACAACAAAAACTCTACCTTGGGGTCACGCCGACATTGACTTTTATAATTCAGATCCGGAAAGTAATTTAGAAAATTTACTGCGTGTCATTGAGGCATTTAAATAATAAACTGGAAAATTCATACCTTATATAACGTAATATTAAGCAGCTCATTTATTTGTATTATTGGTTCAGATTTTATTTTATATTTACAAATTGTTAATATTTATACAATAACATTTTTACATAATATGTTATATTAAAGAACTAAAAATAAAAAATACATAATAAAACACAACGTTGCAGCAAACAATTTAGTTTTATTTAATATATATACAAAATTAATTGGACAATTTATTATACACTTCTTTCAACACCCATCTTCTTCTCTCCATATCTGATTGTCTTACTGGACGGGGATGTTGGTACATCTGCATACCACAAACAGCACATCGAATTATTTGTATTCTAAGAAAATCAACATAACTAATACGGCTGTTATGATGCCAATACAAATCGTTTCGTTTACACCTTACACATATAGCGTGAAACCCCTTTTGCGGTTGTTCATACTTGTTTGATGAAAAGTTTGGTTCTTGGTCGATTGGCAGCATAATGTCTACGATGTTTGTAATGAAATGGTAAAGAAATATCTAATAATTCCGTGCTAAATGTCTGCATCTATATACAGAATTTGTAACCTTAAAAATTACTTCGAGGACACATTTCAGCCCTGACAATATAATGTGCATAATACACCTATTCACGTAAACCTTGAAACCAAATATATATATTTTAAAGAAAAGTCTAATATAACACAAGGTTATATCTGAACCTTGAGAACATTGCATTTACAAGGATGTATTATACCCTTGAAAGAGAGACAGAAGAGACTAAAGATATTAATAAAACCAAAATTTGCCGTAAAAACATTGTTTTATTAAATATTATCCCAATAGCATTGTAACCTTTAAAATTACATCGAGGACACATTTTAACCTTGGAAATATATTGTGTAAAATACATTGGTTCACATAAGTCTTGAAAATAAATACATACTTCAAGAAAAATATATTATAACACAAGGACGGATCTGAACCTTGAGAGGGAGTTGTATTGTAAGAGAGAGAGAACAGGGGTGGGGGTGGGTATGTAGTGGGGAGGTGCGCATAAAAGAATATACACCAGTCCTATTTCTTCAGTATAAATTTTCAAGTCGTTCGAGTAGTTTGTGTTAAGTCAGTTTATTAAAATGAGTTTACCGAGTTTAGATGTGAGCGATATGTTTGGGAAGAATACCCAAGAAGAGTTAAATAGAGAATGTGAAGATGTGTGGGCTGATGAGGACCTAGACCGGCTAGCGTCCGAAGCAATTGACAAGCTATTGGAGGGCGGGTTTAAACAGCAAGAACCCAAAGTAAATATTGTAAGCGATATAGTGGTAAAGGAAGCGAAGGTTCCCAGCAAACTCCATACGTTGCTTACGTTGCCATCGGGGGATGTAACAAAGGAGGCCAAGACGTTTTATGCGAGTAAGCGAACTAGGCAAGAGATGGTGGAGCCACAGCCAACAACATCGTCTGGCAGCAGCTGCAAGAGGAAGAAATTTACATTTCGAAAACCAGCGAAATGCGCAGTGTTGCCAGACTGGCTAGAAAAGAAAAAAAACAGTCAAATAAAACCAATAGTTGCGGAACCTTCAATTCCTAAACGACTACCATCGCCGGCATCCATGGAGCGTCCGCTGTCTCCAATTATCTGCAAGTCAGGTAGACGAGCGGGTAAGGGCCGGTCGAAAAAAATATTTGAGGATGTAACGCCAGTATCATCACCCGCAGCATCGCCATCGCCGCCGCAGCCGCCATCAAATACACCGGAGTGGTTGATGGCCTACAGCCAGGAGCAGGAGCGGGAGGCCATAAAAACAATTGTTAATGTGCGGAATATGTGGAAGGACAAGATAGTGTGCGGTGAAAAAGAAGTGGTGGAAATTGAAACTAAAATAAGACAGTTACAGGAACAGTTAGGTTTAGTTAAAAAGAATATTAGCAAGTATAAAAATAAATTAGATTTGTATAATAGTAATGTTTAGTAGGTCTCCTTTCGTTCGTCAGATCCCAGCTCTACTGATGAGCCACGATATGGCGAAACGCATCTAGGGATGGATCTGATGAAACAAAAGGAAATTCTTTTTCTGAAATGTTTATTAGGTTAGAATTAGCTTAGTTTATGCTTTATAAAATAGAGAGTGTAAATATATATGATATGACATGTCTTGTATAATATGGCTGTAATAAAAAAAAATATTACTATTAAATATATCTTTTATTATTTTTATATTGTTTTATTTAAAATACTCCTCAATATTGAGCATTCATTGGTGAAAGACATTTCTAGTCTATAGGACTGAAAAGAAACGGGATAATTTACTGTATATTAGGTATCTACTGCGAATTATAACTTCCTTAATATTACTCTGATGGAAAAAAACCTAAGAATAAAATAGTAATGAATTCTTATTGACTATAAACAGAAAAAAAAATTTAAAAAAAAAAGCAACTTTAGGGTTTTTATTTTTTTATTTTTTTTTATAAGTCCGTTAATGTAAGTCGGACAAAAAAAAAGTTCAAACAAAAGATTAACGAATTTTGATGAAGCATACAAATAAAAAAAAATTTTCAAAAAAAAATGATAAATAAAAAAGTTGAACAGTTACTGTATATTAGGTATCTACTGCGAACTATAACTTCCTTAATATTACTCTGATGGAAAAAAACCTAAGAATAAAATAGTAATGAATTCTTATTGACTATAAACAGAAAAAAAAATTTTTTTTAAAAAAGCAACTTTAGGGTTTTTATTTTTTTATTTTTTTTTATAAGTCCGTTAATGTAAGTCGGACAAAAAAAAAGTTCAAACAAAAGATTAACGAATTTTGATGAAGCATACAAATAAAAAAAAAATTTAAAAAAAAATGATAAATAAAAAAGTCGAACAGGTCAAATATGCGGTTTTTCATAGAAGGAGGGGGCGGGGAAACTCGGAAGCATGCGCAAACGATTTTGGAACCCCTCCGGCGCTAAAGGGGGAGGGCCGGGGGAGGGGCTGGACTTAAAAAAAAAAAAAAAAAAAAAAAAAAAAAACGTGTATATCGACCCTTCCCAATCATGTCCACACCATTTCCCCACTCTCAGACTGCATAGATACGAGATTTATCAACTTTTTACTTCATTTTTTGATCATAAACTTTTTTATTTTTTAACCGATTTTATTTCTTTTTTCACTAAAATGTTCTTCAGAAAATTCTAACAAGTTTTGACTCCAATGTTTTTTTTGTCAGACGTATAATAAGGGAGCTATGAATTTTTAAAGTTGCCAATTACGTTAAACACCTAACTTAGTCATTTGCCGTTTTTCAGTTTTTCACATTTTTAACTTTTGAAAAATGCTATCCCATGTAATTTGATGTGCAAATCAACTTTCCTTTATAACTTTTTTCGATATTTCCATTACTTTAGCAATAATTTAATTTAATCATAAACTTTTTTATTTTTTAACCGATTTTATTTCTTTTTTCACTAAAATGTTCTTCAGAAAATTCTAACAAGTTTTGACTCCAATGTTTTTTTTGTCAGCCGTATAATAAGGGAGCTATGAATTTTTAAAGTTGCCAATTACGTTAAACACCTAACTTAGTCATTTGCCGTTTTTCAGTTTTTCACATTTTTAACTTTTGAAAAATGCTATCCCATGTAATTTGATGTGCAAATCAACTTTCCTTTATAACTTTTTTCGATATTTCCATTACTTTAGCAATAATTTAATTTAATCATAAACTTTTTTATTTTTTAACCGATTTTATTTCTTTTTTCACTAAAATGTTCTTCAGAAAATTCCAACAAGTTTTGACTCCAATGTTTTTTTTGTCAGACGTATAATAAGGGAGCTATGAATTTTTAAAGTTGCCAATTACGTTAAACACCTAACTTAGTCATTTGCCGTTTTTCAGTTTTTCACATTTTTAACTTTTGAAAAATGCTATCCCATGTAATTTGATGTGCTAATCAACTTTCCTTTATAACTTTTTTCGATATTTCCATTACTTTAGCAATAATTTAATTTAATCATAAACTTTTTTATTTTTTAACCGATTTTATTTCTTTTTTCACTAAAATGTTCTTCAGAAAATTCTAACAAGTTTTGACTCCAATGTTTTTTTTGTCAGACGTATAATAAGGGAGCTATGAATTTTTAAAGTTGCCAATTACGTTAAACACCTAAGTTTGTCATTTGCCGTTTTTCAGTTTTTCACATTTTTAACTTTTGAAAAATGCTATCCCATGTAATTTGATGTGCTAATCAACTTTCCTTTATAACTTTTTTCGATATTTCCATTACTTTAGCAATAATTTACGATTTTATTACTCTTTTCTTTTAAATAAATTTTACAAATTTTATGTCGGGAATGAATTGTTGATTTTCATACGAATCTTTTATGTTCTATAAAATTTTTTTGTAAAGTTACTAATATTGCTTAAAATTTATTATTTTAATTTCATATTAAGAACGAGCACATTTTCTGTCTAAGAGTGCTTGTAGGTATATATAAATAGCTAAAAATTTCGCTAAGTGTTTTTTTAAACCTAAAGGGCCAAATAAAAAAAAAATTTTCTCCAAGCATTTTTAACACATTTAACCTTTGGTTCGTAGCGTTCGTCATCGTTAGAAAATGTTTATCAAAACTTGTAAATTATATATTTAGCTAAACTACAATGAATTCTTTTTGTGCCCCCGAGGGGGCGGTCAGGGTTCGTAGCGGTCGTCATCGTTAGTGAGCGAGGGGAGAATGCCTTACGGAGTTGTTGAATCCGCAGGCCCCTCGCTCACGTCGTCCTCATAGTCCCACCATGAGCTTGAGTCAGCGGGACCGCTGAAATCGTCAGCGGCGTTGCCAACTTCCCAATCAGTCGAGGAATCTGGCTCGACCGGTGAATCGTCATCCGCTTCGGCAGCAGCTGGCTCGTTAGGTTCAAATTCCACCCACTCACCATCAGCTTGGTTTAGCTGATCCCATAGCCCCGGACTCATGGGTCGGAAACGCTCTGTTTCGTCGCTATAGACGGATAAACCTCGGGATGGTGGTCTTTCATCAGCCATGATGAGTATAAAGAAATATTTTTATTGTGTTATTAAGTTCCTACATTTAGGTGGAACGTCGGCTGGTTATTACACCTAACGCCATCTATTAAAACTTTTTTCTGTGTGTAAACTTTTATTTCACAAAATATCTTTCGTATTAAAATCGATTTATTTAATAGTACCCTCAGCGCCATCTATTGATAAAAATATATAATAAATAAATCGATTTTAATACCACAAAAAATATTTTGTGAAATAAAAGTTTACACACAAAAAAGTTTTAATAGATGGCGTTAGGTGTAATAACCAGCCGACGTTCCACCTAAATGTAGGAACTTAATAACACAATAAAAATATTTCTTCACTCTCTTCGATATGTCGTCCTACCGTTGCAACAAGTGTCGCTTGATGACGAACTCTAGCAGAGACGAGAAAATAGCGAAGTATTGGGAGGATTGGGGCGTCAAAAACGCAAAAAAGCCGGTACTTGCAGTACCACCGACTCCCAGGCCGCCACCAGAACCTGAGCCGGTGGTGGTAATGACTGAACCGATAGAGGTGGTGGAGGAACCACCGTGGCAGCTTGGCCCTGAGGAGAGAGATGCTCTCCTCAGAGAAATGGAAGAGCGTCGGGAACAACGACGGCAACGACGCCCGGCGCCGCATAGGCGTCCTGCGCCGCGATCGGTCCAGGTGGCGAGAGGACACCAACCACTCTAGGTTTCCCCTTTCCATTACCAAAAATCAGCCCTTTTCAGGGCTACAAAATACTTTCATTGTAGTTAGATGGTCACCAAGTATGTGACAATATATTTTCTTCAAGAATACATTTCTTGTTTGAAAATTATGTCACTCGGGATGTATTAGCAAAGAATGTATGATTTTTGTAATTCTAAATGAGCGTTTTGATCATATCATGTTTTTTCTTACGGCTAGGTAAAGACCACATATTTTTACTATGTTCTCTCTTGCCAAAGGAAAGGGAATGGGGTTTGGTAAAATAAAAGATGGTCAAAAAGAATTTTTTACATTCACCGCGACAGCTTATTATGTATTTACCAGAGTAACATAATTCTTCTTAGCCAAGAAAGGTTTTCTTAACCAAGAACAACTATGTCACTCTGTGACATACAACTAATCTACATAAAAGTCTTTTGTGGTCCTAAGTAGGACCGGGGGTGGCAGTTGTCCTACAATGGACCAGGGAATGTCTGGGTTCGTAGCGGTCGGTAGGGAAGGCCGATATATTGTATTATCTGCAATATAATTTACTGAATTCTATTGCAGATAATGCAAGAGTCTTGGTGAAAGACTGTAAAAAGTCTTTCGCGACACAAAACACAGCGTGAATGACTTCGCGCGTTGCGTATCATCGCAGTCGTAAGATGACTTTGAATGAAATCTACGTTAATCAAACCACCAAAGCTCGTTATGTGGCAATGCATACATAATGAGACGTGATCGCCCCATTTCACATATGACTGCACAATGCAGAACCGCGGCCTTAACCTACGTCGCCGGCGTACCCTTCTTTGTTGGACCCGTGAAGCAGGCATGTCATCGTCAGAACTGTTCGTCGAATATCCCTGATCTGAATTAGACGACATCGTAAAGTAGAATGAATTTTTCACCCATTATCCCCTGCTTAAATACAAGTTTTCGACCTTCACCAACACTACAAATTCTCTCTCTCGAATCCTTGCAACCGTTGACCCTGAGCGTTGTAGCCTTGAAAATACTTTCTATGCATAGTAACATGAATAAAACACAGAGTATCTAGTTTACCAGTTTATTTTTACTATTACATAAATAATAATTAATACATTGACTTATTGCTAACAGAGCCATTTAGTATATTGTAGCTAAAATATGCATCGTGAATAACTAATGCATACACTTTAGTGTCTTTTGGAAATTTGCTTTTGCGTGTTTCAAACTCCAACTTCACGTCCACAGTAGATGATTTCAACGCCTCTGCTTGATGATTACAATCTATGATGAATACAGGATTTTTGATATATTCGGAAAAACTCATCATCGGGTCATTAAGTTCTCGTTGATAGTAGCTCATTTGGAAATTTTCGTAACTGTAATATGCTGGCGCATATAGTTTTTTCGTAAAATCCAAATTCCATCTTTCATAAGGAAATACTGTCGAGTTAAGGTAGAGTCGAATGTCACTGATATCGGCTGTAGTAAATTCAGTGGCATTCTTTTCTCTATTGTCAGAAAAAGTGCTTGTCTGGAATCCAATAATCAAATATCTCGGCCTTTCCAAGCTCGCACTTGTTCTTAAGGCCCACACGTCGGATGATGTTTGTCGCAAAGCAGGTAATTCGTAAAGATCCCATTTGCGATATGCCATTGGAATGTTTACATTACTTCCACCTTTATTGATACGGGACAATATTTTCAATTTTTGTCGGTCATCTGGAATAATATGACGGATTTTCCACTCAATCTTTTCAATAGTAATATCAGCATCAACTTCACCAATGTAGCAGTTGGAAAAAGTGCGGGCGATAATTAAAATCAACTCTTGCTTAATATTAAATATGCCCTTCGAATAATCTTCAGCAAATCCCATCAGATATTTTAGAGGTAGCTTTCCAGAGAACACTTTACTTGTAGAATCAAATATACCTTGGTTTTTTTCATCCAAACCCCATCCACAGGCCATAAGACTTTTTTAAAGTTGGGTTGCACCCAATGATGCCATAGTTTTCAACGTTGAAGTAATTCCAGGTTTTCGAACAACAGCAACTTGTTCCCCAGCCATTTCATAACGTATTTCGTCGAAGAGGAAAGCGATTGCATTATTTGATAAGTAACAGTGTTTAGTAACATCACTAGATTTGAAAGTTCCTTCGATGTATATGTAGCTGTCTGATATATCCAAAATAATGTCTTGAAAGTGTACTGGAATGCGAATTTCATCAGAGTTGCTAAACGTCGGAGAACCATACGGCTTATATGTGTGCTCTTGTAAGCTGACAATGGAATTATCAAAAATGGGTTCGGTAAAAACCTCAATTTTGTCACTGGTACTGGCCATATTTTAATTTCGTACTCTTAAACCAATGGATTGTAGAAATTTACGGTCTTTTGCAGAGAGCTGCTTACGAGCTAAACGTCTTTTCAATCTAACGTCTGGATTGTGAATGATCTTGGTCTGTGTAATATGTTTTCTTTTATGTTGTGCAGTTGAAGCTTGAGTGTTGGACAGCATATTCAGTGGACGATTGAAGCAAAAACCCATATTTATAATATTTTTTTCAATTCCACTTTAACTATAATTTTTTCACCTTGAAAATTTATCAGATCACCGTTATCATCCAAGATGCGTAGAGTAATGTTGTCTATTGACTGACGTCCCTCGGGCATTATCGGCATATAAATAATATTTTGAGGTTCTTTTGAAATTTTGTAACCTGGCTCAACATCAACATCGAATTCGAATAATGTGTGGCTTTGTCTTGAGTTCAAATATGCTCCTGAAGTTATGTTACAATCCACCCTTATAATACGCACTTTCATTATGTCCACATTACTAGTTGATTTATGTAGTTTTCCGCTTTTTAACACAACCGGTCCAAAGCCTAATAATCCACCAATAGTGTTTTTTCCTCTGAAATCAATGTTGAGCGACGACTTGAGTTCACATTTTAATGTATTATTGTTGGCCTCCAATGAAAATAATATATCACATTTGTCTTGTTTGCAGGATTGCTTTAAACTTGTGTGCATCGCTTTGGAAATTTCATTAATTTCGTAAGCTCCTGGTGGAATCCATAATTGTATTGGTTTTTGACCATCATTTTTCATGTATGCAAACAAATTGTTACTTTCATCAACGTTAAAAATTGAATTATAAGTGTAAAATCCCAACAATGCAAGACCATACTTATGCGTTGAATTCAATTCGATGGGTGGATAAAAATCCGCACTTATAACATTTCTGTGTCCTGTTAGCGTGAATGTGTAAGACATGACTGCTATCGAAGCATAGTATGCGGGCTTATTTATTGTTGTTTACAGCAATTAATTGGGTTTAGACTATGCATCAATCCATCTTTAGCTGTTTCATATGTTATTTTTACATCCTTGATTTTACAATAACAACAAAATAACTTTTTTGGTGCTGGTCCATCTCCTTCATCCACATCTGATTTATTTTCGTTGTTATAATGTTCGTTACAGTATTGATATTTTAACAATTCTTTGTCACTTTTCATATGTTCAGGTAGCTTATTCCAAACGAGTGCGATTTCATCTGAGGCTAACGCAATCATCACTTCCTTTGGCATATTTTCTAACTGTCTTGCTGACATGTTTCTCAGCCCACCTACTTGACTATATGCTTTAAGCGACAATAGCATTTTTGTGTAGTTATCACGATCCACTTTTGGTGTCACACACGCTGCTGCCATTATATATATTTTTTTTTAATTTTGAGAGAGAAACTTCAAACACAAATGTCCACACCAGACTGTACCGAATTCTTGTTGGCGGTCATATGTATAGTAGATTTTCCTTGATGCTTCGGATCCCCGTTGTAGATAGCGCACCAATTCGGTAGGTGGTGGTAAATCACCAAAGCTATCAAAATATTTTACATTTATATTTTTTTTTCTATATGCTACCCAATGCGTCCCGCCTCCCAATATACTATCCAAATTAATAATTGCAGCTTCATAACGTTTGGGTCCTCGCACTGGCAGTGAATCTCTCATATAAACCCCTCTAAAATGTGGTATTTTCATCTTTGCAGCAAACTTTTCTATATCAATATTGGATAGTGGTCTTCGAGGCAGGGATTCAATTAGTTTTTTGATTTTCCATTGCTATTGCTTAGAAATAATCCCATACCTGTACGATATGGCTTAAGAAACAAACCATTTCCTTTTGAACACAAACGCAAGGTAGCACCGGTTTTTTCTGTGCCTGCATTTTTTACAGTCTTTAAAGCACGCACAATACCAGCTGCTCCACCAGCTAAGGAACCCAAAGCTGATAGCCCTGCAAATATCGGTATTAGAGGTAATATCCCACCAGTTTTGGGGATTGGTATAATTCTAGGGGTGCGAATTTTTCGTTTACCACCAGCTGCTTTTAAGGATTTACGTGCAGCTGTAATAGCTATTTTTGATGTTTTCATAAGATTTTTTTCAAGGCTCTTCTTTTCTCCAGATTTCATTAATTGCGATCGAATTGGTTGTCTAATAGCTGATCCAAATGCTTTCTTGGGTTTTTGTTGATGATGACGACGACGACGCTTATTGCCCCTCTTTTTTCCTTTGGAAACCTTTGAACGGCGTTTATTTTGTTTAGTCGATGGCACTCCCATACCAAAACGTTGTTTTGCTTTCATGACGTTAGTTACTAACCAAGCTGCAGCCTTTTCCCGTAAACTAGCCTCCTTAGATTTTACTCTTTTCCAAGCACTTTGTTCGAGTTCGTAATCGGCTTGGTGTCGTGCACTTAAATCCTCACTGTTATGCAAATATGCTAAATCGTGTTTTTTGCAAGCAGCATCTAATGGATTAATTCCCTGATCACCACGTTGAACACGTTTTATTACTTTGGTCCCAGGTCCACAATACTGATAACCGGGTATATGTAACTCAATTGGTAACCTATTAATTGCTGAATTAACAATACCAGCTCCAGTCTTACTTGATAACCGATAGCGACCACTTCGCTTGACTGATGACATCTAAATGATTGCATACGTGAAAATCACTATAAAATATAGTTAAAATGAGAATTGTCAAGCTTAAGCAAAAACTACCAGTTGATAATCTTGATGTCAAGGTTGGGTCAGGACACGATCAGAAATGTTTAAGAAGACATGGACCGCTGCTTCCATCATCTATACGTGGGTTGCTAATTGGACCGTCGAATTGTGGAAAAACCAATGTTATGATATCGCTGTTAACACACCCGTTGGGATTGCGTTTTGAAAATGTGTATATTTTCTCAAAGTCGCTGTATCAACCCAAATATGAGTATTTGAGAAAAATCCTATCACCAATTAAAGGTCTTGGCTACTACACTTTCAGCGATGGAAATAATATAGTGCAACCGTCAGATGCAAAGCCAAACTCTGTATTTATTTTTGATGATGTCATGTGTGAAAAACAGGATGTTATAAGATCATATTTTAGTATGGGACGACACAAAAATGTGGATGCTTTTTACTTAGCCCAAACATATTCACGTGTTCCAAAACAACTTGTACGTGATAATGCAAACTTCATTATAATGTTTAAACAGGACGAGCTGAATATGCGACACATATTTTCTGATCATGTTTCACCTGATCTAACGTTTCCGCAATTTCAAGACATGTGTTCTAAATGTTGGGACAATAAGTATGGTTTTTTAGTTATCGATAAAGATAGTGATGTTAATTCGGGAAGATATCGCAAGGGATTTGATAGCTATATATATTTATAGAAATAGCAATAAACCCTCATTCCATCATTGTCCGTTAATTTGAAGACACCATGAGTGAAGAAATCGATTTAAAACGTAAACTGGTTGAAACAACCAATGCTGTAAAGAAAAAATTTAAGCAAATCAAAGCAGCTAAATCTCAATATCATGTCGATTTAGAAAAGTTTTATGAACCGATTACTAAACCGTTGACATCAATATCAAATGCAGTGAAGCAGAAACAACAACCACAACCACAAAAACAGTCACTAAAACAACAGCAACCGCATCCGCAGCAGCAGCAGCAGCAGAAACAGTCACCACAGCCAACATTAACCCAAAAATCAATTTCTACAAGTAAACCTGGAAGTCGTTACGGTTTAAACACAACAATGGATAATGCAGATATATCAATTAATCCAAATACAGAAATATTTGATGAATTACTCATGGCGCCAGTTGAAACATCTACCCCAAAACATAAATTGTATGAGTCGTCAGTATTTGCAACACCATCTCCATCAAGGCAATCCACACCAACATCTAATGAAACTAGTTCTATTGAGAGGACATCTTTTAAAAGTATTCGCACCTATCTAACAGGGTTACAAAGGCATCCATCCTATTATGACAACATTTACGGTGTTCATTGTGACTCAAAAACAAAAACAAATAAAGACAAAACATATATCGGAAATGTCGAAGTACGTTTCTCCAATGGGAACATTAGTTTATATAAAAAGGAGAGAAATATTGCTATATTTAATGGAACAAAAGAGCTTTATGATTTGATTTTCCTAAAATCACCACCACTACTGGGCCATGAAGACGATTTGAATAAAGACACTCTGCAAACATACAAAGATATTTTGGATATGACAAATGCAGCATACAATCATTACGACAAAAGTAATGGTTTACGGGAAACTCGATGGCCAAAATATAGACAAATTATAAAACCGCTAATGCAGGGAACTAAACTTGGTGCTGGAGTGCGACAAAAGAAAAAATCTAAAATTTACTTGCCAGTAAATAAGACATTATCTTCAAAGTCATCTCAATATGTCTATTGGAATAAACCCAGTGAGTTGGTGGATCGATTACGATTATTGTGGAGTTCAAAAGTAGCAGGACATACTGGGCATGATAATGAAATTATGTCAATTATTGAGGAGCTTCGAGAGGAAGGAATTATATATTAAGTAATTGCAATCAGTTATATTGATCAGTGATGAATGAGACATACTATACTATGGATCCTAGCCCCGAAAAGCTTAAAATTGTAAATGAACTACATCGAAATGCAAGAAAAAACTTCGCCAGAAGACACACCATAATAAAAGGGTATAAGGATTTGTGGCAAATTGATTTGGCAGAAATGCAACAATATGCTAATGAAAACGACGGTTATCGTTATATTGTCGTCTGCATAAATTGTTATTCAAAATTTGTGTACACGAGAGCTGTTAAAAATAAGACCGGTGTTGAAGTTACTAATGCAATGAAAAGCATTATTGAAGAGGCTTCATTTACTCCAACTAATTTACAAAGCGATCAAGGAAAAGAGTTTTACAATAGCAACTTTCAAGCTCTTATGAGAAAATATAACATAAACCATTATTCTACCTATAGCACGAAGAAAGCAGCCATTGTAGAACGTGTTATACGAACTTTAAAAAACAAGTTATATAAGCAATTTTCAGCAAGAGGATCGTACAGATGGTTACAAATTTTACCATCTATAACGAAAGCCTATAACAACGCCAAACATCGTACGATTGGAATGAAACCGAAAGATGTGAAAGAAAATACACAAATTAATGCATACAATTATTTGAAAATTGTTCCGAAGAAAAGAAAATATCGTTTGGGTGATATTGTTCGCATTAGCAAGTATAAGAGCATATTTGATAAAGGATATACCCCCTCATGGTCAACTGAACTATTTAAAATATCCAAAGTTAATGTAACTAACCCACCAACATACCTATTGAAGTCGTTAGAAGAAGGTCAACCGATTAAAGGGTGTTTTTACGAACCAGAATTGCAAAAAACAAATAGTCCAGGTGTTTATTTAGTGGAAAAAATTCTAAGAAAACGTAAGAAAAATCACACTGATCAATTGTTTGTAAAATGGTTAGGATTTTCAAACCAGGCTAACTCTTGGATAGATAAGTCTGATATTGTATAAAAAAATATTTAAATATATTGTGTAACACTAGTAAAAAATAAACATATAATTTGCAAAATTGTATTTTATTTTACATGTACTATAGAAATAAAATATATCAGGAACGATTTGTAACTGATAATATTTAAAATAAAAAACAGATATAAAAGTAATATATTTTTTATTATATAATAATATTTTTACAAGAAGAACAAAAAAGAAAAATATTAATAAGTTAACCTAGGGGTTATAACCAAATTGGCGAAGCTCATCCTTGGATAAACATATACTGCGGATACGTTGTTCCTCCTCCTCATCATCAGTGTGATCACTATCACTATCCCAAAATTCCTCGTCTGATGTGTCGAGCGGAGCATCGCAAAATTCGTCAGTTGATGGCTGGAGTGAAGCATTCGGTATTGCAGGTGTTGATGGTGAATGATCTTGTTGCTGGTGTTGTTGTTGTTCTTGCCGCTCTTGTTCTGGTCTTGCTGGAGATTGTTCTTCCTGCTGTTTCGGAGGAAACTCCTTTTCACACCAATCACAAAAACCCCTTTTTCCTCCGATAATTTCGAAATGTTCACAGTTGACACACATTTGACGTCCATTTACAGAAAATGGATAGACCAGCGTTGTTTGTGATTTAGAAGTCATTTTTGAGCAAAATTTATTAAACTCGATGTATGAATGGTAAAAGTAAACTGAGTTATCGGATTTTGGGTTCTAGTTTTTATACAATACAGATGTCCCTCACTTATGACCTTTCTTTTTTGAGTGATCTTTATCTAATACCAAGTGGATGGGCATCTTTGTCAGACTCTTCTCAAGGTTATCAACTCGATGTTCAAGAGCTGCCAGAAGCTTATTATTTTTTTCTTCAAAATCTTCTTGCTTTCTATCAAAGAGCCCAAAGAAATCTTTATTGATTATATCAAAAAGCTGTTTTCGTGATTTGTACAGTTCTTCAAAAACATATAGTCGAGTTGCTGCATCATTATCTTTAGTTGGTTGAGCAACATTTGATAAACATTTTCCTTCGATATCATATTGTCCGTCAGAGGTTAGTTTAAAACCATTACCTGGTATACCGCGGAGTAGTTGAACTTTTTCATTCACTCTTTGACGACCAAATTTGTCGATTGTGTTGTTAACACGACCCATTTTTATTTTCAACTAAGTTATTTTTCTTATGATATCCGCTTATATATGTTGAGAAAAAACAAACAATAATTTTGCTACATACAATTTATTTACAATTTTATATTTTTAAACATTACAATAAATTGGTTAAAAACATTTGGGGCACCAATCATTGATTACTGTTACATTACTACCACCGCCACCACAACACGCATACGAGAAAATGTATTCTTTGTCTTTTTCATCTTCTTCGTCTTCTTTAGTTTCTTCTTCTTCTTTTCTTCCTCCAAAACTAGAATCCTCATCCTCGTCGTCGTCGTCGTCGTCATCGTCGTCGGTGTCGTCATCGGCGATTAAACCATAATTTAGCAATATTTCTTTGGAAATATGTGGTATTTTGATAAAGAACTCTTCCAGTCGTTCAAGGTACATACCGGAACAAATTTCATCTAAACCAATGGACCCATATAGGAATTGTTCGCAAAGATGAGCTCCAACTCGAAAACGAATTGCATCCATCATGTTTTTCTTGTACTCCGTTAAACTCAAACCCAAACCGGGTTTGTCATGTGTTGAGTCATCTAGAGCATCTTGAGCCATTTTTCGTAATTTCAACGATAGTTCAGTAAAATATGCATCTTGGGCAACTCTGACCGTATCTTTATCGTCACACATCTTAAATAGATAATATTTTAAGCGATTGTGGAGGTGCTTCAAGTGTACAACTATTTTTTTACATATTCAAGCAATAAGTACTAAACTAATATGATAAACAATATAAAAAATTAAAAAAGAAAAAAGTTTATTCCAAAGACCCAAAATTAATTAATGCTCGTGCATTACCCCCAGAAGTAACATTTGAACTTAGCCCCAAATATGTTAAAGTATATTTATTATCAGACATATTTATGCCCTCTATAATATCCTCGGTAAAAGTTTCAGCTACACGTTTTGGTAAAAATGTTTGAAATATCACATTGTTTAGCGAATCAAATAGTGTGACAACAATACTTTTACCAAAGCGTGTTGTCGCTGGAATCATTTTTTTAATGGTGTAAACTTTTCCCACATCCAAAGTTGAAAGTCTTTTACGTTCAGGAAACTCCATTTCTTTGTTTATCATATTATTAATTTCACTCAAGGTCTGCTGTGAAATGCTCATTATTGAAATATGTAATAAAATAATTTAAAATACCTTTAATAGACACTGTTGGAATACACACCACAAACGAAATATTACTATTCACCACTTTTTAAGGTAACAGTTTATGGGCTGCTATGCTTGTGTGACTATGAATATCTTGCTAACTGAACCATCTTTTATTGGAGTTTTCAAGGTCGATGAAATAAAAAAATTAATGGCAGGGGGAGTAACCACTTCATGGGAAAAACATACCATCATGGTCAAGGTCATAAATAAACACCTGCAAACGTACATGGTCAAGGTCATCAATATAACCAGTGACCTCGAATATGGTCAAGGTCATAAATAAACACCTGCAAACGTACATGGTCAAGGTCATATGACATCACACAAAAAAAACACCTGCACCCATTCAAGGTCAAGGTCAAATAAACACCTGCCCACCTTCGCGGTCAAGGTCAATGGAAGGAGTGGGGGGAGAAGGTCATTTCCCATTTCTACACTACTAATATCCATTTTTGACATTTCTAAAATTGGGTCTTAAAGCAGCTGTTGCTCAAAAATATGACGTTTATTACATGAATTATGACTACGTGACCGAAGTAGAACGAAGAGGGTAGTCTCAAGTGCCTGAATGCCTCTGTGGACGATAAATACGTTTTTGGAGTGTTTTTATACCAGCCAAAAAAAATGATCATATTGTACGTCAAGCCTAAGAATCCTAATTTCAAATGATTATGGTATAAATACAAAAAGCAATAAATTAATTGTCGTAATCAAAGTTGATAACGCTGTAGTTTTACAGTAGGTACCCCAAGCAGACTATCAAACAAAGCTATCAAAGTATCAAGAACATTTTATCTTTTAATTGTATAACTGTGAATAGAAAACATATTTATAAAAATCTAGCTAAGTATCTCTCATTGCACCTTGCTTTTTGGATACTAGATACTAATTTATTGGTAAGTTTTATTTAAATTTAAACCTAATAGCAAATAGGGCTAGTATTATAGTAGCTGATCAGTTACGGGCAAGTCTAAAGGCCTTTTTCCATTAGTGCAAGTTGCAAGTGCAAGTAACTGGCCGAAATTAAAATGTCATCACAGCACATTCCAGGCAATTTTATTTGAACTTGCACCTAATGTAAAAAGGCCTTAAAAATGTTCAATGTTCTTTTTAAAAACCTTACGTAAAATGGAACCAATACGATTCGAATGGACAAATTGGTAACTTTGTCTTGTTTCTGTGGACGTGTAAGTTCTCACGACATATCCTCTACTACAATTAATTTCTGCCACTCCCTTTTTATTACAAAAATTTTGAAAGCATTACGTCAGCTACGAAACTCAGCACCTATTCGCATTGTAAATGTATGGAATCAACAAATGCTATTTGAAAGATGAGGTCAAAATATAGTGTAGAAATCCAATAACGGCTACGATTTAGGTAGGTTCGTTCCAACCAGCACAATGTCAGAAACAGTCAGAAATAGTCAGGATTCTGCGCAATAGCTTAACTGCCTTCCAATCAGAGTAATTAACGATTAGACGTGGAAAACTATTAATAGTGGGTAGGGTTCGATATTTCGATACTAAAAGTGAAAATCTATTGATATATCGATAGTTTCTGCTTACATAAAAAGATACTCTTAGGAAAAATTCCCTTCGTCCCTTAAAAACAGACTTTTTAAAAAAAGTTCCTACCCCACAACATTTAAAAAACCTATTCCTGCTCTCAAAACCTTTTACTACAGATTGCGATACTTTTTATGACACTATCGATCGATGGTTTCCACCTCTACTAACCATTAAGAAATAAAACTTATCACAACGGTTTGCTGATTAGTGATTATCTTCAGATTTTTTATCTTGCCCATGGCGCATGCATATTGCATTATTTTTGTATTGCAACATACCCTAAAATCCGCTTAAGTGTCGAGCATAATCTGTAATTATTTAAAAAATAAATAATTATTACCTTAAAAGTATAGGGTGAGTGACATAAAGTTCATGGAAAGTAGTGACGATGATGATGCAGAATTGCAGCAATTTTATTAGTATAATTGGTAATATACCACATATAGTAATTAAATAAAAATAAAAAATTAGTTTGCTATACAGACTTAATAGTTCTCGAGGTCTAATGAACCCGAGCTTCTTCGACCTCAAATTTCAAGTAATTTATCAGCTGTTCCAACCAGATACATCATAGCTTTCTAGGATTTGAGGAATGAAAGAAACACTATACAGGCCTGTTCATATAAAAAATGCAGGTTACAGACCTCTGCTACTCGGCCAGTAAAAATACAAACCAATTGGCCACTGAAAGGGAGGTCACCACTATCCGTAGACTTCCCCTAAACAGTCGTAGCGGCAACTGCATCCGTCAAAGTGCCGAAATGAAAGGGCTTGAAATTCTGTCTCACTCCTCTTAAATCAAGAAGAAAATTATATTATGTTTAAACTACAACCTTTAGGTAAAAGTTTACCCACAAGCATAAAAAATGACACTTAAAACTGCCAGAAAATGTCAACCAAAAAATCAAAGATGACATAAAAGAAAGTGTTAAAAATATGTCTGCCCCTCCAAAAGACAACCGTCGAAAAAATTTTAATATCGATGCCCAAGATGTGGCAGAAGCAGGTGTTTCGAATCAGGTAAATCCAGGTTTGTCAAGATTTATATATTATAAATAATATCCAGTACATGAGGTGACTCCTTGGGTATAATAGAGAAACGCTCCATACTTTATTTGTTTTAAAACAACCATCTAAGTTGGGTAAGTACCCCTAAAAATAGACCGATTTGCCGGACGAGCATGATGAAAATTTAGACGAGTCGCTGAAAGCTGCTTCATAAAATGAGAACAAACGAATAAAATAATACCTTCGGTCGTTAGTTCTTCGTTCGGTTTGTTATTTACCATTGTACTATTTAAATGTTTGTGATTAAACAAATACCTTTAATGTCGAATTACTTAATAACATGTTATAAAGGTATCGGACCCAACCTCATTTTTTTAAATGGAACACCCTGTATATTTTAATCTAAACAGATAGCATTTTAACTTCTCTTTTTAAATATTTAACACAGCATGGATGATATTGGTTCTTCTGTATTACACATTTTTTCTGTATCTCTTTTACCAAAGAAAATATAGAGTAATTTTGAAATTGTCAAGTTTTTGATTTCCCCCCGTATTTCTTAAGCAAGCAAAACTTTTAAATTTTAGTTTTACCATTTTAAGTTTGACCCAAGAAGAACACATTACACTTGAAGCCTCAAGGCAAAATATTACCTTTAATACAAAACAAGCCATTCTACAGGAAATAATTTTACAGTGTTTATCTATAATAAAACATACTTCCTTCTATTTTCAGATTCACCGGAAAAAATGCGTTTGCCCACATGGGCCCAAACTCACAGGGCCCTAACTCGAAAGAAAATCATTATCCAAAATGACGACACAAAGTTAGCAAAGGTCTTGACAACTTTGGATTTGACAGCGTTGGGCATAGGCAGTACCTTGGGCGTTGGAGTATATGTACTAGCAGGAGATGTAGCTAGAAATGATGCAGGACCGGCTGTGATTATATCGTTTTTGGTAGCAGCTATAGCGTCTGTTTTAGCAGGTAACAATAAAAATTTAATTTTGATTATATTTAATTTTTATTGAGGGTCTATTTTGTTTCTATTAATAAGTTAAACGTAATTCCATCTAAATATCTATAATGTAACACGTATACACAAAAATTACCGGATTGCACATACATTTATTTATTTACCATTATGATAAAAAAAATGTATGTCAACAATAGAACTGTTATAAAAGTGATAAGACTTAAATTTGTCTATATAAGTGGTTATTTTCGAGACAATAGCAGAGACAATACCAGGAAAATAATAGTGACGGTGATAATGGCCCGCTGGGCCAGCGTAGCGTGGGGGAAAGGGGGCATAGTGAAGACAATTACTTTTTGTAGGAGAAGTACGGTATATACGTGGACACTGGAAAATTTGGCGGGGAGGTCACTAAGAACTATTATAAAATGTTATGCTAAATTCACAAAGGTAAAAACCGCCGACATAGCGGAACCTGAATTATGGATGTAATTGGTTAAAAGTCAACTGATTAATAAAATTAACAATTCTATAGTCTATTTCAGAAAGGTGTATATAAAGGGACTACAGAGTGACTCAACGAATATTTAAGCCCCTTTCATATTTTGAAATTGATTTCATTCCAAAAATTTTTATTTTTATCAAGTGCAGGTAGTACCACCCGTGTTTGGGTCAATTTATGGGTTTTGCCTATTGTTATCCATTCACAAACATTGAAAATGATATGACATAGGCGTTCATTATGTACATGGTACCCTTATTTTTTATTAAACATCATAAAAAATATTATTATTCTTCTTCATCTGAGGAACTGTCATTTCCTCTTGACATTATAATTACCGGCTCGATGGTCCGATCGTTCAGGTGGTCAAGATCCTACATTTTCTCCTCTTCTTTAATGACATGATGGACTGCTTTTCGCCAGTTCTCTGGTGTCACTTCTTTAATGGCTTGATCACACAGTAGCTTAACGTCTTTCATTTTGAATGTCGTGTTGTGTCTTGCTACAAATCCTGTCGCTTGCGCCAATATAAGTTCTATAGGATTTAGTTCGCAATGATATCGCGGTGTGCGCCGCACAGTTACACTATGTTTTTCAGCTATATCTTCCACGGTGCTGTGCCATAAAGCGATGTTTGCGTAAATTTGGTATAGCTCAGGGGTTCCCAAACTGGGGGGCGCGCCCCCCTGGGGGGCGCTAAGCAGCATTAGAGGTTACACGAGAGCTCTGAAAAACTGCAAAATTAATACAACTTGTATCTGTATAATGGAGGGGGAGGGAGGCGCGACCATTTCTTGATTCCCAAAAGGGGGCGCCATAGAAAAAACTTTGGGAACCCCTGGTGTAGCTAATAGTTCCTTCTTTATCAAATTATCTTCTTTTTTTTGCTTGGGTTAGTTATCATAAATAATTGAATGCACAAAATTTACCTGCGCCTATGGCCGACACCGAAATTGAGCCGAACTGGACGGACTTTCCCATTTTATTACTTCTGAAATAGACTATAGTGGATTTTAGCAAAAAGAACCGCCATCGCTAGACTAGATTAGGATTTATTTATATTATGGAGGCGTGTGATTGAAGATACTATTGGTTGTTCTTTCAATTAATTCAACGTCGGTGTCAAGTGCTCATTTATTTTTAATAAATGTTCTTTTTTAGGTCTGTGTTACGCCGAATTCGGTGCTCGAGTACCTAAGGCCGGTTCAGCATACGTCTACAGTTACGTTTGTATAGGAGAATGTTTCGCTTTTATAATTGGCTGGAATCTAATTTTGGAATATCTTATAGGTAAGAATTTTATTTCCAAACTGAGCTAAAAGACATTGTAAAAGTAATATATGTTTAGAGCAAAAATAGTATTCATGCCACATATATACATACACTATATTGCCAATACAAGCAGCCGCATGAAGCAAGAATACACCCAAAATAACCTGAGTTGGGGGCCGTGGCGCTTGCGTAGTAGGGAAAAAATTAGGCAACCCACACGATTTCTAACAGAACGTAAACAGAACCCAAGGTCTCTTGAACAGAACCGGCTCGCCGTTATATTCTTATTAGTCGCCTTCTTTTGTTTCGTTCATTCGTGTGTGGCTTTAATTTCCAAGTTTTGGGTGTTAATATTTATAAAACTTTACTTTAGACATTTTTTTTGTTAGTTTGTAAGTTGTTTAGTCGTTTCCATCTTTTTTTACGTTGTATTCGTTCGGATGTTCCGTGTGTGATTGTGGATATTATTTTTAAGTTTTGGGTGCGAATTTAGGTATAAAACTTTACCAGACATTTTGTTATTGTTAGCGACGTGTGTCTCAAGATGGGTAGAAAAAAGTGCATGATCCTTTTTTGTACAAATCGCGGTTCAATACCAGGAATAAGGTATTTCAAGTATGTAAAATATTGGTTTTATTTGACCATAAACTGTACACTGTACACACCCGAACTAAACGGGTGAATTTACATAAAAGCTTGAAAAAATATCGGCCCTGTCAAATGTTTACATCAAGAAGCAAATTTCCGATCTGCGCAAAGTCAACGGCCCCTGATCATCTGCTTACAGTGCTGTCATCATTGAATTATGGTATTAGCAATATAGTGTATGTATATATGTGATTTATGCTGCATGGCGCTATGAACTAGTTTTCTTTTTTTTTAGGTTCTGCAGCCAGTGTAAAAGCGCTGTTTCTTTATTTTGACAATTTAGCAGATAAAACAATGTCTCACTATTTCGAACAAAATATGCCAATGAATGGTCCTCAGATAGCTTCGTATGCAGATGTTTTTTCTCTTGCGCTATCCGTAGTGTTTTCAGGTAAAAAAAAATAATTAATTGACTTTTTATATTTTGCTTTATATTTATATTTCTCATCTGATTCTCTCTATACTGAAATACAAACTAAAATTAGTCTACATATAAGCCGTTAGTGACTTGCTCTGGGAAGAATATAGCGCCAGCCGCTGACCAACTGCTGTTAAAACGACTCGCGTCTATATCCCAACCTAATGCTGGCACACTGCGCATGTCAGGCGGATAGCGTGATGACGGGATGTTTAAAATTTACATAGGTAGAAATGAGTTCAATTATTACAAGTAAAATATGATTGATATAGCGATTAATTAATTACATTTTTATTATTGCGGTATTCTCTTTATATTTTTAAATCAAACACTTTATTCTCTTTTTTTCTTTTACGTTTCAAGGAATTCAAAGATGTGGTTACCGGTGTTGACAGTCCACGATTTTGTAATTCCAACTTTTTGTTATGAGGGTGATAGTTAGAAGAAACCATAGTGCTTATTGTTGGCATGGCATGTAATTGTCTTTAAAGGTGAGCGTTTAAAGACTTTGTGTTTTCTTTTCATGTGAACATTAATATTTGTTTTTGTATTACATTTCATCCCATAATCCGTGCACACATAACCTGTTCTACAATTTAAAAAATTACGGTTAGGTTTTTACTTTACAGATGCTTGACAGCCGCCACAAAATTATTATTTAATATTTAATATTTTATGACAGCCGCAGCCATAACAAAACTTACTGATTAATAACCTGCCCCTCCATTTTACTTAGGCCACAAATTAACAAACTGGCAAACTGTTCTTGTAAGAAAACTTAATACCTTGACTATGACTCAACACCGTGACGTTAAAAAATAATTAAATCCATTTCTACCTATATTTTAAATGTTCCGCCATCACGCTATCCGCCTGACATGCGCCGTATGCCTGCATTAGGTTGGGATATAGACGCGAGTTTAAAACGGTAACGGAGAGCCATGATTTTCAAGAGATTAATATTAAATTTTGTAGCTTATAACAGAATAGTAGATTCTGTAATGAGGTTGGAATGAAAATTTGATCCGAGTGGAAGATTCCGAACGCGAATCGAATTTTCATTCTAACCGAGTAGCAGACTATATTTTCTCCACAACCAAAAATACTATTCGCAATATTTGTAATTTCAGGTGGAGTAGTATCCAGTTCCATATCTGATTCATCCGATTTTTACTCATATTTTGACTTGCACTAAAATTTGTCTGCTGACATTGACAGTTTCGAAATTCATGGCAACCTATGTCGTTTAGATTAATTACAGAATATTCATTCCGTATCTTGTTATGGAATGAAAATACACGCAAAACGCATAAGAAGCAAGTGTTTCAGAATAAATATTCCAACTCAAGAGCGATAATTTTTACATTCTATTATCAAAAATGATTTTGGAATTATTGCGTTCAGTAATGGTCGTGGAGAAACATTTTAAAAAATTCTGTAATTTAATATTAATAAGTTATTTCCATAACACCCTATATACATGCTTTTATAATATGCAAGTTTGAGTCGACGACTCTTAGGTAGGGTGTATATTTTTTTTATAATTTAAAAATAAATCAAAAAGTAAAACAACTTCTATCAGCAACAATATTTTTTCAATTTTTAGTTGCACTAGCGTTTGGAGCTAAAGAATCATCTATGGTAAACAACGTATTCACCCTTGTCAACATATCAGTTGTAATTTTGGTTATTGTATCTGGATCTCTAAAAGGTATGTATCAAAAATTGTCAGTAGACATTAGCCACTATTGATTGATAAACAAATTAAGTACATAATCAACCATATTCTTTTGATAGACCCAGATAACGAATACTACAACTTTGGGGTTAAAATGCACTAACAATTAACAATTTTTAGCTGATCCAAAAAATTGGAGCAGAACAGCTGCAGAAGCTGCAGGAATAGGAGCGGGTGGATTTGCACCGTACGGTGTTAAAGGAATCATAAAAGGTGCTGCTAAGTGCTTCTATGGATTTATTGGTTTCGATTGCATCGCCACGGCTGGTAAGTGCCTTTATTTTCTATACGGTGTCTCTAAAAGGTCTGTACAAAAATCTGGCCCAAAATATAACATTTTATTTATTTTTTTTGGTCCTCTTGCATTTCTTTCTAGTTTTTTTAAAATTTTAATAGGCGAGGAAGCCAAGACACCCCAGAAATCCATTCCAATTGGAGTAGTGCTGTCATTACTCATAGTATTTCTGTCATATTTCGGAATGTCTACTGTACTGACAATGATGCTACCGTACTATGAACAGGACACAACTGCGCCTCTGCCGCATGTATATTCAGTCATAGGATGGACTACTCTTAAATATGTTGTCAGTATAGGCGCTTGTTGTGGCCTTTTTTCAAGGTAAATAATTATGCCGTGTTTTTAAAAAACACGACATTGTATACCCATTGGCAGCCAGTGGGCTACTGCAGCGCGATCTATATTTGAATCTACAAACCCGTAGACAAATGTAGTGAAGCGTAAAACGTTTCCTATCCTGGTGTTTGTTGTTCCACCTTACTGGTTTATTTAGTTCTATGTTTTCACGTTAAATAGCTATCTTTTGCATTGAGTTGATTCCTACTGATGGCGTTACTGGGTTTTCATTACATTTTTATTCTTAAAAATGTATTGAAAGAATAGTCTCGCTGCATTGAGAGTCGCTACGGGTTTTGGCTTTTTGATGAGTCCTAATAAGGACGAAACAACCTGTCATTGTCTACCTATGCCCCAGGGAACCCATTGCCTTTGGCGTTCCTGTGTACTTTAATGCAAAAGATATATGCACCACTTTGTCCGCCTGCCGCTAAAAAACTTTCTTTCTATTTATATATAATTATAAAATACTTTGGCGTCAATTAGTTTGTCACATCTTTTTCTCACAAACCACTTGATATAGAGAGCTAAAATTTGGCATGGTTCTATCTAAGACCAGGATTTCACAATGTTTAATTACAATTTTACACGTATTCCTTGGGGATTAATCGAGTGACGCAAATAACTTGTGTCTTTTGAGCCTTCAAACAAACTATTAATTAAAATAGTAAAATTGTTGAGAGAAGTGACCATTGCGGCGTTTGCCTTTACAAGTAATGTCTGTCAACATTTTACCTATTTTAATTTTAAGTTTGTTGGAGGGCTGAGAGTATGTTTTGGAAGGGTCCAATTAGATGTCGCCCAAGCAATATTCTTCAATTGTCATAATTTGACAAACAAAGCTAGCCTGAAATTAGTTAAAACCTCTGTCTCCCACTTCAAAGATCTCCCCGCACTTGAATCCATTAAAATCCCGAAATGAAAGGGCCAGAAAATCGGCCTCACTTACTTCTTCTAAACCGAAAAGGTTATGAAAATTACAAGCCTAAATGATTTTTTTTTAAATGAGCTGAATTTACTTACCATTTTTAGCCTCTTAGGTGCAATGTTTCCCCTTCCAAGGATAATCTACGCGATGGCTTCAGATGGTCTTTTATTTAAAGTATTGGCGAAAGTGCATCCCAAATTTCATACCCCCTTTATGGGAACTTTGATAGCTGGAGCGGCTACAGGTCTGTAACCTAGAAACAATTTTGGTAATTAATATGTATAACTTTTGCTTGAAGCTAGTATTTGTAGGCCATAGTAATGCACAATACTGAGACTTCGCGCCCAATCGCGTATTCCCACATGGTCGGCTTTAAGTTTTAAGTTTATTTTCTTACAAATTTCCAAAACCTATTTTCGGTGAACACAAAATAATTATTTATTATCTGTACCTACAAATTCTAAATATTTGTATCGAAAACAAAAAAGTGAAAAAAATATTATTTTTTTGCGTGGCTGGTAATTCTTTTAGAAGTCACTTTTTCGAGGAGTAGGAGATCTCCAGACGTATCAGAGACTACTTTCTTTAAGTCAAGGTTTTGAGGAGTAGGTGATCTCTACGCATATCAGAGACTACTCTTTTTAGTCACTTTTTTTAGGATTAGTAGGAAATCTCTATACGTTCCGGAGACTACTTTTTGTTGGTCACTTTTTCGAAGATTAGTAGAAGATCTCCAAACGTACCGAAAACTACTTTTTTTAGTCACTTTTCCGAGGATTAGTAGGAGATCTCCACACGTACCGGAGATTACTTTCTTTAGTCACTTTGTCGAGAATTAGTAGGAGATCTCCACACGTATCGAAGACTACTTTTTTAGTCACTTTTTCGAGGATTTTGAGGAGTAGGTGATCCCTATACGCATATCGGAGACTACTCTTTTTAGTCACTTTTTTTAGGATTAGTAGGAAATCTCTATACGTTCCGGAGACTACTTTTTGTTGGTCACTTTTTCGAAGATTAGTAGAAGATCTCCAAACGTACCGAAAACTACTTTTTTTAGTCACTTTTCCGAGGATTAGTAGGAGATCTCCACACGTACCGGAGATTACTTTCTTTAGTCACTTTGTCGAGAATTAGTAGGAGATCTCCACACGTATCGAAGACTACTTTTTTAGTCACTTTTTCGAGGATTTTGAGGAGTAGGTGATCCCTATACGCATATCGGAGACTACTCTTTTTAGTCACTTTTTTTAGGATTAGTAGGAAATCTCTATACGTTCCGGAGACTACTTTTTGTTGGTCACTTTTTCGAAGATTAGTAGAAGATCTCCAAACGTACCGAAAACTACTTTTTTTAGTCACTTTTCCGAGGATTAGTAGGAGATCTCCACACGTACCGGAGATTACTTTCTTTAGTCACTTTGTCGAGAATTAGTAGGAGATCTCCACACGTATCGAAGACTACTTTTTTAGTCACTTTTTCGAGGATTTTGAGGAGTAGGTGATCCCTATACGCATATCGGAGACTACTCTTTTTAGTCACTTTTTTTAGGATTAGTAGGAAATCTCTATACGTTCCGGAGACTACTTTTTGTTGGTCACTTTTTCGAAGATTAGTAGAAGATCTCCAAACGTACCGAAAACTACTTTTTTTAGTCACTTTTCCGAGGATTAGTAGGAGATCTCCACACGTACCGGAGATTACTTTGTTTAGTCACTTTGTCGAGAATTAGTAGGAGATCTCCACACGTATCAAAGACTACTTTTTTAGTCACTTTTTCGAGGATTTTGAGGAGTAGGTGATCCCTACGCATATCGGAGACTACTCTTTTTTAGTCACTTTTTTTAGGATTAGTAGGAGATCTCTATACGTTCCGGAGCCTACTTTTTGTTGGTCATTTTTTCGAAGATTAGTAGAAGATCTCCAAACGTACCGAAAACTACTTTTTTTAGTCACTTTTCCGAGGATTAGTAGGAGATCTCCAGACGTATCAGAAACTACTTTTTTTTAAGTTAATGTTTAGAGAAGTGGGTGATCTCCATACGTACCGAAAACTACATTTTTTTAGTCACTTTCGGGGAGTGGAGATTTTCACACGTACCGGCGACCTTTTTTTTTGAGAAGTCACTTTTTTCGTGAAGTAGGAGATCTTTACACGTATAGACGACTTCTTTTTTTAAGTCACTCTTTCGAGGGTTAGAAGATCTACCCACTATAGAGACAAACTTTTTTTTTGGAGGTCACAGTTAAAACCACCATGATCCTATAAGATTATTTCAGTTTCCTGACACGTGTTTCGATCTTTTTTCGGATATTTTTTCAAAGGTAGTGAGTACAAGAGCTAACTGAAATAAAAAATTGTGAAACATAACAAGCCACCACTGTTTTATTTTCCATATAAGGGAAAATACTAATTAAAAAATGTTTATTTTAGGAATTTTGGCATGTATCTTGGAATTAAGCAAACTAACGGAAATGATGTCTATTGGAACACTCCTTGCTTACTCAATGGTTGCAGCATGTGTTTTAGTTTTACGGTAAAAAAGGTTTGATATGTTAAATATATATTAAAGATTATTAATAAAATCTGCACAGGCTACAGTTACAAATTATTCTGGAATATTTTTTATTTTAGGTACGCGTCCGATTCAAAAAAATCTGACAGTACAGAAACAATCACTTTAAAATCTGTTGTCAAGCAAGTTATGTCTTCAGAAACGACACATCCGACCAAAGTGACATCAGCTGTTGTGTCATGGCTAATTATAATTTTCTGTAAGTAAAATTTTACGGATATACAGGGTGATTCCTAAGTTGATACTTTTTTTTAGCTGTGTATAAAAGGCATTAAAAAAAACAAAATTTTCAAATACCTTTTTTCAAAAAACTCAAAAATAAAATGCATTCATTTACTACACTATGAATCGAATACGTTCTTGCCTAACTTGCCCATTGAATAATATTAAGAAAACTTCTGGGTGTAGGATGAACCCGCAAGGGAAAGCATTCTGCGTATAATTAGCACCATATCTACTAGTTCATTGTTTTCAAATATTACCATTTTACCAATTTAAAATTAACTTGCTTCAGAAAAACACACCGCAGCAAATTGCCAAATAAATAACTGACCACCGACCCGTAAATTGCATGACTAATAAGACAAAAACAACATAAAGTATAGCAGGCTACGTTTTGATAACCAGGCCCGCACTTAGATTTTTTACTTCTGTATCTCGCCTATTTTTAAGTTTTTTGAACAAAAAGGTATTTGAAAATGTTGTTTATTTTAATGCCTTCTATACACAGCTAAAAAAGAAGTATCAACTTTGGAATCGCCCTCTATACAGGAAGTGCGGATGTAAAATGTACTATATCAACGTACCTGTTTATTTTCATTTGATTATTTTATATAAATTATGTTTTTTAAATTTTAGTTGGGTGCTGTTTCGTCGTTTCTGGCCTGATGACAATTTTTGAGGACGAACTGTATAATGGCGAAATATGGCTCATCAGTATATGTCTCGCGTTTATAGGTTTTTTGTTCTTTTTATTGTTAATTGTCTCATTTCAACCGAGATCGGATATTAAATTGGGATTCACGGTAAGAGAAAAAAATGTTAATATCTTAAAAACAAATTCGGTCAATAGGTTTTGGTAAAATATTTTGTTAAGTGTAGTCGTTGTCTATAAACTAAAACTAGAGTTTAAAAAAGATCGACACCAATGATTTTACCAGGCATCGCGACGTCATAAAAATGTACCTTGAAAGTACTATTTGTTTTAAAACTTCGTCAAATTCTAAGAGATTTTGGTATTTCGTTCAAATTTGATATCTTCAATAGTTTTTGAGATACAATTGGTCAAATAACTGACTTATTTAATCTGTTTTTTGGGTCGATTCAGGAAAATATCGAAAAATAAATAAAATCTTATTAGGAAAATTCTTTATCATAATTCACATTTCGTCTGTGATATTATTATAGGGTAAGTTGTATAAAATATGGTTCATAAAATTATTACTACAAAAGTAAGAACTTACTTTCATCGCACAGTATGAAACAGTATTCAATATCATACAAAATTAATTTTATATGAAGTTCGTGTATAAGGAAGTACTTATAATATTTTAGGTACCTTTTATTCCTTGGATCCCAGGCATAAGCATTTTCATTAACATTTACTTGATGACCAATATTCACAAGGACACCTGGTTGAAATACGTCTACTGGATGATCATTGGTGAGTAAATGACCTTTTCTTGGCGAGCATTCCCTCAAATTTTCCATTAGTTGACAACATTGTTATAAAAATTAGATTTCTCTGTGGCATTCTTAAAAGTACTGACCAATCACAGTTTATTATATTTACTGAGGCTTCGTCTTCTTTTTCAAGACACTAAATTATATAATTTATCCCCGATGCAGGGTGTTACAAATTCGACATGCCAGCATGGGAATCTCGGAAACCATAGGGATTAGAGAAACGGTTAAATGGGGGCAAAGTTGTGCAATTCGGTGCTGATTATAATACCGCTTTAAAAGTTTTCAAATTTCGAATACTTCCGATTTTATTCGAAAAAAACCGAAATTTTGCAAAATCGTTTTTATTTTTTCCTGAGCTTATTCGACTAGCTATTTAAAAATAAATTAAACTTTGTCGTTGCCACTTTTTATGCTCTACAAAATGACGTTACTTAAATAAAGATCCGCCGTTTCGTCTCCGAGCGGCCATCACCAACTTTACTTTTTTAAATACGGACCTGGATTTTTTAAAACCGATTTTTAAACCCTCCTACCCTCAAAATGTAATGGCGATATTACTTTCTCATAATGATAAATTGTCCTTGCTTATTGTTTTAAAATTCATATTTTTACACTTCTTGTCAGTCCGGTCCTGGCAAGATATTTGGCCGCTGGATTTCTTTTTATGGGGGACTTTAAACAATGTTATTTATAAAAATGACATAGATACCTTGGAAGAACTCGAGGAACGAATAGAGGTTGCATTTGGTAGAATAAGGACTATAAGGAGAAGATCGGTTGAAAGGGCTGTCGCCAAAATTGGAAGAAAAATCGATCATTGTATTGAGCAAAACGGCAATATCTAGGGCAACATTTAGAAAATTAGGATTTATAATTAGTAAATTTAGAATTATTAGAAAATTCTTATAAAATAATTTATATTCCTTATGTATGAATGTTTTAAATAAAATAAAGTTTTTATTTAAATTTGTGATTCGTTGCTAGGACCGGACTGACAAGAAGTGTAAAAAATATGAATTTTAAAAAAATAAGCAAGGACAATTCATCATTATGAGAAAGTAATATCGCCATTACATTTTGAGGGTAGGAGAGTTTAAAAATCTGTTAAGTAAAGTTGGTGATGGCCGCTCGGAGACGAAACGGCGGATCTTTATTTTAGTAACGTCATTTTGTAGAGGAGAAAAAGTGACAATGACAAAGTGTCATTTATTTTTAAATAGCTAGTCAAATGAGCTCAGGAGAAAATAAAAACTATTTTGCAAAATTTCGGTTTTTTCCAATAAAATCGGAAGTATTCGGAACTTGAAAACTTTTAAAGCGGCATTATAATCAGCACCGAATTGCACAACTTTGCCCCCATTTAATCGTTTCTCTAACTCGTATGGTTTCCGAGATTCCAATGCTGGTATGTCGAATTTGTAACACCCTGTATGTTATATTCAATATAACAAAATCTATACGCATCTATGTGCATAAAAAATTAATTTCATTTAGCAATATTATTGAGTTGGTTTTACCATAATTTGTTAAATGATTCTGTAGTCGAGACGATAGACCGTTTACCTTTAGATCCAATGGTCGTGAGTTCGAGCCCGGTAGCCTGCAAACTTTTTTTAACAAACGCCTACGGCGTCGTGCTCAATTTACTTCTTCGTGAGATGTAGACATCATATCTACTCTTGTTGTACAAACTACTATTTTACAGGTTCACTTATCTACTTATTCTATGGCGTTTGGCACAGTGTAGAAAGATCTCCCCCTTTGAACCCCCGCAACAGAACTACCTCCTCAAGGGAAAATGGTAACGCAAGCTATTACGGCGCGACCGTTTCACCAAAACTGGCGACGGCCGAAGAACACCTGTGATGTAGTATAGAATAAGTTCAGGTTTTTTTCTTTTTTAGGCGTATAAGGAGAAAATATTTACCTTGAACTACCAACTCCCACTAGAAAAACTATAATTTTTGTGTTTTACGTCCCAGGTAGTAAGCTGTTATTTTTGTAACGTTATTTTTGAGAGCTATTTGGTCAAGAAGTGTTATTAGACCACAGAAATAAACAACTATTTAAATACTATGCATGCATTTTACCTAATAGGTAAAGTTAGCGCCACAAATATTAACATTAACGAAAATTTCCCGTAAATAGTAAAATAAATAGGTACTCTATTAAAAATTGTTGACACACAACTTTTCGTTTTTTACTTGCGCTAGTAGAGTACCATTTTAAGCTATCTGTGTTAAAACTAAATCGAAGCAGTATCGGCTACTAGCGATCATAAATACGTATTTTTTTGTTCGCTGTGTAATTTTTTCCCCTTCGTTCGCTGCCAGGATCATTCCCGAAGGGACCTACATCTTAACGTGGGTTCCGAACCACGATCTTCAGTCATGCGACACCCCCCAAGGGCTATCAACCCTTGGTTTCTTGCCATTGCATGACTTACCGATTGGGTAGTGTGTACCTTCTTCCGCACCTCACGAGATATCCGATCTCATCTGGTTACCGGCGTGAATGGGGTGGGTTATAAGTAATACATTTTCTCCACGACCATTACTGAATGCAATAATTCCAAAATCATTTTTAATAATAGAATGTAAAAATTCTCGCTCTTGAGTTGGAATATTTATTCTGAAACACTTGCTTCTTATGCGTTTTGCGTGTATTTTCATTCCATAACAAGATACGGAATGAATATTCTGTAATTGATCTAAACGACATAGGTTGCCATGAATTTCGAAACTGTCAATGTCAGCAGACAAATTTTAGTGCAAGTCAAAATATGAGTGAAAAATCGGATGAATCAGATATGGAACTGGATAATACTCCACCTTTAATATACAAATATTGCGAATAGTATTTTTGGTCGTGGAGAAAATATAGTCTGCTACTCGGTTAGAATGAAAATTCGATACTCGTGGTTCCTCACGCTCGCTACGCTCGCGTTCAGAATCTTCCACTCGGATCATATTTTCATTCCAACCTCGTTGCAGAATCTACTATTCTCCACGACCATTACTGAATGCAATAATTCCAAAATCATTTTTGATAATAGAATGTAAAAATTCTCGCTCTTGAGTTGGAATATTTATTCTGAAACACTTGCTTCTTATGCGTTTTGCGTGTATTTTCATTTCATAACAAGATACGGAATGAATATTCTGTAATTGATCTAAACGACATAGGTTGCCATGAATTTCGAAACTGTCAATGTCAGCAGACAAATTTTAGTGCAAGTCAAAATATGAGTGAAAAATCGGATGAATTAGATATGGAACTGGATAATACTCCACCTTTAATATACAAATATTGCGAATAGTATTTTTGGTCGTGGAGAAAATATAGTCTGCTACTCGGTTAGAATGAAAATTCGATACTCGTGGTTCCTCACGCTCGCTACGCTCGCGTTCAGAATCTTCCACTCGGATCATATTTTCATTCCAACCTCGTTGCAGAATCTACTATTCTCCACGACCATTACTGAATGCAATAATTCCAAAATCATTTTTGATAATAGAATGTAAAAATTCTCGCTCTTGAGTTGGAATATTTATTCTGAAACACTTGCTTCTTATGCGTTTTGCGTGTATTTTCATTTCATAACAAGATACGGAATGAATATTATGTAATTGATCTAAACGACATAGGTTGCCATGAATTTCGAAACTGTCAATGTCAGCGTCAGCAGACAAATTTTAGTGCAAGTCAAAATATGAGTGAAAAATCGGTAAATCAGATATGGAACTGGATAATACTCCACCTTTAATATACAAATATTGCGAATAGTATTTTTGGTCGTGGAGAAAATATAGTCTGCTACTCGGTTAGAATGAAAATTCGATACTCGTGGTTCCTCACGCTCGCTACGCTCGCGTTCAGAATCTTCCACTCGGATCATATTTTCATTCCAACCTCGTTGCAGAATCTACTATTCTCCACGACCATTACTGAATGCAATAATTCCAAAATCATTTTTGATAATAGAATGTAAAAATTCTCGCTCTTGAGTTGGAATATTTATTCTGAAACACTTGCTTCTTATGCGTTTTGCGTGTATTTTCATTTTATAACAAGATACGGAATGAATATTCTGTAATTGATCTAAACGACATAGGTTGCCATGAATTTCGAAACTGTCAATGTCAGCAGACAAATTTTAGTGCAAGTCAAAATATGAGTGAAAAATCGGATGAATCAGATATGGAACTGGATAATACTCCACCTTTAATATACAAATATTGCGAATAGTATTTTTGGTCGTGGAGAAAATATAGACTGCTACTCGGTTAGAATGAAAATTCGATACTCTTGGTTCCTCACGCTCGCGTTCGGAATCTTCCACTCGGGTCAAATTTTCATTCCAACCTCGTTACAGAATCTACTATTACACTCTTTTCCAGGATCAAACTCGGACCGCCATGGTCAAATGCCAGTAACTCACCTCCGAGTCAATGCCGCGGTATATGTATATACGTATACTCTTGATTGGTCGAGTTTTACATGGCGTTATTAATTTCTAACCGATTAAGCCAATGAGAAGCGAAACATGGTCTTTGAATTCATTAGAGTAAATTAGATAGAGCTTTCTTGTAGTCGACGTTAACACTTATTTATTCTTCTTACTAGAACATGGGCTTGTTTTGTTATATTTTGTTAGTTTTTTATAGAAGATGGAAATGTAAACAATAATGTTATATTTGTGGCGGTTACTTTACGTGGTAAGTAATAGATGAATTTAAATCAATGACCAGTTTATGAGTAATAGTAAAAATTTAGTTCTTGCTCTTCAATTTTTACATCATAAGTTTATTATTTATGGACGAGGCCCATATTTTAATTGCAAGAAATTTCCTATCCCACTGAACAACTTTTTTGCCACCGATTTTTATATTTTTTGGATACTTAAGAATATTTGATAGGAATAAAAGTCGGTCTAAACCACAATATCTTTATTGAGAAAATATTTTTAAGGGTAATTTACATGGATAGAAGAAGAGAACATGTTTTGACCTTAGAAAAGGTCATCATTATCAGCTCTAACTAGAAAAGTTTCGTAGACAAGCTAGTATATTAGTGCAAAAATGGTGATGTAGAAGTTAAAGTATAAAATTTAAACAGGGGTAGAGGTTTCTATAGCATAATATCATCAGACCTAGTCTGAAAAATATGGGGGTAGACAGAATGAGTGGTAGAAAATATTGGAAACCCTTTGTTCACCCTTGGTTGGGCAAGAAGATACACTTTCACAAAAAAAAATTTTTTTTTATTAAAAAGTCGAAATCTTTAACCTTAAAGGTCATGATTCAAGACTTATAGATATGTGGTACTTTTTAATTCTATTTTAAAAAAGTTCTCTTTATAAAATATTTAATCTGCTTTAAGAGATAAACAGGGTGTAGGAGAAGCCATCATCTTAGCGTAATTATAATTCTTCTTTAGTTCGGCAGAATACCAAACGAATAACTTTATTCTTCTTTTTTGTACCCTTAGGGTAGCATAGTGAAATATTTTTCATTGGAGACTTACAAAATTTACTTGATTCTTAGAAAACAGCGGTTTATTGTGAAAAAATTAAGATTTCGACTTTTTAATAAAAAAAATTTTTTTTGTGAAAGAGTGTATCTTCTTGCCCAACCAAGGGTGAACAAAGGGTTTCCAATATTTTCTACCACTCATTCTGTCTACCCCTATATTTTTCAGACTAGGTCTGATGATATTATGCTATAGAAACCTCTACCCCTGTTTAAATTTTATACTTTAACTTCTACATCACCATTTTTGCACTAATGTACTAGCTTGTCTACGAAACTTTTCTAGTTAGAGCTGATGATGACCTTTTCTAAGGTCGAAACATGTTCTCTTCTTTTATCCATGTAAATTACCCTTAAAAATATTTTCTCATTAAAGATATTGTGGTTTAGACCGACTTTTATTCCTATCATATAATTATTAACCACTATGAGTATGGACTACTCTTGAATCTTAAGAATATTTTAACCTTTGTAATTAATTTTTATTTGGTAATTCTTGGGTTTACAAGGTTACACAAAAAACAACTCATTTTAATGTAACGACGTTTCGTACGGTTTGTCGCACTTTTTCAAGCTTCATTCATCTTGGAGTTGCTTGTATTATGTTTACAGTTCAACATAATTACTTACAATTTAAAGTTAAGCAAGTTTGAATTTATAAAGTAATAAAAGCAAAAAGAGAAAAATGGAGAAAAATAGTTTTTTGCATTAATCAAAATCTTTAGTTCAAAATTGTAGGTAATTGCTACTCAAGGACGGCTATTTAGCCCTTTTTTGAATAAAGCGAAATGGATAAGAAATATTGATCAAAAAATTATATGGCGAATGCATCACTAGACGTCACTCTGAAGGAAATGACAGTATTACCGATCGGGTAAGGACAAATTTCAAGGATTGATGACCGGAGTAAATTCTCATTCGAAATAGGACTGGGGGTCTGCAATAAAGAAAGAGGTCGGTAAGGTTTATTTCTTAAAAAAACGACATTCCTTAACTTTTATCTCAGAATTGACGCATGGGACCTACACTAGATTTTTCGTTACGCATTAGTAGAACACTGTCAAAAATGAAATTGCCATTTTGTAATTTGTAAAAAAAATAATTTAAACCTTCTATGTCCTTACCTAGATTTGACGTTTATAATGTCATCAAATAAAACATTATTAGGGACTAAACTGTAATGCCATCGCCCAAAACATGTCACAGTCATAATGATAGCTCCCTAACGGGGGTTTAACACAAGTCTGAATCCTACCAAATTTGCTTGTCATGGGTGACCAAAGTAATGAGGTCCAGTCTGACCTTTTTTTTTGGTCTCTCTTTTTCCAAATATACATTGTTTATTTAATTTTAGTTTGATCCTGTTTATTGTGATCTATTCTAAGTATACTTAACTTTTAAGTAACTAGGTAAACAAGTATTATGTACTAAGTATAGTGACTGAATAAAATTCTTTTTTGTATATACATATAACAATATTGTCGGATTGTATAAAGATTTTTAACAATAATTAAAGTTTAACATATTATTAGAGTGGCCTGCGGTTACCTTAATCTTTAATTTACTAATCAGACACATCTTTGATTATGAGTAAATAATTCCTGCCAATTTCATTTATGTCCCCGTCAAACTTGCTGGTTAGTTAATTATGGTTAAAAAATTTTATACAACTTAAAATAAGAGTTTTACTTTTTTGTGTGTAACGTGAAATATAGGAATTAAGTCCATTCGATGAGTAGTACGAGAAATTTCTCCACAAGTAGTAGTAGTACAAAATGTACAACAGGAATTTTTGAATTGAATGATCTACTACAGAACAGTTTGTGGCGGACATTTTTAACATAACATACCGAACTAGCATTTTTACGTCGTACCGACGTTATATATTTCAACCTGACGTTGAAAGAAACAAACAACAAAACTGTATGTATGTTAGTGGTTAAGTGGAAAAGAAAATACATAGGTAATCTACTTTGGTAAGTTATATTTTTAAAATTTTTGCATTACATAATTATCTAATAATACTTTTTAAAAGACATTATTTTTTAGTTAAAAACAAAATAATTATTATTCAAATTTTAAGCTCTTCGCGGGTACAATTAAAAAGAATTTAGGCTCGGTACATACAACTTTAAAAAATTAATAAATATAATTAAAACTATTTTAAATATTTTTGCACAGGTCTCTATTTAGAAATCGTTCCTATTGTAAAAAAAAATAAAGTTTATCACTTGTTAAGGTAACTTCAAAAAAATAAATCTTCCGTTAGGTATATAAATATATCTCTGAAATAAAAAGTTAGTAAATACTATTTAAAATTTTAAAGCTTACATTAATAATAGTTAAATACATATCAGATGGTTATAATAATTGTTTCATTGAATTCGTTCATAATCTATAACATAACCTCTTAAACTATTAGGAAGACCATAAAATCCATACACCAAAAATCCTAAAAAAAAACAATAACATCTGTATTATTTTTATACAGGAATAATTTAAGTAGCTCAAAAAGAATTACTCGCAGACAAAAAAATAAAAGAGACAAAACTAGTTTGCGGCAAGGATTCTGAACAGACTCGGGACGCATGCGCTGTTTAAACAATGACGTTTGCGGATCACAAAATTCCTAATTTCTAGTTACATAGTTCCGTGTTCGCGGAGATATTTATTTCGCGCCGTTGCTGGAAGGCGTGTAAAAATGAACGTAAAGCGGTCACAAATTATTTGCTACTACGTAGCGTAAACTCGTATACTGTGACCGGTATATCTCCTCGCTGCTAAAATGTAAATGGCTCTGTCTCTTTTGCTTATTAGTCTGATGAATTATACAGTCACTTATTTTTTTGAAATAAATGTGCATGAAACCTACCTAAAACATTAAAAAGTTTTACTTTTTATATATTATCAATAAACGAATGGTTTAAAGAAAATAAGAAAATTATAGTTGCTAAGTAGATGAGACAATCTGATATTGTATTTATAGTCAGATCTGGTCTTAACGTGCGGGTCCAAAGGTCACTGATCATATGCGTCAAATCAGACAACACAGAGGCTATCAAAATGTGAGATTATTTACAAATATACCGAAGGAAGGAAAAATAGTTTCATTATTTTAGCTATCGCGAAGATAGCCACATATACCTAATATTATTAGGAATAAGTAAAAACATGAAGTTTTTCTCCACTGGTTTATTGAAGTAATAAAATTTTTTTAAATTCTACATGTTTCGGGTGTAGTAACACCCATCATCAGGAATAAAATACAAAGAGAGAGCATTAGTAAATAAAGGAGCAAGATTAACTGGTAGTGAACATCGATGGAGCTCTATCGAGCCATGAGAGATAAAAATTAAGAACTGATGATTTAAAAAATTGGTATACTTAGAGCCTCGAGGCTAAGTTTGGACACTGACCGTGGGCAAAAGGTAACAGTGACAAGAGGGCCCGTTAGGGCTGAGAAAAAAATTATAGGAAAAATGGAGACTCATGGGTCCAGAAATCTCATCCAGAAGAAAACATGGGGGGAGAAAAGAAAGTGGTATGGAAAGAAAAATTAATTATTTGGGACTACCATGGAGCTTAATTGGATGTGCCAATTATATTGTATATTATATTAATCTTAAGTCAAAGTTGTAAAATAAAAATTTTGAAAAAATTGGGGGAACTAGTCCAAAAAAAATTTTTTTCAAAATTTTTATTTTACAACTTTGACTTAAGATTAATATAATATACAATATAATTGGCACATCCAATTAAGCTCCATGGTAGCCCCAAATAATTAATTTTTCTTTCCATACCACTTTCTTTTCTCCCCCCATGTTTTCTTCTGGATGAGATTTCTGGACCCATGAGTCTCCATTTTTCCTATAATTTTTTTCTCAGCCCTAACGGGCCCTCTTGTCACTGTTACCTTTTGCCCACGGTCAGTGTCCAAACTTAGCCTCGAGGCTCTAAGTATACCAATTTTTTAAATCATCAGTTCTTAATTTTTATCTCTCATGGCTCGATAGAGCTCCATCGATGTTCACTACCAGTTAATCTTGCTCCTTTATTTACTAATGCTCTTTTTTTGTATTTTATTCCTGATGATGGGTGTTACTACATCCGAAACATGTAGAATTTAAAAAAATTTTATTACTTCAATAAACCAGTGGAGAAAGACTTCATGTTTTTACTTATTCCTATAAATTAACTCCACTTTAAGAATGGACTACTTCCTCAAAACTAATATTATTAGTTTTGTAAAAATTATGTACAGGGGAGTTGAAAAAGTTACAAAAAAATTATATAATCGTTAATTATATACCTACTGTACCCTTTAGTTAAAAACGACAATAATAAACAGGGCAATTTATTTTAACAATTTTACTACTAAAACCTAAAAATACAATGGCATTTAGCCTGATAAACTATTTCGATTATGAAAGAAAAAGTTGAAATTCGCAAACCAATATGCAGGAAATCGTAATGAAAACACTGGGAATTAGTTTAAAAATATGCAGAATAATTTGCATGAAAAAAAAGCATAATATAATACCCAAGAATACTAAAAAATGTAAACGAAAAACACCGTTTATAATTATAGCCTAAAAACTCTCATCGTCACTTATCAAATCTGAAAAGTCCTCGTCGTCTTCGAATGGAGCAATTATCATTGGCGCTCCTTCGACATCTAGTACTTGTTCTCGATCCCACCAATCCCTTATTAATATTTCTATATGTTCCACCGATTTCTTCCAGTAGTCTTGTGTAATATGATCTAACGAATCTTGCCAAACTACCATATTCATGCAGTATTTCATCTACCGCATATATTTTGGGTTTTTTAAGAGACTTTGCTATTGATAGGAGTTCCGATTTAAGCATATTTGGTAAAGGATTTTGGTTGTGTTTTTCCAGCCACTCATAAATATCACTTTTCCTCCAAGATGAAGTAGGCTGTTTATTTAAACTAATTCCCAGTGCTTTGGCTACTGTTTCCTGAATATTGGTTTGCGAATTTCCACTTTTTATTTCATTTTCGAAATAGTTTATCAGATAAAGTACCATTTTTTTTTATTGGGGATGCAAAAATCCAGAAAATTGTTTCATTTTGTCACAAACTGTCAAAGTCACAAAACTGGCAATGGCATATTTAAAATAACACGTAGCTGGTGCTATTATAAGCTTTTTTAGAATCGCTGGAAAGTAAATACATATCCTTTTTTTTCATGTCAAAATGGAATAAGCCTGTCTCATTTATCTTACGTATTTTATTTAGAGGGTAAAATTAAACGCAAGTAAAGAAAACAAAAACTGAGAGTATGTCTTTCTTGAATTGTATGACCCGCACGATAAGACCAGATCCGACTATATCAGAGATTCAGGATTTAAAAAAATTAATGATACATACAATTTAAAAAACTTACCAGTAAAACTTAATTGCAACAAAATTAATATAACAAAAGCTAAGCGGTAAAACACAACTGAAAAGCACATAAAAGGAGGAAAGGGGGGATAAATCGACAAAAATTTATTTACAAAAACGGAAACATGAGATCTACAATATAATACCAATTTCACCTGGCCGACGTTATAACCTTACTTTTTAAATAAAAAAAATTGAAAATGATGTTTATTGCGAATTTAAAAAATATGAACAACTGTTTACGCAGTCGAATTAAGGCAGCCACAAGGTAATGGTAATATACTGTAGTTTATGTACGTATATTAACGCATGAAAGGTAAAATGGGTAATACGACACAGAGCCTAATGACGTATTTTACATTTTATCTTTCCATCGTCAAAGGAATATAAAAAAAAGTCGCAGACTCGTCTCGAGTATTTCAACCAAGAAAAACTTTTGCAGCTTGGAGTATTTCATTTGAGTTTTCACTTGTTTCAGCAACAGATTCACAAATAATGTCTTAGTTTCAAAATGTTCTCAAAGTATCTTCGTTAAAAATACCTAACTATCTTAATGTACTTCATCTGCTTCCTAACTTGTAGTTTTCCTTCTAAAATGTTTTGAACACATCTGGCTCGACTGACGGACGACGCAGTAATACTTACTTACTATAATACAAATTATAGCAAATTTATTTGCCATGAAGTAGGAATAGGTAAACTTAATAGCACTTTTTGCACTGAGTTCAGACCTGTAGTAATTCTGTGATTCTGTAACCGATTTTATAGCGCTATAATAATGAATGTAATTGTAACAGGTACGTCAGTTAGTTGTTGTTACATTATTTCGTCACTGTAAACTTATAGCAGTGTTAATGTATTACATAATCTATCCAAAAGAGTTTTTCTATAGATACTATACAGTTTTAACTACAAAACTGTACAGGGTGATTCCTTAGTTGATACCTCTTTTTTAGCTGCGTATAAACGACATTAAAATAAACAACATTTTTAGATCCCTTTTTTCAAAAAACTTAGAAATAAGGGACATTACATTGATTTATTACACTACGAATCAAATACGGTTCTGCTTAACTTGCCCGTTGAATAACATTAAGAAAAAGTCTGGGTGTAGGATGAGCCCGCAAGGGAAAGCGTTCTGCGTACAATCTCGAAAAAACATCCGCACTTTTACGACACTCACAGTAAATTAGCACCATATCTATTAGTTTATTGTTTTCAAATTTTATCATTTTTACGTATCACACAATTTAAAATTAACTTGCTTTAGAAAAACACAACGCAGCGTATTGCTCAACACTACCCGTATGACTAATAATAATAAGATATAACAAAAATACCAGAAACTATAGCGGGCTATGTTTTTATGACCAGGCCCGCACTTAGAGTTTTTACTTCTCTATCTCGCCTATTTTTGAGTTTTTTAAAACAAGGTATTTGAAAAAGTTGTTTATTTTAATGCCTTCTATACACAGCTAAAAAAGAAGTATCAACTTAGGGATCACCCTCTATATTTACTGAAATATCTAAGCAATAAATAGGCGCAGATCTTTTAGAAAAAAATTGTAGTAAGGATGTATTCGAGAGTATGTACCTACAGCCAAAAGTAATATATTTTTATTTTGACAGAATACACGTTTGTACATATCATTTTACAATGAGTATCTCACCGTTACCACGTCGAAACAAAATGCATTGGGAAATTTTTGAAACAGATCGAAATCATCGAAAGAAATACTACAAAGTTAACCTATTCTTAGTTATATGTCAACAGAAGATGACACAAGTATTCCTAACTTAACCAATTTAAGTAAATTTGATTAAACGATTTAATTTACTTCCTCATCGTTCAATCCCTCCTTTGGAATCGCTTTAATGCTCTTAAAAATATCGCTCATCTTTTGTTTATGTTCGCTTTGATCTTCCTCTTTAGCAAAACTACTACCCAGAGACTTGGATAATCTACGTTTCAAGTGCTGGTCACCTTTTGTTTCGAGCTTTCTAAGTCTTATACTGTGAAACACATTTTCCATTTTGAGTTTATGATTAGAATCTGGAGCAGGCGATAAACTGTCATTATTGATTGTATCCGTAAGCTTCTCATCATTATCGTCCTCTTTGATATCTTTTTTGCTATCAGTACTTATTCCAACATTTTCCGTTACTGCTTCAATCTTATTTGAACTATCCATTAAAGAGGCATCATTAACACTTATGCTTCTTCCTTCGTCTCTCAATAATTTTTTAGGGCTTTCCAGCTTACTCTCTCTTCTCCGGTCATTTTCTCCTAACAAACTGCTTTGTATAAAACTCTTCAACTTTTCTTTTGCAATCTCTTTATCTATCTTTTCTTCTATTACATTTTCATTGGGTACGACCTCCTTTGGTTTGATAATAATGTCCTTTTTAGGCAATGGATACAGGGAAGGAATAACAGTCACTCTTTTTAGTTTATTGTCTAAGTTTTTCATGAAGTTTTTATATTCCTCCGAACCTACTCGCAAATTGTCATCGGAGGCATTTTCATTATCGCTTTTCTCTATTTCTTTAATTTGTTTTTTGACGTGACGAAGGGTTACACTTTTAAGTGCTTCTTTAGTCGGAACTGTGGATGTGTTTGCTGGTTCCTCATATCTCGTCTGTGTTGATGTGGCAAAAGAAACCTTTGGAGAGTTGTCAGCTTTATCTTCAACTATTTCACCGTCTTTAGTCGGTGTAAAAGCTTCTTTGGTACTCTTTTCATTTGAATTGTCATTACTAGACATATATTTACTTTCATTCTCAGGCCTAGAAACGGTAGGTTCGATAGAAGTAACTGGCACGGATGGACTTTCTTGCTTCAATGCACCTACTGTTAATAAAGTAACCTCATCTTTGGGTTTATCATTAGATTCTTCAGCAGAAGTACCTTTGAGTTCATCTGTAACAGCATCATGTACTTTATTTTCATTAAAATTAGAATTGTTAGAAGGCAAATCGTTTAAAACAACAATATCCAGAACTTCTAATGCTTCTCCCGACTTGAGATTAACTTCTTTTTTATTTGAATCTTCTGAAATTAAAGAACTTGTTTCTACTACTGGCTCACCTAACACCTGATTCTTATCCCCTAAATCTTCACTTGTATCATTATTTAACACACTAGGACTATCACGGACACTAGGAAAGGGAAGACTTTTAGGATTTGCAACAGGGGTAGATACATTGGCACGGTGTACATCAGCAACAACATCCTCGTAACGAGACACAACGGCAGACATATTGGACAAGGTACCAGCAGACAACTTTCTATCGCTAATTCTACACGTTTCGTCATTTAAAATATCATCAAGCTGTGCTATAGCCACTTCTTTATCCAGAATTTCATCCAACTGGGCTATGGCAGCTTCCTGTTGCACCTCAATGTTCTCCTTTTGATCGTTCACAGGAGGCGATGGTGCAAGAGCCTTTTTCTTTGTTGTTTTGGCTGTTGTTTCGTTTTCGCTTGGTTCGGTTGTTACAAAAGTGGGATTAGAAATGCCGTTGGCTATCTTGGCATGTCCGTTACTGATGTTACTGGTATAATTAGAGCCGTTTTGGTGCGAGTAAGGTTGTTTTTGGGAGCATGCACACATGCAGTACATCGGTATTCCTAATAATTAGTGAGATAATTATATATACAGTGCGCGGTAAAAATGGGGTGATGATGAGATGAAACCAAATTTATAAAATTGCAGAAAACGCAATTATTATTGTTAATGACTTTTCGATGCAAACCTATCGAAATAAAAACAAGAGAAATATTATATTTTAAACCATGATGGATACGGCTAAATGCTTGTGTAAGATTTATTAAAAAATTGCAAAGTCTGGCACAATAAAGCAGAATACAGGGTGCTACAAATGCGTGTGCGTACAATGGGATATCGAAAATTGTAAGAGGTACGAAGATGGTTAAATTGAGGCAAAGTTGCGTATTTTGGAACTTAATAATTTAGTAAAAAAAAATTGTAGATATTCCGAATACTTTCGGAGATATCAAAAAAAAAACAAATTTCTATTTTTGGTTTTTAATTTTTTGCGCCTTTATTTTTGCCTTAGGAAAAAAAACAAAAAACATTTTCTCTCATAGCTGTTTTTTATGTACTACAAGATGGCGTTATTACTTTTCAAATTCGAAGTGTCGTTGTTTAGATATCAACCTGAAGTCAATTTTTTTAAATACGGACCTAGAATTTTAAAAACAGTTTTAGGTGCTCCTAAGCTTTAGCTATTTAATACAATTTAAAGGTTTTTAAAATTTGAACGTTTTGTCTTCAAATAACACAGTATTAATATTTTAAATTATCGTTTCTTTACTATTACAGCCCTGGTAAATATTTTTAGGATTAGTTAAATATTAAAATTACATTACAGGAAATTATTGTGTCTAGGCCGTTTATTAGTTCAATAAGATTTACCGTAATAATACTCTAGCTAGGAAGTAAGTTTTTAAGGCCTGAGAAGTAATTCTATTTTTATTAGTACATATTTATTTATTTTATAAATATAACATCTTAAGTCCTATGCTTGTTTCAAAAATATTTTCAATTTTTGTTTACTATTTATAAGGTCTGATGATGTTAGTTTCAGGCGAAACATGTAACAAAAATAAACAGAGACAAATATTTGAGGCCGAGACTTTGGGTCTTTTTTCTTACAAAATATCAAGTTTTTTTGAGTAAAAATAGACGGAATCTTCAAATCAGATTTTTTTAGTTTGGCGTGTTCAGGACCGTAATGATATAAAAAGATGAAAGTTTGAAAACCTTTAAATTGCATTCAATTTCTAAAGCTTACTAGTCCCTAAAACTGCATTTAAAATTCCAGGTCCGTATTTTAAAAAATGTACTTGAAGTTGGTATCTAAAGAACGAAACGTCGAATTTAAAAACTAATAACGTAATCTTATAAAACATAAAAAACGGCTATGAAAAAGTATTTTTTGTTTGTTTTTCCCACGTTAATAATGAAGGCGCCAAAAATTCAAAACCAAAACTAAAAATTTGGGTTTTTTCGGATATCTTCGAAAGTATTCGGAATTTTGCAATTTTCTTTCACCAAATTATTAAGCCCCAAACTACGCAACTTTGCCTCAATTTAACCATCTTCGTACCTCTAACCGTTTTCGAGACCACTTTGTACGCACACGAATTTGTAGCACCCTATACCGGGTGTTGCATCGTCGAGCGGGACATAGGAAATCCCATGTAATTTTAAATGGGGTCAATTATTGGCTTCTCTAATTATTTTAGAGAAAAATTCTATTTAGGTTTATTAAAGAGCACTAAAACCCACATTCAAAAGAATAACTTTAGATATTTTTTATGAGCCCGTTTACGGGTTATCGCCGATTTCTTTTTAACTATTTCTCCTTTTTATGGCCCCGTATTTGCGGGCACCAGTCAAGGTAAAAGATGACTGTCAAATAAAGTTGTCATTTTGAAATGTGTGCTTTATTGTTATAAAAACTCGTAACATCGATAATATTAAAGGTGTATTTATGAATACAAAGTAATCTGAATAAAACTAAAATAAAGTATTCAATTACAAGGTTAATTATGACATTTTACATGTTTCAATATTTTACTAATTAATAGGTAGGTACTATTAAATCGTTAGAACTTTAGGATTTAAGATGTTCCAATATTCCTCCATTGACTGCTAGATATTAACTGAGGCGATCATAAAATTCTCTTCTTACATTCGCTAATTGGTAAACTGAAATTCTATTGCATTCGACAGAAATAGCATTTTTTAACTCGTCTAGATTTGGGTATTTTTTATCTTTGTATATCCTGTTTTTTAAATGGCCCCAGAGAAAGAAATCATTTGGCGATAAATCCGGAGACCTGGCTGGCCAATTTACTGTATGATTTAAGCCAATAACATTTCCATTAAAAGCACGGTTTAAATATTCCCGGACAGCCATGGTACTATGTGCCGGGCAGCCATCCATTTGGTACCAAACTTCCTGATTTTCCCTGGCGGCATCATGTAAAGTAGGTAAAATATGATCTTCAAGTAGTTCCAAAAAATATTCTGCATTTAAATTTCGTGTAAGAAATAATGGCCCGATAATATTTTCTCCGAAAATCCCAGCCCAAACATTAACTTTTTGTGGATATTGCGTCCTTGTTTCGTTCCCTGTGTTGGTTTTCTTTGCTCCAATATCGATAATTTTGAACATTGGGTTCATTGTTTAAGGTAAATGTGCATTCGTCAGTGAAACAAATGTTTTTTAAAAATTCCCTATCCATGTTTGCTCTTTCAATCATACCAAAACAAAACTCCTGTCGTCGTATTTCGTCCCTATCTCTTAGCTCTTGGTGCTTTTCATATTTGTATGAATAATATTTATGTCGTTTCAAAGCTCGTAACGCTGCGGTGTGATCTAATCCTATGTCATCCTCAAGTTTCCTTTTTTTTTTTGAAATGGTTTATTCAAGTATAATATTTAAGAACAGCAATCATAACAATCAAATACAATCAAAAATACTTTTCCTTGTGCTGATCTTCCCATCATTTTCTTCCACGCACAATAAAGCTTGCAAGTCCCTATCATTTCTTGCATCTCTTCTGTGTTCCTGCCTTTCTTCACATCTGCAGTTATTTATTACAGTGCCTTTTGTCTCAAATTTCTTGATAGTCCTTTCGACTGTAGATTTTGCAGGTATCGGTCTATTCGGATACAGAGCAGCAAACATGTCTGACACATTTTGATAACTATTTCCTTGATAATACCATTTAATCATCAATATTTTTTCTTCAGAAGTGTAATTCATGGCTAATATTTTCGATGTACGAGTTTTTATAACAATAAAGCACACATTTCAAAATTACAACTTTATTTGACAGTCATCTTTTACCTTGACTGGTGCCCGCAAATACGGGGCCATAAAAAGGAGAAATAGTTAAATAGAAATCGGCGATAACCCGTAAACGGGCTCATCAAAAATATCTAAAGTTATTCTTTTGAATGTGGGTTTTAGTGCTCTTTAATAAACCTAAATAGAATTTTTCTCTAAAATAATTAGGGAAGCCAATAATTGACCCCATTTAAAATTACATGGGATTTCCTATGTCCCGCTCGACGATGCAACACCCGGTATAAAAATAATATTTAGTTCATGCTTGTAGTTTATGATAAAAAAAACATAGACAAAACAATAACAAAAAAGATCACTTACCCATTACCATCCATACTGCAAACCTTATCCAGGTTCTATAGTCTAACATTAACATAAGGTATATGTTTACCAAAATACTAAGGGCAGGAATAATCGGTACAAATGGAACCTGTAAGAGTTCGATGATATATTACGTGGTTATGCAGACATAACAAAGATTATTCACTATAAATATGGTTTCCATTAACATTATTTTACCTTGAAGGAGAGTTCTTTTTTAGACGTTGGTTGGGTGGCCAATGACATCATCAATATAACTGTCAAAGCAACTATCACAGACGTTATACATATGGCCCAAACTTCCCCATTTACTATGGGTGTTTTTAGGTATATTGCACATAGACCAATACCAATACATAAAATACCTAAAGAGATTTTTAAAAATTAAATTTTCAATTGATCTAGTTCATTTTAAATACAGGGTGTCCTTGAAATGACTGTACAATGCTTCACCAAAAATTCCTTAACCAATGATAAGGCGATCTAGGTAAACTTACCTATATGCAATGTTGCTTCGTTTTGCCGCTACAGGGCGCTAAAGTTTTCAAATTAATATTGTTATTTCGAAATAATTTCTTAACGCCTTTATCGATTTCTACTAATTTTGGAACTAAGAATGACCATTATTAAGAGCGTGTTTTGACGTATGCGCCATGTTTTTTTAATTCCTGCAAATTTAAAAATGGCGTGTGATTGGCAATTAAAAGTTCCTCTTTTTGTTACCCCCCGTATAAATGACTTAAATAATTTCTCTGACACTAGCTGTTTCCACGTTGAAACTTTTTGTCTCTTGTAAAATTTTAGCCATGCAGTTTCTCTACAAAAAAATTATTTACCATACCTTATAAGTCTTCATTGCTGTGTATTCAGAACGAGAAAACATAAAAATTTTTAAATTCTAAATAACTACCAACTAAACTGCGGGACAATTGCTTTCGAGCAAGAAAAATTTCGCCTAAATTTAACAGTTAATATTTTCTGAACCAGATATGATATCGACCTACGGTTTTGAATGGTTGATAGATTCATTCCTTGGGAAACAATTGTCAATGTTGGATTTTCTTTTACTGTCAACTTATTGGTAGCTAGATCTTACTGTGCGTTGTATCGTGTAAACTTCGCGAGTGATTATTATACCTTATGGAAAGCTTGATTATGTTCAGTAACAATAGTTGTACCTAAATGTTATGATGTACTGTGGAGTATTTATAAACACCTATATGTCCATGGTTTATGAGTATCTCACAATTTTTCACGATTGTTTTTTATTGGAAAGTACTCGCCCCTAGATTAGGTAAATGTTTTCTTATTTTTTATTTTTTATATAGCACTACAGATATATTATACAGCGTGTTTACAAAATTTTAACAAAGATAATTTTTTTAATTTAATTTTTGGAAAAAATGTATTTCTTAATTTCTAACTTTCGAACACTATTCCTAAAATTAAACTTACATTAAAAAAGACTTTGATATTAATTATCACTAGCTGCCGTCAAACCAAACCCCGTCCATCCGAGTGTATTAATTTGAATCGAGATTATCACAAAAAAAACAATATTAAGTATTAATAATAAGTTGAAATAACGCAAGGTTTTCAAAAAAAATCGGTATTTCTTAAAATATAGCAGATATCCAAAATTTGAGAAATTACTTTCTTTGCTATGAACCAGTGATTCAATTGACGTAGAGTGATAAAATTTAAAAATATTATTCTGAAAGTTACACGCCATTAATATTGGAGCAAAAATCATCGTCTTCTTTAACAACCTGTATATAAAATTTTCTGATAGTTAAAGAAATCCAACATTGAAAATTGTTTCCCAAGGAATGAAGCTATCAACCATTCAAAACCGTAGGTCGATATCATATCTGGTTCAGAAAATATTAACTGTTAAATTTAGGCGAAATTTGTCTTGCTCGAAAGCAATTGTCCAGCAGTTTAGTTTGATTTTTATAACAATAATTGTTCGAAACTTTTTCATGTTTTGCATCGTAAATAATTTTTTTGTAGAGAAACGGCATGTCTGGCTAAAATTTTACAAGAGACAAAAAAGTTTCAACATGAAGTCAGCTAGTATCAGAGAAATAATTAAAGTCATTTATACGGGGGGTAACAAAAAGAGGAATTTTTAATTACCAATCATACGCCATTTTTAAATTTGCAGGTATTAAAAAAAGATGGCGTTCCTATACGTCAAAATATGCTATTAATAGTGGTCATTCTTAGTTCCAAAATTAGTGGAACTAGATAAAGGCGATTAGAAATTATTCCGAAAAAACAATATTAACTTGAAAACTTTAGCGCCCTGTAGCGGCAAAACGAAGCAACATTGCATGTAGTTAAGTTTGGCAAGATCGCCTTATTTTGGTTAAGGAATTTGTGGTGAAGCGTTGTATAGTCATTTCAAGGACACCCTATATACTTGCTGTCAGAATTTTACTCACAATAATTGAACACTTCAATAACCACAATCCTCTCGGTAATCCTATTTGGTTCGTTCCGTTTAAAATTAAAGATATACTTCAAAACGCGTGAACAAGTAACAGAATCTGTGTTTATTAATTCTTGTTCATCACTTGTAGTTGGACCATCGAAGTTCTGCCTAATGCCATCGTCATTATATCTAAAAATGGAACAAAAATTAATTTTAAGTATGGGAGGGGGAGGAGGAGGAGGAGGAGGAGGAGGAGGACATACAAATTACATAGCTGAATTTTCTCTAATCAGTGCTTGATAGCCCTGACCCCGAGAACAACCCAACCTAAACAGTGAACAATGTTGGACATACATACAGTGACCGGCAAAAAGTTGGACCCATATGAGAAAACTTTTTTATTATTAAAATTGTAAAAAAAAGTTTTATACTAATAGCCTCTGCATGATTGGTAACTTAAAAACTTGTTTTAACATTAGTCACGTGACTACTCGTTTGTCTGGAAAATTGAAAAGTAATAAGAAAAGTTTTGCCGTGAAAAGCTGGTATTAGAGTACAAGATATTGAAAAAAGTGTTTAGATTTTAATTTGATGCTGGTGTGCAAGGGTTAAAACAAAACTTAATTTTTTTTTAATTTAAAAAAATATTAAATGTTATTTTTATACTTTCATCAATTTAATGAAAATATGTTAAATGATTAAAAGCCAATATTTAAACATTTTTGTTATCTTGAAAACATTATATTTGCTAAAATTAAAAATTTTGTTTTTTATCATGTAACTGGGTGAGTCCAGGCCCTGTATCTAGTAACCATATTTACCTATTAAAGGTATTTCTGGAACAATATGCTTACGAAAGGCAGTTCTTTCTAATTTTGAACAACGTATCTCCTAAAGTTGCTCCTACCAGCTGAAAAATTAGAAAAAGAATTCTTGGAATCAATCTATTTATTTTTAGAAATTGATTCCAAGAATTCTTTTTACTAATTTTTAAATTGGTAGGCGCAACTTCAGGAGACACGTTAAAACTTGTTCAAAATTAGAAAGAACTGCCTTTTGTAAGCATAATTATCATAAAACGACTACACCTGGTTAATTAAAAATATAAATATTACTTGTACGGGGTGACACAATTAAAACTTAAATACAATTTAAAAAGTAGTCATGCATGATCGGTATATCGTTTTAGTACTAACTTACCTATCGTCAACACTACTTTCACTACTTGTACTTTCAGTATCAGAAGACGTTTTGATCGGTACATAAACTTTTTTTTCTTCTTCCTTGTATCTAAAGACATACACAAGGTTAGTTCTCAAAAGCTATAAGCAAACAACAAAAATACCACACCATTACAAAACACTACATTAAAAAGGGTTTTTGATAGGATGCCAAAATTATCAAAAAAAAATGTATTGTCTTAGAGTTTTGGGGTCTCTGTTTTTCTTTATAAAGGTTACAATATTATTTTCCTACCTTAGAAGCAATACACTAGCAGCTACAATCGTATAAGCTAGCAAAGTCCCTATGGACATCATATTTACCAGTTGCCTTAAGTCAAAAATAGCCGACATGAAACCTACAAATAGAAACCTTCATTAGAAAGATCTCAGGGGTGTAGCAATAATAGAGCCCATCGCTATAGGCGCCCCAAAATATTACACACATATTAGTGAAAAAAAAACATAATTCTTGAAATTTCTTATAAATGTTGTTTAGAATTAATTACAGAAAATTAAAAAGTCAATGTAGTGTTGTTAAATTAAAAAAATAAATTATTTAAATATATATAATACATACATACATATATGACAAAACCAAAGACCGTTATGTATAATTTTTTTAAACTTTTGTATACATTTTTTTCTCAACGATTTTAATATACAGGGTGTCCTACCCTTATTTTTAATGCTAAATAAGAAATAATTATAAAATTTGGGTGTTTCTATTTGAAAATCTAGACTTTGTGCAGTTTTTTCATTTTCATTTTTAATCTTATTTTTTTAACACCCTGTATTAATAGTTATCAAAATATTATAAAAAATCTATTAAAGCAGGTCCTTTATCACAAGGAATCCCACTTAAATTAAATAAATAAGGCTTCTTTATAGAAAAAATTGATAATTATTCTAAGGCTTGCAAACGTCATTTTTGACATAAAAATTCAAATATGTCAAAAACGTTTAGACATAGGTATAGGACATGGTATACAAAATCTGCCTAGAATCTTACGTAGAATGCAAAAATGTAATAATATATAGAGTGTCCCATTTAAAATGAGCAAGTTGACACTTACTTCCGGTGTAACCGGAAGTGACACCATTATGAAAATATTTTAGCCCGGTCGCTCCCATCAGCATCAGCATACTGTCAAATTTTCAAAATTTTCCTATGTATAGTTTTCTATATATAAATCGATTTGGTTCTCGGTGGGACACCCTGTATGAGAAATTTATGATGTTGCGCATACTATCAAATTTTCAAAATTTTCCTATGTATAGTTTTCTATATATAAATCGATTTGGTTCCTGGTGGGACACCCTGTATATGAGAAATTTATGATGTTGCGTTAACTATTTCCAGAAATTTGAATAAACATTCAGTGCCAAATACTTACTAACCTGTTAAAATACCTGCCACGAGCGTTCCGGTCACGGGAGTTTGAAATTTAGGGCTCACTTTAGCCAAAAACTTGAACAACAGGCCGTCGGATCCCATCGCATATATTATTCTTGGCAGAGGAAACATTGCACCAAATAAGCTACAAAAAGGGTATTTAAAGTTAACACTAGTGCATTGGCCATTTGGTTCTTTGATCAATTTATCGTTACTTTTTCGTTTTATCTAAAAATCGGTATAGATAAAAACATAAGAAGAAATATGGTTAAATTTGACCACATTTAGTTTCTTGAAATTGCTAATTTTTCAATCAAAATTTTTAAAACATAAACTTATATTTCTATAGGTTTGTTGGAGGTGCTGGTATGCTCGAGAAGTGTCTAACAACGACACAAATGTCGCTCCGTGCAACATCTTGCTGATGTGTTCCACAAAATACTGCTTAAGCAGTGTTGAGTTATTTTTTTTTCGTCGGATCCTAGCTCTACTGATGAGCCACACGAAACGCGTCTGGGGATGGATCTGACGAAATGAAAGGAAAAATCTGTATTTAATTTGATAAAGCTAGAAGTAGTAATTGTTATCATGCAGTAGCGTATATAAATCGAAAAAAAAGTAGATATAAAATATAATTGGGAAACATGAAAAAAAACTTTGACGGCAACGCTATCAATAACGCGCCAAATAAAATAATAAATCATACTCCCATTGTATTACCCATAGGTATTAGTGTATTTGTATAACTCACTACAAGTTTTTTTAAATATAGGTATTTTTTTACTTTCAATTTTTTTTTTAAAAGGGTTTTTTGGGCGTAGCACCCAATCGCTTTCCCTACCCTTTTGCCCCCCCCCCCCCGAACTAAAATTCTGGCTACGCCACTGCTATTAGCTGATTAGATAAAACAAAAAAGTAACGAAATATTAATAAAAACTTGTAATGGCGGTCCTAACCCTTTAAATTTGGAAGAAAAGTGCAAAACAAATCATTTTCAATACATTTACCTAGCACAAAGTCCAAAAAGGGCTCCAATTGCGACCACCCATTTGGCCCAATCCCAACCAATCATTTCAAAAGCCCTTGGGATTGGAGCATTATGATCCTAAAAAAAAGAAAACGTGTTTTTAGTAGTGTTTCATTTTAGAGTGCAGTAAAGTCGTACAAACCTCACTAATCATCTACATAAGTAATGCAATCATTGCTTACCTGTAAGTAATAAGGAACCATAAGTGTCAAAACTGTCGATGTTCCAAAATAAGCAAGAAATATAATAAAGAGAGAGACAATAATGGAAATGGGAATGGCTTTTCTGGGATTTTTAACCTCTTCTCCTGTAGTCGCTATGCAGTCAAATCCAACGAACCCATAAAAGCAGGTAGCAGCACCTATCACAAAATTATAATGCAATAATTAAAAAATTTTAAATTGACTTATCACATTTTCATTCGAGATTTTTAGGAGCGTTTTTGTTTAATAACTTCTTATTAAGGTATTTAAAAATTCATTGAAAAAATAAACCAATTATCTAAAATATTTTTTTGAATTATTAAAATAAAAAATTAATAACAAAATCTAGCTCGACATTTGACAATCTGGCGAGGGGGTAAGGGGACCCTTATCGTTCATCAGACAGCGTCAAAAGTTCTTGAGGTTTTTAATTGGGGGGACAACCAAGAGTGCCTCTTGAAACTGCCGCTATAATGACTCTGGGGTGGTCTGGTAAATTCCCAACGACCCTACTTACAAAGATACTAACTCACCTTTGATCATGCCTTCAACGCCAAAAGGAAAAAAACCGCCCTTGCCAATAACGGTGGAATTAGACGTAGTATTTGTGTTATTTGGAGATATATGCCAATTTGAAGAATCAGCTAAAAAATAGTTAATTATCACATACAAACATCACATCAGATAAAAATTATTCCCGTAAGCTTTCAAAATAGGCATTAATAATATGGAAGAAATCGTCCTTGATTGAAGACCTGATATATAGATTAATAAAAAAAAGACACAAAGAACCACAAGGCCTCGGTCTTAGGCAGTAGTACATATTATGTAGTGAATGTTTTTATATTTTAATTTTAACTTCTATAGTCTATTTCAGAAAGGTGTAGAGTAATGAAATGAGAAATTCCGTCCAGTTCGGCTCAATTTCGGAGTCGGCTATAAGTAGGCGTAGGTACATTTTGTGCATTAAATTATTTATGATAACTAACCAAAGAAAATAAAAAGACAATTTAATAGAAAAGGAACTATTAGTTATAGCAAATTTATACAAACATCGTTTTATGAAATATGCCGTGGAAGATATAACTAAAAAACATAGTGTAACTGTGCTGTGCACACCGCTATATCGTTTTGAACTAAATCCGATAGAACTTATAAGGGCGCAAGTGAAAGGATTTGTAGCAAAACACAACACGACATTCAAAATGAAAGACGTTAAGCTACTGTTTGATCAAGCCATTAAGGAAGTGACACCAGAGAACTGGTGAAAAGCAGTCCATCATGTCATGAAAGAAGAGGAGACAATGTGGGATCTTGACCACCTGATCGATCGGACCGTCGATCAGTTAATTATAACGTCAAGAGGAGATGACAGTTCCTCAGATGAAGAATATTATGATTTTTTATACTTTAATTTCTGTATAATGTATTTTGTATTTTTTTTTGTTTATTAAAAAATAAGTATATAATACTATGTACAATGTACATAATGCACGCCTTTGTCACACCATTTTCAGTGTTTGTGACTGGATAACAATAGGCAAAACCCATAAATTGACCCAAACCCGGGTGGTACTACCTGCACTTGATAAAAATAAAGAATTTTGCAATGAAATCAATGCCAAATTATGAAAGTGGCTTACATATTCCTAATGAGCTTTTATTACTATACACCTTTCTGAAATAGACTATAACTATAGACAGAGAAAGAATTGTAAGAAAGTCGTTTATTTAATTTTAAAGTATTTGAAAATTTCTCCATCGACTTCTGAATGTTATTTGTCATTTTGAGTTATAAGTTTTTTTTATCATTTTTGTGCCTTAAAAATTGATTTAGTTCTAAAAATAGTTCTTTTCAAAACTATTATCATTACCTTTTTTAATGCTTAAAAATTTCACCGAAAACAATAACTTACGCAAAATATTACGTCTTCAATATCGCTCCATCATTTTTTTTTAAATAATTAAAATTCGCAGTGTGACGTCACGTAGTATGAATAGCCCGTTCACGCGCTATGTATTGTAGTACTATTTGACGTCACAACCGCAAACTTTAATCGCTTACATAATTTTCATGCAAGTTCCCGTCACAATGTGACGAGTGTCTTTACAAGTGATTTCTCTCAATATTTTACTTTATAAGTTTGTTGGAGGCCTGGGTATGTCATTGGTACTGTCTTACTTCGACACTAGATGTCGCCCCATGCAATACCCTTCTATAGATGTATTACAATTTCTAAAATACTTTTAAACGTGATTACCTACCTTTAATGGAACCAGCAATCACTACAAATAAAACAACTAATACATTGAGGCCAGTAACTATGTTGTTGGCCATACTGCTCTCTTTTAGACCAAACGCCAGGGCAACTAAAACAGAAACAAGTCGAGTGTCAGTGTACTGCTAGCCATAGTGATGCCAACAGTGTTGTCGATCTGTTACAATTGTAACAGTTAACAGGTCTGTTACGTTTTTAAAGGATCTGTTATGCCTTTATGCAATCTGTTACGTTTTCTTAAGGTGTGATTTTTTTGGGTAGGATCAGAAAGGACCTCTTTTTGTGGTTTGTAAGTCATCATTTCTGTTTGGGTTCGTCCTTTGCGTAAGTTGGGTAGGGGTGCTGACCTTTTTTTTATAAGTCACTTTGGATTAGAAATAGAAATATTCTATAGATTCTATTAGATTTTTTCTTGTTAGTTGTGTAAGTTGTTAGTCGTTTCCATCTTTTTTTACGTTGTATTCGTTCAGATGTTCCGTGTGTGATTGTGGATATTATTTTTAAGTTTTGGGTACGAATTTTTGTATAAAACTTTACCAGACATTTTGTTATTGTTGTTGTCTCAAAATGGGTAGAAAAAAGTGCATGATCCTTTTTTGCACGAATTCAATACCAGGAATAAGGTATTTCAGGTATGTAAAATATTGGTTAGTTAGTTTTATTTGACCATAAACTGTACACACCCCAACTAAACGGGCGAATGTAAATAAAAGCTTGTAAAAATATTTTGAAAGTCGGCCCTGTCAAATGTTTACATCAAGAAGTAAATTTCCGAGCTGCGCAAACTCAACGGACCCTGATCATCTGCCTACAGTGGTGTCATCATTGAATGGTATTAGCAATATAGTGTGTACAGGGTGTTACAAATTCGACATACCAGCATTGGAATCTCGGAAACTATAGGAGTTAGAGAAACGGTTAAATGGGGGCAAAGTTGTACAATTCGGTGCTGATTATAATGCCGCGTTAAAAGTTCTCAAATTCCGAATACTTCTAATTTTATTCGAAAAAACCGAAATTTTGCAAACTCGTTTTTATTTTTTCCTGACCTCATTTGACTAGCTATTTAAAAATAAATGACACTTTGTCATTGCCACTTTTTCTCCTCTACAATATGACGTTACTTAACGAAAGATCCGCCGTTTCGTCTCCGAGCGGCCATCACAAACTTAACTTTTTTGAATACGGACCTGGATTTTTTTAAACCGATTTTTAAACCCTCCCATCCTCAAAATGTAATGACGATATTACTTTTTTATAATGATGAATTGTCCTTGCTTATTTTTTTAAATTAATATTTTTTACATTTCTTGTCAGTCCGGTCCTGGCAACGAATCACAATATTAATTAAAAACTCTATTTAATTTAAAACATTCATACATAAGTAATATAATTTATTTTATAAGAATTTTCTAATACATCTAAATTTACTAATTATAAATCCTAATTTTCTAAATGTTCAAAAAATGTTCAAAAATGCCTTTTTGCTCAATAAAACGATCGATTTTTCTTCCAATTTTGGCGACAGCCCTTTCAACAGATCTTTTCCTTATCGTGCCAAATGCAACCTGTATGCGTTCTTCCATGGTATCTAGGTCATTTTTATAAATATCTTTTTTTTTAAATAAAGTTTTTAATTAATATTGTAATTCGTTGGCAGGACCGGACTGACAAAAAGTGTAAAAAATATGAATTTAAAAAAATAAGCAAGGACAATTAATCATTATGCGAAAGTAATATCGCTATTACATTTTGAGGGTAGGAGGGTTTAAAAATCGGTTAAGAAAAATCCAGGTCCGTATTTAAAAAAGTAAAGTTGTTGATGGCCGCTCAGAGACGAAACGGCGGATCTTTAGTTTAGTAACGTCATTTTGTAGAAGAGAGAAAGTGGCAATGACAAAGTGTTATTTATTTTTAAAGAGCTAGTCAAATGAGCTCAGGAAAAAATAAAAACGATTTTGCAAAATTTCGGTTTTTATCGCATAAAATCGGAAGTATTCGTAATTTGAAAATTTTTAAAGCGGCATTATAATCAGCACCGAATTGCACAACTTTGCCCCTATTTAACCGTTTCTCTAATTCCTATAGTTTCCGGGATTCCAATGCTGGTATGTCGAATTTGTAACACCCTGTACATGTGGTCATAGTACGTAACTAATTTTTCATTAGTCTTCTAAGGTGACTCTAACTTTTATGAAATAGGTATAAATTTGAAAGATTACCGTAACTGATCGATTAAACAGCAGAAAGTAAGAATCACCTTAAGAGTTAACGATAGTGACGCATTTGCAATTTAGTTTTTGAGAAACATTTCTTTACTTAGAGAATATGTTATACCGCATACTTACTTGCTAATAATACAGATATTCCAAATGAAAAGAAGTCAAAATATGGCGAGAGGAAATTCACATTAATAGGGGCTATTTCTCGAAAAGTGTCTTGAAGAGTGTTATTTATAAGAGTGTCCAAGTAAAGACTTAGGCCTCTTGCTACACTGGCAGAACCTAAAATAACCGAATACGTTTTAGAAGTTTAGAAGCACTATTGAAATCGTAGCAACATAAATAATCAATTTTAATTTTTAAGTTATAATGGGCTTTTTTTACTAAAATCGACTTTATCATATTCAGTACTAACATCCTGAACTAGAACCTACTAAAAATGTATATATAATAGAAAGAAAGTTATTTAGCGGCAGGCGGATGAAGTGGTGCATCTATCTTTTGCAAAAGTACACAGGGACGCCAAGATAATGGGTTCCCTGGGGCACAGGTAGACAATGACGGGCTGTTGCGTTCTTATTAGAACTCATCACAAAGCCATAACCCGTAGCGACTCCCAGTACAGCGAGACTGTTCTTTCAAGGCACTTTTAAGAATAAAAATGCGATGAAAACCCAGTAACGCCATCGGTAGAAATCAACTCAATGCAAAAGATAGCCATCTAGCGTGAAAACATAGAACTAAATAAACCAAGTATGGTGGAACAACAAACTTCCTCCGCCTGCCGCTAAATAACTTTCTTTCTATTTACTTATACGGACGCTAAACTCTCTACTTTAGTTTTTGTATATATATTCCTAGAGTATTACAAACTTATTCTAGAAACAATTATAAAAACACGGCGCGTAAGTAAGAAGGTTAAAAACATATAATAAGAAGAAATATACGTCATTCTATTAACCGCGCAATTCTTATCTTCTTATTATATTGTAATCTGTGTTCGATAACTTAAATAGTAAAGAACAGATTAGAATCAGAACACCGTGCCTCGAAAGATCAGTCACGTCGGAGCGTGTCGAATAAAAGCTGTCTCGGGCTGCCCATTTTCCGAATTTGTTCTGACGTCGGTGAGTGGTTTCGCGTGTTTTTAATAGACAGCGTATTTTGTTTAATTTTATTTTCTCAGTAAATAATTGAAGAATTATAAACTGAAACCCTAGAAAATTTTATTTTTTCTTGGTCTCTATACTCGATATTCAGTAAAAAAGCCCATTATTTTTACTGACCTATAACATATTCTAAGATCAGGTTCCATCCTATCACAAAAGCAATGAATTCTCCTACACATACGTAACTGTAAATATAAGCGGAACCGGCTCTGGGAGCTCTAGCACCGAATTCAGCATAGCACAGCCCTACAAATTTTAAAAAATCCATATAGCAGACCCTACAGTCGGATTGACAATCCTGAATTATATCAATACTATGTCATTCGTAAGCAAATTTTTTTGTTTTTTTTTCACCAATGGAAAGGTAGTATCAATTTGGGTAAAAAAAAATCGAGAAATAAAATATAAGCCAATGAAAACCCTAAAAAAATTACTAAAATTCATTGTATTCTAAAAAATTTTGAGAGTTATTTTTTTTTAATAAAAATTAACTTTCTCACATGCTCCAATATCTGTAGAGTCCAAATTTAAACAGTTTTTAATAATCCATTAATAAACATGGACAGGATTGGTTTCAAGAGAACGCAATGTTTTTAATATACAGTGTGTTCAAAAAAGTATGCAATATATGTAAAAGTTTTTATTACCGATTTCTCAGAAAATTTTATTCTTGATAAAAGTTGGTGCATGCCTTGCAACTATAAATGCATATTTTAGATTTCACCTGCGGCTAATAGTAAGGGAGCAAATGCCATTTTTTCGAAATTGCATTAAGAGTAAAGTACCTTAGTTATTAGAAATACAGCAAAATTTTATATGGAAATGTTATTGCAAATTAAAAACATAGCCCAAATACGAAATTTGAGTTACGTGTCTCAATTTTTATTTTTTTTTCTATTCTCTCAATTTTATATGCATTTTTTTAAAGTAGGTTTTTGGGCTTAAGCGTACTGGGTGAAAATGACAAATAAATTAGTAGTTATTTCCAGTACTATGAATAGGGTTGAATTTTATTATAATTTAGTTTTGAACAGAAGTTGGTTAAAATGTGTTTAAGTAGGCGTGCAACACGCTTATATCTAAACCGACCCGGTTCATTGAAAAGTTTTTAAAAGTTTGCAACTACCTAATGCATTTTTATTATAAACCCGCGTTTAAGTTATTTGATAAATATATTAAAATTGCGTAAAGGAAAAATCAACCAGAGGCGTACCGTTTAGGGGAAATTAGAGATTAGAAAAAATAAAATAAAAATTGAGACACGTAACTCAAATTTCGTATTTGGGCTATGTTTTTAATTTGCAATAACATTTCCATATAAAATTTTGCTGTATTTCTAATAACTAAGGTACTTTACTCTTAATGCAATTTCGAAAAAATGGCATTTGCTCCCTTACTATTAGCCGCAGGTGAAATGTGAAATATGCATTTATAGTTTGAAGGCATGCACCAACTTTTATCAAGAATAAAATTTTTTGAGAAATCGGTAATAAAAACTTTTACATATGTTGCATACTTTTTTGGACACACTGTATATAGATATAATTTTCGCATGGAGCTGGTAACTTTGAGGAATAATTTAGAAATACTGTTAAGATCCACTTAACAAAAATAAATCAAATTGGTTTTAACTCCTTTTCTATTCTTTTTGTGGTTGTCCCCCACCCCAAGCATTAGAGAGAAAGAGAGAAATCTTATAGTAAATATTCCATTGCAAATCCGATTTCCTGCTCTTTATTTGTATCATTTTCTTCTAACCGTCCTTACTGTACCAGGAACATTAGTTTCGTTGAGTGCCTCCACGGCTGTCTTAATGAGATGCTTCGTAAAAAATTGACACTCTTCTTCTGTCATTTTCACTTTTTCTGTCCAATGACCTGGTATTTTCCCATTGATCTTTGAGGTCTTGTATGGTACTTTTTCGTTTTGCAATCTCCTTAGCTATTAAGTTACCACCCTTACGAATTTTTTCGAAATTTCGTAAAATAAAAATATAGAAGAGTTTCCAACATTTCTAAAGACAGAAGGTGTCCAAAACATTATGTAAACATTATTTTTGTACTACCTCAGGTGGTGGTAAAGATTTTCACAAGACAGCGCATTATATTAAGTGGATTCAAAATTCTGAATAAGGTTATTAAATCCACATTTGTACTTTTTTTTAATTTTTCAGCGATAATCTACTCTAATAGCTATTTATGCCATCAGTTACGAAATGCCTAATTTTGTGTAACGCGTGAGATGAGAACTCACAAGTTACACAAAATTTCATTTCGTAACGTACTGCATACAAGATTTTTTCTAATTTTGAAGAAAGTAATAAAAAAATAAAATTTAATATAATTGATAAAAATTTGGAAAACATAAATTTAGTTTTTCTAATTTTGACATATAACTGATGGCATAAATAGCTATTAGGAAATCCAAACCACGTGATTCAATATGGCGGTTGGATGGCAAAAATCATTGAGTCACCAGTTAAGTGCCACCAGCAACATTATTTTTATGGTCACGTGTACCAATTACAAAGCAGTATTTGCCATCCAGCTCCATTTTGACACATCGTTGGATTGCCTAATTGTTGCTGTTACTTCATCTTAGCTGTCAGTTTGACATTTTGTAAAAAAGTCTAGACGGAAGGTTTTTAGCGAGATTGATATATTTTTAGTTTTATTTTTTTTAAATGAGTCATTCAAGTTCTGAAGAGCTACCAAGCGATATTGAAGAGGCAGCAGGTAATGCTCTATTATCAGTAATTCCCAAAAAGTCAAAGGCAGTTTGTGATAAGAAGAAAATTAAACATGTTAATGAGAAAGTTTTACTTGCATATTTCGAGGGTAAGAAAGATCTAAAAGTTTCCACATTATGGACACTTTACTTAATGTTAAGGTCTGAACTAAATCTGAAAAGGAATATTGATATTAAAAAATATACAAATTTGGTAGCATATATTAAAAGGCAAGCGGACGGGTACAGTGCTAAAAAGTCAAAAGTTTTTATTAAAAAAGATTTTGAATACTTAATGGCTAAGGTTGCAATGATAATTGGAACGGCAGAAAAGCAGAATTAACTTTTCTTCCAGTTGAAAATGTTATAGACGAAGGAAGCCATTTTCGTGTTGATATCCCACCTTCAAAAACAAAAGTTATACGGCAGTGTGCAATTACCACTGGAGACATTGAAAATACGAATCTTGTTGAAATATTAAGAAAATATATTAAGTTGCGTCCCCAGATTCTTAAACACAACAGATTTTTTGTAAAATATGCGAATGGAAAATGTACCAGAAATCCTGTGGGAATTAACACATTTAGCAGTCTGCCAAAAGTTATTGCACAATTTCTTGGTCTTTCAAATCCTGTTCTATAAACTGGCCACTGCTTCAGAAGAAGCTCTGCCACTTTCCTAGCAGACAGTGGCGCTGATCTTTTAAAATTAAAGAGGCACGGAGGTTGGAAATGTAGCTCTGTTGCGGAGGGATATGTTGAAAATTCCATGAATAATAAAAAACTTATAGCGCAAGAAATATTTGGTGAAACATCTAATGTAATGTGCGTCGCTTCCCAAATAACAGCAAGTTCGAGCAATGAAAAAAATATGTCGTCGGGAATATTAATTTATAATTAATTAATTTATAATTTATGTTTTTAACTTGTATTATAACAGTTTAATAAATAGAATAATTCTTTTTGTCACTAATTTTGAAATACATTTTTCGTCACCAATTGCATAAAATTTTACTTTATGCAACTAGTTACAAAAAGTAAGACGTTTCATAATGTCAATCCGTTTTAAAAAGTGTCACTTTATATGTCAAAATTAGAAAAATATATTTTAATACATTTAAATTGACAAGTTCTACCTTATTAATCTTAGTTTTGCTTTGACGTAGTTTACTTACATTATATTTTTTTAATCAAATAATAAAAATGTTAATCGTAATAAATCAAAATAAACACTTTACGTGTTTCCGTATTTTAAAACCAATCACGATTGTGTCAAGATACAGAATTATCTTTTACCAAAATATTAAGAAAAATATACAAACAATATTAGCTGGTATAACAATTTGTTAAAAACTGTAAATACATATCTGAAAAACGATACCTACTATATTTAATAAAAAATACGGGGTCTTATGAGTAGGACTGAGTTAAATAACTCCTTTGTGGTTAAATATACAAGTGTATACTTCTTTATACATACTTTCTTTATCGACAAAGTTTTAAAAAATTATAACTTACAATAAAATATAGAATAGTAAAAACCTAAAAATTAGATTAAAAAAATGTGAATAATTATAACATTATCATAAAAATATATATTTAAGGTATGATATACCTTTCCTATACATTTTAACTGTATTTTTAAATATTTTAAAATCTGGTAATTGCTGAGGTATTAATAAAAATATATAATCATTAACTATAGATTTGTGTCTGGCTGAATGAAGAGAGCAAAAGAAAAAACTATAGATTTCTTAACAAGACTTGAAACAGAAATTATTAAACACCTTTATTTAATTCTTAATGAAGGACATTTTGGTGTAGCAATATTTTATGATATTTCCAAAGCACTTTGTGTTAATCACAAAATACTGTTCAGAAAACTTTCTGGCATTATAAGAATTAAAAATTCATTATTACAGGCCTAATAAAAACTATATCTTCTATTATCAAAATAGGAATGAATCATAATTAGATACCCAGAATTAAACAATAATTATTCCTACCTACTATCTTTTAATTAATTTACAAGCAGAGGCTTGCCTAATATAAAATATTTTTATCTACCAATGACATCCATAATTGAATTTCGTGACGTTAGTTGGTAGTTCTGAGGCACGTAATAAGTTACTGTTTATAGCATACCAAGGAAGGGGTCGCCATTTGCCCCAGGCTTTTCCTTTAAAGACGTCCCTGCACCTTGACCCGTCAAAGTGACGAAATGAAAGGGCTAGGGATTCCATCTCACTCACTTCTTTTAATTCGATAACGCTATGGTTACTCCGAATAACGAAAATTTAACGAGATGCTGTAAAGTAAGGCAAAAAAAGATCCATCTGACATAGTCTCAAGTCCTATTAAGTAGCTCTTGTAAAATAATGTTGCTTAGAATATGAGCTTTTAAATAGAACTTTTTTCTCTGCGCCTGCACAATAATTGAAGGCTTACACTTATTAAAAAAAATTTGGAAACTTGGGTTTATTTTAGTTTTAACTTTAATTATTCATAATACTGATAAACCTTTTAAAAATAAGACCATAATCCCGGGAAATATTTTTAAGCTGGTTACATGACTCAGTTATTATTATTATTATTTCAAACTAAAGGCGTGTCTTCGCGCAGACCTTTGAAAAATATACCATAAAATAAAGCAATAGGTAGCCCTGTATAGCCAGAGAAAATTGATAGGTACTTAACAGATTAGTCTATAACATAATATCTGAAGTTCAAATCGATAGCTTTACAAATAAATAAACTATAGCGGCTTCCACATCTTTATTTTTTTTCGCAGGGGCCAATTGTTAAATTTGTATTATATTATATTATTGTCTAGCTCGTTGAAGTATATTTAATAGGTACACCGATGTGTCAGAAATGACGGCTGATGGAAAGTACCTTGCTTTGTAATAATTGGTACACATACAGGGTGCGCCAAACTCAGTGGCCTATTAGAAATATTTAGAAAACGACAAAAGATATGTTTTTGAAAATTTGAGTGTGTTCATAAGAGCTAGTGTTCTAGCGTTTAAAAATATTTTGAAAGGGGCGTTGTTGAAACTCCTAGCAACTTTGGAATTTTAAATGAGACACCCTGTATATTATTTTACTTTTTGTTTTTGCTTAATAACACAAACATTTTTTGTATATAATAATCTATGCCTATCTCTTATAGTTTTTGAGATATTAATTAATTAGTCATTTTTTGGGGCCAAAACATGCTAACCAGAAAATCAAATATTTTTGTGATTAAGGCACCTAGAAAGTTAAAATTTTTACAGAGGGTTCTTATAGCATGGCCATTTAGGAATTTTGATGATATACTTTTATGTGTTCTATTTGGCGTGTACGGATCATATTTTTCGAGCTCGTATGTTATCACTTAAATAAGTGTTGTATAAAGTGCATTTAATTGCTATAAAGAGCCTAATTGACGTATCAGTTTATAATAGTGATATTTATATAGCCTTAATATTTTCTAATTTCCCAAAAATAGTGAATAATGACAGAGATTTGCAAAACATGCACTGTTAAAATAACAGGAAAATCACCTGGTTTACAATGTCAAGGTATTTGCGAGCATTATTTTCATGCTAAATGTGTCGGCATTCCGGTTGATCAGCTAAGTTTCGTCAAGGCCGGCTCGGGTGTACTATGGAGATGCCAAGCCTGTCGCGGTGATGATTTGTTAGGTCTGCCGGACCGGCACAGCCCATCTACTCTAACTGCTCCGATCGGGTTCGACGGCAATCTACAGACCGAGATGCAGAATTTTATGCGAGAAATGAAGTCTGAAATGAATTCGTTTAAGAACAAGCAAAATGACTTACTCGCTTCTGTAACGTTTTGCTCGGATAAGGTGTCCGACTTCGAAAAGTCCCTCAAGAAATGGGATGGATTGGTTAGGGAAGTGCAGACACTTAAAGCGGAAAATGAATCCCTTAAAATGAACGTAAACCAACTTTCTAAGAAAGTCGCTGACCTGGAACATCTGTCAAGAATAAATAATGTTGAACTACAGGGCTTCCCAGAGCGTAAAAATGAGGATTTGGCCAGTATTGTAGAAGCACTTCATGGTCTCCTGGGCTTGCCTTTTTCCCCAAGCATGATGGAGAGTGCCCACAGGGTTCGCTCATTTAAGCCCAATTCACCTAAGCATATTATTGTAAAATACTCATCACGTAGAATGAGAGATGAAGTGTTGCAGGCGGCAAAAATTAAACGAAGCTTAAATAATGGTTTGTCTCTATCTATGGACGAGGGAACAGCCCCTAATAGTAAAATTTTTGTAAATGAACATCTATCCCCAGAGAAAAAAATGCTGTTTAAAAGAGTTCGCGATGCAGCGCGTGCAAAAAAATACAAGTATGTTTGGGTGAAGAATGGTAGTATTCTAATACGCATGGCTGAGAATACACCTGTTATTCAAATTAATAGTGAGGAGGAGATTGACAAAATGTGATATCATCTTTTCAAATTTATATGTGTCATACCTACCCTAATAGATAATTAGTCGATATTTTCGAACCCCTTTCAGCGTATTATCAAAACGTGAGAGGTCTAAGAACAAAAACCGTTGAATTTAGACTTAATTTGCTATCTAGTGACTACGACATTGTCTTTCTGACAGAAACATGGTTGAATAGTGGTATAATCAATGCCGAATTATTTGGTACCAGTTACCAAGTATTTCGCCGGGATCGTGAAAGCTCTGGGAGCACAAAATGTAATGGCGGTGGTTCCCTTATAGGCATCAAGGATGGTTTGCGGGCTGTGAGACGGCAGGAGTGGGAGAGTGACGCTGAGGACTTATGGGTTACCCTTTACACCAAGGATGGCAGTAAAGTTCATTTGTGTTGTGTATACATCCCTCCAGGTAATGACGCGGCACTGATATGTTTTGTTGATAAACTATATTCGCTCTTCGATAAAATTTCCACTGATAAAATCTTAATTTGTGGTGACTTTAACTTTTCATATATAGGTTGGTTATTTAAAAATAAGTGTAATTATTATCTTCCTGAAAATGTGGACTCTAAATTTAACACTTTCTATGACATGTTAAATCTCTATGGGCTTTTTCAATTTAATGGGCTTAAAAATGATAATAATAGAATACTTGATTTAATTTTGTCTAATGATTCAATAGTTAAGGATCTCATAAGCTCATATCAACCCCTTGTGACAGAAGATCCTCATCATAAGTCAATTGAATTTAATCTTACTTGTTCATCGCTACCACAGCTAGGCTTTAATAATAATGAACCCATTACCTATAATTTTAAAAACGGTGATTATGAGGGCATCAATAATTATTTCAATAGTATAGATTGGAAGCAAACGCTTAAAGCCGCCGATATCAATGAATCTGTTCAACACTTCTATAATGTAATTAATAATGCATTAAATACTTACATTCCAAAAAAAATTATTAACAAAAAATACCCAATATACTTTAAACATAATACCATACGAATATTGGTAAATAAAAACAAGGCCCATAAAAAGTGGAAAAGGTCCAAATCTAACATAGATTACAATTTTTTTTGTCAACTTAGACGACAGAGCAAAACGATGATTCGTAATGATTATATAGCGTATATTAAATCAATAGAAGATGATATTCCAAATAATTCTAAGCGTTTTTGGCAACTTATGTCTATCAAAAGTAAACATTTAGGTATTCCCAATGTAATGAATTTTAGAGGTAAGCAAACTCAGGGATCTGAAGTAAGCTCTTTGTTCTCGGAATTCTTTCAGGAAGTTTATCAACCTTACGAGCAAAAATTTTATTCTGCACCGAATATCAATAATACTTGCAATCTTTCAAAAATTCGTGTTCAACCTCATGATGTTCTGAGAGCACTGACTTGCTTAGATGAAAATAAGGGCGGTGGACCTGATAAAATTCCTTCATATTTTGTAAAAAGATGTGCTTCTTCTATTCACGTCCCACTTACAATTATTTTTAATATGTCATTCGAGCAGTGCGTATTTCCAGAAAAATGGAAACTGGCTAGTGTTATTCCAATTTTCAAAAGTGGAGTGAGAGATAGTGTTACTAATTACAGACCCATAAGCAAACTTAACATCTTTGGAAAAGTTTTAGAATCTATTGTGCATAACACAGTACTTAACTTTATAAAGCCTCACATTATTGAGGAACAGCATGGATTTTTTCCCAAACGATCAATTGAATCTAACCTAGCATCTTACTCTGAGTATATCCTCTCTTCCATGGACTGTCAAATTCAGGTGGATTCCATATATACCGATTTCAGTAAGGCATTTGATAAAATTGATCACAATATTTTGGTAGCTAAGCTGAGCCAAATTGGTGTATGTGGGGACCTCCTTAAGTGGATAACCTCTTATATATTTAATAGATCACAATTTGTTGCAGTGAACGGTCACCAGTCTCCTATCTATAACGTGACTTCTGGTGTGCCCCAAGGCTCCCATTTGGGGCCTTTATTTTTCATTATATACTTAAACGATGTGAAAAAATGCTTTAAATTTTGTAAAATTTTACTTTACGCGGACGATATGAAAATTTTTCTCAGCATAGGGAGTATCGGGGACTGCTTGCTGCTTCAGGGTGAACTAGATTCTTTTTTTCAATATTGCGTTTTAAACAAACTCTTCCTAAATTTAGATAAATGTATATTTATTTCATTCTCAAGAAATGTAAATATTTTTTCTTATGGTTACAATTTTAATGGGATATTACTTAAAGAAGTAGGTAAAATAAAGGATCTTGGTGTTATTTATGATAAAAAAATGATTTTCAATGAGCATATTGATTATGTTGCTAACAAATGTAATCGCATGCTAGGCTTTATAATTAGATCATGTAAATTTGTGTCTTCTTTGCAGTCTTTAAAGGTTCTGTATTTTGCATATGTTTATAGTAGACTTAGTTTTGCCTCTGTCGTCTGGACGCCTCAGTATGCGGTATATAAAAACAGATTGGAAATTATTCAGAATAAATTTCTTAGATTTTTAAACTTTAAAAGCACCGGTGTCTTTGATCTTCATGCTAATTTACCAGAACTTCGACGGACTTTCCAGTTATTACCTCTTGAGCGCCAGCGTATTCAAGCTGATGTTCGTTTTCTATTTAAAATCGTTAATAACCATATAGATGCTCCAAATTTGCTATCCGGTATAGGTTTTAATATCCCCTCACGTAATTTTCGTAATACTCACCTATTTGCAAACTGTTTTTATAGAACTAATTTAGGTAAACACTCGCCTATAAGTCGTATAACCTCACTTTATAACGCTTCATACCATGATATTGATTTGTTTAATGTATCTCTAGTAACTTTTAGGAGAAAGCTTAGAAATCACGCGGTTCTTCATAATTATTATTAAAATATAACTTTAGTATTAAGAAATCTGTACACCAATTGTAATTCGTGGGTGCCGAATTTGGGCCAGAGGCCTGTTGGCATCCTATTTGTGCAAATAAATAAATAAATAAATAAATAAATAAATATGAAAATATTTTTACAAGCAGCGTCACAAAAAAACGTAATCTTCGTAATATCTTTTTTAAATGGAACACCCTGTATTTTATTTTCTTAACAAAATCTAGTTTATATTTCCTACCAATAAGTATAACATGTTCCTATACCTATCTCTAACCAATTCGAACTTACAAGGGGTTTAAAAAAATTAATAACTTAATAAAAAGGTTTAAACACATTTAATAGTAGGCTTTGGCAGAATTTGTTCGGAAACAAATGAAAAAGAAAAAATGTCAACTTAATTGGTTTTGTCTATAATCTGTGTTTTTAAATTATTGACTAAAATGGCCAATATTTCTTATTCAAACGCAGAAATTTTGAATTTACTTTTTATACATGAAGAGTGTAATAAAATTGTATTAAGAACATGTAGACGATTTAATGAATTGTATCCCAATTCATCTCCAATGACAGCAAAAAAGTTTAGAAAAATAGAACGAAATATGTTGCAGTATAATAATGTGAATGTGTGACGTATAAATCCATAGAACAAATAATTTTTTAAATATAAGATAATATAGGAAATTAAGTTGACATCTCGGTTGACATTTTTTCTCTTTCCTTTGTTTCCGAACAAATTCTGCCAAAGCCTACTATTAAATATGTTTAAAACTTTTTATTAAGTTATTAATTTTTTTAAACCCGTTGTAAGTTCGAATTGGTTAAAGATAGGTATGGGAACATGTTATACTTATTGGTAGAAAATATAAACTAGATTTTGTTAAGAAAATAAAATACAGGGTGTTCCATTTAAAAAAGTTGAGAATTTTGCATTTATTTATATTACGAAGATTACGTTTTTTTGTGACGCTCTGTGTAAAAATATTTTCATAAATCATTAAAATTCCTAAATGGCCATGCTATAAGAACCCTCTGTAAAAATTTTAACTTTCTAGGTGCCTTAATCACAAAAATATTTGATTTTCTGGTTAGCATGTTTTGGCCCCAAAAAATGACTAATTAATTAATATCTCAAAAACTATAAGAGATAGGCATAGATTATTATATACAAAAAATGTTTGTGTTATTAAGCAAAAACAAAAAGTAAAATAATATACAGGGTGTCTCATTTAAAATTCCAAAGTTGCTAGGAGTTTCAACAACGCCCCTTTCAAAATATTTTTAAACGCTAGAACACTAGCTCTTATGAACACACTCAAATTTTCAAAAACATATCTTTTGTCGTTTTCTAAATATTTCTAATAGGCCACTGAGTTTGGCGCACCCTGTATATACATAAATACATATACGCAGTGGCGTATTTAGAGGGAGGTGGGGGCTGCCCCCTGAGCCTATGAGCTCGGGTCTAAAAGTCTAACTGCTACCTAATTTTTCGTCTCACGCTTGGACTCTTAATTTAAATCTTTAAATAATGTATTCTTGGCTTGGATTATAAAGGTCTTATAGGAAACGTTTAGTTTTTTAACTTTTCCTTCTAAAAGTCCTCTGTTTTATATAGAGATTAAGATTACAGATTCATATCGTTTTAGTTATTCATTTATGATGCAGTTTTAAAGGAAAACGAGTAAAAAGAATAATATTTTATAGTATTTTTCTATTATGTGTGTATGTATATACTTGTCTGTTCCGTTTTCCTTTTTTTAGAGCTATTTTAAATCAACAAAAATATAACCCAATGCAATAAAATAGTTTTACAACAAACACAAAAAACAATTAAGTATTTGTTTTAAAGAGAAAAATTAAAGTAAAAATTTTAATTGAAACATTTCTTATGGAAGAAGTGTGATAATTTATAATATAAAAAATAGTGCGGGAAGAAACGAGAATGCTTTATTATGAATATACAAAACGGCACTTAAGAAGGAGTATTTCAAAACCTAAGCATTTGCACCAAAAACTGCTCTTTGATATATGCTCCTAAAATACATGGTTTCTGACAAAATCATCAATTTTGACGTGGTAAGCGATATTTACTTTATTTTTAATCATGAAAAACCGAGCCCGAAAAACGTTGGTTAGAGCCCTACATACGTCTTATGGTAAAATTTTGGATTGACACTAATTACCAATATTTATATTTTTCACAAATAAAACAAAAGGTTTTTTTTTAATAAAGAGCCAGCTAGGAATATCAAAAAAACATTTACAAGAGCAAATTTAATTCAGCCATGCAGAGGTGGAGAGGTAATAATTTAATTTTTGAAATTTGATAGTGGTTAGGTGAATTTTAAACAAACTTTGGACGTGGCCCCGAACATTTTTCGCCTGCTGCGCTCTTCCGACTTCTTTACAAGAGACAATCTCATGAAATACATGTAGTCCTGACTACTGTCCCTCTCTCCAGAAAAAAAAGTCCTACTTACGCCCACTGAGCCCCCCCCCCCCCAGAGCATATTTTCTGGCCACTGTACACACGCAATCTAAAATATGATTCTTGTAATTTATGTTTCTGTCGCTAATTAGAAAAGGTCTGGATTCTCCCCGGATTCTCCTAACAAATTATACAACCAAATGTATCCTTTGACCCAGAAATGTCTTTAGTCTGATAGCAAATACATGTCACTCAGTTATCACCATAATAACAACAAAAAGTTATTCAATAAAAGATAGATAACCTTAATTCATGATATTAATATGTATTATAATGATATAGTAAATAATAAATAATGTAGAACATGCCTTTAACAATAATTTTTCATGTCTGCAAATATTAAACTACAATGATGTACCTATACTCCATAATTCCTATTAACTGTGAATTATTATTAATAATATGATTTTTATATTCATAGATTTTCAGGTAAACTACTGTATCGATAGTAAATGTGGGAAGTTGGTGGTACACTGTGTTTTGAAGAAAGGAAAGAACGTTGTATTTCAGTGTAACTATTTATTAACACTGACGCCAAGCACTTTCGGCCTTATTTACTTAAGGCCATCATCAGGACTTAACTCTAAAAGTATGAAATTTACAAGTTGTAAAATAATGATAAAATAAGAGTAGGTACTTACTAGTCAAACAGAGTTTTGAAAGCAATACTTAAAAAGTTTTTGATGGTACTTATATAATTTATGTCTAAACATCGATATTTTTTGAAGAAAAAATTATATTTTTAAGTGTTGAATCACTATAATAAAGGAGAAAACCATTTTTTTTTTTAATATTATGATTTGACCACGCCGGAGGAGTTCTAAGAAAGAGTGAAAATAACAGTTATAAATCCAATCTACATTTAAAACTTGGCGTTATTTACTATATACACAGTATAAGATAGAACTGTGCCCTAAGGCTTGATATATAACATGTTTTTAAACAATTCAACATTGAAAATTGTTTATTTAGTTACAAAAACACTTAGATAGTGTAGAACTAAAAAATTAAACGCGGATGCAATGAGAACTGTCTGCCTGCACTAGGGACAACAAATTTAAATTTACTAAAAAAGTTTAAATACTAACACTAAATCCTTACCTGCAAATACTGATGCTACAGCGGCAATAAGGAAACTCAATACCACAGCAGGTCCAGCAGTATCTTTGGCCACCTGTCCAGCTAAAACATACACTCCCACCCCTAATGTGCTACCTACACCGAGAGCTGTCAAATCAAAGGTATTCAGGATCCGATTCAAACGAGTCTCCTCAGCTGCGACTGGATCGATGGCCTTTTTACGGGTCAATACTTTCCATATTCTACCCATTTTGGCTGAGAATAATAGTGTATATGGTTAACTGAAAATACATACATAAACAGATATTACCTCAGATATTACATTTCGATGTGTAAGTATTAAAACCAATAACCAGCCAACAAATTATACATATCTATGGTTTAGTAGAATGTCATTTAATACAAGAAAATAAACAAATCTATAAATAATAAACAGTAAAAATATGGCTATTATTTAAAAAGTTAAAGCACTATAGAATACTAATAATTTTTCAATAGTTCACTCACTTATAAATTTTCTATTGTTACTCCAACATTTACTTTCCTTATCAAATAATTCGTTTCACTGATTTTGGTAGGTGTTAGTATGCTGTGTGCTGGAATCCTGTATTGTACTTGATAAGAGAGGATATTATTTCGCTGAAAAGATAAAACATAGGTAGATATGAAGGGGATAATGGATAATAAAATTATGCAGAGCATCAAAATTCTTTTACATAAAAGGAGTTTGTTATTTTGAATATATGAGACATATAAAAATCGGAACAAATATTTTAACATAAAAAATAGTTTGCTAAAACAATCTTTGCCCCCCCTCCCCCCCTTTTAATTTCAGTCCTACCTAGTGCTCATGTAAGTATTAAACGACGTAATTAACATTAAGATGAACTCACCCACGATCAGTGATATAAAACTCGTATCAATTCAATAATTAAACATCCATTTTACAAATTAATTTAATTACCATCCCCTTATCAACTGTTACTATTCTTTATCAAATTCTTATGGACAATAATTAAAATGTCATCATTCAAAAGTAAACACGGAAACATCTGACTCTGACGTTTACATTGACGGTAACGTTATGCAATTAAAAATACAAACGTTTGGTATTAAAAGTTGTCTACGTAAAGACACATAAGAATCAGATAAGTATAGCGACTTTATACTCGACCGTAGTGATAAACTGCATAGAAATTTAAACCTAAAACCCTTTGGCTATCTTTGTTGTGAAAAAGTAGAGTGACACGCACAACTTCACCATCAAAGAAGGCCTTACTTAAAACTATGGTATTGGGCAGTTTTTAGATAGGACAAAAGATTCGGTCTCTACCATAGACAAATAGATGGTCGGCTCCGTCGACGTGTCTAAGGGTCGACGGTTCGATCGATCAGGTAGTCAAGATTTTCTCCTCTTCTTAATGACATGATGGACTGATTTTAGCTAGTTTTCTGGTGTCGCTTCCTTAATGGCATTTTGAATGTCGTGTTGTGTCTTGTTGCTACAAGTCCTTTCACTTGCGCCCCTATAAGTTCTATAGGATTTAGTTCGCAATGATATGGCTGTATGCGCAGCACAGTTACACTATGTGTTTCAGCTATATCTTCCACGGCATATTTCATAAAACGATGTTTGTGGCTAATCTAGTTTCTTCTTTATCAAATTATCTTCTTTTTTTTTGGTTAGTTATATATAATTAAATGCACAAAATTTACCTGCGCCTATGGCCGACACCGAAATTGAGCCGAACTGGAAGGAATTTCCCATTTTATTACTCTACACCTTTCTGAAAGAGATTATATTATGTATAATTTAAAGTTTGAATTTAAAAAGTTATAAGAGCAGAAAAAGAAATATGGACAAATTTGGCAAAATTTCATTTTTTGCCTTTATTAATTCATCAATCAAAATTTCTTTAAATTACATCTGGCCGCTTTTTGAATATAAAGCGAAAATGATATATTGATCAAAAAATTAAATGGCGAATGCGTCACGAGACCTCACTCTTAATCAATTTATCTATTAGTCTGGACAAATATTTAAACAGCAACATATTTCAAAAAATATAATTCTTCAAGATTTCTCTCTTATCAGCTTTTAAAGACGGGTTATCGCAAATCCAAGCTAATCTAACTTAACTCGTGTTATCAGCAGTTAAAACATAAAATGAAAAATGCTTAACAACACATTCTGTTATAAACAATATTTTGACATCGCCGCACTACAATTTAGTTCTCTGATTTAGTTATTAACTTTTAGTCGCGGATAACCTTGGATTATCAATTGTGACTTGATTAACTTTTATTCATTTATACAACCAAACGTTTACCTCTGCTACAGTCAGTACAGTCAACATTCTAGTTCTGCCGTGTCGAAATAAAACGATACTAAAATCAATGCAAGTGCAAAACAAAATATAGAAAATAAATTAATAGTTTACAAATGCACTAAGCGAATAAACATATTTACAAAACAACTGAATATAAGCTTTAACAATAATCATGTCTTCTGCTTCTTCCCAAGCGTACTTTGTCGGTGTGGATGTAGGGACTGGTAGTGTACGGGCAGCTTTAGTGACAGATTTTGGGAAAATTTTAAAATGTCATGTGGAACCGACAAAAACCTGGAATATCCAGCAGGATTTTTATGAGCAGTCGACTGATGATATATGGAGGGCTGTGATAAAATGTGTTAGGGTAAGTAAATATATTTGTCATTTCTATATGGAGTTTATTTCAATTTACTAAGTTAACCCTTTGGGTACTATTTTTTAAAAATTGGATATACCTAAGTTTAATTCTTTAAAATTTTCTTGGTTTTAATCCAATTTTTATAGTTTCTTTTACCATTTTATAGATAATTTCATTTCATTGTCTATAATTTATTTAATGATGGGTCACCTAAAGTCACCTTCGATAAGGTGATGCTATAAGAGTGTTAGTGTTTTTGTCTCTAAATTTTAAACATCCTGTAGCTAAATTGAGACTGTTATTTTTCATACCAATAATTTCTGATAAAGTTTATGATGTTCAGCAGCGGCGCCAGGAAAATCACAATGGATGGGCACACGCCGGCCCAATTAACTTGGGATGCACTGTCAAAAATAAAAAGTCCTTTCTTGCCGTGAGATCTCCGAAAGACCCCCCCCCCCCCCCCCCCGTACGAACGGTCCAAACTGACTCCTTAACATCCTTAACAAAGGTCCTCTCTCGCACTACCTTCCAATTAAAAGTTACAACTATTTGTTCCAACATTAAAAATGTATAATTTTCAATATTTATTTTTAGCCGTTCCGGAGATACGAGGCTTCGAAGTTGATGATTTTGTTATCATCGAATTTACAGAAGCTTTGAGATTAGAAACTAAATTTTTTCTGGAGATACGTAATTTTTTATAACGAAGCCACCCATGCTAGTGTCATATATGTCAGATGTCAAAAAATGACAGTTAGGACGCCATTTTAAATTTTTTTAAATGGCAACCCACATTTATAACTACACCAATGTATTACATTTCGCGATCCGATTTCAAAAATATATAGTTGTCGATATTTATTTCCAACCCTTAAGGAAATACGACCGTATCAAGAACTGCATCGTACGATTATGTGTTTTAAGTATCTCACCCCATTAAAAAATAGAAGCTCTTAATTGTCACTTTTTTAAAATGTCTAAGATGTCTATAAATATGGGTTGCCATTTAAAAAAATTCATAATGGCGTCGTAACTGTAATTTTCTGACATCTGACATATTTGACAATAGCATGGGTGGCTCCGTCATAGGAAATTACGTATCTTCAGAAAAAATTGATTTTGTAATCACAAAAGCTTCTATTTTTTAATGGGGGAGATACTTAAAACACATAATCATACGATGCAGTTTTTGATACAGTCGTATTTCGGTAAGGGTTGGCAATAAATATCGACAACTATATATTTTTGAAATCGGATTGCCAAATGCAATACATTGGTGTAGTTATAAATGTGGGTTGCCATTTAAAAAAATTCAAAATGGCGTCGTAACTGTCATTTTCTGACATCTGACATATTTGACAATAGCATGGGTGGCTCCGTTATAAAAAATTACGTGTCTCCAGAAAAAATTGAGTTTCTAATCTCAAAGCTTCTGTTAATTCGATGATAACAAAATCACCAGTTTCGAAACCTCGTATCTCCGGAACGGCTGAAAATAAATATTGACAATTATACATTTTTAATGTTGGAATAAATAAGCGAATGCAGCTGGCTTACTATAAGGTAGGGTTGCCATTTAAGAAAATCCAATATGGCGTCGTATCTGATAAATATGTAAACATAGATTTTTTTTTGACATCAAATTTGGCTTCTTCACTAAAAGCTGTTAGGGAATACATAATTGTTTTTTTATTGTGGTCGATAGCAAAGTCGCCAATCGGGTGAGACACTTAAAATAATGTCCCTGTACTTTACTATTACTAATTACTATACGCATTAGCCAATAAATTCCCGTTATTCGAATTTTCACAAGCTTCGGCATTCATCCTTTGCTGAAACCTGAATTTAGGTTCGTCAGAAGGAATGATATTGACCGCTGAATATAAATCAGGTTTTTATCAAATTGTTAGTGTTGTTGCCTGTTGCAGAGAAATTCTCGTTTTAAATATTGTTGAGCGGGATTTTGGTGTCTGGCTATTATAATTGTAAGTTCATAAGTTGTAACAATTTATGAAACGAAATTGTTATCTTCGTAACTTTTTTGATAAGAGTACGTCGTCTTGTCATTTTTAAGTTGTTTGTTTTATATTTATGGAATTCATTAATTGATTATATAAAATGATGTGACGTGCGAGATAATATGACAGAGAAAATTGTTCACACACCTCCTTCCTAAATTAAATATTTATGTTTATTATTATTATTATTATTATTATTTTTTTTTTTTTGTTTACGGTTCGCCGACTACGTAGGCCATCTTGAACCGGTCATCGACCACAAATGTGATCTACCGACTGGGGAGTGTGAAACGGCACCTTTATCCTACGAGATATCCGATCTCATCCGGCCTGTCCGGCGTGAATAGGATGGCTAAGTGTCGATTCATTTTACACTCTTCCCTGAGGCAAGAGCACGCCGTGTTCCCAAGCGGTCACCCGCCCAAGTACTAACCGCGCTCGACACCGCTTGACTTCGGTGATCTGCGGGAACCGGTGCTTAATATGTCGACAGGCCCTTGCCATTTATGTTTATATTAAATATTATTATGATTAAGACCATTTGGCCAATATTTCTGAATTCTTCTCCAAGGTTACCAGCTCCACGCGAAATTATATCTATATATACATTCAATAAGACCAAAAACATTGCGTTTTCTTGGCCCAAATCCTGGCCATGTTTACATTGGAGAGGGTCAAAAAGTTATTTTTAATAAAAAAATTATTCTCAATATTAGTCATTGTCATTTCTTGCCATTCTTTCGAATTAGACTTTTTACCTCTTCATTTGCTGTCAGGGCCATTCCGGAGGGGACCTACAGCCAGAGCTGTGAGTAACTTAAGTAACTAGATACTTTTTAGTATCTAGTTACTTAAAGTAACTAGTAACTTAGTTCTTTTTGGAATCATGCCAAAAGTAACTGTAACTTCGTTACTTTTGAAAAGTAACTTGTATCTATATAGTTACTTTTTAGGAGTAACTTTACACTTAAAAAGTAACTAGATACTTTTAAAGTAACTAAGTTCCTTTTAAAGTAACTAAGTTACTTTTAAAGTAACTATAAGTTAGGTACCTACTTTTAAAGTTCCTCTAGGATACCAATAATGCACACGTGCCGTCCGTTCATCAGATGATGACCAATGATCGGCGGCCGTTAATCAGATTTTCACGAAGGGACGAGCGGCGAGTCGCGAGCGTCAAACAGCCAATTGGTTGAAACGCGAAATTTCTTGGAAAGCATTTTATTCTACTTGTTCGTTGTTCGAATTAACACTTTTTAGTTTAGTTTTCTGATGGTAATAGTGGTAGTGTGTACAGGAAAATGAGTTATCACTACCTGGTAAATTTATGGTATCTAGTTTAAAAGCATTTTAGTTACTTTTAGAGTTTCGTAGTTACAATTAAAATAACTAGTTACTCAAAAGTATCTTAGTTACTTTTAGTAACTAGTTACAATCAATGTAACTAGTTACTTTGAACAATCAATGTAACTAGTTACTTTAAAAGTATCTTAGTTACTTTTAAATTATCGTAGTTACAATCAAAGTAACTAGTTACTGTAAAAGTATCTTAGTTACTATAACTAGTTACTTTAACTAAGTAACTAAGAACTAAGTTACTTTTAGGTAAAAGTAACTATTCCTTATAAGTATCTAGATACATTTGTGCAAAAGTATCGAAAAAGTAACTAGTTACTTTTCTGAAGTAACTTTCACAGCTCTGCCTACAGCTTAAGTGGGTTCCGAACCACGATCCTCAGTCATAGGACACTGGGTGGGTTGGGAGATGATACATTTTACACTCTTCCCTGCATTCTTACAACTACTAAAATTCAGCTATACTTTTTTATTGTGTGTATGTCCACTCCAAGGATCGAACTCGGGCAGCATTTTAAGTAAATTTGTTTCTTTATAACTTTTGTCACAACTATTATAATCAAATGGCATGGAATACACTGGAGTTTTTGAAATAGGAAATACGTAAATTAAACTATACCAAATTTTGAGCTATTGTAGTTAAAAAATTGCTAAAAATAAGGCAGAAATATTATACTATATTTTTTCTTTGCAGGAAGTAATAAAGGAAACTGATTCAAAAAATGTTAAAGGAATTGGATTTGATGCAACATGTTCCTTGGTTTGCATAGATAAACAAGGAAACCCCTTAACTGTTAGCCCGTCAGGTAAATATTTAATTTGGATGCAAGTTTTCCCATTTAAATCCTGCATCAGCTGATTAAAACGTTGTTAAAGCGCATGCTTTCAGGAAATTTTTCTAGAAATTGCACCCAATGTAATAAGGCCTTAAGAGGAGCCAGGGTGGGCCGGTGCCCACCCTGGCCCCCTCCCTGGCGCCGCCGCTGCAAAGAATATCCGCAATTTAACATGGAAAATTGTAGCGCTTTCGGATCCACTGAACTTAAAACAGTTATTTGTAGGAAACAATGAACAAAACGTTATCCTCTGGCTGGACCATAGAGCAATGAAAGAAACAGAATTTATTAACAGTACAAAGCATCCCGTTCTGCAATACGTCGGAGGAAATATTTTTCCAGAAATGGAGACTCCAAAATTGCTATGGTTGAAAAAAAATTTAAAGGATACGTGGCAAAACGCTGGATATTTTTTTGATTTGCCAGATTTTTTGACTTGGAGGGCCACTGATGTCGATTCAAGGTAAAATTTGTACAAAGTAAAATATTTTTTCATGTATGGAAAGTTGCACTTTTCCGCGCGTTAAAAGACTTTTTCACAAAATAAGAAATTAAGAATAAATGACCTATTTACAAGTCTATTATCTCCTGTTGCTGTATGGCTCCTAAGTTATGGGACACCCTGTATACATACTGAATTATTGTAGATCGTCTTGCTCTCTGGTATGCAAATGGACGTACGAAATGAACGTTGAGGGGGTAGAAGCATGGAATAAAAGTTATTTTGAACAAGTTGGACTAGAAGATCTTGCCGAAAATAACTGGAAAAAAATTGGGACGACAGTTCAATATCCAGGAGCTCCAGTAGGTAAAGTATAAAGCCGACAAACCGTTTTAAGAGCCAAATGTAAAGTAATGAAAAGAAAATAATGCCTACTTTAAAAACCTTCATTATTTTTCCTAAACTCTATACGTAATGGCATTTTTCACCATAATCGAATTTATTATATTTAGCACTAACATAGTTAAATAGAACGTGGTAAAAATATATCACAAACCTTTTCTAGAAACAATTAAAAACACTGCGTGAAAGCTGAACGTTTAAAAACATACCATTGCGTGGAAAAGTCGCGTCGGTAAGTTTTTTGCCTGTTGTTATTAGAGACAGGAGTATTTGGATCAAATTTTTGGCCAAAATGTAGAGACTTTATTTTAAAATTAAAAATAAGATTGTGGGCAGACAATTATGAGGTGCGTGTAAAATAATTTTTTCTTCTCCTGTATTAGTAAACATTGTTTTACGTACAGTGCACTCTATAAGTAACACTAACTGTGCGTTATGATGCCTAGTATAACAATCAAGTTAGCCTTGAACCACTCAAATCGTAACATCTATCTATCTTGCGTTTTCAATATTTGACAGAGATATTGTTAGATATTATTTTCAACTTCAAATCGATACTTTATAAATTATAAATCGATCTTTAATTTATTAGTAAGAGTCTTAGAAATAGTATAGTACCTACGTATTGCGTGTTGTAAGGCAATTACGCACTTAAGTATTTACCGCAATTTTTCCATTCGTGTGTAATATGCTCTTTACCACACTTAATACGTAATACAGGTATTATTACGCACGATCGTGTGCAAAATACTATTTTCAAGCTTGCTAGTCTTGTACAAAATACCGGCTTTCTTGACTGCAGAAAAAATAGTTTTTTTTTTAAATTTTAATTTGAGAGACATGTTTTGCAGTGTATGGTCAGTTGTCCAGAAACTAATACACCTTTCAGGTTGTTTTGGTATTATGTAACTAAAATTGTATTTATAAAATCCTTTTTTAGGCAAAGGGTTGTCTAAACAAGCAGCCGAGGAACTAGGCTTAGTCGTAGGTACTCCTGTAGGCACATCCATGATAGATGCCCATGCAGGCGGCTTGGGTCTTATTGGTTGTACAGTAAAAGAAATAGATCCTCATTTTGAGACCAGAGTAGGTAAGTTTACCTATTTACTTAGATCTGAAGTTTTACTTATTACTAAATCTACAATCAATTTGCATGTGTTATAAATATTAATAACAAATAATTAAATTTTCCATTATTTATTAATGGTACGGCGCGACCAGTGGCGGCTCGCGGTCTTAAAAAATGGCGAAGAGCGGGTACTTAAACAAACATTGACTAAAAACCCGTGTAAAAAAAAGCCTCTCTTATCCTCATCTATCCAACGACTGAATGGAGTTTCCAACAAATTACAAACTATGTCATTAATGGATTTCATTTTTAAAACACATAACTAAGTAGGTACGTACACTACTGAATTGACTGAAAAATAAAAACAAAACTTTTTAATCGCACAGTAAATCACGTAAAAACGATATCTATAACCGTAAGTTTCGCGAAGCCTCAAAATAAATACTTTAAGGTTAGGCGAACCAATGCTAAAACAATGGTGCATACGACAGATCTATTTTTAAATTGCCCTTCATCATAATGTAAATTGTTACATTCTGTTTGCGTGGCTGACGTCACGTAACCATAGCAACGGTGAATATCAAAGCCATGTTGGGCGTTGGGTCTTCACTGGCTTTGAGTTTACGGACACGGTCGGCTGGGGCGCGCCAAAACGCACGAGTGCTTATAGTTATTGTCCATCGGAGTTAACCGTGGCCCTATTATGCATAGCTACATTCGAATTAAATTAATATGATTAATTCGAACATAATTACTTTTTAAGTGCTAAAATGGTAGCTGTATTGGTACATTAATATTATTGTCGAAAAACTTTCCTCCTGGTTTTATTTTTTTTTGTGAAGAGCCCCCTAACTACTTCACCTGACGAGCTGCCACTGGGCGCGACTGTTTATCATCTAACGAACTTGTTATGCAATGTTCAAATTATAGCACTTATTTGCGGAACTTCAACATGCCACATGGCTGTTTCCAAAGAAGCAGTGTTCGCTCCTGGAGTATGGGGCCCGTACAAAAGCGCCATGATACCGGGCATGTGGTTGAACGAAGGGGGGCAAAGTACTACCGGAAAACTAGTTGATCATGTGATTGATACACATCCCGCTACTCCAGAAATAAAGAAAAAATTGGGAAAGATGTGAGTTTCTGTAAATAATTTTATCTGCAACCTACAGGGTAAGATGAACTTGCTACGTCAAATATTTTGTATTGTTTGGGTTACGTAATACGATTCGTTGTGGTGTTTATTCTGTTTAACAACAGTTTCCTGAAAGTCATAAAAATCCATTTTTCTCATCTTTCTTATTCTGTTTCAGGCATATAATTGAATACCTGAACAATATACTCTACGATTTAGCCAAGAAACAGAACCTGAACCATCTGGCATTGTTAACCAAAGATTTTCATGTATATCCAGATTTTCACGGAAACCGGTTACTAGCAGATCCAACATTAAAAGGAATGGTAAGAATGCCTAATATACTATATTGAATAAATAAAATAATAAATGGTTGTATAATTTTTCTTTATGTTAAAGAATTATTATGTTTACAGGTTTCAGGACTATCCTTATTAACTGACGAAGAAAGTTTAGCAATACTTTATTTAGCCACTGTACAAGCACTTTCAGTAAGTATCATTATATATACGTACATATTCAGTGCTTGCAAATGCCCCTCCCCCCCCCCCGTATTTTAATGAATAAAACGATTGAGAATTCTTTTATTTTTATATGTTTTTTTAGTATGGTACTCGTCACATTCTGGATAGACTAAAAGAATCTGGATACAAGAATATTAAATCGACGCTCATTTGTGGTGGTCTCAGCAAAAATCCTATTTTTACAGCTGCTCAGGCTGATGTGTGCAATCTTCCATGTGTCTGTCCTGATGAAATAGAAAGTGTTTTGCTGGGATCGGCAATTTTGGGTAGGTGGGTAGCTGTTACAGTTTCGTACATATAAACTAGATCCCCGTATTTGAGTATGCAGTATGCGTTACTATAATAACACCATAACATAGGTACCCAAGAAGTATATAGGAGTAGCAAGGCGAGTTTAAACATCCGCCGCAATGTTCTTTTGAGGATACTCTGAAGGTACCTGTATATCCCTCTTTAGAGCACAGTTATACTACAGTTAAAAAGTTTTATTAATAAAGAAGTAATGCTGCTTTTACGGCAGGAATAATATTTTGTCACGCCTTTTCGTCGGTCTCCTGACGTAGTAGCGTATCTTAAAAAATGAAATAACATTAAGGTTCTCACAGTGGCGCATCCAGAATCTGGTGGGTGTAGTGGCAATATTTAAGTATTAAAATTTAATTTCGCTGAAAAGTACTGTAATGCGACTGGAAAAAATAAACATATTATTTAGAATGATATTTTTTTGGAAAAACGCACAATTGTCTTATTCTGTATAAAAAAAGACTTTACTTCTGATAATTAAAAAAAAACATATCCTAAAACAAGTGAAATAAATAAAAAAAATTACATTACAGGTAAATACATTTTTAAAACATTTAAGAAATAAAAAATAAAATAGGTAATTATAAAAAAACTTTTAAAGAAAGAAAAATATCGGTAATAAAAGTTAGGTTTAAAAATTAAATTACTGGGGCGGGGGGGTTAATGGGGGTAATCCCCCCCACACTGGGTTCTCAGTAGGCAAATAAAATAATTTTTCTTTTTAATAGAATGAATTTTAATAGATTATATTTATTGACATGGGTAAAATTTTGTGTAAAAATTCATAGCCGTAGTATATTTAATTTAATTAAATTGATTATTTTTAAGTGTTTTTTCATGTGTCAAAGTGGCGCTACCCTATCTGTAATAGTTGAGGTGTATTATGGCGTAATGTAAAAATAAATATTCTGGCCTAGTTTGAAGGAGATCAATTAGTTATTTTAAAACTGAGATACGTCACTATGGTATAAGACTAAGGTTTTATAACACATATTTTTGGTTTCTTTTAAGACAATTGACAAAATATATATTTTTAAATTATTTATTTCTCGTTAATTTAATTTTTTTTTTAACTTTAAGGAGCTGTTTCTGCAAACCACTTTGACACTTTAGAACAAGCAATTCAGTCAATGGGTGGCCAAGGAAAAGCAGTTTTCCCCGATCCAGTGTCGGTATATTTTCATGATAAAAAATACCAAGTTTTCCTAAGCATGTATGACGATCAGATCAAGTATAGAAAATTGATGGAAAATGGAAACACGAAAGTTCCTTGCAAATGTAAAAAAACATAACTTTATGTAAATTTTCCTTTAGAAAGAAATAAAATATATTTTTATAATAAATATTTTTAAAATAACCCCCCCCCCTCTCCCTCCCTCCCTCCCTCCCTCCCATAGTTAGAACGTAAGAAAGTCAAAGAGACCAAAAAGCATTTTTATAAATTAATTAAAATGCACACAATATAGACACTGGATATCTGAACTATCCTTTTTTTTATTAAAATTTTATATAACTTTATTTGGATCTAGTACCTTGATACTCCAGTATACTATTTTAATAATTTTTAAATATGACCTTAATTTGATTATAGGGTTTTCGAATCCGCTGACAAGGGGTACTTCTACTGAATTTCTGACCCCTAAATGTGAACTTTTTTTTTCTATACCAAAAAAATAAAGGACGAAAAGATTTAAAATTCTTTTAATAAAAAATAAATTAGGTACTTAGGTATTTAACATTTACACAGTCAGCCTAAAAAGAAAAATAAATAAAAACAAAAATATATCAGTACCGAAAACATAAACTACAAAAGTATTATTCGTCCCTTTCTAACGACTCCTTAGACTCAGTTATAGGGATTTTTCTTAACCGACACACACCATCCGTATCTCTGAACATTTCTGGACCACATTGCTCCGCCGCTCCTAAAAGCGTCATTTCCTCTTTGTTTACCTTCTTCAATTTATTCTTTAGTCCATCTTTCTTCACCACTTTCTTCATCTCCTCCATTTTGGTTAAAACAAACTCGTCCTCTGGAACAGTCAGAACAAATGCCTTGGCAAATCTAGTCGATCTCAGTTGGCGTAAAAGCACTGGAAGACTCACTTTTGTTTTATCTGTTTGATCTTCTGAGGTTTTAGCGATATCTTCAGTTTTTTTCAATGCATGGGCTACCGGAGGTGTTTGAGTAGCCAAAATCTCGTCGTTTAACAAATGACTATCCGACTTGCCGATGTCAACGTGATAGGGAGCCGTTTTTGACTCGATGAAGTGTAGCGTTTCAGGGCCTACTTCGTTATTGTCCACGTTCAATTGTTTTTGGAAGTTTTTTAAATCGTCATTACCGCTGCGTTGAGGGTAGGAACGGAATAGGTCTGTCAGCGTTGAGTTAGGAGAGCTCTGTGGGATAATCAGGATGACAAAGTTTTTGAGGTCGGCCCGTACATTCCATGCACCTTCCTGTCTTTGATCGAACAGAATTTTTTGCTTGGTTTGGTCATTATTGTTCCTTTGACGTTTACTAAATGGACTACCAAACACTTGTAAAACGAATAATAACGCTAAGACACTTAGAACTTGCTTCATGTTAAAAATATCAACTAAACAGAGTGATTCTCGGCTATAAACTGGTCCGTAAGAGAAAGATATATCTCGTTTTAACGCGAATCGGGCTTCAATATGGTATAGATGTGGATTTTACCGTAAGAGATTGGCGTTAAATATAACGGGATCTTTTAGTGCAATTTGATGAACCCAAAAAGTGTTTATGTGGGTTATTTTGCGCGAAATCGCGGTTAGTATAATTTGGTTTTATTATACCAGTTTTAATTAATGTCATTATGTTATTATTAGAAAATTACAGTTTTAATTTTTAATTATGCGATGACGAGTTTGACATGATCTTTATTTTGAACTTAATTTTATTTATAGAAAGCCTTGTTTAATCTTTCCATCTTCTTGAATACGTAAATAGTTTTGAATTAATTAGTTTGTGTTTACATATTGTCTAATTAGTATTTTGCTCTTGGAAATGTAGTTGATGGGGGTCAAGTTATTTTGGTTATTTTTTTTTAAAGCAGCATAATAATTTGCATATTATAATATGATCTTATTTGTTTTAAAGGGTTAAAGAATTTTTTTTTACTGTTTTGTTTTGAAAGAAAAATGTTTTCCTCCCCCCCATTCATTCTCATCCAGTAAATAACTATGGAAATAGAGTGTAGTAAATTTAAACTTTTAGTTTTAGTTTTGGTTAGCTGCTAAGGGCTAGGGTGGACTGAAAATGCAGTTTTTAGGAATGAAATGTAATACCTGGGAGAAATTGGAGAGTGTGTCATGTCCCCTCCCCAAACATAGAAACTTTTTAATGTTTCCTTTAAGTTACTTTTAGAATATTGCTCAAATTTTATATTTCTCGTTGCTTCTAATTTTTCTTAATCCATTCAAAAAAATTATGCCAAAATTCGTTTATTTTTGGAGCAATTAGATTTAAACCAAAATTATTTTTAAACAATTTCTCCAGGAACTTCTTAAATTAAATAAAAAATGTCCAATTATAAAAATTAATCTAAGACCCTTCCATACCCGCGTAAAACGCGGCATCATTTCCTAGCTTGTCTAATCGAAAATTGAATACAAAAATTTTACTTTTTACTCGTTCACAAGAACTTCTAGTTTATAAATAAATCTATAAAAAAAATGTTCAGCAATTGTTGCAAATTATTTAGAGTTAAGAATATATAGTGACGCATTCGCCATATCATTTTATGATCAATATTTCGTATCCTTTTCGTTTTATCCAAAAAGCGGCCAGATACCCGTTAGGGTTTTTCACTAAATTTCAATTTTGACCCTATCGTATAGAGCAAGAAAAAATAAAATTTTCCACGGTTCTAGTTTTTAAATTTCTTAATTATTTACAGAAAAATGAATTAAATAAAATAGGCTCTCTAATAAAGACACGCCGAAGAACCTACCTACGTCACAACAAATCTGGTAAATGGTCAGCCCGAGACAGCCTTCATTCGACACTGACTGACCGCTCGACACTGGTGTTCCTTCTCTGGATAGAGACATTTTTACACGAGCGCTGAAAAAATACATTTTTAACGTTTTTTTCTGGTTTTTCGATCAGTTAAACCGAATTTCGTGTTGAATCACCCATTTTTTTTAAACTTGTTGGGCCAAGTGGTCAGGTAAATGTCGGCTAATCTGTTTGATGTCGCCAACCTTTTTATAAATGCATTTTCAATGGTCTCTTCTATAACATTTTTGTTCAACTAGTTGTTTTGTGTAATGATTTATATCCCTTTATATAGATATAATAAGATATAATAGTAAAAATATAAATCTTGAAACTATAATTTATTGATTTATGCCATTAGTTTTTAAAATACTTGCGGTGCTGCAACACAAATAATATAAACCGCGGTTGTGGTTCAGAGGTAGAGCTACTGGCATTCGACCGCGGCGACCCGGGTTCGATTCCCGGAGTGGGCATACGTACAATAAAAAAAGTATGTCCGAAATTTAGTGGATTTAAGAATGCAGGAAAGAGTGTAAAAGGTATCATCTCCCAACCCACCCCATTCACGCCGGTAACCAGGCCGGATGAGATCGTGCATCTCGTGGGGTGCGGAAGAAGGTACACACTCCCCAATCGGTAGGTCATGCAATGGCAATAAGCCAAGGGTTGATAGCCCTTGGGGGGTGTCGCATGACTGAGGATCGTGGTTCGGAACCCAAGTTAAACTGTAGGTCCCCTCGGGAATGGCCCTGGCAGCGAACGAAGAGGAAAAAAGCCTAATTCGATTCGAACAAATAATATATTATATAATAAATTGTATATAATTTGTAAAAATGTTTGCTCTCTCCTATCCAAGACGGATATTACTTCCTCCTAGCGAATTATCCGTCAGCGCCGCTGGAACTTGGCACTGGTAACAGCGATAGTCATAAAAAAAATGCAGTTAGACAAAAGTAAGTATTGAATTAACAAAAAACATCAAACTCTTATAAAGGCCAGTAATAAAGTCAACGACTTAATGTAAACTCGGTGGTCTCCTAACATAAAAAACCAAATTGAAATTCTGCTTCTTCTGGTGGCAATTGCCACTTCAGATACCGTTTTCTTTATGTCGGCAGATGCCTGCAGGTCTTTAATTACTTGGCAACCATCGACTTTGAACCATTCACGATTTTAAATATTAACAAATAATATCAGTATAATATTTGTTGAGATATTTGCCTATTAATATAAGTGTAATATTATCAAGTTCATTGGTAATTGAATATTTAAAGAAATAACTTTTTTTTAATCATGTGGGATTCAATGTGGTACTTGGGGTTTCCCATATTCGCTTTAAGTGTGTTCGGTGCCCCATATACAAAGAACGGTTTTGACAATGACAGTGAGTACAACGCGGGGCAGTACGATGTCATTTATGATCAGAGGCAAAATGGTAGTGACAATTTTAAGGTAAGATGCACTTAGTATAAATATTTTTGGCTGGTAAATTTTCAAAAAAGTTTTATATGTACCGGGTGGTCAACTAAGAATGACAGCCGGCCATATCTCAGAAACTAGTAATCGTACAGCATCCGGGTAAATTTTTTATGACAAAAGTCTCCAAGAGAAAATGCTGAAAATTATTTTTAAGTTCCGAATTTTACCGCAAGAGGGCGTAATTGAAAAGTAAATTTTAAAACTTTACATATCCCTGAAAATTCCACATTAAGGTATATCTTTCATAACACCATTAAAAAGCTTGGGCAATTCTGCATCATTTTGGTCTTATGCTCATTGGCGTACCGACTTTAATAAGAGGCGGGGAAGCCGTTGAAAGTGTAATCAGTAAAATCGCTGTAACTTTTTAACGACTTATCCGATTTTAGCAAACTAAAGACTGTTTGGAAGAGAAATGTAAGCACTTTCACCATTTAAGTATTTAGTTGTCCATAACAGTTCTCAAAAAAAATGCTAGAGGGCGCAATTTGCAAGAGAATAATTTTTAAAACTTTAAATGAAGAAGCGGTTATATATTTTTTAGAAAACAAGGGGTACGCCACTGATATTTTTCCATGTGGATATTATTTCTGATTTTCATGGTCAATTCTGCATAAAAATGGTCTCTTGCGTTTTTCTCCTCAGGCACACCTTTCTTAATTAAAATAATTAAATTAAATTAGCTTCCTGCATGCCTATTAAGTGAAGGTGGTCTTTTCCACCAATTTTTATAAAACAAAATTTTGCATTATCAATGTTAATAATAATAGTATGGCTGAAGGACTTCGGTCGATGGTCATTTGGGAAACCAATAAAGAATAATAATAAAAATAATAATAATAATAATAATAATAATAATAGTAGAGCTAATTTAATTTAATTATTTTAATTAAGAACGGTGTGCCTGAGGAGAAAAACGCAAGAGACCATTTTTATGCAAATTGACCATGCTAGTCAGAAATAATATCCACATGGAAAAATATCAGTGGCGTACCACTTTTTTTCTAAAAAATATTGCTTCAGAAAAACACACCGCAGCGTATTGCCAAATAACTCACCACCGACTCGGAAATTGCATGAATAATAAGAAATATGACAAACAACATAAAGTATAGCAGGCTACGTTTTGATGACCAGGCCCGCACTTAGATTTTTTACTTCTGTATCTCGGATATTTTTAAGTTTTTTGAAAAAAGGTATTTGATAATGTTATTTATTTTAATGCCTTCTAAACACAGCTAAAAAAGAAGTATCAACTTAGGAATCACCCTGTATAGTGAAAAATAATAATTCCTGATTATATAGCGTAAAAAACAAAGTCAATATTATAATATTTTATAATACATACTTTTTACAGTGTATAGTGGAAATTTCTATAACAACTTTTGTTATTTATTTATTTTCATAGTTATTTGTCGTTTCAAGATTTGTTACCTCATGTTTTTAAAAATTTATAATTAATTATTTTAAACAAATATTAATTCAATTTTTCCGGCGGTCAGAGCACAAAGACTATAAGCAAAGTGCATTCGATAATTTTGGCTTAGAAGAACCAATTAGTATATAGTGTATGAAAAATATCAGTATATATTTAGGTATTATCTTTTTAGCTAAGTGTTGATGGGTTATCTTTGATATGGTCGCCAAATACCCTCCTGGCGGCCGCAGCACTCCTGGAACCTGCTCTTTATGGGGAATATCCGGAAACTGACATTGACATTATTCTAGGACCTGAAGAAAGCAAACCTGAAAAAAATTTGAGATCTGAACCAGAAAAAACGGTTAGTATAGTCTGACGCACGGTTCTAGAGCTACAATGCCTGATAAGGCAGGGAGATAACGGCCGCATTAAAAAGGCAATTCCCCTTAAAATAATGTAAAGTCCATACAATTACTGTCTGGATGCACATCACAGCTTCTGACGTAATTTTTGATTCGAGTTAGGTCGTTATCTCCCTGCCTTATCAGGCATTGTAGCTCTAGAACCGTGCGTCAGACAATATGTTAATTTAGAAATCAAAACAGTACTATGTAATAAAAAAAAATATTATAATTAATTTTAAAAAATAAGTAGGTTTTTTTTTAAAGTTCTTATATAAATAATAGGAAACCTATATTATTTTATAGAAATATTATATATTTTCTACAAAATAAGACGCCCAAATTATGGAGAGTATATTTCAAACTAACTGAAATACCATAAAACCAAAATAAATAAATTCATGAGATGATTTTTTTTTAATATTTATGTTTTTATTAAAACGATTAACGATTAACCAATAAAACCTAAAAAAACATATTTCAATAAAAAATATAAAGTTAAAATAAAAATATGGATATTAAAATAAACATAAGTTTTAATTCTAAAGAAATTTTACTAATGAAAATCGTATCTAAAACGAAAACTAAGAGTAGGTACTTTACACTTGAGCAAAATTTAAAAAATTGAATGAATGTGCTTTTTTAGCTTAAGAGGACGCAGAAACTTTTATCAAGAATAACATTTTCTGTGAAATAAATACTTAATAAAAACATTTTCCATATAGAGCAATAATTCTGCCGGTCATATGATTTTTAATACTAAAAGGAATAAGTTGCCACTAACAAGCACGTCTTTTAGGCATTGAGGAATAAGTTTATTGAATAAAAAATACTTTTATTCTATTATAAATATTTAAAACAAACTTATATGTATATAAACTATATAAACATACTTAATCTACTTCAATTATGCCGAAATAATAATATTCTTTCAGCTACATCTGGATAGTAATGAATCGAAAGAGAATTCACGAGATTCTCCACCGGTTTTAGTCATTGACGCAAATCATTTTAGTGGACAAAAAGTGGAGAAGACACCTGGATCAAAAAGGTATATGTATCTTATACATGGTATATCAAAAAATTCAGAATTCTGTGTTTAAATCCAGAATCCCGAATTTAAAGTCACCATTTCGAGTTTAAAGTAAAAATTAGCTATATTAGTTTTTTTCTTCGACAACCCTTCTACACAGTGTTACCAGATTTGAAGGGTCCCCTTCAATATGAAGGGTTTTAGGAGTAAGCTAAAATGGTCTCACGTAGTCCTATTAGGTCCGTTGTAATACCACACGTGTTCCGTAGAACCCACCTTCATCAGGTCTCTGATGTTAGTGCGGCGTACTCCGCAGAAGGATTTTAACAGTTCATTCAAACCAGCCACTTCTATTTAGAAACCTGCTTATTTTCTTCAGGCTATTGAAAAACGTGGCAGTGAACCTTCTTCTTGCGAGGCCAGGGCATTCACACAAAAAATGTTGATTACTTTCTTCCTCTTCCTCATCTCTGCATCTTCTGCAGAAATCGTTAGTGGGTATTTGTATTTGTTCAGCATGTCTACCGAAGAGGCAATGTCCGGTAACAACCTCAGTAATATTTCTTACGTCTTTCCGACTGTGTTTTAATAGCTCTGCGGTTTTTTCTTTATCAAATATGGGTCATCGTTGCCTGGATGTTCTACAGGTTGTTAGCTCTGTCCATCCGTTTTGTGCAAGTTGCTTGGCAGTACGATCTTGTCCTCTCTGACTAATCCTAGTAGTCTGTCCACAGTATAGTCTGCTAGATCAGCTGGCATGCCCGAGCCCACTCTAGCGAACGCATCGGCCTTCATTGCCATCTATATTGGGGTGTCCAGGAACTCAGCACAAAGTAACCCGATGTTGGTTGCCGAGTGTGCATAGATTGTTGCGGCATCGCTTTACGAGCTTTTTTTTAGAAGCAACTTTAATTTAAGAATAAGAAATTTAAAACGTTTTTTGAAGGGTTTCTATAAAAAGTAACACTGCTTCTACGCCTTCGTAACTTTAGGTGTTTTGTTAAAAAAAACAATATTTTTATATTATGACTATCCTGGAAAACTGAAAATTAACCGATATTTTTTTATTTCAGAAAATTTCGACTTCCAGGATTTTTAAGACCATTTTTACGAAAAAGATCTTCGATGCCATCGCCCAGTAGACGCAATCTAACAAAAAATTAATTTCTTTATATGTGTAAAGTAATAATTATTTATTTAGTTAATGATTTTATAAACGTTTTTTTAATAAAGATTTAAAATGACATTTACCTTTTATCAGATTACATCGCATGAGTAAAACTGTCAATCCTTACAAAACAATGATATTTATCATTAAGTACATTATAATGACATCGGTACATTTAATATTTTACTTATTTTAATGATATAGTCGATATCGGGTTTATTACATACAGGGTGGCCCATTTGTCTGACAAAGTAATATACCGTCTCTACTATCAAAGATAGCAAAAAATTTTGTGAGGTATAAAAAAATATATGTTCTAAAATTATTTTTAAACATACAGGATGGTCCAGAAAAGTAGGACAATAAAAATATACTTTTTTTTAAATATAGCGCCCTATATATTTTAGCGTATGTTGTTTCTTTACAAAATTATCTATATGGCGCCATATTTAGTTTTTTAAATTTTTTGCAACGTTGCCAAACAAAATGCAAAATTCTTAAAATTTTGGAAAAAAAAATATAGTAAAAAAGTATCTGTATTTCTCAATAAGAGTATCGAAAATAGAAAATTTCTTGTGAGCTCTTAAGTTTAGGGATAGAAAAACTATCTTAAATCTTTTAAGTACCTAAAATTTTGTACAGGGTGTTTTCTGTTGACCTCCAAGTATACAAAATTTTAAAATACCATAACCCTGTTTTTTTAAATGAAACACCCTATATTTATTAGGCTCATCTGATAGATATTGTAAGTATCTTTTACTATTGTTAAGTCATACCTGTACCTAAATTTACTAGTTTTGCCAAAATTTTTATTTAAATATTCGTGAAAAAAACTATAGTTTTTGTTTTTGTAGTTAACAAAGTCAAAACAAAGTTTATAATTAATAGTAGAGACAGTATATTACTTTGTCAGACAAATGGGCCACCCTGTATCTATTGATAGTAATAATAATACTACTCTCACGCAAACAAACCTGTTTTTCCCTTCCAGTATAAAAAATTAAATATTTAATTACAATCCTATTTATTTTGCATACGAAAACTTTTTTTAGCAGTGACATTGTTAAGCATCTTTTAAAATTTAGTAGTGTATACACTTAGACGCAATATTATCGCTCAACCAAAAATTATGCTCAATTTCAAAGTTGACTTTCTCGCGAACCAAAAATCGATTTTAATAAATTCTTTTTAAACTGTAGCCGTTTTCTTTGTTAATTGCGCTGTGATAGAATTTTTAATTTAGATTTCAGTTTTAGGCTTATACAGGGTGCAAAAATGAGAATAGTTTTTTTACGTTAAATTTGAGACACCCTGTAGCATTAACAACAATTTGTAAATAATGACTGCCAATGTCTTGTTACAGTTAAAATTACTGGTTAGTTAGTTATTGTTAAAGAAACTTTATGCGACCCAACGTTAGTCTTACTTACATTGCAAGTAATAACATTTAAATTTTAATTAGGTACTTATGGCAGATTCTTTAATTTAATAAAATGAAAGGACAAAGTAGACAATTGGCCAGCGCATGTTAAAGAAAAAACATTAATCTAAAAATTTAATTTTTCAAAATAATTTATTTCTTTTGTTGATTTACTGCTAACTTATTACCTATTTAAAATTTTGCTATTTTTTTAGGGATTTTCAATCTTCAGGCTATTAATAAAACATATCTTATTATAAAAATCATTAAAGCACCGTTTAGCCCAAACGAATTTCGAATAAAAAACACCATATTGACCACATTTCATTAATTCGACAAAAATATTTTAATCACATCCCATTAAACCTGATTTAGCGACTTACGAAGAGCGGGCCACGAAAATTCCAAAAGTAGCGGTAAATTTACCATTAAAAACCCATGGAAAAAATTGATGGAATCTATATTTACCATAACGTTTGTAACACACCCACGGATTTAAGATATACAGGGAGTCACAGGTCTAGTCTTAGTTCTTACATAATACTTCATCCATGTTTTATCCTAAAAAAGTAACAAAAATTTAAAATCAAATTTTTTAAACTTTTAGTTTGTTTTCTGCGATCCTTCAGCATTATTTTACACCATAAGTTTTTGTATTTTACGTGGTATAAACGTGGCACTACACAGTGGCTGATCCAGGATTTTATTGTGGGGGGGGGGGGGGGGGGCGCAACTAAAAATAATGACTTCCAAAAAAAAAGACCGTATCCCGGCTCTAAAAGTCTTCCCACTCTTAAAAGTGACTGGTAAAAAAAATGCTGACCGTTCTCACGTCCTACAATTTTGAAAGCTTAAAGTAAAAAACACCCATTTTGTAAGGCTCAGGGGAGGAGGGGACGAAACTGCCTTCGCCTTTCCTCTGGATTCGCGCCTGGTCCTAAACAGAATATCCAAACTGTGGCAATATTTAAAAAATGATTGACAACAAACTCCAAGGTATAAGCTCTATTCCTACAGCAATTGCGGCATAGTTAGCGCGCTTCCGATTGGTTTAAAACAGCATGCTAATTGTATTAAACCAATCGTAACCGAAATCTTTTAAATTTCCTAGTATCACCCTATACATTCACCTAAAACTTTGCCAACAACGACCTTAACCTCGAACCAACCGTTCTTCGATTCTTTTACTTCCCATTGCAACAAAAATCCGTAGAAGTCATCGACTTAGCTACCATATCATGCCCCAGGCAATTCTACTTCTTCACTTATTATTACCGTATAGTAAAAACAGATGAAGATTGGTTCAAGTCATGGCCTTCTTGAGCCAATTTTAATCGCGGTAGTCAAGAAGACGAGTCGCAGATGACCGTCACCTGTTACGAGTTCAATTGCTTTCACAGAAAGAAAAGGCATAGCTATTTTTTTTCGATGTACGCCTATTTGATTTTGTTATTGTTAGCGGGTGTTTTAGTAAATTCAGCGCCGCATAAATCGAAGAATAAGAAATATGAAGGGCCTCAGTTGGTGTATGATCAGAAACAGTCGGGAGATTATAATATCCAGGTGCACCTGAAGGATTTCCAGATTATTGCGATGCTGGGGGATGATGTTCTTGGGGTAAGTAATATTATTATCAAGTTTTGGTTTGAGTTCAATGCTATGAGAAAACAGTTTTTTAGGAAAATTAAAAGTTGTTCGATTCGTTCTTTAAATTATTTAATATCGAACTTAAATAAAAAAATAAAAAAGTAAATCAAAAATTTTAATAGGCAACATAATTTATTTTAGGACTATGATTACAATTACGACTACGCAGATTTCACGATAAAACCCTCTGGCCCTACGTCAACATCAACTACTTCCAAGCCCACTACAACTACTCCTACTAGTCCACCCTCAACTACTCAAAGAGCACCTTTAAGCAGTTCAACTACTAGCCAAAAGCCTCTGAGCACAAGCTCTGAGTCAGTCTTAGGTCCTTCAGATCTAATGCTTCCTGAAAAACCTTCTAGCGTTGCCGTGAGCAATGTACATCCGTATCCTATAGAGGTGGTGGTGCCTCAACCAATAAAGAAACCCGAAGAAATCTTACAGAGTTTGAAGAGGAAGATAACACGGATAGAGGGCACCACTGAAGAAATTCAAGGTAGCCCAGATGCTCAGGATGTTACTAGTCAAGACCTAACTTTGGAGACTACCCTCAACTTAATATCAAACTCCAAGCCTGCTTTATTAGCTCAAACCTCGTCTTCTCTAATTGCTGAAGCTCATTCTTCATCTCCCTTAAGTACTCAATCTTCTCCAGTACAATCTTCGCCATCTCCAGAATCATTCCCTCCAGGTAAAATCAAGGTACAAATCTTAGGACTTCCTACATTAACGGAAATCAGTACTCCTTCATTGGGGATTGTGCCAGGAGAGGAGGTCAAAGAGGGAACAATCCGAGGGGAAGCTAACGGCGATATCCTTCATAGCGAGCTAGCTAGTTACAGAAGGTGCTCCTCTGGATATGCCAGGGATAAGCGTGGGAGGTGCAGGAGAGTAAGGAGACCGGGACTATCATCACAGTTGCCGTAAGTAGGATGTATAATATTTTTTTAAGCCATATTTTCGCTTTTTTCGCAAAAACAAACATCGTTGAAGGACTTTTTAAAGAGTTAATGTATTTTAAATTACTAGAAGTAAAATGAATATAAATTTATATTTAAAAGTTATATTATATTACCCTATTGATATATATTCCGCTGAAGACAGTTTTTTTTTAAATTAAATTAAAACCTTTGAAATTAAAAATAAATCAAATAAATTATTTTTATAATTATATTATTAAAGCCCGAAAAAGTTTACTTTAGAAAATTTTACAAAAAATATCATAATCTTATATTTGCTTAAAAGCGAAATGAAAAAACGTATACCTACAACTGTAAAGTGAGATTAAATTCTAATAATTATATATTTAATTTTTTTTTGGGAATTTCACAGTATTTTCTAAAAATAGTAAGCTTTATTGTCATTTCCTGCTTTTTTATTAAATATTCGTAGTTATGATGCATGTGGTTGGTAACATATTTTATATAAAAATAATCGCTATAATGTCAGTTATCAAAAATTGTCGACAGTAAATAGCGACCACAAAACCCCGCTAAACGATATTTTAAACGTAAATTTCTCGGAATCCACATTGACTATTTTGTAAACTGTGAATATGAAAAACAATTCTCATATTCAGTTATAAACACAGGGTGATTCCTAAGTTGAAACTTCTTTTTTAGCTGTGTATAGAAGGCATTAAAATAAACAACATTTTCAAAAAACTCAAAAATAAAGTACATACTTACATTCATTTGTTACACTCCGAATCAATTTGGGTGTAGGATAAGCCCGCAAGGGAAAGCGTTTTGCGTATAATCTTGATGCAGCCGCACTTTGTCGATACTCACCCTAAATTAGCACCATACCTATTCATTATTTTTAAATTTTACCATTTTCACGTGTCACCAATTTAAAATTAACTTGCTTCAGAAAAACACACCGCAGCGGATTGCTCTACACCACCCGTAAATTGAATGACTAATAAGAGATAAGAAAAACAACATAAAGTCTAACGGGCTACGTTTTGATGACCAGGCCCGCACTTAGATCTTTTATTTCTCGATCTCGCCTATTTTTGAGGTTTTTAAAAAAAGGTATTTGAAAATGTTGTTTATTTTAATGCCTTCTATACACAGCTAAAAAAGAAGTATCAACTTAGGAATCACCCTGTATAATTCTTTCCAGCGAAGCGAAAATCCGGTTTCATGCGTCAGATTTTGCGCCTGAAAAATCGATAGCGGGATATTGTTGGTTGGCAAAATGTCACCAATATCCGATTGCCGTGTTAAATTGCGGTTATTCTTGGCCAGAATTACAACGATACAAAGCAAATTATTGAGTTTTTTTCACTAATGGAAAGGTGGTATCTAGTATGTGGGTGTAGGAGATCGAAAAAAAAAAGATATAGGCCAATGAAAACAAAAATTACTAAAATTCATTCCATTTTGAAAACTATTGAAAATTATTTTTTTAAATAAAAATAATCTTCTGACATTTTCCAATATATTATGTAGAGTCCAACTTTAAAACGTTTTTAAAAATCTAATAATAGACTTGGACAGGATTCGGGCCAAGAGAACGAAATACTTTTGTTTAAATTAACCAAAGATTTTTTTTTCAGATTTGGTTTTACCAGATTAGCAAGTAATTTAGCAACACGTTTACGACTGACCCCGCCCGAAAATTCTGCTGCAACTTCGATCTCAACAGAAAAATAGATATTTTGATGTAATTTATTATTGTTTGTTAAAAAAAAATTATGAAAGTAAGTTAATTTATTAAATAAAAATGTATTAAAAATTATGACAAAAAGTTTTTATACAAACTAATTTACCTCTACAGGCAATGCATCTACCATCATGGTTCAGGATCAAGTGCTGGTTTTAGAATCATGATGATTCTTTTGTAATAACATAGGTAATACGCCAGGGCCCATCTTGCGTTTAACCCTGATCGAAAAGAATGCATTCCTATTAACACAATTACAAAATAAGGATTTACCGTATTACATACCGGGTAATACAAACATTTTTTCCGTAAGTCTAGAAGTAAAGATTTAAAAACTTCAGAAGTTAAGTAAATTGCTATTTTTCGGTCAATTCAAATCTTCCACAAACCATTATTGCTTGTGTGAAATCAAGTGAAATCAAATTTTAAATGAAAACTCGAATTTTTTATTTAAATTCAAAATATGTTTTATTGATCATAAGAGCTGTTGCTCTTGTTGACAAAGCTGAAAAACTAAGATCTAAATGAAATAAAGTCCAAATAAAAGTCAACCAAAAAGTCAAAGTGAAATGTACATAACAATAATAAAATCTATAATGATCTCATGCTAAACAAAATATATACCTACAGAGAAAATTATACAAAGGCAAATAAAGGACAATACATAAACCGAACTATTACAAATTTTCTAAAAAATACTCAGATACGGTGTAATACACGTGTTCCAATAACAATTGTTAAACCTGAATTCGAAACTTTAAGTAATTACTTAAAACATCTTTTTGAATTGTATATAATAGAATTGTATACCTAGTTGGCAAAGGTAAAAGAATATCATCAGTATTTCTAGTCTAGTAAGCCAACACATCTCTCTTGTATGCATCCCTCCTCTTAAAAATGAGACAAACAGATTTCAATATGAAAAGGCACGGCAATGTTAATATTCTGTTTTTCCGAAACAGAGGCCTGCAAGGCTCCCTAGGACCCACACCGGAAAGGCATCTCACAGCCCTCTTCTGAATTAAAAATACTGACCTAAAAAGAGTTTGAGAGCAGCTACCCCAAAACGGTAAACCGTATCTTAGGTGAGACTCAATAAGTGCAAAATACACAGATCTTGACAATGACAATCCCACCTCTCTGTATGTAAGGCGAATAGCATAGCAACCTCTCGCCAGTTTACTGATCAAGTTTGCAATATGAGCATCAAATTTTAAGTTCTGGTCCAGCAAAATGCCCAAAAACTTTGTACAGGGTCTAGCCTCCAAAACCTGATCGCCCAAGTAAACATTATCCAATGTGCAATTAATAGTAATTTAACCAACAAGTACATTAATAATGGCGATTAATGATCGAAATATTTTAACGCCTGAGCGTAGCGAACGCGTTAATGTTCGAGATCATTAATCGCATTTTAATGTAAGAGTTGGTTACAATGTTTTTTCGTCGACCGTATTTTTTACTAAAGTGAAGAAAAACAGTTAACAACTTTTATTTTACAATCCAGATTTCACAATTCTACAAATACTAATGACAGCGGACGACGTTTTGGATTGACGTTTTATTATTTTGTTGATTTGTTTGCCTTTGGCTGCCTTTAATTTTAATTACCAAAATCGTGCATTTACAGAAAATCATGCATTAATAGGGGTCATGAATGAATGATTTTGGGAAATCGTGCATTTACAGAAAATCATGCATTAATAGGGGTCATTAATGAATGATTTTGGGAACGTTAATATCGGATGTAAATACACGGTCGACGGAAAAATGCATTATACATGTCTTTGATATATTAAAGGAGAGAAAAAATCGAAATTAGATGCTTAAACTTTATAGAAAGTTATCTTTTAAACACTTATCACACATTATATTTTATTTTAAAAATGGCCGCCTAGATCAATTTTTCTCTGTTTTTTAAAAAGTCCATAACTTTGGTAAGACAAGGTAAGTGGTAAAAAATAGGCCATGGTAACGTTAAAATGGTTTATATCAATGAATCTTCTTTATAATATGAAATTAACTTGTTCGAGAAAATGTATCATTTAAAGCTATTTTATTTACAATCTAATTTGTAATAAAACAAGATGAATTTCTCTATTTTTAAAACAGCAACTCGTATTTGTATTATTAAAATGAACTATTTTAACATTTCCATGGCCACTTACTTTGTCATACCAAAATTATGGACATTTTAGGAAATCGAGGAAAATAGATCTAGGCGGCAAATTTGAATACGAATGATAATATATGATAAGTCATTGAAAATAAAAAGAGAATTATCTATAGAATTTAATAATTGAATAAAAATGTCAGGATTCCAATAAAAAATTAAAAGTCGACTTCACTTCCGGTTAAACGGAAAACCGTTTTAAAAGTTTGAATTGGCCGAAAACTGGTAGTTAACTCACTTATTAACTCCTAAAATAACCGCGGCAGTAGCTGAAAGTTAGAGGTGAGGTACTGGCAATCGACCGTGGCGTTCCGGGTACGATCCCCAGAGTGGTCATACGCATAATAAAAAAAGTATGTTCAAAATTTAGTAGGTTTAAGAATGCAGGGAAGAGTGTAAAGTGTATCATCTCCCAACCCACCCCATTCACGCCGGTAAACAGGCCGGATGAGATCGGACATCTCGTGGGGTGCGGAAGAAGATACACACTTCCTCATCGGTAGGTCATGCAATGGCAAGAAACCAAGGGTTTGTAGCCCTTGGGGGGTGTCGCATGACTGAGGATCGTGGTTCGGAACCCACGTTAAGCTGTAGGTCTCCTCGGGAATGACCCTGGCAGCGAACGAAGAGGAAAGAATTACAGAACAAAAAAGACTTCTAAAATTGTTTTTAAATTTCTTGTCTCACTCGGTATATTTATTTTTTTCTATTTTAACTTATTTCGTTACAAGCAAAAAGCAATATTGGTGTTTTCCTGTATGTTTCTATACCTATTTTAGAACCGTTTTCAACACTGTAATTATTATTGTAATAGTAAATAATTATAATTCAATTTCTTTTTCATGTCATTACAATTGCATAACTTATCAAAGAAAAAAAAATTTTTAAATTTGTGAGGGGACCGGGCCTCGGACTACGTAACGGACCCAGGACCCTCTTTAGCCAAAAATACTCACTATGGTGGTACAAAACCTTGATTTTTACATTAAAAAATTTAATTTTGGTTAAATAATTTATTTTTAAATTTCAAGTCTATTTTATAAGAAATCATTTTCCTAATTTCAGTAATAAAAGGTATTATACTTTGTATTATACTATCCTCAGTATGAGAATAATTTTTATCCGGTCTGTCTGCCTGTTGTTTCAAAACTACTTGTCAATGATTAATTTTCAGATTCTACACGATCATTCTTGATAAAGTAAAGACAGTTATTGATTATAAATAAGACTGATGCGAGAATGACCATCATCAATCCTTGAAATTTGGTCTTACACGATCAGTACTACTGTCATTCTATTATCAAGACTATGTCAGTCTGAATGTAAGGTCTACAATTGAGTTTGCTATACAGGGTGATTCACGTTGAGTGGCCTATTAGAAGATCTCGGAAACGAGTAAACTTATCTTTCTAAAAATTTGATAGCAAACATAATTGGCTTTGAGCTTTTAAAACATTATATTTTGCCGTTTTTATTACTTCCGGTTATACCGGAAGTTAATGCCAACTTTGCTATTTCAAATGAAACACCCTGTATATTTTAACATTTTTGATTACCCTATTAAAATTTAAATAACTTTTGTTAATAATAATCTATTCCTATCTCTAACCGTTTTTGAGATATGAATTATAAAGGATTTTTTTGTATAAAAACGCTCCGAGAAGAAAGTTTAGTAACTCTAAAACTAATAAAGGTAAACATTTAAAATTTCGTAAGCTTTCAAGTAATACATAGATCTTTAGTTTAAATTACTTTGGTTTCAGGTTTTTTATACAGGGAGTTCTTAAAATTGTGCCAATGTTTCCATTTAAATAAATGTGCATAAGTCAATTTTTGCAAATGAAACACCCTATTTTTTAGCTTACTAACGTGTAGAGAATAAAATTTCCTATCTAAATGCCTTATGGGTTACAATCCACCTTTATAGTCGACATTATTTTTGAAAAGAAGGCTTCGACTGGTAATTTCGTTTAACTTTGAGCGTTGTTACGAATCTGTAAAGTAGGCATTGACCAAAATGATTTTAAAGTTGACACTTATCTTAGCCCTGTAACACAACAACAGAAATTTTAAGATTTTTTATTTAAATTGCACATAAAAATCATTTTTACACAAAAAAATCCTTTTATAATTCATATCTCAAAAATGGTTAGAGATGGGAATAGATAAAACAAAAGTTATTTAGATTTTAATAAGGTAATCAAAAATGCCAGTTGAAATTAACTTCCGGTGTAACCGGAAGTTAAAAAAACTCAAAATATAATGTTTTAAAAGCTCAAAGCCAATTATGAGAGCTATCAAATTTTTAGAAAGATAAGTTTACTCGTTTCCGAGATCTTCTAATAGGCCACTCAACGTGAATCACCCTGTATACAGGGTGAGTGTCAGAAAAAAAGTTCCGAGTTTATTATACTATCATTAAGTAATTTAACAATTTTTTCCATATAGGATATTACTTTAGATACTTCCAAGAAATCCAAGTGTATTAGGGTGATAATTGAGCAGTTTAGAACTTGGAGTGCCCCTACTAAACCTTATTTTTCATCATTTTCCGTCCTCAGATAAATTAGCAATATCTTTGGTTATTTAAACTTGTTGTATATGCCAAGATGCTCTTTTCCTGTATGTAAAATGTACTATTTCCTGATTAATGACTCAATAGGCATTTTAATTAAAAAAAAATGTTGCACTTCATACAAGTTTTTCTGTCCCCTCCATATCATTCTTTATCTAAATAAAGAATCCTCTTCTTAGAGTTCTTATAGTAATTTTGAGAAAACATGCACATAATTCCACAATAAATATTTTATTTTCCGCTTGGTTCATGTCAAAAATATGTAAGGAAAAACCTTCATTATCTTAAAATTTTTATTTTAACGAAAACTATAAATATAAGGAATATTAGTTTTAGGTGGTTAATATATCTGCTTCTAATGGTGCTCCTGAATCTTTATTTGCAACATTTGGACTTGTTCCTGAACCCGTAGCCGTTTCGGATTTTTTTTCACTCTCAGTTGATTGCTCTTGATTACCAGTATCTACTGATTGCAAATACTCTTTATTGGCTGCAGGTGGTGGTACATCTCCGTCAGGTTTATGCATTCGACTTAGTAGAGATGTTTCATCGGCATCTTTAGTTGATTGTTCTGCAACAGCTGATAGCAGGTCGTCCAGTTTTTGCTGAAATCATGATCAAGTGATTGTTTATATATTAGTAGCGGCGCCAGAAAAATTGTAATAGGTGGGCACAAAGGGTTCAGATATTGCCATACTTCTACGTCCCCAATCCAAAGTGACTTCTAAACAAAAAAGGTATCTCCTTCCCAAAATTTCTCCCTTGATCAAAAAATATACAAGCGCTGAACATATAATAATACCCAATTAATTCCCCAAACACAATTGGGTGAATATATAGATGGGCAACCTTACTTTCAGGGTGGGCCGATGTCCACAAATAGTGGGGAAGAGCACAAGTCTAGTGTTACTTCCTCTTTATTTTATTTTTGATACAGTTAATTATAAATTAGTTTGGAAAAAATTGTAAATATTATATTTAAAGGAAACCAATTAGAATTAATTAAAAAGGATAAAGTTCGTATAGAACTGCTGGACAATTCAAGCGGACCGAGCTAATTGTTAGGTGAACTTTGGAGTAAAATATTTTACGAACGAATAAAGCTATCGATGCGCGGTTTGCAAAATTTAAAAGAGAATTTAATTCTTAATATGCACATTTTTTCCGATTTTTTTTTACTTCTAACCTTTAACTGTCTACAGGGTTCAAAGGGAAGTATGTTTTTTTTAACAAAGTTTCTAAGTACCGGATTGCCACAAAAATAATTTCAAACTATTTTGGATGGCATTTTCTTTATCTCCTATTTATAGAGAACAAAGTAAATTCTCAAATTTTTGATATCCCTCTTTGTTCATGAAATTTCGATTTTTTTCTCAACCCCTGTAAATTTCAGGTATTTTTGTCATTAGGCCTTACAATGTTTTGTAAGAACGGGTTTTGGTAAGTGATTATAACTTCTTAGGGCCACCTTTTTTGCAACGAGTACATTTTAATTTCTTGCGTTTCGTCGTGAGCAGTTATCCTGGCACGAAACACACGATGTGTGCAAATGGAGGCATTTGAAATGAAAAAAATAAAAATAAAACCGATTATGGGTACGCCACTGGTCACGACGAAACGCAAGAAATTAAAATGTACTCGATGCAAAAGAGGTGGTCCTAAGAAGTTATAATCACTTACCAAAACCCGTTCTTACAAAACATTGTAAGGCCTAATGACAAAAATACCTGAAATTTACAGGGGTTGAGAAAAAAATCGAAATTTCATGAACAAAGAGGGATATCAAAAATTTGAGAATTTACTTTGTTCTCTATAAATAGGAGATAAAGAAAATGCCATCCAAAATAGTTTGAAATTATTTTTGTGGAAAACCGGTACTTAGAAACTTTGGTAAAAAAAACATACTTCTCTTTGAACCCTGTAGACAGTTAAAGGTTAGAAGTAAAAAAAAATCGGAAAAAATGTGCATATTAAGAATTAAATTCTCTTTTAAATTTTGCAAACCGCGCATCGATAGCTTTATTCGTTCGTAAAATATTTTACTCCAAAGTTCACCTAACAATTAGCTCGGTCCGCTTGAATTGTGCACCAGTTTAGTATAGACAAAAAGAAAAGTTATTCAATCGTATTTAAATATGGTGTTCTTCAAGGAACAATTTTAGAAACATTAATTTTTAGTAATTATATCAATGATTTATTTAAAATAAATTGCTATGGACAAACCACAGTTTTGCAGATAATAAATATGGATATTAAAAACAGATAAATTAAAAATATTTTTGGGAATGCTTTAATTAATTGATATTATTGTGAATAATTTATAAGTATGGTAAAAAACATTTTTCAAAATTTTATTATATCTACAGTGTCCACGGATAGAGTTTGGAAGAGAAAAAACTTTTTTATTAGTAGGTATAGACGAAGAAGTAATTCTTTATAAAAACGTCTGCTTGTGCTGAAACTAGAATTTCGAATATCAGATTTGCAATTACTATACAGGGTTCGTCAGAATTTTTTTTTTGATTTCGTTTAAAATAAATTTATGTAAAAACAAACATCTATTGTTGCCTTCTTATTTAGAATATGATTTTATATCTGGCCGAATAACGATTTTGTTGTAAGAAAACTACTTTTCTTTGTCTACTTTTGAAGTATTTTTATTAATACATATCATATTTCTTTAATCAATCATAAATTATAAAAAAGTAAAAATGTTTTTTCCGTCCAACCCTCTATAGTTATCGCAAATCTGATATTCGAAATTGTAGTTTCAGAACAAGCAAAATTAATTTAATAAATGAGGGAATTAAAAATTAGAATTGAAAAAAAAATCCAAAAAACTAAAAATGTTGTTTCTGACGAACCCTGTATAGTAATCGCAAATCTGATGCAATGCAATTTCAGCACAAGCAGACGTTCTTATAAAGAATTACTTTTTCTTCTATACCTACTAATAAAAAAGTGTTTCCTCTTCCAAACTCTATCCGTGGACACACTGTATCTAACTGCGTCCATTTATACCTAACATACTAAAAAAATAAGATTTGCCCCTCATAAGCATATCTTCAGGGGATTGAAAAATATTATTTTTGTATATGGAATATTAAAGAATATAATATAAACATGACTTTTATTTATTTAATTAAAAATATTTAAAAAATAAACACAAATTTAAAAAAAAAATTTTTTTTGAAAATTTAAACTGGTCTACTGTAACCTGTAACTATACTTACTGGTTCTTTTCCATCTGTATTTAGTACAGCTTCAATATTTATTTTAGGTGAAGCCGATGATGTACTCGTATCTTCACTTGAAACAATTGTAGTCGTGTCTATGTCTATAATTGTAAATTTATCTGTAGTAGTAATATTATCAATATTGGTTTGTAATGGACTAGCAGTACTCGATGTCTCTGAATTCGTGTAGTTTTCAGTGACCCACGCCGGTGGTATGGGTGCTTGGAAAAGACCTCCAAATATTGATTCTATAACTTGATCGTATAGGTGACCACCAGCTCCACCCACTACATCTAATTGCTGCCTTGTCGGTTCTTTAAAAGCTACTAGCAGGCCGTCAAATTTTAACTAAAAAAATTGTTTTTTAAACATTAAAAAAATACGCCATAAGATTATAACAGCCAGTTTTATCCAGCTAAACGATATTTCAAACCAGAATATCCCTAAAACTACACAAATAATTTGGTAAAAATCTGTTTTATATTCAGCGCAAATCTCATTCTTTCTAGTGAACCGAAATTCAGAGTTAATGAAAACCGGCGATTATAAATTCGAATAGCTTGTCTTTATTGGTTAGAAAAAACCGGCTAATAAAAAAATATAAATATTAGTAGTATACATATCTTAAGGCCTTTTTGCAAGTGCAAGTGGTCGTTTTCAACAGGAAAACTTGCATCAGCTGTTTAAAAATGACATTTTAATCAGCTGATGCAAGTTTTCCCAGTTAAAACAACCATTAACTTGTATTTGCACTTGCAACTTGCATATAATGTAAAAAGGCCTTTAGACAATGTGAAAACAAACTTTAATTAAAACTTGTTTAATTAGCAATGTGATTAAGACATGACCCTCTTCGATCTAAGAATAAGGAAGGAATCTCACATCATGGCACAGAGGGTATACAATTAGGCAATCCAACGATGTGTCCAAATGGCGGCTGGCTGGCAAATACTGCTTTGTAATTGGTACACGTGACTATAAAAATAAGGTTGCTGGTGGCATTTAACTGGTGACTCAATGATTTTTGCCATCCAACCGCCATATTGAATCACGTGGTTTGGATTCTCTAATACAACGGTGAGGTTGAGGGATAAGCGAGGTCTGTTAGAGTTTGTTAATCAAAGTCAAAGTGACAAGACGTTGACATCGATTTACTTATTCATAAAATTATGATAGAAGAGGAGTTTAAAAGTGACATTGTCTTTATATGTTTTTAAATCACCACATGTCAACGTCACAAGTCCTGGACCCCTAACCAAATAAATTTTTATTTTTATAACTAAAATACAAAAAATTTCTCTAAACAATTTCATTTATTCATAGAAGTATAGTTAATAAAAAAATGTTTTTTTCTTTAGTGATTAAAAATATGAGTTTTATGTGGGACTTATGGGATGTCCAGTATACATTGGATTTGTCTTGTTTATATATATATTATATAGTATCATAAAAAATATAAATGAAATATTACTTACATGAAAATTGGCGCCGGGTGAATTTAACCCAGTTTGTCTTTCATCTTTAACTATGTCATATTTTTCAAAATCATCAAAATCTCTCGTTGGCTTACACCAAAACAAACAGCAACAACACGAAATTACAAGAAAAAATAAAACTTTTTTAAACATTTTTTTAAACTGGGCTCTATTAGTATTGACAAAACAAAATGTACGAATATTTTATAAAGCAAGCAAAAAATAAATATTAACTGTTTCACTATGACGTAAATCAACAACCCATCATGGTACCATAAGAATGGTCATTGCCCATGCGTTTCTGCTTTAAAATACCTTACAAGATGGTGAGGATGGACCGCTTAATGGGATCCCCGAGATTCTGGTTTTCTTGTGAATACGTTTCTTTGTATCTTTTTGCATATTTTCAACAACAGTACTTTGTTGAAGGCAATGTCCTCTTTTGACCTGGGTTTGAAACAAATCGAAGATATTGACTAGAATTAGTAATTTGTTTTCAAAGAAGAATAATAATTTAAGGGGTCGTTACTTTTCCAAGTTGTCGCTTTTCTAATAATTGTGACTTGTATTTGGCTGCGCGTAGCTCAGTAAAACTGATTACGTGTAGGCATACTTTAGTTAAATAGAGAAATTACAGGGGCGTAGGCAGGATTAGTTTCTTGGGGCGATATAAGAATTAATATGCTAATGTTGGATTGCACAAAGATTTTTAACCAGAATTAACTAACTAGCAAGTATGACTGTGTCGTAAATGAAATTGATAGGCATTATATACTCACAATCAAAGGTATCTGATTAGTAAATTAAAAATTAAGATAACCGGGTCAATATTATTGTGAGGAAATTATTTGTGACATAATTATGTCAGTTAAACTTGCTGGTTAGATAATTGCGGTCAAAAATATTTATGCAATCCTACATAAGGCTGCTATAAAACTAACTTTTGGGATCTCCTGGAGGAAAGGGGTCAAAACTCAAACCCCTCGGTTAACCCCAAACATCCCCCCCTGGCCCCTGGCTACGCCATTGCGTAATAAGTGCATAATAATATATTGCAAAATGTGTCTCTAGACCATACAAATCATTTATAAAAACCGTTTAGAATAAATCGTTTGTAGGAGAAACGTGGCAAAGAGCTGGGTGGGGCCGGGACTGATGGGGATTACGCTGCATTCCCCATTGAAGGAAAGGATTGAGGAAAGCTGGTGATATTTTTCAGTCATTATTCATTCAATGTCTATTTTTTCTAAGGATGTTGAGGGAGTCATGTATATCATATTAAAAAGGATTATCCCTGATAGCGGTATAAGAGGAACTCAAAATAGCCTCTTAAATTCCAAGAAAATATAGTGAACACAATTATTATTTCTTCAAGTAGGCTGCTCCTTTTTTGATTGTTTGTCTGGTAGTCAATAGTTCTCGCTATAACATTTTGCAGATCAAATACTATAATAACACAATAAAATTTGACCCTTGAATAATTATTTAAAATTTCGTGGTTCGCATGATACGTTTGGGGTAATATGCAACTCTTTTAATCCCGGCCAATTGACCAGAAATACAATGAAGAAATTTGCAGCCTTGTGTTTACTATCTTGAAACTAAAAAATTATTTGTTAATAGGCCTAAATTCAATTTTTTTTTTAAATTCTAGCTTAAGAACATAGGCGTAGTTAGACGGCCAACACTGGGGGTGCTGAAGTAAAAATAGGGTAGGTAGAGATCATATCGCGATAGAAAACGGCGTTTCGACAGTTGAAAGTCACAGATGACATTCACAGCTGATTCTAGTTCCGCCGAAAAGATACTAAATTTAGTGTGGACCGTAACAAGTTCACATGTCAGTTCGCGTCCTATTATTTTCGTTGTTTTTTGGTGTTTTTTACTATTTTTGTGGCTGTTTTTTATATAGTGTATATAGAGTTTTCTGATTGAAAGTTAGAGTCATAACTAAAATGAAGCATAGTGATTGTTTTGAATACCAATATTTTAACCATATATACCATGTTTTACGTATTCTACCTAGCTGGTGCAGTATTACTGGTATTTATTACATTCTTTAAAGGTGGACTTATAGTCGCCGTAACGTAAGCCGTAACACGTAAGCAGTAGTCCGTAAGACGTAAGAATTGAGCCGCAACGAGAAACCCATTTATAGATCAAATTAGTTAAGAAGTAAGAGAACAAATAGTTAGGTAATAATTTAATGTTTTGCTTTTGGTTAAAAACTCTGTTTCAAAATAGCATCTGTTCTGTCTCAAAGTCGCTCTTTTTTACAAAGTTTCGTACGAGAAAATTAAATTTTAAAACTCAAAACAACTCTAAATCAAAAGAAAATGCCTGACAGTTCATGGCGGTTATGTTCGAGTATGACCGATCCCGGCCGAAGCCGTAAGACGTAGCGTAGAAATGAAAATAAACCATTTCCTTACTGCTTACGGTTTGGGCTTAATTCTTACTGCTTAAGTTTTTTGGACTATAAATGAATTTTTCTTACGGCATACGTTACTTCTTACGGCTTACGTTACGGCGACTATAAATCCACCTTAATATTCACGAGCAAAGGAGAGTAGTGTGTCGATAAGTTAAATTTTTTAAAAGCTTTGTCGATAATATTTATGTTACTAGTACATTACTTTATTGTAAGTAATTCCTATCACAATATCTAGGTAGTATTCAGTGGATACCTAATAGGTTCTTGACTTTTGTTCCAATTTGGATAACATCTTCAAAAGTTTCTTGACAACTTTAGTTAAGAACGATGATTTAAATAGAAAAATTTGTAAAGTCTTCTTTGATAAATTAAAATGGGAGATAAGGAACTTAATATTTAAATATTTTTTTAGTTTGTTAATGGAACATAAAAATAGTCCGGTCCTGTCTTTTTAGCCAACCTCTAAACGTAAAATAGACCAGACGTCAACAGGGTGCCATAAATGACAAGTGACTTGGCGTTTTCTTAAAAAAATTTGACTATAGTTCTAAAATTAACCTATGGCCTATATATTATAAATGTAAATTTTTTTTGGGGGTGCTAATTTAGATTTCGGGGGTGCTTAGCACCCCCAAGTAGTCCCCTAACTACGCCTATGCTTAAGAGCAATATAAGTTTCAGTTATAACATGACATTTATTTTTTTAATATCGCGGAAAACTAGATAAACTCATTTTCGAAAATCTTTCAAAATCATCTTTCACTCTCGGCATGCGAGACCGAGGCTATAGCCAGTTTTTGCCAACCAATAAAATCCCGCTATTCGATTTTACAGACGCTAAAATCTCAGCAACCGCTGACTCCTGAAACCCGAATTTTGCTTCGTTAGAAAGAAATGATACTTGCCCCTCAAAATGAAACAGGTTTTAACCAAATTGTTTATGTAGTTTCAGCGAAATCCGCGTTAAAAATATCGTTTAGCGGGATTTCCTTGGTTGTCAAAAAAATGAAGCGGCTACGCGCCTCAGACGCGTAGCTCGATGTCGCGCTGTCTCTGTTTGTCCCTTAACTTACTCGGTTTTGCAAACCGAGAATGAAACACTACTATTTCTCTATAAGTTTAATGAAAGAAAACACCAACGCAAAAAACGACAAACATAAAATTAACCAAAAAGAACTATGTAAAAATTATATCATTAAATCAAAAGAATTGGCGAACTATATTTGAATTATTGTCGCAACTCTTTAGTATAAAGTCATTACGGATTTCTTGACCATTTGGCGTCATCTATTGATTTTGAATAAAAATAATGGGGGGTTCCCATGAATATAAACGACCAGAAATTCGGATGAAGTTTTACTATTCATAGGTGCATAGATATTAACTTAACCACAGAGTAATGATAGGTTGTAAAAGGTATGATACCGCGCAAGTTTTCGTGACGTCACTTGTGACTAAAAACATATTGCGATATTCTCCCTTGTTTAAGTTCCGTATTATGTTCCAATAAGCGAAAATGTTATTTTTTAGATGTAGGATGTATTTTCATTATCAGACAACTAAATACAAAATTACACGATGCAACACTTTCTAGAAAAAGAAAAATGAAAACAACAATAACCTAAATTTTTCATGATCACAGTAATCAATCTAAAATGTATGTTTCAAGATTTAAGTTACAGTAGAAATTCTAAGGCTAATATGGTTTGAAATAAATTTATTAAAAATTTCATATAAAATTGCGTTTTAATAACGTAAACTACACTTTGGCGTATAATTCAATTCAAAAATTCCTCTCTGTGTGACGTCACGATTCACTGCGCACATTTTTGATATCATACGAACGATAGTTGTATCATGCCTGTTGTTGTTATTCCTCCCCACCTTCTTCTGTGCATTATTGTCATAACACATGTGATAACACATAACCAAACTTTTAGAAATAGAGTTATGAAATATAATAAGCAATAAAATAAACGAAAATCTAATAAAAATCCAATAAAATATCCAAAAAATAATTATGTCAGGAGATAAACCCGTAGAAGAAATACCGGTAACCGAAATACCAGATGATAAGGTTTGTTAAATATTTACTGTCAAACTTTATTTCTGTGTACTTATATTATTTTTTTAAATTCTTTCAAGTTCTCATTTTTAGTACTAGAAAGAACTAAACCTGTTTATTAACTTTTTAATATAACCTCATTATATCCTTATCGTTCATATAACGCCAATTCTATGGGATACATTATTATTTTCAATGTTTTTTAGGCAATAATGCTTTTTGGACGAGATATAACTAAGATCCCATGTTTCCGAAATAGCTTCCTCTATGGTACCCTAGGGGGCTTAGGCTTTGGCCTGACCTATTTTATGTTTACTAGTAAAATAGCAAAGTCTGTGAATTACTCCGTTTATGCCTTCTCAATGGTTACCGTAGGTTACTGGATACGATGTAGGTAAGTCAGTAAAAGGTTTTGAAATAATTAATGTATTTCCATAAAAAGAGGCGAGTTCAATTTTATTTTTCTTTATAATCATTTCTTTACTTTTTTATTGGTTCTAAATTTTTTTTCAGCTAAAAACTTAGTATGTTTTTTAATATTTTTTGGGCTACGTTACCTACCCGTGTTAATATTTTTTTGCATTTTAGATACGATTACTCTAAGACCAAGTTTGAAATGATAAGACTGCAAGAATTAATGAGACGAAAAGCTATATTGGATGGTTCAGAGCTAGAAGAAAAAATGAAACATGAACCAGTGGAGGTTTAGCCGTAGTACCTTTATTATATGAAGTTGAAATTTTCTAGTATTTCGAAGCCTTTATACAATATGGGGAAACACTTTTTATGAGTTTTTGGTTGCGCATAAGTATCATATATCAGCTTACTATGCAAAAGGCCGCTGTAGTTGTTTGTTTTTTAGCAAATAATATATGAAAGCATTACACTTTAAATATGTATAGAACCCCATAAAACCTCAATACCTTCATTTTGCTTCTAGTTCTTTTTTAGTTTAGTAAGAAACACTGTATTTATATTCTTATTTGTAAATAAATTCATACAAATATTAGGATTGCAGTTCCTTTACATTTGCGACTTATAGTAATTCTAGTAGGAAAACAGGCATTTTAAAAGTACATACAGGAAAACACCTACACAAGATTTAAAAAAAGATGTCTTTGTATTTGTAGGCGAATACATAGACATATTACTTTGGTAGCTAACTGTAGACACTACACGATCATTCGGACTGATGATATCAATACTTTATCAGTCTTGGTTCTGGCTCTAATGAGAATTTTGGAATTAAAAGTCTGGGCGGGGCATCAATCCTTCAAATTTGTCGCCTTATACGACCAGCATTAGTAATTCCCTTATCAGTCTGAATGATCGTTTAGAGTCTGCAAAGTAACTGCATGAGTCTTGTGCTCTCCACGCCACGGCCCGAAACTATCGACGAGAAAATCACCATTATGTCGAGAAATATTTTACAAAATTTTCAAGCTTTTCCTAGAGATGGATTGAAACCATCTAACGCCAACCTCTAAGACATCTAGAATGATACACAGCATTATAAACGATTTTAGTACCTACCAATAGATTTTAAAGTAATTAATTTAATTGGATCCGAAAGCCCTAAAATTTCCCATGTTAAATAGCGGTTTTTTTAACCGAATTACAAAATAAAGACTAAACAAGATTTTGAATTTCTCTTTTCACCAATGGAAAGGTAGCATTTATGTGGGTGTGAAATAGTTATTTTCATGCAAAAAAAAACGAGGAAAAAGATATAAGCCAATGAAAATCATTAAAAAAATGCCTAATGTGCATTGCATTGATAAAATTATTGGGAATAATTTTTTTTATTAAAAATAACTTTCTCATGTTCTCCAATATTACCAGTATTTGGTAATATACAATTAATTATTACAACTTATACTAAGATCATTGTAAACATAAATACTACAAATAAACCATATTATTATTATTATCTGTAGAGTCCAAATTTAAAGTCTTTAAAAGTCCATCAATAAACATGGACAAAATTTTGATTAATATAGAACGCAATGATTTTAATATACAGGAATACAGGGTGTCCCAGAAAAGTATTCACTCTACAGGGATCTTGTAAACAATATAAAATACAGATATGGTTAAATTAGAAAAAATTTGCGCCCTACTAAATTTTGGAAAATTGTGTTTTCAAATTTAAAAACTACCGAATATACTCAGGCAAATCAGAATTTTCGCGATTTCATTTTTATTTTTTTCTGACTGTTTAAAGATATAGGTATGTTAATATAGAGTTTACATCCTCAATACCATTCTTTCTTCTTTACAAGGGTGTAATTAGATTTTTATTTCGACGTTTCTTTTTTTCAAAACCATCATCAACTTTTTTTAAATAGTTGGGAAATTTTATTTTAATATTTTTGAATTCCCCTCCTCCTTTATAATTCATCGACGTGTTACACCCAGTATTAACAATACTTTTCGGACTTAAAAACATATCATCAATACGAATAAATGCTATAATCAACTTTCTTTTGTTTTCAAATGCGACTAGAGACTTCTCCTCAATCAGACATTAGCAGAGTCGTACTTTTTTATTTTTTGAGGGGCTCTGCATTATTTATCATAGGTACGTAAACATTTTATCGATAACTTTTACGGAGATCCTCGTACAATCGTTTTACAATAATAAGCGCCAACAAATAATCTCAGCAATCATTAACAATAATGACAACTTGTTTCTGGCGTTATATTGCAACATAACATCAGTTTGGGTAGAAACGCATTCGAAGAAGCGTAGGCAATAAAGATATTTAAACATTAATAAAATGCCGGATAGTGATGTTAGTGAAAAACTGGTGTTTTTTGTTAACGGCAAAAAGGTAAGTTTATCTTAAAAGAAAAATATTTTTCTTTGATAACGTAAGTAGGTAAATAGTGATTTAGTTACAGTGATATTGCGTATACCGATAAAAATTAGGTTCCTATATTAAAATATTTTATGCCCGAAGAGTTGCTAAACGCTTTCACCACATTCCTACGTACATTCCCACATACCACACAGCTGTAGCTGAAAATTCTATTCAGATTCAGAAGGGGTCGACGAGTCAGTGCATGAAAAACATACATCAGAAGCGGATTTAGCGAGGAATTCGGGAGAGGGGGAATGCAGTGGAGAGTTTCATTAAGTGAGAAAGAGCCGCTGACATTCCGCTGCAGGCTATAATTTTGCCGTGGTGCAGAAAATTTAAAAAATTTGATGTAAACATTTTGTGCAAAAAAGTGTATTTTATTTTATAGATTGAAGACAGCAGTGTTGATCCCGAATGGACCTTACTTTATTATTTGAGAAGAAAATGTATCCTTTTTTATTTTGATTTTCATATTGAAATTTTACTTTTTAATCGTATGAAAATATTTTAAGAAAGATAATTATCTATCTATTAGTAATTTATATTAAAAATAATGTGAGTTTGTTAAGTTATAAACATATAAACTAGATATTTTGTTGGGTCTACATTTAAAGAAAACAATATTCTAGAATGTAGTAGTTTTTTCGTTAATTATTATTAAATAGTGATTTTCCTCTTGAGGTATGTACAGGGCGATTCCTAAGTTACTACTTACCGAATTTTCAAAAAATTCTTATATACCCAAGGTTCTTCATAAATCGACAATGACCCATCGAGGTAGGACATCCTGTAATTTTTTAAAAAATGTTTGCCCTAAATACTCTTGCTTATTAAAGGCTTTAAAAAACTTAGAGGGAGGGAAAAATTGTCCTCCTCTCGGGAAGAAAAGAACCATTTTCCTCCCTTGTTTCGTAGTAGAAAAAATTATTTATTTACAAAAAATCAGTTCAAGACAAAAGCATCGTACACAACTGGGCAGACCAGGAGGGTCTAATTCTAAAGAAACACCAACTTACATAAATAATAAATCATTATTTTAGTAGCATTGTGTATTTCATAGATATATATTCTTAACTAAAAACCAGTGCGACTATGTGGTACAAAACTGGGATGCGGCGAAGGAGGATGTGGAGCTTGCACAGTGATGGTCTCCAAGTATGATAGAAATAATATGAGGGAAGTGTATCCTTTTATATAAAAAATATCATGGTATATATTGGTATGCAAGATATTTACTTAAACACCTTTATCCTGTAATGACGAGAACAAAATAGTCTAAAACAGGTTTGCAGGTGGTGATATTCTACCACCCAGTGGCGGCTCGCGGTCTTAAAAAATGGTGAAGAGCTAGGTATAGTGCGGGTACTTAAACAAACATTGACTACCTAATTTATGTTTTTATTACGTACCTACCAACACACAATACAAATTAAACTAAGTAGGTACGTACACTACTGAATTAACTGAAAAATAAAACAAATTTTTTTTTATCGCACAGTAAATCACGTAAAAATGATATCTATAACCGTAAGTTTCGTGAAGCCTCAAAATAAATACGTTAAGGTTAGCCGAACCAATGCTAAAACAATGGTGCATACGACTGATCATAATGCAAATTGTTACATGCTGTTTGTGTGACTGACGTCACGTAACCATAGCAACGGTGGAAATCAAAGCTACTTGACTGTGTATATTGGGCGTTGGGTCTTCACTTGCTGCTTTGAGCTCACGGACACGGTCGGCTGGGGCGCGCCAAAATGCACGAGCGTTTATAATTATTGTCCATCACCGGTGTGAAGTTGGCAGCCAAAAGTTAGCAGTAAAAAATTCCGAAATCTTCCGAACGTCCGTTGGCGGAGATTATTTTTATAAAATATATTTTATTTAAAAATTTTATTTTTAAATATATATAAATATATATATAAATATACATTAGGGTGGGGTGTGTTTCTATTATGCTAAAACTGTAATTTGTGTTAAAGGGGTGGTTATGGAGTTAAAAGTGTTAAAACTTAAATCATCATTTTAAGATATTTTAAAAATGGTACACCTACATTTTGGGTCCGAATCCTTAAGGAGGATAGTACTTATCCATTACTACCAACAAAATTTCTGGCACTCCCGTAGGAGAACAATCATAGAATTGAAAGAGTAAAAATTATAATAATTATATAAAAGTTAAGTTGAGGGTCGTACACCTAGCTCTTGGGTCAGGACCCTTAAGGGGGATGGTACCTGTCCATTACTACCAACAAAATTTCTTGCACTCCCGTAGGAGAACAATGATAGAATTTAAAGTGTAAAAATTAAAATCAAAAGTTAAGTTCACGGTCGTACACATAGATCTTATGTCAGGACCCTTAAGGGGGATGGTACCTGTCCATTACTACCAACAAAATTTCTTGCACTCCCGTAGGAGAACAATCATAGAATTGAAAGTGTAAAAACTAAAATAATTATATAAAAGTTAAGTTAAATTAGTCCAGAAAATGTCGGGGACTTTATAAAAAATTAATAACTTCGGGATTCCGCTTGTAAATTGGAAGAAAATTGCATTTACATTCGAAATAAAAGTTTAGACGCCACCATATTTTAAGGGATGTTAGAATATACCTATAGCTTACGTATCCACTATATAACATATTCCAGAAAACGTCGGGGACTTTGTAAAAAATTAATAACTTCGAAATTCATGTGTGTGAAGAAAGCAACGAAGATTAGCGGCAACGGTTTTTTTACCGTAAAACCCAGCCACGAATTTAGCGTCAAATTGTCAAATGCGCCTATATATTATTTGGCAACGATTTATCACAGCAACGAAAAAATTAATAACTTCTAAATTCCGTTTATAAATTGTACAAAAATTGCAATTACATCCGAAATAAAAGTTTAGACAACACCATATGTGGGGGACTTTGTAAAAAATTATTTACTTCGAAATTCATGTGTTTGAAGAAAGCAACGAAAATTAGCGGCAACGGTTTTTTTACCGTAAAACCCAGCCACGAATTTAGCGTCAAATTGTCAAATGCGCCTATATATTATTTGGCAACGATTTATCACAGCAACGAAAAAATTAATAACTTCTAAATTCCGCTTATAAATTGGAAAAAAATTGCATTTACATCCGAAATAAAAGTTTAGACGCCACCATATTTTAAGGGATGTTAGACTATACCTATAGCTTACGTATCCACTATATGACATATTCCAGAAAATGTTGAGGACTTTGTAAAAAATTAATAACTTTTAAATTCATGTGTGTGAAGAAAGCAACGAAAATTAGCGCCAACGGTTCTTTTACCATAAAACTAAGCCACGAATTTAGCGTCAAATGCGCCTATAAATTATTTGGCAACGATTTATCAAAGCAACGAAAAAATTAAAAACTTCTAAATTCCGTTTATAAATTGTACAAAAATTGCAATTACATCCGAAATAAAAGTTTAGACAACACCATATGTGGGGGACTTTGTAAAAAATTATTTACTTCGAAATTCATGTGTTTGAAGAAAGCAACGAAAATTAGCGGCAACGGTTTTTTTACCGTAAAACCCAGCCACGAATTTAGCGTCAAATTGTCAAATGCGCCTATATATTATTTGGCAACGATTTATCACAGCAACGAAAAAATTAATAACTTCTAAATTCCGCTTATAAATTGGAAAAAAATTGCATTTACATCCGAAATAAAAGTTTAGACGCCACCATATTTTAAGGGATGTTAGACTATACCTATAGCTTACGTATCCACTATATGACATATTCCAGAAAATGTTGAGGACTTTGTAAAAAATTAATAACTTTTAAATTCATGTGTGTGAAGAAAGCAACGAAAATTAGCGCCAACGGTTCTTTTACCATAAAACTAAGCCACGAATTTAGCGTCAAATGCGCCTATAAATTATTTGGCAACGATTTATCAAAGCAACGAAAAAATTAAAAACTTCGAAATTCCGTTTATAAATTGTACAAAAATTGCAATTACATCCGAAATAAAAGTTTAGACAACACCATATGTGGGGGACTTTGTAAAAAATTATTTACTTCGAAATTCATGTGTTTGAAGAAAGCAACGAAAATTAGCGGCAACGGTTTTTTTACCGTAAAACCAAGCCACGAATTTAGCGTCAAATTGTCAAATGCGCCTATATATTATTTGGCAACGATTTATAACAGCAACGAAAAAATTAATAACTTCGAAATTCCGCTTATAAATTGGAAAAAATTGCAATTACATCCGAAACAAAAGTTTGGACACCACCATATTTTAAGGGATGTTAGACTATACCTATAGCTTACGTATCCACTATATGACATATTCCAGAAAATGTCGGGGACTTTGTAAAAAATTAACAACTTCGAAATTCATGTGTGTGAAGAAAGCAACGAAAATTAGCGGCAACGGTTTTTTTACCGTAAAACCAAGCCACGAATTTAGCGTCAAATTGTCAAATGCGCCTATATAAATATTATTTCGCAACGATTTATCACAGCAACGAAAAAATTAATAACTTCGAAATTCCGCTTATAAATTGGAAAAAAATTGCATTTACATTCGAAATAAAAGTTTAGACGCCACCATATTTTAAGGGATGTTAGACTATACCTATAGCTTACGTATCCACTATATAACATATTCCAGAAAATGTCGGGACTTTGTAAAAAATTAATAACTTCGAAATTCATGTGTGTGAAGAGAGCAACGAAAATTAGCGGCAACGGTTTCTATTCTTGTACCACATGCGATAAATCCCAATGCACCGTTTTTCTCCGCGCTTCGGCGCGCATAAGTGCGCGCCAAGCTTTATACTCTTCCACAATATGCGTCATTTTTAATGCCCAAGCATTTAATAATAATTACAGAAGAAGGATTTCTTTTCATTTCGTCAGATCCATCCTTAGACGCGTTTCGCCATATCATGGCTCATCAGTAGAGCTAGGATCTGACTCAAAACTGCTTATACAGTAATTGTGTGGCACACCAGCAAGATGATGCACGGCGCGACATCTGTGTCGTTGTTAGACACTTTTGAGCATTTGATTGCCTTTAATAGTTTAAATTTCTTCTTAATAACGAATTCCAGTCATATTCCTGTAAACGCTTGTTTAGCTCCAGTATGTTCAATGCATGGTTTATCCGTCATCACCATAGAGGGCATTGGTTCCACCAGGACTAAATTACACCCCGTACAGGAAAGAATAGCTAAAGCGCATGGTTCACAGTGTGGGTTCTGTACACCAGGTTAGTTTTTATACATGATGTAGCCTAAATGTTAAGAATATGTTACAAGGTGTATTATTTAGGAAAAGTTAATAATTTTTTCCTATAAAGTTATGCTCCACGGATTTCTTAGACCGAAATATACATTTTAATTTTTGTGTTAGAAGTTCCCCTGTTCTTAAATAAAATCTACAGGGTGATTCCTAAGTTGATACTTCTTTTTTAGCTGTGTATATATAGAAGGCATTAAAATAAACAACATTTTCAAATACCTTTTTTCAAAAAACTCTAAACTAAGGTACCTACTTAAATTCATTTATAACACTATAAATCAAATAAGGTCCTGCCTTTCTTAAACAATGTTTTCTTGATGATACTCACCGTAATTAACTTGCTTCAGAAAAACACACGCAGCGGATTGCCAAATAACTGACCACCTAAATTGCATGACTAATAAGACAAACAACATAAAGTATAGCAGGTTAAGTTTTGATGACCAGGCCCGCACTTAGATTTTTTACTTCTGTATCTCGCCCAATTTTAAGTTTTTTGAAAAAAAGGTAGGTATTTAAAAGTGTTTAATTTAATGCCTTCTATAGTATCAATTTAGGAAACACCCTGTATTTATGAATTTAAGGAATAGTTATGTCTATGTACACACTCCTGAGACAAAATTATAAACCCAAAATGAAAGACATGGAGGAAGCCTTTCAAGGAAATCTTTGTAGATGTACCGGTTATAGGCCAATAATTGAGGGGTACAAAACATTTACTGAAGAATGGGAAATTGCACGAAATACCAGTACTATTACTAAAAATGGAGAATGTACAATGGGAGAGAAATGCTGTAAATTAAAAAATGGTAAACAAAATATTGCAGTACAAAACGACTCTGTTCTACAGGATCAGTTAACTTAAAAAAATATTATCCAGTAACTAAAACATCCTATCCCAATGTTATATTAACAAAAGTTTTAATATTTTATATTTGCTAGTTCCTACATATTTAAGGTATATCAAAACAAGAAGAAAATACAGAAGAACAACTATTCAATTCAAATGAATTTACTCCTTATCACCCCTCACAAGAACCAATTTTCCCTCCAGAATTAAAACTTAGTGACAAATACGACAAAGAATATTTGAGAGTTCAAGGTAAGAACAAGAATTCTTCATGGTGTTAAAATAGTACTAAGAAAATAAGCTTATTCTTAGGTTTGTTATAGTATAAAAAAAGTGCACGTTCATATTGCATTATAAAACAATATACTGAAACAAATAAATATTTTAGGAACAAATGTAAACTGGTATAGACCAACAACCTTGCAAGAGCTCTTAGCCCTTAAATTCTTATATCCATCAGCAAAAATGGTAGTTGGAAATACCGAAATTGGCGTTGAAACAAAATTTAAGAACATGTTTTACCCAGTTTTAATTCAGCCTACACAGGTAGCTGATCTGCAAGCTATCTCAGAAACTGCCGAAGGTGTGAGAATAGGAGCTTCAGTTCCATTAACTGATATTAAAGAATTTCTGGATGTCCAAATTAGTTGTCATCCTGAGGTACCTAACATAGATAATGTACTATAGCTTTTTCTTAAATTTTAAAACCTATTTGTAGGAGAAAACAAGAATTTTTAAGGCATTTAATAAAATGCTGCATTGGTTCGCCGGGAAACAAATCCGAAGTGTTGGTTCTCTGGGAGGAAATATTTTAACTGGAAGTCCTATATCAGATTTAATACCGATTCTGATAGCTTGTAGAGCGAGAATGGAGGTCGCCAGCAAAAGAGATGGTATATAAAGAAATAAATCAAAATTATGTAAAAAAATTCATAACATAAATTAATTTTTAGGTACAAGAATATTACTTCTTGATAACACATTTTTCACTAGCTACAGAAAAACAGTGATTGCCCCTGAAGAAGTTCTTGTATCAATTTTATTACCATTTTCTAACAAAGATCAATACTTTGAGGTTTATAAACAGGCACGAAGAAGAGATGATGATATCGCTATTGTCAATATGGCAATATGTGCAAATTTTGAAGAAAATACTAACATTGTTAAGGCTATTTACTTCGGATTTGGTGGAATGTCGTTCAAGATTGTAGATGCACCAAAAACACAAGAAAAATTAAAAGGTTAAAAGTTTTAGTTAGTATCCATAGAAACAACAGAAATTAAAGAAACATCTGTAATATTAATACAATCAGGGTCTGTTTAAAGGTTAGAGATAATGATGATTCTTGAAGGATAGAAGAGTTGTGGACTTGCATCCTAGTTATGTTTCAGTGCACCGACCTAGTATAAATAGATCTTTAGTTACTATACCTATTTAGTATTTACATGAAGACGACTGGTCATACTTACCAGTTGGTACGTTGTGATTTAAAAATGCATAAAAGGCAATGCAAGTCCAAAACTTGTCTATCATTCATTAATACAACCAGTATCGTATTATATCTTGTAGGTTTACCATGGACAAAAAATACACTAGAGCTAGCGTACCCAATACTTCTCGAAGATTTGCCATTAGATCCAGGTGCCCCAGGAGGAATGATTAGATATCGACAAACTTTAGCACTAAGTCTATTTCTCAAAGCCTTTTTGGTAATAACTGAAAAGTTGGAACATTCTATAAAGTTCCAAAGTAGTTTAAATGAAAGAGAATTAAGTGGTGGTATCGGATTTAAAAATGTAGAATATAAGAGTTCTCAGTATTTTAAGATTGTGCCAGGTATGTATGGTAGATTCTTACCTGATAATTTATTAAGTAAGGCTATTTTCTTATTCTGTAATGAAGAATATTGTATGCATCATTTGGCAACACTTAAAAATTATCTTCACCAATGTAAAAACATTATAGGTACTCAGCAAAAAGAAGACTCAGTTCAAAGGCCTATAGTTCATACGTCAGCATTCAAACAAGCTTCTGGAGAGGCAGTATATGTCGATGACATGCCGTATTATGAAAATGAACTTTATATAGCGTTAGTTTTGAGTACCAAAGCCTATGCCAATATTATTTCCATAGATACCGAAGAGGCATTAAACATGGAGGGGGTAGTTGACTTTCTCTCTGATAAAGATTTGACAGAAGAACAAAATACTATTGGATTTGTAGTTAAAGGTATTATAGGACAGGTATTTGGTATTTAAATAATATAAGTATAATATTAATAGTTTTGATATTAAGATTAGATTTGCTTATTAGAAGAAGAACGAATATTCTATTCAAAGAAGGTTACCAGCGTCGGTCAAATTATCGGTGCAGTAGTCGCTGAAAATCAACTTATAGCTCAGAAAGCAGCTAAGAAAATTAAAGTTTTTTATGAAGAACTTCTTCCTGTGATAGTCGCTATGGAAGATGCTATTGAGAAGAAATCCTTCTACGAAGGAGGTGAAAATTCTGAGTAAGCACTCCTTTTTATTCATCTACAAATACGATTTAGTATTCACGAATGGAAAGAATTTAGGACTGGTAAAATTTAAACATTGGATAATATTAAAGCAAATCAAAGGTTTAAAAACTCACGATTTTGTCCATTTCTTTTGCTATCATAGACTTTCTTACCGATTCGCCCGAATTCCATTCCACGTCTTCTATATGATCAACCAAGCCTACTTCACTAAGTAGCAATTTCTAGCTTAAACGACATCTGCATTGGATAATAGTTCACTAACGTACGATCTGATAAAAGAACAGCACAGTTAAAACCACTTTTTAAGCTTCGGCGTATTTGTACTAATAAATGTCATTCTTTTAGTTTTACGTATGGAAATATAGATGACACGCTGAAAGCAGCATTTCACATCATTAAGGGTGCATGTAAAACTGGAAACCAAAAAAACTTTTATTTAGAAACACAGTGCGTACTATGCGTACCCAAAGAAGATGGTGGAATGGATATTTTTTCTGCGACACAGTGTCCCATGGATGTTGCAGTAAGAAACTTTGATACTGATGTTTTAAGTATTTTTATTAGATGATGCCATGCAGATTTAATTCAAAAAGTTATTGGTGCTAATATAATGAGGTACCAATAATTATACAACACAAAAGTGACATGCCTCTTCCCATCCTGGAGGTGTCAATACGCAGTCACTCGCGCTAGTTTTTGAAAGAAAAAATAATAAATTGTATTTCTTCTTTAAAAGTTACACTTATTGGAATTAAAAGTAGTAATTTTATTGCATAAGTTTACTTCAAGTAAATTTATTTATATACAGGGTGATTCCTAAGTTGATATTTATTTTTTTAGCTGTGTATAGAAGGCATTAAAATAAACAACATTTTCAAATACCTTTTTTTTAAAACTCAAAAATAAGGTACTTACATTCACTTATTACATTATGGATCAAATATGTTTCTGCCTGACTTACCCGTTGAATAACATTAAGAAAAGTTCTGGGTGTAGGATGAGCCTGCAAGGGAAAGCGTTCTGCGTATAATCTCGAAGCAGCAGCCGCACTTTGACGACATTCACAGTAAATTAGCACCATATCTACTAGTTCATTGTTTTCAAATATTACCATTTTCACGTGTCACCAATTCAAAATTAACTTGCTTCAGAAAAACACACTGCAGCGGATTGCCGAATAACTCACCACCGACTCGTAAATTACATGCCTAATAAGAGATAAGACAAACAACATAAAGTATAGCAGGCTACGGTTTGATGAAAAGGCCCGCACTTAGATTGTTTACTTCTGTATCTCGTCTATTTTACATTTTTTTTTTAAAGAGATATTTGAAAATGTTGTTTATTTTAATGCCTTCCATACACAGCTTAAAAAGAAGTATTAACTTGGGAATCACCATGTATAAATTAACAATATTCAAACAGAAAAATGCCTCGAAGCTCCTAGGCATTTCCATTAACAAGATCGCCATCATAACTAAGCGTCTAGGGGGGGCGTTTGGAGGTAAAGAATGGAAATCCATTCTAGTGGCGCTACCAGCCATTTTGGCAGCTAACAAGTATCAGCGACCAATTAGATATATGTTAGACAGAGATGAAGATATGTTAATCGTTGGTGGTAGACCGTCGTACTTATTTGAATATAAAGTGGGATTTAATGAGGAAGGGAAGATTTTGGCATGTGATTTTGACGTATTTACCAATGGAGGATATTCTTTGGAGTGTACGGCATTTGTAAGTAATACAATGTATTAATCGTGTACTAGTATTTTCTAATTATAAAATTTTAGTCGTTGTGGAAAACTATAACCCATCTTGACAACGCTTTTAGTATGCCTACTTTTAGGGCAAAAGGAAGAGTGTGCAAAACAAACATTCCGTCAAATACAGCGATGAGAGGTAATAATATATTACAATAGATGTAGTATTTCGGTTTAACATTTATCAAGACACAGTACTCGCATATGATATTTCTATCTATCTCTACTACTACTAAAAATGTACATCAAATATATTCAAACTATTTTGAAGGTTTTGGGGGACCAGAAGCAGCATTTGCATCTCTTTGTATTATTGATGATATATCAGAATATTTAAAAAAGGACTTCGTGGATATAGTCAAAATAAACCTCTACAAAGAAGGTGATCTCACTTTTTACAAGCAAGAAGTGGATGGAGGTCTGGAAAAATGTTTTAAAGAATGTTTACAACAGGCAAAATTCTATGAAAAAAGAAAAAATATTGAAAAGTTTAACAGGTGCAAAAATTATATTTCCCCAGTTAGTAGTAGGCAGTAGTTTTTATAATAATAATAATAATAATAATAATAATAATAATAATAATAATAATTTTATTTTCAATAGCTATAATATAATAAATATGTTTATTTTATTTTCCTCGATAAACTTATTCGTCAATCACCTGACTACTTGCTGGGCAAAACTATTTAAAATTATAAATGTATAAGAATATTAAAATATTTTTTAACATCATATAAAAGTGAAGAGGTAAGGTTAGGTTAGGTTAGGTAAGAGTGGCAGACCCTTGGTTCTGACCTCACGTAGTCCTGATTAGGTCCGTTGTGATACCACACGTGTTCCGTAGAACCCACCTTTATCAGATCACTGTTGGTTTATGCGACGTAACCGCGGAAGGATTTTAACAACTCATTCAAACCAGCCACTACTGTTCAGAAATCTGCTCAGCCGTCCAAGTTGTAAGTTGCTTAGTTCCTCCAGGCTATCGAAAGATGATTCACCCAGAGTAGTGAACCTCCTTCTTGCGAGGCCAGGGCATTCACACAGAAAATGTTGAATACTTTCTTCCTCTTCCTCATCTCTGCAACTTCTGCAGAAGTCGTTAGTGGGTATTTGCATACGTTCGGCATGTCTACCGAAGAGGCAATGTCCGGTAACAACCGCAGTAATATTTCTCACGTCTTTTCGACTATGTCTCAATAGCTCTGCGGTTCTCTTTTTATCGAATGTGGGCCACAGTTGCCTGGATGTACTACAGGTTGTCAACCCTGTCCATCTGTTCTCTGCAAGCTGCTTGGCCGTGTAGTCAATCTCCTCTTTGACCAATCCCAGTGGTTTGTTCACTGTATTGTCTGGTAGATCAGCTGGCATGCCTGCGCCCTCTCTTGCGAGCGCATTGGCAGCCTCGTTGCCATCTATTTTGGAGTGTCCAGGAACCCAGCACAGAATAAATAAAAATCGTTTAAGTATACGTATATAAATGCTTTTTTTTGAAGTTACAGGTTTCATCTAATTTAAAAAAATATTACATATTTAAAAATATATGACACGTATCTGTTAAAGTATCGTAGATTTCCTATTAAATAATATATAAATTATAAAAAATTTCAGGAAAAATCTATACAAAAAACGAGGTTTAGCAATAATACCTTCAAAATTCGCTATAGGATTGGACACGGAGGCGCCCAGTTTTTGCCAGGCTTCAGTATTGCTAAACGTGTATGTTGATGGATCAGTACTCTTACACCATGGAGGTATTGAAATGGGCCAAGGACTGCATACTAAGTTGATACAAATAGCTACAAGGTACATAATATTTTATAAATGAATTTAAAATAATACCCAATTGTAATGTACTACATTACTTAATCGCGTTAAATCACCATAAGAAGTCTTCAGGTGCATACATGAATAAAATGTTTAATGGGATATATATTATTTGGTGAGTTAATTCATAAACTAATTAAACTTAGACATCTAAATGGACTAAACTCTGACTCAAGACTTCGGCGTATGGTAAATTTTAGAATTTTTAAATAAGTTACATCTTTATGGTAGCTACAGAATGATGTTTTGGAAATATCTTATAGAAAGTCTAGTTAAAACTTCCTAAAGATGTCTGAAATAGTTTTAAGTTTAAAAATTAATATTTAAAATTTATCTCCAAAAGTTCACTTTACAACTTGTGAAATTATGATTCGCATATTTTAAAATTTGTCAATATTTATCTGATTATGAGACACATTTATTCATATATCAATAAAAATAGGATTATTTAATTTTAACAAACCTGAACCACCTTTTTTATATACCTACTAAGTGCGATAATTAATTTGGATTGTTTTTATATTTTTTTTAGGGTTTTAGAAATACCAGCTGATAAAATTTACACTGATACTATTTCCACAAATTTAATACCTAACAGTAGTCCTACAGTTGCTAGTATGAGTTCTGATTTAGTTGGTCCAGCAGTAATTGTAAGAATCATTTTTATATGTAGACTAGGCGTTATAAATTGGACGCTTGCCATTGCGATCTCGTAAACGGTAAGAGATATGGCGAAGGTTAAATTGGGGCAAATTTGCGCACTTTGAAGATGACTAATAGGCCGTCGACAAATTTGGAAAATTCGGAGTACTTCCGAAGACAATCGGAAAAAATCAAAAATTCTCGTTTTGGTTTCTTTCCATTTTTTCTTAACTTTATTTAAATGACCAAAAACTAATTCTACATTTTTATTGCCACTTTTTATTTCTCAAAGCTTCTTTTTATCAGATATTGATTATGACGTTTCGTCTTCCAGAGGTGTGTTTGTAGGACCTGTATTATTTAATGCAGTTTCGTAAATCATGTGTCTAATAAATAGTAGTGCAATACTATTTTAATTAAATAGCAACGTTTCAACCCCAATAATAACACCTTTAATCTTAATCTTCGTTAACGGTATAGGATAGGGATGGCGGACCTTTATACACATACGTGCCATTTTTTCCAAAGAAATGTTTATATGGTCATGACGTGCCAACGTGCAGCATGTTTGTTTGTTACGCGAGCGTCAAAAACTAAGTATACGCTCACTACCTCAAAATTGATCATTTTTTAGGAAGAAAATATTTTGGGGCGAAGATTACGAATCTGAAATCTCTTTTTCTTGGAAACGCTTAGTTTTTCAAATATATCTTCTTGATGTGCCGTTTTGTAGAGGTTAGGTTTCTGACGCATACCTTGGTATTTAAGTGTTTGTTGTATGTGACACAATTTTAGAGGAAAAACAAGTAAAGAGAGCAATTATATATAGAGACTGATGTGCTAAGACACCTCTGTCTTTTTTAGTGACTTCTAAAATAAAGATCCTTGGCGTGTTGATACCTCTTCGCCTTCCAATGTAACTTCTAAAAGAGAGAAAAAATCTCTTCACTATGACTTTTGAATAAAAAACAACTAACTGTTTTTGGAATCTCCATATATAAGACCAACAGTTTTATTATTATATACCAGGCTTGGGGGGGAGGGGGGGTCAAGTATCAATTAACAATAACTTTCAGTAGATAAAGGGGCTCGTAAGTAAAAAACAAAACAATATTATTCTTCGGGTTAGGGTGGAGGGGGAAATACACAATTTACAGTCAACTTTGCTCCAAGTTAACCTTCTATTCTATCTATTACAGTTTATGATATCTCAATGGTGAGCGTCGAATTTGTAACATCCTGTATATAATTATTTATTTCTACAACTAAAATAATATAAAACATATTTATTAAATAGAAAGTACTAAAAGTAAGTAGTACATAGAAATAGTTATTTTTGTATTAAGTGCGTGAAGTGAGTGTTTTTTTAATGGCATATGAGAGTGTCAATTTTTTGCCGAGACCGCAGGTCGAGGCGAAAAATTCTCTCGAATGTGCCATTAAAACACGAATTTCACAAACGAAATACAAACAACATTTTTTGTACAACTGAAAGTTTGAATTAATCGGTTAAATTGTATATTATAAAAAAATTTTACCATATAATTTCACATAATCAAGATAACAGCCCTGTCGTTACTATAGAAATGGTTTGTTGGCACGTTGCTTGTTTTGTTGTCATACGTTGATAGCTGTTCATATTTATTGCAATTTTTTAAATAAATAGTATAAGTACTTAAAATGGATGTAGATTACGATAGTGATAGCGAGATTCCTTCAGATATAGCCGATATAGCAAATTCGGCTATAGCTAATATGTTACCGGCGAAATCAAGATTTATATACGAGAAAAATTATAACCAATTCCGTGAATGGTGCGGCAAGAAAAATATACAAAAAGTGTCTGAAAAGGTACTTATATGCTATTTTGAGGAGAAATCAAAAACTGTAAAACCTTATACTTTATGGAGTGTCTACTCAATGTTGAAGAGTACATTGAATGTTAAAGAAAATATTGATATAAAGAAGTTTTCAAAATTGGTGCCTTTTATTAAGAACAAAAACGTCGGATACCGAGGGAAGAAATCTAAAGTTTTATCGAGAGACGATATTAATAAATTCATTCAAGAAGCTGATGATGAAACAAATTTACTTTATAAGGTACAGATGATCAAAATTTTGTATTATTTCAGTAATTTCAATATTTTTTAAATTGTAGGTTGCGTTAATTTTGGGAATCAGCGGTGCTTGTCGCCGTGAAGAATTATTGAAGGTAACTATTGATGACATTGAAGATACCGGGTCTATATTGATTGTTAAAATACCGGATACAAAGACCTATTGCCCAAGAATGTTTACCGTTTCAAATTCTGATTATATTGAGATATATCGCAAGTATAGAGCACTAAGGCCGTCCCATACACACAAAAAGAGATTATTTTTAAAATATTCAAGAGGAAAATGTGTTGACCAACATGTGGGAATAAATAAAATAGGGGAAATTCCTAGCTTGATTGCAAAATGGCTGGGAAAAGAATTGCATAAGAGCTACACAGGTCACTGTTTTAGGAGGAGTTTTGCAACTCTCTTAGCCAATGCAGGGGGTAACATGACATCTATAAAACGCCACGGTGGTTGGAAATCTGCCGCCATAGCAAAAGGATATATAGAAGATTGTTTGAGTAATAAAATTGATATTTCTAATAAATTAAATTGTTCCTCTACTTCCAAACAAATCAATATAACTGATACAATTGTGGACTCAACTTTTCAAGGAATATCTAGCGTTTCTGATCAGCAGCAAGGTGGACCAGCTTCGGGAATTAATATTGGAAGCAATTGTTTGAACTTCACCATCAATTATTATTGTAACAAATGAGATTTTTTGGTAGTTGGTAATTAATTAGTAAATTTGTACAAAAAAATTCAATACATTTTTTAAAAAATAATGTTTTATCGTTTTCTTTGTAAATCATTTTTCCAGTTAAAAAAAGTATTTTTTTCACCGTGAAAAAAGTCTTTTTTTCACTGTTAAAAAAACAAAAGGTTTACGTATCGATAGCGATGAAAAAATGTCAACTTTTTTTGACAGTTGTACAAAAAAAGTTTTTTAGCGGTAGGCGGACAAAGTAGTGCATCTATCTTTTGCATTGAGTACACAGGGACGCCAAAGGTAATGGGTTCCCTGGGGCACAGGTAGACAATGACAGGCTGTTTCGTTCGTGTTAGAACTCATCAGAAAGCCATAACCTGTAAGCAACTCCAAGTATAGCGAGACTGTTCTTTCAAGGCATTTTTAAGAATTAAAAACGCGATGAAAACCCAGTAACGCCATCAGTAGAAATCAACTCAATGCAAAAGATATAGCCATCTAACGTGAAAACATAGGCGTCCCTGTATACTTTAATGCAAAAGATAGATGCACCACTTTGTCCTCTTGCCGCTAAAAACTTTTTTCTATTTACTTATACGGACGCTAAACTCTCTACTTTATTTTTAAAAACACGGCATTGTAAGTAGTACTGTTTCGGCTAATTACTTTAATGTAAGGGGTATAAAAAAATACAATTTTCAACTCACTGCTCAATTCATTAAATATAGCCATAGTTTGACACCACTTCTACTTGTTTATTATATTGTATTTTAGGATGCTTGCACCAAAATTAAAGAACGATTACAACCCTTCAAAAATGCAGAACCAAATGGTACATGGTACGACTGGGTATCCCAAGCTTATTGCAATAAAATTAGCCTGGCAGCAACAGGTTTCTACAGCAAAGATTCTACAAATTACGACCCAAAAACGAAAACTGGAAGACTATTTGATTATTTCGTTTATGGAGCCGGTTGTAGCGTGGTTGAAGTTGATACCTTAACAGGCGATCATGTGGTGTTGAGCACTGATATCGTCATGGATTTAGGTTAGATAAAACATTGCATTCTTTATAAATATTTACATTCTACAATAGTCAAAAAAAAATTATCTACTATTTTATATAAAATTGTTTTTTTTTATAGCTAGAGTACAAAGTTTTTATTTTATACAATTTTTGTTCCTAGGTAAGCTAGGATTATGTTTATTTATTTATTTATTTATTCAAGTACATGCCTTACAGGTTATTACAAACCCAACTACAAGGCAGGACAAAACATGTATACAAGCCCTGTAATATATAACAATTAAATATTTGAAATTTAACACTAATAAAAATTAAAGAAATTAAGAAAAATCGCAAAGTTTTAAGGTACAATACAATGGATTACTGACCATACTAAGATATTTTATTTTTAACGTATTTTTATTTTAAAATATAATAATTTACACATGTAATGTTTACAAAATAATTTTTTGTTAACAGAAAATTTATATTTTTACACAATTTATTATATTTTTTTAACTGCGCAGCTCGAGCCCGGACCCTTAAAAGAGACGTGGCCCCGATAAATTTGCCCCCCCCTGCCCCACCACTTGTCGGGCCTGATTATGCTTTAGCGTCAGAGCACCGAGCTGGTATAAATAGAGCTATGCTTATTTATTATTCAGCTGAAGACAAATGGATTTACTTACCAGTTGAAACATTGTGATATAAAACAAGTTCAAATCATCATTCCATAAACCTTCTACAATCTTGAAACGGAAACATTTTTTTGCTTAACTGAGCCTTTGATTAGAAAAAGGTAGAAATGAAAGTGGGGTATACGTATTTTGTGAATTAAAGGTTCTGTTATGCAATCACATCTTGTATTTACTAATTTCTACATTTAGCAAATGTACTATGAAAGAAAATTTTCCCGCCTAATCTAAATAAAAATAGTACATTGTATACCTAGTAGGAAAAGCTAAACATTCCCGGACGACCGTAAAGATTGAGGCTCAAGCCGAGACTGACAATACGGAGTCCAGAAATGTGGCTTTTTCTACGAGTTACCTATACATATATTTTTTCGTAAATCGAAAATTATTAAAAGGACGGACATAACTTATGACAATCAACTTGTTAAAATTTTGAAATAAATATTAATAACTTTGTTCACAAATAAAGGATGCCATTAAATATTTGTGTTGTAACTATGGAAACACAGTAATATTAAATTGTCAAGCTTTACACATTTTAGTTTACAAGTAGCCGTACAGAAATAATATTCATACAATACAATAATAAATATTTCCTCCTAACAGTTATTTTTCGTTGCCTAGCAACGATTAAGTGTAAGGAAATGTTGATTTTTTCTTTAAGAAATGTTATCAAAAATATTTCCGATCGATTTTTGGAAAAATATATTATCATAATTATATATTTTCCTTTCTTATTTAGGTGAAAGCTTAAATCCAGCCATTGACATAGGACAAATAGAAGGTGCGTTTATGCAAGGATATGGCCTTTTTGTAATGGAAGAGTCCGTGTTTTCTCCCGAAGGACAATTATACACAAAAGGACCAGGAACATACAAAATCCCTGGATTTTTCGATATTCCCAGAGAGTTTAATGTGTCTTTGTTAAAAGGAACATTGAATCCAAGGGCGGTATATTCTTCCAAGGTACGAAAGATAATTTTATATTTGTAGGGAGGGTGTATTCAAGTTATTAGCTTAACAAGTGTATCCTCTTGGATAATCATGCCAACTTTCTTTGTAATGTATAGGTACCGGGTGTTGCATCGTCGTGCGGGACATAGGAAATCCCATGTAATTTTAAATGGGGTCAATTATTGGCTTCCCTAATTATTTTAGAGAAAAATTCTATTTAGGTTTATTAAAGAGCACTAAAACCCACATTCAAAAGAATAACTTTAGATATTTTTGATGAACCCGTTTACGGGTTATCGCCGATTTCTTTTTAACTATTTCTCCTTTTTATGGCCCCGTATTTGCGGGCACCAGTCAAGGTAAAAGATGACTGTCAAATAAAGTTGTCATTCTATATTTGTCTTCGTTGGTTGTCATTTTGAAATGTGTGCTTTATTGTTATAAAAACTCGTACATCGAAAATATTAAAGGTGTATTTGTGAGTACAAATTAATCTGAATAAAACTAAAATAAAGTATTCAATTAAAAGGTTAATTATGACATTTTACATGTTTCAATATTTTACTAATTAATATATACTAATTATATATACTATAATATACTATTAATAGATACTATTAAATTGTTAGAACTTTAGGATTTAAGAAGATGTTCAAATATTCCTCCATTGACTGCTAGACAATAACCGAGGTGATCATAAAATTCTCTTCTTACATTCGCTAGTTGGTAAACTGAAATTCTATTGCATTTGGCAGAAATAGCATTTTTTAACTCGTCTAGATTTGGGTATTTTTTATCTTTTTATATCCTGTTTTTTAAATGGCCCCAGAGAAAGAAATCATTTGGCGATAAATCAGGAGACTTGGCTGGCCAATTTACTGTGTGATTTAAGCCAATAACATTTCCATTAAAAGCACGGTTTAAATATGCCCGGACAGCCAGGGTACTATGTGCCGGGCAGCCATCCATTTGGTACCAAACTTCCTGATTTTCCCTGGCGGCATCATATAAAGTAGGTAAAATATGATCTTCAAGTAGTTCCAAAAAAAAATTCTGCATTTAAATTTCGTGTAAGAAATATTGGCCCGATAATATTTTCCTTTCGACTGTAGATTTTGCAGGTATCGGTCTATTCGGATATAGAGCAGCAAACATGTCTGACACATTTTGATAACTATTTCCTTGATAATACCATTTAATCATCAATATTTTTTCTACAGAAGTGTAATTCATGGCTAATATTTTCGATGTACGAGTTTTTATAACAATAAAGCACACATTTCAAAATGACAACTTTATTTGACAATCATCTTTTACCTTGACTGGTGCCCGCAAATACGGGGCCATAAAAAGGAGAAATAGTTAAAAAGAAATAAAGTTATTCTTTTGAATGTGGGTTTTAGTGCTCTTTAATAAACCTAAATAGAATTTTTCTCTAAAATAATTAGGGAAGCCAATAATTGTCCTATGTCCTGCTCGACGATGCAACACCCGGTATATTAAAATATTAAAAATTTATTACTGTCGCATACTTAATCTATGTTTATAATTTTTTTTTTCATGTTCTGGTTTATTTTTTTCTCTCTAGGCTGTAGGTGAGCCTCCTCTTGTACTAGCCACTTCTGTGTTTTTTGCTATAAAGGACGCCATTAAAGCTGCAAGGAGGGAAAATGGTGCTTCAACAGCGTTTAGAATAGATGCTCCTGCTACAGCGGAAAAGATTAGAATGGCTTGCTTGGATCATATAACTGAAAAGGTATCGATTTATTGTAATAAGCACAAAACATTATTTAAATAAATTTAGGTGGCAATAACGTAAAAAAGGTAATAAAGAACTTAAATGTAAAAATGTATTAAACAACACATAAAACAAAGAGTTTTAGTAACTCTAACAAAAATTTTATTTCCAGGTTTCAAGTCTTAGAGAAGAAACAATCATACCCTGGAGTGTGGTATCCTAAAAACTTTTAAAAAAATGTCCTACTATAGCTCCTTAAATCCATCTCCTGGTAACTTTACCAGTCAGATAAAGAGCTTTTTCAGTAAATTTTGTTTCGGACCCTATCGTATACAGTGTGTCCAAAAAAGTATGCAACATATGTAAAAGTTTTTTATTACCGATTTCTCAGAAAATTTTATTCTTGATAAAAGTTGGTGCATGCCTTGAAACTATAAATGCTTATTTCACATTTCACCTGCGGCTAATAGTAAGGAAGCAAATGCCATTTTTTCGAAATTGCATTAAGAGTAAAGTACCTTAGTTATTAGAAATACAGCAAAATTTTATATGGAAATGTTATTGTAAATTAAAAACATAGCCCCAAAAATGAAATTTGAGTTACGTGTCTCAATTTTTATTTATTTTTTTCTAATCTCTAATTTCCCCTAAACGGTACGCCTCTGGTCGATTTTTCGTTTACGCAATTTTAATATATTTATCAAATAACTTAAACGTGGGTTTATAATAAAAATGCATTAAGTAGTTGCAAACTTTTAAAAACTTTTCAATGAACCGGGTCGGTTTAGATATTATAAGCGTGTTGCACGCCTACTTAAACACATTTTAGCCAACTTCTGTTCGAAACTAAATTATAATAAAATTCAACCCTATTCATAGTACTGGAAATAACTACTAATTTATTTGTCATTTTCACCCAGTACGCTAAAGTCCAAAAACCTACTTTAAAAAAATGCATATAAAAAAAAAATTGAGACACGTAACTCAAATTTCGTATTGGGGCTATGTTTTTAATTTGCAATAACATTTCCATATAAAATTTTTGCTGTATTTTTTATAACTAAGGTACTTTACTCTTAATTCAATTTCGAAAAAATGGCATTTGCTCCCTTACTATTAGCCGCAGGTGAAATATAAAATATGCATTTATAGTTTTAAGGCATGCACCAACTTTTATCAAGAATAAAATTTTCTGAGAAATTGGTAATAAAAAACTTTTACATATGTTGCATACTTTTTTGGACACACTGTAGAACCAGAAAAAAAACCAATTGTGCTATTATTGATTTCTTTGAAAATTCCCTTGCTGATAAAGCTACCAAGACATGGATATATCAAGCCTAGGTCTTCTAACGAAAATTTATATAATTATTATTTTTTTAATAAAGAGAACTAAACAAGTATTAGTTTTTTATTGGCATGTGGAAAAATTTGGAATGTAATAGAGAGCCAGATGTCTATGAAATAATGGGTATGACTTTTGAGGCAACTTGCTCTCCGGTTTGCGTACAATTTATAAAAACTTGAATGCAGAAGAAAAGTCTACAACCGACGATATCAAGAAAGTTATTACAGAAAAGTATAGTTATGTTGGCGTCTGTAAATAATTTTTAAATTGAAAAATTTTTTGCCGGCGTAAAGACATGATTAAAATTGAAAATTTTTTATGTCTCCACTGGGAATCGAACCCAGAATCTCCCGATTAGACCTCAAGCGTGTTGCCAATTGCGCTTCGGAAGACCTGATATTCTCTCACCAACTTCGGTCATATAGCTTATTCAATTTTATGCTATTAGTAATAGTCTGGAATCTCCTGTGATTCACAGACCGGGAGGGTGTTATAAGGGGAAAGGAAACATTCACTACCCCTAAACATTAAGATCTATAAAGTAGAGAGTTTAGCGTCCGTATAAGTAAAAAGAAAAAAGTTTTTTAGCGACAGGCAGACAAGTGGTGCATCTATCTTTTGCATTAAAGTACACAGGGACACCAAAGGTAACCGTGATTGTTACTGGGTTTTCATCGCGGTTTTTATTTCTTAAAAATGCCTTGAAAGAACAGTCTCGCTGTACTTGGAGTTGCTTACAGGTTATTGCTTTCTGATGAGTTCTAACAAGAACGAAACAGCCTGTCATTGTCTACCTGTGCCCCAGGAAACCCATTACCTTTGGCGTCCCTGTGTACTTTAATGCAAAAGATAGATGCACCACTTGTCCTCCTGCCGCTAAAAAAAACTTTTATCCGTACATCGACGATATAGTACGCTTGAGGTCTAATCGAGAGATTCCGGGTTCGATTCCCAGAGGAGGCATAAAACTTTTTCAATTTTAATCATGTCTGTATGCCGGCAAAAACATTTTTTAATTTAAAAATTACAAAAAAGTTTTACGTTGACGATTACTTAGACTCGACCGACGATGAAACTGCTTTGAAACGAATTTTGGCAGTTATAAACGTGCAAGAGTCAAGTGGATTTGATGTAGTAAGATGGGTCAATCAATTGTCCCCCAGTTTAGTAAATCGTAACAAAGAATTTATTTATTTATTTATTAATTTATTTATTTCATACACTGTTTTACAGTTTCCCAGTTACAAAACAGGTAGAAAACAGAATTTAATTAAGTAAAAATAAAACAAATTATTTAACAATTAACATAAAGATTAGCAATATTTAAATTTATGAAACTAACAATACGGTAGTAATAATAGGTACCCTACAACAAGAAATAATTAAAAAAAAAGTAATTAATTACATACGTAGTATAGGTACTAGTGATAAAAATGTCTTTTGACAGCGCTTAAGCTACAATTAAAGACATCATAGGCATGGACATTGTCATTGTAACATGTACACATCCTATTGATGGGAGAATATTTGAAGACATTGGTTCGTGAAGGTGGTAAGTAGAAGGTATATAAGTTACGGGCATTTAGAGAAGGAATTCTAAAGTTCAGTTTGTGCAGCAGCTCTTCACAAATAATATTGTTATTGAGCAGTTTATGTAAAAATAACTGCGTAGAACATGTGCGTCTATCATGTAATCTAACAAACGAGAATCTTTGCAGCAGCTGGTCATGAGGAAAACCTCTGTCGGGATAAACTCCATCAGATCTATACCACAAAGCTTTCAAAAAACGTCTCTGAACGCTCTCAATATTGTCAATGTGAACTTTATAAAACGAAGACCAAATGATTGAAGAGTATTCCAATTTAGATACAACAAGAGAACGATACAAAGTTACTAACGGATCAACTGACCTAAAATCTTTAGTACCTAGTTCTAAGGATGAAACCAAGTATTTTATAGGCGGTGGATACGACGTGATCAATATGAGGAAGAAAGGATAGTTCTCTATCGAAAATAACTCCTAGATCCTTAAACACTATTTAGAAAATAATGAATGAATATAGGGTTTTAGGAATGTGGTGGAATGCAGAACGGGATGAATTCCTATTTAAAGCACGTGAAATACCTGAAAGCGTAATCATAACAAAAAGGTTAGTCTTGAAAAATGTCATGTCCTTATTCGATGCATTGGGTCTCCTTGCATGTTTTACAATAAAGGGCAGGATATACCTTCTTGGAATAAGAGAAATAATGGAACCAATGACCTGCGGCCTCTCCATCAAGGCGATGTCGTAGTAATGGTTAAAGAAAATATTTCACGATTTGAATGGAGATTTGGCAGGATTGTTGGCATTCATTCTGGGTCTGATAATCGAATACGGGTGGTAGATGTAAAAACGTCAATTTCAACTTACCGAAGAACAGTATCAACATTATGCAGACTTGAAATAGAAGACTCAGCCACGACGATTTGCTAGTTTCTTCTATGGGGGGAAAAATGTTGAGGATTTGTTCAAGTTCCCAGTTCTTGTTTTTTACTGTATTAGGTACCCGCCGACATTAATTGTTGTTAATAAGTTGTCAATATTAAATAAAAGAAAAGTCAGAATTTTCAGAGTTTAATTAAAGAAAAAAAGCTGTAATTGAAAGACAAATTAACAAACAGATTTATCTCTCTTCCATTAGCAGCTTTAGTCAAGAATTTCTATCTTTTCTTTTGTGCGCCAGGTTGATTTTGAATAACTTCTTTACCAAAAATCAATATTCGAATGTTTTCAAGCAATGGCCTTTTAGAATTTAATAAAGAATGAGTGAGAAATTATACTGTCTCGCTCACTCTTCTTACATCGAGAAGGCTAAGCTAAGATTCAAGCTATTGCTTATATCAAAATATAAAGTACTTTTTGGAAAGGCTGGAATGTTATATTTTCACCATGACACCTGCACAATAATTTATTGTCATTGAAAGCATATGTCAGTTTTGAAACGTATCTTTCCAAATACTACATAATTTAGGAAAAATATTGCTTACGATATAAAGAGGCGTAGTACAGTACTGAGATATGTCTAACAAAAATAGTACATTAGTGTTTTTTGTTAATGGGAAAAGGGTAAGTTAAACCAAACCTATAAATAATATGTTCTTACTTAGAAACGTATGAAAATTACAGATTGTTATGGAATTGAAGCATAAAGGTGGATTTATAGTCACCGTAACGTAAGCCGTAAGAAGTAATGTATGCCGTAAGAAAAATAAACATAAGATTAGTACCTAACACATTCATTTATAGTCCAAAAAATTTAAGGGGTAAGAATTAAGCCCAAACCGTAAGCAGTAAGGAAATGGTTTATTTTCATTTCTTACGTTACGTCTTACGGCTTCGGCCGGGATCGGTCATACTCAAACATAACTGTCAGGCATTTTCTTTTGATTTACAGTTGTTTTAAGTTTTAAAATTTAATTTTCTCGTACTTTGTAAAAAAGAGCGACTTTGAGAAAGAGCAGCTGCTATTTTAAAACAGAGTTTTTAACCAAAAGTAAAACATTAAATTATAACCTAACTATTTGTTCTCTTACTTCTTAACTAATTTGATTTATAAATGGGTTTCTCGTTGCGGCTTAATTCTTAAGTCTTACGGACTACTGCTTACGTTACGGCGACTATAAATCCACCTTTACATTTAAACTCGTAAATTCTGACAAGACAACCTTCGATTCAAATATAGTTTTGAAATGAAAATGTTTTACTTGCGTCCAGACAAGATCTTTAAAATTAAAAAAATTGTATGCCTCCGCTGGGAATCGAACTCAGAACAGAACATCTCGATTAAAGCTTAAGTGTGCTTAACTGCGCCACGGAGAACCTGATATTCTCTCACCGACTTCGGCCAACCTGAACAAAAATAATAATTTTTTGATAATGAAAGAACCCCCTTCTATCTCGACAGAACATTCAATTAGTATTTGCAAAAAGGTGGTCCATACGTTGGGTGTAACATAATCATATACACTATTGGCAAACTCGAATCTAGGGTGCCGATATAAACGCATCAGACGGAGATGATTAGTAGCGTTTAACACGTTAAACAGAGAATACGCTATCCCCTACCTCCCATCTTTCATTCTTTAGAACACGCGGTCGAAGCAGGCACAAGAGCGATCGATACGTCCCCCCTTTCAGTTGGAATGTAGGAGTGGGTGAGTATCTCTTTTCAACTGAAGGTTTTGCCCATATGTGCCTTTTCTCTTAGTTGCATTAAAGATTTCGCACCCTAGATTCGAGTTTGCCAATAGTGTATACTTATTTTAATTGAAACATTCATAAAGTCCGTACAATTACTGGCTGGATGCACTTAACAGTTTATGACGTAATTTTTTATTCCAGTCATGTCAATACTCATAGTCCTCATTGGCAATCACCCTGAGGTCTATTCTAGTGTAAAAAAGATAACATCTTATAAAATATTTTAGGTGGAAGACAATAAAGTTGATCCAGAATGGACCTTAGCTCACTATTTAAGGAAACAATGTATCCTTATGGGGGGTATGATTTTCACCTTCAACCTTACGACTACGTTTCTTACTGGGGCCTGGTTTATCCATATCAAAATTGATAATATATTGTTATATTGTTATGTAGGTAGAAGCTAAGTTCGAACGACGAAATATTTACTCTTCCCAGATTACGGTTCTCAATCAGTATAACGTTTACTTGTCCGTAGTTAAAACTGCACTGCCCCGGTAGCTGGCGATGCGTCGCACAGTAGTCTAAATGGCGTTTTTACGGCGACAAAAGTTTAAAAACAGTAAAAACATTTTTTTTGCACTATATTATTTATATTTTTATTGATTAGTACTTACACAATAATAACAAAAACTAAATTTTAAGATATATCTACTTCATAATAAAAAAAAATAAACAAAAAATATACGAAGTATTGTTTTTTTTAAAATCTTTATTCCCAGCCAACTATAAGTGCATTACAGGGAATAATAAACTAACTTACATAAATATGTTAAACAAATAATAAGTGTAAAAATTTATAATATATGAAAAACGAAATAAAAAAATTTACTTTTCCAGAATAACATCCAAAATAACTTCGTTTTGGACATTAGACAGACGTTCAGTGGTGGTGTCTAATAAATTTTGTAATGTTACTTATGCCATAGTTTCTGTAACTGTTACAGCCTGTTTATCAGGATAGCATCGTTTTTTCGCTTCCAAGATTTTGTTGTAGGCAGGATTATGATCAATATTTCTTACTTTTGCTCCATTTCCACGTTGAAGGTATTGATCTTTAGTTAATTTACAATCTATTATTAAAGCCAATGCTTCATCTGCAATGTAAGCCCGTGTCCTTAAAGGTGATGGCTTTTTCTTCATAAATTTGAGTGTTCGTGGGCTGGATGTTGAAGCTTTTCTTATAACATGAGCAACATTTCTTTGACCCTGCTTGACTCATTTGTGTGGCGAAGGCCAGCTCTTCCGGCGAATGGAACGACATTAATTTTTTACTATATCTTTGCTTTGATCGAGTACTCAAAGTAGTAAAAATCTTCCTTGGACTCCTATGAGATGTTGGTGTGGCAGGAGAAATATGTTCAGCTCTATTAACATTTTGCTCAATAAGATTCCTTTTAAGCCATTTTTGATTACGTTGGAGGAAGCTTTTCATGTTTCTACCACTTCCCTTCCACCGATAAAACATTTTTTGATAGAAAAATGATATCTTAGGGGTAACTAACTCTTCAGGGCAATCTAGCAATTTAAAAAGCACATAACCAATTAACTATCTTTTGCTACCCGCAGTGGTAACCTTACTAACAAGGTTCTTGCCTTTTAGTACCATCTGGGTAAGCTCAACTATCAGTCTCGCTACCCACTTAACAGGTACAAATATGAACCTTACCTACCAGCTTTAGCCTAATTGTTTATTTAAGAATAAAAACAAACTGTTTAATATGCATTTCTAGATAATGGATTTTGGGATTTTTGTTGCTGTAAATTTAATTTTTAGACCATAGTGCGTCGTATTTATACAAGTTACTAAACATCGAGAACCTTCCACTTTGTTCGGGGATACTACCGACGTGTTTCGCGAATGATATCTGGGACACCTTGTATATTAGTATTTAGATACAATAATTGGTTTTAAAAAATCGAAATTTAAATTAGGAATCAGCGTTTATTACCTTAATTAAAAGTCAGTACATCTTTGTGGTACCAAAAATGGTTGTGGAGAAGGAGGATGCGGAGCCTGTACTGTTATGGTAGCCAAGTATGACAGAAATGAAAATAAGGAAATGTATCCTTTGACATAAAATGCATTATACTTGTTTAAGAGGAATAATCACCATCGAATCAAATCGAAGAAAATGGGTCAAAACAAAGCCCAATTTCATAATTATTATAAAAGATGTGTCTAGTGTACCGATGTATGGATTCCTAAATGTTGTTGAAAGTTTTGAATCAAAAATTTAAATCTCGTATGAAACCAATGCACTATATTTTTATCAACACACTATGCGTAGTTATTCAACTTAACACATCTCCATTTAGAGGACTTTATCCACTGCCGTAATTCTTTTACAATATACTTTTTAAAGTGTCTGTTTGAAGGTTGGAGACAATGATGTTTCTTAAATGATAGAAGAGTTTTAGACTTGCATTGTATTTTTTTGTTTTATAACACATTTAAACTGGTAAGTATCTCCAGTCGTCTTCAGGTGAATACTGAATAAGTAATAGTATATTACATAACAAGTGAAGAAAGTGATACTTTTCAAACGAGGAGATATTTAGCACGAGGCGTCAGCCGAGTGCGGAAATTCTCCAAGTTTTAGAATAATCACTTTCACACGAGTAATGTACACTATTTTTCCTACGACCACAAAGAATTATTAAAAAAAATATTTCAACTCTAGAGTTGAAAAAAAATATTTCAGCTCTAGAGGGGAAATACAAGGCACTCTCTAATAGATCGAAAGGTCACAGGTTTAAATTCCATCAGGAGTACTTGACTTTTTTTTATAAAAACATAAATTATAAAATTATTTTGAATTGAAATCTTCCTTCTTGAATGATTTTTTTTATTTAATCAAGGAAAGATGCATTAAAAATAAATTTAAAAAATTCACCCAACAAGGAAGATCTCAATTCAAAATAATTCTATAAATTATTTAATGTTTTTATAAAAAAAAGTCAAGTGCTCCTGATGGGATTTGAACCTGTAATTTTTCGATTCGTAGGTCATGGCTCTAGTCTCTAGGCTATGGCGACTCATAAACATTTACTGCTTAAGTTTAATATATGACATTTTCTTCAGCGGGGCTTGTTTTGACTGGTAATAAATTTTCCAGTATATTCTTAACTTTTTTATAATTTCAGATGGCGTATTTTCACACTCTAATTCTGAATCATTCGACAAATACGTGATAAATAAACTAAACTGCTTTCTAAAATTTGATCTTTTTAATAAATAGGTAAGGTCTGTCAAATTGGCATCATATGCCTAAATTAAATAGTGTGCCTTGTATTTCCACTCTAGAGTTGAATTATTTTCTTTCAACATGCGTTTGATATTCGGCGCTTTCGAGCCAAGTTAACCGTGCTTTTTTTCTCATTTTCATAGGTGGTCGTAGGAAAAGCTTGTTTCCTCCTTTGTTAATTTTTCCTTAGATTTCCCGTAGTTACGAAACTTATCACGTATACCGGGTCCATACCGGGCTTCTACTAACTAGAAGAAACTTGGTATGGACTCGGTATAGAAGCCCGGTATGGACTCGGTATAAGGGATAAGTTTCGTAACTACGAGAAATCTAAGGTAAAATTAACAAAGGAGGAAACACTAGAAGGGGGGCTGTAGCCCGGCGACCCCCCCCCCCTAGATACGCCACTGTAGGTATAACTACTGAGCTACTACCGCATTCGATATTCTTACGGACTTACCGTAAATATAACAAAGTATCTAAAACTGTTTCTCATACCGTTCCTGTTTTCCTATCAATCGATTTCAGTATCTTTCCAGTGAATTCATGTCTAGCTCCAGTATGTTCCATGCACGGTTTATCCGTAACGACAATAGAAGGCATTGGTTCCAACATGACCAAGCTGCATCCCTTGCAGGAAACCATAGTCAAAACACATGGAACCCAGTGCGGATTCTGCACACCAGGTTTGTAATTACAGTGATAGTCTGTAATTTGGAATAAATTCAGTAATTCAAATACCTATTTATTTTCGAAAGAATGCTCGGACACGTCGATTAGTATATTCAGTTGCGGTCCTTTTCATTATAAAAACAATTATACAGTATGTCCCAAACTGGAGATAGGACGCCATCGATAATTTTTTTTATATGGCAACCCTGGTTTTTTGATGACTATTTTTAAAGGGCATATCAAGTTGCACATAAGTGCAAAATTTTAATTTTTTATTGCTTGCCGTTTTCAAGATAATTTAACAAACAGTTTGTCTATTTAAAAATTTTAAAAAAATGTATTGAACAAATTTAAATAGTAACACCAGTACATTTAGATATAAAGTGACGGGTCTCACGCTCAAAGACTTTTATTATGTCATTGTCATCTTAAAAAAAAGTCCCCCCATTATGCAAGACCTGTCCATGATTATTTGGACACTGTATTTCCAGGAAGATGGATTGGTAGAAGGGGACCCTTTAAATGACCACCAAGACCTCCAGATCTGGTTCCTTTGGATTATTTCCTATGGGGATATTTAAAAAGCAAGATTTTTCAGACGAAGCCCGCAAACATTGAGGAGTTGAAAGCACGAATAAGACATGTGTGTATAGATAAATTTACTTAGAAATCATTAGAAATGTTCAAAACGAATTTCAATTGCGATTATTGTATTGCCAAATACTGAATGGAGAACATTTTGAACATTTATTGAAGAAACATTTTTATGTTCAATAGTTTTTTAAAATTTTTCAAATAAAAACTGTTTGTTAAATTATCTTGGAAACGGCAACCAATAAAAAATTAAAATTTTGCACTTATGTGCAACTTGATATGCCCTTTAAAAATAGTCATCAAAAACCAGGGTTGCCATTTAAAAAAATTTTCGATGGCGTCCTATCCCCAGTTTGGGACATACTGTATAATTGTTTTTATAATGGAAAATACCGCAACTAAAAATACTAATCGACATGTCCGAGCATTCTTTCGAAAGTAAATAGATATTTGATTTACTGAATTTATTCCAAATTACAGACTATCACTGTATATCTAGATATCATTAAATCAGTGATTAAACATAAGTCTAGAAAAACAAACAACAAAATATTGATATTACTCAACTCAAGCTTTAACTTAAGAACATCTTAAAAAATTACTTAGTAGAATTACTTACTAGAATTGGTATATTTCTAAATTATTTAGGTATGGTCATGTCAATGTACACTCTCCTAAGACAAAAATCTAGTCCCTCCATATCAGATTTAGAGGAAGCATTGCAAGGAAACCTTTGCCGTTGCGTCGGATACGGACCTATATTCGAGGGATTCCGGTCATATTGCAAGTCTTGCCCGTGCAAAGGAGGTAAATAAATAGTTATTTAATGAATAGCAAACAGGTAAGAAAAGTTCAACCTTTAAAAGAAGATTGATCTAGCGTAACTTAGTATTTTTCCTCTTTTTGCAATATATCAGTCAATACCGGTCGGTGGTCATAAAGCATTAGCCAGTTTTTGCCAATCAACAAAAACCCAGTGGCGGCTCGTTAGGTGAAGTAGATGAAGGGGCTCTTCACCAAAAAAAGAAAATAAAGCCAGGAGGAAAGTTTTCGACAATAATTAATATTAATATACCAATACAGCTATCATTTTAGCCCTTAAAAATAATTATGTTCGAATTAATAATATTAATTTAATCCGAATGTAGATATGCATAATAGGGTCACGGTTAACTCCGATGAACAATAATTATAAAGACTCCGTGCCCGTGTCCGTTAGCTCAAAAGTGAAGACCATACGCCCAACATGGCTTTGATATTCACCGTTGCTATGGTTACATGTCGCCAGTCACGCAAACAGCATGTAACAATTTGTATTATGATGAAGGGTCATTTAAAAATAGATCAGTCGTATGCACCATTGTTTTAGCATTGGTTCGCCTAACCTTAAGGTATTTATTTTGAGGCTTCGCCAAACTTACGGTTTTTGATATCATTTTTACGTGATTTAATGTGTGATTAAAAAGTTTTGTTTTTACTTTTCAGTTAATTCAGTAATGTACGTACCTACTTAGTTGTTGGTTTTAAAAATGAATCCAATTAATGACATAGTTTGTAATTTGTTGGAAAATCCATTCAGTCGTTGGACAGATGAGGATAAGAGAGACATTTTGTTACACGGGTTTTTAGTCAATGTTTGTTTAAGTACCCGCACTACTAGCTCTTTACCATTTTTTAAGACCGCGAGCCGCCACTGCAAAAATCTACTATTAGATTATTCAGACTCTAAAATCTCGGCAACCGCTGACCCCTGAAATCGGAATTTGGCTTCGTTAGAAAGAATGATACTTGCCGCTCAACATCAAACAGGTTTTACCAAATTGTTCTTGTAGTTTCAGAGAAATTTGCCTTTGAAATATCATTTAGCGGGATTTTGTTGTTTGGCAAAAACTTGCTAATGCCCGTTTGTTATTATTAGAAGGGTAAACTTTTCCAATTTTTTTATTTAGAATGGAGCCTTATACTACAATAATTGTGATTCTTTACTTTCGCACCTTTTATTTAATTATTTTTCTTTTAAGTTAGACCAGATGTAAAACCAGGTGAAAAATTATTTGGACCAAAAGAGTTCATTCCATTCGATCAATCTCAAGAACCAATTTTTCCACCAGAATTAAAATTGAATGAGACCTATGACAAGCAATATTTAAAATTTCAAGGTAAAATATTAATCTTATAAAATTGAATATAGAGAATAAGCAACAACTTTGTGGTTACGTATCATATTATTGTATATTTCGGGACTTTTTTTACTAGAAAATACAGGATGATTCCTAAGTTGATACTTCTTTTTTAGCTGTGTATAGAGGGCATTAAAATAAACAACTTTTTCAAATACCTTTTTTCAAAAAACTTAAAAATAGCCGAGTTACAGAAGTAAAAAATCAAAATGCGGGCCTGGCATCAAAACATACCCCGCTATAGTTTTTGTTGGTTTTCCTATCTCTTATTAGTATTAGTCATACGGATAGTGTTGAACAATCCGGTGCGGTGTATTTTTCAGAAGCAAGTTAATTTAAATTATTGATTTTACCAAAATGGTAAAATTTGAAAACAATAATTTACTGTGAGTGTGGCGAAGTGCTCGAAATTATACGCAGAACGCTTTCCCTTACATGCTCATCCAACACCCAGAAGTTTTCTTAATGTTATTCGCGAGCCGCAGGTTGAGTATGACTGATCTAGGTCATTCCATTTTCCAAAACTTTAAGAATCCTGTTCCAGATGACAGAAGAATTAAGTGCGCTTATCAATAAAAGTGAATTTCGAACGGGTAATAGTCCTCATAATTCTGGTTGAAGCTAAACTCCTGGATATACATCAATGCGACAAAACCATTGGATACCTACTTATTACTATATTTATTACCCTTAGAAATCTTAGGAGTTATCCGAAACTATACAATTGAACAACTGGGCCTTAGCCTCCACTATTAGTTTGCATATAGTATTCAAATAAATAAATAATAAATTATGAATTTTAAACAATCTTAGGGTCCTATGTAACTTGGTACAGAACAACGAACTTACAAGAACTCTTGGAACTTAAGTCTACATATCCTGAAGCCAAAATAGTGGTTGGAAATACCGAAATCGGGGTTGACACAAAATATAAAGGCAAGGATTTTCCTATTTTAATTCAACCTGCCCTAATACCAGAAATGCTTAATATCTCGGAAACTGCTGAAGGTATAAAAATTGGAGGATTGGTGACTTTGTCAGAATTTAAGGATTATTTAGGTGATCAAATTAAAACTCAACCTAAGGTAAATACATCGATATAAACATAGGCAATAAGTTTTGATTTTTTTTAAATATAATTTTTTGGTTAAATTAAAAAAATGTTTTTGTGAAAAAATGTTTTTCTTACTTTTGACAGTGGCATCAGATTAGAATTTATGATTTCCAATATTTTGTAATAACATGTAGGTATTCCAAAGAATTTTACTTAAATATCGTGTTTTTTTTAAGCCAAAACTAAGAATAATACAATCACTGTTTAAGTTGTTGTATTTATTTGCTTCTAAACAAATTCGATCGGTGGCATGCATCGCAGGAAATATTATGAATGCCAGTCCCGTCTCCGATATGGCACCAGTTTTTATGGCTTGCAAAGGACAGTTGGAGGTACAAAGTAAAGAAAAAGGTAAGTAAGTAATTTGGTCATTTCGTTTAACTGTTATTTTTGCATTTTATATATCGCAATAATTATAATTACTACTTATAAAACATGTTTGTTAGGCGACAAACGAGTTTAATTATGAATTCGTAATAATTAGGTAAAATGTCATTGGTCCAAAATTACTGTTAGCCATTCATGGCTTTCTAATAGAGCAGAATATTTATTTGCATAGAATGTTTTTCCTCTGACCTTGTACAAGTCGCTGCTCTCAATATAAAAACGAAGGGTCACTGAAAGTAATTTTAGACCTGGAGTATAATATGGAGACGAGACATATCAACAATGCATAATGTTGACGTAGATATAGATATTACAGTCTCGTTTTCTAAATAATAATTTTGTGTGTTTAATAACTAATAAGTGGATTGTTGTAGATAAAAGCATAGTATTTGACTCGAGTATACAGGGTATTAAGGAATTGACGCATTAAATGGGTAACTCCTTGGATATCCTAGAAAAACATTCAAGTAGTGTAGAAGTGAAAACTGACCCTGACCCACATCTTCCACTGACCTTAGCCGCGAAGGTGGGCAGGTGTTCATTTGACATTGACCTTGAGTGGATTAAAGGGGTTGTGTGACGTCATATGACCTTGACTATGTACGGGTGCAGGTGTCTATTGACTACCTTGAACTTGTACGGGTGCAGGTGTTCATAATGTGATATAATATGACGTCATACAATAAACATCTGCGCCCATTCAAGGTTAAGGTCAAATGAACACCTGCCCACCTTCGCGGTCAAGGTCAGTGAAAGGAGTGGGGGGGGGGACAAGGTCAGTTCACATTTCTATACTACTCCAAAGCCCTATAGGGCAAGATTTAAATTTCCAAGCCACAAGCTCCTATTTCAAAAAGGGTTTCAAGCCAAGGAATTAAAATCCTTAAAAAGGCTTGCAAATTAAAAGCTTTATGCAACTTAAACCAAGTTATTTACATAATACCCGAAACTACTAACACTCTAAACACAGTTTTTTAAAATATATTGATTATACAGTGTGTTGCATCGTTATAAGTGGAACATAGGAAATCCCATGCAATGTATCGCTCCTCGTTCTGACCTAAAAAAAACTGTTTAGTAGTCTTTTGGCAAGCCAGTTAGGGGTAAATTGTTGAAGTTTTTCCGAAAATCTGTAATAATTACTTTTAAACCCATATTTAGGTACCAGCCATACCAGCTTTCTTAGCAATTAGGGAATCCAAACCACGTGATTCAATATGGCGGTTGGCTGGTAAAAAGCATTGAGCCACCAGTTAAGTACCACCAGCAACATTATTTTTATGCTCACGTGTACCAATTACAAAGCAGTATTTGCCAGCCAGCCGCCATTTCGACACATCGTTGGATTGCCTAATGAGGTTTAAAAGCCTTATTTATCATTGTCAAAATAACATATTGACAGGTATTGCTCACTAATACAGAGTAAGAAATAAATTACAAAGTTGTAAAAATATTTGTAAAGGTTATCATCATATCCATACAGTGACGTAGCCAGAATTATAGTTCGGGGGGGAAGGGGGCAAATTGGTAGAGAAAGTGACGAACCAGCGCCGCAGGCAAATTGCCGAAGGAGAAAATTTTTTGGGTGCCACGACCAAAAAACACTTTTTTTAGACAATCAAAAAAAATTTCAAAATAAAAAAATACCTATATTTAAAGAAACTTGTAGTGATACACTAATACCTATAGGTAATATAAAACAGATTAATAAAACCTCTTCATGAAATAAGCATAATTAAGCAAAAAAATATTATAAATAAGGTAGATATATTTTTTATTTATTGAAGAAACCAAAATTAATCATAAACTAAAAGCACAACATATTTTTTTTTTTGCCTAAAACTAAACCATAATTTGTAGCCTGTTTTGACCAAATATATTGATTATTTCATGTATCAATGTGGATTCTTTGATTATTAAAGCTAGATTTGTACGCTCTTCGTCTGACTGGTTTCTCAGATATGTTTTTAATCTTTTTAAAGTGGAAAAACTTCTTTCTGCTGAAGCTGTAGTTACTGGGAGGATAATTTGTTATTTTATTTGGCGCGTTATTGATAGCGTTGCCGTCAAAGATTTTTTATGTTGCCCAATTATATTTTATATCTTCTTTGTTTTTATTCCGGGGGGAAGCCGGGCCCGCCCCCCTAGCCACTGTATTCATAGTTAACTGAAAATAGTTGTTGTTTGTTCTTTTGGGTACGGCTCTTGGTCTTGGTGCCCTTTCACCAGAATGACAGGGAAGCCCATATTCGACATTGAATGTGATTTCCTTTGTCCGATCTAACGATCCAAGACCCTGTGTAAAATGTGTAACTCGTTTCATTAAGGTACCAGAAAATTGATTATCGATTCCAAATTTTACACGGGCTACAGACAAACAACTGTCGATCCCAAAGAAGTTGTTATATCCATTTTGTTGCCCTATTCCAATAAAAACCAATACTTTAAAATGTACAAACAATCAAGAAGGAGAGAAGAAGATATCTCAATTGTCACTATGGCGATTCTTGTTACTTTTGAAGAAAATAGTAACGTCATTAAGGACATTTCTTTAGCATTTGGTGGTATGTCGTTTGTCACCGTAGATGCACCAAAAACTCAAAATAAACTGAAAGGTAATTTTAAATTATTTTATTAGCGTAGTGTCGTTGGTACGAACCTTGTTTTTATAAATAACCTTATTTTTAATTTGTTAGTATTATCACAAAATTTGTAAAAATTTCTCGTGTGTTATGGACATCATGCACTCTAAATACTGGCCTAGTATACCATACCAGAAACGTAGTTTCCGTGAAAGCTAGATAAAATAGCCTCAAGAGAAAATTTAATAACTAAACTGCTGGGCAATTGCTTTCGAGCAAGAAAAATTTCGCCTAAATTTAACAGTTAATATTTTCTGAACCAGATATGATATCGACCTACGGTATTGAATGGTTGATAGATTCATCCCTTGAGAACCAATTGTCAATGTTGGATTGTCTTTAGCTATCAGAAAATTTTATATACAGGGTGTTAAAGAAGACGATGATTTTTGCTCTAATTTTAATAGCGTGTAACTTTCACAATAATATTTTTAAATTTTATCACTCTACGTCAATTGGACGTAGTTATGCATAATTCGACCAAGCGCCAAAATTAGAATTTTGGGAAATGGCGATTAACTTTTGCATATCCTTAAAAAGCGGTTTTTTATGATCCAGATCCAATTTTCGCAAGGTATATCTAAGGTACTATTGCAAATTGATCTTTGTAAACCTTTAGCAGAAAAAAATGATATTTTAGAAGTTATGTTAAAAAATGGCGCTTAGTCTGGTTATGCTGTTTATATGTTATGATGATTTTTAATTTTGCAAAACCAAACCCCACGTAAAATTTATCGCGTAGGACGTTTATGCAAAGCCGTTTCTTTTATTTTTAAATAAATAAATAAAATAAAGTTAGTTGTTAGGAAAAGTGAATAGTGAAAATAAAGTCATTATTTAAAACTCTTAGGGATCTATTTTTATTTAAAATTAAAACAAACATCAAAATAGCTGTAAAACTGAAACATATTTTAAAAACTTTATTTACTAAAATTATACTCTAAGAAAGTACAAAGCTATGAAACCTCCATAGGTATGTCGTACCTTGCGAACAAACTTCAAATAAAATAACAAATTGTTATTTTTAACCCAAACTCTAAATATTTAATGCAAATAAATACCAAATAACTACCTAATATTCTGTCTAGTATCAATAGTTGGATCACCCACCAGGTTTTTGTAAAATCTCCTTGCATGCTTTGGTGTTAGAGGAAGCAGAAACTTTAGGTCTTCGAGTTTTTTTTCTGCAATAGGCTTTCCGTCTGACCATAAATTTTGAAGTAAATTTTTAAAGGATTTTTTTTTTCACTATCTATATTCTGTGGTCTTCCACGCTTTTTTTCTATATTCATTTCTTGATGAGTTTTATCCTTGAGAGAAGTTTTAACAAATATTCTGCAAGGTTGGTCCTTTCGAACTTCAATTTCCTTAAATTTCAGCCAATTAATTTTATTATTTGTCACAATACATCTACTTTTCTTTAACAATACTTTTTCTATGTTAGCAGTACAAAAAAAAATAATCCTCTTCCATTTTATGGACAACAAGGGGATTTATCTTTTTGCACGATTTCATAATATTAATGTAGTCATCAGATGTATACAATCTTTGTTGCAGTTTTAACGCGCACTCGATATCCCCGAAATCCGTGTCATTTGGTAAAAAAACTATAACCGGATGTTAAAAAACGGAGGATATTTTTTCCAACGAGGGATGAGCCTCAAATATTGTCATAAGCAAGCGAATACGTGATTTGCTTAACTAGGCCAAACGCCATAATCGTGGCGTTTGGTCGACTTATGCCAATTTCGTGGTGTTTGGTCGGGTTATGCGAAATGCAGCTACTAGCTTAAACCATTTGGCGCTTAGTTTAACTTGAAATATCACCTAAAATATAGATCTCTAACGTTCCATGATTTTTTTCTAAATAGATAATGTCTCTGGCCGTTAGATGGCCCAATAATACCAAAAAATCGAATTTGGCGCTTGGTCGAGTTATTCATAACTACGTCCAATTGAATCACTGGTTCAAAGCAAAGAAAGTAATTTGTCAAATTTTTGATATCTGCTATATTTTAAGAAATACCGATTTTTTTGGAAAACCTTGCTTTATTTTAACTTATTGGTAGCTAGATCTTTGCGAGTGATTATTATACCTTATGAAAAGCTTGATTATGTTCAGTAACAATAGTTGTACCTAAATGTTATGATGTACAGTGGCGTACTTATAAACACCTATATGTCTATGGTTGACAATTGTTACTCAAGGTATGAATCTATCAACCGTTCAAAACCGTAGGTCGATATCGTATCTGGTGCAGAAAATATTAACTGTAAAATTTAGGTGAAATTTTTCTTGCTCGAAAACAATTGTCCAGCAGTTTATATTTTATTACTAAACCGATTCTTGCATTGGATACTAGTCACTTTTCTCATAACCAAACTACCTGTATGTTAGTTGAAAGAATATTGTCGGATATGGATTGGTATCCTTAAGGATGGATTACTTATCTAATACTTCGCTGTAAAGTTAAGACTCTTAATGGGTGATATAACGAAAACAGATCACGCAATCTTCACAGACGGTTCAAAAATGGACGTTGGTGTGGGAGCCGGGGTCTTTTCCGAAAGTTTACAAATACAGAAATCGTATAGACTCCCCAACTATTGTAGTATTTTTCAAGCGGAAGTACTGGCAGTAGAGAAGGCGGTCAATATCCTGCAAGAACACCTTGGCTTGGGAGTAGCCTCGTCAATCACCATCTTCAGTGATAGTCAGGCGGCGATTAAGGCAATCTGTTCCAGCAGCGTTAAATCAAAGCTCGTAAAGCGATGCCGCAACAATCTATGCACACTTGGCAACCAACATCGGGTTATTCTGTGCTGGGTTCCTGGACACTCCAAAATAGATGGCAAAGAGGCTGCCGATGCGCTCGCAAGAGAGGGCGCAGGCATGCCAGCTGATCTAGCAGACAATACAGTGAACAAACCACTGGGATTGGTCAAAGAGGAGATTGACTACACGGCCAAGCAGCTTGCACAGAACAGATGGACAGGGTTGACAACCTGTAGTACATCCAGGCAACTGTGGCCCACATTCGATAAAAAGAGAACCGCAGAGCTATTGAGACACAGTCGAAAAGACGTGAGAAATATTACTGCGGTTGTTACCGGACATTGCCTCTTCGGTAGACATGCCGAACGTATGCAAATACCCACTAACGACTTCTGCAGAAGTTGCAGAGATGAGGAAGAGGAAGAAAGTATTCAACATTTTCTGTGTGAATGCCCTGGCCTCGCAAGAAGGAGGTTCACTACTCTGGGTGAATCATCTTTCGATAGCCTGGAGGAACTAAACAACTTACAACTTGGACGGCTGAGCAGATTTCTGAACAGTAGTGGCTGGTTTGAATGAGTTGTTAAAATCCTTCCGCGGTTACGTCGCACAAACCATCAGAGATCTGATGAAGGTGGGTTCTACGGAACACGTGTGGTATCACAACGGACCTAATCAGGACTACGTGAGACTGTTTGGTCAGAACCAAGGGTCTGCCACTCTTACCTAACCTAACCTAATGGGTGATAAATAGGTGTAGTGAAAAGATAGTGCATAGAACAGGGACAAGAACATTTCTAGTTTCGTAGGAGGAATCAGTAGACAAATGTTTATAAAAATAACTTGTTTGTAATTGGTTCAAGAAAGTGTTCCATTTTGAATAGTACATTTAGAAGGCTTTTCTCCTAATGTTAATAATTCCTGACACAGCAAAAAGGAACCCCTTCTCTAAGCTGGTAGGGGTTACAAAACATTATAAAAACTCGAAGACACAGTTACTCAATGGAGCTGTTTAACGTATTCCAGTGTAAGGGTAACCTTTGCCTGTTTGGCTACTCAAGTCTGATCACGGGGTATGTGTGTTCGGATAAGATAGTTGTGTGAACTAGGTAACCTAATATCTCTTGTCTCTTGGTTGCAATATGCCGCCTTGATTATCAATACTATAATATAGTTAAGAATAATATTTCGATTCCAAAACTAAATAATTTTGTTTAAATCAACCAATTATTAGCTACAATTGGTTTGGGAAACCAAAGTTTAATTTTTACTTATACTTAAGTTTATTTAGCAAGAAAAAAATTACCTTGACGGACCAACTCATTTTTTAGAGTGTATCCCCTCCTATTATTGTACAAACTATTATTTCCAAAGCACAAACACATAAAAGCATTTGTTGTTTATTTTACGCGGTCATTTATATTACTTTTTAGGCATGATATGGACAAAAGAAATACTTGACGTTGCTTACCCAGGCCTCTTAGAAGACTTACCATTAAAACCTGACGCTCCTGGTGGAATGGTGTCCTACCGCCAAACACTGTCGCTTAGCTTATTTCTTAAGGCATTTATAGCAATATCAGAACAGTTAGAGAAAAATGGTATTCCGGCAAAAATAGAACAAACAGAATCCAGTGGTGCATATGGAATTTATGTTAAAGAGTATCAGAGTTCACAGTATTATACGGAAGTGCCAGGTATATTTGTTTACTTAAATTTACGGATTAATAGCGTATAAGTAAATATGTCTATTCTAAAATATATATAAATAAATTTTTAAATAATATCGACGCTTGATTTGAGAGTGGTAAAAATTGATAAAACCGATATATTAAAAAAATATAACGGTAAAAAAGTTTTGATGCCTTTCAGTTGATTTGAACGCGCGACCTTTGGACCAGAAGGCTTTTTTAAACGTCACACTATCGGGCTATATTAGTAAGTTACACATTTTTTGATGACTTGTATAATTGTATAAAAAGGAACTTTACTGGTATTCGACCGTGGAGTTCCGAGTTCGATCCTCGGGGTGGGTATACGCACAATAAAAAATTATAGAAAGAAGGACCCTATTTACGCCGGTAACCAGGCCGGATGAGATTGGATATCTCTTGGGGTGCGGAAGAAGGTATACACTCCACAATCGGTAGGTCATTCAATGACGCAAGTCTCCCCCCCCCCCTCCCCCGAAGATGACCCTGGCAGCGAGCAAGGAGGTTACAAGCTGAATTCGAAAAAAATAACCTTAACATTGGTCAAGAAATCACCCATTAACACAAGTACCTACCATCTATCAAGTAACACTCTGTATAAATGGCAATTTTTAAATAATTTGTGTTTATTTTTAGAAACTCAGAAAAAAGTGGATGCCCTTCAACGCCCTGTGATCCACGAATCCGCTTACAAGCATGCTACTGGAGAAGCTATATTTGTCGATGACATGCCATGTTTTAAAAACGAACTATACATGTCATTTGTATTAAGTAAAAAAGCGCATGCCAACATTGTTTCAATAGATACAGATGAAGCATTGAAAATGAAGGGAGTGGTGGGCTTTTTATCTGATAAAGATTTGTCGGAAGAGATTAATAAGCTCTGTGGGCCTGACGAAGGTAGGTGAAAATATATATGGGAGAGGGACTTTAGCTGGAACAGATTCGTTACGGTCGACAAGTACGTTAAAGGCAGAAGCAATACTGGCAGAAATACTATATACATTTTAATTTGTTATTTTGGGACATGGAAACATGCATAGTAATTTTGCAGACCCGGATTTAACCGCCATGTAATTTCTTTGTAGTTCTATATACAGGATGTTCATTTGAAAACTTCCCACCACGGATTTATCGAAAACCACTAATTAAAAGAAAAAACGCCGAGACAAGTCAAAAGACGTGCCAAAGGGCACAACTTTTTAACCAAAAACTACTTTATCCTCTGACCCCCAGGGTCATCCCCTTAAAAAACTTTAATGACAAGGGGTATCAAGTAATAGCTTGTTTAAAAAGTCTTTCAAAGTCGGTCAATTCGTTCTCGAGAAAATTAGAAAAATCTTTATTTATCTTAATTTGTTCAGATAGAAAAAAAACACACGAAAATATCACTTTTTATTTCAATAACTGTTCAAAAACTAACATAAACAGCAATTCGGAAGATTATACGTGGCAGCAACCAAATAACAACCAGAATTTTTTTCGGCCTTCTTTTTATCAACAGAGATAACATGGGCGAACTGTATTTATTCTTATACCTGTTTAGTTTTTTATAGTTGCTAAGAAAAAGAAAGAATTTAATTTGCTGTCAGTTACCTTTGTGACAATCTCGGGATAGTGAAAGTTAATTTATTGATTCACATTTTACTTCTAAAATGGTTTACACACTAGCCGAAAGAGTGGAAATGATTCTAATTTATGGTGCCCAAAATCAATGTGCTCGGCAAACACATTTAACGCCAGACATCCGGAAAAGATAACTTCGCATAGGTATGTTTTGGACCTTGTTACTAAATTTACTCAAACTGGATCTGTTGCAAATAAAAAACGTAATCATCGTAGAGTTTTGGATGAAGCCGCTCAAGTTGAAGTTTTGGGTCATTTTAGCATAAATCCTATTACTTCATTACGCGAAATTGTTGATGCGACTGGTATTTCAATAGGCTCTATACACACAGTTACTAAATTACATAAATTTCATCCATTCAAATTGAAAATATTGCAATAGTTAACCGAAGATGATTTCGATGGGCGAGTTGAGTTTTGACTGCGAAATGACTGCAGCGATTAATAATAATACTCGGCGTGCTATCCCTAATAAGCCTAATCTCATTTGACAACTTTGCTAACTTCAAATTTATTTTAAAGTAAACGGTTCATTGGAGAATAATTTTAAAATGTTGGTCAAATGCTCTTGACGCATATTATTATTTTAACAGGAGATGAAAAAGTGTTTTATTCCAAAAAGGTTGTATGCGTGGGATTGCCTATTGGTGCAATAGTCGCCGAAACACAAGCAATAGCACAAAGAGCATCAAAGGCAGTCAAAGTGACTTATCAAGAAATTCAGCCGATATTAGTAACTATTGACGATGCTATTAAACATGGATCCCTTTTTCCAGCAAAAGACAGTAATATGTAAGTTTATACAGCGTGATCAGTTAAGGGTACGGAGCGGCCATATCTCGGAAACTACTGGGCATAGAAATTCAGGAAAAAAAAAATTATAACTAAAGTGGCCATGAGAAAATCCTGGAAATAACTTTTAAGTTCCGCATTTTGCCGCAAGAGCGCGTAATTGAGAAGTCAATTTTAAAATTTTACATATCTCCGAAAATCCCACTTTAAGGTATATCTTTGATAACACCATTAAAAAGCTTGGACAATTAACCATCATTTTGGTCCTATGATCATTGGCGTACCGACTTTAAAAAGAAGGGGGGGGGGGGGAAGCTGTTGAAAGTGCAATCATTTAAATCGCTGTAACTTATAAACGACTTATCCGATTTTAGCAAACTGAAGACTGGTTGGAAGAGAAATGTATGCACTTTCACCAATCGTATTTAGTTGTCCATAATAGTTCTTAAAAAAATGCTAGAGGGCGCAATTTGTAATGATAACACACTTTTTGATATTACTCTGAAAAAATAAATCATATTGTCACGTGGGGAAGAATTAAAGGCGACAAGTCTCCATTACACCTACTTTATTATATAATATAAAACGACAGTTGAACGGTTACATAAAATTAGGTTTTACTTACAACATTATTAACTAGGGACGAGCTCTCTAGGGCAAAGGGCTGATAACCGGAACAGGACTCTGCGCTGCTACTGACCCAATATTACTTATCTGGACCGAGTCGTATCTGCCCAAAATGGTGTCGACCGAGTGGTTTCTAACCAAATGATCGGCTTGAATGATCTTGACCAAACTGGTCGAGACCCGAATGGTCCCGACCCCGAATGGTCTCGACCCCCGAATGGTATCTTTTGCATAGTACCGGCCTGCTATTTATACCAATCAGTATTTATAAACTAACCCAGTTATTGATTGGTAACAAAATGCAAGCTCGGCAATATGCTAAGATAGCATCCTTGTAGTCTGCATGTTTTGATAACAAATAATTGGGTCAGTAGGTATATTTAATATTAACTTTTTAAATAATAAAATTGAATTTTGGATAAAATAGAATATTCATATATGTCTATATATGACATATTCCCCGGGCCAAAAAAAGCTAGCCCCTAGCTTTAAATTTTTAAACTAAATAGACATATACACTTAATAATACAAAAAAATATATACACTTTATAATACAAAAAATATGCCCTTAATAATACAAAAAAAAATATATACACACTTTATAATACAAAAAATACGCCCTTTATAATACAAAAAATATATACACTTAATACAATAAAAATATACCCTTTATAATACAAAAAAATATATACACTTTATAATACGAACAGAAATATACACTTTATAATACAAAAAAATGTACACTTAGTACCAAAAAAAATATATCCTTTATAATACAAAAAAAAATATACACTGCTGGCTTTCTTTTTAGGAAATAGTCTTATCGCTACGATAGAGTTCCAACACGCTACCAGATTCTTCGAGCGCACACCTAACACAGTTTTGTCTTTCACACTCCCGCACACGGTTTCCGGTAATTCGTCCTTCGATTTCCCATGCAGGTTGTTGAAGGAGAATGCAATGCTGAGTCTAACCACATAACAGTTCATTGTTTCCATGATACAGTTGGCTGTTTCTTGCGAAGGGTTGGTTCCATGCTCAGGGGATTGTTGACTTAATCACCCCTGTGTTTTAATAATACCAGCACCAAGAAGATTGATATCGGTGGCTGGTTGGTGTAGCTATGGATCTCCCTCCTCTTATGAGTTCGACCACCGAACTCTTGGATTGGACCCAACTTGTACTGGTTGCCTGCAGGGTTAAGCATTAGTACCATCAAAGTACCGTACCGTGTGAGGCTTGGTGGGAGCATGTTTGGCATAACATGCTGGCTGCCAATCTGTGGGTGTTTTCCTCGCTCTGGGCTGGAAGGTGTAAGCGTGTGGACTCCATTGGTTACATGAAATAAAGAGAATGACCAGCAGTATATTCATAGTCAATGACAAGTATATAATATAATAAATAATATTACACAAAAATTTTAATTTAAGACAGATTTTAACCTAACTAAGTTTCAGAAATGAAAGAAATTTTATACCAAACGATTTTCACACCTCCTTTTCGATTATCTAACAGATTTGATACATGACCCAGGTCCCCATAAAATTAGTGCTGATGATGACACTCCAATAGTGTCGAAACATGTCCCCAAAAACAAGTTATTAAATATATAGTGGTGTGCGATAGACCTTCATTTAATTTAACAAGTGTTTAGAAAGTATCTACTGTTCTCCCAGATTAAAAAAATGTGTTTTACTTTGTTTTAACTTTCACCCTGTTTTTACAATCTCCTTAGATTTCTTTTACTTTGCTATACAATTATTAAAGACAATCTCTTTTTTGTGACTTGTTAATTCTACTCTTTACTCTTTATAATCTCTTTTATATTTTTTTTTTCACTAACAATGGCAAATCCCTATTTTGCCTCGACGAACATTCAACTCAGTAATAAACTCTTTTTTTATGTCTCTCACATACTACCTCATACAGTATAATACCTCTGATACATTTTATAGGCGAACATTCAGCTTTTTTAACATCTAGCCATCTTCCATGTTCCCCTACTTATTCAAAATATAATTCTTATGGTTAGGCAAGCATTCAACTTTCACGCATTCAAGCATTTCAAAGTCATCTTCCATGCTCCCCTACTCATTTATTTTAAAATATAATTCTTATGTTTAGGCAAGCATTCAACTTTTAAGCATTTAAGCATTTGTAAGTCATCTTCCATGCTCCCCTACACTGAAATTACTTGAGTAGTAGAATTACTGCTACATAAGTCACACTTGACTCGTAGGAACCAAATCAAAATTCCAAAACAACTACTCCTCTGGCTATATGCCTCGTCAGGTATTGGATAATATGGAATTTTACTTGTCCTCTCGCCCTGTATAATAATTTTATAGTTCAACAAGATTATGGACTAATCGAAATCCTTTATACGTATCGCATACATAAAACAACTAAAATTAACGTGGGTGAAAGTTTTTTTTTTTTTTAATTTTTTTTTTTTAAATATTCCGTTTCATCCATTTGGTGGCGGTGCCGTGTTTGTTCTCGTTGGTAAGTTCTTCCTAACTTACCAAGTGTTTTAATATTATTTCATATTTTTTTTGAGCTTTTACATTTATTGTGTCCATATTTTTTATTTTTTTATAATAACATTATTTTATTTTTTATAATAATAGTATCTTTTTGTGTCCGAGAGGTTGACTATAATTCTGTCCTGTGCCAGTTCGCGCTGGCGGGCTAGCGTTATATAAACCGAAAATTACTAGTATAATTATGATACCATAATCGAAAAGTAGATCAAATTTGCTAGAAAAAATATTAAAACCGCAGCTCGATATCTGCGTTCGTTTCAACGTTATCGCCAATAGAATAATTTTTAAAACTTTAAATGACGAAGCGAGTGGGACGCCACTGATATTTTTCCATGTATATATTATTTCTGATTATTTTGGTCAATTCTGCATAAAAATGTTCTCTTGCGTTTTTCTCCTCAGGCACACCGTTCTTAATTAAAATAATTAAATGGGCGCAAGCATGCCTATTAAATAAATATGGTCAATTCCAACAATGTTTATAAAATAAAATTTTTCATTATGAATGTTAATAATAATAAAAAATAATAGAGCTAATTTAATTTAATTATTTTAATTAAGAACGGTGTGCCCGAGGAGAAAAACGTAAGAGACCATTTTTATGCAGAATTGAATAATTTTTAAAACTTTAAATGAAGAAGCGGGTGGGACGCCACCTATATTTTTTCATGTGGATATTATTTATGATTAGGCTAATCATAAATAATATCCACATGGAAAAATATAAGTCGCGTCCCACCCGCTTCTTCATTTAAAGTTTTAAAAATTATTCTATTGGCGATAACGCTGAAACGAACGGAGATATCGAGCTGCGGTTTTAATATTTTGTCTATCAAATTTTATCTACTTTTCGATTATGGTATCATAATTATACCATATGATTTATTTTTTCAGAGTAAAATCAAAAAATGTGTTATCATTACAAATTGCGCCCTCTAGCATTTTTTTTTTGAGAAATATTATGGACAACTAAATACGATTGGTGAAAGTGCATACATTTCTCTTCCAACCAGTCTTTAGTTTGCTAAAATCGGATAAGTCGTTTATGAGTTACAGCGATTTAAATGATTACACTTTCACTCTTATTAACACTCTTATTAAAGTCGGTACGCCAATTAGCATAGGACCAAAAGCTTTTTAATGGCGTTATCAAAGATATACCTTAATGTGGGATTTTCGGAGATATGTAAAATTTTAAAATTTACTTTTCAATTACGCCCTCTTGCGGCAAAATGCGAAACTTAAAAATTATTTCCAGGACTTTCTCATGGGCACTTTAGTTATCACTTTTTTTTCCCTGAATTTCTATGCCCAGTAGTTTCCGAGATATGGCCGCTCAGTACCCTTAACTGATCACGCAATAATAATAAGGAGGATAAAATATTAGCTTTGCGATTTAATAGTCTAATTTTTTTGGTAACTATGATACTCTTGCGTTGCCGCCCTTGCTTGATTATGCCATTTTACCCACGCGCAATATCAGAAGAAGTGGCAACGTCACGTGACTTGTAACATAGAAGGAAATGTTATAACAATAACTTTTTTGTTTAAAACTTCATCTCTAAGAAACATTGCGGTCTGAAAAAGTCCATTTCAGTTCAGTTTTTTCATCTATTTTCCCAGTTGGAGAGTAAAATATTAAAAGATAATTAATAGAAAATTTTTATCTTTTTGATTTTTGCTCCATTACCTAGAAACGACCACCAAAATTAATCAAATTAAAGTATAGTCTTTTTTTGTAGTTTTGACCATGGGAATGTAGATGAAGCGTTAAAAAACGCAAAACATACCATTAAAGGTACATGTAGAACTGAAAACCAGAAAAATTTTTATTTGGAAACGCAGGGCCTAATATGCGTTCCCAAAGATAATGACGAACTTGAAATTTATTCAGCCACCCAGCGTCCTATGGAATTACACGTAAATAGATTATTATACCCAAGGAGGGCCTGCAGGGTCGCAGACTGAAAAAAAATAGTCTAATTATTTGTATTCGTTTACCTGTAGAGGACAAAAACATCCAGTTATATCTCTATATGTTTTTAAATTTTAATTAAATTTCAGACAAATGTTGCCAGAGTCTTAGGCCTCCCCCTAAATAAGGTTACGGTCAAAGTTAAACGTTTGGGAGGTGGCTTTGGGGGTAAACAATGGAGATCAACTATCATAGGGCTACCAGTTGCAATGGCAGCTTTCAAATACAAGCAACCCGTCAGATACATTTTAGACAGAGACGAAGATATGTTGATGGTTGGTGGTCGTACTCCATTCTTGGTCGAGTACCATGTCGGTTTTGATGATAGAGGAAAAATTGATGTGGCCGATTTTAAGGTGTTTAGTGATACAGGGTACTCAGCGAAAGGTGCACCAAATGTAAGTGTATGATAAATAGAGCTAGGAAAGTATTTATTTTGCAAAGGACTTTTGACTAATCTATTAAATGTATGGAAACAATTATTGGTTTTGCACTAGACTTAAATATTTGATTCAAAATTTTAAATGAATTCGTACATCAAGACGCTAGGCCCGTCTATGACATTTATGAAATTAGATTTTGTTTCGCCCATTTGCTTCGATTTGATTCTTACCATTTTAATGACGTATAAGTTAATATGATGACACAGTGGCAAAGATCCATTGAGACTTCTGTATTCAATGATTGCTCTTGTAAGACCATCAAAACGTATGTAAATTTAATAAAATTAATTGCTGATTGGCTGATTGGAAAATTTTAGTTCATATCGACAATGCTTTTAACATACAAAATTTTAGAGCAATAGGAAGAACTGCTAAAACAAATATCCCAGGAAATAACCCCACTAGAGGTAGGTTAAACTTCTCCCATCAAAAAAGACATCTAAAACCCCCAGGATCTAAGGGCCCCCACTTGAAAAGTTAGAAAATAAGAAATTTATTATGTTTCAGTGATATAAAGAAAGCAGTATTAAAATAGGTTAATACTATAAACATAAAATTTAAAAAAAATGTAAAAAACGTCTCAAATAAATATGGCATACAAAGAAGCCGATATAGATCAAAGGACAAATCGAGATTTTCGCCTTTCGCCTGGTCGCCTTCGTCGGCCACCATCGTAGAAGCATGTGATTGAACGAATACCAACAAGTGTACGTAGGTGACGGTTCTTTATAGCTCTCGCAATAATAATAATAACGAAGAAGATTTTCCTTTTCATTTCGCCAGATCCATCTCTAGACGCGTTTCGTCATATCATGACTCATCAGTAGAGCTAGAATCCTACGAAAAGAAAAGGGATCTCGAAGCTACTTAAGGCAGCACTTGGTGGGACACACCAGTAAGATGTGGCACGGAGCGTCATCTGTGTCGTTGTTAGACACTCTTGAGCATACCAGCACCTCTAACATACTTATAGAAATAAGTAAATGTTAAGAGGAAATCGCCTGTAAAGACATTCGTCATAATTACAGGAGTCCCGCTAGGCAGCGCTAATTCACATCGGTTTATTAACCGAAAACAAGGAGTAAAGAAGAAGATTTTCCTTTTCATTTCGCCAGATCCATCTCTAGACGCGTTTCGTCATATCATGACTCATCAGTAGAGCTAGGATCCTACGAAAAGAAAAGGGATCTCGAAGCTACTTAAGGCACCTATTCAAGTCCCCAAATTAACTGTATTTTTAAGCCACCCTGTATATCGCAACTAAGATTAGGACATAGGGTTAAAAGCCTCCTAGTAATATTTAACCATCTACCAAGTTTCAGGGCCCTAATATTTCAGTGTTAAAAAAATCAACATTTTTTTAAGTTAACATTTTTCGTCAAAAAAATGAAATTTATTTATTATCTTAAAAACGGTCAAAGATAAGTATAGAATAACATTAAACAAAGTTGTTAAAAAGTAATAGGGGATTAGAAAATAACTTAAAATGCAGGGGGTTCTAATGCTACTAATTTTTGGTAGAAGTGGCAACACTGCATTATTAAAAATATTTTAGATAAATAGAGCATGTCCGTTTATGTAAACAACCAAATTTTCAAAACGATTCGTTAACTGGTTCGTCATATACTTCTAACGTACCATCCACCGTGAATCTATCTATTGGCTTAGATTTTATAAAATATTTTTTTACAATAATAAAGTTTAGCAGCACCTCAGTTTTGCAAGTGAAGTATTTTGTCTTAAACTATATGAATAAGTATAGTGTCGCTCAGATCGAGCGCGAGGCCCCCCTGAAAGCGGTGCCCAAGGCTCGGGACTACTGAGGCGATTGGGAAATAGGTCCTGCCCTTACAATCTCTATCACTATATTTATTTCTGTAGTTGAATTTGGAATGAGGTTTTTTTAAGCTTAAGTTACTTATGGCCCTCTAGGATTTGATACTTAGACTCTGCAAAATGGCGATTTGAGAGGTTAATCTATGAAAAAAAAAAAATTGTAGGATTTGGCCGTCCTGAAGGAATTTTTCTCTCTTTATTCATGATAGAAGCCATTGCAGAATATCTAAAAATGGAATTTGTGGAAATATGCAGAGTAAACATATACAAAGACGGCGATCTAACTCATTATAAACAGAAAGTTGATGGAAGTCTTGAAAGGTGTTTTGAGCAATGTATAAAAGATTCTGATTATTTTCAAAGAAAAAAACTGATTGAAAAGTTTAATAGGTAAATAAAATTTTCGATAGTTTTATTAAATAAAATCTTTAAATATTGCATATACAGGATGATTCCTAAGTTGATACTTCTGTTTTAGCTGTGTATAGAAGGCATTAAAATAAACAACATTTTCAAATACCTTTTTTCAAAAAACTTAAAAATAGGGGAGATACAGAAATAAAAAATCTAAGTGCGGGCCTGGTCATTAAAACGTAGCCTGCTATACTTTATGTTGTTTTTGTCTTATAAGTCATGCAATTTACGGGTCGGTGGTCAGTTATTTATTTGGCAATAAGCTGCGGTGTGTTTTTCTGAAGCAAGTTAATTTTAAATTGGTGACATGTGAAAATGGTAAAATTTCAAAACAATCAACTAGTAGATATGGTGCTAATTTACGGTAAGTGTCGCTGCTTCGAGATTATATGCAGAACGCTTTCCCTTGCGGACTCATCCTACACCCAGAAGTTTTCTTAATGTTATTCAACGGGAAAGTTTAGACAGGATCGTATTTGATCAATAGTGCAATAAATGAATGTAATGAATGTTTTTTTAAAGTTTTAAAAAAATATATATTTGTAAATGTTGTTTATTTCAATGCCTTCTATACACTTCCATACACAGCTAAAACAGAAGTAACAACTTAGGAATCACCCTGTATATGGACCTAGCATTTAATTCTAGACAACTTTTTCAAATACATTTTTTGAATATCCGTCATTTAACCACACTTTTTGTAAATTACAAATTTTTATCTTGCCGCTGTACCAGTAGTCAAGTAACGTGGGTCAAAATCGATTTTCGGAAATGCAGAACCGATCTCCGCAAAAGTTCTTCAGTTCTCGGCTAATAAAAATGTTTCACATTTGCTGAAAATTTTACATATATACAAAAAATAATATTTTTTAGAGAAAATCGATACAAAAAAAGGGGTATAGCAATAATGCCGGCAAAATATGGAATAGGACGGGAACCTTCAATGTTCTGGATGGCTCAAGTCTCAGTGTTGATCATGGTCTATCTTGATGGATCTGTACTAATACATCATGGAGGCGTTGAAATGGGTCAGGGGTTGAATACTAAACTAATACAAATAGCTACCAGGTGAGACTGGGCTTTAATTTAAACAGGTCTATAGTGAATTTGATGTTTAGTAGGTATCAGGTCTTTTTGACTTCTTTTGAGATACTGATACTTATAATTACCTTATTCTTTTGCATCACGTCCAGATATTTCACAATACGGCAGTGCGTGCTTAATATGTAAAAAATAAGTATACTTATTTTCGAGAGATTACCGATTGGAAAATTTTTCGTCCTATTGTATACCTACCGTGCTCATTATAAATAAATTTAAGATGTAAGAATTGTAAGGCCAAGGCAAATGGAGCGTGTGAACGATGGTAAACTAAGTAGTGGAGTAAAAAAATCGCATGTTGTCCTTTTTCCTAATTCTCCCCTCTCCCCCACGAACCCTTTCGTTTTCGAAGGCAAATAATTCTAAAAAATTATTCACAAAATTGAAATGGAGAAAAGGGTTTCGTGGCTGGGTGATTTTGTATGTTGCTAATAATCTCTGAGGCTTAAAATCACCCTCTCAGAGGTAAGAAATTAGTAGGGATATTTCCATCCTTGGGTTAACAGCAACATCTACCTATTTCTCCGTGGGAATACTACTCAACACGCGAAAATGAAATGGGTATGATTTCGATCGGGGGTAAATGATTTTTGGCACAATTCCTGGGTCATAAGGTACCTCTTGTCTCAAGATCTCTTTCAAATATACGTGTTTTGTCGTTGCATTTTGACTTATTCCAAGAAAAGACGAAAAGGGGTAGTTTTCGGTGATTTAGGAGAATATGGAAAACTTTAGGAATTGTTTTCGTATTCTTCATACTAGAAACGGTGGAGGAAGCAGGTCTTTAGAGCTGCAGAAAGACCATCCATATCTTTACAATTCGTTCACTCCACCATCTGTTAAATATAAGAGATAATATGACGTATAATCGTTTGTACAAATACCTTACGTGATACAAAAAAAAGCACTGTTCAATAACTTCTCAGAAGCAAAACATTTCTCAAAAAAAAAAAAAAAATGTTGTAGACCTGTGTAGAAAAAATAATATTCGTCAAATAAAAATGTTTGATGAACTGTATCTACTCTGCTACAACTATTCAATTCTTTTTTTATTATAATTATTTTCATACCGGCCAATTTTTAATTTGTAGGTCTTTAGAAATACCAACTGAGAAAATTTACATCGACGGCATTAATACAAATATAGTTCCAAATTGTAATGCAACTAATGCTAGTTTAAGCTCCGACTTGTTTGGACCAGCAGTCATTGTAAGTTGTTCGTTTTATTATACAGAGAAAAAATATAGAAGAAATAGAAAACTCAAGAGGGATCATATCGGGAGATCTAGCTAGCCATTCAATTACACCCCAAAACGGTTAAATTTAGATATGTGGTGTGCAGAACAATTTCTTATTAGAATTATACCAATAATATTTATAAATTTGTTAAATTCTTTTGAGAATTCTCTTCATGATCAAAGACTATTTAAATAATCTAAACATTTTGTAGGATGGTTGTACCCAAATTATCAAAAGACTGGAACCTTATAAAAATGCTAGACCTAATGGTAAATGGGAGGAATGGGTTAATGCGGCTTATAAAGACAAAGTATGTCTTTCTGCAACAGGATTCTTTGGCCACAAAGATAATCCGTTTGATACAAAAACCCAAACAGGAAGATTATATGATTACTATGTTTATGGGTCAGGTTGCACTGAGGTTGAGATTGATGTGTTGACTGGTGATCATCAGCTTTTAAGAGCCGATTTAGTTATGGATTTAGGTTAGTTGATACTCATCTAATTAGTCAGTTGTTAGAATAAAAATAATAAGCTTAGTTCACCCTCCGAATTATGCTCAGACTACCAATACTAATTAATTTTATTTTCATTTAGGTGAAAGCCTCAATCCTGCAATCGATATAGGACAAATAGAAGGCGCTTTTATGATGGGATATGGTCTTTTCGTTTTGGAAGAAGTTGTTTATACCTCCGACGGACAACTACTCACTAAAGGTCCAGGAACATACAAAATTGCTTCATTTTCAGATCTACCCAGAAAATTTAATGTTTCTTTGTTAAAGGGAAGCTCTAATCCGAGGGCTGTATATTCCTCCAAGGTAGGGTACCTAATTGTTATGTCTGTAGGTAGTTTGGTCAGTGTTAAACGATACACCTACATCTAACTCTACTCGTAATATAACTTTTTAAAAAAATTTATGTACTCCCAACCAGTGGCGTATTTGGGAGGGGGGGTGTGCCGGGCTGTAGCCCCCCCCCCCCCCGAGCCTAGGAGCTCGGGTCTAAAAGTCTAATTGAAACCTAATTTTGCGTCTCACGCTTGGATTCTTAATTTAAATTTAAAAAAAATGTATTCTTGGCTTAGATTACAAAGGTCCTGTAGGAAATATTTAGTTTTTAAACTTTTCCTTCTAAAAGTCCTGTTTTATATAGAGATTAACCTTTCGGACGCATATTGTTTTAGTTATTGATTTATGATGCAATTTTAAAGAAAAACGAGTAAAAAGAATAATATTTTATAGTATTATTCTATTATATACTTGTCTGTTCCGGTTTCCCTTTTTTCTTTTTAAGAGCTATTTTGAATCAACAAAAATATAACCTAATGCAATAAAATATTTTTACAACAAAAACAAAAAACAATTAGGTATTTATTTTTAAAGAGAAAAATTAACATAAATATTTAATTGAAACATTTTTTATGGAAGAAGTATGATAATTTATAATAAAAAAAAATAGTGCAGAAAGAAACGAGAATGCTTTATAATGAATATACAAAACGTCCCTTAAGAAGGAGTATTTCAAAACCTAAGCATTTGCACCAAAAACTGCTCTTAGATCTACGCTCCTAAAATACATGATTTCTGAAAAAAACATCAATTTTGGCGTGGTGAGCGATATTTACTTTATTTTTAATCATGAAAAACCGAGCTCGAAAACCCCTAGACATACATACGTCTTATGTTAAAATTTTGAATTGACGAAATATTCATATTTTTCACAAAAATAAAAAATGTTTTTTTTTAAATAAAGAGTCAGCTAGGAATATCAAAAAAAAAATAAAAAAAAACATTTACAAAAATAAATTTAGAGGGTGAGAGGTAATAATTTAATTTTCGAAATTTAATAGTAGTTAGGTTAATTTTAAACGAACTTTGGGCGTGGCCCCAGACATTTCTCGTCTGCGGCGCTTTTCCGCCTTCTTCACTGCTCCCAACCAACTACATATAAGTTTATTACCAGAATAAAATGTATCTAATAATATAAAACAACTTTATTCTAACCTAGAGTAATAAAAAAATTAAAAAATTGGACAATTAAAAAGTATAAAATATTTTTAAAAATCTGAAACTCAAGTAATATATGTTCTCAACTTTGATACCATAAACTTACTAAACCTAGACATCCCACCTAAAAGAAAGAATGCCAGGCTTCGATGTAAATACCGGGAAGCAAAGTGACTTTAGACCGATTCTCTTGGTGTATTTTCTCTACTCGTATGATAAAAACTATCTTAGGAAATATATTTTTAAAACTTTTTTCTAGATTAAAGATCTGTTTTTTGCATTAGACATTTCTGGCTTGTGACATGTGTTACACCTGTCAAATGTCATTGGAAATTTCAAACTGGCAAAAGTGTATTTCTTTTTAATGATACGAAAAAAAAATTTTGAAAGTTAAACCGATTGTCATTTTTTTAAGGTTTTTTTTATGTCAGTTTATACAGCTTATTTTGAATCAGAATAACGATATTTTAAAATTTAGTTATCGAACGACCCGATTTTATAACAAGTAAATTATTTTTCCTAATAGATTTTTTTTAATTTTAAGCTTGGCTTTGGTTCTAATTTTTAGGCAGTTGGCGAACCACCTCTGAGCTTATCTGGCAGCATATTTTTTGCCATTAAAGAGGCAATTAAAGCTGCAAGAAGAGACAATGGCGCTCCAACTACCTTTAACTTGTATGCCCCAGCGACTGCAGAAAAAATTAGAATGGCTTGCACTGATAACTTAACTGAAAAAGTACTGAAACCCAAGTAAAAAAGTCGAAAACTTGTGTGTCCTTTGATATTTTGTTATGAATTGACTCTATTGTTGTTTGTTATTAAGTATTTTAATAAATAGTTGCAGCTGTAATAATAATATTTTATTTGAGCCTTTAAAGCCTTTTTGTAATGTCAATTCAGGGCAATGAGAAATTATTTTAAAGTATTAAAGGGATCGGTATAACTGGGCGTAATATTTATATCGGTGTAAGACTATGAAGATAAAAATCGTATTCAAATTTACAGAAAAAGACTATATAAACAAAAAGCTTATTTTAATTTTTAGAAAAACATATACAATTTAAAAAAATTGTTTAAAAAATAATTTTTACAATTCAATTGTACCTTAAAATACAAAGCTATATTTTTTACAATTTGCTATTGTAAAGCGACCCTACATAATCAATAATACTTACAGTATTACTGACAGTCCTGAATGATATCAATCATAAAATGACTAAAGTAAAATCATTTGTTACTAGAAAAAAATGTTACAATAATAATGTAATTATATTGTAATGGAGACCCGACATGATCATTCAGACTAACAGTCTTGATAAGAGAATGACAGTAATACTGATCATGTAAAAGCAAATTTTCAAAAAGTATGAAAATGTTTGGATCGGTATCAGTCAGTAGTGTCAGTCCGACTGATAGTGTAGGGTCTGCATAATATTGATAGGTTTTCTTTTTTGCAATATACACATTGAGTTTTTTTTTATACGGGTGTTCGGCCAAGCTTCTTGCATTGCAGCCTAGTGACTTATTTTGCGCCCCTGTCTTAATAGAAAATATTTTTCCTTTTACAAGGTCTAGTTGTAAATGGTTTTTCTACCAAGTTTGTAATGCGGGAGGTTGTTACCGCATTTAATTCTCCTAAAGATTTTTAATCATCTTCGGGTCAGTGCTTCGCGAGGTGGGTCCATTGTAAGTTTCTATGCGGCGTAGGTATTTTCTTAAGCGGCAGTAGCCTGTTAGTAGGCTAACTACACCAAACATTCCAGATGATTGATTCTTTGCGGACGTATGACGAATAAGTCGATTTTATCAGGTACAGTTCGATTTTTCCCCTTATGACACATACATTTATTTTTATGAAATATGTCAAATTTGCCTTCAATTTATGACAAATTCAGCAAATGATCTATCAGAACCAATATTTTTTAAGAACTTTTTAAAGTAAATCATTTTTCTACTTGTTTCATTTGAAACATTTGATGGTGACTTAAAAACTATGAATCGTCCTATGACTAGGTCAATATTTAATTACTATACAGGTAAAATACACATTTGCAAAATTCAGATGATTTTATTATTATTATTAAATGAGAATGTTACCTTAAACGATAACATTTTATTTTAATGAATTTATCTGTTTATTGTTGTATATGCTTTTTTGGGGGTCCATATAAGATCAGTATTTTATTAGTACAACTGGCAGTACTTAATAAAACAATTACATTATTGTAACTAATTTAAGTATTCTTGAATGTTAGAAGAGTTTTGTACTTGCATTGTCTTTATCAATACAGTATTCAGCTCGAGAGACACTTTAAGAAGCCACCAGACGAAGACGAAACCAAGCCAAAAAGACAGGAAAAACTGTGTCGACTGAATCCCCTACGATTGTGGCCAATCCTATATTGGCGAGACACTAAAACCACTCAAAATAAGGATCAAAGAATACAGGAAAAATATACTTTGGAGGAAGATTAGAATTTAAGATGGCTGTGGCACTGCCATCAAATCATGTGGACAGAAGCCTAAATCTTGCGTAGTTATTACACTGGAGGAAAAGGAAGTTTAAGGAAACTGCCACCATGTACCAGAACCCAGGTTGTTTTAGTAAGCCCTCATTGGATATAAGAAATATCTGGAAATCTTTGTTGAGTAAATTTAGAGAATGTTAAACAACACTACGCCCAAACTAAAAATGCATGACTGCACCCATCTCGGTTATGCCTTAGTGCACCTAGATAGAATAGATTTGTAGTTATCATACTTATTTAGTATTTACCCGAAAACGACTCAACCAGTTGAAACATTGTGATTTAAAAAACAAATAAAGACAATGCAAGTCTTCTAACATTCAAGAAACATCATTGTCTCCAGTCATCAAAACATACATTATTTAAGAAAAATAATGATATTGATTGATTTCCATCAGTAATACTGATAGCGTAGGATTTCCACATTTTCTGAAAAGGCTTTTTAATAAAACAAAAAAAATTAGACTTTTTTAACAAGTTCGGAATTGATATAATTCAAAACTGATTACCCTTTATGTAAAATCCAAGCACGTCTCTAGTCCTCGTTCATGCGAATATTAAATTTGTCAACTGTTGCTCTATGTGGTCTCTATTTAACTGATATATTTATTCAACTTGCATATTAAAATTAGAGATGTGACGACTAGGAAAAAGTTAGAATCTTCTTAATCTTTGTACTGGTATACAAAAATATTACTTGCATTCATCTTACAATTCATGTTCATTCATCATATAATAAGAATAATATAATTTATAGAACGATTGATTTTGGCCCTTCAAAACCAGTTAGTAACTTTCTATTAGTGGTGAAAATGCTTTGTTTTAGATTTTTTTAAAATAATGAAATGTGGAGTAGCTAATAGCGGTACAGAAACTTTCAGTAAGAAGTTGGTATTTTTTGTAAATGGTAAAAAGGTAAGAATTAAAGAAGAATAGCCAGTTTGTAAAAAATCTGTTTTGTCCTTGTCTACCTACCTGGCTTAATTGAACTCATAACACAAATACACAACAGTGTTCACTAGCCTCTAATTTTCTTTGCTTGAATATTGTTACGGACACAAAATTTCTATTAATTATAAATGGTAATTTTCTATAATAATTGTAGATAGAAGATAGCTTCGTGGATCCAGAATGGACGCTGATATATTACCTTAGATATAAGTGTATCCTTTGATAGCAATTAATAAAGATAACAATATAAGATAGAAACATATTATGCAAGTAATTTCCTATAAATTACTACAATACATAATAATTTCCTTAAAAAAACAGTACGATTATATGGTACCAAAATTGGGTGTGAAGAAGGGGCTTGCGGTTGTTGCACAATAATGATGTCAATGTTCGATCGAGAAAACCAAAAAGAAATGTATCCTTTCATAAAAAGAGAAGTTATTATCACAATTTACATTTATGGATTTGTGCATTAAGGTACTTTTGAGTACTGAACACTATTTTATTACCACCTTGGTGAGTTGAACTTTATTCAACTCGCTTTGTCCTTCATGATTTCCCTTTTCACATATTCACTACCCTTAAAAACAGAAGGAAATAGGTTTCTGCCCGTTCCACACACTTTAATCAAAATAGATGAGACTAATATATACCTTAACAGAAAATAAAGAGATTGTTTCTGTTATCTAAATGAGTTAGTTAAAAAGAGTTAGGGCAATTTTGTTTTTTGATCCTAATGTCAACTTAACAAACAGGTGAAAATCAAAGCTAGCCTTGTTATAGAAAAACATAGGAAGCAACTGTCGTCCCCGATTTATTCCAGTGAAATGACCATGGTCGTTTACTCTATTCTTTAATGCAACCTTAAAAAATTAAAAATAAAGCTCCAACTATAGCTATACTCTTTCTTTTGTTGCTTATAAAGGTTACCTGAAAATCTTCTGGACAAGTAGCATTTTGTTATCGATATAAATAAAATAATTAATGTCAAAATTGAGACACAACTATTAGATATAGAAATTATTAACATTTATTAGTCATTTTCCTGCAAATGCATGTCTTATTCCTCTGTGCTCAGTGCACGGTCAAGCAATAACAACCATAGAGGGTATTGGTTCTACCAGGACAAAGCTACACCCAGTGCAGGAAAGAATAGCAAAGGCACATGGTTGCTCATGTGGATACTGTATACCAGGTGAGTGAGCATAGTATTACGGATTTTCAGTTTACCACGTTTAAAACAGAAACTCCCAGAAAATATTTTTGTACTTTTTGACAGTTACTAAAAAAGAGTTTTCAAAAAAAACATTGTTTGTCTATTCAGGTATGGTTATGTCGATGTACGCTCAACTAAGACAAGATCCGAAACCAAAAATGGAAACTGTAGCTTCATCCTTAATAGGAAATCTTTGCAGATGTACCGGCTACCGATCTATATTCGGCGCATTCAGAACTTTTACAGCCGAATGGCACGCTGACAATAAGAATATCAGTGGTGACTGTAAAATCGAAAATAATAATGGAACCAGCTGTAAGTTTTAAAAGATAACTAAGAAATACATTAGATAATTTTTGTTATATATTTTTTAAGCGTCTCAAAACAATAAATCTGAAGAAAAACTATTTAAACCTGAGGAGTTTACAACGTATGATCCATCTCTAAATCCGATCTTTCCACCAGAATTAATACACACCGACAAATATGACCAACAATATCTTAAAATTACAGGTATAAGATCCTAAAATTGTATCTAGAGTTTATAGTTTTATACAGACACTAGTAATTCCTAATAGTCTCTGGCCGTAGAAAAATAGAACTTCCTCCTGTAAATTTAAAAACCGAATGAACTATCATTGATCTCAAACATACTCTTCTAATTTGTGTTTTTGTAATTTATTGCCGATATTAAAAATAAAGTTTCTAGTAGAGTTAGAAACTTCCTTGGTTGTCAGACAATGAAAAACTTTTCAGGAGTTTTTGATGTTAGGAAACGTTAGCGTTTTGGTAACATAATGAAGTTCTCATGACTTTTGAATATAACTGACATTACTTTAAAATTTACTTTGTAGGTTTATCCAATGGTTATCGGCTATTCTTATCTAAACGCATTTAAAATAAATACTGAAAACTTCAACATTTCGATAAGTTTTTGTTTTTCGGGCATCCAACAGCGTTTCTTGCAACTACTAGCAATCAAAAGTATTGCCATTATGCTCCAAAACTAGAAAGGATTAAAAATGTAAATATTACTAGATGTAACAACTTTACTTTTGTAACTATTATATGTTATTTTACATTTTTTATTGTGATCTTCTTGAGAAACCCGACAGTTGGCTTATAGTAAAGCTTCATTTTAGACTTTTAAGTATTTTAAGGACCACGGACTATTTGGTTTAGGCCCACCACTCTCGAGCAAATATTAGCTATAAAGGATAAAAATCCAAAAGCACAAATTGTAGCAGGCAACACAATAAGTGTATTCGAATGTAAATATGGTAAAATTTGTTCCGAAATGGCTTATTGTAAATCAGTTCCTGAAATGGCTGAAATTTGTATAACCAAGTTTGGTATAAAAGTTGGCTCGGGTGTATCTATGGAGAATGTCCAACAGTTTCTGAAAAAAACAATAGACAAATATCCTGAAGAGGCAACAAGGTTGTTTAAAGCTGTTACAGATATTGGACGTTGGATGTGCTCTAAGCAAGTTAGGAGTATTGGTACATTGGGGGGTAAGTTAAACCATTAATTTGTCAATCATATAGAGGGTATTTTTATTTATACAGTATGTACGCGGATGGGATTAAAAAGCGGCCAGACGAGTTTTAAAAAAAAAGTTTATTTACATTTACAAGCATTTCATAAAGAATTCCCTTTTTTCAAAATTTTCATCTTTTTCTTCATTTGTCTTTTTCTAAACCACATTCGCAAACATACTGTCAAATCTTTTAAGGTTTGAGTAAGAATTGAATATGTTCTACTATTTATATTTTAAAAAATGTCAGTCAGGCATGTCACAGATGTCACTGTTAGGTTTGTTACTCTTTACTGGAAACCTATTACAGACTATGACTTGCTCGCCTGACTGATTTTCAACAAGTAACAAAATTTGCAATTTTGTTATAGGTAATATTATAACAGGAGCTGCAATTAATGACTTGGCACCAATTCTGATGACCGGAGGGATTCAGTTGGAAGTCCACAACAAAAAAGATGGTAAAAGATTAATACCCTATGATGAAAATTTTTCTCTTGGACGCCATAAAACTAAACTAAAGCAAGACGAGGTTCTAGTGGCGGTTCATTTGCCATTTTCTAAGAAAGATCAATATTTTGAGGTAAAAGAAAGTAGAATGTTTTCTCTCTCAAGGAGGTATTCATTTTTATCGCTAATTATGTGCTGAAATCCGAATATTTATTATTTTTACTAATTAGTTTAAGAAAATTTTAGAAATAAGACATCGAATAATTTTTAGGTATATAAGCAATCAAGAAGACGCGATGTGGATCAAAGTATAGTAGTATTGGCAATAAAAGTTGAATTTGAGGAAAATACTAATATAATTTCATACATGGCTTTCGGCATAGGCGGCTTGTCCGTTAAACCCCTTGATGCACCCAAAACGCAAAAAAAATTAAAAGGTATTTTAATATAACTTTTAATTTGAAACAAAATGTATGTATTAGTTGCACGGTATAAAAATAAATTAACAGAAATGTTTAAAAAATGAGTATACTATTACAGAATGAAACATTGCATAGTATGATATTTTAAGACTAATGTATGCTATAAATCTATCTTTTACAATTACAATAATAATAATCTGTCCATCTAATTAAATTTAATTATCTTAGGTCTTCCATGGAATAAAGAAATTCTAAAAGAAGCTTATCCATTACTTCTCGCAGACATAAATTTAGACTGGACGGCACCTGGCGGAATGATCCGATACCGTCAGTCAGCTCTTCTAGGTTTATTCTTGAAACTTTATTTAACCATAGCACAGCAACTGCAGTGCAACCTTGGAAGCAAAGTCGGTAAACTTATTGAAGACAGAGAATTGAGAGGTATAGAAAAGTTTGAAACGAGGGATTATAAAAGTAGCCAAAGTTTTAATGTAGTACCAGGTAATTGATAAGTAGGTTTGTACATTATATTGTTATTATTGCCTTGTATTTGTCATATTATTTATTTGTTATATTACATATTATTTACAACCAATATATTTAAAAATATTTTCACTGTAACCAAATTTCAGATACTATTGTTATATTGTCTGTTGAAAACTATTAACCAAAATTGCATATTTTTTTATTTAGTTAGTTGTCATACCATATACTATACTAATAGAATATATGCACAATCATTTTCCAAAAAAAAATATAATGGACTCTTCCACTATAATAACATGGAATTTAGGGCTAGAACCTGCCTAGTCTATCTACTACATTTAACACTATTCTCTCTACATTTTGAATTTGAACCTGTTAAAAATATATTCCCTAGGATTTTCCTGGTAAATCACAAACCTTTTCTAGATGCTGTAAAAGTATAAATATATAATCAACCAAGATAACTGAAAATTATAAACAAATTTCCAATCTAAAAGATTTACAATATTTCTCTGTAAACCATTTTTACTCAAGAAAACCATTATATCAACAAATTGTTGTTTCAAGTAACTCATGGTTAACATATCCCCCTAGTTATAGGCGAGCATACCCTATTAAAAGATTTCAATATTAATATAGGTCGGGGTTTTTCCAATTGAACTGCTGTTTTAAGAACTACGATAGCATTTATTTTAAAACATATTTGTTTGTACAAAAGGAAAGTTCAAAATACGTCAAAAATTACAAAGAATTAAAAGGCATTATAAGACACTAGTTAAAAACTCACTCTTATTGTAGGGCTCTATATTGAAGAAATAACTGTGCAACGTTTGTTTTAATATATTCAATTTTGATAGACTCTTCTGTAGGGTTGCATAAAGATTATTAACAATAAATAACAAACCAATAACTTTGACGGTGACATAATGACATTGGCATAAATACTTTTTTCACAATAAAAGTGGCCCGGTTAACTTTAACTTTTAATTTATCAATCAGAGAACTATAGTTGTAAATCCGTAATGCATGATAATGTCCTTTATTTCATAGTAAAACTTGCTGGGTATTTAATTATTTCGAAAAATCTTTATGTAACCCAACATGTTGTTGAGTAAGGCCTTATAAAAAGTAATTACAAAATATGCACAATTTTCTCACCTAAGGTTAATTTAGGTAAATATTAATCAATATTTTTACATTGCCCGGATGGTCAAACATTATGATGACATTTTATATATTGGATATACATTTTAGGGACACAATTAATGACAGACGCTGTTCATAGACCTATGGTTCACACTTCAGCATTCAAACAGGTTACTGGAGAAGCTGTCTACATTGACGATATACCCAGATACGAAAATGAGCTCTCAATTGCGTATATTTTTAGTAAAATAGGTCATGCAAACATTGCTTCAATTGATACTAGTAAAGCATTAGAAATTAAAGGTAAGTAACTGATATTATAGGAGGACAATTTGAATTTTAGTAGATTCAATATTTATTAACTTCAGAAATGACACTTTCCAGGAGTTCATGCTTATTTCTCAGAAAACGATATTCCACCAGATTTAAATCAAACCGGTAGATACGCCAAAGACGACCAAATATTTTACAGTAAAAAAGTAACAAGTGTCGGTCAAATTATAGGTGCTATACTAGCAGAAAATCAGCCATTAGCGCAAAAAGCGGCCAGGCTGATAAAAGTTAAATATGAAAAATTGGGTAAGTAGGAATAAAAACTAAAATAACAGTGAGCGAAACTATTTTGATAAAATTTGACTAGTAACTCTAAGCTCAGACCCCTAGGTGTTGATAGCTAGAAATCTTTAACACGAGGTTATGCTTTCTCATCATATTAAATACAGTTTTGGTCCTTAGTATCAATAAATTAGTTTTAAAAAAACTGTAATCCTGCAAGTAAGTGAAGTTATAATTTTTACTTTTGTAGAACCTCTAATAATCACCATCGAAGACGCAATCAAACACAATTCATTTTTTCATGAATTGACAGCGGAACTTTCGCATGGAGATGTTGACAAAATCTTAAAAAGTGCTCCGAATGTGCTTAGAGGGACTTGCAGAACAGGAAATCAGAAACATTTTTATTTCGAAGCTCAAAGCTGCTTAGTGGTGCCCAGGGAACACGACATTGTGGATATTTATAGCAGCACGCAGTCGCCCACAGACTTGGTGGTAAGTAGAAGTCAGGAAAAGCTGAGAAAATAGTCTGCTTTTCACTGATTTATTTTCTACAGTTGTTGATCTTAAAGCAAAGATACATGGTACACAACAAAAATGTTTCTGCTGTAATATCAAATGTATACAATAAAAGTTCGTAGTTGCTTGAGAGTTTGTCATCTAAATAATAAAGATGTATCTGAAAACGCATGGTATGAGATCTTCAAAGGAGGAAAAGTGTTTTTGCTTTATAAATCTTTGATGACAATAAGCACTGTGTTACTAGAACTACAGATACTGACTTACGTGAAATCAACTTAAACGTTTATATTAAGTTTCTTCTAAACAAAATTCTCCTTTTCTTAGAGTGTGGCAGCAAATCTCTTAGGCGTTTACCACAATAAAATTAATGTCCACGTAAAACGCATCGGGGGTGCTTTCGATGGCAAAGAGTGGAAATCCATCGTAGTGGCCCAACCCGCAATTTTGGCAGCCAAAAAGTTTCGAAGACCAATTAGGTGCGTTCTAGAGAGAAACCAAGACGTCTTGATGAGCGGTGGAAGAGTTCCACACTTGTTTAACTATACTGTAGGCTTTGACGATGTAGGAAGAATTTTAGCTTTGGACTTTGATATTTATCTTAATTGTGGATATTCCTTGGAAACGAATCAATTGGTGAGTACCTAACTATAACTTCGTACAATTAAATAAATCGTCTAAAATCATTAAAATATCAGTTTAAATCATTGCCGCCAAATTTAGTCATATTCATTCGCAATACCCGCCAAGTACTCTGTAGCCCAGAAGAAATTTTTTTAATTCAGTAACAAAAGCCGCCAACTGTAATATCTTACTTTTATTTTCGGTGTTTTGTGCAAGTTAAATTGTATAAATGTGGCAATAATTATTACGATACAGTTTTCTACACCAACTAAAATAGCGAGATAATACAAACTTGTATTAAACAGAAATGGTTTTCAGCTTTTTTTTCGAAATTTATTCTTTTGCACTGCACGTCTCAAATGAAAAATTGTTGTTTGTTTCAGGCATTGAAAAAAACCCTGAATCATCTAGATAATGCTTTTAAAATACCGGCCATTAAGGCACGAGCTCGCTTATGCAAGACAAACATCCCTTCAAATTCTGCTATGAGTGGTAAGAAGTATTATGATAACTGTAGAATAGTGGACTTAAAACAACTAGAAAATCAAGATGACGTTTGAACTGCATTTTTAGGGTTTGGTGTGCCTGAAGGTCAATTTCCAATAAGTTGTATTATCGAAGAAATAGCGGAACATCTTAAAAAAGATGCAGCCGAAATAGCAAAAATTAATATGTATAATGAAGGTGACGTCACTTTTTATGGTCAAAAATTGGAAAACTGCAACATTGGAAAATGTTGGGAAGAATGCCTGGAAAAGTCTAAGTACTGGGAGAAAAGAGGGGCGATTAATAAGTTTAACTGGTAAACAAAACATTCTGTACACACATACACTTGGGATATAATTTAAACGGTAGTAATCAGTAAAAGATAAATATAAAATCAAGCAGATTAAAAGAAAATTAAAGAAATGACGATGGTGATGTAAAGTTTTCATTACTTACTTATTCCTAAAAAATTCTTGAAAACGCAATTTGGCTGTTTCTGTAGTTACTTACGGGTTGCGGCTTTCATTATCTACCTATAACCCAGGGAACACATTTTTTTGACATCCCTGTGTACCGGGTGGTTAACGAAGAATGGCTGCCGGCCATATCTCAGAAACTAATAATAATCGTACAGCATCCGGGTAAATTTTTTTATGACAGAAGTGCCCAAGAGAAAATGCTGGAAATAATTTTTAAGTTCCGCATTTGCCGCAAGAGGGCGTAATTGAAAAGTAAATTTTAAAATTTTACATATCTCCGAAAATTCCACATTAAGGTATATCTTTGATAACACCATTAAAAAGCTTGGATAATTATGCATCATTACTATTAACATTAATAATGTCAATTTTGTTTTATAAAAATTGTTGGAAATGACCACCTTCACGTAAGGCATTCTTCTGCCCATCTAATTTAATTTAATTATTTTAATTAAGAACGGTGTGCCTGAGAAGAAAAACGCAAGAGACCATTTTTATGCAGAATTGACCAGGCTAATCCAAAATAATATTCACATGGAAAAATATCAGTGGCGTACCACTTTTTTTTTTAAATATATAATCCCTTCTTCATTTAAAGTTGTAAAAATTATTCTATTGGCGATAACGCTGAAACGAACGGAGATATCAAGATGCGGTTTTAATATTTTTTCCAGCAAATTTCATCTACTTTTCGATTATGGTATCATAATTATACCGCATGATTTATTTTTTCAGAGTAAAATAAAAAAGTTTGTTATTATTGCAAATTGGGCCCTCTAGCATTTTTTTTTGAGAACTATCATGGAGAACTAAATATGATTGGTGAAAGTGCATACATTTCTCGTCCAAACAGTCTTTAGTTTTCTAAAATCGGATAAGTCGTGTATAAGTTACAGCAATTTAACTGATTTTCAACAGCTTCCCCCCGCTTATTAAAGTCGGTACGCCAATGAGCATAAGACTAAAATGATGCATACAAGCTTTTTAATGGTGTTACCAAAGATATACCTTAATGTGGAATTTTCGGAGATATGTAAAATTTTAAAAATTACTTTCCAATTATGCCCTCTTGCGGCAAAATGCGGAACTTAAAAATGATTTCCAGCATTTTCTCTTAGGCACTTTTGTCATAGAAAAATTATCCGGATGCTGTACGATTACTAGTTTCTGAGATATGGCCGGCAACCATTCTTAGTTGACCACCCGGTACAAAATAAAGTAGAGAGTTTAGTGTCCGTATAAGTAAATAGAAAGAAAGTTTTTTAGCTGCAGGCGGACAAAGTAGTGCAACTAATTTTTCCATTAAAGTACACAGGGACCCCAAAGGTAATGGGTTTCCTGGGGCACTTCTTAAAAATGTCTTGAAAGAATATTCTCGCTGTACTAGGTATTGCTTACTGGTTTTGGCTTTCTGATGAGTCCTAACAAGGACGAAACAGTCTGTCATTGTCTACCTGTGCCCCAGGGAACCCATTACCTTTGGCGTCCCTGTGTACTTTAATGCATTATTACGAACACTGTACTGACTTACCCTGTATAACATCTAAATAGAACTAATTAAACAACCATTTAATCACAGATAATAAACCTTAAGAAACGACATAAAACCATATAAGAAATTAATTAATAACAACTATAAGAATATTTTATGTTTCTTACAATAAAATCTAATACAAGCAAATAAAAAAATTATATTTCTAATCAAAAAATCCTGATATTTAATTAAAAAAAGGTATATATTTTAATAGAAACTATTATGAAGATTACAAAATAATATAATAATTTATACTAATAAAAATAATACTAATCACTAAATGAAATATAATAATATTAATGTAAATGATATTAAATTGTATTAAGGTCCTATATACGACTAGAAATTATAATAAATATTAATATATTTTTTACATGTTGTATTAAAACTTTCTCTCTATGTTCATCATTTTTTTTAGCGAACACGCATACAGAAAACGTGGTCTAAGCATAGTCCCAACCAAATTCGGAGTATCCATGGCCGACTCATTATCAACGCAGTTACCAGCTACTGCTTTGGTCAATGTTCATATAGACGGATCTGTCTCGTTGTCTTGTGGTGGGGTGGAAATGGGCCAAGGATTGCATACTAAAATGATTCAGGTGGCAACAAGGTAAGAAAAACAATATTAATCGAATTTAAATTAAAGTTTTAACTTAATTTAATCTTCAGAAACAAGTTTCGTATTGGTATATTTTAAAAAATTTGCAGGGCTAACAAAAAATGGTCGGTTGGGTGGGGTCAATATTATCCATCAGAAACCCACTCTCCCACCTTGAAAAGGTGGAGGAGGAGCAAACATATTTACCAAATATAAAATGTATAACATACAAATAAAAGTTACAGTTATAATTACAGAACTGGTTTGAAAATCAAAACGAGTCCAGCAGGCAAAAAATTTTTAGAGAATAAAAAAAAAACATCCAAAAAACAATTTCATCAATGAATAAAAACAACAAAATTAGATAAATTAGTATACGTAGGTACTACCCTACTAATTAAAATTTCGATCTTAGTTGTTTTTTTTTCGAGGTCCGTCCATTTTCGGATGCTCTTGGGCCTGGTTTGACCCATTGTGCTCACCTGTTTGGTTATCACACCTATTCAGTGATCCCAGTTTCTTGCAGTAGTTTGTGTAGGTCAACTGGGTAGAGGGTCAGTATGTCCTCTGGTTCGAATTTTGGTTGTCCGAGTATTTGTTGCCTTTTCCGAATTCGCAATTGCAAACTATGTGCTGTACTGTTTCCCTGACTGTCCGCATAATCTGCAGTCAAGTTCTCCATTATAATACAATAAGAAAACACAGTATATTCTTGATTTTCACTTTATATTAGGTAGAAACCATTACAGCTGTTTCGGTACACAGTACCTTCGTCAGATGGTGAGTACTAAAGACTAATTTACAAGTTTATAATATTTGTTAATATAGTCATAACAGTGTATGAAGGGTAATTTATATTACCTAAAAATGTAAATTTAATAAGGGAGAGTTATTCAGGTCTAACTGGTCGTTTAATAAAATATTGGAGTATTTAAGTTTGTTGATTTCTAAAGATTCCAGAAAATTTAGTTTGCGGCTTTTATTTTGTACATGTAATATTTCAAAATTTTCGTTAAACATATGATTTTCTTCAATTAAGTGGTTAGCATAATTAGAGTCTTTTTGATTTTTGAGAAAACTTCTTTTATGTTCATATATTCGTTTCTTAAAAGAACGACCAGTTTGACCTATATAAACCTTAGGACATGAATCGCATTTTAATTTGTGTACACCAGATTTATACCATTTATTGACTTTACTTTTATTGTTTTTTATATATTTTCCTAAAGAGTTGTTTGTTTTAAAGGCAATATTTAAATCATGTTTTCTTAAATATTTCGACACTCTTTCGGTAAGTTCACCTGTATAGGAAAGAGTATAAAATTTATTATTACTTTTCGGAGGTTGGGGATAGACCATTTTTATTGTTTTATTGTATTGTTTTTTAAGTAGTATAGAATCTATTAAGTTAGCTTGGAAACCATTATTTACTGCTATTTGTTTTATGATATTTAATTCTTTCAAAAAGTTTTCTTGTGATAATGGAAGGTGTAATAAGCGATGGATGTAACTGTTATATGCTGAGATTTTTTGTGTATAGGGGTGTATAGAAGAATTATGTATAGTTATGTCTGTATGTGAAGGTTTATGAAAAATACTGAATTCAAGTTTGTTTTGATTTTTATTTATTGTTAAGTCTAGAAAATTTAAAGTATTATTTTAAGTATTATATAAGTATTATTTTGTTCGATAAATATCGAACAAAATAATACTTTAAATATAAGCAATATAAAACAAAAGTTTATATAGGTCAAACTGGTCGTTCTTTTAAGAAACGAATATATGAACATAAAAGAAGTTTTCTCAAAAATCAAAAAGACTCTAATTATGCTAACCACTTAATTGAAGAAAATCATATGTTTAACGAAAATTTTGAAATATTACATGTACAAAACAAAAGCCGCAAACTAAATTTTCTGGAATCTTTAGAAATCAACAAACTTAAATACTCCAATATTTTATTAAACGACCAGTTAGACCTGAATAACTCTCCCTTATTAAATTTACATTTTTAGGTAATATAAATTACCCTTCATACACTGTTATGACTATATTAACAAATATTATAAACTTGTAAATTAGTCTTTAGTACTCACCATCTGACGAAGGTACTGTGTACCGAAACAGCTGTAATGGTTTCTACCTAATATAAAGTGAAAATCAAGAATATACTGTGTTTTCTTATTGTATTATCATGGATTTTCATCAAGTAAAGGCCTCATCAATAGAAATTCTCCATTATACAGTTGCATTCTGTGTAGATAATTCTCGACAGCCATGTGTCCTGTCAAAATTTCTGTAACAGTTCTCAGCTAATTTCTATTCATTTGAAGCAGCTGTTTCGTTAGTATCGGGTCTGGATCCCGAATGAAGTGTTTGTTGTGGTGTAATCCCTGTCTGTTATTCCAGTAAATTTTGTGGTCACTTCTGATCGCCAGGGCCGATCCTAGCAGGTGTGCAGCGCGTGCACCGCACGATGTTAAAGTTATTAATTTCCTCACAATAGGTTAAAAGTTTTTCATTTTATATTTGTAACCTTGACTCCCCAAACATCCGCTGCCGACGCACATCTTCGCAGGCAGCATGAAGTATTGCGCCTCAACAATGACCTGGAAGAAATTTTGGCTTGGGGTGACAGTAACCAAGTCGAATTTAATGCTAAGAAAACTTAGGCAGCAGTCTTCTCCAAAAAGGTTAACATTGCAGAACCGGATATAGTCATGGCAGGACACGTAATTCCCCTGGCACCGTCTATTAATTTGCTGGTGGTCAATCTGGGAGGTAATATGTCTTGGCATGATCACGTTGCCGCAATTGCCAAGGCAGCTGCACAGAAACTTGGTGTACTTTTCCGCACCAAAAGGTTGTACACACCTCATCAACTTTTGACACTCTACAAAGCCCAGATTCGACCATCATTAAAATATTACTCTCATGTCTGGAGCTCTGCACCCAAGCACACCCTTCGGCTACTGGATTCCATTCAAAGGAGAGCCGTTCGTCTGATCGGCGACCCCCAGCTGACCAAGACCCTTGATAGCCTGGAGCATCGAAGACAGGTTGGTGATTTGGCTCTCTTTTACAGATATTTCCATGGCAGGTGTTCGACTGATATTGCCCACTTGATTCCACCTAGAGCAACGGCGAACCACTGCCGCTCATCCATATGTTGTTCAGCTTAGTACTCCTCGAACTTGTTCAAGAATTCTTTCATCTGGAGAACGTCATCTTTGCGGAATGATCTTCCTGAGATCGTGTTTCCCAATGAATACAATCTTCAACGTTTCAAGACCAACGTTAATCGCTTTTTTTGCACTCGCACCGCTCCCAGAGCGCCTTAAAGGATTTTTCCTACAGTGCAGGTGTTTTATACATCTTATGATTTTTTCGGGTTTGTTAATTGTCCCTATTTTTTTACTTTTAAAAATGCTTGTGGGAGGCCCCTTAATGTATTCTTGTCTTATTTAGTAGTACGCCAAGATCCTATATAGTACTCAGTTGGCAATAATTTTGACGAAATAATATTAGGTATAATCTACTTCCAAAATACTCATTGTCTTCATATAGAGAACGTACGTAGTCAGAGGAAAAAATGTCATGAAAATAAATATTCTGATCTATTAAAATTTCAAAAATACACTGAAAATGTTTCCTTTAACTTCGTACAACCTGCTGCACTTTATCTGAAAGCAATTAAGCACTGACAGTAATTTTGGACTTAGGGTATAGTTTTACAGAATAACGACCTTCAAAAAAGATTTAATAAGAAACACTATTTAATACTTTATAATATTTCAGAGAGCTAGGAATATCGGCAGAGAAAATCCACATCGAGGAGACCTCCACCAATACAATGCCAAATTGTGCTCCAACGATAGCCACCATAGGAACAGATTATTATGGACCGGCAGTAATCGTAAATAAGCCAATAGTATTATCAGAATACAATACAGTGGCGTAGCAAGGGGGGGGACAGTGGGCCCGGGCTCCCCTTGAAATCCAAAAAACCAGAAGATTTCAAATATAATTTGGAAACGAAATTACGGCAACCATATCAATAACGCACCAAATAAAATAACACATCATCTTACATTATACAAAATGCTTGCAACTAAGGCATCCACGCAAATCCTAAAACTTTTAAATACACCCGCGGCGCCCGACACCTAATTCGGATTTTATATATTAATTTAAAAAGTTTTATTGGCGTTTGCATGCATAATCTTTACATAACTATGGCTTCTATAATTATCGATTATTGTTAACATATTTTTTTGGTTTTCAATAAATAAAAAATAAACCTTATTTTTAATATTTTTTTGCTCAGTTATGCTTATTTCATAAAGTATTTTGATAACTTTTAAATTATTTGTATTAGTATATTAGTATAACTCCCTACAAGTTTCTATAAAAATATTATGCATTTTTTCTAATTTCCAATTTTTTTATGGTCCAAAAAAAGGTTTTTTGGGCGTGGCAACCGAATAGATTTTCGCCTGCGGCGCTAGTTACTCGGTTTCAGATCCTTTTGGGCTCCCCCCCCCCCCAAATAAATTTCTGGCTACGCCACTGATTTAATATCAGATATAAATTATTTCTTAATTGTACTCGTATATTACATTTCCTTTAAACATCTTAAACTTTATAATACCGCCTGTGAATTATTCATTTTTGGTTTCAACTGTTAAGTATCTTCAGTCGTCTTCAGAATAAGACAGTATTTATCTAAGGACGACTGGAGATACTTGACAGTCGAAACGTTGTGATTCAAAACAAATAAAGACAATGCAAGTCCAAAACTCTTCTGTTATTCATAAATAAACTTATTTATATAATTTTTTTAACTATTTCTTAGGACGCTTGTAGAAAAATAAAACAAAGATTGGTACCTTTGAAAAAAGCAAATCCGAAGGCAACTTGGGAGGAATTGATTTCAAATGCCAGCAGTAAGAAAGTTAAACTTACTGCTACAGGATTTTTTTGGCACGAACACGAGGTAAAGAAAAATTTTCTTGTAAAAAAATATGAGATATAAAAACCACAAAAATATTTACAACGTAGACTTAAAAAAACGATAAAATCATTAATTAATGACGCAAAGGCAATTCTGACAAAGATAAGCCGAGCTGACTGATAATGGATCTGTCTACCATCCAACCCTCAGATCTATACAGGGTGATTCCTAAGTTAATACTTCTTTTTCAGCTGTGTATAGAAGGCATTAAAATAAACAATTTTTTCAAATACCTTTTATCAAAAACCTCAGAAATAGGCGAGATAGAGAAGTAAAAAAAAAATTCGGGCCTGGCATCAAAACATACCCCGCTATAGTTTCTGTTGTTTTTCTTATCTCTTATTAGTATTAGTCATACGGGTAGTGTTGAACAATTCGGTACGGTGTGTTTAAGTTAATTTTAAATTATTAATACGTGAAAATGGTAAAATTTGAAAACAATGAATTAATAGGTAAGGTGGTAATTTATTGTGAGTGTGGCAAAGTGCTTCGAGATTATACTCAGAACGCTTTCCCTTGTGGGCTCATCCAACACCCAGAAGTTTTCTTAATGTTATTCAACGGGAAAGTTAAGCAGAACCGTATTTGATTCGTAGTGTAATAAATGAATGTAAGTATTTTATTTTTGAGTTTTTAAAAAAAGGTATTTGAAAATGTTGTTTATTTTAATGCCTTCTATACGCAGCTAAAAAAGAAGTATCAACTTATTAATCACCCTGTATAATAATTATGGTTTGAAATTGGGCCAATTACCAACTATTGAAATATTTTAATTAAATTTCAAATGTATAGTCTTGAAAAGAATAATCGTTTAAATTGCCTTAGGGCATGTAAGAGATATAACATCCTGATATGATGGTCCATGGTCATTTTTTTTTACTTCATGGTTGAAAATACTACATAAATCTTTATATCTCTAACATATCAATCATTATTGAAACTTTAGGGCTGGGATCCTAAAACAGGAATTGGAAACCTCTTTAAGTATTTTGTGTACGGCGCTGCTTGTAGTGATGTTGAAGTTGATGTACTTACCGGTGATCACAGAGTAATAAGAAGCGATATTGTCTTGGATCTCGGTAAAGATAAAAAACTACTAATAACAAAATATGTTTACATTTTATAGATAAAAAGAATAAGGTAAGATAAAAAAATCGTTTTTAAAGTATAAGCCTCAAAATTAGCTCCGCAAGGCAAGAGTTACTTTTATCAACCACGTCTTACAGAATAATTGCACGAAGGCAAAAATACTTAAACTAAGTAAAAATTTATAAGGTAAGAAATAAGAACACAAAGTCTTCCTCCACTGTTATATTATAGAAATGTTTTAAGCAACTTAATCTCTAGATGTTTCGAACGCAGAAGCATTCATCTTCAGGAGAATAAATAACAGAAGAAAAACCAGTAGATATCACCCTAACTGAGCAATAAAATTGTAGGTTCGATGTAAGAATGAGTATAACGGTGAGAAAAAAGGACACACGTTGCATTGTGAAAAAGAAAAATATGTGGGTTTGAGGCCCAGGCACTATAAAAGTTGAACGTAGAATAAAAAGTTTGACATCTTTGTGTGAAGAAACTGTTGAAAGATAAAACTGAAGTGAATGGGAATAGTCATTTAAGCGAAAGGAAATTGTTAGCCAGTCATTTGAGAAAATATGGAGAAGTGAATGTAAGTGTGAGAAAGATGACTATTAAAAAATTATTTCTTTATTAAAATGTGATCCTAACAGGATGTAAATCTCATGTTGGTTTAAGAGTAAAAATAGTAGAAAAAGTGGATTTTGATAGTTTTATTCTTTGTGAAAAACCTTTTAGGGAAAAAAAGTTATTTTTTTTCTAAAAATTAACGCGGTAGCGGTCGAGCTTGGACTTAAAAGGTTTTTCAAAATAAATAATACTATCAAAATCCACTTTTTCTACTATTTTTACTCTTAAACCAACATGAGGTTTACATCCTGTTAGAATCACATTTTAATTAAGAAATAATTTTTTAATAGTCATCTTCCTCACACTTACATTCACTTCTTCTCCATATTTTCTCAAATGACTCCCCAACAATTTTCTTTCGCTTAAATGATTATTCCCATTCACTTCAGTTTTATCTTTCAACAGTTTTTTCACACAAAGATGTCAAACTTTTTAGTCTACGTTCAACTTTTATAGTGCCAGGGCCTCAAACCCACATATTTTTCTTTTTCACAATGCAACGTGTGTACCTGTTTTGTCACCGTTATACTAATTTTTACATCGAACATACAATTGTGTTGCTCAGTTAGGGTGATATCTACTAGTTTTTCTTTTTTTTATTTATTCTTCTAAAGATGAATGCTTCTGCGTTCGAAACATGTAGAGATTAAGTTTCTTAAAACATTTCTATAATATAACAGTGGAGGAAGACTTTGTGTTCTTATTTCTTACCTTCTAAATTTCCACTCCACTTTAAGTATGGACTATTTCTTCAAGTTTAAGTAAAAATTTGTTATGTATATACTTTGAATTTCAACATTTAAAGAAAGCCGAATAGATAGGCGCACTATAATTCATTCGGTATGTAACCGACGTGACTTCGGAGCGCGCCGTCTTTTATTGCATAAAATAATACAATATCTTGTGTCTGAAATCGATCGAAAATGGAGACAAACATTAGTTCGTCTTCAAAAACGGTTGCCACATTCTTGCACTGATCCGTCGTTCTTTAAATAATTCAAAGGTATATATTATTAGCTTGAATTAACAACTGAATATACTTACCTAATATATATTTCTGAGGCGACACTTGATCGCTCAATTACTGCCAGGGATATGGGTGTAAATTTTGATTCAGAACTAACCTTTAATTTCCATATATCAGATATTGTACCTAAGGCCACTAAGTCACTTGGTTTCATCGTGCGAAATTGCAGGGATCTTAGCCCATACTAATCATACTATGAAATACATAAAACCAGTGTTGAAAAAGTGCAGCGAACATTTTTTAAATACTTAGCACTGAAGCATGATGATGGTGTCTATCCTGCAAGAGATATTGGATATGATATACTACTTAATAGATTTAATTTTTGTTCTCTAGAACTGCGTAGAAACATGTCATTAACGGCAGTAGAGTTTTGGACTTGCATTGTCTTTATTTGTTTAGAATCACTACGTTTCAACTGGTAAGTATCTCCAGTCGTCTTCAGGTGAATACTGAATAAGTACGGTAACTACAGCTCTATTTATACTAGGCAGGTGCTGTGACGCATGACTAGTGGGCGGAGTCATGCGTGTTGCTAGGTGATGACGCATAACTGGATGAGTCATGCTTGATGCGTCATGCTCGATGACGTCATGCTCGATGAATCATGCGTTTAACTCTTGGGTGGTCTTATTCTAAGATTACATTTACTTAACAAGGGTTTCCAGACGTTTCTCATGTCTAATGAAGGCTTACTAAAGCAACCTGGATTTTGGTGTATGGTAGCAGCTTCCTTAAACTTCCTCTTCCTCCAGTGCGGTTCTTTTTGCAGCATTTCCGCTTTTGTCCACATGATATGATGGCCGTGCGTCCAGGCGTGGTCAGCTGCACCTGATTTTTCGGTCTCTCCTTTTCGGGTATTATTCCGATGTTCTTTAATCCTTACTTCTAGTGGTCTTAGTGTCTCACCAATGTAAGACTGGCCGCATTCGCAGGGGATCTGGTAGACACAATTTTTCTTGTCTTTCTGGCTTACTGGTCTCGTCTTCGTTAGGTGGCTTCTTAAAGTGTCTCTAGAGCTGAATACTGTTTCGATGTTGTATCGTTTTCCTAGTCTTCTTATTTTCTCCGATACTCCTTTGACATACGGAATATTGAGTATTGGTTGTATCTCTTTCTCTGCTTTACGTGTGTTTGGCCGATTCTTGCGATTTTCCAATATTGTGTCAATCAGTTTCATGGAATAGCCATTCTTGTTGAGGTCGGTCTTGATGTGGTTAGTTTCTCTTTTGAGAGCTTCGTTTGAGTTACAGAGAGTAATTGCTCTATCCACAAGGTTTCTTACTATGCCATGTTTTGTGTTGTTTGAGTGGTTTGATGTATAATTGAGATATTGCCCTGTATGTGTAGGTTTTCTGTACACTGAGGTTAGGAAGGTGTTGCCATTTTTCTCTACATTGACGTCTAGAAAAGGTAATTGGTTGTTCTCTTCTTTTTCCATGGTGAATTTAATTGTCGGTGCAAAGTTATTAATGTGATGTAAGAATTCTCTGAGTTCGTCCTCGTTTCCGTTCCAAATAATGAAGGTGTCATCCACATATCTAAGCCATATTTTTGGTTTCTTCTTTGCTTGTTTTATTGCTTCGGATTCGAACCATTCCATATAAATGTTGGCGATTATGGGCGAGAGAGATGAGCCCATTGGTAGTCCGTCCTCTTGGCTAAAGAATCTATCTTTTTCCTTGAAAATAAGAATTGTTAAGGCAGCATTCCAATAGTTCCATGATGGCATTTGTAGGTAGCGGTGTTCTTTCTTGTAGGGTCAAGTCTTCCTCAAGTCTGCTCCTGATGACCTTAAGTGCGTCTTTTATAGGGACGTTGGTGTAAAGACTTTCGACGTCAAAGCTGACCAGTTGGTCTCCTGGTTGTACTTCCTTTTCTCCTATTATTTGTGCAAAGTGTTGCGAGTTCTTTACAAATGACGTGCTGTTTGCTTGAAGTGGTTGGAGTAGGGGAAGTAAAAATTTACCTAGTTTTTCCCCTACTTACTTACTAACTTATTTCGTTGAGCGTACTATTTTTAACAGAATATCGCATATTTGCAACATATTAGTATGAATGTTTGCAAATAAATAAATATATACTAACACTAAAACCGTTATCATTTCTACTAAATTCTTGCTATATTGTTTTTAGAGAGAAACTAATAGATTACTTAATAAAATATCAAAGAATGTTGTTGTAAGAACAGAATTATTTGTTTTAAGTACCTAACCTAATATTTTTAAAATAAAAATCATATTGCTTAACCCAAAATACTTTCTTGTTCAACTATAGTATTACGGTCCATATAAAAACAGAGATAGGTACTTGTCTAAAAAAAAAACTAAATTATGTCGGTGCATTGTTAAAAAAACATGTATTTAAACGAAATTGAGTAGAATTAAAACTAAGTACATATTGACGAGAAAATCTATGTTTTTGAAATAAGAAGTTTCTTTTTTCCGTGTACGCTGGCGGTGTTACACTTACGCTGTTCCATTTACATCCGTGAGGATTCGGGCTAACTAAACCTCTACCTAAATTATATTTAAAAATGATATTTATCTTCTAATAAACATAACTTTTAGGTAAAAGTTTGAATCCAGCAATTGACATTGGCTTGATAGAAGGTGCTTTTATACAAGGCTATGGATTTTTTATTATGGAAAAGACTCTCTATTCGCCCAGTGGAAATTTGGTTTCGAATGGACTTGCATTGTACAAATTGCCAGGCATTAGAAATATTCCTGTTGAATTTAATGTATCATTATTGAAGGGAAGTGAGAATCCAAAGGCCATATATGGTTCAAAGGTTAGATTTTGGATTACTGTAGAAACTGTTGAGTAAGGACTAGTGACGCTTTATCCAAAAAGCGGCCAAATACCCGCCTTTGAGCAGCTATTGATTGCCCGGTAGCGTATTTAGGGATGTCGATCTGCAGCCCCCCCTCCCCCACGCTTGGACATTAATTTTAATAATGTATTCTTGGCTTAGATTACAAAGGTCTTGTAGGAAACGTTTAGTCTTCTTCTGTTTTATAATAGAGATTAAGGTTTCGGACGCATATCGTTTTAGTTATTGGTTTATGATGCAATTTTATAGAAAAACTAGTTAAATAAATAATATTTTATAGTATTTTTCTATAATATACTTGTCTGTTCCATTTTCCCTTTTCTAGAACTATTTTTAATTAACGAATATATAACCCAATGTAATATAATATTTTCACAACAAAAACAACAAAAAATAGGTATATTGTTTTAAAGAGAAAAATTTAAGTAAAAATTTTAATTGAAACATTTTTTATGTAAGAAGTGTGATAATTTATAATATTAAAAATAGTGCGGGAAGAAACGAGAATGCTTTATTATGAATATACAAAACGACACTTAAGAAGGAGTATTTCAAAACCTAAGCATTTGCACCAAAAACTGCTCTTAGATCTACGCTATTAAAATACATGATTTCTGAAAAAATCATCAATTTTCGCGTGGTGAGCGATATTTACTTTGATTTTAATCATGAAAATACGAGCCCGAAAAACGCGGGTTAGAGTCACACATACGTCTTATGTTAAAATGTTGGATTGACACCCAATATTTATTCATAGTTTTCACAAATATAAAAAAATGTTTTGTTTTTAATAAAGAGCCAGCTAGGAATATAAAAAAAAAGTAAAAAAAAACATTCACAACACAAATTTAACCCAACCATGCAAAGGGAGAGAGGTAATAATTTAATTTTCGAAATTTGATAGTTGTTAGGTGAATTTTAAACGAACTTTAGGCGCTTTTCCGCCTTTTTCACTAGATACAAAATCATGAATTACATGTAGTCCCGACTGTCCCTTTCTCCAGCAAAAAAATGTCCTACTTACGCCTATTGCCCCCCCCCCCCCCCCCCGAGCATATTTTGTGGCTACGCCACTGCTATAGCCTACAGTTTTAATTTAAAGAAATTTTTATTGATAAATTAATGAATGCGAAAAACGAAATTTAGTGAAACTTGTCCATATTTCTCTTTCTGCTTTTATTACTTTATAAATTTAAACTGTTAACTTTAAACGTAGTTAAGGTTTACTACAAACATGAGTATTTAGCCGATTTTTGGATAAACAGCAAAAGTAACGAAGTATTGATCAAAAAACGAAATGGCGAATGCGTAACTAGCACTAACTCTTAAGATACTGATAAAATAAAAAAAGTTGATTTTTGACTGGTTTCTGTGTTTCCACTAATCATACTCGTATATTATTATTATGTATAGCAGTTTACCAAGAATACTATTTCTACCTTACCTACTATGTTTTCAGTAGAATCGGAACAGCTTGTCTTTGGGAATCATGATCGTCCTAAACAAAATATAGTTCCTTTTTCTTAAAATACCAGCAAGGGAAGCGGGGCTTAAGGGGGGGGGGGGTTATCCGTATAACCCTTCCTTGCTCAGGCGTTATATCAGTAGCGGTTCATAAATTCATAAATAAAACTAGGAGGAAATTTTTTCGACAATATTAATGTACCAATAATACAGCTACCATTTTAGCCCTTAAAAAATAATTATTAATAATATTAATTTAATCTGAATGTAGCTATGCATAATAGGGACACGGTTAACTCCGATGGACAATAATTCTAAACACTCGGGCATATTGGCGTGCCCCATCCGACCGTGTACGTTAGCTCAAAGCAAGTAAAGACCCAACGCCCAACATGGCTTTGATATTCACCGTTGCTATGGTTACATGACGTCAGTCACGCAAACAACATGTAACAATTTGCATTATGATGAAGGGCAATTTAAAAATAGATCAGTCGTATGCACCATTGTTTTAGCATTGGTTCGCCTAACCTTAAGGTATTTATTTTGAGGCTTCGCGAAACTTACAGTTATAGATATCGTTTTTACATGATTTACTGTGTGAATAAAAACTTTTGTTTTTATTTTTCAGTTAGTTCAGTAGTGTACATACGTACCTATTTAGTTAAAAATGAACCCAATTAATGACATAGTTTCTAATTTGTTGGACACTTCATTCAGTCGTTGGACAGATGAGGATAAGAGAGACGTTTTGTTTCACGGGTTTTTAGTCAATGTTTGTTTATACCCGCACTATACCTAGCTCTTCACTATTTTTTAAGACCGCGAGCCGCCACTGATTTCTATCTAATGCAAGTGCAGTTCATATTTTATATGTAAATTGTTATTTTAGATGGCAGTTGAACCAGGATTATTCCTTGCATCATCGATTTTCTTCGCTATAAAGGACGCCATTAAAGCTCACAGAAGAGAACATGGCGAGTCTACTATTTTCCATCTGGCCAGTCCTGCCACTGTAGAAAAAATAAGAATGGCTTGTGAAGACGACATAACCAAATTGGTAAAAACATGTTTTTAATTTTTACTGCCTACCTTTACACAACTACCGACGATTTGGTTAAGGCTTTATTTTAATTTACTAATATTTTTCCATTGTAGTTTAAACTAAACAAGTTTAAGTTTATCCGACCGCGCAAAAATTCGCCGTGTAAATTTGCCGTTTCTTTTGAAGTGAATTACAAAAAAACTAAGCAACTTTTTATATTTTTTTTTTCACCAATGGAAAGGTGGTACCTATGTGGGTGTGCGAAAGTTATTTTTGTGCAGAAAAAAAAATCGAAGAAAAAGATACGAGGTAATGAAAACCAAATTTTTTTTTACCAAATTTCATTGTATTATTAAAAATATAAAAAAAAATTTTTTTTTAATGAAAATAACTTTCGCACACTCCCCAATTCCTGTAGAGTCTAACTAAAAAAAAAATTTTTAAATCCATTAAAAAACATGGTCAGGATTCACTTCAAGAAAACGCAATGTTTTTGGTCTCTAAAATCAAACGAAAATAATTTGTCTCTGTTGAAAATCGACATTTGGTTTTTGCTACACGTGTTGTACTTGGGGTAGTACGCCTAAACATTAAAATATTGCTTTCTAATCATTACTAGATTATATCCTAGGCTTCGCTTGCGTAGAATATGAAAATAATGAGAAAATCAGTTGGTTTCCATTGCAAAGATCTTAAACAGTCTTCAGCGCAGTTTTATGCTAACGTGTTAAACGTTTTCTTATGTGTATATATTATATTTGATTAACTTTCTATAGGGTGTTAAAAAATGAAACTAAGTTCAGAAAATTAGATTTAGAAAAAATATATATTTAACAATGATGAATATGAATAATAACAATAATAATATAAATAATTAGAGAAGCGCCGAAAAGTGATTTAGGCTATTAGCCCAATAACGAATATTCGGCCTATTTTCAAGGCCGAATAACGAATATTCGGCCTTTATTCAAAAGTGGCCCGAATACTTGGTGCATCTCTACCAATTTGAACAAACTTTATCAGTATATTTTTTTTTCTTACTTTAGTTTATTTTGTCTGCAAAGCAAATGATGTTTGGCCGAATATATCAGCTCTACTTGCCAAATAACGAATATTCGGCATTTGCTCAAAAGTGGCCGACTATTCGGCAAGCCGAATACTTGGTGCATCTCTAATAATAATAACAATATTAATAATAATAATAATAATAATAATAATAATAATAATAATAATAATAATAAAAATAATAGTAATAATATTAATAAAAGTATAATTTATTGCCAAAAGAGTCGTATAATTGGATTTAAAGACTTGTATAAACGTTATATGAGCAGTTAGTTTAAAAGTTTAAGTTTAAAATTTATTCAAAATAAATTTATTTTTACTTATAAATTTAACAGCATAATAAAAAATGGATTTTTGACAGCTTCTAGATGAGTACACAGTACTCATGTGCATATGCCCGAAATTTGGTTTAGATTTAGTTAAATGTACTAATGAACATAAAAACAATGTTATTACTATACTATGTACTAAAGAAATATATACTAATATTATACTAAAAAAATTTAGATTTTTATAATTGTTTAAAACAAAGCTTTTGCTCTGCTTGCTGATATCTATGATCGAGGAATCTTTTTAATTTCGCATTTTTGTAATAGTAGGTACAGACTAAGTTAATATAAATAGAGGTCACATTGCATATATTATGACTGTACAAAATTTTAGTGGGGTATAATCTGTTCTTTATAAAAATTTTTAATTCCATTTAAAATTCGACATATATTTTTATGAAATGTGTAAGTTATATTATTTATGATTTATTAAATTAAAAAATGCAGTACAATGCAGAATTTAAACGGTTTATTTTGGTCCAAACATTGATTAAATTGTTAATTTATAATATTTCGTCTGAAACCACATCTGTGAAATGGGGACTGGTATATTTTCTCTTAATAATATAGAAACTCAAACAAAAACAAACAAAAATATTTAGGTATAACTTAACAACACAGACATAAACTATATAGTGAATTTGTATGGTGATGATTTTCCCTTGGATCGCAACATGTTCCAATTTTGGTACATTGATGTTTTTTTGATTAACCACTATAAAAATGGATTATTTCATAAATCTTACACTAGCCGACTACCAAAAGTAAATGTATTTTTATTGTATTATTTCATCTATAATTTCTTTTAATAAAATAGGAAGATAATTTTCAAAGTAAAATTTGTGTAACTTAATAAACATTGTGTTGCAAAAGTTTGGATCAAATTTGATACGTTCGTATATTACACCTTTTGGAGTCCATATTGCAAAATAACAGAATTTTTTTCCTGTTACGAACAGTTGTCCTTGAACTTGATAATAATAGGGATGATTGCGGTTGAGTGTAAATTTTAATGAGGTATTATTTATTTTACCATATTTTATAACTTGTTTTTCAATGGCCTCCTGTGGTGGCATATTTCTAGCTGCATAAGGACATTTTACTTCAGCTATCATATTTTGGCCTATAAGACCGTCAGGGGAAGCAGCTAAAAAACTATGTTGCGGATGTATAAAAAGACCCGATTCTAAGATGTCACTTTCAAGAAGTTGGCCAAGTTCTTTTAGGGCAATCTGCTCATTTTCAACGCCATATTTTGTACTAACATTTCCAAAAAACTGTTTGAAAATTAAGTCATGAGCAACTTTGTCTTTGTTGGTTGTAGCTTTGAGTTTAGCTATTCTACCAAAGTTGGAAGCGGTAAGACGTTTTCTTCTTTCTGAAAACCATTCATCGCAAGATCGTTGATTTACTGTTGCGTGGAACACTTGTTTAATTTCTTCTTCATTTTTAATAAGTTTCTGAAGGAAATCTTCTTTTATTTCTTGGTATTGCAGTGGATCAATTTCTAGAACTTTGTCTGCATTAGGGCCATAATTTTCATCAGATTCAGTATGTGCTTGCGTGTTCTTTTGTGGGGCAAATAATCTCCTTCCTTTTTTTAAAATTCTCTTTCTGAGAGCTAGACTTTTGGAAACAAATGTTTTAGTATGTATCCCAGGACTTCTGCCTGTTATTTTTTTATGGACATAGTTATGAAAATTTCCTTTGGTATTAAAAGATATAGCTGCAGCATTGCACCTTAATTGATAGCTTCCTCTGGAGGAAAAGTTTATACGTTTTCCGCCGACAAATTTTGCCACAACGCTGTTATATTGCTCACAGAAATTATTGTTTAAATATTTCAAAAGACTTTTTGCGTGATATTTAAGACGCAGAGTGCATGCTTCTACATCTCTTAATAATCCACAGTCTCTCATTCTGGGTATGAGGTTGTTTTCATTTGTTTCTTTCCTTTTACAATAATAGTCTAAGCATTGTTTGTGATCACCGAATACATGATATATACTATTACTTATATCTGTCTTTAAGTTGTCTATTTTAATACTTAATTCAGAATTTGCACCTTTATGGTATTTAGTTGCACAATCAACGGCCATTCTTAACCTTAATATATTATTCTTGAGCACCTTTCTTAGAGCAGGGGGCACTTGTTTTCCGTCCGAACTAATTTTCTTTGTAGTAAGGGCACGAAGGACGTTGCAATAGTTTCTTAATAAATGATTCCGACATTCTACCTTCTCAACTACTGTATCACCATAAGGCCTGCTCTCCAAAATTTTTTTATAAACGCTGCTGTCGCCATCAGCGACCAGTGTCTTGTATATTATACCGTGCATTGCCAAACTACACTTGAATCCCTCAACTATTGTGTTTGACTCCATAGCAGTGGATGGGCCATCGAAATTTTTGTAGCAAATATGATCTGTTCCTTCACCAAAAAGTTTACAGGAAGAACAATATTTATTTTTGATCCCAACAAATAAAATCTTTTGTGAACGATATCCAATTATGGCAGCTACCCCTGATTTTGCGCTGTAATTAGTTTTATAAGATCTTTTACTCCAAGCTCCATCTGCTATAACGGTAATCATTGGATGCCCTGCTTTATCTACCTCTTTATTTGCTACTGCTAAGTTAGATTCTTCTATTCCAGCCTCTAGCATAGATGTCCAAGCCATTTCATTGTATACTTCAACAAGTTCGTTGTGAAATTCTTGATACTTACGTTTTGAAAAAGATGGTATATCTAATAAACCTAAAAACTCTGATACCTGAGTGTATCCAATGCCAACTGAAATACTTCCATTTACAGCAGATACATTGACATTAAAAGTTTTTTTTTTAGGATCTTCAGTTTTTACTGAATAATCGACTTTGCATATTTTGCAAGTTAATACAAATGTTGAAATTAAGCCAGTTTTATATTCTTTTTTTACATAAACTTGATTAGATGTACAAGAAAAAAGTCCATGGTGGGGAAAGTTTAAAATCTGTTCGACAAAATAAAATACATCAACGATCCTTCGACCAGTTACTCGAATATTGTCAGATTCTGTATTTTCCCTAAAAAAAACTTAGTATAATATTGGGCTACATAAAGATTTTAAACAATCAACAAACCGGGCAACTTTGAATGGGACATAAATGAAATTGACACAAATAGGTTTCTCACAATTCAAGTGACCCATAAATTTACTGAAAACTTTGATTATGAATAAATTATAAATGTATGTTATGTAATGGATGTTTAGTAGTCCGGTAATACTTTATTTTAAAAAACTGTAAAATTTACAGTGTCTTCTTTGTTATTTAAAAAAAAAATTACCTATCTTGTTTCCGTTTTGGGGTCAAGTTGATATTTGAATTAATAAATTCTTTTTGTGTGCTGTTATCCCTAAAAATAAAATTAAAATTATATTTTTCAATTAGCTAAATTATTAATCCTGTACAGGGCTCTATATACTTACACACAAACTTCTGGCCTAGGCAGAGGCTCAGAAAACCGAATGTTGTTATCAATATCCGACGACGTAGATGGTAAGCAAGAACTAAAAAAAAATATGTAAGAATTGGTTGTTTGAAACATTCAAACTTCAAAAGTACTACCTAGTAAGTAATTCAAAAATATAGGTCTCACCTTTTTTTCCCAATATTAGAAGCCGAGTCAACATTAGGCAAGCTGAATTTATTTGCCACTACGGAATAAATTCTAAAATGAAAATTTAATATTATTTTCAATTTTACCTCTCATTTTATTATTTAGCATTGATTCATTTTAAATAAATATGAATGTAGGACATTCCGTTCGGTTGTAATACATAGTAGGTAAATATAAAAGACCCTTGAATGTTCCCGTTTTGATAGGCCTACTATGGTAATACAAAATCTTATTTTTGGATTTCTTATTATGTAGAATATATTCTCGAATTAAGTTAAGATGAAAACGTTTTAATTTTTGAATTTTATACTATAAAATAATGTATATAACTGTTGGAGCTTACGGCCTTAGTGTTTCTGTAGTCTCTAATAATACATTATACAATAAATTAGTTCAGGTAGGTCCTTGTTTTTAACAAACTCCAAACTGGACAAAACTACTACAATTTTCGGGGACACGCTTAAAGTTTGTCAAAAATTCACCAAGCACTACTGTCTAGTTTTTTTGATTAAATTATTATTACCCTTACCTCTCTAATTAACCCATGTTTGGATTAAATTTGGTTGTTTAAATTATTTTTTTTACTTTCCTTCTGATTTTTTCTAGCTAGCTCCTGGCTGTTTATTTTTAAAATAGAAAAACATTAACAACAACGAAAAAATTGAGTAAAGTATTTTTGAGCTTTTATTGTTTAAAGGAAAGCAAAAGCACGTATATAGATTGAAAAAAGGTTTTCGGAGAGGTGGGTTCAGACCCCCTGGACTACCCCTTAAATACAACACTGATAATATAACACCTTCGGCCTTGTATACGACACTGTTGTTGAACATTTTTAACAACTGTATAAATTAAAACCTACACAGAGTTTCTAAAATAATTTTTTGAAAAAAGTAATAGATTTTATCTTTTTACAAAGCTATAAACGTAATAATAATTATTTATAAAAAATATATGAAACAATTTTACAAACCTTTTTTGGGCCAATTTTCTATTTTTTTTCGTATTATTTTTCACTCTTCGCTTACTAGAACCCATTGTCACAAAATAGTTATTTAACTCTAGTTATAAGACTGCACGCACCAACAACGACTACTTCTACATAAGCGATTCACCACCCGCATCTAAACTTGGTTTCCGCGAAACCCCGACAGCAGACGGTTTTTTGCGGCTGTCCGTCGTTTCCGCGTATTTGTTTGGCGACTAGAGTGGCAATAAGTAAAGTAGGGAGATACATACCAAGCCCTATTGATTATAGTTTTTAATATTATTAAACGTTTTTTTAGATGTATTGTTTATTTTTATCTTGACTGTCAAAAGTCATCATAAGTGGCACTATTAATAATATTAATAATTACAATGTAAATCAATATAGACTTGGTTTCAGACCAAAAATCAAAAAAAATTTTTTTTTGATATTAAAATAGTTAGGTACATTCCTGACATATTAAATAGTTACATTTTTGACATTATGTCATTGTTCAATACCTGAATGCATCAAATCAGTAAAGACAGAAATTAAAAAACTTTAATTTAAAATTAAAATTTTTTTTATTACATCGTGGTTAATGCTACAAGATTTCTGAGAATATTAAAAAATAATTTTGAATGGAGATAAAAAAAACATTCCAAATTTTAAAAATCCATCTTCATAATATCCGTAACTCACACTGAAAATGCTTTGCGTAATGTATTAGCTTATGTACTGCCGCTCTTGAATTGAAGAGAAAGAACGCCGTTCAATACCTGAATGCATCAAAGGAGTGAAGGACGATAACTGGTACGACGAGGAAGATAATTCGGTATATTTTCTCATAACGTCGTGCTTCGAGCCGGTAACTTTGGAAAAGATTTTAGAAATATTGTTCGGATCCTCTTAAGCTTAGCTCACTTTAAACTGGATAGCTTATATTAAATCTATGTATGACACTTTGTTATGGATATTTCTTAGATAACATTTTTTAGATTCCTGATAGTAAAAAACCACATTCACCTTGGACTGTTGTCGTTTGAAAAGAGGAGTAAGAAATAATATTTTTGTAGGTAGTATATACAGAAAAACAATAAATTTTAATAAATAACTTAATAATGTTTTTTTATTTTATGATAGTAACAGCATATTAAAATTGTTCTTTTAGGAATATTGTGAGAAGCATAAATCACCTTTTTTTTGGGCTTACCTCTGTATTATACAGGGTGATGGTTAAAATATCAAGCCGTGTAAATCTGTTGATTTTCAAAATTGATCTTTCTAAAATACGAAGGTATGAAAATTGAAATATATTATTGTGTTGGTTACAGCTTTATGTTAGGTACCTACTGTATCCATTAGATCCTCTCACCCACCTCTCCAACTGGAGAAAAATTCATTTTTATTCAAGGTAATACACGTCCACATACGGCGAGAATAGTAGCTAGATATTGTCATATATAGACATATGGCATACTTTCTTTCTTAAATTCCCTTTTTTCTTATTATTTAAAGTTAATATTAAATATACCTACTGACCCAATTATTTGTTATTATAACAAGCAAACTACAAGGATGCTATCTTAGCATATTGCCGAGCTTGCATTTTGTTACCAATCAATAACTGGGTTAGTTTATTGATACTGATTGGTATAAATAGCAGGCCGGTACTATGCAAAAGATACCATTCGGGTTGGGACCATTCGGGTCTCGACCAGTTCGGTTAAGACGATTGCCATGACCATTTGGTTAAAAACCCTTCAGGTCGATACCCGATCGATATAAGATTCGGTCCAGAGCAGTAACATTGGGTCAGTAGCAGCACAGAGTCCTGTTCCAATCACTGGACAACAGCTAAAATGTTGCAGAAATAAAATCAACTAAATCTTACTATTTTAGGTGTGCTTAAATCGAAAATAAACGTTTTTTTTAAATATTAGTTCACGTTTAAGAGATACGTGACGTCATGTTCCCCTAATATATTAACACTGTAACCGCGAGAACGCACGTAGTATATTTGTATTGTAATAACAATATATGGATTTTATATTGCCAAATCTACATTTTCACCAAGTTAAGGAATGGTGGATTCTTAGGGACGATCCCCTATATTCGAAATCCTAGCCCCCTATTGCTTAAAATAAGAGCGATAGCCATTGAAACCCATGTAAATCCACTTTCATGTCTGCCTTGTACTGAACAGTCCCTATATAATAAAAATCTGTTTACAAAAATAAGAGAACGAACGAAATGAGTTTTACATAAATTTACCTAAATAGGGATATTAACACAATGGCGACTTAGCCGGGACCACTCGAAAAACAGGGATAATATTAAAATATTTAATTAAGCGGCAAATAAATAGTGCTTTACTACCCGATTTTAAATAAATAAACGACTAAACGGATAAAAGGACCCTTGTTTATCCTCATTTCTATGGTTTACCTGAGCACAGTACTATAATGTAGGCCAATAAATCCATTAGTACCTGCTCAGTCGCATTGTGTATTTTATCCCTATTTAGGTAATAACAAATAAAAAACTCATTATGTTGGTTTCTTAAAATTGTATATAGACTACTTATAAGTATAATTATAATGAAATGTATTTAAAAATCTATAATCCATATTTGGGGATATAAACAGGTAGGTAAGCGGAGAGGTTAGTCAGTCGAAGTTAGTAATTCAAGTCGAATAGTTAAGATTGTAAAATGCCTCGAAAGTGTGTAAACAATCCAGATCACTTCTGTTATGTTTGTGGTGAAGTGACTTTTGCGTCTCAGAAGCGATCTATGACTCCATTAATGAAAAAAGCATATCATCTTTATTTCGGTTGCAGAATAGGAGATCAAGACAAACAGTGGGCGCCACATATATGCTGTAATGCATGCGCTTCAAGTTTGACAAGCTGGTTAAATCGTAAAAACCGATCTATGCGGTTTGCTGTTCCAATGGTCTGGAGAGAGCCTACAAATCATGTTAATGATTGCTATTTCTGCATGATACCTCCTGTTGGGCAAGGCACCGGTATATCCAAGAAGAAAAAGTCTGTTATTAACTATCCAAATATACCATCTGCCATCAGACCTGTACCACATAGTGACGACCTTCCTATTCCAGAACCCCCAGAAACAGTCACTTACGAATCAGACAGCGATACAGCGTTGTGCCAAGAAGAAGATATGCCATCAACTTCAAGAGATCCCGATTTCGCACCCAGCACATCATACCGCCAACCGCACAAAATAACCCAGTCAGAATTAAACGATCTTGTGAGAGATCTAGAACTTCCAAAAAGTAAGGCTGAGTTACTAGGATCAAGATTGCAGCAGTGGAACCTGTTAGAAGAAGATGTCTCTGTAAGTGTTTTTCGTAAACGCCATAAAGGTCTAGCGCCATTTTTTGACATGGAAAATAACTTAGTTTTCTGCAATAATATTGGCGGTTTATTGGAGGCTTTAAATATAAACTACAAACCAGTGGAATGGCGATTGTTTATAGACAGTTCAAAATTAAGTTTAAAGGCAGTACTATTACATATTGGCAATATTCTTCCGTCCATTCCTGTCGGATATGCAGTTCACATGAAAGAATCATACGACAATATGAAGTTCCTATTGACAACCATAAAATATGATGAGCACCAATGGCAGATCTGTGGTGACTTAAAGGTTATTGCACTTTTACTTGGGTTGCAGCTAGGCTACACCAAGTTTTGCTGTTTTTTGTGTGAATGGGACAGTCGGGCAAGGTCACTTCATTACAATAGACGACACTGGCCCGTTCGACAATCATTAGAGCCAGGGCAAAAAAATGTACAACATATGCCATTGGTAGACTCCAAAAAGGTTTTGTTACCACCACTGCATATCAAATTGGGCCTAATGAAAAACTTTGTTAAGGCACTGAATCGAGATGGGCCAGCATTTCAGTACCTACGTCAGAAATTCCCGAGGCTAAGTGAGGCAAAAATTAAAGAAGGTATTTTTATTGGGCCACAAATTCGAAATATTCTGAAAGACGAACACTTTGACAGCACTCTAACAGATATTGAAAAAAACGCCTGGAAAGACTTTCGCCTCGTGGTAACTAATTTCTTGGGAAATAAAAAAGCTGACAATTACGTTACTCTGGTTGAAAATATGCTGTCGTCGTATCAAAAAATGGGCTGCAATATGTCTCTAAAGATCCATTTCCTACACTCTCACCTGGACTTTTTTCCTGACAACTGCGGAGCTGTAAGTGATGAGCACGGCGAACGCTTCCATCAGGACATATCAACCATGGAAAACAGATACCAGGGACACTGGAATGCTTCCATGCTTGCCGACTACTGTTGGACTCTTGTTAGAGATGCTCCAGAAACAGTTCACAAAAGAGTAGCAAAGCGACAGCGCATTTAGTGACTCTAAAGTGTAAAATTATGTAGTTTTTATTATTTTATCAAAAATAAAATATAACCACTTTTTTTTTAAAACGGCAACTAAGTTTTTAATTTCATTATCATTTTTGTATTCAGCATCCCAAAGTTAACAAAAAAAATGCATTTTGATACACGATACAACCAATAACCTAAAATTTGTTGTCCAGTGATCAGTCCCTTGCCCTAAAGAGCTTGTCCCTAGCCAATAATGTTGTAAGTAAAGTTTGATTTTGTGTAACCGTTTAAACTGCCTTTCATATTGCATAATAAAGTAGGTGTTATGGAGACTTGTCGCCTTTAATTCTTCCTCACGTGACAATATTTAGCAGAAACTAGGAATACTTTCATGAATTGAAAAGCATCAAGCCCAGATCTTAATCCTACGAATCTTGACGAATAAGTGTTATTTACCTTTACCATGTTTAGAACGTTTTTTTTTTAAATCAATGATGTTTTACAATCTTTAAGATTATTTTATAGTTATTTATGTACCAAGGCAGTAAAGTGATTCTTTATCGGGTGAGTCTGAAATTATGAGATGAGCGAGCGAAGCGAGCGAGGCGAATAACAGGCGAGTCGATAAAGACACTTTACTGATGTGGTGCATACAAAATTTTATCGCCAACCGTTCATCGCCGTTTTATGTAAGGCAGACGCCTCTAAAAAAATAGAAATTTTTTCCCCATGTTAAATTAATAGAAAAGACGAGCTGTAGACCTATTTTAGAATCGGATCTGCGTAAAATATTTAATAGTTCTTGTCTTATATTTGGTCAAAATGTAAAGTAGAAGTTTCATACTACCTATTCCATCCCATGTTCAAGCTCGAAAGGTTAAAATAGCTTTACAATTCGACGACAAAAAAACCCATTTTGGCCTAAATTTGACACATCAGAAAATTTGGACGACCACGTGCGTATTCCAAAGCACCCCTCAAAAAATTTTACCTACTATGAGAAATGGCAGGGTAATACTTTATCTGCCGCATATGCGGCAGATAAAATACTTTACCTGTCGCATATGCGGCAGATAAAGTATTTTATTTTACAATAAAATAAAGTGTTCGTTTACTGCCGGAAATCACTCTGATAATGTACGGCTTTACTGTCGGTTGGCGATAAAAAATATTATAGTACTAAATGTCATTCTACCCGAATGTGGATGTCATTGGGTAATTAACGACTAGTACTGATGATGGCGAAAGCCGAAAGTATTCTGCTACAATATTAATAAAAAGAAGCGGTTACACGTAATGAACAAAGTTTATTTTCTTCCATACGATTAATGGTGTCCAAGATACAGCGGAGCACGTGTCCCTTTTTGACCGCGGCGGTCTGAGGTCGATCCTCGGAGTGGGCATACGCACAATAAAAAAAAATATATCCGAAATTTAGCAGGTTCAAAAATGCAGGAAAGAGTGTATAATGTATCATATCCCAACCCACCCCATTCACGCCGGTAACCAGGCCAGATGAGATTCGGGGGGGGGGGGGGGAGTGTGGCATGATTCGGAAAGCTGTAGGTTCCCTAGGTAATGGCCCTAGCGGCGAACGAAGAGATAAAAAGCCGAATTCAAAAGAAAGAAGTGTCCCTTTTTAAATGTAAACACGGTAAAGTAGTATTCAATGAGGTATGGGACCACTTTTAAGCTTTGTAAACTTGTCTGTGGCTCCAGAGTTCAAAAGTGTTTTAAAAAATCTCAGTAAATAGGGTTTTAAGCCTAAAAATAAAATGATTCCAAATACAACACATTCAATTGATTTCCACGCAGTTACACTGCATGCATAATCTTTGATATAAACACTAAAAACGCATTTTCCTTTATTGCACAAATATTCATTTAGGTAAAGTTATTATTTTCCTTATTGAATAACAAATTTGTATAAAATAAAAATGTGTTGTCAATAATTTTAATCTTTTAATTCTTTGTTTTTCATTATATTACCATATTACCAACATTTAACATAAAGTATATTTACTTTATTTAGTCATAATTAGAAATGAAAGATATTGTGTAAGAAATGTTCAACAGAATTATTGACATTTTCTCACAGTTGAAAAACAAAATTTTTTTGTCCCCAATAGCTCAATAGAGTTAATTTATTCCATGTTGCTGTAAATAAATCAAAATATTTAAAAAGTCTTAAGGTCATTTGCGCGGGCCGTTTAAGCATGGCTTAAGAAATAAAGTGCTCTTATGCTTTTAAAAAATGTGTGAAATTTTAAAAACAGCAGAATGACACGTTCCTTTTTCAAAAAGTCCATGAAAACTTGCTGTGTACTCTTTTAGCCAGCGTTATTAGTGTATTTGTATAAGTCACTTTAAATAAAATATTTAAAGTAATTATTTTTTCTTTAAAAACTTTATTTGATAGGCCAGAAAAAGTCTGGGGAGGCTGCCGGGCTGCACCCCCCCCCCCCCCCCCGAGTCTAGGAGCTCGGGTCTAAAAGTCTAATTGTAATCTAACTTTTTGTCTCACGCTTGGACTCTTAATTTAAATCTATAAATAATGTATTCTTGGCTTAGATTACAAAGGTCTTGTGGGAAACGTTTAGTTTTTAAACTTTTCCTTCTGAAAGTCCTGTTTTATATAGAGATTAAGGTTTCGGACGCATATCGTTTTAGTTATTGATTTATGATGCAATTTTAAAGGAAAACGAGTCAAAAGAATAATAATTTATAGTATTTTTCTATTATATACTTGTCTGTTCCGTTTTCCCTTTTTTAGAACTATTTTAAATCAATAAAAATATAACCCATGCAATAAAATATTTTTACAACAAAAACAAAAAACAATTAAAGTATTTATTTTTAAAAAGAAAAATTAAAGTAAAATTTTTAATTGAAATATTTTTTATGAAAGAAGTATGATAATTTATTATAAAAAAATAGTACGGGAAGAAACGAGAATGCTTTATTATGAATATACAAAACGGCACTTAAGAAAGAGTATTTCAAAACCTAAGAATTTGAACCAAAATCTGCCCTTAGATCTACGCTCCTAAAATACATTTGCCCTTGATAATTTCTGAAAAAAATATCAATTTTGGCGTGGTGAGCGATATTTATTTTATTTTTAATCATGAAAAACCGAGCCCGTCTTATGTTAAAATTTTGGATTGACACATATTTTTCACAAATACAAAAAATGTTTTTTTTTAAATAAAGAGCCCGCTAGGAATATCAAAAAAAAAAAATTTAAAAAAACATTTACAAAAACAAATTTCATCCAACAATGTAGAGTGGGAGAGGTAATAATTTAATTTTCGAAATTTGATAGTAGTTAGTAGTAGTAGGGCGGGGCCCAGAATATTTTTCGCCTGCGCCTCTTTTCCGTCTTCTTCACTAGGCACAGTATCATAAGATACATGTAGTCCCGACTGTCCCTTTCTCTAGAAAAAAACAATGTCCTACGTCCTACTTACGACCACTGAGCCCCCCCCCCCCTCCTCACGAACATAATTTCTGGCTACGGCACTGATGAGACCATGGTACACAAATCAAAGAGTTTCGCTCCGGCGCGGCGCCTTTTGTTTGTCTCTCTCTCTCTTGATCTGGCCGCTTTTAACTTATTTTACACCTCCCCCCCCCCCCCCCCCAAGCGAAACCTGATGAAATGGCGTCACCGCTATTACACAAGCTGACCCAGGTAATAATGATTTTACGGAAAGTATTCAACACATTTTATTGTCGCTATATTTAATTAAATAAATTATTGCGAACATTTTAAAAATACCTGTATACCTATCACAGACCTTGAAGTTTAGTGAAAAAAGATAAGACATTGATTGTTTACGCATAAATCTACATTATAAAGGTGTTACAATAATATTAAAAATATAATAATCATAGTACCTTTATAGTATTTACCTTTTCAGAGATTACAATTAGAAAGTAAATAAAAAGAATATTTTGTTAAAAATTATTCCAACAAAACTGAGCCTTTAAATCGCTTTTGTTTACTCCGCCTCCTTGGAGAAAAATATTTTTTACAATGGTGCAAAACACCATAATATTTTTATGGCAGTTTTTATTTGTTATCCCATATTTTAGTATAATATTTCGATATGATGTCCGCGAAAAATCTCTACCGCTACTGGTAATTTCAGGGTGGAAACTCTAACTGGAATACTGACCAACCAAGGATGTCGGAATTTGACTAGACCAATCATAGATAATTAACTTCCTTAAGAGTTTATCAACTCACGTAAGATGGACTCACGTTTTGCCGTTCGCTGTTACTTAAATTCTCCGAAACTAGACATAGGAGCTGTTTCAGGTTAAATATATCGAGAATTTTTTTTCAAAATAAAAATAGAATGATAAGAAAATGTACCATTGAACAGTGGCATATTTAGGGGGGAGGAGCCCCTCCCCCCCATGCGCCTTGGAGGTCTAATTGCAACCTAATTTTTCGTCTCACGCTTGGACTCTTAATTTAAATCTTTAAATAATGTATTCTTGGCTTAGATGACAAAGGTCTTGTAGGAAACGTTTAGTTTTTAAACTTTTCCTTCTAAAGGTCCTGTTTTATATAGATATTAAGGTTTCAGACGCATATCGCCTTAGTTATTGATTTATGATGCAGTTTTAAAGGAAAACGAGTAAAACAAATAATATTTTATAGTATTTTTCTATTATATACTTGTCTGTTCCGTTTTTCCTTTTTTAGAGCTATTTTCAATCAAAAAACATATGACACCCAATCCAATAAAATATGTTTACAACAAAAACAAAAAACAATTAGGTTTTTATTTTTAAAGAGAAAAATTAAAGTCAACGTTTTAATTGAAACATTTTTTTTGGAAAAAATGTGATAATGTATAATAAAAAAAATAGTGCGGGAAGAAACGAGAATGCTTTATTATGAATATACAAAACAGTACTTAAGAAGGAGTATTTCAAAACCTAAGCATTTGCGCCAAAAACTACTCTTAGATCTTCGCTCCTAAAATACATGATTTCTGAAAAAATCATCAATTTTGGCGTGGTGAGTGATATTTACTTTATTTTTAATAAACAAAAGAAGCTTAGCGGCAAGCGGACAGAGTAGTGGTCTATCTTTTGCATTAAAGTACACAGGGACTCCAAAGGTAATGGAATCCCTGGGGCACAGGTAGACAATGACAGGCTGTTTCGTTCTTGTTAGAACTCATCAGAAAGTCATAACCCGTAAGCGACCCCCAATACAGCGAGCCTGTTCTTTCAAGGCGTTTTTAAGAAATAAAAACGCGATGAAAACTCAGTAACGCCATCACAAGGAATCAACTCAATGCAAAAGATATAGCCATCTAACGTGAAAACGTAGAAATATAAATAAATCTAAATAAATTAAGCACGGAACGGCCACTTCACCAGTATAGGAAACATTTCTTCGCTTCTCCATACATCTTCACGGTTTGTGGATTCAGATCTAGATCGCGCTGTAGTCGCCCACTGGTTTGCAGCACTATTCCGTAAATGCCGTGTGTAAGTATAAATAAAATAGTAGAATTTAGTGTCCGTTAAAATATATAAACAAAAGAAGCTTAGCGGCAAGCGGACAGAGTAGTGCGTCTATCTTTTGCATTAAAGTACACAGGGACTCCAAAGGTAATGGAATCCCTGAGGCACAGGTAGACAATGACAGGCTGTTTCGTTCTTGTTAGAACTCATCAGAAAGTCATAACCCGTAAGCGACCCCCAATACAGCGAGCCTGTTCTTTCAAGGCGTTTTTAAGAAATAAAAACGCGATGAAAACCCAGTAACGCCATCACAAGGAATCAACTCAATGCAAAAGATATAGCCATCTAACGTGAAAACGTAGAAATATAAATAAATCTAAATAAATTAAGCACGGAACGGCCACTTCACCAGTATAAGAAACATTTTTTCGCTTCTCCATACATCTTCACGGTTTGTGGATTCAGATCTAGATCGCGCTGTAGTCGCCCACTGGTTTGCAGCACTATTCCGTAAATGCCGTGTGTAAGTATAAATAAAATAGTAGAATTTAGTGTCCGTTAAAATATATAAACAAAAGAAGCTTAGCGGCAAGTGGACAGAGTAGTGCGTCTATCTTTTGCATTAAAGTTCACAGGGACTCCAAAGGTAATGGAATCCCTGGGGCACAGGTAATCATGAAAATCCGAGCTCGAAAAACGCTGGTTAGAGTCATACCAATATATCTTTCACAAATATAAAAAATGTTTCTTTTTAATAAAGTACCAGCTAGAAATATCAAAAAAAAAACACTTACAAATATAATCCAACCATGCAGAGGGGGAAATGTAATAATTTAATTTTCAAAATTTGATAGTTGTTAGGTGAATTTTAAACGAACTTTGGTCGTGGCGGGCGCTCTTCCGGTACAATATCATGAAATATATGTAGTCCCAACTGTCCCTTTCTCCAGAAAATAATGTCCTACTTACCTTACTGAGCCCCCCCCCCTCCTCTAGAGCATATTTTCTGGCTACGCCACTGCAATTGAAATAGTATCTAAAAATTGTTATAAAAACATATTTTATATAATAATTTGAAGAAAATTCCAATTCCTAGAAACTTAATAATATCAAACTTATTTGAGCAGGGCTACACTCTTGGTGAAACGAAATCTCCATTATTATGGCAAATAAAACAATGGTTACTTGTTACGTTTCAAAGTTTTTAATTTAGTTTCCTGACACGTCTTTCGATCTTTTCAGATCATTCTTAAAGGGAATGAGTACAAGAAGCTACTTAATTCTACGTGTTATTATGGTATTTATATCTTAAATATGTAATAAAATTAAAATTAGTGTTTACATGGTGAATAATTATTTTTTAAAAATCTACGTGACATCACAATATTATTTGTATTTTAACTGATGGTTATGTAATAAAATTAAATTTTTAAAACAAGATTAAATTGCGCGGACCACCATGTACCAATTTTTTTCTAAAGCGATTACGTTGATTAAAGAAATAAATAAATACAAACATAATGACGAGCAAAACAACTGACATGCTGTTTCAGGCCACCAACCAAGATAATAATTATTGCAATGATAGATCTTGTGTAGTGAGGTAGTATCGTGACTGATAAAAAAAATGGTGATATACACTGAAAATTCGGAAGAGTTTTTCGGTGAACTCGTATTCTTTGTAAATGGTAAAAAGGTAAGTTAGGTGACTGATTATACCTATACTAAAGATGTGTATGGATGTATGCTTTCTTTAGGAATAAAGCTAACAATTAAAATTATCTTCTTCCTCAAATGTTTAGTTAATCGTGATGATAGCTCAGTGGTATTTGCATTCGACCGTAGCTAGAGCCTATTTTCCCAATAGGCCCTCAGTCTGAGCGACACTGTATGTATTCAAATAGTTTTAAACAAAATACTTCGTTGGAGATACTGCTAACTTTCTTAGTGTAAAAAAATATTTTATAAAATCTAAGCAAATCGACAGATTTATACTGATGTTGCGGCACAACTTTGTCACAGTATATATACAAATAAAAAAATTTTAAATTATGTTTTAAGAAATATTAATAGTTTCTTTTGCAAGAACTATAAAGAAGCCGTCACCAACGTAGACGTGCAGGTATTCGTTCAATCACACGCCTCGACGACGGTGGCGGCTTCTTTATAGTTTCTGGCAAAACATAATATTTATAAAAATAATTGTTTTAGGGAGAGTTTTTATTTCGATTTAAATTAATTCAAGAATAAAAATATAACCTTAAAAGAAATTTATCCGAAATTAGGGCGATTAGGCGAGAGGTGAAAAGCTTGATTTATTCTTTGATCTATGTCGGCTATTGCTAATGATTTGATATGAAATCTTCAATATTTTTAAATTAAAAACAAAGTTTTATGAAGAAAGGAAAGACGTTGTATTTCAGTGTAAGTGTTTATTTAATGACGCCAAGCGCTTTCGGCCTTATTTACTTAAGGCCAGGTACATAACTTATGTACCACAAAAACTTTTTAAGCATTGCTTTTAAAACTCCTTTTGACTAGGTTAAGCCCTGATGATGGCCTTAAGTAAATAAGGCCGAAAGCTCTTGGCGTCATTAAATAAACACTTACACTGAAATACAACGTCTTTCCTTTCTTCAGAACACAGTGTACAACCAACTCCACACATTTACTTACAAAGGTTTATATTTTATAGATTGCAACTTTTATGCAAGCACATTTCAAACTTGAATTAATTCTACATTATTTAGTTTTTAAGAAATATTGGCCATTATTTCTTTAAGTTAAAGAAACACTTTTTTATGAGACAGCTATAAGGTGGCGGTAAACGCCCAAGACACCAACTTGGTAATGATGAGAACAAAAGAGTTCTAAACAGGTCTGCAGATGGTGACATCCAATCAACAGAAAAGTCTTCCGCTTCCAGTAGTTCTATGCAATTTGAATAGAATTTGGATAAATCGATTCAAATTTTAGTATATTACTTACAGCTCCGGATGATTTAAGTTAATACATATTTTTATTGTTTAAAACACATACTCTTGTATTTAGAGAATCATTCTTTTAAATTTAAACTCTACTCTTTTGTCAGTAGAGTATAAAAAAATTTTACATTATCATCTTTGGATTTTGTATCTAAATTACCATTAATAAAGGCAAAATTTCTATTTCTTATATTGAACACTGGTTTCCTTAAAACTAGAACCGGAAATATTACTTTCAGTAATAACCGTATTTTGCCGAACCAGACCTTTTTAACATAATCTCTGTAAAGAAATTAGTATCTTAAATTACGAATATATTTCTTAGAACTAAATAGAAGTCATGATTCTCTTGGATTTAAGTAATAATCTTTGAATTAAGAGAATATTTTTTTTTTGTACCGTTATTTTCTTCATATTAATCATCTTGAATAATGTTGTGTTCTTATCTGTTTGATTATAAATGTTCCGGAAAAAAAACAATCTATATAATAGAGACTGACCGTGATGTGATTGCCCCCTGAACAACAAAATAAAAAACTGTGTATTTTTATAAATAATAGTAAATATTTGTGATTTCTTCAAGATAACTCTGCTGTTAAGGGGTTGATATTATTATGAATTTCAACAAACACATTGTATCTTATAACGAAATTAACTAGTTTATGAGTTTATAAAAAAACGACATGTAAAACGCATTCGAAGATCGCCGACGAAACGGTAATTAGGAACTAATGTATCAACTACGCTTTTTTATTCTCGGATCCACTAAACGTATCGATCGAACTCCGCCCTGGCCAGGGCTTATTTTTAATTACAGGGGGCTCTAGGCCCGTTACGCAATCCGGGGCCCCTAATCCTGGACGCTCATAGAGCCAACTTCAGGCGGGGAGAGGGAAGGTAACCAGCCAAAAAAAGGGGCGCGGTAGTCGGTATCAAGAACTTCTCCTATTAAAAGTGACTTCTAAAAAAAATCTCCAGGAGGCACTGCCCCATGGGCGCTCTTGCCCCTCACAACTTCATAGTGTGTTTTTTAAATAATTTATGAAATAATATTTTTATTATGTATAAAAGAATCTTCAATAAATATGGTATACAAAGAAGCCGACATAGATCAAAGAACAAATCAAGATTTTTGCCTCTTGCCTATTTGCCCTAATTTCGGATAATTTTTTTAAAGGTTTTATTTTTATTCTCGAGGGAATTTAAATCGTAATAAACCCTCTCCCTAAAATAATTAGTTTTATAAAGATAAATATCATATTTTTTCAGACTCTATAAAGAAGCCGCCACCGTCGCCGAGGGGTGTGATTGAACAAATACCTGCCAGTGTACGTTGGGGGCGGCTTTTTTATAGTTCTCGCAAAAGAATAATATTAATATTTTTTAAGATATAATTTAAAATGCTTTTTATTTATATATTACATAAGGTGAAAAAACTTGTGTCGCGACATCAGGATGTTTTTCGAGTTTTTTGTTTTGCATACATTATTATATAAATCTGTCGATTGGCTTAGATTTTAGAAAATATTTTTTTACAATAAAAAAGTTTATCAGTATCTCCAATGAAGTATCTTGTTGTAAAGTATTTGAATAAATATAGTGTCGCCGAGCCCTAGGCTATCGCATTTTGTGTGTTATTCTGCAAAAGGCCGAATGTCAAATTATATTCAAAGTGATTTTGTGCAAATACAGGGTGATTCCTAAGTTTCACGATACTTCTTTTTTAACTGTGTCTAGAAGGCATTAAAATAAACACCATTTTCAAAAAACTTAAAAATAGGCGAGATACAGAAGTAAAAAATCTAAGTGCGGGCCTAGTCATCAAAACGTAGCCGGCTATACTTTATTATTGGTTGTCTTATTAGTCATGCAATTTACGGTGGTCAGTTATTTGGCAATTCGCTGCGATGTGTTTTTCTGAAGCAAGGTAATTTTAAACTGGTGAAACGTAAAAATGGTAAAATTTGAAAACAATGAACTAGTAGATATGGTGTTAATTTACGGTGAGTGTCGTCAAAGTGCGGCTGCTGTTTCAAGATTATGTTTAGGTTAGGCAAGACCGTATTTGATCCATAGTGTAATAAATGAATGTAAGTACTTAATTTTTTTAGTTTTTTGAAAAAAAGTATTTGAAAATGTTGTTTATTTTAATGCTTTTACACACAGCTTAAAAAGAAGTATAGTCCTAACTTAGGAATCGCCCTGTATAGGAATTGACACATAATGTAATTTGTTTTTTAGTAATATTTTGACAGTTGAAATTTATAGGTACTATTCAAACTACTGGACTCTAGACCGTTTAGGTCACCATATGATTTAAAAAATGACCGAACAGACCGTTTAGGTCACCATATGATTTAAAAAATGACCTTTTCAGGACAAAATTGATAACAACATTTAAATTGAACCAGACGACTTTGTTGTCGATAACAGATCTATAAATTTTTCAAATGTTTATTTATTATCCAATTTTTATGTTTTAGATAGAAGACAGAGAGGTTAACCCCGAGTGGACACTATTATATTATCTAAGAAATAAATGTATCCTTTTTATAAAAATGTGTTGCTGTGGCAATGACTGCTAATAGAGGCCTTTTCGTATCTTGAAAGTGTTTAATGCCGTAGAATCGATTCTGCATGTCTTAAATTAATAACAATTGAAAGATAACCTACATAAAAGATAAAAGTGAATAAGAAATAGAGCTATTAAATTTTAAAGTTTTATTTTTTTAAAAATTGCATTAGTATCATGGTCGTTGCATATCACAAAATTTTAAAAAATAACATATGGAACACAAAACCTTAAATTTATTATTTTAAATAAGTACTAAATGAGAGGCATATTGGTTACCTTCTTCTTCCAAACATGTTTCATTCTTTTTTTACAGAATCGAAAACGTAACGGGAAATCACCAAATCTCCTGAAATGTATTTGTAATTCTAGCCCGTCCCGTAGGTCTTCTAAATTCTTGTAAGGGGACCGAGTTTTTACCATGTGGCTATAAAAACAAGTAGGGGTGAGATCGCAGGACCGTGGTGACCACTTCACTCCCAACTGACTTATTACACTAATAATTCGGTGTTCAAAAAACTCTTCCAAAAATTAAATAATTCAAACTATCAACAGAGAGAGAGAAAAATAAAGATTTATGATCAAATAATACATTAAATAATCTTTATATAAACGACGCGACGAGACGTTAGGTAAGGCAAGTACTTATATTTTTTCAAATTTTTCCTTTAACCAAATATATTTTTGAATCAAAACTTTTTTAAAACTACCTAATAAAGCATCAGTGTTTCATGTGTAATTAAATTTGGGTAAAAATTATTACAAGTATATTACTGATAATAACTAATTACTTTAAGCAAAATTGATATTGAAAAAAATATTATATAATAATTTAATGGCTTTATTTTGACATATTCTAATCTAAATTATTTAATTGGTTATCCGCAAGTTATTTCTTAATTTACCTATATTTTACATTGAGGAGAGACAAAAGAATTAAAAAGTTTAATGACATTTTAACAATTTTATTAAAGAAAATATTTTTAGTCTATTTACTTCACAAGCTAGAATGCTAACAAACGTACCATTGCGCCCAAAAAAAACTGGGACAGCAAATTTGTTGTTGTAGAGTAGCTCCTTGACTATAAGGAATATGTAAAATCTATTGAGGGGAGGTTATCATTGTTGTTATAATAGTTGTCATGGAAGTGAAAAGGTTTAACAACAATACCATATTTTTAGAAATACAAGGAAAAATAAAAATACGCATATTGTGTTTTAAAATGTAACAAAAATAAAACAAAATTTTTTAATATTATGTTCCAATAAATTTTAATTTCAATCATATTTAAACCTTAATATAATAACATATTTTTAATATTTGGTAGTTGCACTATTATTATCGATTAATGCTTGTAAACGTCGTGGCATACTTAATACTAGGTTTCTCGTGTACTCTTGAGTTATTGCATCCCATGCTTGTATTATCCTTGGGCAACGTTTTCAATTGGGTTGATATCGGGACTTTTCTAGGGCCAAGGCAGAATACGAATTTGATTTTCTTTTCTTTCTTGTTGAAATATAAAACCGTGGCCATATACTGCTTCGACAGATGGTATCATACCTTGGTTTAGTATGTTGCAATATAATGGTGCATTGAGCCTCCCCTGCACTATTTGGCAAACTTCTGGGCCTCTTGAACTAATCCCTAATCCTAAGTCCCAAACGTTTATAGAAAAGCGTCCACTTTGATTAGTCTTATTTGTATATCTTGCATACCAGAAGGCTTATAAGAGTGGATTTTCGCATGATTGAAAGGTTTTTTTCATCGGAAAATATTACGATTCCCCATATATTACCTTGACTTATATATTCATAAGCAAATTCTACTCTTCTCTGTTTGTTTGCTCTGTTCAAGAATATTTTATTGGCAGCACAACAACTTTTTATATCTGAACTACGAATTCTTCTACGCGCTGTATAAGCCGAACTAGGAAAATGTGTTTCTTCTTTAGCTTTTATTGTTGTTTCGAAGGGATGATCTTTTAGAAAATTAATTAATTCTATATCTTGGTCGTCATTCGAAATTTTGGGGCGACTAGAACCTGCTTTTCTTACAATACTTCAATATTCTGCAATTTTGTGCTTAGCCAACAAGACGGTATTTTTGCTAATCCCTAATTCATCTGCGATGTTTCTTATTTGATGCCAATCTCTCAATCAAGTGTAAATGATCGCTTTTTGCTCGGTGGTTAACGATTTCAAAAAATATTTCTTTTGACACGCCACTGTAAGTCACAAAATTTAAAATAAATTGACTTTAAAAAAAAGCTAATAGTCTGGGAGTTTAAAGTACATTTTGCTGTCCCAGTTTTTTTTTGGGCGCAATGGTACAATTAATACACAGAGAAAACAGTATTGTGGTATCAAAGAGAAACTTATTAAGTCAATGGTAGACTGTATTTGCTATTCCTGAATAACTGTTCTATTTGTTTCAATGTTTAACGTATTGTTGTTTCGTAATAACGATCATCATTTATTTAACTACCTATAAGATCTTATTGGTTTATATGAAAATGTATAATATTTTATAGTAATTTAATAATATATATTTTAATTTAAAATGTTGGGGACACTGAGTAAGTGTCCCATTATCTTAATATGTTAATTTTTTAGCGTTGACATATTTTCCTTGATCAATACAATTTATATATAATTTATTACGATTATTGATAAAACGCATAATGTTATCAATAACATTTGCGCAACAACTTGAATATAAAATAAGCACAAAAGCCATGAAACTAAAATATCCCACTTTTGCAAAAAATAAGCGATACCATTCGTAGTTATATCCAAAAATAGATATAGCATGTCAATAATTAATATTTTCTTGATGTACGGATGTATCAGTAAACTGCGTTTTTTAGCTTTTGCGTATTATATCTGTTTTTGTAATTTACTTATTGAATCATTTTTTAAATGAAGAAATGGATGACATTTATTTATTGTTTACTTAAATTAAATGTTAAACCTAAAATGATACAAAAAATTACAGGAATTAAAGCCGTAATTTTTTTAATGCATTGTATTTTTTTCAATATAAGTTCTTTAACTAAACAAATAGTACGGCTGTGTGGAACAAAACTAGGATGTGGCGAAGGTGGCTGTGGTGCCTGTACTGTCATGGTATCCAAATATGACAGAAAGAATAAAAAAGAAATGTATCCTTTTATCCAAATATAATTTAATATAATAATATACCTACCATATAATTATCGGAATAAGAAATATACAGGGTGACAATTTGAAAACGAACAGCCTCTACCAATAATAGTATGAAAATTTGGCGAAACACGTCAATTGATATATCGAGGGGGACATTTTTTAAGACATTTGTTGTCGTGTTACTTTCAACCCCCTAACCCCCAGGGCACCTACCCCTAAAATTTTAAATGACAACCCCTATTTATTTTGCCATTTTTGTGTTCCTTATAAAATTCTACATAAACTGTATTATTTTTTTTTTTCAAAAAATGTAATTATTTTATTTTTTCTAGTGGCGATATCGAAGACGAAATGTAAATAAATAAAGGAATTTGGAATGTATTTCTACATTTCGTCTTCGATATCGCCACTGGAAAAAATAAAATAATTACATTTTTTGAAAAAAAAATGATACAGTTTATGTAGAATTTTATAAGGAACACAAAAATGACAAAATAAATAGGGGTTGCCATTTAAAATTTTAGGGTTAGGTGCCGTGGGGGTTAGGGGGTTGAAAGTAACACGACAACAAATGTCTTAAAAAATATCCCCCTCGATATATCAATTGACGTGTTTCGCCAAATTTTCATACTATCATTGGTAGAGACAATATTAAATGCTGTTCGTTTTCAAATTGTCACCCTGTATATGCTCTTCTAATTCTAAAATCCTCTCCATTTGCTAACACTGAAAAGGCTAGAGATATATTATTCAAATTCGGTATGCGTAAATGATAGTAAACATATTTCTCCACGACCATTACTGAATGCAATAATTACAAAATCATGTTTGATAATAGAATTTAAAAATTCTCGCTCTTGAGTTGGAATATTTATTCTGAAACACTTGCTTCTTATGCGTTTTGCATGTATTTTCATTCCATAACAAGATACGGAATGAATATTCTGTAATTGACCTAAACGACATAGGTTGCCATGAATTTCGAAACTGTCAATGTCAGCAGACAAATTTTAGTGCAAGTCAAAATATGAGTGAAAAATCGGATGAATCAGATATGGAACTGGATAATACTCCACCTGAAATTACAAATATTGCGAATAGTATTTTTGGTCGTGGAGAAAATATAGTCCGCTACTCGGTTAGAATGAAAATTCGATACTCGTGGTTCCTTACGCTCGCTACGCTCGCGTTTGGAATCTTCCACTCGGATCAAATTTTTATTCCAACCTCGTTACACAATCTACTATTCTTGTACTTGTGTGTGTTCTGTGTTACTAATGGCCACTTGTCATTTCTAACATTTAGCCAGCTTGCTCTTGGACCTACAGCTTCCAGCTCGGTCATGCCCCCCCCCCCCCCCCCCCCAAGGGCTATCAACCCTCAGTTTATTACCATTGCATGACTTACCGGTTGGGTAGTGTATACTTTTTTCCGCACCCCACGAGATGTCCGATCTCATCCGGCCTGGTTTTCAGCGTAAATGGGGTGCGTCGGAAGAAAATACATTTTACACTCTTCCCTGCATTCTTAAACCCGCTAAATTTCAGACATACTTTTTTTTATTGTGAGTATGCCTACTTCGAGGATCAAACCTCCGATCGCCACGGATTTCTTGTACTTCCGAGACTAAAATAATAGTAAGTATTAGTTGCATGTTATCATTTACGCATACCAAATTTAAATAATATATCTCAAGTTAGCAAGGGGTAGTAAAAAATAAGTTTTATTCTACATTTTAAAAGTAGTGGACAATGGAGAATTCAGACTCCAACGCCTAATTTATATTATTTACCTTGACCAAGAAATTTAGTCATATACCAGTAAATGCATGTTTGTCACCAATATGCTCCATGCATGGTTTAGCAGTTACCACGGTGGAAGGCATCGGATCAACGAAATCCCGACTACATCCTGTACAAGAAAGGATAGCCAAGGCGCATGGATCGCAATGCGGTTTTTGTACACCAGGTATATTATTTGTATATTCTATTTTTTTTTCGGCAACCGTCCGGGAAGTACCCACTTCCCTAACGCTTTTTCTTTGAGAAATAGAATTTCTCCAGCCTAGTCCGGGAAGAATCACATCGTTGTTGTCATTCTGAATATGAAAATCTTGGTAGGTATGATTTTGATAAATGCAGTTGAACATTACCATAGCAACGAAATAACGACTGACAGCCACAGTCCCCTTTACAGAGGCGGCTGTGTGACAGCTATCTGAAATGAAATTAATTGACATTTTCATTTTCGAAAGTTTGCATGGTTTATTTGCTGATAATGGTGGAAACATCACAAATTTGAAGAGACGCGGTGGCTGGAAGTCTACCAAAGTCGCTGAAGGATATATAGACAATTCACAACAAACAAAATTAAAATTGCCAAGACCATTCAAAAATTATCAGATGAAAACAATCAATATGAAACGAAAACTTTACCTTCTTGTTCTGACTACAAAAGGCATTTCAAACAAATAAAATCCTTTCAATATTAGCAATTGCTCGAATTTTAATATAAATATTAATATAAATAGGAATTAGAATATTTCTGTTAGTACCTATCTTCTGTTCGAATTTCAATATTTAATACAAATAAGAATTAAAATGTTCCATACTTTGTTCTACAAAGAAATATAATAAAGAAATATGTCTCAATGATTTGGTATTCTACACGGTTGCCGAAAAAATAGTGTACTCAACACGTCCGAAAACAGTTTTTTTGAACTTGCAGACTTTCAGAATTTTGTCGACTCGTCCATGAAAAACAGTATTTTCCGGACTTGTAACGTAAATTACTATTATATGCATATAATTTACAACAAATATACTAACTTTTTTTTATTTACTTATTTCCTAGGCATTGTTATGTCAATGTATACCCTTCTAAGGCAAAATCCCAAGCCAAAAATGGCCGACATGGAAGAAGCTTTCCAAGGCAATCTCTGTAGGTGTACAGGATACAGACCAATCATAGAAGGATACAAAACGTTTACTGAAGAATGGGAAATTATACAAAATGGCCAAAAGTTGCAAAATGGAGATAGTCCAAATGGCTGTGCGATGGGTAACAAGTGTTGCAAACTTGCTGGTAATTGGACGGGGATAGAAAATGGCGACAGTGATTCACCAGTATCATCCTTGTATCATAATGGTTAGAAACTTATTATATTTAATTAGATTATTGGGAGAGTGTTGCGCAAATATACCTGAAGGACCTAATTATAATTTTAAGAACACACTAAACTCTAAATTAGAAATTATGAAGGCAGCAGATGCATTTTTAATTAGAATTAATTCAAGTTCTTGTGTCTGTTTGAAGGTTGGAGACAATGATGTTTCTTGAATGATAGAATAGTTTTGGACACGAAACGTTATGATGTAAAACAAATTAAAGACAATGCAAGTCCAAAACTATTCTATCATTTAATTCAAGTTCTTATTGTTAGAGACATTCATCACATTTGATTCTTCTAGAATATTTTCGAATAATACATTTCTTGACAGATGTTAATTTTTTTAGGATCCATTACCTGTACGAACAAAGACTGCTTGACACATAAGGGATCAAAAGAAGAAGAGAGACTTTTTAAAACAGAGGAATTTACCCCCTATCATCCCTCCCAAGAACCCATATTTCCACCAGAGCTTAAATTAAATGAGAAATATGATAAACAGTATTTAAAAATAGTAGGTAATAAATCTAAGCAAATTGAATTTACTTACTTATATTCTTTATTCCTTTAGATAAATTACTATATTGTATAGGATCTCTTATAATATAAATATACGAAACAAAGCTTAATATTAATATTCTCAACAATAAATGTAAACCAAACAAAATATTTTTCATATCTTATGTCGGTTACAATATTAGGTTGTAGGTACTAATCTCGACCAAATATTCATTAAGCAATCTTTTAAAAGAGTGAACAGCTTTATGACTTCCAATTGTGGAGAGCAAGTTGTCATATATCTCAAGGGCCAATTAAATGCGACCAATTCTCTCTGGTCTTATAACTAAAGTGCTGGACAATTTTATTGCTTTCGAGCAAGAAAAATTTCGCCTAAATTTCACAGTTAATATTTTCTGAACCAGATATGATATCGACCTACGGTTTTGAATGGTTGACAGATTCGTCCCTTGAGAAACAATTGTCAATATTGGACTTTTTTTAACTGTCAAAAAATTTTATATAAAGGGTGTTAAAGAAAACGATGATTTTTGCTCCAATTTTAATGGCGTGTAACTTTCACAATAATATTTTTAAGTTTTATCACTCTATGCCAATTGAATCACTGGTTTATAGCACAGAAAGTGATTTGTCAAATTTTTGATATCTGCTATATTTTAAGAAATACCGATTTTTTTGGAAAACCTTGCTTTATTTCAACTTATTGGTAGCTAGATCTCACTGTGCGTTGTATCGTGCAAACTTTGCGAGTGATTATTATATCTTATGAAGTATAGTGTTAGAAAGTTAGAAATTAATAAATACATTTTTTCCAACAATTAAATTAAAAAAATGATCTTTGTTAAAATTTTGTAAATACACTGTATAATATACCTGTAGTGCAATATGAAAAACTAAAAATTAAGAAAAAATTGACCTAATCTAGGGGCGAGTACTTTCCAATATGAAACAATCGTGAAAAATTGTGAGATACTCATAAACCATAGACATATAGGTGTTTATGTTTTACCTATCTATTATTGATCTATAATACCTTAGAAACGGAATATGTTATGATAGCAATAATACCTGCTATCACACCTAGGGCATTATAAGCGGGCATTATGATAATGCCCGCTTATATTACCCTAATGCGCTAATATGGAAATTTTATTGCTTATCCAATTTTATTTCTCTCACAATAAAGATCAAGTTTATACAAAAAATAATTTTTTCTTTAAACAATACTAAAAATTAAACTTTATTTCCAAAATAAAAATTACAATTTTGAAATGTCCCGGAAAATGTAGCTGATCCCACTATAGAATGGTCGGTGTTTTTTGTGATGGTAGCAGCGGTGGTAGCACTAACGCTATTTTGTATAGAAGAACAGTCTATTAAAGAATTTTCAATAGTCGCTACGGAATTAACCTCGGAATTAACTGAATTGGCAATCATTTTGGCTATTTTGTTTTTGGATGAAATACTTTCTTCTATATATCCTTCAGCTACTGAAGAGCTTTTCCATTTCCCATGTTGTTTTAGCGTTTCAAACGAAGCACCTGCCTCAACAAGTAAAGTTGACGATGTGCGACGCAAACAGTGGCCGGTGTAAGCTTCTGCATTATCCAGTTTTAAAAATTTTGCGATCAATGTTGGGACGCTTCCTATGGTATTTTTTCCAATGGGTTGTACTGTACATCGACCCTTTCTATAGGTAATAAAGAATCTTCGCTCCTTTATTCCAGCTGGTCTTAATGTTGTATACTTTTTTATTAAATTTAAAGCGCCTAAATCTTCTTCGATGATAGTAAAACTTTTTGAAGTTGAAGTTTTAGTTTCTGGTACCTTTATAACCAAGACTGTTCCTCTATCTTCAATGTCATCAATGGTCATTTTGACCAACTCATCTCGTCTTAAACCTCCAAAAACACCCATTACCAATATGACTTTGTGTACCAAGTAGATATCATCAGGAGCCTTCTTAATAAATTTTAATATTTGTTCTCCTTCCAAAACTTTAGACTTCTTCGGGACGTATCCTTTCGACTTAACTTTTAAAAAAGATATGAGACGATGGTATTGCGAAATGTCTATATTTTCATAGACCATCAACGTAGACCTTAGGGTAGAATACTTGGTCCAGAGAGAGTTCGGACTGTATTTTTCCGACTAAAAATAATAAAGTTTGTTAAACATATGTATTAAAATAAAATCAATAACTTACCAGTTCCTGGAAATATGCCATTAAAACATTTTCGGTTATTTGAAGAATTGTGTTCGTATCTTTCCAAATACCAAATATGCCATACTCCCGATCATACTGTTGCCTTGATTTAACTGGCAAAAGATTTTCGGTCGCTTTTATGACCTTTTCTCTTATATTTTGTGGAATTTCTTCCATTTTGAGCAAATCGTTAAATAAAAAATGCCAACTGACTAACTGACAGAAACATCAAAGTCAAACTTAACACCAGTCATTATCTACTTACGTATACAGGTACAGGTGCAACTTATTTTTTATATTGCGAATAAATAATGTAATTAGTCATTGAAAAACTCTTTTTTAGGTAAAACATAAAGCATTGTATGCACCACGGGCTTTACTGGACTATAATGCCCATCAGGCAGAAACCTATCCCTCGGGCCAGAGGCCCTCGGGCTATTTCTACCTTCAGGGCATTATAGTCCCCGTAACGCCCTTGATACATAAATAGCTATTATAAGTACGCCACTCTACATTATAACATTTAGGTACAACTATTGTTACTGAATATAATCAATCTTTTCATAAGGTATAATAATCACTCGCAAAGTTTGCACGATACAACGCACAGTGAGATCTAGCTACCAATAAGTTGAAATAAAGCAAGGCTTTCCAAAAAAATCGGTATTTCTTAAAATATAGCAGATATTAAAAATTTGACAAATAACTTTCTTTGCTATGATCCAGTGATTCTATTGACGTAGAGTGATAAAATTTAAAAATATTATTGTGAAATACGCACAGTGATAGATATTGTAAATCATTTTTACCCTTTTTAAACAACAACATTACCGTTTCGGCAACCAGATGTATGCTTTTCAGGCGGCTGATTAATACCTATCGGTTCTTTTTCGTAAGAAAATAAAGTATGTATATATCTTAAGATGGAAAGTTCTTGTGTATAAACACCTAATTTGAAATTCAGAAAAAAGTATTTCCTCGAGCCGGATCCGGCTTTATTTTCTTACGAAAAAGAACCGATAGGTATTAATCAGCCGCCTGAAAAGCATACATCTGGTTGCCGAAACGGTAATGTTGTTGTTTAAAAAGGGTAAAAATGATTTACAATATCTATCACTGTGCGTATTTCAGTAAAATATTTGAAATTTTCGGACGAAAGTGTTTCCCGACTTGCCGTTGTGAACCTACTTCCTTGATGGCGCAATTGGTTAGCGCTCTGTACTGGATATACGGAGGTTGTCGGTTCGAATCCGGCTCGAGGAAATACTTTTTTCTGAATTTCAAATTAGGTGTTTATACACAAGAACTTTCCATCTTAAGATTATTGTGAAAGTTACACGCTATTAAAATTGAAGCAAATATCATCGTCTTCTTTAACACCCTGTATATAAAATTTTCTGACAATTAAAGAAAATCCAACATTGACAAGTGTTACCCAAGGGATGAATCTATCAACCATTTAAAACTGTAGGTCGATATCATCTCTGGTTCAGAAAATATTAACTGTTAAATTTAGGCGAAATTTTTCTTGCTCGAAAGCAATTATCCAGCAGTTTATATGAATGTCTTTACGTTGTAAATACTTTCTTGATTTTTGAGAATGTTAACATATTTCGAGGATGTAAATACAAGTGAACGTTAAAATCTTTATGGTTTTATAAATAGTTTTAAAACAGGTACATCTAAGAATTTTCTCGTGACTTTGACCTCGCCTGCTATTGCACTATTGTTCCAAAACATTACTTCATATTTAAACCTAGAATGAACTTCTGCATAGTAGCTTGATACCAGTTGGCGATGATATAGAACTTCCCCTATATTTCTAAATAAACACACAAAAGAATATATTAAGATCTCACAGACTTTCCCAGTCCAACATATTATTATTGTAACTTAGTCTATATAAGGGGGTATATTGTTTTTATGGTGTACTGATGAAAGCTCATATAATTAGTATTTAAGTACTACAACGAGTTACAGCAAAACCATTTTTTTAGTTGAATCAAGCGCATTCTCTTGTTTGTGTGATATAATTAATGACGTATCATCGGCATAAATAATAACAGATCCATCATCTACTAGGAATGACTCCTAGTCGTTTATATAGAGTAGAGAGAGCACAGGACCCAGTATGAAGTCCTATGGAACCCTTACCTTTATTTCAACGCTCTTTGAATATGTTCAATTTATCTCGACCATCTTCCGAGTTTCTCTCAAGAGCGAACATATTTAATAACTTGGTTGGTTGGTTTAAGGCGGTGATTGGGCGTTCGGCCCAAGCTTTCTGCACTGCAGCCTAGTGGCTTATTGTGCGCCCCTGTCTTGCTAGAAAAGGTTTGTTCCTTTTATAAGGTCCAGTAAACTCCTACCAAGTTTGTCATGCGGGAGGTTATCCCCACATTGGACTTCTCCGAAGATTTTGAATCTTCTTCGGGTCAGTGCTTCGCAGTTATATATGATATATGAGGCGGTTTCGTCCTCTTCGCCGCAAAGTCTGCATTCAATGGGACCATTGTAAATACCTATTTGACGTAGGTGTTTTCTTAAGTGGGTTATTAGTAGTCCAACCACTTGTTTTAGCTGAGTGCGCGTTATAAGCAACATTCCAGTTGATAGATTTTTGTAGGCTCTCCCAATTGTGATTTAGTAACTTGGTAAATTTAGTTAAAGTAAATTTAGTTTTTTACAACATTTATGAAGCATAATTTTAATCTTAAAATTATCTAGTGATTGGTCACAAGATGCAACGTTTTTTAACACCGTTTTGTTGTATTTTAGGACCAAAAGTAACCTGGTATAGACCAACTTCATTAGAAGAGCTTCTTAATCTAGAACAAAAACATCCCGATGCCAAAATAGTTCTTGGAAATAGTGAAGTCGGGGTTGAAACTAAATTTAAAAATATGTTATATCCAGTTTTGATACACCCAAGTCATATTAGAGAACTGATAGAAATAAAAGAAACTAGTACAGGTAATTAGCTGGATTAATGAATGTTATCGAATTTAAATTAAATATTCGTTGCTTATGAATATTTTTTTTGGACAACTAATAGGCAGATTTGTATTTTAAAAATAAATTAAGCTTCTTTTTAGGTGTAAAAATTGGTGCGTCTGCAACGATAAACGAGGTAAAAGAATTTCTGGAAATTCAAATAAAGAAACATCCTGAAAGTAAAACAAGGATATTTCAAAGTCTTGTAGAGATGTTCAATTGGTTTGCAGGTAAAGATCAAATCTATATTTATTTGTGATATAATCACAATAATGTAGGAGGTGAATACTTTTAAAAAAATACTTGTTAATAAAAATGCGCAAAAACTGTTATGTTTTAGTTTTTAATTTTCTATTCAAAAATTCAACTTTTGGTTTAACTGACTTAGAAAAGCGGTTTTATATTAATAAAATATTCACTTTTATTAAAATAGTGTTTTTGGGTAAAATTTTATTTAGGTTATAACATTATTCAGTACAATTGAGGAATCTGCGTGAATCGCAAAGAATATAATATAATATAGGAGGAAAGTGCCGGGTAAAGGTATTCCCCGATTTTTATTCAAAAATATTCATTTTATTGGTTGTTATCGGGAGTTATATAATCAATATTATAAACCCATTGACTGAACTAGCTACCTCAAGTAGATTTAAGTAAATAAACTATTTATTATTTTAAATGTCGGCAGTTCTTTGTTGTTTTTATTAGATAAGGAAAAGTATATGTGTTTTGATGTCAAGTAAATATTAGGATAATTATAATTTTCTTACCTCTTAATAGTTTACTACTTGATTTATTGTGTAGAAACTTTGACTTTAACCACAGATATCTGAAATAAGAACTATTTAAATTATAAATATATTATACCGGGTCCGCCAACGTGGCGGGGATGGAAGATTAAATCATTATCGAGGAGCTTATCAAAAATACTAAACCAGCATAAGGTATCGACTTAAAAGCGGCATATTTTAAAAATATTTTACATTATACAGGGTGGCTCAAAAAAGTGTGGCGGACTAAACTTGCATTTTTTTAAATGGAACACCCTATATATTATATTATTTTCTAATTCCCTATACAATTCCACGTATATTTTGTATAAAATGTCATATGTCTAAATTTAATTGTTTTTGAGTAATTGACGTTTAAAATATGGCATTTTTTGACTTTGACAGGCTGTAACATTGGAACGGTTCATCTTTTTTACCTCCCGGTCTTAAGTTTTTATTCTCTATCCAAAAATACCAACTTCCGGTTTAACATGTTAAACCAAAAAAACGGTTTTAACGGTTTAACATAGTAAATCGGAGGCTAACGCCTCGTTTGACAACTTTAATATCTCGTGTTGTAATATGAATGTTATATCGTAAATAACTATTACCTGCCGAATATTTCAAAAGTTATAAGCTCTGTCCCCACAACAATCTCAAACTGGTCAGCGCCAATCAGATAGCTCAATTATAGTTGAAAACAGTTTGCAAACCATTTTAAACCAATCACAAACGTCTAATTTACACACCAGTAAAACACAGGCGTGCGCAGAAAAATAATATTAGGAGCAAACAGTAGTCGATGAGTCATCACGAACAAATACGGCATTTCCACCACATCGTGCATACTGTACCTGCGTCTGGCGATGGCAAAAAAATTTCTTTTTTATATATAAAATATCATATAAACGACTTTCCCGAGATTTAAGGGGCGCAGCGCCAGTGGAACATTTTGAAAATAATATCGGGGCATCGTTTGTAATTTTAATGAAAAATAAGAAATTACCATGAATAGCCGTAATTTTTTTAGTTTTATATTCTGCATGGCGGATGATATAAGTTGTTCTGTATAATTGACTTTAAAAAAAATAAGGTATTATTCTTCAAACTACAAGTTCTTGTCTTAGTAAAATAATTTGTGTATTAAATTTTCAATTAGACAAGCCAGGAAACGATGCCGCGTTTCACGGTGGTATGGAAGGCTCTTAAAACGTGATGTAATCAGAACCGTCAGACGATTGAAAATATGTCCAATCGAAATATTGACTTTAAAGTAATGGGACAGAATTTAACAATAAATAGTGTATCATATTACCTAAAATTGTGAACAGACTATACAGGGTGATTCATGTTGAGTGGCCTATTAAAAGATCTCGGAAACGAGTAAACTTATCTTTCTAAAAATTTAAGAGCAGGCATAATTGGCTTTGAGCTTTTAAAATATTATATTTTGACGTTTTTATTACTTCCGGTTATACCGGAAGTTAATACCAACTTTGCTATTTCAAATGGAACACTCTATATATTTTAGCATTTTGGATTACCTTATTAAAATCTAAATAACTTTTGTTAATAATAATCTATTCCTATCTCCAACAGTTTTTGAGATATGAATTATAAAAGGATTTTTTTGTGTAAAAACGCTCCGAGAAGAAAGTTTAGTAACTCTTAAACTAATAAAGGTAAACATTTAAAATTTTGTAAGCTTTCAAGTAATACATAGATCTTTAGTTTAAATTACTTAGGTCTCACGTTTTTTATACAGGGAGTTCTTAAAATTGTGCCAATGTTTCCAAATAAATAAATGCGCATAATTCAATTTTTGCAAATGGAACACCCTATTTTTTAGCTTACTTACGTGTAGAGAATTAAATTTCCTATCTAAATGCCTAATATGTTACAATCCACTTTTTAGTCGTTTTGGAATTATGAGCAATTTAAATAAAAAAATCTTTAAATTTCTGTTTGTGTTAATGCGACATTATTTTTGAAAATAAGGCTTCGATTGGAATTTTCGTTTGACTTTGATTTTTGTTGCCAATTTTTAAAGTAGGCTTTGACCAAAACTTTAAAATTACGTTCATTCTTGGTAATCTTGTTATTAAAATAATTTTATTTTAAAAAATTAGAAATAGCTAAGCAACGAACATATGCACTTAATAATAAATGGTAACAAAGCTCAAAGTGAAACGAAAATCCCAGTCGAAGCCTTCTTTTGAAAAATAATGTCACATTAACACAAACAGAAATTTTCAGATTTTTTATTTAAATTGCTAATAATTCCAAAACGACTAAAAATGTGGATTGTAACATATTGGGAATTTAGATAGGAAATTTAATTCTCTACATGTTAGTAAGCTAAACAATAGGGTGTTCCATTTGCAAAAATTGAATTATGCGCATTTATTTATTTGGAAACATTGGCACAATTTTAAGAACTCCCTGTATAAAAAACGTGAGACCTAAGTAATTTAAACTAAAGATCTATATATTACTTGAAAGCTTACAAAATTTTAAATGTTTACCTTTATTAGTTTAAGAGTTACTAAACTTTCTTCTCGGAGCGTTTTTACACAAAAAACTCCTTTTATAATTCATATCTCAAATACGGTTAGAGATAGGAATAGATTAATATTAACAAAAGTTATTTAGATTTTCATAAGGTAATCAAAAATGCTAAAATATATAGGGTATTTCATTTGAAATAGCAAAGTTGGATTAACTTCCGGTATAACCGGAAGTAATAAAAACGTCAAAATATAATGTTTTAAAAGCTCAAAGCCAATTATGCCTGCTCTCAAATTTTTAGAAAGATAAGTTTACTCGTTTCCGAGATCTTCTAATAGGCCGTTCAACGTGAATCACCCTGTAGAAATGTGTATCGTATAAGAAAAATAACTAGGTAATCATACTGTTCATTAATATTTAAAATAGATAATAGTTTATTATTGTAGCGGAGGAAAATGATTTTTTTTTAAAGTAACCTGCCTCAAATTTAGAAAAATTGGGTTTACATAATTTTAGGTAAACAAATTAGATCTGTTGGGGCAATAGGAGGAAACATCATGACTGGATCTCCTATAAGTGATGTAATTCCTATTTTAATAGCAGCCCAAGTACAACTGGAAGTAGGAAGTAAAACTAAGAAAGCTAGATTAATCACTTTTGATGATAAATTCTTTGTAGGTAAGAACAAAATTTAAAAAAAAATATTTTTAACTCAAAGTGAGACATACTTTATTTTGTATATCGACGATGACAGTACCAGGCAGGGCTAGCTCTAGGGGGCGGCAACCTGGGCCCCTGCCCAGGGCGGCAAGTTGGAAGAGCGGCATGAAAAATCCAAAAAAACACCAAAATCCCCGTTTTACCTACCTACGTTCCTAGCCTATATATGAAGTTTGAACCATTCCAATTTCCAGTTAACAAATTTAATTTCCTTTGTTTTGCCCTGCCCTCTTATTTTTAAAACAGTGACAATTTCGACGGATCCCTTTTCTTCTTAATATTATAATAATATCAAGCAATTCCGCGACAAAGCAAGCCGAACAACGCCGGCACCGGCACCGATACTTTTTTTTGGTCATGGCGGCGTCGCAGCAAAGGACAAGCCGCCGAGCGGCGAGGAATAGACAGACAATTTGCTGTTGTGGTAGGTATAAAACGAAGAAGGGATGAAAAAGGCAATTTCTTGTTTTGCCCAGGGCGGCGTTATTGCTAGAGCGGGCCCTGGTACCAGGCTTGCATATTATAATTTCAAATAATATTTATATTAAAAAATTGGCACTTTCGATTTTTAAAAATGAAAATAAAATTTAAAAAACTGTTTTTCTAGGTTACAGAAAAAGCTGTTTAGATCCATCCGAAATTCTACTGGCAATACACGTACCATTCACCACAGAAAATCAGTTTGTTAAGGCCTATAAGCAAGCTAAAAGAAAAGAGGACGACATAGCTATTGTAAATCTAGCTTTAAACGTAGTCCTTGAAAAGGACACCGACGTGATTTCCGATATACATTTCGGAGTGGGAGGTATGTCATTCAAGACAATATCTGCTCCAAAAACGGAGGCAAAACTGAAAGGTTTAAAGTGGACCAGGGAGGCACTTGATATAGCTTTAGGTTTGCTTACAGAAGATTTTCCTTTAGAACCAAGCGCACCAGGAGGAATGGCCCAATATAGAAAAAGTCTTGTCTTAAGTTTATTTTTCAGGTAATGTGGATATTCTGCATGGTTGAAAATATTTATCTTGGCTACATTTAAAACTTTTGTCGATTTTTTAATTTTTGACAGTTACTAAAATCAATAACAGCATCTTGACTTGGATTACTGTGTTGTATACATTAGTGATGAAGAACTATCGATAGTTTTATAAAAACAATCGCCATCGTACTATGGATAGTTTTGACTTGACTATCGATAGTAAGATAGTACTCAGTTGTAAATGATTTTGAGGGACAAGAATCGCAATTTTGGGGTAATGAATATAGACACTGTGATGACGGCTGCCGTTTTTTCATTTAGAAGTCACTTTTGGGGAGGGCAAAAAAAATTTACCGAGAAATTAGGTGTTTTTCCTTCTAAAAACGCATTTTTATGGGACCAAAAACTATCGATAGTTTTTTGATTTTACTATCGAACCTCATTTTTTATCGATAGTTCTCCACCACTCGTACATATTCATAAAATTGAAAACAATATTTTTGTACAGCGACGAAGATTTTCTTTTTATTTTATCAGATCCATTCGCCATATTATGGCTCATCAGTAGGGCTAAGATCCGACGAAAGAAAAGAAAAATGATCTACCGTTAAACCATCCATGGCAAAACTCCTCAGAAGGTTTTAGCATGTAGCGACATCTAGTGTCGTTGTTAGACATTTCTGACCCTCATAGTAGCGGGACTCTTGTAATGGGATTTTTCATTAAATTTTGATTTTGACCCTATCGTATAAAGCAAGAAAAAATAAAATTTTCTTTGGTTTCAGTTTTTTAATTCTTCAATTATTTAATGAAAACATAATTAAACAAATTACGCTCTCTAATAAAAACAGGCAAAACTACTTCGACGTCACAGAAATTCCAAGCAATGGGAGCAGCTGATCGCTTTGTAAACGACACACCCCTACCTGACTGAGGTCTCGAGCCTGGTTTGATGTTTCTATACTGTCTTTGTCTATTTAAGTTATTGAAACAAAGATCACAATATATTTGGTCGCACGATTCACAAATAAAACCGTTAATAGAATGACGTATATATCTTCTCATCTTATGTTTTTAAACTTCCTGCTTTCGCGCTTAATTGTTTCTAGTAAAGGTTTGTGATACTTTAGGAAGATTTTTAATATTAAGATATATTTTCAATAGATTGTAGTTCAGGATGTTAGTGCTGAATGTGATAAATTCAATTATAGTAAAATATCTCATTGTGGCGAGTGTCTTTAGAATGAGGTTATGGTTTAGGAGTGTCCAACAACGATACTAGATGTCACTCAGGCTACATCCTTCTGATAAATACTTTTGTAATTTGATATATTTACTTAATTTTAGAGCATTTCTGGCTGTTTCGGAAAGGTTGCCCAATTTCAAGTTAACCAAAGATGAGTTGAGTGCTGCACATGAAATTAATGCTTCCAAGGAATACAAAAGTTCCCAGTATTTCCAGGTAAATAATTTATGATAATCATTTTTCACACGAATTTACACGTTTGGTTGCACTAAATCAACCATTTTTTACCAAAACGTAACACAGTAAAAAAAATTACAAACTGTATTTTATTGATAAAAAAATGTCCTTCAGTGCTTTTAAAAAATTGATTTTTGGTTTTAGATTTACCCAAATTCACACGTGTCCACCGATGCTCTACAGAAACCCATTGTTCATACTTCGGCTTATAAGCAAGCTACGGGCGAAGCAATCTATATTGATGACATACCCAAATTTGAAAATGAATTATACCTTGCGTATGTTTTTAGCACAAAAACTCATGCTAAGGTATTTAACAAATTATTAGTGACAGTGTTATCGTTCATTTCATTTTTCAGTACTTGCTCTTGAAATTCTTTTATAGAAAGAGTCAAATTACGCTTGTATCATGGTTATATGTAATATATTGTTATTTATCTATGTCATTTTACCATACCGTGGCTCAAAATAAGTCTAGGGTTGACCGAAAAAAAAATACTAAATACTGGTGCAACAATTTGAATTGCAAAAGGTGCAAACGTTCAGAAGGATGATAGCACATAACGCCATCTAATATCGTTGTTGGACACATCCAAACCATACCAGCTCTCCAACAAACTTGTAAAAATAAGTAAACTTGTTATGAGAAGAGCACCTATTTGGTTTATTAGAACCGAAATCAACGAACTGTATATACAGGGTGTCCCGTAACTTATGGGCCGTAGAGTAACTGGAGATACTAGACATCAAACTAAGTCGATTATGTCATATAAGTTTTTTCGGATTGTCACGTTTGTTTTTTTTTTGTTAATTTAATTATTTACTATGTTTTTTATGCTTTGGGATGTTTAAAGGGAAATATCTCCAAACCCGTTAAAGATATTAAGATCAATCAAGTACACCTTTTTGACTCAGAGAAATGCCCTTCTTTAAGAAACTATAATTGAAAAACACCTAATATCACAGGTAAGAAAAAAAATCATAGATTTATGAAGCCCAGTGTATGCAACTAGCGCCCTCCAGTGTGAAACCTAAAAATTTTTACAAATTCTTATTTCTTGCTCATAAAAACATAACATTGCCAACTTTCAATTCGATTTATTAAACCGTTTTAAAATTATGGCTTATTTTCGAGAATAAACTTTTACTTTCTCTAGAACGAGTAACAATGCGAAAAAACGTATATGAGTTAATCGACTTAGTTTGATGTCTAGTATCTCCAGTTACTCTACGGCCCATAAGTGACGGGACACCCTGTATATAGATAATTGAGTTACTACGTTGCTTGTCCTTATTTTCACCATATTAAAGGTATCGGAAGCTATTGAATTCAATTTTGGATCAACCTTTTCATTATTAAATAATATGTCTGGTACTTGTAGATTCTTAACATCGATTTTACTGAAGCTTTAGCGTTGGATGGAGTTATAGGTAAGCTTACAGCAGATGACTTACCGGCAAAAGCTAACCACATAGGAACTTATATAAAAGACGAAAAAGTATTTTACTCAGACGAAGTAACTAGTCAAGGACAAATAGTAGCTGCCGTTGTAGCTGTGGATCAGTTAACTGCACAGGAAGCTGCAAGAAAAGTTAAGGTATAAATTCAGGAAATATTAATTAGGTGGATCCAGTGGAAGTCAATAAATATACTTATTTTTATTTTATTAAAAATATGTTTCTTTGTAGGTTCAATATGAGGATTTGCAACCAGTCTATATAACAATTGAAGATGCAATCGAGCACAACTCATTTTACGACGATGAATTTAATCTTAAAATTGAAAAAGGAAACGTGGAAGAAGTTTTCGAAAAAGCTGAAAATATTCTCGAGGTACAACTTATCAATTTTTAAGAGTATGGTAATAATAAGCGGTTATTAGGAAAACTGAATAGTTATTGTTTTTTAGGGTGAATCGAGGACTCGCGGTCAAAAACATTTTTATTTGGAAACCCACACTTGTCTAGCAGTACCCATGAAAGAGGATGATGAAATGGAGATTTATGCTTCTTCTCAGCATCCAACGGAGCTTCAGGTAACAACACTATTTACAGAATGTTTTGAACAAAGACAAAAGTCAAAAGTGCAGAGCACAAAAGAGAAAAGTCGCTCGAAATTTGTAGAACTCGCGCAGAATACAGAACGAAAATGTCTACAATTACTGTCTTTTGTGCTATGCACTTTTGACTTTTGTCTTTGCTTAAAACATTCTCTAGATTCACTTCTATAACAAAAAATTCCAACTTGTCTCAAGGTATTTTCTTGACTGAAGAAGACGAACCGAAGTCGAAACAGTATCCAAACTTAACAGGTTTTCGAACCAAAGAATACTTTTGCTCCTTTGAATTCCAATACTTTAGCTTTTGAACAAAAGGAAAACATGCCACAACACACACACGTGGAGATTTGCGAAATTCCAAAAGTTCCTTTGCTCTTGTCAAATGAATGTGAAGCAATAAACTGGGATTCGGGTTTCACCTTAACCCAATTTTTCTTTGATTTCATTTATACAATCTTAAGGACGTATAAGTTATGACGCAAGAGTAATCATTCACCGATGATACTGTATTGGCTGCTATTTTTTATATTTACACTTAAATTAGATAGAACTATACGTCAATAAAGTTGTTTTTGAGTTTATATTTATCTCTATCTAATTTATGTTTTAGAAAACGACCTGTGAAGTATTAGGAGTCCCTCAGAACAAAATAAGTGTAAAAGTAAAACGTTTGGGAGGTGGTTTTGGAGGCAAGGAATGGAAGGCAACTATGACGTCATTGGTTGTTTCAATCGCAGCGAGAAAGTTTAATAGACCAGTAAGGTATGTACTTATCTATTTTTTGAATTGTTACTTTTACAGAATAGGCCCATTTTTTTTTCACCATTGGGTTCACTGGTTGCATTGGTTGAGCCGAATCGCGTTCTTAAATTACCTATTATACAGGGTGATTCCTAAGTTGATAGATCTGTTTTAGCTGTGTATAGAAGGCATTAAAATAAACAACATTTTCAAATACCTTTTTTCAAAAAACGCAAAAATAAGGTACTTACAGTCATATATTACACTACGAATCAAATACGGTCCTGCCTAACTTGCCCGTTAAAAGAACACTTCTGGGTGTAGGATGAGCCAGCAAGGGAAAGCGTTCTGTGTATAATCTCTACTCACTCTCACTCTACTAGTTCATTATTTTCAAATTTTACCATTTTCACGTGTCACCAATTTAAAATTAACTTGCTTCGAAAAAACACACCGCAGTAGATCGCCAAATAAATAACTTACCACCGACTCGTAAACTGCATGACTAATAACTACTAATAAGACAAAAACAGCATAAAGTATATTTTGATGACCAGGGCCGCACTTAGATTTTTTACTTCTGTATCTCGCTTATTTTAAAGTTTTTTGAAAAATGGTATTTGAAAATGTTGTTTATTTTAATGCCTTCCATACACAGCTAAAACAGAAGTATCAACTTAGGAATCACCCTGTATTACCAGTTAGACTTAAATCGTGTTCTTTTATTTATGGTGGATTTCTGGTAGTTTCTATCGACGTCAACGAGAGAGTCAGAGAGGTCCTGAAATAATTAACCAACCGGTTGATGACGTCATTCCACCAGCTATCAATCATAAGTTTATCAGTTCCACCACTGGTTGAATTCACCGGCAAAAAAAAATATACCTAAATATGGCAGGAAAAAAAATGGCCCAATTTACACTATGTATATATGTATATAAAACGCCTTTTGTTGTAATTTTAAATTCAAAGCTAACAGTTATACATCTAGAAATGATTGTACTTAATGATTATCATAACACTTCTAATTTTTTTGAGTTCTTGTATCTATAATAAACTATACAGTTTCTTGGGAATAAAATAAAAGAAACATTTTTTTCTAATTTGGTTTCTTATGAAATAAAAATAAAACGCAGGCTTTAATATACTAATTTGTATTACTCCTTTACCAATTTTATTTTATTATTGTTATTAGATTAATGCTAGATAGGAATGAAGATATGTTCATGCATGGCAGCCGAAACCCATTTTTGGTAAAATATAAAGTGGCGTTTGACAACGATGGTAAAATTCAAGCTGTTGACTACAAAGTGTATTTAAACGCTGGATATTCTATAGACTTTTCTTTTTTTGTAAGTTTTTTGTCTACTTTGGAATTATTACAAGTAGATTACATTAGAAGAGACTATCGAAAATTCATTTATAAAAAGGTTACCGACATCAAACAGCTTAGCCGGCATCTACCTGGCCACCTCGCCCAACAAGTTATTCTTCACGAAATTCAGTTTACTGATCTGAAAGCCAGAAAAAACGTTAAAAATATATTTTGTCGGCGCTTGCGTAAAAATCTAGAGAATCACTTATATATCTGAGTCATCCGAGAAAGAATATTAAATATATGGCAGATATTTGGCAGAATTTCATGCATAATAACCAATTTTTTAAAACTTGTTGTGCCAAGTGGCCAGGTAGATGCCGGATAAACTGTTTGATGGGTGACAACCTTTTTATAAATGAATTTTCGATGTTCTCTTCTATACCTACAGTACCTCCTCTACTGATGTCATAATATCATTTTCTATAGGAATAGATTCTATATTCTAAAAAACAGTTTATGTTCGCAAAAGAAAGTTTCGAAAAACTGATATACTGGCTCAAGTATATTTTTCTTTCATGATACATTTTTTTCATTTAAGACAAACCCTTTATTTATATTTTTGTTAAAGATTCTGGAGAGAGCTATGACTCACCTTGAGAACGCCTTTAATATGCCAATAATTTGTGGTAAAGGTTTCTTGTGCAAAACGAATATTCAGTCCAATACGGCCTTCAGAGGTTTCGGTGCGCCACAAATGAGTTTTGCCATTACTTGTATGGCTGATGACATTGCCAATTACCTTGGAATTGATATCAGCGAAGTTAGCAGAATTAATCTATATAAAGTAAGTTAAAGAATCAAAGGACAATATTATTGCCCTATAATATTAATATCTTCATTAGCCAAAGTATTTAAAAAAAATTTAAAAGCAAGAATTGAAAATTATTTAGAAAGAATACATTTTATTTCTAATAAACAATTTGGGTTTCAAAAAAATAAATCGACACAAAATGCTATTTGCTATTTAATAGAACAAATATATGATGCATTAGATAATAAAAAACCTTCTATTTGTATTTTTCTGGATTTACCAAAAGCATTCGATACAGTTAGTCATGATTTATTGTTGGAAAAAATTGAAAATATTGGATTTAGAGGAAAACAATTTGAATTAATTAAAAATTATCTGAAAGATAGACCAACTTATGTTCAAATAGATACAGAAAAAAGCTATCCTAAAGTAATTAAATATGGTGTTCCTCAAGGAACAATTTTAGGACCATTATTTTTTAATATCTATATTAATGATTTATTTAATGTGAATTGTGATGGAGAAATTCATAGTTTCGCAGATGATACTGCAATTTTTTTATACAGATACGAATTGGAACAACTTAAATAACAAAATTAAAAAATATTTGAAAATAATAAAAAATTGGTTTGATAAAAATTTATTAACAATTAATTTTGATAAAACTAATTATCTTCCTTTTACTTTAAATCCCAATAACATACTTACCACAAAATATGAATAGTATTAAAATAAATGATGACATTCAAATTTTAAAAGTTAATCAAGTAAAATATTTAGGAATAATCTTAGACAGTAAATTAAATTGAAATTTTCACATAGAATATTTGATTAAAAAATTAAGAAGTTTACTACCTATATTTAGAAACATTAAAAAAATTTTGAACGTAAAACAACTGGAAATATTATATTATGCATTAGTTAAAACTCATTTAAATTACGGAATTTTAGGTTGGGGAGGAATAAATAGAACTTTAGTTAAAAAATTAGAAATATTACAGAAAAGATTTCTAAAAATTATATTTAATAAAGATTATCTTTATCCTTCAATAAAACTATATTCTGAAACAAAAAAAATGAATATTAGACAACTTTACATTTATAATATCTTAATATACATATTTAAAAATAAAAATCTTATACAATTTAAAAACCATAATCATAATACTCGCCATAAAAATGAAATAACCATAAAACCTAAAATAATAAGTTCATAGGACAAAAAAATTTCAAATATTTATGTTTTTTTTACGATTATTTACCAACAAAAATTAAAAAATATATTTCATTAAAAAAATATAAGGTCGAAATAAAAGCATGGATATTGGCAAGGGACAATTTAAAAATATTTTTGGAAATGTTTTAATTGATATTGTTATGAATAATATATTTTTCAAAATTTTATTATACCTATATCTTCAAAAAACTGCGTTTATATTTATACAGGGTGTCCGGCAACTTTTGGGCGGTAAAGTAACTGGAGATACTAGACATCAAACTAAGCCGATTATGTCATATAAGTTTTTTCGGATTGTTACTCGTTCAAGAGATACAGGGTGTTGAAAGTAAAAGTTTATTCTCGAAAATAAGCCATAATTTTAAAACGGTTTATTGAATCGAATTGAAAGTTGTCAATGTTATGTTTTTATGAGCAAAAAATAAGAATTTGTAGAAATTTTTAAGTTTGAAACTAGAGGGCGCTAGTTGCATACACTGGGCTTCATAAATCTATAATTTTTTTTCTTACCTGTGATATTAGGTGGTTTTTAATTATAGTTTCTTAAAGAAGGGCATTTTTTGAGTCAAAAAGTGTACTAGATTGATCTTAATATCTTTAACGGTTTTCGAGATATTTCCCTTTAAACATCCCAAAGCATAAAAAAACAGAGTACATAATTATTATAATTATTATAATTACATAAAAACCATTTTAAGATTTTTTAACTGATTATAAGGTCTGATGATGCCAGTTTGAGACGAAACTTGTCACGACAAAAATAAACAGACCGTAAAAAAAAATTTTGAGGCCGAGGCTCTGGGTCTTTTTTTTTACAAAATATCAAATATCAGGTCTCTGAGTAAAAATGGGACGAATTCCTCGATTTTTTAAAAAATAGTTTTCATATTTAGGAAGGAGATTCAACTTACTATGGCCAAGTGTTAAAAGACTGTACAATTGAAAGATGTTGGGATGAATGTATGAAAATGGCCAACTATGATGAAAGAAGAAAAAAAGTTAACGAATTTAATAGGTAAATAATTAAAATAAGGAAAGCGTAAATAACTTAAAAAAACATTATATCTATTTATTTATCAATAGCTGTTTTCGACTTTTTAAACTTTTATTAAGTGAATCCTACCGCGCTAAAATTTGGCGTGTTAAATTGCGATTCTTCAAACTACTGTAGTCGCCAGTCTTTTCATTTCTTACTTATTCAAAATCATAATAATATGGTTTATCAGCCTTATGATGCTGTACTTACATACATAAGTGGCGTAGCCAGGGGGCGGGGGGAGGGGGCCCGGGCCTCTCCCCGAAATCAAAAGAAAAAAAGAAGATATACAATATAATTGGGCAACATAAAAATCTTTGACGGCAACCCTATCAATAACGCGCCAAATGAAACAACAAATCATCCCAGTAACTACAACTTCAGCAGAAAGAAGTTTTTCCTCTTTAAAAAGATTAAAAACATATCTGAGAAACCATTCAGGCGAAGAGCGTACAACAAGTTTAGCTTAAATAAGTATTCATCAAAAAGTCCACATTGATATATGAAATAATCAATATATTTTGTCAAAAAAGGCGACGAATTACGGTTTAGTTTTAGGCAATAAAATATATTGTGCTTTTAGTTTATGGTTCTTTAGTTTTTTCAATAAATAAAAACTATACCTTATTTTTAATATTTTTGTGCTCAATTATGAAGAAGTTTTTGTTTAACAAGTATATATTATCTGTTTTATATTACCTATATTAGTGTATTTGTATAACTCACTACAAGTTTCTTTAAATGTATGTATTTTTTTATTTTGATTGTCCAAAAAAAAGAGTTTTTTGGGCGTGGCACCCAAAAAATTTTTCGCCTTCGCCCATTTGCCTACGGCGCTAGCTTGTCGATTTCCCTACCCATTTGCCCCCCCCCCTTCCCCCGGGAACTAAAATTCTGGCTACGCCACTGCATACATATTTATATTAATTTAAAAATTTTAGAAAAAATCGTTACAAGAAGCGAGGAATAGCAATTGTACCCAACAAACATGGTATCGGTATACCGCAAGTATTTATGAACCAAGGTGCGGCTCTAGTCAATGTATACAGTGATGGTTCTGTCCTTTTGCATCACGGAGGAGTTGAAATGGGACAGGGATTGTATACTAAAATGATACAGGTGGCTACAAGGTAATTATGGAAAAAATACTTTAGGTATTACAGTTTTCAGCAGGTTCACTTTGGTTTGAAAAATATAACAAAAAATAAATGTGTGCAAGTGTTTCTTTTTTATATCAGTTGTAATACGAAACCCGATGAAGCTATAGTATAGCGAAACATATGTTGTATAGAAAAGACTTTCGAAAATTCATTTATAAAAAGGTTGTCGACATCAAACAGCTTAGCCGGCATCTACCTGTCACCTGGCACAACAAATTTTTAAAAAATGAGTTATTCTACACGAAATTCTGTTTTACTGATTAAAAAGCCAGAAGAAGTTAAAAATGTATTTTTTTTTTCAATCGACCGGAAAACAAGCACTTTCTAGATAATTGTTTGACCGGAAAATATCACTTTGTTGGTCTAGACCGGAAAGTAGAGGGACCGGTAAAGTACTTTTCTGGTCCCTCTTTTTTGCTTTTCGCTTCCCATTTAAGGAAATAAACCAAACTCATTTTTAAGTAATATTAAGTATGCTTCGACATGTTTATATTTTCTTGCTTCCATAGTAACGAACTGTCAGGTACGATATTATGACTGAAAAATAAACATTTTATAGTAAGCCATTATTAACATTTTCTCGTACGCCACTGGTGTCTTGGTCGATTGTAAAAAAAATATTGTACGTCACTCAACCGAAAAGTACGTTATCAGGACTCGCAGGCTCCCAGGACTCGCCTGGCGGTTCGTCCTGGGAAAATTGTCTGCTTCTTCCTGCAAAATAATACTTTCCGGTCTTGTAACGTAATATACTATTTTCGGCGCTCGTATAAAAAATTCTCTCTTCAGAGAATCACCCATATACTTAATATTTTTTCTCGGATGATTCGGTTTTATATGGGTGATTCTCTGGATAGAGAATTTTTATACGAGCGCCGAAAAAATACATTTTTTACAGTTTTTTCTGGCTTTCCGATCAGTAAAACCAAATTTCGTGTAGAATAATCCATTTTTTAAAACTTGTTGGGCAGGTAGATTTCGGCTAACCTGTTTGATGTCGGAAACCCTTTTATAAATGAATTTTCGATGGTCTCTTTTGTACAATCTACTATTAAAAAAGGAAACACTCCCTAGTGTTTAATTTTGATTAAAAAAAACCTTAAATTGCTATTTTTTCTAGAGTTTTAGGTATACCTATGGAAAAAATTCATACAAGTCTCACAAATACTGGAATTGTACCAAATACATTTGAAACTGCTGCCAGTTTAGGATCGGATATGAATGGAGGAGCAGTAATGGTAATTTTTTTTTAGTTTGGTCTCAAAGACTAATTGATAGGTGCTTATTGGCAGGGGGAAATTACCTGGTCACAGCGTCCCTTTTTATCTTTTGTGGGTTTTATTTTCTAAAATGCGGTGCGAGTTTACATTTTGTGATTTAAAAATGACACACTATAATCTCTATATAAATCGTAATAATTTATTAATATACCCCCAGAGCTGTGAAAGTTACTTCAGAAAAGTAACTAGTTACTTTTTCGATACTTTTGCACAAATGTATCTAGGAATCTAGGAATAGTTACTTTTACCTAAAAGTAACTTAGTTCTTAGTGACTTAGTTAAAGTAACTAGTTATAGTAACTAAGATACTTTTACAGTAACTAGTTACATTGATTGTAACTACGATGATTTAAAAGTAACTAAGATACTTTTAAAGTAACTATTAATTGTAACTAGTTACTAAAAGTAACTAAGATACTTTTGAGTAACTAGTTATTTTAATTGTAACTACGAAACTCTAAAAGTAACTAAGATGCTTTTGAACTAGATACCATAAATTTACCAGGTAGTGATAACTCATTTTCCTGTACACACTACCACTATTACCATCAAAAAACTAAACTAAGAAGTGTAAATTCGAACAATGAACAAGTAGAATAAAATGATTTCCAAGAAATTTCGCGTTCCAACCAGTTTGCTGTTTGACGCTCGCGACTCGCCGCTCGTCCCTTCGTGAAAATCTGATTAACGGCCGCCGATCGTCCCTTGGTCATCATCTGATGGACGGCACGTGTGCATAATGGGTATCCTAGAGGAACTTAAAAAGTACCTATCTTAGTTACTTTAAAAGTAACTAGTTACTTTTTAAGTGTATAGTTACTCCTAAAAAGTTACTAGATACAAGTTACTTTTCAAAAGTAACGAAGTTACAGTTACTTTTGACATGATTCAAAAAAGAACTAAGTTACTAAGTATCTAGTTACTTAAGTTACTCACAACTCTGTATACCCTTAACGTTTGCTTTTATTATTTTTATTTAACATGTTGGTCGTACTATTAAGACGCCATTACTGACCGGTAGAATTCTCCCAACATACGGATATCTTTTTCATTATTTATTTTACATACATTTTTATTTTCGTTAAAAGTTCTTGCGTCTCCTTAAACCAAAAGAGCGCTCCTTAAAATTAAAAAGAAACTGTAATGCATACGAGAGGTTCCATTTTTAAAAGTTGCTTAAGAGTAAAGTCATTGCCTTCTTCATTCACAAAGTCAAGCGAGTGAATAGAAACGTCGGTCGTTTTCAACAAACGGTACTGTTATTTTTCATGTTATATACAATTTTTATTTGTAAAAAATGTTTAAAATTAAAAGTGATGTAAGCATAATTTTTCTTAAGCCATTCAAAAAAATTATGCCAAATTTCGTTTCTTTTTTTAATTTTTAATTATATAAATTAGTTTAATGTAAAAATCTAGTCTCTATACAGGGTAAAACAAATAATAAGTATTTTCCTGGTTTTTTGAAAAAATAGTATATTGTATATGACCTAATAGGAAAAGCTAAACATTCCCGGACGACCGTAAAGATGATATGTCGAGGCGCAAGCCGGGACTGACAATACAGAGTCCGGGAACGTGGTTTTTTCTACGAGGTATACATACTATTTTTTCGAAAATTATTAAAAGGACATACATTATTACAACCAACTTGTTAAAATTTTGATATAATTATTATTCATTTTGTTCACTAGTAAAGGATGCCATAAAAATATTTGTTGTGTAACAATGGAAATAAAGTAATATTGAATTGTCAAACTTGACGGACTTAAGTTTACAAGTAGCTGTACATAAATAATATTTTTCTACTCCCACATGCAAATTTGCTGTTTCCTTTACACTTTAGTGGCGAGTAAAGTAGGCTATTCCAGTTAACTGTGCGGCAAAATTTTATAACAATCCTAGTTAGGTAATGAAACTGACCAATCACAGTAGTCAATTACAGAGAAGCCATTGTTGTTCTTAATAATCACAGTATATTATTTTAACTGAGGATCCGCCTTCTTTTTTAAGACACTAAATTATATAATTTAAATGCATATGGTACAATTTGTTATTAATTTGTTCAATATAATAAAATCTAGACGCATTTATAATAGATTAATGAATAATGCAACATGCTGAATGTGCATGGAAAATTAATTTCATGTAGCATCATTTATCAGTTGGTTTTCCCATAATTAGTTTAACGTTTTGATAGTCGAGAGGTAGAGCGTTTTACTATGGAACCAATGGTCGTGAGTTCGAGCCCGGCAACCTGAAAATTTTTTTTTGCATTTTTTAGCATAAGGTTTGTAAGTTTGGTCGTATAAAAAATATACTGTTCAACTCGAGTGGATTATTTATATTGCCCTCGGAAGTTTGAGCACTCCGCCTACGGCGTCGTGCTCAATTTACTTCCTCGTGCGATGTGGACATCATATCCACTCTTGTTGTACAAACTACTATTCCTTACAGTAGGTACAATAATAAATATTTCCTAACATATATTTTTTGTTGCCTAGCAACGACTTAGTGCAAGGAAATATTGGCTTTTTCTTTCAGAAATGTTATTAAAAATGTCAATTTTTTCGATCGGAAAAGTTCGTTTCTTTATATTCGGACATAACTTTTAATTCTAAACAACTTTTACAAATGAAAATTGTATCTAAAACGAAAAATAAGAGCGCTTTACTCTCGAGCAACTTTTCAAAAATTGAATCTCCCTCATATACACTACAGTTCTTTTCAATTTTTTTTTTCATACATTTTTCTCTTATGGTTCATCTTTTTCGTTTTTAGAATGCTTGTCTCAAAATCAACGCAAGATTAAAACCGTTTAAAGAAGAAAATCCAAACGGCACTTGGGAAGACTGGGTTAATTCAGCGTTTATGGCTAGAGTTAGTTTACAGGCGACAGGTATACTTTTCGATATAATTTAGATGAATCCGACCGCGCTAACATTTGTCCTATTAAATTACGGTTGTTCTTGGTCCGAATTACAAAATACCTATATTACATAACAAGTGATGAAAGTGATACTTTTCAAACGAGGATATATTTAGCACGAGGAGTTAGCCGAGTGCGGAAATTCTCCGAGTTTTAGAATAATCACTTTCACACGAGTGATTTACACTATTTTTCCTACAACCACAAAGAATTATTAAAAAAGCCTTTGATTTGTGAAAAAAAAATATTAACACTAGTGTTGAAATTAGCATACTTAGGATTATGTTCCACTTAATATCTGGTTTCATAGTTTGTCAATAGGCTTTTCCTTTATTTGTAGTTTAACTTTTTCATTTTTTCATATTTTATATATCATAGGAAGAACTAATCCTGGATGGACTTCTAGATTAACCAGAATGAATTTTTTTTTTAATTTAATTAAGAAAAGAAGCACTAAACAGAAATTTAAAAAATCCACCCAACAAGGATGATTTCAATTCAAAATAATTCTATAAATTATTTAATGTTTTTATAAAAAAAAAGTCAAATACTCCTGGTGGGATTTGAACCTATGACCTTGCGATTTGTAGGCTAGAGCTCTGTTCTCTACGCTATCGGTACCTGTAGAGATTTGTTTAATACATGGCATTTTCTTCAACATGATTTGTTTTTTCTGGTAATAGGTTTTCCAGTATATTATTAACATTTTTTATAATTTCAGAAGGCGTATTTTCCACACGCTAATTCTGAATCACTCGACAAATACTTTATAAATAAGTTAAACACTTTACAATTACTGCTTTCTAAAATTTGTTATTTTTAATGAATAGGGGTTGTCTGTAAAATTGGCACCATATGTTTAAATTAAATAGTGTGCCTTGTATTTCAACACTGGTATTAAAATATTTTTTTTTCAATCCGCGTGTGATATACGGCGCTTTCTAGCCAAATTAACCGTGCTTTTTTTTCTTATTTTCATAGGTGGTCGTAGGAAAAAATATTTCAACACGAAGTTGAAATATCAAGGCCCACTATTTAATTTAAACAGATGGTGCCAATTTGATAGACTACCTATTTATTAAAAATAACAAACTTTAGGAAGTAGCAATTCAACTTATTTATCATGTATTTATCAAGTGATTCAGAATTAGAATGAAAATACGCCATCTAAAATTACAAAGCTTGATAATAATATACTTACTGGAAAATTTATTACAAGAAAAAACAAATCGCGTTGAACAAAGACAGTGTCATGTATTAAATAACAAATTTTTATTTATAGGTATCGATAGCGTAGAGAGTAGCGCTCTAGTCTATAGATCGCAAGGTCACAGGTTCAAATCCCGCCAGGAGTGTTTGATTTTTTAATAAAAAAATTGAATAATATTCCATAATTTTTAGTAAAAAAAAACTACAAGCTTAAAGTACTCCTCAAAAACATAACAATTTTACTTCAAAGAAATGAGATAAAAGTTCATTTGCACTAAACGATTTTATTAACCTAATCTGTCATTTTACAAGTATATTATAATTTATTTGAACAAGTGCCTATCACAGCCTACTATACAGTTGAGACTGATGAAAATTAGATTAGGTTACGGTGATTGAAAATAAAATAGTTTCAAATAAGATGAATTTGTACTTATTCTTATTGATGGTGGGTTTTGTAAGTCCGAAAAGTGTTATTAATACTAGAGGTGTGATACGTCGTTAAATTATAAAGAAGGATAATTTCAAAAATATTTCCCGACCACTTAAAAAAGCAAAGTTGATGACGGTTTTGAAAAAACGAAACGTCGGATTAAAAATCTAATTACACCAACTTGTAGAGGAGAATTCTATTGGGTATTGAGGATGTAAACTCTATATTGACATATATCTTCAAAATTTGATTGACTCTATTTAATAGAGTCAGAAAAAAATATAAACGAAATCGCTAAAATTCGGTTTTGCCCAAATATCTTCGGAAGTATTCGGAGTATTTTAAATTTGAAAAAACAATATTGCGGAAATTAGTGGGGCTCAACTTTTTTCTAATTTAACCATCTGTGTATCTTCTATGGTTTACGAGATCCCTGAATAGTGCACCCTTAGGTATCTGGGCACCCTGTATATAGATATAATTTCGTATGGCGCTGCTAACCTTGAAGAATAATTTAGAAATATTGTTCGGATCCTCTTAACACAAACAGGGGCGGTTCTACGGGGGGCCTGGGGGGCCCAGGACCCCCCAACATTTCTGAAAAAAACTATAAAATTCATGGCACTGATAAAAAAAAATTCCGGGTGCTTTATTATTTACATAATTTGATACAATCTGAGAATGATCTTAAAAAATTTTGAGCTGTGGCGTTATTTGCTTGCGAGGGCTACCAAAAATTGTGGCTGCGTCTAGTGGCGTATAAAAGGGGGGGGGGGGGGCTGCCGGGCTGCATTTTCATCTCCTTAATTTAAATCTTTAAATAATGTATTCTTGGCTTAGATTACAAACGTTTAGATTTTTAACTTTTCCTTCTAAAAGTCCTGTTTTATATAGAGATTAAGGTTTCACACGCATATCGTTTTAGTTATTGATTTATGATGCAATTTTAAAGGAAAACGAGTAAAAAGAATAATATTTTATAGAATTTTTCTATTATAAACTTGTCTGTTCCGTTTTCCCTTTTTTAGAGCTATTTTAAATCAACAAAAATATAACCCAATGCAATAAAATATTTTTACAAGAAAAACAATTAGGTATTTATTTCTTAAGAGAAAAATTAAGGTAAACATTTCAATTGAAACATTTTTTATGGAAGAAGTGTGATAATTTATAATAAAAAAAATAGTGCGGGATGAAATGAGAATGCTTTATTAGGAATATAAATATACGGTACTTAAAAAGGAGTATTACAAAATCTAAGCATTTGCACCAAAAACTGCTCTTAGATCTACGCTCCTAAAATACATGATTTCTGAAAAAATCATCAATTTTGGCGTGGTGAGCGATATTTACTTTTTTTTAATCATGAAAAACTGAGCCCGGAAAACGCTGGTTAGAGTCATACGTACGTCTTAAGCCCTTTTTACATTGGGTGCAATTGCAAGAAAAATAGCCTGGAAGCATGCGATTCGACGACGTTTTAATCAGCTGATGCACGTTTCCCCATTTAAAACCTGCATCAGCTGTTTAAAACGCCGACAAAGAGCATGCTATCAGGCAATTTTTTCTTGCAATTGCATCCAATGTAAAAAGGCCTATATGTTAAAATTTTGGATTGACACCAATATTCATATTTTTCACAATTATAAAAAATGTTTTTTTTTTTAAATAAAGAGCTAGGAATATCAAAAAAAAAAACATTAAAAAAAAAAATGTAATCCAACCATGCAAAGGGGGAGAGGTAGTTAGGTGAATTTTAAACGAACTTTGGGCGTGGCCCCGAAAATTTTTCGCCTGCGGCGCTTTTCCGCCTTTTTCGCTGGGTACAATACCATGGAATACATATAGTCCCGACTATCCCTCTCTTCAGAAAAAAAAATGTCCTACTTACGCCCCCCGGAGCATATTTTCTGGCTACGCCAATGTGGTGCCCCCCCAATATTTTAGGTCTAGAACCGCCCCTGAACACAAACTAGTCATTTTAGATAGCTCTTTAGCAAAGAAATTTTGCCAATATTATTTTATTTAATATCCATTATATCTGTAATTTTTAAAGGTTTTTACAAAACTGAGGACATTGACTATGATTGGGAGAAAAAGGAGGGAAATATGTATAACTATTTCACTTATGGCGTTGGATGTTCGGAAGTTGAAATAGATACTCTAACTGGCGACCACAAAGTATTAAGAACAGACATTGTTATGGATTTAGGTATGTGTAATTAAAAAAATAAAAGGCCAAACCCAAATCCACACAAGCAACACTGACAAAAACTCAAATTTAAGATTTCATATAAATTATACTAACGCATAAAATAAAGCTAAACAAACCAAAGGTGGCTATGACAGAAACTTTTTACTTGATTGTTTGGCTTATAAACATGTGATAATAATATGATGTTGACAAATTTAGTGAGTACAGATACAAGACAATACAGGGTGTCCCATAACTTATGGGCCGTAGAGTAACTGTAGATACTAGACATTAAACTAAGCCGATTAAGTCATATAAGTAAGTTTTTTTTTGATAATTAAAATATTAATTTAATTATGTACTATGTTTTTTTTTGCTTTGGGATGTTTAAAGGGAAATATCTCGAAATCCGTTAAAGATATTAAGATCAATCAAGTTCACATTTTTGACTCAGAAAATGTCCTTCTTTAAGAAACTATAATTGAAAAATACCTAATATCACAGGTGAAAAAAAAATCATAGATTTATAAAGCCCAGTGTATGCAACTAGCGCCCTCTAATTTGAAACTTAAAAATTTCTACAAATTCTTATTTCTTGCTCATAAAAACATAATATTGCCAACTTTCAATTCGATTCATTAAACCGTTTTAAAATTATGGCTTATTTTCGAGAATAAACTTTTACTTTCAACACCCTGTATCTCTTGAACGAGTAACAATCCAAAAAAACTTATATGACTTAATAGGCTTAGTTTGATGTCTAGTATTTCTAGTTACTCTACGGCCCATAAGTTATGGGACACCCTGTATAATTCTGTATCTTATATTTTTTACAAGATACACATCTTTTAGGCGAAAGTTTGAACCCGGCAATCGATATAGGACAAATTGAAGGTGCTTTTATGCAGGGATATGGTCTATATACCATGGAAGAACAGCTGTTTACTCCGACTGGATCACTAATTACACGAGGTCCAGGAAACTATAAAATTCCGGGATTCGCAGATATACCAGAAGAATTTAATGTGTCCTTGCTAAAAGGAAGTAGGAATACTAGAGCTGTATATTCTTCAAAGGTAAGCTAAGCGACTGCGTATTAGGAAAGTTACTTACTTTTTCTGTAGAAAAAAATCAAAGCTCTATTTTAATTTGGAGAATGTTAATTTTTTCAACAAAGATTGATGACGACAAAATTTTAAGAATAATATTAAAATGTTGGTGCCATTTAAGCAATGATCATTTTCTTCTTTTAGGCAGTTGGTGAACCTCCACTATTTCTTGCATGCTCAGCAGTTTTTGCTATTAAGGATGCTATAAGATCATCAAGAAAAGATAACGGAGTTTCTGAACGGTTTAAATTGGAATCTCCAGCTACCCCTGAAAAAATTCGTTTAGCCTGCCATGATAAAATTATGTCAAAGGTAAAGACCACTTTATACAGTATACACTGGACCACAAAATTAACCGGACGGAAAAAATGTTGTTTCGATACAATCTTAAATAACTTTTAAGTCTTCATCATGTTCTGATATTATTTTTACGATCAGTATAAATGGATATAGTGACATACCGAGTAGCACAATCCCGTGGAACAATTTAATAACTGATGGTGTTTCCTTGTACGACATTTTTAAGTCCCATCTTTTCTAGACAACTTGTTTTTTGGTTAATACTGATATCTGAATTTTTAAAGGAGAAACGCAGGTTTAAAGGAAATAATACAATAACCCTTTATTAGCAACAAATAATAACATGGCCAATAATGGTCCAGCATTAATAACATAATATCTTATCCTTTCAGGCATATATTCAATTAAAGTAGCAACTGGGTCTTGAGATATCTGCTGCCACTCGTTTGTCACTGCCTGTGCTAACGCAACCAAAATTTGTAACTCGCCGTAGTTCTGCCTAACTCTCCTTCCTAGTATATCCCACATATATGCTTAATAGGGTTCAGGTCCGGACTTCTTGAGGGCCCGCCCACAAGTTCTTCTTATGTATGGTCAAGCTTTTCTACGATATACAGAATCGGAGAATAATCTTGTAAAGTAACGGCTTGTGCCACTTTTTCTGGTCTCATCTTTAATTTACATTTAACATTTACTGAACAGTTTTAAAACACAACATAACCAACAACCACTTACTTAACAAAAGCTAGAAGTACAGCAATAAATGAATCTGTAATTTGTTGACAAACATCTTTTTGACAAGCCATGGTGCATGAAAACTGCATTCAGAAAGACGACAAAACATTGACAAATCCAACTTTCAAATTCAGATACTGGTATAAATCAAAAAACAAGTTGTTCAAAAAAGATGGGACTTAAAAATGTCGTAAAAAGAAAAGTTATTAAATTTTTCCACAGGATGTTCAGAAGTTAAACATAAAATGCAATTTGTAATACGTATGTCTAAGTTAGGAGGGAAGAAGGAAGTTAGTAAAAAAACTTAAGAGTTATTTACAATCGCAACTTTAATGTTACTAAAGTACTTTTTTTTATAGCTTCCAGTGCCAGAAGAGAAACCATATGTTCCGTGGAGTATTACTATTTAAAAGTTTTATTAAAAATGTAAATATGTATAAATGTATGTCTTATACTTTTCCGGTGCAAGAATAATAAAATAAGTTAGTGGATTTTGTGTAGTTTTTGTAAATTAGACCAATAACGGCTCCTCCATTAAGTCATCCCTTAAAATGTTTCAAACAGGATTATTCAAAGAATAATGGAAAAACAAAATTAATTTATTTTAAATAGAATACTCTGTACTTCAATTATTTGCAGAATTTAAAAAAAACTATTAACCACAACTATATACCCAAATTTACCTTTTTTCGAGATATTGAGTTATGAACATAATTCGATTCTCTTGCTAAATAATGAAACACATTTTCAGAAGATGTTCCAATTAAATATTTTTCGTTTTCAGATTAATTTTAATACGTAAAATTAAAGGTCGCCGAAATGACAAAGGATGTCAAAACGAATTTTATGTCAATTATTGACAGGACCCTTTAGTTATTTTTCTACTATTGTATATAGTTATTTTCCTAACAAGTGCGCAAAGTGATACTTTTCCGCACGCAAGTACAGTTGGACGAACGACGCGAAGCGGAGTTCGGATAAGTTCTTGCGTGCGGAAAAGCACTTTGCGCACTTGTTAGGAACAACATTTTTCCTACGAGCTTCATATCAGATAACAACAAAAATAAAAATATGATAATTTATTTAATAATTTTTAATTCGACTTTAAAGAAAGAACTATAATATACTTACAACTAAAAATTACATAACAAAAAAAAATAATAGAAAATTAAAAAATTACATAACAAAAAAAATAATAGGAAACTAAATTTTTTTCGTTTTAAGCTGAAATACAAATATCGGGAATTACGATTAAAAGATAAAAGAGAATACTCTTGCAACGGCTTCTCACATTGCCATAAAATAGTTTACAGCTACTAAAATAAATATAAATATTCCCTACCAAGGAGATTTTTGAATAGTTTTACTTTTCCGCACCCAGTGCGGATAAAAGTCTTATCCGCACTAGTGCGGAAAAGTGTAACTTTGCACACAAAAATGCGTGCGCAAAGTACTACTTTGCGCACGCTCGTAGGAAAAATAAATTAACTTGCGGGCCCTAGCAACACGACAGATAACGAAAGTAAACATTCGAGTTACTTGAATATTATACGTTGCTAGCTATGTAAAGTATTACTGACGATGCCAGGACAAAAAAAATGGATTATTTTACAGGTGGAAAATCCTTATTTTATTCGAACTGATAGACTGACAATACTCAAATAACGTAATAGTTAGTTACATTACTAGATGCGAAAGTTAATTTTTTGGTGTGAGGAGGTTCTTGAATTGCCGAGGCGAAGCCGACGTGATTTAATACCTCCGACCACCAAAAAAGGCTTTCGCATCGTGCAATGTATTGCATTTTTTCTATTACTGTTCTCTGATCAATATTTATTAAGTAATAAACTTTGATTTTGTTCAAATTAAAATAATAAAATAAGTTTTTTTTCCACCTGTAAAATAATCCTTTTTTTTGTCCTGACACCGAAAGTAATACTTAACATAGCCAGCAACGCTACTTTACATAGATAGCAATGTATAATATTCAGGTAACTCGAATATTTACTTTCGTTATCTGTCGTGTTGCTAGGGCCCGAAAGTTAATTTATTTATACAGCAGTAGAAAAACTTAATAACAGACCTACCTTATTTTTGTTTCTGTCTTTACCAGTTGTGACGTGATGTAAAATTCATGTACTTCAGTTCAGTAGTAAAGGGAATTGAAAGACCTTTAAAATAAGGTATCACTTGACCCCCCTTTCCATTTATGACTTAGAGGTGGTGCCACCCCCGCCCAGGGGGCTACACGTGTTAACATGATTGTTTGCCAATTTTGTGTCCCCTTTGAAATCGACGGGTCTGAGCGTTTTTCCAAAAAAGAACTGAACTGCCAGTAAATGTATCTGTTTAGTTTTTCACCCTGTATACACATTGCATCGAATTCAATGACACGTTTAATTATTTTTTTATGGAATTAGACGAAAGCAATGCAGCAAAATGAGGAACGGCCTCTGTCAGAAACAGATTCTTCACGAAAATCTTTCGACTCCGATAAAATCGCTACAATATGATGGACTAGGATCTTCATTGATTAAAATTTTAAGCGAGGTTAGGCCTATCTTTCCTTAATTTATTATCATATCCTCCATGGCAACAGTGAAGTCCATCTAATCAGCTGTTTATGAAGCTAATTTTAGTTATTAAAAAATATTTTTTATCTCCGAAAATAACATGCATTTTGCAATAAAGAATAAAAACAGATTTAATTTGCAAGGCTGTTAAATTTGACTTACCTGTGCATTAATATGTATCTTATCGTTTTGTATTAATTATATTTTTAATACTTGGGCAGTGGTGTTTCATAACTTTATTTGTGGACCAAACAGGAAGATGAACCCAAAACTAATCCAATATAGTATATTTCTAACGAGGGTTTAGACAGCTCCATTATTGCCCGAGCGTCGAGTTTAAATCGCGAAGACTGGAGCGACGATTTTTTTTCACTACTGACACATTAACAAGATACTTATTTTTACAATTTTAATAAGTATAGAAAGAAAGTAGTGTGGCTATTTTTTGCAGTAAAGTACATAGTTGCGCCAAAGGTAATGGGTTCCCTGGGGCACAGGTAGACAATGACAGGCTATTTTGTCCTTGTTGGGATTTATCTGAAAGCTATAACCTGTGAGCAATTCCCAATGCAGCAAAAATATGTTTTCAAGATATGTTTAATAATAAATATATAATGAAAACTCACTTTGCTTAATAAGACAAAAGAAATAACCTTTAAAGAATATAGAGATATAAACAAAATTAATATTCCCCAATTTCTGGCAGATCTGCAATCAATCCCGTGGAGAAATATATACGATCTTGAAAACATTAACGATAAAGTAGAATTTATTAATAATACCATTACAACCTTATTAGATCTTCATGCCCCTATAAGACGAGCTAGATTTACAAGAAATAATTACCCATGGATAACTGAAAATGTTAAAAACCTAATCAAGCTTAGAAACCAAGCTTTGACTAAATTTAAGAAAACCAAAAACCTAACGCACTGGGAATATTATAAATCTATTCGTAACTTGACAACACTCACTATACGCAACGAAAAAAAAGCATTTCTTGAAGAGAAAATTCGGCTATCCCAAAATATATGGAAGGACCTGAAAAAATACAGCGTAGGTACTGGAGGCAGTAAAGTAGATATTCCCGAGCATCTGAGAGATGCTAATCTGGTAAATAATTTTTTTAGGTCCTCCATACCTGTGCCTAACGTGAGCAACAACGATCTCTATAATTTTTATAAAAACAATGTTAAAGTTAATATTATGCAATCTTTTAAATTTAAATTGGTGACAGATATAGACGTGTTAAAGATAATTTCTAAAATAAAATCAAAAGCTAAGGGGCATGAGGGTTTAAACATTGATATAATAGAACTTTGTTGCCCATTTATCGTGCCTTTTCTGACACACGTAATAAATAATTGTATAAAAAACTCAATTTATCCAGATAGCTGGAAAAAGGCGCTAGTGGTGCCATTGCCAAAAAATAATGATCCACGTGAACTGAAGGATCTTCGCCCGATTAGTATATTGCCATGTATATCAAAAATTCTTGAAAAAATAATGACCGAACAGCTTACAGAATACGTGGAAATAAACAGCATCCTGCCTGCAACTCAATCCGGTTTTAGAAAAAATCACGGCTGTTCCACTGCATTAACAAGCGTAACCGACGATATATTTCGGGCTGCCGACTTGGGAGAAGTAACTGTTTTGACACTTCTGGACTTTTCAAAAGCGTTCGATACTCTTGACCACCGACTATTACTAGGGATTCTTCATTATATCGGTCTCAGTGATCATGCTGTTGAATTTTTTAAGAGTTTTTTTGAGGGTCGAAGACAATGTGTTAAGCTCGGTGCTGAGATTTCCAGCGAACTAGCTATAACTACTGGTGTCCCCCAGGGATCTATTATTAGCCCCCTATTGTATGCCATATATACCTCGTGCCTGCCAGAGGCTATTAAAAAATGTAAAAAACATTTCTATGCAGACGATACACAGTTATATTTATCCTTTAGAAAGGAGGACGCTGTTGGAGGTTGTCAAGCTATTTGTCAGGATCTTGAAAATATCCAAAAAGTTTCCTTAGAACACTCCTTACACCTTAACCCAAAAAAATGCTGTGTAATGATCTTTGGTAAGAAAAATGATGTCGATAATGTAAAAGACTCACTTGATATAAGGATAGGCGACTCGGTATTACCTCTTAGAGACAATGTAAGAAATTTGGGAGTGGTTTTTGATGGTGCCTTGCGTTTTGAACAGCACATTACGCAGTGTGTCCAGAGGGCCTATGTTAGATTAAAACTTCTCTATAGTAATCGCCATGAACTATCAGCAAAACTCAAAATTTTACTTTGTGACTCACTTGTACTCTCCATATTTAACCATGGAGATGTAGTTTACGGAAACTGTTTAACATCCAATCAAAAACAAAGAATCCAAAAGGTTCAAAACTCTTGTTTACGTCTTATCTATGGAATCCGGCGACGAGATAGAATATCCCATAAGCTAATTGATGCAAAGTGGCTGAATATGGAGGGAAGGAGAAAGTTACACGAGGCCTGTTTTTATCATAAAATTGTATCCAATCAGAGTCCCCCATATTTATATGCCAAAGTGGTTTTTAGATCTCATATACATGACATAAATATTCGAGCTCGGGGTATGATAACCCCACCCCTGCATAAATATACTATGTTTGAACGATCCTTTACTTTTAATATTGCAAAGTTATATAACTCGCTGCCCGACTACTTTAAAACTCTTACTCCAGAAAAATTTAGAAAAAATATCTTTAAATACCTCTGTGCTAAGCAAGCTATAGGATAGGGAAAAATATATGTTTCTTTTTATTTTAATGTTTTTATCTTTTTTATTTTTGAAATACTAGCGTACTACTCTTGGACGTTTTATTTTCATTGTTATTATATTGTTGATTCTAAGGTTAAGTCGATCAGGGTGGATAATATCTGTAAGTGTTATCCACATCTGGACTTCGCCTGTTCTGTTGCTGTAACTCTTATTTTGATATAATTGTAATACTATTACTTAATACAGAAATAAAGACATCATTATTATTATTATTATTATTATTATTATTATTATTATTATTATTATTATTATTATTATTATTATAATAGGTTAATTTTTTAGCATATCTTCATTTAGAGGACTGCCGTCATTTTTTTCGCGACATATAAATATGTAAGAATATGGCTGCCAAAAATACACAAACGTAACATGCCTCTCAGACCCATAACGAGCTCTCGAAATTCTCCTACCTACGAACTAGCGAAATTCTTACTCCCCCTACTTCAACCACTCCAAGGAAACAGCACATCATTTGTAAAACATTCTCAACACTTCGTACAACTAATAGGCGGAATGGAAGTACAATCAGAAGATCAACTTGTCAGCTTCGACGTCGAAGTCTTTACACTAATGTTCCTGTAAAAGATGCACTAAAAGTTATCAAAAGCAGACTTAAGGAAGACCAGACAATACAGGAAAGAACGCCGCTACCTATCAAGGCCATTATAGATAGATAGATAGATAGAAACGTCTTTATTTTTGACTCGGCGAAGGTCAGCTTGCTGTTTGCTTAACCGAGCATGTATGATAAATTTACAAAAGTTAAGTTTACAAAATGAAACGAAATTGCTAAGTTATATTAAGTACCTAATCTAGTGTAGAAACTTAAATATTGGCAACTTAAACTAATGATATATTTACATAATATTGATCTTATACATATTCAAGCATAATTACCCAGCAAAAAACTGCGATAATTGGTCCTAAAGGAGTTTAAACTTAGGTTGACAAATTTGGTACAAATATCAGTATTAAAGATTTTAGGAGCTATATAAGAAAAACTGCGTTGAAAGAGGGCAGTTCGATGTTTCGGTACATTTAAAAGACCATTATAACGGGTTGTACGATTATGTGTAGAATGCCGGAAATGAAGCTTTTCACGTAGGTATTGGGGTACACCACTCACAAGCAGACGATACAAAAAACAAGAAAAATGTAGTCTTTGTCGATCGACCATTTTAAGCCATTTTAACTCAGGCAATTTATAGCTAACATGTTCTCTTGCACGCAGTCCATAAACAAAGCGAATGCAAGAGTTCTGAACCTTTTGCAGTCTAGTCTTACACTGCAAATCCAAACAGGGGCCGTACACGAAGTTACAATAGTTAGCGTGAGATAAAACAAGAGTTTCACACAGTTCCTTTTTTAATTGAGGTCGTAAGATGTGTTTATTTTTGTATAAGTTTCTGAGTGAAAAATACGATTTTTGAATAACTGTACCTACCTGACTTCTAAACCGAAGCTTGCTATCAAAAATGACCCCCAAGTTTTTATATTCCTGCACAACGGGTAATACTGTATCGGCCATAACTATATCCATGTTGTCTGCTGCCCATTGGCTATCAGGTCCAAAATAAATTATTGCAGATTTTTTAGGATTCAACTTTAGACCATTGCTCTGAGAATAGTCACAAATCGATCTCAGGCACTGGGTAAGATTACTCTTTGCTTCAACAGCAGTGGCTTTACTAAAACTGGTGCGCAGTTGCGTGTCATCGGCATATCTCTGCAAATCGCAACCCTTAACAAACTCGTTAATATCGATTGTATAAATTACGAAAAGTAGCGGCCCCAAGATCGAACCCTGTGGTACACCCATACGCACTGCTCTAGAGGCGGATCGACGGCCTTCCAGAGACACGAATTGGGATCTATCCGTCAAATAGTCTTTAAAGAAATTTACCGAAGATTCCGAGAAGCCAAATGAGCGAAGCTTAGCACAAAGAAGCCGATGGTTAAGTGTATCGAATGCTTTACTATAGTCAAGCAATACCAGTGCCGAAGTCTCACCCCTATCAGCCGCCCCAATGATATCGTCCAAGACCTTCAACAAGACCGATGCAGTGCTATAACCTTTACGAAAGCCAGACTGAGATGAAGGGAGCAGATTATTTTCAGTAAAGTACTTAATTGTCTGTTCGTAAATGACTTTTTCGAACACCTTGGACAGAACAGATAATAAACTAATAGGTCTCAATTCCGACACTTCAGTTGGATTACTTGTCTTTGGCAGAGGCACGACCATAGCGACCTTCCAGCGAGAAGGGAACATAGAATTGGTTATACACATGTTGAAGATGTGAACTAAGTATGGTACGATGACTGGACAACATAGCCTAACCATTTCAAGAGACAGACAATCCGCCCCTGATGCATTTGATCTCTGATGGACTATGGCATTTACGACTTCGGCATCAGACACCGGCGAGAGGTTAAACCTATAGTTGGTACGAATATTCTTATGAGCTTCAACAAATTCGTTGCTAACAGTTGGTGCTATGTTAATTACTGATTCTATAAAAAAATTGTTAATATTTTCAGGATTTTTTAAATTACTCGGCAAGCCTACATTGTTTTTATTCTTACTATATACATTCAAATTGTTTAATGCGCGCCAAAGATCTTTTTTATTATTATTACTTGCAACAAAATTAAGATAGGCCTTTTTTTCATCTCGGACAGCACGGGTAAATAGGTTTCTCATCTCCTTATAAGCATCCCAGTCCTGAATAGTCTTGGTTTTTTTGTACTTCGACATCAATTTGTTCCGTTCTTTTTTCATGATTTTTAGGACGTCGGTAAACCAAGGAGCTTTAGGCTTTGTAACTCGGACCCTGCGTAAAGGAGCATGACGATCAAATAACCGTAATATATTTTCAGTAAGTAAGTCGACCTTTTTATGCAAGCATTGTTCATTATAGATTTCAGCCCAGTTAGTATTTATCAGGTCCGAGTTGAATAGATCGATGTCAAATTGTTTAAAACTCCGAAACTCCACCATTTTTGGTGGCCTAACAGGGGCCCTGCAATTTATTTTACAAAAAGTAAGTTGATGATCTGTAACATCGTGCATATCGACATGCACGACTTCTCCATCTAGCAGATCTCCGTTGGATAATATAATTAGGTCAATAAGGCTACTCTGTCTACCACAATAGCGTGTCGGGGCTTTAACAACCTGGGAAAGTGAATAGGAACTGAGGAAAGCATCGAACATGTTCACGGAATTATTACAGGTCAAAAGATTGATGTTCATATCACCCATTATAATGACTTCATCAGATAGAGGCATCATGGAAGACATCGCACTCTCCAAATGATCAAACCCATCTATCAAATTACCCTTGGGTGGGCGATACAGTACACCTAACCCGAGATTTATACCGCATACTTTAGTAGTCAGCCACAGCTGCTCAATATTGTCATTACTTACCCCAACATCTACGTTACTGACCGGCAAATCATTTCTAATATAAACTCCGACACCCCCCCCTCGCGAGCCTCGATCCGCTCTAAAAAAATTGAAACCATCGATAGATAGTACACAATTAGGATTATTAGGCGAAAGCCATGTTTCCGAAACTCCCAAAATATCCAATTTTAATTTTAAAATAAGGTCTCTTAAACTGTTTTTGCTAGGTAGAAGCGAGCGTATGTTTACATGTCCTATTTTTAAATTATTTATGTTTGGCTTCATTTTGTTATTGTTAATAAAACCTGTAAAAACTGATATTACCTACAACAATAGAATTAATGATAACTATTCTAAATGTATACAATAAAAAATAATAAGCAGATACACCTGTTTACGATAAGAGTTCATTCAAATCAGATTCGTTTTTTATGTGAATGGGTTTGTCATCATCTTTTTTGCGGGCCAATACCTTGCCGTAACGATGCCATACATACTTGTAGCCTTTTTCCTTGAGACCTTTGGCCCTCTTAAAAAGATTATACATTTCTTTAGTCAACTCTTCGTCGATAAATATTGGGTCTTGAGAGGTACCTAGACCACATAGTGCAGGGGTAATCCTCCCCTTTCTTGAGCGCGCAGTTAGGATGCGTTCTTTAATATCCGTGTCCTTAAAAGTCACCGTGACCTTAATGCCCTGTGGAGTATTAAATTGACGAATGGCATCAATGTCATTGGCTGTAATAGGAACATTCAAAGAAGTACAGAGGTTTATCAAATCAGCTGTAGAAGCCCTGTTGTCTGCGTCATTTAGTGGAAGTCCAGAAATACATAAGTTTTGCTTAATCTTACTCGAGTTTTGACTACATATCATGTTTTCTAGTTTTTGCACCTTTTCCTTCAGAACAAGATTATCCTTAGATATTTCAGCAAACATTTCCGACATAATCTTATTGCGCCTTCTTTCTTCCTCATATTTTTCATTTATGAAGTCCATTGCCCTTTTAACATCTTTTACTTCACTTTGAAGTTCTCGGATCATATTTTTTAACTCAATCATATCATCCCCATTAGATCTGGAACTGGAGGGTGAAATGAACAATGATGAGCGCCGTTTAGCATTAACTTGTGCGTCGCAATCCCCACAAGTCCAAGAAGTTTTCTCGGACTGCATAAGCCGTGCATCCACTTCTGAAACGTTTCCACATTCGAGGTGAAAATAACCACTGCATCGACCACATTGCAGTTTGATGCGCTTACCAATGTTTTTGTGACAAAGCCTACATACTTTACTAGCCATTTCGGTTTCTTAACAGTTCAGATGTTTCAGCTCTGTTGGCAACACCGCTGAATTTGTAGCCAAGAATAGCAAGGCCTTCCTAGGGTCCAAAGTTCAAAACAGTTTGCACGAGGTACAAATAGTGCTTATTTTAGCCAAATATCCGGTAGGTACTCATAGGATAAACTCACCAGTAGCTCAGCATACCGCTCAAAATTCTCTGGAGTACATGTTGCCTTTTAATTTTCACTCTAACTTTCAAAAAACCTGTTTTCTAACGGAACAATGACCATTTAAACTTTCTTCCAACGTTGTCGTATCGTGTATTATGGAATTATTAGAATGTTGCCTCGATAATTCTTACTTCCAGGAAAAACCTACCTGGACTACCGATGGACTCATCTCTCTCACCAATAATTGCCAACATTTACTTCAACTATACCTTCATTATTTCGAAGGGAAACGATGACGATCAGTGAATTCCTACACCACATTAATAGCCTGACGCTGACAATCTAATTTACTATGGAGAGAGAAGAAAACAATCAATTACCTTTCCTAGATTTGAACGTAAAGAAACGTGGCAACACCATCCATACTTCAGTGTACAGGAAACCAACGCATACAGGTCAATATCTGAATTACGCTTCAAATCACTCAAACAACACAAAACATGGCATAGTAAGAACGCTGGTGGATAGAGCAATTACCATCTGTAATTCAAATGAAGCCCTCAAAGAAGAAACCCACTACATCAAGACCGACCTTAACAAAAATGGCTACCCCATGCATTTAGTTGATAAACTATTGGAAAAACGCAAGAATCGGCCAAATACACAACAGAAGCAAATAGAAACTCAATTAACACTCAACATTCCGTATGTCAAAGGAGTATCTGGGAGAATTAGGAGACTAGGACAACGATACAACATCAATACGGTATTCAGCTCGAAAGACACTTTAAGAAGCCACCTGACGAAGACGAAACCAACAAGTCAAAAAGATAGGAAAAACTGTGTCTACCAGATACCCTGCGAATGTGGCAGATCTTACATTGGTGAGGCCCCTTGAAACTAGGGTCAAGGAACATAGAAAGAACACGCTTAAAGGGGAAACCGAAAAATCAGGTGCAGCTGACCATGCCTGGATACACGGTCATCACATCAACTGGAAAGAAGCTCAAATCCTGCATAAAGAACCACATTGGAGGAAGAGGAAGTTCAAGGAAGCTGCTACCATATACCAAAACCCAGATTGTTTTAGTAAGCCATCATTAGATATAAGAAATATCTGGAAACCTTTGCTAAGTAGATGTAAACTTAAAATACCGCACTCGAACTAAACGCATGACTGCACCCATCCCGGTCATGCTCCAGTGCATCTAGCTAGTATAAATAGAGCTGTAGTTACTTTACTTATTTAGTATTCACCTGAAGACGACTGGAGATACTTACCAGTTGAAACGTTGTGATATAAAACAAATAAAGACAATGCAAGTCCAAAACTCTTCTATCAGTCATATAAATAAAAGTTAGAACTTTTTACAATAAAGAAATAAATATCATAAACTACTGACTGGAAACACAAGAGACCGATAATAAAAGCTCCGAAAAAAACTATTTTTACGAATAAATAAATTTTGACGTCCGAAGTCAATGGAAAAACTTCTAAATATAATAAAGTTAAATCAATCTACAATTTTTTTTCTGTCTAGCACGTTTTATCGGCAATAGCGCCCGGAAGACGTTGGGTTATGTTTTTATTATCCTTTATTAGTATAATAAATAAAGATGGGGACTTCGATGCGCGAGTTAAGATCCACTGTGAATACTGAATAAGAGATCACCTTTCATGTTATTATTGTAAAATTAAAAAATCAAGTTCCTGACTTTCAAATTTGTTGGTTGTTTTCATTAATAACCATGGTCAATAATAACTGGCAAGGTCAATAATTGCCGTTTTATAGGTTAGTAAGGTGGACATTTACAATTAATTATATTAGAATATTAGAATTATGTTCATAATCATTAACTAATAATAATAATAATAATAATAATAATAATAATAATAATAATAATAATAATAATAATAATAATAATAATAATAATAATAATAATAATAATAATAATAATAATAATAATAATAATAATAATAATATTAATAATAATAATCCCATTTCAATGAAGAAGCAAGCTGGCTCCAAAAAGTTGAAGCCGAGGCTGAAACTTTGCAAGAAATGCCTGAGCCGCAAGTAACATCCATCGACATAAGGGATGCCACTAAGAACTTGGCTAACTGGAAATCACCAGGACCTGACCAAATTCATAATTTTTGGCTCAAAACTTTCACCAGCCTACACCCTGTAATCGCAAACTGCTTTAGCAAGGCTCTCCTGAACCCCGAACACTTCCCAGCTCATCTTGCCAGTGGCAATACCTTCCTTTGATTTAAAAAAGGGCAGGTAAACGACCCAAAAAATTACAGACCGATCACCTGTCTGTCAGTGGTGTATAAACTTTTAACATCAGTCATGTACTCAAAAATATACACACACTGCATAAATAACAACCTGGTAGCTGATGAGCAAAAGGGCTGTATTAGGAAAGCTTTGGGTTGCAAGGAACAGCTTACAATCGATGCCGTTATTATAAAACAGGCTGAAGTTAAAAGGCGAAATCTAAATATGTGCTACATTGATTATAGTAAAGCATTCGATTCTGTTCCTCACGACTGGCTAAAGAAGATATTGCAAATATACAAAGTACACCCCCTAATATGTAACATATTAGGCACCCTAATGGAGCAATGGAATACCAATCTCCATATTGGACAAGAGAAGCTTGGCAATATAAATATATCAAAAGGTATATTTCAAGGCGACTCTTTAAGCCCCCTCTGGTTCATTTTGGCCATGAACCCACTGTCCTCACTACTAAAATCAACATCCTACGGATATCGTCCCAACTTAACTGAGAATTTTAGAATAAACCACCTTCTATTTATGGATGATATCAAACTCTACGCTGAAAGCAAAACCCACCTACAGTCCCTAATTCAAATAACCAAGACATTTAGCGATGACATCAAAATGTCGTTTGGATTAGACAAGTGCGCAATCTTGAATGTCGTACGCGGAAAGACTGAACAAAACCGTGGACTGCTTGAAGGCATAGATATACTAGATGAGGACAAAACATATAAATATTTAGGCATCTCCCAAAACCAACAAATAAACCACACAAGCCTAAAAAGGGAGTTTAAAAACAAATACAAGAGCAGACTAACAAAGCTTTTTAATACTCACCTGAATGCTGGTAATCTTACTACTGCCATCAACACCTGGGCAATACCAATACTTACCTACTCATTCGGAATCCTTAAGTATTCAGACACGGATTTGCACGAACTGGATAGGCTTACGCGCAGGCTGCTAACAAAATTCAGATTCCACCACCCACGCTCTGCACTTGAAAGAATCTACCTAAAACGAAAGGAGGGAGGAAGAGGTCTCATTAATATATATAACTTGTGCAAGTCACAAGAGACCTCTATGAGAAAATACTTCCAAGAATCGAATGGGGAAATTCTTAAAAAAGTGGTAGCAGCAGACACTGGATATACAGCCCTTAACTTAAAGCAAAACGGATTACCTAACATCATCCGCGCGCCGCCAAGTCAACAGCTTGTAACTTGGCAAGAGAAAGCTTTACACGGCAAATGCCCTACTGCACTCCAAAATCCACTCATAGATAGAGAAATGTCACTGAATTGGTTAGAGAAAAGGCAGCTTCACGCTGAAACAGAAGGTTTTATTATCTCTATCCAAGACCGTGTCATTCGAACTCGAAACTATGAAAAGGTCATCATGAAAAGGAATGTGGAAGATGTGTGCAGAAAATGCAACTGCCCCGGAGAGACGATAGAACATATCACGGCGGGTTGTGGTGCTATGGCCCCCAACGCTTACCTGGGGAGACATAATCAGGTGGCAAAGATCATCCACAAGGAACTGGCCCATAAACTAGGGCTAAGGGAAAACCTTCCACCATACTACCAATACTCACCCGAGCCAGTCCTTGAATCCCCTGAATATCTCTTATACTGGGACAGGCCAATAATAACGGATAGAACAGTAGACCACAACCGTCCGGATATTCTTCTCATCGAAAAAATCACCAAGAAAGCTTTCATAATCGATATAGGTTGCCCACTAACACACAACCTCTCTAAAACCGAATCGGAGAAGAAGACCAAGTACTCGAATTTGGCTATAGAGATAAAAAATATATGGAAGCTAGATAAAATCGACATAATTCCGATCATAATATCGGTGGAGGGAGCTATGACGAAAAATTTCAAGCCCAACTTGGAAAAACTGGGCCTATCAGGTTATTTATACCAACTAATCCAGAAAAGCGTCATCCTCCAAACATGCCATATAGTACGGAAGTTCCTAAACAGTACAGGTTAAGATGAATTTCTTCTCTGTACTGTAAATAAGACCAGCAATACCAACAAAAAGCTGTGAAAACTAACATTGAGAAAAATAATAATAATAATAATAATAATAATTTTTTAAAAAATTAATAATTAAAAAAGAAACATTTTCCTAATTACCACCATGATACTTAAGGAATTATAATGGACAGGAAGAACATTCAATAAGGGGGCAAGCATAACCAGTGTACAACATAACAAACTACCTATTTTCAACCATATGTACCCTGTATCGTCTAGCGAATGTACCAAGGCTAGGAAGTACCCTAATTTCCAGAGGAATTGAGTTAAGTAACTAAATGACCTCTGGAATAGAGCAGTTGTATGACGAGGAATACTATAGTTGTTACAGTGACGTGTATCACGCGCATGGGTTACTCGACGTTTATGTATTTTGCAACTCAAATATTGAAGACGTTAAGATTTTGTCAACCTGAAAAGAAAACGTGCGAATTGAAGCTGAAAACGTTCGTGTAGATTAAGCCATCCGGAGTCAGCAAAGCTAGCAGAAATATGATCATATTTCCTCAAGTTATAACAAAAACGGATACATGCATTCTGCAGTTTCTGAAGACTTTTCTTATCCCTATTCACAATGGCGGGCCAATGTATTATGCTAGAATAGGCAATAGATGACAAAATCAAAGAGTCGCAAAGTCTCAATTTCAGATCAGTATTTAACATATCCTTATGCATGTAAAGAGACTTTAATTTACAATAACAATTTTGAATTATTTTGTTCACGTGATTGGAAAAACGGAGATCAACATCCAACAAAAGGCCAAGATTCCTACCAGATTCACCAGGAACTAACTAACCAGACAACTTTGATTGTGATATGATTGGCATTACATAACGTTATTTACTTACAATTAAAATTGCATGATTAGTGAATCAAAAATTAAGCTAACTGAGTTTGATTGCGAGAAAATTATTTCTGCCATTGTCATGTATATATGTCACAGTCAATGTTCCTGTGTTTAAAATCTTTCTGTATTGCAACCCGGCATATAGGCTTATGGAAAAGTGGAAAAATAATCCATTTAATCCAAGTGGAAAGTTTCTGAAATTTGGAATTTTCCAATCAATTATGCGACAGGCCTAAAACAAATAAGAAACTTAAACTATTTTTATAAATATACAACATAACTTTTAAAATGGGTCATATGTAAAGCAAGCAACCAATTCCAATGGCGTAGAGTGAGAAGATCACCTATGTATGTATTGTCTGTCACAAGGTTCTGAAACCACCTCAAGAATGCAGAAAACAGTTTGCAGTTTGTTGTCTTGCACACTAACTGTGTCGGTCTTAGCGGTGAGCCACTGGCATTCGACCGTGGCATTCCAAGTTCGATTTTAGTAGGTTTAAGATGCAGGAAAGAGTGTAAAATGAATCATCCCCTGATGATAAGATCGGATATCTCGTGGGGTGCGGCAGGAGGTACACACGCACCAATTCCCAATCGAAACCGAGGGTTAGCCCTTGGGGGAAGTATGGCATGACAGGATCGTGATTCGGAACCCACGTTAAGCTGTAGGTCATCTCGGGAATGACCCCGGCAGCGAACCAAGAGGTAAAAAGCCTAATTCGCTTTACTGTCAGTAACACTGACAGTCCCCGTGTAGTATACGGTCTGCATAAGAGCTCTGATCTGATAAAAAGTGCTTACTTAAATTTTTTCAATCATTAAAGAATTCGCAAAAACACTCATCTTTAGCGCTACCAACCAAAAATACACAATGATGATGATTACTGACATTGAGTCATTGCCGAAATGAAAATTAATCAATAAAATAGACAAAAATATTTTGCAAGAACATACAAAATCTTAAAATTTGACTGAAAAAAAAATGGCAACAAAAGAAACAATTTTCAGAACGCCACTGTCTAAATTATCAACAATAAAACTATTGTGTTGTTTTCTTTAAAGTTTTATGATCCCCTGATGCAATGCGCAGTGCAGCGATATCCTATAAAGATTTTAATTGGTTGATTTCCGTTTAAAAACAGCTTTACTTTAAATCAGTGATCAAAAAGTGTATCTTACCGAGTGGTCTGACTGAAATTTAAAATGGTCATCGTAGATGGGAAACATGTTCTAAGTAATACCTTAGTTTTTTTTGTTAATGGCAAAAAGGTAAAATGTTGGTGCAATTTTTTATATATCAAATTTAGTGTGCTGGTGATTGTTTATATTTAAAATTTTTTTATTTTAATGTACTTAGTGACAGTTTTAGTGTCCGTAATTTAATAAGTAATTCGTGTGTACTTTAATGCAAAAGACAGATGCACCACTTGGTCGTCCGCTTTCTTTCTGTTTTATTTTAATTTCATAAATTTCTCGTAGAATTGGAATATCTTGAATATATTCGTAGTAATAGTAAAAGTAACAAGAAATAAAGTGCCAATAAAATTGCGCCGCAGGCGAAAATTTAATGAAAACACCGAAAATGACAATGAAAAACTATGAATTTAAAATTTCTAAATGAATAATTTTTAGAATTCAATTTGAGATTAAAGGTATTTTTGAAATTTTGCATTTTTTCTAATGTTTGGTTTTATTTTTGGCAAAATTGGTCTGTATACAGTTTGTTCCCGGATGGATGCAAAAATTATAAAATTGAAACTACATATTCTGGGGTTCAGTCCTGCTTTCTGTAAGATTTTAGTTTCAAAAAATCATTGGATATTTACTATAAATTAATTTTTGTCCACCAGTAACGTGTATTTTTTCTAGGAGATACAAAAAACATGTAATCCTATACCTACCTTAAAAAATATCATTAAAAATAGCAGTTTAAGATAATAAATTGATCTTCTTTAATTTATTATTTGAACAACTTTTCTCTTTTGGACTTGCACTATCTTTATATATTGCTTAAATTACAACGTTTCACCTGTTAAGTATCGTCAGTCGTCTTCAGGTGAATACTCTTAGTATTAATACTCTTATGTCTAATTCTATAAAGATGTCTAACAATAATTAACTAACCAGCAAGTTTGAAATTGACAGAAATTATTTACTCACAATCTTAGTGGCCTGGTTACCTTAACTTGTAATTTACTAATCACCTTATTTTTAATGCTAAATAAGAAATAATTATGAAATTTGGGTGTTTCCGTTTGAAAATCTGGACTTTTGACAGTTTTTTCATTTTCATTTTTAATCTTATTTTTTAAACACCCTGTATTAATAGTTATCAAAATATTATAAAAAAAACTTTTAAAGCAGGTCCTTTATAACAAGGAATCCCACTTAAATTAAATAAATAAGGCTTCTTTATAGAAAAAATTGATAATTATTCTAAGGCTTGCAAACGTCATTTTTAACATAAAAATTCAAATATGGCAAAAACGTTTAGACATAGGTATAGGACATGGTATGCAGAATCTGCCTAGAAACTTGCGTAGAATGCAAAAATGTAATAATATATAGGGTGTCCTATTTAAAATAAGCAAGTTGACACTTACTTCCGCTATAACCGGAAGTGCCACCATTATGAAAATATTTTAGCCCTGTCGCCCCCATCAGCATCAGCATACTGTCAAATTTTCAAAATGTTCTTATGTATAGTTTTCTATATATAGATCGATTCGGTTCCCGGTGGGACACCCTGTATATTTAATTGAAGATATATGTGAAAGATTCTTATGTTTAACATAAGGTTCTGTATAATTCATATTATTTTCGTCGTTCGGTGTGGCAAGATTTCTCAATAAATAACGACAAAATGATGCAATTACGAAAATACAAATAGTCGTCAATGGACCTATGGTCATATCACTTTAACTTGATAAATATGACAGAAACCCATTAAACACGCGTTAAATTTTACTTGACACTTTAGAGAAGTGAGGTTAGGGTACATTTCAAAAAGTGACAATTCTGTCAGATTTGTTTATTTTTTATTTTGCTGTAATTAAATCCTTTCTTCGGTGATATTCGTACATTTGAGTGAAAATTATAGTTAAAAACATTTGTGTATTATGCGTTTAGTTATCAATGCCCTTTGGACCGGTCAGTTTATTAAATTTAAGTTGAAAATACCTAATTGTTGGCGATGTTCCAGTTATTGATAAATAAAACTTCTTTGCTTTGAGTGGCAAAATAATGTTTTGGTTTTTAATAAGCTGATAAAGAGACTTGTAAACTGGAAACCTACCCTTTATGGTGAGAGCAGAAGAATGAAAACTAATATATACCTAAATTTCATTGAAGAAGTGATTTTAGTGTGAGAATTAATATAAATTGGACACCTCTATGTTATGATGAAAGCAGAATTAAAACCTTTATATACCTATGTAATACTCCAAAGAAAAGCTGTTTCTACTACACAACTTAATTGGACAGTTTTATAAGAGAAAGATTACTTCATTTTAATTTCACAGCCATGTTATGTTTAAACCCAACTAAGTTTGTTAAAAACAATATTTTAGTCAAGAATATCAGAAAAATGCATTGAATGCACTTACCCTAACATAAGTACGTAATTATGTGTTGCTTGAATTAACAAAAATATAGTGGATTAATAAGAAGTTATCAAAGGAAAGATGTGCCAAACTTCTACGAAGAAACTTTCTCTCGAACTGTGTAGTGTACAACTAGAATCGACCCAGTGAATACAACCTCAATAAACCAATTTAAGAATAGACTTGACAGATACATTAAACAATAGAACAGCTCATTCGTCCATTAGACACTGTGATATTTACATGTGAAAACAGAATAGTCTCATCGGTTTTACCTCTTACTATTGCTAAATAATAATTATTATTTATATGTGAGTTTTTTAGACCATTTTCTATTTTACAGGAATTAATTAGGTTAGTAATATTTTATACTCTATGGTTTATTTTAAAATATCTAGATATGTATAAGCATTACGGCTTAATACTTTTGAGAAAAAAGTATTCCTAGGGAGCATGGTTAACAAATATGGGAAAAATAAAATAATCCTTATAAGTATAGTAAACTAATAAATGTATGAACGTCAATACTTAGAATCCAATGTGTTTGTTTACTAATATATTAAAACATGATTAAAACTATCTTTGTTTTTATTTACACTTAGCAGTCTCTCTAGCATAGTTATTTTTAAAAAATGAAAATTCTTTATTAATAGAAATCAAACTGAAACAATATTTTATTCTTACATTATACTTTTTCTCATTTTTCAAAATAGGTAAGTTTATTTAGACAATTAAATAATAATCTATGTATAAAATACACCCTATATTTGTTATATATGAAGAAATCAGGATTAAAATTAAGTTTGCTTGAGTTGCAATTGTATATAACTAAGTACTATTTAAAAAAATATATTTGTTCGATGACTCTACTAAAATCTTTATAAATAAATATAACTTGAACTTTCACACTTATGACTTTTGAACTTAAGTACCAAAGGGTCCTTATCTAATAGGAAATGGGTAATGTAATATATTAAAGCAACCAGTTTTTTAATAGTAAACTTTATAGCCTTGAATTTGAAAACCTAACTGAAAATTTAATAATAAAAATTAACATGACTATTTGATGATTAATGATTTCAATAAAATTAAAGTTGAACAAAAAAAAACATTTAAAGTAAAACAAATGTTTTTATATTTGAAACAATAAATTCTCAAATTGAAAGCTTCAGCCTTCTGTTTTATTCTTCTTCAGGAACGTTAGTCCTGTGTTTAAGTCAGTATATATTCTGTTATGTCTTAGACGTGACCGGTGGTTTATTGTTGAAAGTAGACACAGTTTATTCGGTATATAAATTTATTAGATTCGACATACTACATAAAAATGGAGTAATAGACAAAGGGCTTGTGCGCACTGTACTATCGTTTTAGTAGGGAATTGTATTCCTACTCCTAGACGTTCGCCTTAAGGCGGCTCGTCTCTGAATGTCCACACAACATATTCTATAAACATGGTTCCTTGTGCTTCCCAAATTAGTAATTAATTAGTCCACAAATGCTTTTTTTTGTCACTACGATAGGTCTTTCCTTTTCATAAATGGTTCTAAAAAAATAAAACCATTTAAAAAAAAATCCTAATAAAAAATCAAACTAATTTATTGTTACAATACTTATAAGATCTTATTGTATGCAGTAGGTACTTGTTATTTTTTTTTCTAGACTTTTTTTTATTGACTATGACTATTAACGATCACGCTGTATAAAAAAGACATAAAGTGAAGTAACACACATTGTACTAAGTGGTCCAAAATACAGCCTACCCATTACAGTGAAAATTGAACGGATTGAATTTTGTTGAAGATATGGGTTTTGAAAATCAAATTAGTGTATTTAAAACTTATAATATATTTGGTTGCACAAAGATTTTTAACAACAATTAACTAACCAGCAACTTTGACTCTGACATAAATGACATTGGTAGGCATAATTTACTCACAATCAAACTTGTCAAAGTGGCTGGTTAGTTATTCATTATGAAAATTCTTTATGCAACCTGACATTAGTCTCCCCATTGTTTTCACCATGTCATTGTATTGACATGCAATGATATTGATTTTTTTGGAATTATATCGTTTTATCAATAAATCATTTTAACTGTAAGTTGTTTTCCTAAAACAGAAAAAAAAATTGTCAGATACAAATGTATGTCAAGAAAACATCTAAGAGCCTGCTAACTAATAATAAAAATAAAAAAATTCTTGTAACATTATCACTGCAACAATTCTTATTAAAAAGCTGATAAAAAATTAGAATTAGAACATGTGCAAGTATTTTTGATGTTCGATAGGAAGGAAATATAGGGACTATTACTATCTCATATGGGACTTCCAAAGCTATTGAAAAGCACAGGTGTCAGCTTTAAGTTAATTTGTCTTAGGTTTTCCCGAGGGTTTTCCATAGATTTCCTGGTGTAACTAAATAACTTACACAAATTTTCCTATAACATGTGTTGTCCATGATCTGAAACACTATATTTTAAAGTTTTTACATGTCATCTTGTATGTAACCATCATGGAATCTTTTCTACAAAATAAAAAAAAATTAAATTGGTAGTGCAGTTGCTGACAAACATATCCCAGGACATAACAAACATACATGTACTGACATGATAAACTTTAAAAGGTTATATTGAGCACAATAATTGTATTGTAATGTAATTATTACATTTTAAATGGGGATTTTCAGATAAAAAATTATTATTTCTTCAGGTTTGTGGTTCGATCTTAATGTAAAGTATATACCTATTATGCAGAAAATTATATTAATTAATGTGTTTTTAAGCTGATATAATGTAACATCAAAAAAAGTTGTGTAGTGTAAAACAGTTAGTAATTTAATATTGCGTCCATAACTTGAAATATTTGCATAGAGCACATCATATCATATCAACCCCCAAAAATAGGAAAAAAACATTTATTTCAGAGATCCTATGCATGCATACACCAGTTTTTATTAATTTTTTCTGAAAGAGTGATCAAAATGGTGCCAGACTTAAAGATATGAGACTTAAAATATATTTCTATTGAACTAACCGAGAACAAAAATATTATCTACCTACATGGGTATTGAAAATGGTAAAATGTACTAAAAGTTTCATGCAAATTAGGAATATAACACGTGTAAATACCTACCTCTAAACTGGATTTTATGTTTAACTGTTCACTTATTTAAAAAATCTCCAGTCTTCAACTTGTTTCTGCACAATTTCTACAACATTTAAAGCATAAAAATAATGTAAATCTGTATTTACCTTTGTTGTAGGTAAATCCTTTTCCAACACACTTATTTACATTATTTTTTGATATATTTAACAGGGCCCCAATCGACCTTAAAACTTTTATTATTTTTTGACTTTTTGAGGTTATGTTATATCGGCTTGTCAGAAAAATATCCTACAGTATTGCCACCATTGAATAAAGTTCTTTATTCAATGATTGCCAACAACGTTACTATTTTATTACTGGAAATTGGAAAAGAATGTAATTAATTTTAAAAAACTTTACCATCACGAATACTCAAAAGTTAATATTAATTCCCAAAAAGTATTTTTTAAATGAATTTAAGGCTATTTTGTTGAGAAACTGGGCTTTTTTGTTAGCGAAAGTAGGCAACCAAGAAAACATTTCTGAAACCCAAGAGATCACAATAGCTTTGGTACAAAACAACACATTGTTCGTTTTTCACAATAACTATAGTCATTTTTGTCTCGTATTATGCAAAATGTCAAATGTGAAAAAGATGGATATAAACCTGATGTCTTCAATTGAATTTAAAATTTTCTATAAGTAAAAGGAACAAACCCTTTTTTCTTCTGTGAGTAAAAGGAAAACGGCTAATTCGACAAATATGTTATCGTTTAATTTGGCCATGGATTCACCCAATGGAATTAATTTTTCTTCAATTGTTTTTTCTGTAATCTTTATCAAGTTAAAGTGATATGACCATAGTAACACAAATATTTTCATTAGATAAACTCTATTTGTCACATTGATTAACAAAATAGAATTTTAAAATATTTATTCACGCATGGAATTTTTCCTAAAAGTAATTAATTGTACTTGTTAGATTAAAAGAAATAACGAAATCTTAGTAGTTTTGAGTTAATTTTTTTTTTTTAGGTAGAAGATCCAAATATTGATCCGGAATGGACGTTATTATATTATTTAAGAACAAAATGTATCCTTTTTAAATTTCAATAATTATAACAAACAACTCGTAATATACAGGGTGATTCACGCTGAGTGGCCTATTAAAAGATCTCGGAAATGAGTAAACTTATCTTTCTAAAAATGCCAACTTTGCTATTTCAAATGAAACACCCTGTATATTTTAGCATTTTTGCTTACCTTATTAAAATCTGAATAACTTTTGTTAATAATAATTTATTCCTATCTCTAACCGTTTTTGAGATATGAATTATAAAAGGATTTTTTTGTGTAAAAACGCTCCTAGAAGAAAGTTTAGTAACGCTGAAACTAATAAAGGCAGACATTTAAAATTTTATGAGCTTTCAAGTAATACATAGATCTTTAGTTTAAATTACTTAGGTTTCACGTTTTTTATACAGGGAGTTCTTAAAATTGTGCCAATGTTTCCATTTAAATAAATGTGCATAAGTCAATTTTTGCAAATGGAACACCCGATTTTTTAGGTTACTAACGCGTAGAGAATTAAATTTCCTATGTAAATGCCTAATATATTACAATCCACATTTTTAGTCGTTTTGGAATTATGAGCAATTTAATTAAAAAATCTTAATATTTCTGTTTGTGTTAATGTGACATTATTTTTGAAAAGAAGGCTTCGACTGGGATTTTCGTTTGACTTTGAAAACCAGAAATAGCTAAGCAACGAACATAGGCACTTAATAGCAAATGGTAACAAACCTCAAAATCAAAATCCCAGTCGAAGCCTTTTTTTCAAAAATAATGTCACATTAATACAAACAGAAATATTAAGATTTTTTAATTAAATTGCTCATAATTCCAAAACGACTAAAAATGTGGATTGTAACATATTAGGCATTTAGATAGGAAATTTAATTCTCTACGCGTTAGTACGCTAAAAAATCGGGTGTTCCATTTGCAAAAATTGATTTATGCACATTTATTTAAATGGAAAAAATTGGCATAATTTTAAGAACTTCCTGTATAAAAAACGTGAAACCTAAGTAATTTAAACTAGAGATCCATGTATTACTTGAAAGCTTACAAAATTTTAAATGTTTACCTTTATTAGTTTCAGAATTACTAAACTTTCTTCTCGGAGCGTTTTTACACAAAAAAATTCTTTTATAATTCATATCTTAAAAACTGTTGGAGATAGGAATAGATTAATATTAACAAAAGTTATTTAGATATTAATAAGCTAATCAAAAATACTAAAATATACATGGTGTTCCATTTGAAATAGTAAAGTTGTCATTCACTTCCGGTATAATCAGAAGTAATAAAAACGTCAAAATATAATGTTTTAAAAGCTCAAAGCCAATTATGCCTGCTATAAAATTTTTAGAAAGATAAGTTTACTCGTTTTCGAGTTCTTTTAATAGGCCACTCAACGTGAATCACCCTTTATTCGGCGAATTAAGAGCAAACAGTAGTCGATGAGCCATCACGAACAAATAGTACATTTCCACCACATTGCGCCACATCGTTTTTTTTATATATACAAAATATTTAAAAAACTAATTTCACGAGAATTAAGTGGCGTGGCGTCAGCGGAAATTTTTAAGATAATATCGGGACATCGTTTGTAAGTTTAATGGAAAATAAGAAATTAACATGAATAGCAGTAATATTTCAATTTTTATGTTCAAAAAAAGTTTTAAGTTCAAAAAATAAGGTATCACAATGAAAAATAAAAATAGTTCATTGTATTGGAAAAATATTGAAAATTATTATTTTTTAATAATAACTTTCTGACACTCTCCTACAGATATCTACTGAAATACTAAAAAAATGCTACTTTTCTTAACTACAAATTTTAAGTACGACTATGCGGAACCAAATTAGGATGCGGCGAGGGAGGATGTGGTGCCTGTACAGTAATGGTGTCAAGATATCACAGGATAAAGCAGAAAGAAATGTATCCTTTTAATTAAAAATGGCTTTAAGTGGATCTAACCGTTCTAAAATTTACCATATTAAATTGCAGTTACTCTTGGCCCGAATTACAATAAAACTAAGCGAATATTGGTGTCAATCCAAAATTTTAATATAAGACGTATGTATGACTCTAACCAGCGTTTTCGGGCTCAGGTTTTCATGATTAAACATAAAGTAAATATCGCTCACCACGCCAAAATTGATGATTTTTTCCGAAATCAAGTATTTTAGGAGCGTAGATCAGAAGCAGTTTTTGGTGCAAACGCTTAGGTTTTGAAATACTCCTTCTTAAGTGCCGTTTTGTATATTCATAATACAACATTCTCGTTTTTTTCCCGCACTATTTTATTTATTATAAATTATCACACTTCTTCCATAAAAAATATTTCAATTAAAATTTTTCTCTTTAAAAATAAATACCTAATTGTTTTTGTTGTAAAAATATTTTATTGCATTTGGTTATATTTTTATTGATTTAAAATAACTCTAAAAAAGGGAAAACAGAACAGACAAGTACCTATATAATAGAAAAATACTATAAATTATTATTCTTTTTACTCCTTTTTCTATAAAATTATCAATACATCAATAACTAAAACGATATGCGACCGAAACCTTAATCTTTACATAAAACGGGACTTTCAGAAGAAAAAGTTTAAAAACTAAACGTTTCCTACAAGACCTTTGTAATTTAAGAGTCTAAGCGTGAGACGAAAAATTAGGTTGCATTAGGTAGACTTTTAGACCCCAAGCTCCTAGGTTCGGGGGGGGGGGGGAGCCTCCCCCCCTAAATACGCCTGTACCTCCAGTTTAATCAGAGGTGATGTAAACGTCAATATATAATATTGTAAAATGAAATATGCCAGTTACCAAATTTGTAAAACAATAACTTTATTCGTCTCCAAGATCTTCTAATATTATTAATGAGTAACACAACTGTTATAATTTCCACTATTTATTTTAAATTGCCATAACAATTGTTTCGACACACAGTGGTCTAATCTAACTAAGATTAACAGATTTTTCAAACATTTGCAAAATTATTAAAATGTAATAAAATAATAACTTAACGCCAGTAAACAAATCAACTATCTAAATAAACCATAAATTTATTATTTAATTTTTTAATTTAATTTAAGTTATTTTATTAAATTTTAATAATTTTGCAAATGTTTGAAAAATCTGTTATTCTTAGTTAGATTAGATCATCTGACGAATACACTGTGTGTCGAAACAATTGTTATGGCAATTTAAAATAAATAGTGGAAATTATAACAGTTGTGTTACTCGTTAATATTATATAATGAATTTCCATCAAGTATTGGCTACTTCAGTACAATATATTCTAATAGGCCACTCAACGTAAATCACCCTGTATACTTTACAATAATTTAGTAAAAAAAATTCTTAATAATCTGTAAAGTCATATCCCAGTAAACGCGTGTCTAGCTCCAGTATGTTCTATGCACGGTCTTGCTGTAATTACAGTAGAGGGCATAGGATCTACCAGAACCCGATTACATCCTGTGCAGGAAAGAATAGCCAAGGCACATGGCTCTCAGTGTGGATTTTGCACGCCAGGTAATTATCGATCAGGTTTAAAAGTTGGCGCAGTCGGTAGGATTTTGTGAATAACAAGGAATAAGATATAATAATATACAAAAAATTGTCTTCCAAAATTAAAAAATGAGTAGGTAGAACCTTAGATTACAACAATTAACACTTTAAACGTTATTATGAATATAATAAGTAGTATTTTCTTATAGAAATCAGTGACCTGATCATATAACTCTGTTCTGATCTTAAGGTATGGTTATGTCCATGTATACTCTTCTCAGAAATACTCCAAGTCCAAATATGAAGGACCTAGAGGAGACATTTCAAGGAAATCTCTGTCGATGTACAGGGTACAGACCAATTATTGAAGGATTTAAAACTTTTACCGAAGATTGGGAAGAAAGAAGAAATGGCGCTCTTATAAATGAGGTGAATGGGAGAAATAGTGCTTGTGGTATGGGAGATAAATGTTGTAAGATCCAAAATGGTAAGAAAGTTAGTAGAAATACACTGAATAGCAAATTTACCGTGCAATCAAAAATGTCTTTAATCGAAAGGGAAATTCGAGAAAGTATTGCTTGGTTGTCGCTGTCAATGTCAACACAAAATGTCAACCAAATAATCATTTCTCTTTAATGATGATCTCAACCAAGCTCTAAGTTTTTCAATCTAAAGCCCTCTCGATTATAACCTGATAGGCTAAAACGGAGGTCGGATTCAGCAACCTCAAAAACATGCAAAAGTTTGCAAAATGCAAAGGAAGGCATAGGGGTCTACTTCAGTGGACATGACTATTTTTTTCGTGGGCCTGTGTAATTTTTGATCACACGGTATATTAAAACCTGACCAAAAGAAAATATTTCAATAAGAAAACATGTACCTATTATCTGTTCCTTTGGTTACAGGAAAAAATGAAAAAGATACGACAGAGAGGCTTTTTAAAGCTGAAGAATTTGCACCATACCACCCATCACAAGAACCAATTTTTCCTCCAGAATTAAAAGTTAATGACAAGTATGACAATCAATACCTACTCATAAAAGGTCTAAATGTTACATGGTGAGAATATGTATAATTTCATTTTTATCCAAATGTTAAAATTTAAAGAAAGGTGATTATGGCCTTTATATAAAAAATATTTCTTGTTCTTTTCAGGCACAGACCAACAACTCTTATTGATCTTCTAGATTTAAAATCAAAATACCCAGATGCTAAAATCGTAGTTGGAAATACAGAAATTGGCGTCGAAACCAAATTTAAAAGAATGTTGTATCCTGTTATAATACAGCCTACAGCCATTAAAGAACTTTCTTGTATAGAAGAAACGCTAAAAGGAGTAAGGTGAGAATATAAAAGGTTTGAAGATGAAGAATTCGTAACTTATCTACAATCAAGAATAATTATTCGTGTTTTATTTTAGAATTGGAGCCTCTGTAACTTTAACAGAAATGGGCGATTTTTTGAAGGAACAAATAAAAAAACATCCGGAGGAAAATACTAGAATATTTAAAGCTATAGTTGAAATGCTGCATTGGTTTGCTGGGAAGCAGATCCGTAGCGTTGGAGCTATTGGAGGTACGCCATTCTAAATTAATATAATACATTTTTATTTCTTAATATTTTGTGTATCAAGGTTTCATTAATTCTGCATTTACTGTCGGTAAATAAATCTGCAGTTTGAATCATAAAAGTGCGATCAACTCTTAAACGCTAATACTAATATAAGAAATTTAAAATATGAATTATATTTGAACAATATACCCTTTATAACTTTTAGGTAACATCATGACTGGAAGCCCTATCTCTGATTTATTACCAATTCTAATGGCTACCAAAGTTGAGCTAGAGGTGCAACATAAGAAAACTGGTCTAAGAAGTGTAATACTTGATGAGAAATTCTTTACGGGTAAGAATAAGTTTGAATTCAGATCTGAGGATCTTGAGAACCTGGAAAATTTAATGTAATTCTATTTTGAAAAGATACCTAGGCAGGTATAACGTTTTAGGTTACAGAAGAACAATTCTCAGTCCTGAAGATGTCCTTGAAGCAATTCACATACCTTTTACAGTCAGAAATCAGTATTTTCAAGCTTACAAACAAGCAAGGAGAAGGGAAGATGACATAGCCATAGTCAATACTGCTGTCAATGTAGTTTTTAAGGAAGGCTCGAATTTAATATCAAATATAGGATTTGGATTTGGAGGAATGAGCTTCAAAACCGTGACTGCGCCGAAAACTGAGGAATTCCTAAAAGGTAATTTTGGAAGTACAGATGCAACCAAACAAATGTAATTTAACTTATAGTTTCAATTATAAATTTGGACGCAGTGATACTATTAAAGACAAACAAATAAACTGCTGGACAATTGCTTTCGAGCAAGAAAAATTTCGCCTAAATTTAACAGTTAATATTTTCTGAACCAGATATCATATCGACCTACGGTTTTGAATGGTTGATAGATTCATCCCTTAGGAAACTATTTTCAATGTTGGATTTTCTTTAACTATCAGAACATTTTATATACAGGTTGTTAAAGAAGACGATGATTTTTGCTCCAATTTTAATGGCGTGTTACTTTCAGAATAATATTTTTAAATTGTATCACTCTACGTCAATTGAATCACTGGTTCATAGCAAAGAAAATAATTTCTCAAATTTTTGATATCTGCTATATTTTAAAAAATACCGATTTTTTTGGAAAACCTTGCCTTATTTCAACTTATTATTATTACTTAATATTGTTTTTTTTTGTGATAATCTCGATTCAAATTAATACACTCAGATGGACGGGGTTTGGTTCGACGGCAGCTAGTGATATTTAATATCAAAGTATTTTTTAATGTAAGTTTAATTTTAGGAATAGTGTTAGAAAGTTAGAAATTAATAAATACATTTTTTCCAAAAATTAAATTAAAAAAATTATCTTTGTTAAGGCGGAACTTTGTGCAGCAAGAAATTTATTTGCAAGAGAGTCTCACCCGAAGTGGGCATACTAGCGAGCTTATGACGTGGTGAAAAATATTCCGTAAACATCGACACACACTGAAACTACGAGACAAGGCGGCAGGTTCTTTCTTATGCTAATGAGTTTCGATTGATTTTATTTCGAAGATGAGAAATTTGTTTTGTGGAAAATAAGTATTTTACTTGTTATTGTATTAGTTAAAATAATGTAGGTATCTAATCGTTATACGGATATATCTTTTAAATTTTGTCTTATTTTATTATTAAAGCTATAGAATATTTACAAAAAATAAAATTAGGTAGAGCAGAAAGTTTGAAGTGTTAATTAATAATAGGTATAAAAGCACCTGCAAACAGGGTGTTCGTGTTCCACCGGGAACCGCTTCGAACTATATATGGAAAACTATACATAGGAAAATTTTCAATTTGCCATAGTGGTAATGCTGATGGGGACGACCGTAATAAAAAAATATCATAATGGTGGTACTTCCGGTTACACCGGAAGTTAGTGTCAGCTAGGGTAGCCAGATTTTAAAAATTGAAAAGCGGGCAGTGGATAGTGTCTGGAGGACAAGTTTTTTTTGAGGTGCTTAAAATAATTATATTGATGATTTCTAAAAAAAAAAGGTCGATACCCCGTTGACCTTACGCTGTGGCGTGCCTTTTATATTTCTTCCTCCTATCATCAAACGTGCTTTCTAAAAAAAAAAGGTCGCCCCTCTCTAAGGCAGCTGTACAGTTATTAGGCGTCCGTCGTGTTATTGGAAAAGCGGGAGTTTTGTTTATGTGCGTGGGAGGCGGGAGGTTAAGTAAAAAAGCGGGAGCCTCCTGACTAAATCGGGAGGGTTGGCAACCCTAGTGTCAGCGTGTTTATTTTAAATAGAACATCCTATATATTATTACATTTTTGCATTCTACGTAAGATTCTAGGCAGATTTTGTACAGGGTGGGGACTTTAATGGGAATAAATTCAATATTATTAAAACTGCTGAAGTTACGCCTACAAAATTTAGTATGTATGGTTTTGAAGCATGCGGAATTAAATTATAATGTCGGCACAGTTGCCAGATTTCTCAGCTTTGCGCTACACGTAGTAATTTTAATATTTTAAATGGAATGCCCTACTTATTTTTATTGCAGTGCATTGGGCGTGTCCAATTTAATAAGATGCCAAATTAACAAAATTCTATCTTCACTAATTGCTGAGCTATGGCAATACTGTAATTCCATTAAAAAGTACCATGAGAATTTTTATTTTTAAAGTTTAAGTTAAATAGGCCATTTTGAAAAGACAAGAACTTTTCTTGAATCTTTTCAATAACTTAGTAACTATGGAGGTAGACAAGCGTCTCGGTACTTTTTAAGGGAACTTCAGTGTTACCATAGCTCAGAAACTAGTAAAAATAGAATTTTGTAAATTTGAGATCTTACTAAATTTGACACTACCAATTCACTGCAATAAAAATAAATAGGGCATTCTATTTAAAATAACAAAATTACTACGTGTAGTGCAAAGCTGAGAAATCTGGCAACTACGCCGACATCATAATCCAATTCCGCATGCTCTAAAACCCCCACATACCAAATTTTGTAGGCGCAACTTCAGCAGGTTTAATATCGAATTTATTCCAGTTAAAGTCCCTACCCTGTTGGCCTATACCTATAAGTATCTAAGCGTTTTTGACATATTTGAATTTTTCTGTTAAGAATGACGTTTGCAAGCCTTAAAATAATTATCAATTTTTTCTATAAAGAAGCCTTATATTTATTTAATTTAAGCGGGATTCCTTGTTATAAAGGACCTGCTTTATTAGATTTTTTATAATATTTTGATAACTATTATTTCAGGGTGTTTAAACAATAAGATTGAAAAAACTGCAAAAAGTCTAAATTTTCAAAGGGAAACACCCAAATTTTATAATTACTTTTAGTTTAGCATTAAAAAAGGGTAAGTTTGTATATCCCAAAACTGTTGAACATTATTAATAAGCACATTGTGATGACTTCTGTTTTGCGGATATCGATTGGCAAATGTGTCCCATGTTCTTGATATAACTTTAACACATTCTCCATAAATAATAAATAAATTTAAATAATCTTCGTTTGTATGTACAATTTAAGCGCACAGGCATGATAATTAATGATGTTTAAATGGTAAGTGACAGCTTCATAAATTTTTCTCGCATTTGATTGTTTTTCAACGCCGTTATAGCCAACTAAAAGTAACTAAACTTAAAATCTGCAGCAAAATTGCCATTATAAAAATATTAAGTTGACAATGTTTTTAAAACTAAATTTTTTTGGAATATACAAACTTCCCCTTATTTTTAATGCTAAATAAGAAATAATTATAAAATTTGTGTATTTCCATTTGAAAATCTAGTCCTATTGCAGTTTTTCAATTTAATTTTTAATCGTATTGTTTAAACACCCTGTATTAATAGTTATCAAAATATTATAAAAAATCTATTAAAAATATCTAAAACGCTTAGACATAGGTATAGGACATGGTATACAAGATATGCCTAAATTCTTGCGTAGAATGCAAAAATGTAGTAATATATAGAGTATTCTATTTAAAATAAGCAAGTTGACACTTACTTCCGGTATAACGGGAAGTGCCACCATTATAAATATATTTTAGCCCGATCGCCCCCATCAGCACTAGCATACTGTCAAATTTTCAAAATTGGGAGGCACAGGCCTACCCTGAAACTAAAGGTTTTCAGCATTGGTTATCAAATACTTCGTAAGGTCAATAGTTTTTCGATCAAAATTTTCTTATATTACAAATTTTTCACCATGTTTATTAGATAAGTCCCGCTGGTTCCAGGATTTGTTGACTGTGGTTACTAACTCGCGCAGTATTTTGTCCGTCGCGTTCCGTGCCATTATAATTATTTTTTTTTAAAAGTGGTATGTTTTTGATGATTAGTTGCGCTGCACCTTCAAAAGAAAAAAAAGTAAGTACCTAGATTTTTTTTTTAGTAACACAGAAACAACAGGAGGTAGTCCGTATCGTCGCGCCAATTCGTTACAAAATCACGGTATTAATGTTTCTTATAAACATAAAGTGATAGGGGGGTAGCCAAAAAAACGTGTAAGTTCTCAAAAGTTAATTCTATAAAATAAAATACTTCGCAGCCTTTTCTACACTTTCTCCACCGTTCAAAAGTGGCTACAAAAAAAACAAAACTTTGCGTTTTCAAGAACTTCTATCAAAAGTGATTCCTACAAAAAAAAATGTTGCAGTCGTTTCATAAACTCCCCCTAACAAAAGTTAGTAAAAAGTATATTTACCCCCCCCCCCCCCCCGCTCCCCCTTGGTCAAGAGACAGGGGCAACTGCCCTCTTTATGGACGCCCATGCCTAACAAAAAATTGTATTTTGTTACTCTGCGTGGCATACTGTCCAATTTTTATTTATTACCTACCTAGCTTCTTAGAAGCATTGTCACTATACAGTAGTCTCGCTGCACCAAATTGTAGCTGCGAGCCAATAACATGAACAGATAAATGTCATGTGACCAACGCCAAATTCGTGCCTGACAACTACTTTTAAATCGTTAAACCATGGATAAAATAATAAACACATTTCACCTTTAAAATGAATTTATATTTTAACAGGTTTAGACAGAAGCTCACTATATAAACAATATATAGAGCCTGTATAATAAGCATAAAATATAAAAACAATCGAATAGAAATAGATTCATTATGCAACAGTTGGTTTCTTTACTCACTTCATAAATGGCTTTATTTTATTGCACCTATCACCCTTTACCAAGACAAATTAAACTTTAATTTTAGATCTAAGAGTTAATATACCAGGGTTACCATATATCCTGGGATTTGTCGTAAGTTCTCGGTGACCCAGTTTGGGCCTCTAATACCGATAAGCTATTTACCTTAGTATATTTTGTTCACTATCAAGAGAATAACCCATTTCGATAAAAACGAAACAAAAAATTCAATATAGCCCATTTTTGGTTGCAACAAATCGACTGGATTTCGTTCAATTCTTATCCTTACCTAACATGAATAAGAAATTTTGAAAGCCCAAACACCCGTTTTGACAAAATGGTGAACGCGCCTTGAACATTTTGCCCTGCGGCTCATTATAAACCATCCCGGTCGAAGCCGAAAAATGTATGGTAACCCGGAGTTAATAGCACAACTACTAGTTACGTCTTTTTAATATTAACGCTTAGATATTCTGTTATTGGCACAGACAATCCAAAAAGGAAAACATAAAATTTAGCCCAACATTACCCCCGAAATTACTTCTTGTTCGACCACCTATAATTTTTTTCAGTGTATCATTATTCTCTCTGGATGTAAATTGTTTCACGTCAGCCGAGAATAAATTCAGCTGTATATAGGCAACTTCTATAACATGACAACAAAATTTACCTAAAACATGAGTTGCGCGCTGCAAGATAACGGACTTATTACGACATTGTTTTGTCTCAATTTTTGAAGTCTTAAAGATAAGACATGGAAGTTCTAAGGTACATGGCTATTTTTTTGAAAAAAAAATATTAACCTTGGAAAAGTGCCTAAAAATACGCACCTTTAGTGGGCATTTTCTTATACATATTCTTATTTTTTTCAAAAAAGGGCTTTGTACCTTAGAAATACAAACATTCCTTTATTAAATTTTAAATTGTCCCGACAAATATTTCAAATAGCCTTTGCAGAATCCTGCAGTAGCGAAACGGTGTTTTTCATCCTCTAAATTTGCGCGTGGTAGAGCCTTAAAATTGTGTAAACACGCTGTATAATATACCTGTAGTGCGATATAAAAAACTAAAAAATATGAAAAAATTTACCTAATCTAGGGGCGAGTACTTTCCAATATGAAACAATCATGAAAAATTGTGAGATACTCATAAACCATAGACATATAGGTGTTTATAAGTACGCCACTCTACATTATAACATTTAGGTACAACTATTGTTACTGAACATAATCAAGCTTTTGATAAGGTATAATAATCACTCGCAAAGTTTGCACGATACAACGCACAGTGAGATCTAGCTACCAATAAGTTGCAATAAAGCAAGGCTTTCCAAAAAAATCGGTATTTCTTAAAATATAGCAGATATTAAAAATTTGACAAATTACTTTCTTTGCTATGAACCAGTAATTCAATTGACGTAGAGTGATACAATTTAAAAATATTAGTGTGAAAGTTACACGCCATTAAAATTGGTGCAAAATTCATCGTCTCCTTTAACACCCTGTATATACAATTTTTTGACACTAAAAGAAAATCTAACATTGACAATTGTTTCCCGTAGATCGATATCATATCTGGTTTAGAAAATATTAACTGTTAAATTTAGGCGAAATTTTTCTTGCTCGAAAGTAATTGTCCAGCAGTTTAGATGATTATATTTTAATAGTCGTATTTTTATTAGATAAACCCTGGAACAAGAAGACCCTTGAAGAGGCATATTCCATACTTCTAAAAGATCTACCACTAGATCCGTCAGCTCCAGGTGGGATGATCCAATACAGAAAATCTCTGGTTCTAAGTCTCTTTACCAAGGCATTTATATCGATTTCTGAGAAGCTTCAGAATCATTCGATAAAAGTGGATTTATCTAATTATGAGCTGAGTGGAAGCGAAGGCATAAGTGATCTGGTGGAACAGAAGAGTTCTCAGTATTTTACCGTGGTGCCTGATACTCAAAAAAAATATGACGCTGTAGCTAGGCCTATAGGTAAAAATAATTGCTATTGATTACAATTTCTATTGAATCTTGATTTCTTGGTCATTATTACAAAGCCGAATTTAAGTAAGAGTAAGCTAATAGCATATGCCAAAGTTACATACACTTTTAATACAACAGTGACTTGAAGTATTAGACTGCCTTAACTAGGAGCACAAACAAAGATCATATGTATTAATTACTAATAAATAAATTTGTTTTATTTACATAATGTAAACATTTTTAATAGTACATACATCAGCTTACAAACAAGCAACTGGAGAAGCAGTATACTGTGACGACCTACCATTTTTTGAAAACGAATTGTTCCTCGCGTTTGTAACAAGTACAAGGCCACATGCAAAAATTGTATTTATTGATACTTTAGCTGCAGAAAAAATTGATGGAGTACATGGATTTGTTGGAATTGATGATATTGGCGAGAAGCATAACGATTGGGGAAGTATCATCCACGATGAAAACGTTTTTTACCATGATGTGGTTACTAGTCAGGGGCAGATTATTGGTAATTATGTAGTTGTATTACATAGTCACTTTAATTCAATAAAAAATAGTACGTTCTAAGGATCTAGTTAGTTGTTTGACACCAAAATTAACAGAAGGTTGTTTAAAGTTACAAAAATTTTGGCTATGGAAATAGTAAAAAACAATAATATTTCTTCCCTAGGTGGTATTGTCGCCAAAGATCAAGCAACCGCTCAACGGGCAGCAAAATTAGTTAAAATACAATATGAAGACTTGACACCCGTTATTATATCGATTGAAGATGCCATTAAACATAGGTCTTTCTTCCACGATCCTTTAAAAGTAATAAAACACGGTGGAGACGTGGAAATTGTAAGTAAAAATCTAAAATAAACAAATATCAAAACATATAAGTACCATAAAAGGATACAGATTATTTTAAAATTATTGTTTGACTATTTAGAAATCTTTTATAGGTTTTTAAAAATGCTCCTCATGTTTTGGAAGGAGAATGTCGTATGGGTGGACAGGAACATTTCTATTTCGAGACTCAAGGTGTAATAGCAGTGCCTAAAAAGGAGGATGATGAAATGGAATTATACTCCTCCTCGCAGAACCCTACAGAAGTTCAGGTAAGAGTAACCTCAAGATATTTGGATAATGTGAATAATACCTACATATAGATTACTATAGAGCTACAGACGCCCGAAGGGAGTGTTCTGCCGGACAATCCGCTCGAGTTGAACAGTATATTGTTTCTACGACCCTTATGTTAAAAAAAAGTTAACAGGCTTCCGGGCTTGAACTCACGACCATTGGATCCAAAGTTCGACGCTTTACTGTCTCGGCCAGAGGATCATATTAGAAATTATGGTAAAACCAGCTCAATAACAATGCTATATAAAATTAATTTTCTATACATAGTCAGCAGGTTGCATTATTGATTAATCTGTCATAAATGCGTATATATTTTATAATATTGAACAAATTAATAACATATTGTACCATATACACATAAATTATATAATTTAGTGTCTTGAAACAAAGGCGGCGCCTCAGTAAATAAAATAAACTGTGATTGGTCAGTACTTTATAAGAACATCAGAGAGAAATATAATTTTTATAATAATGTTGTCAACTAATGGTAAATTTCCGGATTCGTGGGAAATAAAGATACAAAGCACAGACGAATGATAAGTCGGTCGGGATAAGTCTCCAAAGAAAAAGGGAAATTTCTAAGCACAGTGTTATATTCGTAGGATATTCTTTAGCATCACTTGTGGTTGTGATCTGCTAAATAGGGCTTTTTCATTATTGAGGGCAGTGCATTCGTGGAATTTTTCCTTAAAAATGGGATATTTTATTTTTAAAGATCGCAACACTGTGCAGCAATGAACAATAAGAACACGAAAATTTGCAATTTACAATTAATGAAAATAGCATAGGCGTAGTTAGACGGTCAACACTGGGGGTGCTGAAGTCCTAAAAAAAAAACACAGATTGTGTGTATTTATTTAATTGGGTATTTTATTTTACCTTAAAGAAAAGTAAATGTAATGTACATTTTTTTGGGGGTGCTAATTTAGATTTTGGGGATGCTTAGCACCCCCAAGTACCCCCCCCCCCCTAACTACGTCTATGGAAAATAGCCTACTTTTCTGATCAGTTAAGTGTAAAGGAAACAGCAAATATCCATCTGGGAGTAGAAACAATTGTAATATCCGTTTTCGAGATAAATAGTTTTAAAAAATTCGTTGCAAAAAAAAGAAAACGTAACTAAAAAAATACCAATAGTTATTAAATTTTGATGATTTTGTAAATGGTATTTAGTGAAAGCCATGGTTAGGTTAGGTTAGGTAAGAGTGGCAGACCCTTGGTTCTGACCAAACGGTCTCACGTAGTCCTGATTAGGTCCGTTGTGATACCACACGTGTTCCGTAGAACCCACCTTCATCAGATCACTGATGGTTTATGCGACGTAACCGCGGAAGGATTTTAACAACTCATTCAAACCAGCCACTACTGTTCAGAAATCTGCTCAGCTGTCCAAGTTGTAAGTTGTTTAGTTCCTCCAGGCTATCGAAAGATGATTCACCCAGAGTAGTGAACCTCCTTCTTGCGAGGCCAGGGCATTCACACAGAAAATGTTGAATACTTTCTTCCTCTTCCTCATCTCTGCAGCTTCTGCAGAAGTCGTTAGTGGGTATTTGCATACGTTCGGCATGTCTACCGAAGAGGCAATGTCCGGTAACAACCGCAGTAATATTTCTCACGTCTTTTCGACTGTGTCTCAATAGCTCTGCGGTTCTCTTTTTATCGAATGTGGGCCACAGTTGCCTGGATGTACTACAGGTTGTCAACCCTGTCCATCTGTTCTGTGCAAGCTGCTTGGCCGTGTAGTCAATCTCCTCTTTGACCAATCCCAGTGGTTTGTTCACTGTATTGTCTGCTAGATCAGCTGGCATGCCTGCGCCCTCTCTTGCGAGCGCATCGGCAGCCTCGTTGCCATCTATTTTAGAGTGTCCAGGAACCCAGCACAGAATAACCCGATGTTGGTTGCCAAGTGTGCATAGATTGTTGCGGCATCGCTTTACGAGCTTTGATTTAACGCTGCTGGAACAGATTGCCTTATTCGCCGCCTGACTATCACTGAAGATACTGGATTCCATTTAAAGGAGAGCCGTTCGTCTGATCGGCGATCCCGAGCTGACCAAGACCCTCGATAGCCTGGAGCATCGAAGACAGGTTGGTGATTTGGCTCTCTTTTACAGATATTTCCATGGCAGGTGTTCGACTGACATTGCCTACTTGATTCCACCTAGAGCAATTTAAAACAGAAATACACGACAGAAAGCCATCCTCATAATTCCTTTTTTTAGTGGGCTGTAGCTTGGTAATGACGGACGGGGACAAATGACATTTATATTAAGTTCTAGACTTGGCTCGGCATAATCTACTTAATCCCTATTGGCCATATCTTTTATGATACCCAGTATTTTATTAACTTTAATTATTTGATAAATAACAACTAATGAATTTATTTTACGCCACATGCCTTTAAATTAAATATAAATATTGAATGAGTAAGTATTATGCAACTTAAAAATTATAAATGCATAGAAGATAAGCATACAACTATTAAATATGCATTTATTACCACGTCATACCCCCCGTGCATATATAGCTATTTATATTATTATCAAATTGCAAACAGATCTTAAATAAAAGCATTTAACATATTTTTATAACCCAAATAGATTTCTTAATTACCAACAGTAAACCTAATAGCTTCTTATCTTATTTATTTACACCATTGTGATAATATACCATATACTGCACTTGCGACATTTTAATAATAATATTATGTTTGTTCTTATTGCATTTTTAAAATAATATGTATAATGTGCAGTATAAATAGGATGTTTTCTTTTAGATTAAAACACATAAAGCTTTATATGTAATTAATTTATTATTTTATTGACACTATAAACACTGTACTGGGTGCCATAGAAACATTTTATTAACAGAGTACTAAAAATGTCGGTACGTTTTCCTCCATGGTCGCTAGTTGCTGGCGACTACTACGCTATTATAGCGATGACTGATTTGCCAAGATAGATACAATGATATTTGGTAGCAGCAGTTGGGTAGCTTCTAAAAAAACATTGTACATGTCTTGACGAATAGTAAGTCGTATATAGTCTATTTCAGAAAGGTGTAGAGTAATAAAATGGGAAATTCCGTCCAGTTCGGCTCAATTTCGGTGTCGGCCATAAGCGCACTTAAATTTTGTGCATTAAATTATTTATGATAACTAACCAAAGAAAAAAAAAGAAGATAATTTGATAAAGAAGGAACTATTAGCTATAGCAAATTTCCCCAAACTTCGTTTTATAAAATATGCCGTGGAAAATATAGCTGAAAAACATAGTATACCTAACTGTGCTGCGCACACCGCCATATCATTGCGAACTAAATCCTATAGAACTTATATGGGCGCAAGCGAAAGGATTTGTAGCAAGACACAACACGATATTCAAAATCTAAGACGTTTTAAGCTAATGTTTGATCAAGCCATTAAGGAAGTGACACCAGAGAATTGGCGAAAAGCAGTCCATCATGTCATTAAAGAAGAGGAGAATCTTGATCACCTGATCGATCGGACCATCGATCCGTAAATATAACGTCAAGAGGAGATGACAGTTCCTCAGATGACGAAGAATATTATGATTTTTTATAATTCAATGTATAATGTATTTTTTTATTTTGTATTTTTTTATAATGTTTAATAAAAAAATAAGTGTATAATACTATGTATGTACCATCGCGCCGATAAAAAACTGGGACAGGAAATTTTTCTATTTTCTCCTAGACTATTAAGAATAATTTTACATCAAGCCTGGTACCAGTAAAATGTCATGAAAATTTGCATGTCAATAAAGATTGTCACTTTATGATTGACTCGTCAAACATACAATCATATATTATTTGTAAATATGCCACAATTAACCCCCCAGCAAAAGGCAATTATTTATAGTCGGTTGCGAGATAGTGTTGCTATTAGGGATATTGCAGATGAACTGGGAGTAAGCAAGAATACCGTGCTATTGGCAAAACAAAAAATAGCAAGACATGGGACTATTATTAGGAATGCAGGTTCTGGTCCCCCTAAAATTTCTACTGATGATCATGATAGAAGACTGGTTAATTATCTAAGGGATCATCCCTTCGAAACTGCAATCAAGGCAAAAGAAGAGACGAATTTTCCAGGTTCTGCAAATACCGCTAGAGACAGGGTTCGAAATTCCGATATACGAAGCCGTTGTGCTGCCAATAAAAATTTTTTAACGGAAATAAATAAACAGGGCAGGTTAGAATTTGCACATGAATATATTAATCAAATAAATTTATGGGAAACAGTTATATTTTCTGACGAGAAAACTTTTCAGTCATGCAATAATGGGAGAATTCGGGTGTATAGGCCTTCCGGCATGCGGTATGATGAGAGATACACCCACAAAACCAACCAAAGTGGGCGTTTCTCCATAAATGTTTGGGGCTGGATTAGCGCTAGAGGACCAGGACTTTGCCAAATCGTCGAAGGAAGACTAACTGCAGCAGTATACGTTAATATACTAAACGAAGTGATGATACCATCGGTAAACGCTGTATACGGTCAAAATTACACATTTCAGCATGATAATGCTCCAATACACACAGCGCGCATTGTACAAAATTTTCTCCAAGAAAATAACATAGCAGTTCTTCCCTGGGCTTCGAATCGTCCCGATTTGAACCCGATAGAAAACATTTGGGGTGCCATGGTCAAATCTATGTATAAACATGATTTTCAACCTAGAAACAGGGATGAATTACGTCATAGGATAAATCAAGCTTGGGATGAAATAACTGTCGAATTATGTAGAAACTTAGTTTTAAGTATGCCACAAAGGCTCCAAAAAGTAATAAACAGAAATGGTTCTATGACCAAATATTAATTTTGTGTTGTTTTGACAAACTTTGTGTTCGCAATTTTTTTCTTTTTATTAAATGTATTTTATTACCTGTATTAGCTTTATTTATTATTTTGTGGTAATGGTAAATATAATAATTTATAAAATATTTGACTTTAAAAAAATCTAATAAATTTACTTTATCCATATTATATGATGTCTCTCAAATTTAACCACCCCGTATCGAAAAATACAAAACATTCCATTATGTAACCTAGGTTACTTTTTAAATTTTGAATGTTTTTCCTTTTTAGCTCTAGACACCTTTTATAGTCTAGGGGATATGTATTTCTTACATTGTTTTTGTAAATCTCTTGTCCCAGTTTTTTATCGGCACAATAGTACATAATGCACGCCTTTGTCACTTCATTTTCAGTGTTTGTGAATGAATAACAATAGGCAAAACCCATAAATTGACCCAATCCCTAGTGGTACTACCTGCACTTGATAAAAATAAAGAATTTTTTAATGAAATCCAAATTATGAAAGTGGCTTAAATATTCTTTGGGTCACTCTGCAGTCCCTTTGCAGCTTTTATTACTCTAAACCTTTCTGACAATATAGTGAACAAACCACTGGGATTGGTCAAAGAGGAGATTGACTACACGGCCAAGCAGCTTGCACAGAACAGATGGACAGGGTTGACAACCTGTGGTACATCCAGGCAACTGTGGCCCACATTCGATAAAAAGAGAACCGCAGAGCTATTGAGACACAGTCGAAAAGACGTGAGAAATATTACTGCGGTTGTTACCGGACATTGCCTCTTCGGTAGACATGCCGAACGTATGCAAATACCCACTAACGACTTCTGCAGAAGTTGCAGAGATGAGGAAGAGGAAGAAAGTATTCAACATTTTCTGTGTGAATGCCCTGGCCTCGCAAGAAGGAGGTTCACTACTCTGGGTGAATCATCTTTCGATAGCCTGGAGGAACTAAGCAACTTACAACTTGGACGGCTGAGCAGATTTCTGAACAGTAGTGGCTGGTTTGAATGAGTTGTTAAAATCCTTCCGCGGTTACGTCGCACAAACCATCAGAGATCTGATGAAGGTGGGTTCTACGGAACACGTGTGGTATCACAACAGACCTAATCAGGACTATGTGAGACTGTTTGGTCAGAACCAAGGGTCTGCCAATCTTACCTAACCTAACCTAAACCTTTCTGAACTAGACTATAGTCACCAACGACTAACGACCGTGGATGAAAATGTACCTTAAAATCACCAGCCAAATGCTAGAATTAGTAATCTTGGTGATCTTAGATCGTCGTTTCGATAAAGACTAAAAAAAATTGTACTGTATGTCTTCAGAATTTAATGGATATACCTAGAAAGCGTTACTTTATAAAATCAACTATACCATCATTTAAATAACTGTAAACATTCCATTTTGTAAATCTATAGAAGCTCTTAGCCCACGTACTGGGTGTCCACCAAAACAAAATCACCTGCAAAGTAAAACGGCTTGGTGGCGGCTTCGGTGGAAAAGAAAGCAAAGCGGCCATGATTGCCTTACCCACGGCCGTAGCCGCCAGAAAATTTCAACGACCAATCAGATGCATATTAGATCGAGACGAGGATATGATTATGACGGGAGGCAGGCATCCTTTTCTGATGAAGTACAAGGTGGCATTTGACGATCGTGGAAAGATTTTGGGGTGTGAGGTGGAGATTTACTCGAATGGAGGGTACTCCCATGATTTGTCAATGGGGGTAAGTTAATTCCTGTATTAATAATTAAGAATATCTATATTAACCTAATGGAAGTCTTTGTTATTGAAATATTTCAAATAGAATACTTACCCATGTTATTTAGGTATGTAACATCTTATGTTACTTTTAACATTTTTTAACAAACTGTATGTTAATATTGTTAATATTTTGAAAGTAATACTCTCATCGTTATGGCCAAAAAAAACTATTATTTTCGAATTTTTTTTAGTAGAAAATATTTTAAATATTCTGCAATTTAAGATATAATATAACTTTTTTATGAACCCTGTATATTATAATTTAATATTCAGTGGTATTATTATTTTCAGGCCAAGCAAACTTTTTTTGAACAATACATTTTTGCGCTAAAATTGCAAATAAAAAAGTTTTTCCCATAATATGTTTTCTAAATCTAGGCATACCTACACTGTATAACAACGAAATTTTAAACTTCCCTGTAAATTATAATTTTTTCTAGGTTTGTGATAGAGCAATGACACATTTCGAAAATGCTTACCACATTCCCGTTTGCAAAGTCACAGGGTATATCTGCAAGACAAACTTGCCATCAAATACAGCTTTTAGAGGATTCGGAGGACCTCAGGGGATGTTTTTGGGAGAAACTATAGCGCAAGATATTGCTGACTTTCTAGAACTAGACCGGATGAAAGTTAGCGAGGTAAAGCAAAATATTTGTTAAATTGAAATATTCTCTTAAGTAGGGTTGCCAACTTTTATACTATGACGTTTATTCAAAAACCCAAAAAATGATTCTTGTAAAACCCAGAAATAAAAAAAAGGAATTTTTGGAAAGAAATGCGTCGTTTTGTTCAATTGGCATTGATTCAGCAGTTACCAATATGTATTGTGGAATTAGAATTTAAACAAAACAAAACTAATTAAGAGGGTTAGAAAGAAAAGTATCAGTAAGCGACTGAGATGGATTATAATTAGGCTTAAAAAATAGACTAAAAATTGTACTTTTGGGTTTAAAAAACCCGTAATGGTTTTTGAAAAATTATTTTAATAAAAGTTGTTTAGAATTAATTACAGAATAGTGAAAAGTTAAAATAGTGTGGCTAAATTAAAAAATAAACGATTTAAATATACATAATATACATATATGACAAACCAAAGGGACTTTCTAATATTCTTTGTTTTATTTATAAAAACTTTTATTTACAACAGTTTTTTCTTAATCATCGATTAATAAGCCAGTAGAAAGAAATCTCGTTTTAAAAGTGTCCGGAGTCCTCTTAAGACCAAAGGGTAGGCCGTAATTATGCTTTAAACAGCGTTCAAATATCATTTACATATCCTGAGATATTTAATTTCAACAAGAGATTAAAAACATTCCTCATGCGTTTCAAAGTGGCACCAGTTTATATTTTTTAGGTAGGTAGGTTAAATTTTAGAGTTTTCGCGGTTTCACCGGGTTTGTGAAGTGGGTATCGCATCGATTGGATATTTTATTTAATTTAGCTGTTTATTGATACTTTGGAGTATCTATAATTTAAAAATGAGGGTCGCTGACGTTAATTTAGCATGTAATTTAGTGGAATACTTTTTTACCAACTCGTTTAAATCCCTAAAAAACGATGACAAGCTTGTAGTGAAAAACAGATGTCCAGAACCAAAATTAAAAAGTCTAGTAGAAAAAATCTCAATCAAATTTACGGAATTAGATAGAAGTTGAGTGGATTTTTGACAAATTTTGGGCGTGGCTTCGAACATTTTTCGCCTGCTGCGCTTTCCTGCTTCCACTGTGAATCACCCTGTATATTCTATGCAGTGTCGAACTCTTAAACACTATATAATATCGGGAAATCAACATTTATAAACTTTTTTCTATGTATTATAGATTAATTTATATACAACAGGACAATCAACACCTTATCATCAAATATTAGAAAACTGCACTATAGATAAATGCTGGAAAGAATGTGTCAGCATGTCTGATTTCTTCAACAGGAGAACACACATTGAAGCTTACAATAGGTAAGTTTATAGGTACTATCTTTCAGGCCAAAAATTTAGAATTCAATAAGAATCTTTGGGTATTTTTTTGCACCGATTGTTTTCTCTTCTAGTCGACATCGATATAAAAAACGTGGAATAAGTTTGTTACCTACCAAATTTGGGGTAGCCTTTGGAGTACCCTTTTTAAATCAGGGAGGCGCGTTGGTCAATGTCTATGTTGATGGTTCCGTCTTGGTTCATCATGGAGGTAAGAATAATTTAAAAAATGTAATATTTGTCCATCACAGCATTGCAGCATTTTTCATGCAAAATTCGCAACGCCTATGTTTCACGTCAGTCTGAAGGATCCTTTAATATCGATATTATTATTTATTATTAGGTATTGAAATGGGCCAAGGTTTATATACGAAGATGATACAAGTAGCGAGTAGAACTTTGGAAATACCAATAGAACTTATTCATACAAGCAGTACCTCTACAGAAATAGTACCAAATACCAGTCCTACTGCTGCAAGTACTGGTAGTGATTTAAATGGAATGGCGGTACTGGTAAATATATTAATTTATCAATTGTAGAATTTAATTGTTTTTTTTCGATGACATATCTCCTGTAAAAAGTGATAAAGTAAAATAATCCCGTTCAAAGCACACTAACCAAATGGTTTTGAGATATTGACATTTGGAAATTAACTTTTTACGTTGGCGTTGTTTCTAATAATTGTTCAACCAAAAACATAATTTTCATCTATTTTTACTGCTTTAGGACGCCTGTAATATTTTGAAAGAAAGGCTGAAACCGTACAAAGAGGCAAATCCAAATGGCAAATGGGAAGACTGGGTGAAAAGTGCATATTTTGACAGGTAATGGTTTTTTTAATTAAAAGAAAACTTTAGTAATGGTAAACTTCAATCTAAGCATGTGTCTGTAATTGAGAAAGTTTCTTGCGGAAATAAACTTTCAAAAATTAAGACAAGTGCATACAAATCAGTAGATCAAATAGATCATTGAAATTACATGCATTTTTCAGTCAGTCAGGACTCGATTTTTGTTCCAATCAACATAACATACATTTAGACTAGAAATTTTTTAAATTTTAGGGTAAGTTTATCAGCTCAAGGTTTCTACAAAACACCAAATATCGGTCACAATTGGGAAACCAATGAGGGAAACCTATTTTCATATTTCACATATGGAACGGCTTGTACGGAAGTTGAAATAGATACCTTAACTGGCGACCACAAAATATTAAGGACGGATATTGTTATGGATATAGGTAATTTGTGAAAAATAATAATTTTAATTAAAAATTGGAAACTTCACGCGTATCGCATTCACAAACTTTTACACAACACAAGAAATTTTCTAAATAAACTGCTGGACAATTCAAGCGGACCGAGCTAATTGTTAGGTGAACTTTGGAGTAAAATATTTTACGAACGAATAAGGCTATCGATGCGCGGTTTGCAAAATTTAAAAGAGAATTTAATTCTTAATATGCACTTTTTTCCGATTTTTTTTACCTCTAACCTTTAACTGTCTACAGGGTTCAAAGAGAAGTATGTTTTTTTTACCAAAGTATCTAAGTACCGGATTTCCACAAAAATAATTTGAAATTATTTTGGATGGCATTTTCTTTATCTCCTATTTATAGAGAACAAAGCAAATTCTCAAATTTTTGATATCCCTCTTTGTTCATGAAATTTCGATTTTTTTCTCAATTCCTGTAAATTTCAGGTATTTTTGTCATTAGGCCTTACAATGTTTTGTAAGAACGGGTTTTGGTAAGTGATTATAACTTCTTAGGACCACCTCTTTTGCAACGAATACATTTTAATTTCTTGCGTTTCGTCGTGACCAGTGGCGTACCCATAATCGGTTTTATTTTTATTTTTTTCATTTTATATGCCTCCATTTCCACACATCGTGTGTTTCGTGCCAGAATAACTACTCACGATGAAACGCAAGAAATTAAAATGTACTCGTTGCAAAAGAGATGTCCTAAGAAGTTATAATCACTTACCAAAACCCGTTCTTACAAAACATTGTAAGACCTAATGACAAAAATACCTGAAATTTACAGGGGTTGAGAAAAAAATCAAAATTTCATGAACAAAGAGGATATCAAAAATTTGAAAATTTACTTTGTTCTCTATAAATAGGAGATAAAGAAAATGCCATCCAAAATAATTTAAAATTATTTTTGTAGAAATCCGGTACTTAGAAACTTTGGTAAAAAAAACATACTTCTCTTTGAACCCTGTAGACAGTTAAAGGTTAGAAGTAAAAAAATCGGAAAAAATGTGCATATTAAGAATTAAATTCTCTTTTAAATTTTGCAAACCGCGCATCGATAGCTTCATTCGTTCGTAAAATATTTTACTCCAAAGTTCACCTAACAATTAGCTCGGTCAGCTTGAATTGTCCAGCAGTTTAGTACCTATTATTTAGAAAAAAAAAATTTCTTAAAATTTTTTAGACTTAAGTAATATTCTTTGAATCAAAAGAATATTTTTTCTGTGTACACTTTTAGGTGAAAGTTTAAATCCAGCCATCGACATAGGACAAATAGAAGGAGCTTTTATGCAAGGATATGGTCTTTTTGTATTAGAAGAACTTGTATATTCTCCGACAGGAACACTATTTACTAGAGGTCCTGGAACTTATAAATTACCAGGATTTGGAGATATTCCGGCGGAATTTAATGTATCTTTACTAAAAGGAGTGTCTAATCCTAGAGCTGTATATTCTTCCAAGGTAATAAAAAACACCCAAAATATTATATTATTTTCTAATTCCCTATATTTTTTGTATAAAATATCGTATGTCTAAAATTAATTGTTTTTGACATATTGACGTTTAAAATACGGCATTGTCGGACTTTAACAGGCTGTAGCATTGGAATGGCGCATCTTAGAGAAAAATGGTGTTCACCTCCCCTCTCTCACTTCTTAGTTTTTTATTCTCTATCTAAAAGTTTCAACTTTTGGTTTAACATGTTAACAGTAAAACCATTTTTTTTTGGTTATAATTTTCGGATATAAAATAGAAAGCTAAGATACAGAGGTGAAAACCATTTTTTTCTGCGCCGTTGTGATGCTACAACCTGTCAAAGTCTAAAAATGTCATATTTTAAATGTCAATATCTCAAAAACAGTTAAATCAGAGGTCCATTCTGTATATGTACCTACATTATGTTGATGAAATTATTAAAATTAGACTAATGTGAGTGGACAAAATAATCCCTCTAAGATCTTTGTTCTGACTATATACAGATACTTTATTTTTCTATATAATTAGATTGATACAGTGTTTTTCTCGTTAGGCTGTGGGTGAGCCACCACTCTTCCTGGCAGCATCGGCTTTGTTTGCCATAAAAGAAGCAATTAAAGCAGCAAGATTAGAAAATGGCGTAAAAGCACCTTTTAAACTAAATGCTCCCGCTACCGCAGCTAAAATTAGAATGGCTTGTGTTGATAACATTACTTCGAAGGTAACTTGACCTTAGTTTAAGCATAGTCTATAAGTATTCTTATGTTGAGTTGCACAAAGAATTTTAATAATAATTATTTAACCGTGACTATGACAGACGTAACATTTGCAGGAATAATTTTCTCACAGTCATACTACCCGGTTACCTTAATTTTTAATTTACTAACCACGTACCTTTGAATGTAAGTATGTACCTATATAATGCCTGTCAAAGTCATTTATGTCACAGTCAAAATTGCCGGTTAAATAATTATTATTAAAATTCTTTGTGCCAACCGACGTTTAACCTGAATGCAAAAAGGCCGAACATATACCAAATAGCGGTATAAATACATATATTCTCAGAAAGAAACATAGTAGAATATTTTCGTTTATTTCTCTATTATTTAGAATGTTAACACAATTTTTAAATTTATGATCCACCAGTTCTTATCAAAGAAATACATTTTCAAAAATACACTTGTATTTTTTTAGCTGAAGGAGCCAGAACCCGGTACTTTCCAGCCATGGAACATTGAAGCTTAAATCATTAATTGTTTACTAAGTATTTAAGGTCTGAAAGTTCAGTATTGTGTGTGTGACTGAGATGATAATCGTCTTTAGATCTACAAAACTATTATTTTATATTGTAAAATTATCTGAATAAAACTTTATTGCTAATTATCTTTGTTTTAAAATGTAATAGTAGAAAGGTGCTGATTTAAACTCTCCAGTCAGTAGACAACACTAAACAAATATACTGTGTACTTAGTAGTACGGCTCTTCTGTCTGTTTAAAGGTTGGAGGCAATGATGCTTCTTGATTGATAGAAAAGTTTTGGAGTAACATTAATCTTAACATTTCAACTAGTAAGTATCGCGTCAGGTGAATATCGTATTCAATGTATTTAGCTGAAGATACTTACCAGTTGAAATGTTCGAATCGTTTATTTCAAAAACCACATAAGTCAACATTTGCCAAAAATGATGTTTTGTCATGAAATGACTTTTCAGGGGTATCTACACGTTCTGCGTAAAAATCACACAAGTCACATAAACTGTTAGAGAAATATACATACTTAAAAATCACTTTTGTTGCCAAAACAACATAAGTCCGTCGACTTATGTTGTTCTTGCACGGATTTTTAAATATAATGTCAGCTGATTGAAGTTGCGAAGAGGGCGGTTTTTGAAATGAACGATTAGACAATGCAAGTTCAAAATTTCTGTATCATTCATAAACTCTTTTACTGCTCTCTACAGTCATACAGAGTTAAAAACATTTTATATTTCATTAACAAAGATTTGTGGTTAAATTTAAATAGTAGTTCAAATAATTTTAGACAAATTAAAAACAATAAGTGCCCAAAATTTACGTTTTATTTCTAAAATGATTTGGTAAATTTACAATATTCTTCAAATTCTTTAATGTTAACTTGATTGGTTTGAGAACGCATTAGATAAGTGACAGCAGCTAAAAAAATCAAAACATTAAAAAACTATTTTTAACGATAAGATTTCTTACATACTGTAGATCCAACAAATTTAATTTCTTTATACAGGAAGGCATAACATACCAAAATGTTATTTTAAGTAAGAGTAAACAGTGAGCACCATGGACCGGGCCGAAGTGGATTCGGCACAAGGCCGGACCCTCGCAAAAAAAAGGGTAAACAATAAACATGCATTGTTTATCATTTTCGATTCCCGGAGTGGGCATACGTACAATAAAAAAAAGTATATCCGAAATTCAGTGGATTTAAGAATGCAGGGAAGAGTGTAAAAGGTATCATCTCCCAACCCACCCCATTCACGCCGGTAACCAGGCCGGATGAGATCGAACATCTCGTGGGGTGCGGAAGAAAATACACACTCCCCAATCGATAGGTCCTGCAATGGCAAAAAACCAAGGGTTGATATTGATAGCCCTTGGGGTGTGTCGCATAACCGAGGATCGTGGTTCGGAACCCACGTTAAGCTGTAGGTCCCGTCGGGAATGGCCTTGACAGCGAACGAAGAGGAAAAAAGCCGAAAAATCAAGCAGAATGAATATAAAATATATTTTAAACTATAACACTTCATTAAAAAAATTTTAGAAAATTTTTATAAGGTATGTCCATTAAAGTTGTGAGGAAAAATAGTTGAGACTAAAAAATTCTTACCTTTGAGCTGTGCCTCAGTTTGAATACAACCACGACCGATATAACAAGCTACAATATCTGTTTTTGACAATAATCCGATTCTATATTTACTAACAAACCCATTTATTAGATTAATTTCTTGGTCACCAATATTCCTTTTAGCTTTTTTTGCTTCCTTTTCGCATATTTCGTAGATATTGATAAAATCCTCTTTCACTTGAGATTGAATATCGTCTTCGATGTTTGAGTCGTCATTATTCTACAATGAAAGAAAAACCCATCATACACATTAGAATTGAAAAAAATCCACTCCATTCATATTAACATTCCGAATTAAAAAACTTAAAATAATTAAATTAAATTAGCTCTACTATTTATTATTTTTGTTAACATTGATAATGAAAAATTTTGTTTTATAAAAATTGTTGGAAATGACTCCGCCCGTCTAATTTAATTTAATTATTTTAATTGGGAACGGTGTGCCTGAGGAGAAAAACCGCAAGAGAACATTTTTATGCAGAATTGACCAGGCTAATCCGAAATAATATCCACATGGAAAAAATATCAGTGGCGTCCCACTTTTTTTCTAAAAAATATTCTTGATTTAAAATTTTAAAAATTATTCTATTCGCGATAACGCTGAAACGAACGGAGATATCCAGCTGCAGTTTTAATATTTTTTCTAGCAAATTCTATCTACTTTTCGATTATGGTATCATAATTATACCGTATGATTTATTTTTTCGGAGTAAAATCAAAAAATGTGTTATTATTACAAATTGCGCCCTCTAGCATTTTTTTGAGATTTATTATGGACAACTAAATACGATTGATGAAAGTGCATACATTTCTCTTCCAAACAGTCTTTAGTTTGCTAAAATCGGATAAGTCGTTTATAAGTTACAGCGATTTAACTGATTACATATTCAACAGCTTCCCCCCTCTTATTAAAATCGGTACGCCAATGAGCATAATACCAAAATGATGCATAATTGTCCAAGCTTTTTAATGGTGTTATCAAAGATATACCCTTTTCTCATGACCACTTTAGTTATAATATTTTTTTCCTGAATTTCTATGCCCAGTAGTTTCCGAGATATGGCCGCTCGTCACCCTTAATGAATCACCCGGTACAATGTTGTATCAATACCTTTATCATATGAAAATCCCCAGTCTCAATCCTTTTCAACAGTTTTAAAAGGCCGCAAATTTTTATTTCATCGTCAATATTTTCATTAATTTTAACAGCTTCAGCTAGCATGGTAAAACATTTTTTCGCATTAGATGCTAAACTTTGTAGCTTTGCTAAAGCTTTTACTTGAAACTGGTCCTAAAAATAAAAAAATAAAACAGCCATCATAAAGACTTACAAAATATGTACTCACAGTATGTTTATATTTATTTTTCTCCAGATCTCTCTGCTTGTCACGTACATTTCTTTTAAAAAATCTACTAAACCTTCCCTTTTTATTTCTTTTTTCTTGATTTTTCTTCTCTTTAACAGCTGGCATTAACACATTATTTAAAAAATCATCATTTTTAAATAATTCGTTACACAATTCCATTTCCTTTTCATAAATACTTACAAGAGACCCAAAAAACCTCTGAGTAAGTACATCTTTACTCGGAACAAAAGGATTATTTGAGTCTAGCGAGAAGTCTAATGTAAAAGATGAATCAGAGGTGACCAAAATAGTATTGTCATGATCCTTCTTACTACTTAACTGTGATTGGGAAACCTTACAGAGTTCATCGTCTGAGTTAAAAATTTCACGGCCCAAGTATGTAATACTCTCAGTTTTCAAATATTCGTTGCTTAGAACTAATTTACATCCATTTTCTGCAAAACTACCATTATCCAAGAAAGCAACGTCTTCCTTATTGGTCTCAAGATTTACTAGTTCTTCTGCACCTAATTCAACATCTTCATTACAAGCTGGTGCAATGCAAGAATGTGAACTTGAATGTTGACTTACCGCAATGCTGTCCAACATCAAGGTACTATCTTTTCCCAACAGAACAGCCAGAGAGAATTCCTGATAATCGTCAACTTTTTCTGTCACATTCTTTTCACTACTTTCTCTTACTTTTTTGGCGTACAACTGACAGCTCTTCCTCATTTTTTCATAGAGAATACTCTTATTAAAGTCGCATTGGCTTCTCGGTTCACATAACTTACTCAAATCGGTTTTTGTTCTTTGTAAAACAGGCAGTTTCAACAACGGAGCTATATTTGGCTTCTTAAAAAAATTTGTCAAGGAATGTTCTCTGCAACTTCTAGATTTCATGCTTGCATAACCACTTTCCGTAGAACCTGTTGGACTAAAGCAGATACTTCTTCGAAAAAACGGCGTTTCTACATTATACTGACTCATGCTAAAATTGAAAGTTTGGTCAAAAGGTCTCGTCAGATTTGCATATACCAGGTCACGAGAAACTTCTTGGTAATCCGACGATGAAGTTTCTTCATACAGGAACTCAAAAGATGAAGCGTTTGTTGCCAAAACTGGGCAGCTCAATGGTAAAGACCAAGATGGAATATTATCGATGTTATTAGTCGTTGATCCACTTACACAGTCAACAATGTTTTTAAATATTTGGTCTCCTCGATCTGTAGATTCGTTAGATTCGCCGGAGGAATTATTACCACTACGAGAAAATATTTCTTGAACGTTTTTAGAAGCATCTTGTATTTCTAAATTGGGTAATTGAACGTGTATATAATTAAATTCGTCTTTAAGATTATGTTGTTTAACGTTGGTGTTATTTTTATTATTTTGTTCGGGCTTATCTGAGCTATCAAAGTCATCATTCAGCTTAAAACTAAGCAAATTAGTCTTAGAATCGCAATATGAAGCTGCGGAAGTACATAAGATGTGCATCAACTTAACAAAGTTTTTACAAGATTGACAATTTTCGGAATACTTGCTGCAATCACATTGAGCTGCCTTAAATTCTTCTGGAAATTCCAAACTACTATTAACTTCCAGAAGCTTATTGCAAAAGCTTAGTAACTTTTTCTGGTTAAGTTTTTGGTCTTTGAAAAACAATTCAACGACGGATTGATTTTCTATATTAACATTTTTACCATTAATAAATACTTCTTTATTGTGGTTGATATTACTTTCATATTTTTGTATATCTTTAGGTGGTAGGTCTGCATCGATTAATTTGAAATTAACTTCAGTGACATCACGGTGGTCAGTTTTTTTGTTATAAATATGATCAGGTTGTTCAGTTATAGGATCTATATTATTATTAAAATCTTCATCCTTGCATTTTTTTATTTCAGGTATTTCACAATCATCTTTAACCATGACTGGTGGCTTTCTGTGATAAAAATTACCTTCTGTCTTCGCTTTTTCTAGATTTAAAGAAACCAAGTGTCTATCGAAATGATTCTTCGTTCTCGCCTCCTTTTCTTTCCTCTGGGCGTTCTCTTGCCTCACCATAGAGAGAAATCGAACCTCAAATATTTGAGGACCAACGTCGAGTTTGGAAAATCTAAATTTCTTTTTCATTTTTTGACGGATTGTCTGATCATACAGTTTTCGTCTTTGATAGGCACTAATTTCTCCACCTTTATAGTCTTTTGTTAGTAAAAGTGTACTGGTAAATTTATTGCCAATGAATTGATCTAAAGAATGAAGAGCAGATTTTGAGCTTTGACATCTCAACCTTGGAATATTAGCATATCTCTCCATGTTACCACTAATAACACTTTCAGCATTCGTTTCAAGGCCTCTGGAATTACAAATCATTAAGGTCTTTTCCACATTAATAATTTCTGAATTGGATCTGTTTAAGTTTTTATTCCTAGCTCGACCTTCCATCAAAGATTTACTTCTTCTTATACGCGGACTAGATTCGTTACCTAATGAAGATGAAGTACTCCCTTTGGCAGGAATAGATTCTTTTTTAGAGGCTGGTCTACATTTTACTAGGGCACTATTAACCGTTACAGGAGTTTGTACAGGTCCAACAGCTGTCTTTTTTAAAGCGACAGTAGAACTGGACGAATTTTGAACACTTGACTCTCTAGGATGATAATGGTGAACACAAGACTTATGCACATCATCATTAGAAGGGCGAGAGTGAGTTTTCCTTACATCTGCTTTTTCTTTTGATGTTGATTTTCTTACAGAAGCTTTTTTTGAAATTTGATTTCGTACACTGATTTTTGGTTTATCATCCTCTGACATATTTGGTTGTATTAGGTCCAATTTTTCCTTTTGATTTTTTTCCGACCGATTAGAAATATTTTCCTTCTTCTTGTGTGTGCTCCTGCTTCTTGTGGCGCTCTTTTCTTCACTTCTAAGTACCTTAATTCCTTGATCAGCCTGTGAAGTATCACCTGGCCGTAAATTTCTCTGATTTTCCTCTATTTCTGTCCTTTCCGGTGATTTAGTTTTTGTGTTTTTAACTACTAATATTTTTGGTCTTAGAGATATAGGATCCCTTCTAGTTGTTTCCACTATTTTGGGTACTGTTCTTTTCGGGATTTCATCCCGTGCAGTTCTAGTAGGTTTTTGTATTAAAGGTTTGGTTACGTTTGGTTGTATATTTGGTGAAATTGGTGTTATAGTTTTTCTTCTAGGGCTCTTCGATGAGTTCTGAAAGATAATATAAAACAATTTAGTACTTTTATAAATGTATACTAAAGATCACTGAAACTCCACCCTTTCATTCTTTATCTCCAATTTAATACCAACAAGTTCACGGTAGAGTCAACATAAATCATGTAATTTACAATGACGTAGGCCTCGTCGGAGAGAAAACTTTGAAAAGCTGCTACCTAACTTAAAATAATTAATATTTTATTTGTAAGTAACTCGATCAATGGTTAAAATAAAATCTCCGTAGATACCTACGTCATTCGAGTTTTTATGACGAAAATAAAGAAAAAAATAATAATTAATAAATTCAAGTTAATCCGTCAACACTAATAACAAAAATATAAGGCATACAAGGAAATTTCTTCCTATTTTGAAATTCATAAAAAATTATACATAAAAATACTTTACCTGCAAGTCTTCCAATACCCTAATAGGTGACACTCCCGTAGATTTAAGCCTTTTACCTCTACTTTCAGATCTATAACCAGGAGTTCTTACTTTCCTCGCCATTCGGTCGTTGCTATCACCAACAGCCACCTCATGTGTGTTTTTTCTTGGCTCACTCCTGCTGGTCCTTCGATTTTTCAATGTCTTGACTGGTGACTCAATGCCTACATCAACTGTTTTGACTAAGATGGTATTGGAGGTATCCCTCATTTTATTCTGTAGTGTATCTATGGTTTTGTATATCTCCTTAAATAGGGGTTTTTTGTCACTGAGCTTGTCCAAACTCAGGAACCTGGAACTCACAGCAATATCTAAAGTATTTGGGGGAGTTCTTCTCGAGCTGTGGATGTTTTCCACTAGATCATCTATAGTTTTGTAGATGTCCTTGAACTGTCTCTGTTTGTCTTCAATCACCAACTCATTTCTTTCCTCGTCTATAGGGATAACACCAACATCCGAAGTTTGACAGACTTTACCGACAGTTCTAATGATACTTTCTTTAATAACAGTTTGAGCTACATCGTTTCGTTTGGAACATGCTGGAACTCTTTTAGGTTTCGCATAAGCTTGAGCATCTTCTAAAAACATGGATTTTATCACTTTTTTCCCACTTGCACCAGCCAAGAACACATCTGACTTTGATCTAAATATTTGGATTCCTTGGTAATTGGAAAGTACATTGACTTGACTTTTTGATTGTTTACAGTACCTACATATAACATAAAAAGATATAAGATGCATGTGGCCATTATACAGGGTGTCCCACTGGAAACCGAATCGATCTATATATAGAAAACTATACATAGGAAAATTTTGAAAATTTGACAGTATGCTGATGCAGGCGACCGAGCTAAAATATTTTCATAATGGTGGCACTTCCGGTTATACCGGAAGTAAGTGTCAACTTGCTTATTTTAAATGGGACACTCTATATATTATTACATTTTTGCATTCTACGCAAGATTCTAGGTAGATTTTGTATACCATGTCCTATACCTATGTCTAAACGTTTTTGACATATTTGAATTTTTATGTCAAAAATGACGTTTGCAAGCCTTAGAATAATTATCAATTTTTTCTATAAAGAAGCCTTATTTATTTAATTTAAGTGGGGTTCCTTTTTATAAAGGACCTGCTTTAATAGATTTTTTATAATATTTCGATAACTATTAATACAGGGTGTTTAAAAAATAAGATAAAAAATGAAAATGAAAAAACTGTCAAAAGTCCAGATTTTCAAATGGAAACACCCAAATTTCATAATTATTTCTTATTTAGCATTAAAAATAAGGGTAAGTTTGTATAAGATTGTATATCCCAAAAATTCTTAGTTTTCGAAGTATTGCCAATTTTATATTTTTATATGGGGATTTTGCTGCAGATTTTAGGTTCAGTTACTCTTAGTTGGCTATGACGGCGTTAAAAAAGAATCAAATGCTAAAAAATCTATAAAGCTGTCACTTACCATTTAAACATTATTAATAAGCACATTGTGATGGCTTCTGTTTTTGCGGATATCGAATGGCAAATGTGACATGATATAACTTTATCACATTCTCCATAAATAATAAATAAGTTTAAATAATCTTCGTTTGTATAATTTAAGCGCCCGGGAATGATTATTAATAATGTTAAGTGACAGCGTCATAGATTTTTTTAGCATTTGATTGTTTTTCAACGCCGCCATAGCCAACTAAGAGTAACTGAACTTAAAATTTGCTGCAAAATCCCCATATGAAAATATTAAATTGGCAATATTTCGAAAACTAAGAGTTTTTGGGATATACAATCTTATACAAACTTACCCTTATTTTTAATGCTAAATAAAAAATAATTATGAAATTTGGGTGTTTCCATTTGAAAATCTGGACTTATAAATATGTCAAAAACGTTTAGACAATATATATAGGACATGGTATACAAAATCTGCCTAGAATCTTGCGTAGAATGCAAAAATGTAATAATATATAGGGTGTCCCATTTAAAATAAGCAAGTTGACACTTACTTCCGGTATAACCAGAAGTAACACCATTATAAAAATATTTTAGCCCGGTCGCCCCCATCAGCATCAGAATACTGTCAAAATTTCAAAATTTTCCTATGTATAGTTTTCTATATATAGATCGATTCGGTTCCCGGTGGGACACCCTGTATTGATCAAGAAATTAACAAAAAAAGACTGAACTGAATCGTTTCAAGTTGCCATATTAAATTTTTGCTAATTTCCCCTGTTAAACAAATTTCGGTTAAGAAATTTGCACATAAAATATTTAGTTCCTATGCTATAGATTTTTAAGTAGCATATACCTGCATCTACCATCATCATAATATCTATATCTTCCTTCATACGTATCTCTTGACGCTATGCTTATATTGGAATTGGCAGGTTTCTTATTTATTTTAAAGCAGTATTCCGAGTGACTACTTGTGAACGCTCTAAAATAGCATTCATTGGGGCCCATAATTGGTATAAAGAACTCATCATTCTTTAGGGAATTTGAAATATTGGACGGCTCTTCAATAATATTGTTTAAGTGTGAATCTCTTGGTGTTGATACTCGGTTCCATTTTTTGGGCGGTATATTCAGGACCTAACAGAAAAGCCATAACTTTAATTGAAAATAAATATAGATAGAACTTTTCCGATTTATTGTGATATTATGTTGTCCGCTTTTACAAGTAATTGAAATATAGTTAATAGAACCTTCAATATATTTTTTACGTACCTGAGTTAACTCAGAAGTTATTTGTCGTTCTCTTGTTATTTTGACATCTCTAGAATAACCCACAGGTCTTTCCTCATCCGAGGGATCAGAAACGACCCTATAGCTATCGCTTACAATGCTTTTTGCTTCAGAAGATCCAGAATCTTCTTTGCAGTTATTAACTACAGAATATTTGTAATAGAGTTTAAAGCGCTTTGATTGCTTCCTTTTTTCAACCAAATCTTCATCTAGATTAGACGATTTTTGGGACTTGCTACTAGTCTGAGTTATATTAGTCACTGGCACCTCTGTAACAATTATTTGAGGTGGAATTCCAATTACAGAAACCGTCTTACATTCCAAATTCCTAATTCGTGTTCGTCTTTTAGACTTCTGCCTAGAACATTCCAAAATTGGAGGTTCTATTCCATTAACTAAGAATTCTTGTCTTAGATTCTTCCTCTCGGGACTTTTCACCTGTTCTTGACTATGTACCTTCTCCTTGGGGTAATCTGATCTCCTTCTAGGCGTTCTAAACACTTCAGGAGGTAAAATAATGTTTTCTAAATTAGGATCTACGTACTGAACTACCACATCATGTCGTGAACAACGCCTATCTGGATGTCGACAAGCTTCTGATTTAGCTGTAGATTTTCTATGATGTCGCGGTGTCATAATATAGTCATCGCCGCGAGATACCACCATGCGCTCCTTCAGAGTGTGTGTTTTATGATTTATCGAAGGCATTTCGTCGTTTTTGTGATGATGAGTGTGATTTGGAATGACACGATTTGTTTCTTCAGACATTTTATAACATCTTTCGGGTGAAGAGCTTCTTCGTCTATCTAAATGATCCCGTTCCCTTCGCATTCCATCATTTGCTGTATGCCTGTTATGATGTTTACACGATACAAAATGCTCAGATTTTTGTGCTGCTACGAGATGATGCTCTGAACAAGCTCTGCAGCTGGATATTGATGTATAATGCTTTTTTAGAGAATGGTGGGATAAGTCTTCATTTACAGAAATACCGCCTGTATAAGGATTTCTATATCGTCTCTTTGATTTTAAATACGCATCCCATTCAACTCTACTTATGTCTGCTGCAGGGACTATTAGTTCCAGAGGTGGACCACGGTTGTTATCCAAAGAATCTTTTGGTAAAGATCGTTTATTCGCAGAGTGTCGATTTTTATCTGAAGATCTTCGGAAAGATATTTCTTGAGAATTGCTTGTTTTATAAATATCTGGATATCGATGTTCTCTGGAACTCAGTCTATCATCGTGATGTTGCGAAGGCTGTCTTTCCTTATTATTATCTATATTTCGTAATTTGTTTGGTTCTTCACCGTTTCTATCTATAGAATTAAGTGGAGAGGCCAGAACATTTTGTTCCAAGTTTTTTTCTATTTCATCTGGATGCCTTAGCGATTTTTGAAATGAACCTACACCTTGAGTTCTAGAATGCGTCAGATGTTGACATTTTTTGTAAGTCTTCGACACTTCTTTAAAGTTCTTACTATCATCTTTTTTTATTTTATCACATATTTCTTTACTATTATGTTTTACTGCGACGTCCTTATCTAATATTGGCTGCCATATTTCTTCATTCTTAATACGCCTTAATACTTCTTGAATAATTGCTTCTCTTGTATCATCATCATTATCATCATCTTCATCATGTTTGTTTTTACCCACTGCACTAATTCCATCTTCTTTTTTACTGCCACTTGGTTCTTCTTTCTCCGATTTTCTATATTTGCTTCTAGATTTGCTTCTTTTTCGATTTTCTCTTTCTTTCAACTTGACATCGCTAGTCTTTTCATGTCCGCTCTTATTAATTTGTAATATGACGTCTAGTTTCTTATCTATCATGTGCTGAATTTTAGTGAAATAGGTTTTTAAATCTCCCTCCACAATCTGATGTATTTTATCTTCATCATTTCTAGATTCATTTTCTTCTGTTTTCTCTATCTTGCATTCGTGCTTCGTGTGATGTTTTTTACAGGGTGTATGGTCATATTCTACTTTGTATATAACTTCTTCTCGATGTTCTCTATGTTTTTTCTCCCTTGAACTTCTTTTCTCCTTTTTTGCTTGTTCATTTCGATGTTTTTTGTGATCGATGGCATTATTATTTTCAAAAGCGAAGTACCTATGAAAAGGGCCTAAATCGATGTTGCTTAGGTTACTCTTTTTACGTTTTTTAGCGTCACCTTTTTTAGAAGGGTCTTCAAGGGAACCGTTTGGATCGTGATGACAGTGTTGTTTGTGACGTTTTCCTGTAACATCTTGATCTTTAGGAAGTACCTCGGACCGTTTTTCTTTCTGGATATGTTCCTCAGGTTGTCGCTTTGAACGGCTCTTAGACCTAAAATAAATAATATTGGGAATTATACAGTTGTATTCGTGGTAACACCGTGACCAGACTTATCTACTTACCTATCTTTTTTCTTTTCTTCGTGAATATTTATTTTACTATCACATGGTATATGATGGCTTTGGAAACTCATATTTTTTTTTAGGTCATACTTCGTTTTACCCTCGTCACGTAAACGAGTAGTAGCGCTTTCTTCCTTGCCGCGTCTTTTTTCCTTTTTTATTCTCTGATACAAATCCTTAATTTCCGCGCCACTTCTATCGTTTCTCAGCTTATATGGTACTTGATCCATTTGACAGTAAATGACTTCTTGGACCCGATTGTAGAAATTTTTACCTTTGAATGGTGATTTTCCACTACTTTTAGCTCTTTGCTTTTCTCCCTTGCTTTTGTGCTTTCTTTCTCTTTCTTGCATTTGATGATCAACTCTGATGCCCTTATCACTTTTGTTTGATGGTTTTTCTGGACTTTTATGTGTGTCCCGCTTTTCTTGCGTCAGTTGGTCTTTCTCATTCTTTTCACTTCTATGTCGTCGTTTTCTATCTCTTTTGTGTTCTTTGATGTCTACTTCCAAATCAACGCTTACTTTTTCTACAGCATCGTTAAAAGATTTTTCTTTTCTAAACATGTTCTTGGTTTTGTTTATTAGGCCATCTCCATTTTTTTCTAAAGAATGGTGCCTTACTAGTTTTTGATTTTCAGACTCTCTTAATTTTTTTAGATAATTTTGAGCAAAAATATTTATTTGTTCTTGATCTAAAAATATTTTAAATAAGCTGTTAACATATTTATTTCGAAAATCTAAAAATGATAAGGTCATTTTTATAAATACAAATTGTTTTTTACTCTAAGATCCTTATACAATTTAACAACAGAATTAAATTCTCATTGCAATTGCTTGAACTGAGTTTATCTCATTTTTCTAATTAATATTTCTTAAAGGTATCGGGAAAGGGGGGAGGGGGGAGGAGGCCCTACCATCGCTTTTGGGTATTTTTCACTTTCTTCTTAGATTTATACAGTTTACTCAAACACGAATATACAGGGTGATTCCTAAGTTAATACTTCTTTTTTAGTTGTGTATAGGAGGCATTTAAATAAACAACATTTTCAAATACCTTTTTCAAAAAAAAATAAAAATAGGCAAGATACAGAAGTAAAAATTCTAAGTCATCAAAACGTAGCCTGCTATACTTTGTATTGTTTGTCTTATCTGTTATTAGTCATGCAATTTACGGGTCGATACGAGTTATTTGGCAATCCGCTGCGGTGTGTTTTTCTGAAACAAGTTAATTTTAGATTGGTGACACGTGAAAATGGTAAAATTTGAAAACAATGAACTAGTAGATATGGTGCTTATTTACGGTGTCGTCAAAGTACGGCTGCTGCTTCGAGATTATACGCAGAACGCTTGCCCTTGCGGGCTCATCCTACATCCAGAAGTTTTCTTAATGTTATTCAATGGGCAAGTTAGGCAGGACCGTATTTGATCCATGGTGTAATAAATTAATGTAAGTACCTTATTTTTGGGTTTTTTGAAAAAGGTTGGTAGGTATTTGAAAATGTTATTTATTTTAATGTTTCCTCTACACAGCTAAAAAATAAGTATCAACTTAGGAATCACACTGTATATAAATGCGCTTCGGCTTTGAAAATCTGACCTCTATAAACAGGGACTTTCAGAAGGGATATCTCAAAACCTAAGCGTTTCCGACGAGATTCGTAATCTACGCTCCAAAATACATCGTTCCTAAAAAATCATCAATTTTGGCGTAGTGGGCGTATATTTACCAAAAATTATAATTCCTTACCCAATCTTTCAATTTTGTCTGTTTTCTCATGTCTTTCCTTTGATTGATGTTTCGATTTCTTTTTCCGGTCATCTTCAACTTGTGATAACACAAAATCTCCACAAGCATTTTTGTCAACTTCCACTTTTTCTTTTGATACTTCTTGAATCGGTGCCAAAATAGCGTCACTTACAGATTGTTGTTCTTTCTTGGATCTGTGACGATGTTTTGGTTTGGAAGAACGTTTGTGACCTGCGTCTTTGTGACGATGAAGTTTGTGATGCTTTTTCATTTCATTTGACGGTCTTCGTTTCCGCTTCGTCTGTTATGTTGAATCTATTTACAGTAGATTATTACCAAATTCTTGATAATACGAAAAATTTCCTTGCATTACATAAAGCTGATTTGTTTCAGTGACACTGTCACATTAACACCTGTCATTAAGAACAATAAAACTATACAAGATGTGCAATGAGTACAACTTTAAGCTTAGATTAAAAATCATCCCAAGTAACTTTTTTTAGTAATTTTCCAACTTGCAACTAATTTTTGACATAATTTAACGTTGTTCTGCCGCCAAAAATGGTTTCCCAAAAGGGCTTACTAAGTCGTATTTACGTTAATATATTTTAGTTTACTACCACGACGTTAAATATCGGTAATTTAAGTTGTCGCTTAAAACGTCTCCCAAGAAAGACCATTCGCGACGTTAAAATTTCTTAGATTAGTAAATGTCGTTTACTTCAACGTTATTAAACGTCGCCTGTTGCGACGGAGATAAATCCAAGGTCCAACGTTGTAATAAAGGCCAACTAAATCACTTTAGGCCAATACAGTAGGTACGGTGCTGTGTCCCCAATAATGGAGTACAGGTTCTATTTTATTTAGCTGCGTTATATAAACTATTTTAAAGTTTGGCATATTTAATTTTAAACAAACTAACAAGTAGGTAGGTTTAAAAAATTACAACAGTTATGCCGCTTTCGAATTTTTAAGGTTATGTTGTTTACTTTCTCAGATTCTTCTTTCTTTACGGAAATAAAGTTTTAAATTAGTTGTAAAGTTCCAAGGTTCTGTAAAGTTTAAAGTTCAACCTTTTTGGCGATTTAAAGTTAGGCTTGCCCTAGTTTTCGCCACCTATTTAAACTTTTAAGTTCAAAAATGTGTTAAATAGGTGCAATGTTTTAAACTTATTTTCCAATTCATTGCGTGTTCTTGTTAAAATAGCTAATATTTTAGATTTTAGAATGATTTGCGGACCTCGCCATTTTTAATTAATGAAGTAGATATAATATCAAAATGTCGCCATATTTTACTACTTTGAAATTTATTAAATTTTCGTGATGTAAAGTGCAAATCATAATAAACAAAATAAGAATACTTTACTCTTTAAAATTCAAAAACTGCTGGACTAATTCCAATGCATAGTTTAATTAAATGAACCTAAAGTTTTTTTTAAAAAAACGTGTTTTAAATTACCGTTAACAATGGTTAACAGAATAGCCCTAAATAAACGTCGTAACAACCAGGATTTTATTCTCCAAACTTGTGTAAATAAAGGTCGCTAGGACGTCGTGTCAATGTTGACGGCACCGACCTTGATTCAACGTTAAAGCGCTACTTGGGATTCTTAAACTAAGGCTAAGTTCACATCATAGCCTCCTCGGGGGAGCGAGACATAATTCCTACCATTCCATTTCAGCACTTTGACGGATTCAGGTGCGTGGACGACTTTGAGGGGGGAGCCTGGGGCAAGTGGAGGAGATCTCTCCCTTGTAGCTATTTTTTGTTTCTTCACTAGTCGTAGCCGAGTAACAGAAGGATTGTGATTTAGCCCTCTGGCAAATGTTTGTAGTTATTACGTTTATTTAGTATTCACCTGAAGATGACTGGAAATACTTACCAGTTGAAACGTTGTGATTCAAAACAAATAAAGACAATGCAATAATCTATGGGAATTCCATGGAAAAATACCAAGAGGGAACGTATAGGTACCTTATTGTAAATAAAATACGACATTTTTTTAAATAAATGTATTACAACATGACTATACACTTTTTACAATAAAATAATTAAATAAATGTATCTTAACATCAAAAAATTAATCATAAAATATGCTTCTGAGACCATTTTTACTTTTATTTAGGCAAGTTTATTACAATTTTTTTGTAAAACATAAAATTTAAAACAAAACAATAACAAATTTCAATAGTTAATAGATAATGAAAACTTTGGCTGGCAAAAAACGGTATTTTTTGTTAAATTGTACATGTTGGTCACAATGCCTCAAAAAATTCTAGCCTCAGAAAGATTTTGACTGACCTAAAAACTAAGCAGAACCCGAAATATCTAAATCTACATTTTTTCGAAGTAGATAAACTTGTAAAGAAGGTCTATCATTGCGTCTCGCTCCCCAACACCTAAATGCACTTAAATTTTCGACAAATGGGCTTTTTCACAGATAACTGAATTTTTCATTATATACAGCACCAATATCGTAAATATCTTAATAATAAAAATCTTATTGCGGGTCACAAAATTTTTTTGGAAACAATTAAAAAGACGCCGCGAAAGTGGAAAGTTAGAAAACAAGCAAACCTGCGTCATTGAATTTACCGCAATTATTTTGCCCGTCGGGAGGCCGATTATGTATACAGGGTGTACCACCGGGAAGCGAATCGATTTATATATAGAAAACTATACGTAGGAAAATTTTGAAAATTTGACAGGATGCTGATGGGGGCGACCGGGCTAAAATATTTTCATAATGGTGGCACTTCCGGTTATACCGGAAGTAAGTGTCAACTTGCTTATTTTAAATAGGACACCCTATATATTATTACATTTTTGCATTCTACGCAAGATTCTAGGCAGATTTTGTATACCATGTCCTATACCTATGTCTAAACACTTTTGACATATTTGAATTTTTATGTCAAAAATGACGTTTGCAAGCCTTAGAATAATTATCAATTTTTTCCATAAAGAAGCCTTATTTATTTAATTTAAGTGGGATTCCTTGTTATAAAGGACCTGCTTTAATAGATTCTTTATCATATTTTGATAACTTTTAATACAGGGTGTTTAAAAAATAAGATTAAAAATGAAAATGAAAAAACTGTCAAAAGTCAAGATTTTCAAATGGAAACACCCAAATTTCATAATTATTTCTTATTTAGCATTAAAAATAAGGGTAAGTTTGTATAAGATTGTATATCCCAAAAATTCTTAGTTTTCGAAGTATTGCCAATTTAATATTTTTATATGGGGATTTTGCTGCAGATTTTAAGTTCAGTTACTCTTAGTTGGCTATGGCGGCGTTGAAAAACAATCAAATGCTAAAAAAATCTATGACGCTGTCACTTAACATTATTAATAATCATTCCCGGGCGCTTAAATTATACAAACGAAGATTATTTAAACTTATTTATTATTTATGGAGAATGTGATAAAGTTGTATCATGTCACATTTGCCATTCGATATCCGTAAAAACAGAAGCCATCACAATGTGCTTATTAATGTTGTTTAAATGGTAAGTGACAGCTTTATAGATTTTTTCGCATTTGATTGTTTTTCAACGCCGTCATAGCCAACTAAAAGTAACTGAACCTAAAATCTGCAGCAAAATCCCCATATAAAAATATTAAATTGGCCATATTTCGAAAACTAAGAATTTTTGGGATATACAATCTTATACAAACTTACCCTTATTTTTAATGCTAAATAAGAAATAATTATGAAATTTGGGTGTTTCCATTTGAAAATCTGGACTTTTGACAGTTTTTTCAATTTCAGTTTTAATCTTATTTTTAAACACCCTGTATTAATAGTTATCAAAATATTATAAAAAATCTACTAAAGCAGGTCCTTTATAACAAGGAATCCCACTTAAATTAAATCAATAAGGCTTCTTTATAGAAAAAATTGATAATTATTCTAAGGCTTGCAAACGTCATTTTGGACATAAAAATTCAAATATGTCAAAAACGTTTAGACATAGGTATAGGACATGGTATACAAAATCTGCCTAGAATCCTGCGTAGAATGCAAAAATGTAATAATATATAGGGTGTTCCATTTAAAATAAGCAAGTTGACACTTACTTCCGGTATAACCGGAAGTGCCACCATTATGAAAATATTTTAGCCCGGTCGCCCCCATCAGCATCCTGTCAAATTTTCAAAATGTATAGTTTTCTATATATAGATCGATTCAGTTCCCGGTGGGACACCCTGTATACTTCGATAACTTAAGAGTGAAGTCTAGTGCTGCATTCGCCATTTCGTTTTTTTATCAATATTTCCTTACTTTTTCCTTTTATCCAAAAATCGGCTAAATAGTCATATTTGAGCATAATTACCTACACTTTAAAGATAAACAAGTTTAAATTTAAAGCAGAAAAAGAAAAATGGACAAATTTCGCACATTTTCGTGTTTTGCTTTTATTAATTCATTAATCAAAATTTCTTTAGTTCAAAACTGTAGGTAATTGCTACCTAAGGACGTGTATTTGGCCCCTTTTTGAATAGAGCGAAAAGGATAAGAAATATTGACCGTTTTCGAGATCACCATGTAACACCCTGTATGCGGTAGTTTTTAGTGAAAAAGCCTATTGGCTGAAACTTAGTAGCATTTCGGTGTGGCTTATGGCCGTTTGCACCGCCTTGCTTAAATTTAAATATTAGCTAAGGAGAACTTTACGTTTAAGGTTCACCTTAAATTAAAGCGAGTTGCAGAACTTTTAAAGTTATTTATGATTACACAATTTAAGGTTAGATGTCCAAGATAAGCCGAACAATTCTGGGACTTAGCTAGGTCAACGCATGTACCATTTTTTTAAGATAAGGTGGACCTTAGATAAGGTAGCACCTAATCTAGGCGATGCAAACGGCCATTAGAGACGCGTGGACGCGCGCCAAAAACCTACAAAATCAGGGACGTACTCTAGTAAGTGCGTCTACGCCCCTAAAAAATGTTAGCGAGATTTATTTAAAATAGGGTTGCGATGCAAGTAAATCCCGCCCCATTAAGGACAATTATAAAAGATAGAAGCGCGGGGGTATGAAAGAAATGGTGGGTGCACCGCTTTTAAGGACCACTCAAAATTTTATCAATTCAATTAATCAATTATTTCGTTTGGCTAGACCTTTTTGGTACATATTTATTAGTATTGAAGATAATAAAAAAACCAGACTTTGAAAAAATTTAATAATAAAAACAACATGCCAAACGCTACACTTTTCTTTGGGGTTTTTTATTTAATTTTCCTAGAGAATCGTTTTCTGATCCGGAACTATGCATACCTAAAATTAAAAAAATAGTCAAAGTGCTGACAAATTATATCAATATTGTGAATGGTATTTTACATTCAATTCAATAAGTTTATTTTTAATAGTTATAATAAATATGTTTATTTTATCTTCCTCAATAAATTAATTCGTCAATCCCCCGAAGATGTGCTTGTTAGGGGCAAATCTTATTATTTTAAGTTAAAATATTTTTTTTAATATTTGTTAACATTATATAAAAGTTAAATGGCAAAGCGTTTAAATATCTGTATATAAATATAAACGCAGTTTTTTGAAAATATAGGTACAATAAAATTTTGAAAAATATTATTTATTATATATTATTCATAACAATATTAATTAAAGCATTTCCAAAAATATTTTTAAATTATCTGTTTTATCCATTTTTTTATTTCGACTTTATTTTTTTTTTATGAAATACATTTTTAATTTTTGTTGGTAAATAATCGTTTAAATGAAAACATAAATATTGGAAATTTTTTTATCCTATGGACTTATTTATTTTAGGTTTTATGGTTATTTAATTTTTATGAAGTGTATTATAATTGTGGGTTTTAAATTGTATAAGATTTTTATTTTTAAATATGTATATTAAGATGTTATAATTGTAAAGTTGTCTAATATTCATTTTTTTTTTATTTCCGAATATAATTTTATTGAAGGATAAAGATAATCCTTATTAAATATAATTTTTAGAAACCTTTTCTGTAATATTTCAAATTTTTTAACTAAAGTTCTATTTATTCCTCCCCAACCTAAAATTCCGTAATTTAAATGAGTTTTAACTAATTATAATATAATATTGTTCTTTTACGTTCAAAATTTGTTTAATGTTTCTAAAAATTAATAGTAAACTTCTTAATTAAATAATAAAATATTCTATGTGAAAATTCCAATTTAATTTACTGTCAAAGATTGTTTCTAAATATTTTACTTGATGAAACTTTTAAAATTTGAATGTTATCAGTTATTTTATTACTATTTATATTTTATGGTGTGTTATTTGGAATTAAAGTAAAAGAAAGATAATTCGTTTTATCAAAATTAATTTTTACAAACCAATTTTTTATTATTTTAAAATATTTTTTAACTTTGTTATTTAAGTTGTCCCAATTTGTATCTGTATAAAAAATTGCAGTATCATCTGCGAAACTATGAATTTCTCCATCACAATTTACATTAAATTAATTTAATTTAATTTAAATTAATATGGATATAAAAAAATTATGGTCCTAAAATTGTTCCTTATGGAACACCATATTTAATAATTTTAGGATAGCTTTTTTCTTTATCTATTTGAACATAAGATTTGGTCCAAGAAAAGCATTTTTTTTGGTTTAGTTTAATATATACATAGATATAATTTCGCATGGACCTGGTACCCTTGGAGAATAATTTAGAAATATTGGGAATAAAAATTAAAACAATGAATAAATACGAACAATTTTAAATACCTTTTGAACTTCTACCGTTACTTCTAGCTTGTGGTCTTTTGTATTCCCTCCTATCATCCCGTAATCGGTCTTGGTAGGGACTGTACGCCCGGATGGGCGGTGGGGAAGCGCCATATTCAGAGTCGTAGGGTGGGGATGGACTTCTTCTACTATACCTATATAAAAAGTGTTTTTATTTCAGATTTATCAGCGGAAGATCAACAACAGAATGGCTCCGTTATTAATAGAATTCATTTTTATATGAGTTAAATAGCGAAAACGTACACAAATAAACGTAACTAAAGAGAGCGCATTTACCAAACCCATAAATTACCATAGACAAAACTATCTACGTTTCCCCTTAAGGAGGTGAAACTGTGCGTATGTAGTGAAATAGAGGCCATAATCGAATCCGGCCCAGAACTGCCGGCCATTATCGGTGAACAAAACTGAAGGTGTAGTGCGACTATCGATAATTGCAAGCCGACGGACGGACAGTTCACGGCCGGACATTCCACGGCCAGACAGTACACGGCCGGACAGTCCATATGGTGCATTGCATAAAATATTAAAAAATTGGTATATGTAAAAATAAATAAATTATGGTACATATTTTATTACCTATCATAATCTGAATATACAGTTGACTCTGGAGTATATCTCCCTCCTACTGGGGGAGGTGAACTCATTCTGCCTAATGGTGGTGGTCTATGGTCCCCTGAAAACGAAAATAAAGTATATTTTAAGGAGATTCTTACTTTCAAAAAAATAGTAAAAAAGTTTTCGAAAAGGAAGTAAATGTAATATCATGTAATATAAATAACTGAAACTTGTCCACCTTCAAAAAATAATTAGGATTAAATTATTACAAACTATCAAAGTCATACCTGGATACATTCCTGGTGGTGGTGGCATAAAATGTGGCGGAGGCATTCCCCCCATGTCCCCCATCGGAGGCGGCATCATCCCCTCCAAAGGCGGCGGTGGTATAAACGGGGCCCCTCCCAAGTGCGGCGGTAAAAACGGAGGAGGGGGCATGCCAGGTATAGGCGGAGATTTCGCTAGATGATCGCGAGGGTTGAATAGGGGAGGGGGCGATTGGGTGGGATCTAGGGGAGGGGGAGAGATAGGCAACTCGCCGTTTTGGTGCAGGGGGGATTGTATTCCTAGAAGAGAGTATTCCTTGAGTTAATTCGTTTTTTATTGAAATAAGTACACTTACTAGTTTGATTATTTCCCTCGGCTATCGCCCTCTCTCTCAACGTCAACCTGTTCCTTAATTGAGCAGCTTCCTGTCTTGCTTCCTCTAATTTCCTCTCGGTCTGTCGGTTCGTCACCCAGCTCTCGTGAGCCTTCTTTTCAAGCACTGAGATCTGACTTTTCAGTTCAACTTCTTGATTTACTATTTCTTGTTTCAAGCTTTCGTTTTGTGTTCTAAAAAAAAATGAGAAGAACAAAACTTTTAAAAAGACTACATCACTTTAAATAAAACTGAAATTTTCAATTCTGAAAATCATTATTTTATAATTTTCCTTAATTTGTAGGTATTTTAAAAGTCGCTCAAGAGTAAAGTACTCTTTATATTTCGTTTTAGATACAATTTGCATTTGTAAAAGTTGTTTAGAGATTAAAAGTTATGTCCGAATACAAATTACAGCCTTCCATTCAATAAGTGAGAAAAACACTTATTTTTTGTCTTGCCCTGTATAGATTAGATTTTTTTAGTTAAATTACCTTTTTTAGGTAATTAAAGAAGATCCTGAACATATAATCTAAAATTAATTTGGATTTAAACTTAAATACTCCAAGAATAAACGAATTTTAGCATAATTTTTTTTTAATGGGTTAAAAAAATTAGAAATAACGAAAAATTTAAAAATTGATCAGTATTCTAAAACTAAACATTAAAAATAACTTTCAAAAATAATTTGATCTCTTCAATCTACAGGGTGGTGCCTAAGTTGATACTTCTATTTTAGCTGTGTATAGAAGGCATTAAAATAAACAACATTTTCAAATACATGTTATGAAATTAGCGTCCTATTTCTAAATCCAGGTAGGTGGGTGTTTGTGGGTTTAGGACAATAAAACAATTCCTCTAAATTAAAAAATTGCCGACGTTTCGACCTTTATTAGGTCTTTCTCAAGGCTACAACAAAACATCAATATTAGGGAATACAATGATAAAAGACCTTTTCTTTTCACTCTGTATGTATGTATATAGGAAAAATTAAATTTATGAAATTATTTTAAATTATTTTAAAAAATTTACAATAAGTTATATAAAAAAAAATTATGTAATTAAAAAAGAGTTGTGTGTAAGATTTATTTTAAAATAATTTAAAATAATTTCATAAATTTAATTTTTCCTATATACATACATACAGAGTGAAAAGAAAAGGTCTTTTATCATTGTATTCCCTAATATTGATGTTTTGTTGTAGCCTTGAGAAAGACCTAATAAAGGTCGAAACGTCGGCAATTTTTTAATTTAGAGGAATTGTTTTATTGTCCTAAACCCACAAACACCCACCTACCTGGATTTTCAAATACCTTTTTTCAAAAAACTTAAAAATAAGCGAGATACAGAAGTAAAAAATCTAAGTGCGGGCCTGGTCATCAAAACGTAGCCCGCTGTACTTTATGTTGTTTGTCTTATATCTTATTAGTCATGCAATTTACGGGTCTGTGGTCAATTATTTGGCAATCCGCTACGATGTGTTTTTCTGAAGCAAGTTAATTTGAAACTGGTGAAATGTGAAAATGGTAAAATTTGAAAACAATATACTAGTAGATATGGTGCTAATTTACGGTAAGTGTCGTCAAAGTGCAGCTGCTGCTTCGAGATTATGTTTAAGTTAGGCAGGACCGTATTTGATCCATAGTGTAATAAATGAATGTAAGTATATCTTATTTTTGGGTTTTTTGAAAAAAGATATTTGAAAATGTTGTTTATTCTAATGGCTTCTATACACAGCTAAAAAAGAAGTACTAACTTAGGAATCACCCTGTATAGTCTCTATACAGAGTAAGACAAAAAAATAGGTATTTTTTAGTTTTTTAAATAGAAGACCGTAACTTCGTATTCGGCCATAACATTTAATTCTAAACAACTTTTACCAATGAAACTTGCATCTAAAACGAAAAAAATACTTTACTCTTGAGCACTATTAAAAAATTGAATCTCCCTCGGATGCACTACAGTTATTTTCAATTTTAATGAGTGCTCTTTTAGTTTAAGAAGACGCAGAAACTTTTAACCAGAATAACATTTTGTGTAAACTCAATAATAAAACATGGTTCTCTATATGGAGCGAGAATTTTGCCCGGCACTGTATATACTTACTTGTAATTCTGCAATTCTTCTTGCATGTATCGTATTCGTTCGGTAGTGGATGTGGCCTCTCCTTCCTTTACCGCCCATAACGACTCGTATTTACTTATTTCCCTAAAAAAAATATTGTGTAAAGAAAAGTCGAATTATCTTAAGCAGAAGTCTACTACGTTTAATAATAAGTATGTTAATTTTTATCCGGAATAAATTTAGTTTAAGAAAAAATACAGAACTACGGCTGCGTTTATTTTTAGTGTGGCATACTTTTTCGCGTCTTCATGAAATTTATGAAAGGTATGTGGGTTGGAAAGAGCCTAAAAAAGGGAATACAAACCCACTATTTACTTTTGCAACGACCACCTATGAAAATGAGAAAAAAAGCACGGTTAATTTGGCTAGAAAGCGCCGAATATCAAACGCGTGTTGAAAAAAAAAATTTCAACACTAGTGCTGAAATATCAAGGCCCACTATTTAATTTAAACATATGGTGCAAATTTGACAGACCGCCCTTATTTATTAAAAAGAACAAATTTTAGAAAGCAGTAATTTTAAAGTGTTTAACTTATTTATGATGTATTTGTCGAGTGATTCAGAATTAGAGTGTGAAAATACGCCATCTGAAATTATAAAAAATGTTAATAATATACCGGAAAATCTATTACCAGAAAAAACAAATCACGCTGAATAGAGTGTCATATATTAAACAACAAATCTTTATCGGTAACGATAGCGTAGAGAATAGAGCTCTAGCCTACAGATCGCAAGGTAACAGGTTCAAATCCCACCAGAAGTAATAGACTTTTTTTATAAAAACATTAAATAATTTATAGCATTATTTTGAATTGAAATCTTCCTTATTGGGTGGATTTTTTAAATTTATGTTTAATGCATCTTTCCTTGATTAAATTTAAAATTTTTTATTCTGATTAATCTAGAAGTCAATCCAGGATTAGTTCTTTCTATGATAATATATAAAAATGAAAAAGTTACACTACAATAAAGGAACACTACAAATAAAGGAAAAGCCTATTGACAAACTATGAAACCAGATATTAAGTGGAACATAATCCTAAGTATGCTAATTTCAACACTAGTGTTGACATTTTTTTTTCACAAATCAAAGGCTTTTTTAATAATTCTTTGTGGTCGTAGGAAAAATAGTGTACATTACTCGTGTTGAAATGATTATTCTAAAACTAGGAGAATTTCCGAATATCTCCTCGTTAAAAGTATCACTTTCATCACTTGTTATGTAATATACTATTTGCATTTCGGTAATATAGATGCAAGGGTTTAGCCTCTTTTTTAGAATCAAAACACTAAATTCTTAACACTTACTTTTGCATTTGATCTTCTTTCTCCTTAAAGTAATTATTTAAAACTTGCAATTTAGTGCTTATTTCTACTTTCTCTTGATCCGCCTTCTGGTAGTTTTCTCTCCATTCTTTTACTTCGCGGGTTAAACTTTCTATTTCGGTTAAGTAAGCTGCATTGGCTTCCCTTTCTAAGGCAATAAAAAATGAGTAAAAACTAAACTTATTAACAAAAACATCTTAGCACCGAAAGAAGTAAGATTTTGAATAGTTCAGCTCAAAAATGTTACAAACGTGAAAGAGTTCTTATTAACATCACAAATATCCTTTTCTTTGACAATATAAGAGGTCACAAATCTGCCAAAGATCAAGGAAGACGTCTTTCAACAATCTCCTATCGGACAGGGAGATAATTTGAAGTCAATTTTGCTAAGAACAAAAAATACAAAATGTAAATTTATAAATGATTTTTTTTACTTTGAACGACCCCACGCTCCACAACTGACTATTGTCGCAGCGGATTTTACCAAATTTATCGTATTTACCTCAGACCATTTAGCCTAGATAAATCGATATACAGGGTGTTCCTTAATGATGTGCTAATATTTAAGGGTATGATTCCCAAAGTCATTTTATGAAGAAAAGTCAAGTTTTTTTTTTTTTTTTTTATGATAAAACACCTGCACTGTAGGAAAAATCCCTTAAGGCGCTCTGGGAGCGGTGCGAGTGCGAAAAAAGCGATTAACGTTGGTCTTGAAACGCTGAAGATTGAATTCATTGGGAAACACGACCTCAGGAAGATTATTCCACAAAGATGACGTTCTCCAGATGAAAGAATTCTTGAACAATGAAGTTCGAGGAGTACTAAGCTGAACAACATATGGATGAGCGGCAGTGGTTTGCCGTGTATTTCTGTTTTGAATTGCTCTAGGTGGAATCAAGTGGGCAATGTCAGTCGAACACCTGCCATGGAAATATCTGTAAAAGAGAGCCAAATCACCAACCTGTCTTCGATGCTCCAGGCTATCGAGGGTCTTGGTCAGCTCGGGGTCGCCGATCAGACGAATGGCTCTCCTTTGAATGGAATCCAGTAGCCGAAGGGTGTGCTTGGGTGCAGAGCTCCAGACATGAGAGCAATATTCTAATGATGGTCGAATCTGGGCTTTGTAGAGTGTCAAAAGTTGATGAGGTGTGTACAACCTTTTGGTGCGGAAAAGTACACCAAGTTTCTGTGCAGCTGCCTTGGCAATTGCGGCAACGTGATCATGCCAAGACATATTACCTCCCAGATTGACCCCCAGCAAATTAATAGACGGTGCCAGGGGAATTGCGTGTCCTGCCATGACTATATGCGGTTCTGCAATGTTAACCTTTTTGGAGAAGACTGCTGCCTGGGTTTTCTTAGCATTAAATTCGACTTGGTTACTGTCACCCCAAGCCAAAATTTCTTCCAGGTCTTTGTTGAGGCGCAATACTTGATGCTGCCTGCGAAGATGTGCGTCGGCAGCGGATGTTTGGGGAGTCAAGGTAAAAGATGAGACAAGTGTGCTGTCATCAGCAAAGCTATAAATTGGATTTTGGGTCTTCACTAGAAGGTCGTTAATATACAGTAAAAAGAGGGTAGGCGACAATATGGACCCTTGAGGAACACCGGCATTGATGGTGAAGGTGTCTGAGAGAAACCCGTCAATCGCCACTTGCAGAGAACGGTTCTTAAGGAAGCTGGTTAACCATAAACAGAAATCCATTAGGCATACCGTAGGATCGCAATTTACTTAGAAGCCCATCGTGCCAAACACGATCAAAAGCCCTAGAGATGTCCAGTGCAACAGCCCGGGATTCTCCATGATGTGCGATGGTGTTGCTCCAAAGATGGGCGACATATGCCAGAAGGTCACCTGTTGATCTGGACTTACGAAACCCGTATTGATGGTCGCTGATAATGTTAAGCCCTTCCAGATACTTTAGGAGTTGTTGGTTAATGGCTTTCTCCATTACTTTTGAAATTACTGAAAGCAATGCGACGGGTCGGTAGTTGCTTGGCAGGGTCTTTTTACCTTTCTTTGGAATGGGCTGGACAGTTAATTATTTTAATTAAGAACGGTGTGCCTGAGAAGAAAAACGCAAGATACCATTTTTATGCAGAATTGACCAGGCTAATCAGAAATGATATCCACATGGAAAAATATCAGTGGCGTACCACTTTTTTTCTAAAAAATATCAGAGGAAATGTTTGCAGGGACGCCACTGGTGGGACAAAAAAATAACTTTTATTACTAAAACATGTGGTTTTATGTCCTATTAGCACATGCCAAAATTGAAATTATTATCTAAAGTACTTTCGGAGATATTACAAAAAACGCATTAAAAAAAAAGAAACACCCTGTAGCAAAAAATTTAAGCCGTTTAGAATATGTTCATATGAACTTTTCTTCATAAAATGACTTGAGGAATCACACCCTAAAATATTAGCACGTCATTAAGGAACACCCTGTATAGATTATTTTTTATTTCAGAAAGATGTAGAGTAATAAAATGGGAAATTCCGTCCAGTTCGGCTCAATTTCGGTGTCGGCCATAGGCGCAGGTAAATTTTGTGCAATAAATTATTTATGATAACTAACCAAAAAAAAAGAAGATAATTTGATAAAGAAGGATCTATTAGCTATAGCAAATTTACACAAACATCGTTTTATGAAATATGCCGTAAAAGATATAGCTGAAAAACCCTATAGAACTTATATGGGCACAAGTGAAAGGATTTGCAGCAAGACACAACACGACATTCAAAATGAAAGACGTTAAGCTACGGCTTGATCAAACCATTAAGGAAGTGACACCAGAAAAGTGGCGAAAAGCAGTCCATTATGTCATTCAAGAAGAGGAGAAAAAGTGGGATCTTGATCACCTAATCGATCGGACCGTCGATCCGTTAATTATAACGTCAAGAGGAGATGACAGTTCCTCAGATGACGAAGAATATTAAGATTTTTTATAGTTTAATTTCTGTATAACGTATTTTTTATATAATGTTTAATAAAAAATAAGTGTACCTAATACTATGTACATAATGCACGCCTTTGTCACACAACTTTCAGTGTTAGTAAATATATAACAATAGGCAAACCCCATAAATTCACCCAACCCCGGCTGGTACTACCTGCACTTGATGAAAAGTAAGAATTTTGCAATGAAATCAATGTCAAATTATGAAAGTGACTTAAATATTCGTTGGGTCACTCTGTAGCATCTAATGAGCTTTTATTACTCTACATCTTTCTGAAATAGACTAGCATTTAAACTCCTTTGTTTCAGTTTTTTTATTCAATGGTCTCTACGCTCGTGCGTGTATAACTGTCTTCGGAAAATTAAAAAAGCAGTCCTCAACTCTCCGAGTAAGAAGATCATTTTTTCACCCTCTACAAAGTAATTCGAAATTTGACCCCCGATCCTTACCTACTGATAACTGTTCGGAATACTTTTTATTTTCAAATTTGACCTGCTCCAATTGCGCCTTAATTTCACTGACTTCCAGTAGCGACTTCAAAACTTCCTTATTATTTTTTACTGCTTTTAATTCGTTTAAGTTTTCTTTGAGAGAATTGTACTCTTTAACTTTAACTTCGGACAGACGTTGGAATTTCGTGAGTTGTTGTTTTAGCACCTAAGAATAATAAAAATTGTTTAAGCAACCAATTAATTAAAAAATTATTTATTTCGTGTAACAAGTCGCTTTTGCAAAATTTACTGATCGTGTAAGGGAGACCCTTCACGATCATTCAGACTGACAGTCTTGAGAAGGGAATGAGTGACAGTAATACTGATCGTGTAAGGGAAAATTTGAAGGATTGATGGTCGAATTGATGTAAATTCTAATCTGCGAACCCTACACGATCATTCATGACAGTCTTGATAAGGAAATGCCAGTAATATTGATCGTGTAAGGAAGAATTTAAGAATTTTAAGGATTGATGGCCGGACTGATGTAAATTCAAAATTTCCGACCCTACACGATCATTCAGACTGACAGTCTTAAGAAGGAAATGAGTGACAGTAATACTGATCGTGTAAGGGAAAATTTGAAGGGTTGATGGCCGGACTGATGTAAATTCTAATTTGCGAACCCTACACGATCATTCAGACTGACAATCTTAATAAGGGAATGACAGTAATAATGATTGTGTAAGGACAAATTTCAAGGAATGTTCGCCGTACTGATGTAAATTCTAATTTTCAGACCCTAAACGATCAGTCTGACAGACAGTGTTGATAAGGGAATGCCAGTAATACTGATCGTGTAAGGACACATTTGAAGAAATGATAGCCAGCCGCCGGACTAATGTAAATTCTCATTACAAGAGAGAACGATGAAGAATTAATATCGCTCGGAATTATAGAAACTAACAAAAAACCTCGCAAAAAACAATAAATTATTACACAAAATTTTTTAAATAATTTAAAATTTATTAAACTTTTATTAGTCTTACCTGAATTTCACTATTTAAAGTTTGCTCCTTGCTAACGGCGTCTTTACATTTCGTTTGGTACACTAGAATTTCATGTTCTAACAAACTATGTTGCTGATCTCGCTCTTCTTCAATTTTTAGTATTTTTTCTACTAACTGAAAACATATAAAATACTGGATACTTCTGGATAACTAACGATATTCCTATATTATTCCCATAGAAAAATTTAATACATAAACCAGGTCAAGATAATGTAATATAAATTAATCAAATGCTTGGAACTAACTCTCTTTAAAAGAAACATTAACTTATAAACCTAGGTCAGGAAGTGTGTACCAATAAAGCATTGAAACTAAATGAATTAATTATTTATAAAATCGACTAGATATGAAATAGTCAAGTGTGACCTTATAATTCAGTGACGGTTCGTGCTCTAGAGTATAAAGGTGTCTACAAATATTTTTTTTTTAATCGCATTCGATATTTTGCCACAAATAAAAATGTAAAGTAAAAAAAGGTTGATTGGTTTTAACCTCTAATTACCACACATGCCAATAACTATAAAGTTCCTTACAGGAAATATTAAACTAACTTACATAACTAACATGAAGTATTAACAAATAATAAGTTTAAGAATAACCGCGACAGTGGCTCAAAGGTGAGTTACTGGGTTCGATTCCCGGAGTGGGCTATGTATAATAAAAAAAAGTATGTACGAAGTTCAGTGGATTTAAGAATGCTGGGAAGAGTGTAAAATATATCATCGCCCAACCCACTCCATTCACCCCGGTAACCAGACCGGATGAGATCGGACTTCTCGTGGGGTGCGGAAGAAGATCCACACTCTCCAATCGGTAGGTCATGTAATGGCAAGAAACCAAGGGTAGATAACCCTAGGGGGGTGTCGCATGACCGAGGATCGTGGTTCGGAGCCCACGTTAAGCTGCAGGTCCCCTCGGGAATGGCCCTGGCAGCGAACGAAGAGGAAAAAAGCCGAAAAAGCAAAAGCAAGCAAGTTTAAGAATTAATAAAACATCAAAAACTAAATAAATAAAATACTTATATACCGTACCTCCTATAAAAAATGTTCTTTAATTTTTCCAAACTATTAACGTCTGTAATCTTTTTTGGTAAGTTATTATATATAACTAAAAATTGATCTTTTATTGGACAAGTCCGTATTTAAAAAACATATAAACACGATGATGGTATCCGAAAGACGAGACGATAACGAGTAAAATGAAAAGTGGCAATGAAAATGTAAAATTAGGTTTTGTTCACGTCTTTGAAGAACTAGAAAAAAAAAATAAAAACCGAAATGAAAATTTGTAGGTTGTTCAGAAATATCTTCGAAAGTACTCGGAATTTTCGAAATTTGCCGACTGTTTACAAGATTCCAGTGGTGAGCGTCGAATTGGTAACACTTTGTAGATTATGTTTAAAATAAATAAATATTGTTATGTTTGGGTATTGTCAGGGCAGGCTCGCTCCCCAAAGCCCCTATCTACCGACCGCCCCTGATAAAATTATATTGGGTAACCAAAAACAAATAATAATCAATTCATATTTCAACAAACACGCAACCAATATAGTGAAATCGTGATCCTCTAACTGTTAATTTATTTTTATAAAAATAATTTTTAACCTGGGTTGCAATAAATCACGATTTTTTCGATTGAATCATGGTTTTTTTGATTTTTATTAATTTATACTGATTTTTTCCTTAAATACAGGGTGTCCCACCGGGAACCGAATCAATCTATATGTAGAAAAATAAACGACCGGGCTAAAATATTTTCATAATGGTGGCACTTGCGGTTATACCGGAAGTAAGTGTCAACTTGCTTATTTTAAATAGGACACCCTATATATTATTACATTTTTGCATTCTACGCAAGATTCTAGGCAGATTTTGTATACCATGTCCTATACCTATGTCTAAAAGTTTTTGACATATTTGAATTTTTATGTCAAAAATGACGTTTGCAAGCCTTAGAATAATTATCAATTTTTTCTATAAAGAAGCCTTATTTATTTAATTTAAGTGAGATTCCTTGTTATAAAGGACCTGCTTTAATAGATTTTTTATAATATTTTGATAACTATTAATACAGGGTGTTTAAAAAATAAGATTAAAAATGAAAATGAAAAAACTGTCAAAAGTCCAGATTTTCAAATGGAAATACCCAAATTTTATAGTTATTTCTTATTTAGCATCAAAAGTAAGGGTAAGTTTGTATAAGATTGTATATCCCAAAAACTCTTAGTTTTCGAAATATTGCCAATTTAATATTTTCATATGGGGATTTTGCAGCAAATTTTAAGTTCAGTTACTCTTAGTTGGCTATGGCGGCGTTGAAAAACAATCAAATGCTAAAAAAATCTATGACGCTGTCACTTAACATTATTAATAATCATTCCCGGGCGCTTAAATTATACAAACGAAGATTATTTAAACTTATTTATTATTTATGGAGAATGTGATAAAGTTCTATCATGTCACATTTGCCATTCGATATCCGCAAAAACAGAAGCCATCACAATGTGTTTATTAATAATGTTTAAATGGTAAGTGACAGCTTTATAGATTTTTTAGCATTTGATTATTTTTCAACGCCGTCATAGCCAACTAAGAGTAACTGAACCTAAAATCTGCAGCAAAATCCCCATATAAAAATATTAAATTGGCAATATTTCGAAAACTAAGAATTTTTGGGATATACAATCTTATACAAACTTACCCTTATTTTTAATGCTAAATAAGAAATAATTATGAAATTTGGGTGTTTCCATTTGAAAATCTGGACTTTTGACAGTTTTTTCATTTTCATTTTTTATCTTATTTTTTAAACACCCTGTATTAATAGTTATCAAAATATTATAAAAAATCTATTAAAGCAGGTCCTTTATAACAAGGAATGCCACTTAAATTAAATAAATAAGGCTTCTTTATAGAAAAAATTGATAATTATTCTAAGGCTTGCAAACGTCATTTTTGACATAAAAATTCAAATATGTCAAAAACGTTTAGACATAGGTATAGGACATGGTATACAAAATCTGGCTAGAATCTTGCGTAGAATGCAAAAATGAAATAGTCCCATTTAAAATAAGCAAGTTGACACTTACTTCCGGTATAACCGGAAGTGCCACCATTATGAAAATATTTTAGCCCGGTCGCCCCCATCAGTATCCTGTCAAATTTTCAAAATGTTCCTATGTATAGTTTTCTATATTATATAAATCGATTCGGTTCCCGGTAGGATACCCTGTATGGCAATAATGAATATTAAAATAACTTATTTTCATTATTTTGTCTCTATTCGCCCAAAAATATTTGTTGTCTAGATTTACAGTTAGAAAATCTCCTCGGCGACAGACAAATTAACTTGTATTGACATGAAAATTTTCGGCAGCGTAATTTATGAATATTTTTTACGCTGGACTGATGACGGTTAATTATGTTTTTACACTGATATAATGTATCTAAACACATCGTTTTAAATAAACCATCTTTCTTTTTTTTAAATTTCCTGATGAGTTATTTGCTTCGGCGACTTGTTTTTACTGTAATTTATAATTTGATTTAAATCACGATTAAAATTGGAAAAATCAGTTGATTTAAATCGTGAAAACCCTGTTTTTAACTAAGGATTAGAGCTATACCGGGTCCGCCAACGTGGCGGGGATGGAAGATTAAATCATTATCGAGGAGCTTATCAAAAATATTAAACCAGCATAAGGTGTCGACTTAAAAGCGGCATATTTTAAAAATATTTTACATTATACAGGGTGGCTCAAAAAAGTGTGGCGGACTAAACTTGCATTTTTTTAAATGGAACACCCTATATATTATATTATTTTCTAATTCCCTATACAATTTCACGTATATTTTGTATAAAATGTCATATGTCTAAATTCAATTGTTTTTGAGTAATTGACGTTTAAAATATGGCATTTTTTAACTTTGACAGGCTGTAACATTGGAACGGTTCATCTTAGAGAAAAATGGTTTTCACCTCCCTATCTTAGTTTTTCATTCTCTATCCAAGGAAACCAACCTCCGATTTACTATGTTAAACCGTTAAAACCGTTTTTTTGGTTTAACATGGTAAATCGGAGGTTGGTTTCCTTGGATAGAGAATAAAAAACTAAGATAGGGAGGTGAAAACCATTTTTCTCTAAGATGAACCGTTCCAATGTTACAGCCTGTCAAAGTTAAAAAATGCCATATTTTAAACGTCAATTACTCAAAAACAATTGAATTTAGACATATGACATTTTATACAAAATATACGTGAAATTGTATAGGGAATTAGAAAATAATATAATATATAGGGTGTTCCATTTAAAAAAATGCAAGTTTAGTCCGCCACACTTTTTTGAGCCACCCTGTATAATGTAAAATATTTTTAAAATATGCCGCTTTTAAGTCGACACCTTATGCTGGTTTAGTATTTTTGATAAGCTCCTCGATAATGATTTAATCTTCCATCCCCGCCACGTTGGCGGACCCGGTATAGTATAGTGACGCCATCGCCATTTCGTTTTTTTAAAACCAATAATGCATACAAGAGATTGATAAAAATTACATCACACTTACCCTATCTAGTTCACTCTGCAATTCAGTCACCTTCCTATTACTAATTTCCATCTCCAATCTCAACTCATGATTCTCCGTTTCTTTGAGATTTAAAGAATCATTCATCGTATTGATTGTATCTTGTTGTTCGAGTAGTTTTTTCTGCATCTGCTCGATATTTTCTCTTATAATTTCACTACCATCGCTGGAATTAAGCATTTCCGTTATAATTTTGTTCAGCTCGATACCCACTTCGGTTGACGTATCTAGTTCTTTTTCCAGCGCTTGAATTTGATCTTCTAGGGATAGTTTTATCTGGTGCATTTCCGTTAATTTTTGGTTTAATTCGTCTACCACCTGAAAATGTTGAAAAGTTAAAAGTTGTGTCTACTGGCAATAGATATCAGAAAACAAACCGATATTTTTTGTTTTGGTTATTGATTTTTGGCGCCTTTATTATTGACTTGGGAAAAAAACAAAAGACACTTTTTTAAAGCCGTTCTTTATATTCTACAAGATGGCGTTATTAGTTTTTGAATTGGACGTTTCGTTCTTTAGATACCAATCTCAAGTACATTTTTTAAAATACGGACCTGGAATTTTAATAACCGTTTTAGAGACGTCTAAGCTTTAGAAATTTAAAAAAACTTAAAGATTTTTAAAATTTTAACGTTTTGTCATCAAATAACACATCATTAATATTTCAAATTATCCTTTCTTTACTATTACGGCCCTGGCAATTATTTTTAGGATTACATAAATATCCAAATTACATTACAAAAAGTTATGTTTAGGCCGTTTTATTAAATAAACAGACAGAAAAATATTTGAGGCCAAGACTTTTTTCTTGCCAAATATCAATTATCAGGCCTCTTTGAGAAAAAATCAGGATTTTTTTTTGACTCTGAAGGTTCAGGACCGTAATGATATAAAAAGATAATTTGAAAAATGTATTATTAGATGACAAAACTTTAAAAACCTTTAAATTGTATCCAATTTATAAACCTTAGAAGTCCCTAAAACTGTATTTGAAATTTCGAGGATCGTATTTAAAAAAATTGACGTAAGGAAGGTATCTAAAGAATGAAACGTCGGATTTAAAAACTAATACCACCTTCTTGTAGAACATAAAAAACGGCTATAAAAACGTTTATTTAAATTTTTTTTCCACGTCAAAAATAAGGGCGCAAAAAATTAAAAACCAAAACTAGAATTTTTGTTTTTTCGAATATCTCCTAAGTCACTTGAAATATTTTCAATTTTCTTTCACCAGATTATTAAGCCCCAAAATACGCAACTTTGCCTCAATTTAAACATCTTCGTATCTCTTACCGTTTTCGATATCCCCTTATACGCACCCGAATTTGTAGCACCTTGTGTGTGCATTAAAGGGTAACCCAAAATGTAATTTTTGAACATTTAATATACAGGTAATTGGTATTACAAGGGTATTGACTAGATAACACGTGTTCAATCATCATTAATATTTTCAAGTTTCGTAATGAATTTCTGATTATAAATTAGGGAATATTTCAAGGTAAGATTTTATAAGCAGTATAAGCTGTACAAAGAATTTTAATAATACTTATTTAACCGCAAAGTTTGACTGTGACATAAATGACTTTGACAGACATTATATACTCACATTCAAAGGTGCGTGATTAGTTAACTAAAAATTAAGGTAACCGGACCAGTATGATTGTGAGAAAATTATTTTTGCCAATGTTACGTCTGTCACAGTCAAACTTGCCGGTTAAATATTTATTATTAAAATTTTTTGTGCAACCCGATATTAAAGTTCTAATTTTTATCCCGATTCCCCATTATTTGTGCAGCATTAAAAGAAAAATGTAATCACATACAAAACTTACCTCATTCGGCACAGTCTCAATCACTAATTGCGTCTTCTCTTCAGCAAACGTCGTATTTTTCTCTTGCAGCATTTCATTCTCCTTCACAGTGGTCAATAATCGTTGCTCCAATTTATTTATGCGAGCAATCAATGGTCCCTCTCTGCGACATTTGTCCAAAATGACCATTCCGAACACAAGAAAAATGACCGACACTGCCGTGGTGGTCATGTAAAGGAACAGGTCCGAGCTAAAGGCTTCAATGAACAGTATCTAAAAAAAAGTTAATTTCTGTACACAATTCTACTACTGTAAAATGACTTACTAAGCTACCCATTACCAATGTCCGGTGGTACACACAATTAGCTTTAACAAAGAAGACTAATTTAAATACTACATTGGGCATTTTGATGTAATGGATTTTCAAATATAGGTTTTTCGATTGTGAAATATGTTTGTAATACAAAAAATATGGGCACCCGGGAAGTTTGAACATATACAGGGTGTCCATGAAATGACTGTACAACGCTTCACCACAAATTCCTTAACCAAAAATAAGGCGATCTAGGCAAACTTACCTATATGCAATTTTGCTTTGTTTTGCCGCTACAGGGCGCTAAAGTTTTCAAATAAATATTGTTTTTCGGAATAATTTATAAACGCCTTTATCGATTTCCACTAATTTTGGCACTAAGAATGACCACTATTAATAGCGTGTTTTGACGTATGCGCCATCTTTTTTTAATACGTGCAAATTTAAAAATGGCGTGTGATTGGTTTTTTAAAAGTTCCTCTTTTTGTTACCCCCCGTATAAATGACTTTAACTATTTCTCTGACGCTAGCTGACTTCATGTTGAAACGTTTTTGTCTCATACAGTTTCTATACAAAAAAATTATTTACGATACAAAACATGAAAGTTTCGAACAATTGTTATAAAAATCAAATTAGTTAGTAGTTATTTAGAATTAAAAATTTTTTCATGTTTCTCGTTCTCAATAAACAGCAATGATGGATTACACGGTATGGTAAATAATTTTTTTGCAGAGAAACTGCATGTCTGGCTAAAATTTTACAAGAGACAAAAAGTTTCAACATGAAGTCAGCTAGTGTCAGAGAAATAATTAAAGTCATTTATACGAAGGGGTAACAAAAAGAGGAACTTTTAATTACCAATCACACGCCATTTTTAAATTTGCAGGTATTAAAAAAAGATGGCGCATATGTAAAAAACGCTATTAATAGTGGTCATTCTTAGTTCCAAAATTAGTGGAAATCGATAAAGGCGTTTAGAAATTATTCCGAAAAAACAATATTAATTTGAAAAATTTAGCGCCCTGTAGCGGCAAAACGAAGCAACATTGCATATGGGAAAGTTTGCTTAGATCGCCGTATTTTTGGTTAAGGAATTTATGGTGAAGCGTTGTAGTCATTTCATGGACACCCTGTATAATTTTTTTGAATTTGAAGTAAACTTAAAGTGTTCTTCACAAAATTCTATATTTTGCCCTACAAAAGGTTAAGTAGGGTGGAAGATTACATTACATTACATGATTCAGGGACAACTGACTTTACCATCAGTACCAGAGGCCTAATTCTCGAAATCGAGGAACAACCTTTTCATGAGATAAATGGGCGTAGTTAGTTTGAAACCTTTAAAATCTTATGAGAAAGCTGTTCCTCGATTTCGTGAATTGGGCCTCAGATGAGGCCGGCTGGCCCCGAAACATGAACACCAATACATCTATCTTCCACCCTACTTAACCCTTTGTAGGGTAAAATAAAGAATTTTGTGTAGAGGCCTTTGAGTTTCCTTTATCTCATATCTTCACAGCTCCACCTTGAGTCATGGACTACTTTCATAAGGTTTTTATTTTTAATCCGATTTTTACAGTTCTATTACTACCTTGTTCTGCCTCCCTCCCATACCGCTATCAGAGATATAATCCTTACTAATGTGACACTTAAATATGTCTCCCTCAACATTCTTACAAAATATAGGCCCTGAATCAACGAAAAATGTCATCAGTTCCTATCATCTTATAGTAGTAGTAGTATGCAGCGTAATTTCTACTCCCGGCCCCATTACAAAAAACAATTTTGTGAAATATTTATCTCCCTACCTGTAGATCATCAACACTAAGACTACTGCTTCTTGAGGCATTCTCCTTTTGTCTTTCATCGGTCACTGTCTGGGATTTTGGACAATTTTCTTTATCACAAAATTCATTATTGTCTTTATTACTTTTTTCAGAAGGGTTTTGTCCAGACCAAGGATTATCATCTAGTATATCAGCGTTTTTAACTTCATTCGATTCCGTGGTCTAAAGAAGAGTGTACACAATTAGTAAAAAAATACGTTATCTAATGTTGTTGAAAAAAAACTTATTAACCTTATGATGTCTGCCATTATTTAGCTATTAACATGAAATTAAGACAATGCAAGTCCAAAACTCTACTGCCGTTCATGAAATAGTATATTACATAACATGTGATGAAAGTGATACTATTCAAACGAGGAGATATTCCGAAATTCTCCGAGTTTTAGAATAATCACTTTCGCACAAGTAATGTACACTATTTTTTCTACGACTACAAAGAATTATTAAAAAAGTTTTTGATTTGTGAAAAAAATATTTCAACACTAGTGTTGAAAAAAAATAGCAACACTAGTGTTAAAATTAGCATACTTAGGATTATGTTCCACTTAATATCTGGTTTCATAGTTTGTCAATAGGTTTTTCCTTTATTTGTAGTTTAACTTTTTCATTTTTTAAAATTTTATATATCATAGGAAGAACTAATCCTACATTAACCAGAATGAAAAGTTTTAAATTTTATCAAGGAAAGATGCATTAAACATAAATTTAAAAAATCCACCCAATAAGGAAGATTTCAATTCAAAATAATTCTATAAATTATTTAATGTTTTTATAAAAAAAAGTCAAATACTCCTGATGGGATTTGAACCTGTGACCTTGCGATCTGTAGACTAGAGCTTGTCGCTGTATCGCCTAACCCAATTTTCCCCTTGCCGAGTATACGGGTCGATATTAATTTGATTATAGCCCCTTATTAGATTATCTGCCCCTGAGGTATGAGAATCCCCACCTCGAGAATATAAAGAGGGCGTCAGTGAGCGCCCTCTGGCGATCCGTACACTAGGGCCATCGATTTTTGAAAGCTGACGAAAACTAACTTCAGAGTCAGTCGCTATACTCGCGCCGCTTAGGCTGCGGCCAGCCATAGTTTTAAAACTGTTTTTTATTTGTCCAGGGATGCCAGGCAAATCGTTTATTTGCCGTAGATTAAACTAACAACGGCAACAGCGCTGTCGTCGGTTTGTTAGGAGTAGTCCCACCACCTTTTCCCCACTGACGGAATTGTCAGCAGTCCACTCAGGCGCAAAGAGAAAAAAAATGGCTTTTTTCGAAAAACAAAAAAAAATTTAAGGGATGAATTTAAATTATTTAAATAATTTTAAATTTTTGAAATTAAAATACGACTGTATTTGAGACTAGGGCGAGACCTAGTGCTTCCTCAAATAAGCGTTGCTTTAAATAAACTTGTCGTTGACTCGGGCACGTTCAACTAACCTACAAACACAATGCAAATGTTTGTGGTGAACAAGGAGGGCTAATTTTTATTTTAACTTTACTTATGGGTTTGTCCTGTCCTTTGTCACTAAAATTATTTAACGCCTTAAATAACCTGTATTTACAACATAACTTCCCTAACTTATGGAATACAATATAAATATCACCAATACAGGGATTATCAAAATCGAGGTTTATAAATATGTCAATTAAGTACTTAAGATATTACATTCGCGCACAGAAAAATAATCTTGATTATGCGAATTTCTTATTTCTTAATACACGAACTATATCGCTAAACTTAAATATCGCGCAATTTACATAAACTAAAAAATTCCGATGAAGATGTACTCTTGATACTTGAAGAAAATTTACAAAACTAGATGTAGTTTATAAGAAGGGCGTTTTTTATAGATAGGTTTATTTTTATACTACTTTCACCCGCCGTCGCTCTCAGTGCAGAGTCAACGTGGCTTCCGTAGTTTTCGAAATATTGCTATTCTGTTACACACACCTTTTTACCTAACTTTTTTCCAACGTTGTAAAGTTATACGAGCGTAGGTGTGATAAACTAGCATGACACGCGCCCGAAAATCTATTTACTTCTTCGAAACGATGTGTTCGTTTTTTCTTGTTTCTTTGTTTCACTTCACAAATAACGCACTTTTGTGAAGGCTAGCGACTTTCTTTATTGATCCTAGGGATTCTCGACAGCCTACTAGAGATCATGAAGTAGTGCCCAAAGAAAACCAATAAAAAAAGCCACGCAACTTAAATAAATTAGAAAGCTGAAAAATATATAGGTGATATTTTGCAAAGCTAACCAATTTAAATAATTACGTTGTCGAACGCGGGGGCTTCAGGGTACGCACTGAAGGTTCTTCAGCTGATTGACTGGATCATCAGCTTCCTGTTGTTTCAAAGTTCCTGGTTCCAAGTTTTTTGCAGCAGTTATTATCGGTGTTGTAATTGACGTTTTCGTGGCCAAAACACCGCCGTGAGCTCTCTCTCTGCTGCTCGAGACCAACTGCCGTTTTTGGTCGTTGCTGGCACATGCTTCTCGGCGCGCAAATATCTTGGCCAATCGAATTATTTGTTGCTTCGTTGTCATGGTGAGGGGCGGGGCTAATTCTGAATTCCTTCTTAGTTAGGCCACCCGTCAAGCAACAGGCAAGCGTCGCGACGCTTTGAAGACGTCAGGCTCTAACAATGCTATCAGTTTTATACTTGTAATTGTCTTATTACTTGACCGATTTTTTCTCGGAAAAGTGTTGATATTACGACACTCCCCCACCTAGGCGTAAAAAGAGACCGTAAGTATCTTTTTACAAGATCTCGGGGAGGCCTTAGAAGTTTGGAAGGACCACTTCCCAGTATTCGTTAGTTTTTTTGAAGAAATCTCCCCACCAATTGCTGAACGCCGTAGGTCGATTGCCCAATGGTTTTAGGTTGGAGTTGAAAAAATATTGCGAACTAGTCAACCGTTTTCTCGTCAAAGGAGAAGTTGCGGCTGTTCCGGTGTGTATTAGTTTTTTTCTCGATATGGGTGCGGAATCGGTTGTTTCAGCTGATGTGGGAGGATCTTCTTGTGATGAAGTTTCCATAACCGTTATGATAGTTTCTATCCGGTTCACTAAATTTTTTCTAGACTGACGGAGCACAGCTAGTCCTAAGGTTTCGACTTGATCAACCTTTAGCAATTCCCTGGTCAGCAGTTCTTCAAGGAACTTGTTTTGCCGGGTGTCTGCCAATTTTCGTACCGCTTGTACTTGCCGGTCTAGTTTGTCAACATTGTGGTTTATACTTTCGAGTCGCCGCAGGCTTTCCTGTCCTTTAATTGGGACCTGCATATCTAGTTGTGTCGGTGCCGGTTCTTCAGCAGCGACGTCGCTTAGAGATCCCTCTTGATTGGGGAATTCATGCTCCGAGTCAGAACTGTCCGACTCATAGTCCATCTCCTGATCGAGGTTAACGTAATTTCCATTTCGGGCGGGTCGCAAATCATCAACATGTATATTGACTTGGTTATCGTTAACCAGGACTTCATATGTTGTATCACCGTTAATTTTAACTACCTCATGCGGCCCAGTCCAAGCCGGCGCGAAGGCTCCCGCAGCCCTTCTCCTGGCATTTACCAGATCGCCGACCTTGAATTGTACCGGTGGGGGAGTTGCTGCGTGATATTCGCGCCTTTGAAAATTTAGCTGCTTTTCGTATACTTGTTGTCGTGTTTGCACCCGTCGTCTTATACTTGGTTGTTTTCGGCTTTGTGCCCACTTCGTTTTCCATTCTCCTGGGCACGGGAGATCATAGCCAAGTATTATTGAAGCAGGGGTTTCGCCTGTGGCTCTATTTGCTCGGCTTCTGAGCACCTGTAGCGCTTTTGGTAAGCATTGCTCCCACAAGTTTTCCTTTCTGTTGTAAAGTAACACTCGTAGAACCTTTTTTAGCTCCTGTACCCTTCGTTCTACCGGGTTGGCCCGTTGATGATATATACTGGAGAATCGATGTTCAATAACCTTTTCTTCGCAGAAGGCACGTAGTCTATTGGCGATGAACACTTTACCGTTGTCTGTCACTAAGACGCGTGGGTTGCCGTAGCGAGCTATTATTTCTTTGTCCAGAAATTCGATGATATCCCGCGTTTTTACCTCAGGGAGTGCTTTTGCTTCGACCCACTTAGAGAACACGTCTTCTGCGATGATGATGTATTTATTTTTGGTACCTAGTGCTCCTGGGTATGGCCCTAGAACATCGATGCTAATCATCTCGAAGGGATGCTTTGGGCTACGAGCATGCATGGGGGCATGCCCTTGTCGTTGCTGTGTTTTGCAAACCGAGCAAATTATGCAGTTGGCTACATATTGTCTAATGTCCCGGTGCATGCAACTCCAGAAGTAACATTGGGCTATTTTTCGGCACGTTTCTTGTTCGCCTGGATGACTTTGATCCAGTGCGTCGTGGTACATATGGATTACGGAATCAGCTAGCTGGCGTGGAACTACTAATCGGTCACCATGCGGGTTACGTCGCCAAAGCAACTCGTTGCTGAGGACAAATTCGTTCATAGTTCGTCGTTCTTGATCGTTAGCCGGTTCTCGTTGTTCCAACGTGCCTAAAACAGCTTTCAGTTTACGGATGGTTTGGTTATGGTGTTGTGACCGGGCTATTTTTTCGTAGAGGTCGCCTACATTTTCGGCTACTACATCACAGCGCAGCAATTGTTCGGGGCTGGTTATATTTAGTGGAGGAACTAGCCTGTCGTTGTCCGGTTGCCCGTCGTAGGACATGTTCCCGGGATTTCGACTAAGAAAGTCAGGTAGTTCATTTTGTGTTCCGGGCACGTGTTGCAGTTCAAAGCTAAACTCTTGTAGCAACAAGGCCCAGCGAGTTAATTTTGCTCGTGAATCTTTGAATTTAGCTAGCCAGGTCAAGGACTTGCTGTCAGTGCGAACGATGAAACGCTTATCTTCAAGATAAGCTCTATACAATTTGACAGCCCAGACCAAGGCTAAACATTCCTGCTCATTCACATGATATTTCTTCTCCGTGTCATTAAATTTTGCGCTGGCAAAAGATACTATTCTCTTCTCGCCCTTTTCACCTTCTTGGTACAATACGGCGGACATGCCCATCATAGAGGCGTCCGTTTGTACAATGAAAATTTTACGGAAATCGGGGCGGCATAACTCACTTGCTTGAGCTATGGCGTTTTTGGTCAATAGATATGCCTCCTTTTGAGCCGGACCCCACCGGAATTTTCCCTGCGTTGTTCTTAGGGCGTCAGTGAGGGGTGCCGTTAGAGCGGCTAAATTGGGTACGAATTCGCGCACCCAATTGCATATGCCTAAAAAGGCCTGTAAGTTCTTTTTTGTGGCGGGCTCCTTAAAGTCTCTGATCTGGTCCAAATGCTTCTCTTGAGGTTGTACCATGTCCTTACTGATTCGGTAGCCAAGGTAGTCGATCTCCTGCTTAAATAGGTGACATTTTGTGGCACTAACTTTCAAGTTATGCATGGCTAGTCTTTCGAGAACCAACCGTAAATGTAGTAAATGGGACTCCTCGTCATCCGAGTATACAATGATGTCGTCTAGATATACCTGAACAAATTCCTGAATTTGACCGGCTAAGACTTCTGATGTCATTAATTTCTGGAACGTCGAGGGAGCCCCCTTCAGTCCGAAAGGCATTACGGTGAACTGGTACGTTGCCCCATCAGGGGTGGAGAACGCTGTGTATTGTTTGCTATTTTCCTCCATTGGGATTTGCCAATATCCACTCTTAAGATCCAATACTGAAAAAAACTTGGCTTGTGCAAGATTTTTTAACGCACTCTGTATCGACGGTAAGGTACTGCTTTCCTCGGTCGTAATGCCGTTAACTTCCCGGTAGTCCACACAAAACCGGGGCTCTTTATTTTCACGATAAACTAATACGGGGGGTGAGGAGTAGGCTGACTGAGTAGGCTCTATCACTCCAGCCTCTAGCATTTCTTGTATCTGTTGATACAGGACCCTCTTTCGTTCTGGGTGCATTGGATAGCATCTTCGATTAATTATCTTGTCCTTAGTTAATACAATTTTGTGTTCGGTGGTGCGAGTTGTTGGCTGTACTAGCCCAACTTCGAATACTTCAGCGAATTCAGCTAAAAGCGCCTGAAGTTTCCTGGGATTAGCCAGGTCTACTTCGGGAAGCTCAACTTTTGCCGATACATTTTTTCTATTTCGTCGCCAGTATACTGTTTGTCTTTCTATATTTCCAACGTACAGGCAATTTCGTGAGTAATCGATGATTGCTCTTTCCTGCTGCAGAAACGGACTTCCTAGAATGACTTGGGTAGTAAGCCCTTTTACCACGTAGTAGTTTATGTTGTATATTTTGCTACTAATTTTCGTTGCTTGAATTGTCGTGCCTATCACTTGGGCATAGCTATTGTCTACGGCTAATCCAATCTGTTGTTGCGTAGGGGACCACGAATCTTTTGGTAGGACGTCTTCTGACAACAGGTTTAAGTCCGCACCTGTGTCAATGAGAGCTTCATATTCGGCGCCCTTGATCATTGTTTTAATTGTTGGCCGTAGATTCGTAGTTACATGTATCGTGGGACATGTACTAATTTTATTTGAATTTTCATCCTTTTTTGTTGGGTCACCCACCTTCATTGAAGAGTGACCCTCACTTAGTTTTTTGACTCTTCGTCGACGTCTTCAGTCGTTATAACGTTTGCCCTCTCTGCACGTCTAGCAGAATTTTGTTGGTTTTTGTTTTCGAGCAAACGTTCTCGGGTATCACTGTTATTCTTGGGCTCAATTGCCCTTTTGGGGCAATGTTTATCCCAATGATTGCCTCTACAGAAACGACATGGACGCGGAGTAGTGGGCTGCTCTATTCTGGATGGTTTTTCCAGAGGCCATGCTTGTCTTTTTCCGGAGTGTTCCTTTTCATTTGTTCCTCTTTTTTCAACTACTTGCTCTGTCCTTAATTTAAGAGCTGGCTTATTTTCGGCCCTTAAGTCATCTTCCAAGAGGACTGCTAGCGTAGATAGCTCCTCAGTGTCAGCTATGTACGCGCATCTCATGCGAGATCTGATCATAGGCAGTAGTTGAGGGATTAGTAATTGAACGCACTCTCCTTCAGATCCTTCGGGCACTACCCTATTGAATAGCGCCCGCTTTTGTAGCACGAATGCTTCTGCTGTTTCATGATAGTCTTGTTTTCGTCCGTACAAGTCCGCTTTTATTTCTGCCAAAAGTGCAGGATTATTGTACCGGCGATTCAGGCGTCCGGCGAATTCACTATACGTGAAGGCGTATGCTTGCAATCCACGAAGCCACGTTTGCGCCGTGCCATACAAGCAATTGCAGGCTTGTCGAAACTTGTCTCGATCATCAGTAATTTTGTGCTTAATAAAATAAAGTTGTAACTCATGAAGAAACGCTACTGGATCTTCATGAGTGGCGCCACCAAATGTGGCCCTTAGAGGTGTGACTTGGGGCATTTTTAGCCCCCCCAAGGTCTCAGCTATGAGACTGAGATTTTGAGCTATTAAATATTGAGTGTCAATTATCTGATGATCTTCCTGTGTCTTTTCCGAAAGTTTAGTTTTTTCCAGCTTTGCTTGAGCCCTGTGAACCGGGTTAGCGAATGCGAACTTAGTTGGGTCCGCAGGTTTCTGTGCCTGCCCAAGCCTGCCAGAGGGGCAAGGGGCCTCTGACTGTTTATTGACTTTAGTCCCCACCAGGGATGCCATGTCGCTGTATCGCCTAACCCAATTTTCCCCTTGCCGAGTATACGGGTCGATATTAATTTGATTATAGCCCCTTATTAGATTATCTGCCCCTGAGGTATGAGAATCCCCACCTCGAGAATATAAAGAGGGCGTCAGTGAGCGCCCTCTGGCGATCCGTACACTAGGGCCATCGATTTTTGAAAGCTGACGAAAACTAACTTCAGAGTCAGTCGCTATACTCGCGCCGCTTAGGCTGCGGCCAGCCATAGTTTTAAAACTGTTTTTTATTTGTCCAGGGATGCCAGGCAAATCGTTTATTTGCCGTAGATTAAACTAACAACGGCAACAGCGCTGTCGTCGGTTTGTTAGGAGTAGTCCCACCACCTTTTCCCCACTGACGGAATTGTCAGCAGTCCACTCAGGCGCAAAGAGAAAAAAAATGGCTTTTTTCGAAAAACAAAAAAAAATTTAAGGGATGAATTTAAATTATTTAAATAATTTTAAATTTTTGAAATTAAAATACGACTGTATTTGAGACTAGGGCGAGACCTAGTGCTTCCTCAAATAAGCGTTGCTTTAAATAAACTTGTCGTTGACTCGGGCACGTTCAACTAACCTACAAACACAATGCAAATGTTTGTGGTGAACAAGGAGGGCTAATTTTTATTTTAACTTTACTTATGGGTTTGTCCTGTCCTTTGTCACTAAAATTATTTAACGCCTTAAATAACCTGTATTTACAACATAACTTCCCTAACTTATGGAATACAATATAAATATCACCAATACAGGGATTATCAAAATCGAGGTTTATAAATATGTCAATTAAGTACTTAAGATATTACATTCGCGCACAGAAAAATAATCTTGATTATGCGAATTTCTTATTTCTTAATACACGAACTATATCGCTAAACTTAAATATCGCGCAATTTACATAAACTAAAAAATTCCGATGAAGATGTACTCTTGATACTTGAAGAAAATTTACAAAACTAGATGTAGTTTATAAGAAGGGCGTTTTTTATAGATAGGTTTATTTTTATACTACTTTCACCCGCCGTCGCTCTCAGTGCAGAGTCAACGTGGCTTCCGTAGTTTTCGAAATATTGCTATTCTGTTACACACACCTTTTTACCTAACTTTTTTCCAACGTTGTAAAGTTATACGAGCGTAGGTGTGATAAACTAGCATGACACGCGCCCGAAAATCTATTTACTTCTTCGAAACGATGTGTTCGTTTTTTCTTGTTTCTTTGTTTCACTTCACAAATAACGCACTTTTGTGAAGGCTAGCGACTTTCTTTATTGATCCTAGGGATTCTCGACAGCCTACTAGAGATCATGAAGTAGTGCCCAAAGAAAACCAATAAAAAAAGCCACGCAACTTAAATAAATTAGAAAGCTGAAAAATATATAGGTGATATTTTGCAAAGCTAACCAATTTAAATAATTACGTTGTCGAACGCGGGGGCTTCAGGGTACGCACTGAAGGTTCTTCAGCTGATTGACTGGATCATCAGCTTCCTGTTGTTTCAAAGTTCCTGGTTCCAAGTTTTTTGCAGCAGTTATTATCGGTGTTGTAATTGACGTTTTCGTGGCCAAAACACCGCCGTGAGCTCTCTCTCTGCTGCTCGAGACCAACTGCCGTTTTTGGTCGTTGCTGGCACATGCTTCTCGGCGCGCAAATATCTTGGCCAATCGAATTATTTGTTGCTTCGTTGTCATGGTGAGGGGCGGGGCTAATTCTGAATTCCTTCTTAGTTAGGCCACCCGTCAAGCAACAGGCAAGCGTCGCGACGCTTTGAAGACGTCAGGCTCTAACAATGCTATCAGTTTTATACTTGTAATTGTCTTATTACTTGACCGATTTTTTCTCGGAAAAGTGTTGATATTACGACAAGCTCTATTCTCTATGCTATCGCTACCGATAAAGATTTGTTGTTTAATACATGACACTCTCTTTAGCGCGATTTGTTTTTTCTGGTAATAGATTTTCCAGTATATTATTAACATTTTTTATAATTTCAGATGGCGTATTTTCACACTCTAATTCTGAATCACTCGACAAATACATGATAATTAAGTTAAACACTTTACAATTACTGATTTCTAAAATTTGTTATTTTTAATAAATATGGGTTGTCTGTCAAATTGCAACCATATGTTAAATTAAATAGTGTGCTTTGACATATCAACAATAGTGTTGAAATATTTTTTTCCAACACGCGTGTGATATGTACGATGCTTTCTAGCCAAATAAACCGTGCTTATTTTTCTTATTTTCATAGTAGTAGTAGGAAAAAAAGTTAGTCGTATACTCGTTTTTTTCTTTTAAAAAGTATTTATAAAGTAACATACAAAAAATTATTATTATTATATTTTTAGTAGCTAATGGTTTTTAATAAAAATGATATTATTAAATTAAGTCTTACCTCTGGAGTATAAATATAATTAGAAGTAGAATATTCTTTATATGCTTCCATGTTCTCATCACCTTTGACTACATTATTTTCATTGTTATTACCATGGAAAAACGAAATAATACTTGACAAAAAACCACCGGATTCCTTTGGATTTTCTACTGTTTTTTCAATACTTTCAGTTTCTTGATTGTAAATTTGATCGGGATTCTCGGAATTTAAATTTTGAGATAGATCATCATTTTCAATAGTACCAGAAACATTTTCCGTTACTTCAGGTTCAGTATTTTGCGTTACTTCATCAGAATCATTAGAATAAAAAAAATCACTTTCTTCGGGTAAACTAACATTATCAATAAAAATGGTATTTTCAGAGTCTACGGATACTGTATTAAGTTCACTTTCTGCGGGTACTTCACTATCTTTATTGTCCAACCTACTATTAGGGCTTTCTTCATTAACTTCTCTATCATTACCACTATTAAACATAGGTAAGATTCCTCCCAACCCCCCGAATAAACCTCCACTAGGTTTTTCTTCGTCTTTTATATTAACCCCTTCTTGGGGATCTTTAGATTCTAGCTTCAGTTCATTGGAGCCATCTTCAGTATCATTGTTACTATTTTCTTCTTGCAAGTTATTTACATCTTCAATATTTACAGGGTTTGGAGTAACTACAACTAAGTTTGCAGGAGGTAAGACTTCAAATTCTATTGGTGTTTCAGTGCTAGAAACTGAAATACTTGGTGGGTCTTCGACAACTAATTTTGATTCTAGGGTTTTATCCAGCTTATTTTCGTTATTTTCTGTATTTTCTATTGCTATATTTTCTTTTACGTCCTCACTATTTAGTTCTTTAGAGGATTCTTTTTCAATATTTTCTATTTGCGGGCTTTGTAGAGCACCTAAAATATTCACAAGAGGTAAAGAGCCCTCGGTATTAGTTTGTGCTAAGTTTGATTTTTCCTGTGAAGCTTCTGCAATACTTTGTTTTATATTTTCCGTAATCTCTTTGCCATATTCATTTGCCATTTGTATTTTATCCAAAGTAGACACTAAAATAAACACAAATATTGATATCAAATCAAAAATGTAATATAACTCTTGCTTAAAGGATGTACTTCCCTGACTTTCGCTAGCTAAACAGGGTGATTCCTAAGTTGATACTTCTTTTTAGCTGTGTATAGAAAGCATTAAAATAAGCAACATTTTCAAATACCTTTTTTCAAAAAATTCCAAAATAAGGTAGTACTTACATTCATTTATTACACTATGGATCAAACACGGTTCTGCCTAAATTGCCCGTTGAATAACATTAAGGAAACTTCTGGGTGTAGGATGAGCCGCAAGGGAAAGCGTTCTGCGTATAATCTCGAAGCAGCAGCCGCACTTTGACGACACTCACCGTAATGTGTCACCAATTTTAAATTAACTTGCTTCAGAAAAACACACCGCAGCGGATTGCCAAATAACTGACCAAGTAAATTACATGACTAATAAGAGATAAGACAAACAACATAAAGTATATCAGGCTCGGTATGGTGACCAGGCCCGCACTTAGATTTTTTACTTCTGTATCTAGCCTATTTTTAAGTTTTTTGAAAAAAGGTATTTGAAAATGTTGTTTATTTTAATGCCTTCTATACACAGATAAAATAGAAGTATCAACTTAGGAATGACCCTGTATATTCTGTGCCTATACCTTTTATTACCCATGATTCACTATTTATTTAGGACTTTGGACTTAGGAGACAATTGGGCCTCCTGAATATAATATTTCGTTGAAAGAGTCAATGTTTGACTGCAGCAGTATTGGCGAGATTTGCAAAACATTCTATTCCAAAAGGTATATAACTTTATTATTGAACTTACCTGGTATATCACTGCTAGGGTCATTATTCTGACTAAATTGTTCCTTATATTCTTCATTAACTTCTTTAGAAGTTTCATTTAGTACCACATTTACATTATCCTCCTTACTATCTTGACCCGGTACTTCATTTTTATTTTTTACAGTATAGCCTACATCACTATTATCAGGAATATTGTTTACTAAGTTACCCGCATCTTCTAGAACAAAAAACAATTTATTTTAACCACAAATACACATTGTTTGAATGTTTTGATTTATTGCCTAATAGATCATAGACCCTTTTTTTCAAAGAAGTAGTCCATTTCTCAAAGAGACTTTTTTTAAGTTTTAAAAATGGGGAAACTCAAAGTCAAAGTCTTAATCATGTCTTAAAATTTAATCACTGGTTGACATGTTTCGCCCTAAAATATGGGCATCATCAGACCTAACATTCAGAATAAAAAACACGTAATATACATATAAATTTTAAGACATGATTGAGACTTTGACTTTGAGTTTCCCCATTTAAAAAAAAAAAAAAAAAAAAAACCTTTTTTTACCAATAAAAATTAAATTAAAAAGACAGTATCAGGTACTTAAATAATAAATTAATTTAAATAAGTACTGTGTTAAATGCTAATTAATAGGTGCAATGATTGTTATAAAATAGAATAAGTAAAGTCAAAATTGTCTAATCAATGATTCTGTATTGCTTTGCTTGCTACACAATTTAAGTTATTTTATTTATTTCATCATGTGCTACATTACCTATGTTTCCACTTGATAGAATGTTTTCAACGGAGCTATGTGAACTGTCTTTATTTGACGCTTCAATTTTTTTCTGTTCTGACTCATTTTCTTCGTTGTCTTCATCCCCTTCAGAGTCTACATCTTCGTCATCCTCTGTGTCATCATCTTCTCTATTCTATATGTGAATAAATTCAGAAAATATATTGTTAAAACTGCCAAGCAAAGCAATGAAAAGCCTCGTAAAAAGCATTCATAAATAACCAAGTCTAGAGCAAGTAAATAATACAATAACTCGGGATTTAGGTCAATCTCATGGTAAGTTGTCCATATTTGAAGAAAATTTTTTTTACAAATTATTATTGAATAATTAAATAAAATTATTGTGATGTGATGGTATGTAAGTGATAAACCGATAAAATATCTTAAGGTAAGGGACTGCTTTGTTTCATTATTATACTATAAGATTAAAATTACTATAAGTGAATCATAGCTTTCATATAGAGTGCAACGGGTTGTATGAAGTTAAAGAAAACAATTCCAATGTATTTTTCAAATTCTAATAGAGTACAATATTTGTTTTCCTCTGACTTGATACGGGCAGCTGCTCTCGATACGACAGCGATAAGTCAATGACAGTAATTTTGGCTCTGAAGTATAGAAAAAAAAACGTTTCTATTGCAAAAACAACAAAAAAAAAGTTACTTACATCAGATTCTGTATTTTGCTGTTGCTGGTCTTTATCATTTTTATTCTGCTCTATATTTACAATATTTGGTTCCCTGGGTGCAGCGGAATTCACATTTTGATTAACAGGAACTAGAGATAATGAACAAATAAGAAGAAATGCAACACTGATAATCATTTTTAAAATACATTTGTTGATTAATTCAAATTCTTAGATTTGTTTCAGCTCACAACGTAACAATATAACATTTAAAATATAAAAATTGAGTACCTTTCTGATAAACACTCTTTTGTTGTTACTTATCACTAAGAAATTATTATTAAATCAAACATGATTTCTTTTGTTATTTATAATTAACCACTGATAACTAATATAAATTATATTTACATATTATAAACAAACAAAGATTTAAAGCAATAGTCAGGAAACTCTTCTATAATTCAGGAAATATTATTTTAAACTTCAAACAGACAATATTCTACCACCAATTTCTTACTAGAAACGTGTTTATATAATTTTAATATTGATTTTAACCATTAATGTGTAGTGAGTGTCATTGTGTTTTGTAAATGCTTCTAATTTTATTGTAACTATTAAAAGACAGTTTATTTTTTAATCTGTAGTTTTGTCACCTTAGGTCTCAGGTACGTTTTATATTCATTTGTTTTTATATTTTATTTTAAATTGCGAAAGTAATAAAAGATGCTGTTTTTGGCATCTCAAATTAAATTTTTTTTTATTCATATTGTGAGGGCACCTTTCCTCTTTGGCATTACTATGTGTTTGTGAGATTTTGTTATAACGAAAATATTATTATTATAATTATTAAATTTATTTTCGTCACCCCTAAAATCTAAAATTATGACTACTTAAATTTTTTGTATACAGTATTACACTGTCATGTTAGCAGTGGCGTGGGCAGAAAATATGTACGAGGGGGGGGGGGGCTCAGTGGGCGTAAGTAGGACATTTTTTTCTGGAGAGGGACAGTCGGGACTACACAATCATGTATTTCCTGACATTGTACCTAGTGAAGAAGGCGGAAAACGCCGCAGGCGAAAAATTTGCGGCGCCACGCCCAAAGTTCGATTAAAATTCACCTTACTATCAAATTTCGAAAATTAAATTATTACCTTTCCCCTTCTGCATGGTTGAATTAAATTTGTTTTTGTAAATGTTTTTTTTTTATATTCCTAGCTCGCTCTTTATTTAAAAAAAAATTTTTTTATATTTGTGAAAAATATGAATATGGTGTCAATCCAAAATTTTAACATACGACGTATGTATGACTCTAACCAGCGTTTATCGGGCTCGATTTTTCATGATTAAAAATAAAGTAAACCTTTCTTAGGAGCGTGGAGCGTAGATCTAAGAGTAGTTTTTGGTGCAAATGTTTAGGTTTTAAAATAATACTTCTTAAAGGCCGTTTTGTATATTCATAATGAAGCATTCTCGTTTATTTCCGCACTGTTTTTATTATTATAAATTATCACACTTCTTCCATGAAAAATGTTTCAATTAATTGTTTTTTGGTTTGTTATAAAAATATTTTATTGCATTGGGTTATATTTTTGTTGATTTAAAATAGCTCTAAGAAAGGGAAAACGGAACAGACAAATACATAATAGAAAAATGCTATAAAATATTATACTTTTTACTCGTTTTCCTATAAACTTGCATCAAAAATCAATAACCAAAACGATATGTGTCTGAACCTTAATCTCTATATAAAACAGGACTTTTAGAAGAAAAAGTTTAAAAACTAAACGTTTCCTACAAGACCTTTGTAATCTAAGCCAAGAATACAATATTTAAAAATTTAAATTAAGAGTCCAATCGTGAGACGAGAAATTAGGTTACAGTTAGACTTTTAGACCCGAGCTCCTAGGCTCAAGGGGCTGCAGCCCCCCTCCCCTTTAATATACCACTGCATGTTAGTATATAGATTGTTTTATCAGGTAGTTAGAAAGCCAATCTACACTCTTCTGTAGTTTCTTATTATTTTCTGCAGTCTGCTGTAACTAAAATATTATATTTATTTATACCTATTTATTTAGTGTATAGATATGCCTAGGCATGTACACTTAAGTTAATTATTTTAGGGGTGTGACTTATTTTTTTACCTTTGTTAACAAGAATTTTATTATTCTTTAAACAATAAAGGATTTTTTGACTTGACTTTGACTTATTTCCCAAAATAAAAAACTAAACAACATGAATTTTCGCTAATATTTAGTTCTCGATTTTATATAGTGAGGAAATACTTTAAGGCGTTTATTAGTTTGTTACAGTTACACAATGGTTAAAGCTATTAAAAATCTATTTTTAGATCAAGACAACTATTACCATCAGAATTAAAAAAGAAATAATATTTAATGTCATGATAATGAGGGTGATTTCAATTTTATTTTTACAATAAGCATTGTTTAGTTAATAGTGTATAGGTTAATCTATGGTATGGGTCAATAATTTAATTTTATGGGTGATATGAGGTTTAATAATATACCTAGGTACCTACCTACTCTATACTTACTCTATAAGATAATAGATGTTTTTTTTTAAGTACCTTTACAGTAAGACTAACAAGAATAAAACTATTGTAATATATTTGGGCAAAATCAAAAATAATTTTGAGTTTAATTCAGAAACATCTAAACTGATTTCAACCAAATTTGGTACCTAGTGACTTATACCACTTATACAGAGTACGAGTAAAACTATTGAACAGAGGAATTTTCATATATTAATATAGTACTTATAGGTATTATGTAAGTATAGAAAAGTGGGTCAATTCAATTATAAATATTATATAACTAGAATTTTTAAATAAAATTAATGATCAATTAATTGGATAAGTTATCAAGTAGTGCAGGCAAAAAAATCTACAATTACTTAAGTAACTCAATTTAAACAATAATTCACGATAAAATATTCTACAAATTATAGATATTTACACTAATGCTAGGTGGATTGTTAATAAATTTTCAACAATTTACTTTTCATTTTTAAACTCTATTAAGTACCGAAGTACATTTCTAGGTATATTTATAATATTCAAAAAAAAGAACAGATTTATTTTTATATACTTATGCTTCCAGTGTTAAAAATATAATTTCATACCTGAATCTAAAGTTCTAGTAGTATCTTCACTACTTTGTTTACTGACAACATCCACTATAGGGGCCTTTGTACTAAAACTATCCAGATTCAATGGTATTTTTGTACCATCGACAATCTGAAAAGGTTCCTGAGTTGGGTCAGCCTTAATTTCAGCTGCACCTTCCAAAAGCACTTCTGATTTATTGGTAACTATTTCAGTATTTACAATTAATTTAGGACGCTTTAAAAGATTCATTTCTTTAAAGTGGTCCTTGTTTATGTAGCCTCGTTGCCCTCGAATTTCCACACCGACCAATTCTGGCCTGGTGCCTGCCCCGTAACTATAAATCGTTACATCCTCGTTTGAGGCAAAAGAAAGTACATGCTTTTCTGGGCTATGGTATTTTAAAATTGTTTTTCCAACAGAAATAATTTCTAAAAGAAAATAACAGAAGGGTTACAAAAACTTTCAAAATCCCGGCTTGTGACGTACCTGAACATTTTTCGTCTATACACAGACGCTTGTCAGAGATTTCTGCTTTACTTTCGCATAAAATTAAGGTAAATATAACAAAATATATCCATTTAAAACTAAACATTGTGACATACTTTGTCAAGTCGTTTTTCGGAAAATCTTACGGCCACATCACTGTTTTCGAAACGGTGGCGCCCTCTTTGCATAACAATCGAGCAAATGTCAAAATCATACGGTAGAATTTTGCAACCAAACATACACTGAAGTGTATGTCTAGTTTGCTAATTTCAGGTGTTGCTGTCCTTCTTATCGATAACGCTATGGCAATGCCGTCTTGATATTTGTCGGAGGCTACGGCTATGGTCTGTAACAAAGTTCTTGATTGATAAGAACCTTGGGTCTGTAATATCACAAAATTACTTAAAAACCTAAGACATTCTGTATTAACAGATGGCACTCCGAACCCTAACGCCAGTGAACAGATAACTTATAATACAGTAACTTGTCTTTTTGGTTGCATAATGATATAGCCAAGCCAAAAGCCAAATCTAACGTAAAAATTTTCGAGATGTGACCATGACGTTTAAAAAAGCATAGTTAAAAAGTTTGATTACAAAAAGATTATTTAGAAAGAAAATAAAGTTTTGGGACATTGACAATGTTTTTTAGAGCTAGAGAAAAATAAAACATAGTTTTATGTTTTAAAATTGAACTTTGGTAAGTATCGTTTCACACGTAAACGTTCGAATAAACATTTCAATCTTTCAGAACCCGGAAAACTTTTAACAAAGATTAAAATATGATGGAATTGAAACAAATAGTTATCTGCAGCGGATCCACCGAGGATAATGTGAAAAAAGATCCACAAGCTCCTGCTAAGAAATTATCAGTTGCTTCAGTACACTGTCGGATATGCTATGATAACGACAAACCCGAGGAACTTATTGCCCCATGTCATTGTAAAGTAAGATAAAAACAACATCAATGTTTCGCAATTACTAAATCATTAGTGGTACCTAAGCAATACTTCTATAATTTAATTTTTTACTTTTAATCCAGGGTACTGTTGCCTTTGTTCACCGTTCGTGTTTAGAAACTTGGCTTGGTGAATCAGGGACTACAACTTGTGAACTGTGCCATGCCCCTTTTAAAACAGAGAGAACTCCAAAATATACTTCTACAAGATCTATTTGGCATTGGTTACGAGAAGGTCCCAGATATCCTGGGGCAAGTGTGCGAGGTGATGTGGTAGCTTGTACAGTAAGTATCACAGTAGGTACATATATATTAGTACTATTGCCAATTGTATTAAGCCAACAACTAAATTGCCTATATCTTCTACTCACTGTTTTATTCGTTTTCCAGGTAATCACACCTCTAGCCATAATTGTAACATATGTATGTCTGTATTCATCAGAATATTACAGCCAACAGAAATTTGCTCAGATTCCCGCGGCTCGATGGACTTCCATATCACTGCTTATTATGATAGGGATTATGCTTTTTGGTTACTATCTCTGGGTATACTCAGTGATAAGGTTGCATGCTAGGATGTGGTATACATGGTGGCAGAGGTCCTGTGTTGTTAGGTAAGTTATTTTTCACTAATGTCATGCATTTATACAGTTAATGATTGTTTAGTTAATAAATACATTATGTATACACAAAAATAAAATAAAAATTTACTAATAAAGGAAGATTGATATCATCAGATATCATTTATGCCGAGATAAACATACCATTGAAAAGTTTAAGAAATTAACTAAGCGTTTCTTAACGGAAAAAGCATACTATACTTTGGATGAATTTTTTGATGATCTATCAGTGATAGGATAATCTGTGTGTATTATTTTAATATTAAGTGTATAGGCATGTATATGGATGTACTTTAAAGTTATTCATTTTTATTTTTGACCTTTGTTAACAAGAATCCCAGCAAACACAGATAAATGGGCCGTTGACGGAACTGTATTTAGTATCCAGCATTGCCACAATTGGTTCTTTGATGGCAACCATCATTGGTTAGGGAGTGGGATGTCCCACCGGCCAGCAGCTGGCCATAGTTAACTTTGCCAACAGTAGACTTAATTGGACCATCAACTGACCATTTATGCAGCAATCAGTGGCACAAAACATTTATACCATTAAAGGAACAGTGATGGTTACCCAATAGTGAGCCAATAAAGGTCACTTAAATTTACACTGCAGGGCCAATTGAGGTCCAGTACTAGTTGACCATTGCCATTAATGTAATGCATGGCCATTGAAGTGCCACTGAAGGCATTTTTTGTTTATCCGACGGTCTTAAAACGACCCAACAATTATGAATCAAATTATCACAAATCTATTTATTTTAAATAATTGTTGTTAATCTAAAGTCAAAAAGAACTTTTTACTTTTAAAAATGTCCACAATCTACATCTGACAACGTTAAAAAGGCCCATTAAAGAAAAATTGGCCTTGCGAATGAAATGTGATTTTCAAAAAGTAAAATCTCCTTTTTTTTGTATCTTTAGATTCACAACAATTACTAGTTACAATAAATAGATTTGTTGATATTTGGATTCAAAATAGTTGGGTCTTTTCGAGACTACTCTGTACAAGAGACACCCTGTGTTATACAGGGCGCATTAATAATTAAAAATATAACAAGTGACTTAAGAATAAAAACGTTTATTTTTATCCAAAATACCAATATAATATATAAACATCCACTATGTATATACACAACATTCTATTTTTACTCAAAAAAACATACGGTGTATTCATAAATGACATTGACAAGCAGAATAAAATAGTTATTATTGATATTACTACCAAAATTCATTATTTTCTTAAAAAATTTGGTTGTCTAAAAATTAGGTTTTCCATATAAAAATTTAGATTAGATCTACAGGGTGTTAAAAAATTAAGAAAACATGAATATTTTTTCCTTCCTTCAAGAGAAGTTATTATATGAGCAAAGCAGAAATCACCATAAAGATAAACTACCTATAGGAAAAATATTAATTAGCCCCTTCTTTAAATAAAGACTACGACTAGAAACTTCTTTTTTGATTATGTAGTAGAATATTTTAAAAAAGAATTAACCTTTGGGTGCAAAATCAATAATGAAGGTTTTTTCCTCGTGTCAACTCCATCCATGGACACTATATGAACAATAAACATACATAATATACATTATTATACAAACATAATAAAACACTATATAAAAATTTAAGGCATCACTTCATCACCGGGTATGTTATCTGCAAAAAAAATATTGTAGCAGCGCATCACTTACTTAAATCATAATACTGAAGCATTTGGAAAGTCTTATATTAATTTATGCTTGGGCGTTTATAAACAAAAAAACACTACCAGCCAGATTTACTAACAAGTTTTAAAATTTATAACGGTTTAAATTTAGATCTTATAGTTCGGTTTTGACATTGTTTGATAGTGACTCTTACTATATAACGTAAAGCAAAATAAATGTTTTATTCTAATATTTACGAGATACGTTCGTATTTCAAGTGATTTTTGTACGGAAACATGTTAAAACAATTTTTAATAGTTAAAAAAATGGGAAAAAATCAAAAAATTGATGGTACATACTTCAGTTGGTTTATTTGTACAGGTGTCAGGTTAAACCCCTAATTGTCAATTTTTTAGTAAATATTGCAAGAAATATATGAACACATGATACGATCGATTGTCAAGCACAAAAAAGATGTTGTTCCATTGGATATTTAGACCTTTAGATTTATACATACTAACCACTTTTCCTCCTTATTCGTCCGCCATCTCTGTCTATGACTCCTCGGAGTCAGACTTTATTTATCGCAAATATTTCTTGCTTGGTGGCTTTAGAAGCCAAAGGATTTATTCTAACCGCACCTAAGTTAAAATAAAAAAGAATTAGTCATCATTGTAGCGTAAAATATCGCAAGAAAATGTTGAACATGAAATTTCACAAAATAGCTTTATTACCTTTCATCATGTTTCATATTGTATCTTCTATTTTTCTTTTAAATACGTTTGTGACGGGACAAATAGCAGAACTTTTCATGAAGAGTAAATTTTCGTAAAGTCAAATATAGAAACCGATTGAAAAAAATTGGTATGAAAAGGCATTTTTTTTTATTTGTATAGTTAGTACTTACTTGTTTTCTTGTGGTTTCTATTAACGAACCAAGGATGCTAAGTAGGGTTATGTTGTGTCAATGTGAACGTGACTCGTAACAAGGCAAATAAAACAGGCAACGACAACGAAAGGAACATAAACACAGTTTAACACAGTAAAAATAGGTCCCACTATCATTCAAAAGAAGCGTTTGGAGCTTTAAAAAATAATAAAAAACAATATAATCACAGCGACTAACGACACGACGACGCTATCAATTGATTCCGATTCCGAAACAAAATGGCGTGCCTTAACCCGATTTGTGTAAATTTACCGACACTAAAACACAAATGGGACAGTAATGTAAAAACTGAATCATTTTAGCAGGTTGTGCAACAATGGCCCATTGTTGGTCATGAAATGGTATTTTTTAAGTTATGAAGTTATGGTTAAACAGCATATATATTATGATGGGCCATCACTGGCTACAAAACAGTGTGATTTAGTGTAGGCTGTGCATAAATGGCCCAGTGTTGGTGGTTAAACCGTATTTTTTAAAACTTGATTCGTGGTAAAACATCACAAAAATTATAACAGACCATCACTGGCTCGCCAGTGCCATCAAAAAGCCAGCAATAACGGAAATGGCCCATTTAAAAGCCACCAATCTTGTGTTTGCTGGGATTTTATTATTCTTTAAACAATAAAGGATTTTTTGACTTGACTTGACTTGACCATTGCCAATAACAGCGCGAGAAATTTGAAAATCTGGTTGTGTATTGGCCAATAAGGCATGTTTACCTCGGCGTAAATGATATATCTGAATAGAGTATAGAATATTTTTTGATTAAAAGCTTTTTCAAATATTTTATCTGCGCTTTCTTTTTTCTCGGTGCCTCCTTGTCTCTTTTAAATGTGCTTATTGTTAGAAGTTATGTTACTGCCTTTCTTGATTTAATTTTAGTTATTAATACATATTTATTTATATTATATGCCTTCTTTCCGTTACTCACTTCGCGTTATTCTATCGTATTTTAGATACCGACCAGTGACGTATTCAGGGGGGGGGGAGGGGAGCCTAGGAACTCGGGTCTAAAACTCTAATTGAAACCTAATTTTTCGTCTCACGCTTGGACTTTTAATATAAATTTTTAAATAATGTAATCTTGATTACAAAGGTCTTGTAGGAAACGTTTAGTTTTTAAACTTTTCCTTCTAAAATTCCTGTTTTATATAGAGATGAAGGTTTCGGACGCATATCATTTTAGTTATTAATGTATGATGCAATTTTATAGGAAAACGAGTAAAAAGAATAATATTTTATAGTATTTTTCTATTATATACTTATCTGTTCCGTTTTCCCTTTTTAGAGCTATTTTAAATCAACAAAAATATAACTTAATGCAATAAAATATTTTTACAACAAAAACAAAAAACAATTAAGTAGGTACTTAGGTATTTATTTTTAAAGAGAAAAATTAAAGTAAAAGTTTTAATTGAAACATTTTTTATGGAAGAAGTGTGATAATTTATAATAAAAAAATATAGTTCGGGAAGAAACAAGAATGCTTTATTATGAATATACAAAACGGCACTTAAGAAGGAGTATTTCAAAACCTAAGCATTTGCACCAAAAACTGCTTAGATGTACGCTCCTAAAATACATGATTTCTGAAAAAATCATCAATTTTGGTGTGGTGAGCGAGATTTACTTTATTTTTAATCATGAAAAACCGAGCCTGAAAAACGCTGGTTAGAGTCATACATACGTCTTATGTTATAATTTTGGACTGACACCAATATTCATAGTTTTCATAAATATAAAAAATGTTTTTTTTTAATAAAGAGCCTGCTAGGAATATCAAAAAAAAAGTAAAAAAAAACATTTACAAAAACAAATTTAATTCAACCATGCAGAGGGAAAGAGGTAATAATTTAATTTTTGAAATTTGATAGTTTAGGTGAATTTTAAACGAACTTTGGGCGTGGCCTCGAAAATTTTTCGCCTTCTTCGCTAGGTACAATATCGTGAAATACATGTAGTCCCGACTGTCCCTCTCTTCAGAAAAAAATGTCCTATTTACGCCCACTGCTCCCCCCCCTGCATATTTTTTTTCTACGCCACTGATACCGAATATTTTAAGTAAACTCAGAATATCAGTGAAATCGAATGGATGCGTCGTTGCCAAATATCGAAGTTATTGGCGATTTACCAATAAAAAATACGACCTCTAGTGGCAAATTTAACAGCTCTCTTGACGGCCAACCAATGAAAAAGTCCTCGAAATGTTTGATACAATTTATTTGAGGCTCAATGATTACGCGCTATTATTGTTTTATCGCATTAACGGAACAAAAAAGCATTAAAAGTTCGGAGAGGTTTTGATTGGCGGGTAGCACTGGCGCTGCGGTCATCTGTCAAATTCCTATAGACGAGGCTTGTTGCTTCTTATTATTGTTTTTGACTTTTTATTGATATTCAGCATATTTTTTTCTGAAACATGTTATTTTATAATCATTTCATGATCGTTGGACAACTTATAATTGCTTAATATCCGACGATGTCTTCTTCTATTATCAAACCGTTTTAGTACCTTATATTTATAATCAATCGTCACAAACTCGTAAGAAGTCTGTGATGAATACCGAAGGGTTTATAGAGTTCAAGCCGTATCATGAACCAATTAGAATAATTTATTATTGGTATAAAAAGATACGGGTTTCTTTCATCCTTGTTTTGCTAGCATCTCTGCATATTTTATTTAGGCCTTTAACCTGCCTTTTAATTTCTTTTTTCATTGCTTATTTTTTCATATATTTTTTTCACGCATATTCTCTTTTGTCCTATGTTGAAAATGTCATGGTCATTTGACGCCTTCAACCGATTTCTTGATTATCTGATCTCCCCTTCTAGGTATATTTCCCCAAGTACTATTTCTCTCCATACCAGAATTGAGGAACAAACTGTTTTGGTACCGAATAATACTCCCAATCCTCTGAGAAACGAAACTGAAGGAGTCAGTGACAGTGAATCTGTAGTTAATTTCGAGTCTGTGATAAATATTGAAACGCCATTGCCGAATACGGACACTTTATCACAAGGCGAAGGGTTTAGAACCGAGTTTGCTCTGCTCGACCAAGATGAAACAATCATTGAAATGGATGAACCTACCAGTAGCGAAGTTCTCGATTTAAAATAAATTTTGGAGTTTAAAATGGGTGTTATTTTTTAATACTACTCGCGGTTTTGCTCATCCTAGCGATATAATCTGTTTTGTAAAATTGCAGGCAGACGCGTACCGTAATCATTATCATGGTGGGGGGGGGGGGGATATATAACAAAACATCATCAAAAACACTTAAGTCACAAAATAGGCTCACTTTTTTAAATAATGCATGATGAAAACACCGCGTCTAACAGCTGGTTGTTACAATTGATTAATGAACAAGGGCCACGAGAAGAGGTAGGCAACCATCAGATCGCATATATAACAGACGCGACATTATCACGTTGGCTAACTTGGAATTTTTGTTTTGATATAAGTAAAATAACGCGTTACATAAATATTTATTATTTTTCTAATAAAAATTTTTTTTTTTGCTTATTTTCTTTTTGAGTACGTTCGTTTCCATTTACTTACTGAGTATAAGTTAGAATATAAAGTAACTATTTCAATTTCGGTTTAACCGGAAGTGCTTCAAAATTTGACATTCAAACACAAATTTCTCCAATAATTTTAATGGCACTCCCCCTTTTAAATCTATTTTTCAAAATTAGTTTTATTTAAATTATCCAACAAGTAACAATTGATGTTCATTTATTCATTGTTTCATCTAAGGTGGCTATGGAAAAAAATAGCGATTCAAAATAACCTGAGTTGGGGTTCGTGGTGCTTGCGCAGTAGGGAAAAAATTAGGCAACCGACACGATTTCTAACAGAACGTAAACAAAACCCAATGTCTCTTGAACAGAACCGGCTCGCCGCGCTGTTCTATCTTCGTCGCTATCTTTTGTTTCGTTCATTCGTGTGTGGCTTTAATTTCCAAGTTTGGGGTGTTCATATTTATAAAACTTTACTTTGGACATTTTTTTTGTTAGTTGTTGTTAGTCGTTTCCATCTTTTTTTACATTGTATTCGTTCGGATGTTCCGTGTGTGATTGTGGATATTATTTTTAAGTTTTGGGTGCAAATTTAGGTATAAAACTTTACCAGACATTTTGTTATTGTTAGCGACTTGTGTCTCAAGATGGGTAGAAAAAAGTGCATGATCCTTTTTTGCACGAATCACTGTTCAATACCAGAAATAGGTATTTCAGGTATGTAAAATATTGGTTACCTACTTAGTTTTATTTGACCATAAACTGTGGACACCCGCACTAACGGGTGAATTTAAATAAAAGCTTATAAAAACATTTTGAAAGTTGGTCCTGTCAAATGTTTACATCAAGAAGCAAATTTCCGAGCTGCGTGAACTCAACGGACCCTGATCATCTGCCTACAGTGGTGTCATCACTGAATTATGGTATTAGCAATATAGTGTATGTATATATGTGGTTGAAATAATAATAATAATAATAATAATTGTTTTTATTGTTGAAAAATTAGTAAAATACAATAAATCATTGCAATTACAACAACACATACATTTTTCCGACAAGGGCAGAGTTCGCACTCATCTGTCGAGACAGCGAGCAGCGCTTTTACACTCAACCCAATTGGTAAACAGATCTGCTAACTTAGATAAAACTATGAATAAATTAACATCAATTGTTGTTTGTTGAATAATATAACTAAACTTTTAATTACTTATACATAATATATTAAAAACTAATAATTCTAGACATAAGGAAGAATACATAAGAAAGTATAATTTTGAAAATTAGATTTAAAAGGGAGAGTGCCATTTAGTTTTTGGAGACATTTGTTTGAATTTCAAATTTTGTAGCACTTCCGGTTAAACCGGAATTGAAATAGCTGTAACTCATTCATACGGAATATACCAAAAAAGAAATAAAAAAATAATATTAAACGTTTTACTTATTTAGTCGTTTTATGAGAAAACAATTAAACGTGTGGCTAATTTGACAGTTTCCAATAACGCCATTTTATCGGAAACTGTCTTAGATAGGTATAGAATAATTTACATGTTTTATGCTTAGAATTCCGCGTAAAATTCATATTTTTAAAAAGATACAGTATGTTCTATTTAAAATAACAACGTTGTGAGCACTTCCGGTTCAACCGGAAGTGACCGTTAGACGTTCGAATACTGAAAATGTCCGCACAATGCAACCTTATAACCTACCAAAATTTCGTAGTAATTTTTTATTTTATAAGAACGTGACAAGCTGGGTAGTAATTTCATTGTCACCCTGTAAACAAGGTGCTTCCTAAGTTAATATTTTTTTTAGCTGTGTATAAAAGGCATTAAAATAAACAACATTTTCAAATACTTTTTCCAAAAACTCAAAAATAAGGTATATGTACTTATACATTCATTTATTACACTATGGATCAAATACGGTTCTGCCTAACTTGCCCGTTGAATAATATTAAGAAAACTTCTGGGTGTAGGATGAGCCCGCAAGGGAAAGCGTTCTGCGTATAATCTCGAAGCAGCAGCCGCACTTTGACAACTCTCACCGTAAATTAGCACTATATCTACTAGTTCATTGTTTTCAAATTTTACCATTTTCACGTGTCACCAATTTAAAATTAACTTGCTCCAGAAAAACACACCGCAGCGGATTGCCAAATAAATAACTGACTACCGACCCGTAAATTGCATGACTAATAAGAGATAAGACAAACAACGTAAAGTATAGCAGGCTATAATGACCAGACCCGCACTTAGATTTTTTACTTCTGTATCTCGCCTATTTTAAAGTTTTTTGAAAAAAGGTATTTGAAAATTTTGTTTATTTTAATCCCTTCTATACACAGCTAAAAAAGAAGTAGGTATCAACTTAGGAATCACCCTGTATATCTGTTCTAGATTGGCTAGGGTCTTCAGGTTTTAATATAATATTAATTTGGTTGCCTAATGGTGGCGCGCTACATATCAGTTTTTAATTGGTGATTATTAAATTGTAATTATAGTTATTTTCTTGGTTTCTATTATTTGATATTATCTATTACTTTATTTAAAGGCCAGAAAAACAAAAATAATGTTATTTTACGAAATTTTACTATCTACCTCGATTGCAATTAAAATTCCATTAGCATATATATTGTTATATTATCAAAAACTGATGGATTTAAAACGAATATAATATAATGATCACAGGTCGAATATGAATCGATAATCTCCTCAAAATCGATTAAACAAAAGACAAATATGAAGCTGATATTTATTTTTATTAGTAAATATACATATTATTCTCAAGTTTTAATTTTTCCTCAAGACTTTCTATTCGATGATAGTGACATGTAAATCTTTTCGCCTTTATTGCTTCTGTTACCGTTTCAGTTTCAGTTCTCATTCATATTCATCAGTTCCCATTGTTCCCAAGTTCGCCTTGTCGTCTCTGCAACTCAGACCACGTGACCTAATCAGCTGTCCTGCTGGTGAGCAACCACCGCAATGTTTGATCGAGTAGAGAAACCCGGAAATTTAGACAGTAATCACATTTTAAAATGCATTTATGTTAACGGTATTATTAGTAATTAGTCAGAACCAGATTTGAAAAAAAGGCTTTCGTTACGAGTCTACAAACCAATCCTACTTTGTGTAAAAGGTGTTTTCTATCTAATTCGGCACCGCTGAAACTGAAAATGATTGTTACCAACTAAATGTTTTTGAGGGAGGGAGTATACACAGACATACAAAATAGCATTGGGTTAAGTGCCAGGAGTAGCTACTGTATCTGAACTTCGCATGCTCTATATGTTGTCTAGTAAAAACGATTTGTTATTATTCTTATTAATAATAATAATTTAATATATTAACCTATATGGCGTTTCATCGGCACCTTTTCTAGCCCTATGTAACAGTATATACCGGATGTTGCATCGTCGAGCGGGACATAGGAAATCCCATGTAATTTTAAATGGGGTCAATTATTGACTTTCATAATTATTTTAGAGAAAAATTCTATTTAGGTTTATTAAAGAGCACTAAAACCCACATTCAAAAGAATAACTTTAGATATTTTTGATAAGCCCGTTTACGGGGTGCTTTATTGTTATAAAAACTCGTAGGTACATCAAAAATATTAGCCATGAATTACACTTCTGAAGAAAAAATATTGATACAGTAGAAAGGACTATCAAGAAATTTGAGACAAAAGGCACTGTAATAAATAACTGCAGATGTGAAGAAAGGCAGGAACAAAGAAGAGATGCAAGAAATGATAGGGACTTGCAAGTTTTATTGTGCGTGGAAGAAAATGATGGGAAGATCAGCACAAGGAAACTTGAGGATGACATAGGATTAGATCACACCACAGCGTTACGAGCTTTGAAACGACATAAATATTATTCATACAAATATGAAAAGCACCAAGAGCTAAGAGATAGGGACGAAATACGACGACAGGAGTTTTGTTTTGGTACGATTGAAAGAGCAAACATGGATAGGGAATTTTTAAAAAACATTTGTTTCACTGACGAATGCACATTTACCTTAAACAATGAACCTAATGTTCAAAATTATCGATATTGGAGCAAAGAAACAAGGACGCAATATCCACAAAAAGTTAATGTTTGGGCTGGGATTTTCGGAGTAAATATTATCGGGCCATTATTTCTTACACGAAATTTAAATGCAGAATATTTTTTGGAACTACTTGAAGATCATATTTTACCTACTTTACATGATGCCGCCAGGGAAAATCAGGAAGTTTGGTACCAAATGGATGGCTGCCCGGCACATAGTACCCTGGCTGTCCGGGAATATTTAAGCTTTTAATGGAAATGTTATTGGCTTAAATCATACAGTAAATTGGCCAGCCAGGTCTCCTGATTTATCGCCAAATGATTTCTTTCTGTGGGGCCATTTAAAAAACAGGATATACAAAGATAAAAAATACCCAAATCTAGATGAGTTAAAAAGCTATTTCTACCGAATACAATGGAATTTCAGTTTACCAACTAGCGAATGTAAGAAGAGAATTTTATGATCGCCTCGGTTATTGTCTAGCAGTCAATGGAGGAATATTTGAACATCTTCTTAAATCCTAAAGTTCTAACAATTTAATAGTACCTACCTATTAATTAGTAAAATATTGAAACATGTAAAATGTCATAATAATTAACCTTGTAATTGGATACTTTATTTTAGTTTTATTCAGATTAATTTGTACTCATAAATACACCTTTAATATTTTCGATGTACGAGTTTTTATAACAATAAAGCACACATTTCAAAATGACAACTTTATTTGACAGTCATCTTTTACCTTGACTGGTACCCCCAAATACGGGGCCATAAAAAGGAGAAATAGTTAAAAAGAAATCGGCGATAACTCGTAAACGGACTCATCAAAAATATCTAAAGTTATTCTTTTGAATGTGGGTTTTAGTGCTCTTTAATGAACCTAAATAGAATTTTTCTCTAAAATAATTAGGGAAGCCAATAATTGACCCCATTTAAAATTACATGGGATTTCCTATGTCCCGCTCGACGATGCAACACCCGGTATAGCTAGTGGCTATATATTCTGTGCCTATGTACAACTAGTTAGTGATGATGGTTCATTGTTTGCCTTATCTGGTAAAGTCCGTATATCGGTCATTTTTGTGGCTGGCTTCTTGCAAGTCTATTGAGGAGGCTCAGATGCTTCGCAACGATCTTATTCAGTTATTATCTCATCGAGGTTTTGAGCTTCGTAAGTAGGCGTCAAGTTTGCTTTCTGACATGGATAAATCTATGTGTGTTTCCACTTCATTGCCTTCAAACATGAAACCTAATTCCTTTAATGTTAGTACTGAAAAGGCACCCTTCGCTAGATTCATTTTCTTTTAAAGTTGTTCCTAGCGATGAAGACTCTGTACAAAACGATACACTCGAAATTAACGAGATCTTACGGTCCTCTTGGATTTATGTAACATATTATTATAGTTTTAAGTTATTTCTCAATTGTATAGGCATTGGGACTAGACTAGGATGCCTCTTGTCCATCATGTGTGTGAAGAAAGCAACGAAAATTAGCGGCAACGGTTTTTTGCCGTAAAATCTAGCCACGAATTTAGCATTAAATTGCGCCTGCATATTTGGCAACGATTTATCACAGCAACGAAAATGGTTACATCTCCCTGTAGCCACGAATTTCTTAATCAGTTGGAAAAAGTGTAAATGTGGCCACGATAGTTTAAATATTAACATCTTTTAACTTTAAATAATTAGCAACGAATCTTAACTGTACTATCAATGAAATTATTAAATTAATTAATTAATTAAACACACCTATTTTTGATAAAGCTTAGCTTAAATCCTTACTATACTTCTAGCTATATGACATATTTCAAAAGATTCCGCTTATAAATTGGAAAAAAGTTGCAATTACATCCGAAATAAAAGTTTAGACGCCACCATATTTTGAGGGATGTTAGACTATACCTATAGCTTACGTATCCACTATATGACATATTCCAGAAAATGTCGGGGACTTTGTAAAAAATTAATAACTTCGAGATTCCGCTTATGAATTGGAAAAAAATTGCATTTACATCCGAAATAAAAGTTTAGACGCCACTATATTTTGAGGGATGTTAGACTATACCTATAGCTTACGTATCCACTATATGACATATTCCAGAAAATGTCGGGGACTTTGTAAAAAATTAATAACTTCGAGATTCCGCTTATGAATTGGAAAAAAATTGCATTTACATCCGAAATAAAAGTTTAGACGCCACCATATTTTGAGGGATGTTAGACTATACCTATAGCTTACGTATCCACTATATGACATATTCCAGAAAATGTCGGGGACTTTGTAAAAAATTAATAACTTCGAGATTCCGCTTATGAATTGGAAAAAAATTGCATTTACATCCGAAATAAAAGTTTAGACGCCACCATATTTTTTTTCAATTTATAAGCGGAATCTCGGAGTTATTAGTTTTTGATAAAGTCCCGACATTTTCTGGAATATGTCATATAGTGGATACGTAAGCTATAGGTATAGTCTAACATCCCTCAAAATATGGTAGCGTCTAAACTTTTATTTCGGATGTAATTGCAACTTTCTTCCAATTTATAAGCGGAATCTTTTGAAATATGTCATATAGTTAGAAGTATAGTAAGGATTTAAGCTAAGCTTTATAAAAAAAAAGGTATGTTTAATTAATTTAATAATTTCATTGATAGTAAAGTTAAGATTCGTTGCTAATTATTTAAAGTTAAAAGATGTTAATATTTAAACTACCGTGGCCACATTTACACTTTTTCCAACTGATTAAGAAATTTTGAGCTACAGGGAGATGTAACCATTTTCGTTGCTGTGATAAATCGTTGCCAAATATGCATTTGACAATTGACAATTTAACGCTAAATTCGTGGCTAGGTTTTCCGGTAAAAACCCGTTTCCGCTAATTTTCGTTGCTTTCTTCACACACATGTTTCCATCTAATATTTGCTTGAAATGATGTCTGTATTTAACACAACTATCTTTATTATCAACTCTCTGAATTCCTCGCCAAAAAATTGATTCTTCTTCTAAATCTTTTCAATTGCATAGTTTCTCTGATGCCAGTGAACGAGACTACGTCTCCGTTGTTTATATTCGTAATATTAATTATAGCGTCTGTTTGAAGGTTGGAGACAATCAATGACGTTTCTTGAACGGCAGTACAGTTTTAGACTTGCATTGTCTTTATTTGATTTGAATTACAACGTTTCAACTGGTAAGTATTTCCCGTCATTTTCAGATGAATACTACAGACCATCTCCCTTGGAAAATAATCAGGGAACATAAAATCGAAATAAACGAGGCTTTAGCGTTATCGTTTTTCCTGCTATACCCATCTAAAGTTAGTTGATAAAAACTGATATAAGTAATTCGCAGGAAAATACCGAACTCAATAGTTGCGCATGTCAATTGACGTACTTTTGTTCGATTTAGCTGAAAGCCAGGCAAAGGCGGTGATCGAGAGAGGAGCACAAAGCACAGAACACTGAACCGTTGCCAGTTCTAAATTTCACATCGCTGTAGGTGGACGAACGTAGTTTCTGCATCCAGCCCTCTAGATTTTTGAACTTAATGACCATTTTTGACATTTTCCAGTCGCATTGACAAATTTTCATTGTTGCCACATTATTTTCGAATACAATTGATGTCTTTAGTGGATTTAGATTTCATCCACTTTCACCTTTTTTGTAATAGTTAGGAATGTGTCAGTGAAACGCGGTGCTATGTGACATATTCGCCCAAATAAGGGATTTATTTTTTTGATTTTATTCTAAATTACTAGTGAAGAGTGTTGTAAACTGAAAAATAGTGCATAAACCTTAAATTTTTCAGTGTGATTGTGTCATCCTTTTCTTAGTTCTGTGAAGAAAGAGAATAAAGATCGATACTATTACGCGCTGTTGCCGTATCAGTGATTGAGCTGTCAGTATAACACGTTTTTGGCAACGCTGTTAGACACACAGCTGATTCTACAGAATTATCGACTTTTTGCAAGGTAAGGCACGCAGGGTTAAGGTTTTGGTCTGGAAGGTAAGGTTGAAGTTTGTGATTTATCGTTTTGTTATCCATGAGTACTTCGGTTTTATGATTTTTGCTGAATAACAGCGATGTTATTTTTTTACATTGACATTGTGTTTACAGAAATATGTTAAAGGCTGTTTGCAACTCGAGTTTGTTATTTTTAAAGCGTAAAAATTTGCGAACCACAGCCAATTTTTTTTAGATCAATTGATTCACTTATTACTTTGTTTTCTATTGAATGAAATCGAGCTGAATGAAACCTAAAATAAACATTAACCAGTTTTTGCTAACCAGCAATTCAAATTTTCAAACGCTAATATATTGGCATTCGCGAATTCCTGAAACCTGGTTTTCGGTTCGCTAGAAAGAATGATTTTTGCCGCTAAATAATTTCGGATTCTTTTTAGACCAAATTACAAGAAGCAAAGTAAGTCATAATTTTTTTTTGCACTAATTGAAAGGGGGGGGTGTCACAGTGAAACTTACTGATTAGTTAATTATTGTTAAAAGTTATGACAGAAAAAACTAAGTTTACAAGAAAGGGCAGAATTAGTTCTTATTGTTGGAGATAAATATAAATGGTTTAGAGATTTTGATCGATATATAACATTTTATTTTATAGTTTTAAGACTATCAAGAATAAAGTTCGGTAATAAAAAAATGTCTCTTATGTTACATACATAGGTACTGTTTGGACACACTGATATAATTCTGCTATAAAGGGACCGACATACAACTTGGCAGATTGTTTTAAATTTGATTTAGAACATTTTATTTATTATTAGGTATACATTTCGTATCAACTACACTTAATATTTTTAAAATATATTCCTGACTTCACATGCAGTAGAGCATAAAGCAAACTGCCTTTTCAGATGAACAGTTCAAACTGTTTTAATTGGATATAACTAGAGCACTATTTATTTTAATGGAGACGGATGGATTGCACGTGCAATACACATGCAAACTCTATTTATTATGTATCGAGAGTTGAGATTTAATTAAAACGTCTTCATGCATGTTATATGTTTATGTAGTGAACATATGTATTTGATATAGTTTTCAAACTTTAGCTGTGTATAGAAGACATTAAAATGAACAACATTTTCAAATACCTTTTTTCAAAAAACTCAAAAATAAGGTACTTACATTCATTTCTTACTCTATGGATCAAATACGGTTCTGCCTAACTTGCCCGTTGAATAACATTAAGAAAACTTCTGGGTGTAGGATGAGCCCACAAGGGAAAGCATACAATCTCGAAGCAGCAGCCGCACTTTGACGACACTCGCCGTAAATTAGCACCATATCTACTAATTCATTGTTTTCAAATTTTACCATTTTCATGTGTCATCAATTTAAAATTAATTTGCTTCAGAAAAACACACCCCAGCGGATTGCCAAATAACTGGCCACCGACCCGTAAATTGCATAACTAATAAGATATAAGACAAACAACATAAAGTATAGCAGGCTACGTTTTGATGACCAGGCCAGAACTTAGATTTTTTACTTCTGTATCTCGCCTATTTTTAAGTTTTTTGAAAAAAGATATTTGAAAATGTTGTTTATTTTAATGCCTTCTATACATACCTAAAAAAGAAGTATCAACTTAGAAATCATATTATGGAACATAAAAGTAGCAATGAAGATGTAAAATTATTTTTTAACCATCTCTTTAAATACTTAAGTAAAGCAAGGAAAAAATAAAAACAGAAACCATCATTTTCTTTTTTTTTCTAATATCTACGGGAAATATTAGTAATTTTCCAAATTTGTCAACGGCTTATTAGTCGTCTCTAAATTACGCAACTTTGTCCCAATTTAACCTTTCCTGTATCTCTTACCGTTTACGAGATCCCAATGGTGAGCATCGAATTTGTAACACTCTTTATACCTGCAATAACAATAACATACAATATAATATAAACTTTGGGAACTGAAAACGTGTGCTGCTAGAGTAATGGATAATATATTTTTTTACTTCCTTGTGGATCGGTATCTGGAAAAACAAACGGATTGTTCAAAAATTTAAGTTACCCACGCAGGAAATGCGATGAAATTCTAAAAATGTCAGTAAACCAACGCGTGCGAAGGTTTTTCGTAAATTACGCGCCGTTTAGCTTACTTTTTATGGGATTTATAAATAAATAATCCATTTCTGTTTTATTTCAAATGGTTTAAAAGTATTAGGTATACGTTTTCACTAGATTATAAACAGCACTTTTTATTTAAGAAAACTGACACAGAAATATAATTTTCAACAAAGTCCCATTATTGTTTGTTTCATGTTCGCGGGTCATTTTTGGGAAACACGCATTTTAAGGAAATCTATAATTGATTACCGGGAATAGAGGTGACTCAGTACGAGTCGTCACCGTCACGGGCTTTTTATATGCATATCTTTTTTAATTCGAAAAATTAATTTAAATAGCCAGAAAATGTCATTGAAGTTTAAAATGTTTAAAATCCAACCTAACATTTTTGTAAAAAATAAATTTTATAAACATCGCTTTTGATTTTGATTTGAATTATTTCAGAAAATTGAAATAGTTTTTTATAATGGGCTCTTTCACTAAATTTTGATTTTGGCTTTAGTGTGTAAAGAAAGTAAAGAAACAAAAACTAAATAAATGAAAAATTATTGGAAAAAAAACACGGACTTTATCGAATATACATATGTCATGAAGACGACATCTTGACAATGTTCCCTAAAATGTTTATGTGATAATGATAATACAAGGGCAAAATCTGAAAAGTAATCCAACAGAAGTAATTGTCTAAAACGGACTTATGCGGAAAAATAAAACAGTCATCATATATTATTTCCAAAATGTTATCTACATGGCGATTCCTAAGTTGATTCTTCTTTTTTAGCTGTGTATAAAAGGCATTAAAATAAACAACATTTTCAAATACCTTATATTTTTAACAAAAAAGTAAGGTTTTCGAAAGATAAATTCTTTTGCCTAAAAAATTAGGGGTGTCCGATTTAATAAAATTGAAATAAAGCATTTTTAAAACTATCGAGTTGTCCAACTTGTATGAACGCTCTGTATAAGAGATTTAAAAAACATTATTATAGATCAATATATCGTACCTTAAAGTACTTACAACATAAATTATATTTGCCTAGGGTTAATCCACAGGTTGCTATGATTTTTTCACGATACCCTTAAAATTGAATGATAGAATAGTTTTGGACTTGCATTGTCTTTAATTTGTTTTACATCACAACGTTTCAACTGGTAAGTATCTCCAGTCGTCTTCAGGTGAATACTAAATAAGTAAAGTAACTACAGCTCTATTTATACTAGCTAGATGTACTGGAGCATGACTGAGATGGGTGCAGTCATGCGTTTAATTCTTGTATTTGTAGTATGTAAACTTAAAATACCGCACAAGAATTAAACGCATGACTGCACCCATCTCAGTCATGCTCCAGTACATCTAGCTAGTATAAATAGAGCTGTAGTTACTTTACTTATTTAGTATTCACCTGAAGACGACTGGAGATACTTACCAGTTGAAACGTTGTGATGTAAAACAAATTAAAGACAATGCAAGTCCAAAACTATTCTATCATTCAAGAAACATCATTGTCTCCAACCTTCAAACAGACACCCTTAAAATTACTAAAATTGCGGAAAAAAATTAATTACTTGGCAATGTTACATTTCACTTCAAAAATTTTAATAGGGTTGCAAAGTCCTTATTCCATTGTATCATATTCTAGAAAATTATACTGGGTGTCCCATTTAATTTTCTTTTTTTTATTCAGTACCACCCTGTAGATTAGAAAATATTTTTAGATTATGTATACTAAAAAACCCTTTATTTTTTGTATTACACTTTTTTCCTTATCTTTGATAGTTTAGGTACTATCTAAGACAGACACCTTACTGACACACCCTGTATACCAATATTTTGTTGTTGCCGCATAGACTTAGTGCATATTATCTCTGTGGCTAGAAGTAATTCACGACTAACAGTAAATTACATACACGAATAAGAAAATGCATGTTTTTCCACAACGAACTTATCTATTTCTTTTTCTTTATCTACACTTTATATTTAGGACACCCTATAAATATAATCCACTAATACGCATTTTTTTACAATTATTTACAAATTTTATTAGATATCCTTGGATTATCTTAATTAAAAAGTTTCATGCGAAACCAGTCGTGAAATTCAAGGCCGCACAAAATTATCAAAACAAAATTGAATCCAAAATTCTGGTCGTGGCGGCCGCCAGGGCCAAGACCAAGTATCGCTTAACCTCGAGGAATTGCAATGAACATTTCTAAATTGGTGAACGATTGCAATGCCAAAATGTCCATTTATTATAGAAGTGACTAGAAAAAACAATGATAATGCAGTTCTCAGGAATTTCGGTAGTTCTAATTTTAAAATCAATTATTTATCTTGGTTTTCGTAAATAGCACAAAGTTCTTAGATTCAGTGGCTGCTCGCGGTCTTAAAAAATGGTGAAGAGCTAGGTATAGTGCGGGTACTTAAACAAACATCGACTAAAAACCCGTATAGCAAAACGTCTCTCTTATCCTCATCTGTCCAACGACTGAATGGAGTTTCCAACAAATTACAAACTATGTCATTAATTGGGTTCATTTTTAAAACACACAACTAAGTAGGTACGTACACTACTGAATTAACTGAAAAATAAAAACCAAATTTTTTAATCACACAGTAAATCACGTAAAAACGATATCTATAACCGTAAGTTTCGCGAAGCCTCAAAATAAATACCTTAAGAGCGTTTTCACACGGCACCATATATCGCGCGCGACAAATGGTCGCAATATTGCTTTTACACCAAATTATGTGTTTTCTAATGAGCCATTTTCACACACAAGCGATATTAGAGAACACATAATTTGGTGTAAAGAAATATTGCGATCATTTATCGCGCGCGATATATGGTGCCGTGTGAAAACGCTCTAAGGTTTGGCGAACCAATGCTAAAACAATGGTGCATACGGCTGATCTATTTTTAAATTGCCCTTCATCATAATGCAAATTGTTACATGCTGTTTGCGTGACTGGCGTCACGTCACCATAACAATGATAAATATCAAAGCCATGTTGGGCGTTGGGTCTTCACTTGCTTTGAGCTAACGGACACGGTCGGCTGGGGCGCGCCAAAATGCACGAGTATTTATAATTATTGTCCATCGGAGTTAACCGTGGCCTTATTATGCATAGCTACATTCGGATTAAATTAATATTATTAATTCGAACTTAATTATTTTTTAAGGCCTAAAATGATAGCTGTATTGGTACATTAATGTTTAGGATTGTCGAAAAATTTTCTACTTAGATTTACAGATTTGTTAAACCTCGACACATGCAACAGAAAAGAAATAAAATTTAAAACACAAATGAATCTAAAGGGGGCTGCCTTATTTTTCTCTTAGTAAGTCTGAATTTTCCTCCAAGAGTTTATTCTTCTTTTGAAGTTCCCTTACCAGCTCTTTTCATTCTGTAGTTGAATTTTGGGTTGGATCTTCTCACCTTCTCCAATATCTCCAGGGTCCAAATTCCAAAAAACATTTGTGGTGAATATATTCACCTGAATACAACACTGAAGATACTTACCAGCTTGCTGATTTTGAAACGAACAATGCAAATCCAAAACTCTTCTATCATTCAAAACATATATACAACTGGAGAATACCCAGAAAGCGACAATGGAAATTTAAAAGATAAACTATTAATTTTCTACTGTGACTATTTTCTTAACTATAGTCTTGCACTGAGCTTGAACAAGAAAGTTCAATAGACTTTCCAAAACAGAAATATACAAAATATCGGTGTCCCAAAATAAAATTAACCCGATCAAACGGTTCAGTCAGTCATTATCCTTGCCTGGCAGACAAAAATAGAAAAACACTGCGGGATGTTCACGTTATACAAAAGGCATGTTTTGATTTAATTGCTTTGGCCTTTACCTTGTTCGTAACAAAGAAAGATGGGCATGAAAATACAGTTCTCAGACGTGTATGTATAGTTTTACCAATGTTAATTGAAATACATAACCGGATTTTTTATTTCTCTACCTGCAATCTTAACGTCCAGTTAATACTCCAAAACTATTTAAGATTTTTTTTATATGGACTTTTAATCACAGGCAATTCTTTTCCTTTGTTACCTATATGCCTATTATTGTTCTGTAATACAGGTACCTGGGTACCAAATTTTTATTGTTTACTTTTATATGCGTACTTTAACACGAATATAATATAGTGAATACCCAACCTATTGTCGCCTAGTCTCTTTTGTTTAAATATTTGAAGGTAATAAAACTTGCATTCGTTGTCAAAAGTATATTTAATTTTTTTACGCTGAAGCTGATATGGAAAACTACATTTTACTTCTCCCACTTGAACATGTGTTGTTTCCTTTGCACTTAAGTGATTGGAAAAGTGGGCTATTCCGGTTAACTAAACGGATATGATTTCATATCCATCCTAGTTAGGATATGAAACTGACCAATCACAGTGGTCAATTACTAAGAAACCAAATTTACACGCTGTAAATTTTACGAATCGTTTTCTGACACTTGACAGAAGTAAGGTTATAAATATACTTTAAAAATATGCAAATCTGTCACATGAAAATTGTTCTTTTTTAATTGAAATCAAAACATTTATCCCAGAGTCTATGCATACACAATTTGTTCCTAAGGAGTGTACGAAATGGTGCGAAAATTAATGGTATGATACCACAATATGTTTCTACCGAAGTATTGTTATTTTCTGATCTAACTAAAGATTTGAGCACAGATGCACTTTCTTATTTCAAAAACCTAAAGTGTTCCACTCATTTCTAGACAATTACTACCAGATTTAATGTATAAAATGTACTATACACCTACAAAATGAATATTTTTACTAACCTTGATTGGTTTTTTGCCATGCAAATATTTGTCCACCGCGATATTTTCTAATATATTTTGAACGAGAATCCAACCCCAATCGACCTTCAAACTTTTATTATATGCAACAGATATAGAAAAATAACGAGTAAATCTTCCTTAAATGGTCGAACATGAAGATAAGTACATAAAACCAGATAAAACAGATGAAATTATAATATTTCTAAAAAAATTTATTCCATTTTTTACTAAAGGTTTTAACGTTATTGTATTTCTACAGTGTGGTGACATTTTGCAAACCAACAAAATCCCTCTAAACGCTATTTCAAACGTGATTTTCTCGGAATCCACACAAACAATTTAATAAAAACCTGTTTCATATTCAGCGGCAATTATAATTATTTTCAGCGAATCGAGAATCCGGTTTCAGGTATCAGCCAGTGCGAAGATTTTACTGCCTGAAAAATCAATTAGCAGGATTTTGCTGGCTTGCAAAATGTCACCAGTATACCACTTCTCTTTCAGCGTTAACAGTGTTGCTAGTTTGTAAATTGGCGATTATTTTGAAAATGTTACCCTATCGAACGTTAATAGTACTACATATTAATGCACAAAAGCCGTTTTTAACTGTTTAAAACAAATTCTACAACTATTTTAAGAAAACCTTTCGGGATTGACATCCCTAGTTACGATACATTTTTATTTACCCATTAAACCGCTTATTTTAATTATAATGTTTGTGCCGATAAAAATATGATAACAGTAAAAAGTAAAGTACCCGCCTACAAAAAGTGCTGGTTATAGCTTCGCTTTTTATTGTATGGATATATAACTTGGGTAACTACCTACCCAATATGGTATATAAAATGAGAAATAAAACTATAATAAAAACATAAAAGGCAGTGACGCCTCGTGAAAAATATAGAGGAAAAGCCAAATAATTTTCCAAAATTTTTCCACGCCACTTCACATTTTAAATTTTTACCGGAATCTGCATGCCTATGCCGGTAAGAGAATCTTGTAACATAATATTTAGTAATTGTCCACTAAATATAATTACTAATTGACGACTAACACACGAAATTACGAGACAAAATTGGAAAAGCCTTCCACACTGTCACATATAGGACGGTTCTTGTACGTAGGGGAGGAGGGTCAGAAATTGAAGAATTTTGCGTTACGTAATTAGTAAACGGCTCCTTTATATTATCGACTACCATTACTAGAGAGTAAACAAATAATAGTTATTAAAGTATTATGATAAGTAAAGTACCTGTTACTGAAAAAATTGACTTATTATTGAAGAAAAAATAAATTTTTGTTTTTATTTTTTTTTGCTTTGGGAAATGGCTTCTGAAAAGTCTCAATTGATAAAAAGATAAAGTACTTGAGTTATGTTTTTGAATAGTTATTCCCATTAAAGTTTTTGTATAGATTAGAGCTCTCTGTGACAAAATGCACACCATACGTATTATGTTATTAAGATAAGATATTTTTCTTCAACCTTGACTCGAATGTGTTCCAATTAACATTTTTATGGTTATTGTTAAGGTAATATTTTATCATTAGCTGCACATGCACGTAATCGAATTAGTATGCTATGTCCTAGTACTTCCTATTTTGTTAATTAGAACGTATAAGAACACACCGCCTATGTCCAATTTGAAAAGATTCTAGAAATTAGAGAACAAAAGTAATAAAGAACATTTCTCCACGACCATTACAGTCCAAAATCATTTTTGATAATAGAATGTAAAAATTCTCGCTCTTGAGTTGGAATATTTATTATGAAACACTTGCTTCTTATGCGTTTTGCGTGTATTTTCATTCCATAACAAGATACGGAATGAATATTCTGTAATTGATCTAAACGACATAGGTTGCCATGAATTTCGAAACTGTCAATGTCAGCAGACAAATTTTAGTGCAAGTCAAAATATGAGTAAAAAATCGGATGAATCAGATATGGAAATGGATAATAGTCCACCTGAAATTACAAATATTGCGAATAGTATTTTTGGTCGTGGAGAAAATATAGTCTGCTACTCGCTTAGAATGAAAATTCGATACTCGTGGTTCCTCACGCTCGCGTTCGGAATCTTCCACTCGGATCAAATTTTCATGCCAACTTCGTTACAGAATCTACTATTCCGTAATTTTAACAGTAAAGAGTTAAAAATGTAAGACGTTAATAATTGTGTAAATACTGTAAATTGCCATTCTTCAACCAATTCAAACCTTCGAAACCACTTCTGGTTTAACCCGAAGTGAAGGTCAACTTTAAATGGAAACCCCTTATTTTTATTCAATGTTTAAATTCCATTGAATTTTTTTTTTAAATGGCCGCCTATATCAATTTTCCTTTGTTTTCTAAAATTTCAATATTTTTGGTAAAACAAGGTAACTAGTAAAGAGTAGGCCATGGAAACGTTAAAATTATTCATTTTAACCTACTTTATTATACATATAAAATTGTCTTGCTTGAGAAAAATGTATCCGTTAGGGCTATTTTCTTTACAACCTTTTTTCTAAAAAACAAAGGGGAATTTCTCCATTTTTTTAAACGGCAACCCATCTTTGTTTTGTTATAATAATATTTTTTATTTTATTTTCATTCTAACGGTAAGGTTCTAACAAGTTATGTAATAGTAGAAATTAACAAGAAATATTATAATAGTAGATTCTGTAACGAGGTTAGAATGAAAATTTGATCCGAGTGGAAGATTCCGAACGCGAGCGTAGCGAGTATCGAATTTTCATTCTAACCGTGTAGCAGACTATATTTTCTCCACGACCAAAAATACTATTCGTAATATTTGTAATTTCAGGTGGAGTATTATCCAGTTCCATATCTGATTCATCCGATTTTTCACTTATATTTTGACTTGCACTAAAATTTGTCTGCTGACATTGACAGTTTCGAAATTCATGGCAATATGTGGTTTAGATCAATTACAGAATATTCATTCTGTATCTTATTATGGAATGAAAATACACGCAAAACGCATAAGAAGCAAGTGTTTCAGAATAAATATTCCAACTCAAGAGCGAGAATTTTGACATTCTATTATCAAAAATGATTTTGGAATTATTGCATTCAGTAATGGTCATGGAGAAACGTTATTTCTGCTTCTGTTAGACCAAAATAGCAAAGGGTATGCAATAATAATCACGAAGATAAAAATGATTGAATTGTTTTCTACGGCATACTTGACATAACTTCTCACGGCTTATACGGATCTATAGCCTAACGACGGATACATTTTTCTCAAAAGTCAATTTTATATTATATAGCGGGTTGAAATAAACCATTTTAACATTTCCATGGCCTACTTTTTACCACTTACCTTGTTTTATCAATGTCATGCAAATTTTAGAAAACAAAGAAAAATTGATCTAGGCGTCCATTTTTAAAACAAATGATAATGTGTGATATGTCATTGAAAGAGAATTTTCTATTAAATTTAAGCATCGAATCGAAGGAGAGTTTCCATTTAAAATTTAAAAGTTTACTTAACTTCCAATTAAGTTGAAGTGGTGTTGAAGGTTTGAATTGGTCGAAAAATGGTAGTTTACACACTTATTAACTCCTTTTTTATAATGTTATGGGATGGGTTAGTAAGATCCATATTAACGAGAACCTCCATAAGAGTATGATTTTTTATTTTATTTATTGTTTTAATTCTGATACTTGTTTGAAAAACAAAACGTTACTACAAAACTTTTGCGTAATATCACTAAAATAACAACCTTCTTCGTAGTTGTGTTGAGGACCTTTATTTTTACAGTTAACAAATTTGTTTATAGGTATTTATTATCGTTTTATTTTGCAATACAAAAAAACATCACAATTTTAAAACATTGAGCAAAATACACATATTTTTCGCGTGTACCTATACACAATAATGTTTTCGTTGCGTGATTTTATGTTGTCATGGGTTCCTAAAGCCAAGAACCTTCATATTTTCTATCCTCAGGTTACCCACAATGAATTTAGCTTAATCAGAAACATAATTTATTCCAGAAAAAAGGTCTAGACTGATGGGCAACAAACTAAAATGTAACCAGGACAAGGGTTGGTTCAATTAAACAAAAATACTTAAACTCAAATATGCTATGTTCAATACTTTTTGTTTTTTTTTATTTCACTATAAAAAAAAGAAGTCAAAAATTCTATTATCCGCATCTTATGCTGCCAATTCAACTGATTTTACTTCCTAAGTAATAAAAGCCTATCAAAGGTGAATTATCCTGTATAGAAAACTAAAACATCTTTACTACTTTCACTAACTGAATTACAAGGTGATAAGAAAAGTACATATTTTAAAAATTTTATCACATTCTGGGACAATTCTAAACTTGTAGGAATAGGATGCACGGCATCGATAACGATACCGATTTGTATGAACCCGCGCCATAAAACTTATAGATATAAATATCTCGAAAAGTGATTTTTTTCGATTATAATTTTCTTTAAATAGAAGAAAGGTTTACTGTAATATTTGTAGTAGATTTAATTACTTCTTCTGATTTTTTTACATATAATTTTATTCGACACAATAATCTTTAATATTTGAGCCAACTAGGACAAATTTCTTTGTCTTTGTGTCAAGGAAAACGAATGAAATTATTCTGAATCTAATTTCATTTAAAACTAATTTATATGAGAGATTTGACATCAAACTGAAAGTTATTGATCGGGTGACAGTTTGGTATTTGTGCCAAAAAATTAATAACGGAAACCTTCACGGAAACCTATTATTAAATATCAGCTTTTTACGAGTTTCTTGCTAGTTTTTTCATGGAAACTTTAATAGCGATGAAATTATTTAATTTTTGAAATTAAAATTAAAAAATAGAAATATTTGGTAACCTTGGATTAGTACTAGCGTAATCCGTATATTGGCCAGTTTTTGCTAACCAGCAAAATCTGGCTAATTGAGTTTTTAGACGCCAATATCTTGGTATTTGCTAACTGCTGAAAGATGATTTTCGGTACACCAGAAAGAATGATGTTTGGCATTGAATATGAAACAGGTGATGATGATAAGATGTCAAGACTTAGTAAAAAAGACAAAGAATCGGCTACCATTTGATTTGTTTCTTTACTCCCCGAGTAGCAGCATGCTGCAATCTACGTCATCTGCGTGGTCTGTATTACCTCTTTTAAAGTTGAAAAATCATTTCCTAATTAAAGACGAAGAAATCTGACTCCTGTTCATCTAGAACAGTTATTAATTTTTTATATCATAGGATGGTGTCTATGTGTCTATGTTATTTAAGTTATTTTATTATTCAGTCAAGTTAAAATAAATTTATATGGTATCTCTAAATCCGACCCTGACTTATGACTCATGTAATATTGAAATCGTGTCTCTAGTCGTTAGGTTATTGTTAACAATCGGTGTCAGTTAAAAATGAATACAGTATACTTAGTAACTTTTTCTCGTAAAATTAATATTACCTAAATAAAGTTTAATATGTAGTTTACTACTCTAATATACTATTTTTCAGAAATAAATTCAAGGATCTTATTATATCCCACCTCTTTTACTACACCTTTTACTTAAACGGTTTCTACCATTTACCAGGTACTTAAAATCTATGGTTTTCTATAAAAATAAACGTTTAACACCTTGATAGTCAATAACAAAAAACGAACCATTAAAATTAAAAACATAAAATTGATCTTTTGCGAGGAATTGCCATGACTAAGGAATAAATTACCGATTACAACAATCGTTATGTAGTTGCAATGTAATCTTGACATTCAAGGAACATTTCAATTACTCATAAATATCGAGTACGTAAGGCATAAAAAAATTAATTAGACATGCGATGGAAAGGTTTTCAAATGATTACGATTTTTATTGCATTTTTACTTGACAGACATAAAAGTTGATTGTTTTATTTTACGTGTAAAAAAGCAGCGTCTGCTGTTTGACGTGTGACGTGTAATTCCTAAGACAGGTGTGTTTAAAAGTCAGCTAAAACTTTCTGGTATGTTTCTTTTTAATATTTTTTTTGGCACTTGTTTTTTGTAAGTACCTACATTATGTTTTATCGTAGACTTAGACAGGAACTGGAATTTTAGTCCTTTTCTTTATCTATCTAAATTTGGTAAAGAATATCCTGTAGAGACCGAGGAATATTTATTCATTCAGGATTGCTCGTAAAGAAGAGCACCTATTAGTACAGATTCGCGCGAACAACCCTTGCAATTGCAAATATTTCCTACACGTAGTATATACATATACCTTTGCTAGATTATATAATGTTTATTACGAGAGCAAATTTAATGGTATTTACTTATAATTAGTTTGATATAAAAGAAATAATTCAACGCAAGACAGGACGTAATATGGCTTCCTTGTTTTAGTAGCAGCTGACGTCATGAATTTGCTTCTTATCTAATGGTATATAGGTATGTGTCTTTTCTTACTTGGTTTTTGGGTTTGTTTTTATTACGCTATTTAAATGCTCTTTATATATAGTCTATTTCAGAAAAGTGTAAAGTACTAAAAGCTCATTAGGTATGCAAAGTAACTACAGAGTGACTTAACGAATTTTCATAATTTGGCATTGATTTCAGTGCAAAATTATTTCTTTTCATCAAGTGCAGGTAGTACCACCCTGGTTTGGGTCAATTTATGGGTTTTGTCTATTATTATTCATTCACAAGCACTGAAAATGGTATGACAAAGGAGTGCATAAACATAAAAATACAAAATACAAAAAATATATTATACAGAAATTAAATTATAAAAAATCATAATATTTTTCGTTATCTGAAGAACTGTCATCTCCTCTTGACGTTATAATTAACGGGTCGACTGTCCGATCGATCAGTAGCTTAACGCCTTTCATTTTGAATGTCGTGTTGTGTCTTACTACAAATCCTTTCACTTGCGTTCTATAGGATTCAAGTTCGCAATGATAAGGCGGTGTACGCAGCACAGCCCAAAGGCGTTTAAAAAATATATACAGGGTGATTCCTAAGTTCATACTTCTTTTTTAACTGTGTATAGAAGGCATTAAAATAAACAACATTTTCAAATACCTTTTTTCAAAAAATCAAAAATAAGGTACTTACATTCATTTATTACACTATGGTCCTGCCTAACTTGCCCGTTGAATAACATTAAGAAAACTTCTGGATGTAGGATGAGCCCGCAAAGGAAAGCATTTTGTGTATAATCGCGAGGCAGCAGTCGGACTTTGACGACACTCACCATAAATTAGAACCATATCTACTAGTTCACTGTTTTGAAATTTTACCATTTTCACGTGTCACTAATTTAAAATTAACGTGCTTCATAAAAACACACCGCAGCGAATTATTTTGGCAAATAACTGACGACCGACCCGTAAAATGCATGACTAACAATACAAAAAAGGACAAAAATAATATAAAGTATATAAAGGGCTACGTTTTGATTACCAGGCCCGCAGTTAGATTTTTTACTTCTGTAACTCGGCTATTTTTAAGTTTTTTGAAAAAATGTATTTGAAAATGTTGTTTATTTTAATGCCTTCTATTCACAGCTAAAAAAGAAGTATCAACTTCGGAATCACCCTGTATATTATACAGGGTGACATTATATGTGCATCTGCTCGATTATTTCAAAACCAACCGCAGTATTTATAAACAAAAATTTAGTCAGACTTGACATTTTGAAAATACCCTATACAAAATCTAGGAATCCGGGAAGTAATAAAACATTTTGTTAAAGTCAAAATATGCTACTTAAATCATTTGGCCAAAACTCAAAAGTAAATGAGCTTTTAAAACTAATGATTTAAACATCTTTAAATATTTTTATTAACTGATTTTTATGCGTTGTCCAGTTTTTTGGCGCCATACCATTAATCTATATACTAGACACACGTCATTGATTTCATTTTTAATACGAAACTCTTCAATAACAAGAATTTATAACAAAAACATTTCTAAAAATATTTTTTTTATTTGAAAAGTAGAAGAGGAATGTCATAAATACATGATTATGTTGGCCCGTTTAGCTAAACTTTTTCCCCCATAATATACTTTCTATTTTCATACTTTTATTGAATTTTACTGACCTCAGATTAGATTGAAATGGGTAACCTTTATTTTGACACGGTCAAAAATCTGTGAGAAATCCCAAATTGTCCTTTTTATAACCTTGGACCAATTACTATAGACAAAGTTTTATCTCGTATTTTATTCATGCTTGGTTCAAGGAGGGTTGACCTGTTGTCAGTAATACCGCAGCCAAATGGCTTATTGTATCCCTTTTGCTTAACGTCGGGATAATGTCAGCCAGACGGGACCTACAGTTTTTCACGTGGGATCTGAACCAACAGGCACTGGTTTATCCGTCACTCCCCTAAAGACAGGACTATCCGCCCTCAATGGGTCGTATTCGGGAGTCAAACTGCATTCTTACCTCTAAAATCTTGGAAATACTTTTTTTTATTAGGCGTAGGACATTCGTCCCGGGGATCGAACCCGGGCCGAATGCGACCGCTCTACCACTGAGCTGCCTTACTGTGGTTTTATTTTTTTATTCATAAAACAGCTATTGTGCGGACACGGTTGAAGTGACATCACAATCACATTTGCAATACACACTACCACCCTTATAGGGGGTGATCAATCGGGATACTCGGGGAAGCGGATGACGTGGAGAGGATACTACTTGCAAAGTGATTCGGTCACAGTTCCTCAGGTCACGAACATGGCCGATTTTCAAAAATGCATTCGAGAGAAAGGACACGTGTTTGAACACCTAATATCAAGAAGTTTTTTTCTTTTTATGTTTGTTGCTGATCTTTTCGTACATAGTGTATTTCTTGCTGTATGCAACTACAGGGTGATTCCTAAGTTGGTACTTCTTTTTTAGCTGTATATAAAAGGCATTAAAATAAACAACATTTTCAAATACCTTTTTTCAAAAAACTCAAAAATAAGGTACTTACATTTATTTATTACACTATGGATCAAATACGGTCCTGCCTAACTTAAACATAATCTCGAGCAGCCGCACTTTGACGACACTCACCGTAAATTATCACCATATCTGCTAGTTCATTGTTTTCAAATTTTACCATTTTCACGTGTCACCAATTTAAAATTAACTTGTTTCACAAAACACACCGCAGCGGATTGCCAAATAACTGATCACCGACCCGTAAATTGCATGACTAATAAGACAAACAACATAAAGTATAGCAGGCTACGTTTTGCTGACCAGGCCCGGACTTAGGATTTTTACTTCTGTATCTCGCATATAATATTTAGGTTTTTTGAAAAAAGGTATTTGAAAATGTTGTTTATTTTAATGCCTTCTATACACAGCTAAAAAAGAAGTATCAACTTAGGAATGACCCAGTATACCTGAAATAAATGGCTGGGCCGTATTTATTTAAAAATAATTATCGAATCCCTGATGATATAAAGATAACGTCAAAACGTCTAAAATTATTAAGTGTGAATACATGGTTGAATTTAGAATTAAATATATTTCAAAAATGAAAATAAAAAATTCAGGTCCGTATTTAAAAAATTAAAGTTGATAATAATTCCACAGAAACGAAACGTTGTTTTGAAATTCTAACAACACGGTAACATAAAACTAAAAAGTTTCTTTTACAAAGTAGTATTTGTTTTTCTGTAGCGGTTAAAAAATTTTAGTTTTTTCGAATATTTCAAAAAGTAGAAAAGAAAGCGCAATTTTTTTTGCCACCTTTTGACCGATGCTGTATCATTTATAGTTTCCGAGCTACCCATGATGAGCAACGAATTTAAGACATCCTGTACATAAGATACAAATCATAAGCTAGACCTGAACTTTACCAATATTTTTAAATTAAATTATTTACCAAATTCCAGGTCACTATCGTAACAACAAAAACACAATTAAAAATTGTTATCTGCATACTGCACGCTAGTGATGATAAGCGAATATCTACAAATCGGTGTTGACGTAAAGCGCTAAAAAATAGTGACGTTGCGTTCCCGCCCATTTATATGTAGCGTGTTTACTGCAGTAGTTAGTGTCGATCCCATTAAAATATCCTGTTAATGAGATAGACAACCTAGAAGCGGAATAGTCTGGTTTTGTATTATATGCTTGGTTCCATTTGAAATCCAAGAGGATAATTGGAAACAATTCCTTGAAATTTTGAAGGCTTTTCATTATCTGAGTATATTTAACTTTACGAAGGAAAATAAATGAAAAAAACTTCAGTCTTCTTTCTCACAAAAATTGATGTGACAAAAATATGTCTGAATAATAAAAATCTTCCTAGAATATCACAAACCTTTTCTATAGTCTATTACAGAGAAGTGTAGAGTAATAAATGGGAAATTCTGTCCAGTTCGGCTCAGTTTCGGTGTCGGCCATAGGCGCACGTAAATTGTGTGCATTAAATTATTTACGATAACTAACCAAAGAAGATAATTGCTAAAGAAGAAACTATTAGCTATAGCAAATTTACACAAACATCGTTTTATGAAATATGCCGTGGAAGATATAGCTGAAAAACATATTGTAACTGTGCTGCGCACACCGCCATGTCATTACGAACTAAATCCTATAGAACTTATATGGGCGCAAGTGAAAGGATTTGTAGTAAGACACAACACGACATTCAAAATGAAAGACGTTAAGCTACTGTTTGATCAAGCCATTAAGGAAGTGACACCGGAGAACTGGCGAGTAGTCCATCATGTCATTAAAGACGAGGAGAAAATGTGGGATCTTGACCACCCGATCGATCGGACCGTCGACCCGTTAATTATAACTTCAAGTGGAAATGACAGTTCCTCAGATGACGAAGAATATTATGATTTTTTATAATTCAATTTCTGTTATTGTATTTTGTATTTTTTTTATAATGTTTAATAAAAAATAAATGTACCTAATGCTATGTACATAATGCACACCTTTGTCACACCATTTTCAGTGTTTGTTATAGGCAAAACCCGTAAATTTACCCAAACCCGGGTGGTACTACCTGCACTTGATGAAAATAAAGAATTTTGCAATGAAATCAATGCCAAACTATGAAAGTGGCTTAAATATTCTTTGGGTCTTTCTGTAGTCCCTTTGCATACCTAATGAACTTTTATTACTCTACACCTTTCTGAAATAGACTATAGAAACAATTAAAAACACGACCCGAAAGCGGGAAGTTTAAAAACATGAGACAAGAAGAGATATACGTCATTCTTTTATTGCGAGTCGTGCAGTGTGCAGTGCGAGTCTTTGTTTCGATAACTTAAATAGAAAAGAATAGATTAAAAACAGAACGCCAGGCTGGAAAGATTAGTAAGGTCATAGCGTTTCTAATATAGGCTTTTCCTCAGTAAATAATTGAAGAATTAAAAATCAGAGTCCGTAGAAACTTTGTTTTTCTTGTGCTATACGATAGGGTGAAAATCAAAATTTAGTAAAAATGCCCATTATTAGCACAGGCACACTTATGTCGTAACGATCTATAATTTGATTTTATTAGATCGCAAGTGCGAAAAATTCGTCTAATTATCTCTGTTTACATTGTTTTTGACGGTTATTTAAGCGCACAACGTGCGTCGTTTTTTTCATTCTAGTTTCAAAAGTGTAAAGGTGAGTATCATAGCTGCTTTTTGTTTCCATTTAAAGTTTTAGTTTTCCCTTTTATTCATTAATTGTGTTTTCTGTGAAGTTTATATGATTCTTTCGTGTTTTTTTTTTGTTTCTTCTGTTAACTTGTGCCATAATTTCAGCGTAAAAAAAGCAAGACACATACAGTGTTTTTTTAAATATGCTTCAAGGATACATTTTAAAGTTTTTTGTTTAAAAATAGATTTTTTTTTTAATTTTTGAGAATAGGTACCTACCTGAGAAAAGTTTAAGAGTATTTCTCACAGCAACTGGGAAATACGTTTGTTGGCTGGCCCAACATTTAAAGATGCCCTAGAATTTTTTGAATATTGATAATTTTTGGAAAAACCTATTTTTTTATTACAAATCTGGTTTCTTTGATTTTGTTCTAAATGATGGTAAATTATCTTATATTTTTTTTTCTATTTATTTTTTACATTGAATCATATATTGAGGCAACTTAATCTGGGAAATCGATCTTTAGCATACTTCTAAGTTAAAAGTCCATCATCATTTTGAATATCAAGAAGAAAAAAAAGATAAATAACTTCACTTCCTACCACTGGCACGCTATCCTCTCCGCCAACAGAGTGCCTGAAATATATCGCGGCGGTATTGCTTGATGTTATAGATAACGACAATCTACCCGCGTTTGCCATGGCAACGTCGAGTTGTTCATGTTATATATTGGTCCGTTTGACTATGTCCGGGGAGGTGTTTTGGGATCCCGGAGATGTTCAACTTCTCGCTGTTTCCTATCGAACGGCCGGCGGCTGGCCAGGGCACTATAAGTTTAACTGATTTTAAATTGATATTAAGCCGAGTACTTCTACTATACTCAGTGACTCATCGCTTTTATATCGAGAGCAGCAGGTTGTATGAAGTCAGGGGAAAAAATTATGAAAATAAATACATATTCTGCTTTATCAGAATTTTAAAAATACACTAGAATTGTTTTTTCTACTACCCACTGCACTCTATATGAAAGCGATTAATCACTTCATCTGTTTTTTAACCACGAGCCGCCAATGAGTAAATTACAATGTTTTTGTTTGTAAATTTTTAATTACAAGCATCGCAAAAGTTTGAAATTTTCCACATAGTTTAATATTTACATCTTATTATCTACAGATATATAATGTATGTGTCTATTGATTTAAAAAGCAGTGTTATCTTAAAAGGATCTTAAAATTTTCTCCCACGGAACTTTTCTACTAAAACTAAAAGTATAAAATTAATAAACATATAATACTTCATATTCTTGTTTTCGGTTAATAAACCGATGCGAGTTAGCGCTGCCTAGCGGGACTCCTGTAATTGTGACGAATGTCTTTACGGGAGATTTCCTCTTAACATTTTTACTTATTTCTATAAGTTTGTTAGAGGTGCTGGTATGCTCAAGAGTGTCTAATAACGATACAGATGGCGCTCCGTGCCTCATCTTACTGGTGTGTCCCACCACTGTGCTGCCATAAGCAGCTTTGAGTTCTCTTTGTTTTGTCGGATCCTAGCTCTACTGATGAGTCATGATCTGACGAAACGCGTCTAGGGATGGATCTGACGAAATAAAGAGAAATTCTTCTTCTGTATAATACTTCAGTTTTTTTAAGTACCCGTATTGTGGCTACTAGATTATTAGCCAGTTTTTGCAAACTAACAAAATCCCGCTAAACGATATTCCAATGGCAAATTTCTCTGAACCTTCAAAAACAACTTGGTAAAAACCTGTTTCATATTGAGCAGCAAGTATTATTCTATCTAACGAAACAAAATTCGGGTTTCAGGAGTGAGCGGTTGCCGAGATTTTAGCGCCTGAAAAATCGAATAGGATTTCTAAGCTTCAGTTTAAAAACCACAAACTTACTACTGCCAAAATTGCCTCTACAACTAAAATCGATTTTATCATATTCAGCATGTTAGAGTTGAATTAGGACCTATTGAAAATATATCTTACTAATAAAAATCTTCTTAGAGTGTCACAAAACGTTTCTAGAAACAATTGAGAAGACACCGCGAAAGCAGTTTAATAACATAAGATAAGAAGAGATATATGTCATCCTATTGACCGCACAATGATTGTATTTAGCATTCGGGTTACCGATTATACTGTTATCTTTGTTTCGATAACTTAAATAGAAAAGAAACGTTCAGAAATGGGCAACCACACAATTTCACACTAAAGTGCACAAAGCGAATTGCTGCAACTTGCAATAGGAATATAACAGGGGCATGTTTTCATCGGCGTACTGATCAGAGCCCCTGAGTGTCCCCACTCGGAATTCTACTTGCTGCTTGGTGGTTACCGTGACGACCGCCGCGCCGGTACTTAGGCGGAATCAATGGAGCCCATTTCACCGTTTAACGTGTGTGTAATTGTGGAGTATGGCATGGGAGTGTGTTCCTCATTATTTTAAACAAAAATTCCGTAAAGCTAGGTTATTGGGAGATGAAAGATGGTTTTTTATTTTTTATTTAGAGCCCTCCCGCACCGGCCGCCTCTGAATAGTGTTAATTAAGGAATAAAATTTAAATTTTGATACGCTCATTATCACTGCATTATTAAAAAGCGTTTAAACAATTTTTTTTATTGAATTTTTAAGATGTCGGTAATGATAAAGGGAAAACTCTAATAATAACCCAAATACTTTGAATGTTGTTGATAAAAAATTAAGTAAATTGATTTTTAACTTTCTGTCTTTGTTAAAGAAATAATTACCTATGTGATAATTATTTCTATATTAAAATTTAATATCTAAATAAGGTGGAGATAGTATGTCCGAGAAATAATATATAGTTTAACAACAATGATTGTTATAATATTCATAATTGGACTTCAAATGTTTAATCAATTTTGTTCTAGATTTAGCATAAAAATAACTTCTCCACACCCACATAGATACAACCTTTCCATTGGTGAAAAAAATAATTCAATAATTTGCTTACTTTTTTTGTAATTTGAGCAAACAAAAACCGCAATTTAAAACTCCCAATTTTAGCGCTAAATAATAAAAGACACAAAATTTGTTTGATGAATATTTACTATAGCGAACAAGTCAAATATAGCCTATGTTATGTTATTATTGGCATCTTTTTTAAAATAATATTTAAAGACTTTCCCAATGAACGTTTTTCAATTTATACAATGGGTGTGTATCATTCAGAAAAGTTGTAACGCCCACTCAGCTGCTGTTATTCGCATCTGAGCATCCGCTGTTGATATTTTTACTGCAAATGTATATTTTCGTCACAGCTGTCAATTGGCATCAAGCTATGACGTCATATTCGGGCTTATTTATCAGAATTTTAGTTTATGCCAAAATGTGTTGAATATTTAACGATAGTGAATATTATAGTCAACAATTGGCTGTTAGCCACCACAAGTAGCAAGAATGTTGAGCCTGCTTGGCTGCCTGTTTATGTAAATTGTTGGTACAATACAGGGTGCATAAGTAAAGTTTTCTTTGTAATACACAAACTAGGGCTTTATTATACAATGACCGGCAAAAAGTTGGACCCATATGGGAAACTTTTTTATTATTGAAATAGTAAAAAAACTTTTTATGCCGATAGCATCTGCATGATTGGTAACCTAAAAAAATTTTTGACATTAGTCACGTGACTACTCGTTTGTCTGGAAAATTGAAAAGTATATATTTAGTCGTGAAAATCTAGTATTAGAGTGCAAGATATTGAAAAAAGTGTTTAGATTTTAATTTTATGCTGGTGTGGAAAGTTTAAAACAAGAATCCGAAAAAAAATTTTTTTGTTGAAATTTAAAAAAATATCAATTGTTACTTTCATACTTCCACCAATTTAATGAAAATGTGTTAAATGATTATAAAACAATATTTAAACATTGAGATATTTGGCAAAACCTAATTTTGTCGCGGTTTGGTTTTTATTTTTTTTATGGCTATGTTTGAAGAGAAGTGTAAAAAATAAAGTTTACCTTCTCATTGCCATTTTATCTCCTCTACAAGTTGGTTCAGTTAGATTTTTAATCCAACGTTTCGTTTTTCAAAATCATCAACTTTGCTTTTTTAAATGGTCAGAAAATTATATTTTAATATTTTTAAATTCCACTCCTTCTTTTATATTTCAACGATGTATCACACCTAGTATTAATAACACGTTTCTGTCCTTAACATCCATCATCAATAAAAATAAATGCAAACTTATCTTGTATCTATAAACTTTCTTATGTTTTCAAAGCCAACTAGAAATAATTTGACTCTGAACGTCGACAACAATCATATCCAATTTTTCTTCTCTTGATTGGTAGTCCATAGTTTTTATTAAAAAAAAACTACAATCACACTTACAACTCAAAAACATAAAATTTTAACTTTAAAGAAATGAGATACAAGTTCATTTGCACTGAACGAGTTCATTAACCTAATCTGTCATTTAGCAAGTATTTATAATTTATTAAAACAAGTACCTGTCACAGCCTACTATACAGTTGAGACAGATGAAAATTAGATTAGGTTACAGAGATTGAAAATAAAATAATTTCAAATAAGATGAATTTGCACTTATTCTTATGGATGATGGGTTTTTTCAGTCCGAAACGTGTTATTAATACTAGGTGTGATGCGTCATGGGAATTTAAGAATAATAAAATGAAATTTCCCTACTAAACAAAGTTGATGAATTTGAAAAAACGAAACGTCGGATTAAAAATCTAATTAAACAAACTTATAGAGGACAAAGAATTATAATGAGAATGTAAACTTTATATTAACATAATATGTCTTCAAACAAAGCTAGAAAAAAATATAAACGAAATTCCGAAAATTCGGTCAATAATTTCTCCATATCTTGCATCTCCCGCACTTGTAAATTGTGTCAAAATCCAGGAAAACAGAAACCGTCCGGTTTCCTGAGAAGATGAGTTAACATGTAACTGGCGTGACGCGTTTTCCAAGAATATCAAACATTTATTAAGGAGAGACAATTTTGTTCGGAGAAAAGAATACTTAATTTGGAGCATAAAGCAAGGTTTTCCAAAAAAAACGGTATTTCTTAAAATATAGCAGATATCAAAAATTTGAGAAATTACTTTCTTTGCTATGAACCAGTGATTCAATTGACGTAGAGTGATAAAATTTAAAAATATTATTCTGAAAGTTACACGCCATTAATATTGGAGCAAAAATCATCGTCTTCTTTAACAACCTGTATATAAAATTTTCTGATAGTTAAAGAAAATCCAACATTGAAAATTATTTCCCAAGGGATGAATCTATCAACCATTCAAAACCGTAGGTCGATATCATATCTGGTTCAGAAAATATTAACTGTTAAATTTAGGCGAAATTTTTCTTGCTCGAAAGCAATTGTCCAGCTTGTCCAGCAGTTTAGTACTAACACTAACTACTAATACTACAGCTTTCACGCAAAAAAGTATACAATAATCTTTAAATTATTTTATTACCCCAATAATTTAAAAAGAAAACAAAGATAGCTTTGGATTTGACAGGTGACAGAAATACTGCTTTATGCCCGTCATCTCCAACATCCACGTTTTAAGTAGTTAGTTAAGCCGTGTATCTTCTTTGTAAATCATTCCGTATTATTTACATTTTCCTAAACATCTGACTACTATTGACGTAATTTTTTTATGTTTATAATAATATTTTTATTTACGACACCTAAACTGGTATTCTTATTGTTATTATTTCAATGTTCGGGGAGATAAGTGATAAAAACGTTGTCTTAAGGCGTCATGAGTTATAATTTATATTAATAGATTTATTGATTAAAATCAGTGATACTACATAGAATTTCCGAAAACTTACAACAGATAACAACGATAATTTATAATCGGTAGTTTTAAACTGCTTGAAGGTGCTTTGGCAAGCAGTCACCAGACAGTCTAATAGCAATCATCATTTGTTTCAGTGCACTCTACGACGAATCAAGGATCAGATTTGACGATAAGTGAAGAGGAGGACGAAATATTAATTTAAAAAAGGTGAAGAAACAAGGAGATATTTCCTTAAATAGCAAAGAAGGAAGAAAGTAATTTGCTATTTGTTGTGGAACGAAGGGATGGTTTACCTTTTGGAGGAGTGGGGCATGGGAGATAGTGAAACTCCTCATGGCAAAGCCGGTAACTACGTAGCAGACCCTACTGGTAATAGCCTGCGCTGTTCCAGCGATAGACACCTTCTGGCTAGCAAGGATAATGGAGAAGTTGATTTGTTACCTTTAAGCAATCAAGTAAGTCCTAGTCTATGTTTGAAAATTGGAGACAATGATGTTTTTTGAATTCTATGAAGTTTTACACTTACACTGTCTTTATTTGTTTTACATCACAACGGTTCAACTGGTAAATATTTGCAGTCGTTTTCACAGTTGAAGTATTCACCTGAAGACGACGGGAGATATCTACCACATCTTCTATCATTCAAGACAACTGGAGAGGCATTGTGATTTAATACAAATAACCACAATGCAAATCCAAAGCTCTATCATTCAAGTAAGTCCTATTATGATAGTCTAAGGCAGCGTTTCTCAAACTTTTTTGACCACGGACCCCTTTTGATTTCGGAATTTTGTTGTGGACCCCCATCCCGCGCTTGCTACATTAGTACAAAATGACACAGTACAGAATGATATTCCCAATAATTTACAGTTAGTAGTTAATCTACACATTATTTTTATTCAAAGGTTATTTTTTTTAACAAAGCAAAAAACATCAGTAAGCAGTAAGCTGGTTGCAGCAAATGTTTTTAGTGAGATGGATGGATCTGCTTTCTACTTCCACTTAATTTCCTTATGTTGGGTTTGATTGAAGAAAGCTGCAGCCTTATGTCTGGTTCTGCATTAAGTCGATTACGATATTTTGTTTTTGTTGCAACATATGTCGAAAATCCGGCTTCACATAAGTATGTTGTCACAAATGGCAGTAGGACTGAAATTGCTTGTTGAGTCAGATCTGGGTATTCACCTTAAATATTGCACCAAAAATCTACCAATTATCCTTTATGAGTCTCGTCTTTAAAACTGAATCAGACGTTAAATCGATCAAAGATTCATACTGAGCTGCTAGGAGGGTTGTTGGCTTTTAAGTTACTTTAAAGGGATTTTGAACCCATTTATATTCTTGAAGGTTTTTTTCCTGGTTCTCTGGAAAGTACTCTTTTACTGAATAAAGCACGTCATTTAAATGTTGATAGATTTCATTAAAAAGTTGATCGGGTATGTTCCTCTCTAATTCTTTTTCCCAAAACTGTTTTAATGCTGGAAATGAATCAACATAAATAAAAAATAATATACACTATTTAAGAGACTTACCTTGGACCTTCGGATATTTGATCCAATTCTTTAGCAGGGGACTTGGATGGCCGTTTTAGCCACATATCCATGTTACATATAAAAAAAAGGCTTCACAACCTATTCGAACCCACACAATATCGTATTTAACCAAATATTCTAACTTGTATTAACTTAAAATAACTGCAACCGGTTACTTCTAATGACTAAAATATAAAACTATTATATCGTGCTGCCAAACAAGTCTAGGCCTGTCATTGGCGCTTAAACGATAAGTACGTAATTTAATTGCAGTGGCGTTGCGGCCTTATCCAATTTTCCATGATTTTTTTTTTTCAGTGGTTACATAACTCGCGGACCCCTAACGGGTTGATCGCGGACCCCCAAGGGGTCCACGGACCCCAGTTTGAGAAACGCTGGTCTAAGGTGTCGAGTATCACTGATCTTTTATGTGCTGCGAGAATCCGTTTTTATTGCGGTCTAAGCTAGGGATTGCATTTCCGGGATCCCCCAATCCCTGAGCCAAAAAAAGCCATAATTTAACATGGCAAATTTAAGATCGATCGGATTAGGAATTGGTATCCCGGGATAGCTACCATTTTTACCATACTTTTCGTCCGAAACATGGCGAGTTTTTATATTTTAATACATCGATGAAGAAAGGCTAGAGTAGAGATTTCTTTTATTTTTAATTGTCGACCAATATCGCCTGGTATATCTCCAAATCTCATATACGATTAGCGATGTCAATGTAATATAAAGTGTTTGTAGGTAAAACAATATCTACTTGACATTATTTTTTTGTTTGTATTAGCCGAAAACTGATATATTCTACATGGTTTTCCGTTAGAGCACTTAACAAAATAGAACACAAAGGGTACACAATGTCACATAAGCGTTAAACCTAATACCACTCTAATTATATTACGAGGGACTCTCTGTGTATTTTTTAATGGCTTTTGACTCCTATACAGGGTGATTCACGTTGAGTGGCCTATTAGAAGATCTCGGAAACGAGTAACCTTATCTTTCTAAAAATTTGGTAGCAGGCATAATTGGTTTTGAGCTTTTAAAACATTATATTTTGACGTTTTTGTTACTTCCACTAAAAATGTGGATTGTAACATATTAGGCATTTAGATAGGAAATTTAATTCTCTACGCGTTAGTAAGCTAAAAAATAGGGTGTTCCATTTGCAAAAATTGACTTATGCACATTTATTTAAATGGAAACATTGGCACAATTTTAAGAACTCCCTGTATAAAAAACGTGAAACCTAAGTAATTTAAACTAAAGATCTATGTATTACTTGAAAGCTCACAAAAGTTTAAATGTTTACCTTTATTAGTTTCAGAGTTACTAAACTTTCTTCTCGGAGCGTTTTTACACAAAAAAATCCTTTTATAATTCATATCTCAAAAACGGTTAAAGATAGGAATAGATTATTATTAACAAAAGTTATTTGGATTTTAAGAAGGTAATCAAAAATGCTAAAATATACAGGGTATTCCATTTGAAATAGCAAAGTTGGCATTAACTTCCGGTATAACCGGAAGTAATAAAAACGTCAAAATATAATGTTTTAAAAGCTCAAAACCAATTATGCCCGCTATCCAATTTTTAGGAAGATAGGGTTACTCGTTTCCGAGATCTTCTAATAGGCCACTCAACGTGAGTCACCCTGTATATATGAAGTGAATACTATATCGTAGCCGACGTCAATGTCGGAGGCTTTGACTATATTCACCTGAAGACTTACCCCATATACATATAAATTATATGATTTATAGTGTTGAAAAAGAAGGCGAAAATACAATAAACTGTGATTGATACTTTATAAGAACGCCACAGAGAAATCTAATTTTTTTTAACAATGTTGTCAACTAACGAGAAAATTACGGATTCGTGAGATATGAAGTTCAAAAGCACAGAGCAATGATGGATCAGCGTTGTCTCCAAAGGGAAATTTTTACGCACGGCGTTATTTTCTTTAGGATCAATAATTGAAGCGTTCGGGGGAACAAGGTACATAAGCCACATTTCGTTTTTATTGAGAAAACTTAATTTTAAACTTTTGATTAAATCCTGAAATCAGATTTGTGTTTTGAAACGAATGATTTTATGCGATATTTATGGAGGATTGCTTCATTTATCAGCTTCTAACAAAAAATATGTTAATTTGATTTTAAAAACGTATATATAATTTTGAAAATAGAAAAAAAAATATGGCTTGTGACCTTTATGCCTTTAAAAACATATTACATATTTTTGAAAAAGAAACACCCACAAAAAATATATAGAATATATTATGTTAAATTAAAAGGAACAAAAACTTGGATTCTAATTTGAAAAATAGAAAAAAAAAATGTTGACTTCTAAACCTCTTCGTTAAAGTCTTTATCAGGTTCACCATCAACACATTCCACATCATTTTCTTCTGTTCCTGCATCCTCAGGAGCGGAATTAGGTGTTCTAAAAATGTTTAGGTAGAAGCTTTGGTTAACAGGAGGTATATATTGCATGAGCTTCTTCAAGTCTTCCACTTTCTTACTACTTGTTTAGCTGTGCAGGCTTATCATATTTTTTTTGCAAGTTTTCTAAAATTTCGTTGGACTGTTGGCAAAGCCTATTACCGCGTTTTCCAATATTAACCTGTTTAAAATATCCATTAAGTTCATATTTCACTAACATTATTGTTGCTTTGAAGGTGGCATATGACCTTCTTGGCTAAAAAAATGCCTGATATTCAATTTGGGCAACAAGAACCTACAGGTTTGGTGGCGCCATCTCGTCGAGTATGTTGAAAATATATTCAGGGTGGCTTCTGACCTTCTTGAGAAAGTATTCTTTAAACAAATCTAATTTTTTCGAAAAATGTGGCTTATGTACCTTGTTCCCCCGAGCGCTTCAATTGTGGTTGCGATCTGCTAAAAAAGACTTTTTCTTTAAAAATGGGAAATTTTATTTTTAAAGATTGCAACATTGTGCTGCAGTGACAGGTGACAGTAATTAATATAAAATTTTGCCGTATAGTTAACTGGAATATCCTACTTTTCTCGTCACTTAAGTGTAAAGGAAACGGCAAATATCCATGTGGGAGTAGAAAAAATACAATTTATAGTTGTCATTTTTATTAATTTTAATTAATGAAACAGGTGTTTGGTATTTGAACAAGTATGGTCAGTTATATTGTTCTTTATTTATAAACAAATTAATATTCTAAAGAAAAAAACCTTACCTGTTTTTTTTTCGACTAAATTCAGCTTAGCAACAACTCTGATTCTGACGTCAGACCAATCAGACCATCAATGTTTAACCATACTATCTTTTGTTTTATTTGCAGATTTTTATTTTGCATTTTATGTAAATTTTCCCAGGCTTTATATAATCCACGCGAACCATTAACGTATGCTGATAACGGTTTGGTAATATTTTAGTATTATTTAGTCTAGATAGTTGAGAGGATAAAAAATTTCAAAGGTCATCAAAATATTATTGTTTAGAATGGTTATTCTATTATTATTGGGAGATTTTCGATTAGGGGTTGGTGGCAAAGGCATAGACATTTTTCGTCTACGGCGCTTTCCTAACTTAACGTTTTCCATAATCCTTAGTACACCCCCCCCCCCCCCCCCACTGGGTACAATAGCTTGACACATGACCGCCATGTTTTTTTTAAATTTAAAATCGTTTCATCCCAATTACTTTGGGAGGTATTCATATTGCAATGTGTGTAAAAACTTCTTTTTCCGTACACAATGGTTGGTGTCAGTCGCCATTGTTGAGTAGATCAGTTTTAGTAATTTGTTTTTCATAAAATACTTAGTACTTTCGGTTCTGATTAACATCATATTATATTTGATTGATTGGTTTAATTAGATATTTGGAACGAGCTATTTATTTTTTTGTCACGTATATAACAAATAATTAAATCATTTTTCAAAGCTAATCGATATCAAATCATGTCGAATGTAATGATATCTCAAGAATAAATAAATAACATTTATTCTGATGGTGATATCTTGTAAGTATTTCCAATTACTGCATTATAAGATTATCTGCGTTCAATATAAAAAAATTAGGGTTATCAACATCCTGGCCGTTCACGCGAAAATTCTAGATCCAACCAGTTTTGCGAAATAACGATGGGAAGATTTTATGTAGTGTGCGAATTTACCAATAATAAGATATGAGATAGTTGATTAAAAGTAGAGCAGACCACAGGACTAAGTAAAGAACGGCTTGCAACATTCTTTACATACTGCTAAACCAACGTTAAGTTTTAGATCAAATTTTACTATATAAGTATTTAAATAATGCAACTTTAAGTAATGTGTTGTAATCTCTTACAAAGTTAACTTTTTCGGCTTTTTTCCTCTTCGTTCGCTGCCAGGGTCATTCCCAAGGGGACCTACAGCTTAACGTGGGTTCCGAACCACGATCCTCGGTCATGCGACACCCCCCAAGGGCTATCAACCCTTGGTTTATTGCCATTACATGACCTACCGATTGGGGAGTGTGTATCTTCTTTCGCACCCCACGAGATGTTCGATCTCATCCGGCCTGGTTATCGGCGTGAATGGGGTGGGTTGGGAGATGATACCTTTTACACTCTTCCCTGCATTCTTAAATCCACTGAATTTCGGACATACTTTTTTTATTGGTAGTATGCCCACTCCGGGAATCGAACCCGGGTCGCCACGGTCAAATGGCAGTAACTCACCATTGAGCTACTGCCGCGGTGGGTTAAAAGTTAAAATCGACAAGGCATAAAATGGATATCCTATTATATTTAAGAATTCATTCACCGAATTGATCAATTTCTTACTAGTTCGTTTCACTTTGTTGTCGTACAATGAATTTTTAGATTGTTTACATTTCCATCGTCTACATATAACAAAGAAAGTCGGTGTTCAAAACTACTGTCAGTGATTCATCGTTGCCCTGGCCTCTCCTCCAATTGTCCTGCCTTTTCCAATTCTTGGTTTCATTTCTAGAAACTTTTATACATGGTGATTCTTAAGTTGATACTTTTTTTTAGCTGTGTATAGAAGGCATTAAAATAAACAACATTTTCAAAAACCTTTTTTCAAAAAACTCAAAAATAAGGTACTTACATTCATTTATTACACTATGGATCAAATACGGTTCTGCCTTGAATAACATTAAGAAAACTTCTGGGTGTAGGATGACCCCGCAAGGGAAAGCGTTCTGCGTATAATCTCGAAGTAGCAGCCGCACTTTGACGACACTCACCGTAAATTAGCACCATATCTACTAGTTCATTGTCTTCAAATTTTACCATTTTCACGTGTGACCAATTTAAAATTAACTTGCTTCGGACAAACACACCGCAGCGGCTTGCCAAATAACTGACCACCATAAATTGCATGACTAATAAGGCAAACAACATATAAAGTATAGCAGGCTACCTTTTGATGACCAGCCCCGCACTTAGATTTTTAAAAAAAGGTATTTGAAAATGTTTATTTGAATGCCTTCTATACACAGCTAAAAAAGAAGTTTCAACTTAGGAATCACCTTGTATACTTAATATATTTTGTTCCAGAGTTCAAATTAAGAAGAGAGGCTGAAAGTATAAACAGCCTCAAGCCCACTACCTACGTTAAGATAAATACTCCTAGTTCATTGTCTTCAAATTTTATAATTTTTAAGTGTCACCAATTTAAAATTAACTTGCTTCAGAAAAACACACGTCAGCGTATTGCCAAATAACTGACCACCGACCCGTAAATTGCATTACTAATAAGACAAACAACGTAAAGTATAACAGGCTACGTCTTGATGACCAGGCCCGCACTTAGATTTTTTACTTCTGTATCTCGCCTATTTATAAGTTTTTGAAAAAAGGTATTTGAAAATGTTGTTTATTTTAATGCCTTCTATACACAGCTAAAAAAGTAGTATCAACTTAGGAATCACCCTGTATAATACAACATTTTTTCTTAATCGACTAATAAACCCTTCAAAAAAAAATCTAGTTTTAAAGGTATTCGGAATTCTCTTAACATTGTGTTTTATTTTTAGGTTGGCGGTCATACAAGACTGATGGTCCTCAATCCCAGTACAATATGCAAACCGTTGAATTTTAGGGAACTCGATTTTTACCAAAATATTCAAGAGCAAGAAATAAAAATGTTTGTTCCCAAATACAAAGGTAAGCTGAGTAACACTTTCTCTAAAGTGAATCTTTTAGCGGACATTAGAACAGAGACTCTAGTTTTTAGAAACAGTTAGTGAATAATCATACATAGTATCTGTAATAATACATAGTTTGCTTTGTGAGTATAATATGTAACACTTTGTTGTGTAAGATAATAAGGTGTCTCAAAAGAGACAATGCGATAGTATTATTATCTTTTTGTGATAATATTGAAACCGCTTCTGTGATAATGAAACAGTAGATGTAAGAAATAAATATTTATTATTTATTAAAAGTTATACTTGATATTATTGTGCCTTATATTAATATATATTTTTTACTACAATATACTATTTATGAAAAATAAATAATGTACTTGATAGATGGGGGTGTTAAAAACGTATTTTGCATGTTGCTGAATTTACTAAAATGACATTACAAGTGAAAGTTACCTCGCTGAGGTCGTTTTAATGTAATGTATTTGTTAATATTTCTTATACCGTTGTTTTGCATTAAAATAATAATCGAGAAAGTGGCAAATGATTTTATTGTAACCGTATTTTACTAAACTAAAAAATAAATAAAAGTGACTAAGTGAATTATAGAAAACTGCGTTTTCATTTTTCCCGTGATGGTCTTTATTTGTTTTTTTATTTAGCAACATTATTATATTCCCAATGGAATTTTTGCTACTTCTTGAATTAAAATTTAAAATGCCGATATGGGAAATATTATACCTACAATTGCGTAAGAACGGAAAAAACTGTATTTTTGTTTATGGTTTATTCGGAGTTTTGATGCAATTCTCTTTACAATTTCATTGTTTTTACGTCTATTTCATTTAGTAGGTTTTTTACCAATAACAAATAAAGACAATGCAAGTCCAAACCTGGTTTACCATTTAAGAAACATCATTGTCTTTTAACTTTTAAACATACACCAGAACATACTAACTTAATTGAAATATACGTCAATACAATTAAATTTTAAAGGAATCGGCATCAATGCTCTTTATCATTTCATTTTGTTGGTATGGTTTATACAGTTTGACTTAATTTTTATTTTTAGAAATGAATTCAGTTTATTTACCGGTAGTAATATTCAGCGGCGGCCCCAGGGGGGGGGGGCGGGGGCATTGTGGACTATGGTAGAAACTAAGGGTGCCCACCGAATTGTGTTTAGGGGCGTAATTAACGTAATATGTCCAGCGGTTTGTTTTTAGAAGTTATTTTTGATCGGGAGAGAAGAGAAGTTTTGGGAAGGAGATAACGACGTTATTTTTTTAGAAGTCACATTTGATTGGGCGAAGTATAACTGATCGGGCCTACTTGTGCCCACCCATTACAATTTATCTGGTGCCGCCACTGGTATTATTGTATTCGTAACTTAAATTTTTTATTAATATTTCGTTATTTTTTGTTCTATCCAAAATGATACTCTGAACCTCTTTGCATTCGTATGTTGCGAATTAAGAAACGGAATACAGTATGCACAGTGAAAGATACATGCCATTTTTGCAAGGTAACCATTTGATGCGTGTTATCTTTCTTTCATGAGATGACTGTTAGGGTGTATTAACTAGAATGGTTGGCTCTTTTTCAGTCTATCATTTTTAAATAAAAAAACAAATGAAAGTTTGTTTTATATTCAAGAATTTGTTGGTTAGGTTAGGGAGTGTTAATTTTTTTAACACCCGTGCGTCATAACTTATAGATACGAATCAAATCGAAGAAATATAGTCAATACAAAGTCTAATTTCATGAATATTGTAATAGATGTGCCTAATGTCCCGATGTACGGATTCCTAAAAGTTGTTTAAATTTTTGATTTGTTATGAAGAAGAAGGTTTTTACAAAGTAGCACAAGTTACACATAAGTGTTTTTCCCAACGAGTTCTGTATAGGTACATCAAGGACGCCTTATGGTGGCAAGAATGAATTTCTTGTAACGAATTTAAAAAAATTTGACCTTTTTCGCAACCGATTGCGGTGCTGTATTTCTTACAATTGCATTGTTTTGGGGGTTATTTCATTTAGTAGATACGCTTTTTCTTGAAAATGGGCTTTGTACTATTCCTCTTTTTCGTACTAATGAAATACATCACACCAGCGTGCGACAAGGCAAATACACTTACTTTGTGTTGCACTAAGATTTTTAACAATAATTAACTAACCAGCAAGTTTGAGTGTGACATAAATGACATTGGCAGGCATTATTTACTCACAGCCGAAGTTGCCTAATTAATAAATTAAAATTAAGGCAACGCGGGCCACTGTGATTGTGAGAAAAGTATTTCGCTTAAAGTTCCTGATCAGTTACTTATTATTAAAAATCTTTGTGCAACCCGACTATAATTTCTGTTTAATATTTAAAAACTGTTAAAAATAAGTATTTCCAATTTTTTGCTGTAATAGTTAAACATGTGGATCCTCCTGCTGTTCAATTACGGCTTAGTTCAACGTTGAATCAAGTCCAACCTTCATTTTGACAGCCAACAACAATTACTGCGTTCGGTTTTGAAAAAATCGAGCAGATGCGGATGTAATGTCACGTGATATTCGAGCTAAACGAGTGCGTAACGTTTACCAATCCCATGCTAGAGTCCCAATACCGAACGCCGAGCAGATGTACCCGAAGGCATAGATCTATTAAAAGAACGCAATATTTCACCAAAGGGTAGACCGAGGAGACAAATTTGTATTAACCGAACGCAGTAAATGTAAAGGTGTTGCCAAAATGAAGTTTAAGCAAGCTCAAAGCTCAAACCAAGGTTCAACACTGAACTAAGCTTAAGTCTTAATTGTACAACCGCGCTGTTCTGTCTTTTGCCTGGTCACATGACTTATTTCATTATAGTTTTTTTTTCCTACAGCAATTATGGACTAGTCAGCGCGCTAGTTTAGTACAGAGCTATTAGAAAGGGATTTTAAAGAAAATGGTAACATAAAGGTCTCATTTCGGCAGTTTTGGACAATAGTTGTCCAAAACAGCCCAAATCAGACCTTTAATTTATCAATAAAGTAGTGTATGTGAGAAAAATGTGATTTATATCAATCATGTTTAAATATAGAAAGTAGAGCCGATAATCACAGGCCTATTTTGGATACACAACAAAAAGTAACAAAACAATTAGAGAAAACCTACTAAAATAAGGCTGGATTTTAAAATAAAAATTAAACAAACCCAACAGTTTCCAAAAAATGAAATGTCAATGAACCCAACAAGGCGACAGTATTACCGAGATAACAGTTTTGGCTATTGATGAATTTTATTGATTAGAAATAAGTTACAGAAAAAAAACTATTCTAGAGGTTGTTAGTCTAATCACTCTAATATATTTCTGTTAAATTAAATAAAATTATACAGCAAAAATTACTCAATATTATTTAAGAAGTAAGTATGTGCTTATACAGGGTGTCCCACCGGGAACCGAATCGATCTATATATAGAAAACTATACATAGGAAAATTTTGAAAATTTGACAGTATACTGATGCTGATGGGGGCGACCGGGCTAAACTATTTTCATAATGGTGGCACTTCCGGTTATACCGGAAGTAAGTGTCAACTTGCTTATTTTAAACGGGTCACCCTATATATTATCACATTTTTGCATTCTACGCAAGATTCTAGGCAGATTTTGTATACCATGTCCTATACCTATGTCTAAACGTTTTTGACATATTTGAATTTTTATGTCAAAAATGACGTTTGCAAGCCTTAGAATAATTATCAATTTTTTATATAAAAAAGCCTTATTTATTTAATTTAAGTGGGATTCCTTGTTATAAAGGACCTGCTGTAATAGATTTTTTATAATATTTTGATAACTATTAATACAGGGTGTTTAAAAAATAAGATTAAAAATGAAGAAACTATCAAAAGTCCAGATTTTCAAATGGAAACACCCAAATTTCATAATTATTTCTTATTTAGCATTAAAAATAAGGGTAATTTTGTATAAGATTGTATATCAAATGATTGTTTTTCAACGCCGTCGTAGCCAACTAAGAGTAACTGAACTTAAAATCTGCAGCAAAATCCCCATATAAAAATATTAAATTGGCAATATTTCGAAAACTAAGAATTTTACAAATTTACCCCTATTTTTAATGCTAAATAAGAAATAATTATAAAATTTGGGGGTTTCCATTTGAAAATCTGGACTTTATGCAGTTTTTTCATTTTCATTTTTAATTTTATTTTTTAAACACCCTGTAATAATAGTTATCAAAATATTATAAAAAATCTATTAAAGCAGGTCCTTTATAACAAGGAATCCCACTTAAATTAAATAAATAAGGCTTCTTTATAGAAAAAATTGATAATTATTCTAAGACTTGCAAACGTCATTTTTGACATCAAAATTCAAATATGTCAAAAACGTTTAGACATAGGTATAGGACATGGTATACAAAATCTGCCTAGAATCTTGCGTAGAATGCAAAAATGTAATAATATATAGGGTGTCCCATTTAAAATAAGCAAGTTGACACTTACTCCCGGTATAACCGGAAGTACCACCATTATGAAAATATTTTAGCCCGGTCGCCCCCATCAGCATACTGTCAAATTTTCAAAATTTTCCTATGTATAGTTTTCTATATAAAGATCGATTCGGTTCCCGGTGGGACAAACTGTATGCATTCTTGATTATAATATTTCTGCACTCGGACATTTTAAACGCGCAGAATTGCTTGGGCTAAAACATTAATCACAAATATATTTGTCAATTTAGATTACCGAATAAAAAAAACATCTCGCAAACGATTCTATATTTATGCAAGCACTGACGCATTATGGTGGTGCAAGAAATGTCAATAACCTAATGACAAAACTATATCTCGTTTTTATTAAAAGTACACAGAATAATTTTTCCTGTAATATTTTTAAATTGTATAGAAATTCACTAATTCACAATCAATGCCAATATTTACCTTCTTGTACCTTAATTCTTGTATCTTAATTTTTCATAAAGCCTCATTGTGATTGTCCCTATTTAACAAAATAAAAATGTTAATAGTACATTACGTTCCTAACATTTATTTTTATTTCTCAATCATGTTTTCTTTATCCGATGTTATGAAGGTAACATAACACTTTTTTTTAATTTCTACTCTTTTCGATGAATGTGTGATTTGAATAAATGAGAAGTATTTGAATTTTGGTTATTTATTTGTTAAATAAAGATTTAACTTAAAATATAAGATAGTTGAAAATCGATAATATTTGTATTATATTTTTTAAATTTAAAAAACACGCTTTTAAATCATGTGCTATATCAAAGAAATTGACAGATGATAAATATTTTTAACATTTTTCTTTCGATTTCGACATTTGTTTGCTTAAAATTCGAATTTGCACAAACACTACCTTAATTTATTTTTAGATTTTTTAAACCAAAAATATGCTAAAATAGTTTCAAAAACAGTGACTTTGATTTATTTTTGAATATTTGAATGTATTTTTAATTTATTATTTTGTCAGGGTTATTGCTAGTTTCGGAAAAATACTTTTGTGATGTTTTATAACCGAAAAGTAAGTAAAAATTAAATATTTTTGTGGGGTAAGTATACAAAGTTATAAATACTTACGTGAAAGTACGGATTTGACTGTACAGACAGAGATATTGACACATTTTGTTATAGTTTCGCTTTTTTTCATAAAGTATTTACATTAACATACATTACATAATTATAAATATATCAGAAAAAATCATGTTTCCTAAATAACAACATGACTTACAACGTTTCGACTACTTAACATTTCCAATCGTCATCAGACGAATATGTAGAATATTCAAATATTTATTAAATTCTGGCGTTGTCAAAGTTGCTCAAAAATAACAAAATGTTGCCAAATCTACTCACCAAGTATGCCCGTTGTATGATTGCGTATCACATGGTTATTTCCACAAAAACGTTTTCATTGTTTTATTGAGGGCCCCCTCCCATCCGGCTGACGTCACGGGGATGGCAAGATGGCGGCTGCCAGCGGCCCAAAAATGCCCGAAAAATTCCGAACAGTCGTTGGCCCACGCCCAAAAGCCACTTTAGTCATGGTTCAATGGGTTTGTATGGACCTGTATCGTACAACTGCTACTTTTTTACGGGTTGGAATTATATATGACTAATTTTATCAGTTTGAAGGGGTGTTTTACAAAAAAAATTCTGTTTATATTACTTTTTTTTCAGTTTTTTATATAAAAACGACGAATTGGCAACACTGATGTTCTTGAAATTATGAATTGTTTCTGCTAGACCTAGACCTTTTTTGATAGTGAAGTAGGCAAGGAACGATTCTCTTGCTACGCCAAAAAGGGTAGTTAAGTAATCAAGCACTTGGGGAGGGAAGGAGAGGGTTATCCACCTAAGGATGATTTCTATATGTTCGGGGTTAAACTTATACATTTTTGTGCTTTAATCATATTGCATTAAGGTGTTAACATTAGTTATTTTATTAATAGAAGAATGTTTTAAATAGTCATGAAAAATCCAGCCGAATTGGCTGTTTCGCACCTATAACCTCACATTTGTTGTGCGTCTCATTCTATTTCTCACATCAAAGATGGTCTTGGATAATATGTAACATTTCAACGCCATAACAATTTTATGGTAATATAGCACAATATTCATTTTAAAAATAACCTAATTGTTTTGTAAAGCACCCTTTTCAACAAATAGATCCTAAGATTTAAAAACACTTGAATTTAAAAAAGTTGTCTTTACAAAATATCCAGTGTCATCTGTTTCTATGTGTTACTGCTTAACAAGCTTAAAACTTAAACCATATTTTATGTTTCACTATTTATTATTCAATCATCGTTTGCTGAAACCATTTATAAATATTTAGGTACTAATAGAATTAATTGATAGTTTTCTAATGATACAACTTAAAAATTATTTAATCTTTTTACAAAAAGTAATTAAGTTTTTACTATTTTATAAAAAAAATAAATTATTACTCTTGGTAGGAAATATTCCAAATTTTGGAACTTTGTACAATTTGATCTACATTTTTTGGCGACTTGTTTCAGGAGTTATGCAGGCAACCTTATGCAGTGGATCGAAAATGGACAAGAGATACAGTCCCAGTTTTCGAGATGAAAGTTCGAAAACTCTCAAAATTGATAGGAAAAGAAAGCGGGAAGAAGTTTTAAAGTAAGTTAAACAATTTACATTTTTTTTTATTATCGGAGAAAGTAATAGATCATTATTTAATTAAATGGATACCTTTAAATTAAATGAACAAACCCGAGGTTGACCAAATTGCGAAAAAAAAAGTGTTTATTAGAACAACCAACCTAATGATAGGACGAAACGTCGGACTCAAAATCTCAGCTCACCAACTTTACTGTAGGAAATGAAAATGTAAAACTTGTTACGTGTCACATTCATAAATAACGCCATAAGAAGAAACATATTATGTGTGTTAGACCGGTTAGTCGACTCCCAATCGTACAACTTACCGCTATTAGCTTGAGTGGCGGCTCGCGGTCTTAAGAAATGGTGAAGAGCTAGGTATAGTGAGGGTACTTAAACAAACATTGACTAAAAACCCGTGTAACAAAACGTATCTCTTATCCTCATCTGTCCAACGACTGAATGGAGTTTCCAACAAATTTCAAACTATGTCATTAATTGGGTTTATTTTTAAAACACACAACTAAGTAGGTACGTACACTACTGAATTAACTGAAAAATAAAAACAAAACTTTTTAATCACACAGTAAATCGCGTAAAAACGATATCAACAACCGTAAGTTTTGCGAAGCCTCAAAATAAATACCTTACGGTTAGGCGAACCAATGCTAAAACAATGGTACATACGACTGATCTATTTTTAAATGACCCTTCATCATAATACAAATTGTTACATGCTGTTTGCGTGACTGACGTCACGTAACCATAGCAACGGTGAATATCAAAGCCATGTTGAGTCTTCACTTGCTTTAAACTAACGGACACGGTCGCTGGGGCGCGCCAAAATGCACGAGTGTTTATAATTATTGTCCATCGGAGTTAACCGTGGCCCTATTATGTGTAGCTACATTCGGATTAAATTAATTCGAACATAATTATTTTTTAAGGGCTAAAATGGTAGCTGTAGCTGTACATTAATATTTAATATTGTCGAAAAACTTTCCTTCTGGTTTTATTTTTTTTTTGGTGAAGAGCCCCTTCACCTACTTCACCTGACGAGCCACCACTGATTAGCTTAGACGTATATTCTACCATTTACGAAGATAAAGATTGAAGTTATTATTGAGGGTAGAAACGTTGCTATTTGATTATAATATTAAGTTATTATTTTATTATACAAATGGTCTACAAAACTGCATTAAAAAGTACAGATTCATTACTGCTGATATTACATATACAATTTTTTTTAATGTTTAGAATGAGGATACACCATACAGGGAACCCAAAAGACGTGATAAAAAGTATCTCGCAATCAGACAACTCAAATAAGCAATACTTCCTAATGTTAGAGAACATAACCTCACATTTTGTTCACCCGTGCATATTGGACTTGAAAATGGGAACTAGGCAACATGGAGATGATGCCAGTGCTGAAAAAAGAAGTAAGCAGATGGCTAAATGCGCAGCAAGCACATCTGCAAGCTTAGGAGTGAGGTAAGTAAAGTAAAAAACACTGTGACACAGACAGATACCGAAATGATTTCATAATTCATTTAAAAATCGGTAGTAAACTTGACATATAATATAATTGAAGTCAGTGACCCGTGATTAATTGTTCTAAGTTAAGAGATAAAAATAAATATGGCTTAGAAATTCCAAGACTGGCACAACCATAATAATAAAAAATAAAAACAATGACTATAAAAGTACGACTAAAACTTTTACCGCAATTCACATCACAATAAACTTTTACATCTTTTAAACACAAATTACTGGACCAAAATCCCGATATATAAATAATGTAAAATTAAATAAAGAATCCGCTACACCAAACCGAACGACGTGAAAAGACTGGAATCGCGCAAGGCCGCGGGGTTTCGGCGTCTTTTGTTCTCGTTTAAATCCGGCTTTGGCGTAAAGTACAGTTTACAAACACAAGTAAATTTTCCCCTATGGCGTCGATTTGGTTTTAGGGATACTCACCCAACTTTTTAGACAGTTGTTTAAAAAAAAAAGTATGGAGTATTTCTCTAGGATACCTAAGGAGTCAACCAATTATATAATGCATCAAATACATAACACCCTGTATAGAAAATAGCATTTTACGTACATTTTTTTAAATTATTTTTTTAATTGATGATAGAATATTTAAATCTTCAGTAACAATATAATGTAAATAATTACGGGATTAATTTGTAGCCTTTAAGAAGCAAAATATTTTCTTTAAATGATAAGTGGGTCGTTACTCTTATAAATAGTTTTCAATAGCTAAAATAAACTGTATTTCTAAATATACTCTGGATTGTTATTATTAGATAAACTTAGAATAAACGATCGACTGCATCGCAATTGAAAAATAAACGCATTTATGTTTAAAGGGGATACTTCTCAAGACTGCCATAAAAAATTCATAAATTTGATAGGTTTTTATAGAACAATTTAACAAAGAACAACAAAGCACGGTTATGAGCAATGACTTCTATCTAATTGGATGCCTAAGCAGCAATGGCGGCAAAAGTGGACAATTTACTGTTTCGCTGGTCAGTGGCATATTATTAAACCACGAGCTTCCAGCTGGGCGGGGGGGCTGAAGCTCGGCCAGCCCCCCCCCCCCATTTAAAACGACGTTTCTACTCACTCGCTTGAATGCCGAATTATTGTCTTAGTTGGTTTTGTGTAGATTTACCGTTTACACAGTTTGTGAATTGTATGGCGAAAATATATAGGTATTTTAACGTGTTTTCTGGCTTTTCGATCAGTAAAACACAATTTCTTTTGGAATAACTCAGTTTTCTTCATCTTGTTGGGTCAGGTAGAAGAAGAAGCTTCGTCTTTGGGTCTTAAAAAATTTCATCGATAAATTTTTAAAAAACGTCAGTACCTATCTTTTAACACCATATCTGGTGATTACAAAAGCTCTCAATATTCGTTGAGAATACGCCGCGAAGTAAAAACCATTTACAAAATGCATAATATCATTTTTAGATTATGTGGAATGCAAGTGTACCAAGCGGACACGGACTTTTACTACAAGAGAGACAAATACTGGGGCAGAGAACTGAACGAAGAAGGCCTCAAGAATGCCCTCTGTAGGTTTTTCGATAACGAGTGCGGACTGAGAGTGTTTGTTATAAAGAAAGTTCTAGCAAAATTGCAGCAATTGAGGAGGATAATTGAGAAACAAAGTTGTTATAGATTCTATTCTTGGTAAGTAAACTCAATATATAAAAAATTTGAATCTCTCTCTAAAGGGATTTAATAGATATTTATGTTGCTACTAATCCTTCCGAAGATATTTGGGCAAAACTGAATTTTTGCGATTTCGTTTTTATTTTTTTCTGACTCTATTTGAAGATATTTACCATTTTATAATTCGTTTTTTCAGCTCACTACTTATAGTCTACGAAGGCGCAACCCCCGGCCTTTCTGTAACAGAACCCGTAATCCTGGATCCAGTATTCAGCGACACCTACAATCAAAACACGACATCACCTCACCACGCCATCCCCTCGTGTTTCTACGATGCAGATACCAGCACTTCTTCAACGGACTTTAACTCTAGCTTTAATTCTTCGGACTTTAACAGTGTCGACTTTAGTAATTCGAGAGACTTTAACTGTAGAGATTTTAATTCTAGAGACAGTAATAATTCTCGAGATTGTAATTCAGCGGATTTTAATAGCGCGCCAAATTTTAATGGGTTTCATTCTAGTGAGGAAGTTAGCCAGGACGAGCATCACAGGAGTTTTGGTGAGGCAGCGGCTAGAGGAGCCAGAGGGGGAGTTAAGATGGGGAATTTTGTGCCGATAAATGAAGAGACTGTATTTTTAGGTATGTGAATATAAGTTGTTTTATATAGTAAGTTTTTTTTATGGACCTACAGGGTACTGATAAAGTTTGGAATAATGGGTAAACGAACCATCTGAGTAGGAAACGCTCATACAGGTCGGTTTTATTTTTTTTTGCATTTTTGAAAAATATACAGGATGCCTCAAGACTGAACAGCTGTCATAATTTTTTAAAATGTTATATTTTATTTTTAGATTCCTCATAAAATTCTAGACCTATTTCATGTAACGTGTGATATGCCTTAAATAAACGTATATGAAAAGTCAAGGTTTTTCATGAAATGACGGATTTCCCATTATGACTACGACATATACATATATATAAAACAAAAAGCAATGGTCCCAGTATTCAGCCCTGCGGGACTCCTTTACTTACCAGATATGATCAGCTGCTAGTATAATTGCTATTGTCCAGTCGCATGAGTGTTGTTAGTTTTCCCTGATCAGCTGCTAGTATTAAGAACAAACAGTAGTCTGGTGTGTCTGCCGATGGCAATAAAATGTATTTCTATATATATACTTCTTTTTTAGCTGTGCATAGAAGGCATTAAAATAAACATTTTTAAATACCTTTTTTCAAAAAACTAAAAAATATGGTACATACTTAAAAACTTAAAAATAGGCGAGATACCAGAAGTAAAAAATCTAAGTGCGGGCCTGGTCATCAAAACGTAGCGTGCTATACTTTATGTTGTTTGTCTTATCTCTTATTAGTCATACAATTTACGGGCCGGTGTTGAGTTATTGGGCATTCCGCAGCGCTGTGTTTTTCTGAAGAAAGTTAATTTTAAATTGGTGACATGTGAAAATGGTAAAATTTGAAAACAATGAACTAGTAGATACGGTGCTAATTACGGCGAGTGTCGTCAAAATACGGCTGCTGCTTCGAGATTATATGCAGAATATTTTCCCTTGCGGGCTCATCCTACACTACACAGAAGTTTTCTTAATGGTATTTGAGGGACAAGTTAGGCAGGACCGTATTTGATTCATAGTGTGATAAATGAATGTATTAGGTATTTAAAAATGTTTTTTATTTTAATGCCTTCTATACACAGCTAAAAAAGAAGTTCAACTTAGGAATCACCCTGTATAAGAAATATTATAAAAACGAACTTCACGAGAATTATATCGAGGCATCGTTTGTAACTTTGATGGAAAATAAGAAATTAACATGAATAGGATTTTTTCGGATATCTCCAGAAGTCATCGGATTTTTTAAAATTTATTTTAAATTATTCAGCATTTAAATATGCAACTTTATCTTCATAGCGAGATAGCAATACTAATGCATCGAATTTGTAACACCCTGTATAAAAAAATAAACCAATTCTTCTAAAAAATAATTATTATTATTTAAATTTAAGATTCACCCCCAGACCCGAGTATATCAAACTCCAGTCCGAGATCTGTCGATAGTTGGATGATGTTCTCTCACAGCTCAAGCGACGAGTATTCTCTAAGCAATCACCATTCTTGTTCCACCGATGATAGTTCAGACAGCGACTCATCGCCTCAGAAAACCAAAAGAAGTTGTTCCTTGAGGTTGTCCGATTTGGATATTGAGGATAGCACGGAGGATGAGGAATTGATACCTCAATTGGCGAATAGGGGTAGTGTATCAAAGAGGTAAGTGAAGGTTTTATGTAATGTATTGAGTCGAACCAAAGAATTCAAACATTTATATTTTTATTTAAACGATTTTTTACCAACAAAAATTAAAAAACATTTTTCAAAAAAAAATATAAAATCGAAATTTAAATTACCAAAATTTAATTTAGTGTGTGTGAAAAAAATAAAAGGTTTAGCACCGAAGGGTGGGAATTTCATTCATATGCAGACTTATACTGTATCATAGGGTGTATTTCAGGAAAATATTTTTGCATATAGGTACAGGGTGGCCCAAAAAACTTACAGGGTGCTACAAATTCGTGTACGGACAAGGGGATCTCGAAAACGGTAAGAGATACGAAGATGGTTAAATTAAAGCAAAGTTGCGTATTTTGGGGCTTAATAATTTTGTAAAAGAAAATTGCAAATATTATTCCGAATGCTTTCGGAGATATCCGAAAAAAAACCGAAATTTCTATTTTTGGTTTTTAATTTTTTGTGCCTTTATTTTTGACTTGAGAAAAAAACCAAAAACACTTTTTATAGCCGTCTTTTATGTTCTACAAGATGTCATTATTAGTTTTCAAATTCGACGTTTCGTTCGTTAAATACCAACCTCAAGTCAATTTTTTGAAATACGGACCTGGAATTTTAAATACAGTTTTAGGGACTTTTAACGTTTTGTCATCTAATAACACATTTGTCAAGTTATCTTTTTATATCATTACGATACTGAACATTTAGAGCCACACCAAAAAAAAAATATTTCTGATTTTAAAAATACGTCCATTTTTACTCAAAGAGTCCTGATATTTGATATATTGTAAGAAAAAGACCTTAAGTCTCGGTCTCAAATATTTTTCTGTCTGTTTATTTTTGTTACATGTTTCGCACACGAATTTGTAGCACCCTGTATAAGTTATTTTCAGCCGTTTTCGAAATGATAGCAGATATCATAATTATGATGTTTAAATTGAGTTTGATTATTAAAATTAAGTATAGGCGACTAGACTAAACTACAGTGAATGTTTAAGTTATGTATTCCATTTTATTCTGTGCATAAGTCAACTGTCAACGCATTCTTAAAAAGATCTGTTTACATCCCTTAATATTTCAGGTGAAATACTAGCAAAACGGTGTAAAATTCGTATAGGTTATGCCTTAAAACCGTGGTAGGTTTTGAAACAAAATAGGAATTCATTTATTTAGTATAATTTGACAAGCAATTTAATTAATTTGAACAAGTTGGTGTTTTCTAAGAAATTAAAACGAATTTTAATATAATAAGTTAGTTGATATGATTTTGTACTATGTGAGGACGCCCTGACGTAAGAGTCAAAACGCATGACTCCACCCACTAAGTTATGCTTCATCGTACCTAGCTAGTATTAATGGAGCAGTAGTTGCAATACTTCACCTGAAGACGACTAATGATTCTTGCCAGTTGAAACATTGTGATTCAAAACAAATAAAATCTCTTCTGTCATTCAAGAAACATCATTGTCTCCAACCTTCAAACAGATAATATACAGGGTGTTCTCTCGTTTACCTAATGCTGATTCGGCAACATAGTGTTGTAATTACAACCTTTTTATTACTACAGTGCGCAAATTCTTATTCTGTGAAGACCAACTAACCAAATGTAAATAGTTTCGTCTAGGGCTATTGGTCTGAGCTTGAGACCGAAGAATACAATGTTTTTTGTTTTATTGCAGGTTATGTGTGGGTGAAACCCCGACAACTAGCAGAAGAACACCCACCTACAACCCAAACCCGAGAGTTGACATAAGAATAATCGACTTTGCTCACACCTCCTTCGTAACCAAACACAGTTTTAGCAATATTAAATCGAATAAGGTTCACGAAGGTCCCGATGGAGGATTTTTGACCGGCTTAGACAGCTTAAGTAGACTTTTATCTCAAGTTTTAGCTGAGAATGAATAAATGAATCATTTTGTAATGACGATTTTAAATTATTTGAGATTAATTTACTTTAGAATGATTGTAGTCTCGACTGACTACTCAGTGTGGAGGATGACTCTTATATTAATGGAAACGCAGATTTTTATACAGCGTCCGTCAAAAAGTTTGCATCATATTAGAACACTTTTTATGTGACTTTGGCATTGTAGTTTGCTTTAAAAAATATTAAAAGTAACTACTTGAATGCGGTCTCGTGCCTCTTGACCAGACGAAATTGACAGTTTTAAAGAAAAACCAGCTGAATTTTTTATTTTAGTCACGTAACAATAATGCCAAAATCAATTTTTAAGTTTCAATTATGCAGAGATAATCTACAAAAAAAGTTTTTTCTATATTTCATCAATTACATTTGTTCCCACATGTAGCTAACTGTATTCCAGTTACTGTACATAAGTAACATTTCTTATTGAGAGCAGAAAACGTATTGATATGGCAACGCCGCGAGTACCTGCCACTACCAACCAAGCCTCTATTTATGATATTTAGTAGCACAATAAAGTTTTTTTACACAAAATTCTTACTAAATTTAAGACGGAAGTTTCCTATTTCACCTATAGTTCATACCTAGGTTTTTTCGTCTTTGTTTCACCGGAAAAGAAACAATGGGATTTTTCACTATAATCAAATTTAGCATATTTAAACACGGCACGAAAGCAGAAAGTAACGATGAGAAGAGATGTACATCATCCTATTAACCGCGCAATTCTTTTAGTTGCAAATCGTGCAACCAATTGTATTATTATCTTTGTTTCGATAACTTTAATAGACAAAGAAACTTTAGAAATAGGAAACCAGAACCGAGACGTCAGTCAGGTAGTGCGTCGTTTACAGAACGATCGGCTGCTGCCATTGCTTGGAATTGTTGTGACGTCAGTAAGTAGTTTCGCGTGTAGAGAGCATAATTTGTTTAATTATTTTCCCAGTAAATAATTGGAGAATTTTAAAATTAAAACCTTTGAAAGTTTTATTTTTTGCTTGCTCTATATGATGGGTAAAAATTAAAATTTAGTCAATGGTGAATTTAGGAACTTATTTAAACTAACAAAAACCCTAAAAGTGAAGCAACTCATATCTCGAATAAACATAAAAGCCATAGAAATTTTATAAACGAAAAGTGTATTTGGATGTTTGTTGATTGTTAGTTATTCTGTTTAAAGTGGGTAAAAATATACAAGTGTTTTAAACAATCTTTACCCTTTTTCCGTTTTTCCCAAGCAGTGCTGCAGCAAATTGTAGATTTTTGAAATTTGTAATGTCTTCTTTTGTTGGGATTGTTTGACACCTTTTTTTTGACAATAAGACAATGTTGAATTTGCAAGTGGTTTGTTCTCATTTGTCATAATGCAAAAGGATTTAAATAGCTGCATTTTTTTAAATTTTAAAACTCCACGTCCTTCAGTGTTATGAATTAAAGATAGAAAACAACTTCAGACAATTTGTTTTGTATTTTTTGACGTCATTTATAATCAAGTCAAAAAGTGCACTTTTCTACAATACAAGCGAACAAACCAAAATTATTTTAGAATAGAATTAGCAGAAGCGCATTTTATATAAAGTTATTGAGGATTTGACAATGCATTTTATCATACTTTGAGGCATTAGCTAGGCAAAATCAGGCATTTTGTTTGGCGTATCGTCAAGTATATTATGTAGATTTGCCTTAAAAATTACATAAAACATCATTTTTTTAATTGACACTTATTTGCACTCGCGGCCAAGAAATCGTTCCGAGAAACAAATCATAAAATCATTTTGTATAGTGTGTCTATCAATTGTTAATCTTTGGGTATCAGAAATAGTGCATTGTATACCTAGTAGGAAAAGCTGAACATTCCCGGACGACCGTATGTCGAGGCGCAAGCCGAGACTGGCAATACGGAGTCCGGGAATGTGGCTTTTTCTACGAGGTATACATACTATTTTTCCGTAAATCGAAAGTTAATAAAAAAACAACTTATTACAATCAACTTGTTAAAATTTTGAAATAAATGTTATTAACTTTGTTCACAAATAAAGGATGCCATTAAATATTTGTGTTGTAACTGTGGAAACACAGTAATTTTGAATTATCAAGCTTAACACATTTTAGTTTACAAGTAGCCGTACAGAAATAATATTTCCTTACATACAAAAATAAATATTTCCTAATAGTTATTTTCCGTTGTCTAGCAACGACTAAGTGTAAGGAAATATTGACTTCTTCTTTCAGAAATGTTATCAAAAGTGTATGTAAGTTTGTCTTGACTTTGTCTTGTCAGACCCAAAATATATATTTCCGATCGATTTTCGGAAAATCAAATTTTTCTAATGATACCCAGAATTATTTTATTTTTGTTCGGGAATTTTTAATGTAAAGCAAATAGCTATATTGAAGTACTAACAGTCTCAGAAGTGCTAACGGTAACCTTAATCGTTTTTATGTGAAATTGTGTTTGTATTTTACTGATATATCGTATAATAGTCGAAACTGTAACAGTATTGTGTTGTACAGGTCTCCCTAATTATAACTACTTCGTTAATTATTATAGAATGTTATTTTTTTATTTGATCTGTGATTTATCTTTTTGTACACTATAAGAGATGTTTTAGAGTACCTATCGTTTAGTTGTGTGTTTTTTACCTTTGACTTGTTATTTCTAGACATTCCCAAAATTTACATCGATGGTAAAAACAAAATAAAACAAGCCGGTCTTGAACACAGAGAGATTTACGCGTGCATCAACACGCGATGATGCAGGAGGTAATTTATTGTATTGACTTCTTTAAATGCGCGTACAATATTTGCATCCACACGACACAGACGTTGATGCACATCTCTCTGTGGCCGGAATAATGTGTAGTATTTTCTTTTTTTTATTAAATTTTTTTTTGTGGTATCAAAATTTAGTCTCTGAAGAGTCTTTTTATACAGGGTGGAATTTTTAACTGAAATAATTTTAGTATTAGAAAGCCTCTTTATTTGTGGAGAAAATACGGGTGCCTTTATTTTTAGTTTTTTACATTTCCAATAATTTTTACAATAAAAAAAATTGCGTCTAGATTGCCGAAATGCAAAAGTAAAAAGTGGGTGGTATTCCTTTTTTTATGCCTTTTCCAACGAGCTATCGCAATACATACCTTTACATTTGAGAAAAAAAAGTTGGGGGCGGTTGGTACCCCCAAAAGAGGGGTAAATTTCATGACGGAACGAAAAAGTACCAAACTAAAAATAAAGGCACCCGTATTTTCTCCGCAAATAAAGAGGTTTTCTAATACTGAATTTATTCCAGTTAAAAATTCCACCCTGTATACAATTACCTGTATTTTATTCTGCAAGTATCTTAAAAGAAAATATAAACGGGGTTACAAGAATTAATTTTCTTTTTGTGATTCTAAAAGTAAAGATCTTAAACTTTTTGGAGATAATAAGTGTATAAATTGCTATTTTTTGGCCAATTTAAACCTTAACTTCCGGTTTAACTAAAAGTGAAGTCAACTTTTAAATGGAAAGAATTAGAACTCTTAGATAAAAAATGATCAATTTTTCTTTGTTCCCTAATATGTTCATAACTTTGGTAAAACAATGATGTAAAATAAATATGTCATTAAAAAAAGAATTTTCTATAGAATGTAAACAAGCATCGAATAGAAAGGAGAGTTTCTAACTAAAGCTTAAAACAGAAGAAGAATTTCGTTTCGTCAGATCCATCTCTAGACGCGTTTCGTCATATCATGACTCATCAGTAGAGCTAAGATCCGACGAAAAGAAAGGAGAACCCAAAGCTACTTATGCAACTTAAAAGTTGACCTTATTTCAGGGCCGAAAAATGGCAATTTACACACTTATGAATTGAAAAAAGTTGAAATCTTTACTTCAAGAATTCCGGAGAAAATTGGGGATTGCAATTTTTTGTGTCAATCTTTAAACTAAGTCCGTGACGAGACAAAAATGAGTTTAATTTGCACGTGGTGAAACTCCTAAATATAACTAGCTTTTAAATTATTATAACCCTTTGGAGTTTAGTCAAAAGATGAAGTTGCAGACAAATAGGTAAATTTTAATCATAAGTCAGAGCACATTTGGCGCAAACTGCGTAAATATGACGGCGTGTCAAAAGTCAGCTGACTTTCGACCAATTACTCCTGACTTACTCTGTCATATTTACGCAGTTTGCGCCCCATGGGCACTTGGACTAATATGACTATACTACTACTTGAGATTACCTTCATTACTGGTAATTTTTGGATAATACGGTTGAAAACTGATTCTTTTGAATCGATTTTTGCATACCAATAATAAATATTTAACTGATTTTTTTACACCTAGGCGTACTTTAGCAGCATCCTCCTAACGTCCTTAATCTGCAAAAATAAAACGAAACTTGGTAGAAAATGTATGTGATAACCTTTTTAAGAAGTTTCTTTAAATAATACTAAAAGTAGTTTTATTTTGATTTATCACTTCTCTGTAAAAATAGCATTTAAAATATAAAAATATACCATTAGAACATAGAATTTACATGGTAAAATTTAAACTTTTCCATAAAAATGTAACAGTACGGATTTGCTCCGTACAATTTAATAGGTATGGAGAAGTTGTAAATTTTCCCTCAATAGATTTTCATATTTTCTTAAAATGTTAAAGAATGTTTATTCTTTTAAATAATCTAAAAAAATGCTTTCTTAAAAAGCAAATTTTTATTTCAAAACTTTCCATTTTTAATACAGGGTGTTTTACAGTGAATTAATTCCCTTTATAATTAAAACTTTTTATCGCATGTAGGTATACAAGGAACTATTGAACTTATATTTAGGCTATATTCTGTTCAGTGATTCCTAAAGTAAATCTTACATCAGTACCAGTGTCATTACTAAGTTAGTGATATTTTTAATAATCTTTATTGATCCTATAGAGTCGGCTTTTTGATTTTTTTTATACTGCATAGGGTGCGCTCAATTTAAACGTATTTCCGAAGCTAGTAATAGGACTCGCGTCTATTTCCCAACACTATTTCAGACACACTGCGCATGTCAGGCGAATAACCTCATGGCGGGATATTTAAAATATCTGTAGAAATGGGTTTAATTATTTTTTAATGTTTTATTACGTCACGGTGTGAGTCATAGTTTAGATTCTAGGCTCTATTAAATTTTTTTGCAAGAATAGTTATTCGTAGCTTGCCAGTGTGTTAATTTATGGGCCATAATTAAAATGAAGGGCAGGATATTCAATAAATTTTGTTATTGTTGAGGCCGTAAAGCACCTGTAAAGTAAAAACCTAACCTCCAATTTTTTAACTGTAAAACAATTTATGTATGCACAGACTGTGAGATGAATTGTATGTAGAACAAAAATATATTTGCTCCATTGAAGAAAATAATGTAGAAATATGGACCAGCATAATAACCTCTATACTGTTTTCTTTAATGGAGTAAATATATTTTTGTACTACATACAATAAAATTCATCCCGAAGTCTGTGCACAAATAAATTGTTCTACAATTTAAAAAAGTGGAGTTTAGGTTTTTACTTAACAGGTGCTTTACAGCCTCGACGACAAAACTTACTGATTAATGAGTAATAACCTGCCCCTCTATTTTATATTTATGGCCCATAAATTAACAAACTGACAAACTGTGAATAACAAAAATATTCTTGTAATAAAACTTAATTGGGACTAGAACCTCGACTATGACCCACACCGTGACTTAAAAAATCACCAAAAAAAAATTAAGCCCATTTCCACCTATATTTTAAATATTCCGCCATCAAGTTATCCGCCTGGCATGCGCAGTGTGCCTGCAATAGTGTTGGGAAATAGACACGAGTGTAATAGGTAAGATTACTATTACATAATAATGTGAATTATACCCATTTGTTTCAAAAAGGTACTTTTTTACGAAAAACATTTGGCCTAAGTATGAAAATTATTGTTTAAATATTTGGACAAATAACTATTTTTGTGTTGATTTTTTTTTTGTATTTTATGATGTATATTTTTTATATTGGTGCTATATTATAAGATGTTGCGACATATAGATGTTTTTTATATTTATTCCCATATTTGGGACCATTCGGATTTGTTAATTTTTGCCAAATTTCAGTAATGTTTAGAAATATAATTGAAGTGTTCCATAACATGTACCTATTATTATACCTAATTAATAAATTCAATAAAAATAATTTAAAGGGTCTTATTTATTTAAAAAACCTTTAACACCGTTAGAGGTATTCCATCCCTAAGGAGACTAAATTGAAGTATTTATATCAGGAGCTCCAGTGGCGTAACCAGAAAATATGCTCGGGGGAGGGGGGCTCAGTAGGCGTAGGTAGGATTTTTTTTCTGGAGAAACGGACAGTCTGGACTACATGTATTGCATGATATTGTACCTAGAAAAGGCGGAGTAGCGTCGCAGGCGAAAAATTTGCGGAGCCACGTCCAAAGTTGGTTTAAAATTCACCTAACTACTATCAAATTTCGAAAATTAAATTATTACCTGTCCCCCTCTGCATGGTGGGATTAAATTTGCTTTTGTAAAAATTTTTCCTTTTAAATTTTTTTTTTGATATTCCTAGCTGGCTCTTTATTAAAAAAACATTTTTTATATTTGTGAAAAATGTGAATATTGGTGTTAATCCAAAATTTTATCATAAGACGTATGTATGACTCTAACCAGCATTTTTCGGGCTCGGTTTTTCATGATTAAAATAAAGTAAATATCACTCACAACGCCAAAATTAATGATTTTTTCAGAAATCATATATTTTAAGAGCAGTTTTTGTTGCAAATGCCAAGTTTGGAAATACTCCTTAAGTGCCGTTTTGTATATTCATAATAAAGCATTCTCGTTTCTTCCCGCAGTATTTTTTTTATTATAAATTATCACACTTCTTCCATAAAAAATGTTTCAATTACAATTTTTATTTATAAAAATAAATACCTACCTAATTGTTTTTTGTTTTTGTTGTAAACATATTTTATTGCATTGGGTTATATTTTTGTTGATTTAAAATAGCACCAAAAACGGGAAAACAGAACAGACAAGTATATAATAGAAAAATACTATAAAACATTTTTTTTACTAGTTTTCCTATAAAATTGCATCATAAATCAATAACTAAAACGATATGCATCCGAATCCTTAATCTCTATATAAAACAGGACTTTTAGAAGGAAAAGTTTAAAAACTAAACGTTTCCTACAAGACCTTTATAATCTAAGCCAAGAATACATTATTTAAATATGTCAAGTTCAAGCGTGAGACGAAAAGTTAGGTTAGACATTTAGACCCGAGCTACTAGGCTCGGGGAGAATGCACCCCCTCCCCCCCTAAATACGCCACTGGGAGCTCTCCTAACTACGTGTACGTACGACTAACTGTCAATATATTTCCAAACTGGTCCGCCACTATAAAAAGTTTAAGTAACACGTACGCATGCCCTCGAATTAAAACTCACGTTTGTCGGATTGTCAGTCAGATATAGTTGGCTGAAATTCAGATTACGATTGCGAGTATCCTCGAAATTAATAATAGGAACATACCGAGGATTTTGATAATCGGAAGACTGAGGATTTTTAATTCATTATCCCATCGCTAGTTACATCTCCAAAAAATCGATTTTTCATTTTTTTTTATATTAGCACTAAAGCAAATTGCCCACTCTCCGATGAAAATAAAAACTTTATGTAAAGTTCGATCAGAAGTCAAAGGATAGGAGCATGTAACTGGGTATTCCCAAGAACACTGTTACATTATAGTTAAAAAAAAATTTTGGAATAATAAACGACCAACTAAGAAAAATACACAATATTTCCATAACAATTAAGCCTTACTACTTAAAAAAATCAAGATTTTAATTTTATTCATAATTACTTCTATTGAGCAATCAATAAAGTTCTTATAAATAAAATAATCATAATTACATAAAAAGCAGTTATTTATTTAATAGATCTTAAAATTGCTTCTCCTTTAAAGATATATTTTTGAGATATATTCTAACAATAATAAATGAAACAAAAACTTTAATAAAAATATATTTAATTTTGAACCACTGGAAAAATAAGATATATAATTTAATTGAATCCAGGATCAAGTTATAAACTGAAACAAATCTTAGACAATAATATGTGATATGGTTTCTTATATTAAATAAATAATTTTCATTGTTAATTTGCGACTTGTTTATATTACCACAGAATATATAGCTTGCGTAGCTATATATTATGTGATATTACTTAATATAATAAATAAACTTAAATAAAAATAATTTTAGATCAGGACACATCTGTATTAGAAAATGTGTTGTAGCTGTTTCCACATTTACAATATCCTGACCGATTTTTTATATAATTATGTTAAATTAACAAAACCCATGCACTGTAAAATTTCATGGAGAATAAGAATTTTAAAGCCATTCCACATAAATGAATTTGGCCTATCCCAGTCAGTACCTACTACACTAAACATAATATATCACCTCACCATTTGCATGTTCTCTTTACATCAAATATTAACTCTGGACTGAATTCTAAAAAAACATTAGGTCTGTTTCTTGCTGCTGCACTACTTACACATTTTGCACTAAAGAATGTATAAACAATGTGTACAGGAAATGTACAGGCCATGTACATCAAGGTTAAAAAATATACATTAACTGTATATTTAACTAAAATGTGAATCTCAACAGTATGACGGGCATCTTTAATCGGCAATGGAAAGATAAAGTGCAAAAAGTGGTGCAGCGTCAATGAACATCATTTAATGATGATTTAGAAACAACTTAAATTTAATGTGATTGTAAATATCAGATATAAAACCAAACATGCAGACTATATAATAAAAATCTTTAGCTCTAATGCATGAAAACTTACCTAAATTTTATTACAAAATATAGAATAAAGAATACAATTATGGCAAATACGAATAAATACAATACGATGTAATTTTGAGACCCCTTCGATAGCTTCACTACCCTGGACATAGTCTTTCCGAGAAACCCTCCTGTTCTATCCATATCATCATCCACATCTCTAAGTAATTTGTCTTGATACTTAACTTCATTTCCTATGTCTATAGACAAAGATTTCAGGACTCCAATTTTTTCAGAAAGGTCTTGAGCCATACGCTCGTTTTCATGCTCCATTTCGTTGTTGTCTTGGGATAACGGCTCATAGTAATTACCTGCGTGAGAGCGTCTCATCTTAGACGATGCCAGTTTGGTATCAAAATGTTATTTTTCTTATTTTAATATAAGTTACTTGTAATTTTCTATCGGGTGGAATATTTTTACTGTTCTTTAACCTCTGACGTGTACTTTTAGGTTAGGGTTGAGATTTTATTTTTTGAGATATTGATTACGAATCAGAACTGGTCTGGATTATCATTCTATCTTTGTTTGTTGTTAACTTCTAAAAACTTCTTTCTCTGTCTCACTTTCTAATCTAATTTATATGAATGTGCACAGAAGAAAAAAGGCCACGATTGCTTCATTAGTAAGGATGGGGTATAGAATCGATTTGAAATGTCTTGATAGGTTTGGAATCCTGGTATCCGCTTGGGTGTGAATTTAAGATTAATCCTCTTTAAAACGCTTTTCAAAACCCTTCAAGTCGGTTTGTGGCGATCATGTCATTGTCTACCTGTGCTCAAGAGACCCATTATTTTGGCGTTCGTGTGTACTTTACTGCAAAATATACAGCACCACTTTCTCGCTTACCCTTCTATTTTATTTTTACGGACACTAAACTTCTACTACTTTATTATTGTTTACATTTCCATCTTCTTGGCCTTTAAACCCCATTTCCCGCTCCTCATTGGTTTCTAATCAGTTAGAAATTAATATTACCATGTAAAATTCGACCAATCCACAGTATTTCTGATCGCTAGTTAGGTAGTAGAAGCGCAAATACGGCTTCGCTGTTCTTATCTCTATATCACGTTAAACAGGGATAGATATCTGTGATTTACTATTTAACTATTAATTTTTATTAATTTCAGAAATCAAATTCTTTATGAGAAAATAATTTTTTTTGCTTTTAGATTTTGCTGTTGTTTTTATACACAAGACAGAAATATCAACAATAATGTTAAATTTGTGGCGCTTACTTTTCTTGTCTGCACTAGATACTCTTAAGTCCTACAAATAAATAAAATGACACATTTTAATTTAAAAAAAACAAATGTATTTCTAAACTCACTCGATATGACACTTTATTTTATAATAACAATAATTATGTAAAGATTATAAATAACATTTTTTGATTTATTAATAATTATACTAACAAAAAAATTATGTTCCACCATTATTTCACCCAATTTTTGACAGTGTTAAACCTTTAATGCCCATATTCATTATATTTTATAAATAAATTATTTAGCCGTAAATTATGAGTTGAACGTCTATTGTTGCGCAAAAATATAACTTAAAAATTGGATTAAAATAATGAAAATTACATAATATTAAACAAACAATGGCTATTAAAATTTTTTAGTATGTGTTACCAACTCAAATGTTAAACTTTATATCAAATAAGTTTACTTTGGTAGGTTATTTCTTGAAAAACATCGCTATAGTAATTACTATAGTTCTTTGAGTTTCAAGGGAAAAAAATGAGATATTATCAAATTTGTATACAGTCTGTAATAATAATATAACAATCTTTGGAATCTTACGCACATAACGCGATAAAGAAAAAATTAACAAAATAGATTCTTCATAATAAGTTGAAGAAAGTTTAGTGTTGATATTCACAATAATTATCAGATCTATTGAAAAATTTAAGTAAGAAATTCTGCATCACATGAATATACTTCTAGTAGGAAAGTTTATTTAATATAATTCATCCTTTATAATGCACACAAAAAAAAATCTACAGTTTCATAAAAAAACGTGATGTATCAACAATATCATAATTTGTATAGATGCAAAAAGACATTTGACAATTTTAAAACAAATCAGTTTGAATTTCTATTGTAAAAGTGGTTAGTAATAATATGATTTACTGACCCACAGAGGTATAAACTGACATAAATAAGTAAATTGCAATTTAGGCTTATGACCTGGAGCAGCTTGTCCATAAAGTCATTTGGTCAATAAACCACCTAATTAATTTATTTTTTAAAACAAATAAAAATGATTATCATTCAAAAAATGCAAATTTTCAAAATGGGTCATGCGAAAATTCCCTAATACAGATCGAAATCGAAGCAACGGGAATGCCGAATCGCCCGTAGTACGTACTTAACCCTTATTTAGTTCGTTTATGTGTATTATTGACGTGTACTTATGTGTATTGTGAACAGTTCAAGAAATATTACAGTTTAAAACAAGCGTTAACAATTTTAGTGACCTATTTTTCCAAACCAAAGGATAAAAAGATCGATTTGATATACAAACACACAAATACATAAAGGTAACAGAATAGGTATATAAAATAATAACAAAGTAAAGCTGTTTAATGTAATTTACAAAAAAAGGCAGCAAAATGCAATTTTCTCCAAAAAATTCCTTAACAAAACTATGCACCAAACTGTATTTTGTTTGTTTACTGACACCAAAATTTGCCCCACCTATAAAAAAAACTCACGAGCCGCGTCTGCTTCTGGTGATCAGTGAATAATATTTCTGGCCACTTTTACAGCAAGAATTCATACCTAATTTTTTTTAAATCAAATGTCTGCTTTTAAATATATACGTTTCATTTATTAGCATAGTTATTTAAATGCGTCCTTTATAAACTTTTACTATTAGGTACCTACTACTGACTACCGACAAAAAAAATGTAAGTACTTATTTTAAAATCTAAATATGTATAATTATTTGTATGAATTTAATATATTATTTTGAATACTGCCTACTCTAGAAAGACCATACCTATTTACAGAGATGTCCAGATAAAATTGAACGAATATTTATACAAAAAAAAATAATATTTACAAATCAGAATAGTTATAAATAAACTAGATACAAAAATATTTGTACTGCGTTTCCTAACCTATTTGAATTGATATAGAGACAAAATAATAAATGGCCTATAAATACAGATATCAAGTGTATAGAGTAATATTATTTCTTGATTGTGTCAGAGTATTATTCAGTGACGGCTCGTGTCTTCGAATTAATGAAGAAGAGGAGAATGTAGATATTCCCATGAAAGTTATTAAACATTTAATGCGATACGAAGGAGTTTAAGCAATAATAACGATCTTTTTTATTTTATTTCTTTTCCGAAAATCGGTAGGAAATATTGACATTTTTGATAATATTTTTTAAAGAAAAAGTTAATATTTCCTTACACTTAGTCGTTGCTAGGCAACGGAAAATAACTGTTAGGAAATATTTATTATTGTACTGTAAGGAAATATTATTTCTGTACGGCTACTTGTAAACTAAAATGTGTTAAGCTTGACAATTTAATATTACTGTGTTTCCATAGTTACAACACAAATATTTAATGGCATCCTTTATTTGTGAACAAAGTTAATAATAATTATTTCAAAATGTTAACAAGTTGATTGTAATAAGTTATGTCCTTTTAATAATTTTCGATTTACGGAAAAATAGTATCTATACCTCGTAGAAAAAGCCACATTCCCGGACTCCGTATTGTCAGTCTCGGCTTGCGCCTCGACATACAATCTTTACGGTCGTCCGGGAATGTTCAGCTTTTCCTACTAGGTATACAATATACTATTTTTGCGACACTTGTTTTGAACAAAAACCTTTGATGTAGAAGTAATATTAACCTATAAATTTAACATCTGTACTATCTATTATTATTATGAGCTGTATTTGGTTGGCTTTAAAAGTCCACTGGATGGTTAAATGCATATAATATACAGTGAAACTTGGATTAAATTCAGTAAATCCAGTACATGTTTTTGCCATTTAAAAAAATTATCGATGTCAATTTTTTTATAAAAAAAGAGACCACAACTTAAAATGTTAATGCTCGTGTTTGAACATTTTTCCAAATTAAAAAACCTCGATTGGATTAACTGAATTTAATTCAAGTTACAAACTCACCTCAAATAAACTTAAGTTGTTGCCACTGTCAACAGTGTCAAACTTTACCAACTAAGTGAATTTACTACATATTTTCTGATGAAAGTGATGCAAGAGAGACATGCTTTGTTAACATAACTCAACATTTGTAATTGGCAGCTTCCAAGATGGATCAAAATGTGTAGTTCTTTGTATTAACTTTTCTTGCAGTTAATACTTGGATTTGCTACACTAATCCCTTGAAATGATTTTTATTTATTCATTTCTTACACATACCTGAGCAATAGAAGTAACTCAGAATTAAGACTGAATAAAAATGGCTTTTCCACCACAAGCTCTAGTAGATCTTTCTACTACATCTTTGTCTTACACCGATTACAACTTCCTTTACACTGAACTGGAACAATTGTTCACCTGTGCAAGCATTCTGCATTGTTTTTCCAATCTCTCTACGTTCGCAAAGAGATAAGCATTCTCCACATACAGATCTTTAACAAACAAATCATTCCTCTGAAGTTTCTCCAATTGTTCGTTACAAATACGCATCTGTTGATCAAGTTTCTCTTGACAGAACTTTAGTTTGGCTTGAAGTTCAGCTCTCTCACCTCTAAATTGTTGCCAGTAGTCTAAAAAATAAGGAAAAGTTATTCAGGTAACTTTAAAAATTAGTAGAGTCCTATAAGGACCAGTTTTAGGCCTATTGTAATTTTTTACTTATAAAAATAAGGTTCGTTTGGAAAATATCCGGCCTTATGCAATAACCATTTTTTTGGCCAAGAAGGCGTTCGTTGTTACACCAGTACAAGGATTTAAAAAATTATAACAGATGGCGCTACTATCTTTAAAAATGTGACTTAGGCACATTTTGCATTGGACACTTCAATTGAATCAACTAGATCAGACACCGCGCATACCTGATCTAACTTCCTGCGACCTCTGTCTGTTCCCTAAATGAATACAAGACCTAATTTGAGGACGTAGGGACATACATATATTGCAATGCGACGAAATAGGTATTTCCGAAAGATCCAGAGTGTCCGAAAATGGGAAGATCGCTAAAACATCGTGCCCTCCAAAGGGGAGTACATTGAAGAGAACACCATCGCCTTTGATCAGACTGAACTATTTTTCTTGTTATCGATCCTCATGGACCTGGTATAAAAGTGAGTTATCAAGAACCACATTCAACAATTCTTTCTACTTACATTGTAATGTTTGTTCATTATGGTAATGCTGTTGTTTCATACACAGTTGGAGGTGCCTTATTCTCTGTTCTAAGTAATTCTTTCTGCCCATTATATTGTTGAAAGCACTAATTGGCAACACAACAGTCTGTTCGCCTAAAAAAAATATAAAACAACGTAGATTTTAGGTCACTTTAGAATATTTTTTTAAATCAATATTTGTATTCAATTAAAAGTAAATTTTGTATAGGTTTACAGCATCGTCATATGAGCAGTTTCTATATATAAGCAAAGAAATAATAATTCCCGTCACGTTGTAGAGGAAAGTATGTGAGCGTACATTGGTTTGCACCTACTCGGTCGAATGGATAAAGAAACCGCATCATTTTCTCCCCATTTTAGAGGAAAAGGTTTACTTTCCTTGCAAATACGTTTTAAGCATAATGTAAACAGTGTTACCGCTTCATGAATAGATAGCATGAATGCATAAGCTTATAGTGGTATATAGTGCATCAACTCATAATACTTTTCTTACCTCCCTTAATATTTTGATAATTAGGGCACTGTGGTTGTGACTGCTGTTGCGTCGATTCAGTCTTTTTGGGTTCCTTTTCAGGATTATTCTTTTTATACATGTTCTTGTCATGCTTCCTTGTCCTCTTTGGTCTAGAAAAACATGAAAAATTAAAAAGTAATAAGTAAATTACACAATAATAAAATTCAACATTGAACTTAGTGGTCTAAGGAAAATCTAATATCTCACCTGCAGGGGGTCGAAGTTTGACTGGACGACGTAGACGGTGCTATATTTCCCAATGAGGTAGTGTCTTTACTGTTTTGAGTAGTGAAATTCCAACTTAATTGAGGTAGGGAACTAGTGGTAGAGGCTTCAGTCTCCGATCTTACCGTACTTTTATCCCAATTTGGATTGTTAAATTCTAAACTTGCTACGTTTTGAGGGGGCAACATTTCTTCGGAATATCTAAAAGAGAAAAAAACATAACATGTACATTTGTCAATCGATAAAAAGTATACGCCAAGTAGGTTTATGTTATTAATTTGTTCATTTTTTCATTCTACGAAGCGACAAAAATCAAAAGCATTTTTTCAATGTAACCAAGTGAAAAATCGGAATGTGAATTAGGGCTTGGGAAATATTGAAACAACGCGGAATAGATGAGACGGAAGGAGATATGCCAGTGCAAAAGCGTAAGAAAAATAATTCAATAAATGTCGGTGTCTACACTAAGAAAATCTCCAGCAAAAATATTTTTACTAATGTATTTTTGGCTATGCCAGGTAAAATATTTTATTTTATTTCTTAAAATCGGTATTCAGATATTTCCGTGTGTCGCCATTCGGTGTTGCTAAGAGCCAATTATTTATAATAACTAACGAAAAAAAAGGTACTTTGATAGAGAAGGAACTATTAGCTATAGCAAATTTACACAAACATTGTTTTATGAAATATGCCGTGGAAGATATAGCGGAAAACATAGTTTAACTGTGCTGCGCACACCGCCATATCATTGAGAACTAAATCCTATAGAACTTATATATATGGGCGCAAGTAAAAGGATTTGTAGCAAGGTACAATAAGCTACTATTTGATCAAGCCATTAAGGAAGTGACACCAGAGAACTGGCGAAAAGCAGTCAATCATGTCATTAAAGAAGAGGAGAAAATGTGGGATCTTGACCACCTGAATGATCGGACCGTAGACCCGTTAATTATAATGTCAAGAGGAGATGACAGTATAATGATTTTTTATAATTTAATATCTGTAAAATGTATTTTTTGTATTTTTTTATAATGTTTAATAAAACATACCTAATACTATGTACATAATGCACGTCTTTGTCACACCATTTTCAGTGTTTGTGAATGGATAACAATGGGCAAAACCTATAAATTGACCCAAACCCAGGTGGTACTACCTGCACTTGATGAAAATAAAGAATTTTTCAATAAAATCAATGGCAAATCATGAAAGTGGCTTAAATATTCGTTGGGTCACTCCGTAGTCACTTTGCATACCTAATGAACTTTTATTACTCTACGCCTTTCTGAAATAGACTATAATTAATAGTCGAGGGAAGGGTACGCCGCACAAAAGTAAAAAATAACGGTCGTAACGACATGGAGCTGAGAAAATATTAAGAAATTGCCGATTTGAATCCAAAATATTTGTTTTCTGTGTGTGAGACACGGGACTGGGTGTATGTTTTCTCTTTTTGCACCTGTATTTGACAAGAGTATCGTCCATGTACTAAAATCTTAGGTGATTTGTAGCTAATAAATAATTAATAAACCGATGTTAATCGTACATCGGAAATCAGCGGCAGAAAAAAATTGGTTTATTTATGTTTATGTGATATGATTTACAACTTACCTGCAAGTACTTTCAATAACATAACTAGTAAAACTCTTCATTTTATTGAAAACTCTTTGCTCCTCCGCATCAGCGTCTGCCTGTACGGCCGCCTCTTGCATTTTTTGCTGTTTAACCGCTATTTCGGTTAATTTTTCTTTTAGAATGCTGATTTCCTCATCTTTCTTGTACATTTCGTTCTCGTGATACATTCTATAATCTTCAAATTCCTGCTCCAAATCGGTAAATTGTTTTTCCAGATTCTCAGTTTCAACTATTGGTGGAAGGCGACTATCGAGCATATCCTGAGAATAAAAAAAACATAAATAAAATTAACCGAGACGTTGTTACTTGAATTATTAAAACTTGTGTTTGTTTTCAACAAAAAAAAAATGTTGAAATTTTCTATAATTTATTTTTTTACTACTAAAGGCCCCATTTACCTGATGTGCATATTGTTCTTCATACTCTCTCATTTTTTCTAGTAGCTCATTTAATTTTTCACCGCTAATTTTTTGCTCTGCTTCGAAAAACTGCCTTTCTTCGTCCACTTTAGACTAAAATTTAAAAGGTGTGTATTATTTTATGAATAATTGTATCGGTACACAAAAAATATGTATCTTATGTCACATTATAATCGCGCGAGCGTGAATTAATCATTTATTGGAAAAGACGAAAAATGATTAAGTAAAGTTTCCCAACAAATTTAAGATTTTTTTGACTTTACGGCTGATTATTTTCACTAGTCAAAAAGGTATCTACCTGCCAATAATCTTCACACTTTTCGTACTCATTTCTCAACAATTCGACACAGTCTTCCAATTCGGTACATTTCGTACTCAGTTCTACATTCTCTTCTTCTAATTGTCTAACTTTTGCTTCTACAAAGGCTATACTAAAGTCAGTCTGGCACCCTTGTTCAATAACACTCTTCTCACTGGAAATAAACATAACACTATAAGACATTGCCAATAACACTATAAACTACATTGGTATATGTATATTAAGATGTTATAAGTGTAAAGTTGTCTAATATTCATTTCTTTTTGTTTCAGAATATAGTTCTTTAGATAATAGATAATCTTTATTAAATATAATTTTTAGAAACCTTTTCTGTAATATTTCAAATTTTTTAATTAAAGTTCTATTTATTCCTCCCCAACCTAAAATTCCGTAATTTAAATGAGTTTTAACTAATGCATAATATAATATTTCCATATGTTTTACGTTCAAAATTTTTTTAATGTTTTTAAAAATTGGTAGTAAACTTCTTAATTTTTTAGTCAAATATTCTATGTGAAAATTCCAATTTAATTTACTGTCAAAGATTATTCCTAAATATTTTACTTGATTAACTTTGAAAATTTGAATGTCATTTATTTTAATACTATTCATATTTTGTGGTATGTTATTTGGATTTAAAGTAAAAGGAAGACAATTAGTTTTATCAAAATTAATTGTTAATACATTTTTATCAAACCAATTTTTAATAATTTTAAAATCTTTTTAAATTTTGTTATTTAAGGTGTCCCAATTTGTATCTGTATAAAAAATTGCAGTATCATCAGCTTACCTGCCAAATGAGCCATCTGTACTGTCCTTATTTGACAGCAACGAAGTCTTTTCCAATTGTTCGCAAACGTACCGTAACCTATCACAGTTCAGACAGTCTACGTCTTTGTCCAACATTTTGTTCATCTCTCTCTTAGTATCATCGATGATTTTTTCAAGTTCTTTGACTCGAGTAGTTAGCTGCATCGTAGTTAGTATTATGTTTTCGGTTTCCTGACAACAAATAATACGTTTCAAGATGTACCATGATGTATCGTAATTTTAAAAAATTTTGTAGTTAAATGCATGCTTTTTAACAGCGAAAACGAAGAAATACTACTAAGTTAACTGATTTCTGTTTGGAATAAAACTAATTTTGTAAGTGTCGCCAATTGTTGCCAGATTCTTTTTATCGAAATCCTTCAAAACGCGTTTCAAAACTCATCAAGTTTGTTTGGGATCCAATATTTAAAAAACGTATGGACTTCCACAAAACTTGTTCTCAAAATCAAAAGTGACTTCTAAAAAAACGTATCTGCCATTAAGTCAAGTGACTTCTAAAAAAAATTATTCTCCTAAAATCAAACATGACATTTAAAAACGTCCATAGTGCCCCATATAACGTCTCTTTTTCAAAATTCTTGAAATTCCTCCAAAATTAACAACACTACGAAACCCTTCATATTAGGGTGTTTTCGGAGTAAACCCTGTCAATCCTTCATAACCCAAAAATTACCCAAAAACCCTTCATATTGAAGGAATTCCTTCAATTCTGACAACACTGTTTTGTATACAAATAAATTTCATAAAGAACATACTTTTTTTTGCAAAATAGTGAAGTAAATCAACAGGTATGTCCGTTGAGGCCACACTACTTAGATTTTTATCTACAGGATGTCAAAAAAAACTGGACATTTTTAAAAAAGTATTCAGTCTAATTTCAATTGTAATAGGACTTAAGATTTTCAATATTATCGGGCCTATTTTAGTAACCTTTATTTTTTAAATCACTCCAAAAATAAAAGTTTAAGCTAATAGACATTTTTTGCCGATTTTTGGTGAATATCTATTATACGCTCACCATGCCAAAATTGATAATTTTTTTTAGGAACGACGTATTTTAGGGCGTAGATTACGAATCTGACAACGATTCTCATCGGAAATACTTAGTTTTGGAGACTTCCTTCTTAAATGGATTTCTGATAAAAGGATTAAGAAAAAATGGCTAAAACTGACCATGTTTCATGCAGTTTGGTACTTTTTACGCACTAAAAAATTTTGCGGAGGTGACATAACCCCTAAGAAAAACAACACTTTAAGTATGAATATATCAAAAACTAAGCATTTCCGACCAAAATCAGATTTGTAATATACTACGTCCAAAATACCTGAAAAAATAATCAGTTTTGGCATGGTGAGCGTATAATAGATACTAGCCAGTTTTTGCCAACCAACAAAATCCCGCTAAACCATATTTCAAAGGCAAATGTCTCTGAAACTGCAAGAACAATTTGGTAAAAACTTGTCTCATATTAAGCGCCAAGAATCATTCTTTCTAACGAAGCAAAATTCGGATTTCAGGACAGGGGTTGCGAGATTTTAGCGTCTGAAAAATCGAATAGCGGGTTTTTTTTTGTTGGCAAAAACTGGCTACCGATGAATGGGAAAATCAGAAAACTTTCTTAAAATACGGTTTCAGTAACAAAGCTTCTCCATAAAAAAAAACAAACACTAGGTGCAAAAATAATTTATTAAATAAAAAAAATACAAAAAAGCGAAATTTCAACACAATTAAATGTCAAAAGAATCATATATGGAGAAGCTTTGGAATGATAGCACTAGAGCAAGAAAAAATAAATATTTTATACTTATAAATAGGTTAATACTGTGTAGGCTAATAATACTGAGTATAATAAAATTAGTATTTTGTTAATACTGTAAAAATCACACAAGATATATTAATAATTATTTGAGAGGTCTACAGTGAGTTACCTGTGTTTTCGCTGGATTTTTGAAACTTATGGCTTGCGATATAATTTTTTTTAAATGCTTTTCCCTTAGGAGAATATTCAATCTTTCTATATGTATCAGATTTATGACTATTGTGTCGCTATTACGAGAATTGTCTAAAATTGGATAAACGGTAATTAATTGTACACGAAATATGTCTCTATGTCACACTACAGATAAGTCGGAAAATTTAAAGAAAACGCCGGAAAATAACAATCAAATTTAGTGTACTATGAAACATTTTGTCGACGAATAATAATTACTCTACAATTAATTGTCGAAAACACAAATAATACATGTGTAAAGGTTAGAGACAATATTGTTTCTTGAATGGCAAGTTTTGGACTTCCATTGTCTATATTTGTTTTAAATATCAAAATTTCAATTTGACGACGACTGGAGATATTTACTAGTTGAAACGTTGTGATTTAAAACAAATATCAATGCTAGTTCAAAACTTCTCTGTCACACATAATACTATTACAACAGAGATAAACCTGATACACAAATTTTAGCGATGCCTTTCAGTATTGACTCGAGTATTGAGCAACCTAAGATGCTGAAAATTATTATATAATACGCAGATTATCTTTCAAAAAGAAATTATAGCCAAAGCTTGAAAAAATAGACAGTGTAACTCCCCCAGAGACTTCTTAAAATTAAAGAAACACACGAACCTAATGCCATGATACCCCAGCTTCTCCCAAATACAATTTAAGTGTTTTAACACAAAATAATCAAATTAAACAAATAAAAAACTAAGCATGCTCTAGGAAGGTGCAGTCATTCTATAAATAATAAATAATTATAACTAAGAAAAGAGCAACTGGAAAATAAAAACCTTCAACCAAAATCCCAACAAAAATCACTAGATATCTAAAATTCACCAACACAAATACCAAATCATTGGGAATATTATAATTATTTTAACATGATAATTAAATTATATATCTAATATTTTTTGATAATACCAGTAGCTCTCAAACTGTGTTTTTACCATCATCAGCGATATTTGCTTAAAGATATTGTGTAAAAGTTAAAATTTAAATCAAAAACGTGGAAATAATATATATTATATAAGCGCAACTTTTTTAAAGTTGAATACAATAATGTAAGACATTTCAAAAAATATTTTTGTCTTTAATATCAATTTATTCATATAAACTGTATTTTTTTAAAAAAATTTTGTTGACTAATGTTTTAAAAAGCAAAAAAATGTCCCAAGGAGCTTATTAATATTCTATTTTTATGACAAAAAAATGGTTTTAAGGTTTAACATGTTAAACCGGAACTTTTAGATAGATATAAAACTTAGAGCGTTTTCACACGGCACCATATATCGCGCGCGATAAATGGTCGCAATATTGCTTTACACCAAATTATGTGTTCTCTAATATCGCTTGTGTGTGAAAATGGCTCATTAGAAAACACATAATTTGGTGTAAAAGCAATATTGCGACCATTTGTCGCGCGCGATATATGGTGCCGTGTGAAAACGCTCTAAGACAGGAAGGTGAAAACCATTTTTTTCTAAGATGCGCCGTTCCAGCGCTACAGTCTGTCAAAGTCTGAAAATCGCATATTTGAAACGTCAATATCTCAAAAACAATTAAATTTAGACATATGACATTTTATACAAAATATACGTGCAATTGTTTAGAGAATTATAAAATAATATAATATATAAGGTGATCCATTTAAAATAACGATGTTGCCACCTGTTTCGGGCAGAAGCGGCAATGCCGCATTGCTGAAAATATTTTAACACCATAGACCATGGTTGTTTATTTGAACAACCAAATTAAAAAAAAAAACCTATCGCCCGTTTTCCATAAATAACGTTCTATCCACCGTAAAACATTCTGTATATTTTGTTCCCTTAGATAGCTAATTTCGCATTTTGGGTTAATTAATTTTTTTTGAAACCCAAATTGTTTTTTAGAAATAAAATGTTGTTTCTCAATAATTCTTCAACCATTATTTTTAACATAACTTGTAAAATTCAAACAGCCTTGAAAGGGATAAAAATGTGTTTATGTAAAAAGCTCCAGTTGGAGAATCACTGTTTTTATCAAAAAAAAATATTAAAAATTGCACATAAAAATAATACTTTAAGTTAACGATACGATCCCTGCCAGTAATCAAAATGTCATATCAATTTAAAATCATAGCTAAACCTCTTGAGATTAAAATTGTCATCATCATATGAAGCCAAATCTGTATTAATTTTAATTAAATTATTCAAGAAAGCAACTACGCAATTGATTATTCTGATAATACGAAAAATATATGTATGTCACGGGTCTCTTGTCCCGATAACAAAACATTTTCATTTGTAAATTCAATTTAAAAAAATTACTATATCCTATCTTGGATCTGTGATACCCGCACAATATAAACTTTCATATTATGTTAAAGGGCATAGACACACAGTTATTTAATTAAAATTAGAAAGATCTATCACCTATTTGTTGTATCACAAATTTAAATTTCATTGCAACAATGTATTCTACTACGTTTCATATGTATTTTATTTTATTATACAGGGTGACTCACGAGGAGTAAGTTTATTTTTAGATATATTTTTTGTTCCTTCTTTTAAACTAAACTAAAATATTGGATTTTTTATCACAACCGGAAGTAGCTAGCAACGCAGTGGCGACAAGTCAGGTGACGGGGCTCTTCGCCAAAAAAAAAAAAAACTAGGAGGAAAGTTTTTCGACAATATTAAATATTAATGTACCAATACAGCTACCATTTTAGCCCTTAAAAAATAATTATATTCGAATAAATAATATTAATTTAATCCGAATGTAGCTATGCATAATAGGGTTACGGTTAACTCCGATGGACAATAATTATAAACACTCGTGCATTTTGGCGCTCCCCAGCGACCGTGTCCGTTAGCTCAAAGCAAGTGAAGACCCAAAGCCCAACATGGCTTTGTTATTTTATGTTATGGTTATGTGACGTCAGTCACGCAAACAGCATGTAACCATTTGCATTATGATGAAGGGCAATTTAAAAATAGATCAGTCGTATGCACCATTGTTTTAACATTGGTTCGCCTAACCTTAAGGTCTTTATTTTGAGGCTTCGCGAAACTTACGGTTATAGATATCGTTTTTAAGTGATTTAATGTGTGATTAAAAAGTTTTGTTTTTCAGTTAATTTAGTAGTGTGTTTTAAAAATGAACCCGATTAATGACATAGTTTGTAATTTGTTGGAAACTCCATTCAGTCGTTGGACAGATGAGGATAAGAGAGACGTTTTGTTACACGGGTTTTTAGTCAATGTTTGTTTAAGTACCCGCACTATACCTAGCTCTTCACCATATTTTAAGACCGCGAGCCGCCACTGTATAATAGCCCACTATTTTACTATTTACTGAATATATTACACGCAAACTGTTTTAAGAATTATATTTATTAATTTCTGTAATAACATTTTTTATAAGAAAATAATTTTTAATCTGATAATTAAATAGAAAGTCTTATAATATAAGAAATCATTACTTTATTGATTGCTGTACAAAATATAAAGATACAGGAATCTATCGCTTTATTATTAGGCGTCCGTACATGACCCGATGTCAATCATAAAATGATTTAAGTAAAACCATTCGTTAAGCTATATTACACTAATAATGTAATTATTTTGTAATAATAATAAGAGAATGACGGTACTAATACTGATCGTGTAAGGGCAAATTTCATACATTAATAGGGTTGATATCATTTAGTACTGTCAGTAATATTGATCGTGTAGGGTCTGCAATAGTTCACAAAGAGGGCGCATTTTTGTTTTTATACGGAGGAAAAAAATGTAAACAACAATGTCATATTTGTGACTGTTACTCTACTTCCGGTATAACCGCAAACGATAGAAAGACAAAATTTTCATTAAAGAGAATAACAAAAAATATATTATGTAAACATAAATTTTAAAAATGTATTTTTAGAAGCTTAAAAGTTCTAACCAAAGCTCGTCGTGAACCACCCTGTATATTATACAATTCTACTCTTAAACACAAAAGTGTTCAATGGGCGTGGGTAAAAAATGTACCTTGTACGGCATATGGCGCCCTCTATAGTTAGTAATCATAAGTTACACAATGTTAACTTTGTTTCTATTGTAGAGGGCGTTTATGTTGCACAAGGTACACTTGTTTTAGCTACGCCGATTAAATAGGCCTATCATACATATCAACCAAAAAAAAAACTGACCAAGAAAAACATTCTTGTCATGACCATATTAGGGAATCCAAATCACGTGACTGAATATGGCGGTTGTGGGCAAAAAACATTAACTGCCATCAGCAATGTCATTTATATGGTCACGTGTACCAATTACAATTTTTGACACATCGTTGGATTGCCTAATTATATGTTATTTTACAAATTGGAAATCGATCCACTGGTCAAACTTACCTCGTAGGATGGTACAGGTATATTGTGCTGAACAAGCACTTGCTCTAGGAACGCTACTTTAGCTTGCAACCTATAACAAAATTAAAAAATACTGTAAAACCAATAATTTTTTAGAAAAAATTAGTGTTAATAAGAACGTCGCGACTAAAGTATACTTATTTACAATATTCATTAACACAATAATGTGGATGGCAAGAAGGTTGTGTGTTTCTCAGTAGCGGCTCGTGTCGTGTGGTTTAATGCTGGGTAGGCCAGGAAATAAAAAAGAGAAATACTGAAGTAATTTTTGTATCTTTGAGGCTTGTCCGGTCGGCTGTCACCAAATATCACCTCTAACATTTGGTTAAACAAGTGCAAATTTTGTATTAATCGATAGCTAAGGGTTCAAACGTTGTTTGTCTTGTAATTGATTTTAAATTAAGGGCTTTATTTGGGAGAAAATAATTCTTAAAGTTGGGCCAATTATACTAACACAAATTATAGTATATGTAGGTTTTTGTGATTTTTAGGTTTATTGATTCGATTTATTAGTTTTGTTTAATTATTTTATCCACTATTTTACCACTACATAATATAAAAAGAAAAATGCTTACGATTAAAAATAGACGCGCTACATGGGCCACATGATTCGTTCGATGGTCGGTTTTCGAATCATGTGGCCCATGTAGCGCGTCTATTTTTAATCGTAAGCATTTTTCTTTTTATATTATGTAGTGGTAAAATAGTGGATAAAATAATTAAACAAAACTAATAAATCGAATCAATAAACCTAAAAATCACAAAAACCTACATGGTCCTTCGAGCCGGATGGTTAAAAAACCTACAGTATATTTTAGAAATAAAAAGTATATCTAAAAATCCGCTACATGAGAAACAGAGTTAAAGCATAAGTCTTTCGAAATATGTTTAAATTTGAGTTAATAGTATGTCTAGTTTCGGAGAAATTCAGTGATAACGTACGGCAAAAATTTAGTTTATTTTACATGCGGTGAAGAACTCTTAAGACAAAATACAGGGTGATTCCTAAGTTGATACTTCTTTTTTAGCTGTGTATAGAAGGCATTAAAATAAACATTTTCAAAAAACTTAAAAATAGGCGAGATACAGAAATAAAATATCTAAGCGCGGGCCTGGTCATCAAAACGTGGCCTGCTATACTTTATGTTGTTTGTCTTATTAGTCATGCAATTTACAGGTCGGTGGTCAGTTATTTGGCAATTCGCTGCGGTGTGTTTTTCTGAAGCAAGTTAATTGTAAACTGGTGAAATGTGAAAATGGTAAAATTTGAAAACAATGAACTAGTAGATTTGGTGCTAATTTACGGTGAGTGTCGTCAAAATGCGGCTGCGGCTTCGAGATTATGTTTAAGTTAGGCAGGACCGTATTTATTTGATCCATAGTGTAATAAATTCTATGTACCTTATTTTTTAGTTTTTTGAAAAAAGTATTTAACAATGTTATTTTAATGCCTTCTGTACACAGCTAAAAAAGAAGTATTCACTTAGGAATCACCCTGTATAGATAACACTTGGGATAAGTTATAACAAGAATGTCCTCTGTTTTTCGACACTTTTTGAATTAATTTTTTTTTAATTCGTTAACGTTTCGGTTTATTTTAAAACCATCCTCAGAACTACAAAGAAATATAATGTTATAATAAATTTGTAAAACAGAAGTCATTACCAAATCTATTAGTTTACACAAATAAAAAACATACCTTTTATGTTGGTTGTTCTTAAGCACTACACAAAAATGTTTCTAGCAGAGGTGAATATACAATACTAAAAGTTATTGTTTTTCGGTTTTGTTCAGGTAAGGACAAGGGATAATTAGTTGAAAAATCCCTTGTTAATATTGTTATTAAGTTAGAATGACATTAGGGAATGGTGTCAAAATTTACATTTTATGGTGTTATTAAGTTGTTATAAACATTACTAAGATTATCTAATTAAGCTGGTTTTTGTGTTTTTCCAGAAACTCCAAAAGCAACATTTTAAACCTTTGAATTTCAACATTTAAAGAAAGCCGAATAGATAGGCGCACTATGATTCATTCGCTACGTAAGAACCGACGTGACTTCGGAGCGCGCCGTCTTTTATTGCATAAAATAATACAATATCTTGTGTCTGAAATCGATCGAAAATGGAGACAAACATTAGTTTGTCTCCAAAAACGGTTGCCACATTTTTGCACTGATCCGTCGTTCTTTATATATTGAATTCAAAGTTTAAACTTAAACAATAAAGCTACACACTATCTAAAGATAAGCAACCCAAAATTCCCTCATGGCAATACAGATTATTGGAACTTGCCTGGGGCCTAATTCCCCAGTGTAAAGGTTCATTTACACTAGAAAAGTACTGGCTGCCAGTAAACTTGCCTTGTGTCATTATTTTTAAGGTAAATCAACCACATATATACAAACACTATATTGCCAAAACAAGCAGCCGCACGAAGCAAGAATACATCCATCGTGCGATTCAAAATAACCTGAGTCGCCGTCGCGCTTGCGCAGTAGGGAAAAAATTAGGCAACCCACACGATTTCTAACAGAACGTAAACAGAACCCAAGGTCTCTTGAACAGAACCGGCTCGCCGTTATATATTAGTCGCCATCTTTTGTTTCGTTAATTCGTGTGTTCTTATAATTTCCAAGTTTTGGGTGTTAATATTTATAAAACTTTATTTTAGACATTTTTTTTTGGTTAGTTATAGTCGTTTCCATCTTTTTTTACGTTGTATTCGTTCGGATGTTCCGTGTGTGATTGTGGATTTTATTTTTAAGTTTTGGGTGCGAATTTAGGTATAAAACTTTACCAGACATTTTGTTATTGTTAGCGACTTGTGTCTCAAGATGGGTAGAAAAAAGTGCATGATCCTTTTTTGCACGAATCGCGGTTCAATACCAGGAATAAAGTATTTCAGGTATGTAAAATATTGGTTACTTAGTTTTATTTGACCATAAACTGTACACACCCGAACTAACGGGCGAATTTAAATAAAAGCTTGTAAAAATATTTTGAAAGTCGGTCCTGTCAAATGTTTACATCAAGAAGCAAATTTCCGAGCTGCGCAAACTCAACGGCCCCTGATCATCTGCTTACAGTGGTGTCATCATTGAATTATGGTATTAGCAATATAGTGTATGTATGTGAAATCAACCAACCTGTTCACTTCCTCATTATCACAAGTCGAAGTCGACAGAGATTCGGGTTCGGTATCAAATCCGCTTTCGCTTGAAGTAAACGGGACTTCGAGGTTTTCTGGGGTCCTGGATTTGTAGCACTTACGAAGTTTGCCTAGACGAGGACTACCATCGGCTAGAAAAAAAGAAAGTTATTTTTAAAAATAGGTAGTCCGGTTACCAGTTGAAACGTCGTGATTTAAACCAAATAAAGATTGTCTCCAACCTTCAAACAGATATACATTATTATAATATTTTTAACAAATACTTTATTAAATATTTTATTATACTTTTATAGCTTTAATGACTATATCGCATCTATAGTAAATACTTGTGCCTCTGAGTGTTTTTTGGCTTTTAGAGTATCATAAAGTTTAGTACAAACAAATTAACTGTGAATTATTTATTTAATAGTTTCGACCTTAACTTGATGAAAATCCATAGTAAAATTATGAAAGAAAACAACACTGTTTTTTGATTTTCACTTATATTTGTCAACATGACACGTGTTTCACCGTCACATGTGAAGAAGCCGCTGTGACGGTGAAACACGTGTCATGTTGACAAATATAAGTGAAAATCAAAAAACAGTGTTGTTTTCTTTCATAATTATTTATTTAGTTTTATTATTTGACGGATATCTTCTCGATTTAAAATTACCGTTATAAAAGTACACATAAAATCCGTTAAATTTAATTTTATAAACTAATCAATTTAACTATAACTGTGTATATCAAACCAAATATTACCCATCCGACACATGGATAATTTTCAACTATGATGTTCACACACACAAAAGTAATTATTTTGGAATCTCGTTTAGGTCAAATTGTAGAAAGTTTTTTTTATATATGACATCATTGAGTAAAAATAGATTTATTTACTAATAAAGATGTTACCGTAAATATAACCTTATTTATTACATTTGTGATATAAATTATTAAGTTTATTAAGTGGATCCCACCGATTTAAAATATGTTATGTTAAATTGTATTTCTTCTCGGATTGAATTACAAAAAAATATATCTATCTAGGCGTGGAAAAGTTACTATGTAGAAAAAAACTCGAAGAAAAAGATATAAGCCAATTAAAACCAAAATTATTACAAAAGTTCATTGTATTGTAAAAAATATTAAAAATTATTTTTTAAATAAAATAAAGTTTCTGACCCTCTCCAACATCTGTAGAGGCCAAATTAATTTTTTTTTTCAAATCTATTAATAAACATGGCCAGGATTCGGGCCAAGAGAACGCAATGTGTTTGGTATAATTTAATATATACAGGGTGCGTCAACGATAGAGTAAAGTTTATTTTCTCCTCTATTTTAAGAATTAGATAAAAATTGGAAATACAAAAATACAAGAGACCATTGAGGTGCACATTTTAAAATTATGCTGGAGTATACGGGGTGGCCCAAAAAAACGTGGCGAAAATAACTTGGGTTTTTTAAATGGAACACCCTATATATTGTATTATTTTCTGATTCCCCGCAAAATTCTACGCTTATTTTGTAAATGTCATATGTCCAAATTCAATAGTTTTTGAGATATTGACGTTTAAGAAATGGCATTTTCAGACTTTGACTGGCTTTAACATTGGAACGGTTCATCTTAGAGAAAAATGGTTTGCACCTCCCTATCTAAAAGTTACAACTTCCGGTTTAACATGTTAAACCGTTAAAACAGGTTTTTTGTTAAACCGGAAGATGTAACTTTTAGATAGGAGTTGAAGACCATTTTTCTCTAAGATGAACCGTTCCAATGTTACAGCCTTTTCAAAGTCTGAAAAGGCCATCTTTTAAACGTCAATATCTCAAAAACTATTGAATTTAGACATGACATTTACAAAATAAGTGTAGAATTTTGTAGGGAATCAAAAAATAATACAATATAATACATATACTCGACCATGTTTTCAAAAAGGTCAATGGTCTCTACAATTTTTGTATTTCGAATTTTTACCTAATTCTTAAGATAAAGGCGAAAATAAACTTTACTCTATTGTTGACTCACCCTGTATATAGATATTATTTCGCATGGAGCTGGCAACGTTGGAAAAGAATTTAGAAATATTTATCGGGTGCCCTTAAGTTGTCCAATAATATCAAATTATGACTTGTCATATTAAAAAAAATAATTAAATAAATACCGGTAATTTGTGATCTACGCCGAAGAGTAATTCTAGAAATAAAAATGTACCGACACTTCATTATTAATTCGCAATATTTACACGGTTAGAAACACTTTTAGGATACGAACTCAAAGCAGTACTGTCTATATGGACGTGAAGGTACGACACACTGCTGGTATTACATTTGTACCAAAATAAAAATTATTGAACCCAGTTTTTCAGACAAATAGAAAGTTTACGATACTTATATGAAATCATTCGATCAAAATAGATTTAATAAAAATGATAGACTTAACGGTAAATATATCCACTATAACATATCATTTTATCTGAAATTTTTATTAACCTAATCAATCATATAATAACAACCGGACCAAGATGATGGTTTAGTTACGGTTCATTCGCCATTTCTTTTTTTTAAGTATTTTTATTTTCATGTAATGTTGCTACTACAATTGGTTTTAATAATAAGTTTCCCATTCATTTCTAGATAATTGTTACAAGATTTAAAGCACAAAATGTATATACAAAATGAACGTTTGTATTTGCAATAATGGTTTTTTGCGATGCAAAAAATATTCCGACATTTTTTTTATTCTGATATATTTTCAACGGGGTTCTAACCCCAATCGACCTTAAAACATTTATAAGACACAACACATATAGTAAAATAATTGGTAAAGCTTTCTTAAATAGTGTAAAATGAAGATAAGCACAGAAAGCCAGATGAAATTACAGTTTTATAGAAAAAAAAAATAATACCACTGTTTAGGTTAGGTAAGTTATTTTATTTTGTTTTGTCAATTTTGTGGCCGGTATAACTTTAGTATTGCCACTTCTCTTTCCACGTTTACAGTGTTGCTAGTATGTAAATTGGAGCTTATTTTGATAACCTTTACCATAGCGAACTTTATATGAATGCACTAAAACCATTTTTAATTTTTGTAAACGAATTTTACAGCTATTTTGCTAATCTCTCGGCGTTATTATTCTTACGCAAACGGGCAATCAAGAATACACTTCAGCAGACCAATAAATAAAATTGGCTATGGTTTAAATATATAAATATTTAGTTTTTTGTCTGTTATTGTGCAAAAGGCCGAAAGTGAGAAAGATAGGTTCAAAGTGATTTTGTGTAAATATAAGATATGACCCAAATCGACGAATATGTTACGGTTTAATTTGGTCCATGAATTTGCCAACTAAATGAATTTTTCTTCAATTGTTTGTCATCAGAAAGTAAAGAAGCCGTAGACTTTTAAATGTCTTCTATTAATTTTTTGAAAATTCTAGATGAAAAGTTACATTTATTTATACAACATTTACTTCTTTTAATAACATCGGATAGCTAGAACAGTTGCAATTGATCTTTGAAAATCCTCCATGTTTATATGTATATCTACTTTTGAAAGTAAGAATTTCCTTAATAGCTTTGTAGTAGGTTAATGTCCGGTCAGGCAAAAACCCTTAATGATCGTAATTTTCATTTAACATATTTGTTATCTATAATCGCACCATTTCGTGTTACAGAACGAACTCTTTAGTATATAATCCTTCGTAAGTAATGTTTGTAATGTACTACTTGATTAATACAGAATAATCTTTACTAGTTTACTCTCGAGTCTTCGTACTGAAAATAATGTTTACACTGGAGAAATTACAGTTTCATTATATCACACCATAACTGGGACAAAATTAGCATTTAAATCAGCAATAATAATAATTTAACAATGTCAGTTTAAAAAAAAAATAACTACCGATAACAGCAATTGAACCACATAATGTATGTGCAGGCTTGGTCAAAAGATTTAATTAACGTACAGGCTAAGCGACATACCCTACACGATTATCCAGCCTGGCAGTCTTAATAGGACTACAATTTGATCGTGTAAGGGCAAATGTCAAGGGCTGATGTAAATGCTTATTAGAAAAAAGACGAATGAGAGAATGACGAAGGATTAATGAATGTCAGTCCGAATGATTGTGTAGGGTCTGCGAAAAAAACATCTCAATTCATTAGTGGTTTACTTAAATTGTTGGCAGTTTGTTGTCTTGACAGAACCATAAAAACAATGCATTTCAAGCGGTGACGTATATACAGCTTTAAAATATGGGAAAGGGGTACATTTTTTACTAGAAAAAACTAACTCATGTGTCTCGGACAACAGTCATTTAAATAAAAAATGTGTTTCTTATTCTGCGAATATTTTTTATCGAATAGAAGCCGGACTTTTAACATGTTTTTTGAGTTATAAAGGTGGGGAGTTAACTCCCTCTAGTATACGCGTCTATAGTATATTTCAGAAAGGTGTAGAGTAATAAAATGGGAAATTCCGTCCAGTTCGGTTCAATTTCGGTGTCGGCCATAGGCGCACGTAAATTTTATGTATTAAATTATTTATGATAGCTAACCGAAGAAAAGAAAAGAAGATAATTTGATAAAAAAGGAACTATTAGCTATAGCAAATTTACACAAACATTGTTTTATGAAAGATATAGCTGAAAACATAGTGTAACTGTGCTGCGCACACCGCCATATCGTTGCGAACTAAATCCTATAGAACTTATATGGGCGCAAGTAAAAAGATTTGTAGCAAGGCACAACACGACATTCAAAATGCAAGACGTTAAGCTACTGTTTGATCAAGCCATTAAGGAAGTGACACCAGAGAACTGGCGAAAAGCAGTCCATCATGTCATTAAAGAAGAGAAGAAAATGTGGGATCTTGACCACCTGATCGATCGGTCCGTTGACCCGTTAATTATAACATCAAGAGGAGATGACAGTTTCTCAGATAACGAAGAATATTATGATTTTTTATAATTTAATTTCTGTATAATGTATTTTTGTATTATATATTTTTTTTATAATGTTTAATAAAAAATAAGTGCACCTAATACTTTGTACATAATGCACGCCTTTGTCACATCATTTTCAGTATTTGTGAATGAATAACAATAGGCAAAACCCATAAATTGACCCAAACCCGGGTGGTACTAAATGCACTTGATGAAAATAAAGAATATTGCAATGAAATCAATACCAAATTATGATTCTTTTGCATACCTAATGAGCTTTTATCACTCTACACCTTTGTGAAATAGACTATAGTTTCTAATATCTTTCTTCCAGCAACTCGAAAGAAAAAGGCGATGGTAGTGATTGAAAGTAAACCAAAACTATTTACTTACCAACAGTTGATTTTTCCTTTTTACGGAAGGTTATTCTTAATATAAAAGTGTAACGATATTTCATTACACCTTCTCCCCAACACCATATATTATTAATGTTTATTACCATGCACATTATTAGAACATAACCTAATAATATGACAATAAAATCCGCACAATCACAACAAATAATACTATCTTTATAAAGTAGGTAGTTCACTGTGAACACTATTAATAGCCAAGTATTTTTTTTATTTACTATAATACTTAGGGATTTTACACTGCGGGATAAAACCTTTTAAAAAACGTGTCAAAAGTTTACACAACAGAGATCACTAAAAATAAGTCTAGACTCCAGACTCCCTTATTCCACGGCTTTGCATCCTTGCCAAAAATAACAACGTATATTTCTCAACTTAAAAAGCATTGAGATACCTAAGATAACTTTGAAGTCATAAAATACGAAAAAAGGAGCAAGGTTGCTTATATGATATTTCTGGAGGCAAATAATTTTTTTAAAAGGTAAGTTTAATTTTTTTTTTTTAAATAATAACCTAGAATGATATTCGGGAGATAATTCCCCTTCCCGTACAATTTATTTTATATAATGTCTCTGTATTCTTATAGTCTATTTCAGAAAGGTGTAGAGTAATAAAAGCTCATTAGGTATGCAAAGGGACTACAGAGTGACCCAACGAATATTTAAGCCACTTTAATAATTTGGCATTGATTTCAGTGCAAAATTCTTTATTTTCATCAAGTGTAGGTAGTACCTACCATCCGGGTTTGGGTCAATTTATGGGTTTTGCCTATCGCTATCCATTCACAAACACTGAAAATGGTGTGAGGCGTGCATTATGTACATAGTATTAGGTACACTTATTTTTTATTAAACATTATAAAAAAAATACATTATACAGACATTAAATTATAAAAAATCATAATATTCTTCGTCATCTGAGGAACTGTCATCTCCTCTTGACGTTATAATTAACGGGTCGACGGTCCAATCGATCAGGTGGTCAAGATCCCACATTTTCTCCTCTTCTTTAATGACATGTTGGACTGCTTTTCGCCAGTTCTCTGGTGTCACTTCCTTAATGGCTTGATCAAACAGTAGCTAAACGTCTTTCATTTTGAATGTCGTGTTGTGTCTTGCTACAAATCCTTTCACTTGCGTCCATATAAGTTCTATAGTATTTAGATCGCAATAATGTGGCGGCGGGCGCAGCACAGTTACACTATGTTTTTCAGCTATATCTTCTACGGCATATTTTATAAAACGATGTTTGTGTAAATTTGCTATAGCTAACAGCTCTATCTTTATCAAATTATCCTTTTTTTTTCTTTGGTTAGTTATCATAAATAATTTAATGCACACAATTTACCTGCACCTATGACCGACACCGAAATTGAGCCGAACTGGACGAAATTTTCCATTTTATTACTCAACACCTTTCTGAATTAAACTATAGACGCGTATACTAGAGGGAGTTAACTCTCCCCCCTCATAACTCAAAAAACATGTTAAAAGTCCGGCTTCTATTCGATAAAAAAATATTCCATATGTAATAAATCCAAAGTACCGTTTTTCGCAATACTGCGTTTCAAGCTTTATGTTGTACTATTTAAATGTTTGTGGTTAAACAAATAATTTTCAATGTCGAATTGCCTAATAACATGTTTTAAAGCCTTTTAGTACAGTTGTGTTTTGTATTGTGATGTCGTAAATTGCAGAAATTTTTATTCGTATTCAAACAAACAAACAAAATTTCTTAAATTTAAAACTATAAATATTTGAACCCCAAAGACCAAATTTACAACGATTCCACGTACAAAGAGAAGACTGATTGATTTTAATAAAAAATGCACTAAATGAAATAATCGCCAATTTATAAAGAAATTTTAAAGGAACCGGCAACACCGCTCCTAAAAATTTAAATCATTCTAATTGCAAAAATTACGCCTCATACATGTGATATTCTAGATTTTATCACATATAATTAATTACCGACATGACGGCAATAAAATTGTCCACTATTATTAAATTACCTTTTTGTATAATTACCATGCTGGGTTAGTAAAGCAGATAGGACAAACAAATGAAAATCAAAGACAAAACAAAACACAACGACTAATATTATTGGTGGTCTAATGTGTTAACAGTTTTGTTATGGTAATTTGTGTTACGTCATAACTGGCTGGTTTTTTGAATACAATCAACTTATTATAGCACCCGATCGGTCAACCGATAAAACAGAATGTTTTTATTTACTGTCCAGGACTTCGTTTTGCGAATGTGACATCAATAAATGCACTTTTTAAGAGCATCCATCCAATATTTCTAAATTCTACTAGAAGGTTGCCAGCTCTATGCGAAATTATATCAATACAGGGTGTTACAAATTCGCGTGCGTAAAAGAGGATCTCGAAAACGGTAAGAGACACGAAGATGGTTAAATATAAGAAAGTGTTTTTTGTTTTTTCCCAAGACAAAAATGAAGGCGCAAAAAAATCAAAACCAGAACTAAAAATTTCGGGTTTTTTCGGATATCTCCGTAGGTATTCGGAATATTTAGAATTTTTTTCGCCAAATAATTAAGTCCCAAAATACGCAACTTTGCTTCAATTTAATCATCTTCGTATCTCTTACCGTTTTCGAGATCCCCTTGTACGCACACGAATTTCTAGCACCCTGTATACAGGGTATCCCAGTTAAGGATACACTCTACAGGGATCTCGTAAACCATATAAGATACAGAGATGGTTAAAATAGAAAAAAGTTGCGCCCTACTAATTTCTGCAACATTGTATTTTCAAATTTAAAAAACTCCGAATCCTCCCGAAGAAATTTGGTCAAAACCGAATTTTCGCGATTTCGTATTTATTTTTTTCTGACTCTATTTAAAGAGATATCTTAAAATAAAGTGTACATTCTCATTACCATTTTTTCTTCTTTTTAAGTTGTTGTAATTAGAATTTTAATCCGACGTTTCGTTTTTTCAAACCCATCATTAACTTTGCTTTTTTACAAAGTCGGGAAATTTTAATTTATTATTTTTAAATTTCCCTCCTCCTTTATAATTTAACGACGTATCTATCACACCTAGTATTAATAACACGTTTCGGATTTAAAAACCCATCATCAATAAAAATAAGTGCAAATTCATCTTGTATCTAAAAACCCTCTTTTGTTTTCAAAGCCAACTAGAAATTATTTGACTCTGGACGTCGACGACAAATCATATACAATCACACAACTCCTCAAAAACATAAAATTTTTACTTCAAAGAAATTAGATAAAAGTTCATTTGCCTAAACGATTTCATTATCCTAATCTGTCATTTGGCAAGTATTTATAATTTATTTAACAGTATTGATGAGGGGATTTTATGTCAGAAACGTGTTATTAATACTAGGTATGATACGTCAATGAATTATAAAGGAATAGGGGAATTTAAAAATATTAATATAAAATTTTTCTACCATTCAAAAAAATAAAAGTTGATGATGGTTTTGAAAAAACGAAACGTCAGATTAAATTCTAATTACACCAGCTTGTAGAGGAGAAAAAGAAAAACACTTTATTTATTAAATATCTTCGGAAGAATTATGAGTTTTGAAAACACAATGTTGTATGTGTGCATCCTCATCTGGGACACTCTGTTTATAAAAATAGACCAAAAACGTAGCGTTCTCTTGGCCCGGATCCTGGCCATGTTGCTATTAGTAATTAATCATCCATAAACAAATCTTGACACTTACCTTTCTAGCGTTTTTAAAATCATCGTAGTCGAAAGCAAAACAACAATTGCATAGTTTTTCAGTAATACATTTCTTGTTTTAATTACATTCAACATTCACTTAGAGTCAAAAAATTAAACAACAAATTAACATTGATAGCGCTTTAAACATTTTCGTATATTGTAACAAGTAAGGTTTTTACCACACCAGTTTATACTACGTTTTACTGTATTATATATACAGTTCCGGAAAAATCGATATAACACGAGTAAAATGTCAAGAACTGTTGACTGCGAAGTTTTAACCTAATTTTCTTATTATATAAAAATATTGATCATGGCAGAGACGGACTCAGGGGGGGAGTAGGGGGTGCTCGCCCCCCATTAGAGCAAGCAAGGTGCAAGCATTGGTGTAATGTTTGTATACTATCAAATTTATATCTGTTCAGCTGTTATTATGAATAGTTTCAAAAACTGGCTATTACCGCATCAGACGAATTACCACAGACAAAACTATTTTTCTACTCCTATATTAGTAAACATTGTTTTACGTACTATTGTGCCGATAAAAAACTGGAACAAGAGATTTACAAAAACAATGTAAGAAATACATATCCCCTAGACTATAAAAGGTGTCTAGAGCTAAAAAGGAAAAACATTCAAAATTTAAAAAGTAACCTAGGTTACATAATGGAATGTTTTGTATTTTTCGATATGAGGTGGTTAAATTTGAGAGACATCATATAATATGGATAAAGTAAATTTATTAGATTTTTTTAAAGTCAAATATTTTATAAACTATTATATTTACCATTAAAACAAAATAATAAATAAAGCTAATACAGGTAATAAAATACATTTAATAAAAAGAAAAAAATTGCGAACACAAAGTTTGTCAAAACAACACAAAATTAATATTTGGTCATAGAACCATTTCTGTTTATTACTTTTTGGAGCCTTTGTGGCATACTTAAAACTAAGTTTCTACATAATTCGACAGTTATTTCATCCCAAGCTTGATTTATCCTATGACGTAATTCATCCCTGTTTCTAGGTTGAAAATCATGTTTATACATAGATTTGACCATGGCACCCCAAATGTTTTCTATCGGGTTCAAATCGGGACTCTTCGAAGCCCAGGGAAGAACTGCTATGTTATTTTCTTGGAGAAAATTTTGTACAATGCGCGCTGTGTGTATTGGAGCATTATCATGCTGAAATGTGTAATTTTGACCGTATACAGCGTTTACCGATGGTATCATCACTTCGTTTAGTATATTAACGTATACTGCTGCAGTTAGTCTTCCTTCGACGATTTGGCAAAGTCCTGGTCCTCTAGCGCTAATCCAGCCCCAAACATTTATGGAGAAACGCCCACTTTGGTTGGTTTTGTGGGTGTATCTCTCATCATACCGCATGCCGGAAGGCCTATACATCCGAATTCTCCCATTATTGCATGACTGAAAAGTTTTCTCGTCAGAAAATATAACTGTTTCCCATAAATTTATTTGATTAATATATTCATGTGCAAATTCTAACCTGCCCTGTTTATTTATTTCCGTTAAAAATTTTTTATTGGCAGCACAACGGCTTCGTATATCGGAATTTCGAACCCTGTCTCTAGCGGTATTTGCAGAACCTGGAAAATTCGTCTCTTCTTTTGCCTTGATTGCAGTTTCGAAGGGATGATCCCTTAGATAATTAACCAGTCTTCTATCATGATCATCAGTAGAAATTTTAGGGGGACCAGAACCTGCATTCCTAATAATAGTCCCATGTCTTGCTATTTTTTGTTTTGCCAATAGCACGGTATTCTTGCTTACTCCCAGTTCATCTGCAATATCCCTAATAGCAACACTATCTCGCAACCGACTATAAATAATTGCCTTTTGCTGGGGGGTTAATTGTGGCATATTTACAAATAATATATGATTGTATGTTTGACGAGTCAATCATAAAGTGACAATCTTTATTGACATGCAAATTTTCATGACATTTTACTGGTACCAGGCTTGATGTAAAATTATTCTTAATAGTCTAGGAGAAAATAGAAAAATTTCCTGCCCCAGTTTTTTATCGGCGCGATGGTACAGTTCTATAAGGAAATCCATTCTTACGCACAACTGTGTGTAAAGAATAAAAACACACAACTGTGAGTTATGATGCCTAATATAACAATCAAGTTAGCCTTGAACCACTCAAATCGTGATATTTATCTATCTTTTGTTTTGAATATTTGACAGTGACATTGTCATTATTTGAGATTTGAATTTCACATCGATACTTTAAATTATTAACCGATCTTTAATTAATTAGTAAGAGTCGTAGAAAAAGTATAGTACGTATTGCGTGTTGTAAAGCAACTACGCACTAATGTAATTACCGCAATTTTTCCATTCGTGAGTAATATGCTTTTTACCACACTTAATACGTAACATACCATTACCTTTCCCCTTAAGGACGTCCGACGTTCATAGGATATGAATTTACGCACTGTAGCAATTATTATAAGAGAAAATTGTTGTTGTGGGTCGTAGAAAACATATACTGTACAACATTTTTCTTTTCTGCTTTTCTAATTTTCACATTCTTATCAAAACTTTTCTTCTTGTAATGTTTTCCAAACATAATCTTATTTTATAGTTTATAGCCCCAAAATGGCGGCTTCAGTGGGCTTTTCGTATCGCCGCTCCCTAGATCCGTCCCAGGGTCAGGGTGTAGTTTTTTGTATTAATAATTGCAATAACAAGAACTAAAATAGATCCACAATAAATAAAATGAAGGGTAGTTTCTATTTTTGACCTACGAAATGAATAGCTTTAATTATTCAGAGGTCAAAAATTGAAAAACATTTCTTTGTTGTCTTGTTCTATCGAATTTCCGTTCCGGTAATAAAAATTAGAAGACACTGCCATGATTCAATTTCACAAAATTATTTTTCTAATTTCGTTTCATACAGCATGGCCTTCTAGCATTTAACGAAGAGCGAGTGAGAATTCTGTCTCACTCACTCTTTTTACATCGAGAAGGCTATGGTTTCAGTATTGTAATGAGCTTATTATAAACGAAAATCCCAGTCGAAGTCTTCTTTTCAAAAATAATGTTGCATTAACACAAACAGAAAATTTAAGATTTTTTATTTAAATTGCTCATAATTCCAAAACGACTAAAAATGTGGATTGTAGCATATAAAGCAATTAGATAGGAATTAGAAGGAAATTTAATTCTCTACACGTTAGTAAGCTAAAAAATAGGGTGTTCCATTTGCAAAAATTGACTTATGCACATTTATTTAAATGGAAACATTGACACAATTTTAAGAACTCCCTGTATAAAAAACGTGAAACCTAAGTAATTTAAACTAAAGATCTATGTATTACTTAAAATCTTACAAAATTTTAAATGTTTACCTTTATTAGTTTCAGAGTTACTAAACTTTCTTCTCGGAGCGTTTTTACACAAAAAATTTTTTATAATTCATATCTTAAAAACGGTTAGAAATAGGAATAGATTAATTTTACGAAAAGTTATTTAGATTTTAATAGCGTAATTAAAAATGCTAAAATATACAGGGTGTCCCATTTGAAATAGCAAAGTTTCCGGTATAACTGGAAGTAATAAAAACGTCAAAATATAATGATTTAAAAGCTCAAATCCAATTATGTCTGCTATCAAATTTTTAGAAAGATAAGTTTACTCGTTTTCGAGATCTTCTAATAGGCCACTTAACGTGAATTACCCTGCATAAATCGCGGCTGTGGCTCAGAGGTAGAGCTACTGGCATTCGACCGCGGCGACCCGGGTTCGATTCCCGGAGTGGGCATACGTACAATAAAAAAAGTATGTCCAAAATTTAGTGGATTTAAGAATGCAGGGAAGCGTGTAAAATGTATCATCTCCCAACCCACCCCATTCACGCCGGTAACAAGGCCGGATGACATCGGACATATCGTGGGGTGCGGAAGAAGGTACACACTCCCCAATCGGTAGGTCAAGAAATGGCAATAAACCAAGGGTTGTCGTTGTTGGGGGGTGTCGCATGACTGAGGATCGTGGTTCGGAACCCACGGTAAACTGTAGGTCCCCTCGGGAATGGCCCTGGCAGCGAACGAAGAGGAAAAAAGCCTAATTCGAAAGAAGGACAGAACGGCAAAAGAATGTTATATTTGTGTCTCTTACTCTGTGAAATAATGTTATCACTGATTCTTTGAGAATTAATTATGTCATTATAGAAAAGTGTGGTTACTAGTTTCGTTTCATTTTTAATGTATAACGAACGCCTTTTATTTAAATTCTTAAATTGTCATTGTTGTTTGTTATTGGCTTCAACCTACCATTAAAATTTTGATTTCGATATTGTTCATACGAAGACAATATTAAGATAAAATTAAAAAGCGATTAGGTGCGAATGAAGCTTGTCAAGTTCTCCGGATCATAATGCATCTCATTCAAATTATTGATTTTAATAGAAAGGTAGCAGGGTAAGAGCCAAAAATATAACATTGTTGTTAACATTTTCGCCTTCGTTAATAAAAATAAGCGACAATACCACCCGTTAATATTACACAGAGATGTATTCAGTAAATTCATATTATACAGAGTGATTCCTAAGTTGATACTTCTTTTTTAGCTGTGTATAGAAGGAATTAAAATAAACAACATTTTCAAATACCTTTTTTCAAAAAACTCAAAAATAAAGTACTTACATTCATTTATTACACTACGAATCAAATACGGTTCTGCCTAACTTGCCCATTGAATAACATTAAGAAAACTTCTGGGTGTAGGATGAGCCCACAAGGGAAAGCGTTCTGCGTATAATCTCGAAGAAACATCCGCACTTTTACGACACTCACAGTAAATTAGCACTATATCTATTAGTTCATTGTTTTCAAATTTTACCATTTTTACGTATCAATTTAAAATTTACTTGCTTCAGAAAAACACACAGCAGCGGATTGCTCAACACTACCCGAATGACTAATACTAATAAGAGATAAGAAAACAACAAAAACTCTAGCGGGGTATGTTTTGATACCAGGCCCGCACTTAGATTTTTTACTTCTCTATCTTGCCTATTTTTGAGTTTTTTGAAAAAATATATTTAAAAATGTTGTTTATTTTAATGCCTTCTATACACAGCTAAAAAAGAAGTATCAACTTAGGAATTACCCTATATATGTATATTCTAAATTGGTTCATATTAAATTCTACCTTGTATAATAGAATAGATTACTTCCTCCATTTCTTCCTCTCCTACAGAAATTACCACTTTTATCAAAACAATAAAACTAACCATTTAAAACGTAAAATGTTCCAGTATGAATTTTAAAAATACGTATCTGTAAATAATAACAGTCAACGTGGACTACAAGAAAGCCCCATCTAATTTATTTTAATAAATATTCCCAATTGTCTTTTACAGCCTATTTTCCGCTTTTCATTGGCTTAACAGTTAGAAATTGCAAAATTCGACCAATCGACAGTATTTCCGATCGCTTGTAGCCGAAGCGCCGATACGGCTTTGCTCTGCTCTTATCTATAGCAGACCCTACACTAGCAGTCCGGCCATCAATCCTTGAAATTTGCCTTTACACGATCAGTATTACTGCAATTCCTTTAACAAAACTGTCAGTCTCAATAATAGTTAATGGTCTGCTATAAATTGGATCCCTTTTAACCGTGATATACTGGGTCTCCCAAAAGTCCCGCATAAAATTAATATGAATTAAAGGAAAAAGATCTAGGAAAAACGTTCGGACTCGTAAACTTTTATTTTTAATTGTGGATTTTTTGACATTAAAAAATATTATAAAGGGTGTCTCATAGAACTATCGTCACATCTTTGACAATTTGACGTTAAAACCGGTTTTTTGGTTTAACATGTTAAACCGGAAGTTGTAATTTTTAGATAGAGAATAAAAAAGGAGGTGAAAACCATTTTTCTCTAAGATGAATCGTTCCAATGTTACAGCCTGTCAAAGTAAAAAATTGCCATATTTTAAACGTCAATATCTCAAAAACTATTGAATTTAGACACATGATATTTACAACGTAAGCGTAGAATTTTCTGGGGAATCAGAAAATAATACAATATATAGGGTGTTCCAAAAAAAAAAAAATTGTCAAAAACGTGACCACAGTTCCATGAGACACCCTGTATAATATTTTTTATGTCAAAAAATGCACAATTAAAAATAAAAATTTACGGGTCCGAGCGTTTTCCTAGATCGACAATTTCTACGATTTTAGAATTATTCTTCAGTTTAAATTTAGGTTTAAGAGGATTTTATAAAATTGGGCCCTAAAGTGACATATTCGGCCTACCTGACACCTGATTGACTATTATAACTCCATTTTTTTTTGTACATACCAGGTTTTCTAATATCTACGAGTCCATCAACTGTTTTATTAAAATACACAGACAAAAGAACCATTTTGGGGAACCCCGGGAAAACAGTCGAACAAAAACGTTTCTTTAAATTCATTAGAAAGTCTAGTTGGAAATTTAATAATTTTTAGTTTTGTTTAACAAAAAAAAACAACAAATTTTAACGTGATATTATTAGAAATAATAAAAAAACACAAAACCAGACTACTTAACAATCGCAACAGAACTAAAAACTAAAACAAAAGCACAATAACAATTGAAATCCTTACCGGCAGCCCCTAAAGGCGGTGCCACAATGCACAAATCCATCATTAACATTTATAACTATTAAAAAATACGAAAAGAATCACTACACGCACATATTGTGAAGCTTTCACTATTTCTAATAAATTAATAACAATTTTTGTAATTACTATTTGTTTTTAATTAATCCAAATATAACGCGGAACTAAAATCTGGTCATTCTATTAAAAACACGCACAAGATAACAAATGCATGCAAGACAGTGCAACCGAACTGAAGCAATAGTTGGCTTTAGAAACAAAAGTTGGTAGAGCTGAATTCTCAAAGCTATTGAGAATGTTTCCAGCTAAAATATGACACTCATTTATGCACAATTCGAATGCAACTTTTTCCTAGTGCCTCTTAATAGTAATTCTCTGTATGATATGGAAAAATGCGTATTTTCATTACAAAAACCGTCACCAACTTTCAACAATTTGAAACCATCTTCCCGAACTTCGCAAAACACCAAATTCTATCTCAGGTGGCCGCGACTCCCGCGATTTACCTTCTTCTCTTTTACAAAAACAAACGACTGTTAACCAACTCGTAATTCACTGTCAAGAAGAGCGGTGGTATGGGTAGCCATACACGATAGGATTTTCCTGCAAAATTGTTTCTTACGAGGGCTCGCAGCAAAAAATAAAGGCACTGTAATAAATATTTTTGACGCGATTTCTACACATTTTATAGAAGATTCCTATAATAGTTCAAAAATACATTCAAACTTCACCGGTTATTCCTTCTAAAATCAGTTGGCATCGTCTAGTATTAGCCGATAGAGCTTTAGAAATCAAGATTGCGATGGGGGGACAAAAACGCATTTCGGAAAAAATCTCATAAACACGCCGCTCTTATCTCTGGGATACGATTTGTTTTCATACAAGTTTGATAGTGTATGTTGGATCTCACAAAGGACGACTTGATTTTTTCTCTTTCATTCTGTAGAAGACTGGTTTACAGGTTGGTAAAGCTTGTTCGTTATTCAGATATTTAGATCCGCACGCCAACGCGATTGTTATGGCTCGAATGTGGAACCTCCTTTAAAAATACACGATATGGTATATATGTTTATCTAGATGTTTATACAGGATGGTATTAAATACAACGCATAAATAGAACTATAATGGTGCGACAAAGTATTTAAAGTGTTATTAAATTCAGGCATAACCATTATATACGCTCACCACGCCAAAATTGCTAATTTTTTCAGGAACGATGCCTATTTTGAGGAGTTCTCGTCGGAAACGCTTAGTTTTTCAAATATTTCTTCTTAAAGTCCCTGTTTAAAAGTCAGGTTCCCACATCCTAATCGCATTTATATGGGTTTGTTATACAGGGTGATTTCTAAGTTGATACTTCTTTTTTAGCTTTGTATAGAAGGCATTAAAATAAACACCATTTTCAAATACTTTTTTTCAAAAACTTAAAAATAAGGTACCTACATTCATTCATTACACTATGGATCAAATACGGTTCTGCCTAACTTGCCCGCTGAATAACATTAAGAAAACCTCTGGGTGTGGGATGAGCCCGCAAGAGAAAGCGTTCTGCGTATAATTTCGAAGCAGCAGCCGCACTTTGACGATACTCACAGTAAATTAGCACCTACCATATCTAGTTCATTGTTTTCAAATTTTACAATTTTCACGTGTCACCAATTTAAAATTAACTTGCTTCAGAAAAACACACAACAGCAGATCGCCAAATAAATAACTGACCATGCATGACTAATAAGACAAAAACAACATTAAGTATATCATTTGATGACCAGCACTTAGATTTTTTACTTCTATATCTCGGCTATTTATAAGTTTTTTGAAAAAAGGTATTTGAAAACGTTGTTTATTTTAATGCCTTCTATACACAGCTAAAAAAGAAGTATCAACTTAGGATTCGCCCTGTATAAGGATTAAGAAGAAATGGTTAAAACGGGCCCAAGCAGTTTGGTATTTTTTCCCCAATTTTTGTTTCTTTGGGGCTCTTGGACTAAAATATAATCTTAGGTTCCCCCAACGCAATTAAATTATTTTTCATTAGGAGGCAATGAAAAACTAAAAACAAATGAACAATCAGTCTCCTAAAGGTAGTTATATGAAGCAACTAATTTAATAGACTGTTTTAAAAAAAATATTTTAAATTGAATTTATCAACACAACATTTAAATTTTTTAACTAGGAAGAAGATTAAAAAATAGTGATTATTTGTAATGAAGAAGGTAAATTCTGTGGCAGTGACATAACCCCTAAGAAAGGCAGCACTTTCAGAAGGAACATCTCAAAAACTAATAGCGATTTCGGGTTAGCACTCTGAGAGTGCTCCGAGAGCGATCTGTAACGTCATAGATTCGCCCAAGATTTGCTGTCACCCTGAATACGGTTGCCCTCGGACGGAGTGTAAATAGAATGTATGATCGCTCTTAAAATTATGACACATGGTAAAATAATTTTAACCTTTAAATTTAATGTAAAGTTAAAACAATTCTTCTTTAAATTAAACAAAAATATTACTATGTTCAAAATATTCAAACAACAACACGCGAAATTACAAAAGAACACCGTTCACTGTCTTAAAGAAAAAGTGTATCCATTGCGCAGGCGCAGCCTCTCTACTCCGTAAAAATTGGCAGATCGAAAAGGAGCGCTCGCTAACGGATTTAGAGTAACCAGATTTGTAAATCGAACGTATGACTCCGAGCGAGATCACCTGATAACCGAACACGCAAATCTCGGAGAGAGTACTCTCAGAGTGCCCGAGAGCAGTAAATCGAAAACGCTATAAGCGTTTCCTACGAAAATCCTTTTCAGATTCGTAATCTACGCGCCAAAATACATCATTCCTGAACAGACCATCAATTTTGGCGCGGTGAGCGTAAATAGATCTTTACCAATCAAGGTATTATTAAATAATAATGTAAATATTCTGTTAGTATTCATTGGCACTTTAGATTTTTTTAAATATCTTTCTCTCACAAATTAAGAGAAAACTAAAAATTAAATTTATACTACAAAACAGAAAAATAAATAAAAGTAAGTAATTATTTCTTTTTACAAATAAAGTACCCTCAGTAAAAGACAATTTATTTCATAAACGTGTTTTATTACCGTTTATAATGAACAAACTTATTAAATGTAACTCATAAACCTAAATGCAGGGCAAGTGTAGAATGGTCTTAAACAAAATACTAGTTTACATACATAGATACGAGGTAACGTTGCATGTGTGTTAACCGGATCATTAAAAAAACGGAATAATAAAGTTTTACTGCCATACACTGCCGCAATATTGCTTGAAATTTCATAAAACAGATATTTAACATATTACGGGCAATTATTTAAAATATTTATTTATAATAGTGTTCTCTTTCCCCTTATACCCCTTCCAGTTATGAATCGCAAGAGATTCCAAACTGTAACAACATAATTGAATACGTTGTATGGCCGAAGTTGGTTGAGAGAATCTTAGTTTCTGTAGGGCTTTTCACGGTGGCGGCACGTCAGGGGAGGCAGTGCCTCCCCTGTTTTATAAATACCTTTAAGTATACCATTAAAACATATATTTTAATATAAACACAATAATTTAATAGTTCCTGTATAAATTTTGCGAAATATCTTTAATAAATTTGTACTTCCTGAAAGTCTCTAATATTCAATAATTGATTTTTTCTACTCCCACATGGAAATTTGCTGTTTCCTTTACACTTAAGTGGCGAGTAAAGTGGGCTATTCCAGTTAACTGTGCGACAACATTTCATATCCATCCTAGTTAGGATATGAAACTGACCAATCACAGTGGTCACACGTTGTAAATTTTACTCGCCGTTTTCTGACAGTTGAAAGAAGTTAGGTTAACAATATACTTCAAAAATATGCAAATCTGTCAGATGAAATTTGATCTTTTTTAATTTAAATCAAAACATTTATCCCAGAGTCTGTGCATACACAATTTTTTCTTAAAGAGTACACGAAATGGTGCGAAAATGGAAGGTATAATAACAAAATTAATACCAAAATAATTATATTTCTACCAAATTATTGTTATTTTCTGACCGAACTAAAGATTTGCGAACATTTGCACTTTCTTATTTCAAAAATATCTTTATTTCCCCTCAATTCTAGACAATTACTACAAGCTTTAATGCATAATATGTATTATATACCTACCAAATGAACGTTTTTTACTAACCGTGGTTATTTTTTTCCATATAAATAACATATTAGGTATTGAAATAAAATAAAAAACATAAAGTCTTTCTCCACTGGTTTATTAAAAATAAAGTTAGACGGTGGTAGATATTCTACATGTTTCGGGTGTAGCAACACCCATCATCAGGAACAAAAAAGAGAAAAATTCATAGAAAGGAACAGACGTAAATGGTGAGTGATAATGAACCTCGATGGAGCTCTCATCGAGCCATGGAAGATTAAATGTTGAAAAATGGGATAGTGATTAGAAGAAAATTGACATATTTAAGTCTTAACACTGACCATGGGCAACAGGTAACAGTGGTAAGAAGGGGCCCGTTTGGGCAAAGAGAAAAAAATTAAGAAATGTAAAAAATGGAGACTCACAGGTCAAGAACCCTCATCTCGGGAACCGTGGAGAGAAAGAAAAATAGTTAATTTAGCCCTCTTTTCAAGGGAAAAAAGAAAATATTTTAGTTAAGAATAGTAAAAGGCATAGAACTGATGTAGAATCTTAGTTCATAGCCGAAAAATTAAAAAATTTTAAAAAATTTATTTAGGGGAACAAGCCCGAAAGGGCTGGAACCCCAGTAGGCGTTAATTTTAACATAACAACCAAAATTAGACTTTAAAAAAGAACTAAAAAAGAGACTAGAGAGTCGGAGTACTTTTAAACCTTTTATTAGGCACGAGGTCAAAACGTCAATTTTCTTCTAATCACTATCCCATTTTTCAACATTTAATCTTCCATGGCTCGATGAGAGCTCCATCGAGGTTCATTATCACTCACCATTTACGTCTGTTCCTTTCTATGAATTTTTCTCTTTTTTGTTCCTGATGATGGGTGTTGCTACACCCGAAACATGTAGAATATCTACCACCGTCTAACTTTATTTTTAATAAACCAGTGGAGAAAGACTTTATGTTTTTTATTTTATTTCTATAAATTAACTCCACTTTAAGAATGGACTACTTCTTCAAAATATTAGGTATTATTATTATAAATATGTTGTGCATCGGGATATTTTCTGATATATTTAGAACGGGGATCCAACCCTAATTGATCTTAAAACTTTTATTATGCGCAACAAACATAGAATAGGTAATTCTTCCTTAAATGATGGAACATAAAGATAACCCGATAAAAGAGACGAAGTTATAAGATTTCTAGAAAAAAAAATCCATTTTTTACTAAAGTTTTTAAGGTTATGTTATTTCTACTTACAGTATTGCCACTTCTCTTTCCACGTTAACAGTGTTGCTAGTTTGTAAATTGGCGATTATTTTGATAAATTTGACCTTAGCGAACGTTAAAAATTCATATTAATGCACAAAATCCATGTTTAACTGTTTAAAACGAATTCTACAGCTATTCAGTTGTACTTTCGGAGTTATAATTCTTACGCAAGCAGAAATAAACCTTTTTCTCTTCTGTGCATTTCAGTAAAACAAGTAATCAAAGTACCTCTGGTTGAGAAAATAAATTGTTCGTTTTTTATTAATACATATATCGCTTCTTGTCTATTATTCTGCACAAAGCCGAATGTGAGAAAGATAGATATATTCAAAAGTGAGTTTCAATAAATATAAGAACTTACTCAAATCGATAAATATGTTACATATTTGGTCCATGGGCTTGTCATCAAAATACATTTTTGTTCAATTGTTTTTTATTTTCGTTCTCACAAGTTCATGGCCAACTTAAAAGACAAGTTATGATGCTTAATTTAAATAATTTTTTAAAATTCTTAACATGAAGTTCGAAAGTTAAGTCGTAGAAAAAATATACTGTACAACTCGAGTGGATTGTCCATATTGCACTCGGAAGTTTGAGCACTCCGCCTACGGCGTCGTGCTCAAATTTACTTCCTCGTGCGATATGGACATCATATCCACTCTTGTTGTACAAACTACTATTAACGTCTGGACCTTTGTCCAGTAACCGAGCAACAGCGTCCTTATCCGTTTCATTGTTATTGCTTGCTTCGCTCTTCACTGGGTCGCAGTTTATCGGAAGCGTGCGGAGGCAATCCGAAAAATGTTTCCTCTGTAGACAATGTTTTTGGGAAAGACAATAGTAAAAATATAAATAATTGTATATTTTAGGAAGCGTAGTAAGCTTTTTCGCATGACGCAAAGCGCGATTAGGAGGCAGGCACGCCTACTGCGCTTTAAACCAATACGATTTTAGGAATTACGAATTAGGTTCTGTAGTTGGGTCTTTACACCTGTTACCGTTATGTTAGCGTAGGTTATGGTTTTCTAATTTCTTTCATAATTCTTCATTCTTGTAATTTTGTAATACGTAAAGGTGTTATCGAAGACGAAAGGGTAAGTTTTTAAGATTTAAATTACGAATTTCATTATTAAACATGGAAATAAATATAGAATCTGTAGAATTTTTTATTAAATTTAACTTTAGCAGACTTATACGACGACAAATTATTCGTGAAAGATTTAGGGATTCCTCGTCCAGATTTGAGCAAAACTCTTGGTAATAAAATCATTTAATGAAAACTCTACACCATCCTGTTGGTTTTGCCGAACAATAACATATTTTTCAAATTTTAACAATAAATTTTTAATCAATATTATGTACCTAATACCTGGGCCCTAATTATATTGTTTTAAAATATTATAAATACCTAGAAGAATCCTGGACTAGAACTTATTGAAAATATATCTTAATAATAAAAATCTTCCTAGATTATCACAAACCTTTTCTAGAAATAATTAAAAAGACGGCGCGAAAGCAGGAAATTTAAAAACATACGATGAGAAGAGATGTACGTCATCCTCTACTAACCGAGCCATTATTGTATTTGCCAGTCGTGCGCTCGATTATATTGTTAACTTTGTTTCGATAATTTCAATAGAAAAAGATAGTATAGAAACAGGAAACCAGATTCGAGACCTGAGTCAGGTAGGAGTGCGTCGTTTACAAGGCGATTGGGTGGTGCAATTGCTTAGAATTGTTGTGACGTCAGTAAGTAGTTTCGTGTATTTTTATTAGAGGGCGTATTTTGTTATATTATTATTTTCTCGGTAAATAATACAACATAGGAAATTGTTTTATGTTCTTTTATACACTGTTACCAAAATTGTACAAAGTACACTCGACTTTTGTACTGATACCCATACCAGTTTTTTTCTCAATAATTTACTTTCTAACATCTACAGAACAAATATCGTACAACTAATAATACCAGCACGTGTGTGGGAAGTAAAATATGACCAAATCAGATAGGAAACACGGACAGAGAGAAAGTCCTCCGTTGATTTATTGGAAATAACACCCAACATCGGCCGTTAATTTAAAAAAACGAATACCTTGCATTAGTTCCAAGAGAAATCAACTTGTTGTGAAGGGTTTTTTTTTGTACAACTTAAACGTGATATGGCAAGAATGGATTTGATTATTATTTTAAAAGTTGATTGTAGTATTGTAATAATATTGACTGCTTAAGAAGTAAGGAATAAAACATTGCTTGGTATTAGTCCAGGATAAAGTCAACATTCCTAGTACTCCCGAAGATATTCGAAAATAAAAAAATTGTGTTTTTATTTTTTCCTGGCTTTATTTAAAGAGATGACCAAAAATTAATTTTACATTTTCATAGTCACTTCTTATTTTCTATAACTTATTAAAATTTGATTATGATGTTGCTTCTTTTGGGTAACATCATCAGGTATGTTTTTTTAAATACGGATCTATATTTTTTAATGCAGTTTCGTAGATAATGTCTCGTAGCCGCCGTTACACAGCGGGTGGAATGGTGAAATAGGGCCGTCCGGAAGTCGTTGATTTTACGTGTTCGTATGAAATTCGCTGCCGTAGAAAATTCGGTACCGCGCCACAATCAAGCGTATTACATGATGGCGCGTGGATTTCAGGTAACGAAGGAGGTAAGAGAGTTGCCAATTCTCCTAAATTTTCGGTAGATCTATCAAATTTATTTATTGTTTCCCGATGCATCAAACAATAAACTTGATGAAATAAATTAATTGTATTTGTTGCAAGGTTGGGGGGAGGGGGGGGGGGGGGGGCTCAAGAAGCGCCACTGATAGACAAATAGAATGACCGGCAACCACAAAAAAAAACTGCAATTGCTTTTCCTCCTAAAAATCCTAAACACCATATTTCAAAATTTCCAATAAGATCAAGTAAAACAAGTATTTAAATTTAATTTATGAATATTTGAAATTTTATGACTATTTGTTGTCTTGTCGCTTACCTTGGTTTAAATAATAAATAACTATTTAATTAGTAAATTACCATTCAAATAGAACTGTTAACGATGATTACGTAATAAGAAACGACCAAAATTTTCACTTTTATTTTTAGTCAGCATTCTTATATGGGAAAATAGTTGCGACAATTCCACTCATGTATATGTAGGCGGTATTCGAAAAAAAGCTTTAAGAAAAAACGGCTAAATCTGAGCTCTTATGGTATTACCTACGACAAGTTTTTAGATAGTATAAATGTGTTAAAGAAATATAAAGAATTTTTTAACAATACAATGAAATTTAGTAATTTTTTGTTCTGCATGTATCAGTGATGTAAAATCCCGGCCCTAAATTTGTCGATTTTACTAAAAAAATATGGGATATTCAGAAAATAATGTACTTAAAAAAAAGGTCGTTACTACCATGTGGAAATCAAAAAGTGACTTTTATGCTTTCGTGGGGCTCCTTATTACTTTCTTAAAAATCGCTAAACCCGAACAGTCCGGTCGGCACGAAACGGTCAGTCGGCCCGAGAAGCCCGATCGGCCTAGAATTAATTATTAAAACCCGAACCTTTATTAAGTGGCCCGATCCAAACCCGAGAGTCGGGCCAGGCCGCGTAGAGGCCCGAGATGAAAATCCGGCCCGTGCAAGCCTTTACATCCGCTGTCTATGATATTGCCGTTCAAGCTCGCTTAGTAGGAGGATAATTCTAAAAATATTAATGACACATTCGCAATTTCGTTTTTTGATCATCATTGCGTTACTTTTTCGTTTTATCCAAAAATCAACCAAATACCCATGTTTGGAGTATAATTACCTACAATTTAAATTCAAAACTATTTGAATTTATATAATTCGTACATACAGAAGTATTAATTATATACAAAATCGGAACACACATTGTAGAATGTTAATTTATATTACAAATTACGAAAAAAATATGTTTCTTAATGTCAGACCTCTTAAAAATCTGCCACTGTCAAACCTTACGCAACTATATAAAATATACCAAGTCAAACATTATACACGGATACACATAAATTACAATACTCCGTTTTTTTTTCAGAAGTGGGATATAATTTTACATAATATCCTCATTTAATATTATAAAAAAAAAGTGTACTTACTCATTCGCATGAGCTGCACGTCCTTGCTTGGTGAATAATCGCTTCTCCTCTTTGCTCCCAGACCTACCCCTTCACAAATAATCGAGATATTGTCCTCCTCCATCGACTGGTCCAGAGTGTTGTAGTTTCTCGTGGGAGTGCTGCTTACTTTGGTTTTCATACTCATCACCTATTAAAAAGAATAAATCAGAAATTAACAATTTTTTATTTAGAGTCTTCCATACCAGCGTGAAACGCGACATCGTTTCCTGGCTTGTTTAATGGAATACAAAAATTCCATTATAGTTATTTCAGAAAGGTGTAGAGTAATAAAAGCTCATTAGGTATGCAAAGGGACTACGAAGTGATCCAACGAATATTTAAGCCACTTTTATAATTTGGCTTGATTTTATTGCAAAATTCTTTATTTTCATCAAGTGCATGGGTCAATTTATAGGTTTTGTCTATTGTTATCCATTCACAAACACTGAAAATGGCGTGACAACGGCGTGCATTATGTACATAGTATTAGGTACACCTATTTTTTATTAAACATTATAAAACAAAATACAAAAATTACATTATACAGAAATTAAATTATAAATTTAGTGGATTTAAGAATGCAGGAAAGAGTAAAAAAGGTATCATCTACCAACCTATCCCATTTACGCCGGTAACCAGGCCGGATGAGATCGGACATCTCGTGGGGTGCGGAAGAAGGTACACACTCCCCAATAGGTAGGTCATGTAATGGCAATAAGCCAAGGGTTGATAGCCCTTGGGGGGTGTCGCATGACTGAGGATAGTGGTTCGGAACCCACGTTAAACTGTAGGCAGCGAACGAAGAGGAAAAAAGCCTAATTCGAAAGAACGGGCAAATTAAATTATAAAAAATCATAATATTCTTTGTCATCTATGGAACTGTCATCTCCTCTTGACGTTATAATTAACGGATCGACGGTCCGATCGATCCTACATTTTCTCTTCTTCTTTAATGACATGATGGACTGCTTTTCGCCAGTTCTCTGGTGTCACTCCCTAATGGCTTGATCAAACAATAGCTTAACGTCTTTTATTTTGAAGGTCGGGTTATGTCTTGCTACAAATCCTTTCACTTGCGCCCATATAAGTTCTATAGAATTTAGTTCGCAATGATATGGCGATGTGCGTAGCACAGTTACATTATGTTTTTCAGCTATATCTTCCACGGCATATTTCATAAAACGATGTTTGTGTACATTTTCTCTAGCTAATAGTTCCTTCTTTATCAAATTTTTTTTCTTTTTTTCTTTGGTTAGTTATCATAAATAATTTAATGAACTAAATTTACCTGCGCCTATGGCCGACACCGAAATTGAGCCGAACTGGACGGAATTTCCCATTTTATTACTGTACACCTTTCTGAAATGGACTATAAGAAGTTCACAAGAACTTCCAGTTTGGCGGATGATACATTAATTCTTTTTCAAAAAAATGAAAATTTATTTTAGAGTTTCAATTTATATCATCCGCCGTGCAGAACATAATAAATTGCGGATCTTTATGTTAATTTCTTATTTTCCAATAAAATGACAAACGATGCCCCGATATTTTCATCAAAATCTTTACTGACGCCGCGCCACTTAATTCACGAGAAATTCGTTTTTCTAATATTTTGTAAGAAATTTTTTTTATTGCATCGTCCGACACAGGTCTAACATGTGTGATGTGGTGGAAACACACAGTTTGTTCATAATGACTTATAGACTACTGTTTGTTCCAAAGGGCTCCTCTCTTGAAAATACCCTGAGTGGTCTAACCCTTTTTTTACCTGATTAGTAAGACTCTCAATTTCCGATTCCATTTCATCATTCCTGTCTTTTAGTTCGGAATTCTTTATCTGCAAAGCCGTCAATTTTGATAGAAGCAATTCACTTTCCTCTCGTTCCATTTCCCTGTAAGAATATACCGAATCAACAACAAACACGAATAGAAAAATACCCTAAATACACATGTAAATTATAGTATTCTAATCTAACGGTCCTAGACTAGAGAAATAAAATACAATTATTTTTTATCCAATACTTGATTAAAAAAAATTAAGAAGTTAACTACAAATTTTTAGAAACATTTGAACGTAAAACATATGGAATTATTATATTATGCATTAGTTAAAACTCATTTAAATTACGGAATTTTAGGTTGGGGAGGAATAAATACAACTTTAGTTAAAAAATTAGAAATAGTACAGAAAAGGTTTCTAAAAATTATATTTAATAAAGATTATCTTTATCCTTCAATAAAATTATATTCTGAAACAAAAAAATGAATATTAGACAACTTTACATTTATAACATCTTAATATACATATTTAAAAATACAAATTTTATACAGTTTAAAAACAATAATCATAATACACGTCATAAAAATAAAATAACCATAAAACCTAAAATAAATAAGTCCTTAGGACAAAAAAATTTCAAATATTTATGTTTTTCTTTTTCTTTATTTATGTTTTTATTTAAACGACTATTTACCAACAAAAATTAAAAAATATATTTCATTAAAAAAATATAAAGTCGAAATAAAAGCATGGATATTGGAAACAGATAACTTAAAATTTTGGAAATGTTTTAATGAATATTTATTTTAATTAATATTGTTATGAATAATATATTTTCAAAATTTGATTATACCTATATCTTTAAAAAACTGCGTTTATATTTATATATTTAAACGTTTTCTATTTGCAATTTAACTTTTATATAATACTAACAAATATTTTTAAATATATATTTTAATATTCCTATACAGCGTGATCAGTTAAGGGTACGGAACGGCCATATCTCGGAAACTACTGGGCATAGAAATTTAGAAAAAAAAATGATAACTAAAGTGCCCATGAGAAAATCCTGAAAATAATTTTTAAGTTCCGCATTTTTCCGCAAGAGGGCGTAATTGACAAGTAAATTTTAAAATTTTACATATCTCCGAAAATTTCACATTAAGGTATATCTTTGGTAACACCATTAAAAAGCTTGGACAATTATGCATCATTTTGGTCTTATGCTCATTGGCGTACCGACTTTAATAAGAGGGGGGGAAGCTGTTGAAAGTGTAATCATTTAAATCGCTGTAACTTATAAACGACTTATCCGATTTTAGCAAACTAAAGACTGTTTGGAAGAGAAATGTATGCACTTTCACCAATCGTATTTAGTTGTCCATAATAGTTCTCAAAAAAAATGCTAGAGGGCGCAATTTGTAATGATAACACATTTTTTGATTTTACTCTGAAAAACTAAATCATACGGTATAATTATGATACCATAATCGAAAAGTAGATGAAATTTGCCAGAAAAAATATTAAAACCGCAGCTCGATATCTCCGTTCGTTTCAGCGTTATCGCCAATAGAATAATTTTTAAAACTTTAAATGAAGAAGCGAGTGGGACGCCACTGATATTTTTCCATGTGGATATTATTTCAAATTAGCCTAGTCAATTCTGCATAAAAATGATCTCTTGCGTTTTTCTCCTCAGGAACTCAGTTCTTAATTAAAATAATTAAATTAAATTAGCTATACTATTTATTATTATTAACATTCATAATGAAAAATTTTGTTTTATAAAAATTGTTGAAAATGACCACCTTCACTTAATAGGCATGCTTGCGCCCATTTAATTATTTTAATTAAGATCGGTGTGCCCGAGGAGAAAAACGTAAGAGATCATTTTTATGCAGAACTGACCAGGATAATCCGAAATAATATCCACATGGAAAAATATCAGTGGCGTCCCACTTTTTTTCTACAAAATATATAACCGCTACTTCATTTAAAAGTTTAAAAATTATTCTATTGGCGATAACGCTGAAACGAACGGAGATATTGAGCTGCGGTTTTAATATTTTTTCTGGCAAATTTCATCTACATTATGGTATCATAATTATACCGTATGATTTATTTTTTCAGAGTAAAATCAAAAAATGTGTTATTATTACAAATTGCGTCCTCTAGCAATTTTTTTGAGAACTATTATGGACAATTAAATACGATTGGTGAAAGTGCATACATTTTTCTTCCAAACAGTCTTTAGTTTGCTAAAATCGGATAAGTCGTTTATAAGTTACAGCGATTTAAATGATTACACTTTCAACAGCTTCCCCCCCTCTTATTAAAGTCGGTACGCCAATGAGCATAAGACCAAAATGATATACCTTAATGTGGAATTTTCGGATATGTAAAATTTTAAAATTTACTTGTCAATTACGCCCTCTTGCGGAAAAATGCGGAACTTAAAAATTATTTTCAGGATTTTCTCATGGCCACTTTAGTTATCATTTTTTTTTCCTAAATTTCTATGCCCAGTAGTTTCCGAGATATGGCCGCTCCGTACCCTTAACTGATCACTCTGTATATTTATAATTTAAAATACTAAGATTTGCCCTTAACAAGCACGTCTTCGAGGGATCAAAGAAGAAGTTTATTGAAGAAAATAAATAAACACATTTATTATATCATAAATATTGAAAATAAACTTATTATTATTATACCCGTACCTCACTTTTTGTTTCTCAGCCTCCAAAACCTCAACTTTCTCAATCAACATCTCCTTGTCCTTCTCCAATTCACATATTTTCCCACTCAAAACCTGATTTTCTTTCTCCACGTTTATCGAGTATTTCTGCGCAATCAAAAGATCGTTTTTCAGTTTAGCAGCTTCGGCTTCAAGATTCGAAATTTTCCTTTCCAATGATTGATTGATGCAATTGAGCTGCTCCTTGTCCTTGGTGTACTGCGAAGTTATGTCTCTCAGCATGTCGGCGTGACGTTGATCGAGAAGTTTAACCTGGACAAATAATAATAAATTTGTTTTAAAGCATGCATAAAAATGTAATTTTTTGATCATTTTATTTAGAGGTGGTAATATTAAGAGAGTTGTACATTTATCGTAAATGAGTTTGGTGTTTATGAAACAATTGGTCTATGTAGTGACCACCAGGTTCTCTAGATAGACAGAAGGTTAAACAGAAGTACGCCCTTTGCTATAGTCTATTTCAGAAAGGTGTAGAGTAATAAAATGGGAAATTCCGTCCAGTTCGGCTCAATTTCGGTGTCGGCCATAGGCGCAGGTAAATTTTGTGCATTAAATTATTTATAATAACTAACCCAAGAAAAAAAAATAATATAATTTGATAAAGAAGGAACTATTAGCTAAGTATAGCAAATTTACACAAACATTGTTTTATTAAATATGCCGTGGAAGATATAGCTGAAATACATAATGTAACTGTACGCCGCACATCACCATATCATTGCGAACTAAATTCTATAGAACTTATATGGGCGCAAGTGAAAGGATTTGTAGCAAGACATAACCCGACCTTCAAAATAAAAGACGTTAAGCTATTGTTTGATTAAGCCATTAAGGAAGTGACACCAAAGAACTGGCGAAAAGCAGTCCATCATGCCATTAAAGAAGAGGAGAAAATGTGGGATCTTGACCACTTGATCGATCGGACCGTCGACCCGTTAATTATAACATCAAGAGGAGATGACAGTTCCTCAGATGACGAAGAATATTATGATTATTTATAATTTAATTTCTGTATAATGTATTTTTTGTATTTTTTTATAATGTTCAATAAAAAATAAGTGTACCTAATACTTTGTACATAATGCACGCCTTTGTCACGCCATTTTCGGTGTTTGTGAATGGATAAAAATAGGCAAAACCATTTAATTGAACCAAACCCGTGTGGTACCACCTGCACTTGATGAAAATAAAGAATTTTGCAAGGAAATCAATGCCAAATTATGAAAGTGGCTTAATTATTCGTTGGGTCACTATGTGGTCCCTTTGCATACCTAAAGGAGCTTTTATTCCTCTACATCTTTCTGAAATGGACTATAACTCAAATTTGATACTGTCCTTCCGGGTCGTTGAAACTTAATAAACTTTGTACCTGATTTATAGTATTTTGTTCCATTCTCGTATGGTTATCGTCGACTTCCTGGGCCAACAACGTCGCTCTATTATTAGCCTCGACAACGTCCAATTTTAATTTTTCTCTTTCCGCTTGCAACTGTTCCAATATGTTCCTTAAACATTTTATCTCGGATTGATACAGGCTCAGATTAGCCCGCAACAATGTCGTGTGAGGGTTCTGGTATTCACCCCGAGTGCTCTCGTTTACGGCACGGGTCTGTTTCTCTAATACCTCAGCCAAATCTAAAAAATTTGTAAATTATACAGGGTGATTTCTAAGTTGATACTTCTTTTTTAGCTGTGTATAGAAGGCATTAAAATAAACAACTTTTTCAAATACCTTTTTTCAAAAAACTTAAAAATAAGCGAGATACTGAAGTAAAAAATCTAAGTGCTGGCCTGGTCATCAAAACGTAGCCCGCTATACTTTATGTCGTTTGTCTTGATGTGTGTGATGTGTGTGAAGCAAATTAATATTGTAAACTGGTGAAATGTGAAAATGGTAACATTTGAAAACAATGAACTAGTAGATATGGTGCTAATTTACGGTGAGTCCCGTCAAAGTGCGGCTGCTGCTCGAGATTATGTTTAAGTTAGGCAGGACCGTATTTGATCCATAGTGTAATAAATGAATGTAAGTACCTTATTTTTGAGTTTAAAAAAAGGTACATATTTGAAAATGTTGTTTATTTTAATGCCTTCTATACCTACACAACTAAAAAAGAAGTATCAACTTAGGAATCACCCTGTATAATATAACTTAAAACATACAGGATTTTATGGAATTGATGCATTATATTTAAATGGTTGTCTCCTTGGGTATTCTAGAGAAACACTCCATATTTAATTTATTTTAAACGATCATCCAAGTTGGGTAAGTACCCTTAAAATTGGACCAATTTTTCAGACGCCTAGAAGAAAAATTAAGACGAGTTAGATTACATCCGCGACGCTGAACGAGAACAAAAAACGCCGAAACCTAATCGCGGCCTTGGGCGATTCCATTCTAGTTTAATCTCGTCGCTCCAACTTGACGCGAGTGACAGTTTCTTTTAACATTACACTATTTAAATGTGGTTAAATAAAAATAATTATCAACGTCGAGTTGCTCAAAAACGTTCTATAAAGTCGTTTGGCACAGTTCTATTTTGTGTTTAAAAGATTTGTTCCGATGTTGTGAAGTGCTTTTTTAATCTTAGATTCAATTTATGGCTAATGTATTTTTTATAGTTGTGCCAGTCTTGCATTTTTGAGAAGATAGATTTAATTTTTATTACTTAAATGTATTTTATACAAACACTGCGTGGAAAACCACAAAATAATCTGGTATTCTTACCGTTAATATTAATTCTTGCAGAATTAAACCCTAGTTCGTGAATTAACTCCTTGGGTGAGATGATACCAACATTTTCCCACATTTCTATCAGTGTATCAGTGTTTATCAGGCCGTTTCCATCTGGTCCCAGAGTTACGTATTGGAATGTCTGAGAATCAGGAAATAGTTCTTCAGAGGAACACCTAAAAATAAATTTAAAAATTCATAATTATTGTTTTAGAAATATCATTGGCGTAAGATGTTAAAATTGTATCGAGACTTTTTTAGGATAAAATAAAGTTTTTGACATCTTTTATAGAAACAAAAAAAAAGTTTTGCATAGGTACCGTTCAACGACGAGAAAGCAAAGATCGACCCCGCATCTCATTCATAAAATTACTATTGCGCCGAGCCTACAACTCACTGTTTATAAGAGGGCGATAGCATGTGTAGACTACTATGAACTCCAGGCACTGAATCGGTTATTTTGATAACCTGACACTGTCTTACCATATTGTTTTTTATAATTAACCCACAAAATTTGCAAACACTAAACTCTCACCACTTTTTATTTAATAAAGCTGGAAATAAATAATTTATGTTCTTTATGTCAAAATTGTCATTTCCGTATTTTCACTTGCTACCACTAGGAGGCAAAAAATAAATTTATTATAACTGTTTGTTGGCTGTATGTTAAAGGCAATTATAAAATGTCATCGTAATGCTGATTCACTGTGTTTTAAAATATATATTTACTTCTCGAATTCCTGAAGAATAGATGACTATGTGGTATACTTAAATCGTTTTGACAAGATAACTATTTTATGATTAATTTCTACAGTAGTTCAGCTCAAAAGTTAGGTTAAGTTATGTCAAACTGACAAGCACGTTCCAAGTTCGATTCTGTTGCGGTTTTCATTTAAATCTCGATGCGGATATAATTACAAAATATGCCAACACGACCTTGAATAATCGAACTCAATACCTGTGTTGATGTAATTTTTAATTCGCTGCGTGGATTTAGGTCGATTTATGTAAAAAGGTACTTCATGAAAATGTGGTAAATTATTAGGAATACGAGAACATACCACCTCTGGTGGCAGTCACAGAAGCTTTCTTAGATGCCATTCAATGAGAAATTTTCTCGAAATATTTGTCGTTATTAGTAGTTTGAAGTTAGAATATGTTTTAAGCAATCCAACAATGTGTTTAATTAAATATGTTATTTTTTTCACCGGTGAGTCCTTCGGTGGCAGCGGTTGAGCTGCATCGCGTTCTTAAATTGCGTATTGTATTACCGGTTGGCCATAATACCTCAGCTCAAATAAACCCCACAATGTGAGAATCTTTTAATCGTTTGCCAACAGCGTATTGTATGTAAGCTCGTAAGAGTTTTGTGTTTAACTTATTTATTATGTATTTGCCGAGTGATTCAGAATAATATACTCGAAAATCTATTACCAGAAAAAACAAATCGCGTTGAAGAGAGTCTCGTGTATTAAGCAACAAATCTTTATCAGTAGCAATACCGTAGAAAATAGAGCTCTAGCCTACAGAGCGAAAGATCACAGGTTCAAATCCCATCAGGAGTATTTTACTTTTTTTTATAAAAACATTGAATAATTTATAGAATTATTTTGAATTAAACTCTTCCTTGTTGGGTGGATTTTTTAAATATAGGTTTAATGCATCTTTCCTTGATTAAATTTAAAAAAATTTATTCTGGTTAACCTAGAAGTCAATCCAGGATTAGTTCTTCCCATGATATATAATATATGAAAAAATAAAAAAGGTAAACTACAACTAAAAGAGAAGCATATTGACAAACTATGAAACCAGATATTAAGAGGAAATAGTCCTAAGTATGCTAATTTCAATACTAGTGTTGAAATATTTTTTTCGCGCAAATCAAAGGTTGTTTTAATAATTCTTTGTGATCGTAGGAAAAATAAGTGTACATTACTCGTGTGAAAGTGATTATTCTAAAACTCGGAGAATTTCCGCACTCGGCTGCCGCCTCGTGCTAAATATCTCCTCGTTTGAAAAGTATCACTTTCATCATTTATTATGTAATATACTATTGCAATTTTTGAATATTTGAGTACCATTATTTACTTACCGTATATTCACTGACTGATCATTCACAATACTCTCGTTATTCAAAACATCAAACCACGTTTCGTCTCTTTGAATTACCTCCAGCACCTCCTTGAAGCTGATCTTTCTATCATAGTTTATTAACAATTGATCCGACAGCTGTCTTATTACTTCGTCGGCTAGTTTATGCAATCCTAAAATGTAAAGAAAATGATAAGCTTAAAACCATAATAAGAAAGTGTTTCTGTCACAATCACGTCTTACACTGTCATATTTACGCCCCCCCCCCCCCCCCATGTGAACTCTCGGGCTAAACAAAATAATTTTTTTCTACATGTTAATTTAAAAGTAATAATGTCATCCTTATGGCAAAAAAACGTTATGATGGTTGCCTATCCTTTCTAGTGGTCTTTGTTCATTAATCAACTGTAATGACCAACTGTCAGACGCGTTAAATTGTTTTCAGCATGCATTATTTAACGTGAGCTTTTTATATTTTGTGATATTATTGAATATAGGTATGTTGTTATCACAACAAAATGGCACGTCAGTTTGAAGTGTGCAATAAATTAAGCCATTTGAGCCCGGAAATAACATTTCACAGGAGAGAACAAAATCGGCCATGTTCGTAACCGGACCATCTGTTGCTGAAACACTTTACAAGTAGTATCCCCTCCATTTCATCCACTTCTCCGGGCGTCCCGATTGATCCCCACTTTTAAGGGTGAGGGATTTATTGGCATCGCAAATGCGCCTTTAACTATACAGGGTGATTCCTAAGTTGATACTCATTTTGAAGCTGTGTATAGAAGACATTAAAATAAAAAACATTTTAAAATACCTTTTTTTTTCAACTCAAAAATAAGGTACTTATATTCTTCTGTTACACTATGGATCAAATACGGTCCTGCCTAAGTTGCCCGTTGAATAACATTAAGAAAACTTCTTGGTGTAGGATGAGCCCGCAAGGGAAAGCGTTCTGCGTATAATTGTAACGAGCTTTTTGCGCTCCTTACAACTTATCAAGGTGTAATCTAACAATGTCCAAAAGATTCTATTTCCTTTCAAATTGTTCGTTAAAATTTCTTACTACGCCCCTGTCGACATTGAGAAACCGTTGCATTTAACCAGGTACAACTCTGTGCTAGTCACATTACTCTATCTCGCTTTAAATTTTAGATTCAAAGTACCTACGTATAGGCAATTAATTATACATGATGCATTATATGTTGCATACTTATCTGACGATTGATGGTTTTCAGCCTATTTTCGATATTAGAACCCAGTTTCTCGTAAATTTGTGAACGTGAACGTGTTTAGAGGTTAGACTCGTCCCTCTTAATTTCTAAAATGTTGATTTTTCCGGGATAATCCCCCAGTTTTCTAGTTTCCCCCTTTTTGTTCGAGCAATGAAGTGTTAGTGATCACGTGAAATTACTCTTCGTTGTTAGTGGTTAATATGTCAAGTTTTTTATAGTGACAGTTTCGATAAAACCAGATGGAGGATTAAAAATCGTTCCTTTTCTCATTAGAACCTTCGAAGGCCACTGTGTTTTTTAATTGGAATGTTTCTTTAGTGATTTAGTTGGCACATGTTGTCGCGAATTTATTTCGGATTGGAAAATTACTAAATTTAACTACTCCTAGTCCATTATGGGATAGAAAAAACACAGGATAAGGAAAAGCCATAACATCAGGTAACGTTGAAACTGTGAAATTCTTTAGTTCATGAAACCACTAATGGTGGCCATTTTGTTTCAGGCTTTTCACATATTTTTTACCTACTTTTCATATACTTTTTACATACTTTTCATATACTTTTCATATACTTTTCACATACTTTCCACATGCTTTTTAAATACTTTTCATATACTTTTCACATTCTCAGCTCGTTTTCAGCTAATGTTCAGCTGATCTTCATGCCTTTCAGCTAATCTTCCCTCTTGTCTTTTAAAGACGTATTTCTACCTACTATTATAAGTTAGCCTTATAATTTTTATTTAAGACCTTTTTGGTTTTACCACCCCAAACTTTCTTCGTAGCTTCAGTAACAAGATAGCAAGTATTTTAAATGAACCTTCAGTTACCCTGTTTATAAACCCTCAAATTACATCCCTGGATGTGATATACACCCCTTGAGTGGGAAACCCTATCTTCGAGGACAAGTCTGGAACTGTGGGTGAAGCCGTCAAGCACCGCTGATTCCGTCGGGAGCAGAACTGGGGATGGTGTTAGCTCACAACCCCTATGGCAGTGTTGCAATTATCTGTACTCCGATTTTGATGTGACCTGAATGATCCTACCGTGTGGCCTTGATCATTGGTTTACGTTTGGAAGCTTGGTTTGATTGACTGCCCAATCCAGAACTTGTTACTTAGGATCAGGACATAAGATGAGTAAAATTTTTTATGATTATTCTATGACTTGCGAATATAGTTGAAACTTTGATTTTTGTTTAACCCTGGACCCCGGTTATATTTTTTATTTGTATGTTATTATAACAACCACAACCTATTTAATGCCCATTGGCAAATCAGCTTAAAAAATATTTTTTCTGATATCTAACTTAACACAGACTCGCAAGAGCAGTGTTAAGTAATATAAATTTTTGGTACTTATGTCACGTACATGCTAGGCGTTGACATTTATCTTACTTCTGTGGACATTGGTAAATTCATTCATTCATTTATTCCTAGATTAAAATTTTCACTAATGTAAATTTCTCCAAATTGGCTGTGTAACCTCAAAATAAATTTTAGTTGTTAAATCATTGCTCATATACATTTAAACGTATGTGCTATTAGAGTGCAAGAGTAGAATTCCCTTAAGGAATCGATTTACACGAGGTTAGATTTGGACTGAAATTTCTTATCTTTTAGTCAATACAGCGCAGTGCGTGGAGTTGCAATAATTGCAAGAAATGCAATAAATGTAACAAATGCAATAAATGGCAATAAATTCAATACCTGCAACATTTACCTCTCTTTCTCTCTCTCTTCATTTTATATCTAGGCTCCTAGCTTATTTTTAGTCAATTTTTACGCCTGTGTAAATAATTGGTGAGCTTCGGTCACTGATTCCCCTATTATTAGGAATTTAGAAATTTAGTAACCATATGCAACCCATGCTATTGATTTTGTTATACATTGAGGTTGATTCATTATTGTAATATTTAATCAACTATCTTTATCTTTATAATAAACTGATTGAAATTATTTAATCAACTAATCTTATCTTTGTAATAAACTGATTGAAATTATTTAATCAACTATCCTTATGTTTATAATAAACTGATTGAAATTATAAGCACTTAGTATTTTATTTTGATTAGGCAGGCGATCGATTTCACAGGTCTCGCCTAATATTTCTTTACTTCTTTAATCTTTGCTAAGCCCTTAGCTTAGCTGGCGCCCAAACGGTAAACTGGAAGATTTGAAATAAAAAACCTACACGACCCATAGCTCTCAAACGAAACTAACAGTAGTTGTCGGTGGCACCCAGATTGGACTTTTTAAAGAATGAATAAATAAAGATCTTTGAACACCTATTTAAGGTTCACCTTATTTTGTAATGCGTTGCAAGTGACGCCGAGTATAACAAGTTTGATCAAGATAAAAAAATCAAAAATTAGGTGAATGAAACATTAAATAAACAAATAAAAATAATTTATTTTTTATTAAGTTACATAATCTCGAAGCAGCAGCCGCACTTTGACGACACTCACCGTAAATTAGCACCATACCTACTACTTCATTATTTTCAAATTTTACCATTTTCACCAATTTAAAGCTAACTTGCTTCAGAAAACACACCGCAGCGTATTGCCAAATAACTCACCACCGACCCGTAAATTGCATAACTAATAAGAGATAAGACAAACAAAGTAAAGTATAGCAGGCTACATTTTGATGACCAGGCCCGCACTTAGATTTTTTACTTCTGTATCTCGCCTATTTTTAAGTTTTTTGGAAAAAGGTATTTGTAAGTATTGTTTATTTTAATGCCTTCTATACACAGCTAAAAAATAAGTATTAACTTAGGAATCACCCTGTATACGCACAACAATAGCTTCTTTATGAATGAAATACTTTGTCTATGGTAATTGGTCTAAGCTTAAACTATTCTACACAGATTAGAATAAGAAATAAGTAAATAAATATTAACGACTCGATTGTTTCTTACCTATAGCATCACATACCAAAACCAACTCGGTCTGATTCAGATATCCATCTTCCCCCACCCCCAATTTCTTCCACGCCTCTCTTAACATCTCTTCTGTGCACAGAATTTCGGGTTCGCTGGTTAAATTTGAGGTTATAAAGTGGTTTCCTAAGGTGTTATTGAGGTCTTTGTGGCCAGGCAGTGACGCACATCTAGAATACATATTATTATTTACCAAGGGATTAAAATGATTCCATAAGGCCAGTATTATTTATCTCCTGGTAACTTTAACAGCCAGATGATTTCTAACTTTCTAACTCAACTACATAAAAAAATTATGTGAATTTCTAAATTTTTCTAGAAGGGTTGAAAAAAATGTTTTCTTATCGGCACAGATAGAAACCTGGTAAGCGTAGTTTAAATAATTGTGGCAAAAATGATTAATATGTATGTAACTATTATTTATAATTTACCTTTTAAGTTTATAGTTTGTTTTGCGTTTCTTTGTCAGAACTTCACTCTGGGAATTTGATCTTTGGACCGATGTGCCTCCGTAGGTTTTACAATTGGAAATATCATTATCTTCGTTAAAAATTGGCGTTATTTCATCTGTTTTAGGCCTGAAAGTTTAATTTTGCTATGTTAAATTCCTTCGGTAGGTTGCCTACTTTCATCGTAAGCCAATGTTTATAAATCTTTATCCAAGCTTACCAGCTTAATGCGAAATTATATGTATATACAGGGTGACCCAGATAAGGATGCTCTATACAGGAACCTCGTAATCCATTAGTAGTTTGTACTACAAGATTGGATATGATGTCCATATCGCACGACGAAAAAACTTTCGAGGGCAATATGGACAATCCACTCGAGTTGAACAGTATATTTTTTCTACGACCAAACTTACAAACCTTATGATAAAAAATGTAAAAAAAAAGTTTTCAGGTTGCCGGGCTCGAACTCACGATTGGACCCATAGTAAAACGCTCTACCTCTCGACTATCGAAACGTTAAACTAATTATGGGAAAACCAACTGATAAATGATGCTATATGAAATTAATTTTCTATGCACATTCAGCAGGTTGCATTATTGATAAATCTATTATAAATGCGTCTAGATTTTATTATAATGAATATATTGAATTGTACCATATGAATTTAAATTATATAAGTTAGTGTCTTGAAAAAGAAGGCGCAGCCTCAGTAAAAATAATATACTGTAATTGGTCAGTTCTTCTAAGAACAACAATGGCTTCTCTGTAATTGACTAGTGATTGGTTAGTTTCATTACCTATCTAGGATTGTTATGAACTTTTGCCGCACCTTTAACTGGAATAGCCTACTTTATTCGCCACTTAAGTGTAAAGGAAACAGCAAATTTCCATGTGGGAGTAGAAAAATAATATTTCCTTACAGTACAATAATAAATATTTCCTAACAGTTATTTTCCGTCGCCTAGCGACGACTAAGTGTAAGGAAATATTGACTTTTTCTTTCGGAAATGTTATCAAAAATGTCAATATTCTCGATCGATTTTGGGAAAAATGAAATTTCCGGACTATTTACAAAAATTTTGTTGATAATGGGTTTGAAAAAACGAAACGTCGGATTAAAAATTCAATTACACCAACATGTAGAGGACAAAAAAATGTTAACGAAAACGTAAACTTTATATTAACATATCTCTTCAAATAGAGTCAGAAAAAAATAAAAACAAAATCGCGAAAATTCGTTTTTTCTCAAATACCTATTTTCGGAAGAATTTGGAGTTTTTTAAATTTGAAAACACAATGTTGCCGAATTTAGTAGGACGCAACTTCTTTCCAAATTAACCATCTCTGTATCTTTTATAGTTTATGAGATACCTGTAGAGTGCATCAGTGTTATCTGGGACATCCTGTATATTAAATTGGACCTAGGTTAGAGCTGCTAACCTCGGAAAAGAATTTAGAAATAATGGGCGGATGTTCTTAATTTAACTTTGACTGAGGTTACATTATGTTTTCCATTCATTTAGTGGATGATACACCCTCATTTTGACTATTTTTAAATCATGACGTTATCAAAATTTCTTGTATGTCGTTAAGCACCCATATTATTAAAGTCATAGAACAAAAAAAAACAACATTACTATTTGTTAACATAAAAAAAGGTACCTGCTTCTTCTACCGTACTTTTTGCTGCCATAGACAAACTTTGGTGACACCTCTCGATCTGGCGAACTCTTTTCCACGAATTTATTTTCCTTGATCGGACTGTCGTTGATATTTTTGTTATTTTGCATTTTCCCTAGAATTAACAGGAGAACTTTTTTATATAATATAATAATTTTTACAAAAAGCTGTTTTAAGAACATCAATGCACAGTTTTCACTTATCACTGAATTTAAAATTGTTATAAGGTACTCCAATCTTAATAATATGTATCAGCAATAAATAATATCTAGAACAAGGAACAACTGTAACTATTCAACAAAGTAAATCCGTTACTAAGCCCTTAAATAAAATAAACATGGTTTGTCACCGTATTACTTGAATAGTATTACCCTATAAAATTTTACTGGATTTTATCTTTATGGATTTCAAAACAGAATAGCTTACAAAAATTTGTGCGTAATTTTTTTTTAAAATGGTTAATTGGTTGGGTTATGCTCAATTAAACCATAGTTAATAAAGCAAACGTAAAATATCAGTAGGTGTATTAATGAAAACGTTTCGACCTCTATGATATCATCTTCATGCGAAACATAATTTTAAGTAACCAGTCAGTGGTGGCCTAATTTTTGACAGATTTTCGCAAATTTTCCCCATGTGCACCGCTACGAAATCAAATCTTAACAAGCTCATAAGAGAATGTCTTGACTTTACCTAACAAAGATAACAACGCATCCTTAAACTCCCCAAATGTAGACCTCGATCGTTTCTCGCTCAACAGACACCGGATCAGTTCGTTTCCTTGTTCATCAAGCTGTAAGGTCGTACATAGTCGCATCAGTCCATCTCTGTCTAGGCTGCCGCAGTTGTCGATGTCGTGACTGTTGAAAACTTTTAACAGCTGTTGTTCGTAGGGGTCTAGGAGAGAGACTGGGTCCATAACGAAATTCGGAAAAAATGTTGGTGACCTGAAAAAAAAATTCGGTTATAACAAATAATATACCTAGTATATTTCAGAAAGGTGTAGAGTAAAAAAAGCTCATTAGGTATGCAAAGGGACTACAGAGTGACCCAACGAATATTTAAGCCACTTTCATTATTTGGCATTGATTTCATTGCAAAATTCTTTATTTTCATCAGGTACAGGTAGTGTGGGTAAATTTATGGGTTTTGCCTATTGTTATCCATTCACAAACACTGAAAATGATGTGACAAAGGCGTCCATTATGTACATAGTATTAGGTACACTTATTTTTAATTAAACATTATAAAAAAAAATATAAAATACAAAAACTACATTATACAGAAATTAAATTATGAAAAATCATAATATTATTCGTCACTTGAGGAACTGTCATCTCCTCTTGACGTTATAATTAACGGGTCGACGATTCGATTGATCAGGTGGTCAAAATTCCACATTTTCTTCTCTCCTTTAATGGCATGATGGACTGCTTTTCGCCAATTCCCTGGTGTCACTTCCTTAATGGCTTGATCAAACAGTTAGCTTAATGTCTTTCATTTTGATTGTCGTACTGAATTCTTTCAAATGCGCCCATATATGTAAGTTCTATAGGATTTGGTTCGCAATGACATGGCGGTGTGCGCAGCACAGTTACACTATGTTTTTCAGCTATATCTTCCACAACATATTTCATAAAACGATGTTTGTGTAAAATTGCTATAGCTAATAGTTCTTTGAGAAAATTATTTTTATTTTACAAAAGTTATTCCCAATAATTTTTACAATAAATTGAAGTCTAGTAATTTTTGTAGAATTATCATTGGCTTATATCTATTTCCTCATTTTTTTTGCTCACACCCATATAGATACCACCTCTCCATTGGTGAAAACAGAAATTCCAAATCTTGCTTAGATTTTTTGTAATTCGGTTAAAAAAACGTAAATTTGTATTTCTTTTATTATAGCTTTAAGCCCATTAATAAACATTTCAACATTAGAAACAAAATTATAAATGAATAACGACACAGTAATAACTGTGGCAATAAGACTATCTACTAATCTAGCGTTTCTTATGTTATATAGTTATAGAAATTTCCGCTGTACAAATACAGTTAATTATAAATCAATAAGTTCAGAAACCGTTTGATGGGTAACAGCACTACAGTAAAGTTGAGGAAAATCGGAAAAATTAAATATTTATAATATGTGTTTACCGAAATATACGGTGTAAAAATAAATGAAAGGCAAAGAGAAGGCTTTAAAAAGACAAACGTAATTTTCAAAACTGTATGCATTTTTCAATTTTTTTAAGTTTAAAAGTGGGGATGGTCACACAACTCAAGTTATTGTACTAGCTTAAAATGTATAAAGAAAATTAAGCTAAAAGCACTTAAAATTAAAAAAAAAATTCTCCAAGCCGAAATATACGAATAAACTCTGTAGGAAAAGTTTAATTACAAAGTATAACCCGGTACAAAGATATAACAAAGCTCACAAGTCCTATTATTGTATTACCTACTTCTCCAAGAAGTATAATTTAGTACGCACTGTCACGCGAAGGTTTTGTTATATTATAACGGAGTGACCAAAACAAACTAGCACACAATTACAAAAATTAGACAAAATACTATTTGAACCGTTTCATTCTTTCTACGTGAAATGTATCTCACCATAAATCATGTTGCTAATAAAATATATGTACATATTCTATTTCTGTAATTTGTAATATTAGTTCTATGGTGTTACTTTGTTTAAAATAACAATATTATCAAGATTATGCATAAATTGTTTGGTATTTTCGCTACATCAGAAGCAATGAGAAAGTGGCCACGTATTTGAATATTGCAAAAAAAATACATCCTTAAGGCGAATCTACACTGTGCCAGTCACTTTGTGTTTTGTCACTTGTACTTTAGTCTATTTCAGAAGGGTGTAGAGCAGAGGTTCCCAAACTTTTTCTCCTCATAGACCCCTTTAAAAATGTTGCTGGTTCCGGTGGACCCCTTACAGCTACATTTCTACCATATTCCCAAAACTTGACAAAAAATGTGAAGATTAGATCTAATTATGAAAATTTGCATTGCTGCTGAGTTCCAACCACGAATTAACAGTTTTCGAAAAAAAGTGAGAATTGATTGGTTAATAAATTGATTCTTCTGTAAGTGGATGTCAAAAAAATAAAGTTGGCCAATCAAGAAAGTGATTCCATCCAACTTTGACATCTACTCACAGTACAAGAAACCAATCAATTCTCACTTATTTTATTCAGAAACTCCCGGAGTGGTAAAAATAAAAAGAAAAATAGTATATTTTCTTGTGTTTACATTACATTGTAATATGATAACAGTCATAATATAGTTAAAATTAAACATTAATAACGTAACGTAACTTTTTTTAAAATTAAAATTTTAATGGTAGGGATGTACTTGATGGATTGACAGCAAATTATCAATATTTGGCTTCAGTTTTGTTAGGAATAACCACAAATCTCCCCGTTCTGTGATATTCAATCTGCTCCTTTTTTTCGTCAAAAGGTTTGTAGCGCCACTAAAAATTTTTTCGACACGAGGGAAACGCTATCAAAAGCTTTTTCGCAATTCCCCACAGTCCAGGATATCTTTTGGTTATTTCTGCCTGCAGCCAAAATGTTTGATACCCCCTTTTAAATTTCATCTTCAGCTCCTCATTAGTGCTAAGCTCGAGTAGCTCCTCTTGTAATATCATATTCTCGAGTTCCATTTCATCAAATGGATTTATGATCCATGGTGGTATTTCTATCGTCAGAATATTTTCAAATCTAATTTTGAAGTCATCATTCAGGGCAATTAAATGTTGAACGTATGTCTGAATATTCTCATCAAGGCATTCTACTTGTGATAAGTTTGAAAACTGGGAAAATTCGCGCCGACTAATATTTTGCTTCATAAATATCAATTTTTAAAGAAAAGCTGAAATTACACCCTTTGTATTTATTAAATTGAGGCTGTCCCGTTGGTAATTGTAAGTTAATGTCATTAAATTTTTTGAACAAATCTGTCAAATACGCGATGTCTGCTTTCAAACTGATCAGGTTTTCTTTTAAATCTGGATCTTTACTGTCCAGAAACTCTAAAACTGATTCAAAAAGTGAGTAAAATCTTGTTAAACATGCACCTTTCGACAACCAGCGTACTTCAGTATGTAAGAGCAATCGTTGGAAGTCTTCATCATTTTCATCGCACAATTGTGCAAATAAATGCGTATTCAATGCATTGCTTCTTATTTTGTTAACTGCATTAATCACAAATTGAAGCGATTGGTGCAATCTATCACTAAAATTTTTCGCTACCAGATGTTGTCGGTGGATGACACAGTGAATTGCAGTTACCTCTGGTATAATTCTTTTAAGATGGCTTATAAACTCACGATATCGCCCGGATATCGCCCGACTATGGCAGGAGAAAGAACGTTTGTGAATGGAATCGATTTTCGATGCAAGTTTTTACAAGTAACAGTCGCTGAACTTCTTAAAATATCTGCCTAGGTGAAGTCAAGCCAGCATTTTAGTTCTTCACTATCGAAATCAGATACATTTTTATGGACTCCCGCTTACGAATTGTGGACCCCCATTTTTTTGTCACGCCTACGTAGACCCCCTTGGGGTCCACCTGGACCACTTTGGGAACCACTGGTGTCGAGCCATAAAAGCTCATTAGGTATGAAAAGGGACTACAGAGTGAATATTAAAGCCACTTTCATAATTTGGCATTAATTTCATTGCAACATTCTTTCTTTTTACTAAAAATGGTATGACAAAGGCGTGCATTATGTACATAGTATTAGGTACATTTATTTTTTAATAAAAAAATTCAAAATACAAAAAATACAAAAATAAATTTAATTATAAAAAATCATAATATTCTTCGTCATATGAGGAATTTTCCTCTCCTCTTAACGTTATAATTAACGGGTCGAAGGTGCGATCGATTAGGTGGTCAAGATCCCACATTTTGTCCTCTTCTTTAATGAAATTATAGACTGCTTTTCGCCAGTTCTCTGTTGTCACTTCCTTAATGGCTTGATCAAACAGTAGCTTAACGTCTTTCATTTTAAATGTCGTGTTGTGTCTTGCTACAAATCCTTTCACTTGCGCCCATATAAGTTCTATAGGATTTAGCTTGAAATGATATGGCGGGTGCGCAGCACAGTTACATTATGTTTTTCAGCTATATCTTCCACGGCATATTTCATAAAACGATGATTGTGTAAATTTGCTATAGCTAATAGTTCCTTCTTAGTTATTTTCTTTTTTGGTTAGTTATCATAAATAATTTAATGCACAAAATTTACCTATGGCTGACACCGAAATTGAGCCAAACTGGACGTAATTTCCCATTTTATTACTCTACACCTTTCTGAAATAGACTATAAGTTACTGGCACCGTGTAGATTCTTCTAGACCTTTAATAGTTATCCGTTACACAAAGGGGGCTTTATCGTGAAAAGTTTTGGGCTTATTTACCGCAATGAAAACTTTTTATTTCCCAATAAAAAAATTGCTATTTCTGTGTCCTGCGTCCTCTTACACGAAACCGTTTCCTCACAAAAAACATCATCATGTTCGAGATGATGTTATTGTGTATCCAATTTATTATTTTATAACACGATCACTGTATTTTAACATTTTTTCTACTTTCTCAGGAGTCACCATGTCTTTCGATTTTTCACTCGATATTTTAGACCAACAATTATCCCCAAAACTTCGGTCTGTTTGATAAGAGCATCCAAACCACGCGTGATTTAAATGGCGGTTGTGGGCAAAAAGCATCGAGTCACTAATTAAATGCCACCAGCAATGTCATTTTTTTTTGGTCACGTATACAATTACAAAGCAGTATTTACTCGCCGCCATTTTTGACACATCGTCTAATGCCACCATACCTATAACCAATAACAAACTACGTCACTGTACTGAAATGCAATTATTAGACGAAGTAACGTTTCTCAACTTATGCAGAGCCATAATGTAGGTAATTAAAATTCCGTATCCTCAAGTCTTTTGTATAAAAAATTAAACATTACAATAATGAAACTGAAGCCACCTTTTACTTCATTTAAATATAAACTATTGGGCTCCGTGTACACATAAAATTATTGTTCGTGACTAGCTGTGCATTTTTAATATCTTTGTTTATACTTGTGAAACGTATTTTATTTTATGGCCCCATTGACCAGTGCCTTTTTTAGGGTAGGTGATACCCGGAGGCAAACTAACCCCCCCCCCCCCTCTTACGCGCCCAAATAAGAATAACTTGGTAAACAATAATAATGTTTTTGGGGGGAAAAGACATTTTGGTGCCATTACTTTAAACTGGGGGTCATTTGAACCGAATTACAAAAAAACTAAGCAAGAATTTGAATTTCTGTTTTTACCAACGGAAAGGTGGTATTGTGGGTGTGAAATAGTATATTACGTACCGAGGTGGAAAGTGTTTCATTACTGTCGAGAGATTAGATAGTTTACCGAGACGCGAAGCGTCGAGGTAAACTATATCTCAGAGACAGTAATGAAACTTTTCACCGAGGTTTGTATACTATTTTATTTACAACCACATCCAACATCCACTTCTTATTATTTTGAGTTCAAATAATTATTAAAAGGTAAATGTCATTTTGACTTTTCCATTGCAAAAGTAGACAGACATTTAGAATTTCAAATAACCGCAGGTGATAAAATAACGTAGGTAATAATACACATCAAGATGGCAAATATCATTTTTGGAATATGGTTTCCATGTCACTAAACAATATATTATTTTTTTAAAACGTTAGTGTCAAAGTTTTTACAAAACACCAAAAAAATGCTCTCAGATGAGGAATTTGATTTGGCTGCTACTCCCCCAGAAATTCGAGAAGCAGCAAAAATAGTAGAAGAAGATCTTCTGCCAACTAAAAGCCGCCCGAGATATGACAAGGCATATAACTGTTTTAAAGAATGGTGTATTGGAAACAAAGTTCAAAATCCTGGTTCTGAATCGGCGCTACTAGCTTATTTTAGTGAAAATGCCAAGACAAAGAAAATATCAACGCTTTGGTCAATATATTCAATGTTGAGGACCACTCTATCAATTAGGGAAAAAGTAGACATATCTAAACACGCAAAGCTATTAGCATTTTTAAAAAAGCAAAACAAAGGATACAAGCCGAAAAAATCGACCACACTGTCTATGGATAATATTGAAACATTTTTGGAACAAGCACCTATGGAATTTTATTTTATTTTTATTAAAATTAAAAAAAAAAAAAAAATTTACTATTTTGAGATATCGATTTTTAATAAAATTACAAAAAATAACAATTTTACTTTCCACCCGGGTGGAAAGTGAGCACTTTCCACCCGGGTGGAAAGTAAAAGTCAAGAAACGTCAACTTTCCACCTTTCAAAGATAGGTGAAATGTCATTATTACATACATGGTTGTAAATAAAAGTTATTTTCATGCAGAAAAAAAAATCGCGGAAAAATATATAAGCCAATGAAAACCCTAAAAATAATCGTATTATAAAAAATATTGAAAATAACTTTTTTAACGAAAATAACTTTCTGACACTTTCCAACATCTGTAAAGTCCAAATTTAAAAAGTTTTCAAAAAGCCGTTAATTAACATGGAAAGGATTCGGGCCAAGAGAACGCAATATTTTTGACTAATTTAATATACCGGGTGGTGCATCGTTTTTGAAAACAATCACAGGTTAATAAGTCCAATCAATGCTAGTGTCCGCAGCATCTCACCTGTTGAATTTCAATGAAAAACCAACCGCAATCCTTTTCAAATAATTTTGGGTTGGGTTGTCCAAAATTGTTCAAATCCCGCATGTGCATTTACCACACAGAGATCCTAAAAAGTCTCCTTACAACCCCGTTCTAAAGTCAACAAGGGAGCAAATATTTGGACAGTCTAAAACTAGCATGGGCTTTTCTATGTTTTCAACCACGATGCACCATCCGGTATACAGGGTGATTCCTAAGTTGATACTTCTTTTTTAGCTGTGTATAGAAGGCATTAAAATAAAAAAACATTTTCAAATAAATTTTTTTTTAAAACTTTAAAATAAGCGAGATACGGAAGTAAAAAATCTAAGGGCGGGCCTAGTCATCAAAACGCAGCCTGCTATACTTTATGTTGTTTGTCTTATATCTTATTAGTCATGCAATATTTGGTGGTGAGTTATTTGGCAATACGCTGCGATGTGTTTTTCTAAAGCGAATTAATTTTAAATTGGTGACACGTGAAAATGGTAAAATTTGAAAACAATGAACTAGCAGATATGGTGCTAATTTACGGCGAGTGTCGTCAAAGTGCGGCTGTTGCTTCGAGATTATACGCAGAACGCTTTCCCTTGCGGGCTCATCCTACACCCAGAAGTTTTCTTAATGTTATTTGACGGGCAAGTTAGGCAGAACCGTATTTGATCCATAGTCTAATAAATGCAAGTATTTTATTGTTGAGTTTTTTGAAAAAAGGTATTTAAAAATGTTATTTATTTTAATGCCTTCTATACACAGCTAAAAAAAGAAGTATTAACTTAGGAATCACCCTGTATAGATATAATGTCGCATGGGTAACCTACGAGTAGAATTTAGAAATACTGGTCGGGTGCTCTGAAATAAAGGTAGCCATAGTACGGAAGTTCTAGCGGAAATCTGATTTTTACGCTGAATAGACAGACCCACCACACCAAATTAAAACAGGGGCGTGAATTTTTAAACAAAAGCAAACGAACAAACCGGAATAAACACAAACTGCATGAAAGAAATACGTAAATCCTTGAAAATCTACTTCCCCGCGAATTTTTTTGATTTATGTTTAATCCTAAGTATTGTAGGTATTCTGGTAAACAAAAAAATCCTTTTAACACACCCACATAGTATAACAAATTGAACAAAATGGTTCTATGAAATCATCGACTAAAAGCGTATTATGTATATTTTTATTTCAATGATTTCATAATCATATTTCTATTAAATATTATGGATCAATTATTGACTATTCAAAACGATTTCAATCAAGCATATATTATATATTTTTTATTTAGGCGCCTTGACCTACCTAGTTCTAAGATTATTTATCTCTGCTTCAATTGGTAAGAGTTGTTTATGCTTTTTTGGTAAAAATCGATAAAGACGGTAGTTAAAAATCTTGTTGCCAAAAAACGAATCAATTTTTAAAAGCTCACAAATTATTGAATTTCTTTTCACCAAGAAAAGGAGAAGAAAAATCAAGGGAAAAGATGTAAGCCAATGAAAATTGTAAAAAAAATTACTAATACTGATGGAGAGCGTCAGAGAGAAACTTTTATTTAAAAAAAATAATTTTCAATATTTTTCACAATACAATGAATTTTAGTATTTATTTTTAGGGTTTTCATTGGCTTATTTATATCTTTAAAAAGCACCGCAACCAAATACGGCAAATTGGAGCGCTCTCGGATCTACTTAAAATACAAAACTATGAAATCTATCAATTTTAAACACTGCCATCGGTTTTATCTCCATACTATCTAAAATCGACGCAATTTTCTATACCAATTTCACGAACGATTTCCTTAAGACCTGAAAAACTAACTGTTTACTAATCGCTTCCCAGAGTATAACAACATCATTATCTCCTTTATAGACTAAGAATCAAGGTAATTATCGCTTTAATTTATTGTTGTTAATCAATAATCCTAATTTTTATGGTATTATGTTCCAAATGAGCAGATTTCTCTTTACCTGCAAGAGGTACTGCATTATTATATATTTTTCGTTACAGTAGGTCGGTAAAAGAGAGAGCGATTACTAAAATGACAGATAAAGTATCAGGATAATCTTGGAATAATTATATGCCATTTTCCGTATGTAAGAGTACAACAAGATATACAGTAACCGCCGCAAACATAACATTATTGTTTACGATTCCATCCCTTATAAAAAAACTCAAACAGAAATTATAACAAAGGAAGCCGCTGTTCTAGTAAGAAGAATAAATAAAAGTCAACGTAGACTACAAGAAAGCCCTATCTAATTTACTCGAATAAATATTATGTTGGCCTTCAAAGCTCATTTTCCAGAAGAAAAAAATTTAAACAACAATGTTATATTTGTGGCCCTTACTCTACCAATAACTTATAAAACACGATTTTAAAAATTTGTAATTAGCACAAAACTCACTACACTTAAACCTTTTGTCTTGCCTGATTATCGTTTTCGTTCCGTTACAATGTAAAGCAATGTTTAACATGAACATCAACCGGAAATATAGTATAGCCGAAAAAATACAAAAAAATAAGTTATTCTTCCCAAAGATATAATGCGTGACACAATACACAGTGTACAATGTAGACACCCTATAACTTTGAATTAGTAGTATTGGACTATTCAATAGCTCAAAATTTTATTTTAGTTACATAATAACAAAGATACAGGGTATTTAATTTTCAACGCTCGCAAGACAAATTTTGTGATCTATTGTTTTACACACGGCTTTTGGTATCTTCACTTTCTAGAAAAATAGGCCAGAAGGATTTTTTCATTTCCTTTAGTTTTTTAGCTTGGCACCAATCTTCAAACTCTTGGTAACTTTAGAACGCTCCTGTGGCCGCTTCCTACTCAATATCAGAGGGTAAACTTTTATCAGAACCACTGATTTTGAATAGAATTTAAAAGAGAATAAATAACAAATATTAATCTATGTTATCAATAAACATTTTTTAGGGTTATACTATAAATAGTTTTTCCTTTACCACAATATTTACCACACCCACGTGAAGCAAATAAAAACAGTATACTTTATTATAACGGGCGTCTAGATAAGATTTAATTAAAACTATTCAGTATTGTAGTAAACTTTTATAGTAACATTATGTCACATACCTTGCCTACTCTACATTTCACAAACTGTTTTGCAACGTCCAAACAGATAAATTTAAACATAAACTATGCAAAATATTTAGATCAAGCCATACAAACAGTATGTATAGTGACTATTTTTAAAACATACAGTACACAAGGGCAGATGCACACAGATGCAGTTGTTCTGTAGAACTAAATTTAGGATTTCTTGGTGACACAGGAAACTGGATTTTGATATTTTGTCGGCATAAATTTAAAAGAAAAAAATCCTTTCTTTGTTAATTTATTTTTTTTAAACCCTGTATCAGTCAATGTGCCTTTACTTATGTGGAAAAAAAAATATCAAAAAAAAATCTACTATTGGTAATTTCTGGGGTAATTTACTATACATTTTCATAAGTGTTTCTTTCTAACTTTGAAATATTGTATGAAGATAAAAGTAAACAGAAAAACTGGGAAAAATCCATAAAAAAATCAAAATTTAATTAGTCAACATTCAGGAGGTATCTAAAACCTAATAACTGTTCTAAATTTAATATCATTAATGAAGCAGAAAATAGAAATCTAAAATTACAAATGAGAAAACACTATTATTCTTAGGAAGCCATAAACTCCTGATGTAACAGGAAAGAAACACCATAAAAATATCAACACAAAGTTGAGAAAAATATGTACCAATAAAACCAAACTATAGATAGATAAGATAACTATTACTATTATATCCTTTTAAACTATCCATCAATTATCTCTTAGAAAGTGTCCTAACTCCTATCATACAGGGTTATTTATCCAGATATAAACAAAAATGAAATGAAGCTAATGTGTGCTAAAGGTTCCATCCCAGCAACTCTCACTAAAATATAATAATGATTGCAACCACATTTTTATTGCTATTTATAATTAGCAACAAGTAACATTATTTCTATAATTATGAAAAGGAATTGCTTTAAATTTTAAAATTTCAATATTTTAACAGTGTATTATTAAGAAATAATTTATTTTATCACTGAGTAATGAAGTAATTACAGTTCTATATTGATTAATAATAAGAAAAATGTATCCTGCCTGTGGAAACAGTTTGTAGACATGTAGTAATTACTTAAACACAAAGTTTTAAAAAAACTAGTAAAATGTATAAAGAAAAATTTCTAAAAAAAACTATATCCAATTTTTGAAGGGCTTTGACACAGTAGAATTAAATTAAAATGACAAAATGGAAAAGTGATTACATGAGAGCACTAATTTACAGTGATTATGTATGGTATATCTACCCATTATGCTGGACATCGATTATTATTGATGAAATAAATAGAACTTTCTTCGGTATAGCATAAATAAGAGTATCATAAAAGATTTAAGTAATGTACTTTGAGACTGTGGATTAGACAAATCTGAAGCTTTATGGGACACTGCTTTGAAGGGTTTTTAGGTCAGCAGATAGATATACCTACCGTTGTGATACATTCCAAGCTTACTTTTGTAAATTTATAGTATTGGAAACTCATGGAAACTATATCAGAACTGTATACATGGTGATTGTTTAGGGATACTTATTATAAGTATAAACTTTGGACTAGACTTAAAATGTATAACCATAATCCTTTTTCATTTGTTATAAGGAAACCTAAGTACAGAACATATTTTTGTGAAGTATCCTTTAAAACTCTATAGTTTCCAGCAGGACAACAATATTGTATTTGATTATGATCAAATTATATTAATACTATTTTATTTACACCAGCATACACCTTATCTAATTTTATAATTTCCCACACTTTTTTAATGTAAACACATTGATCATCATTCATCCTTTATTGTGTATTACAATGCATGAATACATATGTTTTACTTGAAAAACTATCTCTCATGGTACAGTAAATGCATAAAAAGAAAGCTAATGTTGTGTGACTGTTTTTATAACTAAACATTTCATGCAATCCTCTAACGCCCCACCTTGGTTTGTATGATTAAAAACTAATATTACTTACCAAAGATGAATCTGTGATCTAATTTAAATAGATTTAAGGCTCAGGCTTCATTAATTAACCAAGGTAATTAAATATAGCGCACATAACGGGATTATCCCACGAATTTGTCGATTTACAAGAACCTAGAACGTCACTTCATGAAAAACTTCATCGGATCCGGATCAAAACATCAAACGCACAGAAAACCGCAAGGTCCACACTCCGCGCAACTCAGCTACCACAGAGCTGCTCGATTTCTGGTACTTCGCAAGCGCAACACAGAAAAAGGGTTTGTTCGGTTATGCCCAATCCAATCACACTTGTGCAAGGCAAATATATTTCAGAAATGAGAATATCTCGATATTGGTAGGGTTCGATTTATCGATAGTAAAAGTAAAAAACTATCGAGATTATTCTCGATAGTTTTTGGTTTCATAAAAGGCGCTGTTAGAAGATAAAACACCTCTTTTCTCAGTCGAACGTCAAAATCACTTCTAAAAAAAGTCTATTAGTATAGATACTAATAATACTAATTCATGCCCCGAAGTTACTGTTCCTCCCTACCCTCAAAATCTTTTACGGTTGAGTACTATCTTACTATCGATAGTAGTCAAAACTATCGATAGTTCGATAGCGATACTTTTTTTAAACACTATCGATAGTCAGTCCTCAATCACTACACTAGTATATTCTTTGCAAGTTGACCAAGGTAGGCCATCGCCAAGAAGTTTGATTCTGATCTTGATCGTCATCACACACTCACCCACTGAACTCGAACAAACACTCACCATACGACGAAAAAGCGACAAGGAAATTGTCATCCCTGTTACTATAAAACCATTGTGATTTAAATAACTAACGAGCGCCATCTGCGTATGAGTAGAGGAAGAACATTTTCCTAACACGTGGCAACAATCAGCTGAGTTTGACATTTTACACTGTAACTGTCACCCGGCTCTTGAACTTTTTTGTTTTTCGAAAAATCTTGCGCAAAACTATTATACGTGAAAAACAAAAACTTGACCGAATGCGCGTCGCAAGCTACAAAAATGGAAATGTAGAAGTTCTTTATGTAGCTGGTGTATCATTTTTTATTTTGCAGCAAAGTAGAAGATTAAAAATGTAAGGAAACAGTGTTGTAAGGTGTTTTTGTATGTTGTTTTGCTTGAGTATTGCTTTAACTTGCACGGTGAAATCATGTCTGGACAACAAAGCAATAGTGGTACTTCATGTAGAGTTCCCAAGACGCCTCCAGGTAAGTTGGTGTTGTAAAAAGTAAATTGTGGACATTTAGAGTCTTCATATTAAAATATTATTTTACATTCTTTATTACTCAAGCTGCTCAATATTTTTGGTTATGGTAGGTAAACAGGGACCTATGAGAGCAACCATACCCATAAGTAGCGTGGTAAAACCGTCTAGTACTGTAAGAGGGGGAATGAGTCCGATTCCAGGTCCTCCTGTATCACCTTCATTTTCATGGAGAAATAGGGCTTCACCAGATCACACTTCAGGACAAAGAAGCCCTGGTTCCTCAAGTTACAAAGGTAGAAAATAAATTTTAATATTTAAATGTGTTCTGTGCAGTCTCAGTATTAATATAAACTAATAATGAAGAATTTATAGCTAACTCTACAACAGTTTTACTTTCATAAATTTATAATAGTTGGTTCTTTTTTTTTAATTAGGAAAATCAAAATACAGCTCTAGTCCTTCAGATGTCATGCGCAGAACTGCATCGTTAGATACAATTTATTTGAAGGGACAGTGGCCTAGAGACCATTTTTATTGGGGACAGATGGGGATCCTGCAGGTTGACAAAGCTACACAGGTAACTATGTTTACTGCTAGTTACAGTTACTGATTATTATTTGATTCATTTTAAGCTAAGACTTGAGTTTTAGGGTTTTAGATAGTAATTCTTTAAAAGTTTGTATAAAAACATCTTTATAAAGATTTATGTAATAGATAAAGTACCTAAGTAAAATAAGGGACCCAAATATAACATTATTGTTTACACTTCTGTCTTCTGTATAAAAAACCAACAAAAAATGCCTCCTCGTGTTTTTTGGCTGTTTTTTTCTATAAGACAATGTTATATTTGTGGGGGTTAATTTAGCTTTAACAGAAAGCAATATCATTACTGATATTGCATAGCATTTTTATTAGCTTAGGACCACCAAAATTTTTTAAATGATGACCTTCAAAAAGTGTGCTTAACTGCTTGTGATTATTCCTTAGTAAGATTTGTAAAACAATAAAATAGATTTTAAGCCTTGATAAGCTTAATTTAATATTTTAATCATGTTATGTTATAAGAAGTGGTATTTCCATTGAATCACTCATCCCATAACTTTGGTAGTTTTAATAACTCCTTAAGAAAAAATTATGTTAATTTTGTAATTCACTATATTTTATATTTTTGATTATTATGGTGTAGCTAAAAAAAAGCAATCAGTTCAGAATAAAAGTTACTTATTATAATTACAAAAACAATTCTTTTTGATATTTTATCTGATGTTAATATTTTAGGGCATGGATCATCAACCTTTTCTTGTAGTAGGCCACATATTTTTCATGAAAATTAGTGCGGGCTGCAATTGGACAATATGCTTAATAAATAATGTCAGTTTCATTACAATTACCTGCTCCGCGTTGAGGCGATAATCGGTTGGCCGCGGGTCGCCTACCGTTATTTTAAGTTTTGGATAAAAAAAAGCATGTTTTCAATTTCGGTTGGTCTGTCATTTTGTCTGTCTGTTAACTCCACAGCTTAAAAAATATGTTACAGGAAAGAACAAAATTTTCTATGTTGATTAGATAATAACCCTTAATTATAGTGCTTTTAAGGTACCTGCCATTGATGGAGATTTTTACGGCGTCGCGATAATCACTAGCGTCGGACTAATTTTTTTTTGAATTTGTTTTTTTTAATTTAAAGATTTTTTTGGCCAACTATGTAAACTAACTACTCCTAACAAAACCTTTTTACCGAAACTAATTATATTAGTTTGTTTTAAAGATGCATTTCAAGATTTAAGTAAAATAACCTGTATTATTACTTATTAAAATAAAAAATATTAATCAAAATAAAATATGTATAGTATATTTTGTACAATAAGAACAACAACGTTTCGTACATTTTCTACAAAAATGTTTTTTTTTTTTATCAAGACCGATGATGGAGACTTGTCAGATCTGAGAAAGATCCACTGCATATCAGAAACAGAAGACAAATTCAATTTACGACCAAAAATTAGGGGAAACAAGGAACCAAACAGTAGACATGTTTCTCCAGGAGACCACACTTTAAATACTAGTTCACAGACTTTAGCTTGTAAGTATGAGAAATCGTCAATTTGGTTTTTTCAATGGTTCGTCATATACAGGGTGTTCCTTAATGACGTGCTAATATTTTAGGGTGCGATTCCTCAAGTCATTTTATGAAGAAAAGTTCATATAAACATATGTCCCAAACGACTTAAATTTTTTGCTACTGGGTGTTGAATTTTTTTTAATGCTTTTTTTGTAATATCTCCGAAAGTGCTTTAGATAATATTTTCAATTTTGGCATGTACTAATAGTATATAAAACCACATCTTTTAGTAATAAACCAGTGGCGTCCGTGCAAACATTTCCTCTGATATTTTTTAGAAAAAAAGTGGTACGCCACCGACATTTTTCCATGTGGATATCATTTCTGATTAGCCTGGTCAATTCTGCATAAAAATGGTCTCTTGCGTTTTTCTCCCCAGGCACACCGTTCTTACTTAAAATAATTAAATTAGCTCTACTATTTATTATTATTATTATTAACATTGATAATACAAAATTTTGTTTTATAAAAATTGTTGGAAATGACCACCTTCATTATTTAATAGGCATGCTTCCGCCCGTCTAATTTAATTTAATTATTTTAGTTAATAACGGTGTGCCTGAGGAGAAAAACGCAAGAGACCATTTTCATGCAGAATTGACCGGGCTAATCAGAAATAATATCCACATGGAAAAATGTCAGTTGCGTACCACTTTTTTTCTAAAAAATATCAGAAGAAATGTTTGCAGGGACGCCACTGGTGGGGGAAAAAAAAACTTATTACTAAAACATGTGGTTTTATGTCCTATTAGCACATGCCAAAATTGAAAATTTTATCTAAAGTACTTTCGGAGATATTACAAAAAACGCATTAAAAAAAAATAATTCAACACCCTGTAGCAAAAAATTTAAGCCGTTTAGGACATTTGTTTATATGAACTTTTCTTCATAAAATGACTTTAGGAATCACACCCTAAAATATTAGCACATCATTAAGGAACACCATGTATTTTGATGTGTTAAAAACTGGTAGAACCTAAACATTTTATTGAATTATACCTCTCCTGGTGGTAGCCAAAATAGGTTAGAAGCAGAGTTGATAAAAATCATGATTTTTTAAAAAAATTTACCAGCTTTTACAAATGTTAATATTTTTAAATATTTCTAACTGCTTATATTTTGTTTTGTTAAGTAAACTAATATGTTTAGGCAGGAATAGTACAGATACGAAGCAAAACTGGAGAAGTTTTAACATGCAAATTTCGTTCGCGTAGTTTTTGCAAGTTTGCGCCTTGTCGAAACTTATATTAACGTGAAAATTTCGTCCGCGCAGTATTGCAAGTTTTATATTTATTATTATAATAAAATAATTAATAACACCACATAAAAATGCATCTGTGTTTTATTTTTTGTATGAAAAAATACATTTTAACTGTTAAAATTTTAAAACTCTTTTTAAAAAATGAATCATGATTTTTTAAAATCATGCATACTGATTAAAATCATCATTTTTATCGTGATTTTAATCATCCCAACCCTGGTTAGAAGCTTTTGATTTTTTATCTGTATTTCGTTTTTATTCAAAATTCGTTTTTGGATAGTAATTACTAATTACCTTCATAATATGGTTATTCCCAATAATATTAATTAATGAAAACATTTTTAAACTATCTGTTTTTATTTCGACTTTATATTTTTTTATGAAATATATTTTTAAATTTTTATTTAAAATTGTAATTACTATTTTCAACCTATGTAGTACTTATTTTTTATTAAAGGCATTTTTTGATAAATATAAACTGCTGGACAATAATTGCTTTCGAGCAAGAAAAATTTCGCCTAAATTTAACAGTTAAAATTTTCCGAACTAGATATGATATCGACCTACAGTTTTGAATGGTTGATAGATTCATCCCTTGGGAAACGATTGTCAATGTTAGATTTCTTTAACTGTCAGAAAATTTTATATACAGGGTGTTAAAGAAGACGATGATTTTTGCTCCAATTTTAATGGCGTGTAACTTTCACAATATTATTTTTAAATTTTATCACTCTACGTCAATTGAATCACTGGTTCATAGCAAAGAAAGTTATTTGTTAAATTTTTGATATCTGCTATATTTTAAGAAATACCGATTTTTTTGGAAAATCTTGCTTTATTTTAACTTATTGGTAGCTAGATCTCACTGTGCGTTGTATCGTGCAAACTTTGCGAGTGATTCTTATACCTTATGAAAAGCTTGATTATGTTCAGTAACAATAGTTGTACCTAAATGTTATGATGTACAGTGGCGTACTTATAAACACCTATATGGCTATGGTTTATGATGAGTATAGTGTTAGAAAGTTTGGAATTAAATAAATACATTTTTTCCAAAAATTAAATTAAAAAAACTATCTTTGTTAAAATTTTGCCAACACACTATATAATATACCTGTAGTGCGATATAAAAAACTAAAAAATAAGAAAAAATTGACCTGATCTAGGGGCGAGTACTTTCCAATATAAAACAATCGTGAAAAATTGTGAGATACTCGAAAGCGATTGTCCAGCAGTTTAGTTGGACTTCAGAAATATGTAGCACGCGTCTAAAGGTCATTTAATTACATTACCAAGTTGCAAGTAAATGGTTGATTTAAATGAGAAATATTGCATCAGCTGATTAAAAAGTCTTTCGGCAATTTTACTTGAAATTACACCTGATGTAAAAAGGCCTTCCGATGAATAGAAAAGTAGCTTCTTACTTCTAATATATTTTTGTTCAGGAATTGAATGAAAACTTGAAGTCAGAAATAATATTATTTTTTGTTTTCAGCTTGTATTCTTTCTTCATCGTTTAAAATGAATCCTGTAAATATACCTGGCAAGCCGCTTCCAAAGACGTCAATGCGGAGCTCAGTGGAGGGATTGAATCAAGAGATCGAAAGGATAGTTTTGAGGACTGGATGTGACGGACATCCAAGTGATAGGTAAGTAAAACTAATATTCAAATTTTGAAGAAGTAGTCCATTCTTAAAGTGGAGTTAATTTATAGGAATAAATAAAAGCATGAAGTCTTTCTCCATCGGTTTATTAAAGTAATAAAGTTAAAATATTGTAGATATTCTACATGTTTCGGGTGTAGTAACACCCATCATCAGGAATAAAATACAAAAAGAAACTATTTTTTTCTCTTTGTATTTTATTCCTGATGATGGGTGTTACTACACCCGAAACATGTAGAATATTTACCATATTTTAACTTTATTACTTTAATAAATCAGTGGAGAAAGACTTCATGCTTTTATTTATTCCTAATATTCAAATATTGAAAAAATGAAATAACAACGATTTTGAACATTGTCAAAAACCCACGTTTTCGACACGATTTTCTGTCATCCCTCATCCAGCTGCTTCAAAGTATTCTAAACATTAACATCAATTCCTACACATGAATTATGAAAGACTTTTGTGTTCTTTACATAGGCGGTATAATTTTCAAATACATATTTTTAGGTATGGATATAGACAAGCTACTCCAGAAGGGCACAGAGCACCTCTGGCGGAGCTGTTAAGGTCTAATAGATCTCGCTCAGTTAATACGCAAACACCACAAGATTTCAGTCACTCTTCAGGTATGAAATTATTTATATTTACAATAGAAATCTGATTTTTAATTTTATTTTTTTTAAAATAACTATTTTCTATTATCATGTTATAATTACTAAATGCCAACAGGTTTTTTATAATAAATATACAAATCAAATACAGTTAGTAAATAAAACTGGAATTTAAAGGTGCATCATCAAGAGATTCATTGTCACCTTCATTATTCCGAGGAAGGTCATGGGACTCAGCATCTAGTCTTGAAGGTTTACACATAATCATTTTGACATTAGGTCCCCCTGTATATTTGCAATTCCGCCTTTACATACAGGGTGTCCCAATAGAGCGACAAAGTACCATTCCGGTTTGGGTTAGAGATACAAAGAAATAAGGAAAAATTGTACTGAACAGTTTTGGCGCAATGGGCGTGGAAGTCAGTCAACTAAATATAACCTCAACATTTTGTGATCAATCATTGTGTCTGTTTATTTTTGGTAGCCGGTGGTAAAATAAGTAATGGCAGAGGATTTGATCGTCCTTGAAGAGACTAGCGTTACCCAGCATTGCCACGTTTTGTAGATTTTTTAGTAATTGGGGATATGTGGATTTTTTTTATTATATTATAGAAAAAACCTAATGATTTTAAGCCCCTTTCAAATTTTACTTTAATTTATACTATTCACGGCATTTACTTATGACTGTCTATAATAATAGAGGTCGAAAAGTTATTTTTCCAACGATCACTTGAGCGCCTTGAATTAATATGGTAAAGGGGCCCATGTGCACTTGGAGAAAATTAAATCAGGCATTTTACTATAAATTACTGCGTTCGGTTAATGCAAATCTGTCTCCTCGGTCTACCCATTAGTGGAGTTTTGCGTTTTTTTAATAGATATACGACGATATACAGGGTGTCCGATAACTTATGGGCCATAGAGCAACTGGAGATAGTAGATATAAAAATATGTCTTTTGAGCCAAATTTGCCCAAGTAAAATGTTAGAGGTTAAAGAGATACAGGGTGTTGAAAGTGAAAATTAATTTTCGAAAAATGATAATTTTGAAACGGTTTAAGATATCGAATTCAAAATCCGTATAACTAGGTTTTCCATAGTGAGAAATTCGAATTTGGTGTTAATTTCAAGATACTCCCTAGAGGGCGCTTGCTACGTGCTTCATGTTGAACTAATTCATCCATATTTTTTTTAACCGTGCAGTTACTAGTATTTATACTTTAAACTATAAAAGAACCTACCTTTTTACGTAAAAAAGGTACTCTTGGTCGATCTTGATATCTAAGAAAATGTATTGAAGTAAACGGTGGACACTTTCAACATTTACTAAAGTGAATTAAAACAAATTCTTAATAGTTTCCAATATTTTTATTTTGTTTTTTTTCTGCCTTTTTATCATCAAGTCCTAGAATCTGGGTAACGGCTTGAGATATCGAGATCGACCAAGAGTACCTTTTTTACGTAAAAAGGTAGGTTCTTTTATAGTTTAAAGTATAAATACTAGTAACTGCACGGTTAAAAAAATATGGATGAATTAGTTCAACATGAAGCACGTAGCAAGCGCCCTCTAGGGAGTATCTTGAAATTAACACCAAATTCGAATTTCTCACTATCGAAAACCTAGTTGTACTGATTTTAAATTCGATATCCTTAACCGTTTCAAAATTATCATCATTTTTCGAAAATTAATTTTCACTTTCAACACCCTGTATCTCTTTAACCTCTAATATTTTACTTGGGCAAATTTGGCTCAAAAGACATATTTTTATATCTACTATCTCCAGTTGCTCTATGGCCCATAAGTTACCGGACACCCTGTATATTGACAGTTTATCTAACCTAAAAAATCAAGCGTCTCATCTTTTCGTCTCGTCAAAGGAATTTCAACAATAGAAAATAACCTACCTTCGTCTTGTATTTAGTTGAATCTTCAACAAGAAGGTAGATTTACAGTTTTTGAGTAAGAAAATTAGGTTAATTTTAATTTAGAAAAGTCAGATGAAACTCCAAATCTCTACAAACTCTTACACGGGCTTGGTAAATGCTACGCGCTCGTTTAGCTCGAATATCACGTGACATTGCATTTGCTCGCTACGCTCGATAACACAGTATAAGACGGCACTAAAGAGAGAGGAGAGAGTATGCATGTATGCTCACGATATTGTGTTTTATTATTAAAATATGATGAAAATTATGTCGGCTATAATGACGGTTTTAATTTAGAAAAGTTCTCGTGATTTATTCGCAAATGCTGTTTTGGGGTCCTTTTAACGGTAGCTGTACATAAGTGTGGATAGTAACCGCGAGCGTTGTAAATAATTGTTAATATTAGGATTTACAACGTTTTCAATCAATATACACAGATATACAGGGTGTCCGATAACTTATGGGCCGTAGAGTAACTGGAGATACTAGACATCAAACTAAGCCGATTAAGTCATATACGTTTTTTCGGATTGTTACTCGTTCTAGAGATACAGGGTGTTGAAAGTAAAAGTTTATTCTCGAAAATAAGCCATAATTTTAAAACGGTTTAATGAATCGAATTGAAACTTGGCAATGTTATGTTTTTATGAGCAAGAAATAAGAATTAGTAAAAATTTTTGAGTCTCAAACTAGAGGGCGCTAGTTGTATACACTGGGCTTCATAAATCTATAATTTTTTTTTCTTACCTGTGATATTAGGTGTTTTTCAATTATAGTTTCTTAAAGAAGGGCATTTTCTGAGTCAAAAAGTGTACTTGATTGATCTTAATATCTTTAACGCTTTTCGAAATATTTCCCTTTAAACATCCCAAAGCATAAAAAAATATAGTACATAATTAAATTATTATTTTAATTATCAAAAATAAACTTGTACTAGACGTCAAACTAAGCCGATTAAGTCATATAAGTTTTTTCGGGTTGTTACTTGTTCTAGAGATACAGGGTGTATATAATTTATGTATTATTAATTTAATTATGAACTATTTTTTTTATGCTTTGGGATGTTTGAAGGGAAATATCTCGAAAACCGTTAAAGATATTAAGATCAATCAAGTACACTTTTTGACTCAGAAAATGCGCTTCTTTAAGAGACTATAATTGAAAAATACCTAATATCACCGGTAAGAAAAAAAATCATAGATTTATGAAGCCCAGTGTATGCAACTAGCGCCCTCTAGTTTGAAACTTAAAAATTTCTACAAACTCTTATTTCTTGCTCATAAAAACATAATATTGCCAACTTTCAATTTGATTCATTAAACCGTTTTAAAATTATGGCTTATTTTCGAGAATAAACTTTTACTTTCAACACCCTGTATCTCTAGAACGAGTAACAATCCGAAAAAACTTATATGACTTAATCGGCTTAGTTTGATGTCTAGTATCTCCAGTTACTCTACGGCCCATAAGTTACCGGACACCCTGTATATACATAAAGACCGTTGCTTTTTTTATAAAATGTTTCTGTAGGTTCACATAGGAGTTATTTAACTTTGTCGCACTGTTCGGACGCCTGTGTGTATTTCTGTGAATACATATTTTTAAAGCCTTTAATCAAGTTTAGAAAAAATAGTCCAAACAACTCTTGGTTCTAAATTATATAATGTTTTATACGTAATATAACTCTTAATTTTATGTGTTTTTACAAAAAATAATTTCATTTATTCACAGAAATTTAATGATCATTGTAAAGCCGGCTTTAGAATCTTCCCTGCATGTATGACTATTCTGGAGATGTCTTCAGAATTACAATCAATTTCTGCCTGTTACACATTTTTTAATAATTATTTAATAACACATTCTTACATAATATTTACTTGCATAGCAATTACTTAAAGTTTTAAGTTTAAAACAGTTTGAATAAAATGTTTATAAAAGCAAAAAACTAAATTTTCAATATTTTTCTTTAACCCATCTTTTTCTGCGTTTATTCTTTCGTGAATCAAAACTTTTTTTAATTTGAAACTGCGGGTAAATATGTTTCAAGGAAGGGTATTATTTGGCCGATCTTTGGATAGTACCAAATATTACTTAAAAACTTAAAACTACTTTTGGGCCAATTCTATTTTATTTTTTTGATGACTCGCATTCGGGTTCTGTGTTGTTAAATAATTGTTATTAATTTTCATTAGTTCATGCACATATTTTTTAGAACAAAATATTAGATATCATGGTACAAAATACAAAACATTCTAATGTATTTATACCTTTTTATTGATGTGTTTTATAGGCGAAAGCCATGGCTCAAGTCCAGACAATGAAGCTAGCAAACTCGGAACTTCGCCTCACATAAATAAATTTTTAGCGCGGGAACCCCCAGATGGCTGTGAAAAGGTAAGAAATGTTTTTTATAAATGTAATTTGTTTGTAGTTTTGATTACATTACATATTACTTAACTTCCCCCCCCCCCCCCCCCCCCAACTAAGAAGTTCACGAGAACTTCTAGTTTGGCGGACGATAGCTTAGTTTTTTTTGAAGAATTGAAAATTTATTTTAAGGTTTCAATTATATCATCCGCCATGCAGAACATAAAAATAGCGATACAGGGTGTCCCACGGGGAACCGAATCGATCTATATATAGAAAACTATACATAGGAAAATTTTGAAAATTTGACAGTATGCTGATGGGGGCGACCGGGCTAAAATATTTTCATAATTTTGGCACTTCCGGTTATACCGGAAGTAAGTGTCAACTTGCTTATTTTAAATGGGACACCCTATATATTATTATATTTTTACATTCTACGCAAGATTCTAGGCAGATTTTGTATACCATGTCCTATACCTATGTCTAAACGTTTTGGACATATTTGAATTTTTATGTCAAAAATGACGTTTACAAGCCTTGAATAATTATCAATTTTTTCTATAATGAAGCCTTATTTATTTAATTTAAGTGGGATTCCTTGTTATAAAGGACCTGCTTTAATAGATTTTTTATAATATTTTGATAACTATTAATACAGGGTGTTTAAAAAATAAGATTAAAAATGAAATTGAAAAAACTGCAAAAAGCTAGATTTTCAAATAGAAACACCCAAATTTTATAATTATTTCTTATTTAGCATTAAAAATAAGGGTAAGTTTGTATATCTCTGTAAATTTTTAGTTATCGAAATATTGCCAATTTAGTATTTTTATATGGCGGTTTTGCAGCAGATTTTAAGTTCAGTTGCTCCTAGTTGGCTATGACGGCATTGAAGCTGTCACTTGCCATTTGACAATAATAAATAACCATGCCGGAACGCTTAAATTGTACAGAGTTATAGAAAAAATTGATAATTATTCTAAGGCTTGCAAACGTCATTTTTGACATAAAAATTCAAATATGTCAAAAACGTTTAGACATAGGTATATGACATGGTATACAAAATGTGCCTAGAATCTTACGTAGAATGCAAAAATGTAATAATATATAGGGTGTCCCATTTAAAATAAGCAAGTTGACACTTACTTCCGGTATAACTGGAAGTGCCAAAGTGCCACCATTATGAAAATATTTTAGCCCGGTCGCCCCCATCAGCATACTGTAAAATTTTCCTATGTATAGTTTTCTATATATAGATCGATTCGGTTCCCGGTGGGACACCCTGTATATTGCCGCTATTTATGTTAATTTCCATTAAAATTACAAACGATACCCCGATATTATTTTAAAAATCTCCACTGATGCCGTGCCACTTAATTCTCGTGAAATTCGTTTTTATAATATTTTGTATATGAAAAAAGGCATTTTATTGCCATCGCCAGATAGAGGTACAACAATATACGCGATGTAGTGGAAATGCACTATTTGTTCGTGATAACTCATTGCTCCAGCTCTTGAAATAAAGGGGTGTGGGAATGACGAACATTTTTTTGAAAAAAATTAAGTAACTTTGGTTTGGGACAACGGAAATTATCAAACTTGGTCTCGTTTAACACACATTAACAATATAAAATATGTTGAACGGCAGTAGAGTTTTGGACTTGCATTGTCTTTATTGGTTTTGAATCACTACGTTTCAACTGGTAAGTATCTCCAGTCGTCTTCAGGTGAATCTTTGAGGTGGTCGCTAGAGGACGTCGTTTAAACATCATTGAAAATGTTTTTCTAAGAAATTTTAAATTAAATTATATGCTGTGATTTTACAAACATACAACTAAAATTGGAGGAAGTCAGTTAAAACCGCAAGTTAATATTTCTTTCGTAGCTGATGGTTATTATCAAAACCTTCTGAAAAGAATAATTATTATTATGGATATATCACTAATGTTGGCTTGCACAAGGAATACAAGAATTAACTAACCAGCAATTTTTACTGTGATATAACGGACATTGACAGACATTATGAACTCACAATCAAAGTTAGTAAATTAATGTGGGGTTGCATAAAGAATTTTAATAATAATTAACTAACCAGCAAGTTTGACAGTGACATACATGACATTGGCAGAAATACTTTTCTCAGAATCGTACTGGCCCGGTTACCTTAGTTTTTAATTTACTAATTAGGCACCTTTGATTATGAGTTTATAATGCATGTCAATGTCCGTTATGTCACAGTCAAACTTGGTTACTAGTTAATTCTGATTAAAAATCTTTGTGCAACCCAACATAAAAATTAAAGTAAGTATGATGGTGAGAAAATTATTTCTGCAAATGTCTTGTATGTCACAGTCAAACTTGCTGTTTAGTTAATTATTATTAAAATTCTTTGTGCCACCCGACATAATAATACTATCATTACTGTTGCCGGATCTTCTTTCAGGTAAGGCTCAAATCCCAAGAGGAAAAATCCAACATTCAGCTAGAGCACGCTATTCAACCCAGTAGTACGTTCAAGCTGCGACCGAGCTTAGGTTCGGCGTTCAAAATACTGCAACCGGCATTGAGTCCCAGCAGAGAACGTGCTGAGCCCTTCGTGCCCTTGAAGAATGAGGCCACAGATGAATAAGTGAGATTAAAAATTCGATTTATTATCTTTAAGGGTGGGCAGAACTACATGCACAGTTTCTGGGTTTCTACGAAATTTTTAAATAGACAAAGAAGTCGTTGCGTTATACATGGATGATTTTTTACATTTGGGAAGCCCTCGCTTGTATAGAGTGAGTCAACGAGAGAGTATAGTTCATTTTTTTCTTTATCTTAAGAATTAGATAAAGACTCGAAATACAAGAGTTGTAGAGACCATTTAGGTGCACATTTTAAAATTATACCGGAGTATACGGGGTGGCCCAAAAAAACGCGGCGAATAAAAGTTGGGTCTGTTCCCCACAAAATTCTAGGCTTATTTTGTAAATATCATATTTTATACGTCATTATCTCAAAAATTATTGAATTTAGACATATAATATTTACAGAATAAGCTAGAATTTTGTGGGGAATCACAAAGAAATACTCAAATTTATCTTTCGTTTAAATTCAATGAAATTAAGACTAGTAATGATAAGATTAATGCCGATTTAAATGCTGTTCTAAAAGCCTCGGAGGCTCACTGTCTCAGTATCAACCCCAGCAAGTCTCAGGTTGTTCTGTTTGGAAAACCTCAAACACGAAACCTTTATTCCGGTAATATTTCTGTCAAGATTAATGATGTAACACTAGAACTTGTTAATAAAGCAAAGAATTTGGGACTTGTGATTGACACAGAACTGAGATTCACCGAACATGTCAACATCTGCATTAAAAAAGCATTTGCTAACCTTAAATTAATTTACGGGCAAAAAAGTATATTAAACGAGAGTCTTAGAAAAAAACTTTGCGATTCTATTGTGCTGTCACATTTTAATTTTGCTGATTCAGTCTATGGGCCTTGTCTAACGGCTGCCGATTCATATCGAATTCAGCTCATCCAAAATTGTTGTGTACGTCTGATTGGAGGCATAAGGGGAAGAGAGAGAGGTGTGTCTGCTAAACTACGTGAGATTGGATGGCTTAGAATGGATGAAAGGCGAATATTGCACTCACTTGTTTTATTTAATAAAATTCTACTTAACCAACGCCCACAATACTTATATAACAAAATTAAATTTCGGAATGAGGCGCATAGTCTGGATATTCGATATAAATATACTATTACTACGCCCATACATTCTACAGCCCATTACGAACGTTCCTTCAGTTTTAGTCTTGCGAAATATTATAATAAGGTTCCTGACAGCATAAAATTTTTAACAGGTACAAGGTTTAAAGGGGCAATTAAGAAAATTATCGGCAACTTTTTATAGTTCTGTCCAAAGACCATAATACATACTGTGTATCTATATGCATATATCGAGCTGATTATTATTGTGTTATTATTGTGTTTGACATGTATTTGTTTTATTCTGAAATATGTTTAATTATGTTTTTAATCCCTTGTAGAGGGTATAATCTGAAAATTTAATAAAATTTTGTTTATATACTTAGTGGTTAAGTGAGGAAGCTTGCTTCAACTTCGCCTTTTGTAAATTATTTACAATAAAGTCATTTATTATTATTATTATTATTATTATTATATATAGGATGATCCATTTAAAAAAAAAACAAGTTATATTCGCCACGTTTTTTGGGCCACCTCCTGGTGCACCTCAATGGTCTCTACAACTTTTGTATTTCGAATTTTGATCTAATTCTTATGATAAAGGCGAAAATGAACTTGACTCGATCGTTGACTCACCCTGTAAAATTACGGCTTAAGTTTAGTTCAGCGTTGAACCAAGCTCAAATTTCATTTTGACAACAACTTTAAATTCTTGTTGGTTTTCAAAATGAAGTTTTAGCTTGATTCGACGAACTAAGCTTAAGCCTTAATCGTCATTCTCACTGCCAAGTGTAAATAGGACTGTCCTTTTTGCTTAATTGTCTGTGTGACACTACAACTTTTCTTGCCTTTAATCATTATATTGATTCAAACTTTAGACTTGTCTTCTAGAAAAATGCGTTTAGGATAGATTTGATGAATCTATTAACTAAAACTTTGATTTCGATTTAAAATTTGCTCTATTAGCTGTGTATGTAGCTCTTACCAGATCTATTAATATCAATACAAGGTTACTTTGCAATGAACGGCGAAAATTGTTCAGTATTACTTTTTAGTTTTAGGAAATAGGTTGGTAGAATAACTGATATTAACTTTGACCTAGAAGTTATTGCTCTTGAAACGTATTTTCATCTAACGGAAGATGAAAATTGGGTTGATTAATATGTCCAAAATTCTCCCTGAGATAACTTGATCTACGTCTGCCATGTTGGAAACTGGTAAACCTTTTTGGTTTTTCCTAATTTTCTGAAATAACTTACATCCGACAAAAAATCGTTTAAGACAGAAATTATAGAGCAGACAATTTTGCAGAATCTAGGTTATATAACCTAGATTCTGCAAAATTAATATGACTTTAGGAAAAAAGTGTATATACACTTTTTTCCTAAAGTCAGCGGTTAATTCGATTTTTGATGGTTTAGTTACAATTTATAACGAGGCACTTATGAGTATGGCGACCTTTTGTTTCAGGGGGATTTTGGATAATGTTCTTCTGCCCGGTTTTCTCTTTGAGTTGACGCAAAAAATGCTGGCATAGCAATTACTTCTAGGTCGTACAGGAATTCTTCCCGCCTGAAAATACTGGATAGTATTTAAAGATCTCGATACTACGTTACCTTAAATGTGAATCTCCATTCGAGTATTTATATAGTCCAAAATTACTGTCAGTGATTCATCGCTTTCATATAGAAAGCAGCTTAAATAATTCAGGAAGTACATATGTATATTAGTAAAATCTACAGACTTTACTGAATAATGGATATTATAAATACGAGGATGGAGATTTTTACAGTGTGTTAATTTTATGCCAAAAATATCGGTGGCAACCTGTTCTTTTTTTAAATTTTTATGTTTTTTAATGACGAAAAAAATGTGCCTTCCGATAGATTACATCTTTGCATTTCTTTATTCTAATATTGATTTCCTTAATCGGTCTCAGCGTGTTTTAAAATGAACTACCAACAACATAATGTGCAATAGATGTTTTAAAGCTGATTGTTCTCTAAAATATCAAGTTTGTTGTTTGGGCCTTTTCACTAAATTTTTGACTTTACCGCATAGAGCAAGAAATTCAGTTTTTGAATTTTTCTATTATTTAGGTACTGGGAAAATAATTAAACAAACTAAGCTTTCTGATAAAAACACGCGAAGCATCTTACCTATGTCACAACAATTCCAAGCAATCATCAGCCAGCGACCGCCCTTTAACCGACGCCTTCCTACCTAAATGTTACTGTTATTTTCTATTTAAGTATCGAAACAAAGATAATAATATCATCAGTCGCACGACTGGCCACATATACATACACTATATTGCTAATACCATAATTCAGTGATGACACCACTGTAGGCAGATGATCAGGGTCCGTTGAGTTCACGCAGCTCGGAAATTTTCTTCTTGATGTAAACATTTGACAGGACAGACTCTCAAAATATTTTTACAAGCTTTTATTTAAATTCACCCGTTAGTTCGGGTGTGTACAGTTTATGGTCAAATAAAACTAAGTAACCAATACTTTACGTACCTGAAATACCTTATTCCTGGTATTGAACCGCGGTTCGTGCAAAAAAGGATCATGAACTTTTTTCTACCCATCTTGAGGCAAGTCGCTAACGATAACAAAATGTCTGGTAAAGTTTTATACCTAAATTCGCACCCAAAACTTAAAAATATTATTCACAATCACACACGGATACAACGTAATAAAAGATGGAAACGACTAACAACAAAATGTCTAAAGTAAAGTTTTATAAAAATTAACACCCAAAACTTGGAAATTATATCCACACCAACGAACGAAACAAAAGATGGCGACGAATAAGAATACAAACAACGGCGAGCCGATTCTGTTTATATTCTGTTAGATATCGTGTCGGTTGCCTAACTTTTTCCCTACTGCGCAAGAGCCACGGGCCCACAAGTTCAGGTTATTTTGAATCGCACGATGGGTATCTTCGTGCGGCTGCTTGTATTGGCAATATAGTGTATGTATATATGTGCGACTGGCAAATAAAATAATTGTGCGGTTAATAGGATGACGTACATCCCTTCAAACTTTCTGCTTTTGCGGCGTCTTCTCAATTATTTGTAGAAAAGGTTTGTGATTTTACGGATTCTAATTCAGGTTAATAGTGCTGAATATGATAAATTCGATTATAGTGAAAAGGTCCAACAGACTTGATTTTTTCCAACAGACTTGATTTTTTCATAAATTTATTGTTCAATATCATGATGCAAGAACTACAAGGTATGATATTTGGAGGCTGTGACGTGATCTTGAGAGTAAAATTTCTATTTATTACCATGGAAACACAATGAAAATATGTTTCTTCTGTTACTTATTTACAAGATGACGTCACAGCCTCTGAATATCATCCTGTTGTATCATGGCTGAATATTAATATCCTTAAAGGGACATCTATCTTTTACATGGCCTTGAAACATACAAATTTCGTGAAAAAAAAAGTTTGAGATGTCCTTGGGCTCGAAAACCTAAAAACTACTTGAAGGGAAGTGACGAAATTTTGTATGTGGATTGGGCATAAATTCGGCTCAAAATTATAGGCGTGGGGACTAGATTTTATTATATTTTTTATTTTTACAAAAATATTTTTTGGAGAATTAAATCGTGTTTAATTGTACCTTATGTTCCTAAGATTAAAGTGAAAATTGTTACAGGGTGTCCTAATTGTGATGTCAGGAAATAATTCCAATGATAAAATTAATAGCAGACAAGCAAAAAAAACACTGGCAAACAGGGTGATTTACAAAAAAAAATTAGGTAGGTTTAATGTGTTCAAAAAACTGATTTAAGAAAAGACTCTTGTACAAATTGTTTACAAATGATCTGAAAGTTTGTACCTTTAGAAAACGATAAAATCATTGCAAAGTGACCTGTAGTTTTGAAGGGACTTTTTTGAGTCGGTCGGGTGATTTCTTTTTTTGATCAACATTTCTTATCCTTTTCGCTTTATTCAAAAAGGGACCAAATACCCGTCCTCGATTAGCAATTATCTAAAGTTTTAAACTAAATAAATTTTGAAAAATGAATTAATAAAAGCAAAAAACGAAATTTATGAAACTTATCCATTTTTCTTTTTCGGTTTTTTATTAATTTTTTTTTCACACGCTTTTTTCCTCTTCGTTCGCTGCCAGGGCCATACCCGAGGGGACCTACAGCTTAACGTGGGTTCCGAACCACGATCCTCGGTCATGCGACACCCCCCAAGGGCTATCAACCCTTAGTTTCTTGCCATTGCATGACCTACCAATTGAGGAGTGTGTATCTTTTTCCGCACCATACGAGATATCCGATCTCATCCGGCCTGGTTACCGGCGTGAATGGGGTGGGTTGGGCGACGATACATTTTACACAGCAGTAAAAAATGTATCGTCTCCCAACCCACCCCATTCACGGAAGACCGTGCATTCTTAAATCCACTTAATTTCGGGCATACTTTTTTTTATTGTACGTATGCCCACTTCGGGAATCGAACCCGGATCGCCACGGTCGAATGCCAGTAACTCACCTCTGAGCCACCGCCGCGATTCTTTTATTACTTTATTAATTCAAATTGTATAAAGGGGGTGTGCGCCAAAAAAACAACTTTATTTAAAAAAATAAAGAAAAACAACTAAGAATAATAGTCTAAACCGCACCCTTCTATCGCAAATAATAACGGAGATAAGCCTCGGCAAAGATGTCATATTTCAGAGCGTGACGTCACAAAAGCTTGGCCGCTGCATAAATCAGTAAAGTGTATGGAATTTAAGTAAGTTTTAGCGCTTAGTATTCGTCTGGTCGTTAAAAATAATTTAATAAAGACCTTACTGCCTGATGAAAAAATAGTTTTGTTGAAAGGTAAAAAAATGTACAGGGACATTATTTTAAGTGTCTCACCCGATTGGCGACTTTGCTATCGACCACAATAAAAAAAAAATTATGTATTCCCTAACAGCTTTTAGTGAAGAAGCCAAATTTGATGTAAAAAAAAATCTATGTTTACAAATTTGACAGATACGACGCCATATTGGATTTTCTTAAATAGCAACCCTACCTTATAGTAAGCCAGCTGCATTCGCCTATTTGTTCCAACATTAAAAATATATAATTGTCAATATTTATTTTCAGCCGTTCCGGAGATACGAGGCTTCGAAGTTGGTGATTTTGTTATCATCGAATTAACAGAAGCTTTGAGATTAAAATCTCAATTTTTTCTGAGGATACGTAATTTTTTATGGCGGAGCCACCCATGCTATTGTCATATATGTCAGGTGTCAAAAAATTACAGTTACGACGCCATTTTGAATTTTTTTAAATGGCAACCCGTATTTATAACTACGTCAGTGTATTGCATTTCGCAGTCCGATTTCAAAAATATATAGTTGTCAATATTTATTTCCAACCCTTACCGAAATACGACCTATAAATATATAAATGTGGGTTGCCATTTAAAAAAATTTAAAATAGCGTCGTAACTGTAATTCTTTACATCTGAGATATATGACAATAGCATGGGTGGCTCCGCCATAAGAAATTACATATCTTCAGAAAAAGTTGATTTTTTAATCTCAAAGCTTCTATATTTTAATGGTGTGAGATACTTAAAAGACATACTCATACGATGCAGTTTTTGATACGGTCGTATTTCGGTAAGGGTTGGAAATAAATATCGACAACTATATATTTTTGAAATCGAACCGCAAAATGCAATACACTGACGTAGTTATAAATGTGGGTTACCATTGAAAAAAATTCAAAATGGCGTCGTAACTGTAATTTTTTGACACCTGACATATATGACAATAGCATGGGTGGCTCCGCCATAAAAAATTACGTATCCTCAGAAAAAATTGAGATTCTAATCTCAAAGCTTCTGTTAATTCGATGATAACAAAATCACCAACTTCGAATCCTCGTATCTCCGGAACGGCTGAAAATAAATATTGACAATTATATATTTTTAATGTTGGAACAAATAGGCGAATGCAGCTGGCTTACTATAAGGTAGGATTGCTATTTAAGAAAATCCAATATGGCGTCGTATCTGTCAAATTTGTAAACATAGATTTTTTTTGACATCAAATTTGGCTTCTTCACTAAAAGCTGTTAGGGAATACATAATTTTTTTTTATTGTGGTCGATAGCAAAGTCGCCAATCGGGTGAGACACTTAAAATAATGTCCCTGTACAGAGCGCCGCTAGCCGAAGCTTTCGTGACGTCACGCAAACTTTCCCCCGCTATTTCTCAGCAATGGTTAGTCGGTTTCAACCGTTATTCTTAGATTTTTTTGTACTAAAACTTTAATTTTTGGCGCACATCCTCTTTAACTTTAAATTGCGCGTATTTGACCGATTTTTGAATAAAAGAAAAAAGTAACGAAATATTGATCAAAAAACGAAATGGCGAATGCGTTACTAGGCCTTACTCTGAAGATACAAAAAAATTTGCGCGTTTTAAAGTTACTTATATTACAATATGCAGTATATTTAAAACATTTCAAATAAAGTCACAAAATACAAAAAGCTGACTTAAAATAATGCATGCTGAAAACAATCTAATGTGTCTGACAGCTGGTCGTTCTTTTGTATAAGCGCAACTCTACCGATCGACTCAAAAAAGGTCCTTTATGCCGAGACTATTGTGAAACAATTATTACTTTTACGTTTTTTTCTTTTACTTTTACAAGAAAATATCGGAATAGTTTTTGCAGGAATTGTTTTTAAATCCTGTAAAAACTAAGATGTTGTAAAATTTGATAATATAGAGTACTGCTAAAAAAAACAAAGTTATATCGACAGAAATATATGTTTTGTAGACACCGGACATTCCTGGTACGTGGTTTTTTAAAAGGTAGATTTTTTATTGATAGTTTTCTGGAATGGACTGTTAAGAAAGCTGTGATTTTTTAGTAGGACGTAAATAAGATGGTGGTTTTTCTTTCTATTTTCAATTTTAGTTTTTTATATACACTGGATAATATTCTTAGCGAATTGGTCTTTAATATTATAGGTATATTAATTATAACAATTATTAAAAATCACATAGTTTTGCTTATTTTGATCTTACAATTACTTAACCTGCATTTTTTTTAACTCAGACAAATGGACCGAAAGTGAAAGATACGAAAAAAGTAATTATTATTACAATTGCTTGGGAAATAAATGAAAAATTTAATATGTTATACAGGGAGCATAAAAAATACGAATACATTCTGGAATATTGCCAGGTTTCTTTTGACATTAATATTTAGAGAAAAATAATATACAGGCGTGTTAAACTCAGTAAAAATTTCGGGGGGTTTCTTCCCATTCATCCCCCCTTCCTCCGGCTACGACATGGACTAAACCAAACGGATTTGGATACTAAAATAGTATTCAGTGTATTAATCAATATTTATTTTAAGATACGATTTTAAAGTTGTTCTTTATTAAATAACTAACAAGTTATGATAAAACATTTATTAGGTTTTGTAGTTTTTTATTATTATTAATGTAAGTAGAAGTGTTTATTAATTTTTATTATTGTTACATTTTTTAAAGGTATTTTTTGAAATATTTCTATATGTTAAAAAGCATATCTAATAAAAAATGAGACTGATATATTGAATTTTATAATCACAAGAATGTTAAAACATAGGAAGAATTCTCCTTAGACCATACGGAACAAAAGTCATCTGCGCAGACAGGTTTTGTATTATTTAGAGCTCTCAGTGACTACAGTGGCGGCCCTTCACCAAAAAAAAATAATAAAACCAGGAGGAAAGTTTTTCCGACAATATTAAATATTAATGTACCAGCTACCATTTTAGCCCTTAAAAAATAATTATGTTCGAATTAAATTAATAATATTAATTTAATCCGAATGTAGCTATGCAAAATAGGGCCACGGTTAACTCCGGTGGACAATAATTATAAACACTCGTGCATTTTGGCGCGCCCCAGCCGACCTCGTCCGTTAGCTCAAAGCAAGTGACAAACCCAACATGGCTTTGATATTCCCCGTTGCTATGGTTACGTGACGTTAGTCACGCAAACAGCATATGACAATTTGTATGATGAAGAAGGGAAATTTAAAAATAGATCAATCGTATGCACCATTGTTTTAGCATTGGTTCGGCTAACCTTAAGGTATTTATTTTGAGGCTTCGCAAAACTTACAGTTATAGATATCGTTTTTACGTGATTTACTGTGTGATTAAAAAGTTTTGTTTTTATTTTTCAGTTAATTCAGTAGTGTACGTACCTACTTATTTGTGTGTTTCAAAAATGAACCCAATTAATGACATAGTTTATAATTTGTTGGAAACTCAATTCAGTCGTTGGACAGATGAGGATAAGAGAGACGTTTTGTTACACGGGTTTTTAGTCGATGTTTGTTTAAGTACCCGCACTATACCTAGCTCTTCACCATTTTTTAAGACCGCGAGCCGCCACTGGTGCACGCTCACAAACCCGGGCACGACCTACATAGGAGACAAATTTAGGGAATGCTTAGCTGCATACCACCATTGGCGATAGATTGGTTGAAAATATGTGATTTTGATTGGCAAGATGGATTTAGATTTATTATTTATGTTTCTTGAAAGAACGCGATGGAGACAGTAGTTTCGTGGGGGTTTAATTTGGACGAATATTTTTTACTGTTCCATTTTAAATTGGATCCACTTTACTTATACCTACCAATTTTATTTTACTTGTCTATTTCCATAAATGAAACTCTCATGTCTTGATTTATATATTTATTTCGTATCGCGAAACAATCGCGCAGCACGTAATATAAAAATACATACTAGTGACTAGAAAACGATATTTTGTACAAAACACATTGCGCCACAGCAAATTACTACTTTTTAAGTACAATTAAATTACTTGGCAACTTAGAGAAATGAGAGGACACATGAATTACTTTTGGAAAATTAAAAGTAATTTGTGATCAGCAGTGAGATAATGCCTAAAACTTACTTAAGGCAGTAATATCATAGACGCGGTATTTAAAAGTCCGAACACCTGAAAAGGACTAGAGGGAATGCAGAGCTGTGAAAGTTACTTCAGAAAAGTAACTAGTTACTTTTTCGATACTTTTGCACAAATGTATCTAGATACTTATAAGGAATAGTTACTTTTACCTAAAAGTAACTTAGTTCTTAGTTACTTAGTTAAAGTAACTATTTATAGTAACGAAGATACTTTTACAGTAACTAGTTACATTGATTGTAACTACGATAATTTAAAAGTAACTAAGATACTTTTAAAGTAACTAGTTACTAAAAGTAACTAAGATACTTTTGACTAACTAGTTATTTTAATTGTAACTACGAAACTCTAAAAGTAACTAAGATGCTTTTGAACTAGATACCATAAATTTACCAGGTAGTGATAACTCACTTTCCTGTACGCACTACCACTCTTACCATCAGAAAATTAATCTAAGAAGTGTTAATTCGAACAACGAACAAATAGAATAAAATACTTTCCAAGAAATTTCGCGTTCCAACCAGTGTAGTTTGACGCTCGCGACTCGCCGCTCGTCCCTTCGTGTAAATCTGATTAACGGCCGCCGATCGTCCCTTGGTCATCATCTGATGGACGGCACGTGTGCATTATTGGTATCCTAGAGGAACTTTAAAAGCACCTATCTTAGTTACTTTAAAAGTATCTAATTACTTTCTAAGTGTATAGTTACTCCTAAAAAGTAACTAGATACAAGTTACTTTTCAAAAGTAACGAAGTTACAGTTACTTTTCAAAAGTAACGAAGTTACAGTTACTTTTGGCATGCTTCAAAAAAGAACTAAGTTACTAAGTATCTAGTTACTTAAGTTACTCACAGCTCTAAGGGAATGCAATAATTATTGTTGATAATGATAATAACCTTAATATAATTCTGGCCAATGTACGCCAAAAGACCATAAGCGATGGTCCGGTAATTACTGCTGTTACACTTTTGTTTAACCTTGAATGTGCTAATTTTAAATTATCCGTCACACGGCAGATGAACCGCTTGAACCACATTCTTCTCGATGTACCATTGCGCCCAAAAAAAAACTGGGACAGCAAAATGTAGTTTAATCTCCCAGACTATTAGCTTTTTTTTTGAACTTGTCAATTTAATTTAATTTTGTGACTGACAGTGACGTGTCGAAAGAAACATTTTTTGAAATCGTTAACCACCGAGCAAAAAGCGATCATTTACACTCGATTGAGAGATGGGCATCAAATAGGAAACATCGCAGATGAATTAGAGATTAGCAAAAATACCGTGTTGTTGGCTAAGCACAAAAGTGCAGAATATTAAAGTATTGTAAGAAAAGCAGGTTCTAGTCGCCGCAAAATTTCGAATAACGGCCAAGATATAGAATTAATGAATTTTCTAAAAGATCATCCTCTCGAAACAGCAATACGAGCTAAAAAGAAACACATTTTCCTGGTTCAGCTAATACAGCGCGTAGAAGTATTCGTAGTTCAGATATAAAAAGTTGTTGTGCTGCCAATAAAATATTTTTGACCGAAACAAACAAACAGAGAAGAGTAGAATTTGCTTATGAATATATAAATCAAGGTAATATATGGGAAACCGTAATATTTTCCGATGAAAAACCCTTTCAATCATGCAATAATGGAAAAATACGCGTTTATAGGCCTTCTGGTACGAGATACGATGGAAGATATACAAACAAGACTAATCAAATCGGACGCTTTTCTATAAACGTTTGGGACTGGATTAGTGCAAGGGGCCCAGGAGGTTGCGAAATAGTGCAGGGGAGGCTCAATGCACCATTATATTGCAACATACTAAACCAAGTTATGATACCATCTGTCGACGCAGTATATGGCCAAGATTTTATATTTTAACAAGATAATGCTCCTATACATAAAGCCCGTATAGTATAAGATTTTTTAGAAGAAAATCAAATTCGTGTTCTGCCTTGGCTCTCGAAAAGTCCGGATATCAACCCAATTGAAAACGTTTGAGGTGAGGTGACAAAATTTATGTATAAATACAACTTTCAGCCTAGAACTCGGATTGAATTAAGCCAAAGGATAATGCAAGCATGGTATGCAATAACGCAAGAGTAACGAGAAACCTAAGGTTAATTATGCCACGAAGTTCACAAGCATTAATCGATAATAACAGTGCAACTACCAAATATTAAAAACATGTAATTATATTAAGGTTTAAATATGATTGAAATTAAAATTTATTGGAACATAATATTAAAAAACTTTGTTTTATTTTTGTTACATTTGTAAACACAATATGCGTATTTTAATTTTTCCTCGTATTTCTAAATATGTGGTATTGTTGTTAAACCTTTTCACTTCCATGACAACTATATAACAACAATGATAACCTTTTCTAAATAGATTTTACATATTCCTTATAGTCAAGGAGCTACTCTACAATAACAATTTTGCTGTCCCAGTGTTTTTTCGGCGCAATGGTACGTGAAGATAAGGAAAACACTTATCCCTTTTCTACTCTTTAAACATCGAGAACGCCATGATAACCACAGTCGCTACAACGTTAGTGGTAAAAACCAATTTGAAATATTTATAACCGCTCCAAATCGATTCATATTTCTATTATTTTGTTAATATGCTGTGGTCTTTTACAGGGTAACCTCACATGCATTCCCTCTTGTTTTAACCTTTGAATTTCAATATTTAAAAAACGACGGATCAGTGCAAAAATGGGAAAATCGTTTTTGGAGACGAACTAATGTTTGTCTCCATTTTCGATCGATTTCAGACACAAGATATTGTATTATTTTATGCAATAAAAGACGGCGCGCTCCGAAGTCACGTCGGTTCTTACGTAGCGAATGAATCATAGTGCGCCTATCTATTCGGCTTTCTTTAAATGTTGAAATTCAAAGGTAGTAGCCTGAATTCACCGATTAGTGTGGGAAATTTTTATGTTTATCAGTGAATCATCCACCGGCGACCATACTATCTGTTTTGCTTATCTACAGTAGACAACCGGTGAGTTCGTCAGTATTGCTCGAGTCTTTTCAGATCTCAAAAAACCGATTAAAACTTCTCAGTAACGGTAGGAGATCCATAAGGAAAACGCATGCGCATAAAACACTAATATAAATCAAAATTAAAAACCAGTATGGAAAAGTATATACGATCTCAATTGAAACTTACTGAACTGACAGTGACAATCTTCTTTATGTATGAAACATAAGCATAAAAGCATACAGAACATTTCACTAAATAAATTAAAATTATTTGAAACTGATAATAAATAATTGTAAATTAGTAGTAAACCAATGAATAGCTTTAGTCCGTACCACAGACATAAAATATGTCTATGGTCCGTACGGTATCAACTGAGATCGTATGATCTTTATTATAACTAAACTGTTTCCATGAGATATAAAATAACATCGCTTCTATACAGGGTGATTCCTAAGTTGATACTTTTTTTTAGCTGTGTATAGAAGGAAATAGAGAAACATTTTCAAATACCTTTTTTCAAAAAACGTTAAAATAGGCGAGATACAGAAGTAATAAATCTAAGTGCGGGCCTGGTCATCAAAACGTAGTCTGCTATACTTTATGCTGTTTGTCTTATCTCTTATTAGTTATGCAATTTACGGGTCGGTGGTGAGTTATTTGGCAATACGCGGCGGTGTGTTTTTCTGAAGCAAGTTAATTTTAAATTGGTGAATCGTGGAAATGATCAAATTTAATAACAATGAACTAGTAGATATGGTGCTAATTTACAGTGAGTGTCGTCAAAGTGCGGCTGCTGCTGCTTCTAGATTATATGCAGAACGCTTTCTCTTGCGAGCTCATCCTACACCCAGAAGTTTTCTTAATGTTATTCAACGGGCAAGATAGGCACGACCGTATTTGATTCGTAGTGTAATAAATGAATGTAAGTACCTTATTTTTAAGTTTTTTGAAAAAAGGTATTTGAAAATGTTGTTTATTTTAATGCCTTCTATAAACAGCTAAAAAAGAAGTATCAACTTAGATATCACTCTGTATACTTCTTCTTATGGGTTTGATCGATTGTGTGCATAAAACCCAAACAAACTAACCCAGGGCGAGTCAGGTTATCCAAAATCAAAGGAACATTGCTAAAAAATACGATTTCTGAAAAAAAGATACTGAACCTTTAAAAAGGTGGATTCTCATCTCTTCATTTTTGCGCGGTTATTTACTTGGAAGTTCGCCGACATGATCGCTTCCATTGCCTACGAACAAAGATGATCTGAGTCGAGCACGGCCGACATGATGCCCTTCGATCGACTGTTTTGATTTTCGATACGAAGCGTGGTGTATGTGTATCGGGCGAATGCGAAAGGTTGGCGGCCAAGAGATTTGAGTCCGCCGCGCCGCGTCGTCAGATTTGAAATATTGAGCGTAAAATATAAACGGATAGAGAGAGATGAGGAGAGCTTTACGGAAAAAAATATTGTCATTTAAATATACAGCTTGCAAAAATCACATAACAATTTTACTTAAGTTATTCTATAGCTCCAAAAAAATATGTACAACTTTTACTTTATAGAAGCACAAAAACTTGATATTAAAATTCTACAAGCTCTGTGATCAGTTAACACTATGTCAAATTGAAAAAATGGTTAGGGCTAGTTGTGCTAAAATATCGCTATGAAAATCGCGTTTTAGCCTAAATTGTATTAAAAAATACTAGTTCTATTAACAAGTTTTCATTTACATTTTAATCTTAATTTTCTAAATCACATCTAACATAGAATACCAAAACAAAATTTTAAAAAATGTCATTCTTAATTTAAAAAAATAATATAAAAACAGGAACAATAGATATAGAGTATAGAGTTAAGGACAAAAATTTGAAAATATTTACAGTTCTTGTGTTTCTTCGAAGGACAAGCTGTATGGTCGTGGCGAAAAAAAATTTTTTACTAGGAAGACGAGTTGGCGACAAGCGTTCTATCTTTTGCATTAAAGTACACAACCGCGGCAGTGGCTTGGAGATGAGTTACTGGCAATCGACCGTGGCGGTCCGGGTTCGATCCCCGGTGTGGGCATACGCATAATTAAAAAAAAGTATGTCCAAAATTTAGTGTATAAAAGAATGCAGTATGCTCCTTTCGGGACCGAGAAGGGCGCCATGGACCTCTGGGGGCGTAAAAGAAGATAACTAGTGCATACACGTAGTTCGGATTCCCCGTTAAGCTGTGGGTCCCGTCTGGCTGACATTACCCAGACGATAGAGGATACAATGGGCCTTATAAGTTTAAGTATACTGGCTCTTCCGCCAACCCCAGTAAAAAAAAAATTAAAGTACACAGAGACACCAAAATAATGGGTTCCCTGAGTTACAGGTAGACAGTTTTTTTTTTAATATGACTTGACGGGACAGCGAGGCATCGCCATCTGTAGGAATCAACTCAAATGCAGAAGACAGCCACCGGGACGCGAAATCATCGAACTAAACATCTAGCATATGAAACTACATTTTGCGGTTCACCATAACGTCTGAAATTTGCAGTTTCAGAAACCGATCACACCGAAGTACCCACTAGGGTGCGACGGTATCCGTTTATAGTGAACGCAAAATGTAGTTTCCTATACTAGTTGTATTTTTAGTTCTATGATTTAACGTCTGGTGGCTCTGTATTCGATTTGATTCGTACAGATGGCGATGCGTCGCTGTTTCTGGAGTTGCTACTCAGGTTATGGCTTTCCGCATAGTACTAAATTACGAAACGGCCGTCATTGTCTACCTGTGCTCCAGGGAAGCCATTGTTTTGGCGTCCCTGTGTACTTAATACAAATGACAGATGCACCACTTTGTCCGCTTGCCGCTAACTTATCTTTCTATTTTATTATTACGAACCCTCAACTTCTGCTACTTTATAATTTTTACTGTGACAATAAATAAAATACTAATGCGTTGTAACTCAACAGCTTGTTCTTCGAGAATTGCCCTTAAAAAAAAAGTTACAAAGAATTGAATGTCCCATAAAAAAGGTATTACTTTTTTTGTCGTAACATCCAATGCAGACCCTACACGATCATACGGACTGACAGTTGCATTATCATTGTTTCTAATAAGAATTTACAACAGTCCAGCTCTTCATCCTTGAAATTCGCCCGTACACAATCATACCGTCATACCCTTATCAAGACTGTCTGAATGATCGTGTAGGGCCTGCAAATGAGAATTCGGCCATCAATCCTTGAAATTTTCTTTTACACGATCAGTTACTGTCATAAACACTGTCAGTTTGAAAGATCGTGTAAGGTCTGCAAATTATTTTTAAGATATTTAGCAGTGTTGTAAAGTTTTGTAAATTCTTCTGGAAGAATGCCAAAATGGGCCCATTTTTAGGTCGAAATTGTTAAATAACCCCTAAAGTCAAAGAATTTACAAAGTTCTTGTAGCTGGAAATATTAAAAGTGTTGAATCTGAGTGCAATCAGACGTTCATAAATAGTATATTACCTAACAAGTGATATTTTTCAAACGAGGAGATATTTAGCACGAGGCGTTAGCCGAGTGCGGAAATTCTCAGAATTTTAGAATAATCACTTTCACACGAGTAATGTACACTATTTTTCCTACGACCACAAAGAATTATTAAAAAAACCTTTGATTTGTGAAAAAAATATTTCAACTCTAGAGTTAAAAAAAAATATCAACACTAGTATTAAAATGAGCATACTTAGGATTATGTTCCACTTAATATCTGGTTTCAAAGTTTATCAATAGGCTTTATTTGTAATTTAACTTTTTCATTTTTTCATATTGTATATTATATATAGCATAGGAAGAACTAATCCTGGATTAACTTCTAGATTAACCATGCAGAATGAAAAATTTAATCAAGGAAAGATGCATTAAACAAATTTAAAAAATCCACCCAACAAGGAAGATTTCAATTCAAAATAATTCTATAAATTATTTAATGTTTTTATAAAAAAAAGTCAAATACTCCTGATGGGATTTGAACCTGTGACCTTGCGATCTGTAGGCTAAAGCTCTATTCTCTACGCGATCACTACCGATAAAGATTTGTTGTTTAATACAAGACACTTTTTTCAGCGCGCGATTTGTTTTTTCTGGCAATAGATTTTCCAGTATATTAACATTTTTTATAATTTCAGATGGCGTATTTTCATACTCTAATTCTGAATCACTTGACATAAATACATGATAAATAAGTTAAACACTTTACAATTACTGCTTTCTAATATTTGTTCTTTTTAATAAATAGGGGTGGTCTGTCAAATTGGCATCATATATTTAAATTATGTTTTTGTACTCTAGAGTTGAAATATTTTTTTTCAACACGCGTGTGATATTCGGCGCTTTCGAGCCAAGTTAACCGTGATTTTTTCTCATTTTCATAGGTGGTCGTAGGAAAATTAAAATAGCACTACTAGTTTACATATACCATAAACTAAATAAACTCAAACCTTCACATCTAAATGGAAGATACTAGGCCGTGATGAAAATGGCGAGAAGCGAAAGTGCCTTTAGACAAAATATTCAGGTTCGATAGACGTTTACCAACGTTTGGCGTAACCCGTTTTCTGATTGGATAATCAGCCTCCAAACTATGGGCAGTAAATTTTTACATCAAATCCTTTCTCTTGGTTTTGCTTTTTTAAACGTATACCAACCAACAACGATTTTTAAAAATTTACCAATATTTATACTTTTTAACACAATTATTTCCTAGATCGACCACTATAACGTGTCGATCGTTGGTAACGGCACAGCCGCCGGGTCTTTTCAGTTTCGAGTCGTGCGAGTCGATGCACTGGTTCACGGTCTTGTCGTTCGCACACAAAACTTGAAGATAGCTGCGTCCTTTTTGCTCGGTTCGACTCGCCACTATTCTGTTATCGGAGTCGACGATTATGCCGCCGTATCTACCTTTACCTGGAAAGAAAAATTTAAGCAATTCTAATTTAAATGGAAAAACTTTACAAACTCAAAATATACTTTATTGTCCAAAGAAACAGTATCCTTATAGACAAAATCACTATTTGTTAATATCTAATATGCTTAATAAATATATCAAAAAGCCCTAGAAAAAAAAAACATTATGCCCATCACGAAAGGGTTTAAAATAAGTAAAAATTTACAAAAACAAAAAAATAGTAAAAACGATTAGTTAAAATTTTATAAAACACAGAGATTAACGTATTACTGATGGATCATTGATTGAATTCATTCAAAGTGTAGTAAGCTTTTTCAGTTAAGAAACGCTTAGTTAGTTTTTAAACTTTTTCAAATTTTGTTGCCTTCCTAAAGGGAGAGGAAGATGATTGAATATTTTCTTACATCATATATTTTCTAATTTGTACTGAATAAGGTATAGATAAGCTTAAAAAGAGAGATTGACGCGTATTATAATGAGAAGGCAACAACAGCTCACTTTTATATTATTTATAAATAAGACAGGCAGTCTCTAAAATAAAAATATAGCAAAGAGTCAATATTTGGGTGGGCGAATGAGACCGGATATCTCGTAGGATGAAGGTGCCGTTTCACACTCCACAGTCGGAGAACCACATTTATGGTCGATGACCGGTTCAAGATGGCCCCCGTAGTCGGCGAATCGTAAAAAAAGAGGACATACAGAGGTCACAGTGTAAAAATGTACGCTAAATAATAGTACAGTTTGTAACCTCAACACTTACACACCTTCTGTGAGTCTGTACCTCCGCGCATCACCCCTTTATGATTCCCCCTAAATACTAGGGGATTTAGTTATGTGATTTAGGCCCGATTGCAAAATCGGCCTAAGCTTAGTTCAGTGTTGAACCAGAGATTGTACAAATGAACTTCAAGTTTGGTTCAACGCTAAACTAAGCTTAGGCCACATGCTACTTTAAAAATGAATAGCTTCGTCTCTATTACGTGTTATTCCAAGAGTTTAAAATTGGCAGAGTGGAAGTTTTAATACCAACCTCTACATTTCTAATAATTACCTCGTCCTTCATCGTAAACCACCTCCATAAAATCTCCCTTAGCTGAAAAAATCTGTACCCTGGTGTCTGCTACGAAAATTTCTCCTGTAGGACCCACAGAGACAGACGATATTAAGGAGAAAGTTCCTTTTTTTCCAACCTGAAAAGTAACAAAAAGTTACCAAAATGAGACTTACGAAATGTTGTTTTATTTTCTGTAGCGAGGAATATGTTTGAGGAACGAGCTGCTAAAGAATTAAATACATACACGTTACCAGAAATCGACCAAAGTCATCTATTTTAAACAATAATTTTTAAAATTTTGACAAACATTCTGACGATTTTTAAGAGTTCATTAAAAAGGAAGTCATCATATTTTTTCCTCTTACCTGGAAAAGTATCTTTCCCTCCTCATCAAACACAAATACACAGCTCATGCCATTGTCCGCTACCAAAATATGCCCGTAGCTCTTGTCCACAGCGACGTCTATCGGTTCTTGGAACGCGTTGTTTGTAAAGGCTTTGATGGTTTCGCCGTCAGTGGTTAATTCTGTAACGAATTTTGATCGCCAATTTACCACTACCAAGCCGTTGTTTGAGATTGCTATTCCTAAAAATTAATATACTTATTTTATTTTAATGCTTCTGATGATTAAAAAAGTGCTACAGTGTAAAAGTTATTTCAAAGAGAGATAAAGAATGTATTTTTAAAATTTTATTGGGAGACTACAATTTATATACAGTGTGTCTACTTAAGTTGGCTACATATTTATTCTTGACAATATCGAAAACTGTAATTATGAAAAGTTGTTCGGTATAAAAAACTATGTTCTAATATGCAATTACACTAAAAAATATTTTTTTATTTTTACAAACTTTGTCTCAAATTACCGATAAATTTGTAAAAATAAAAAAAATATTTTTTAGGGTAATTGCATATTAAAACATAGTTTTTCATACTAAACAACTTTTCATAATTACAGTTTTCGATATTGTTAAAAATAAAGGTACTTTACTCTTGGGCAACATTAATATTTTTTACGACTAAAAAAATGTAACAACTGATGATTGCATTTTAGGTTTTGGACGATGCAGAATAACTTTTTTTCATAAAATTAATAATAAAAAAGTTTCTTATATGTAGTCAACTTAAGTAGACACACTGTATGTACATAGTTAAAACCTAACCTGTACAACTTCTGCCCAATAATCCTTCATTCGTAACGTGCTTAATACACTCGAATTGTTCGTTAAGCACTTTTATCCTAGAATTTCCTGTATCTAACACGTAAACAGTCTGATCTCTCTCGTCTATCGCTACTGCCACTGGTTGATTAAGTTCATCCTAAAAAAATCACATCAAAATATGTAGAAACCATGATACTATTACTAATAAGATAAACCCATGCGTCGATTTCGACCGCCGGTGACGTCACATTGTGGCCTGAATTGCAAGGCCGGTCAATCCAACACTTCGTTACGCCGCATAGGCAATGCAGTGGCGTCTTTAGGATTTTGTTCCGGGAGGGTAGAGAGAACCACCAAACTTTCAATTATAATTGTTTTCTTCAAAATAAATCAAACATTTATTTTATTTTTATCTTATTACTTTTTCTTTACTTTTTAATGTATGCCCGGTATTTATAAGTTCGCTTAGATAAAGCATTTTTCCTGGTCAAAAGAATACGTCATTTTAATAAAATCTTTCAGTGTTTTTCATATGCGAACAAAAACGAATAAAAGTAGATCACAAAAGCTACTGGAAGATTATCTTGCCTTGAAATTAATTTGTCAGAGTGTAAAAACTTTTCTATAACGGTCTACGTGACAATACCGTTGCTAAACTTTAGGTTCTCTTTACCAAATACCAAAGAAATATTCTTAGATGACATCATTTGTTGCTATATTCACCGAACAAAACGAGAAAAGAAAAAATTCAGTCTATAGTTTTTGTTGTCAGTGAACACAAATGTTTTGAAAAATTTTGATTATAATTTGAAAATGAGGTGCAGACATTTTATTAACATTGAAATATTTTAATATTCTACTGCTTTGATAGTAACTGAAGTTTGTCGCGATTATTTTTAAATTTTTGAAAAACCTGAGTTAATTTAATTTTGTTAAAACAATTCAAAATTTTGACTTTTGAAAATTTTTTTTTTAAATTTTGTTTTCTTTTAAAAGTTTGTTAAAATTTAAATTTATTTATTTAATTTAAAATAAACTATTTTGGCCTCGGTGAAAAATAAAATTTATTTTGTTGTTTTAAAATTTTGATTTTTTTGTAGTTATTTAAGATATTTATTTCCTTTTACTTATTCATTTGCAGAGAGAGAACTGTTGCGCCATCGGTAAGTAGTTTCGCGTGCTTTTATAAGAGAGGGTATTTTGTTTAATTATTTTCTTAGTAAATAATTAAAGAATTCAAAAAGTGAAACCGTAGAAATTTTTATATTTTCTTGCTTTACACGATAGAATCAAAATTTAGTGAAAAAGTCCATTATGACCACAAATTTACAATAAAAATTAATTAGTTTTAAAATGATATGACAAAAAATTGGACATAAACATAGAAAACAAACAAGGAACGGGTACATTTTATAAATTGACTTCGACATTGACAACTTACTTTTCCACTACCTCTTGTCCCATAGACGGCTATTGGGTTGTTATGTTCGGTAACGTCAAAATATAAAGGGTTGTCTTTTATAGGTCGGTCAATCACAGATATTTTTATTCCATACCTAGAAAGAATGCCAAAATTAAGTTATTTGTCTACTGTAACATGTAATTCTCAAATAAAAACGTAAATACAATTTAGGGCTTTGCAAGAGAAACTCATTAACCTTACCTTCCAGCTATCCTAGCTCGGAAGTATATTTTGTAAGTACCATCATCACAGTCATGTATTCGAAGTGGGCAAGCCGACTCAGAACTTTGTTCCGTCATAACCTAAAATAATACCATACCTGTGTTTAAATATCCTGTTTTAAATCTTTTAAGCGATTTTAGCAAAACAATTTTTTTTCAAAATGGGCAAATTTTGTAGAAACCCTAAGTCATATTTGCTAAGTAGTTCAAATGCCCCACCAAGTAACTTATATTATACTAGACACCTAATGGTACTGTTCGAGATTTTAGCAAAACAATTTATTTTTTCAAAATTTGAAAATTTTATAGAAACATTAGTTATATTTGTAAAGTAGTTCAAATGCCCCAGCAAGTAATTTATATACCTGAAACAGTGGAAAAATAATGGTTGTTGCTATTGGCTTAGAATCATGTACATATATACAGGGTGTCCCACTTATAATGGAAACAAATAAGAAAATTTAAAGCAGTTGGCCATGTAAACAAATTAGGAGTTTAGACGTCAACGAGCAAATCATTTTTATGTCTAAGTTAAATTAATTGTTAGGTATAAATTTTACTGTATCTAATTATTCAAAATAACAAATATGCGTTTGAGTTTGGCTGAAAAATTAGAAATAGTGAGACTAGTAGGAGATAATAATCGAAATTGTAGAGAGGCCGCTCAAGAATTTAATCGAAGACACCCAAATCGCCTTTTATCACATAGTACAGTTTCTAAAGTCAATCAAATGTTTAACCAACGCGGTTCGGTAGTGCAAAAAAAAGTAAAACGCCTAAGAAATCATCCACAGGATGAAAGAATTTTAAATCATTACCGCGTAAATCCGAAATCAAGCTTATGAAGCTTTGACGTTACGCGGAAAAGTTCTGTATCAAGATGTTTAAAAAGAAATGGTATTAAACCATTTAAACCAAAATTTTTACACACGTTGCAACCAGGTGATGACGACAGAAGAATGGAGTACTGCCTTACCATGCGGGCAATATTTTATGAAGATAATGGTATTTTTGGCAAAATTTTGTTTACTGATGAAGCAACATTTTCTACAAACGGGACCGTATCTTCTCAAAATATTCGATTTTGGAGTGAGGAAAATCCACACTGGTATATTAATTGCAAAAGTCAATACTCTGCACGTATAAATGTGTGGTGTGGTATTTTGAAAGATCGTATTAATGGTCCCTTCTTTTTTAATACAACTTTAAATGGTGTGAGATGATTTTTAGTATGTTATGACGTATTGATTCAGAATTGTACACTTGTCATATTGTTGTTGTTTTCAAATATTAATTTTGCCTACATGGCCAACTGAGTTATTAGATTTTTTTGTCAGTTGCATTTTATTGGAGTTACGCGTACGTTTGATTATTTTGTAATTGTTCATATTATTATAAATTTAATTTTACAGCAGAAAATACAGTACGCCACTGCTTTTACCGTATGATATATTTTTAGATGAAGCCTTTAAACAATAACATGTTTTGCTAATTAACTTGTTCCTTAACGCGCTTATTTGGATGTACATATTTTTAACAAAAAATTAAAATAAAAATGGTCACACGTACGCCGCTGCATGGAAATTTATTGAAATTTTGTATTTGGTGGTTTTAAACGATGCCCAATCGATTTCTGTTATTGGTTTTGAAATAAAATAATCGCTAAAGGTACTTTACTCTTTACAATATTACTTTAAAACCCCTATAAAACCGTACGCCAATGAGTTAACTAAAATCTTAAGCATTACGAAAGTGCGCCCTATGATCATATATAAACACACCAAAACTTAAAAAAATCAATTGAGAAATAACAGAAATATAAGCTTGTTTCCATTATAAGTGGGACACCCTGTATATAAAAAGGATGTGCTGGAGTAGACACTTTCCATTGTAAAAAATAAGCATAGTAAGCATATCTTATCCAATTTACTTCTTTATCAATTATATGGATTTATAACAATATGAAATGTTAAGAATAACATACTTACAGGAAGTATCTCGGCTTGTATTGGATCGCCGCCATTTTTCCTGGCGTTACCATGGTAATCGACGGTTGTTAGTGTCACGCAGCTCTCGATTCCAGCAACTATGTTTTCTTCTATTTGAGCAGTACATAAACTAGGGAACGTCGTAGTCGTTCTAACTTTTCCTGAAAATTACTTTATTTTTGAAAATTCCTTGAGGTTTTAAATTTTTTTTCTATCTATCTGTTGTCTCGTCAATTAGTGTCAATGTTAACATTGCCGGTATAACCACAAAATCAAAAAAAACAAACAATTTAATCGATTTTTTCGTGTAGGGGAAGATGGGGGAATTCCGCGCACCTAAGAGAAAATGCTCACAAAATCCTTCCAATGTACACAAAAACTTTCATAATTTGACTACTGAATCTTGCACCTATTTGGAACCTTCTTACCACAAGAAAAAGGTTTAACTACGTATACCAATTAAAAAAAAAAATAGTTTGAAAAACTGTCTTTGCGCGGTATTCCCCCACGTACTGGGTAATACCGCGCATGCGATGGGGTAATTATGCGCAGAGATTAAATAGAGCCGAGAAACTAAAAACAAAGTTTGTTGTTTAGGTGAAAATCAAATATAATGTAAACAAAACAAATTTCCATGTAAGTTTCTTAATCCAGGTTTCTTGCGCTGTAAGTAGTCGTTTCTTTGCTTTACTAGCCAGTTTTGCTGCTTTTTCTGCCTGTCTTTTCCGGGTTTGAGATTTCTTCAACTCTTCGGCTTTTTTCTTAAGATTCCTCTTGTTTTATTTCTAACTGAGTTTGTAATGGCACGTGATTTAAAACCCTTGTTTGAAATTGGACCAGAAAGCGATGCTATCTTTTCAATAGTTACTTTTAATGAAGACGGAAAATTTGAACAGGATGATGCAAACTGTGTTTTAACACTTCCTGATGTTCCGGGCTGTGGTTCAGCTCGCTGATTTGACTGCCATCCAATATTCTTAGGCGGTGTCCTGTGCATGGTTTCATCATATCCCGATGATCCCGGTTGTGGTTCAGCCCACTGGTTTATTGACTGTTGCTTTGTATTTCTAGGTGGAGTCCTCTCCACATCTTGACGGTTCCTGTTGTGGTCTGGTCATCTGCCCGAACTCAACAGTTAAATTTGACTGTTCTAAAGTGTTATCTTCATAAGATCGGTTTCATTTAGGTTAATTGCTATTTGCATATCTGAAACTTCAATGTAATCTGAAATCATCTTCAGAGAACTTATTAGGGTCTGTGGGCCATATTCCAGCAGCGCGGAACCCGGATATTCCTTTTTTAATCGTGGCAACCTTCATCAACACAAATACTTAATATAGGCATAAATGTTCACATGGGGTAATACCGCGCAGCGCGAAATTACCCCGCTGCAGCTGCGCGTTATTCCCCCGATGTGAGTTACCTAACCTAATTTATCACTGCCAGTTAATGACGAAATACAATTTATTGTTCTTGTGCATGAAATTATTTACACATATAAATCAAAACAGTCATGCAATAGATTTATTAAAAATTAATTATAAAAGGCACTTACCGCTATTCCAAGTTCACTCGAAAATTACATCAGCGCGGCGAAAAACAAACAATCGGCTACCTTGTCTAAACCAACAATACGAATGCCGTTAAATTACGAGAGGATGTTCGCTGGGTAAATACGAGAGGGCGCGCCTGTGTTTAAATTTTGAAATAATTGAACTGAGCTGCAAAATATCGATGCGCAGAAATCCCCCGAGCGCGGAATTCCCCCGTCCTCCCCTACACATTTTTTGTTTGTATTTTTAGTGTTTTTACACATACCTAAAATTCCTAAATGTTGCTGTATCTGATCCAAACTATCGTTGAGACTAAAATCACACGACAGAAACGCGTTTTCCCTAGGTTCGCCCAAACTGAAAGCTGTGTCCAGTTTTTCGGTCAATATTTCGATTTTTTGGGTTATGTTCCTTACTTCAACTTGATATTGGAGTCCTTGGCATTCTTGTTCTACCTGTAAGAAATTAAAATACCAAATTTTACCATACATATATCTAAAAAATTGACTTTTGACCGTAAAACATTGTAAAACAAAAAATCATATTGTGGCAAAATAAAAAAAGGAAGATGTTATTTCAGATTCAACATATTTGTTCTACAATATTTTTTTTAGTGATATTACCTTGTTCTTTTCATTTTCAATCAACCCATGCTGCTCTTCCAAAACTCGTTTTTTCTCGTTACACATCTGATTGACTTGATCGACCATTTCTTGTTTCCTTTTATCTATGGCTTGTTGCATTTGTTGGAACGTTAAGTCTATATGCTCCAAACATTTGTCTCTTGCCGCATTTAGCCTGTTTAATTCCGATGTAACACCTTCTTGTGCTTGAGTTAACTAAAAAAAATTTGGAAATTTAAGTCTAGAATAGCCTCTTCTATGGTATGCACTTTTGGCATCTAATTAACAATCGTATGTACCTTTGATATACATTCATTTGCTTTATACAGCAATATTTCCGACATCCTTTTAATAGCAATGGAAAATGGTATGATCGTGTGCTCGCAACTGTTACTGCTGTCATTGTGGGTCCCTCCTGTACATAGGGTGCAGAATACTGTGTCGCAGGTCTCGCAGAATAGAAGTTCTTGGTTTATGTGGACAGAACATTTGGGTATAACCTACAATATATTTATAAATGTAAAAACACTGTTTAGCATAAAGAATTTATCAAAAAATAGATATTTTTCCAAAAAGTAACTGTTTTTTGTAACACTTGGCCAACTCAAAGATAAGACACAACATTTTAGATACATTTTTTAAAACCGCTCGTCTAGGACAGTAAATATTTATTCTAACTAGCTAAAGCCGGCTCTAAAAAAGCAAAATTATGTACCTGTACCCAGAATAAGTTTATAGAGTAAATATTATCACAGGTGTTTTATAAGTACCCATACCCAAGTACTAATCTAAAACTTATCAGAACCCTAATTTTTGGATGTCACAAAAATAAATGAATATTCATGGTTTTTCCTTCTCTATAAGATTGTAATAGCAAAACAGCGATCTTAACTAAATACAGGGTGCTTCCTAAGTTGATACTTCTTTCTTAGCTGTGTATAGAAGGCATTAGAATTAACAACAAAAGTAAAGAACAAAATAAATGAATAAAGTATATTTTAAAATGAAAAATGAAAAAATAAACAACATTTTCAAATAACTTTTTCCAAAAAACTCAAAAGTAAGGTTCATTTTCATCACATTCATTTATTACACTATGTATCAAATACGGTTCTGCCTAACTTGCCCGTTGAATAGCATTTAAAAAATTTCTGGGTGTAGGATGAGCCTGCAAGGGAGAGCGTTTTGCGTATAATCTCGAAGCAGCAGCCGCACTTTGACGACACTCACCGTAAATTAGCACCATATCTACTAGTTCATTGTTTTCAAATTTTACCATTTTCACGTGTCACCAATTTTAAATTAATTTGCTTCAGAAAAACACACCGCAGCGGATTGTTAAATAACAAACTGACCACCGACCCGTAAATTGCATGACTAATAAGAGATAACACAAACAACATAAAGTATAGCAGGCTACGTTTTGATGACCAGGCCCGCACTTAGATTTTTTACTTCTGTATCTCGCCTATTTTTAAGTTTTTTGAAAAAAGGAATTTGAAAATGTTGTTTATTTTAATGCCTTCTATACACAGCTAAAACAGAAGTATCAACTTAGGAATCACCCTGTATAAAAGCGGTTGGTAAACGAGAACAAACGTACGTATCTTAGTATTTTGAAAGTAATACTGTCATTCTTAGGGCAAAAAAACTATTATTTTCCAAGTTTGTCAATGAGGCGTCTGTTATATTTGCGATCTGATGATTGCCTACCTTTTCTAGCCTTCGATCATTAATCAATTTTTGTAACGACCAGCTATCGGACGCGCTTGATTGTTTTTAGCATGCAAAATGTAAATGATTTTTGTATTTTGTATCTTTATTTGAAGTGTTCTTAATAAAATACTGTATATTATGATAAAATGGCACGTGATCAGTTTAAAGTGTGCATTAAATTTAGCCATTTAAGCCTGAAAATAACATTTTACAGGTGAGAAAAAAATCGGCCCTGACAAACTGTGGCTGAAGCTCTATTATCCCCTTCATTTAATCCGCGTCCCCGTGCGTTCCGATTTCCCCCCTTTTAAGGGTGGGACACTTACTTGTATCACAAAATGTTTAATAAATGAAATACTTTATTTATATGGTAATTGGTCTGAGAGTAAACCATTAATTACAAATTTTTATTAAATATTTTTAAAACCTACCTCTCTCCTTTGCCTCGACATCAAATCCAACAGCTGATTGACCAGGAAAGAAGGGGGCAAAGCACTGATGCCTCCTCTTGGAATCATAATCAACTCCCTGCAAATCGGACATCGAAACGATCCTGTGTCCCGGGTTTGTGAGGCTGCGATTCGAGTGAGGCACTGCAGACAAACCGTATGGGAGCACTGCAGGAGTTTCGGGGTGTGTTCGTTTCCATCGTACATGCCTGTAAAACAACAATTTAACTATGCAAATTAAGGAATATTCTTTGTGAAAAACAGATGGGACACAAGGTAAGGTTGCAACTAGAAGGAGGCCAACAAGCTTATAGACAATGCTTCTAAGACGGAGCGTGAAATTGCGTTTTTTTGCGATAAAGTGGCTTTGTATGATCCAAAGTTCTAAAGGACCCCGCACAAAGCTTATGGGAAATGGCTTTCGGCTAATTTTTCTGAATTTTTAGTATTTTCTAGAACTTGATGTCCTGATAAAAAGTATCTATGACTAGTTTTTGAGTTACGGCCTTTTAAAGTTGGCAATTTCTTACTTTGAGATTTTATGCATTGTCTGGAGTTTTCACTTGTTCTTAAAAATTATCAACTTTTTATTTTTTTTTATTGGTGGAAAAGTAGGCCTTAGGTTTTCTTTCACTTATATAGAAAAATAATATGTACAGGATGTTGAATAATTTATAGGCGGATTAAATAATTAATAATATTAAAAAATTATAAAAATCCAAATTTTTTGAATTTTGAAATCAAACGGCTAGATTTTGTTTATATTTTAATATCTTGTACCAAGTTGTGGATGAAAAAAAATGGATATAAGTTAACATAGAATATATGGCCTGGTATTTTAATTAAAAAAAATAAATTGAAAATTCACCAGTTGAAAACGTAATAAACGACTTTTAATTGATTCATTTAATTATTATGCCAATTTGTAACAATTTTCTTTTACCATAATTATTTTTTAACACATTCTTATCTTAGGTATACAGGGTAAACCAGTTACAATGATTTACATAAGTGAAAACTTTTAAAAATAGGAAAATTAAAAAATGTTTTTTTATCATTTAAAACAATATTGTTGTCAAATTATAAAATATTTTTTTTTCGTTGAATACCTTGGCTCTTGTACATAATACGTTTAGATTATCTTAGAGTCATAACAAAATGTTTTTTTTTTCATTATATATTGTTCAAAAGTTAAATATTATCAGTGTTTTTATGAATCAATTAAAAGTCGTTTATTACGTTTTCAGGTGAATTTTCAATTTTTTTTTGAAAAATAAAATACCCGACAATATATTCCACGTCAACCTATACCCATTTTTTTCATCCACAGCTTTTTTACTACAAGATATTAAAATATGAACAAAATCTAGTCGTTGGTTTTCAAAATTCAAAAAATGGTAAAGTTTTTTTTGGATTTTCATAATTTTTTAATTCTATTAATTATTTATTCCGCCTATAAATTATTCAACATCCTGTACATATTTTTTTTCTATATCAATGACAGAAAACTTAAGGCCCACTTTTCCACCAATAAAAAAAATAAAAAGTTGATAGTTTTTAGGAAACAAGTGAAAACTCCAGATAATGCATGAAATCTCAAAGTAAGAAGTGGCCAACTTTAAAAGGCCATAACTCAAAAACGAGTCATAGGATTGGATTACGGTCATGGACACTTTTAATCAGAATGTCAAGATTTCGTACTACTCAGTGGCGGCTCATCCATAAGGTCATTTAGTCATGACCTTTCCCGGTAATTCTTTTCTCATGCAATATTAACTTTAAAATCCATCCAATCAGTCAAACTTTGTTTATTTTGTGCACTATTACTAATTTTATTATTATTACTTCTAAATTATCCTTCGTAACCCACGCGCTGCTAAATAAGCAATCTATTCATAGACGTAACGACGCCAATGGCAGCGGAATACCCCTTCCGTCCGCCCCCGCAAAATCTCTTACGAACTTAAGTAATTTTGTGGTGTTTATTGGTTTATATTTTTTTCTGCATGAAAATGACTTTCCCACATCCACCCACCGCCTTTTCATTGCAGTGGCAGCGCAAGGGGGGCACTGGCCCACTCTGAAAAGATGGGTGCCCACCCTGGACCTTCTTGTTAAACTGGCCACGAACCACCACTGGTAGTAACTAAACTTTCCCTTATCCCTAGATGAAAATTTGATAGGATTCGATGTTTTTTTTAGAGTCCCCTTCTTGTTATGGCCTTTCTTGTAAGTTTAAATGTTAAATGAGTTTAGTGGGGTGATATACAGAAGTAAACTTATTTACTGTATACTAAATAATTTTAGTTAAATATAAATACTACATACCCAGTACTCTAAAACTTCTAAAGATACAAAAAAAAAACATTTAGTTTTAAAAATAAAACTTTCAAAAATATTATCTGGTCATAAGATAAATTTAAAAGTGATTACTAAAGCACTGGGTATACTTATATGTATATTATGATGTGAATAATTATGATAAGTACAGTGTTTTTCTAAAAAATAGCATGTGTAGGTTAAAACTGAAGACTACAAAAAATAAAAATAAAAACGCACCGCTCCAAATGCTATCTGTAACAACAGAAATAAAAACCTTTTAGATTAATATTGAAAATTTAGAAATCACTAGAAAATCATCATTTAAGCAAAAAAGGCTGCAAATTAGATAAGATTTTGAATATTTATCTATATGCCTTAGTCTGGTGTAAACTAACGGTATACAAATAGTATTAAACGATTTTTCTTGAAGTATACACTATGTCCCGGGATAGGGTTTTGAAGAGAATAAATGGACTGAAAAGAAAAAAAATAATTCTGTGTAAAAGTGTTTGCTTGTAAATAAACAAGATTCAAGTTATGAAAAAGTTAATTTTTTATAAAAAAAAGTACGAAAACGTTATTTTGTACAAGAGTACACTGTATAAAGAATTAAATTCTTCATAATGTGAACCTAACTTATTTTACAACCAAAAACTTTTACAAAGAATGAATTTTTAATTTTTTTGTCCATTTGTCCTCTTCTAAGCCCTATCCACGGAAATACTGCGATTAAGATTTGGTGTTAAGGGTTTATAAAATTGAGTGACATAATAAAAAAACACCTTTAAACCCAGCATAAATGTTTTAGTGTTCAATAAAATATTAGAAAGCACGTAGAAAGCTATTTAAGAAGCAATATGTGCCTTTAAAGGTTCTAAAAGCAGCAAACAAGCAAAATTATTCAAAATTAATAATCAATAGTTCTATAACAGTGGGTTGCATAAAGAAATATAGTTCTCGATTAGCTTAACCGCAAATTAAAAACATAAAATTTAATCAGAGGCTGGCAAGGCCAACTTCCAAACCTTATATTGTACCATTGCGCCCAAAAAAAACTGGGACAGCAAAATTCTTGTTGTAGAGTAGCTCCTGGACTATAAGGAATATATAAAATCTATTGAGGAAAGGTTATCATTGTTGTTATAATAGTTGTCATGGAAGTGAAAAGGTTTAACAACAATACCACATTTTTAGAAATACGAGGAAAAATTAAAATACGCATATTGTGTTTTAAAATGTAACAAAAATAAAATAAAATTTTTTAATATTATGTTCCAATAAATTTTAATCATATTTAAACCTTAATATAACATGTTTTTAATATTTGGTATTTGCACCATTATTATCGATTAACGCTTGTAAACGTCGTGCCATACTTAATACTAGGTTTCTCGTATACTCTGGCGTTATTGCATCCCATGCTTGCATTATCCTTTGGCTTAATTCATCCTTCTAGGCTGGAAGTTGGGTTTATACATAAATTTTGTCATCTCACCTTTTTAATTGGGTTGATATCCGGACTTTTCGAGGGCCAAGGCAGAACACGAATTTGATTTTTTTCTACATAATTTTGAACCAGGCGGGCTTTATGTATAGGAGCATTATCTTGTTGATATATAAAACCGTGGCCATATACTGCGTCGACAAATGGTATCATAACTTGGTTTAGTATGTTGCAATATAATGGTGCATTCAACCTCCCATGCACTATTTGGCAAACTCCTGGGCCCCTTGCACTAATTCAGCCCCAAACGTTTATAGGAAAGCGTCCACTTTGATTAGTCTTATTTGTATATCTTCCATACCAGAAGGCGTATAAACGCGGATTTTCTTATTTTTGCATGATTGAAAGGTTTTTTCATCGGAAAATATTACGGTTTTCCATATATTACCTTGATTTATATATTCAAATTCTACTCTTCTCTGTTTGTTTGCTTCGGTCAAAAATATTTTATTGGCAGCACAACAACTTTTTATATCTGAACTACGAATTCTTCTACGCGCTGTATTAGCCAGACCAGGAAAAATGTGTTTCTTCTTTAGCTTTTATTGCTGTTTCGAAGGGATAATCTTTTAGAAAATTAATTAATTCTATATCTTGGCCGTCGTTCGAAATTTTGGGGCAACTAGAACCTGCTTTTCTTACAATATTTCAATATTCTGCGATTTTGTGCTTAGCCAACAACACGGTATGGTATTTTTGCTAATCCCTAATTCATCTGCGATGTTTCTTATTTGATGCCCATCTCTCAATTAAGTGTAAATGATCTCTTTTTGCTCGGTGGTTAACGATTTCAAAAAATATTTCTTTTGACACGCCACTGTCAGTCACAAAATTAAATTAAATTTACAACTTCAAAAAAAAAAGCTAATAGTCTGGGAGATTAAACTACATTTTGCTGTCCCAGTTTTTTTTTGGACGCAAAGGTACATGCAGAAAATTTTTAGCGGCAGGCGGACAAAGTAGTGCATCTATTTTTTGCATTAAAGTATACAGAAATGCCAAAGGTAATGGATTCCCTGGGGCACAGATAGACAATGACAGGTTGTTTTGTCCTTGTTAGGACTCATTAGAAAGTCAAAACCCATAAGCAACTCCCAGTACAACGAAAATATGCATTTAAGATAAGACAGAATAAGAATAAACCAAGTTCGGTGGCCAACAAACACCAGTATAGGAAACGTTATTGCGCATCCCTACACTTCTTCTACGGGTTTGTAGATTCAAATATAGATCGCGCTGCAGTAGCCCACTGGGTGTGTTGAAAGCATATTTTCGCTGTACTGGGAGTTGCTTACGGGTTTTGGCTTTCTGATGAGTCCTAACAAGGACGAAACAGTCTGTCATTGTCTACCTGTGCCCCAGGGAACCCATTACCTGTGGCTTCCCTGTGTACTTTAATGCAATAGTGGTATGCACTACTTTGTCCGCGTGTCGCTAAAAACTTTCTTTCTCTTTACTTATACGGACACTAAATATTACTACTTTAATATTACCAACTTTTAAAAAATAAAAAAGTTCCCTAATAAGCTTATTACGATACTAAAAACGATATCGTACTAGATTTGATTAGAAATCAAATTTGAAAAATATTTTTATTAAGTTCTTAAATACTGGCAACGCCGTGCCAGTAAACAACGACATCTATGCTACAGCTAGCAGACAATACCACATATATACACTATATTGCCAATACAAGCAGCCGCACGAAGCAAGAATACACCGATCGTGCGATTCAAAATAACCTGAGTTGGGGGCCGTGGCGCTTGCGCAGTAGGGAAAAAATTAGGCAACCCACACGATTTCTAACAGAACGTAAACAAAACCCAAGGTCTCTTGAACAGAACCGGCTCGCCGTTATATTCTTATTAGTCGCCATCTTTTGTTTCGTTCATTCGTGTGTTGTTATAATTTCCAAGTTTTGGGTGTTAATATTTATAAAACTTTACTTTAAAAATTTTTTTTTGTTAGGTTGTAAGTTGTAGTCGTTTCCAGCTTTTTTTACGTTTTATTCGTTCGGATGTTTCATGTGTGATTGTGGATATTATTTTTAGGGTTTGGGTGCGAGTTTAGGTATAAAACTTTACCAGACATTTTGTTATTGTTGGCGGCTTGTGTCTCAAGATGGGTAGAAAAAAGTGCATGATCCTTTTTTGCACGAACCGCGGTTCAATACCAGGAATAAGGTATTTCAGGTATGTAAAATATCGGTTACTTAGTTTTATCAAGAAGCCAATTTCCGATCTGCGCAAACTAAACGGCCCCTGATCATCTGCTTACAGTGGTGGCATCATTGAATTATGGTATTAGCAATATAGTGTATCTATATGTGAACAATACACGCATAAATGAAAAGAAATGCCGAATGGAATGAGCAGGTATCCTGAAGTTTTCCGTAGGTATTAACAACCCACAGTATGTCTGCAAGTCTGTTGATGTATTTAGTCTATGGCGCTACTTAACTGCGTCTACTGAGAAAAACTATGTTAAGAATCCAATAACTAAATAAGCCCAGACTCTTTTAATATAAGCTAATTTTTCCCGGTATTATAAATATAATTGTTCAAAACAAAAACAACGTGGTTAATTATCCATTTACAACCTATTCTTAATGCTTAAATGAGCTTGTGTATTCTCTATTCTAATTAAAATGGTCAAAAAGTGATAAACTAAATTTTTAAGTGATGTAGGTCACAGAAACCATCATTTTAGTCGCAACACAACACACAACATTGAACCTAATCAGCTTAAACGATTTTCGAGGACAGTGATTGATAATTTATGGCATGTCGTAATCTAAAATTTAATTGTTAAAAAAATTAGAATAGTAGACAGACTGACATAGAAATGTGTATGTATTAGTAATAGTAGATAGATACAACAAGAGTGGATACGATATCTATAATATCTCACGAGGAAGTAAATTAAGAACGACGCCGTAGGCGGAGTGCTAAAACTCCCGAGTGCGAATGGACAATCCACTCGAGTTTTTATGGACATTCAGCAGGTTGAATTTGATAAAACCAATATAGAAGCGTATATATTTTTGTTATATATTATTTAAATAAATAAATAAATGAATAAATGAGGTCTTTATTTCCATTATAATTATAATACATTTAATAGTACTAAAGTGTAGGTACCTAATGGAAAATGCCGAAGGTCAGATAGGAGTGTAAAAACCTGGAGGCAATACACTCCCCCTGTTCTTTACCTTAAGCATAATAATTTATAGTGCATTGAAAAGGAGACGGAGCCCCAGTAAATACCATAAACTGTGATGGGTCACTACTTTATAAGAACGCCACAGAGGAATCCATTTTTATAACAATGTTGTCAACAATTGGGAAATTACCGGATTCGTAAGGTATAAGGTATGTTCCCACAAGCAATCACGGACAAGTTACAGTTTGACAGTTCTCTAATCAATCCAAACACACAGAAATCCACGTCTAACTCTGGGTTTGTTCACGGACAGTACGCGACAATCAGGATTCTGCGCAAAAGCTAGAGATAATGTAGCTCTGCCACCTACCATCACCGTTATTAGTTGTAACCGGAGGTGGCTTATAATAACGGAGGTGAAATACATCTTATATCGATAAATAATACCTTTTTCATCATGATGACATGGCGAATAAAGAAACGAAGAGAATAGGTCAGATTCAATATGAAACGAACGAGGGAAAAAAAAGCGAACTCCACAAACTACCAAGATTATGTTTCTATTTTTTTCACTATGACCGATAAAAAGCGCCCCTCCTGACTTGATGATAATAACCCCATTATAATAATATGATGCGCTTGCCGAAATGATGGTTTTAACATTTTTAGCGGGACCTTTGTATTTTATATATCACGAGGGACAAAAAATGGAAAAAGTTGACCACAAACATGAGATTTTCAATCATAATCATACCTAAAATCAGGAAACTAGTGTATTTTGGTTTAGCCCTTTGCATTTGTAATCAATGATCTGTACAATTTAAAATAACGGCTTACTACTATTCCTGTAATACATTTTTTTTTAAATCAAGCAGTATTCGAATTTAAAAATGATTATTGTGAAGGGTATGGATAGGAAATATATTTTTTCTACTAGCGTGCGGAAAAACGCATTTTCCGCACATGTTTTAGTGCGGAAAATCCACTTTTCCGCACCGTGCGGCAAAGATTTTTCCGCACTGTTATATTTTGAAATTAAATTTAATTAAATTAAACGCTGTACGATTTGAAGTCACTGTTCATCATATTACCTTTGAAATATCTTAGTTGCTGAAATATCAATTATTCCTGCACCCCAATCTTTACTGGAGAACCGCAACCAACTGGCTTCTGCTATTAATTTAAGTAGTGCTAGTAATTGTACGTTTACAATTAATTACAATATAAATAAGTAAATTAATATTGTAAAATTTTGTTCATTGTAATAAAAATTTTAAAAAAAACTCAGTTTTTTAAATTATTTTCAATTTGTTTCCTCACGCTAGTAGAAAAACTATTGTTCCTAACACGTGCAGAAACCTATTTTTCCGCACTTAAATTCTTGACACCACTCCGCTACGCGTCGTGCTGTCAACGGCATTTGCGTGCGGAAAAATCGATTTTCTGCACTTGTTAGGAAAATAGCTATTTTTAAGCCCGAAATAATAAAATTACTATTAACTTTTATTCTTATGTATTTGGAGCCTGGTTTTTTGACCTATAGGTATATTCGTTTTTTGCTAAAAAATATTTCTTGAATACTTACATAAGCAAGTTCCGCATGTAAGAAAACTTTCGTTAAAATCTTCATAGTTGATGCTTACTGTCTCCACTAGGGTTGAGTTCATGCTGACCATTCTCTCCCCAAGCCTAGTTCTAAAACAAAAGAGAAATAGTATAAAAAAAAGAGTCCAAATTTAAAAACTTTTTAAAAATCCATTAATAAGCATGGACAGGATTCGTTTCAAGAGAACGCAATGTTTTTAATATATGTATATACATAGATATTATTTCGCACGGAGAAGAATTTAGATATATTGCTTGTATAAACTTAATAAAAACAGTTTTATTGTAGTTTGAATTTTCATTCTCAGTATTATAGTCTATTTCAGAAAGGTGTAGAGTAATAAAAGCTCATTAGGTATGCAAAGTGACTACAGAGTGACTCAACGAATATTTAAGCCACTTTTATAATTTGGCACTGATTTCATTGCAAAATTCTTTATTTTCATCAAGTGCAGGTAGTACCACCTGAGTTTGGATCAATTTATGGGTATTGCCTATTGTTATTCATTCCTAACACTGAAATTGATGTGACTAAGGCGTGCATTATGTACATAGTATTAGGTACACTTATTTTTTATTAAACATTATTAAAAAAATACATTATAAAAAATCACAATATTCTTCGTCATCTGAGGAACTGTCATCCCTTCTTAATGTTATAATTAACGGGTCGACGGTCCAATCGATCAGGTGGTCAAGATCACACGTTTTCTCCTCTTCATTAATGACATGATGACTGCTTTTAGCCAGTTCTCTGGTGTCACTTCCTTAATGGCTTAATAAAACAGTAGCTTAACGTCTTTCATTTTGAATGTCGTGTTGTGTCTTGCTACAAATCCTTTCACTTGCGCCCATATAACTAGTAGGATTTAGTTCGCAATGAAATGGCGGTGTGCGCAGCAGTTACACTAAATTTTTCAGCTATATCTTCCACGGCATATTTCATAAAACGATGTTTGTGTAAATTTGCTATAGTTAATAGTTCCTTCTTTATCAAATTATCTTCAAATTCAATACGTTTGGTGGTCAACCAGTCGATAATTTCTTGTTTTCTCCAAGATGAAGTGGGAGTCTTCTCTGTGCGTCGTGAATGATAGCGTTATCCATAACTATTACTGAATCAGCTGGATTTTATCATTTCACCAAAATAGTCCTCAAAAACATTCGAATTCATGTCCTCGTGGTAATCTCCCGAATTGAATTACGCAATTACTTGAAATTTTATTATTACAAACAATACTATTTTATCTTAATACCCGTTAACCTAATTCTCTAAAATTTTTGGTTAGTTATCATAAATAATTTAGTGCACAAATTTACCTGCGCCTATGGCCGACACCGAAATTTAGCCGAACTGGACGTAATTTCCCATTTTATTACTCTACACCTTTCTGAAATTCATTATAGCTATTTAGTTTTTTATTTATATTAGCCACCCATGCTACTTAGATGAGTCGATGGGTGTTCTAAGCGACCGATAACTGTATGATACCACACCTAGGTAGGTATATAATGTCCACAATAGAAAACTTTTACAAAATCCTTATTATTCCGAACAATGTATACATTTTAACAACAGTCAGTGACAAGCTCATAGAAAACAAGGTACACAATGGAGTATATCGAATGCCTCCAAGCCCATATAATAACGCAGCAATGTTATAGTCCTTGTATGTAAATTTTAAATTGTTGTTCTTTAAACAAGTACCCATAATAATGTTTTATGCCTTGTATGTTTCTGGCAAATATTTATGAACTATAAAGTACCCGGGACTAGCTAAAGACTTGGCGTCTTGCGTATGTGTTTTTTGTAATTAAAACAAGGTTTAAAGTAAAGATATAAACTGAATGTATTTATTTGTGGTTTTGTCCATGAAGTATTTTATTTAATCTTAAAATTAACGTTACTATTTTTACGTTCTTAAAGGGATGCGATCGAGCTAAAATTCTTGTCCCGAATTACAAAAAACTAAACAGTATTGAGAATACAGAAGAAGAATTTCTCTTTATTTCGTCAGATCCATCCCTAGACGCGTTTCGTCATATCATGACTCATCAGTAGAGCTAGGATCCGACAAAACAAAGAGAACTCAAAGCTGCTTATGGCAGCACAGTGGTGGGACACACCAGTAAGATGTGGCACGGAGCGCCATCTGTATCGTTATTAGACACTCTTGAGCATACCAGCACCTCTAACAAACTTATAGAAATAAGTAAAAATGTTAAGAGGAAATCACCTGTAAAGACATTCGTCACAATTACAGGAGTCCCGCTAGGCAGCGCTAACTCGCATCAGTATTGAGTTTTTTTTCACCAATAGAATAGTAGATTCTGTAACGAGGTTGGAATGAAAATTTGATCCGAGTGGAGGATTCCGAACGCGAGCGTAGCGAGAGTATCGAATTTTCTTTCTAACCGAGTAGCAGACTATATTTTCTCCACGATCAAAAATACTATTCGCAATATTTGTAATTTCAGGTGGAGTATTATCCAGTTCCATATCTGATTCATTCGATTTTTCACTCATATTTTGACTTGCACTAAAATTTGTCTGCTGACATTGACAGTTTCGAAATTCATGGCAACCTATGTCGTTTAGATTAATTACAGAATATTCATTCCGTATCTTGTTATGGAATGAAAATACACGCAAAACGCATAAGAAGCAAGTGTTTCAGAATAAATATTCCAACTCAAAAGAATTTTTACATTCTATTATCAAAAATAATTTTGGAATTATTGCATTCAGTGGAGAAAAGTATTTTCCCCACGACCATTACTGAAAAGTCGGATAAATCAGATATGGAACTGGATAATACTCCACCTGAAGTTACAAATATTGCGAATAGTATTTTTGATCGTGGAGAAAATAACATAGTCTGCTACTCGGTTAGAATAAAAATTCGATACTCGTGGCTCGCTCGCTCGCGTTCGGAATCTTCCACTCGAATCAAATTTTCATTCCAACCTCGTTACAGAATCTACTAATCTAGGTATGTATGTAATTTTGCATGGAGCTGGTAGGTTAGGTTAGGTTAGGTAAGAGTGGCAGACCCTTGGTTCTGACCAAACGGTCTCACGTAGTCCTGATTAGGTCCGTTGTGATACCACACGTGTTCCGTAGAACCCACCTTCATCAGATCACTGATGGTTTATGCGACGTAACCGCGGAAGGATTTTAACAACTCATTCAAACCAGCCACTACTGTTCAGAAATCTGCTCAGCCGTCCAAGTTGTAAGTTGTTTAGTTCCTCCAGGCTATCGAAAGATGATTCACCCAGAGTAGTGAACCTCCTTCTTGCGAGGCCAGGGCATTCACACAGAAAATGTTGAATACTTTCTTCCTCTTCCTCATCTCTGCAGCTTCTGCAGAAGTCGTTAGTGGGTATTTGCATACGTTCGGCATGTCTACCGAAGAGGCAATGTCCGGTAACAACCGCAGTAATATTTCTCACGTCTTTTCGACTGTGTCTCAATAGCTCTGCGGTTCTCTTTTTATCGAATGTGGGCCACAGTTGCCTGGATGTACTACAGGTTGTCAACCCTGTCCATCTGTTCTGTGCAAGCTGCTTGGCCGTGTAGTCAATCTCCTCTTTGACCAATCCCAGTGGTTTGTTCACTGTATTGTCTGCTAGATCAGCTGGCATGCCTGCGCCCTCTCTTGCGAGCGCATCGGCAGCCTCGTTGCCATCTATTTTGGAGTGTCCAGGAACCCAGCACAGAATAACCCGATGTTGGTTGCCAAGTGTGTATAGATTGTTGCGGCATCGCTTTACGAGCTTTGATTTGACGCTGCTGGAACAGATTGCCTTAATCGCCGCCTGACTATCACTGAAGATGGTGATTGACGAGGCTACTCCCAAGCCAAGGTGTTCTTGCAGGATATTGACCGCCTTCTCTACTGCCAGTACTTCCGCTTGAAAAATACTACAATAGTTGGGGAGTCTATACGATTTCTGTATTTGTAAACTTTCGGAAAAGACCCCGGCTCCCACACCAACGTCCATCTTTGAACCGTCTGTGAAGATTGCGTGATCTGTTTTCGTTATATTCTGATTGCCTTCCCACTCTTCCCTACTCGGAATGAGTATAGAATACCTTCTATCGAAGCATGTTATTGGGACAGAGTAATCAGTCGGGTCTCGTAGATTATTCCCCGGGTGAATCTTTAGTATACTGCTGTGCCCGTAGTTAGTTTCCTTCCAATGGAGCTGGTAACACTGGAGAAGAATTTGATCCGATGCTCTTATATTGGCTTCGGGATGAGGCCAGCAAGAGAGCAGATTTCTAGCCACATGAGATTAGAGCTCTAAAGGAGCAGGGTGAATAAAAGAACTACAACGGGTATTTTTACAGTATTAATAATTATAAAAAATGTTTAGGTATACAGGGTGATTCCCAAGTTGATACTTCTGTTTTAGCTGTGTATAGAAGGCATTAAAATAAACAACATTTTCAAATACCTTTTTTCAATGTTACGTTATGTTTTCCACGCAGGCAGTAGTGACAAAGGTTACGTGGTGATTCACATGAAAAACATTTTACATAATTTTCTACGCTTTACAATTTAAATCCATTTTAAGTGAGTAATGATGTAATACATACCAAGTGATAAGTTATAAATGATTGATTTTAGAAAAATAATTTTAAGAGCTTTGAACTTAGAAATATCCTAAATCCCAAATTTATAACTTTATAATTTAAATTTATGATTTCGCGTTATTTTTGATTTGTAGTTGAAAGTCTGAATAGGATAGTCATAAAGCCATTGTAGTAAACATTGTAGCCATATTTGGAAACACTTTTAGGAATGTTATAATGATATACAGCATCAATAAAATACGATTTTTTATTGGTACTCACCTCCTACACACACATTATTATTCTTGTAATTATGTAAGTCAAAGTTACATTTCAGAAATGTACGCGCCACGATAATTTAAAAATAAATTTAATAAAAATGTATTTTATTAAAAAAAAAAAGCTCGGGGGGGGGGGCTAAGTGGGCGTAAGTAGGACAGAAAAATTTTCGGGGCCACGCCTTAAGTTCGTTTAAAATTCATGGATGTTTAAAGGGAAATATCTCGAAAACCGTTAAAGATATTAAGATCAATCAAGTACACTTTTGACTGCTTAGAACATAAGCATTAAGCAATCACTTAGAAAATGGTATGAGTAAGGATATAACTAGTCTAATAACTCACTTTTAAGAAACCTAGAAAGCTTTCTTCTCAACCTACGATATTCAGGACATAAGATATTTTACTTCTCAATAAAATATTTTGCTATTTCTGGCAGTTCTACAATCGTGATATAACCGCAAACCTTGACCCTCCACAGGACCGTATGCAACGCCAGGGCCTCCATTCCTCAAGCGGTGGAATTTATTCCCTTAGGGAAATATGCCGGTTCCAATGTCCCCACGGTAATCCCCAAGACTTCTTTGAAATTCTTAAGTTTTAAACTGAAATTTCAGTGATCTTATTGGAAACTTTCCCTACGAAATGTATTTCAGAATACGAGATCGCCAGTTTCATGGGGAAAAATGGCATATCCCCTTGGGAAAGTCTATTCCCATGAACCAAGAATTGAGGCCCTGGCTGGACCCCCTCCCCCAAAATGCGTTACGTGTGGGCGCTATCTTAGAGGTTTAAAAATAAGTGACAACTTAGTATAATAATATGTACCATCGCGCCGATAAAAAACTGGGACAGGAAATTTTTCTATTTTCTCCTAGACCATTAAGAATAATTTTACATCAAGCCTGGTACCAGTAAAATGTCATGAAAATTTGCATGTCAATAAAGATTGTCACTTTATGATTGACTCGTCAAACATACAATCATATATTATTTGTAAATATGCCACAATTAACCCCCCAGCAAAAGGCAATTATTTATAGTCGGTTGCGAGATAGTGTTGCTATTAGGGATATTGCAGATGAACTGGGAGTAAGCAAGAATACCGTGCTATTGGCAAAACAAAAAATAGCAAGACATGGGACTATTATTAGGAATGCAGGTTCTGGTCCCCCTAAAATTTCTACTGATGATCATGATAGAAGACTGGTTAATTATCTAAGGGATCATCCCTTCGAAACTGCAATCAAGGCAAAAGAAGAGACGAATTTTCCAGGTTCTGCAAATACCGCTAGAGACAGGGTTCGAAATTCCGATCTACGAAGCCGTTGTGCTGCCAATAAAATTTTTTTAACGGAAATAAATAAACAGGGCAGGTTAGAATTTGCACATGAATATATTAATCAAATAAATTTATGGGAAACAGTTATATTTTCTGACGAGAAAACTTTTCAGTCATGCAATAATGGGAGATTTCGGGTGTATAGGCCTTCCGGCATGCGGTATGATGAGAGATACACCCACAAAATCAACCAAAGTGGGCGTTTCTCCATAAATGTTTGGGGCTGGATTAGCGCTAGAGGACCAGGACTTTGCCAAATCGTCGAAGGAAGACTAACTGCAGCAGTATACGTTAATATACTAAACGAAGTGATGATACCATCGGTAAACGCTGTATACGGTCAAAATTACACATTTCAGCATGATAATGCTCCAATACACACAGCGCGCATTGTACAAAATTTTCTCCAAGAAAATAACATAGCAGTTCTTCCCTGGGCTTCGAAGAGTCCCGATTTGAACCCGATAGAAAACATTTGTGGTGCCATGGTCAAATCTATGTATAAACATGATTTTCAACCTAGAAACAGGGATGAATTACGTCATAGGATAAATCAAGCTTGGGATGAAATAACTGTCGAATTATGTAGAAACTTAGTTTTAAGTATGCCACAAAGGCTCCAAAAAGTAATAAACAGAAATGGTTCTATGACCAAATATTAATTTTGTGTTGTTTTGACAAACTTTGTGTTCGCAATTTTTTTCTTTTTATTTAATGTATTTTATTACCTGTATTAGCTTTATTTATTATTTTGTGGTAATGGTAAATATAATAACTTATAAAATATTTGACTTTAAAAAAATCTAATAAATTTACTTTATCCATATTATATGATGTCTCTCAAATTTAACCACCCCGTATCGAAAAATATAAAACATTCTATTATGTAACCTAGGTTACTTTTTAAATTTTGAATGTTTTTCCTTTTTAGCTCTAGACACCTTTTATAGTCTAGGGGATATGTATTTCTTACATTGTTTTTGTAAATCTCTTGTCCCAGTTTTTTATCGGCACAATAGTACCTGAACGCATTTTTAATATTTTCTTTAAATAATTCCATTATATTGAACTGTTTATTTTACCTACTGACTACCAGGATGTAATTAAATATATATTTCACCACAAGTATTCCGGTACAAATAAGTCATTTACAAAACAACTTAATCTCAAAAATAAAAATAAAAGTATATTTTAAATTGTTGGGAAAACCAGTTATATGAACAAAACACACTTGACTTATTAACTAAAAATAATAATTTCCATGGTTGCTACGTTCAAACGTTACTACATCAGCATCGTACAAAATTTTTATATCGCATTGACTTAACATACATTTAAAATAAAAAATTACTTAAATTTATTGCATTGTAAAAATATTTAAAATTTTTGGTAGGTATTGGTAGTCTCCAATAAATGTAGTCCAAAGTTAAAAAGTTATTACAAATTCATTAATAAACATGGGTCGGTATGGCCGTGATTCGGGTCAAGAGAACGCAATGATTTTGGTCTCAAATAATTTCGCATGGAGCTGCTCACCTTGGAGAAAAATTTAGAAATATAACAAACCCGAACACAATACACAGATCTTAGAGGAACCAAATATGCTTGTGTTCATGACAATAAATACTTTATCAAACAACAAATTTTAGTATTCACCTGAAGACGACTGGAGATGCTTACCAGTTGAAACGTAGTGATTCTAAACAAATAAAGACAATGCAAGTCCAAAACTCTACTGCCGTTCACAACAAATTTTAGATTACAACATAAGTAATTTTTTATTAAGCATAATTTTGTTATAATTTACCGTTATAAATAAATAACAGTGCTTTGCATTCCTTTTTATTATTGTAAAAGTTCAACGGATTCGTTTCAGTTCGAGAGATCGAAATGGCGATTTCACGAGAAAATCGAGCAAAACGACAGACTTGACCCCCGTATCGCATCGCTATTTATTTCAGGAGATAAAAGTACAAAAATAGCTGGGATGTGCTCGAGCGATTTTGTGGAACGCGGGAACGATAAAAATTTGCCTGCTAAAATCATTTCACTATCTTGGACAACTTATTTCCGGGTCTAAAATAGTTATATTCAAGTACAAGTTTTATAAATTAATATTTTGGAACACGCATACCTACACTTTTTTTAGAAGGAAAGAAATAAGAACACAAAGTCTTCCTTCACTGTTATATTAAAGAAATATTTATGATTTAAAAAATTCTCTACATGTTTCGAACGCAGAAGCATTCATCTTCAGGAGAATAAATAAAAAAAGAAGAAATTAGTAGATATCACTTTAACGGAGCATCAAAATTTGTAGTTTCAAAGAAAAACGGTTCAATGAGTAGAACGGTGAGAAAATCATTATGTACGTTACATTGTGAAAAAGAAAACTATGTGAATTTATGGCTTAGGGCACTATAAGGGTTTAAATGTAGAATGAAGGATTTAACATCTGTGTGTGAAAATAACTGTTGATAGATATGAAATTGAAATAAATGGAAATGTGAAGAATCATTTAAAAAAATTGTGGGCTAGTCATTACAAGAACTGTTGAAAAAGTAAACGTAAGTGTGAGGAAGATAAATGTTAATAAAATGCATTGAAATATTTAGAAAGGTATTGGTAGTTATGAAATTGAACCACATATATACATACACTATATTGCTAATACCATAATTCAATGATGACACCACTGTAAGCAGATGATCAGAGGCCGTTGAGTTTGCGCAGGTCGGAAATTTGCTTCTTGATGTAAACATTTGACAGGGCCGACTTTCAAAATATTTTTACAAGCTTTTATTTAAATTCACCCGTTTAGTTCGGGTGTGTACAGTGTACAGTTTATGGTCAAATAAAACTAAGTAACCAATATTTTACATACCTGAAATACCTTATTCCTGGTATTAAACCGCGATTCGTACAAAAAAGGATCATGCACTTTTTTCTATCCATCTTGAGACACAAGTCGCTAACAATAACAAAATGTCTGGTAACGTTTTATACCTAAATTCGCACCCAAAACTTAAAAATAATATTCACAATCACACACGGACCATCCGAACGAATACAACGTAAAAAAGAGGGAAACGACAATAACTTACAAACTAACAAAAAAAAGTCTAAAGTAAAGTTTTATAAATATTAACACCCAAAACTTGGAAATTATAACAACACACAAATGAACGAAACAAAAGATGGCGACTAATAGGAATATAGCGGCGAGCCGGTTCTGTTCAAGAGACCTTGGGTTCTGTTTACGTTCTGTTAGAAATCGTGTGGGTTGCCTAATTTTTTCCTTACTGCGCAAGCGCCACGGCCCCCAACTCAGGTTATTTTGAATCGCACCATGGGTGTATTCTTGCTTCGTGCGGCTGATTGTATTGGCAATATAGTGTATGTATATATGTGGTATTGTCTGCTAGCTGTAGCATAGATGTCGTTGTTTACTGGCACGGCGTTGCCAGTATTTAAGAACTTAATAAAAATAGTGCGGCTGCTTGTATTGGCAATATAGTGTATGTATATATGTGAGTTGAACTAGATGCAAACCTCATATTGATAGTGAGATCAGATTAAGAATATATACTATCAATATAGGGTTTGCATCTAGTTATATTTCAATACATTTTATTAACGTTTATCTTTCTTACACTTACGTTCACTTCTTTTTCAACAGTTCCTATAATGACTAGCCCACAATTATCTTAAATGATTCTTCACATTTCCATTCATATCAATTTCGTATCTATCAACAGTTATTTTTACACACAGATGTTAAATCCTTCATTCTACATTTAAACTCTTATAGTGCCCTAAGCTATAAACCCACATCCCACATAGTTTTCTTTTTCACAATGCAACGTATATAATGATTTTCTTACCGTTCTACTCATTGAACCATTTTTCTTTGAACCTACAAATTTTGATGCTTCGTTAAGGTGAGTGATATCTACTAATTTCTTCTTTTTTCATTTATATTCCTGAAGATGAATGCTTCTGCGTTCGAAACATGTAGAGAAATTTTTAAATCATAAATATTTCTTTATTATTACAGTGGAGGAAGACTTTGTGTTCTTATTTATTATATCCATTAAGTATGGACTATTTCTTCAAATTTAATTTGTAGGTAATTATGCTTCAAATGTCGATATTAAGCCGATTTTTGGATAAAAGGAAAAATTTACGAAATATTAATCAAAAAATACCTCACTCTTAAGTAAAATTATGATATTAAACGCCTCATACATAACGTGACCATTTATTTTTCTCCTCAAAACAGGACCCTGCAAAATCTGTTTGGTTTGTTAAAGTAAAGCATAACATAATTGAAAAATGTATTTTTAAGCATCATTATAATAAGCGGCTTAATTAAGTTTGGTATTTCTCAGATGAAGACATTTTTTTAAATATATTGGGTGACGAACTTAGAAAATAATGGTATTGACAGGTTTTATTCACATTCACCTTCATAATCAACATCGCTTTAAGAAACTGATACTTGCAATCGAGTTTTATATATACTGACTTCGCCCACTTCCCGAAAACGGGACATTTTGGCGTCCCGAAGCTTTTTTTGGGGACAACGGGACTGAGTGTCAAATAACGGGACTGTCCCGTTCAAAACGGGACGTATGGTCACGTTACTCATACATGAGTTCGAAAGCTTAATTTGCATAATTTAAAAATACCTTCCTGTCAATAAAACTAAAACTGCACTTAAACAAGACTATTTACAATAAAATTCGCCATAAATGCAGCTCATAATTTAGTCTCGCGGTATTATTGAATTTTTCTGAAAATAGACTTTCCAAAATAGCTTGCTTACAGCCAGAAAAGCGATATTTCATGGACCTCTAAGCGTGTAAATTGTCTATTTAGATCGTTAACTCTTGAAAATTTATTGTAAACCCTACAGTTACAAATTTATTCTAAACGCTGGCTGGTTGTCCGGTTCAAAGAATCGTCCTTAACAAACCGTGACAAACTTATTGTTTAAATTATTTATTGTTTATTATTTATAATGTAATAGGCAGCTTGCTGCAATGTATAATTGACTATATTTTTGTAGGCGGAGTAATTTCAAAACATCACATATAAAATACTATAATACCATCTTAGAAATTATAAAACCATACTATTATTTTCGAATATCCTAGAAAATATACCAGTAAAATTAAATAAATTCGTTTAAAAAAAATATAGGTAAAGTAACAGCCACAAAAGTACCGCGGTAGTGGATCAGAGGTGATATACTGGCATTCGACCGTAGCGGTCCGGGATCGATCCCCGGAGTGGGCATACGCATAATAAAATAAAGTATGTCCGAAATTTAGTGGATAAATTGATAATGCAGTATGCTACTAGCAGGCCCGGACTGGGACCATTTGGGCCCCTCCGCTAAAACCTGTAAAGGGGCCCTCCACCGGGGGTATGGGTGTTGAAAATTAGGTGCTTGAAAATAATGAAAACGCGTTTTTACGCTATTTTGGCACTTATAAAGAAGAATAAATTTAGCTAGGTTTTTATACGAATATTATAATTTTCGACTTTTGTTCACTTACCACATACCACAACACTACAAAACACATGCTGTAGAACTACTAATAATTACAACGGAGTTCAAAATAAAGTGCAGTATTTTATTCACATTAAAGTATTGATGAATTATGGCAAAATTATTTGTGTAATAAAAATAATGACAAACGGATTTTATGGATTAGAAAAATAATACTAACATTTTTTAAAAAATCCTGTGTTTTTAACAGTTTACAATGTTGTTATACTAGAATAGAAGGGGCTTAAATTAACTGAGATGATTCAACATTTTACTCCCCTAGGCCTAAAGTAACAGCTTCTTTGTAAGCAACTCACTTGTTAAAGCAGACTGGAAATAAGGTCTTGGCCTAAAGACGACCGAAGGCGATTTTTAACTATTTTAAGTTTAGAAAAAACTCGTTCACATGTGACTTGGGTAGAAGGTATGGTAAGAACAAATTTATATGCAATATACAGGTTGGTAAACAGCCCAGATTGAGTTAGTTCAAACAGAACAGAAAAAGCACATGTCAAACACTGGAAACATTGTCTATTTTCAGATCTGTAAATGTGAGCATTTTTTTCCGCTTTTTCGGTTGGGTCAAAATCGTCTTCTTTGTCACTGCATCTGTCTCCGTAGTTCTTAGTGGACTCTGCCGCTATGAAGTTGCTGTATTGTTGTGCAAACTGTCGCAGCTTTATTACCAGACGACTTCTTTCAATTTTACACAGTCTAGAAACACTGTGCAGGGCTTCTCTGGGAAATGTTTTAAGTTTCAAGATAGAGTCAAACTTTTTGGGGTCCAACCAAGAGCAATCCTTTAAAATGTCTTTGTTTGCGCAAAATCTTTCTTAGTAGATAAAGCTTTAGGTATAAGGCGAGATATAAACAGTTGTTAGACGTGTTCTACTTTTGGAAAATGTAATTTTTTTGGAAAATGGTAACAAAACATTACTTATGATTATTATATGTTACTCTGCGATAGATTTAAGATTACCACTTTATTTGTGAAATTGGGCAATGCCCGTTAATGAATAAATTACCAATAACACAAAATAACTTCTAACAAGACAAAAACTTTTTTTTTTTATTTTTTGTACGTTATGTGGGGGGCTATTTGGGGCCCCTCGGGTCCGGGGCCCTCCGCGATCGCGGACCTGCGTACCTGGCCAGTCCGGCCCTGGCTACTAGTGAGCGTTATGGACCTCTGGGGGCCTAAAAAGGATAACTAGTGCATAAACGTGGTTCGGATTCCACGTTAAGCTATAGGTCCCGTCTGGCTGACATTACCCAGACGATTAGTGATACAATGGGCCTTATAGGCCTAAGTATACTGGCTCTTCTGCCAACCTCAGCAAAAAAAACAGTGACAAATATTGTTTACATTTTAGTTTCAAACTCAAGCAAAAAATATAACAAAGGAAGCCCAAGTGGACTACAGGAAAGACCGATCTAATTTACTCTAATGAATATTCTATTGACTTTCAAAGCCCATTTTCTGCTTCTTATTGGCTTAGTCAGTTAAAAATTAATATCACCATGCAAAAATCAACCAATCGACATTATTTCTGATCGCTAGCAGCCGAAGCGCCGAAACGATTTCGCTCTGTTCTACATGAAAAAGGGATAGCACAAATCGTACTCAGGGTCTGGCTCCCGGCCGCAAGTAAAATTGTAATTTTCGGTAATCAAATTTTTTATGAGATTATAATTTTGATTTTTTTACACTCCCAAAATTTGGTTGAAAATATTATAAATTAAGAATTCCTTACTTGATTTTATAGCTGAACAAAATATAATAAAAGATCCATATTTTGTTCACAAAGAGGCTGAATCTTTTTTTTTATGATGATAAAACACCTGCACTGTAGGAAAAATCCTTTAAAGCGCACTGGGCGCGGTGCGTGTACGAAGAAAGCGATTAACGTTGGTCTTGAAAATTGATGGTTGAAGATTGTATTCATTGGGAAACACGACCTCAGAAAGATCATTCCACAAAGATGACGTTCTCCAGATGAAAGAATTCTTGAACAATGAAGTTCGAGGAGTACTAAGCTGAACAACATATGGATGAGCGGCAGTGGTTCGCCGTGTATTTCTGTCTTGCATTGCTCTAGGTGGAATCAAGTGGGCAATGTCAGTCGAACACCTGCCATGGAAATATCTGTAAAAGAGAGCCAAATCACCAACTTGTCTTCGATGCTCCAGGCTATCGAGGGTCTTGGTCAGCTCGGGGTCGCCGATCAGATGAACGGCTCTCCATTGAATGGAATCCAGTAGCCGAAGGGTGTGCTTGGGTGCAGAGCTCCAGACATGAGAGCAATATTCTAATGATGGTCGAATCTGGGCTTTGTAGAGTGTCAAAAGTTGATGAGGTGTGTACAACCTTTTGGTGCGGAAAAGTACACCAAGTTTCTGTGCAGCTGCCTTGGCAATTGCGGCAACGTGATCATGCCAAGACATATTACCTCCCAGATTGACCCCCAGCAAATTAATAGACGGTGCCAGGGGAATTGCGTCTCCTGCTATGACTATATTCGGTTCTGCAATGTTAACCTTTTTGGAGAAGACTGCTGCCTGGGTTTTCTTAGCATTAAATTCGACTTGGTTACTGTCACCCCAAGCCAAGATTTCTTCCAGGTCATTGTTGAGGCGCAATACTTCATGCTGCCTGCGAAGATGTGCGTCGGCAGCGGATGTTTGGGGAGTCAAGGTAAAAGATGAGACAAGTGTGCTGTCATCAGCAAAGCTATAAATTGGATTTTGGGTTTTCACTAGAAGGTCGTTAATATACAGTAAAAAGAGGGTAGGCGACAATATGGACCCTTGAGGAACACCAGCATTGATGGTGAAGGTGTCTGAGAGAAACCCGTCAATCGCCACTTGCAGAGAACGGTTCTTAAGGAAGCTGGTTAACCATAAACAAAATCCATTAGGCATACCGTAGGATCGCAATTTACTTAGAAGCCCATCGTGCCAAACACGATCAAAAGCCCTAGAGATGTCCAGTGTAACAGCCCGGGATTCTCCATGATGTTCGATGGTGTTGCTTCAAAGATGGGTGACATATGCCAGAAGGTCACCTGTTGATCTGGACTTACGAAAACCGTATTGATGGTCGCTGATTTCCAGGAGGTTTTATACAGAAGACAGAAATGTAAACTTTAATGTTATATTAAATTTGTGAAGTTTACTTTACCTATTAAACCAGTATCAATGTAACAAATCAATAAACATTCCAAGAACACTATATTATTAGAAATAGAAACTATTTTTATAATAGGAGAGTTTTATAAATAATTATCAGTGATAATTAATGGCAATTAGTAATAATTACAATATTTTTATGAATCTGGCTTTTAATTAAAAGTGAAAGCCCTCTGACAGTAATGAAATTGTTTTAACTTTAATGTAATTTTATCAAATTATTTTAGATGATAATACATAGTCTAGTCAATTCTATTAGAATATGAACGGATTTATGATGTTCATTTAAAAATGAGTATAATATTTTGTAAGAAAAAAGACACGAGGTCTTTTTTTTTCTTCCTTTTTTATAATGTTTAATAAAAAATAAATGTACCTAATACTATGTACATAATGCACGCCTTTGTCACACCACTTTCAGTGTTTGTGAATGGATAACAACAGGCAAAACCCAAAAATTGACCCAAACCCGGGTGGTACTACCTGCACTTGATGAAAATAAAGAATATTGCAATGAAATCAATGCCAAATTATAAAAGTGTCTTAAATATTCGTTGGGTCGCTCTGTAGTCCCTTTGTATACCAAACGAGCTTTTATTACTCTACACCTTTCTGAAATAGACTATAATATTTAAACAAGTACGAAGATGATGCTCATGTATCAGCGAAACATGTAACCTCGACATTTATCCAAGAAAAATTTCTATTGGAACTTTAATAAATGCATACCATATTACGCTTTTCCATATTCCACATATTTTTACTATAAAATTACAGAAGCAAAAAATAACTAACATTCAACATAAATCTGCGATAATGGTTTAGGGTTTAATGTTTTGTCTCATAATCAATCAAAAATTTATTATTTAAATTATCTGTGTCTGTTTTTCCTTATTGAAACGTATATTCGATGTAATTTTTCGTCGAAATGTTTAATAACATAACAAATGTGATATACATTTTAATGTCAGTGTATATCTGTTTGACGAGCGCTTTTGAAATCCGAATACAAAATGTCAGGTCCGTTGATAATGGGCCCAAAACATCGAATTCAAAAATATTTATAATTTCTCTTTAAACAAATTTTCGCACTTTCGCTTTTTTCCAGATATCTCCAGAAGTACTAGGAATTTCCTCAATTTTTAAAATACTTTGCCGTAATTTAAGGTTCTTCCTATATTTCTTTAAGTTTCCGGTAGCCCAGTTATTTATTATGCATTAATTTTTAGTTTGTGTTCTGTATTTACTTTGCAAATCCATTATATTATACAAATTATGTTATTTGGATTTGTAAAACAAACTTTAACCAGCTGTATGCAATTTATTCTACATCCTAATCAGCATTTTTAAACTGAAATTCGATATCCAGCACAAGCGATAAAATATAATGTATTCATTTATTTACCACAGTTGTATAAAGATTGCTTCTTTGTAAACTATTTATTATCATAAACATATACGATTGATAATAATATGGAAATTGACAGATATAAAGAGGAGGATTCACCTAACCTGATTTATCATATTTTTATTCAAGAAAAAATTGTTTTATACTATGCGAACTCTTCATTTCTTAAATGTTAATGTGGCTTGAACCGTAACAATTACATTACTTATACAAAAAAAAAAACAGAATAATTTCTGCTTTTTGAAATCGTTTGCGATATAACAATGTTTATGGCTGCATGTTTATTAATGTGAGAATATTCTCTTGCGAATATTCGCTTGAAAGAACTATAAAAACATTCTAACTGGTTTAAGTTATTAGCTAATACAAAACAATAATATATATTTTAATGTTTCGTATATTTTATGTAGCTCACAGAGGCGTAAATATTTTTTTTCTGGGAGGGGGCAAGGCACCATTTTATAAATAACTCCTGCCGACTGACGCGACAAGGATTACCTCAAAACTACGATCTTTCAAAAAAAAGATCATTGCTGCCCTTACTAAACATTCTTAGTTCTCGAAAAAATTATTTTTTAATAAAAATAACTTTTGTTTATTTCCACTTAAGTATGTATACCGGGTGGTCAACTAAGAATGACCGCCGGCCATATCTCAGAAACTAGTAATCGTACAGCATCCGGGTAAATTTTTCTATGACAAAAGTGCCCAAGAGAAAATGCTGGAAATTATTTTTAAGTTCCACATTTTTCCGCAAGAGGGCGTAATTGAAAAGTAAATTTTAAAATTTTACATATCTCCGAAAATTCCACTTTAAGGTATATCTTTGATAACACCATTTCAACACAAGCTTGGACAATTATGCATCATTTTGGTCTTATGCTCATTGGCGTACCAACTTTAATAAAGGGGGGGGGGGGGGGGGGAGCTGTTTAAAGTGTAATCAGTTAAATCGCTGTAACTTTTAAACGACTTATCCGATTTTAGCAAAGTAAAGACTATTTCGAAGAGAAATGTATGCACTTTCACCAATCGTATTTAGTTGTCCATAATAGTTCTCAAAAAAAAATGCTAGAGGGCGCAATTTGCAATAATAACACATTTTTTGATTTTACCCCGAAAAAATAAATCATACGGTATAATTATTATCAAGTTAAAGTTGTCTATCTCAGCCATTCAAAGAGACTTGATAATATTGGACAAGAATAATTGAAACTTTATTCTTGTTCGTATTTAGGCCACCAACCATCGCGTGCCGACAAAGGAAAAAATTAAAAGCCGGTTTAATCTAAAAGTTGATCACAATGCAACGGTCACAACGTATTACTTTTAACTATCACAAAATTATAATAATTTAACAATAGTTAATAGCATTTCTATGATACCAAAAAGTTAACAACGAAATGAAATTATAAAAATAAAGTTTTTATCGGTGATCTTTGTTTTCTTTTTAATTTTTATTTTGGATGTTACCACAGATGATGTGACAAAAGAAGATATTAAATTTTTCCTTTCAGAAATTAATTTTTGTACACTCTGAGGTCTGATGATGCCTATATAAGGGCGAAACATGTAACCTTTATGTTTATATAATATGTATAAGCTTTGAATTTCAATATTTAAAGACCGACGGATCGGTGCAAAAATGTGGCAACCGTTTTTGGAGACGAACTAATGTTTGTCTCCATTTTTGATCGATTTCAGACACAAGATATTGTATTATTTTATGCAATAAAAGACGGCGCGCTCCGAAGTCACGTCGGTTCTTACGAAGCGAATGAATCATAGTGAGCTTATTTATTCGGCTTTCTTTAAATATTGAAATTCAAAGGTGTAAGTAAATTTAAAGAGACCGCGATTCGCCGAATGCAATCAACACTATCCTACACTCAGATGAATTACCCTGGAAGGGGTCATTATTATCAGGAGACAAACTTTTTACCAGTCAAGGTGAAAGAAATAGAAACATCTATTCTAGAACTAGTGGTTGAGCCTGTATCATGATCAGTTATTATTTTAATGTTTTTTTCTTTGCGCTCAAGATAACGTCCTTTTTATACTCTTCGTCCTCCTGGTTTTTATTCGCCATATCAGTTCGCAATGATGAGAAAAAGTATTGTTTATCGATGTAAGGTTTATTTCACCTCCGTTATCATCAGTCACCTCCATTATCAACTGACACCGGTGTTGTTGGTATAATAAATATAGCTTGTCATGATATTTAAAACTAAACTTTCTTGCCCATTTATTATAAGGAAATTTTATTTTTTTCGCTATCTATTTATAAATTAATGTTGATAACGGTGGTGGCCAACAAGTTTTACAAACGGTTAAAATCAAAATTGATCACGCTCTGTCTTGTAAAAATCAATCGAAGTATACTTTTCCGTGGTCAGTCTCTAAACTACTGTTTTAAAACTATTCTGCCTGTAGTAAATCAGTGAGTGAGGTGGCGCATTAGGTATCATTTTAATGTTTAGTTTGATAACGGAGATGACCATATTGATTGGGGACATGCATTAATCTTAGAATAAAATAAATTAACTGAACTGTAAGAAAAATTATCCTAAGGTTTAAAGACGGATCGAAGAATATGTAATAGAAATTAAAAATTTAAGTAAACAGGCGGTGGCCGCGGTGCATTATATATATATATTTTTTTTTTTTTTTTTTTTTTTTACGAGGATTAGGAATCTTTAAAAGACCTGCAGGCGAGATGGATCTTATGTGCCTGCAGAGTGTCGGATTCATGCCCTTATGCAAGGCATGCCTACCGACTAAACCCTTCCCTCTATGGACCAGGTAGGTATCCTTCTTGGAACTGCTGTTGGCATTACTTCAAGGAGGTGGTAAGTTATGTTGGTGTTCGTCTATCTATGTCTGTTCTTTTTCATCTGCGATCTTCTCAGTTAATATGTCTCTAGCGGTTCTTACAACTTCTTCCCACGTATTCTTGTTTGCTAGCATTTCTCTGACTAAGTTATCTGGTGTTAAGCGAATCCCTGTAACGTTTTTAAGTCTTGTTTGTTGTTCTACCCATCTAATGCACTCGAAGAAGGTGTGTTCGGCAGTATCAATGGACCCGCAGTATCGGCATTCATCAGTCTCTTTTAATCCCAGCCTGTGAAGATATGCATTGAATTTGCCATGTCCGGTAAGTATTTGCGTCAAGTGATAGCTGACTTCTCCGTGCTCTCTCTGTGTCCATGGTCTGATGTTCGTGATTAGTCTTTTGGTCCAGTGTGCTGTTCCGTCTTCTGAATTCCACACTTGTTGCCATTGGTCCAACATACGCTCATGGGCAATATTCTTTACTTCTTTTCCCTCAGCTTCAACCCATACTCTTTCTTGAACGAGAAGGTCGATTGGTGGTGTCCTAGCGATTAGCAGAAGTGCCTTTGTTGATACTGTTCGGTAGGCTCGGGTGATCCTGATGGCTATTCTCCGTTGTACCCCTAAGTATTTATTTCTATACACTTTTTTCCTCATAGCCCTTTGCCATATTGATGCCCCATAGAGCAACATCGATTGGACTACTGAACAGAGGATTCTTCTATTTCCCTCGGTGGGCCCCCCTAAGTTTGGCATAATACGTCCTAGAAGTCCAATGGTATTGTTGGCTTTTTCTGTGGTATTCTGTATATGTGGACCCATTGTTAAGTTTCGGTCTAGAGTAATTCCAAGGTACTTTGCAAATTCTTTACTTTCTATGGTTACTTCGTCAACTTCGATTTGTATTGATTTTATTGTTCTTCCTGCAACTAGGACCACGGCTTCTGTCTTTTGTGGAGCTAGTTTTAATTGTTTTTCCTCTAGCCATTCTGTAACTGTATGCAGAGTATGGTTTGCCTTGACCTCAATCATTTCTGCGTCGTCTGCGGTAATGACTATGCCTATATCGTCCGCATAGCCAACTAGTGTGACCCCCTCTGGTACAGGGATTCTCAGTATACTGTCGTAGAAGATATTCCATAGTGTGGGGCCCAGAACTGATCCTTGAGGAACTCCACATGTGGTCTGCATTTGCTCATTTTCTCCTACCAGCAGAGTTCTGTCTTCAAAGTAGCTTACAATGATGTTATATATATACGGGGCGATTTTTCTTCTTTGTACTTCTTTAATTATTTCCTTCCACGGGACTGAATTAAAAGCGTTTTTGACATCTACCATTACTAGGGCGCATTTTTTCCCCCTACTATATCCAGTTCTTGCATGATCCGCGATATGTATTACTTCCCTGCGGTGCATTATATTAGGCGACATTAATTAACGGTGGTGACATTTTCAGCCTTAAAAGAGGAGTTCAAATTGGGACGCGCCGTAAATCATCACAAAATCAATACCAGAAGTCTAGATTCAAAAACATGTCGTGAATGAACGGATCGAATGTAATAACAAGTGTATTTTTAGATAATGATTAAGCAAGGAAGTGTCTTACCCACGGCAAAGTTTTTTTCATACTAGCTAATATTAAAATTATAATGAATAATGCCCAGATGGTTAATGAGTGTGACGACGTTAAAGAAACAAAATCAAAAAAGAAAGAAATAACAAAATAACGAGTTTCGGAAGTTATTTTTAAATTCGGTGAACTTCGAGTTGGTACACACGCACATGCTGGTTCGCCTGAAGTGATACTAATTTAAAATTAGGTTCAAAGCACTTTGTTTAATTAATAACCGCGAGTGCAATGTTTTACTGCCGTAAATCATAATTAATTCCAGTCAATTTTATGTCACTTTTCGTAATATAATAAAAAATTGCCAGTAACTATAGTGACAAAGCCTGCAAGTTGCAGTTTAAGGGTTCATGAATAAAATGTTGACCTTACGAAGTAGAAATACTCCGACACGTTGTTTGTACTATCATGCTTTGTTACATATTCTCACATGTATTGCTAGTACAAGGAAGAAATTAAATGCATCGCTTTTTTTTTTTTTTTTTTTTTTTTATGATAAAACACCTGCACTGTAGGAAAAATCCTTTAAGGCGCTCTGGGAGCGGTGCGAGTGCGAAAAAAGCGATTAACGTTGGTCTTGAAACGTTGAAGATTGTATTCATTGGGAAACACGACCTCAGGAAGATCATTCCACAAAGATGACGTTCTCCAGATGAAAGAATTCTTGAACAATGAAGTTCGAGGAGTACTAAGCTGAACAACATATGGATGAGCGGCAGCGGTTCGCCGTGTATTTCTGTTTTGCATTGCTCTAGGTGGAATCAAGTGGGAAATGTCAGTCGAACACCTGCCATGGAAATATCTGTAAAAGAGAGCCAAATCACCAACCTGTCTTCGATGCTCCAGGCTATCGAGGGTCTTGGTCAGCTCGGGGTCGCCGATCAGACGAACGACTCTCCTTTGAATGGAATCCAGTAGCCGAAGGGTGTGCTTGGGTGCAGAGCTCCAGACATGAGAGCAATATTCTAATGATGGTCGAATCTGGGCTTTGTAGAGTGTCAAAAGTTGATGAGGTGTGTACAACCTTTTGGTGCGGAAAAGTACACCAAGTTTCTGTGCAGCTGCCTTGGCAATTGCGGCAACGTGATCATGCCAAGACATATTACCTCCCAGATTGACCCCCAGCAAATTAATAGACGGTGCCAGGGGAATTGCGTGTCCTGCCATGACTATATCCGGTTCTGCAATGTTAACCTTTTTGGAGAAGACTGCTGCCTGGGTTTTCTTAGCATTAAATTCGACTTGGTTACTGTCACCCCAAGCCAAAATTTCGTCCAGGTCATTGTTGAGGCGCAATACTTCATGCTGCCTGCGAAGATGTGCGTCGGCAGCGGATGTTTGGGGAGTCAAGGTAAAAGATGAGACAAGTGTGCTGTCATCAGCAAAGCTATAAATTGGATTTTGGGTTTTCACTAGAAGGTCGTTAATATACAGTAAAAAGAGGGTAGGCGACAATATGGACCCTTGAGGAACACCGGCATTGATGGTGAAGGTGTCTGAAAGAAACCCGTCAATCGCCACTTGCAGGGAACGGTTCTTAAGGAAGCTGGTTAACCATAAACAGAATCCATTAGGCATACCGTAGGATCGCAATTTACTTAGAAGCCCATCGTGCCAAACACGATCAAAAGCCCTAGATATGTCCAGTGCAACAGCCCGGGATTCTCCATGATGTTCGATGGTGTTGCTCCAAAGATGGGTGACATATGCCAGAAGGTCACCTGTTGATCTGGACTTACGAAAACCGTATTGATGGTCGCTGATAATGTTAAGCCCTTCCAGATACTTTAGGAGTTGTTGGTTAATAGCTTTCTCCATTACTTTTGAAATTACTGAAAGCAATGCGACGGGTCGGTAGTTGCTTGGCAGGGTCTTCTTACCTTTCTTTGGAATGGGCTGGAATCGCTAGTACAAGTTGGCATTTTTAATTTGTTAACAAAGGAGGGATGTAGAGTATTACATTAATTCTGTGTCTATTTAAACATACAGGGTAACCCACCGGGAACCGAATCGATCTATATATAGAAAACTATACATGGGAACATTTTGAAAATTTGACAGTATGCTGATGCTGATGGGGGCGACCGGGCTAAAATATTTTCATAATGGTGGCACTTCCGGTTATACCGGAAGTAAGTGTCAACTTGCTTATTTTAAATGGGACACCATATATATTATTACATTTTTAGATTCTACGCAAGATTCTAGGCAGATTTTGTATACCATGTCCTATACCTATGTCTAAACGTTTTTGACATATTTGAATATTTATGTCAAAAATGACGTTTGCAAGCCTTAGAATAATTATCAATTTTTTCTATAAAGAAGCCTAATTTATTTAATTTAAGTGGGATTCCTTGTTATAAAGGACCTGCTTCAATAGATTTTTTATAATATTTTGATAACTATTAATACAGGGTGTTTAAAAAATAAGATTAAAAATAAAAATAAAAAAACTGTCAAAAGTCCAGATTTTCAAATGGAAATCTATTAAAGCAGAAAAAGTTGATAATTATTCTAAGACTAGCAAACGTCATTTTTGACATAAAAATTCAAATATGTCAAAAACATTTAGACATAGGTATAGGACATGGTATACAAAATCTGCCTAGAATCTTGCGTAGAATGCAAAAATGTAATAATATATAGGGTGTCCCATTTAAAATAAGCAAGTTGACACTTACTTCCGGTATAACCGGAAGTGCCACCATTATGAAAATATTTTAGCCCGGTCGCCCCCATCAGCATACTGTCAAATTTTAAAAATTTTCCTATGTACAGTTTTCTATATATAGATCGATTCGGTTCTCGGTGGGACACCCTGTATATAAATAGTGTTTGTCAGCTCTAACATCCTGAAAATCTTCCTGGAGTATTACAAATATTTTCTAAAAACAATTAAAAACACGGGGCGATAGCTGAAAGTTTAAAAATATGAGACGAGAAGAGATGTGTCATTCTATTAATCGCTGATTTCTTTTATTTGCGAGTCGTGCGACCGATTAAGTATATTGTTCCGATAACTTAAATAGAAAAGACATATTAGATACAGAACACCAATCTCGAGAGATCAGTCAGGTCGGAGCGTGTCGAATGAAGGCTGTCCCGGGTTGCCTATTTGCCGTTTTTGTTGTGACGTCGCTAAGTAGTCTCGCGTGTTTTTATTACTAAGCGTATTTTGTTTAATTATTTACTCAGTAAATAATTGAAGAATTTTAAAACTGAAACCGTAAAAATTTTTTATTTTTCGTTGCTCTATATACGATAGTGCCAAAATTTAGTGAAAAAGCCTATTTGCCATTCTTATTTAGCGATCCAGTTTGATAGAAATCAACGATCTTCATATTTTAACGCGCCTTTTTATATTTTTTTGTGGCATCTTTCAATAATTACTTTATTTTTAACATTAATTAGGTGTAGTTTACGTTTTTAGTAAACAGATACGTAGAAATGTAGGATGAACGTACATCTTTTCAGAACTCAGAACAAAATAAAACTTTACGTAGGTATAAGCAGGTAAACATTATTATATTATTAAACACTTCACTTTCCGAGGTTATCCAAATATTATCGTAGGTGTGGTTTGTTTATTTTCGCACATTGATTTAGTTTTAACATATTTTAATACGATTTTTATGTTTTCAAAGTGAAATGAGTATAGTGGTTCCACTACAATTAATTTAATATCAATTATAAATGAAGTAGAAACCACAATTTTTCTAAAATTTGCATTACACTAATCCAAGCAGTCAGAATAACGGATCAAAGAACTTTGTAATTTTGGTTTGGAATGTTATGCCGTTATAAAATTTAAAAAAATTACAATATATTATGGCACTGCCCAAAATCATTATAATAAAATATACTAACAGATGTTAAACCACCTAATTTTATTATTTAATATAGTACCGATAGAAAAAATGTTCTATCAGTAATTTAATAGTATACAGGGTATTTCATTATGAAATATGACGTGGAAGATAGATAGTTGAAAAACATAGTGTAACTATGCCACATCAATGCGAACTAAATCCTATAGAACTTATATGGGCGCGAGTGAAAGGATTTGTAGCAAGACACAACACGACATTCAAAATGAAAGACGTTATAAGCTACCGTTTGATCAAGCCATTAAGGAAGAGACACCAAAGAACTGGCGAAAAGCAGCGCATCATGTCATTAAAGAAGAGGAGAAAATGTAGGATCTTGACCACCTGATCGATCGGACCGTCGACCCGTTAATTATAACGTCAAGAGGAGATGACAGTTCCTCAGATGACGGAGAATATGATTTTTTATAATTTAATTTCTGGTTATCGTACTTTGTATTTTTTATAATGTTTAATAAAAAATAAGTGTACCTAATACCATGTACATAATGCACGCCTTTATCACAGCATTTTCAGTGTTCATGAATCGATAATAATAGGCAAAACCCATAAATTGACCCAAACCCGAGTGATACTATCTGCACTTGATGATAATAAAGAATTTTGCAATGAAATCAATGCCAAATTATGAAAGTGGCTTAATTATTCGTTGGGTCACTTCAGATCAGTCCCTTTGCATACCTAATGAGCTTTTATTACTCTACACCTTTCTGAAATGGACTATAGTACCTGCCATCGGTTAACATTTATATGGTGTGGCGACGCCAGGAAAATCACTGGTGCCGGTCTAATTTTAACATAAATTAATTAACCCAATGCGTTTTTCAGGTTTACAGGTTGTTTATTAATTATTATTATTTTATGTTCAAGGAACAGTATTATTAATCTCACAAAATTCATTTTGTCAACAAAGTAAATCCATTTATACTTATAGGTCGCGAACCTCTCCGAAGAAGCGGCAATAACCTCTTGGAAACCGCGAGTAAAGAACACGGTGGCATCGTCGTCGTCTGGGTAGCCACCTGTAAACCACTCCGCTATGCCAGACGGCTCCGGGCGAGCAAATGGGGTTTGACGAACTTGCAAAAGACGAGCTTTACAGAAAATAAATTTTTATCAAAAAAACAGTATCACGAAAATATGAACCAACGGCTTTGGACTGTGACGTGCATCAGCCGAAGTAGTAAAAAAATTACCACTAATAGTAATTTAACCAACAAGTACATTAATAATGGCGATTAATGATCGAAATATTTTAACGCGTGAGCGTAGCGAACGCGTTAATGTTCGAGATCATTAATCGCATTTTAATGTAAGAGTTGGTTACAATGTTTTTTCGTCGACCGTATTTGTTACTAAAGTGAAGAAAAACAGTTAACAACTTTTATTTTACAATCCAGATTTCACAATTCTACAAATACTAATGACAGCGGACGACGTTTTGGATTGACGTTTTATTATTTTGTTGATTTGTTTGCATGGCTGCCTTTAATTTTAATTACCAAAATCGTGCATTTACAGAAAATCATGCATTAATAGGGGTCATTAATGAATGATTTTGGGAAATCGTGCATTTACAGAAAATCATGCATTAATAGGGGTCATTAATGAATGATTTTGGGAACGTTAATATCGGATGTAAATACACGGTCGACGGAAAATGTTATTTAACAGATCATACAGGCCCGGTTACCTTAATTTTTAATTTACTACTCAGGCACCTTTGATTGTGAGTGCATAATGCCTACCAATGGCAGTTATGTCACAGTCAAACTTGCTGGTTAGTTAATTCTAGTTAAAAATCTTTGTGCAACCCAACGTTACAGTACTTTACTATAAAATAAACAGAAAAAAGTGGTTTCCCGTTTCCAAACTATCTTTGTCTATTTAAGTTATCAAAATAAAGATAACAATATAATTGTTCGCGCGACTGACAATTAAAATAATTGCGCGGCTAATAGGATGACGTACATAATCTTCATAAGTTTTGAAACTTCCTGATATAGCGCCAGTATTTTTCTATCACGGTATGAAATGGAACATTCCATATCGGTAACAGTATTTCCCACCTCTAGTTTTCATTCATTTACATAATATTAAAAAAATTACAAGTCTAGGTATTCAGTTCAAATTATGTTAAAAACAATTTAACAAAAAAGTGCAAAAAATTAAATATTTTATTTTATTTTACTTTTATAGAAATAACTTTTTTTTGAGCAGAGATAGGTATAGACATTGCTTCATAGAAAAGACAGGATATTCAATTTCCTACAGAAGGACGTATTAAACTTTGTCATATTTTTTTTGATGAAGTTTCAATGAGATATGACCGTTTAAACTTTGTCATATTTTTCGGTTTTTATTGAATTTATAACAATATCATTTTGTTACTTAGTTTTGAATGTATTCAATTGAATTTTATTTAATAAAGACATGTTAAATTAATTGATCAATAATAAATAAATGTTATATGCAATATTGATCGTATGAGGCCTTTATTATGATATTGCCCATATATCGTCAATATAAAATTTTGATCGTCTAAGGCTCGCTTTAGTTTATGTGAAAATGAGAGCTCCATCGAGGTTCACTACCACTCACCACTTAGGTCTGTTCCTTTTACTTTAAATATTTTCTCTTCACATCTTATTCCTGATGATGGGTGTCACTACACCTGAAACATGTAGAATATCCGCCACCTATTAATTTTATTTCTATTAAACCAGTGGAGAAAGACTTTAAGTTTTTTATTTATTTTTATGTGAAAATGTTTGAATATACTGTGAATATATAAAGTACAAACAAATTTTATATTTCTTCAATAATATTGTCAAACTGGATTTCAATTTCTTCGTCGACTTCTTGAAGAATATCGCCTTCAGATACCTCCGATACTTATTAATTAATTAATTAAGTAGTTATTAATTTGTTTAAAAAATTATATACGTTCATGCATGCATATAACATTTATTTATTGTTGATCAACTAATTTAACATGTCTTTATTAAATAAAATTTAATTGCATACATTCAAAACTAAGTAACAAAATGATATTGTTATAAATTCAATAAAAACCGAAAAATATGACAAAGTTTAAACGGTCATATCTCATTGAAACTTTTCAAAAAAAAAATTTTTAATACGTCATTCTATAGGAAATTTATTATCATGTCTTTTCTATGAAGCAATGCATATACCTATCTCTGCTGAAAAAAAGTTATTTGCATAAAAGTAAAAAAATATAAAATATTTAATTTTTTGCACTTTTTTGTTAAATTGTTTTTAATATAATTTAAACTGAATAGACTTGTAAATTTTTTAATTAATTAATTAATTAACTTTTTAACTCTCTACAAAATTTTTCCTATAAAATACCCCCAAATTTTGCTTCGTTTTCGAGATATACTCAAAAAACCATAAGGGTTGTATTTTCCCCCCGATCTCCAGTTTCCCCCCTCTAATTTAATAGCACTCTGCGATTTTTTCATTCTGAATAACCAATTGAACGATTTATGCAATAAAAACCTACACACTCTGTAGTTCCTTATGATATAACATAATAAGGCATTCAACACGGTGCCTCATGAAAATAATTACGTCTGTTAACTTAATCGCGAGGTCTATAAAAATGACCGAAAGAAATACAAACAAAAAAGGATGACTACATACGTCAATGGAACTAGTTTGCATGATAATGTGTTAAGAACCAAGATACAAATTATTGTTATGGTTCGTAAAGTCACGGTCACAAATTTTTGTATAGGAAATGAAGCGGTATTGGCAGCCCCATTGTTGTATAATCGAATAATTCATGCCAAATTTATAAATCAAGGATAAATGATTGATTATATGAGCACAATTCTGGGAAACATTAAAAAAACGTCTAAGACAAGAAGGTTTCAAAGTGGATCCGACCGAGCCAAAATTTGCTATGTTAAATTGCAGTTCTTGTTGGCCCAAATTACAAAAAAACTCAGCAAATTATTTGGAAAGGTGATATCTATGTTGGTGTGGAAAATGTATTTTCATGCAGAAATTCGAAGAAAAAGATATAAGCCTATCTCAAAAAATAATTACTAATTGTGTTTTCTTTATATATAAAAATGACTTTCTGAAATTATTCATGTAGAGTACAAATTTAAAGAGTTTTAAAAAATCCGTTTATAAACTTGGCCAGAATTCGGGCCAAGAGAACGCAATGTTTTATAATTTCGCATGGAGCTGGTAACTTTGGAGAAGAATTTAGAAATATTTGACGGATGCCCTTAAAAAGATAAGTAGTTTATAGTATATTTCAGTGTGGAGTAATAAAATGGAAAATTCCATCCAGTTCGGCTCAATTTTGGTGTCGGCCATAGGCGCAGGTAAATTTTGTGCATTAATTAAAATTTCAAGTAATTCGGGAGATAACCACGAGGACATGAATTCGAATGTTTTTGAGGACTATTTTGGTGAAATGTTAAAATATCTTCCAGCTGATTCAGTAGTAGTTCTGAATAACGCAAGCTATCATTCACGACGCACAGAGAAGACTCCAACGTCATCTTGGAGAAAACAAGAAATTATCGACTGGTTAACCACCTAAAGTATTGAATTTAAAGATAATTGGATAAAGAAGGAACTATTAGCTATAGCAAATTTACACAAACATTGTTTTATGAAATATGCCGTGGAAGCTATAGCTGAAAAACATAGTGTGCACACCGCCATATCGTTGCAAACTGAATCCTATAGAACTTATATGGGCGCAAGTGAAAGGATTTGTAGCAAGAGACAACACGACATTCAAAATGAAAGACGTTAAGCTACTGTTTGATCAAACCATTAAGGAAGTGACACCAGAAAACTGGCGAAAGGCAGTCCATCATGTAATTAAAGAAGAGGAGGAAATGTGGGATCTTGACCACCTGATCGATCGGACCCGTTAATTATAACGTCAAGAGGGAATGACAGTTCCTCAGATGACGAAGAATATTATGATTTTTTATAATTTAATTTCTAGATAATGTATTTTTTGTATTTTGTACTTTTTATATAATTTTTAATAAGTAGCTTAAATATTCGTTAGTTCACTCTGTAGTCCCTTTGTATACCTAGATGCTATGAAATTTTGCGTTGTGAGTGGGCCATCCTGTATATTTATCACCGTCGATTTACGCAAGGCGTTTGACGTTGTACACCAGAGTAAAAAAGTGTTTGGTACGAAGAACACATTAAAATCAGTCGGAAGTCTATAAAAATAGCCAAAGGAAAAACAAACCGAACGTTTACATTAACGCAATTTACATAAATTAAAAGCAAATACGTTGTAATAAGCCAGCCATGAGAATTATTTCAATAAAATACTGTTCTTATCATAATATTTATTTCAAACAAAAATTAAATCGAGGAAAATTAATTTACCACACATCGATTTTCAAAAATGAAAACAAAACTTACTGTATCGCAAATCTAAGACCATCCATGACCTCCGTTGACGTCTCTCAAAACAAATAATCGCGGAACCATTCGCGAAGTTGGCGGTGTAAACAAAAACAAACGCGTATCAAAACAAGCGTTAAATTAACTAATCAACGCTACCATGTTCGTGGGAGTACCATCTGCATAATACGTATAGTACTACGCAAAGTATCCGTAAAAATAAGCAAAAATAAGTACCGAAAGGAACGACGATTCGTGTGTGAGTTTAAACATAGACTGCGGGTTGGCGCGGCCAAGTTATCGTCAGCTGTTTTCGAATGGAAGGCGGATAAATTTGCGTTTTATGACTGGTGTAGCGCTGCGTTGTCGAAGTTTTTCCTGGAAAGTTTTGTTGATAAATAAGGAAAAAACGTTATATTCATAGATATAAACCGTATCATCACAAATGCCTCTTTAAACAAACCAAAATTCTGAAAAGCAATATCATTTTAGCCAAAGTCTTAAATATTTTTCTAAAACAAGAGACACGATTTCCTAACCAGGTTCAATCATGATGACTAAAGCTGAAACATTTGTATTCGAACCATAGGCGTACTTATTTTCACAAATCTAAATTAGAAATGCAAAACAGAAAGTTGTATACTCATTAACATTGGAATTGTGTTATACAATGTAATATCTAAGACTCCTTTCTATAAAAAAAAAGGTTGAATTAATATGTTTTTCGGTATTCAAATAAACAATAATTTCGTAAATCTTTTAAGTCGTTTTAATAATCCATAATTTTAAAATAGTTATTTACGATATAAGTGTTGTAAAGATTCATATTACAACACGAGATGTTTAAGTTGTCAAACGAGGCGTCAGCCGAGTTTAATAAAACATCGATTGTAGTAATATGAATTTACAACAAGAATTTTGTACAAAATTGTATCTACTTTCATCTATGAATAAAAATATTTTGCAAAAGGCATTTTTAAAAATAAAAATGCACCTGTAAAAATGCACCTGCTATTAAGTTTACTAATCAAGTTTTTTATGTTACCTTTCGCATAGTTACTTTTTCGCATAATTACTGTCAAAACTTTGTCAAACAAATTCAAAAATATAAAAAGCGTTTTTCAAAATGAGCGATTCTGATGGAAGTTTACCCTCTGATAAAGAAGCAGCGGCAAACGAAGCAATCTCAAGTTTAGTTCCGACAAAATCCAAGGCGCGGTATGAGTTGGAGTATCAGAAGTTTAAAGATTGGTGCAAAGCTAACAAAATAAAGGAGGTGTCTGAGAAAATCCTTTTGGGTTATTTTTCCGTAAAGCAACGCTCCCAGAAACCATCTACACTATGGACTCATGCACTACTCAATGTTGAGAACTATGATTTCAGTAAAGAAAAATCAAGATATAATTGTTAATAATAAATCATTCTTTTAAAAAGTGTGGTTTTATTAACAGCAAAATTTTAATAAAACCGTGTTTTTTTTCATTACAGCACTAGTGCTGTAAAGGCATCTATTACAGCACTAGTGCTGTAATAGATGCCCTTACAAAACGATTTACAGAACTGTAAAATTCATATTACTAAATGAAAGTAGATAAACGTCATTTTCTCAACAATAGTTTTACATAACACCATCCCTTTTATATTTATTATTTAACTCAGAAGTTTAACTACCATTGTGTATATAACATAAAAAATAGTGAACATTTACAATAAAAAAGTAAAATTGAAAAATCCTACCGCAGTGATGTAAGCCCTAAAACAGCAATTTAAGGAGGAATATTTCAAAAACTAAGCGTTTTCAGATTTGTAATCTACGCACCAAAATATATCGTTCCTGAAGAAATCATCACTCATCCAAAATTGTTAAAAAAAAACTATTTTTAGTTCTTATTTTTCATAGCAGCTTGTAAAATCCATGCAGGAATATCAAGTCCTGTAAGGACTGAAGGAGCTTGCAGAATCTCTTGTAACTTGACGTGAAAAATGTCTCATAACTCATTTTATTATTACATTACCATTCTTTTTTCCTGTCTTTCTTTGAGTCACTGGGGCACCAAGATATTATCTGAGCTTAGTAGACAAAATTACCAAACTAAACAATATACCAGGCCAGCAAGCATAGGCGTAACTAAGTGGGAGGCTTCTAAATTAGCCCCCTCTAGACCAACTGGTGTTTTTGAATTTTTATGAACTCTTACAAAACTATCGTTGCGGTGTTTACAGCTTACTTTTACTTGCGGTGTTAGACAGCCTAGGCCTAGACCAATTGGTGTTTTTTTAGAAGTCATCTGGATCATTGGATTTCTACGCGGTCGACCATTTTTCTTAGAAGTTATTTCAGAAGGTGAGGTTGGATTGTATAGGCCTACACGAAACTTAAGCCCTTCCAAATGTAAATGTCTAGTTGTGTCACTGCCAGCAAGGAAGGTGGATGAAGGTAATCTATTTAGGTAATCTTATTTCTTTGGGAACTATTCTTCCAGAAATATGCTCCTTCTTCGGAGGTGGGCTCTTTAAACCTTATTTCCAATGTTCTAACTTCCGACATTTTTTTTTTGGTGCATATGATGCAGTTTATTGTGTCTGTCCAAATTCATAGTAAGCTAAATGTGTCTAATCGTCCAGTAACATAATAGGTACCTACACTGATACACGTAGACGTAGTTCAAAGTCTATTTTGTGTTTGTATTAGAATGGGTTTCAAAGTGATATTTAATTATTTTTATGATAATGTTAAATTAGCAATCAGATTAGGAAGATAATTCATGAATTTAAAATTATTTCTTAAGTAGTTCTTGAGTAAACGATAGTTAAAAGGAAAATACCCAAACGGTATGGGGGACCCGAATGATCAAGATCATGGATAGAGATAGACCCTTACCACACATTGCGACAGAGACCTTAGTTTGTGACTAATGCTTTCCTGCATAGTTGATCCTTCTGTTTTCACTTTAATCTACAAGATATAACTATCTAATGGCATGAAATAAATAATCATTTAACTTTAAATTAAGTGGTACTATTCAATCTTCTTAAACAAGCCATGTGGCAACAGTGACGGCATTTGCCACCATACCTTATACCCGGTAATATTATGAGCGGTACACATGGCTTGGCTGTTTTGTTGTGCAACTGCCGTCAAGCTAGTAATAGAGAAGACAAAGAACATGTGCCTCCTTTTGAATTGAACGTTTACTTACAAAGAAACAGGAAAACTTGAAAGTTGATACGCTATAAAACCAAAGAAAATTTTAGTAAAAGTTGTACTAGGTATACTGGTTTACTTGTAACATTATTTTAACAATCCACGAGGAATTACATTTGTTGTAATTATTTTTTATTGCCTCTATTTTCATTTAAAAAAATAATGTCAAATATTTTTAACAATACAGGGTGATTCCTAAGTTGATACTTCTTTTTTAGCTGTGTATAGAAGGCATTAAAAAAAATTGCGATAAACATATCGCCGAACGTCGGCGATATGTAATAAGCAACATTTTCAAATACCTTTTTTCAAAAATACAGTAGGTACCATCGCGCCGATAAAAAACTGGGACAGGAAATTTTTCTATTTTCTCCTAGACTATTAAGAATAATTTTACATCAAGCCTGGTACCAGTAAAATGTCATGAAAATTTGCATGTCAATAAAGATTGTCACTTTATGATTGACTCGTCAAACATACAATCATATATTATTTGTAAATATGCCACAATTAACCCCCAGCAAAAGGCAATTATTTATAGTCGGTTGCGAGATAGTGTTGCTATTAGGGATATTGCAGATGAACTGGGAGTAAGCAAGAATACCGTGCTATTGGCAAAACAAAAAATAGCAAGACATGGGACTATTATTAGGAATGCAGGTTCTGGTCCCCCTAAAATTTCTACTGATGATCATGATAGAAGACTGGTTAATTATCTAAGGGATCATCCCTTCGAAACTGCAATCAAGGCAAAAGAAGAGACGAATTTTCCAGGTTCTGCAAATACCGCTAGAGACCGGGTTCGAAATTCCGATATACGAAGCCGTTGTGCTGCCAATAAAAATTTTTTAACGGAAATAAATAAACAGGGCAGGTTAGAATTTGCACATGAATATATTAATCAAATAAATTTATGGGAAACAGTTATATTTTCTGACGAGAAAACTTTTCAGTCATGCAATAATGGGAGAATTCGGGTGTATAGGCCTTCCGGCATGCGGTATGATGAGAGATACACCCACAAAACCAACCAAAGTGGGCGTTTCTCCATAAATGTTTGGGGCTGGATTAGCGCTAGAGAGGACCAGGACTTTGCCAAATCGTCGAAGGAAGACTAACTGCAGCAGTATACGTTAATATACTAAACGAAGTGATGATACCATCGGTAAACGCTGTATACGGTCAAAATTACACATTTCAGCATGATAATGCTCCAATACACACAGCGCGCATTGTACAAAATTTTCTCCAAGAAAATAACATAGCAGTTCTTCCCTGGGCTTCGAAGAGTCCCGATTTGAACCCGATAGAAAACATTTGGGGTGCCATGGTCAAATCTATGTATAAACATGATTTTCAACCTAGAAACAGGGATGAATTACGTCATAGGATAAATCAAGCTTGGGATGAAATAACTGTCGAATTATGTAGAAACTTAGTTTTAAGTATGCCACAAAGGCTCCAAAAAGTAATAAACAGAAATGGTTCTATGACCAAATATTAATTTTGTGTTGTTTTGACAAACTTTGTGTTCGCAATTTTTTTCTTTTTATTAAATGTATTTTATTACCTGTATTAGCTTTATTTATTATTTTGTGGTAATGGTAAATATAATAATTTATAAAATATTTGACTTTAAAAAAATCTAATAAATTTACTTTATCCATATTATATGATGTCTCTCAAATTTAACCACCCCGTATCGAAAAATACAAAACATTCCATTATGTAACCTAGGTTACTTTTTAAATTTTGAATGTTTTTCCTTTTTAGCTCTAGACACCTTTTATAGTCTAGGGGATATGTATTTCTTACATTGTTTTTGTAAATCTCTTGTCCCAGTTTTTTATCGGCACAATAGTACTTACATTCATTTATTACACTACGAATACGGTTCTGCCTCACTTGCCCGTTGAATAACATTAAGACAACTTCTGGGTGTTGGATGAGCCCGCAAGGGAAAGCGTTCGGCGTATATTCTCGAAGCACTTTGCCACACTCACAGTAAATTACCACCTTATCTATTAATTCATTGGTTTCAAATCTTACCATTTTCACGTATCAATAATTTAAAATCAACTTGCTTCAGAAAAACACACCGCACCGGATTGTTCAACGCTACCCGTATGACTAATACTAAAAAGAGATAAAAAAAAACAACAGAAACTATAGCGGGGTATGTTTTGATGCCAGGCCCGCACTTAGATTTTTTACTTCTCTATCTCGCCAATTTTTGAGTTTTTTGAAAAAAGATATTTGAAAAAGTTGTTTATTTTAATGCCTTCACAGCTAAAAAAGAAGTATCAACTTAGGAATCACCCTGTTTAATGAAATTAAACAATAATTTCATTTCATCAAATCGAAGAAATATAGTAAGAATCAATTTCATAAATAATATCCATGAATCTTTAGCGTAACTGCATTGACGGGTTTTACGGCACGCAAAATGATTTATTCATCACACGACGCCATGTTTTCTTGTGATTTTTTCAGTTACAAAGTTAAAAAATAAAGTAAATTTGATATAAATACAAATATGCGTAATGGGGAATATATTATGGATTAATTAATAATACACGTTATTAAATACTACAACTACATTAATAATAAGTAAATTTAGCTTAATTAGAAATCACTAACTAATTTTAATAAATTATATTTATATATTTTTTAATTTAGTAATTAAAATTAATAAAGTACTGAAAAGTCTGAGGATATATTGCTTTATTACAAAGCTACTGTAATTATACCAAATAATTTGTAAAGTAATAAATCGTTGATTTGTACATAATTTAAAAAAATTATTAACAAAACAATATTTATAACTAGACATCAATGTGGATCATAAATATTATAGAAATCTACGTTAGAGTAATGATAAACTCTGCATTTTTATCAGTGTATAAAAGTGCGTCTTTTGGTAAAGCAGAACCTTGGGAACACCTGGGTATTGCGTTATTTCAGTTATTTTTGCGATGCGTCATTTTATTGCGTGAATACGTCGGTATTCAAAGCAAAACGAGTTTTCTTTTGTTTTTTACATAGTGATGCGGTATTGACTTCTACCTAAGTGGATTCATACACAATATTGACCACAGCAGTGACTTACGGCCTTTTTACATTGGGTGCAATTGCAACAAATAAATTGCCTGAAAGCATGCGCTTTGTCGATGTTTTAAACAGCTGATGCAGGTTTTAAATGGGAAACCGTGCTAAATAAAACGTCGTCCAAGCGCATGCTCCCAGGCCATTTTTCTTGCAACTGCACCCAATGTAAAAAGGCCTTTATAGGCGAGTTACTGGCATTCGACAGTGGCGGTCTGGGTTCGATCCTCGGAATGGGCATACGCACAATGAAAAAAAAACGTATGTCCGAAATTTAGTAAGTTTAAGAATGCAGGGAAGAGTGTGAAATATATCATCTTACAACGCACCCCATTCACTCCGGTAACCAGGCCGGATGAGATCGGACATCTCGTGGGGTGCAGAAGAAGGTACACACTCCCCAATCAGTAGGTCATGCAATAGCGCAAGAAACCGAGGGTTGGGGGATGTCGCATAACTGAGGATCGTGGTTCGAAACCCACGTTAAGCTGTAGGTCCAAGAGTAAGCAGCTGAATGTTCGAAAGGACAAGTGGCCATCAGTAACTCAGAATAACAATACACAATATTGGAAAAAGGGACAGGCTTACAAACAAAGTCATCTGGATAACAAACTTAAACAATGCAACTCAATCACTAAACGTACAAATACTAAATTTAATAGTCAAAGAACAGTAAATCAGTAACACAAAATAGAAATGACACTTAACCATTTATTACCGTGAAGTTGGTGTCCATCTCATATAAATATTTTCCTCTTTTATTTTGACCATTTTTCGGGACAGTACCTATTTCAATCTACGTCAATGTCCACATCAAAACAGGACTCTAGGGGGCGCTACCCCCCCCCCCCCCCCCCCCCCCGACTTACTAGAAAGAATAAGCACTTGAAAAATGAATATATTTATGATAGTAGATGAAAAAACCTATGACTTCAGCCCCAGTGATTTTATTTTTCTCTAGAAAAATGGGTTTGACGCCTCTTTTGGTCAGTTGGTAAAACGTACTGCATCCCGTCATTCCCCCACCTGTGCATCAAAGTTATATCTGAACCAACCCAAGAAATATTTAAAATCCTGTTAAAGACTGGATCCCTAAAATATATATGATTGCCCGAGACCAAAAACCTGGATTCGCTACTGCATCAAGACCAAGCCGTCATATTAACATAAATATTACTTTGATCATAGCGTTGTCGATATGAAAGGACGATGATGTATGTACCCCACTCACATCTCCCCAAATTCCAGAACGCTGCTAATGGCACTAGCCCATTGCCTCCTATATCTACATAATTTGTCTATGGTATTTGCCTCATGTTGGTTTCAATGCTAGGTGATGATTCTTATAGTTAATTTGTTTTATATTTATTGCATGTTTTTTTATATTCTCACATTACTTGTCATTATCCATTTAAATAAATATGTATTAATAATAGTTAACTAAGTGAAGCGCAGTTTCTGTTTAAATAATAATTAATAATAAACAGATTTCAGTGATTTCACTTCATTTAAACTCTTTTTTTTAGAAGTCAAAAGTTTATCACTTGTCAATAAATGTAATACACTGATAAAAATGCAGAGTTTATCATTACTATGTTTTTCCGCTATATCTTCCACGGCATATTTCATAAAACGATGTTTGTGTAAATTTGCCATAGCTAATAGCTCCTTTTTTAACAAATTATCTTCAAATTCAATACTTTTGACGGTTAACCAGTCGACAATTTCTTGGTTTCTCCAAGATGAAGTTGGAGTCTTCTCTGTGCGTCGTGAATGATAGCTTGCGTTATCCAAAACGAGGTACTACTGAATCAACTGGAAGATATTTTCATGTCCTCGTCTCCCAAATTGAATTACGCAATTACTTGAAATTTTAATATTAAAAACAATACTATTTTATATTAATAACCGTTAACATAATTTTCTAAAATTTTTGGTTAGTTATCATAAATAATTTAATGCACAAATTTTACGTGCGCCTATGGCCCACACCGAAATTGGGACGAACTGGACGGAATATCCCATTTTATCTCTCTACACCTTTCTGAAATAGACTATAGTTAATTAATGTTAAAATTCTTTGTGCAACCCGACAATGTGTTTTACGATGATGTAGGTATGTATATTGCAAGAAAAAATTAGTTTTATGCAAGGCCGTATTTAAGGGGGGGTTTTGGGGGTTAGAACCCCCCCCCCCCCCCCCGAAATTATTTATTTAATAATGAAGTTCAGAAAATTTAATTAAAATCGTAAAAAAATCAGAAAGATGAAAGAAACAAAAATAATTTTTAAAATTAAAAAAATCTTAAACTTTAAAGTGTTTCAATAAAAGTAAAAAAATAAATATTTCTTAAAAATCTCAAATTAAGTAATTCGCAACAAAATTTAAACCCGAAAAAAATTCGGTATTGTAAGAGAAATCATAAATTCGGAATTAAATCTGGCGTCCGAAGATTGACAACAGTGGCAACACTGGCAACATTTGCCGCATTTCCGCGACGCGTTTTAACTTGCTGATCAGTGATCAGACGAGCTCTAGACGTTGTGTGTCTGTATCACATAATAAACAAAAACTTTGTTATGTGGGTCTGTATGGTAGGGCTGTCTAGTCTATGTTATTATTTGCATTTGCGCTGCCATTAGATCATTCTGGATTTTGTAAGGATTGGTTATAGTATTATAGCCAACAATGCCAACAAATGTAATATTCTTGTGGTGATTTACTGATTTAGAAACTAATGCAAAGTAAAAGTACCTACAAATTCTCGTTGTGATATTATTAATTATTATGTGATGTGCTGTGCATATGCATATATACTATTTTATTGTTAAAGTGTATGTAAAACTGTAAATATGAAATGAAGGAGTAGCTAAAAAGGTGTGTATAGTATAAGTAAAGTAGTCCTAGTTTAAAATAAATATAGAGTGCGTGTAAGCGTGTATAAAGTCTGGTAGTCTGAAAACGGTCCAATAACTTCATAATTCATTGACCGATCAGAACCAAATTTGGAATTTGGTATAGTTGTCTAAGAAGTCATTACGCACCGAATGACGATATTGGCGTCAGGGCCGTGGCCAGGGGGAGGGGGGGGGGGGGGGGGGTTAGGGGAGTTGTAACCCTCCCCCGAAATGTTAACAAATCTAAAATAATTTACTACTTGCTCGCTTAATACCTAGAAGTTCTTAATTTGTTTACTGAGAAAGCGCGACGCTTAAATTTAGTATCTTAAAATCCAATACATTTCTTGTAATTAATTACAGTTTACAGTTGTCACGCTTTAACTTTTCCCGTGCATGTTAATAAGTTATACATAAATCATAAATTATATGTCATACCAAAATACCAATACTTTTTTTGTTTTGTTTGTTTAATATGTGGAGGCGATGAAAATTGGACAAAGGTCGGTAAATAGAAAAAACTTTTACAAGAAATTAAAGTGGCAGACATAAAAATACTTGTTTTTAGTTCTCTATCTATGGGTATTTTACCCAAAAAAGGGCGTGGCACCCAAAAAATTTTCGCCTGCGGCGCAAAATAGCACCAGAGTAACCCCCCCCCCCGAAAAATATTTCTGGCTACGGCCCTGGTTTTATGAAATTTAAACATCGTGTGTGTAATATAACCCTCTCCGGAGTCCGTATACTTTTTAAGAATGTCGTCAGTGCAACGAAATATTTTGCAATACAAACATAAAACCTTTAATTTTATTCGTGCTAAAACCAGACACGCTTAAAGAATTTTTAAAGTTGTCAACGGTCAATGTTGTAAAATATGGCTCGGGCAGTAAAACAAGAATAACAATGGACGTGACAAAGAGGAAAATAATGCAGTTCAGTCACTTCATTTACAAATAAAGAGCTTGCCGTTGAATTATGAATGACTTTTCCCATCAATAATAGTGACATTTTACCAACCAACAAAATCCCGTTAAGCGATATTTCAAACGTGATTTTCCCGGAATCCGCATAAACAATTTTGTAAAAATCTGTTTCATATTCTGTTCTTTTCAGCAATTTGAAAATCCTGTTTCAGGAATCAGCAACTGCCGTGATCTTGACGCCTAATAAATTGATTAGCGGGATTTTGTTCGTTGACAAAATGTCCCTAGTGATATATTATATTTTAGCATAAATGTAATCACTTTAATTCGTCCTTTGATTTCCCTTGAGCCACCCTGTATAATGTGAAATATTTTTAAAATAGGCCTCTTTTAAGTTCATGCTGGTTTGGTATTTTTGATCCAACATCCATATTTGCGAAAATATTAATGTTTGATTATGATTCTTGGTTTTATTGACCAAAAATTCGAATGCCTATGAAACGTGTGACTGATAGCATCATTGTGTAGTGAAGCATGAAAAAAAATCCACAACTGTACTTTAAGCACTGCTATTTTTAATCTGACGATTTTAACGACTTCACGAAATGAATACCATTACAAAATATACAATAAAGATGCAAATGGGATTAGACAGAAGATTGAAGCCACAATCAAGAAAATATGGTTGTTATTTTTCATTATCTTCTGCGATCGTGCTGCGAGCCTTTCCCATCTTTTACATACCTAACCATATAGGAAACAGAAGAAAATAGTCATGATGTTGGATAATTATTGTTTCAAACCATGTTAAGGCAACTTTAATGTGAAATAAAATGCGCATAGTAAACTATTTGGTATTAATTAAACATGTGGCTGCCATTATTTATAGTAAACTATGTACAATTTGTTGGGTTTGATTATATTCATCATATTGAAATGATCACAAGTTCCTTAGGCGGCGTAAATGGGGCAGCAAAGCAGAGGAAAAGAGATAAAAAGAAAAGATCTTAAAAGTACGTAGGTTTTACATAATATAAGATGTAAGTATACTATTATAATGTAGATACTATTTTAAGTTCAAAATTACTGTCAGTAATTCAGTGGGCTCATATAGAGTGCAGCCGATTGTACAAAGTAAGAGGAAACAATTCCAGTGTATTTTTTTTTCAAAAATAAACTGGAATTGTTTAGAGAGCAGAATATTTATTTTCATGGATTTTCTTTCCTCTGACTTTATACAACCCGCTGCTCTCGATATGAAAGCAATGAGTCAGTGACAGTAATTTTGAACATGGAGTATAGATTAGAATAAAAAAATTGGCATCAAAAAGGATGAAACAGGATTACGGTTAACCCCACTTATTAAAGAAAGCATGAAATATACTGCAAATCAGTGGCGTATTTAGGGGGGAAGTGCAGCCCTCCCTCCCTCCCGAACCTAGGAGCTCGGGTCTAAAAGTCTAATTGCAACCTAATTTTTCACGCTTGAACTCTTAATTTAAATTTTTAAATAATGTATTCTTTGCATAGATTACAAAGGTCTTGTAGGAAGCGTTTAGTTTTTAAACTTTTCCTTCTAAAAGTCATGTTTTATAGACATTAAGGTTTCAGGCGCATATCGTTTCAGTTATTGATTTATGATTTTTAAAGGAAAACGAGTAAAAAGAATAATATTTTATAGTATTTTTCTATTATATACTTGTCTGTTCCATTTCCCTTTTTTAGAGCTATTTTAAGAGAGAAAAATTAAATTAAAAATTTAGTTAGAACATTTTTTATGGAAAAAGTGTGATAATAATATAAAAAAATATTGCGGGAAGAAACGAGAATGCTTTATTATGAATATACAAAACGGCACTTAAGAAGGAGTATTTCAAAACCAAAGCATTTACACCAAAAACTGCTCTTGGATCTACGCTCCTAAAATACACGATTTCTGAAAAAATCATCAATTTTGGCGTGATGAGCGAATTTACTTTATTTTTAAACATGAAAAACCGAGCCTGAAAAACGCCGGTTAGAGTCATACATACGTCTTATGTTAAACAGTTTGATTGACACCAATATTCATAGTTTTCACAGATATAAAAAATGTTTTTTTTTTAATAAAGAGCCAGCTAGGAATATCTAAAAAAAAACATTTACAAACACAAACTTAATCCAACCCTGCAGAGGGGGAGAGGTTATAATTGAATTTTCGAAATTTGCTAGTAGTTAGGTTAGGAACTTTGGGCGTGGCATTGAAATTTTTTTGCCTATGGCGCTCTCCCGGTTTCTTCACTAGATACAATATCATAAAATACTGTCCCTCTTCCCAGAAAAAAATATCCTACTTACGCCCACTGAGCCCCCCCCCCCCAGCATTTTTTATGGCCCACTGCTGCAAATAATTTTACTTTTCCCTTTATTGTATTTTTCAATATGTCATCTCAATATTCTGAAAAATTGGGAAGGTGTTTTATTGGCACTAATATTTAAAAAAAATAATATACAGTCGTCTAAAACCCAGTAAATATTTTGGGGAGAGGGGTGTGTTTAAAAGACCCCATTCATCCCCCCCCCCCTCCTAGCTATGGCCATGACATCTGGTAACTCGATTAAATTACTTCTTGGTTACAATAAATTAGATCTTGTAACTATAATAATCACTTTTAAACCAAAAAGGTTAACAGCTCAATGGGGCTAGAGCAGCATAAGGTTAATTGAAATACTTTATATGGGACGATGTGTAATATGGCAAATTGATATTAATAATACTTGATTGCAACTAAATTTCCTATGAAAAAATGTTGAAATTTCATCCAATTATTGTCAGCGTTTTAAAAGAAAAACTGTACGCTTTTTCTTTGTGAGTTCATTAGCGCATGTTAAAAAAATCCATTCTTTGCCGTCCGCTATTAGGGTTTTCATGGACAGAAAACTCAAGCTGAATTAACTTCACGTTACTTAAGAGTGAAATCTAGTGTTGCATTCGCCATTTCATTTTTTGATCAATATTTTTTATTGTTTTCGGTTTATTCAAAAAGAGACCAAATACTCGTCTTTGAGTAGCAATTACCTACAGTTTTGAACTAAATAAATTTTGTTTAAGAAATTAATAAAAGCAAAATTTGTGAAATTTGTCCATTTTTTCTTTTTCTGATTTTATTATTTCATGAATTAAAACTTTCTTAACTTTAAATTGTGGATAATTATGCTTCAAATACGGGTATTTGGCCACTTTTTAGCCATTAAGGAAGTGACACCAGAGAACTGGCGAAAAGCAGTCCATTATGTCATTAAAAAGAGGAGAAAATGTGGGATCTTGACGACCTGATCGATGGGGCCGTCGACCCGTTAATTATAACGTCAAAAGGAGATGACAGTTCCTCAGATGACGAAGAATATTATGACTTTTTATAATTTAAGTTCTGTATAATGTATTTTTTGTATTTTGTATTTTTTTTATAATGTTTAATAAAAAAATAAGTGTACCTAATACTATGTACATAATGCACGCCTTTGTCACACCATTTTCATTGTTTGTGATTGGATAACAATAGGCAAACCCTATAAATTGACCCAAACCTGGTTGGTACTACCTGCACTTGATGAAAATAAAGAATTTTGCAATAAAATCAATGCCAAATTATGAAAGTGGCTTAAATATTCGTTAGGTTACTCTGTAGTCCCTTTGCATACCTAACGAGCTTTTATTACTCTACACCTTTCTGAAATAGACTACTTAACTACTTGAACAAGCACCATAAAAAACAATTAGAACCTAAAAATTCCATACAGGTGGTAATTAACAGGTTTTTGGCACCGTGGTGCCTCTTCTTCGAAAAATGTCTTCAGGACGGGTATTGTTTACCTTTTGTGGTCTTATTATTTACTTTGCCTTGTTTGGAAGCCCATTATTCAAAAGAGTAAAGACATAAAGATGTCGTTTATAAGAACGTGCATGGTGCACTCTTGGGAACGACAAAAACCTGACTTTTGTCGTGTCGTTGCCTTTTTATCGCTTCCGTGTGGATTGTTGACATTTTGCTCGTTGCTGCTGTAGGTATATAACAAGGGTAATATTCGATAAGTCATGGGGAAAATACATACAAGCGCATTTTAAATAAAATATACCTTGCATGCCATCATAGAATAGTCAGTCAGATATACAGTGTGCCACAAATTCGTATGCTTACATGGGGATCTCCAAAATAGTAAAAGACGAATGTGGTTAAATTGAGGCAAAGTTAAGAATATTGAGGCTTAATATTTTGATAAAAAAAAAATTGTAAATATTCCGAATACCTTCGGAGATATCAGCAATTTTCAGTTGTGGTTCTCAGTTTTTTTTTTACAAGATGGCATTATTAGTTATATTGGTAAGTATCTCCAGTCGTCTTCAGGTGAATATGTATGTATTCATCTGAAGACGACGAGAGATACTTACCAATTGAAACGTTGTGAATTAAAACAAATAAAGACAATGCAAGTCCAAAACTCATATCATCATTTAAAAAAATATTGACCTGTAATTTTTAACATAATTCCGCACACACTTGTTCCAAAAATAGACCATTTACAAAAACAATCTTAATTTGGGCATCGTCCTAATTTAAAGACATTGCGTGTCGAATCGTCACATGCAACTATTATTTATGTTTTTTTAAATACTTACGCGGGGGGAATACAAAACAAGATAAATCTGGTCACGATTATTAATAAACTAAATACGGAATATTTAATACCCTAATCCCTGATTAATTGGGCAATGTCAGTCGCATAGTGGGTTAGGAGGGTGGATTACAAGGAAACTGGACTACAGCACCTCAGATACATTGCAAATTGTCCAAAGAAAAATTAAAAATTTTTAAAGAAATATTTTGGACAATTTACGAAAAAACTGAATTTGTATGTTCAAAAGGCGGTGTAAGCGATAAAATACCCTTAAAAACAGAAATTTAAAATTTGCGCCCCGAGAGCATGTAGTTGACGATGACCGCAACCCCCAACGACGGACACATTTTTATGGTTACGTCGTTTCTACCCTAGAACGACGTAGTATGTAAACTGTAAATTAAATCATTATTTTGAAAAATACAAATACTTACAGTGTAGGACAACAAAGTAAGGACATAAGAGAAATTTTCCTCAATTACTCAACAGAAAAACTGTTCGCATTTCACGCTGCAACCCGACTCAATATCCAACAAAACACGAAAACTCAATTCACTAACTGACAAGTACAATATTTTTTCGCGATGCCACCTGATCACTGATCAGCGTTACACACTGTATTATATACCGCGACACCGACAGAATATAAAATAGAATAACGAAGACGCTCACAAGAGTGAATGCCCATTCTACAGTAATTTCGATTCAGCTGTTCTCTGTTGTTGTTTGAGCCGCAGTAGGTGGCCCCGCCACTTCGTTAAAATCAATACCCTGCGACCTCCGGTCTTTGTTTTCGCAGGACGGCGCGAGGAGAGGGGAAACGACCCTCCTCGGTTCGCAGTACACCCCCATAAGCGATCCCTGTTATCATACAGGGCCAGATGATGCAGTAAAACTAGGTTAATAAATAAAATATTTAGTTTCGTCAGGTTTTCAGGGAATTTGCTAGTACGCCGGGCGTACATTCTTATGATGATCAGGGGAAGTTATGTAAATATTATGTCAAGAAAAGATTGTGCATACTTTCACTAACTATTTTTGGAGAGGCAGTTCTGTTTTTATTTAGTATTTATGTACTTATTTAAAATGTTGCAAATGAAGATTTCGGGTTTGTTCTTTAGTAATAGCTGAGATGGCCTGCTATACCATCAAAATGTGTTTAGGCTTGTAAGTAAAATAAAAAAGTCATAAAAACTATTGGTGTTATTTTATTTAATTGATGACCTCACCACAAGTAAAATAAATTCGATTGCTTGCCCTCCGCTGTCACTGAATTTATCCAAATTGAGACATAAGATTTACTTTAGCTTAATATACTATAAAATAAATAACATTTATTTAATAGTTTCCAACCTAAAAGCTAAAGTCTAATATTGGCAACTCTGTACATAATGAAACATTTTGTATATATATCGCTTTACGAGTAGTGATGAAAAGACTAGGTTTTCTAAGAAAATTACAGCAGTCTTTTAAATAGGATATTAAATAACATAAGAGCATAATGTAAGATAATAGTTATACCAGTCTTTTCTTTAGTCAAATGATACTTTAGTACAGAAGCGTATTAGTTGACTCCCTAGCAAAATATAGTTGGTGTACGTAAAAAAAACCTCTATTTGTCTATTGGCTAGTCCTTTTACACTAACTAGCGTACACTAATGGGAATTAGTATTGTGGGACTGCAATAATATGACATACTTGGGCACTTTTACTTACTCTATTCAACCTATTTTAAATAATATTATTTAACTTATATTTGTGTAACATATACTATTAGACTATTTTGAATAGTTGAGGTACACTGCTGTGGGTTCACCCAGTTCAACAACAGAGGTATAAATAATGAAAATAACGAAAATATGGTTGATTCTGTATATGATATGCACCATACAGTTTTTTATTTCAAGTTTTTTTTATTCTACTAGGCCGTATATGGTGCAAATCAACCACACTTTAATTTTTTCATTATTTATGTATTTTGTTTACTACCTGGAAGTTGACCATGAAACTGGGGGTACATAGACCAGTGTACTATATGCTTAAAAATATTTAGAAAATTTTGACAATATTTCTGTTCTGAAATTAAAATGTTGTCGTCATTAATCTCTGCGGTTTCTAGTTCATCATTGGAGATTTTCTAAACCCCTAGAAAAATTTTCGGTCCATAGAAAAATTTCGGAATTCCTATAATTTTTCTAGATGGTTTTCTTAATTTCAAAGATGAACAACTATAGCCCCAGAGATTGATTGTGGCCACATTGTTAATTTAAAACAGAAATATCGTCAAAAAACTTAATTTGTATGGCCCGAGTGCATGAAGTGATAAATCGCCCTTAATTGGTTTAAATATTTGCATGCAAAATTAAAACTTACCAAACAATAAGCAAAGTCAATGCAATAATCATTGAAGTTCAAAGAAGAAATAAACTATAATAATATTTTCCCATTTTGGAACAAATAAATATCACTTCTGAAAGGAAAAAAGTTGCCTAAAAACTATTTAAAATATAAAAAATATTTTAAGAAAAACAGAAAACGTAACCTCACAATCTCACACAAGTGTAAACAATTTTTTAATTTTTTTTATCTCGCAGCAGTAATAGTAGAGCTGCCAAAATTCTGAAGAAAATTATACAGAAAAAGTGCGATACAAGAAATAAGAAACAAATTATAAAAGTTGTGAAACAGATTTTTATACACGAATACAACAATCTTGTAAAGTTTACAAAAATAATCAAATACAAATAATCAATAATATATCATGGACTGAGATAGAAGAGATTTTGTTCCGACTCGCGACTCGCTTACTTTTCTAACATCGTCGATGCATAGAAAAAAGAAACAAGTTTAGAATAAAAAGTCTTATGGAGCACAATTTTTGTTAATAATTGCGACGTGCAGTCAACGGATGGCGCCACTTACTAAAAATATCCTGAGAGATGGCGCTCGCCGCGTACGCGTACAGAATAGTGCAGATTCCTGTTCACTGTTGCTTTGTCATCTTGTCCATTTTAGTTTGATCATTGTCAATTTGATTTGAAATCGAAACGAAACGGTTTTTCTTCGGTACTTTTTTAGTTTGAGCGCATCGCATGTTTAATTTTGTATATTTTATAATAAATCTGTGGAAGTGTCGCCATGGATAATTGCTATGTACATCCAAAAAAGTGTTGTGTGCAAAACTGCACAAATAGAACTAGCAAGCGACATCGATTTCCAAAACGTTATCCGGAGGTGTATAATATTTGGATTGAACTTGTAAAGCCTCCAAATTATAAAAATTTAAGTGTAGAGGAAATAAATAAGAGATATTATATATGTGAAAAACATTTTGACCCTAAGTGCATTATTCGTTCCCGGAGTGGTCTTAAAATTAATGCAGTTCCTACACTCAACGTGCCAGGTAAATTGAAGATTAAAAATATCATTGCGAGCAAAAGCAACTGGGACACACAAATTTACTTCTATCTCCTGTATAACAAAATTTTTAACTTTGATGTTTAAATCAGTCACTGTCAATTGTTACTAGAGCCATAATATCGATAACATGTTTTACGGTACAGTTTTGTTTATTAATGTAGCGCATAGGGTCTAGACTAGAATAATATAAACAAAGTGTCGCAGTTTTCTTGCTCGCAATATGGTACCTATACTTTTCAAATCAACACTATAAAACAGACCTATTATATTTGAATATTAAATATATAGGTAGTCGTTAAGATATTGGAGGTATATACATATCTACTTGAAATAATATATATTATGTATATATATCTACAATATAGGTATACTTTAAGTACACAAATTTTATTGTTGTTTTGAAGGATTTGCTGATTTTAATGTGGAAGCAATCGCAGGAAAAGAAGCTCGCCTGATAGATGGTGGATATATGAAAGGTATGTCGTTACTTGATATACATTTCCATGCAGAAAAAAATCAATAGTTTAAAATAAAAAGATAAAAGGTTTAATTCCCCTAAACTGTGCAAGATTTTTGTAGAATATTCGGTAGAATGACAATTGTAGTCCCTATAAGCATGTATTTACATATTGCATGTAGGTATACTGTTGTCCAATTATTTAAAGAAAAACTATATATCTTTGGTGTAAACTAAGTATGGTTGCTTTACAGTAACTTATAAGTAATATATTATATGGATGTTTCTGTATAAGTTTTAGTTATATATTATCACATATTCCATTAATTTTTTAGCAGATCCCTCCAGGGCACCACAAATGATGCTGCCTCGCATTTTACCACAAGACACTTATATGTCAGTATTCTCAAAGACGAGCATTTTGGAAAGTAAGCGATTTGTTACAGTAGATATTATTTAACATTTTGTAAACATTACTATAGGTATACTTTAAATAGTTAAAATGATCTGGATAGGTTTTACGACTGATATATGTTGAATTTTCTTTTTTTTTCTTACAGGTTTAGAGCCAGCAGCAGTAGTGCCTAGCAGCTCTCATACAAACATTACTTCATCAAAGGTGATGACTACCTTGATGAATACTTAAAAACAAATCAAAAAATTATTAGTTTGTTAAAATACATGAATAAAATAACAGAAAGAACATGATTCGAGTGAAACTCTTGTCTATTTCTGGGTGGAATTGCGAATTTTGTTCGTTGCATCCCCTTATTATTATTAAACATTTAATTTTTCTATTGTTTTGACATTTTCATAAACCTTCCTTACATACTTGAACTTGTAGAAATAAACTTAAAGTATGATAAGTACTACAAGTTTATTTCTAACAGTTATTGTTGATTTTTTTTCCCGTCCTCCCCTTAGGCCCCTCCCAGAAAAAAAACCTGGATCAGCCCTTGATGCTGAGTGCAACAAATATGCTTTTTGCGCGTATTGCACACACCATTTTTTCTATGACCGAATTTAATTTTTTTTTTGATCAAATTTTTTGAAGATTAAAGTATTTTGTAATTTGTACTATATTATACAGGAAATGTTACCTTTTTACCCATGTTATATTTGGTTTTGTGTTTTAAACTTGGTTGTACATACTTTTGGATGTTATTATTATTAGACAATAAACTTAATTCAAATTTGTCAACATATCTTATCTCTTATTTCCCTTTTATTTTTGTAATAAGAATTATTTATCAATTGCATGTGTTTAGTGCATGAAAGTTCGTTTTTCTTGGAATAATGTATCGCATATTAATTGGAAACCACACTATTACATATTTTTTATTATTCGTATGGTAATAGGTCTAGACTAACATCTTTACAAAAGTGTAGTTGCTTATTTTTGGTAAAAGATTCCAAGAAAATCGAAATTTCATGCTCTGAACACATGCAAGCGATAAATAATAAGTTTTCGATCTTGACCCAATGGCGAAGGAAGTTATTAAGATATACAGATTCCTGTAATTGATTTTGTGGTTGGACGTGCAATGAGGGCAGGTCTTGGCGCATTATCGCTAATAATTTTATTAGGGACTTTGCGTTCTAAACTTGTTTCTTTTTTCTATGCGTCGATGTTACATCGATGAAAATAATTGAAAAATATAAATAACAGCTACGACCTTACTGTCGTGAGCTTAATTATGTGGTGACATCTATCCGCACTTGTTTAAAGCAAGGTCTTGTAATATACTACAGAAATCTTTACAAGCAATAAAACAGAAACCTGTTATATAGAACAGCGACCTACTTACCATTTAATTCTAGATTTTTACTATACATCAATAGATGGCTCTGCATGGATCAGTGGCTAGTAATACCTATCATTCCTCTGTGCTATAGGTATGTAAGATTGTAAGTGACATTATAACTAATAGTAATGACTAATGACAACTCGTATTCGAAACCCACTTACAATCGAGATAGAATCAAACAAATTCTGCCTCAATGCTAATTACACAAAGAAAATCTTTCTTGGAGTATGTTCTTAAAGCAATAAAATTAGAGCAGTGCGATTTGAAGTAAACAAGGGCGGTGGGGTTCCCAAGCAGAATTTTTTCGACGTTCGACGAATATTGTACTACCTGGGACGCTGCATTAGGTATAAATAATAGCACTAGACTGTACAAAAATAACTGCGACACGACGGCGGTATTGGTAATATTTTACAACGTTGTTGTAACGAGGGAACTACACAACTACTAAGTTTCAGTAATATATTGCCTTACAAAATGGGGTTGAAAATTGAAGGGTGATCTGAATTCGCCACTGTAGCTGCCGCTGCCAAAGTACTCAAATGCGACGCTTTTTAAATTCAAAGGAAAATGCAAGAATAATATTGTTTAATGACCGCTACCACAGAATATATAGCATTGCGTAGCTATATATTCTGTGCCGCTACCCATAGTAAGACACTTTTTGATAAAATTGCAGCAATTTTTATTGCGCTGCGCGTATGCCATTTTTTTCTTCTGATCAGGCTGTTGGAAGTTTTATATGTCATGTCTTGGTGATAGGATTAGTTCTAATTTTCGTTCAGTGAATTGCATGTCCCAGGCATTCGTCATTTGTTGACGTTTTTTATTTGTTTATCTAACTTTTTGAGAATTTGTGTGGGTTAATATATGTTAATATGGTAATTATATGGTACTGTTATATAGAAACTCCCAAAAAAATCATATCTTCCCCCCCTCGCAAATCTGGCAATATAAAGGGCGGCCATAGAACGTTTCTCTCATGAGGTAATGAATAAAGTATTAAAAATGTTTATCAATCATTTTTATTTACTCTAAGTTATCACATATGGTATTAACAGTAATGTTTTAAAAGTATATATCTTATAAAGAATAATAATTAAAACAAAGAAAATGTGTTTCAACCGATAGATATAATGTTTTCTATTGTTTTTCGTGCAGTTTATCCAGTATATGTCTGTACTTGGTCTATTTTTTTGCATAAAAAGTATAAATTAATAAGAGAGGTTGGATAGCGATCATACCTATATATAAAGACAGAACATAAACAATAAAAATTATGGTATCTATTCAATAGTAATTCTAGAATACTATATATGTAATTCATTAATTTTAATCGATCAACATTTTACAAAGTACAAATAAATATCGGTAAAATATTTGTACTTTAATTATTTATACCTATACAACGAATGTCCCAACAAGTGAAGCACGGTTAGAGTTGCCTAACATTTTATATAAAAGAATAGAGCTGCAAAGTATACAAAATATATACATTATAGAGGGATTCTGTTATTTGGTGGGTACTGGACCGCAAGCGCGGTGTATTTCAACCCCTCACCCTACCAAGCCATAAATAATCCTTAAAATGGGTGGTTCTTAAAATAAATAACAAACTTTTTTGTAACTCTTACGACATATGTCACCTTGTATTACATACATTTTCAACACTTTTCTATATAAATTTTTAATACATCATGCATGCTCGAAGTAAGTTATAAAAAGAGTGTTGCCGTAGCATAAACAATCTATATATCTATTCTTTATCTCATTTTCTAATTCATTGCTGAATTGAAGCTGAATCAATTAATATAGAGGGTACTACCAATTGCTTATTTATTGTCTTGTGCATGACCAGTAGCGTGCGGTCAATGGAAGCGATAAAAGCACCGCTTCTTCTCCTTGCCATGACCCCCAAAAAATAATTTTTCAGAAATATTTTTAACGAGATTTTTACTTTCAAATAATTATCTGCCTGGTCTTATATCGGAATCATTGCTTGATTAGTCGACCGCCCTGGCGAAGCAATTTTATTTGGCTTGTTTATTCCCTTTCTATGATGATGATTTTATGGCGTAAGTCGAGCGAAGCGCGGTCGATTGCCGCTTATTCAAGGGCGTAGATATGGGGAGGGTAAAGGGGTAATCCCCCCCCCCCGGACCATAATAATGAATAAAAAATGTAGTTTAGTTGCATAAGTTATTGTTTTGTCAAATTGCAATAAAAATACTTTTGGAAAAAGAATTTGCAAAATTACTTTGGGAATTAAATTTTGCATTATACACCTTACTTCGTAAGTAATCTTGAATATTCTTGTGTAATATTAATAAAAAAATTTGAGATCAAACACTAGCTAATAGCAAAATAAACAATCCAATTGTGTTTGCTTACTATGAAATATACACGGTGTTGTATATTGACGCATTTATATGTAAACCAGTTAATCCTGTTATGATAACATTCGAGGGAAAAATAATTTTAAATGTATATATAGCATCACTATAATAACCTATAAATTTACTATTTGTTTTTTTTTTTGGTATTATGGCTTAACCACGCCGCCTCTGGAGAAGTTCTAAACAAAGAATGATAAGACAAGAGTGATATAAGTGTTTGTTGTTATTTGAAATAACAAATAAGTCAGTGACTCGTGATTACTTGTTCTTAAGAAGAAAAAATTAAAGCTACCTCCTCAAAAAATCCAAAACCATAATAAAAACACTAGCTATAAATCTAATCTACGATTTTTCCGTTATTTAATACAATCGCAAAATACATCTATGCCAAAAGATTGTATAACATGTTTTAAGGCTACACAAACTTTTGAATAGTGCTAAACTAACAACTGAACGCGGACGCCATTATCAGACTGAAGTCGTTAAATGGTGAGAAGCCGGACGGCAAACTCGCGAAACATCACGTGGTCATTCAAATCCGATTACGTTAAAGCGCTTATTGGTGTCCACCCAACTCGGTTGTAGGGGTACCTGCTTATCCAATGTTTTAAAAGATTATGGAGTTAGGATACCGAAGGAGTCACCTATTTAAATATAAGCATCAATTCCATAACAACCTGTATTAGAAATAGGATTTCTAAATGCGGTTTTGTACAAACAAATTTTAATAATATAATTTGTTCCGGTAAACCAAGGCTTTCATAGATTTGAAGTAAATTTTCCAAGGTAGATGGGTGGATAGGATATAGAGCTTTAAAATAAACTTTTTTATAATTAAGTTAATTATTTTAGTATATGCATACTATTTTAACTTATGAAGTAACTTGCTTCTCAAAAGAATTTTAAAGTGGAAGACACACGTGGGGTAGCTACATAACAAACCCTAAAACCCACATACTAATATCTGCAAGAAGTATACTAAACTGCTGGACAATTGCTTTCGAGCAAGAAAAATTTCGTCTAAATTTAACAGTTAATATTTTCTGAGCTAGATATGATATCGACCTACGGTTTTGAATGGTTGATAGATTCATCCCTTGAAAAACAATTGTCGATACTGGATTTTCTTTAACTGTCAGAAAATTTTATATACAGGGTGTTAAACAAGACGATGATTTTTGCTCCAATTTTAATGACGTGTAACTTTCACAATAATATTTTTAAATTTTATCACTCTACGTCAATTGAATCACTGGTTCATAGCAAAGAAAGCAATTTGTCAAATTTTTGATATCTGCTATATTTTAAGAAATACCGATTTTTTTAGAAACCCTTGCTTTATTTCAACTCATTGGTAGCTAGATCTCACTGTGCGTTGTATCGTGCAAACTTTGCGAGTGATTCTTATACCTTATGAAAAGCTTGATTATGTTCAGTAACAATAGTTGTACCTAAATGTTATGATATACAGTGGCGTACTTATAAACACCTATATGTCTATGGTTTATGAGTATATTTAGAAAGTTAGAAATTAATAAATATATTTTTTCCAAAAATTAAATAAATTATCTTTGTTAAAGTTTTGTAAACACACTGTATGTATAATATATACCTGTAGTGCGATGTGAAAAACTAAAACATAAGAAAAAATTGACCTAATTTAGGGGCGAGTACTTTCCAATATAAAAAAATCGTAAAAGATTCTGAGATACTCATAAACCATAGACATATAGGTGTTTATAAGTACGTCACTCTACATCATAACATTTAGGTATAACTATTGTTATTGAACATAATCAAGCTTTTCATAAGGTGTAAGAATCACTCGCAAAGTTTGCGCGATACAACGCACAGTGAGATCTAGCTACCAATAAGTTGAAATAAAGCAAGGTTTTCCAAAAAAATCGGCATTTCTTAAAATATAGCAGATATCAAAAATTTGACAAATTACTTTCTTTGCTATGAACCAGTGATTTAATTGACGTAGAGTGATAAAATATAAAAATATTATTGTGAAAGTTACACGCCATTATAATTGTAGCAAAAATCATCGTCTTCTTTAACACTCTGTACATAAAATTTTCTGACAGTTAAAGGAAATCCAACATTGACAATTGTTTCCCGAGGGATGAATCTATCAGCCATTCAAAACCGTAGGTCGATATCATATCTGGTTCCAAAAATATTAACTGTTAAATTTAGGCGAAATTTTTCTTGCTCGAAAGCAATTGTCCAGCAGTTTATTTCTTGGGGCGCTTCCCCTCATCAATATCCCATTGCACGGCACGCGTTTTAAGTGTATTTAAATAGAAGGAGCCAAGTGGAAAAAATAAGAAACTGGCCATACCGATACCTAACTTTGACACTTATTTTCGTTGTTATTCAGAGCTGAAATACGATATAGATACCCAAAAGACACATTAAAGTGGTATGTGTATCAAAAGTTTAATAATTTCTCCATATAAAAATACCAAAAAGTCTCAGTTATCCTTTCTTCTCTTGACCCATAAGCGTCTAGTCTAGAGTTTATCAGGTGCTGTAGGAATGATTTACAAAAACATTTTTATTTTTGGGTATGACTGTGGAGACCAAGATCATCCCAAACAGGTATTTTTCCAAAAAATGTTTTTTTAATATATTTTTACAGGTACATTCCATTTACTAAATAGTCTGCATCGTGTGCATATCCTTTCCCTCCTTTTCTCAATCTTTTTCTTACCACTCTCAGGCGGCATCCTATCAGAATGGCCATCACTCCGGTGATGATTAAACCTAAAAAATAAATAACTATCATATTACATACTTAGACAGGGTGTAGCAAATTGTAACTATACAGGGTGTCCCGAACTTATCTTCCAATATTTTTAGGGCCTAAAGTACATCCAAAAATATGACAAAAATGTCCTATAAACATACCCCCCAGAAATGCTTCTTTAGGAGGCTAGAGAGAGAGAGAGAGATATTTTTTTGTAATAGCATGAAAACCGTTTTAGATAATGGCATGAAAATTGGTACATATCTTACAACCGATAAGTTGTAAATTACAGTGAATTTAAAGTAAAAATATTTCTCCCCGTGAGGCTTACGGTAAATATTATCCTATATTTTTCAATCCTAAGGTTTTTAAACTTTAAATGCAAGTCTATAGTTTGTTCTTCAAAAAAAATACTCTTGTTTTATTTCGATAGGAGGCGTCGTTTTCGAGTAAATTAATTTGATTTTTACTTTATTTAATGTGTAGCAGTAGGCGGCAACCTACGTCGTTTTCAACAAACTAACGGTGCAACTCGAGTACGATGCATAGCCGGCTTGACGGACAGCTCGAGCTTAATTGTTAGTGCCACTATGACGATCGAGAAACACTGTTGCCAGACGGCAAAATTCGACTATTGATAATAGTGAATTTTGAAAATTTCATAAAATGTAGCGGAATGTGGCCGAATATAAAATATTAGTATAAGGTGTAAGACGAAAAATTAGTTTGCAATTAGACTATTAGAACGGGTGGGAGAAGGGGGCATCCCTCCTCCCCCCAAATACGATACTGATAGAACATCCCTGGTTTCGGATTCTGTTAAGTGTTTACATACCTAAAGTAAGGGACAAGATAGCTCCTCTGGGTATATGCGACAAGCCATCCTGGGTGTCATCTGTCATTTTGTAAGCTACAACATCTGGATATTGATCATGAAGTGCCGAATTTTTCACTTTTGACACAATGACTTTTTGATTCGATCCGTGTTCCATGTTGTCTTTCGAGTGTTTCAGATCGTGAGCCAGTTTCTCCTGAATGTGTTTAGAATTTACGACTGGAAAATACATTATGCGGTAAATTAATAACATCGACATAATTATTTTAACATACTACCATTGTTTGATTATTTTAAGTGGTATTTTAACAAATTTAAAAAGTTAGAAACATATCACAATAGTTTCTCAATGCTTACAATTACAAACCAACAAAGGAGAGAAACACAAATTAAATTTGGCATATAAATAGTGTAAACTACAACTGCATATAACTAATGTATTTACCAGTTTCGGATGGATTAGAAATAGGTGGATTTGGCAATGTTTCAGCAATGTGGCTTGTTCCTTCAGTTTTAGCTAAAAAGGCAAAAATCAAAAATTAATAACATAAAGAATAATGTATAGTTATATGATTAGATTAGCTTTGTCCAGATCAGCCAAGACAGACACCGAGGCCGCCTCGCGAGGCTTTGTTTTGCCCTTTGTAACCTTGAATCGATGAGTCGATCGAGGTCGATAATTCGTTTTGCTCCAAGGTATGTCTGGGCAATCACTTAGTTAGGAGATCAAGTTTTGTCCCGGATAAATAAAACAATGGATGGCGTTTTCTCACGAGTCTCTCTAAGTCACTATAACACCGGTATGCCAATGCTCATGTATCATACCAGAGCTCTTTAAACACATCAACAGTCACATCACGAATAAAATAATTCAATCCGGTAACGGGTGTAATGTAATGATCGAGCGATGTTCGGCGGTGTTCAAATTTCGGCTTGCTGATCGGCATATAGATACCGTTGTATGGTATCGTAATCTAGGTAAAATTTCTAATAAGGCCGACGCGCTTTGACCGGTCTGGGCAAACCTATTTAAGAATCATAAGTTTTATGATAAATTATATACGACAAAGTCAGTTGGTATTCAGGAAATTTTGTATATTTCTCAATTAATAAAAACCGAGAGGAAGGAGTTTAAATACTATTTCCATATTGCTATGGCTACAATGGAAATGATGTCAAAGTAGCCATTTGGAAATACCACTTTCAAATATTATTATTTGTACGTTGAGTTAGAAGTTGACATTTATTTTGGCATCTTATTCATGCAATAAGTGTGCTCTTTTGTGTTGATTTTATAAAATAGTTGGACCAAGACTGTAAATATGGAAAAATGATGGGGGGGGGGGGGGGGGGCTTCTTCTTTTAGTATTTTTATTCAAAGATTTTTCAGTTAAATTTTTTGAAAGATATCGGACCATATTACTAAACTTGACTAACCTGGTACAATTGGTGCTGCATTTTCTGAACGGTAACTCTGTTGTTGTTGTTGGGAATATCTAACTTCGTCTGAAATTAAAATTGAAAGTAGACATAACATTATATAAATTAAGAGGATCTGACCAATATTTCTAAATTCTTCTCCAAGTCTCCAATTAAATTAGACCAAAAATTTTTCCGTTCTCTTCGCCAGAATGCTAGCCATGTTTATTAATGGAATTGTTAATTTTTTTTTAATTTGGACTCTACAGAGAATCAGAAACTTATTTTTATTTCAATATTATATACAATGAACTTTAGTAATTATTTTTAGGGTTTTCATTGGCTTATATCTTCGATTTTTTATTGGTGAAAAAAAAAACTCAATAATTTGTTTTTTTGTAATGCGGGCCAAAAAGAACCACCTACAATTTTAACGCGTCAAATATTAGCGAGGTCGGTTACACTTAAAAGTAAATCATGATTAAATCAAATAATAAGATTAAATTTCAAGTTTCAGATTACAAAGTATTACCTGCTGGCCAGGTTTCCTGTTGAATAGGTTGTCTGTAATTCTCACCGTAATAATTGGGCATTCTTCCAGCATACTCGGGGTATTGTATTTGGCTAAAAGCGAAAACCTTAGTTAATTAAACAAAGACATGTATTTACTTTTAAATAAAAAGAAACTGTTGTATTTGCAAGCAAAAGTTCATTGTTTAACAGAATTATCTTGTAAGTTATACATTTTAATTTTTTAAACAGAAATAGACATTCTCTATGTATGGGTATTGTGCATTGTTTTGTTTTTATTTGGAAAAAAGAATCTGTTTCTAATAACATAAAAAGTGTAGCAAGAATACATTGAAACAGACATTTTTTGCCGTAACTAGTTACTAAATTTGTAATAATTAGTGCATCGGAAATTTGCACGCGCTTAGTTGCATAAAGATTTTTTTAAGTAATTAACTAACCAGCAATATTGACTGTGATATAAATGACATTGGCAGGAATTCGTGACTCACAATCAAAGCTGCTCGATTATAGTCTATTTCAGAAAGCTGTAGAGTAATAAAAGCTCATTAGGTATGCAAAGAGACTACAGAGTGACCCAACGAATATTGAAGCCACTTTTATAATTTGGCATTGATTTCATTGCAAAGTTCTTTATTTTTATCAAGTGCAGGTAGTACCACCTGGGTTTATTGGGTCAATTTATGGGTTTTGCCTATTGTTATCAATTCACAAACACTGAAAGTAGTATGACAAAGATGTGCATTATGTACATAAACTGCTGGAGAATTCAAGCGGACCGAGCTAATTGTTAGGTGAACTTTGGAGTAAAATATTTTACGAACGAATAAAGCTATCGATGCTCGGTTTGCAAAATTTAAAAGTGGCGTTTTTTTCATTTTATATGCCTCCATTTCCACACATCGTGTGTTTCGTGCCAGGATAACTGGTCACGACGAAACGCAAAAAATTAAAATGTACTCGTTGCAAAAGAGGTGGTCCTAAGAAGTTATAATCACTTACCAAAACCCGTTCTTACAAAACATTGTAAGGCCTAATGACAAAAATAGCTGAAATTTATAGGGGTTGAGAAAAAAAATCGAAATTTCATGAACAAAGAGGGATATCAAAAATTTGAGAATTTACTTTGTTCTCTATAAATAGGAGATAAAGAAAATGCCATCCAAAATAATTTAAAATTATTTTTATGGAAATCCGGTACTTAGAAACTTTGGTAAAAAAAAACATACTTCTCTTTGAACCCTATAGACAGTTAAAGGTTAGAAGTAAAAAAAAAATCGGAAAAAATGTGCATATTAAGAATTAAATTCTCTTTTAAATTTTGCAAACCGCGCATCGATAGCTTTATTCGTTCGTAAAATATTTTACTCCAAAGTTCATCTAACAATTAGCTCGGTCCGCTTGAATTGTCCAGCAGTTTAGTTTTAGGTACACTTATTTATTAAACATAAAAAAATACAAAAAATACATTTTGCAAAAATTAAACTATAAATAAATAAATCATAATATTCTTCGTCATCTGAGGAACTGTCATCTCCTCTTGACGTTATAAATAACGGGTCGATTGTCAGTTCGATCAAGATCTCACGTTTTCTCCTCTTCTTTAATGACATGATGGACGACTTTTCGCCAGTTCTTGGGTGTCACTTCCTTAATGGCTTGATAAAACAGTAGCCTAACGTCTTTCATTTTGAATGTCGTGTTATGTCTTGCTACAAATCCTTTCACTTGCGCCCATATAAGTTCTATAGGATTTAGTTCGCAATGACATAGCGGTGTGCGCAGCACAGTTACACTATATTTTTCAGCTATATTTTCCACTGCATATTTTATAAACGATGTTTGTATAAATTTGCTATAGCTAATATCAAATTATCTTCTTTTTTTTTCTTTGTTTAGTTATCGTAAATAATTTAATGCACAATATTTACCTCCGCCTATAGCCGACACCGAAATTGAGTCGAACTGGACGAATTTCCCATTTTATGACTCAACACCTTTCTGAAATAGACTATAGTAAATTAAGAATTAAGTTAACCAGGCCGTTTTGATTGCGAGAAAATGATTTCTGTCAATGTCACCGTCAAAGTTGCTGGTTAGTCAATTATCGTTAAAAAAATTTTTTTTTTAAGATGTCGGTATATTAGCCAGTTTTTACCAACCAATAAAATCCCGCTATTCGAACTTTCATCCGCTAATATCTCGGCATTCACTAACTCCTGACACCTGAATTTCGGTTCGCTAGCAAGAATGATATTTGCCCCTGAATATCAAACAGGGTTTTATCAAATTATTTATGTAGTTTCAGAGAAATAGCGTTTAGTGGGATTTTGGTGGATGGCAAAAAATGTATATTACCGAAACTTTTTACCTTATTTGTCCTTCGGTATGGGGAGCGCTCTCTTGGTGGGTGAAAACATGGTTACTATTATCTAAAAAATAAAAACGATATTCGTATTATCCAAAATTCACTTTTTCGATACCGGATCTTACATCGATAGTACATGCAATGGCAAGAAACCAAGGGTTGATAGCCCTTGGGGGGTGTCGCGTAATCGAGGATCGTGGTTCGGAACCCACGTTAAGCTGTAGGTCCCCTCGGGAATGGCCCTGGCAGCGAACAAAGAGGATAAAAGCCTAATTCGAAAGAATGGCAAGATATGACAACATGTTTTATCTGGTTATGTAATGATGATGAATGTGATTCCTTGACCAATTTTAAGTTAAAAAGTTTATATAAACATTTATTCTAAAATGATTGGTTTTCGATAGGAAGGGTGCTAAGTTTAGCACAAAATTTTTTTTTTAGGTTTAAATCTCGAAAATTATTTGCTATTACACACTAACTTTGGTATAGACCAACAACCTTTAATATGTTGTTGGTATAGACTGTTATGAGATAAGAACACAACTTTTGCACAAATTTTATTGCATCGAACCAGTAGCGTTTGCCAATACTTATTAAATTTTTTTTTTTTTAAGTTTTATTAACGTCGACTGTGTAATAATTAATATTTAATTTTCTTTAAACTGTAAGTTTAAAAAAAAATTCCCTTTTTTTGTATAGAATTCAATAGTAATAAAATAATTATTTTGGAAATCAGGGGCGTAACATATTTTTTAGTTAAAAATGTATGGAGCCCTACGACATTGGTTTGGAAAAAAATGTTTTGGTCAAAATATGTGTTTTTATCACGATACTCCTACAACGGTATACCGATTAAGCAAGTTGAACTTTAAACATGGCTGCACATTTCGTCACTGCGAGAGTGCGACCACGGTTGCATAACCTTTTGACGCGACTGACGGTTCTAACCTCATATTAAAAGCGGGCAAATATCAAAACTAAAACGATCATTTGTAGCTTATGTAAACCGGCCTTAAGCGTCCTCGCAGTGGCGTCAAAATGTGAAACAGCCACTCTGCAAGCGTTTTATAACAAACCATAAAATAATTACATACCATAAGTAGGTAACACACTGTATATTGTATTAAGAGGGTGTTGAGTATCATTTCATCAATTTCACTCACCTGAATACTGCGGCAACTGTTGTACAGGCTGTACTCCCTGCGGCTGCCTAGGCATATTCCAGCCATTATTGGGCATCCCCAAGTAGTTCTGCATTGATACCACTGGTTCGTACTGTGCTCTACCAGGCGATCTCGGGTCTGGTACTGGCCGAAAGAAATCAGCTTCTGGTTGAAGGGGCATTTGGGAGAGATGCTGTTGGGAATGGTAGAGAGGCTGGTAGTTACTGGGGGGTAGTTTAGGCTGTTGATTCTGGATAATGATGAAATTAATGCGATTTATTAGTAAGCCCTGAACAAATTTGGTATCATCTGGTTATCGGAAATGGACACGGAACAAACATACTACGTACTAAGCAGGCAATCATACTTTGACACTGCACTAGAGAAAATACTCTAAAAAAAAGGAAGAATGAAATAGGACTCCAGAAGATCCACTTTAGGAACGCTCTATTTTTTCGAGAGTGTTTCTTCGAGTGAAGTGTCAAAGCCTACTTGGTAGTATGTTTTTTCCACGTCCATTTCTGATGATCCTATATCTACATACTATTTTAACTATATCCTACAATATGCAATTATTAACTTTCGAGTTTTCTTCAAATTGGTAATTTTTTTAAATTATCTTATCTATATTTAAAAAATATCAAATTTTAAAATGTAAGAAACGGTTATAGAAAATTTATTTTTGGAAAAAGTTACAATACCTAAATGAATATATGTTTCTGTCTTTTTTAAATTAATATTTTAGTTTTACTATATTACTTTTAAATTAAAAATTCCAAAAGGTTTGCCGATCAAGATGTTTCGACCGCGCTAAAACTCCCCATGTTAAATTCCGGTTTCTCGTGGTCCGAATAACAAAAAATCAGCAAATTATTGTGTCTGAATTGATAAAGTAATAAAAGCAGAAAATAAAAAATAGACAAATTTCACAAATTTTCGTTTTTTGCTTTTATTAATTCATTAATTTAAATTTCTTTAGTTCAAAACTGTAGGTAATTGCTCTTTAAATACGGCTATTTGGCCACTTTTTGAATAAAGCAAAAAGGATAAGAAATATTGATCAAAAAATGAAATGTGTCTAACAACGACACAGATGGCGCTCCGTGCCGCATCTTACTGGTGTGTCCCACCAAGTGCTGCCTTAAGTAGCTTCGAGATCCCTTTTCTTTTCGTCGGATCCTTCCTAGCTCTACTGATGAGTCATGATATGACGAAACGCGTCTATAGATGGATCTGGCGAAATGAAAAGGAAACACTTCTTCTTTACTCATTGTTTTCGGTTAATAAACCGATGTGAGTTAGCGCTGCCTAGCGGGACTCCTGTAATTGTGACGAATGTCTTTACAGGCGATTTCCTCTTAACATTTACTTATTTCTATAAGTTTGTTAGAGGTGCTGGTATGCTCAAGAGTGTGTAACAACGACACAGATGGCGCACCGTGCCGCATCTTACTGGTGTGTCCCACCAAGTGCTGCCTTAAGTAGCTTCGAGATCCCTTTTCTTTTCGTCGGATCCTTCCTAGCTCTACTGATGAGTCATGATATGACGAAACGCGTCTATAGATGGATCTGGCGAAATGAAAAGGAAACACTTCTTCTTTACTCATTGTTTTCGGTTAATAAACCGATGTGAGTGAGCGCTGCCTAGCGGGACTCCTGTAATTGTGACGAATGTCTTTACAGGCGATTTCCTCTTAACATTTACTTATTTCTATAAGTTTGTTAGAGGTGCTGGTATGCTCAAGAGTGTGTAACAACGACACAGATGGCGCTCCGTGCCGCATCTTACTGGTGTGTCCCACCAAGTGCTGCCTTAAGTAGCTTCGAGATCCCTTTTCTTTTCGTCGGATCCTTCCTAGCTCTACTGATGAGTCATGATATGACGAAACGCGTCTAGAGATGGATCTGGCGAAATGAAAAGGAAAATCTTCTTTAAAAAATGAAATGCCGAATGCATCACTATTTGACTTTGCAGCTGAAGGTATTCCATGTAATGTCTGGCGACGAATAAGTTTGAACTGAACTTTATGCATGCTTATTTATGGAAACAATAATAGTAACAATTTTGATTGTTAGTATGTATGGCAAATTTTACAATGTAAGGTAGGTATCAGTAAAAAACAAACTTATTAGTGTGATAAATAACCATATAGGCGGTCTAATTAGGCAGATGCTTAAATAAATAAATCCTTGATGCCGACTGTCATTATAAGAAGCCCACGGACCTCGAATTAACTAATTTAAAAAGTTATTCTTAAAAGAAGGAAATTGCTGATTATGAAATAAAGTATTACAGAAGTATACAGGGGAATACTGTCATAAAAATAAATTTGAAATAATTTATTCCTTACTTAAAATCGAGAAACAACGAAACGAGCGTTGTATGCATGTATTATAAATACGTAGATTTTAATCACAAGTAAGTTCCAACTGTCCAAAAATCTGTGTGTTCTTTTTTTTACTTTTGAAAATAATAATTTCTCCTCCCAAAATTGTTCTAAAATGAAACCTTGGCCGTGACTTCTGCTGTTTTGTTCTACTAAGTTCTTGGTTACACAAAATTCCTTGCCTACGATGCATGCCCAGGATCGCAGGGAGCAACTGCCCTCCTTGCCCTTTCCCCTCCCATTATGTACGCCTATGGTCCTAACTGTAATTGTTTTTAAATCTTTTGCCGCAACTTAGGAGCATCCGTTGTTTCTTCGATTTATTTTGCATGAAAATAACTCGTCCACACAGGTACGACCTTTCCATTGATGAAAAATCAATAATTTGTTAAGATTTTTTGTAATTCGTGCCAAGAAGGACCGCAAATTAACAAGGAAAATTTTAGAACGGTCGGATCCACACAACAAAATAATAAAAACAACACATTCAGGTCAGAAATCAGTTGTCTACTACTCCCGCAACGTAACTTTTAAGGCCTTCCACAATTGTGCAACGTTTGTCGAACCTCAAAGATTATTCGGAACTAGCCAGAACACTTTCTTTTTCTTTGTCTTTCGTACAAGTGGTAGTATGAATTCAGAACCGCGGCCAAGATTTGCTGTGCCCCGGGGACGTACTTTGCTTAGCAGTGCGAATGAAATTCGAGTTAACTACGAGGAAAAAAGTAATTGTAATATTACACGAAACAAACGAAATTTGTTGGTTGTTGAATGGATTTCAACCTTAAAAAATATTAATGAAACAGATGAAGTTCAATTCTTCTGCAGCGAATATAATTTTCTTTAGCAGACCACCTGGCGTATTGGCCTCAAAATCGTCAGATTCTTATAAGACAACAACTACTAAAATATCTAGGAGTTATTGTATAAGACCCTTAAGAACCGCCATATGGGTTGTCCATCCTATAAATTTGTCAAACAACAATGCAACGTAGGTTTGCATGACTTTTAGCATTTTTTCTCGTAAAATTGTCTCGTCTCCAGTAAATCCGCGACCACCACGTCACATTACTCCGTAGACCGTAAATAAAATAACGATATGAGAACCGTTTTTTGCATAACCGTTAATTTTTTAATGTTTTTTGGAAAGTGGACTTATTGCGACGAGAATGGTACTAACGGAAATAAATTTATTAGTAAGTAATGAGCGAGATTACCGCAAATTAGAGTGACTGTTTTGCCTTTTTCATGATGTGTTATGGAATTAGGTCGTGCGTGCAAATTCTTTTGGCACAATTGCAATTAAATTACAAAAGAATTACGTAATTATAGGTACTATTATTGTATATTTTTCAATTATTTTATTCTTATGTTTTTAAAACTGTAATATTAAATTAAATAGGCGGAAATGAATATCCAGGTCTTACCTTGAGACGACATAGCATATATTTTGACTTCATACCAATAGGCTTTTTTTATCATAATTAAATTTTTAAAAAAGTCTTATTGCAGCCTAAATTTTCATCTTAAATCTTTAAATAATGTATTCTTGGCTAATCTAAGCAGTTCTTGTCGGAAACGTTTAGTTTTTAAAATTTTCCTTCTAAAAGTCCTGTTTTGTATAGATTACGGTTGCGGACGCATATTGTCTTAATTATTGGTTTATGATGCAATTTTAAAGAAAAACGAGTAAAAAGAATAATATTTTATAGTATTTTTCTATTATATACTTTTCTGTCCCGTTTCCCCCTTTTTAGAGCTATTTTAAATCAACAAAAATATAACGAAATTCAATAAAATATTTTACAACAAAAACAAATAACAATTGTAAGTATAAAAACTTTAGACGTCGTCCTATTAACCGCGCAATTTTATTTACGAGTCGTGCGACCGATTATATTGTGTGTTTCGACAACTTAAATAGAAAAAAACAGATTAGAAATAAAAGTCTCGAGAAATTAGTCAGATAATACAACCATATTTATGTTAAATAGTCAAATTATAGGAAATAGCAGGAGCTAATATCACTATAAAATCGACAAATCAATAAGCTAAGTTCAATATTCTTTGTAAATTGGCAGTATTAGAATGTTATGGTTATGATGCAGTAATGTAGATGCTTTCTTGTCAAATATTGAAGGATACATCAATCTAATTCAAAGTATAAATGCTCCTCTTAGAATAATAACGCTTAGACTAATGAAGTTTCTCCACAACTATGCCTTTGAACTTTATAACTTTGATATTGCCAAGAGCTAAACGCAAAATCTGCAACACAAATCATAATCAAATCGACTGACTAACAAATAGATCAACAAAGAAAATCGATATTTCTAAATGTAGATTCATCTTTTCCACCAGGATAACAGAGCCTTAAAAAGTAGACAATTATAATTCTCAGTCCACACAAACATAATTTAATTCATCAACACTTAAGTCAGAGCAAAACATTTTAAAATGCCACACTTACCATCTCTCTACATTTCTGCCGTCCTGCTAGTTACTACGAACAATTTTGCTTCAAATTACTACTAAATTTAAAGTTACCAAGCATAAGCAGTTGTTTAATTTAATTCTCTTCATTTAAAAAATTAACTTTGCTAAATATTTTAAAGTTTAAATACACAATTGACCAGCTGATCAAAAAATCAATAAGTTTAAAACGTGAATTTAACTTTTTTATTAGGGCAGCAGGAATACGAAACGATAATTTAAAACTGGTTTAAGTATAGCCTGTGTGTAGTTTAAAATTTGTGTTGGTTCAATATTTATTCTAGATTCTCGCGCGGAGAGATATATTTATCTTTCTTTTTCTTATTACAATGCTAGAGAAGATGATACTGAAAAATTGTTATTTTATGAGTTTCGATCGCAGGATTAAATTGTCTATTGTTTCAAGCAAGGTTTCAACCAAGGAACGTGCAGTGATTTGATTCTTGAAATCTGACTAATCAAAATTTTGTTCTAAACCTCCGTTAAAGTACTTCGTAGAGCCGTTGTGGTGAATCAAAATCAAAAAATCAATAATTTTCAACATAAACTTTGGGTGACGTAGCAGGAATGTATAAAATTTTAAGAGGTTTAGTTCGACTTAAGTATATCGTTTCTACTGAGTGTTGTCAAGTTTCGAATTCTGTAAAATTATGATCGAAAAATCAATAATTTCAAACGTTAAACTTGAATTAGGTAACAGGAGATTAGAGATTTAAAGATGTGTTAAGTAACTTTGAATATTGCTAAGTCTGGGCTGGGAATTACCTATCCTATAATGAGAAGAAAAATTTAAACTGCGTAAAAAGGGTGCTCTTTGTCATCGCTTTCTATAAGTGCCTTAAGAGCATCCTACCAATATTTATAAATTATTCTCCAAGTTACCAGCTCCATAGGGTGCGCCAACGAAGCGGGGACGGAAGATTAAATCATTATCAAAGAACTTATCAAAAATACTAAACCAGCACGACGTATGGACGTAAAACCGGCATATTTTAAAAATATTTTACATTATACAGGGTGGCTCAAAAAAGTGTGGAGGACTAAACTTTTTTTTTAATGTAACACCCTAAATATTATATTATTTCCTAATTTCCTATAAAATTCGACGTATATTTTATATAAAAAGTTATATATGTCTAAATTCAATTGTTTTTGAGATATTGACGTTTAAAATATGCCATTTTTAGACTTTGCCAGGCTGCAGGCTGTAGTATTGGAACGGCACATCTAAGAGAAAAATGGTTTTCACCTTCCTATCTCAGTTTATTATTCTCTATTAAAAAGTTACAACTTCCGGTTTAACATGTTAAACCGGAAATTGCAAGTTTTATATAGATAATAAAAAACTAAGATAGGGAGGTGAAAACCGTTTTTCTCTAAGATATGCCGTTCTAATACTACCGCCTGTCAAAGTTTGAAAATGCCATATTTAAAAGGTCAATATCACATATTGAATTTAGACTATGACTTTTATACAAAATATACGTGGAGTTTTATATGGAATTAGAAAATAATATAATATTCAGGGTGTTCCATTTAAAAATATAAAGTTTAGCCCTACACATATTTTTGAGCCATATAAAATAAGAAAATGGTAAAATTTATAGTTCTCGCAAAAGTGTTATTATAAAAATGTGTGATGCAATATGTCAGGATTTTTTACGATTGTTTTTTGTTCTGTATATTATAGTAATAAATAAATCTGTCTATAAGCTTAAATTTAAAAAAATATTTTTTTACAATAAAAAAGTTTAAGAGCATCTCAGTTTTTTAAATGAAGTAGTTTTTCTTAAACTATTTAAAGATAGTGTCGCTCAGGCCGAGTACGGGGCCCCTCTGAAAGCGTGGCCTAAGGCCTGGGCCTATTTGGAAAATAAGTCACAGGATATTTGTTAATTTTCAGGTCCAGTTTAAAAATGATACACAGGAATAACTTCTGACGTAATTCACTAAAAAAATATTTTTTTCTCTTGTTGTACAGCAAGTAAATCCCGCGCGTGTTTGCGACTTACACAGTTCTTCAAAATCATGATCAAAAAATCAATAATTTTAAACATTAAAATCAAGTCCAGTATCAAGAGTTCAGAAACTACTGTAGATGTTAAGTCAACTGAGGAGCTTGCTCCTGCAAATTTTAAAGAAAATGTGTTAAATAAATAAATAAATATAGCAGAGTCATAGAACATTGTTATACTGTAACTTGCATCAATTATCATAACACTAACTATACCTATAACATAATTGGATCAACACGAAAAATCGATAAAATGTAACGAATATTTAATATTTGTTATAGGAAAACAGAAATGAATGAAGATGAATGAATATTCTTCGCTTTTTCTTCAGTTATTTACTTCTACCGGAAGAAGAATAAAGGAAGACAACGTCGACAACGAACGAACGAACTTTATAGAGTGCAAAGAGATTTTAACCCAAAGCTAGAGAGAAATCAGCAGTTTTTTCAAACGTATTATAGCATACATTAATGTTAAACTGGTTTCACAGCATTACATTTTCAAAGAATGAAAAGCTTGCAGTGTATTGATTGCTTGCCTAAACCTAAACAAAACCTTAGGCCAAAGAAGCCCTCAAGATGTAATGTAATAAAATGCACATAGTTTTGTCTTTTATCAGCTATCAATAATAGTTATAGAATCAGAATGCTGTTATGTTCCCTAACTATTTATATTTCATTAGGTATAGGTTTCGACCGAAAAAATATTTGTTTCTAAAGTTTAGTATTTCTAACACAAGTCGTCAAAACCTCTAATTGTAATCTCTCGTTTATAAAACCTCTCAGCTCAGCAGGAAATGCGGGTGACCGAGCCACTATGCGATATATCGAATACAAGTATCGCACAATCCGTTTTTGTAGCAGGAGTACATAAAATGCAGAGAGATAGATATTAATTCCTGCTAATCTGCGGCAATTTATAAAAAGTAATGCAGACAAGATGTTGAAGGAACAAGATGACGAGAAATTGTTGTGCGAGAGATCTAGTGAGAATTGAGAATGTGTATTAAAGCCTTAGTAGGAGAGAAAATGGTCAGTATTGTTTGAAGAGGAAGATACCCCATGCTTCAGAAACGGTAGTCTTATTTCCCCCAAAATAACATTAGAGCTTATTTTGAAGTAATAGAATTCCAAAGTATTTAGGCCTATCCTATAACAGAACTAAATAATTTGTGGTTAGTTTTGTTTGTCTAACAATCAAGACACCACACTGGTATAGGTAATAACAAACGACATACACTGTATGTCGTTTGTTTTTTTGACCTATACCAGTGTGGTGTCTTGATTTTGACCTATACCAGTGTGGTGTCTTGATTCCTTGATTGTTTGGTGCCTAAGTTTTTGACCTGCTGGCCCCGATGATGGTTTGTTAACCGAAACGCGTAGGCAGTAATTGTTGTTTTTATATTAAAGAAGGTGAAGGACAAATTTGCATTCTTATTTAGTTATCTTTCACTTACTCTTTCCTAAATTCTAGAAGGCCAGTATACTTACTACATGTTTAAAACCAAAAAAGGCAGTTTATGCGTGATGCTTATTTGAAATAACATAATTATTTTGTTGCAGGAGAATTGATACCACTTGAGGCTCCAGAGAACCTAACTCTTCTGAACTTTGATGATAAGGATGCCGTTATAAAATGGGAACCTGTTCCAGCGGAGTCAGTAAGAGGAACTTTTAGGTAAAAAAATGTTATTTTTTAGGAACCTACCCTACCTATCCTATTACGTTTATAGTGAAATTTCAAATATCGAATTCCTATACAACATCAGGACACCCAACTATGCAAATTTAGTACATAGAACCTCACTAGAAGTTTACTAAAATTTATGCAACAAAAAGCACGTTAGATCTAAGACTTTATAATATAAAATAAAGGTATAGGTACTATAGCTTCGAAGTCTTACACTGTACATAGAACTTACCAGACCACGTTAAAAACTCAACGGGTTGTTAATACCACAGAAAACAGTTCTTATTAAACTCGACAGCCCCCCCCCCCCCCTACTTTGTAGATATTATTTAGGGGTAGAAGTCTATTGACTAGCTACCTATAGCAGATGGATGACGAAGCTTCTGTTAAGTAATATTGTTGTGTGCGAAATTGGGGAACGATATTATGATACGCCACTTTGTTCTACGTATCTTAATGTCATATGCCATCAGCTGCTATTCCTCTACTCTTTTCTGAATAGATTTTTTAAATACAAAAACGTTTTCTCTCTTTAAGGGGGTACATTGTAAGAGTCTGGAATCATGGCCTAAGTCAAGTTTACGCTATACCACCTCAAGTAACGAAGACAGCAGTTCAGTTCTTTCCATATTCCAAAAACTTCATCACGGTATCGGTGAGAAACGACAAATACGTAGGTCCGAGAAGTGCTGCTATTAACTTTGATGCTCCACAGACAGGTAACAGGACAAAATGAAAATAAGTATATTACATAACAAGTGATGAAAGTGATACTTTTCAAACGAGGAGATATTTGACACGAGGCGGCAGCCGAGTGCGGAAATTCTCCGAGTTTTAGAATAATCACTTTCACACGAGTAATGTACACTATTTTTCCTACGACCACAAAGAATTATTAAAAAGGCCTTTGATTTGTGAAAAAAATATTTCAACACTAGTGTTGATATAAAATATATCAACTCTAGTGTTGAAATTAGCATACTTAGGATTATGTTCCACTTAATATCTTGTTTCATAGTTTGTTAATAGGCTTTTCCTTTGGTTGTAGTTTAAATTTTTCATTTTTTCACATTTTATATATCATAGGAAGAACTAATCCTGGATCGACTTCTACATTAACCAGAATAAAAAAATTTAAATTTAATCAAGGAAAGATGCATTAAACATAAATTTAAAAAATCCACCCACCAACAACGAAAAATTTCATATTAAAATAATTCTATAAATTATAAAAAAATGTCAAATACTCCTGATGGGATTCGAACCTGTGACCTTGCGATCTGCAGGCTAGAGCTATCGATAAAGATTTGTTGTTTAATAGTTTAATACATGACATGACACTCTCTTCAGCGCGATTTGTTTTTTCTGGTAATAGATTTTCCAGTATATTATTAACATTTTTTATAATTTCAGATGGCGTATTTTCACACCCTAATTCTGAATCACTCGACAAATACATGATAAATAAGTTAAACACTTTACAATTACTGCTTTCTAAAATTTGTTCTTTTTAATAAATAGGGGTTGTCTGTCAAATTGGCACCATCTTTAAATTAAATAGTGTGCCTTGATATTTCAACACTAGTGTTGAAATATTTTTTTTTCAACACGCGTGTGATATACGATGCTTTCTAGCTAAATTACCCTTGCTTTTTTCTCATTTTCATAGGTGGTCGTAAGGCTTTTTACTATAATCAAATTTATAACATTCATCACTAACATCCTGAACTAAAACCTATTAAAAATATATTTTAATAATAATAATCTTCCTTGAGTAGTTGTCGACGAGAAATTTCATTATGATCTCGAAATTAAGTTACTACATAATCTCTCGACAACAGTAATCAAACATTTCCTGTCCCGCATTGTAATATAACTAATATACTATTACCATCACCCAGTAAGTAACGACATAATCTGTTATTATTTACTTTATATTACATCCTTAACATCTACATCCAATGGTATAGCACTACCATCCATATTCAATCTTTCTCGCGGTCTTTCTGTAATCCTGATTCAAACTGTTGCATTTATGCAACATTAGCAATATTTAAACGACCAGTATTGTTGCCTACTTTGCTTGAAGCGTCATAATGAAAATAATCAAACGCTATAGCTATTAATAATGGATTAAGAAGTCATTTGCTATGTTTTTAAAACATTAACAGCCGTTTCCACAGGTCTCTAAATTTAAAACCGTCCTAAAGTGACAGTTCAGGGTTTAAAATGACAAGTGTCGGAATAAGTCAACTATAAGTTTTGTATTGTAAATATTTTTTCGGTTTTTTTTCAAATTTATAAAGAAAAACGTATTTTAGTACTTACTGTGTTCTTTAATAAAACTAAAACTGTATTTGCAACACAATTCCGGTAAAATTATTTATTGGTAAGACGATTTAATTACAAAAAAAATCAAATTAACACAAACACTTTGAGACTATATTATAGATCTAAATATTTCGATGGTCTAAATTTTAAACCCCGTTAGTGAATACGGGTGTTAAACTCTCTCTAGTAAAATGATATGCCTCTAAAGTCATAAAGTTTGTTTCTTCGACAATATTTCTTGATTACTACAATCTAGCTTTGGAAATATCACAAAACATTGTTGCACAAAACAGATCTGCTTCATTATCAACAATTATATGTCGCATCGCCGGCGTTCCTCATTAGATTATGTAATGAGGGATAGCGGAGATGCTGGGATAATATCCATCAATCTTCCTTAAAGGTAAGTCCATTAATCTAACAAGTATGTAACGACTACAGTCTACAAGTCGCAAAAAAATAGATCTTAACATCTATTCTAGCGAATCACCTAAAAGGTGGATACGTTTTTAATTTTTCCAATAAGACACACAACAGACTTATAACCGTTTTCTGCCCTATAGAACCAGGAATGCCCTACCTCTTCGAACAGAACCAACTGGGCTCCCATTCGGCCCTGCTACAATGGAGCAAACCCCATAACCCAAACGGCATCCTTCTAGGCTACAATCTGTATTGCAGCGAGGCATTAAATTATGGAATAAACGAAAAAACCACGGTTCACGAGTTTATACAAGGTCCTGATAACATCCAGGCGAAAATTACCGGATTGAAGTTGGGCCAGAAGTATCAGATCGATATTGCTGCTGTTAATTGTGCAGGCGAAGGAGAGCAGTAAGTGATTGTTGCTTAACAGGGTGTTTAGAATTAAACTTGCAAATAAAAGAACACAAGTAAAAATATTTCATACAATTTAAAAGTATTTCTTGTTCGGTTTATTGATGATTAGTGTATATTGATTTACATTTTTTAGTAATACCCTTTTTGTGGAAGTTGAACCTCACCAATCTTACCCGCCAACTATGCCATCGTTCAAATACAAAATCGACTACAATATTACCAACAAAAACGATTATTTTCATAATGAATGTTCCAAACCGAGGTACCCATACGTTCCACAGACATCGGTGGATTTTGATCATATGGATGACGACTTTTATATTTTAAACGCCACTAACGAAAAAATTGTGACACCGAGGCCTACCACTATTGCTCCTGAAGATCTACAAGTGGTAATGATATTTGTGTCAATGTACAGTATACATATACGACAACGATTTTTTTTTTTTATTTAAATCAAAGTACACCTTGTGTTCACATTCTGATTCCGTCAGATGGCGCTATATGTCGTCGATGTAGGGGTAATAGAAAAATTAAATCTTAACGTTTAATAGTAGTGAATGAGTTCCTTTTCCCCTTAACACCCTCACCGATCTGTGAATCGCAGGAGATTCCAGACTGTTACTACTAACATAAAATTGAATAAGTTATATGACCGAAGTTGGTGAGAGAATATCAGGTCCTCCGTAGCGCAATTGGCAGCGCGCTTGAGGCTTAATCGAGAGGTTCTGGGTTCGATTCCCAGCGAAGGCATACAACTTTTTCAGTTTTAATCTTGTCTGTACGCCAGCAAACATTTTTCAAATTATGTATATTCTTTTAGATAAATGCCGAGAACAACCCATGTTTTGTCAAGACTCTTATAAAATGGATACCGGATGTTGACCACAATCCAGGCGAACACTTTTTCGTTAAATACAGACTGAAGGGTGATTCAGAGTGGATAGAAACGTTACCTGAGTTCTCGGAAGACTTTTTTATTTTAGACAATTTTAACGGATGTAGAAGTTACGAAATCATTTTAGTTGCCGTGGATGGAGAATACAGAACCGAGAGCGAAATTCAAGAAACTCCAGCTGTTTTGTTCATGAAGGGACAATAATACGAATCATTGAACAAAAAATAACTACTTTAGGAAATACTTACAAGAATTCTCATCTCATTAAAATAAATTAAATAGTTATAACTATAAAGACCTGTTTACAATTTACATTAGATGCAAGTGCAAGTCAATGGTTGTTTTATAGTATATTTTAGAAAGGTGTAAAGTAATAAAAGCTCATTAGGTATGCAAAGGAACTACAGAAAGACCCAACGAATATTTAAGCCAGTTTCAATAATTGCAAAATTATTTATTTTCATTAAGTGCAGGTAGTACCACCCGGGTTTGGGTCAATTTATGGGTTTTGCCTATTGTTATCCATTCACAAACACTGAAAATAGTATGAGAAAGGCGTGCATTATGTGCAACGTATTAGATACCCTTATTTTTTATTAAACATTATAAAAAATACAAAAAATACATTATACAGAAATTAAATTATAAAAAATCATAATATTCTTCGTCATCTGAGGAACTGTCATCTCCTTTTGACGTTATAATTAACTTTCTTATCCTTTTAATGAGATGATGGACTGCTTTTCGCCAGTTCTCTGGTGTCATTTTCTTAATGGCTTGACCAAACAGTAGTTTAACGTCTTTCATTTTGAATGCCGTGTTGTGTCTTGCTACAAATCCTTTCACTTGCGCCCATATAAGTTCTATAGAATTTAGTTCGCAATGATATGGCGGTGTGCGCAGCACAGTTACACTATGTTTTTCAGCTATATCTTCCACGGTATATTTCATAAAACAATGTTTGTGTAAATTTGCTATAGCTAATAGTTTCTTCTTGATCAAATTATCTTTTTTTTTTTGGTTAGTTATCGTAAATTTAATGCACAAAATTTACCTGAGCCTATTGCCGACACCGAAATTGAGTCGAACTGGACGGAATTTCTCATTTTATTACTCTACACATTAAATGTGAAAAATCTTCTAAAATAGACTACAAATGGGAAAGCGATCAGTTGCACTTGCAACTTGCATCTAATGTAAACAGCCCATTGGAATATACATATACCTACTTATAACTTACTTTTTATAATTTACCTTTACCCTAAAATAAGTAAAAAATTGAATAAATTTCAAATTCACATTTTTTTATTTTCATTCAGTTTCCCTTAAAACGTTGTTATACTATAAAAGAGGAGATAATAAACGCTGTATATTTTGTCGTATTATCTCGACATAACACAAAAATGCTGTCTCAATGACGGTCATTCATTACACCCAGTGACAACTTGATAACATTTCTTAATACCGTAATAGACGTCCCTTTTTATTTTCTGGAGACAAAGCCAAAGGGCAAACAGGAAATAACATGTCACGTGTCACAAATAATTTTGTTTTATTTTCTTTCTAATCTCGTTACCAGTCGTCGGGTATGATATAGAATGTAGAAACTGTGTAAAAATGAAGTAAAAGGCTTTAACAAAATGGCCTCTGTCATAAATAAGATGTCGGGTTTAGTGGAAAGGCACAATTTATTGGACGTTTTTGCTATAAATCTGAGAAAATAATTGTTTTGTAATGCGAATATCTAAATTAGATTTAATGAATGTAACTACAGGTGATTAACATTAGATTGCGTAACATAAAAAACTCATTTATATTTGAATACATAATATATTTACTGCAGCGGTGGCTCAGGGGTGAGTCACTGGCATTCCGAGTTCGATCCTCGGAGTACGCACAGTAAAAAAAGTATTTTTCTACTCCCACATGGAAATTTGCTGTTTCCTTTACACTTTAGTGGCGGCTAAAGTAGGCTATTCCAGTTAACTGTGCGGCAAAATTTTATATCAATCCTAGTTAGGTTATGAAACTGACCAATCACAGTAGTCAATTACAGAGAAGCCAAATTTACATGTTGTAAATTCTTTTTCTGACAGTTGAGAGAAGTTAGGTTAACAATATGCTTCAAAAATATGCAAATCTGTCAGATGAAATTTGTTCTTTTTAAATTTAAATCAAAACATTTATCCCAGAGTCTATGTACACAAAATATTTTCCTAAAGAGTACACGAAATGGTGCAAAAATTGAAGGTATAATAACAAAATTAATACCAAAATATATTTCTACTAAATTATTGTTATTTTCTGACCGAACTACAGATTTGCACACATACTCTTTCTTATTTCAAAAATATATTTATTGTCATTTCTAGACAACTACAACAAGCTTTGCATAAAATGTACTATATACCTACCAAATGAACGTTTTCTTACTAACCTTGGTAATTTTTTTCCATATAAATAATATATATTATTATAAATATTTTTGCTCGGGGATATTTTCCGATATATTTTGAACGGGGATCGAACCCCAATTGATCTTAAAACTTTTATTATACGCAACAAACATAGAAAATTAACTGGTAATTCTTCCTTAAATGGTGGAACATAAAGATAACCCGATAAAACAGACGAAATTATAAGATTTTTAGAAAAAAAAAACATTTTTAACTAACATTTTTAGGGTTATGTTATTTCTACTTACACTATTGCCACTTTTCGTCTTCTCTTTCCACGTTAACAGTGTTGCTAGTTTGTAAATTGACGATTATTTTGAAAAATTTGACTATAGCGAACGTTAAAAATTCATATTAATGCAGAAAATCCATTTTTAACTGTTTGAAACGAATTCTACAGCTATTTTGTCGTACTTTCGAAGTTATAATTCTTTACGCAAGCAGAAATAAACCCGAAAACCCTATTTTTCTTCTGTGCATTTCAGTAAAACAATTATTGATCAAATTACCTGGTTGAGAAAATAAATTGTTCGTTTTTATTAATACATATATCGCTTTTTGTCTATTATTCTGCAAAAAGTTGAATGTGAGAAAGATAGATATATTCAAAAGTGAGTTTGTATAAATATAAGAACTTACTAAAACCGATAAATATGTTACAGTGTAATTTGGTCAATGGGTTTGCCATCAAAATGAATTTTTGTTCAATTGTTTCTTATTACCGTTCTCACAAGTTCATGGCTAACTTAAAATAGTTTTTTTTAAATTCTTAGCATGAAGTTCGGAAGATAAGTCGTAGAAAAAATATACTGTACAACTCGAGTGGATTGTCCATATTGCGCTCGGAAGTTTGAAGTTACTTCCTCGTGCGATATGGACATCATATCCACTGTTGTTGTACAAACTACTATTCCGAATTTTAGTAGGTTTAATAATGCAGGGAAGAGTGTAAAATGTATCATCTCCCAACCCACCTCAATCACGCCAGTAACCAGGATGAGATCGGATATCTCGTGGGGTGCGGAAGAAGGTACACACTCCCCAATCGGTAGGTCATGAAATGACGCAAGAAACCGAGGGTTAACCCTTAGGGGGAGTGTCGTATGACTGAAGATCGCGGTTCGGAACCCACGTTAAGCTGTAGGTCCCCTCGGGAATGGCCCTGGCAGCGAACGAAGAGGTAAAAAGCCGAATTCGATAGAATGGCAAAAAATGACTTAAATATAATATTAACATACCTACAATGAATTATTTGGCTGTTTTTAAAAGTTTGGACATTAGGTGGGGGGAAGAATTTAAACAAGCAGATAACTTTGACGCTGACATCATTGCCTTTGGTAGAAATAGCAATCAAAAAATGGAATATTGGAAAATCGTAAGCTCGAGAGACACTTTTAACAAGTCACCTGACGAAGATGAAACCAAAAAGACGAAAATCTGTGTCTGCCAGATCCCCTTGCGAATGTGGGTAGTCAATCGTATATTGGTGAGACACTAAGACCACTCGACATCAGGATCAAAGAGCGCATAAACAATACGCTATAAATGAATCAAAAACACACTGGAGGAAAATGAAGTTCAAGGAAGCTGCCACCGTACACCAGAACCCAAATTGTTTTATTCAGCCCTCATTAAATATAATAAATATCTGAAAACCCTTTAATTTAAGTAAATGTAATCTTAGAATAAGACCGCGCATTGTTGTTACCTACCATATTTTTTTAGTGTTCACCTGAAAATGTCTGGAAATACTTACCAGTTAATACGTTGTGATTTAAAAACAAATAAAGACAATGCAAGTCAAAAACTCTTCTATCATTCAATTCCGTATACATTAAAATATTCTGTCTATGGTCTAAATTCTGTCGCTTGACGTCTACTGTAGAAACAACTGGAGCTAGGAACCCCACAACAAATCGACTCATTTATTTTATTATTTGATTCGCTATAACTCAAGAATGTGCTATATATAACTAGACGCCTGCTCTATAATAATGTCTTATACAACTTCTGTTATAATATTGCATTAAACCGGAACATACCTACTTTTTTATAGAAGCATAACATAATCATGATTATTTGTGCTAATTAATGCTAAAAATTCAAAAAAAATAGTCAAAGTCAAATTTAAATTTCTTACCAGTTCCCCTTCTCTGCCATATTGCTGGACAGGCACTTGAACCTGATGTACAGGCGGCTGGATCAGCTTCTTGGGAGTTGAAGGGGGGGTAGTTTGTGCCGCAGCACTTGCTACCGCCTCCGGTGCTGGACAACCTATTAATAAAATTTGAAATTATTGGTTAATTTAGATTTGGGTTGATTTAGATAGGTCAAAGTTTTTAATATTACCTAGTTCATGGGCTTCATCACTTCCATCGGCGCATTGTGGTATTCCATCACATGCATTGTAGATGGCGATACAATCTCCTGTAGAACGGCATTCAAACTGATATCGGCTGCATTTCCGAGCTAAGAAAAAATCATACTTTACTTTAGACGAAAATACAAACTCTAAAGCTAAGCTCATAAGAGTTATAAGCGATTTCTGTTATATTGGACTCACTTAATATTCACAAATATGCAGGGGCGGTTCTACGGGGGGGCCTGGGGGGGACTCTTTTTTTAAATCTTTAAATATAGTATTCTTGGCTTAGATTACAAAGGTCTTGTAGGAAACGTTTAAAACTTTTCCTTCTAAAAGTCCCCTTTTATATAGGGATTAAGGTTTCACACGTATATCGTTTTAGTTATTGATTTTTGATGCAATTTTAAAGGAAAACGAGTAAAAAGAATAATATTTTATAGAATTTTTCTATTATATACGTTTTCCCTTTTTTAGAGCTATTTTAAATCAACAAAAATATAACCCAATGCAATAAAATATTTTTACAACAAAAACAATTGGGTATTTATTTCTTAAGAGAAAAATTAAGGTAAATTGAAAACATTTTTTATGGAAGATGTGTGATAATTTATAATTACAAAGAATAGTGCGGGATGAAATGAGAATGCTTTATGAGGAATATAAATATACGGCACTTAAGAAGGAGTATTTCTAAATCTAAGCATTTGCACCAAAAACTGCTCTTAGATCTACGCTCCTAAAATATATGATTTCTGAAAAAATCATCAATTTTGGCGTGGTGAGCGATATTTACTTTTTTTTTTAATCATGAAAAACCGAGCCCGGAAAATGCTGGTTAGAGTCATACATACAGTCTTATGTTAAAATTTTGGATTGACACCAATACTCATATTTTTCACAATTATAACATCCAGCCAATTTTAATTACTAAATAATTTTTAATAGTCTTCTTCCTCACACTTACATCCACTTCTCCATATTTTTTCTCTAATGACTAGCTAACATTTTTTTTGCTTAAATGTTCATTCCCTTTCACTTCAATCTCATCCCTCGACAGTTCTTTCACACAAAGATGTTAAATTTTTCATTCTACCTTTAAAGTTTTCACAGTGCCTTAAGCCTCAAACCCATATACTTTTCTTATTCACAATGCAATGTGTGTATCGGTTTCCTCACCGTTCTACTCATTTTATACCGAACCTATAATTGTGTTGCTCAGTTAGGGTGATATCTACTGGTCTTTTCTTCTTTTAATTTTTCTCCTGAAGATGAATGCTTCTGCATTCGAAACATGTAGAGAATTTGATTAAAATATTTCTATAATATAACAGTGGAGGAAGACTTTGTGTTCTTATTTTTACCTTCTAATTATAAAAAATGTTTTCTTTTAAAATAAAGAGCCAGCTAGGAATATCAAAAAAAAAAACATTAAAAAAAAAATTTTATCCAACCATGCAAAGGGGGAGAGGTAATAATTTAATTTTCGAAATTTGATAGTAGTTAGGTGAATTTTAAACGAACTTTGGGCGTGGCCCCGAAAATTTTTCGGCGCTTTTCCGCCTTCTTCGCTAGGTACAATACCATGGAATACATATAGTCCCGACTATCCCTCTCTTCAGAAAAAAATGGCTACGCCAATGTGGTGCCCCCCAATATTTTGGGTCTAGAACCGCCCCTGCAAATATGTATTTGTATGACACGAAGAAAGGAAAATAATTGGAAATAAAAGGAATATAGTCCGTTAACGTTATCTTGAAATAACAATTATTAAAACTAAATAAACACGGAACATAAAAATGAGTAAAGTATTTTGAATAATCGTCCAACAGCTGGCTGGTCAATGGTGGTCATAGTCGTAACATTTTCCGAACAACTTGGCGTCAATAGAAAAACTACACAGTAAATAATAATTAACATACTTTGCTAGTTATTTCAAAACAAGTGTTAATCAACGATTCAGTTAAACCAGAAAAAGAAAGTGGGTACATACATATTATAGGTATATCAATAACTATTTTCATGGTGCAATAAAAAATACATAAAATTTAGTCATGGCAGCTTTATTATACGTTTGCCCCAAAAAATACAAACAAAAATTAAATAAAACAAAAAACACAAATTATAATAATATTATTCAGTCTTTCTAGTCGACCGTGTCATTTGTCATTTCTTGCCATTCTTTTGAATTCGGGTTTTTACCTCTTCGTTCGCTGCCAGGGCCATTCCTGAGGGGACCTACAGCTTAACGTGGGTTCCGAATCACGATCCTCAGTCATGCTAATTTTCCATATAATAATAATAATAATAATAATAATAATAATAATAAATGTATTTTTATTTCATGTTAAAATAAAAAAATACAAACATTATAACAAATAGACGGCGAGATTTAGCTCAGCTACTCTATCTAACCGTCTTCTATTCTACAGAACTAACATTTAAATAGATATTAAATCAAAATATTTAAAAAGATGGTAACATAAATGTGGCCTATTCTAAATATAGTGTAAAATTAATTTATTAATCCACTAATTGTTAGCATTATACATAAAATCATTATTACGCTATGTTAGATACACGATAATAATGCAAAAAAAAAAATGCAAAAAACAGCGGCTAAGTTCTTGTATTTATAATAATTTTTTTGACAGCCTTCTTAAAGCCCGCAATAGCGTTAAGGGATTTTACATCAGCCTGTAGAGCATTGTACACTTTGGCCGCATTGTAACTAAAAGATCCCTGAAATTGAGCAGTTCGATGTTGGGGGATAATAAATCTTTGACAGTGTCGCGTTTCTCGCCCATGTATGGTAGCACCTACAACGAGCTTCTCGTGAAGATATTCTGGTGATCCACTCTTAATTATTTTATAAGTAAGCGTAGATAAGTGCAGAAAAAAACGTTCATCCATTTTCAGCCATCCAGAAGCTTGCAGTAACGGTGTGACATGATCATATTTTCTAGCATTATAACAAAATTTTAGACAAGAATTCTGAAGTTTTTGGAGACTATTTTTTTCTCTCTGAGTAAGAGCTGGCCAAAAAACAACGTCGGCGTATGAAACCAACGATAATATTAGGGAGTCGCTGAGTCTTAGCTTGACATCAGTTGTTAAAATGTCTTTATGCATATATAAAAGTTTTAACTTGTAATACGCTCTCTGAATTATATTAGAAACATGTGCTTCAAATCGAAGCTGCTTGTCCAAAAAAACACCCAAATTTCTCTCGCAGTCTGAAGGAACTAATATCGTACCTTCAATTTCAATGTGAAAATTATTTAACTCAGATGAACCAAAGACAAGTAACTTAGATTTTGTCTTGTTTAAGACCAATTTATTTAATTTAGAAATCTCCGAAATCGCTGCCAAGTCAGCGTTAATAGCATCCATGGCTGTTAAAGCTTGTGTGTGTGGAAATGATAAATAAATTTACTTATCATTGGCATATTAATGAGACGAACAAACCTTCAAAAATTTGTGGAAATCATAATATTATTATTAATTGCACCAACGGGTGCAACTGCCGTACGTCTAAGGGGCGAGCCGCCACTGGTCAATAGTTAACATTATATAATAACCCTGGCCCTGTGTTTATAACTATTTATAAGAGTAAACCCAAAAATAATGGTAAATATTTTTTTATGTTATATATTTAATAAAAACTTTTTAAAAATTGACTCTCCCGTATGCACTACAGTTTTTTTTAAATTGTAATGAGCGCTTTTTTAGTTTAAAGGGATGCAGAAACTCAGGGGCGTATTAACACTTGGAAGCGCCCAAAGCCCTGGGATATTTGTGCGCCCCCCTTCTACAGTGGCGGATTTAGGATTTGTTCGGGGGGGGGGGGCAAAAGGGAATTGCGCCGAAGGCGAACATTTTTTTTTGTATCACACCCTTTTTTGGGTTTAAATAACCATAAAGCTTAATCTGCGGCAATATGCCAGACTTTAAAAAACTCTTTTAGTCTGTGAGTTCTGACCGCTATCGCCAAAAAAATTATTGTGTCAACTTTCAATAGGGATTTGGGGGGGTTAATTCGAAATTTAAATAGTTGCACACCTGCTTGGTAGATAAGTGATGTTGCCAAAGGCACTTATACACACAAATAATAAAAGTTAAGAAAAACAAAAAAATAGATTTTTTTTATAGAACTATAAATATTATATAGTTTGGTTAGAGAGGGGGGGGGGGGGAATCTGGGAAAATAAGCTACAATAATTATTACAGCTAAAAATTAAGTGGTTAATCAAACGCCGTTTTTTTTCTAACCACGGTTAAAATCGCTTAGTTTCATATATTGTTTGGTTTTCTTAGTCTCTCTTGGAGTCTTGGCGCTGGAAAATGTGACGCCCCTTTCAGATTTGGCGCTACAAGCCTAGGCTTGTACTATAATCCGCCTCTGCAGAAACTTATAGCAAGAAAAAAATATGCTGATGTGAAATTAATAATAAAAAAGTATCCCCTATGGCGCGAGAACTCGACCATGGGGCCCCATGACTGACCACGACTGAGGTGTACGGAGTCCTCTTAAGTCCTTGTAAAAAACATTTATAATTTAAAATTTACAATTCTTATATGTATGTACCCAGCCCAAATTAACAACGATAAAAAGTAATAACGCAAAAACATGTGTGTATTATTAAAACCACTTCATTTTTATTCAGTGCTACCACACCATTTCTCCCAAGCGGTACTGATCTACCATTACCAATTTTCTCGTCTGTGTTGATGCCTAGTATTATAGTCTGTCGCGTTAGTACTGGTAAAACTATCCATCGTATCGTAAAATTGCGAGTAAAAATGTAAATTAGCATTTTTCCAAACAAGCAGTAGTTATAACTCAATAATAAATATGTATCGTGCCGTCGTGCGTGACCACTAATTAATTTTTACTATAATCATTGATCAACTATAAACCGTTAAAGTATTTTTTTTTGTAAATTAACATTTAAATTGTTTATGATATTGTAATAATTAATACAAATAATACCTGGGATTTTTACATAATTTCGTATTAATAAGTTAGGAGTGAATGGATCAGATCCAAATAAGGTGATTTTTCACAAAAAAAAGCGACGAGGACTAAAAATATGGCAGCAAAGTTGAGGGCACTGTTTCCTAGAAGTGATAAAGATATATTTTCAGAGAAAAAAAAATCGGTAAGTGTTTGATATTACCGAATATTTTCTTAAAAAAATATTAGTGTTTTTTACTGTTGTCTATCGCATCCACTTATCAACAAGATTATTGATAAGATAATAGTAAATACATTTCTCACAGGACATTTGTTAATTTTTCTACGACTAACTATGAAAATAAGAAAAAAAGCATTAGAAAGCGTCGTATATCACACGCGTGCTGAAAAAAATATTTCCACACTAGTGTTGAAATAGGAACACTATTTAATTTAAACATATGGTGCCAATTTGACAGACCAGCCCTATTTATTAAAAAGAACAAAATTTAGAGGGTGAAAATACGCCATCTAAAATTATAAAAAATGTTAATAATATACTGGAAAATCTATTACCAGTAAAAGCAAATCGCGCTGAAGAAAGTGTGATGTATTAAACAACAAATCTTTATCGGTAACGATAGCGTAGAGAATAGAGCTCTAGCCTACAGATCGCAAGGTCACAGATTCAATTCCCATCAGGAGTATTTGACTTTTTTTTATAAAAACATTAAATAATTTATAGAATTATTTTGAATTGAAATCTTCCTTGTTGGGTGGATTTTTTAAATTTATGTTTAATGCATCTTTCCTTGATTAAATTTAAAATTTTTCATTCTGGTTAATCTAGAAGTCAATCCAGGATTAGTTCTTCCTATAATATATAAAATATGAAAAAAGGAAAAGCTTAAACTACAAATAAAGGAAAAGCCTATTGACAAACTATAAAACCAGATATTAAGTGGAACATAATTCTAAGTAGATATGCTAATTTCAACACTAGTGTTGATATTTTTTTTCTCAACACTAGTGTTGAAATATTTTTTTCACAAATCAAAGGCTTTTTTAATAATTCTTTGTGGTCGTAGGAAAAATAGTGTACATTACTTGTGTGAAAGTAATTATCGTGCTAAATATTTCCTCGTTTGAAGAGTATTGAGTTTAAAAGTGACAGTTAAATGAAGCCCGTGATGAACTTCTGACGTAATTACACTAAAAAAATATATTTTTTCTCTTGTCCAACAAACAGAAAGTAAATCCTCCCTGTGTTTTTTTATTATTAATATTCTTTATTCCCAACCAACAATGAATTTTATTACAGGGATTGTCAAACTAACTCACACATCTAGGATTAAATATTCTTAACAAATAATAAGTTTAAAAATTAATAATATAAATCAAAAATTAAATAAATAAATTCATTAGGTACCTACTGTAATAGTATATTACGTATTAAGTGTCATACTACGCACGAATGGAAAAATTGCGAACGAGTGCGTAGCGGCGAGTGCGGTAAATACAGATAGATAAATGACACGATTTAAGTGGTTCAAGGCTAACTTGATTGTTATATATACTAGGCATCATACCCACGAACTACATATGTAAATATATATAATATGTGATCATAAAGCACAGTTGTGTTTTTATTCTTTATGCACAGTTGTGTGTAAGAATGGATTTACTTATATAGAGTGAACTAACTATACGTAAAACAATGTTTACTAATTTAGGAGTAAAAAAAATATACATTTTTTAAATGTTTAAAGGTATGATATATAACTGAAATATAATTTCTTAAATACACACGAGTTCTCCAAATTCATAATCGAAAAATCAATAATTTTAAATATTAAAATCAAGTCCAGTATCAAGAGTACATAAAATACTGTAGATGTTATAAATTTACCAAGTTAAGTTGTTCTTTTTAAATCGAATTACAAAAAAACTGAGCAACATTTTGATTTTCTGTTTCCACCAATGGAAAGGATATCTGTGTATGTGGGTGTGAAAAAATTATTTTGATGCAGAAAAAAATCGAGGCAAAAGATATAAGCCAATGGAAATCCTAAAAAAAACAATAAAGTTCATTGTGTTGTAAAAAAGATTGGCAATTATTTTTTTATAAAAATAATTTTCTCACATTCTCCAATATCTGTAGAGTATAAATTGAAAAAGTTTTTTAAAATCCATCAATAAACAATTACAGGATTAGACGCAGGAGAATGGAATTTTTTAATTTATATAGATATAATTTCGCATGAAGCTAGAGCAGAAAATAATTATTGATTAAGTGACGTTAATTTTTGTTATTTTGAATAGGATTTGATTCTTAGATAATATAAATATAATGATCCTTTTGGTAATTAAAAGTTTAGTAAACGAACCTGCAGAGAGATTAAAAATAATTATATATTAGTTATTTACGATATAAGTGTTGTAAAGATTCATATTAAAACACGAGATGTTAAAGTTGTCAAACGAGGCGTCAGCCGAGTTTAATAAAACATCGAGTGTAGTAATATGAATTTACAACAAGAATATTGTACAAAATTTTATCTACTTTCATCTATAAATACAAATATTTGGCAAAAGGCATTTTTTAAAATAAAAATGCACCTGCTATTAAGTTTACTAATCAAATTTGTTATGTTACCTTTCGCATAGTTACTGTTTCGCATGGTTACTGTCAAAACTTTGTCAAACAAATTTAAAAATATAAGAAGCGTTTTTCAAAATGAGCGATTCTGATGGAATAAGTTTACCCTCTGATATAGAAGCAGCGGCAAACGAAGCGATCTCAAGTTTAGTTCCGACAAAATCCAAGGCGAAGTATGAGTTGGAGTATCAGAAGTTTGAAGATTGGTGCAAAGCTAACAAAATAAAAGAGGTGTCTGAAAAAATCCTTTTGGGTTATTATTCCGTAAAGCAACGCTCCCAGAAACCATCTACACTATGGACTCACTACTCAATGTTGAGAACTATGATGTCAGTCAAGAAAAATGAAGATATAAGCAGATTTTCTCAACTAATCGCATTTTTGAAAAAAAGTTCATAGGGTTACAAGGCCAAAAAGTCCAAAGTTTTCACAAAGGAAGACTTATGTAAGTTTACTGCAGTACCTACTGCAGATGATGAAACATATTTACTTATGAAGGTTGTTATGATAATCGGCATTTTTGGGGCTTGTCGGCGCGAAGAACTAGCTAAGTTAATGTTGGATCATATTGAACACAATGATTTGTATATAAAAATTGTGATTCCATTCTCGAAAACCAAAATTATGCGAGAATTTGTTATAACAGAAGGAAATGTGACAGGTGTCAACTGTTTAAGTATTTTTCGAAAGTATAATAAACTTCGTCCTCTTAATGCAACTCACAGGCGGTTTTTTGTATTCTATGGAAAAGGAAAATGCACCTCCCAGCCTGTCGGAATTAGAAGTTTTGGAAGTATACCAAAAAAGATTGCAACAAATCTTGGATTGAATAATCCCGAAGGACACAGTGGACATTATTTTAGGAGGTCCTCAGCCACCATTCTAGTTGATGGTGGTGCAGATATGCAGATGTGAAAGCGTCATGGGGGCTGGAAATCCTCTTCTACGGCAGAAGGCTACGTTGAGAATTCTTTAGAAAATAAGAAACAAATAGCAAAGAAGATCATGGGGTCAGACACGGATTTATTGATTGGAAATTCGAACGTAAAGGGCTCCATCACTTCCACTTCTGTCATACAAATTTCTAACTGTAAAAAGTGTATTATTAATGTTTATAATAAACCTTAGGTGTTATATTTTAATTAATAATTGATAATTAATTTTATAATTGTTAAATCATTCTTCTAAAAAGTGTGGTTTTATTTAACAGCAAAATTTTAATAAAACCGTTTTTTTTCCTTCACAGCACTAGTGCTGTAAAGGCATCTATTACAGCACTAGTGCTGTAATAGATTCCCTTAGAAAACTATTTACAGAACTGTAAAATTCATATTACTAAATGAAAGTAGATAAAATATATTTATTTAATGCCATGAAAACAAAAACTATTTCTAACTGATTATACTATATTCTCCCCAATAAAAGGATTATTATCGACAATAAATAACAGGAATATATATATATATATATATATATATATATATATATATATATATATTTAAGTAGCTACTTTAAAATTGGTACCCAGCTATAAAAGTAAAGAAAGCATTATAGTTTTACATGGATTTTAAAATACAGGATCAAAGCCTCTTGAAATAAAAGAGCTCAGCTATTCGTAAAATAAGTTTCGTAGAACATCCAATATTCTTTTCTATCTATCTTAAAAGCGTAGCATGTCGCAAAGAGAAATATTGAAGAGTTTAATGTGAAAAATCTTAAAAGATTAATAATGCCCAATATTTTTGATATATAATTAAGAAATACTGAATTTTTTATTATGTAGCGGGACATTTGATAAAAATGCCTTATTTATAAACTTATTAACATCTAAAATAAGATACTTTTTGGGCTTGTAGCACTTAGATTTTATTTACAAAAAGGTTTGAGGTCTTGCATAATTAAATATATCCTTTTTCTGGCAAATTAATACAAGCTCATAAGTTTGACTATTTCAAGTAAAAGGACAACAGAATCGAAGACTTTTGGTTTTATTCCTCTTCAAAATAAGCTATAGTCTATTTCGGAAAGGTGTACAGTAATAAAATGGGAAATTCCGTCCAGTTCGGCTCAATTTCGGTGTCGGCCATGGGCGCACATGGAAGCGAAGAAGGATTTTTAAAAGAAGGTTTGCTAACCTTCCAGTCGTTCAATATGGGAAATTACCACGAGGACATGAATTCGAATGTTTTTGAGGATTATTTTGGTGAAATGATAAAATATCGTCCAGCTGATTCAGTAGTAGTTATGGATAACACTTCACCTGCATCTTGAAGAAAACAAGAAATTATTGACTGGTTAACCACCAAAAGTATTGAATTTGAAGATAATTTGATAAAGAAGGAACTATTAGCTATAGCAAATTTACACAAACATCGTTTTATGAAATATGTCGTGGAAAACATAGTGTAACTGTGCTGAGCACACCGCCATATCATTGCGAACTAAATCCTATAGAACTTATATGGGTGCAAGTGAAAGGATTTGTAGCACGACATCAAAATCAAAATGAAAGACGTTAAACTACTGTTTGATCAAGCCATTAAGAAAGTGACATTATTGAACTGGAGAAAAGTAATCCATCATGCCATTAAAGAAGAGGAGAATTTAATTTCTGTATAATGTATATTTTGTATTTTTTTATAATGTTTAATAAAAAATAAGTCTTTGTAACACCATTTTCAGTGAAAAGAAATAATTTTGCAATGAAATCAATGCCAAATTAAAAAAGTGGCTTAAATATTTGTTGGGTCACTCTGTAGACTACCTAATGAGCTTTAATTACTCTTCACCTGTCTGAAATAGACTATAATTTTTATTTTATCTACACTAGGTTGTGAACGTGTCTTTTTCATATAGTACCTTCCGAAACTTCTCTGATGGTAAAAGATGATTTAATGTATTATTTGCAATATTTCCTAATTTAAGGTAAGATAAACAATCACGTTGTCAATAAATATTAAGCGAGCGAGAAGATTTATCTAAAGTCACTTCTCTTCTAGGCCTTGAGTCTGCTTTAGTGGTAGGTTTACTTAGTTGGTATTACCAACATAAAATTTAGGAAATTTGAAAGGCGGATGTCTTTTCAAATATTTATGCAAAAACATGCAAAATAGGACAAATTGTTTAAAGAACATGTTTTATAAAGCGATTAGAGCTCGTGTCCCGTCACAAGCGCAGGGCCGTAGCCAGAACCAAATTTTTGGTAGGGATATTCGATTCCTTACCAGGGCCCATATTCTCACGTTGAAATATAATGATATTTGATTTTTAAAGGACGCTGTAGAATTTTTTACATTTTAGAATCCGACATGTTTCATTCATAGGCATGTATTATATTTATTATAAGCAGTGGCGTAGTAAGAAAATATGCTCGGGGGGGGGGGGGGGCTGAATGGGCGTAAGTAGGATACTTTGTACTGGACGGAAAAGCGCCGCAGGCGAAACATTTTCGGAGCCACGCCCAAAGTTCGTTTAAAATTCACCTAACTAGGTACTAACAAATGTCATCAAAATTATTAAAATTTGTTTTTACCAGGGCTCAATATTTTTTTACCAGGGCTTCGCCCTGACCAGCCCTCCTCTACCTACGACCCTGCACAAGCGGCTTGTTTTCTGACAGCGACGTGTGCTATAAAATGATGCTTTATAAAACGTGTACTTTAATATACTCTTAAAATCTTGTCTTGTATTATAAGTGAGTAAGTTAATATTATTTCTGTTTTTTATGTATCAAACAAACTGTTTCCAATATAAAAATACAAGAATCTCTAGATGCTTTAAAAATATCCCTTTTTTAAAATAAATTTCCCCAGCAACAAATTCCATATAACAATATGAATTCAGACGAGACGCTGGATATCATAAAAATTTTAAATGTTATAAATAATTTTTAAAAAAGAAAGAAAACTGTACAATAATTATACAGATATACCGGAAGAATAATATGTATAAGATATAAAAGAGAGAACTTTAAAAATTGTCGGATTAAAAGACCACAGCATCCGTTATCAATGGTGAGAAATGTTGTCAACAGGAAAAGATATATTGACAAAACATGTTATTTACATCAAAATCTTAAAGAATGAACCTGCGAAGGTGATTCGTAAAAATAAATGAAGTTAAAAATAATAACATCACGGTTCCAAGAACGTTCGTTTACCTTTGACTTGATAAACCCGTTTCAAGTTTTTTACGGTTACGTTCATGGTTACGTATTTCTTTATATTACCAAAAATTGTTATTTTTTTTTTTCGTATTAGACTTTTTACCTCGTCGTTCGTAGCCAGGAACATTCCCGAGGGGATTTACAGTTTAACGTGGATTCCGAACAACGATCCTCACTCATGCGACATCTCCCCCCCGACCTATCAGATCTGATTCGGCCTGAACCGCCACTGGTTCCTTACAATAAATTATAACCTATCTCTGATGTATCCAATTTAGGAAATAACCTACATAAAAACTGTGTGAAAATAATGTCAAGCAAGAGTATCCCACAATGAAAACATCCATTATCATTTTCGAAACATACCAATTATTTTGAGTTACTGCTATTTTGTTATGAAAGCGTACAATGAACAAACTAACACTTTTAGTCACAATAATTATTAATTAATTTGCTAAACATTTCCCAACTAACTACAATATGCGGACGATAGGTTTGCTAAATCAAATTGTGAGAACCATGTATTTTAAGACATGTTATACAAGAGTGTTCCGTTATTTCGTAAAAATGACAAATTGCATGTTGTTATCTTTATTGCAAAAAAGTAGTACAATTAATTTGAAAGTAATCTCAAATGGTCCTTCTTGGTATGGATGGTAAGGATCATACAAAGAAACGGATCAAGTGAAGTCGTACTCAACAGAATACACAAAAAGAAGATAGAAAATACTAACTTCTTTAACTGTCTTAGATATGTGGGTATAGGACATGAGGCATGTTTTTATGACTATAATCCTGAATACGTTTTTCTTATTTTCAGAACATTTTATGTGATTATTTTGCCGCAAATACTGTTTTGCTCGCGAGCTACAATAATTATAACAAATACAAATTAGAAAATTCCCTTGGCACCGTCTATTAATTTGCTAGGGGTCAATCTGGGAGGTAATATGTCTTGGCATGATCACGTTGCCGCAATTGCCAAGGCAGCTGCACAGAAACTTGGTGTACTTTTCCGCACCAAAAGGTTGTACACACCTCATCAACTTTTGACACTCTACAAAGCCCAGATTCGACCATCATTAGAATATTGCTCTCATGTCTGGAGCTCTGCACCCAAGCACACCCTTCGGCTACTGGATTCCATTCAAAGGAGAGCCGTTCGTCTGATCGGCGACCCCGAGCTGACCAAGACCCTCGATAGCCTGGAGCATCGAAGACAGGTTGGTGATTTGGCTCTCTTTTACAGATATTTCCATGGCAGGTGTTCGATTGACATTGCCCACTTGATTCCACCTAGAGCAATGCAAAACAGAAATACACGGCGAACCACTGCCGCTCATCCATATGTTGTTCAGCTTAGTACTCCTCGAACTTCATTGTTCAAGAATTCTTTCATCTGGAAAACGTCATCTTTGTGGAATGATCTTCCTGAGGTCGTGTTTCCCAATGAATACAATCTTCAACGTTTCAAGACCAACGTTAATCGCTTTTTTCGCACCTGCACCGCTCCCATTTTTCCTACAGTGCAGGTGTTTTATCATAAAAAAAAAAGAACCCAAAAAAATGTAAATTTTTTCAATTCAAAGTTTCACTCCGTGAGAGTTTGTAGCTCAATTAATGACTGTCATGCAATTGCCTAAATGAATTATCCGCCATGTTTTTGCGCTTTTATCTAAACAATTAACCGAAGAACGTTTCGGATGATGTTCTAAAATGTTTTCGAATAGTTGAAATTCATTACCGTAACACCTGTTTTGGACTAGTAATTTTTACAGAATTAATGAAAACATTGACGTAACAGCAGTTATTTTAATTAACTAAATTATTATTAAAAACTAGGAAATATTTCTTTTTTGGATTAAGTACTCCATTGTTGTGAAAAATTTTTATTTAATAATGCAAACATTTGGTCAAGTATAGTAGTAAAACTGAGTGATAAATGCATATTTATTCAGTCCAGATTAGATATCCAGTGATACCAAATTTATACTTGCTCAATTAAATTTTACTGATGTTATTTAGGGATAACGGATAAGGCATCGTAAAATAAGAAGCACTTCTGTGACAATTAATATCATTTTTGCTGATAGGTTCATAATATTTAATAGTCAGGAAGCTTATCATCATACTTTACATAATAATTGACCTCGTTTTTGGCAACATTGGTTAGTTTATAACTAGTGTTTTTGTCCATTTGCTGGACTTCGCGCCGTCGGGTTTCGGGAAAAAAAGAAATATGGAGGCGTTAATTGTTACTATTCCGGCTAGCAACGCGCATACAGAACGATCCTTTTCTGGATTATAAAGAATTCATACCTATTTCGAAACACACAGGGAGAGACACGCTTAAGTAAATTAACAATAATCTCTCAGAAGAGCAACTTTTTGCAGGATTTAAAACGCAAAACCAATTAATTATTCTTCTTCGGCCAGTGTTCTTTCCACAAACTCAAAAACAAGACATTATGTGACAAAATTTGAAATTTAGATGCTTGAATGCTGCGGAAGGTAAATTTTTGTCTTAAATGAAATTTTTGCCTACCCTGATTAAAACAGCATTGCACGTCAGTGATAGATACTATAACCAAAATCACTTAAAATAATAAAATTTACAAGCTTTAATTTTGTATTATTATCCAAGTGCTATTAAAAATTTTAAGTTTATATTAAGCCGTTTTTATTATATCTTTTATTCATCATCATCATCATCATCATCATAATTTATTCATGCTATAGTTACATCCAACTTACACACGTCACAATCATTTAAAAATATAAAATAAAACAATACATGTTGCAATTAGAATTTCCTAAGATATCCAATTACTTATAAAACTGGAATATACACATTAATTGCTTACACATTAAAATCAAAATTTAAAAATTCATCAATACTAAAAAGGCGTTCTTAGCAAGGATGTCATGAATCCTTCGCTTAAAACTGTCAAAGTGGAGATTTTTTAAGTCCTCAGGCAATCTATTAAAAAATTTTGCTGCCCAGTATCCAGGCCCACCCTGACACCTCTTCAGGCGCCAGAATTCTGGCACAATATCACCTCTATTTCGCGACTCGTACCGGTGAATATCCTCGTGAGTTCTGTATAAATGCCGATTGGATTTTATATATAACAGACATTGCATGATGAAAATGGCTGGAAGGGTGAGTATACCTAGATCTATGAAGGCACGCCTACAATCCTCTCTGAAGCCCAAACCCGCCAAAATTCGAATGGCCTTCCTCTGTAGACCGAAAATACGATCCGCGCCAGAGGAATGACCCCAGACAAGGGTGGCATACGAAATATGCGAGTGAAATATGCCGAAATAAGCTGTTTTTAGCACGCCTAGGGAAACATTGCTAGCTAGGCCACGCAGGAGATATAGGCTCTTGGCCAGTTTCGACCCAATCGAGCAAACATGGCTATCCCATAACAATCGTTGGTCTACATGTACTCCTAGAAATTTAGTACTTTGAGCGTCTGGATTCACTCCATCCAAGTTCCTCATAGAAAATACCATTCTTATCGTTTTATCCTCATTGAGTAACAACTCGTTATTACAAAACCATCGCAAGGCCCTTTCCTGCGCAATCACAGATCCTTCCATCGATTCCTCTAAAGTTTCCGCACTGACACAGACTGTTGTGTAGCAAAAAGCGTGAACTTAGACATCGGATCCACCGCTGGAAGGTCATTGATATAAATCAAAAATAATAATGGACCCAAGATAGAACCCTGTGGTACCCCTATAGTAATTTCACTTCTTGCCGATGCCACCCCAGAGTGGCGAACAGACTGAAACCTGCCCCTTAAATAGGACTCCAAAAGGTTAAGTCTGTTTGATGAAAATGTATATGCTTTTAGTTTGGTTTCAAATGTAAAGTATTTTTAAAAAATAATATCAAGATTCCTAGTTGACGTTACTAAAGGAATCTCATAATAGTCATTAATCATTAATAATAACTTTAAAATCAGCGTTGCCTATTATTTTGGAATGAATATTTTTTGGACCGATTGAAAGTAAACTGGTCTTGTTTTAATTCACAAGTTTTAAACCATGATCCTTTATTACTTTAGACACATTAGAAAAATCCTCATTTCTCAATGAATCATGATTGTTATTTTTTAATTTGTGATATATTTGTTTATCATCGGTAAAAGCTAATAGGTTACTATATTTTACTAATAAATAAAAATCATACGTATAAATTATAAAGGACCCAGTACAGATCCTTGAGGAACTCCTGTGAACATTTACGATTTCGTTACCAAACGACCATCCGCAGGAAATGCAATTTTCAAAGTAGTTTATACGTAATTTGCATAATGATAAAACTGTCTAAAAAACCTGTTTTACTCATTCATTTACCTCTAAAAATTCAATTATAGGTTTGCAAAAAATACTATAAGTAATTTTATTTGTTATATTTCTCATTGGAATCCACCATTTATTGTAGTATATTGTTACCAGGGTTGCGACGATTTTTAAATCAACTGATTCAATTTTAATCGTGATTTAAAACAAATTATAAATTGCTGTAAAAATAAGTCGCCGAAGCATATAACTCATCAGGAAATTCAAAAAAAGGAAGATAGTTTATTTAAAACGCAGTGTTTAGATACATTATGTAAGTGTAAAAACATAACTAATCATCATCAGTCCAGCGTAAAAAATATTCATAAATTACGCTGCACGCTGCCGAAAATTTTCATGTCGATACAAGCTATTTTGTATGTCGCCAAGGGGATTTTTTAACTGTAAATCTAGGCAACACATATTTTTGGGCGAATAGAGACAAAATAATGAAAATAAGTAATTTAAAAGTTCATATTTAAGGAAAAAATCAGTATAAATTGATAAAAATCAAGAAAATCACGATTAAATCGAAAAAATCAGATTTATTGATTTTTTTTAAAAAATCGTGATTTATTGCAAACCTGATTGTTACATTTGTTACAGAGTGTTCCTCTGACAGCCCTTTACATACACCACTGTTTTTCTCTCCCTATCGAGTCGTTCACGCTCTTTTAACAAACTTCCGTAAAAATATTTAAATGTTCCATGTTTCTGACATGCACCGACGACAACGCGGTTGAAGAGATGCTTATCTCATTTGTTAAAGCGCGTTTTTTTAACCATTTTACTTCATTTTTAGTGCCGCAATTTCAGGAGATCTGTAAAAGTGATCGTGAGGCATTTTTACAGATCCGCCATAAAAATAAAAATTATCCTTTCCAACAGAACTTGAAGTTAAAGGAAATAAAACGATATTAACCGACCAGTGATGGGATCTCATATTTTTTAGGTTTTTAGGTTCGGGTTTTTAAGTTAAAAAATATGATTTTCTACTTTTCAAACCCTAATATCTCGTCATTCCCCAACTTCTGAAACCTGATTTTCGGTTCGCTAGAAAGAATTATATTTGCCGCTGAATATAAAACAGGTTTTTACCAAATTGTTTGTATAGTTTCGGAAAAATTCGTGTTTGAAATAAAGTTTAGCAGATTTTGGCAGAAACGGATATTATCTTTTATGGCCAACACGAATTATTTTGTCAGTTTATTTCACAGCTTAAATTTAAAAACTAACATCACACGGCGGCAGTGGCGTAGCCAGCCAGCCTCTCCTCCCCCCCCCCCCCCCCCAAATCCAGAAAACCAAAAGATTTAAAATTTAATTGGGAAACGAAATTTCGGCGGCAACCCTATCAATAACGCACCAAATGAAATAATACATCATCTTATATACAAAATGCTTGCAAGACAAACTCACATCCACGCAAATCTAAGAAATTTTAAGGCCTTTTTACATTGGGTGCAATTGCAAGAAAAATGGTCTGGAAGCATGCGCTTCGACGACGTTTTAATCAGCTGATGCACGTTTTCCCATTTAAAAATTTTCGCCTACGGCGCTACTTAATCCCTTTAAGGTCTTTTTGGACCCCCCTAACTAAATTTCTGGCTACGCCACTGATCACAGATACACCTAACAAATACCTTCAAGCTGTTTTTCCATTGGGATAACTTCCTTTGTTATCACAGGAACTAAGGTCGTAGACGGTGTTGATCTGACAATTTCAGGTAAAACTGGAAGCAATCGCATGTCTGACGTGTCCATTTCGGGTTTCCTAAAAAAATTAATGTGATGACTACAGACCAAGAAGTCAAAGAAATGACTAGCACAACCATAATAAAAACAATGGTTATAAGAACTTACGAATAAAACTATTGCCGCAATTTACGTTGCGTCAATTCCATAACACCCTGTATATACCTTAATTTTGTTAAATCCTGTACATGTTTAGTCAGTTTGATCTGGCTTTCCAAGTCGGGCAAATGTCTGTTAACGGAAAGAACTGCACTGGAGTAGTTCACGTGATGAGTAAACTTGCATTTAAAATCTTCGGGAGGTCCACAGTGGAAGAGATAGCAACTACCAGAATTCTGAAAAAAAATAAAGAAGTAAGTAAGCAAAGATTTATTGCTACAATTTAGAAAGACCCAAAAAATAGATATTTATTTGACATATAGGTCGAGTTAATTCTCAGACATGTATATTTCACAATAACTTGTGCACCAAGGGTACCGTACTACGTCTAATGCATCATTTTTTTGTATTCATCTCTAATCACAATGGACATTTTTTTCACATTATTGTAAACTCTACTTTTTGCTGCTACCGTCGGCGTCGCGTCCTTATCCTCCTATAACCGCCATTAATTAAGTTTTTTAAAGTTTATTCGTTCGTTTATCCTTCAACAGATAAATTAATTATGACTAGCGAACTTTTCGATGGAAATAGATGTTGCTGCTGGCGCAAAAGGCTTCGGAAATCAATTTTCCGGGTGCAATTAAAATGTAAAATTGCCGTTCGTTTCCGCCTTCAACGGGTTAAAATCAACGATCGAAATATGGCGAAGCAAAGGCAAAAAATGTAATACTGGCGTTGGGTTGTGGAATGAAAATGTGTCTGTTTAAAGGTTGGAGACAATGACGTTTCTATTTCTCTCAATATTTTTGAATGACTCAACTGTCTTTTTTTAAATAACCATTGTTTTGTACTTCTTTTTATTTTTAACAAATTCTTATAAAAATATGGCTACACAGGTTTTTTTGGCGTGCCATAATGCTTCATGGCTCATCATCAAGGCCTTGCGGATTGCTTCGTGAGTACCGAAAATATTTTTTTCTACGTCAGCACTGAAACGTACAAATAAACGAGAATCCTCCTCCTTTCCTTAAATGACAACCAAAAAAGATATTATAGAAATAATTTATTTCAATATTGCTTGTTTCTATTAACAGTGTTTTCCTTTTAACTACAGCAGTAATTAAAAAACTTTTTTCGAAGTAACTTGGGCACTAATTAAAAAATATAATAACACTTCATCTAATAAGGTTATAGCGAGGAAAGTTCGTAAATATAACGATAACGTAGTTATCGAGTTTTCGCTTTTGGGAAATTTATGTTGAAGTTGAAGTGTTTTATGGATGTTGGTGGGCTGTTTGTGAGAAAAGCAGCTTAATGAGAAATTACATTATGTTTTAATAATATAATTAAAAGGTATCTATAAGCAAACCATACTGTTCAGTATCTAAATTATCTAAACACTTTTTGTAAATTCCTAGCTCTGTTTACTTCACATATTTTTTTCTCACCTACATATCCATAGTACTAGTTCCTATATATCAACAATATTGCCACCTATGAATGCTTTTGTAAATGTATTTATTAAATGAAGCAATCTAAATCTTCTTCAGGAAAATGTGATCTAAAGGATTTTTATAGTCCAGTATTATGGGGCTGGCGAAGTATCATATCGCTACATAATGGACAAACTTTACACAAGAAATTTGTAGGAATCCCAATATGTGAAATGACAATCTGCAACACAATCAATGAGTTTTAAAGAACTGGTTCGGTTTCAAAACTCAAGAAGAAGAAATATGATCAAATCGATGCTGTTAGAGTTTTAGTTCTTCAGTCGAGCAGAGAAGCTCCTTTAGAAATCGTGCTAAACAACTAGAATTTGTAAAAATAAGTAATAGTGTATGTTGTACTGGGTGTCCCACTAAGAATGGCTCTCGGCCGTATCTCGGAAACTACTGGGCATAGAAACTCAGGAAAAAAAATTATAACTAAAATGGTCATGAGAAAATCCTGGAAATAATTTTTAAGTTTCGCATTTTGCCGCAGAGGGCGTAATTGAAAAGTAAATTTTAAAAGTTTACATATCTCCGAAAATTCCACATTAAAGTATTTCTTTAATAACACCATTGAAAAGCTTGGACAATTATGCATCATTTTGGTCTTATGCTCATTGGCGTACCGACTTTAATAAAAAGGGGGGAAGCGGTTGAATGTGTAATCAGTTAAATCGCTGTAACTTTTAAACGACTTATCCGATTTCAGCAAACTAAAGACTGTTTGGAAGATAAATGTATGCACTTTCACCAATCGTATTTAGTTGTCCATAATAGTTCTCAAAAAAAATGCTAGAGGGCGCAATTTGTAATAATAACACATTTTTTGATTTTACTCCGAAAAAATAAATCATACGGTATAATTATGATACCATAATCGAAAAGTAGATAAACCGCAGCTCGACATCTCCGTTCGTCTCAGCGTTATCGCCAATAGAATAATTTTTAAAAGTAAGCGATTATATATTTTTTAGAAAAAAAGTGGGACGCCACTGATATTTTTTCATGTGGATATTATTTCTGATTAGCCTGGTCAATTCTGCATAAAAATGGTCTCTTCCGTTTTTCTCCTCAGGCACACCGTTCTTAACTAAAATTATTAAATTAAATTAGACAGGCGGAAGTGAAGGTGGTCATTTACAACAATTTTTATAAAACTAAATTTTTCATTATTAATGTTAATAATGATAATAATAAATAGTCTTTAGTTTGCTAAAATCGGATAAGTCGTTTATAAGTTACAGCGATTTAACTGATTACACATTCAACCGCTTCCCCCCCTTTTATTAAAGTCAGTACGCCAATGAGCGTAAGACCAAAATGATGCATAATTGTCCAAGCTTTTCAATGGTGTTATCAAAGATATACCATTTTGTGGAATTTTCGGAGATATGTAAACTTTTAAAATTTACTTTTCAATTACGCCCTCTTGCGGCAAAATGCGGACTTAAAAATTATTTCCAGGATTTTCTTATGACCACTTTAGTTATAATTTTTTTTCCTGAGTTTCTATGCCCAGTAGTTTCCGAGATACGGCCAAGAGCCATTCTTAGTGGGACACCCGGTATAGAGCCTATTTTAAGTGGCTGAACAGTGAACTCAATTTTGATTGTGAACATTATATGGACTTAATTAATTGTCAGAATGTGAGTATTTCAGCAAAGCCCCTTAATAATGGGAATATCACATGATGACTTAACTAATATGATTTCTGGGACTCCGGATGAAATACCCCTATTAAAATTTCTTGCCATTCGCAAGATGGAACGATGTATAAAATTAATAACAGAAGTTTTGGTAGCAGTTTTTAGCTCTGAAACGCGAGACGGATTCATAAAAGCTGGTATTGAATCAACAAGGACTTTGCCGCCATTTAAAAAAAAAAATATTTTTTTTAAAGATTTAGGTAAAAAAATTGTTTTTGCAGATGAAGGAGGGTTAGAGTGAAACTCGACATGCAGCCACCTCCACTTAGTAAGTTTTGATGTCTTCGTTTTTATTTGCTATGACAAAACAAGCAGAGAGATGCCTTTTTAAAATATTTTTAATTTTTTTAAATGCCTCTTTATTAAACTTTCAGTCATTTCGGCTGCCAAAGAAATTGTCGTATAATACTCAAAAGGCACCTAAATTTTTGTTTTACGTCCATTATTATACAAGGTGTCTCAAATTCTATGTTCACCATTGGGATCTCTGAACGGTAAGAGATACAGAAGTAGATTAAATTGGGACAAAGTTGCATAATTGTAAATGCCGGTGAGAAATTAAAAAAATTTTGACTACTTATGAAGATATCTGAAAAATCGAAAATTTAATATTTAGTAATATAATAAATTCAATTTTTTTTTTGTTGCGTTACCAATAAACATATGGAAAAATAGAAAGCACTTTCTACAGTCACTACTTGACGATGCATTTAAAGATAGTTTCAAGTTTAAAAAATGACAATTCGGTTTTTAGATATCATCATCTAATCAACATTTTTCAATACAGACCTGAAATTCAAATATTATTTTTTGAAGCATTTTGTTCCCAATAAACATAAACCAATGATATTTTGCCAACCTTTTTTTGCAATGCAGTCCTGTTAATTATTATGTTTGAAAAATAATCTTAAAAACCTATTTAGTTTGTTACCAATATTTCACTTATTAAATTATTATTATAATATTTTATTTTAATTAAAATACTTTCTGTAAAATTCCTTTGTAACCAAAATATTCCTTATTAAATTCTTTCTGGTTAAAGTTAAAGCATATTTTTCAAATATAAATATAATAAATATATTTCATATATCTCCGAAAATAGTCGGCCTTTTTTTAATTTCTCCCCGGCATTAACTTATGCACCTTTACCCCAATTTAACTTTTGCCGTATCTTTTATAGTTCCGAGATCCCAATAGTGAGAATCGAACTTGGGACACCCTGTACAGTACAGCACTTGCACAAGACCAATATTTATATATTGTCGGATATGGATTGGTACCCTTAAGGGTGAATTATTCATCTTATACTTCGCTATATCGCATATTCAACCCTAAAATTTTCCTAAACTTTAAGCGGTGAAATTACGATATTTATATTATTATTATCAATTGACATTTAACATTGAAGTCATCTAGTAGAGATTAAATTGTCTAATATTAACAGATGCATCTTATTTATATCAATTAAAAAGCAATAAAAATTTACCAGAAATAAAAACATGTTTTTCTACGACCACCTGTGAAAATGAGAAAAAAAGCACGGTTAACTTGGCTCGAAAGCGCCGAATATCACACGCGTGTTGAAAGAAAATATTTCAACTCTAGAGTGGAAATACAAGGCACACTATTTAATTTAGGCATAATATGATGCCAATTTGACAGACCAAACCTATTTATTAAAAAGAACAAATTTTAGAAAGCAGTTTAGTTTATTTATCACGTATTTGTTGAGTGATTCAGAATTAAAGTGTGAAAATACGCCATCTGAAATTATAAAAAAGTTAAGAATATACTGGAAAATTTATTACCAGTCAAAACAAGACCCGCTGAAGAAAATGTCATATATTAAACTTAAGCAGAAAATGTTTATGGGTCGCTATAGCCTAGAGAGTAGAGCCATGATCTACGAATTGAAAGATCACAGGTTCAAATCCCATCAGGACCACTTTACTTTTTTTTATGAAAACATTAAATAATTTATACAATTATTTTGAATTGAAATCTTCCTTGTTGGGTGAATTTTTTAAATTTATTTTTAATGCATCTTTCCTTGATTAAATAAAAAAAATCATTCAAGAAGGAAGATTTCAATTCAAAATAATTTTATAATTTATTTAATGTTTTTATAAAAAAAGTACTCCTGATGGAATTTGAACCTGTGACCTTTCGATCTATTAAATTGGCATCATATGTTTAAATTAAATAGTGTGCCTTGTATTTCCACTCTTGAGTTGAAATATTTTTTTTCAGCTCTAGAGTTGAAATATTTTTTCACAAATCAAAGGTTTTTTTTAATAATTCTTTGTGGTCGTAGGAAAAATAGTGTACATTACTCGTGTGAAAGTGATTATTCTAAAACTCGGAGAATTTCCGCACTCGGCTGACGCCTCGTGCTAAATATCTCCTCGTTTGAAAAGTATCACTTTCATCACTTGTTATGTAATATACTAATAAAACATTGAGAGGTTGATAAATAAAAAGAGTTTTGGACTATAGTCCATTTCAAAAAGGTGTAGAGTAATAAAATGGGAAATTCCATCCAGTTCGGCTCAATTTCGGTATCGGCCATAGGTGCAGGTAAATTTTGTGCATTAAATTATTTATGATAACTAATTAAAGAAAAAAAAAGATAATTCGATAAAGAAGGAACTATTAGCTATAACAAATTTACACAAACATCGTTTTACGAAATATGCCGTGGAAGATACAGCTGAAGACATAGTGTAACTGTGCTGCGCACACCGCCATATCATTGCGAACTGAATCCTATAGAACCTTTATGGGCAAAAGTGAAAGAATTTGTAGCAAGACACAACACGACATTCAAAATGAAAGACGTTAAGCTACTATTTGATCAAGCCATTAAGGAAGTGAGACCAGAAAAATTAAGAAAGAGTATAAAATGTGGAATCTTCACCACCTGATCGTTCGGACCGTCTTGTTAATTACAACGTCAAGAGTAGATGACAGTTCCTCAAATGACAAAGAATATTATGATTTTTCATAATTTAATTTCTGTATAATGTATTTTGAATTTTTTTTATGTTTAATAGAAATAAGTGTGCCTAATACTATGTACAGAATGCACGCCTTTGTCACGCCATTTTCAGTGTTTGTGAATTGACCCAAACTTAGGTGGTCCTACCTGCATTTCATGAAAATAAATAATTTTGCAATGAAATCAATGCCAAATTATGAAAGTGGCTTAAATACTCGTTGGGTCACTCGATAGCTCCTTTGCATACCTAATGAGCTTTTATTACTCTACACCTTTCTGAAATAGACTATAGTCCAAAACTCTCATATCATTCAATGAAAACGTACATACCTTCTCCTCAAAAACAAAAACATCACACTCCTCCGTCTCGCAACATAACCTCAGACATTCCTCCCGACTTCCCAAGTCGATTTCGTTCAAATATTTTGCACCCATATTCTGGGAATCTTGCGTTCTTATTATCTTATCTCTGTGAACATTGAAATTATCGATACAAGTTTGCAAATCTATTTCTGCCCTTTTGACCCGCGGCAGGGGATTCGATGCAACATTTGCAGGAGTAAGTTTCTTGAAGGGTAATACATCCTGGTTCTGCAGGAGTACGTTATTTTCAGGATGCGCCGACACTATTTCTTGAAATATGATATACGATGTAATGACCAGTTTAAACATTCTTTGTTTATGGATTAATAGGCCAGATATCTTCTTTAGGGACATTTTGACAATGCGTATTTATAACAATGACTTGTAAGTTATGCAAGCTGATTTAAGGAAATTGAAAACACATTACGTTAACACTGCACTGTAATTTTATAATATGTCGCGTGACTTTACATTACACATACGCAATATAAAAGATGTATTAATTCTATTTCTTTAAAAATTCACTGCAATTGCATGGCTTGACAATAAAACTTCCGAGTTATTTTTAGCTTTATGCTATTAGCACACTGAAAACTCAATTGGTGACTTGGCAGGATAAAAACAGCTGATAACGAAGGGATTTAAGGGAACTGATTAACAGGGAGTTTTCTTATTAGCTCGTCCTTTTTCTAGTTGGATAGTAGAAAGAGGTAGATAGATAATCAGGGGTATTGAGAGGGATTTCCCCATTTCCAGAAAACGTATATTCGGAAAAGCCGAATCGATATAACTGCGTTGGCGCAATGTTGCCTATAAGGGAAATATTTTCTATAGTATAAGTGTTTCTGTCATCACGATCAATTAATACATTCTATCATATGACATATCATGTATATGAATATTTACTTGTAAAATGAAAATCCTAGCACTAAATTAGTTACTTTACAGATCTGGTCTGTGGTCTGTCCTAATTGTTTGGTTACAATCATAGAAGAAGTAAAAAGGCTTCAATTTCACCAATACAGTATTTACAGTGGTCAGTGACGGAGCCAGAAAATATGCTCGGGGGGGGGGGCTCAGTGGGCGTAAGTAGGACATGTTTTTTCTGGAGCGTGGGACAGTCGGGCTACATGTATTTCATGATATTGTACCTAGTGAAGAAGGCGAAAAAGCGCCGCAGGCGACAAATTTTCGACGCCACGCCCAGAGTTCGTTTAAAATTCACCTAACTACTATCAAATTTCGAAAATTAAATTATTACATCTCCCCCTCTGCATGGTTGAATTATATTTCGTTTTGTACATTTTTTTTTTACTTTTTTTTGATATTCCTATTTTTTATTTAAAAAAAAACATTTTTTATATTTGTGAAAAATATGAATTATTGGTGTCAATCCAAAATTTTAACATAAGACTTATGTATGACTCTAACCAGCTTTTTCGGGCTCGGGTTTTCATGATTAAAAATAAGTAAATATCGCTCTCCACGCCAAAATTGATGATTTTTTTAGAAATCATGTATTTTAGGAGCGTAGATCTAAGAGCAGTTTTTGGTGCAAATGCTTAGGTTTTGAAATACTCCTTCTTAAATACCGTTTTGTATATTCATAATAAAGCATTCTCGTTTCTTCCCGCACTATTTTTTTTATTATAAATTATCACACTTCTTCCATAAAAAATGTTTTAATTAAAATTTTTACTTTAATTTTTCTCTTTAAAAATAAATACCTAATGGTTTTTGTTGTAAAAATATTTTATTGCATTTAGTAATATTTTTGTTGATTTAAAATAGCCTTAAAAAAAGGAAAACGGAACAGACTAGTATATAATAGAAAGATACTAAAAAATATTATTCTTTTTACAGGTTTTCCTATAAAATTGCATCATAAATCAATAACTAAAACGATATGCGTTCCAAACATTAATCTCTATATAAAACAGGACTTTTAGAAGGAAAAGTTTAAAAACTAAACGTTTCCTACAAGACCTTTGTAATCTAAGCCAAGAATACATTATTTAAAAATTTAAATTAGGAGTCCAAGGGTGAGACGAAAAATTAGATTGCAATTAGACTTTTAGACCCGATTTCCTAGGCTCCGGGGGGCTGCAGCCCGGCAGCTCTCCCCCTAAATACGCCACTGAGATGGACTATTTCTAATATAAAGATGAAGTGTTAACATTTTTGTGACATAAACACATGTTGACAAGGATCTCTATTCTATCTAATCTAATTTCTTATATTATGAACAATGCATAATCTTCGGTACACAAACACAATCAATTTTATTACCGATAGCTTCCCATAGCATACTCTTTTGTTTTTATAAAACAATAATTGTTTAACATTGGCAAAAGGTGGGATGGGAAAGAAAACTAACGGGCTAATGTTAGCACATACCATTCTGTTGATAATGCCGATAATTCCTTGAAACAATAAAGTAATTTTAACAAGACGATATAATTTAATAATAACATAACAATAATACCTTCTACGAACGTATTATAAATGTTATAATGTTAAACAATCGCTGTGTATTACGAATTCTTCTCATCGGCATGGAATAATGAGAATAAAAAATGATGTAGGCGACTCTCTGCGAAATTATATTTTAATTCTTTAATAGGAAAAAACTGAAGATTAATTACAATGTAAGAGCGAGCTATTCATTTTTTACTAATCACTATAATTTACACACGCATTAAACTAATTAAATCGGAACTGACTGAATAAAATCTACAGGGTGACTACAAGAAAACCTAAAGGTAAAAAAAATATATAACGCCACTCATCATTTAGAGAAACTCAAATACCAAGAAAAATGATTATAGTCTCTTAAGCACCATACTAATGATCATAAAGGGGCACCTGTATCCCCCTAGCCCGTATAATTTTTTTTGTATACTTGGTCTCCCTGAGAACGGTAGGCACGACCGGATAGGGTTGAACACGTTGGGGCCGTTTTTTGGAAAGAGGAGAGAGAGGACCTTTTTTAGAAGCCACCTAGGGAAGGAGGAGAGTGTTGAGGTACGGCAGGAACTTCTTCTTTGAGAAAAGGACGAAGGTTAAGTAAAGTAAGAACCAACCCCCCCCCCCCCCCAAATGAACTTTACTCGATCGTTGACTTACCCTGTCCAGTTTAGGAATAGCCAAACCAGACGCGAGATAGTCAGGTAGGAGTGCGTCATTTACAGAGCGATCGGCTGCTGCCATGGCGTGGAATTGTGTGACGTCGGTAAGTAGTTTCGCGTGTTACTTTCTCAGTAAATAATTTCAAAAAAATAAAAACTGAAAGCATAGAAAATTTGATTTTTTCTTGCTTTATCCAATAACTAACGCACCATGGTTTGTACGTAATACCACATTACACAGAGACCTTAAAATGGAAACGATCCAAGACTACATCACGAACACCAGCAACAATTACTTCAACATAGCAGAACAAAGCCAGAACCCGCTAATCCGCCATTCCCACCAACCACAATACCAGGCAGGTCCATACAGGCTACCACGACAATGAGGGACCCAGGTTCAAACCCCTCACACAACACGAACTTAATGTACTAGTTTTAAGCTAATGTTTTATCAATAATTAAGAGGAGTTATAGGCCCAGCCTCGCTTAAAATTTTAATCAATGAAGATCCTAGTCAATAGGGTAAAAATCAAATTTTAGTGAAAAATCCCATTTCACGGAATAACAATAATTATTATCGAGTTTAACCAACCAACAATTAAAAAATATAATTTGCATGTCAGTAGATTGCACAAATTATGTTAATATTTCAATCTAAAGCAGGATTAATACGCTCCACGGATTCCTTATAACTTTGAATATGGTTGTCGTGGTAATTTGATCAAAGGGCGACGAAAATTTTGCAGATTACATTCGTCTGGTAATTTACTAAAGGAATTCAATAAGCGCGTCAAAAACAAATGAAGAGACGATAAATTTTAGATACCAACATTTTTGCACGATACATTAATTTCGAGCAAGAGTCCTTTATTTTGAAGAACTTTGTGGTTTCTTTGGTCCTAAGTATTAAACTCTAAAAATTAACTTTCCGCAGAAATTATATATTCCTATTTTTTTAAATTTAATTATTTCGTTATAGTGTCTGTCAGTGGCGTAGCTAGAAATTTAGTTTGGAGGGGGGGTCAAAAGGATCTGAAATTGAGTAACTAACGTTGAAAAATTTGTCGGGTGCCACGCCCAAAAAACCCATTTTTGGACAATAAAAATAATTACAAATTAAAAGAAATATATAATATTTTTATAGAAACTTGTACTAATACACTAATATAAACAATTTAACATTTATAAAAAAAATTTATGAAACAAGCATAACTGATGTAGGTGAAGAAAGCAACGAAAATTAGCGGCAACGGTTTTTTACCGTAAAACCTAGCCACGAATTTAGCGTTAAATTGTCAATTGCGCCTGCATATTTGGCAACGATTTATCACAGCAACGAAAATGGTTACATCTCCCTGTAGCCACGAATTTCTTAATCAGTTGGAAAAAGTGTAAATGTGGCCACGGTAGTTTAAATGTTAACATCTTTTAACTTTAAATAATTAGCAACGAATTTTAACTTTACTATCAATGAAATTATTAAATTAATTAATTAATTAAACACACCTATTTTTTTTATAAAGCTTAGCTTAAATCCTTACTATACTTCTAGCCATATGACATATTTCAAAAGATTCCGCTTATAAATTGGAAAAAAGTTGCAATTACATCCGAAATAAAAGTTTAGACGCCACCATATTTTGAGGGATGTTAGACTATACCTATAGCTTACGTATCCACTATATGACATATTCCAGAAAATGTCGGGGACTTTGTAAAAAATTAATAACTCCGAGTTTCCGCTAATAAATTGGAAAAAAGTTGCATTTACATCCGATATAAAAGCTTAGACGCCACCATACTTTGAGGGATGTTAGACTATACCTATAGCTTACTTATCCACTATATGACAAATTCCAGAAAATGTCGGGGACTTTGTAAAAAATTAATAACTTCGAGATTCCGCTTATAAATTGGAAAAAAATTGCATTTACATCCGAAATAAAAGTTTAGACGCCACCATATTTTGAGGGATGTTAGACTATACCTATAGCTTACGTATCCACTATATGACAAATTCCAGAAAATGTCGGGGACTTTGTAAAAAATTAATAACTTCGAGATTCCGCTTATAAATTGGAAAAAAATTGCATTTACATCCGAAATAAAAGTTTAGACGCCACCATATTTTGAGGGATGTTAGACTATACCTATAGCTTCCTTATCCACTATATGACAAATTCCAGAAAATGTCGGGGACTTTGTAAAAAATTAATAACTTCGAGATTCCGCTTATAAATTGGAAAAAAATTGCATTTACATCCGAAATAAAAGTTTAGATGCCACCATATTTTGAGGGATGTTAGACTATACCTATAGCTTACGTATCCACTATATGACATATTCCAGAAAATGTCGGGGACTTTGAAAAACATTAATAACTCCGAGATTCCGCTTATAAATTGGAAAAAAATTGCATTTACGTCCAAAATCAAAGATTTAATATTTTTATAAAAACTTATAGGGAGTTATACTAATACACTAATACAAATAATTTAAAATTTATAAAAAAAACTTTATGAAATAAGCATAATAACTGAACAAAAAAATATTAAAAATAAGGTTTATTTTGTATTTATTGAAAACAAAAAAATATATTAACTATAATCGATAAATAGTTATTAGAAGCCATAGTCATGTAAAGATTAAACATGCAAACACCAATAAAACTTTTTAAATTAATAAATAATATCCGAAGAAGGTAACGCGCGCCGCGGGTGTATTTAAAAATTTTATAATTTCTGTGGATGTCAGTTTGTCTTGCAAGCATTTTGTATAATGTAAGATAATGTGTTATTTTATTTGGTGCGTTATTGATAGGGCTGCTGAAATTTCGTCTCCAAATTATATTTTAAATCTTCTGATATTTTGGATTTTTAGGGGAGCCCCCCCCCCCCCCCCCCCTAGCACCCCCCTCCCCCCTGGCTACGCCACTGGTGTCTGTACATGATTATAATTATAGTGTTATCCAATAGTGCCTAGAGTAAGAAATGAATAATTACATGAGTGTCATAAAACAATATATTGTGAAATTAATAATTAAATGAGAGTCATTAACTAGTATATTGTAATATGAACAATTACATGGGAGTTTAAATATATTATATATTTAATATTATTGTACTTATATCATTATTCACAAACAGTCCTACATACTATAATATTTTTTGAAATTAGACTTTGTTTTGACCATATTTCTTCGTTTTCATTGCATTAAATAGTATATAATATTTATTTGATTTGATATTAGTTTTCGGAATTTAACCCAATACCTACGGGGCAGCGCTGCCTAGCGGGTAATTGTGACGAATGTCTTTACAGGTGATTTTCTTTTAATATTTGCTTATTTCTACAAGTTTGTTAGAGGTGCTGGTATGCTCAAGAATGTTTAAAAACGACATTTATTTTTATTAATGTTTATAATGCTTTTTGTAAAAAACTCCAGCAAAATATTTACAAAGGAACTATAATTTAAGAAATCATTGCTTTACTTGATAGCTATAAAAAATATAAAGATACAACAATCTATCGCCTCTTGTTCACAAAGAGACGGCATTTCTTGCTGGAGTTTTTATACCGAAGACAGAAATGTAAACACTAATATTATATTTGTGGCGCATACTTTACCTATATCCATCGATGTTCTTATTAGACCTAATAATTTTACCTATGCCCACAAACAAGTTGGTCAAAACATGTTTCATATTCAGGAGCCAAGATCATTATTTCTAGTGAACCAAAATTTAGGTTTCAGGAGTTTGTGATATAAGCGTTTGAAAATTTGAATAGCGGGGCTTTAATGCCAATTTTCGACCATATTTTTGAAAGGGTTGTTGACCCCTTGTTACATTTTTCAAAAATTTTAGAAAAAAACTTTGTCCAAAAATGTCGCTGCCTCACTAATTCGAGTATGAAATAAACGAGAAAAACCTCCAGTTTGATGTCAGACTTGGAGAAATTTTTTTTTTGAGTTTTTTTTTTAATATTGAAAAACGCACTTTTTGAGCTCGAGAGATCGGCCGTAAAAAACTAACGAGATATATCGTAGCAGGTTCTAGTTTACGCAGAAAGATTACTAAAAGATCAGTCTATAACATATCCCAATTTCAAATGGATACCGTTAATGCCAATTTTCGACCATATTTTTCAAAATTTTTGAAATTTTTTTTTTTTAATTTTGGAGAAAAAACTTGGTCCAAAATATCGCTGCCTCACTAATTCGAGTATGAAATGAACGAGAAAAACCTCCATTTCGATGTCAGTCTTCCGGAAATATTTTTTTTTAGATTATTTTTATATATTGAACGACGCACTTTTTGAGCTCGGGAGATCGGCTGTAAAAAATTAACGAGATATCGTAGCCGGTTCTAGTTTGCGCAGAAAGATTGATAAAAGATAATTAGCAAAACCATAATATGTGAAGAGTAAAGGTTACCGCAAAGCAAAGAGGATTTTTCTCAAAGCTTTTATTTCTTAAATATAAAGAATAAAAACCCGATTCAAGATAAAATGTCCTCTCCTTTTTCTCAAGCGTGAATCAATTTGCTCAGCAGGAACCGGCTCGGCTGCAGGATTTTTGCAGGACCGCCGAAGGATCAAACTTTGCAAAAGGTCCGATTTCTACCGAACATAATCGATTCCTTCCGATCTCTCGTATCGTCTCATCCCATTCATTTTTCGCTCGCAGCCGCAGTCGCATCAGAGTTGCGCGCGGGTTATTGTGCTTTGTGGGTGCGTTCCGCCACTCTTTTGATTTGCTCGTGCAAACGGCAAGGCAGGTATCGAACCGGACCTTTTTTTACGTTTTCGTGATTTCTGTGGCCGTGACTTACCGTTTTGGATTTTTCATTTCGGTGCGGTTCTGGTTACGGAAGGACAAGAGAGGTGTTTGGTGCATCGATTTTGCCACCTTTGGGACGTCTTAAGATGTAAGTTAAAAATAAAAAGTATTTGTAAATATTTCGTGAACAAAAAGGAAGTATATATTAATTATCGAAGACTTGATTTAATATTAAAATTCTTTTGACCTAACTAAGACGACACCGATGCATTCGATAAATTCAAGATTATGAATGAACATTATAGTGATCATTCACTTATATAATTATTAAATATTCATCTAAATAAATACCCACTTTCCTAGTGGTGCCTTTGAACTCCTGCTGATGTCTATTAAAGTAATGGTTAGAAGATAAAAGCAAAGAACTGAACAGGATGTTTATTTATTCAGTCATATTCTTTTATGTGCTTTACTGAGTTTACATTTTTCTACTGAATGGTTGGGTAAACTTGATGGTTTCAATTAATTTGATTGTGTAAAAGTTTAGTTTTTATATGACTTGTTCTTGGTGTTGGCATATTAGAAATCGTAATTCAAGGTACAGGATTATGTATTTATTAGTATCTGATCTGCCACTAAAATTTTACAAATTAGAACCGTATCATTGACATTAATATTAGCTGTTTTGTCCTTTTCCTTTGAAATTGGTTAAATGATCATTGCAGAACTTTTCTGGAAGAAGTACAGTCGTAAAAGGTGATGAAACGCTACTCTTTTAAAAATAATTGTTGTGTTGAGGAAACCTATAATCGGAGAACTTACGCCCAGAAATAGCATTTGTTTACACTACTGACTGTTTCTCCTTCTTGAATCAAGAAATATGTTCTCCAAATTTTACTTTCGAACTTATGCTGGCATAACTAAACCCTACAGGAACGATTTACACATTCTATGATTATTGTTATTAGAGAATAAAGCAATACGCAAGCAAATTCCATTGATTCTTCTCTTCATATCAATAAAATAATCAATTTACCGTAAAGAAGGAGGGGTAGTAAATTACAGGATTTGCAGTAAACAAAACGTTCAATTAAGTGAAATCAGCAATAAAATCATTAAATAATGAGGTACTTACTTATGTTGTGACACGATCTCGACGATAATTTCAGATACCTATCAAACCTGCAACCATATGCGCAACCAGTAGCCCCCCACTAGACCAAGTGGCGTTTATACATCATTTTCTATTATATAGGACGATTCTTTTCTAGCAGTCTTTTTTGGAGGTGTTGGATTATTACTCGCTCGACCTTTTTTTGAGAAGACATATTCCGGAGGTGTACTTAGTAGCAGTGACGTAGCCACAGGGAGGCAAAGGGGACCGATCGCACATTCCGCTCCCTCTGTTCGGGGCCTTTATACCTACTCATTTATAAGTATTTTTATGATTTTATGTACTGTAAATTAAATGTTGAAATTCAAAGCATTGTACTCCACTTTATAACTTCAAAACAGTAGCTGCTCTTCACAAAATTTTAGCGTAAAGTAGAGTTATATTGCCGATTTTTTTTTTCTTTGATTTTCAAAGCAATGATGTTCTACAGCTACTTACTTAACTAAGAAGATTGTTGTTGTCTGGATTACTAATAGACCCTTGTCGTCTCTAACACTTAACTAAGAAGATGCGAAATATCGATTTCCCAAAAAGGATAGGGATTTTAGTATTAAGTTCGACGCGCCGCGCTTCGCTATATAGAGTCCGCGGACCCACATTGTACCACATGCGATAAATCTCAATGCACTGTTTTTATTCGCGCTTCGGCGCGCGCCAAGCTTTAGAGGTGCCCCAGGACTTTTTACATTGGGTGCAATTGCAAGAAAAAATTGCCTGAAAGCATGCGCTTTGTCGACGTTTTAAACAGCTGATGCAGGTTTTAAATGGGAAAACGTGCATCAGCTGATTAAAACGTCGTCGAAGCGCATGCTTCCAGGCCATTTTTCTTGCAATTGCACTCAATGTAAAAAGGCCTTAAGAATCGAAAATTGAAAACATTTCGCCCCTCCCAAGTGTATCTACGCCACTGCTTAGTAGGATTGTGTACGATTTCTACACGGGGCTTAAGCCGCTCCAAATATAACTGCCTAGTTGAGCTACTGCCTACAACACAACATAAGTTTTAATAAAAATATAGAAAACTTTTACAATTTTTACTAATGTTTAGGTATACCTACATACACGAGCATTATGTATATAAATACTTATGGTGTGTTTATCTACACGTTGTGTTGTTACATGGATAGATCCTCGGATAGGTTTCATAAAGAATAAAAAAACCGTTATGCTTATGTATAAAGATAATGAACTTTAAATGTTAATTTAATTAGTTATGGTAAACATTTTTGTTCATTCAAAGATTTGATCTTTCAAGGTTGAATGTTTGGCGATGCTGCTGCTGAATAAAAATAACGAATTATTGTGTTTAAGCAAAATTGATGGATGACAGACACTTTTAAATGTAAAATAAATAAATAATGTCTATAATCTTATCCGATTATCAGCAGGATACGCGTATTATTCCTAAATATCATTAATTTTATTCTAAATAACTGCAATATTAAAAAGGTTAGATGATCTTGGATCAAGCCACGACATTTCTGGGTCGGTGGCCTCATGAAAATAAACCGGCTATTTTTTCCAATGTCAAAATTTCTTATTTGCACGCATAGCTTGATAATATTCGGTATCGGAAAAATAAAATATATATAATTTTTAAAAAATCTTTACGCACAATCCCAAACAATATGTAAGCGGCAATAAAATATAGAAAAAAGTGTTTTGAGGGTAAATAAATTCGGTAACAAATCCAGTGGCTCTTTCATAAGAGTAATTGGTCAATGATCTCCCTTCTTCTCCATTTATTAAGTTTAAAATGCGTCCAATCCGCTAAACTTCGTGTATTTTGTGTACCTACCAGTGGCGTATTTAGAGAAGGGGGGGGGGGGGGGCTGCCCCCCCCCCCCCCCCCCCCCATGAGCTCAGAAGCTCGGGGTCATTAGGTCCCAAGAACTATTAAGTCTGATTGCAAACTAATTTTTCGTTTTACACCTTTTGCTAATATTTTATATTCGGCCACATTCAGCTACATTTTACCAAATTCTCAAAATTCACTATTATAATAGTCGAATTTTGCTACGTCTGGCAACAGTGTTTCTCAATAGTTATAACAACTGAGCTTTAGCTGTCCGCCAAGCCGGATATGCACCGTACTCGAGCAGAGGCGTATTAACACTTGAAAGCGCCCAAAGACCTGGGATATTTTTGCACCCCCCTTCTACAGTGGCGGATTTAGGATTTGTTCTAGAGGGGGGGGGGGGGAATTCCGCCGCAGGCGAAATATTTTTGGGTGCCACACCCTTTTTTGGGGTTAAATAACCGTAAAGCTTAATCTGCGACAATATGCCAGACTTTAAAAACTCTTTTAATCTGTAAGTTTTGACCGCTATCGCCAAAAAAATTATTGTGTCAACTTTCAGTAGGGATTTGGGGGGGTTAATTCGAAATTTGCAAGGTTGCACACCACATGGCGTGTGGTGTTAGTTAAAAATTAACTGGTTAATTAAACGCCGTTTTTTTCTACCCACGGTTGAAATCGCTTAGTTTCATATCTTGTTTGGTTATTATCTTAGTCTTGGCGCTGAAAAATGTGGCGCCCCTTTCAGATATGGCGCTACAAGCCTAGGCTTGTTGGGCTTGTATTATAATCCGCCTCTGTACTCGAGTTGCACCGTTAGTTTGTTGAAAATGCCTCTTCTACTCCCTCGCTTGAACGCCGAATCATTATGAATTATTGTTTTAGCTGGTTTTGTGTAGATTAACCTTTCCTTTCTTAAAGTTAAAGTTATTCTCCTGAGGATAAGTATTTCTACACTTGAAACATGTAGAGATTCCAAGTAACTCCTAAACTTTTCTGAGTACCTATATCAATGGAGGAAGCCTTAAAGTTTTTTATTTTTCCATTTAAATTTTCACTCCACTTCAATTATGGAACTATTTCTTCAAGTTACTTACATAAGCTATAACGATCGACTATCCATTTACCTAAATATTCTGATTTTAATTACAAAATCAGAAAAGTTTTTATTTTAGTAGATTTTCGATTAATTCATTTTGACCAGATTTTTTATATTTACCGTAAAAATCTAATTATCACAGTTACAAAGTAGGTTGTCAGTAGGTGTCAACAACCACCAATGTTGTAATATTACCTTATCTCATAATTTTTGTTTGTGTAATATGATTATGAAAATTTCGTCCATGTGGGAGTACAAGTTCAAGTTACGAAACAAATCAATAAAAAAAAATACTAGATATTTTAAAGCCGCGGCATTGGCTCAAAGGTGAGTTACTGGCATACGTGGTGGCTCGAGTTCGATCCTCGGAGTCGGGATAGGCACAATAAAAAAAACGTATGTCCAAAATTTAGTATGTCTAAGAATGCAAGGAAGAGTGTAAAATGTATCTTCTTGGAACGCACCCCATTCACGCCGGTAACCAGGCCGGATGAGATCGGACATCTCGTGGGGTGCAGAAGTAGGTACAAACTCCCCAATCGGTAGGTCATGCAATGGCAAGAAACCGAGGGTTGATAGCCCTTGGGGGGGGGGGGGGGGGTCGCATGACTGAGGATTGTGGTTCGGAACCCACGTTAAGCTGTAGGTCCCCTCGGGAATGACCTTGTCGGAGAACGAAGAGGAAAAAATTGGAATAAACAAACAACATGGATATTTTAACTAAAGGACTTGACATATTTTTTTCTATTTGATAGATTTAGTAAGTAGTTATGTTATAAGAGTGCCAAATGAGACCATTAGAAATCAAGGGTCGACGAGTAGATCTAGTACATAGTTTAAATTTTGTTTAAACCAATGAACAACAAAGAAAAATGTATTTAGTCACTCAATAATAGAAAAATGTATAGAACAATTTAATTTTAACACATTTTATAGTATACCAAAAAAATCGTATTAAATATTTTGTTACTTTTCTACATAAATGCACATAATCATAAATAATCCTGGGAGTAACCCTGATTCATTTTAAACCGGGTTTAAAGGATTATTTTTATAATCAGGATCATAAAGACGATTTAGGATGCTAAACACGGTTATATTATAACTTTGTAAACTTGATTTATGTTAAAAACGAGAATCTATAGAGAACCGAGAAAATATACATCATAGACGCTTATACGGGTGACAAAAGGAAGTGCTACACCCCTCTATTTTTTCCATAATTTTAGAAGTATCTAAAAATTAAAAGTATTGGGAGTTAATAAATGTATAAATTACCATTTTTCGGTAAATTCAAACCCTTCAACTAAAAATTCTTTAAAAACATCGTTATAAAAATTGGTGTTGCGTTTTAAATCCTGCGAAAGGTCGCTCACCAGAGAGATTATTGTTAATTCACTTAAGCGTGTCTCTCCATGTGTGTTTTGTAAAGAAGTATGAATTCTTTTTAATCCGTAATAATTAACGCCTCCATATTTCTTTTTTTTTCCGAAAATCGACGGTGTGAAATCTAACAAAAGAGCGAAAACACTAATTATAAATTAAAAATCTTTCATCCACCTGATTGAAACAATGTTACCAAAAACGAAGTCAATTATTATGTAAAATATGATGATAAGCTTACTGATTATTAAATATAATTATAAACCTATCAGTAAAAATTATTTGAATTGTCAGAAAATTAATTCTTATTTTACGATACCTTATCCGTTATCCCTTTAAAAATATCCTAACTAAACTAATTAATAATAAAACTTATACAGCCGTGTTTAATATTTCATATTGAGAAAGCGAAGTATTTTCCAAACTACGGTAAAACTTGAAGATTTTCACCAATGCACTTACCAAACGCGTGCTTTCTTGGCGCGGGCTGATAGATGAAGGAAGGTCGAAGATTGCGACGGGTTTATTTATTACATCTGTTTCTACCCTACTGCCTACCGGCTGTCTCGCTTGCTTCCACTCGTACAAAAGCAGTGTTTTTGCTTTTGCTTTTGCATAAGACGCTAATGTACAGCGAGATCTTTGCTTTTAGAACAGTCTTACGGAATGCATATACAGGGATCTAGTTGACGATATAATAAGCAAAGAATGCGTTCGTGGAAATGATATAGGGTTAATTTTTCGGTCCTAAATTATTATGTATTATATTAATGTAGAGATTTTTTTTTACGGTTCGCCGACTACGTAGGCCATCTTGAACCGGTCATCGACCACAAATGTGATCTACCGACTGGGGAGTGTGAAACGGCACCTTCATCCTACGAGATATCCGATCTCATCCGGCCTGTCCGGCGTGAATAGGATGGCTAGGTGTCGATTCATTTTACACTCTTCCCTGAGGCAAGAGCACGCCGTGTTCCCAAGCGGTCACCCGCCCAAGTACTAACCGCGCTCGACACCCCTTAACTTCGGTGATCTGCGAAAACCGGTGCTTAATATGTCGACAGGCCCTGGCCCAAATGCAGAGATAAATTGCCAAAGTCGTATTACACGGATAAAAACTACAATACAAAACAAATGTTTCCGTTTGTTTTATTGTACCCAAAGTAGGCAATGCTTTTTTTGCCTATATTGTAAAATTTTACCATCAATTTTAACAGTGCGTATATCATATTTTTTCTTCAGAAGTGTAATTCATGGCTAATATTTTCGATGTACGAGTTTTTATAACAATAAAGCACACATTTCAAAATGACAACTTTATTTGACAGTCATCTTTTACCTTGACTGGTGCCCGCAAATACGGGGCCATAAAAAGGAGAAATAGTTAAAAAGAAATCGGCGATAACCCGTAAACGGGCTCATCAAAAATATCTAAAATTATTCTTTTGAATGTGGGTTTTAGTGCTCTTTAATAAACCTAAAAAGAATTTTTCTCTAAAATAATTAGGGAAGCCAATAACTGACCCCATTTAAAATTACATGGGATTTCCTATGTCCCGCTCGACGATGCAACACCCGGTTTATTAAATTAGACAAACGACGTTGCGTTCTCTTGGCCCGAATCCTGGACATGTTTATTTATTGATTGTTACAAACTTATTAAATGTGGACTCTAAATATTGGAGAGCGTCAGAAGTTTTTATATAAAAAAAAATAATTTTCAATACTTTTTAGTAGGTACAATTATTTTTAGGTTTTTCAGTGGCTCCTTTTTTTTCCTCAAATTTTTTTTTGCAGGAAAATAACTTCCCTGCACCCACATAGACACCATCTTTCCATTAGTGAAAGAAAATCAATAATTTGCTTAGTTGTAAAAAATAATGCGATCACAAACTATTAAGTAGCCTAAATTGTTATACTGTGACCACAGTATGTACTCGCGCCCAAATGTAAATAGCTCCGTCTTGCTTGTTTATTAGTCTATGGTTGAAATTATCGCCAAAATAGGATGTTTTTTATGTTTTTAGTTTGAAAAACAGTGACAGTACCTAATTATGAAGTTAATAAATTTGAATTATCAAATTATAACCGATTATCATCTTTTTTTCCATTTTCTATCGTCATTTAGCGCTATATTTATTTCGTAATAAAGTATTTTAATCTATAAAAGGTTTGGACCACGATAAGAGTAACTAATAACACTTATCATGTGTATTTTTCCGTGTAAAAAATTTGATATAATTACTCAATAATTTGTGTTGTTGATTATACGTCAACAAATATGTCAACATTAATAAAAAAGTAAAATATTTGCGTAAACGTTTTAATAATAATGTTTTGTTTAGTTAAGAAATTGAATTTAATTACATTGTGCTTGTTTTATATTCAAAACGATTAATTAAGTTTATACAACAAACCTTTGTTAATTGGTTTGTAATAAATTATACCAATTTTTTATAAATTATAAACATCGCACATCTTAGTTTATAAGTAATTATTTAATTTCTAGTTTTTCAAAATTTCAAAGACCACATGCGCCGCCTATGGGGAAAATGTACTTGTTGGATTACGTCGCTGTAGGTCTTTGTCGTCTCGTCGGAACCGAGAACAAACAACGCGAAACCTCGCCGTTCGCCAGTCCATCAGTCTAATGACATTGTTCGTATTGTTTGTTTACTTTTACACTATTTAAATGTTTATAGACTTTGTGTTTAAACAAATAATTTTTACGGCACGTTGTTTAATAACATATGTTATATTTTGTGTTTCAAAGAAGTAAAAGTTTTTTGAATGATAGGAGAGTTTTGGACTTGCATTGTCTTTATTTGTTTTACATCACAAAGTTTCAACTGGTAAGTATCTCTAGTCGTCTTCAGGTGAATACAGTATTCACAAAATTACTACAAAAAAAATAACGTATCCTAGCTCTAAAAATCTTCCTACTCTCAAAAGTGACTTCTAAAAAAAATTCTGACGACATGCCCTACGATTTTCAAGGCTCAAAGTAAAAAAATACTCATTTTGTAAAGCTTAAGGGAAGTGAAACTGCCCCCCCCCCTACCCTTGGATTCGTCATTTTTTGAGAAATTTACTGCGACAATTAAATTTCTAGTAATTTCACAAACTATTTTCTTTCAGTATAGAAAGTCGTTTTGGGTGTTGTTTCCGAAGAGAAATTTTTTCATTTATTAAATTTTATTATTTGCTACGCTACTGTTGTAATAAATCCCAAACATCAGCTTCTTTTTATACTTACTTAATGTTTACATTTCAACACCTTGTTGAAACGGTTCAAGCTTCCCCTCAGAGTGTTTGCTTGGATAAGATGAAGTTTTCAGAAAAGTAAAAGATACCGAACAAACAATCAAGCCGTTTGTCGACAAGTTCCAATTTAGAACCATTTCGATATTAAAATTCATGATTGAATGAGGGTGTTCAAACAGAGCAATCTCCGTTAATCGACTTTGTCACTTCTGAATAGACAGAAAGCAGACAATTTCAACATAACAGACATGTTAGTATCTTACTCACATTTGGCCTTTTGCTCAATAAACGACAAAAAGTGATACCTATATACATATTTAGTAATAAAAATGAACAATGTTCGGGTTTGTTAGCCAATAGGATTTATTGGTCTGTTTTAAATTGTATTCTTGGTTGCCTGCTGGTGCAAGAATAATAATGCCGGCAGATAAGCAAAATGGCTGTATAATTAGTTTTAAAAAAAAATTAAACACAACTTTTGTGGAATTTTCAACGTTCGCTATGGAAAAGTTTTTCAAAATAAGCGCCAATTTACATACTAGCAACACTGTAAACAAGGAAAGAGAAGTGGCAATTCTCTAGTGATGCTGGACACAAAAATTAACAAAACAAAACGCAATAACCTTAAAAATTGGAATCAAATTTTTTTTAGAAATCTTATGTTATAATTTCGTCTCTTTTATCTGATTTTATATAATTATCTTCATATTCCACCATTTAAGGAAGATTATACTTCATGAAAACGACAGCTGAACAATGTTGCCAATGTTCTCTAAAATCTTTCTATTATAATACAATGACAAAGTCTGAAAAGTAATCCAATATAAATAATTGTCCAAAACGGACTTATGAGGAAAAATAAAAAAATTATTTTTACGAAAATGTTATCTATATTTTGTCTTAAAGTAAGTTATTAAAATTCTAGGAACAAAATATATTATTTAACTGGCATAAAAGATTTCATATGTGGCAACACCGAAATTATTGACAGAAGACCAAGCTAATGAAATGACAGTTGAAAAAATCTAACCTAAGTTATTTTTCGATTTTTCTGCTTTATGAGCAAATAAATAAAGATAACAGTTATTTTAAACAAAAATATATCAAAATTCCACTATAATTCGGATGTAAGTCGCATATAAACAAAAAATCGACATGACAAGTGAAAGATCGGTAACGACTGCAACTTTTTATCGGATCGACGTCATGAAATCATCGCGCCAGTTTTGCGTTTTTAAAATTCGTGGAAATTGTGCATGTTTTCAATATACTGCAAAAAAGTCATGGTATGACCTAGCAATAGTATTATTGATGACTAACTCCTATTTTAGCACTGACTTAACAATTTAATTGCCAAAACTATTAAATATGAGAATAGTGAAAGACCCCATATGAAATATTATGTACTTAATATATACCATCTCAGAAGTGAGTATCATGTTGTGTACGGAAATAGTAATTTTTGACCTATTTTTTAAAAATCAGTCACACTCTTAAACACAAATTCTATTCTGGGCGCCTGCCAACCTAATTATTTGGTCGTTCAGTGATATAACCGAAACTACTATTTTTTAAAGGATAGTTAAAGAAAAACAGACCAGGAAATCAAATAAAAAGAGAAATGAATAAAATTATAGTTTTTTAAATATTTTGAAAAACAAACTGTTACTATTAAATGAAAAAATTGGAAAAATAGAAGGAAAATAATAAACCAATATCAAGATAAAAAGTTGATTAACTTTTTTTGTATTTTGGAATGGCTATTGCCCCTAGAAACCCTTTTATAAAATATACCTGATTTGTTTCAAAGGGATATTAAGCTAAAATTTGCGCCACTGTATGTTCGCGTAATACTTTTCTCATTCTCGAGTGTTCCAAACGAACAAAAATAAAACAGAACATTTGAAATACCTATTTGTCTTTGCTAAAATGGTAAAATGACGAAAAAGTGTCGGAAAAGTTACTAGAATAAAGGCAGTTAAACTTGTCAACGGTTGAAAAATTGCCAAATTTTCTTCGCGAGTTGCATTTTCCGCGAACCGAGTGACATATTTGGTTATTTTCTTGCTTCAAGTAGAAATAAAGGAAAAGTTTCATGGCATTCAATAAATATTATGTTAAGGCCCAGTAAACAAATTAATGCGAGGATGGAATAGCGAAAACAATAATTAATTTATTCATTAATTTAATTTTTTTTCTAAAACTGTTGTTATGTGAAATCTAAAAATACCCTAGCTGACAGTTAATCATGGTTTTTTGGTATTGGGGGGAAACAAGCAACACTGTAGTATAAAGAATAACACGCTTAAGAGCAAACAGTAATCGATGAATCATCACATCACGAACAAATACTGCATTTCCACCCCATCGCACATATTGTACCTGCGTCTGGCGATGGCAATAAAATATATTTTTTTAAATATTTTTTTCCCGAGGACCCGTCCGTGCGCCGGATGCACTTAGGCCAGGTTTGGCCTATTGTGCTCACCCTGTTTAGTTGTTACACCCACTCCGTGATCCCAGTTTCTTACACTAGTTTGTGTATAGGTCAACTGGGGAGAGGGTAAGAATGTCCTCTGGTTTCAGTTTGGGTTGCCCGAGTATTTATTGCCTCTTCCGATCTAGTGACTCGCAATGGCAAACTATGTGCTGTACGGTTTCCCTGACTTGTCCGCATAATTTGCAGTCAAAGTCTCCATTGTACCGGGTGGTAAACTAGGAATGACCGCCGGCCATATCTCAGAAACTAGTAATCGTACAGCATCCGGGTAAATTTTTTTATGATAAAAGTGCCCAAGAGAAAATGCTGGAAATTATTTTTAAGTTCTGCATTTTGCCGCAAGAAGGCGTAATTAAAAAGTAATAAGAGGAAAGTGTAATCAGTTAAATCGCTGTAACTTTACGACTTATCCGATTATAGCAAACTAAAGACTGTTTGGAAGAGAAATGTATGCAATTTCACCAATCGCACACGCACTGCTCCCAGAGCGCCTTAAAGGATTTTTCCTACAGTGCAGGTGTTTTATTATAAAAATTATAGTATTTAGTTGTCCATAATAGTTCTCAAAAAAAATGCTAGTGGGCGCAATTTGCAATAATAACACATTTTTTGATTTTACTCCGAAAAAATAAATCATACGGTATAATTATGATACTATAATCAAAAAGTAGATGAAATTTTCTAGAAAAAATATTAATATCGCAGCTCGATACCTCCGTTCGTTTCAGCGTTATCGCCAATAGAATAATTTTTAAAACTAAGCGATTATATATTTTTTAGAAAAAAGTAGTACGCCACTGATATTTTTCCATGTGGATATTATTTCTGATTAGCCTGGTTAATTCTGCATAAAAATGGTCTCTTGCGTTTTTCTCCTCAGGCACACCGTTCTTAATTAAAATAATTAAATTAAATTAGCTCTACTATTATTAACATTGATAATGAAAAATTTTGTTTTATAAAAATTGGTGGAAATGACCACCTTCATTTAATAGGCATGCATGAAGCTAATTGACCAGGCTAATCAGAAATAATATCCACATGGAAAAATATCAGTGGCGTACCACTTTTTGTCTAAAAAATATATAATCGCTTAGTTTTAAAAATTATTCTATTGGCGATAACGCTGAAACGAACGGAGATATCGAGCTCGAACCAGAAGTTCTCGTAAACCTCTTAGAAAAATGTTTATATTAAATTTTTAATTAGATAAGCCACGAAACGATGCCGTATTTCACGCTGGTATAGAAAGCTTTAATTTAAGTATATTATGCTAGTTTTACCATTCCTTAAATAATAGTAGTTTGTACAACAAGAGTGGATATGATGTCCATATCGCACGAAGAAGTAAATTTAGCGCGACGCCGTAGGCGGAGTGCACAAACTTCCGAGGGCAATATGGACAATCCACTCGAGTTGAACAGTATATTTTTGCTACGACCAAACTTACAAACCTTATGCTACAAAATGTAAAAAGAAGTTTTCAGGTTACCGGGCTCGAACTCACGACCATTGGTTCCATAGTAAAACGCTCTACCTCTCGACTATCGAAACGTTAAACTAATTATGGGAGAACCAACTGATAAATGATGCTACATGAAATTAATTTTCTATGCACATTCAGCAGGTTGCATTATTGATAAATCAGTTATAAATGTGTCTAGATTTTATTATATTGAACAAATTAATAACAAATTGTACCATATGCATTTAAATTATATAATTTAGTGTCTTGAAAAAGAAGGCGGAGCCTCAGTAAAAATAATATACTGTGATTGGTCAGTACTTTTAAGAACAACAATGGCTTCTCTGTAATTGACTACTGTGATTGGTCAGTTTCATTACCTCTCTAGGATTGTTATAAAATTTTGCCGCACAGTTTACTGGAATAGCCTACTTTACCGGCCACTTAAGTGTAAAGGAAACAGCAAATTTCCATGTGGGAGTAGAAAAAATAATATTTGATTTCAATACTAGTGTATTCTTAAAAATTTTACTGTATTCCAATAATGGCCAAATTCTGCGGTTATTACCATATCTTTCATAAATTCAAATCTCGTAGAGTTCATAAAATTCTTTCTCTTTGAAATATATTATAGATCTGCCCATTCCCAAATAGATAATTCGTATATTTCGTCTGGATCCAAAGTGAATTGAGTTCATGGAAATTTTCCTTTCGAGTTGATAAATTAATTATTATAAAAGGGTATTGAAGTAGCGTTTTTCTCTTATTACTTTAAAGTGTATTTTTTAAATCCCCCAATTTATATTCCCTCAACATAGTACAATAAAAATATTTCTCGAGTGATAAACTGTTAAACTACACATAAGAAAAAATGAACTTTCTAATCACCTGAGAATTCTCTAAATAAGGACGAAACAAAATGCAACAGGAAAATCCTGGAAATTAGAATGCTCGTCTTATTAAAGTTTTGGCGCTAGACGTAATGGACTTTTTAAGTAAATTGTGATTGGTTACCAGTTGCACGAAAGACAAAAAAGAAACCTTTCTGACTAGTTTGGAGTAATTTTTGTGGTTCGACGAACGTTGCATGTTTGTGGAAACGTAACGTGTGGAAAGAAGACCTTAAGAGTTACGTTGTGGTAGTAAAAGTTCCTAATTTATTTTCAGAGAATTTGTGTCAACTGATTTTTGCTGAATTTTAATTTTGCTTATTTATTTGAAAGTTTATGTATAATATACAATGTTTTATTAAGTTGTTTAATAGCTATAACAAAATATATACGCATCTATAATCGTTTAATCAATAATGCATCAAGATGTTACGGGCTGTATGTGCATGCCTACGGCGTCGTGCGGTATAGACTCATATCCACTTTTATTGTATAAATTACTATTTTATACAAATAAGTAACAGTTAACGAGTTTATTCATAAAGGCATTAATTACAAGTAAAAACGAATAGTCAAGATGAGCTTTTTTCCGCAATATGCAGAACAAAATTTCAATATGACTTCCCTTGTAAAGTTGAATACTATGTTCAATTAAAATTATTATTTGTAAATGCTTTCTGAATGCTTCCCCCCCCCCCCCCCCCCCCCCCGGGCCCTATCCTCTGTTTTTTATAAATAATGTTATCTTCCAATATTAACTTTACAAAAGTGCTGACGATGCGGTTTTTACACTTTTGAAAGACTTGTACCTCCACCTTAACGCGGCTGTGCTCTGTAATCCTTTTTAAGCCTTCTTCGACTCTGTGGATCATGAAATGCTGAAGCTCGAGATTTAGGGATTTAGGAGTAACTCTCTTACGATGGTTTTGGTCACCAAGCTGTTAGTATGGCGGAGGATAAAATTGGAGGGATGTAAAATAGGGGTGGGTGTGCCACAAGGTTCCGTACTGGGTCCTATTTAATTTATAATTTACATTAATGATAAGGTGTCTCTAGAACTTAGAGGTAAATACTCAGGGATAAGGCTCCAAATAGCTTGATCTACATAAATAGCATGTCTGATTGAAGAACTAAGTCATAATCGATACCAATAAAGGTTAAGGGATTAGTAAAAATTAACAACGCATGTGACTATAATACAGGGTGATTCCTAAGTTGATGCTTCTTTTGTAGCTGTGTATAGAAGGCATTAAAATAAATAACATTTTCAAATAATATGTACCTTTTTTCAAAAAACTCATCAATAAGGTACATTACATTCATTAATTATTACACTATGGATGAAATACGGTTCTGCCTAAATTGCCCGTTGAATAACATTAAGAAAACTTCTGGGTGTAGGATAAGCTCGCAAAGGAAAGCGTTCTGCGTATAATCTCGAAGCATCAGCTGCACTTTGATGACATTCACCGTAAATTAGCACCATATCTACTAAATCATTGTTTTCAAATTTAAAATTAACTTGCTTCAGAAAAACCCACCGCAGCGTATTGCCAAATAACTCACCACCTACCCGTAAATTGCATGAGAGATAAGACAAACAACATAAAGTATAGCAGGCTACGTTTTGATGACCAGGCCCGCACTTAGATTTTTTTACTTCTGTATCTCGCCTATTTTTAGGTTTTTTGAAAAAAGGTATTTGAAAATACTGTTTATTTTAATGCCTTCTATACCCAGCTAAAAAAGAAGTATCAACTTAGGAATTACCCTGTATAGTTGTTATATTAAATTTCAGAAAATTCTACCCAACCATTCCTGTATATTAATTTAACTAGAAGACAGCAGCCATTTCAAGATCCCTAGAAAATGCTTTTTTTATCTGGGACACCCAATATACATTATTGGGAATTTTCATTTAAAAATTATTTGCGTCCCCCTAAGATAAATTTCTGTATCCGCCCCTGTTTTAATTATTGTTTAAAGTTAAGCGTTAAGCCGTAACTGAACCACCAATCCCGAATTTCTATTTTTAAACATACTAGTCATTCCGTCTTTTAATATTCTAGAAACGCTTAAATCTCGGTAAGAGATGGAAATTTATTTTTCGCCCGATGGCAGCCGGAAAAGTTCGGGGGCCTTTATTGGCTGTTGGATACCGAATTGCAGAACTTCCTGGCGATGTTCAAATCCAAATTTAAAATCGATAAAGGTTAGATAGAGGAGAAAAGTTCAGTTTTAGTGCCACCTTGAGCAAAGGACAAATTAAAAAGTTTTTAAAGTTTACAATACCATGAAAAATATGAATCGTTTATCCAAACTTTAGAAAGATTAGTAAAGTAACCGCCACCAATATAATATTATTGTTCACTTTTTCTTCTTATTTTTCTGTTAACAACTCAAGAAAAAACTATAACAAAGGAAGCCGATGGTCTAGCAAGCAATAAAAGTTAACGTAGACCACAAGAAAGCCCTGTCTAACTTATTCTATTCGCCTTTAAAGTACATTTTTTGCCTCGCATTGGCTTAATCAGAAATTAATATCACCATGCAAAACTCGACCAATCGACAGTATTTCTGATCGCTAGTAGCCGAAGCGACGATATGGCTTCGCTCTGTTCTTCTGTTAAAATCGATTGAGTAAATAACAAAGCCACTTGCCATTGTTGGAATTCAGTTAGATAGAAGGCTCAAATGTTCTGAGTCCTGAAACCGAATTGTTCAATATATTTCAGAATTCCTCATTTAAGGAAATAATTATATTGCATCGTCCCTAATTTCAATAAATGTTGTAAAAGAATTCGTCTTCCTTCCACTCCCAACCTGTCCGTTGATCGAATTCTCTCGTTAATTTTTTACGAAGTTACATCAACACCAATAACTCGAGTGTAGTCCATATAAGGCTCGCGTGCTAAAATCTCATAAATTTTGAATTCTTCTTCCTACGGACATTACCTTCGGCATCGGCCTATGAAACAAATTGAATACAGTTTTAATAAGTTACTGGTCTTTGTTTTTTTGCTGTTTTATGTAAAGGTGTGGGTAGAAGAGATTAATTTAACTATCCAAAGTAAATCATGGGCAATAGGGAAAAAATATTTGGGTTTGATCTGAAAATATGACGACAGAAAGGATAAAAGGGTGGCGTAAATTTTACTATCTATCTAAACGCCCGTGGCCTAAATGTTTCATTATTTAATATGAATTTAAGGAATGTCCATTTTACCTCACACAGGCAGGTAGGTACCTACAATTCTTAAGAACTCGAAATATAAAGAATAAAACTAGAAATGTTAGCAAAACCGTTTCATTGCGTTTGTTTTCTTTTAATAAATAAAATGACGAATAATAGAAGAGTTTGGAACTTGCATTGTCTTTATTTGTTTTAAAATGACGTACTGACATACTGGTAAGTATCTCTTTACTATTCACCTGAAGACGACGGGAGATACTACCAGTTGAAAAGTGATGATTCAAATCGAATAAAGATAATGCAAGTCCAGACCAGAATTGTTTTATCATTCAAGAAACATCATTGTTTTTAAATAAGATGATGCCGGAGATAGTTTCCGATAGTTATCGTCAAGCTCGCGCAATAGTGGAGTGAAGAGATTCTAAAGATATGGATGGTCATGCGGCTGCTTTAAAACTTACTTCCATTCTCGATGAAAAAGAACACAAAAAAAGTCCCCCCCCCCCCTCGCAACCCTTGCAAATGGCCAAAAACTACTCCTTTCCTAGCGTGATTTCTTGGGATTGTTCTCGGGAAGTCGTATTGGTACGGAGAAAATGTTATATTAAGAAGGGTCTTAAGGCAAGAAGTGAAATAGGACCAAGGAATGGTGCCAAATACCTTTTACCCCCACTCATGATCAAAACATCCCCCTTTTCGTTTATTCCCTGGTTGAGTCATATTTGAACGGGATAAATTGGAGAGAATTTTATGGCAAGAGGCGGGTCGTGACCAAGGAATGGTCCTAGCATCCCCTCAATCCCAGTCGATGTCCCAAAACCACCCCTTTTTTAAGTGCACTATTTCATTATGAGGGAGTCCCTGATACGATGCGTGGTGATGGGTCAGAAATAAAGAATCAACGTAGTATGTATAAGGACAAGCTTGTTTTTCTTAGACATTCATGTATTAATGTGGTATAGAACAAGAACAAAAATCTTTAAACTGTTTGGAAAATGTCTTTCCGGTTGGTTCCAACATTTTAAGTAGCTAAGTGGACTTTAATACCCTGGAAACAGTTGATTGTAAATCAAATGAAAAGCGCGTTTATTAAACTTTCCGCGAATGGAAAAAGCAAACAAAATGAAAAACGACGCTGCGAGTACACGAAACATTAAACAGAACTTGGGAGTTTTGTAAATATTGCTTTTATTGCGGATATATCACGAGGTCTCTGGGGATTTGTTGTATGTTCGTGATAGTTCTCGTTATGTATGAAATAAAGGGTCTAACTATTAACATTTTTTTTTACCAGAAATATGGTTTTATAAATTAGATTTTTGCTAGTAACGGGGTTCTTTTGGAACGATGAGAGGTTTTGTTTCAAAACGTCATAGTCTAAGATATTTTGTTGAACTATTGAAAGTAAGTATGTCATTCATCAAACAACTATAGTTGTGTTCAAATATGGTTAAAGTCACTTTTGCGATACAAGTAAGTCTTCCACTCTTAAAAGTATGATCAATCGGGACATGTGAGGAAGTGGATAATATGGACAGAGAGAACATGGCCCATTTTATTCTAACCTGTGAAATGTTATTTCCGTGCTCAAATGGCCTAATTTATTGCACGTTTTAAACTGCCGTGCCATTTTATTACAATATACAGTAAGTATATTTAATTAAAAAACACCTCAAATAAAGGCACACTTTTATAATACATGCTGAAAACAATCTAACCCGTTGACAGCTGGTGGTAATCATCAGATCGTAAATAAAACAGACCCAACGTTGTTAGGTTGACAAACTTGGAAAATAATAGTTATCTTTGCCATAAGGGTGACAGTGTTGCAAAATATTAACATGTACTATTTATTATTTTTACAGATTAATATTTTTTCTAATTTCTGTTTGCATACGTTTGTTCACGTTTACGCACTGCTTATATATTTAATGCAGGTCGGCAATGCTGTTTGCTATAACAATCTTATAATTACGACAGTGCGTACATTCTTATACTGTGAACATCGCACATACTTAAGAGGAACCATAAATAGTTTTGTCTATGATAAATGGTCTGAGGTTAACATAAAGTGTTACTACACCTGAAGCATGTAGAATATCTACCACTTTTTAACCTTACTACTTTAATAAACCAGTGGAGAAACAAAAGTCAGCCATTTTAATGTAAAAATAAAATGCTCCTATGTTTCTTCGTCAGTTTGCTAAGGCTGAGCTAACAGCTGATGTAATTAATGAATATAATTTTATGCAAGTCACAATATCTTTGTAAATAGGTATACAAAAAAACATATTTTACCAAACCTTAGCACATGTACAGGTAAATTAGGGAAAAAACATATTGTAAATTAAGAGTTTGTTGACTTGGCCCTTCCTAAAACTCGCATGATATCATGTACTGTGTATGTGAACAAATTTAACATTTTACTGTTTTTCTACTTTTATCTATTATCTTTAAAGGTAGTTTAACCACGGATTTAAAAAGATTAAAACGCGAATTACAGACTCGTTTAGTTGTATAAAATAATCCTTGTTGATATCCGAAATTTTCATAAATTTCCCTGTATTAAATAAACATTTAGAAGTAAAAAAATAATAATTAAACTACCTGTTGTATCAACAACACACAGACGAATAAGTAAATACAGACTCTGCACAATCATTCATGCTAATGATATACTTAAAAATACACGAAAATAATTCTGCTCGCGTCGAAGCAGCAGCTGGTTAAAATCTGTTGATAGGAGACTCAATTGGCGTAATCTATATCATTATTATTCCCAATGGTGATGGATTTACCCGTGATGCGTTCAAGCAATAACAAAATCTATATTATTAATATTATGTCCTTTTTATTTCAGAACTTACCGCCTCCACGTCTAAGTTCATCGAAAATGGAAGTAGGAGTACAGAGTGGTTACGTGGCGAATGGAGGGGGGCCCCCTGCGCCAGCTGGAATTCTAGCAGTAGGAGACGTTCAAAGAACTAGTAATAGGTGAGTTGACAAAATGGCTCCTTCATTGAGTAATTGTTTGTTATTAATGTTGCTTATGACTTTAAAAATGGAAAGGAGTGTTTTAATTTTTTTATCTACTTTCATTTAATAATATGAATACAGTTCTGTAAATCGTTTTGTAAGGGCATCTATTACAGCACTAGTGCTGTAATAGATGCTTTTACAGCACTAGTGCTGTAATGGGAAAAAAACTGTTTTATTAAAATTTTGCCGTTAAATAAAACCACACTTTTTAGAAGAATGATTTATTAATAACAATTATAAATAATTTTTCATGATCTGCAGTATTAAGAAACTTACATACGTCTTCCTTTGCGAAAACTTTGGACTTTTTGGCCTTGTAAGTCTTGTAACCCTCTGAACTTCTTTTCAAAAATGCGATTAGTTGAGAAAATCTGCTTATATCTTGATTTTTCTTGACTGAAATCATAGTTCTCAACATTGAGTAGTGAGTCCATAGTGTAGATGGTTTTTGGGAGCGTTGCTTTACGGAAAAATAACCCATAAGGATTTTCTCAGACACCTCTTTTATTTTGTTAGCTTTGCCCCAATCTTCAAACTTCTGATACTCCAACTCATACCGCGCCTTGGGTTTTGTCGGAACTAAACTTGAGATCGCTTTGTTTGCCGCTGCTTCTATATCAGAGGGTAAACTTCCATCAGAATCGCTCATTTTGAAAAACGCTTTTTATATTTTTGAATTTGTTTGACAAAGTTTCGACAGTAACCATGCGAAACAGTAACTATGCGAAAGGTAACATAAAAAACTTGATTAGTAAACTTAATAGCAGGTGCAGTTTTATTTTTACAAATGCCTTTTGTTAAATATTTTTATTCATAGATGAAAGTAGATAAAATTTTGTACAATATTCTTGTTGTAAATTCATATTACTACACTCGATGTTTTATTGAACTCGGCTGACGCCTCGTTTGACAACTTTAACATCTCGTGTTGTAATATGAATATTTACAACACCAATAACTATTATACATACATACTTAACTTTTTAATATTTATTAAAACACAGTTGTAGGGAGGCAATAATTCTAGAATCCAAAATTATTTTAAATCATACATGGTGTCCTAAATAGTCAAGGCATATCAAAGATACTTTTTTCTTTAGTGGAACATATTACTTATATTATTTTCTAATTCCACACCAAAGTCTACGTTCAATATTTTTTTGAACTATTAACGTTGAAAATATGGAATTTTCAAACTTTGACAGGCTGTAACATTGAAATGGTTCATTTTAAAGAAAAATGGTTTCCATCTCCCTCTCTTAGTTTATATTATTTATCTAAAAGTTACAACTTCACACGTTAAATCATAAAACCAGTTTTTTGGTTGGTTAACTCGCTGCTCTTTATATAAAAGTAATTTTGGACCTAAAACTTGGGCTCTATAAATAAAATATCTCGTAACATATTACATCTAGAAATATCAAATTCTTCTTTTTGACTATAAATAAAAGAAATTTGAGATATTGAAATAAATAATTTTAAAAAATAAAATTACCTTTGAAGGTTTGTCAATCCAAACAATATAATTGTATTATTTTTTCCAAATTTATTTTAGAGTTAAAAGAAAACATCAAACCATATTTGTAATCCCTAATATTGATCTGGCAGAAAAAAGTCGTAGTTTCTAATATTTTTCCCCCTTCTAGGTCTCCTGCAAAAACAGGACTACATGTTAATTTTAAGGATAAAGGAGAAATCAAAGAAAAGAGAGAAAAGTTCCTAACAGCGAAGTACGGTCACCATCAGATGAGTCTCATCAGAAAAAGATTGGCGGTAGAAATGTGGTTATATGAAGAACTGAAGAAACTTTATGAAACTAATGTAAGTAGTTTTTATCTGACTGTCCGTTTGGTATAGCTTGTAGACGGCCCCGAGATATTAATACAACCGGATAGGTTGGTGATGCACAAAATTTGTATTTGTGGTGAGAAATAAGTTCCAGGATAAATTTTACCACTCTTAAAGTTCGTTTAAAATTCACCTAACTACTATCAAATTTCCAGAATTAAATTATTACCTCTCCCCCTCTGCATGGTTGTATTAAATTTGTTTTTGTAAATGTTTTTTTTTATATTTCTAGCTGGCTCTTTATTAAAAATAAAAACATTTGTTAACATTTCTGAAAAATATAAATATTGGTGTCAATCCAAAATTTTAATATAAGACGTATGTATGACTCTAACCAGCGTTTTTCGGGCTGGGTTTTTCATGATTAAAAATAACGTAAATATCGCTCACCACGCCAAAATTGATGATTTTTTCAGAAATCATGTATTTTAGGAGCGAAGATCTAAGAGCAGTTTTTGGTGCGAATGCTTAGGTTTTGAAAAACTCCTTAAGTGCCGTTTTGTATATTCATAATAAAGCATTCTCGTTTCTTCCCGCACTATTTTTTTTATTATAAATTATCACACTTCTTCCATAAAATGTGTTTTTGTTGTAAACATATTTTATTGCATTGGGTTATATTTTTGTTGATTTAAAATAGCTCTAAAAATGGAAAGCCCGGCAGCCCCTCCCCCCCCCCCCCCCCCCCCTTAAATACACCACTGGTGCTGCCCACTTTCGTACCCCATAAACGAGTTTTTTCTTGATTGTCTTTAGAATTTACATATAAATTATGATGAGATATTTCCCAATGCACAATAAGGTTCTACTTTCATTAAAGTTTAATATTCCTTTCGTTTTTTAGTTATAATACGTAAATTGTAAAGTTTATAATAGCGACATTTTGCCAACCAACAAAATCCCGCTAAACGATATTTCAAACGTGATTTTGTCGGAATCCACACAAACAATTTTATAAAAACCTGTTCCTTATTCAGCGGCAAATATAATTCTTTTCAGCGAATCGAATTCTATTGGATTACTTTTTCAGACTTCGTCATTGTATTTTAATATAAAAATGTTAGAGAACATTGTCAAGCTGCCGTTCTGATGACGTATATTCATATTCGATAAAGTCTGTGTTTTTGTTCTAATAGTTTTTTATTTATTTATTTATTTATTTATTTCTTTTCTCAATGATGATACAACCAAAATCAAAATTTAGTAAAAGAGCCCATTGTGGCCCTTCTACGCCTTCGTAAACATATATTTAAATTAGAAAAATAGTCAAAGTATAGCCTATACTATGACGCCCTTGGCACTGACAACCATAAACATTACCAGAAACATTCAAAATAAAACGCTGCAGCATTTATTTTCAGCCTGCTGAGCGGAACTCTTCAAATGAGTAATTTCGACTATTTAAAACTAAATAAGACCGACTAATTGATACATAAATTGCTTTATTTTGGGAATGAGTAAAAATAATCTACTGTGAAACATTTTCGAAATTAAAGACGAAATTATTATTAAACGGGTAGGGTTTAAAAATAAACTTAAATATGTAGGATTAAGGGTATTTTTAAACATTGTTTATGTATAATAATAAATAATCGTCGACTGTAGTTTTCGAAATATTGCCAATTTAGTATTTTTATATGGCGATCTTACAGCAGATTTTAAGTTCAGTTGCTTCTAGTTGGCTATGACGGCATTGAAGCTGTCACTTGCCATTTAACAATAATAAATAACCATGCCGGGACGCTTAAATTGTACAGAGTCATAGCCAACTAGGAGTAACTGAACTTAAAATTCGCTACAAGATCGCCATATAAAAATACTAAATTGGCAATATTTCGAAAACTAAAAATTTTGAGATATACAACCTTGCACAAACTTACCCTTATTTTTAATGCCAAATAAGAAATAATTATAAAATTTGGGTGTTTCCATTTAAAAATCTAGACTTTTTGCAGTTTTTTCAATTTCATTTTTAATCTTATTTTTTAAACACCCTGTATTAATAGTTATCAAAATATTATAAAAAATCTATTAAAGCAGGTCCTTTATAACAAGTAATTCCACTTAAATTAAATAAATAAGGCTTCTTTATACAAAAAATTGATAATTATTCTTAGGCTTGCAAACGTCATTTTTGACATAAAAATTCAAATATGTCCAAAACGTTTAGACATAGGTATAGGACATGGTATACAAAATCTGCCTAGAATCTTGCGTAGAATGCAAGAATGTAATAATATATAGGGTGTCTCATTTAAAATAAGCAAGTTGCCACTTACTTCCGGTATAACAGGAAGTGCCACCATTATGAAAATATTTTAGCCCGGTCGCCCCCATCAGCATCAACATACTGTCGAATTTTCAAAATATTCCTATGTATAGTTTTCTATATATAGATCGATTCGGTTCCCGTCGTCGACTGTTAAAAAACTATACAGGGTGAGGTCAACGATATAGTAAAGTTTATTTTCTCCTTTATCTTAAGAATGATATAAAATTCGAAATACAAAAGTTGTCGAGATCATTGAGTTCACATTTTAAAATTATATTGGAGTATACGGGGTGGCCCAAAAAAAAGTGGCGAATATAACTTGAGTTTTTTTTTAATGGAATACCCTATATATTATATTATTTTCTGATTCCCCACTAAATTCTACGCTTATTTTGTATAAAATGTTATATGTGTAACTTTAATAGTTTCAGAGATATTGACGTTTACGAAATACATATTGTAAGATTTAAACTTACCTCATAAATTTGTTCATTATCAGTAAGTAAAATGTAAACATTTGGGTAGATGTTATGTTATAAGATGAGCAATGGTTTATTTTATTTTGCAATAGGATTGAATTTATTACCTACGCAGAACGAAAAACATCTCCCCCGCTGGGAAGCCGCTAAGCAGAAGAAAAATAAACATTTTCATACTTACATTAGCTCTAAATTTTCAAAACGTACATATGTATCAGTATAGAGAAACAGAATAAATATATACTGATAAAAAAAAATTCCGGGTGCTTTATTATTTACATAATTTGATACCTACAATTTGAGCATGATCCTAAAAAATTTTGGGCTGTGGCGTTATTTGCTTGCGAAGGCTACCAAAAACTGTGGCTGCGCCCAGCGGCGTATATAAGGGGGGGAGGGGGGGTTGCCGGGCTGCTTTTTCATCTCACGCATGGACTCTTAATTTAAATCTTCAAATAATGTATTCTTGGCTTAGATTACAAAGGTCTTGTAGGAAACGTTTAGCTTTTAAAGTTTTCCTTCTAAAAGTCCTGTTTTATATAGAGATTAAGGTTTCACACGCATATCATTTTAGTTATTGATTTTTGATGCAATTTTAAAGGAAAACGAGTAAAAAGAATAATATTTTATAGAATTTTTCTATTATATACTTATCTGTTCCGTTTTCCCTTTTATAGAGCTATTTTAAATCAACCAAAATATAACCCAGTGCAATAAAATATTTTTACAACAAAAACAATAAGGTATTTATTTCATAAGAGAAAAATTAAGGTAAATATTTCAATTAAAACATTTTTTAGGGAAGAAGTGTGATAATTTATAATAAAAAAAATAGTGCGGGATGAAATGAGAATGCTTTATTAGGAATATAAATATACGGCACTTAAGAAGGAGTATTTCCAAATCTAAGCATTTGCACCAAAAACTGCTTTTAGATCTACGCTCCTAAAATACATGATTTCTGAAAAAATCATCAATTTTGGCGTGGTGAGCGATATTTACTTTTTTTTTTAATCATGAAAAACCGAGCCCGGAAAACCCTGGTTAGAGTCATACATACGTCTTATGTTAAAATTTTGGATTGACACCAATATTCATATTTTTCACAATTATAAAAAATGTTGTTTTTTTTAAATAAAGAGCCAGCTAGGAATATCAAGACAACACATTAAAATTTAATCCAACCATGCAAAGGGGGAGAGGTAATAATTTAATTTTCAAAATTTGATAGTAGTTAGGTGAATTTTAAACGAACTTTGGGCGTGGCCCCGAAAATTTTTCTCCTGCGGCGCTTTTCCGCCTTCTTCGCTGGGTACAATATCATGGAATACATATAGTCCCGACTATCCCTCTCTTCAAAAAAAAAAAAGTCCTACTTACGCCCACCCAGCCCCGCATATTTTCTGGCTACGCCAATGTGGTGGCCCCCCAATATTTTGGGTCTAGAACCGCCCCTGGTTAGGTGTAAGGCAAATTCACGTGACAAGTCTGTCGCATTTGCATAACTAGGGGACAGGGAGCCCCCCTTAGCCTCCAACCTTAATTCTTTCCTCGAAGAACCAGAAACATTTACTATAAAATAATATCGAAATGTTTCAAATTCCATTAAACACACTTAAGGGTGAAGTGTAGTGATGAATTCGCCATTTCATTTTTTGATGAATATTTCTTATCCTTTTCGCTTTATTCAAAAAGGGGCCAAATACGCGTCCTTGAGTTTTAGTAGCAATTATCCACAGTTTTCAACTAAAGAAATTTTGATTAATGAATTAATAAAAGCAAAAAACGAAAATTTGCGAAATTTCTCCATTTTTTTATTTCTGGTTTTAATACTTTATAAATTCAAACTTGTTTAACTTTAATTTATTATGCTTCGAATGTCGGTGTTTGGATAAAACGAAATGGCGACTACTAGACCTCCCTCTTAAATGATTTTTTCTTAGTTATACAGACTCCTAAATTTCGCATTACATTATGTCAATAATCCTTCTTGCAGTGCAGCAAAGAGTGTAGACCACGTTTAAAATATATCTAAAAATTCAAGAAATTGTAGTATTTGTTAAAGTGCAACTACTTCTAATAATAATAAATTGCAAACTTAATTTGCATAGACAGGCCTTAGTGGTTTGTATGTTGCACGCAAACTTTTTTTTAATCTGTCGATTGGTTACATGTAAACTATAACTTATTTTTTATTAATTGTAAAAAAATAATTGAATAAAATTAACAACATTGTATGGGTTTAACACATTAGAAACCTACTGGGAAGTTTACAAATTATTGTGTAAATTAATTAACAATATGTAATGCTTTTGTGTGTGTTACCAGTGACCAACATCGCTTATAGTGAAATTAAATACAAAAAAATTATTGTGCAGCATGTTTTTATCGAAAAATATTTGTGAAATTTGCAGTTTTTTCTTTTAATAATGGAAAACTGTAGACAGTTTTGTTGTTTGTAGGTTATTGGTGTCTGTAAATAATTTTTCAATTGTCCTATTCCTTTTCTTCTTCCAATAAAATTCTCTATTTTCAAATTTTAGAAGTTTCTTTTTCTAAAATGTATTTTATTTGTATCTATGTATATCTTGATCTGTCATATTGTGATATTTTTGTGCGTCAGCCTCCATGTTTTTGACAAAATTTCCTATACATCATTTATCTTTCACGCAAATAAATCACATTTTCTTAAAAATGTGTTTCTTATAACAGATTTTCTTTGGTACATGTTTATCCAATTTTCTTTGTAACTGTATTGGATGTTAACAAAATGAAAACATAAAACACATTATTACTACTGAAAGCATTCACTTGTTTAACCCAGTTTTCTTTAAGCACACCAAAATTCGATCATATTAAAATTTAATGACTCTTTCAACGATTGATTGTTTTTTTTTTCTCGTTAATTTTTAAAAAGGTCTGAGGTTATAAGAATAATATAGGGGAATTTTCACTTTCGCATTGTTTTAGGAAATACTAGCAGCAAAGGCAGCGCGAGAGGGCACAAACACACCCTGAAAAGATGGCTGCCAACCCAAAATTAAGGGATTAGGTCCAGCATTGGAATTGGGGGGGAGGGGGTGTTTAAGTAGTAATTTTAAATTAAAAAGTAGTGGTATAAGTTTCCTCGGAGAGACGTAATAAATTAATATGGTTTTTGCCTTAAACCTAGACCGAAATACTGTAAAACAGAAAAAAATTAATGCTCCCGAGTAAAAAAGGTAACTGGAGTGTTAGTCTAGTTATGTTACTATAATGCGCTTTGGTGTGCTTCAAACACAATTTCAATTTTTTTTTACTGTTTATAAGATCATAAGGTGCTAGTTTATGGCGAAACATGTAAAAAACATAAACAGACATATTTGAAGCCGAGACTTTGGGTCTTTTTCTTACAAAAGTATCAAATAAAGGCGTAAAAAATTTAAAACCAAAACTAAAAATTTAGGTTTTTTTTCGGATATCTCCGAAAGTATTCGGAATATTTACAATTTTCTTTTACCAAATTATTAATCCCCATAATACGCAACTTTGCCTCAACTTAACTATATTCGTATCTCTTACCGTTTTCGAGATCCCCTTGTACGCACCCTGTATACCAAATGCGATATACAGGGTGTCCCATAACTTATGAGCCGTATACAGTAGAGTAACTGGAGATACTAGACATAATGGGATTGTTACTCGTTCTAGAGATACAGGGTGTTGAAAGTAAAAGTTTATTCTCGAAAATAAGCCAAGATTTTAAAACGGTTTAATGAATCGAATTGAAAGTTGGCAATGTTATGTTTTTATGAGCAAGAAATAAGAATTTGTAGAAATTTTTAAGTTTCAAACTAGAGGGCGCTAGTTGCATACACTGGGCTTCATAAATCTATGATATTTTTTCTTACCTGTGATATTAGGTGTTTTTCAATTATAGCTTCTTAAAGAAGGGCATTTTCTGAGTCAAAAAGGTGTACTTGAGTGATCTTAATATCTTTAACGGTTTTCGAGATATTTCCCTTTAAACATCCCAAAACATAAAAAAAACATAGTACATAATTAAATTAATATTTTAATTATCAAAAAAAACGTATATGACATAATCGGCTTAGTTTGATGTCTAGTATCTCCAGTTGCTCTACGACCCATAAGTTATGAGACACTCTGTATAATATATACATTAACCCAGCGAGGGAAACACCTTGCGTCAATAACAAAAAAAAAACATGGGAGAAAAAAGAAAACTTACAAAAAGGCTAAAAAGTTCGTTGCCCCGTCATCCCTTTCGTCCGAAAACGATCATCTCTTGGGAAATTTTCTCACGGGGTTGTCAGTAATTTCATTTCGCTTTTCTTTTAACATTGTTCAGAATGCGAACAAAAAAATTGGAATGGACGTCTACAAGAAAAAATTATAAATTTTTATAATGTCTTTAAAATATATTAGACGTTTTCAAGCATTTAAAGTAAAAATCGGTTTTCAACGGAAAAATCCTAAATGAATTTTTCGTGTAATGGTCTAAGTGGACCCGACCGCACTCAAATTTTCCGTGTTAATTGCGGTTCTTCAGTTCCTTTTTATGTAAAATACATTGGAAATTCTTTTTTATTCATAAAAAAATGACTTTCTGGCACTCTTTAATATCAGGGGAGTAATAACTGAGAAAGTTTTTAAAAATCCATGGATAGAAATGGCCACGATTCGGGTCAATGCAATGTTGGAGAAGAATTAAGAAACATTGATCGGATTCCTTTAAGAGGATTGAGTAGCTACCCGCATTTACATTTTTGATGATGTTTGGTCCTAAAATTAAGACATCCGACCTAAATGGGTTAAATAATGGCTCAAGGCCGCGACGTAAAGGCCGAGAAGCGAAGCTACTTTAGACGGATATTCGCTTAAGGCCTTTTTACATTAAATGCAAATTGCAAGTGGTCGTTTTCAATGGGAAAACTTGCAACAGCTGATAAAAAATTACATTTTAATAAGCTGATGCAAGTTTTCCCATGCACTTGCAATTTGTATCTAATGTAAAAAGGCCTTTCAACTTGTCTAAGGATATTCGCGTTCGCTGAATGTTTGGCGTAACATGTTACAGATTTGGAAGTCGCGTGGTCCAAAATTATAAGCGGTAACTGTTTACATTGAATCGTTTATCTTGGTTTAGTTTCTCATCATTATCCTTAATAAAATAATGGAATTTAGTGTCCGTTAAAATATAAAGAAAAGAAGCTTAGCGGCAAGCGGACAGAGTAGTGCGTCTATATTTTGCATTAAAGTACACAGGGACGCCAAAGGTAATGGAATCCCTGGGGCACAGGTAGACAATGACAGGCTGTTTCGTTCTTGTTAGAACTCATCAGAAAGTCATAACCCGTAAGCGACCCCCCCAGTACAGCGAGCCTGTTCTTTCAAGGCGTTTTTAAGAAATAAAAGCGCGATGCAAACCCAGTAACGCCATCAGTAGGAATCCACTCAATGCAAAAGATAGCCATCAATCGTGAATACGTAGAAATAAATAAATCTAAATCAATCAAGCACGGAACGGCCACTTCACCAGTATAGGAAACATTTCTCGCTTCTCTAATACCATCTCCACGGTTTTGTGGATTCAGATCCAGGTCGCGCTGCAGTCGCCCACTGGTTTGCATCACTATTCCGTAAATGCCGTGTGTAAGTTAAATAAAATAATGGAATTTAGTGTCCGTTCCTTGCTTGATTGATTTAGATTAATTTATTTCTACGTTTTCACGATAGATGGCTATCTTTTGCATTGAGTGGATTCCTACTAATGGCGTTACTGGGTTTTTATCGCGTTTTTATTTCTTAAAAACGCCTTGAAAGAACAGGCTCGCTGTACTGGGGGTCGCTTACGGGTTATGGCTTTCTGATGAGTTCTAACAAGAACGAAACAGCCTGTCATTGTCTACCTGTGCCCCAGGGATTCAATTACCTTTGGCGTCCCTGTGTACTTTAATGCAAAAGATAGACGCACTACTCTGTCCGCTTGCCGCTAAGCTTCTTTTCTTCATTATCCTTAATATCTTAAAGTTAAAGTTAAAGAACAACAGTTATAGAATGTGTCATCAACATCATCAGCAAAAATAAACGTTTGCTTTGTATTTTAAAAATAGTTATCTATTAAGCTGTCTTCAAAATGTGTAATTTGATTCTTCCAAGTCGAAACATAACAATAATCCTCGTTTAAAACAATGAATCCGTACATATTTTAAGCGTTACGAGTATTTTGAATTGTGCTTGGCAAGCGTGACATGACACAAAGAGCACCCTTGCTTTACTTTAACATTTAAGTCAATGCCAGTAGCGCAACTTTCACACAATGGTTACAAAATTGAATTATGATCGAAAGTGACAAACAATGAAAACTCTAGATAAAAACCAACTATTATTGCTGTAATTGTTTTCTTTTGTGGTAAGTAGACTTGGTGGTTTTGATGGAAAATCAGCGTCACACACAAGCGGTTAGTAGTTACCTGCGCTGTCAATGATATGATAATTAAACTAAACAAAGTTTCAAGCACCCTTTTGGAATAAGTAACAAATTTTAAGGGCAACTAGTAAAGTAGTTTTTTTTTTAATTAAAAACACGTGATATGCAATGAACATATTAAGACATAACACAGCAAGTGGTAAACGATATACAGTAAAACCTCTCATAACGGACACCTCTGATAAGCGGACACCTCTATTAAGCGGGCATTTTTTCATAGTCCGGAACTAGGTATATGAAATTCCGTGAAAATCAACCTCTCTTGGGCGGACTCTCCTTTGGGCGGACGTGGACAGGCTGTTTTCATACAAAGAGTGCGAAAACTCTCCCTTAAACGGAGATAAGTATTTGGGAGACGAATAAGTACGGTGCAAAAACTCTCTGAAGACAGACCGGCAACAAATTGCGTATGCGTGGCAGCGCGAAAGGACTTTGCCAAATGAAAGTAGTGTGTGTATGTACATACATGTAATATGTAGTAATAATTTTACATTTATAAATTACCTAATAACAAATTTCCCTTGGGCGAACACTTCTATTAGGCGGACACATTTAGACAGTCCGTAGGTGTCCGCCTAAGAAAAATTTCACTGTAATTGCTTAGTTTTTAAACTTTGCAAATATTACCCTGTATTATGCCGACAGATTATTTTCCGATCATTTTCTAATCTGTTTCTTCGGTTAATATTTTCCGGAGGAAATATTTTTAAAATTTTAAATTAAAATTACTTCCAACCCGCCTTTGCCAACCGTATAAACTCCTGTACCTAATCACAGCGATTAAGCACCGTGGCCGAAGCAGGGGGTCAACAAACACCCCTTCGGGGGGTCCCTGAACGACCTTGGCACCCGCCCATTAGAATTTGCGACAATTTATTGAACACCTGGGAAGTGGGATTCGGATAGTTCCACTTTAGGGCGTGCCAATTGAAAGGATTATTAATGGCAGACCGATAAATATTGTGTTTAGTCATTCTGGTTTTTATCCATTCATTCTTTGCTTTTAAATCAATAATGTATAGCAGAAGGTTTTTAGTTTAATAAGACAATTAGTTCAGGGGGAATTTTTTGGACAAGAAAAACTAACAAAATTACTGTATTTATACAGGGTGCTACAAATTCGTGTTCTGGATCTCGAAAACGGTAAGAGATACGAAGATGGTTAAATTAAGGCAAAGTTTGGTATTTTAGGGCTTAATAATTCGGTGAAAAAAAAATCTAATTATTACGAATGCTTTTGAAGATATCCGAAAAAAACCGAAATTTCCATTTTTGGTTTTTAATTATTTACGCTTTGATTGTTGACTTGGGAAAAAAATATATAACACGTTTTATAGCCGTTTTTTATGTTCTACAAGATGGCGTTATTAGTTTTCAAATTTCGCCATCAGATCTTCTAAAGTGTAAAAAAAAATTTAAATTGGTTTTGAAAAGAGCATAAGCGCATCACAGTAACATACCTTTGTTTTTGTTACCTTTTCTTCACTCGGGAGCATTATTTCTTTTCTGTTTTACAGTTATTTCAGTCTAGGTATATGTAAGGCAAAAATCATAGGACTTAAGATATACGTTATATTAATGAAATAAATAAAATACTAATAAAAAATAGGATTACTTCTCATTCCTTAAAAACTTGCTTACTTCCTAGAGTATTGTGACGGTAAATCTTATGGACAAAATAAACGGCCACCATAACTTCCTATAATGTAATTTTAATTAATCCTAAAAATAATTGCCAGGGCCGTAATAGTAAAGAGATTATTTGAAATTCTAGTAAGTAATGTGTTATTGATGACAAAACGTTAAAATTTTAAAAACCTTTAAATTGTATTAAATTTCCAAAGCTTAGAAGTCCTTAAAACTGTTTTAAAAATTCCAGGTCCGTATTTAAAAGAAATTAATTGAGGTTGGTATCTAAGAAACGAAACGTCCAATTGAAAAACTAATAACGCCATCTTGTAGAACCTAAAGAACGGCTATAAAAATGTGTTTTTTGTTTTTTTTCTAAGTCAAAAAAGTGAAAAAATTAAAAACCAAAACTAAAAATTTCGGATATCTCCGAAGGTATTCGAAGTATTTACAATTTTCTTTCACCAAATTGTTAAGCCCCAAAATATACTTTGCCTCAACTTAACCATCGTCCTATATCTTACCGTTTTCGAGATCCCCTTGTACGCACACGAATTTGTAGCACCCTGTATATTATATTATTCATTTATTAAAAACATTGTAAAGGCGCATTAAAAAATATTAATATTGGATATTAGTACTTACATAGCTTAGTTAATTAATAAATTATTAAAAATTGGTAAAAGCGAAAAAAAATGTGTTGGTAAGCCAAACAAGGTATTTTTTGGGCATGGGACCCAAAAATGTTTCGCCTTTTTGTTTGTCTCGCATTAATGTCGCGAGTTCAACATTCCCCCTCCCCCAAGAAGATAGAATTCTTCTAGCTAGAAACAAATTCTATATTTAAAAAGGGATTCTATCAAAGCAATAACATAAACATTTTGTTAAATTAGTAACTACATTTCCTATTGTCTCATAAAACACAACTTCTATCAGTTCGATAGTAATGTCATAATAATAGCACACAAATAATACTTCTGTGGTAATAGCCATATAATATTTCCGTTATGCCGGTATCAAATAGCTGTTTTGCAGTTATACCAATCATAAAATCATTGTGATAAATTTAAAAAAAATTAATTGCTGTTATCTCGTATGTGGGAACAGTTTCTTCTTTCTTTCTCATGATGAAGTAATGGGTACTATGTAGATTACCAATTTAAATAGCGAACGATGGCAAATTTCTCTTTTAGATCTAGACGAGAAAAAGTGTTAACTTATACAGGATATAGACTTTTTGTGAGAAGGCAATTAAATATTATGATAATGAGCATTACAACAATTTAAAAAAATATATATAATCTCCTTATACAACTATATGACTTTTATTAAAATTTTTTTAATTTTATTCAAAAAACATTAATCCACAATACATCACAAAATTACATTATATTTATAAAGAAGTCTGTCATCTCTTATACTACGTGGTGTTTCACGGTGGATAAAACGTTAGACGTTTATGGAAAACTGGTAATACGTCTTCTTCAAAAATTTGATCGCTCAGATAAACGACTATGGTCTATCGCTTTAAAATATTTTCAGCAATGCGGTGTTGCCGCTACTTCCCGAAACAGGTGGCAACATCGTTATTTTAAATGGAACACCCTATATATTATTTTCTAATTCCCTATACAATTCCACGTATATTTTGTATAAAATGTCATATGTTTAGATTCAATTGTTTTTGAGATATTGACGTTTAAAATATGCCTTTTTCAGACTTTGACAGGCTGTAGCATTGGAACGGCGCATCTAGGAGAAAAATGGTTTTCACCTCCCTATCTCGGTTTTTTATTCTCTATCTAAAAGTTACAACTTAACATGTTAAACCGAAAGTTGGTATTTTTGGATAGAGAATAAAAAACTAAGAAGGGGAGGTGAAAACCCTTTTTCTCTTAGATGCGCCGTTCCAATGCTACAGCCGGTCAAAATGGCATATTTTAATCATCAATAGTATCTCAAAAACAATTGAATATGACATTTTATGCTAGAGGGGGGCTGGCCCTGGTAAAAAAATATTGAGCCCTGGTAAAAAAAGATTTTGGAATATAAGAGAATATTAGGAACATTAGATGAAATTTTAAATGATCGCTCATTTAGTGAACAAGACACTGCCAAACCTGTTGGAATTAAATCAGTTATGTTGGAATACGACTTTAGATTCACCCCTGCTTTTATGAAAAAGTTGCTTGGGTTTTTGGAACGTGCTGATTCAGCTCTACAAGCTCGTAAATTAGTCTAAAGGAAGCCAATGAAATTATAAAGTCAGTAAAAAATAAAATTCGGGATCTAAGAACAAATGAGGCCTTTTAGCCAATGAAGCTAAACAACTTTTATAGGATGTAGAAGGGATACCAACTGAAAAGAGAACACCAAAACTGAGTGTAACTATGAAGGAATTCTTGGTAATAAAAAAACTGCCATCTGAAATGTCTAATAAACCAAATATCAGTAGCAGTAGCACCAAATCAGTATTTTTTGAGTCCTTGGATCTTGTACAAAACTAAGTAAATAATGGCGATGTACGTGTATGCTACCTACATACTTATAAACTTATAATAAATATAGTACATGCTTATGAATGAAGCATGTCGAATGTCGGTCGTTCTAAAATGTAAAAAATTCTACAACGTCCCGTAAAAATATTATTAGGTAGGTATATTTCAACGTGAGAAATCGAATAGCCTTACCAAACATTTGGTTCTGGCTACGGCCCTACGTTACATCCACCGTGAAACACGACCCTGTATAGCATATTATACTTAATCTATTGAATGCAAAAAATGATCATTATATTAAAAGAAAAAAGACGACAAAAGCACCTAGATTACTGAACCTGTGTGTGCTTAAAACAAAACCAAATAAATTGCTTATCAAAAAAATACATAAACCCAATTGTGCATCATCAATTCGCAAAACATAACTGCATATTTTTACAGGAAACAAAAAAAAAAGGAAAGGATTAAGTCGGTGCTTTAAATTCCATTCAAGCTGACAATTTCAACAGATCACATCTAAAGTTGCATCGAACGAGGCAATTAGTAATTCCGATCAGAAATAAATTGCTGCTGCTACTGTCAATAAGACTTTCATTAAATAAATGCCAGTTGGACCTTATACCGCTTTCAGTCAGTCAGAGCAAAGTTGGTATTATTTAACAGAGAATTTTTACAAATATAACGCTAAATATGTTAAGGCCTTTTTACATTGGGTGCAATTGCAAGAAAAATGGCCTGGAAGCATGCGCTTCGACCGCGTTTTAATCAGCTGATGCACGTTTTCCCATTTAAAACCTGCAGTAGCTGTTTAAAACGGTGACAAAGCGCAAATATGCTCGGGAGGGGGGGGACACGACGTAGTAGGACATTTTTTTTTCTGGAGAAAAGGAACAGTCGGGACTATATGTATTTAAACATACCGGGTCCGCCAACGAAGCGGGGACGGAAATTTAAATCATTATCGAGAAACTTATCAAAATTACTAAAGCAGCATGAGGTATGGACTTAAAAGCGGCATATTTTAAAAATATTTTACATTATACTGGGTGGCTCAAAAAGTGTGGCGGACTAAACTTGTATTTTTTTAAATGGAACACCCTATATATTATATTATTTTCTAATTCCCTATACAATTCCACGTATATTTTATATAAAATGTCATATGTCTAAATTCAATTGTTTTTGAGTAATTTACGTTTAAAATATGGCATTTTTTGACTTTGACAGGCTGTAACATTGGAACGGTTCATCTTAGAGAAAAATAGTTTTCACCTCCCTATCTTAGTTTTTCATTCTCTATCCAAAGAAACCAACCTCCGATTTACCATGTTAAACCGTTAAAACCGTTTTTTTGGTTTAACATGGTAAATCGGAGGTTGGTTTCTTTGGATAGAGAATGAAAAACTAAGATAAGGAGGTGAAAACCATTTTTCTCTAGGATGAACCGTTCCAATGTTACAGCCTATCAAAGTCAAAAAATGCCATATTTTAAACGTCAATTACTCAAAAACAATTGAATTTAGACATATGACATTTTATACAAAATATACGTGGAATTGTATAGGGAATTAGAAAATAATATAATATATAGGGTGTTCCATTTAAAAAAATGCAAGTTTAGTCCGCCACACTTTTTTGAGCCACCCTGTATAATGTAAAATATTTTTAAAATATGCCGCTTTTAAGTCCATACCTCATGCTGCTTTAGTAATTTTGAAAAGTTCCTCGATAATGATTTAAATTTCCGTCGCCGCTTCGTTGGCGGACCCGGTATTGTACTGACTGAAAAAAGTAGAAAAGCGCCGCAGACGAAAAATTTTTGGGGCCACGCCCAAAGTTCGTTTAAAATTCACCTAACTACTATCAAATTTCGAAAATTAAATTATTACCCCTTCCCCTCTGCATGGTTGGATTAAAATTGTTTTTGTAAATGTTTCTTTTTTGATATTCCTAGCTGGCTCTTTATTTAAAAAAAAAACATTTTTAATATTTGTAAAAAATATGAATATTGGTGTCAATTCAAAATTTTAACATAAGACTTATGTATGACTCTAACCAGCGTTTTTCGGGCTAGGTTTTTCATGATTAAAAATAAAGTAAACATCGATCACCAGGCCAAAATTGACGATTTTTCAGAAATCATGTATTTTAGGAGCGTAGATCTAGGCTAGGGACAGGTTTTGGTGCAAAAGGTTTTGAAATACTCCTTAAGTGCCGTTTTGTATATGCATAATAAAGCATTCTCGTTTCTTCCCGCACTATTTTTTATATTATAAATTACCACAGTTTTTCCATAAAAAATGTTTCAATCAAAATTTTTACTTTAATTTTTTCGTTTAAAAATAAATAAATATAATTGTTTTTTGAAGAAAAATCGTTCTCGATTAACCTACCGATATATTAAAAAGGCTAGATTTAATCAGAGACTAAATCAAGGCCAACTTTGTGTTTGCATGAAATCGCCTTAAATTTTGTAAAAATTGAGAGCTATCGGATCCCAGTTTTGTAAAACGCGCAAACACAAAGTTGGCCACGCCAAGTCTTTATCATTATAGTCAAAACCTGCCTATATAGGCACTTTTATTGGTTAATTTCTGTTGAGCATTTTTGCACCAAAATTCTACACGTGAGACCTAACGGCTAACGGTAAACTTGAGTTTTCCTTTCTAATTCATAATATTATATTCAATATTGTTTAAAGGACGTGTTCTCTTATCACCCATCTTCGGAAAAATATTAAATCTGTGAGCAAAGTTGTTCGGTTAGCTAATTCTTCATTCAAAAAATCGTAGTGCAACCTGGCATTTCGTATACATATTTACGTGTTCTTATTCAATACTTCTTATCTAAGTAACAGAAAATCTCTCTTCTTAAGTCTTTATTATTAGTTCTTAGTTTTCGCTTCACGTAATGTTAATGTACCAGTTGATCTTGACCGTCCGTGTCCTCATCAGAGCTTCAAGCAGGTATGACGAATGACTTGAGCATCTTCAGCTGTCCTTCCCGGTTCACCGTTATTGGTGACTCACTTTTCATGGCCAACCTTGTAAATGATACTCTCTCGCTTTGTTTGTTTTGCCAGTCATTCTTTGTCTTTTAACCTTTTGTTAAATTATCATTGGTTGTGGGTAACCCAAAAAGAAGGAGATCACTTAAAACTAAAACAATGGGTATAATAAATATCTATTGCAAATCACTGTGGTTTTATCATTGAATTGTTTCCAATATTCTATAATTATTTCTAAACAACTTTTATTAAAACAATTTAAAATCAATTCAAGTTCAATTTTTAGTATTTTACGACTGACTGCTGGCATCCGTGGACCAAACATTATAAAAAGTAAGAGGATTCCATAACCCCCTTACTAACTAATTTACAGTTTTCATGATGTCCCTCTGTCCAGAAAAAAATGTCCTACCGCCCACTGAGCCCCCCCAGGATATTTTCTGGCTACGCCACTGAGATGGGTTATAATTAACATACTTAAAATTGAACTTTCGGTTTAAAAACCGTAATTGTTTTTGAAAAATTATTTTAATAAAAAGTTGTTTTCGAAAAAATTACATAATTTTCTTTGTTTAATTTTTAAAAACTTTTATACACAACATTTTTTTCTTAATCGATTAATAAACCCTTGGAAAAAAATCTTATTTTAAAGGTGTGCGGAGTCCTCTTAAAGCCCAGCTGCTAGGGTTGCCAGACGTCCCGTATTTTCCGGGATTGTTCCGTTTTTTAAGGTTTTGTCCCGCGTCCTGGGCAAGCTATTAACGGGACGCCATTTGTCCTGTTTTTTTCACTTGACACGTATGTTTTAAACTTTATGTCCACTCCCAATTTATCTCACAATAATTGTTTTATTCTAACAATCCAACTACCACAAATAAAAGATAAAACTTTTTTTTACATCCCTTTGGGTAAAAATGCATAGTAATGGTATCTTTGCTCCTCTATTCGTTTTAACAATCAATGGAAAATTATCGGATTAATAATTATGATAATTTTTTAAAATTTTAAATATATGTATGATATGTCCCGTTTTTTTTCTGCTTGTCCCCGTATTTTCGCTTCTTTTCTAGCCTCAGTCCCGTTTTGACCTAAAACAGATCTGGCAACCCTACCAGCTGCAAGTCTGATTACCCTGACAAATGACCACCATCTTTATAATTACAAAACACAGCCGGTCTTATAAAGCGTAATCCCAAATTACATTTTATTACTACCAAAATCTTTTCCTTGTCCACAAAAAGCTCAATAAAAGGAGTAAAAGCTCGCATGCAGCTGTGTTCGAGTCCAAAATAATCGCGTAATTACGAGTTGACTTCGTGCACGAATTTATAAATTTCGAGCCGGTTGCTTTTTGTAAAATAAGGCGTCGCACGTCCTAAATAACCGGGTGCACTCAAAGCCAAAACACACGTGTTGGTTTCGTTTCCGCATTGCTATTATGGCCGAGCTTGTTTGGCCTGATTTCGTGGCAAAAAATAAACCCCTGGGTTGAGTTGAGTTAATAGAGTTATACTACGCCAGACTGAGAAGATTTAGTGCACATAATAGATATATTGCAATTGGTTAGCGCTCTGTACTGGATATACGGAGGTTGTCGGTTCGAATCCGGCTCGAGAAAATACTTTTTTCTGAATTTCAAATTAGGTGTTCATACACAAGAACTTTCCATCTTAAGATATATACATAATAGATATATTTACACTCTAATCAAGATCATATTATTCTACCATCAGTCAATGTTTGGATCAAAACGACATCTGACGAGAAAATTGACCATTTTTTTTTTTGGGTATTATGACTTGGCCATGCCGCCACTGGAGGAGTTCTACAGAAAGAGTGATATAACAAGAGTGATATGTTTTTATTTTTAATTCATATGACAATTAATTGAGATTAGTGACCCGTTATTTCCTTTTCTAAGTTAAGAAAAAAAATTAAGCTTACCCCCTCAAAAAATCCAAAACCATAATAAAAACAATAGCTATAAATCTAATCTACGATTAAAGCTTGGCACTATTTACTACACACAATACAAAACACAACTGTGCCCAATATGGAGTGTTTCTCTAGGATACCCAAGGCAAGGAGTCACCCATTTAAATATAATGCTTCAATTTTTTAATAACACTCTGTATCAGTGGCGTATTTAGGGGTGGGGGGAGGGGGGAGGGCTGCCGGGCTGCAGCCTCGGAACTCGGGTCTAAAAGTCTAATTGCAACCTAATTTTTCGTCTTACGCTTGGACTCTTAATTTAAATTTTTAAATAACGTATTCTTGGCTTAGATTACAAAGATCTTGTAGGAAACGTTTAGTTTTTAAACTTTTCCTTCTAAAACTCCTGTGTATATGAGTTTAAGGTTTCGGTCCCATCTCGTTTTAGTTATTGATTTATGATGCAATTTTATAGGAAAACAAGTAAAAAGAATAATATTTTATAGTATTTTTCTACGTATATACTTGTCTGTTCCGTTTTCCCTTTTTTAGAGCTATCTTAAATCAACAAAAATGTAACCCAATGCAATAAAATATTTCTACAACAAAAACAAAAAACAATTAGGTATTTATTTTTAAAGAGAAAAATTAAAGTAAAAATTTTAATTGAAACATTTTTTATGGAAGAAGTGTGATAATTTATAATATAAAAAATAGTGCGGGAAGAAACGAAAATGTTTTATTATGAATATACATAACGGCGCTTAAGAAGGAGTATTTCAAAACCTAAGCATTTGCACCAAAAACTGCTCTTAGATCTACGCTCCTAAAATACATGATTTTTGAAAAAATCATCAATTTCGGCGTGGTGAGCGATATTTACTTTATTTTTAATCATGAAAAACCTAGTCCGAAAAACGCTGGTTAGAGTCATATACATACGTATTATTTTAAAATTTTGGATTGACACCAATATTTTTCACAAATATAAAAATTGTTTTTTTTTCTTAATAAAAAGCTAGCCAGGAATGTCAAGAAAAAGGGAAAAAAAACATTTACAAAAACAAATCCAAGAGGTAATAATTTAATTTTCGAAATTTGATAGTATGTAGTTAGGTGAATTTTAAACGAACATTGGGCGTGACTCCGAACTTTTCGCCTGCGGCGCTGTTCCACCTTTTTTACTAGGTACAACTAGGTCCCAACTGAACGCCCACTGAACCCCCCCCCCTTTCCCCCCGAGCATATTTTCTCGCTACGCCACTGCTCTGTATTATGTATTTATTATTCTATAAAATTGTATTATGAATAATGTAATTATGTGCTTCCATTTTGTCCAAATAAAAACAATGCCCGGCAATTCATATTATCTGTAAGCATTGCGAGTATTTGACAGAAACTTTGCCATTATTGTTTAGGAATCCAATTAGATAGAAGTCAGTGCATAAGTGAAATATATTCGTTGAAGTAAACCATAACTTCATACCGATGTCATGTATTTACATTCTATAAACGGATGCTGTTCAGGTTTCTGCTCTTGGTCAAACATTTCTGTATTTTAGTTTTTAGAGTGATGTAATATTTATGTCAACAAGGAAGCGAAGGAAGCCAAACATCCGCGATTTCTAAATTTATATATCACGACATCCTCCCAGCCTTCACTGAGCAAAATAACAACCAACTTTAACGTTTTAATTAAATTATAATTACCTACATACTTACTTATGAAAGGGATACCTAAAATCAATAACGTTACTTTAAATTAACGGTCACCCTTCAAGACTTCGCTAAGGGCTCTCATATGTTTTTAAAAAATATGTTATATCATTAATCCAGTCAAATTAGACCAAAAAATGAGAGTAAAGGTACATAAATTTACAACAAGCTGAAAATCACTAAAAATGTTCAAAATACAATTATAAATAAAATTTGTAAGTTCCCCATCCCCATCATTCCCGTGTATGGAAAAAATTTGACTCGAGGTCAAAGGTAAAAAAAATGAGTTTTCACGATTTTTAGCAAAACGGTAAGTTTTATCATAAAAATACCTCGGATTGTAGATCATAAAATTATCTATTAAAAATGTATTAATACTTTTTTTCCTACGAGCCACAGTTTCTGAGATATAACGACCGTTTAGTAGTTCAGATATGACTTTATTTGCAAAACTACACATATTATAATATGTATTAAGTAAATTTAATTTAAGAATAACACCATGCACTGATTAAGCAGCAAACATTTCAATTATGCTTTAGTTCACCTATGTACATAAGTGGCGGCGCGACAGGTGAAGTAGGTGAAGGGGCTGGACTCTTCACCAAAAAAATCATAAAACCAGGAGGAAAGTTTTTCGACAATATTAAATATTAATGAAAAGAAGCTTAGCGGCAAGCGGACAGAGTAGTGCGTCTATCTTTTACATTAAAGTACACAGGGACGCCAAAGGTAATGGAACCCCTGGGGCACAGATAGACAATGACAAGCTGTTTCGTTCTTGTTAGAGCTCATCAGAAAGTACAGCGAGCCTGTTCTTTTAAGGCGTTTTTAAGGCTCTACCACGCGCAAATTTAGAGGATGAAAAACACCGTTTCGCTACTGCAGGATTCTGCAAAGGCTATTTGAAATATTTGTCGGGACAATTTAAAATTTAATAAAGGAATGTTTGTATTTCTAAGGTACAAAGCCCTTTTTTGAAAAAAATAAGAATATGTATAAGAAAATGCCCACTAAAAGTGCGTATTTTTAGGCACTTTGCCAAGGTTAATATCGTAGCTGAGAATTTTTTTTTCAAAAAAATAGCCATGTACCTTAGAACTTCCATGTCTTATCTTTAAGACTTCAAAAATTGAGACAAAACAATGTCGCAATAAGTCCGTTATCTTGCAGCGCGCAACTCATGTTTTGGGTAAATTTTGTTGTCATGTTATAGAAGTTGCCTATATACAGCTGAATTTATTCTCGGCTGACGTGAAACAATTTACATCCAGAGAGAATAATGATACACTGAAAAAAGTTATAGGTGGTCGAACAAGAAGTGTTTTCGGGGGTAATTTTGAGCTAAATTTTATGTTTTCCTTTTTGGATTGTCTGTGCCAATAACAGAATATCTAAGCGTTAATATTAAAAAGACGTAACTAGTAGTTGTGCTATTAACTCCGGGTTACCATACATTTTTCGGCTTAGACCGGGATGGTTTATAATGCGCCGCAGGGCAAAATGTTCAAGGCGCGTTCACCATTTTGTCAAAACTGGTGTTTAAGCTTTCAAAATTTCTTATTCATGTTAGGTAAGGATAAGAATTGAACGAAATCCAGTCGATTTGTTGCAATCAAAAATGGGCTATATTGAATTTTTTGTTTCGTTTTTTATCGAAATGGGTTATTCTCTTGATAGTGAACAAAATATACTAAGGTAAATAGCTATTAGGTAATAGGTATTAGAGGCCCAAACTGGGTCACCGGGAACTTACGACAAATCTAAGGATGTATGGTAACCCTGGTATATTAACTCTTAAATCTAAAATTAAAGTTTAATTTGTCTTGGTAAAGGGTGATAGGTGCAATAAAATAAAGCCATTTATGAAGGTTCTTAGTGAGTAAAGAAACCAACTGTGGTATAATGAATCTATTTCTATTCGATTGTTTTTATATTTTATGCTTATTATACAGGCTCTATATATTGTTTATATAGTGAGCTTCTGTCTAAACCTGTTAAAATATAAATTAATTTTAATGGTGAAATGTGTTTATTATTTTATCCATGGTTTAACGATTTAAAAGTAGTTGTCAGGCACGAATTTGGCGTTGGTCACATGACATTTATCTGTTCATGTTATTGGCTCGCAGCTACAATTTGGTGCAGCGAGACTACTGTATAGTGACAATGCTTCTAAGAAGCTAGGTAGGTAATAAATAAAAATTGGACAGTATGCCACGCAGAGTAATAAAATACAATTTTTTGTTAGGCATGGGCGTCCATAAAGAGGGCAGTTGCCCCTGTCTCTTGACCAAGGGGGAGAGGGGGGGGGGTAAATATACTTTTTCCTAACTTTTGTTAGGGGGAGTTTATGAAACGACTGCGACATTTTTTTTTGTAGGAATCACTTTTGATAGAAGTTCTTGAAAACGCAAAGTTTTGTTTCTTTTGTAGCCACTTTTGAACGGTGGAGAAAGTGTAGAAAAGGCTGCGAAGTATTTTATTTTATAGAATTAACTTTTGAGAACTTACATGTTTTTTTGGCTACCCCCCTATCACTTTATGTTTATAAGAAACATTAATACCGTGATTTTGTATCGGATTGGCGCGACGATACGGTACTACCTCCTGTTGTTTCTGTGTTACTAAAAAAAAATCTAGGTACTTACTTTTTTTTCTTTTGAGGGTGCAGCGCAACTAATCGTCAAAAACGTACCACTTTTAAAAAAAATTAATTATAATGGCACGGAACGCGACGGACAAAATACTGCGCGAGTTAGTAACCACAGTCAACAAATCCTGGAACCAGCGGGACTTATCTTTTGTTTTATAAATAAACATGGTAAAAAATTTGTAATATAAGAAAATTTTGATTGAAAAACTATTGACCTTACGAAGTATTTGATAACCAATACTGAAAACCTTCAGTTTCAGGGTAGGCCTGTGCCTATAGAATACTCTATATATTACTACATTTTTGCATTCTACGCAAGAATATAGGCATATCTTGTATACCATGTCCTATACCTATGTCTAAGCGTTTTAGATATTTTTAATAGATTTTTTATAATATTTTGATGACTATTAATACAGGTTGTTTAAACAATACGATTAAAAATTAAATTGAAAAACTGCAAAAAGACTAGATTTTCAAATGGAAATACACAAATTTTATAATTATTTCTTATTTAGCATTAATAATAAGGGTAAGTTTGTATATTCCTAAAATTTTAGTTTTAGAAACATTGCCAACTTAATATTTTTATATGGCGATTTTGCTGCAGATTTTAAGATTAGTTACTTTTAGTTGGCTATAACGGCGTTGAAAAACAATCAAATGCGAGAAAAATTTATGAAGCTGTCACTTACTATTTAAACATCATTAATTATCATGCCTGTGCGCTTAAATTGTACATACAAACGAAGATTATTTAAATTTATTTATTATTTATGGAGAATGTGTTAAAGTTATATCAAGAACATGGGACACATTTGCCAGTCGATATCCGCAAAACAGAAGCCATCACAATGTGATTATTAATAATGTTCAACATTTTTGGGATATACAAACTTACCCTTTTTTAATGCTAAACTAAAAGTAATTATAAAATTTGGGTGTTTCCCTTTGAAAATTTAGACTTCTTGCAGTTTTTTCAATCTTATTGTTTAAAAACCCTAAATTAATAGTTATCAAAATATTATAAAAAATCTAATAAAGCAGGTCCTTTATACCAAGGAATCCCGCTTAAATTAAATAAATATAAGGCTTCTTTATAGAAAAAATTGATAATTATTTTAAGGCTTGCAAACGTCATTCTTAACAGAAAAATTCAAATATGTCAAAAACGCTTAGATATTTATAGGTATAGGCATACAGGGTAGGGACTTTAACTGGAATAAATTCGATATTATTAAACCTGCTGAAGTTGCGCCTACAAAATTTGGTATGTGGGGGTTTTAGAGCATGCGGAATTGGATTATGATGTCGGCGCAGTTGCCAGATTTCTCAGCTTTGCGCTACACGTAGTAATTTTGTTATTTTAAATAGAATGCCCTATTTATTTTTATTGCAGTGAATTGGTAGTGTCCAATTTAGTAAGATCTCAAAATTTACAAAATTCTATCTTCACTAGTTTCTGAGCTATGGCAACACTGAAGTTCCCTTTAAAAGTACCGGGACGCTTGTCTACCTCCATAGTTACTAAGTTATTGACAAGATTCAAGAAAAGTTCTTGTCTTTTCAATATGGCCTATTTAACTTAAACTTTAAAATAAAAATTCTCATGGTACTTTTTAATGGAATTACAGTATTGCCATAGCTCAGCAATTAGTGAAGATAGAATTTTGTTAATTTGGCATCTTATTAAATTGGGCACGCCCAATGCACTGCAATAAAAATAAATAGGGCATTCCATTTAAAATATTAAAATTACTACGTGTAGCGCAAAGCTGAGAAATCTGGCAACTGCGCCGACATTATAATTCAATTCCGCATGCTTCAAAACCATACATACTAAATTTTGTAGGCGTAACCTCAGCAGTTTTAATAATATCGAATTTATTCCAATTAAAGTCCCCACCCCGTACAAAATCTGCCTAGAATCTTACGTAGAATGCAAAAATGTTATAATATATAGGATGTTCTATTTAAAATAAACACGCTGACACTAGGGTTGCCAACCCTCCCGATTTAATCGGGATGCTCCCGCTTTTTTACTTAACCTCCCGCCTCCCACGCACTTAAACAAAACTCCCGCTTTTTTCCAATAACACGACGGACGCCTAATAACTGTACAGCTGCCTTAGAGAGGGGCGACCTTTTTTTTCAGAAAGCACGTTTGATGATAGGAGGAAGAAATATAAAAGGCACGCCACAGCGTAAGGTCAACGGGGTATCGACCTTTTTTTTTTAGAAATCATCAATATAATTATTTTAAGCACCTCAAAAAAAACTTGTCCTCCAGGCACTATCCACTTCCCGCTTTTCAATTTTTAAAATCTGGCTACCCTAGCTGACACTAACTTCCGGTGTAACCGGAAATACCACCATTATGAAATTTTTTTAGTCCGGTCGTCCCCATCAGCATTACCACGATGGCAAATTTTGAAAATTTTCCTATGATAGTTTTCCATATATAGTTCGACGCAGTTCCCGGTGGAACACGAACACCCTGTTTGCAGGTGCTTTTATACCTATTATTAATTAACACTTCAAACTTTCTGCTCTACCTAATTTTATTTTTTGTAAATATTCTATAGCTTTAATAATAAAATAAGACAAAATTTAAAAGATATATCCGTATAACGATTAGGTACATTATTTTAACTAAGAATACAATAACAAGTACTTATTTTCCACAAAACAAATTTCTCGTCTCCGAAATAAAATCAACCAAAACTCATTAGCATAATAAAGAACATACCGCCTTGCATCGTGCTTTCAGTGTGTGTCGATGTTTACGGAATATTTTTCACCACGTCATAAGCTCGCTAGTATGCCCACTTCGGGTGAGACTCTCTTGCAAATATATTTCTTGCTGCACAAAGTTCCGCCTTAAGAAATAAAAACGCGATGAAAACCCAGTAACGCCATCAGTAGGAATCAACAACTCAATGCAAAAGATAGCCATCTATCGTGAAAACGTAGAAATAAATAAATCTAAATCAATCAAGCATGGAACTTTTTAACGGACACTAAATTCCACTATTAAATATTAATGTAATAATACAGCTACCATTTATACACAGATATGTCAAAAAATAGGGTATCACTTAACCATTTACTAAGAGCCAATCCGCAATTTTCTATCATTTACCGTTCGGATTTTATGAGCACGTATAATTTTGACGGTTCATGCAAGGTGCGCTAAAAAAAATTTTTTTCTCAAATTCGGGCTCATCAGAGGTCAAATATCGAATATTGGCTATTTTAAACATACTACTAAACGGTCGTTATATCTCAGAAACGGTAGTTCGTAGGAAAAAAATATTAATACATTTTTTATAGATAATTTTATGTTCTACAATTTTTGTCTGGGGTATTTTTATGATAAAACTTATGCTTTTGCTAAAAATTGCAAAAAACTTATTTTTTTGGCCTTTGACCTCGAGTCAAATTTTTTCAATACACGGGAATGATGGGGAACTTACAAGTTTTGATTTATAATTGTATTTTGAACATTTTTACTGATTTCTAGCTTGTTGTAAACCTATGTATCTTCGAATGTCTAATGTGACCGAACTAGATAGCTATGGTCAATCTTTTCAACATAATTTTGTTATGGGCTCAGGGCCCCAAAAACCTTGACCCCCTTCTCCATGGTGCCGGTCTTTGCGGGCCTATACCTACGCGTCTTCTTAAAATATGCCTAAAGGCCTTTTTACATTGGATGCAATTGCAAGAAAAGATTGCCTGAAAGCATGCGCTTTGTCGACGTTTTAAACAGCTGATGCATGTTTTAAATGGGAGAACGTGCATCAGCTGATTAAAACGTCGTCGAATTGCACCCAATGTAAAAAGGCCTTAAGCCTACAGATAATTTTATCACATGGTCCAAATAACATGAGGTTCATAAGACCTCCATTTGAATAGATTTTTTAACCAAAGATATTTTTTTAACGGGACAAAACTATCAACAATTTTGAACAGACATAGCATGTTCGTTTAGGTAAAATACCAAATTTTCATTCATTCAAATCAGAAATTCAATATTTTATATAATTTCTTAGTTTTTTTTTGTAATTTGGGTCAAAACGAGCCGCAATTTTACATAAAATATCCCAAAGCGAGGTAGGCCCCTTAAGGCAATGAACTTTTAACAATATTTGCCTGATTATGGAGGATGAGATGAGTAATATCAGTATATAAAACGTAAACAAACAATTAAAAACAAAAACAGTACATTGTACGTAAATTAATGAGTTCCTAACTTCGTAGCGTACGACCAACAACAATGCAGGAAAAGCAGTGAACCAGGTATAAAGTTATTCACCGAAATGTTATGCAGGTGAATCAGCCGTCCTGCAACTCTATAAATCTCGCAAGCCAATATAAATGCAGTTTATGCAGATAAACGAGAAGTTAGTCACTGGTATCCCATCAGTTCCCACGGTTCTTTGTTTCTAATAACCCCATCGGCATCGGGTTCGTTCCTATGTTCACTTTTATCTGTGTGTAATATCTTGACTCGGCGCTATACTTATGATGAGTACATACATAGGTTAGGTATGTATAAAGAAAATAGACATGCCAGAGGGGATACAATAATTTTTTTTTTAATTAAATTTGTTAATATGTACTTCAAATAATAATAATAGCATATTATTAACCAAGGTTTAGACAGCTACCATTATTACCCAGGACCCAGGCGTCAAGTTTAAATCACGAGGAGCGTAACGACGAGGGATTTTAGACGCGAGGGCTATAATAGTATAGCTGGATGATTACATAGAGGTCGAAACGTAGATGAATGCAATAATTAACCTTTCAAGTAAGCTTCCAAGTATGTTCCAAGCCAGTCGTACTGATTGATGTCCATACTAAAATTCCCAAATACCTTATTTTCGGCGGTAACTGTGTAAAATTTAATATCGCTCTCCTGGACACAAGTTCGTGTCCCTGAACTCAAGCTTCCGTGATGTGTATCTATGTAGTATTCTTGGCACCAATAATGGCACGCAAACGAATCAATAAAAGTATGACTGAATCTAATACATCATATTTTATACAAGTTATCTCTTATTTGTCTTCATATGTGATGATATATTAATGGCACCAATGGTATATCACTATTTATTTTTTCCACCACCTTGTGCCTTGTAATTAGAGAAATGAAATATGAAAAGCCGTAAGGTGATTTAAAGTTTCCAGACTGAAATAAATTATAAGGACAAAGATCGCTTTTTTACGTTTTATGTTATCATCTTTTTGTGAAAATCTTTTTACAGGGAAAAATATGACTTGACTTTAATATAACTAATTACGACTGTGTTACCATCAAGGTGTTCGGGGATTTGTAGAAGATTAAGTGAAACAGAATATAGGCCTCTTCATAAAAAAGTGAAAAATTAATAATCCATAAATCCGTCAAAGTGCCAAAAGGTCTAGGAACTTTGTCTTACACGCTCCTTTCACATTTGCGATTTTTGAAGTGAGAGAGACACACTCACTCCTTTGAAATCGGGCGAATTACCCCCATGAACGATCGAGGTGCCGAATAGTGCAAAAATATTTTTTTCCTAATGGATTGGACATTTTTACTTACTAACTTCCGCCTGGGAATTTTCTCGAGAACATTACTCCCGTGCAAAAAGCTAAATCCGTCCTTGTTCACATCTAGAAGGCTATGGCTTAACAATTATTGTCCCTGGAAGAAATCGGTCATAACATCATGTAAATTGTGCCCAATAATCACATTAACGTAAAAATTATATACCTTACGATTCACAAGATACTTTGGCAAGAGTGGATTTTTGAGTAATAAATACCTTAATTCATTAATCACCTCAATAGTCATATTATGTCACATAGATTTGGAAAATACTCTTAGTTAGTAGAGGATACGCATAATAAAAAAAGTATGTCCGAAATTTAGTAGGTTTAAGAATGCAGGGAAGAGTGTAAAATGTATCATCTCCCAACCTACCCCATTCTAGCCGGTAACCAGGCCGGATGAGATCGGACATCTCGTGGGGTGTGGAAGAAGATACACACTCCCCAATCGGTAGGTCATGCAATGGCAACAAACCAAGGGTTAATAGCCCTTGGGGGGTGTCGCATGACTGAGGATCGTGGTTCGAAACCCACGTTAAGCTGTAGGTCCCCTCAAGAATGCCCCTGGCAGCGAACGAAGAGGAAAAATTACACAAAAAAAAACATTAGTAGAGGATCAAAAATGTATGATTTATAGTCAGTTAAAACTGTTACTATAATACAAAAAAAGAAAGCCTTACGTTAATCTTCGTAGTAATTCAATTTTTTAATCAGGGTCAAGTATATGTCGTAATGCCATCATGGGCTCTTTCACTATTCTCATATTTAATAATTTTGGTATTTAAATTATTAAGTTGGTGCTATAATGGGAGTTTATCATCAATAAAACTATTGCTAGGTCATACCATGAATTTTTTCCAGGTAATTTAAAACATGCGCACAAATTTTAAAAACGCACAACTGGCGCGAGTACTTGATGACGTCGATCCGATAAAACATTACCGTTCCTTCACTTGTCATGTTGGTGTTTTTGTTTATATGCGACTTACATCCGAATTATTGTGGAATTTTAATGAATTTTTGTTTAAAATAACTGTTCTCTTTATTTATTTGCTCATACTGCAGAAAAATCGACAAATAACTTAGGTTAGACTTCTTCAACTGTCATTTCATTAGCTTGGTCTTCTGTCAATAATTTTAGTGTTGCCACATGTGAAACCTTTTATGTCAATTAAATAATATATTTTATTCCTAGAACTTTGTTTACTTATTTTAAAACAAAATATAGATCACATTTTCCGCTTTTGGACAATTATTTCTATTGGATTACTTGTTTTGTATTATAATATAAACATTTTGGAGAACATTGTCAAGCTGCCGTTTTCATGACGTATATTCGATAAAGTCCTTGTTTTTATTTCAACAGTTTTTTTATTTATTTTCTCATTGCCTTAAAAATATTAATTTTATTGAGATTGTACAAATGAAGTTTAAGCTTGATTCAACGCTGAACTAAGCTTAAAGCCGTAATTGTACAACCGGATCTTAAAAAGAGGAAGTCGATCTATTTGTTTCAAGAGACTAGTGCTGTTCAGTCACTCTGATTCAGACGAGGGGATATAACGTTTGAGAATAATCATCTACAAAACGGAATATACAAATGTTAATGGTATAAAATGATTTAAAAATCAACCTACTCAACATTAAAAATATTAGTAAATATTTAAATTAGTGACGTACTTTTGCCCACTTATGTGTACTTATCATTAATATTTTTAGTAAATAAATAGATGATTTTAGAAATTTCGCTTGTAAATATTATAGCAAAACAATTAACAAGCAATTTATTTATTTTGAAGTCAATGTCCTTATTGGTACCTGCTTTATTTAGTATGTAAATATTCAATTATTATTTACACTTAAATTTTTTTATATAACGATATAAATATAAAGTGGTGGGAGAGTAGTATGTAAATACAAATTTTAAATTTCCAACGGCATCAGATATCTAAGGAGCTTTTTAAGTCATTATTATGTTAAGTTACACTTGTAATTCTTACGCAAGACGATGATTAACCAGTGTTTCTTATGTCAATGCCACCTTATTTGTATACTATTTGAATAAAGTTTGTCATGTACTTGCAAAGCGAAGCACAGCGCGGCAAAATATGAGGATAGAGATTTTAACAATGAGTTCAACGTGCCGCGCCGGCCGTGCTTAGCTTGATCGCTTGTATTCGCGGATTTACATTGTACTACATGCAATAAATCCAAAGCACACTTTTCGCCGCGTCGCTCATCAGTGCTTTTGAAGCTTAAATGATAAAACGCAATGATGCGCGGCTAAGCGCCGCGCCGAGGAACGGTGCTTTGGATTGATTCATTACTCATCAAATACTTCGGCGCGCCGTGCTTTGCATAAGCGCGTGACAAGCTTTTCCAAATTGAGTAGTTTTATTCTTATCGAAAACAATCATATTTCATTGGATGGATGTTTATATTTAACAGGGTTACAAAAATTAAACAATATACGAAAAACAACACCTAAAAGGACGCTGTTTTATACGGATTTTCACGCCACTGTTATTATTCAATTAATATTAAAGCCGTGGAAATATTGGAATACATTTTTGGGTCAAATTTCGATTGAATCCCGACGTATTATATCAATAATAATTTTTGTTGCAGAAAAAAGTAGAAGACAGTGTAAATAATGAAGAAGTAGAAATCGACATAGATGAACTCCTCGACATGGACAGTGACGAGCAGAGGCGGAGGCATTTACAGGTATAGTTACAAAAATATTTTTAAAAAGGTACAAGAATTATTTAAAAAAAATGTTATGACTAATAATTATTAGACGTTTGTTTGTATTGTTGTTAGACATTGGGCCTGTGTTTAACTAAAATTGTATGTAACACTGATTTGTAATTTGCAATACCCATAAATGAGGGATGAAATGAAGAACAGAAACTTTATACAGGCAATTCATACTTTTTTTTACTAGGTATAAAATTATTTAAAATAAAATTTTCAAATAACTTTTCTCAACTAATCCAAAAATGAGCAAAATTACAAAACCATAAAAATATGTTCGTGGCTAGTGTGTTGTTCTAATGGATCCAGCAGTGTATTGATCAGTTAGCTGTCAAGTAGTCGCGTGGTGTTTGCTATATGAAAGTATTTTGTTACTTAAAATTGCTAAAACGTGAAAATGGAACATTATTATCATAACTAGTGGATGTTTTGTTTATTTACGAGGAGTGTTGATAAAGTGCTGCTGATTTGACGTAATGGATATTACGCTTCGTCACAGTACAGAGGTTACGTTGGTAGGTGCGTACGAAGTAAGTTGTGTTAAAAAGATAGTAGAGACACTACCACACTGTAAGTTTCCTATTTTTGAATTTTTTGAAAAAAATATTTGAAAATTTTGTTTATCTAAAAATCATTGTTCATATTTTTTGTGGCAATAACTCTATTTGCTGTGGATCGTGTCCGTTCCATCAGGCTGTCATATTTATATTGATTTGTTGACATTTTTGTGTCCAAGATAACATTGCTTGGTGGTATAACCCTTGTAAGCCACTGATTTACACCGTCACGAGTCGACTATGCCCTAATAACTTTTAATTAACTTCTGGTAATAACCCCTGAAATATATGGAATTTAATCAAAACATAATATCGAAAGGCTTTCCATTTCCTCCCTAGTGGAAAACTTTTATTTAGTCCTTTTACCGGATGGCTTCGTCCGTTCATTATGTAACAGATTATTTCCTTTCAAATGTCAGATATGATTAATTTTTAGAAACCAGTGAAATAAAAAGTTACAAGAAAATACTATATGGCTCATTTTTTTCTGATCATTGTTTAATTTTTTCATTATCAAAGGCAAGAAGGGAAATAGATTTTTCCGAAAATCGATAGGAAATATTGACATTTTTGATAATATTTTTTAAAGAAAAAGTTAATATTTCCTTACACTTAGTCGTTGCTAGGCAACGAAAATGAACTTTAGGAAATATTTATTATTGTACTGTAAGGAAATATTATTTCTGTACGGCTACTTGTAAACTAAAATGTGTAAAGCTTGACAATTCAATATTACTGTGTTTCCATATTTACAACACAAATATTTAATGGCATCTTTTATTTGTGAACAAAGTTAATAATATTTATTTCAAAATTTTAATAAGTTGCTTATTAGTTATGTCCTTTTAATAATTTTCGATTTACGGAAAAATAGTATGTATGCCTCGTAGAAAAAGCTACATTTTGGACTCCGTATTGCCAGTCGGACATACAATCTTTACGGTCGTCCGGGAATGTTCAGCTTTTCCTACTAGGTATACACATGACTTTTTTAAATATTTTCCTAGCAGACTATTTTTTAAATAGAGACTGGCGTTGGCGTCGTTCTCTATACTAATAGCAGCATTACTCGAAAATTAGTTTTTTACTCTAATAATGGCTATCCAGAAAACCAGATATTCTCGTTAAAATTAAACAGGAATGAAACAAATATGAACCATCTGCGAATATGTATTTTTAGAAAAAGCAAAAAAAAAAAAATTTTACGTTTTTATGCTCTGTTTTAATCGAGCTTTTATTTGGCTTTTATGAACCCCCCATGCCAAAATGAACTTTTAACTTTAAATAATGTACATTTATCTTTTGGCAAATTATCAGTGAAAATTGTTGTTTTATTGTATGTTTATGTTTCACAGGAGTTTGATATTATTGGTTTAGAAAGGTGTGTTGTTGCACGTAGCATTTTTATGATCTTCCATGTATAATTTTTTTTTTGTAAAAAAATGCATTTCAAAAAAATTAATTTGATGGGTCCGACCGATTCTTGATTAAGTGGGCGGTATACTTATACTATATTATAGACTGAATCGTTTTTTTATCATAACCTACAGCGTTATGAATAAGAAAGTAAGATAGGGAATAAGTGAAAACCATTTTTTTCAATTCCACAAATGCATACAATACTGAAAAAGTATTTTTTTAGCAGATCACAACTGAAGAATTTCCTGCAAATATAACACTGTGCATAAAAATTTCCCTTTTCCCTTTGTAGACAGTGCCGACCTATCATTCCTCTGTGCTTCATTCTCACAAATCCGTAAATTTTTCATTAGTTGACAACATTGTTATAAAAATTAGATTTCTCTGTGGCGTACTTATAAAGTATTGACTAATCACAGTTTATTGTATTTACTGAGGCTCCACCTTCTTTTTTAAGACACTAAATAATATAATTTACATGGATATGGTACAATATGTTATTAATTTTTTCAATATAACAAAATATATACGCATCTATAAGAGTTTTATCAAAAATGCAACCTGCTGAATGTCCATAGAAAATTAATTTTATTTAGCATTGTTATTAAGTTAGTTCTACCCTAATTTCCAATATGAGGATCTGGCCAAGCGACATAACATCTAGCTTTGGATCCAATGGTCGTGAGTTCAAGCCCGGCAGTCTGCAAACTTTTTTTAAAGATTTTTTAGCATAAGGTTCGTAAGTTTGATCGTAGAAAGAATTAACTGTTCAACTCGAGTGAATTGTCCATATCGCACTCGGTAAATTAAACACTCCGTCTAAGGCGTCGTGATCAATTTACTTCCGCGTGAGATATAGACATCATATCCACTCTTGTTGTACAAACTACTATTCTCTTTTTCTACTCCTTTATTAGTGAACATTGTTTTACAGTTCACTCTATAAGGAAATCCATTCTTACGCACAACCGTGCGTAAAGAATAAAAACACACAACTGTGAGTTATGATGCCTAATATAACAATCAAGTTAGCCTTGAACCACTCAAATCGTGACATTTATCTATCTTGAGTTCTGAATATTTGACAGTGACATTGTCATTATTTGAGATTTAAAGTTCACATCGATACTTTATAAATTATAAACCGACCTTTGCTTTATTAGTAAAAGTCGTAAAAAAAATATATTACGTATTGAGTGGTGTAAAGCAATTACGCACTCATGTAATTGCCGCACTCGCCGCTACGCGGCTTGTTCGCCATTTTTCCATTCGTGCGTTTTACTACACTTATACGTAATATACTATTTAAATATCCTCTGCAAATGCAGCTATATACAGCCTGTTAAAGTCTGGCAATGTCTTACTTTAAAGCTCAATAATATATCAATGATAATATGACATACTTAATTACAATAAAAAGTTCCAAAAACGTCAACCTTTTATTTCCGTTTTCCACATTCCATGAAATAATAATTTTTATGCTTTATTCCCATTCATCCCGCCCTCCATCCTGACGGAAAGGATTGTTTATGAATAGCAGGGTGTGTCGTATTTTATGTCGTGTCTGGGGAAGCAGCCGGGATTGCCGGGGTGGATAAACCCGTCGACGCTTCAAGTACTTTTACCACTTTCCATATTTGTTCCATTATGATGTAGACTGTTGCTAGACTGATGGGGTTGTCGGTAATGACCATATAAAATGGAGCATGAAGGGAAAACTCTAAAATGTTGAAGGGTTGTAATTACTGGTTATAAAAATATAGTAGTTTGTACAACAAGAGTGGATATGATGTGTAGCACGACGCCGTAGGCGGAATGCTCAAACTTCCGAGGGCAATATGGACAATCCACTCGAGTTGTACAGTATATTTTTTCTACGACTTAACTTCCGAACTTCATGCTAAGAATTTTAAAAAGTTATTATTTAAATTAGGCATTATAACTTGGCTTTTAAGTTGGCCATGAACTTGTGAGAACGCGGTAATAAAAAACAATTGAACAAAGATTAATTTTGATGGCAAACCCGGCAAACCCATGAACCAAATTACACTGTAACATATTTATCGGATTTGGGTAAGTTCTTATATTTAAACAAACTCATTTTTGAATATATTTATCTTTCTCACATTCGGTTTTTTGCTGAATAACAGACAAAAAGCGATATATGTATTAATAAAAACAAACAATTTATTTTCTCAACCAGGTATTTTGATTAATAATTCTTGTTTTACTGAAATGCACAGAAGAAAAATAGGTTTGTCGGGTTTATTTCTGCTTGCGTAAGAATTATAACTCCGAAAGTACAACAAAATAGCTGTAGAATTCGTTTTAAACAGTTAAGAATGGATTTTTTGCATTAATATGAATTTTTAACGTTCGCTATGGTCAAATTTTTCAAAATAATCGCCAATTTACAAACTAGCAACACTGTTAACGTGGAAAGAGGTGGCAATACTGTAAGTAGAACTAACATAACCTTAAAAATTTTAGTAAAAAATGGATTTTTTTCTAGAAATCTTATAATTTCGTCTGTTTTATCGGGTTATCTTTATGTTCCACCATTTAAGGAAGAATTACCAGTTAATTTTCTGTGTTTTTTCTGCGTATAATAAAAGTTTTAAGATCAATTGGGGTTGTATCCCCGTTCAAAATATATCGGAAAATATCCCCGTGTACAAATATTATTTATATGGAAAAAATAACCAAGGTTAGTAAGAAAACGTTCATTTGGTAGATATATAGTACATTTTATGCAAAGCTTGTAGTAATTGTCTTGAAATGAGTAAAAATAAAGATATTTTTGAAATAAGAAAGTGCGTCTATGCGCAAATCTTTAGTTTTGTCAGAAAATAACAATAATTTGGTAGAAATATATTTTGGTATTAATTTTGTTATTATACCTTCGATATTTGCACCATTTCGTGTACTCTTTAGGAAAATATTATGTATACATAGACTCTGGGATAAATGTTTTGATTTCAATTTACACCGCAAATTTCCATGTGGGAGTAGAAAAAATAACTTTTTTTACTCCCACATGGAAATTTGCTGTTTTCTTTACACTAAAGTGATTGGAAAAGTGGGCTATTCCGGTTAACTGACCGGATATGATTTCATATCCATCCTTGTTAGCATTTAAAACTGACCACTCACGCAGTGGTCAATTACAAAGAAACCAAATTTACTTGTTGTAAATTTTAAGAGTCGTTTACTGACACTTGACAGAAGGGAGGTTAGGAATATAGGTAGGTACTTCAAAAATATGCAAATCTGTCAGATAAAGTTTGTTCTTTTTTAATTTAAATCAAAACATTTATCCCAGAGTCTATACATACACAATTTTTTCCTAAAGAGTGCACGAAGTAGTGCGAAAATTGAAGGTATAATAGGTACCAAAATATATTTCTACCGAACTATTGTTATTTTCTGACCGAACTAAAGATTTGAGCACAGTCTTATTTAAAAAATCATCCATTTTCCACTTATTACTATTATCTAGACAATTATTACAAGATTTAATGCATAAAATATACTACTTATAGTATATTATACGTACCAAATGAACGTTTTTTACTAACCTTGGTTGGTTTTTTTTCATGCAAATATTTGTCGACTAGTCCACCGTGATATTTTCTGACATATTTTGAACGGGGATCCAACCCCAATCGACCTTAAAACTTTTATCTTAAGTACATAGCCTACATAAAACCAGATAAAACAGACGAAATTATAATAATTCTAAAAAAAATAATTCCATTTTTTACTAAAGGTTTTAAGGTTATGGTATTTCTACAGTACTATTTATGTTTATGTATTTATACCCCTTCTCTTTCAACGTTAACAGTGTTGCTAGTTTGTAAATTGGCGATTATTTTGAAAAATTTTACCATATCGAACGTTAAAAGTTCAATATTGGTGACATTTTGCCAACCAATAAAATCCGCTAATTGATTTTTCAGGCGCTAAAATATCAGCACTGACTGACGCATGAAACCGGATTTTCGATTCGCTGGAAAAAATGATATTTGCCGCTGAATATGAAATTGGTTTTTACAAAATTGTTTGTGCGGATTCCGAGAAAATCACGTTTGAAATATTGTTTAGCGGGATTTGGTTGGTTGGCAAAATGTCGCTATTAATGCACAAAAGCCGTTTTTAACTGTTTAAAACGAATTCTACAACTATTTTGTCGTACTTTCGGAGTTATAATTCTAACGCAAGCAGAAAAAAAAACGGACAAACCCTTTTTTCTTCTGTGACTTTCAGCAAAACAATTTAATCAAACTATGGTAAATTGTTCATTTTTTTTTTTAATAAACATGTATATCGCTTTTTGTCTGTTATTCTGCAAAAGGATTACGGCGCCGTGCTCAATTTACTTTGTGCGATATGGCCATCATATCTACTCTTGTCCAATCCACTATTACGTGGGGTATAATGTTATAATAATTGTATTTGCAATTGAAAATGCAAAATTTAGAATATTTAAGGAAAATTTTTAATATGCCCGGGACCTTTTCTTTTAGTCACTATGGGCAAAAGAAGAGGCAGACGGCTTTAACGTGCCGGTTTTTTTTGAGAAGTCAATTTTTTTATTTTACTTTTTGTGCCTAAAATTATCTTCATAAATATAATTTTTTTTAAACTGGCTATACAATACTTTACATACATACATTTGAGTAAGCGTAAGTCCCGTAAGTATCCCGTTCCTTGAACTATAAAAACGCGAGGGAGAGGCTATACACTTTTCATAAAACTCTGACATGACGATTTTTCAACGAAGTATGCTTTGTCTCCAGTTTCTGTTTCTGTACACATTTTTCTGTTGACTATGCAATATTCTTAATGTGTTTTATGTGTTTGCACATTTGGCAGACACTTTTATGATGGAGAAGCGACCTAGGATAGTAAATAAAAGTGAATATTGCTAAAGGGGTCCTTTTGAAAGGGTTGGTCGAGTTTATGAATGTCGGTAGTCGCTCCTGAGTGAAAACCGTTAATAGTATTTTTGACTCTGAGCCTCAAATATTACAAAACAATACTGATAAGTATTACAACTTTACGAATTTTTTCTTTTGTTACAGCCGTAAAAAACATATTAGCCAATATTTGCAGCCACCAAAATCCCGTTAAACGATATTCCAAACGCGAATTTCTCTGAAACTGTACAAACAATTTGATAAAAACCTATTTCATATTCAGAGGCGAATATTATTATTTCTAACGAACTGAAATTCAGTTTTCATAAGTTAGTGAATGCCAAGATATTATAGCGTTTGAAAATTCGACTAGCAGAGTTTTATTGGTTGGCAAAAATTAGCTATTAGCATAGATTTATGAAAAAACTATTAAAATTTTTTTTTTCAGAATATCCTTAAAAACGCCAAAGGTCCACAAAACGATGTAAAAGTAAGTACTCCTCGATTTTTTAACCACATTTTAGTTGTCATTAAAGCTTGCCTTATACTTGTGAAGTTCTTCGTGAATAAGTCACTTCAAGTCAAAATTTGATAATGTACAGCATAGCCTTCTCGATTTGAAAGGAGTGAGTGAGGCAGAATTTCTAGGCCTTAGGAAAAAAGCACAGTTAATTTGGCTAGAAAGCGCCATATATCACACGCGTGTTGAAAAAAAAAATCTCAACACTAGTGTTGAAATACAAGGCACACTATTTAATTTAAACATATGGTGCCAATATGGTGACAGACCACCCCTATTTATTAAAAATAACAAATTTTAGAAAGCAGTAATTGTAAAGTGTTTAATTTATTTATCATGTATTTATCGAGTGATTCAGAATTAAAGTGTGAAAATACGCCATCTGAAATTATAAAAAATGTTAATAATATACTGGAAAATCTATTACCAGAAAAAACAAATCGCGCTGAAGAGAGTGTCATGCATTAAACAACAAATCTTTATCGGTAGCGATAACGTAGAGAATAGACCTGTAGCCTACCGATCGCAAGGTCACAGGTTCAAATCCCATTAGGTGTATTTGACTTTTTTTTATAAAAACATTAAATAATTTATAGAATTATTTTGAATTGAAATCTTCTTCGTTGTGTGGATTTTTTAAATGTATATTTAATACATCTTCCCTTCATTAAATTTAAAATTTTTCATTCTGGTTAATCTAGAAGTCAATGCAGGATTAGTTCTTCCTATACATGAAATATGAAAAAATATACAAAGGAAAAGCCTATTGACAAAGTAGTATGCTAATCTCAACACTAGTGTTGATAAAAAAAAATTTCAACACTAGTGTTGAAATATTTTTTTCACAAATCAAAGGCTTTTTTAATACTTCTTTGTGGTCGTAGGAAAAATAGTGTACATTACTCTATTTCCGACTATTTAGCAAAGCAAAGTTAATGATGATTTTGAAAAAACGAAACGTCTGATTAAAAATCTAATTACACCAACTTTTAGAGGAGAAAAAATCTCATCAAATAAAGTCAGAAAAGAATAAAAACGGAATCGTGAAAATTCGGTTTTGTCCAAATATCCTCGGAAGGATTCGGAGTTTTTAAGTTTGAAAACACAACGTTGCATAATTTAGTAGGGCGCAACTTTTTACTTATTTAACCATCTCTGTATGTTATATGGTTTACGATATCCCTGTAGAGTAGAGTGCATCCTTATCTGGGACACCCTGTATAACTTTTTTTTTTTTAATTTTCAGAAATTCATCAACGACCTCCTAGAAAAAGCAAAAACTCTCTAAGTGTAAGTGAAGTGCCAAAAAGTCCATTATGACAAAAATAAGACTTCTTCATCGACACGTTCGTTGACTGTCGACGTCCATTCTAAGAGTCATTAAAGAGGTCTTATAATAAGACAGATCCTCTTAGATTGTGACTAATATTAAATATTAGCTAGTTTGGCGGTCAAATGTAAAAACACTACGAAATTTTTGCACAAGTACATATGAGCCTAGTGTGATTGTTGAATCGATGTAAGAATTTAGTGTATTCCATCTCAAGTAATGTAATAAAATGTAGGTATAAAAATGGTTTAAAAAAATATATCTAGGAAAGTAATGGCAAGAAATTATACATGCCCTTAGAACATCAAAATTCTGTTTTTTGGTAATATTTCTACTTTAAAATTAAAATCTGGTCCACAAAACAATTTACCTTGTAAGGCCTAGAACGTGTAACAAAAATTTAAGTTTGATTGATACTACCAGCAATACCTGTAGAGGGCGTCCCACGCCATACAAGAAGAAATGTTTACCTACGCCGATTGAACAGGCCCAGCCCTTTTCTAGAAGTTAAGAGGGCTGTGCAACAGGTCTTACGACCTGTGAATCTAACAAATTGTCATAGAAACGGGCAGCCTTAAGAAAAACGCACTGTATAATAATGATAGGCATTGAGAACAATATATTTGAAAATTTGAAATTGTATTAAACCAGTACCTACAGTTTTGTAGCATTTCGCATGTGTCGTCGATTAGTTTATATTTTATGTATGTACGTTAACTGTATAAGTTTTAAGTTTTTGTAAATTGTTCGTTACTTAAATATTTTATATGAGTGTTTGAGGTGCCAAAAGAGAGCCTTAAGGGCAACCTATCACTGACATGCCCCAAGGCCTGAAAACTTTTTTGTTGATATTTTTGTTCTAAAATTAATATGTGTACATTATCCATCAATTCGGCTACTAGCTGTCCATCTTTTAGATACCCCCACAATTTTTCGACGGATTCAAAGATGGACAACACGTAGGTACCCACAAAAATTGATAGTATCCAATGCATATACAACAGAGGGATATCGTGAAAACACTAAAACTCTGAATATTTATGCCTGAAAGGAATCTAAGTGATAAGACACCCTTAAGTTTTAGATTTAGAATTATTTTAAGGAAAGTAATCAATCAACCGCAGCCTGCAGCATTTTGTTTTTGGAGATTTGTTTGAGATATAAATCATAATTAATTGCAGCAGAAATACATATAAAACTATAAAACTCACTTGTTATTTATGTTGAAAATGAAAAACTTCTGTTTTATAAAGTAAGTAGGTACACACATAAAAACCTTGATTTTGTCTTCACAAAAGCTATGCATGGAAAAAAAAGTTTTAAAATGGCAGTACCTAGTATCTACTGATTACTTTCCTTAAAACGTCCCAGTCTTAATTCAAACTAACTTATTTATACTAAAAAGTATGTAGTATTAGGACTTTACCAGATATTATTGGCCGCTGGGGGGGGGGGGGGGGGCTTACTTTAATGACTTTAAAAAATTATTGTCTAAACTTTATTCACATATCATTTACGCTGAGATAAACAAACCGCGTGGCCAACCAGATTTTCAAATTTCTGGTGCTGTTATTGGCAACAACGTGTTTACTTCAGCATAAATGATATCTGAATAGGGTATAGTCTAGCTTTGTAATACAGTGTCGTGTTACTCTTTTGTGTTTTGTTAGTTTTATTTTTTTCAACGCAGATCAAAAAACAACATTTGGCTACAGGTCTGTCGTCAATCCAAAAACTTTTCTAACTCTTGATGTTGTCTTTGTTGGTTTAATTAAAATAATTATTGCCTTTTTTGAAACTTCTTAGCAAAATTTTAAAGTCTTGTAAAAGTTATGGTAACAAAGGATCATTATTTTCTAACCCCCCCCCCCCCCCCCTAAGGTCAAAATCCAAAGGAAATTGTTTATTGACTGAGAGCCAAGAAATGGTTTTCTCACGTAAATCCCCAATACTTCAATACCAGATTAATTTATAGTTTTAGGTGTTGTGGACCTCAAACCAGTAAACACTTTTGTAAAACACTAATAAATACATTATAGAGATGCTATGAATAGCCTAGTCGTTTGTCTAGATGCGAGGTAAATAAATATAAGTTTAGAATATCATATCATCTGCCCTCCTAATTTAGATATTTTTTTCAAAATTGAAATTTGGAACTGAAATTGTGTATCTAAGACTTGCAAGATAAAAGGATATTTATATAAATCACACTGTATGTTCGGCAAGTGTTTTTTCAACCAGTGGTATAACTAATTTATTCGATATTAATTTATTCGTTAAGCTTTAAATTTATTTAAGAACATAAAATTATAATTATTCGGCTTCATTTTTTTATCTTGCTGGCCTTTTATGCCTACATCGAAAAATGCCATAATTTTAAGATTTTGTATTGTGTAAAATACGTAAATAATAACTACCTACACAAAGGAGTGATTTTAGAAGATTTTTGTTTATTTTGGTGCAACTGATTGATTTGGAACTAAAATAAAGTGTTTTCTTAAGTTTAAGAGCATCGATTACCCTTTCAAGTATCATTTATGGTGGCTGTTGTGCTGTTATTATACAGTGACCGGTCAAAAATTCCCAACATATGGAAAATAGTAGTTTTTACCACAAGAATTTCTGCCTGGGAGGCAATATGCATGAATGCTTTTATTTTAAAAAATTTGCTGCGAACTAAATTTTTTTTTAATTTCGAAAGGAAATTTGGTATGCACGAGTTATATTTTGATAGAAAATATCCCAAATAACAAATTTACAACATTATTTAAATAAAAAATTTCACCAATTGTCAAGGCAAATTTCCAGTATGTAATTCACATGAGGGATATTTTCTCTAAAATTTTAGCACAGCTGCTAGATACCGAATAGAACTTTTTACCGGTCACTGTATATATTTTCAAAAAATTATTATAATTTATTTGAACACAAAATGTTTCATATTTTGCTCTAGATAATTCGAAAGATTTAAAAAATCTTTATACTTTAATGTAAATTTGATTTCTAAAATATTACTTAATTCTTTATTCAAAAGATTTTTTCCTAACTTTGATAGTATTTTCAATACATTTTTAGAATTATCTAGAATTGAGTGTGTGATAGTAACCATATTTTGTGTGCCAGACATCTACATCTACATCCTTTTAAAATAAAAAAATGTATAATCATCTTAAGATTTTAAAAAATAGAAGAAAAATAAACTATAGGTCCAGAGCTGTGAGTAACTTAAGTAATTAGATACTTAGTAACTTAGTTCTTTTTTGAATCATGCCCAAAGTAACTGTAACTTCGTTACTTTTGAAAAGTAACTTGTATCTAGTTACTTTTTAGGAGTAACTATACACTTAAAAAGTAACTAGATACTTTTAAAGTAACTAAGTTAGGTACTTTTAAAGTTCCTCTAGGATACCAATTATGTACACGTGCCGTCCATCAGATGATGACCAACGGACGATCGGCGGCCGTTAATCAGATTTTCACGAAGGGACGAGCGGCGAATCGCGAGCGTCAAATAGCAAACTGGTTGGAACGCGAAATTTCTTGGAAAGCATTTTATTCTACTTGTTCGTTGTTCGAATTAACACTTCTTAGTTTAGTTTTCTGATGGTAATAGTGGTAGTGTGTACAGAAAAATGAGTTATCACTACCTGGTAAATTTATGGTATCTAGTTCAAAAGCATCTTGGTAACTTTTAGAGTTTCGTAGTTACAATTAAAATAACTAGTTACAATCAAAGTAACTAGTTACTTTAAAAGTATCTTAGTTACTTTTAAATTATCGTAGGTACAATCAATGTAACTATAGTTACTGTAAAAGTATCTTAGTTACTTTAACTAAGTAACTAAGAACTAAGTTACTTTTAGGTAAAAGTAACTATTAATTCCTTATAAGTATCTAGATACATTTGTGCAAAAGTATCGAAAAAGTAACTAGTTACTTTTCTGAAGTAACTTTCACAGCTCTGTATAGGTCCAAATGGCATCCTTTGCGTACACACCAAAGCTGTATCTATTAATATTAAGCATTTCTGGGTAGCTGTGAAGCAACAAGTAAAAGTGATACTTATTGTATTCATATTCCAAATTACTTTATATCTTCTTACGTGGTATATTTAAAAAAAAACACTCTGGGCAAATGCTAGAGGAGAAACATACACGAAAGAAAGGAGGTGAGTTTTTACTTCAAGTTTAAATAATGTTTGTGAACACATCAGTCTTTCATATTATTATATTTGTACCCTAACATAGTACGTTGTTAAGTTTATCAACATTTTTAATTCACCACTTGTTACTACGAATTTGTCATATCACATCAACTTAACGGTGAAATACCGGTCTGTACGACCGTGAGACACAATAGCGACATTTTGCAAATCAACAAAATTCCTCTAAACGATATTTCAAGCGTGATTTTTTCGAAATGCACACGCACAATTTTGTAAAAACCTGTTTCATATTCAGCGGCAAATATAATTATTCCCAGCGAATCGAGAATCCGGTTTCAGGTATCAGCCAGTGCGGAGATTTTAGCGTCTGAAAAATTGATTAGCGCGATTTTGTTGGTTGGCAAAATGTCACCAAATAATAGCCAGTGTTTGCCAACCAATAAAATTCCCGCTATTCAAATTTTCAAACGCTAATATCTCGGCATTTACTAACGATGCCTGAATTTTGGTTCACAAGAAAGAGAATGTTATTTGCTGCTGAATATGAAACAGATTTTTAAAATTGTTTGCGTAGTTTCAGAAAAAGTTTAAAGGGATCAAAAACTGGGTAATTAGATTAGATATTAATTGGCCACAGAAATGAACTCTCTCTAAATGACTAAATGATCAAAAAAATTGCAAGAAATCTACCAAATTGTTGAAAATATGGAGTTCTTCATACAATATATTTCAAAATAAAACATTATACTTTTACTAATTTTTTAACTTTTAGAAATATGGACATTTTTAATCATTGAGCAAGAATAAATGCATTAATTAAATTTCCTAGACTAAGGAAAAAGCACCATTTCATAAAATTTACCTAGTAGATAAATTAATGTATTTTTTTTTAAAGAACATTATGTTCAATTTTTAAAACGTTTTTGATTTTTTTTTTAATGGATCATTTTCATTTTAAATTGTTTATGATCTCAATAGGTATCCTCAATTTTTAACATTGTTTATATAGTAATAATGTGTAATTTAAAATAGTTAACTAGGAAATTATGGAGTTTTAATAAATAGCATTGTATAGAAAAATATTTTTTGTTTTATTTTTTTAAACTTACATAGTAGATATAGTACTTTTACCACCCACATCACATAACTTAAAACGGATTTGCTCCATCAAGAAAAATAACTTATTGTCTCTGGTTTGGTCATGATTCCAATGAACCAAAATATTATACAACCTACAAAATCATTAAAAGAAATTCTTAGGCAGACCCACAGCCTGCGGTTGCCACCTCTCCCGGTTTTCCGGGAATCTTTTGGAATCGGGCCTTAAAAATCGTCGGTCTCCCGGGTTTCATATAATTTCTCCCGGAAATTCAGTTTACAAAACGCTGCACAGTTCATGCAAACTTTTCACCATCCATTTTTCAACAATTCAATTTTCCATGCAAACGTTTTCGTCCCTTTTTTGGTGAGCGAACACCGCGAGCGGAGGAGGCAGCAGGCAGCGGCGCTCCGAAATATGAGGATAGAGATTAGCATTGATTGCCATCGACGCGCCGCGCTTCGCTAGAGTCCGCGGACCCACATTGTACCACATCCAATAAATCCCAATGCACCGTTTTTCTCCGCGCATATGTGTGCGTCAAGCTTTAGTCATTAGACTCCCGGAATCGTTGATAAGGAAGGGGGCAAACCTACCACAGCCCCAAGGGGGTTGTGGCAGACCACAAAACTGGCATACAACCAGGGTTGACAGATTTCTTTTACATGCAGATTCCCTTCAGCAAGGGTTCAAAACCCTTCAATTCTGTGTATAATGAAACAATTCTAAAAAAAAGTTTCTGTATATCTTTTGCAAAACTTGTCCTCCCCAGATAAGTGACTGATAAGTGAAATTCGAAAGGCGACTTGCTTTTTGAAAATATGTGTGTAATAATAATATTCCAAGTAATTCATTGCATTTATGATAGAATAGAGAAACCCAAAAACCCTTCCTACCCTTCACGATCCCAAAAATTACCCGAAACGCCATCATAAACTTCTCAAGTCGAAATGCCGAAGAAATAACTTATTTCTTCGGCATTTCGACTATTAGTGTCAATTTGACACTAATATTCACTAAGTTTTGGTACACCGATAAAAACTCATACTCATGCATAATTTAGATTTTCATTGGCGTATCTGTTTAATTTTGGACAATTTGGAATTAACTTTATTAAAATACTCCAATTAAAGTAAATTTTCTGCTAATCATTAATTACCGTACATTAGCGTACGGTAATGAACTTATTACCGTATACCGTATTTAAACACATATTACCGTACATGTACGGTAATTACCGTACACTGGAAATAAGCAAATTTGTTAGGCAACTACACATACATTGTCAATGTGGGTTGTCTAAATCAACCTTTAGATTGTTCGTTCTGGTTTTTAATCTATAAATTTATGGAAAATTACAATACAACAATAATTAGTTAATATTTCTTCATACTTACACACAGTATTTTGACCATTTCATTAGTGATATCGCATTTTTCTTCAGAAAAACTCACACAAAAGACATATATTTTTAGACCATCCAAAAAGCACGTTGCGTTTACTGGGTGGTGGAACTTTGACAACAAAAATTTGACAAATTATTTTTAAAAGATGACGATGACGCTCTTCATCTTTTGAACAACATTCATTGTCAAAAATTCTGATCAACAATTTATTTTTTGGGGGTACTGTGAAATTTTTAAAGCAGTTATAATATATATTCTGTAAGTATAAATTATTTTCGGAAATTTTCCACGCTTTCAAAAAAACCGCTAGAATTTACAAGTTTTCGGCGTTTGCGCATTGATGCGCAGTCATAGTTCACAGTTCGATTCAATTTTAAGGTTAGGTTTCTTTACTCGTTCATTTTTCATTTTACAAAAAGGAAGTATTTTTATGCATACAAAAAGAAATTTTACCAAAAAATAACTTGAAATTACCTTGTCTTATGGCCCCAGTTGAAGATCAAGACAGCGGCATGGAGTCTCAAGAAGGTTCTCAATCAGTGGACCCAGAAATAGAAAAGGAATCGCATGAGGAGATCACAGAAAAAGAACCCCCAAGCAAAAAGCAGCCGGCTATTGAGGGGGCTGATGACGACGAAGAAGTAAGTAGATGCTTTCGTCTAACTTTATTTAGGTCACAGGACCTAAATTAAAATAACTCCGACAGTATAAAAGTAAGGAGGTTGTGTGCAACACTATCTTACATTGCTAACTGCCTATTTTCTCTAATACTGTGCCTCTCTATTTTAGCCTGACGAAACCATAGGCGAACGCTTATGGGGTCTTACAGAAATGTTTCCAGATCCTGTCCGAGAAATCACCTCTGCGACTATTATTAATACCAAAGTGGGCATTTGCAAAGCATACAGTTTTTCACGGAGTGCTGCTTGGATTATTTTTAGCACATCAATTATTTTGTTTGCCCCAGTTATTTTTGAAGTTGAAAGAGCAAACATGGAGGAGATGCAGAGGACTCAACAAAAACAGGTAATGCAAAGGCAAATTTATTTTATTAAATGATAAGAACCTGTGGTGTCTATAGAATAAGTCTAAAAAAGTTTTATTGCTTCTATCTCAAAACCCTCCTGCCAGCATGCCCCTGTTACAGTGTAACAGAGTTTTTATATGCTTAACAAGAACCTAATTTTTAAAACAAATCTCAAATCCCTTCATGTATTTTTCATTTTTAGATGTTATTAGGGCCAAACAGTGCAATATCTGGTGGCGTCCCACCCCCCTTGATGCCGCCTGTGCAGCAGAGATAGAAATTATAGACAACTCGTTGATAAAATTACACAATTTTAGAATTAGTCTTTGTATCGATTTGTTAACACAATAATTATAAATTATTTGTTATGGAAGTATGCAATCGTGTCCTACCGGTTTTAATTTCTTGCATTTTTAGAGGTGAATGCAGTTTCGGGTATTGTAAAGATCGCTTGTATATTGGTAAAATATTGTAGATTTTGAGTTTGTAATTGAGTTTTATTTTATTTCTTTTATATTTCTATACACAACTTATGTAAAATAAGTTCAAATTTAAAGTTTTAAAATTTACTGTAAAATTTAAGTTTAATACGTTCCTGTGTTTAGAGAAATTTGTTTTTCGTTTTTAAATTTGTTGGTGCGCCTGATTCTTAAGCCGCGTTCCTTAAATATTAAAACACAGAGGAATGATAGGTCGTCGTCTCGCTATACCATAAGCCACGGTGCACAGAAGAGAGATAGGCCTTTGATGGTGTAAATGGGTTAGCCCAGGTAGTAAAATTCCCATTACTAAAGAAAAAGATTATTGTACGTCACTTCATCATAGCAACTAACCTAAAACTTAACAGCGATTATAATTTTATTTGGCGCCAACAAATTTTTGTATTAATTCCACTGTTAAACTATTTTACTTAAAAAAAGGTATTTTTACAAAATAAAGCAATCGCTATGAATAACGTAAGAGACGTCGTAAATGGTGCCCAGTTAGCACTGTACCACAATAAACCTGTTTGCATCATTGGACATGTCCAGAATGTAAACCCTAATGGGAAATTCTTTGAAATTAAGGCTGTCGATGATATTCTTGTTAGAATTAACGTTAAAGAGCCCATTACTGCAGGTATTACTGGCTGGGTCGAGGTAAGTTTTAAATCTTAATGTTTGCTGATTATACTTAATTGTAACATCATTTTGTAAACAGTTTGTTGTTTTCTTTCTTAGTTGTGTAAAATTTTAGGCCCGAGGTATTTCCACTGGTAGAGCTGTGAACGCCGACGATTTTGTAATATTTAACAATCAAAAATTTGATTCTAAAGGACACAATACACTATGCAGCTTGCTTTATTCTGTTAATAGCATTTGGCAAACCTCTTAGTCGCATAAGCCTGTAAATAAATCAATATTCTCATATTTTAAGGTTGTAATGGTATTATTAAAGTACATTTGCATAATTGGATTCATTGCTTCCTGGGCTGGAATGTTTTTAAATAAGATTATACAATTTAAAAACTATGCACAATAATTATAGTTTGAGCTACAGTATTTACCATACTTGTTAAGATTGTTACTGGTAGCATATTTTCATAATTTTATTTTTATGTTTAAAATAGATGGTTACCAACAGTTTTTGTATTTTTAATTATTCTGTAGTAGATTCTAATTATTAATTTAAATTTGTAATATGGCAAGCTTACAAACTGTATTAATCTAAAATATAATTATATTCTATAAAATGAGTAACCTTTAAATTCAGCAATTAATATTGAATAATTTAATAAGTCAAAAAATCCTTTATTGTTTGTGTGTTATAACGAGTAGGGATAAACAATTCACTCTTATACTTTTTATACATTAAACATGCAATTTCCAGAACAAAAATGCAACATAGAGTTAAGATTAAATATCTCAAAAATAGAGGATGACATGTAAAGAATAAAATTTTTAGTCAATAGGAGTTCATATGTATTTCATCACTTAAAATTATAAATAAAAAAATTTACAACATTATTTGGTACTTCAGAGAACGCTTAACTCTAGATATCAGCAGCCGGCCATCATAGCTCAAAGAAGCAAATACCCATGGCTCAGAAGGGGACCATTCCGCACAATAAACACTATCCTCATGTTCGCACCATTGTAAAGGTCCATCACATAAAAGTTGCTTGGACTCTACCCCTTTGGAATCATCTGGATCATACATGTCAGTGCTATTCTCTGAACTTACACTTATAGCACTTGAAAGTAATACTCGGGCATCAGAACTAGCTGACAGTATTAACTGGTCATGAAAATGGTTAAATCTCACACACCATACCCAATGAGAGTGTTCATTTCTGGAATAAACAGGTTGATTGGTTTGTCGAAAATCCCAAATTTTTACAAACCCATCATCCCCACATGTTGCAATGTGATACTGTTTATTCATGTTATAATCCATATCTCTGAGTAACTGATGGTGAACACTATCTATGTGCCAAGCTAGTTCTCCAGTTCTTATATCATAAGTTTTTAGATGAGTTTCAGTAGCAGCTGTAAATTGGTTGTTGTTCTGGTGAGGATTCCATTTACCTGTAGTAAATTTAGGATTGTGTTTACCTTCTAACTGAATCTGTTTTATGCATTTACCATCGGACTCTGATATATCCCATAAAACTATGTTATTGTCGATAACACTTGCTGCTTTGGTTAAATCACTGGGATGAAATTCAGTGGTTTTAACTTCATTTCCATACTCGGCTGTATCAAATTTGGTTACAACTTCTAAATTTTCTATGCTGTCAGGGTTTACAATTTCTGGTAGTTTTAATATAGCTGTTTTAAATGAACAACTGCTTTCATTTGCTATTACATTATAGCAAGTGGCCAGTTTGGTAGTTTCTAGCGGACTTGTAGTTATTTTCCATATCTCGCCTTCTGAATGGTGAAATACTGAGGTCTTTACCGTAGATATTTCTTCATTAAATTCCACCAAGTGAATCTGATTATTAGTTTGCTTTAAAGATTGTGTCCCAATAATAAATCTTATCTTCTCTGTTTCTGCTAATTGCGGTGCAAGTGCTCTGGCCTGAAATTCTAATCCATAGATTACTGAATTCTCATTACTCATATTTTATAGGGTAGACTTCTAAGCCTCCCAATTTTTTACAGATATTTACAGTATATAAACCTTAGCCTCTACTTATTCTATTATGAGGAAGTACTAATCAAAAGTTTTCTTTTAAACAAAAATCTAGGTTCAAATAACATTGTCAGTCAACAACTGTCAACTTATGTAATTAAAAATCTTTGCGTTTGCACCCGTCCGTCCCTGTACACTATCAGCTGTTAGCTCGGAAGGAAGGACACAACCTCGCTTGACTTATAGACCCTATCATTTCTTTGTGGTCGAACGGTGTTATTCGCGTTGTTGCCGAAGTTTCGGAAAGATTGGCAACAATGCGAATTTGTAATTTGTCAGCTGTTAACCTCAAAATTGTTTCAGTTCTAGTCATTAATCATTATCGAGTAAATTCGAGCCCTAAGGCTGAAAAACGGTCTTAAAGACACTCCAACATGTCTTTGGCACGATTTTCAACCATTGTTAGGCAATTAAACTTACTACAATACCAGAAGAACGTTTTAGAACAAGGAACCAGGACAGCAACTTCAACTAAACATGGGATTATACTTCCTGAACCCCAGAAGACCTCTCTAGGAATATTAAAGGTAAAACAAATTGAAAACTACATATTTCAATTAACAAAGTTTATCATAAAAGTAAAATCTACGAAATGTTGCAGTCCAGTTATAGTTAAATCTTCAACATTAATCGCTTCTACAGCCCTAAGTTTATATTGCATAATGTCCTGTTTCCCTTATTAACATTCATTTTTAGATTTTTCTGACTGTGGTTCCAGGACTATTGATTGGAGCAGGAATCAGCAAAAACATTGCCAATTTCTTGGAAGAAAATGATCTCTTTGTACCCTCTGATGATGATGACGATGATGATTAAGAATTTCTCAGATATTTCAAAAGAAATTATAGTGAAACTTAATATTACTTAATAATTATAGCTGCTTCTCAATAGCTCTCCTATAAGTCAAACATTTTAAAAATAAAAATATTTTTCTGCCTACTATTTCAATGACTACATAGCTGCTTAGAATTTTTGTGTAGTTAATAACTATTTCTCTCCAGTGCCACACCAAGTGTTTTTGCTGTTGGGTTCAAATAAAAACTTACCGCCCTTTACACCCAATAAAGTTTCTCAAAAAAGAAATGCTTTAATTCTTAATATTCTTTTTTACCAACAAAACTTTTTCAATGTTTCGGTTTTCGGTAGCCGCTAGGGTGCAGTGTACCCCTGGTTGGTTCAACTCCATTCTCTCTTATCATGCATTCATACTTACTATAAATACCTAAAATCCTTATTCAAGTGATTTGTCCTGTAAATGCCTAGTTTATTAACAAATCCAGTGAAATTAAATGTAAATCTGTAAATTTTTGTACAGCTTATTTTTAAGTCTCTTTTAAAGAGTAAGAGTTACACAAGAAGTATTAATATACAACTTGCATTACATATAAATTGCAGAAAAATTAAAGAATGTAAAGTTTAAAAAAAATATTTTTAGTATGGTCCTTGAAATTTTAATTGTAAACTCTTCTTGAAAAGAAAGTATTTAGTAAGTAATCTTAACAATTATAACTGGTATTTTTCAATTTCAGCATGAACAATTTCAATTAGAATGTATCTAGTAGCTTAATGTTCAAAAATATAAAGTTCTTCCAGCCAATTTACTTTGTAAATGTAAATAGTTTTAAAATAAATGTTTAATAAAATTGTTTTGTACTGACTTTTGAATTTAGACATTACAATAACAGTTAGTACGGATATTAATGAATTTAATACTCCGTATTGTCCAAACGTATTCCAAATACCGTTCTTTTAGGCACAATTACTTACCAAGCGCAGCTCGGGGGGGAGTAACTCCCCCAAACAGAGAAACACAAAAAGTTATAAAAGAAAAATAAATATGGCCAAGTCTCAAAAAATTTCGTTTGTCGCTTTCATTAATTCATTGATCAAAATTTCTTTAAATTAAAACTGTAGGTACTCAAAAACGGATACCAAATTACAATTAACGTTTTTTAAGTTTATTTTATGAAAATATGTTTTTAATTAAATTAGTATTTTTTTTTCAAAGTAATTACAACCAAAATATTTTTTTATTTTAAAAAGTTTATTGATGGTTTTTCGGCGTGGGTGGCACCCAAAAAATGTTCGCCTGTGGCGCTTTTTCTTTGTCTTAAGTAAAAAATTATATACAAAAAAGTTTTTGAAAAAATAACATTTCGCCAAAACGAAGTTCCGGATCTGCACCTGTTACAGTTTCAAAAAAGTAGAAACATAGGCAACAAATCAAAATTTTGGGAATATTATATAATATATAAATTATGGTAATTGTGCCTCAAAGCATTTTACCAATTCTTTTATATAACGAGAATTAACGCGTAATATTAATTTTAAAAAATGACGGATGGGTCACTAGCCTTAACAAACGGGAAGAGTGGGCATATGCACAATAAAAAGCGAGTCCTAATTTTAGTAGGTTTAAGAATGTAGGGAAGAGTGTAAAATGTAACATCTCTTAACCAGGCCGGATATCTCTTGGGGTGCGGCAGAAGGTACACAGTCCCCAATCGGTAGGTTATGCAATGGCGCAAAAAACCTAGGATTAGCCCTGGGAGGAGAGGGGAGTGTCGTAAGACTGAGGATCGTGGTTCGGAACCCCCGTTAAGCTGTAGGTCCCCTCGGGAATGGCCTTGGCAGTGGACGAAGAGGTAAAAAGCCTAATTAGAAAGAATGGCAAGAAGTGACAAGACTAACCAAATAGAAATTAATTATAACCAACTAAAATCTTGACTACACCACTGTTAGGAGTACCTAACGTGTATAAAGTAATATAAAACTACAATTACTTTTAAATTTAAAATTCCAATATATTTTAGCAGGCGGGTTCTATAATTTAATATTATTTTGATAAAAGTCAGTAACATCTCTGTATAAAAAAATTTGAAAATACATTATATACAATTTTATAAGGTACACATTTAATAAATAATTAAATGTTTAACAAAATACTTTAAAAATTAAAACCTATAAATCAACTACAATATAAAGTTTTACTAAAGAAATAAACTGTCTTGTCAGGCTTCGCTTTGGACAATGACATTAATAACTCTTATTCTGGAGGTTTTTTGTGAAGTCCCCATCCATGGAAGCACTTAGTGAAACGTTTAGATTCTTTGTTCTTAAGTGTCAGGAATAATTTTCTTGGTCTATCTGGTTGTTTGACTCTCATATGTTGGATATAAACCTAAAAAAAAGTTTCATATCATATAATGCCAAGGAGATCATTTACTGCAAGCAGTGGTAAAAATAATGGACGTACTTGAGCAGATTTATATGCCAACTTGATTTCAACTTCACTGCATTTTGCTCCAAGCCATAAAAATACTTGTTCTCCACTATCCAAAATCATTATGTCATCATCAGCTAAATCATCCTAAAATTTAGATAAAAAATATTTTTGAAGCCAGTCGTCATCACTATATGGATATCATCCTAGGCACAGAGAAATGATAGTGAAGCAGGTCGCTAATCAACAAGCGTCCTCTATTACTAATTAGTAGAACTAGACGTCAACCGTCGCCATCTCTTGACAAAAAATTCAAATTACCAGTACTAATATTATCTAAGAGATTGAGCTGCAAAACACTTTGATTATTTTGAATTTGAACGTTTATTTCCAGCGGGCTTTGACGGGAAACGGAAACTAATCTGATTTTTGACAAGAAAAACTTCACTTCTTGGCGGTTTGAGCTTCTGTTTCAATTCCAATAAGCACGGTATAAAAAGCGTAAAATGGTTAAAAGAGTTACATTTTCCTACAAAACCCCTTCAGAAAACGAGTGCGTAAAAGCTAAATTATCGAGCGCTGCTGTAAAATTCAAAAACCTCGTGGAAACTGCCAACGCTGTTCGCGGATTGAGCGTCAAAAGAGCGGAGCTCTACATAAAGAACGTTTTGGCCCGAAAAGAGTGCGTACCGTTCAAGAGATTTAGAGGAGGAATTGGAAAGTGTGCTCAAGCTAAGCAATTTGGAACTGTGATTGTAAGTATGCCATTTACATGTTTTTTGTGTTTTAACTATCTCGATGAGGGGTGTTCGGTTTCGCAATGTTTCTTCGCTTGCACTAAGCTGCACAGTTGGCTATAGATAGAGCCCATAACACTTTTCTGGCGCAGTTTTTTCCATGAATAAATATTGTAGTTACGTGTAAACGAACAAACTCTTAGGAATAGTTTTCTAGAATCGAAACATAATAATTTGATTAAGTTTTTTGGTTCTTTTTTAGGGCCGTTGGCCTGTCAAAGCTGTAAAATGTGTACGAGATCTTTTAAGAAATGCAATCTCGAATGCAGAATTCTATGGAAAAGACCCCCAAGATATGTATATTTATCACATTCAAGTTACCCAGGCACCAGTATCAATAAGGAAGACTTTTCGGGCACATGGTAGAATCAATCCTTACGAGAGACAGTTAAGTCACATTCAAATGGTTCTTAAACTTCAGGATGGCAAGTAGTAGCTAAGATTGTGTTTTTCACCTTTACCTACGTTTCTGTTTTTAATGATATTGTTTGGGTTTGTTCATTGTTATATGTTAATTCTTCAACTTAAATATAGGAACATTATAATATTTTCACATAGTTATTATTATATTTACTTACTTGACAAAAATCTGAGCACTTTTCAGACACAACAAAGTATCCTTTTTCATTGGAACATCTAAATAATCTTGTATATTGCATAAAAGTAGCGTCAGTTTCATAGGATTTTTTACCATTAAGACCCAACCAAAAGAAGTTGTCTGGTTCCTCACCTAGTTAAAAGATAAGGGGATATCAAATAACATAAAATGACTGGTAAAATTTTAAAAATATAATTTTAAAATCCTTTTTCACTTAAACTATAACCTTCAAGAGGCTGGAGCTAGATCAACAGATAATTGTCGCCAATCCCAAAAATACAATTATATTTTATTACAATATTAGAAATTAAAAAAAAAATAAAAAATACCTTCAGATATTACTTGAAGGGTAACCCACGGACTATTGAACATTTCCTCGGCAATATCTTGAATTAATCTAGCTTCATCTTGGTCTGATTTTGATCCTAACCACACATACACTATTCCGGAGTCTGGATCATCATCTTGTTCAAAAGGAACTTTAAGGATATAACTGAAAAAATAATAAATTGTTTACTACCAGCATAGAAGGTAACAAGTATGGAATGGTATATAAAGAAAAACAACAAGAATTAGTAAACATTACATTGGGCAAACATGTAAGCTTTTTAAAGTTTAATCTCATCATTTTCCTTACCAAAAAGCTGAATTAAGATGAGACGCATCAGGCCTGATTTGAACCAGTCGCGTGTACAATGCACTCCCGTTAGATCTCAAATGATAAAACTCCACAGCGTTCTTTTCTTTAACTTTCCGTTTACCCTGATGTATAATGAATTTCCTGTTGAAATGTGCCATGAATTTCATGTTCTCTTGCTGCTGATGAGTTCTGACAACTTCTAACCCCTAAATATATAAGAAAAAAAATTGGATTAATAACAAAGCATTTCTGTAATGGACTTTTTATCTAAATTATGATTTTGACCCTATCGCACTCTACTAAAAACACGCGGAAGAACGTATCGACGTCACGACAACACCGGAAAATGGGCAGCCCGGAATTAAAATATACCCAGTATATAAACGAATCATTGAGTTACCTGGAAAAGAGCTTTAAATTTCTTTTGCAACGTAAAAGTAAATGTCAGCCAGCCCATGTTTGACGCCTCTCTGCCTTGCCAGAAGTACACGACAACTTGGATATCGTCCACGTCGTCCATTGGTTGGTCCGTGTCGTCCAATGGTACCCAGTAACGACATAGAAAAACGTAACAGTCTTTTGAATAAAAGTGGCCTGAAAAAAAATTACAAAATTTATCCATGCAAATTAACTTTAGTTTTACAATAGTTTTAAATAGTTGTTCAATGTTGTGGGTATTTCAGCAAGTTGCAAACTGTTGACAATAATATGTCAAAATTAAAAATATTTTTTTTTAAAATATTAATAAAACATTTGTAAATTTAAACGCCCTGAAACTCAAAAACGGGTTGTTTTATGAGAATGACCCAGGAAACAAAGTCGTCGATAATTTAATACTCTACAAAAAAGTCGTACCTGTTTTTGTCCTACTATAAACAATTTGCTAGATAAACTCCTGTGTTCCCAAAAAAGCGATAATAAAATTTACGAAAACATGTTGCGTTATAAAACGGTATATCTTCTCTAATAACAGAAATAATAAATTGTATTAAAAATTAAAAAGTCAAGGAAAGATGGAGCTCAGTGACGTATTTAAGAGGGGGGGGGGTTTCGGGCTGCACACCCCCCGCCTAGGAGCTAGAGTCTAAAAGTCTAATTGCAACCTAATTTTTCGTCTCACGCTTAAACTCTTATTTTAAAATCTTTAAATAATGTATCTTGGCTTAGATTGCAAAGGTCTTGTAGGAAACGTTTAGTTTTAAAACTTTTCCTTCTAAAAGTCCTGTTTTATATCGAGATTAGGGTTTCAGACGCATATCGTTTTAGTTATTGATTTATGATGCAATTTTAAAGGGATAAGAGTAAAAAGAATAATATTTTATAGTATTTTTCTATTATATATGCAATAAAATAGTTTTACAACAAAAACAAAAAACAATTAGGTATTTATTTTTAAAGAGAAATTTTAAAGTAAAAATTTTAGTTGAAACATTTTTTATGGAAGAAGTGTGATAATTTATAATATAAAAAATAGTGCGGGAAAAAACGAGAATGCTTTATTATGAATATACAAAGCGACATTTAAGGATTATTTCAAAACCTAAGCATTTGCACCAAAAACTGCTCTTAGATCTACGCTCCTAAAATACATGATTTCTGAAAAAATCATCAATTTTGGCGTGGTGAGCGATATTTACTTTATTTTTAATAATGAAAAATCGAGCCCGAAAAACGCTGGTTAGAGTCATAGATAAGTCTTATGTTAAAATTTTGGCTTGACACCAATATTCATATTTTTCACAAATAAAAAAAATGTTTTTTTTTTAAATAAAGAGCCAGCTAGGAATATCAAAAAAAAATTTAAAAAAAACATTTACAAAAACAAATGTAATCCAACAATGCAGCGGGGGAGAGGTAATAATTTAATTTTCGAAATTTTTTGCCTGTGACGCTTTTCCGTACAATATCGTAAAATACATGTAGTCCCGACTGTCCCTTTCTCCAGAAAAAAACAATGTCATACTTACGCCCACTGAACTGAATTTCAATTGCTATATGTTACGGTTGCTAATATCAAACTCTGTTGGGTGCTCGAAATTTTCGAAAAAAAAATACACCTCTTTATTACTACACTGGCCGGGTATAAAACAAATATTAACTTTTCATCACAAATAGTGAAAACTATGACATTACCAAGGAACCAACATACATTGCGAAAAAAAATCAGGAGTTTATTTAGTATTAAACTTTTCTGCTGTCGCAGAAACTCAATATTTAATTAAGTTTATGCTTCTAACTACTTTTAAATATATTTACCATGAAATGTAAAAGAAAAATGCCATTTTATTGTAGTAATACTACAAGAATAAGAAAAATTAATTTATGTCAGTAATTTACCTAATTCTTCTTCTGGGAGTCTTACAAACTTCTTTCCCTCTAATACGAACGATTCCATGCCTTCCAAATCTTCATTCCATTCGTCCATGAGTTGCTGGGCTTCAGCCAGTGCCATTGCGGGTTGTCTAAAAATTGTTAAGATTTTTCAAAGTTTCTGTCTGTATTTGACACATAAGCAAGCCTTATTTCAGGTCACTATGTCAAACGATTTCCAAGAAAAAGGACTGTGATACACATGAAGAGATAATAATAATAAGTTTATTTTCAATATTTATAATATAATAAATGTGTTTATTTATCTTTCTTAATAAACTTCTTCTTTGATCCCCCGAAGACGTGCTTGTTAGTTTAGGGGCAAATCTTAGTATTTTAAATTATAAATATATATGGGAATATTAAAATATGTTTTAAAAAATATTTATATAAAAGTTAAATTGCAAATAAAAAACGTATAAATATAAACGCAGTTTTTTTGAAGATATAGGATATACAAATTTTGAAAAATATATTATTCATATAATATTTATTAAAACATTTCCAAAAATTTTTTAAAGTTATTTGTTTCCAATATCCATGCTTTTATTTCGACTTTATATGTTTTTTATGAAATATGTTTTTTTAATTTTTGTTGGTAAATACGTTCAAAATTTTTTTTAATGTTTCTAAAAATTGGTAGTAAACTTAAATTTTTTAATCAAATATTCTATGTGAAAATTTCAATTCAATTTACTGTCAAAGATTATTCCTAAATATTTTATTTGATTAACTCTCCAAATTTGAATGTCATCATTTATTTTAATACTATTCATATTTTATGGTATTTTATTTGGATTTAAAGTAAAAAGAAGATAATTAGTCTGATCAAAATTAATTGTTAATAAATTGTTATGAAACCAATTTTTTATTATTTTAAAATATTTTTTAAATTTTGCTATTTAAGTTGTCCCAATTTGTATATACTAGAACTGTCAATCTTACCTTGGAGTGAACAAAGCAGTCAAATCTGCTTTAGTGTCTTGTTGTTTGGCCCATTTAGTGAGATCAGCTCCTGTCTTTTGAACCGATTCTGCTGTGCGAGTAAAATCAACTGCTATTACTTCATCCCACCCAGCAAACTTACATTTGAAAGCCTAAAAAATTATAGAGTTGGAAAAAAGACAGCATCGTCCAACTGGGTAGTTTAATTTTTTTACAGAAATATTTAAATCATATAAAAAGAGAGGTGCGGTTTGTTCATAAGGTAATTTGGTAAATGAACTACTTTATTTTTCAAAACAAATAATTTCAAACAAATAAAAATGATTATCCTTCAAAAAATGCAAATGTTAAAAGTTAAAAAGAGACAGAAAAGATACAAATCCGCCGTCGACTTCGGCACACTTTTGTGTTAGACAATGAAAAACTTATTACAAAACATGCGGATTGTATTTGCATAAACTTTTTGTTTCATTAGGAATGCCGGATCGCCCGTATCGTCCTTGGCAAAACTATGCACTAAAATTTTCTCCACTTGTAAAAAAACTCACGAGCCGCGCCTGTAAAATGAACCTTTTCACTACATAATCTTGTTATTAAAGGTTTTACTTAGTAAATTTTACCTGAGGTTCTGTTCCTTCTCTAACTCTGGTAATTAAAGCATGATCAGGTCGATCAATCATGTTAAAAAGTTCCTCAGATAATTTAACAGCTGCTGCGTTCACGAGCCTAGTGGACTTTTTACCAATCCTAAAACGGAAACTTGAATATAATACATTTTAGCTTATTTAATAAACTTATTCTTCAATTCCTAAGACGTGCTCGTTAGAGGCAAATGTAATCTTTTTTAGCATTGAAAATAATAAATGTATAAAAATATATTTTAATTTTTTTATTTAATGTTTGCATTGCATAAAATTTAAATGTTAAATCGAGAACGTTCAAGTATCTAGAAACGCAGTTTTTTTTAAAGTCAGATAATAAATTTTGAAAAATATTACTTATTACATAGTACCTACTTAATAAGGGGCCCTGAACCCGCCCTTGGCATATCAAAACAGGCAACCAGAACAGCATCAGACAGGTGGGCACAACAACAACACCTGTCCCGATGGAACAGGATACCTGGTCATACCCAAGCGAGGGCCACAATTGGAAAACCCTCCAAAAAGTTATCAACTGGAATGATGCCTTTAACGCGCACCCAGCTAAAACAAGTGGTCGGCCTACTAACAGGCCACTGCTTAAGAAAACACCTACACCGAGTAGGAATTTACAATGGTCCCATTGAATGCAGGCTTTGCGGCGATGAGGACGAAACCGCCTCACATATCATATATAACTGCGAAGCACTGACCCGAGGAAGACTCAGAATCTTCGGAGACATTCAATGTGGGGATAACCTCCCACATGACAAACTTGGTAGGAATTTGCTGGACCTTATAAAAGGAACAAATCTTTTCTAGCAAGATAGGGGAGCACAATAAGCCACTAGGCTGCAGTGCAAGAAGCTTGGGCCGAACGCCCAATCCCCGCCTTAAACCAACCAACCAACCAACCAACCTACTTAATATAAATTATTCACAACAATATTAAAATTAAAGCATTTTCAAAATATTTTTAAATTATCTGTTTTTAATATCCATTTTTATTTCGACTTTATTTATTTTTTATAAAATATATTTTTTATAAAACCATAAATATTAAAAAAATGTTGTCCTGTGGACTTATTTACTTATTACAAAAAGAGTCAAAAGTCAAAATCAATTTTCTTTTTTGTCGATAACTTTATCGTCAAGAAACTTTAGTTTCTATTTCTTACCAAACGAAGACATCCAAGTAACAATCCAATATGTAAACACTTTTGCTATTTAATAGAGTATTTTCCAATTTTCCGTGGGGCACTTCCTCTTGGGGTAATTCCAAGTAACCCATACCCAGTTTAACTTTGTACAATCTAGGAGATGCTGGGATAAAATCTGAATCAACGTGTTCCTGCAATATACAACATATTTTATAAGTTTAAACTTTGTTTAAATAAGTCGAAAAACCCAAAAAAAATCTTTCCAAAAACATACAGAATTTTTTTACCTTTATTATGTCTTGCGGTAAAACATCCTCAGGCAACCCCAAGGTCTTCCAAAATTCTCTACTCTCGTCTCCAATAATTTCCCCTATAATTTCTGCTTTGTTTTTCCTATCATTTTTGTTGATTTTTTCACAAAATAGTCGTGCTTTAGATTTCAGATTGATTTTCGCCTTTTTGCCATTCCAAATGAATATTTTTTCACCTAAAAATCAAGAAAACCGCTGTTCAATTTTTAATAGGCCATTTATTTTCCCAAAAAATATACCTGGACGTGACTTCACTAACTATTATGAATAAAATTAGTTTTGATTACCTTTATCTAATATGAATACGTATCTTGGATCCATCGACTCCACACTGATAGCTACAGGTTCAAGATGAATTGAAGGACCAGCTGCATGGACTCTGTACAATCTTGTCTCAAAAGTCTAAAAATTAGAATGTTAGACGCGTTAAATGTTTTCAGAATTCATTATTTAAAGTGAGTTTTTTTGTGACTTTATTTGAAGTGTTTTTTTTTTAATCAACTTCATGACCTAACTTTACAAGTAGTATCCCCCTCCATTTCATCCACTTCCCCGCGCGTTCCAATTGATATATTTAAAAGTTGGTTTATTAAAAGAAAATAGGTTTGAGTCACACCACTTCAATTTTTACTATTCTTACCATATCTTCAACTGTAAAGAAACCACTACAAGTCCTTCCACCTTCGATATATGTTATTTGGGTTTCAAACAAATTCAAAAATTCGTCCGATTCATCTCCCTGTTCTTCCCGAATGGTTCTGCATTGAGCTCCTAAATAGTTTCTTAGGTTGACAGCGTGAATTGCAGAACAAGCTTTTTTATCCAGCTAAAAATTATATCAAATTCAAATATTAATTTAATAATATAAATTATTAAGAGCGAAGACTACTCTAGCAGGATATCATGATTGACTGCATCGGCCTCTCTCGGTCAAAAATGTAAGCTAATCGAAATAATACTTTACGCCAAATCTGGCAACAACGCCGATAACCTTCATAATTTATAATATTTTATTTTAATTTTTAAATTCAGGACAAGCCAGTACGGAGAGATGAGTCATCATCATCCTGGTAAGAAAATGGTCTATGAGGTATAAAATATGAGGGACCCGACGCAGAGTTATTAAGTTAGGCATTTCATGTTTTGCACATTTTACCAGTATCCTAGGAAGCGTTTCCAAAAATATTTTTGATTATACAGGGTGTCCCAAAAAGTGTGACGTCGTGATATATTTTAAAAAATTACATATTATATAGGTATACTTTCTTGCTACTTTGGACACTTTATTTATTATTATATATTTACCCACATACAAGTATTTTATAGAAATCGGTTCAGTGATATCAGCGAAAAGAAAAGAAAATAAAAAAATAGATCTGAATAACCAGTTTTAAGAGCCATCAATCATCATCATCACTAAGGTAAGAAAATGGTCTATGGAGGTATAAAATATCTGGGACGAGGCAGAATTATTAATTTTATTAAATTACTCGTTTGGTATTTTGCTGACTTTACCAGTATCCTATGAAGCGTTTCGAGAAAATATGTTTCATTATATAGGGTATCCCAAAAAAAGTGTGACGTCATGATGATATCAGCGAAAAAATAAAGAAAAAAAGTGTAGAACCATTGGTTAAAAATAAATAAAATATAAAAATAGTGTCTCATTAAGAAAATTATACAAGGTACTTAATAAATAAGGTGTAACAGTCTCGTAAACAAAGTTTAATTAATATGAATTATACAGGGTGTCCAAAGTTTAGTGTCAATCTTTAAAACACTTTATAATTTTTATTTTCAATTGGAGTCACTGTATACTCTTACGTCATTCCATGCAGATTTAATAATTAATTAAATTAATTAATTTAATATTTTTTCCATTATGACATGTCCAAAATAGTACATTATACGGAAACAAGGTATATTTCTTAATCCCGAAGGCACAGTTTAGTGTACAAGCCACAGACAAGGGCATCAAAAGCACAGATATACTCTTTAGTCCAGTGGCAAATACTATTTTTGCACTTTGCAATAAAATCATAACATAATTATTATTTACACAGACGTAGTAATGTTCATATTTTATATTTTGAATTGCTGTTTAAAATTTTGGGAAAATAAATTTTTAAATATTCGAGGGGATAAAACTGTTATTACAACTCCTGTGGAGGGGTTAAAAATTATTTAAGCCCAGCGCAGCGATTAGAAGATTTAATTGACAAAAAATCGTGTTTTTTCTGTAACCCATAAAATTACACTTTAGTCCTCAAAATAGGAACTAAATAAGATACTTTAGCAACAAGTTTTAAGGATCATCATATAATTATACACTATGTCTCCGTAAGTTGGAACCACATGGAAAACTTTGTTATTATTAATTTTACGAAAAAAGATATTCTTCATAAAAAAGTTCTGCATGGTCTAAAACCAAAAATGCAACCATCAGATGTTAAATTTTTTCAGTCGTATACGAGGTTTGTCAAAAAATATAAATTTTGCCCAACCTTTATTTCTGACAATATCGAAAATTGTTATTAAAAAAAGTTTATCAGAACTAAAAACCACGTTTAAGTATGTAATTACACCCATTTACAATAAACAAATTATTTTTTATTTTTTGAAACGTATGTGTGTTACAATAACAAGGCAAATTTAAAATGATTAAAAAAAACCTATTTTTTCATCGTAAATGGGTGTAATTACATATTTAAACGTGGTTTTTAGTTCTGATCAACTTTTTTTAATAACAATTTTCGATATTGTCAGAAATAAAGGTACTTTGCTCTTGGGCAAAATTCATATTTTTTGAGAAACCTCGTATAATACGTCTAGAAGAATTTAGTATCTGCTAGTTGGATTTTAGGTTTTAGACCATGCAGAAGTTTTTATGAGGAATAACTTTTTTTCGTAAAATTAATAATAAAAAAGTTTTCCATATGGTTCCAACTTACGGAGACATACTGTATATAGTGGTTTCAGTAATTATTTGCATATAACAAAAAATCAATAAGTCGATTCTTATTCTAATTTAAAATATTCAACTTTTTCTTTCAAAACTTGTATTTAGACTATTACTTTATAAACTACAAAAGACATTAAATTTTCTTAATGACTGCGGCCTACTTGACCAAATATAACCTAGAGACAGTAAAATTCATAATTAAGTACCTCATGCGCTAATAACCCTAGGTGGTTGATGCGCTTTTTTGTAAATAAAAAAAAAAAAAAACCGAGTAAGTAAGTAAACAACTTTGTTCAATATAATTTTTGCTAAAAATAATAAATATTGTTACTTTTCTGTCGAAGCATTTTCCTGTTTTCCTAATTTATTAACACCCTATACTTATAGGTATATCTGATCTAAAATATATAATATTAATACGGCCAACTGATTTTCTCAACAAGTAGAAATTTTTTGTTAAGAATGACTTTTGGTCCTAAAATCAACAATAAAGATTTTTTTCTATTGTCCACTCCTCGAACACACTCAACTGTATATTATAGTATCTACTCAAACTTTTGACATTTTTTCTAGCAAACATTCTATCCCCTATTCTCTCTCACTCTTTTGTTTTTTAACAAATATAGCCCTAGCCTATATGTATTATAAGCAACCTAACTACTTATAGTATTCACAATTTATTTTAAAATTCCTCCCTTATGATGAAAACATGTTATACTTACAACTTTTTACGAAGCTGTCGCCTACTTTTCCGCCTTTTAGATAAGTTTAGACCTTTCGCCATTATTTTATTGTTTGTAACAGAAACAGATAAATAAACAAATTAACCAAACACAAAGAGTAAAAAAGTCAATAGGTCCACAGTAAGCACTTACTCACTTACACTACCACAAAAGATGCACAATCAGTTCATAATAATTGTCAACAATATCATATTATAATCTGTACGGCACGAACAATCCGGTACATCCCATTAAAACTACGAAATGATATATAAAACAAAACAAGAAAAATGACGTCAATACATATCCTTGTGAATACCCGTCGCCGTGTCACAAAGAACCGGGCTGATGCTTTTAGCAATTTCCCACGTTGCCAAATGGTTACCAAATGGAAAGGGCGGTAATATAAATATGACCAGTTGAATTTTCATTTTATTTTGAAATATGATGGAATATTTGTACAATGGCACGTACAAGAGTAGGAAATATTCATACAAATTCTAGGTATTTGCTCAGTTTTTAATTTGTTTGCCTATAAAACGGTTTAAATTGACATTTAAATAAAATAATTACGATAATTAACACACGGTTTTGAATCTCGTAATGTGAAGCAAACTCCATGAAGAAATATACGATTTTACAACTTTTAGCCCAAAAGAAAATTACAAATAATTTAACGTAATTCTTACAAATGAAATAATCTATCTGCCATAAGTTTTACACGGGAAATTGTTTAGCTGATAGAATGGCGAAGGTAAATTAATTATTTGTGTAGTCTTCGGTCTTAATATATAAATAATTAAAATAACTCACACACCTCAGATCAGTGGAGTGTTTAAGAGAGAGGGGGATGTCGGGCTGCACCCCATAGAGGAGTGAAAGTATAGTGTTCAATGTTTAAAATAAAGTATCAAACAACTTACAGGGGCTTTTCCACCAATCCAAAAGTAAATCTCCCAATTTAAACTTTGATTTTCATCCACAGACGTTTTCAAGACTATATAGCAGTCTCCTTCGTAGAATTTTCCATAGGCCACTTCTTCGATTCGATTCGGTAAGAAATTTTCAATTTCCCATATTGTTATCCCTGGAAATTGACCGGCGTCGTCTTCGAAAAATTCCGAATAGTCCAGAGGGGGTTTTTCTAGGGCTTCATCCCAACGTTTAGGTCTAGAAATGATTAAATAATACATATAGTTTAAATTTTATTAAAACTTTGATATTTAAAAAAAGTTATAAATGCAAAACTTACTTTAAAGATTCAGCTTTGGCTTGTTCATCTTGCATACTTCTGTTTTTCTCTGTGGCTATATCTTTCATACCCTTAAAATTAGAAAATGTCTGTATTAGAAACGTTAATAATAAATTATTTAACTATTATTACAAAATGTTTTAGCCATAGAAATAACCTACCATCAAGAGCACACAGTAAATCTATACAATTTTTTTTTAAATGGATTGTAACAGTACATACAAAAATGTCTCATTAGCTGAATTCAGACCGACCTAGCTAGGCTCTCGAGCTATTGCCGTCGGTCTATGTTCAGGCCGCCGCACAGTGTAGCAACTTGTAAACAAAAATGTAAATTTTACGAAGAAAAATAAATGAAAAAAAGATTTAATAAAAAAAAATTGAGAAAGAATAACACGGTCATATGGCGGAACGCACTTGTTGGATCTTTACACACTGCATCAATCGAAACTTTAACATTTAATACATTGTTAATATATAGGGCTACTATTCAAAATGGCTTGCATTTGAATATATGCAAAGTAAAAAAATTATAAATTAAAACTTACTTTTAAAATTTTTGCTTGATCTTGGTCTGCTTCCTCATGATCTCTGCGGCCTCTTCTTAATCTCATTTTTCTAGCTATTGGATCTTTGCTGGGATCTGGAAAAAGGAGCTTGTTATATACTATAAGATCATTAGACATTGAGGAACAAGTTAAGAGACAGTACATGACTTATTATATTTAAACCAGTATATTTTAGTATAAAAACACATTAAAGAAAAATATTTTTAAATGTTAAAAAGAATACAAAAATGTATAAATCTTCACTTATTTTTTTTATTGTACTATGACAATTGTTTCGACACACAGGCATCTAATGCATTAGATTTCTACTATCTGACGAAGACACTGTGTGTCGAAACAATTGTCATAGTACAATAAAAAAAATAAGTGAAGATTTATACATTTTTGTATTCTTTTTAACCTAGTTTCTATAATGGATCTTCATCCAGTAACGGCTACATCTATTGAATATTTTTAAATGTCACTCCCTGTATATTAGGTGTAGACGATATTGAACAACTATTGGCGCATAATGTGAACTCACCTTTAAGTTAAACACTCACCTCTAAATAACTTATTTATGCAGAGATACAAATTTAAAGGCAAAATATACTTACTCTGTGCAGGTAGAGGTGTTGGTACAGTTGCACCGGCTAACCTCAACTGATTTTGCAACGAAAAATCTATATTATAAAACTCCAAACCAGCACCTCTAGTCATTTCAGTTGGCTTTGGGGGCATGATAAGATCCGGATTGTTCTTAAGTTCTAATAAATCTAAATCGTTGAGTAAGTGGATTGCATCTGGTAGTGTAATAAGGCGATTTGAACTCAAGTTGAGTTTTTTTAGAGATCCACATCTATAAAAATTAAAAGGAAAGCCTCAAAAATCTTTCAAATATTATTAATTATTATGGCTAACCAGTGAACGGGCTAAATTAATTTACAAACAATGTCATGTCATGTCAGAAATATATGGTTTTAGCACCTATCCTGAAAGCTAAGCATTATATTACAGGGTGTTCCTTAATGACGTGCTAATATTTTAGGGTGTGATTCCTGAAGTCATTTTATGAAGAAAAGTTCATATAAACATATGTCCTATACGGCTTAAATTTTTTGCTACAGTGTTGAGTTATTTTTTTTTTGTAATATCTCTGAAAGTACTTTAGATAATATTTTCAATTTTGGCCTGTGCTAATAGGACATAAAACCACATCTTTTAGCAATAAAAGTTATTTTTTTGTCCCACCAGTGGCGTCCAGGCAAACATTTCCTGATATTTTTTAGAAAAAAAGTAGTACGCCACTAACATTTTTCCATGTGGATAGTATTTCTGATTAGCCTGGTCAATTCTGCATAAAATTGGTCTCTTGCGTTTTTCTCCTCAGGCACACCGTTCTTAATTAAAATAATTAAATTAGCTCTACTATTTCTTATTATTAACATTGATAATACAAAATTTTGTTTTATAAAAATTGTTGGAAATGACCACCTTCATTTAATAGGCATGCTTCCACATGGAAAAATGTCAGTGGCATACCACTTTTTTTCTAAAAAATATCAGAGGAAATGTTTGCAGGGACGCCACTGGTGGGACAAAAAATAACTTTTATTACTAAAAGATGTGGTTTTATGTCCTATTAACACATGCCAAAATTGAAAATATTATCTAAAATACTTTCGGAGATATTACAAAAAACACATTAAAAAAAATAATTCAACACATTGTAGCAAAAAATTTAAGCCGTTTAGGACATATGTTTATATGAACAAAATTTTCTTCATAAAATGACTTTAGGAATCACACCCTAAAATATTAGCACATCATTAAGGAACACCCTGTATAGACCTATGCCTAAAAGTAGGTTCAGGAATCACAAATACAATTTTGGTACAAATCTATCTATTTCAATAACCTTTTACCTGCACAATCCTTCTGGAATCATCTCAAGCTGATTATGAGCAGCCGAAAATATTTCCAAAGAACCTAACTTTCCTATTCCTGATGGTATCCCTTCAAAATCTAACTTGTTGTCATTGACATACAATCTTCTCAGAGACTGGAGTTTACATAAAGTCGAAGGCAGACTTGTTAGCTGATTGTGAGATAAATTGATAGTTTCTATTTTCTGCCAAAATTCAATAGCTAAAAAATATACATGGCAATTAAAGTCAGTTCAAAAGTTAGAAATCAATTTTGTTAATTTAAATATGAAAGAATGATGTATAAATTCAAGCTAAATTTAAAAAAAATAGTATGTATTTTCAAACAACTTTGCAATATTATGTTCATTTCTAAAAAAATATTTACCAGTGGAAAGTTCAGTAATTTCATTGTCACTCAAATTCAACCTTTTCAAACTGGGCAGAGAATACAAAGCTTCAGGAACTCTAGGTAGAGCATTCTGAGCCAAATCAACATCAACCAAGTTTATCAAATTTTCCAGATTAGTTGGAAAATTACTCAGATTTCTCTGAGTATTTCTTAAATGAAGTGTTTCCAGATTAACTAGACTGGGCAATTGTCGAAGCTGGAAGTGTCCTAGGGGGTTGTTGTTTAGGGTAAGCGTCTGAAGGTTTGCTAAACGTCTAGTTTGAGGAGGAAGAGTTTCCAGGTTATTATTGCTTAGATCCAAAAATAGGATATCTGTTAGATTGATGAACAGTGAGTTTGGTATGGAGTCGATGCTAGAAAATAAAACTGTTACAATATACTAAGATTTAGTAATTGGAGCACATGACTTATTTTATCCAATATACAGAATATAGGGTTATAGGTAATAAATATCTTGTTTTTCTATTAATTTCTAAAAAAATATCCAGTTTGTATGTTTCATTACAGGTTTAAAAAATTTATATTAAATTTTTGAATAATATTTTTACATAAATGACGAACTTGTAATTCCTACTTACTGATTGTGACTTAGATTTAGAACCAACAAACTCTTTGCCCTGTCTAGGCCCTCAGGAACTTCTTTTAAGTTATTATGGCTTAAGTCAAGTGTGCTTAGTTCCTCTAAATAAAATAATTCAGATGGAATTCCTGAACTTTTTACTTTATTATGCCTTAAATTAAGTGTCCTAAAAATATAAAAAGATAATAAGTAGATACTTAGTTATGTAAAACCAAAAGGTAATAATTATATACTATACCCTTAAAAATCGTAATTTTCATACCTAAAAATCTTACCTTAGACAATTAAGTTCGGTTAATTCTCCATATAGCTTTTCCAAGTTGTTCCTTGTTAAAGAAAGATGTTCTAGCTTCATTAAGTTGCTCATTTCTTTTGGTATTTCGGACAAACTTGTACGATCTAATTTTAGCCATTGTACTCCAGTCATAGAACTTACAGCTTCAGGAAATTTATCATTCTAATGAGAAGAAAGAAAACATAACTGGTATGGTATGTGTATAAAGGATCTACTAAATAAACTATTATGATTTCTGATTTGAAAACAGTAGGTATACCTACTGCTAGTCTGTAAACATTTATTAAGCGTGGTTTACAGTTTTTAATTTAGACGAAACTAATTAAGGTAAGTAGAGAAGGTAAATACTTACACTAAAATCGTTTCTTGTAAAATCTATGCCCCGTACAAAGGGCAGTACCCCAGTGTTAGCCATATCTGAAGATTTTGTACTTAATTTAATTAAATTATTAAAATTAAGCAACTGAACGCAGTATTTTTTGTTTCATACCTTTACCCGTCTTTAAATATCTATAATTTACATAGTTTTTCGTTTTATTATCAAAAGTTAGTCATAATTCACTTTTAATTAATCAGTTTTTATATTTATTTTTATATAATGACGTCATAACACCACAGCTGATTTTGACAGCATACTGCTCTTTTTAAAAAGAATTGGCAGCAGAGGAAATATAGGTCGACACAATCTATTTTATATAATAGCCCAAGTTCATGCGATGCAATAAAATAAAAAGAAGAAATAGTAGAAATATGACAGCGACGACCTATCATTCCTCTGTGAGAAATAGGAAATTATTGTTGCCAACAAACCTTTAATTTATTTTTTAAAACCCTACATTTTTCCACCCCCCCCCATTTTATAATTTGACGTTCTCTCATTGACGTCTTGTCGATCGCATTTTGACTTCGGAAAAATCCGATTTACCGATTTGTCTTTTACAAACGGTCATCCGCCGTGTGCGGTTTAAGTGTCATCCGTGAGAACGTGCATTACCACGCAACTCTACTCGTAAATCATGGAAAAAATAGTTTAAAATTCGTTGATCATGTGCTCCATTTATTTATTTTGATTCTCTGTAAATTCATTTCAGTTTGGCTAATTAAATTTATCTCCAATTCAGTTTTTTTTTTCCTTTTTTTAATCAATTTTCCGGTTCGAATTTTATAACCTCCTTGCTTATTACGTTTCATCTTGGTATTTTAGAAGAATTTTTTGAAACATTTTAAAAATGGAAAAACCTGTGGAGAAGACAAGGATTGTCTATCGTTTGGTTTTGACTGGAGGTAAGTTTTTTGTTAAATTATTGAAAAATAAGGTCACCCTAAACATTAAATCTATTGTTGTGGTTTGCTGTAGTATTGATTTTTTTAAATTAATTATTTTGTTGCCTTGTACTGATTATTAAGATTGTTTAAGTGATAAAATTCGTGAATTTTGTACGGCGATTTATGGAGAAAAATAGATTGTTGATGAATTTTAAAAAAATCGTAACATGGCTTAACAAAAGGTCTCATAAATGCCAAATCAAATATAGTTCTCTAATTTTACCAGTTCAATTTAAGGCATCAGGTTAATAGGTTTATAAACATAAGGTACATTTTTCTATGGTAAATGTCTCAGTTACTCCCATTTACAATTTTTACATGGTCAATTCGATCATAGGAAATTTTTAAAAAATGGGGCCCAAATTTAACCATAATTTTAACATATATGATATTATTTAATATTGATCTCCCAGTATGCATCGGTAATAACTAAACATCAGCTAATCATCTGGGTTCATTTTAAGTAGGTACTAATATTTTCCAAACTATTTTTTTACGGAAATAGCTACTTTACATTTCAATTTTTTTTATAGGTCCCTGTGGAGGAAAAACTACTGGACAAGCAAGATTAAGCACGTTTTTTGAAAATCTGGGCTGGAAAGTAAGTTATCCAATAAAACTTTTAAATTTAAGTAATTGTTTAGGTATTTATAAAAAAAGCGTGTGGTTAGTTAATCATTAATGCAGGAGGACGAGAACTGGACTTTAAACATTTGTCAGCTTGCCAAATATAAAGCTCATTCCTGAACACGTGGTAATTCTTTAGCCAAAGCGAATGTTCTAAATATCTACATCACTACATCTGTATAGTGCATGGCCTTTTATTGTGGATTTAATAATATAAAATAAAATGTTTGCTGGTTTTTACCCTTTATACTTGTTACAAGTGGTAGCCCAACAAATGCAAAATTATTATTCAAAACTTAGTTCTGTCTTTCAATAATTATATATGTGTAGATTAATTTTCAGAGCACATACCTACCTAATATACCATCAATTTAAAAGTATGTTCAGTATAAAATCTTGATAGTAAAATTACAACTTCTTACCCTTTATACTTGTTACAAGTGGTAGCCCAACAAATGCAAAATTATTATTCAAAACTTAGTTCTGTCTTTCAATAATTATATATGTGTAGATTAATTTTCAGAGCATATACCTACCTAATATACCATCAATTTAAAAGTATGTTCAGTATAAAATCTTGATAGTAAAATTACAACTTTATTTTAATTAGAAAGTGGCCCTATAGGCAAACATACTTGACATACACAGATAAAATACAGTACCTACTGACTTATTGACAGATTCAGAGCGACTGCTAAAAATGTAGGTTCTGTCATTGATATGTCACTGACACTGACAGGACCTATTTTCCCAATAGGCCCGGGCGTAGGGCCTTAAGATGGGCCCCGCGCTCGGTTTCTACTTATCCAAATAGTTTAAGATAAAATACTTCATTTATAAAACTGAGATGCTGCTAAAAATTTTATTGCAAAAAAATATTTTTTTTAATCTACCTAATTGATTGACAGATTTCTTTATTACTATGTATACTATAGTCTATGCAAAACAATCATAAAATATCTTGATATGTTGCGGCACACGTTTGTCGTCTTAAGTATATAGAAAAAAAAATGATTTTAAATTATGTACTATATTAAGAATAATTAATATTATTCTTTTGCGACAACCATAAAGAAGACGTCAGCGACTTGTACTTGCAGGTATTTGTTCAATCACACGCCTCGACGATGGTGGCGGCTTCTTTATAGTGCCTGGAAAAATGTATTTTTATTTATAAAAATAATTATTTTAGAGAAATTTTTTATTTCGTTTTAAATTGGTTCTAAATACAAATTCAACTTTGAAAGAAAGTTATTCAAAAATATCTTATTAGTTTAAAAATATGATTAAATAAAAATAATTGCACAAAAGATGGCGAACGGATCCAAGGGTCCGACAAGCATTGTGCCGCTTACTAGTCCAGCTGGCAAGAGGTGGAAAGCTGGATGTGTTTTTTTATCTATATGGGCTTCTTTGTATTACATTTATTTTAGATTTTTTAAAATATGTTTATATTCCTAGGCAGGGGGTGGGAGGGTGTAAAGCGGTGCCCCCTAGTTTCTGGGGATTTTTTTAGAAGTCACTTTTGATAAGAGAAGTTTTTGATACCGCATACCGTGGCCACGTTTTTTTTTGCTAATTATCCTCGCCGCCCATTATTAGGGGACACGGATTGCGTAACTAATGGGCCTAGGCCCGCCTTTAACCAAATATGCCTGGTTACTGAACATATTTTTGAAAATATAGTGTAGTTTTTCTTAAAAATTTACCTGTTAGAAAATATACATAGCTACAATGTATATTTGGCACAAACTAAATAAAATAAAGTATTTCTCATTTTGTAATAGTTGAGTATGGTAGTTGTAAAGTTCTCTATTTTTAGGAGCTACCCCATTAACAATATTTAGTGTTTTATTTTACTTTAATTTTTTTGAATTATTAAATTAAAAAATAAACTTTTTTTAGGTGTTTCGAGTACCAGAGACAGCATCAGTATTACTTAGGTAAGTTTTAACTTGTTTATTACTTGTATTTGTAATTTTGTATGTATCATGTTCATTGCTGTATTAATTGTGTACCAAATTATAGGTATTTTTAATCTAATGGTTATGTTTTTAGTGATAAACATAAACGTATAACAGTTTATGATGGCATATGTAATCAGTAGGTACTGAACGCCACTTACATATATATGCTTTAATTAAAGAACATGGCACTGCGTTTGCCATTATAATAAATTTTCTATATACCTTTATTTCACATTATATATCAATTTATTAACAGTAAAATATGCAATTTTTACTAATTATTTTCTAATATAAACATTTCAAGCTAGCTAAAAAATCTCAAAGATGCACAAGTATTTTTTATTATTAGATTATTATTATTTCGTGGAGCACAAACAGACAGTATTACAGTAGTACAGAAAACCCTAGTAAAAACACTAAAAAAAAATATTTTCATTGTGTTAAATAAACGCATTTCTAAACCACATTTAATAGTTAAAATTAATGTTCATTTCATGATGTTTACCTGTAAATTTGATAAAATATTGTGTGAGTGAAGCTTAAATAAACTTTCCATTTATTTTTTAGTACTTAATAAATTAAAACCAATTGAAATGTATTTCAGGATAAATAAATTCTTTACAAAATTCGTGGTTGTTTATCCAATAGCCCACAAATAATAGTCTGGTTATTCATAAAGCCTATGAGTCTAGGTTTACTGCGGAAAAATCTGCTGTTTCGAGAGGTGTGGTCAACATAAATTGCCTTCTTATTTTTAACTTATAGATTTTGTAACAAAAAAATCCATATTCTGATTGAAAAATGGGTTATTTTCCTTCAAACAATAATTATTACATTGCAGTTACATTTACATATTATTAACTGGGCACGGCCCCCCCTTGGAAGCCTCTGTGCCCCAATCTCCTATAAAAATTCAGTTTTAGGCTTATACAGGGTGAAAAATGTGAACAGGTTAAATTTGAGACACTCTTGTAGGGAGCATTAGCAACAACAGTATGATGAAATCATACTGTAGCCTCATGCATTTTTAATTTCTCTGGTATCTGTAACATTAAAGAAAATACACAGAACATAATTTTCTAAATTAAAATAACAACATTAAACTAAGAATGACACTAACAATAACTAACAACAAAAACTAAAAAAAATTACATTGGTAGCACGTGTTTCCATCTCTATCACTGCTTCACGTCCCTTCGGCCTACTCGATATTAAATTGGATATTTGATTTCGGTCAAGTCCATTCCAAATGTCGGTAACCATTATTTGGACATCTTGCAGGTTGGCAGGAGGTGGTTGATGCTGCCCTACCAATAATATCTCATAAGTGCTCTATATGATTTAAGTCGGGACTACGCGGTGGTTAATTTAGAGTTCGAAGATTTACTTCATGTAAATATTTATTGACGATCCGCGCTACATGAGGTTTTGCGTTATCCTGCATATATGTGACAAAATGTCACATATACTGGGTCTCCCAAAAGTCCCGCATAAAATTAATATTAATTAAATGAAAAAGATCTAGAAAAAACGCTCGAACCCGTAAATTTTAATTTTTAATTGTGCATTTTTTTACATACAAAAATATTATACAGGGTGTCTCATAGAACTGTCACGTCTTTGACAAATTTTTTTAATGGAACACCCTATATATTGTCTTATTTTTTGATTCCCCTCAAAATTCTACGCTTATGTTGTAAATGTTATGCATCTAAATTCAATAGTTTTTGAGATATTGACGTTTAAAATTGGCATCTTAGAGAAAAATGGTTTTTACCTCTCTGTCTTAGTTTTTTATTCTCTATCCAAAGAAACCAACCTCCGATTTACCGTGATAAAAAGTAAAAACCGGTTTTTTGGTTTAACAGAATAAAAAACTAAGATGAGGTGAAAACAATTTTTCTCTAAGATGATCCGTTCCAATGTTACAGCCTGTCAAAGTCAAAAAATGCCAGTTTTAAACGTCAATATCTCAAAAACTATTGAATTTAGACATGACATTTACAACATAAGCGTAGCATTTTGTGGGAAATCAGAAAATAATACAATATATAAGGTGTTCCATTAAAAAAAATTGTCAAAGACGTGACGACAGTTCTATGATATATTTTTTTATGTCAAGAAATGCACAATTAAAAATAAAAACTTACGGGTCCGAGCGTTTTTCCTAGATCTTTTTCCTTTAATTGATATTAATTTTATGCGGGACTTTTGGGAGACCCAGTATAGTGATTTATTGAAGAAAATCATGTTCTGGTATTAAACTGTATATTTTCTTTGATGTTACAGATATCAGAGAAATTTAAAAAAAAACGAAATGTTTAGAAAACATGAGGCTACAGTATGATTTCATCATGCATCCGTTGTTGTTGCTAATGCTCTCTACAGGGTGTCTAAAATTTAACGTAAAAAAACAATTCTCAAATTCTATCACAGTACAATTACCAAAGAAAAAACTACAGTTAAATTTTCTTTTATCGAAATCGATTTATCGGTTCGTGAGAAAATCAACTTTGAAATTGACCATCATTTTTGTACGTGCATTATTTTTGCGGCTAAGTCTAGATATAATTTCGCATGGAGCTGGTAACGTTGGAGAACAATTTAGAAATATTGTCGGATTCTCATAAAGGAATTTTTAGATCGCCAGCAAAACTGATGGTAGGAATTTTGTCATTAAAAAAATTGCACACATTTAAAAAAGAATCGCGATTACTTGCAATATTTAATTAGGGCAGACTATTACAGACATAATGGATTGGTTATCGCTTTATCATTAAAGTATGTAATAAACACAGGAAAAAGTTCTCACGAAAATCAAAATGTTAGCTTGGGATGTTTTTAATTAGCACACTACTTATCTACGTAATAGCTGATAAACAAATCATAAACGCCGTGCATGATTCTGTGATTTATGAAGTACCGTCGTACCTGGAAAAAATAAATATTTTCTGCTAAGTACCCGCTTCTTTCCATTAGTACTTCTCGAAATTGTAATCATCCTATTCCAATTTTTATGTCCTTTTTCTGAGATACGATTGGTTTTAATTTGATTGCATTGTATTGTTTACACTATGCATGTGCGAAACGATCCTAAAAACTAAACTCAACTACGAAAAAAGACCGAAAAAATTTTTGTTTTTATTTTTTTTTACGACAAATTACTGTTTATTTTGAAAAACAAAGAACACCTTCTTAAGGCATTTTTTATGCTCTTCAAGAAAATAATTGTATTTTTCAGATACGACGTTTCGTTTTTTAGATACCTACATCAGCTTAGTTTTTTTAAATACATACCCGAATTATTTTTTTTTAGTAGCTTTTGACCTCTCAAAACTAATAATGTCCCGCTAAGTTGTAAGAGCACTTTCTAGGGCCATTTTTATGCTCCGCATGAAAATATATTTATTATCAGTTACGTTTGATGTCACGTTTTTTAGACCCACTCAACGTTGTACCTGAAAAAAAATGTCTTGCATAAAAATTGCCTTAAGAGCAAACAGTAGTTGATCAGCCATCATGAACAAATACTGCATTTTCGTCACATAGCGCATACTGTACCTTTGTCTGGCAATGGCAATAAAATGTCTTTTTTATATATAAAATATTATATAAGTAAACGAATGTCAGGAGAATTAGGTGGCGCGGCGTCAGTGGAGATTTTGAAGATAACATCGGGGCATCGTTTGAAATTTTATTGGAAAATAAGAAATTAACAGTGGCGTAGCCAGGTGGGGACAGGGGGGGGGGGGGCGTCCGCCCCCCTTGCGCTTGGCACCCGTTTACATAATAAACCTTATAATTTGATCTAGTCTATTTTTGCAAGAGAAAGTTCGTGGACCTTTTTTTTTAGAAGTCACTTTTTATAAAGAAGGGAGCGCCCCATCATATGTTTGCCCCTCCCGCCCCCAAAGGCTGGCTACGCCACTGGAAATTAACATTAACAGCCTTAATATTTATATTTTCATATTCTGCGTGGTGGATGATAATTGCATTAAAAAAATACATTTTGTGACAATTTTATTATAAAAATTTGGATTTTTTTCTGTGATCGATCAAATTATATTCTAACATATAATTTTTTTTTGCAGTGGCGGAATCAAATTTGGTGACCTCAGTGAATATGAAAGTAAGTACTTGATTTTACAATTTTTACTTTTTGGTTTTATCCATAAGCATTGCGATGTTTCATTTTGAATTTTATTTTAACTTTTTAAAAATCAGAAACTTCTGAAATATGGTAAAAGTAAGACTCAAAAGGGCAATGATGTTTTATTGGTCAAGAACGCTTGTCCTGTACCTTACAATTAGTAAGTTAGAAGGTAAGAAATAAAAACACAAAGTCTTCCTCCACTGTTATATTAAAGAAATATTTTAAGAAACTTCTCTACAAAAACATATTTTTCGTTTTTCCAATGCAACGTGTGTGCCTATTTTCTCACCGTCTACTAATTTTTCCATCGAACCCACAATTTTGTTGCTCAGTTAGGGTGATATCTACTGGTTTTTCTTCTTTTTATTTATTCTCCTGAAGATGAATGCTTCTGCGTTCGAAACATGTAGAGAAGTTTCTTAAAATATATCTTTAATATAACAGTGGACGAGAAGACTTTGTGTTCTTATTTCTTACCTTCTAAATTTCAACACCCCTTTAAGTATGGACTATTTCTTTAAATTAGTAAGTTGTCTAAGTGGATCTGACTGTGGCAAAATTTGATATGTCAAATTGTGGTTCTTTTTCCACCAATGGGTAGGTAGTAATAAATTATTTTTTTTTAATTAAAATTACTTTTTCAATCCGTCGAGTTCAAATTTAAAAAGTTTTAAAAATCCATTAATAAAGATGGCCAGGAATCGAGCCAAGGGAACGTAATGTTTTATATAGATATAAATACAGCTAAAAATATGTATTTAAGCTGTTTAACATAAATCTAATCCACTTTAACCAAGTTAAGAACCAACCTGCATCATTTTGATAAATAGGTTTCCATTAGTTTGTAACTAAAAATAGATTACCTTCTCATGCAATAATTTGCAGGAAATGTAGAAATCATTTGTTAAAATAAAAGTGTTTTTGTGGGATTAAAATAGATAATTAACTAAATTAGAAAACATCTCACCATTCAGAAATAAATCTTTACGACTAACCACAAAATGAATATCACCATTGAATTGTGTCCTCTATATACAATAGACCAGGGTTGAGATGATTTAAATCAGTTCATTAAAATTAAAATCATGATTTTTATTAAAGAAATTTTTGTTGTTTAAAACTAATAAAATTAAATTAAAGGATATTTAAAAATATGTTTCGTCATAGAAAGAAAACATGAAAAGTTAAAATCGTTTCGGTTACAATGTTACAAAAACAACTCAAAATCAAAATAATATTTATTATAAATATCTGAAAAGGAATTTATAGTCATTTCAAAAAGGTGTAGTGTAGAGTAATAAAAAGCTCATTAGGTATGCAAAGGGACTACAGAGTCACCCAACGAATATTTAAGCCACTTTCATAATTTGGCATTGATTTCATTGCAAAATTCTTCATTTTCACCAAGTGCAGGTAGTACCACCCAGTTTTGGGTCAATTTATGGGTTTTGCTATTGTTATCCACTCACAAACACTGAAAATGGCGTGACAAAGGCGTGCATTATGTGCATAGTATTAGGTGCACTTATTTTTTTTAATAAACATTATAAAAAAATACAAATTACACAAAATACATTATGCAAAAAATAAATTATAAAAAATCATAATATTCTTCGTCATCTGAAGAACTGTCATCTCCTCTTGACGTTATAATTAACAGGTCGATTGTCCGATCGATCAGGTGGTCAAGATCCCACATTTCCTCCTCTTCTTTAATAAGTTTAGTAACATGATGGACTGCTGTTCGCCAGTTCTCTGATGTCACTTTCTTAATGGCTTAATCAAACAGTAGCTTAACGTCTTTCATTTTGAATGTCGTGTTGTCTTGCTACAAATCCTTTCACTTGGGTCCATATAAGTTCTATAGGATTAAGCTCGCAGTGATATGGCGGTGTGCGCAGCACAGTTACACTATGTTTTTCAGCTATATCTTCCACGGCATATTTTATGAAACGATATTTGTGTAAATTTACTATAGCTAATAGTTCCTTCTTTATCAAATTATTTTCAAATTCAATACTTTTGGTGGTTAACCAGTCGATAATTTCTTGTTTTCACTAAGATGAAGTTGGAGTCTTCTCTGTGCGTCGTGAATGATAGCTTGCATTTATCCATAACTACTACTCAATCAGCTGGAAGATATTTTATCAATACAACTTTTCCATTTTTAATTTAGTTATGTAAAAGGGGTACGCCTATGGTTCGGATACAAATGTTTCAGCTTTAAATGACTGCAGTATTAATGCATCTGAGCGATAGCAGTGCAGTGTGCACCGTATGTATAAATAAGTGATAACACGAAAAATTAAATTGCTTATGGATATTTTAATTGCCGCCTGAATCGGATAGTAAACATACCTAAGTAATATAAACGTTCAATATGATTTACACATTTCAAAACCGTCAATGATGTTGGCAAACAATGAAAAATAAAACCGATATTTTTAGCTGGAGACACAAGGTACTAATTTGCTTATTGAAACCACGCGCTTTTGTGGTTTTGTTGTTACGTCAACTTTATAATAATACAAAGTATTTATCATCATTTTAATAAATATTTTTTTAACTGGAAACAACAAACTTTTTCTGGTAGTATAAAGTTTGAAACCGGTATGCAGATATGGTGATGTCCTACCAGCTGAAAACGCTCCCTTTTCTTGGTAGTACCAAGTGGCGACTCGCGGTCTTAAAAAATGGTGAAGAGCTAGGTATAGTGCGGGTACTTAAATAAACATTGACTTAAAACCCGTGTAACAAAACGTCTCTCTTATCCTCATCGACGACTGAATGGAGTTTCCAACAAATTACAAACTATGCCATTAATTGGATTCATTTTTAAAACACACAAATAAGTAGGTACGTACACTACTGAATTAACTGAAAAATAAAAACAAAACTTTTTAATAACACAGTAAATCATCTAAAAACGATATCTATAACCGTAAGTTTCGTGAAGTCTCAAAATAAATACCTTAAGGTTGGGCGAACCAATGCTAAAACAATGATGCATACGACTGATCTATTTTTAAATTGTCCTTCATCATAATGCAAATTGTTACATGCTGTTAGCGTGACTGACGTCACGTAACCGTAGCAACGGTGGATATGAAAGCCATGTTGGGCGTTGGGTCTTCACTTGCTTTGAGCTAACGGACACGATCGGCTGGGGCGCGCCAAAATGCACGAGTGTTTATAATTATTGTCCATCGGAGTTAACCGTGACCTATTTTATGCATAGATGCTTTTCGGATTAAATTAATATTATTAATTCGAACATAATTTTTTTTAAGGGCTAAAATGGTAGCTGTATTGGTACATTAATATTTAATATTGTCGAAAAACTTTCCTCCTGGTTTTATTTATTTTTTGGTGAAGAGCCCCTTCATCTACTTGACCTGACGAGCCGACACTGGTAGTACCATGTACAGTTTAAATTAATATTTTTACGCGTAAAACATTTTAATGTTGTTTTTGTACTGACAGCATCATTATCAGTGATGCATCATAATATAGCTCTGTGGATTAATAAATTGTAAATTATGTTTAATAAGTTGCCAGTTAGTTGAATATATAATTTATGTTCGTAATAAATAATAAATAAAATTCAAAAAAAAACATCAAACATAACCAAACATCTTGACAGTGTTAGATCAGTTAAATTCGAATGGGGACTTGGCCAAACTAACAGTTATACACAACTGAAAGAATCTGGCGACGAGAAAGCAAAGATAGACCCCGCATCTCATTCATGAAATTACTATTGCGCCGAGACTACAACTCAATGTTTATAAGAGGGCGATAGCATGTGTAGACTACTACGAAATCCAGGCACTGAATCGATTATTTCGCAAACCTGACCTGACACTGTCTCACCATATTGTTTTTTTATAATTAACCCACAAAACTTTCAAACACTAAACTCTCACCATTTTTCATTTAATAAAGCTGGAAATAAATAATTTATTGTTCCTAATGTCATTTTTCATTTCCGTATTTTCACTTGCTATCGCTAGGGGCAAACGTTGCCAAGTTTTGCACGATCGTCGTGCGAACTATGCGCTAGTGTGGAATAATCCGAAAAATAAATTTATTGTGACTGTATTTATATTGTATTATTTATTATGTTCACTGTATGTTACAGGCAATTTTAAAATCTCATCGTACTGCTGATTCACTGTATTTTAAAATATATATTTACTTTTCGAATTCATGAATAATAGGTGACTATATGGTATTCCAAGCGTTTTGACAAGATAACTATTTTATGATTAATTTCTACAGTAGTTCAGCTCAAAAAATAGGTTAAGTTATGTGAAACTGACAATCACGTTCCAAGTTCGATTCTGTTGTGGCTTTCATTTAAATCCCGATACGGATACAATTACAAAATATGCCAACTCGACCTTCAATAATCGAACTCAATACCTGTGTTGGTGTAATTTTTAATTCGCTACATGGGTTCAGGTCGATATATTTATGTAAATAGGTACTTCAGGAAAATGTGGTAAATTATTAGGAATACGAGAATAGCACCTCTGATGGCAGTCACAGAAGCTTTCTTCGCTGCCATGTAATTAGGGAATCCAAACCACGTGATTCAATATGGCGGTTGGATGGCAAAAAGCATTGAGTCACCCGTTAAATGCCACCAGTAACATTATTTTTATGGTCACGTGTACCAATTACAAAGCAGTATTTGCCATCCAGCCGCCGTTTAGACACATCGTTGGATTGCCTAATAGGAAATTTAGATGCTTGAGGTTAGAATGTGTTTTAGGTTAGGCAATCAAACGATGTGTTTAATTAGGTATATTCTTTTTTTCTTAAATTGCCTATTTTATTACCGGCTGGACATAAATCCTGTTCTTTTATTCCTGGCGGATTTCTATAAACGTCAACGAGAGGGAGATCGTAAAATAATTAACCAACCGATTGATGACGTCATTCCACCAGCTGTCAATCATAAGTTCATCAGTTCCACCACTGGTTGAATTCACTGGTGAAAAAAATAATATACCTATTTGAGCTCAATTAAAACCCACAATAGGAGAATCTTTTAATTATTTGGCAACATTGTATTATAAGTTCATAAAAATTTCCTACTATTTGCATATGATTTCATTCATGGAACTCGTCAGGAACTAAGTGGTAACTTGAATTTTATATTTTGTCGGCTTGTTTTGATAAAGGGGAATGCGAGGTCTATATTTGCTTTCTGGTCGTTGATTTGGATCTTCCTCTATTTTCAGGAGCCGCCGCGCCGCTGCTAATAACGTATTGTGATAATTTCAAGTGTAACAAAAAAACAACACACTGTGTATGTTTATTCGAATTTTTCCGCCCACCCAGTGCAATGACTATTCGAGGAACAATATGTTTTACGACCTAATTACGTTGATTTTTTTCTAAAATTAATCTTAGGGTGTGACAGTCGGTTGCGTTTATTTTTCGTATTGTGCCAAAAAACTATTTTTGTGGTGAATTGTATTGCCAAAAATTGCGCCCGTCTTGATGCGATGTGGCTTCCTGAAGAACTTAAAAATAGTGAAAGAAAATACATCACGTGCTGAAATGGAATCGATATTTTAAACCTGCTGCTCACCTGCTACATTTAGTACGAGAGAAACTACATGTTTATCACAGTGTCGGATCCAAGGGAGGACAATGGCAGCAATTGCCCCCTCCCCCTCCTTCATTTCAGCAAAGGCGAGGGCGCCCAGCTTGGGCAACATAGTATTTAATAGATTAGTCTTTTTTAATTTGTTGTCTTTCTTTAAAAGTCACTTTTGTTAGGAAGATAATTTTTTGAGACGGTACAGTTTTGATAGGAGGAGAAATTTTTCAGACGGCGAAGAGCGTTTTTTTTTGTGGCAACCACTTTTTAAAGATGTTTTTAAAGCGGTAGCGACGTTTTTGAGTATTTATGCATTTTTAGTTAAATAAAATTCGTTTTGACAACCTTTGTCATTTCGAAAAGCTTTAATTTTACATGTTAAAAGTAATTTTAAAGCGAAAAATAGTTAGTTGGAATATATTCTTATTATTCAGCAAAAAAAGAAATGCTCAATTTGTAGCTTATTTAAATCCTGACAGAATTAACATGGCTCGAATCAAATATTACGACAGAAACTGTGACGTGCATTCAGCCAGTAATTGTACGGACTTTATATTTATGACGATTTAGACTGGCAGTCTTCTTGACGTAAAAGGAAAATGAGTGGGTATGGGAATTCCCAGTCATTTCTTTTCGGCACATTGACGGATCCAGATTTTTTGAGGTTCAAATGGGACGCAGTTCAAGGAAGTTATGTTAAATCATAATTGGCAAATAAAGACAAATCTTTTATTTCTTTGTTAGGGAGACAATTTTTTTTAATGCCCCTCGTAAGTTTGAGAGATATGGATAATCCTTATCACAACTGCATATATTTACTTTATAACGTACGTATAGCTATTTTTTCAACAAATGCGGAAAACTTAAAATTGTGTGTAAGTGATGTAATAGATAAGTAAAACCGTGTTAAATAAATTTCTGAAAAACGGTGGGAACACATTTTATTTCTGTCCTGGATCGGCAAAGATTTATTTCCTAACTAGACTTTGTGTCAATAAGCACTTATACAGGGTATTCCAAGTTAAGTGCGCACTATTGCTAACTCTTTTATTATTATAGATACAAAGTCGGTTAAATTAGCAAAGTAGTAACATTTTTTCTACTGATTAAGATAGTAAAAACAAAAAAAAAACAATTGAATACAGCATTTCCGATTAAACGAGAAACATGCATTTTTTTTAAATGGAACACCCTGTATATTTTTGACACTAATGTTTGCAAATCGTCTACAGAATAAAAAAGTTCATATGCAATATTGGCCTAAAACTAAAAATAATCTAATTATTGCCATATTTACTTTTTAGACAAGGTGGCTGTGCAAGAAACAAATTTTCTCTAGACCAACAATGCATGTTTTTACGATTAAACATACGCCTGTTTGAAAAATTTGCTTCATCGCTCCAAAAAATGTGCCTTAAAAAGTTAGGATTTTGCCTGCACATATTAACAAACAATTGACAGAAATATAGTCTCGTCTCAGTGTCCCCAGGTAATAATGTTTGCACTGGTCGGTACTTATGGGGTACAACCTTATATTTTTTTAAAACTCTCCCTATTGTAACTAAGGTTAAACCACGGTCCCTTGCAAAATCTTTAGTTGAATTATTTTTGTATGCATTACATTTACTTCTACTTGTTCACTTATTATTAACTGACATTTAGTTCTAGCCTGTGCAAAGACTCCTTCCTTACTTTTAAATTTTCTATACAGCTTTAAAAAATACCTTCTGTTTGGATGATCACGTTCAGGATGCATTTGGGAATATTGTTTCTGTACCCGGAAACTATTTTTTCTGCATACAAAATACGCTTCCAATATTTAGCATTTTTCTAAATGTGTGAACACCATTTTGTAATATTTTTACCAAAAAATCTAAAATCACAGTTCAATCACTTACAATAACATAAATGCTTACTTTTATTGACAGCAGAATAATCTACTGACGCACCGAATAAAGCTTTTGTTTCAAAAATGCACAGCCACCTTGTCTTAAAAGCAAATATGGCAATAATTAGATTATTCTTAGTTTTAGGCAAATATTGCATATGAACTTTTTTATTCTGTAGACGATTTGCAAACATTTGTGTCAAAAATATACAGGGTGTAAAAAAATGCGTTTAATCGGAAATGCTGTATTCAATTGTATTTGTCTTTACTATCTTAATCGGCAGAAAAAATGTTACCACTTTGCTAATTTAACCGACTTTGTATCTATAATAATAAAAGAGTTAGCAATAGTGCGCACTTAACTTGGAACACCTATGCAAATAGAAATTTTAAGATGTTTTATATAAATTGCTCATAATTCCAAAATGACTAAAAATGTGGATTGTAACACATTAGGCATTTAGATAGGAAATTTTATTCTCTACACGTTAGTAAGCTAAAAAATAGGGTGTTCCATTTGCAAAAAATGACTTATGCACATTTATTTAAATGGAAAAATTGGGACAATTTTAAGAACTCCCTGTATAAAAAACGTAAAACCTAATTTAAACTAAAGATCTATGTATTACTTGAAAGCTTACAAAATTTTAAATGTTTACTTTTATTAGTTTCAGAGTTACTAAACGTTCTTCTCGGGGCGTTTTTACACAAAAACAAGAGATAGGAACAGATTATTATTAACAAAAGTTATTTAGATATTAATAAGCTAATCAAAAATACTAAAATATACAGGGTGTTCCATTTGAAATAGTAAAGTTGGCATTAACTTCCGGTATAACCGGAAGTAATAAAAACGTCAAAATATAATGTTTTAAAAGCTCAAAGCCAATTATGCCTGCTATCAAATTTTTATAAAGATAAGTTTACTCGTTTCCGAGATCTTCTAATAGGCCACTCAACGTGAATCACCCTGTAGACACTAAATACCCGTGTAGGGTCCCCATATTAATGTTAGTGATAGAAAGGTGTCAAGTATCCATAATAAATAAACAATTAAAATGTTTATTTATTGAGCAACTTATTATTTTGTTCTGTTTTATAATTTGATTTGCAATTTTTCTATAAACAATACAATTGACGGATTATTAGCTGGATTCAGGTCAAAAAACTTCAATAATAAAATTAATATATTATACTATTATCTATATTTCGATCTATGTGAATTCATCCTTCACAATATTGCCAATATACTATGTATTCTACCAGGGCCGTTCCGACCTTGGGGTGCGGGGCACTCGGGCGGCAAGCCGAGGGGGCGGTGCGAGCCGCCCTAACGGCTTGCCGCCCTGTAAAAAGGGAAAAATTAATTTATTAATAAATTAACATAATACATAAATATTATTCTTTCAGAAAATATAGATGTGTCTAACATTGTTATGTAATATACTATTTTCTACTCCCACATGAAAATTTGCTGTTTCCTTTACACTTAAGTGGCGAGTAAAGTAGGCTATTCCAGTTAACTGTGCGGCAAAATTTCATATCCATCCTAATTAGGATATGAAACTGACCAATCACAGTAGTCAATTACAGAGAAGCCAAATTTACATGTTGTAAATTCGTTTTCTGACAGTTGAGAGAAGTTAGGTTAACAATATGCTTCAAAAATATGCAAATCTGTCAGACGAAATTTGTTCTTTTTAAATTTAAATCGAAACATTTATCCCAGAGTCTATGTATACACAATGTTTTTCTAAGGAGTACACGAAATGGTGCGAAAATTGAAGGTATAATAACAAAATATATTTCTACCAAATTATTTATTTAGTTATTTTCTGACCGAACTAAAGATTTGCGCACAGACGCACTTTATTATTTCAAAAATATCTTTATTTTCACTCATTTCTAGACAATTACTACAAGCTTTGCATAAAATGTACTATATATCTACCAATAGAACGTTTTCTTACTAACCTTGGTTATTTTTTCCATATAAATAATATATTATTATAAATATTTGTGCACGGGGATATTTTCCGATATATTTTGAACGGGGATCCAACCCCAATTGATCTTAAAACTTTTATTATACGCAACAAACATAGAAAATTAACTGGTAGTTCTTCCTTAAATGGTGAAACATAAAGTTAACCCGATAAAACAGACGAAATTATAAGATTTCTAGAAATAAATCTATTTTTTACTAAAATTTTTAAGGTTATGTTAGTTCTACTTACAGTATTGCCACCTCTTTCCACGTTAACAGTGTTGCTAGTTTGTAAACTGGCGATTATTTTGAAAAAATAGCGAACGTTAAAAATTCATATTAATGTACAAAATCCATTTTTAACTGTTTAAACCGAATTCTACAGCTATTTTGTTGTACTTTCGGAGTTATAATTCTTACGCAAGCAGAAATAAACCCAACAAACCTATTTTTCTTCTGTGCATTTCAGTAAAACAATTATTAATCAAAATACCTGGTTGAGAAAATAAATTGTTCGTTTTTATCAATACATATATCGCTTTTTGTCTGTTATTCAGCAAAAAGCCGAATGTAAAAAGGATAGATATATTCAAAAATGAGTTTGTTGAAATATAAGAACTTACCCAAATCGATAAATATGTTACAGTGTAATTTGGTCCATGGGTTTGCCATCAAAATTAATTTTTGTTCAATTGTTTTTTTATTACCGTTCCACAAGTTCATGGCCAACTTAAAAGACAAGTTATGATGCCTAATTATTTTAAATTCTTAGCATGAAGTTCAGAAGTTAAGTCGTAGAAAAAATATACTGTGCAACTCGAGTGGACTGTCCATATTGCCCTCGGAAGTTTGAGCACTCCGCCTACGGCGTCGTGCTCAATTTACTTCCTCGTGCGATATGGACATCATATCCACTCTTGTTGTACAAACTACTAATAACGTAGATACAATTGACTCTATAAGTAAATCCATTGATGAAAAAAACACAAGTGTGCGATATGACGCCTAATATAACAATCAAGTTACCCTTGAACCACTTAAATCGTGACATTTATCTATCTTGCATTTTGAATATTTCACAGTGACATTGTCATTATTTGAGATTTAAAGTTCAAATCGATACTCTATAAATTATAAACTGATCTTTAATTTATTAGTAAGAGTCGTAGAAAAAGTATAGCACGCTTCTCGTGTTGCCAAGCGATTACGGACTCATGTAATTACCGCACTCGCCGCTACGAGGCTCGTTCGCAATTTTTCGATTCGTCGTAATATGCTTTTTATCATACTTAAATACGTAATATATTATTAAAATGAATGTCGTCGTTTATTTCAATATTATTCCTAAGGCACATGTCGGTTTAAAACGGAAGATGATTGGTTTTATGAAAATTAATTGTTACTAAATTAAATTGTATTTTGTTCTGTTTTTGATTTTGTCGGTACTTATATTATATTACTAATTTTACAAGGTATGTGTAATGTTTATATCCAAAGTCAGAGGTTAAAACGACATAACAAAATTTCTTCAAAAAATATTTTCTAATTAAAACATTATCAAGAATAACAAATGATATAATAAAGTACGTAATATGACATTCAAAATTTAAGGTTTATATTAAATAGATAACATATTTCTGAAAAGAGCTTGGCAACAGCAATATTTTCTCTCTTTGTTAGGTTGGCACGTATACTCCGCGGCACGAGTCTAGGGCTGGCAGAGAAATGCTTTCTTTGATGGGACAAACCTGCTTACACAAATATACTGTGTTTTTTTACCTTATTTTATAGAGTTGAAACTGAGAATTACGCACGCCTATGCCTCCACAGCTAAAACGCCATTTTCTATGTCTTTTACCCTCTGCCGCCTCAGGCGTTGTAGCTCTAGACTCGTGCCGCCGACTATACTACAGGCCTATTTAATGGGCGTTGATAAAAAGTATCATCTCGTATATACCGCATCGGATCATTATAAATTTAGTAGAGGTGGGAAATACTGTTACCGATATGTAACGTTCCATTTTATACCGCTACAGGAAAATACCGCGACTAAATAACCGTTACTTGGGAACGAATTGGAGAGCAAGGTTTGGAAAAAAGTAAACTATTTGTCGAAATAAAAAATAATGTATCATTTCTATCTGTGACCTTGAAATATCAAACCAATAAATGATAAAATTCAAATAACAAAAGAATGATATTGGAAAAAATACCGAGTAAATTCCTCTGATTGGTCAAAACTTGAAGTAGGTATGAATTTTTTCTTTTACTTAAAAAGTTTTTTTCGCTGGTTTCTGAAACTGTTTTTTTGATTAAAACTAATTTAGTGACTGATAAAAATGATAAATTTTAGTACCTATCCCCATGCACAAAGCTTTTTTAAGTTTTTAATAATATTAAAATATTTTAGTCGAATTGACCACAACGCTTTTCAACTTCTTGAGTCATTTCTTTCATCATCGATACACGCCAAAGGGATCCTCGAGACCGCGTCCAATAAAAAATACTATACCATTGTGGCTACCGCGCCAGCAAAACACCGGTACCGTAACTACGAGTCACACCGTCAAAATCAAACGGTCCCACGACATACATACCCGCGAACGGCGGCCTCAACAGTTCTCTCGGCAACATTTCGTCCCCGGCCTGATAAAATACCTTCAACGTCAAAATACCGTTAACCACGAGACTGTTACTGTTCTCCAGATATCGTTTGCCGTTGCGCGCTCCACAACGAACGACTGAACAGGCCGGCCGCTGTCGCTTTCTATAGGTTCGCATTGCAGCGTGTAGCGGAGAAGGACGAAATCTCAATAGTTCCAGAGTAACTGCTTTCTTGTAGAAGGTGGAGCGCGACACGACGGTATTAAAATACCTTTTCAGATACCGACCCACCACTAAAATTAGTGTTTTCGTTTGTTGCATTGGTTGCACAATATTATCAACCCGTACAGTGGCGTTGCAGAAAATATGCTCGGGGGGGAGGGCGGGCTCAGTGGGCGTAAGTAGAACATTTATTTATCTGGAGATAGGGACAGTGAAGAAGGCGGAATAGCGCCGTAGGCGAAAAATGGGCCCCGCCCGAAGTTCGTTTTAATTTCACCTATACTATCAAATTTCGAAAATTAAATTATTACCTCCCCCCCACTGCATTGTTGGATTAATTTTTTTTAGTAAATGTTTTTTTTTTCATTTTTTTTATATTCCTAGCTGGCTCTTTATTTAAAAAAAAAAACATTTTTTATATTTGTGAAAAATATGAATATTGGTGTCAATCCAAAATTTTAACATAGAACGTATGTATAACTCTAACCAGCATCTTTCGGGCTCGGCATGATTAAAAACAAAGTAAATATCGCTCACCACGCCAAAATTGATGTTTTTTTCATAAATCATGTATTTTAGGAACGTAGATCTAAGAGCAATTTTTGGTGCAAATGCTTAGGTTTTGAAATACTGCTGCTTAAATGTCGTTTTGTATATTCATAATAAAGCATTCTCGTTTCTTCCCGCACTATTTTTTTTTATTATAAATTATCACACTTCTTCCATAAAAAATGTTTCAATTAAAATTTTTCTCTTTAAAAATAAATACCTAATGGTTTTTTGTTTTTGTTATAAAAATGTTTTATTGCATTGGGTTATATTTTTGTTGATTTAAAATAGCTCTAAAAAAGGGACAACGGAACAGACAAGTATATAATAGAAAAATACTATAAAATATTATTCTTTTTACTCATTTCCTATAAAATTGCATCATAAATCAATAACTAAAACGACATGCGTCCGAAGTCCGAAACCTTAATCTCTATATAAAACAGGACTTTTCGAAGGAATAGTTTGAAAACTAAACGTTTCCTACAAAACATTTGTAATTTAAGCCAAGAATGCATTATTTAAAGATTTAAATTAAGGGTCCAAGCGTGGGACGAAAAATTAGGTTGTAATTAGACTTTTAGACCCGAGCTCCTAGGCTTGGGGCCCGGCAACCCCCCTTAAATACGCCCCTGAACCCGTACTAGGGCACTTCAACTAACTTTTAGATTGAATTAATATTTCGCAGAAAACTTTATCCTCTTTTTACCTGACTAAAAGGAATTTGAGTTACCTTCAACTGGATGATAAATTTGTAGGTTTAGATAGGTAATGTCTACACCTCTTTAATGGACAAAACTGTTTAGTCCCAAGATTAAAAAAAAATATCTTAGGCCTCTTTATCTGTTTATTCTTTAACACATTTCTATTGGTTTAATGACCCGCCTACCGAAAATTAAAAAAAAATCTTAATTACTTTAGATCCATAGGAATCCAATATGTTTCGGTCAAAAATCTGGCGTCTCGCCAGTTTCGATATTGAGCGAGATACTCGTAGTTTTGTTTATGATACCCGGTGTCGTCATAAAGACTATAATTTACTTTTTTTTTTCGGCCGTCCTTGTCGGGCTTGGCCTTTATTTCGTAAAATGTAAACTTATAAATTTAGCCGATTATATAACCACTGACTTAATAGGCGACTGTTTAAAACAGGGAAATTCATGTCAATCTTTATTCTATTTTTATTTTACAAAAGAGCTATCAACAGCTTCACTATATTGCAATTGTACCACGAGCTGCTGATTTTCGCAAATAAACATGATTATAGGATGATACTCTCTTATCATCGCAGTTAGGCCTCTTTCAGACGACGATACTGTATGCGGGATTCTGTATGCGAGATACCGAATCACAGCCGCATACTACCCCGATACTTTTTTGGGATACTTTTTTATTACACATTTCTTAACAAGCTTAAGTGCAGTGCAGTCGTTAATCATGAATATTGAAGAGTGCGTTATGTTATGGTATATATCTAATAAAAAGAAAAAACTTAAAAGGAGACGAACTCTGTGGGTTCATCCTATGATAGAATTAAGGGAAGCTAAGGGAACATATAATTTACTTCATCAAGATTTATTACAAGACACTACAAAGTTTTTAAATTATTATCGAATGTCTCCACAATCATTTGAAGAGCTGCACAACATTTTGTTTGGCAATTTCCACCCAACATCGTTGCTTTTTGTTTCTGTCAAAATAATCTTCGTGACTAGTGTCCCATAAACAAGAATTTGGCTCTATCAAACTAATAAACTTCTCGTTATCGAAAACGGCACGATCCATAGTTTGTTCGGGTTTGTTCAACTACTCACTATCACTTCTGAATAAATACTGGCCGCCTCTGAAATCGAACTTTTTGCGTCGCAAAAGTATGCATGTCTGAACAGGTCCATAAGCCACCATGATAATTCTGTATCTCGGATACTCCTTCGCCGTCGGGCGGCTGATTTGTCAAGATTCAAAAATTCTGTCGCGCGATACTGTATGCGGCGTCGAATGCCGTGTGTAAGCTACAATTTAACTGCATGCTTTTTCTGTATCTGAGATACACGCGTCTGGGATACAGCGTCCTCGTCTGAAAGATATCGCGCGACAGAATTTTTGAATCTTGACAAATCAGCCGCCCGGCGGCGTAGGAGTATCCGAGATACAGAATTATCATGGTGGCTAATGGAACTGTTCAGACATGCATACTTTTGCGACGCAAAAAGTTCGATTTCAGAGGCGGCCAGTATTTATTCAGAAGTGATAGTGAGTAATTGAATGTTGTGCAGCTCTTCAAATGATTGTGGAGACATTCGATAATAATTAAAAAACTTTGTAGTGTCTTGTAATAAATCTTGATGAAGTAAATTATATGCTCCCTTAGCTTCCCTTAATTCTACCATAGGATGAACCCACAGAGTTCGTCTCCTTTTAAGTTTTTTTCTTTTTATTAGATATAGGTATACCATTATTAACGACTGCACCGCACTGAAGCTTTTTAAGAAATGTGTAATAAAAAAGTATCCCAAAGAAGTATCGGGGTAGTATGCGGCTGTGATTCGGTATCTCGCATACAGAATCCCGCATACAGTATCCTCGTCTGAAAGAGGCCTAAAAGTCTTCAATCATTGAATTCGATGAATGAAAAACTTTGTCTATGGTACTTGATCTAGGGTTCTAAATTTCCTTTTCTAAGCAAATTGGCCTTAAAATAAGGATAAAACTATTTATAACAATCTCTTTTTCCGATCAAAGCAATGTAAAAAGCTGAAAAAAGAACAAAAAGGATACACTTTTAAAACTTGAAGGAAAAATCCACGTCTTCGTCAAAAAATATGGCTGGCAGAGAACTAGTGTAGGACGTGATGCTATACGCATCACAAGAGAAGTGGCTCCAGAAGTTTTTCTGAAGAGCATTTCATGCAAATGCCAGAAAAGATAAGGCTCTGCTTGTGGGTGCCATAAAACGGGATTGAAGTGCTGCTCGGTACTGTTTTAACTGCAATGACACATCCAACGAAAACATTCCCGATCATCTTGAGGATAATTCCGATAAGGAGGATATGTCTAGAACCACGTCATCTGATTCAATGCGTTCAAACGAATGTATTGATTAGTAATTCATAGCTCTTGTATGCGCATCCAAAAAGATGTAGGGTATTTTTTGTATGATTCAGCCTTACTATGATATGGCAAAACTCGTCTGAGGATGGATCTGACAAAACGAGAACTCTTCTACAACTTTAGTTATCGACAAGTACAACTTATGGTGGACTCATTATAATAAAATCTCATAAGTAGGTCAGAGAAAACGTCATGATAATGACTTGATATGATTCATGCAGCCTCGTCAGTTTGGCTCCTCAAAAATGTATTTTATATTACGTGTTGAGTAGGGTCAGTTTTATCGATAGGATGAAATATAATCCAGTTTTATTTTATAATGTTAATGTGAAATATCCGCCAGCGTACAGAATCGTACTATTGGTATTGAAATAAAGATCCCACGTCAAAAAGCTACAATTTTTTATTTATACAATAAAATGGTAGATAATAATCTAATAAAATGACTAAACTCAATTTAGGTAATATTGAATAATCTATTCTACGGTAATGTTAAAATAATGATCATATTAAAGAACTTGAAATTACCTATTTTTTTATTAATTGAATCTATATACAGGGTGGCCCATTTGTCTGACAAAGTAATATACCGTCTCTACTATTAAAGATATCAAAAAAAAGTTTTTACAAAAGTTGTGAGGTATAAAAAAATATATGTTCTAAAATTATTTTTAAACATACAGGATGGTCCAAAAAAGTAGGACAATAAAAAGATAAATTTTTTTAAATGGAACACCATATATATTTTAGCATTTTTTGTTTCCTTACAAAATTGTCCATATGACGCCATATTTAGTTTTTTAATTTTTTGCAACGTTGCCAAACAAAATGCAAAATTCTTAAAATTTTGGAAAAAACATGATAGTAAAAAATTACCTGTATTTCTCGATGAGAGTATCGAAAATCGAAAATTTCTTATAAGCTCTTAAGTTTAGGGATAGATAAACTGTCTTAAATCTTTAAGTACCGAAAATTTTGTACAGGGTGTTTTCTGTTGACATCCAAATATACAAAATTTTAAAATACAATAACTCTGTTTTTTCAAATGAAACACCCTATATTTATTAGGCTCGTCTGATAGATATTGTAAGTATCTTTTATTATTGTTAAGTCATACCTATACCTAAATTTACTAGTTTTGGCAATATTTCGATTCTTATTTAAATTTTGGTGAAAAAAACTATAGTTTTTATTTTTCTAGTAAGCCATGACTAGCAAAGTTAAAACAAATGTAATTGAATATAATGTCATATTTATAATTATTATATTTATATTTATAATGTTTGTAAACTTATTTTCAATATCTAGTTGCGTAATAAAAACAAAATTTTATTAAATTAAATAAATACGTAACTAACTATGGTTATCAATTTATTTTAATATGGGATAATATTTAATTACATTTGTTTTTAGTTTGCTGGTCATGGCTTACTAGAAAAATAAAAATTATAGTTTTTTTCACCAAAATTTAAATAAGAATCGAAATATTGCCAAAACTAGTAAATTTAGGTATAGGTATGACTTAACAATAATAAAAGATACTTACAATATCTATCAGACGAGCCTAATAAATATAGGGTGTTTCATTTGAAAAAACAGAGTTATTGTATTTTAAAATTTTGTATATTTGGATGTCAACAGAAAACACCCTGTACAAAATTTTCGGTACTTAAAGATTTAAGACAGTTTATCTATCCCTAAACTTAAGAGCTTATAAGAAATTTTCGATTTTCGATACTCTCATTGAGAAATACAGGTAATTTTTTACTATCATGTTTTTTCCAAAATTTTAAGAATTTTGCATTTTGTTTGGCAACGTTGCAAAAAATTAAAAAACTAAATATGGCATCATATGGACAATTTTGTAAGGAAACAAAAAATGCTAAAATATATAGGGTGTTCCATTTTAAAAAATGTATCTTTTTATTGTCCTACTTTTTTGGACCATCCTGTATGTTTAAAAATAATTTTAGAACATATATTTTTTTATACCTCACAACTTTTGTAAAAACTTTTTTTTGATATCTTTAATAGTAGAGACGGTATATTACTTTGTCAGACAAATGGGCCACCCTGTAGAATGTAACATGCCACAACATTGATTTTATTTTATTACGATTGAAATACGGCAGTAATGCGAAAAATAAATCGACGTTTGTCGTTACTATTTACAATGATGCCCTTGACATTAGCGTGATCACAATGTATCTTATCATTGACATTGTCATTAAAACGTTTTTGTTTGTTTATAATGTTTTAATGAGACGTTTATTTAAATATTATAACCACAACGTTGAAAATTGATTTTCTAATTAGGAGGTTTATTTAAATTAGTCTAGCATTTACCAGGAAAATACTAATTATCACAAAGATTCTAGAAAAGCACATCTTCATAAGCAGTTTTTATCAAATCTAAATTATATTGTTATTATAATAGATCGGCTCGTCGTTCATCTCTGCAAAAACAAAAAATTGACAGGCTGTAACTTTCAAACGGCAGAGAAAAACGGTTTTTCAATTCTTATCTTGATTGTAACATATTTCTTTCGGGAATTTCCTGACTATTCACTTATTTGCTTCTGCCTTCAGGCACCAAGTAAACCAAGTTCTTGAATTTCTAAATTATTATTATCATCATCAATAAGCAAATCCTTTATGGTAACCACCGTGTTTTGTTCATGTGTGTGAAGAAAGCAACGAAAATTAGCGGCAACGGTTTTTTACCGTAAAACCTAGCCACGAATTTAACGTTAAATTGTTAATTGCGCCTGCATATTTGGCAACGATTTATCACAGCAACGAACAATTTATAAGCGGAATCTCGGAGTTATTAATTTTTTACAAAGTCCCCGACATTTTCTGGAATATGTCATATAGTGGATACGTAAGCTATAGGTATAGTCTAACATCCCTCAAAATATGGTGGCGTCTAAACTTTTATTTCGGATGTAAATGCAATTTTTTTCCAATGTATAAGCGGAATCTTTAAATATGTCATATAGCTAGAAGTATAGTAAGGATTTAAGCTAAGCTTTATAAAAAAAAATAGGTGTGTTTAATTAATTAATTAATTTAATAATGTCATTGATAGTGAAGTTAAGATTCGTTGCTAATTATTTAAAGTTAAAAGATGTTAATATTTAAACTACCGTGGCCACATTTACACTTTTTCCAACTGATTAAGAAATTCGTGGCTACAGGAAATGTAACCATTTTCGTTGCTGTGATAAATCGTTGCCAAATATGCAGGCGCAATTGACAATTTAACGCTAAATTCTTGGCTAGGTTTTACGGTAAAAAACCGTTGCCGCTAATTTTCATTGCTTTCTTCACACACATTTTTGTTCGAGGATCACACTGGAGTGCCTAAACGACCTGAAAGACCTAGCCGCAAGGAACAACAAGGTAGAACTCCTATGGGTTCCTGGTCACTCGGGGATAGCGGGCAACGAAAAAGCCGATAAACTGGCTAGAACCGGATCATCTCAAAAACTTAGGGGCCCTGAACCCGCCCTTGGCATATCAAAACAGGCAACCAAAGCAACATCAGACAGGTGGGCGCAACAACAACACCTACTCCGATGGAACAGGATACCTGGTCATATCCAAGCGAGGGCTACAATTGGGAAACCCTCCAAAAAGTTATCAACTGGAATGATGCCTCTAACGCGCACCCAGCTAAAACAAGTGGTCGGCCTACTGACAGGCCACTGCTTAAGAAAACACCTACGCCGAGTAGGAATTTACAATGGTCCCATTGAATGCAGGCTTTGCGGCGATGAGGACGAAACCGCCTCACATAACTGCGAAGCACTGACCCGAAGAAGACTCAAAATCTTCGGAGATATCCCATGTGGGGATAACCTCCCGCATGACAAACTTGGTAGGAATTTGCTGGACCTTATAAAAGGAACAAACCTTTTCTAGCAAGATAGGGGAGCACAATAAGCCACTAGGCTGTAGTGCAGAGAAAGCTTGGGCCGAACGCCCGACCCCCGCCTTGAACCAACCGTGTTTTGTAGTAATGCTGTGCCTGCGGAAAACGCTAAGACACCTTTAAAATGAATATAATTATTTGATCTTTTCGAACTGGCAGACGATCAGTCTGCTAGGATATATTTTTAGTAAAGGTCACAGTTACTACGATAACAATAATTTTGAAGTTCGAGCCATCATGGCAACGCTGCCTGCCTGGTGATTGAAATTAATAAAGCAGTAATATAAAGTAAAAAACAACAAATCTAAACTATTCTCATGGATGGACGCAATAACCACAAAAATGAGAAGTGTTAATTTTGTTGTTTTTTGACTGATGGGGAAAAAATTAAATCAATAATAAATTACGACTTAAATAAAAATATATTTAAATATACACTGCATGACCACCGTGATAAAAATTTATTTTCGCCATACACATACTGGTACACAGTGGCGGCTCGTCAGGTGAAGTAGGTAAAGGGGCTCTTCATCAAAAAAAAAATACCACCAGGAGGAAAGTTCTTCGACAATATTAAATATTAATGTACCATGTAATTTTAGTCCTTAAAAAATAATTATGTTTGAATTAATAATATTAATTTAATCCGAATGTAGCTATGCATAATAGGGCCACGGTTAACTCCGATGGACAATAATTATAAAAACTCGTGCATTTTGGCGCACCCAAGCCAACTGTATCCGTTAGCGCAAAGCGAGTGAAGACCCAACGCCCAACATGGCTTTAATATTCACCGTTGCTGTGGTTACGTGACGTCAGTCACGCAAACAGCATGTAACAATTTGCATTATGATGAAGGGCAATTTAAAAATAGATCAGTCGTATGCACCATTGTTTTAACATTGGTTCGTCTAACCTTAAGGTATTTATTTTAAGGCTTCGCGAAACTTAGTGTGCATACCTACCTAGTTGTGTTTTTTTTTTTTTTTTTATATGATAAAACACCTGCACTGTAGGAAAAATCCTTTAAGGCGCTCTGGGAGCGGTGCGAGTGCGAAAAAAGCGATTAACGTTGGTCTTGAAACGTTGAAGATTGTATTCATTGGGAAACACGACCTCAGGAAGATCATTCCACAAAGATGACGTTCTCCAGATGAAAGAATTCTTGAACAATGAAGTTCGAGGAGTACTAAGCTGAACAACATATGGATGAGCGGCAGTGGTTTGCCGTGTATTTCTGTTTTGCATTGCTCTAGGTGGAATCAAGTGGGCAATGTCAGTCGAACACCTGCCATTGAAATATCTGTAAAAGAGAGCCAAATCACCAACCTGTCTTCGATGCTCCAGGCTATCGAGGGTCTTGGTCAGCTCGGGGTCGCCGATCAGACGAACGGCTCTCCTTTGAATGGAATCCAGTAGCCGAAGGGTGTGCTTGGGTGCAGAGCTCCAGACATGAGAGCAATATTCTAATGATGGTCGAATCTGGGCTTTGTAGAGTGTCAAAAGTTGATGAGGTGTGTACAACCTTTTGGTGCGGAAAAGTACACCAAGTTTCTGTGCGGCTGTTTTGGCAATTGCGGCAACGTGATCATGCCAAGACATATTACCTCCCAGATTGACCCCCAGCAAATTAATAGACGGTGCCAGGGGAATTGCGTGTCCTGCCATGACTATATCCGGTTCTGCAATGTTAACCTTTTTGGAGAAGACTGCTGCCTGGGTTTTCTTAGCATTAAATTCGACTTGATTACTGTCACCCCAAGCCAAAATTTCTTCCAGGTCCTTGTTGAGGCGCAATACTTCATGCTGCCTGCGAAGATGTGCGTCGGCAGCGGATGTTTGGGGAGTCAAGGTAAAAGATGAGACAAGTGTGCTGTCATCAGCAAAGCTATAAATTGGATTTTGGGTTTTCACTAAAAGGTCGTTAATATACAGTAAAAAGAGGGTAGGCGACAATATGGACCCTTGAGGAACACCGGCATTGATGGTGAAGGTGTCTGAGAGAAACCCGTCAATCGCCACTTGCAGAGAACGGTTCTTAAGGAAGCTGGTTAACCATAAACAAAATCCATTAGGCATACCGTAGGATCGCAGTTTACTTAAAAGCCCATCGTGCCAAACACGATCAAAAGCCCTAGAGATGTCCAGTGCAACAGCCCGGGATTCTCCATGATGTTCGACGGTGTTGCTCCAAAGATGGGTAACATATTCCAGAAGGTCACCTGTTGATCTGGACTTACGAAAACCGTATTGATGGTCGCTGATAATGTTAAGCCCTTCCAGATACTTTAGTAGTTGTTGGTTAATAGCTTTCTCCATTACTTTGGAAATTACTGAAAGCAATGCGACGGGTCGGTAGTTGCTTGGCAGGGTCTTTTTACCTTTCTTTGGAATGGGCTGGACACGCGCCGACTTCCAGCAGGATGGAAATATTCCTTTTTTGTAGGATAAGTTGAAAAGTCTACAAAATACTGGTGTAAGTTCATCGGCGCATGTCTTGAGAACAATGATAGGAATTTCGTCTGGACCAGAAGCTTTATTGACGTCGAGTCCTTTAAGAATCCGTTTAACAAGACGCTGACGGAACACGATTTCAGACATTTGCGATTGAACTGAGGGAATGTTGGGTGGTGGTTTTCCCTGAAAGTGGAATGCGAGGAAAACAGTTCAGCAAGTAGGTTTGCTTTATCCCCGGCTGTGGTTGCTATTGTGCCGTCGGAACGTGTTAGAGGTGGAATAGTTGACTTTGTAAAGTTTTGGCTGACGGCCTTAGCGACTGACCAAAAGGACCTTGATCCGTTAGGACTGGCAAGAAGTTTGTTTTTGATTCTCTCGTTATGAGCTTCTTTGCTTTGGTCTATCATTTGCTTACATTGGTTTCGGGTGGTAACAAAGATGGCGCGATTTTCAGGAGTAGGGTTTTTACGCCACTGTCGGTAAGCCAGGTTTTTAGATCTGACAGCACGCTCGCAATTCTTGCTTCTGTGATTTAAAAATAAACCAAATTAATGACAGTTTGTAATTTGTTGGAAACTCCATTCAGTCGTTGGACAGATGAGGATAAGAGAGACGTTACACGGGTTTTTAGTCAATGTTTGTTTAAGTACCCGCACAATAACTAGCTCTTCACCTTTTTTTAAGACCGCCAGCCGCCACTGCTGATACAAAAAGTCCAAAAATAATATAAACCACTAAGTTCTTGCGATTAAATATGAGACATGCATCAGTTTTACTTTTTTATTTTGCCAGTTTCCAGGACATTTCTTTCCAGAATCTAATAAAGCCAGAATAAACACTCCACGCCTTCCACATAATCAGCTTTACAAAAACTTTGGGAAAAATTTCCATTTTCAATTTTACGTCTATTCTTTTTGCAGTTTATTGTAGGATTATTTCAATTTTATTACCTCTTTCTCTAGGGCTTATTTTCACTTCCACGAGGGATAAAAGTTAAAGAATGTTGGTAAATAATCTTTTTTATTACCTTCTGAGTGTGCTTAAGGCTCATTTACACAGTTTAGTGGCGGAAGGTACTTGCCGCCAGTAAACTTCCCTTTTGTAAATTAGAGGAAAACCTGATGTTCTACTTGCCTGCATCGGCAAGTACCTACTTTCCGCCACTAAATTTTCCAAATCTAAATGAGCCGTCAATGAAAAATGAAAAATTTTTCTGTTTTCACAACAATTTGTGAAAATAAAATGAAATCTGATAAAATTGCATATTTTTACCAGAAATAATGTTGTGCACATCGTTGACTCGGCTAAGCGGAACCAATGAAATATGGCACGTAATAGCTCTCAAAATTTCGAGTGGATCTATAAGTATCTACTAAAAGCACTTTCATCCTTAAATGGTTTAATTTTAAAAACCAGTGACGTAAATAGAAAAAAAAGCAAATTCATGCTTGCTTAGGAATGGTAAAATAAATTAATCAATCTTTAAAAGTAGACTCAGTCATTCTTGGTATTATAATAATATTTCAGAAAGGTATAGAGTAATAAAATGGGAAATTCCGTCCAGTTCGGCTCAATTTCGGTGTCAGCCATAGGCGCAGGGAAATTATGTGCATTAAATTAGATAATAAAGAAGATAATTTGATAAAGAAGGAACTATTAGCTATAGCAAATTTACACAAACATCGTATCATGAAATATGCCGCAGAAGATATTATAGCTGAAAAACATAAGTATAGTATAACTGTGTGCTGCGCACACCGCCATATCATTGCGAACTGAATCTTATAGAACTTATATGGGCGCAAGTGAAAGGATTTGTAGCAAGACACAACACGACATTCAAAATGAAATACGTTAAGCTACTGTTTGATCAAGCCATTAAGGAAGTGACGCCAGAGAACTGGCGAAAAGCAGTCCATGTCATTAAAGAAGAGGAGAAAATGTGGGATCTTGACCACCTGATCGATCGGACCGTCGACCCGTTAGTTATAACGTCAGGAGGAGATGATAGTTCCTCAGATGATGAAGAATATTATGATTTTTTATAATTTAATTTCTGTATAATGTATTTTTTGTATTTTGTATTTTTTTATAGTGTTTAATAAAAAATAGGTGTACCTATCACTTATTACATAATGCACGCCTTTGTAGCACCATATTCAGTGTTTGTGAATGAATAACAATAGACAAAACCCATAAATTGAGCCAAACCTGAGTGGTACTACATGCACATGATGAAAATAAAGAATTTTGCAATGAAATCAATGCCGAATTATAAAAGTGGCTTAAATATTCGTTGGGTCACTCTATAGTCCCTTTGCATACCTAATGAGCTTTTATTACTCTACACCTTTCTTAAATAGACTATAGCAACATTGCCAAGCTGGCTGTTTTCGTGACGTAGTTCTGATTCTTAGAACACAGTGTACAACCAACTCTCCCCTTTATTGATAAAGTTCGTGTTTTTGTTCCAATAGGGTTTTATTAATTTATTTTCTTGGAAACTCTTCGCGATCATTCAGACTCACAGTTTTGAGTGATATTAATTCGTCATCATTCTTGCATCAGTCTTGCTTTTAATCAGAATTTACATCAGTTTGGCCATCAATCCTTGAAATTTCAGTATCAATGCCGGTGTTCCTCAAGGGTCCATATTGTCGCCTACCCTCTTTTTACTGTATATTAACGACCTTCTAGTGAAAACCCAAAATCCAATTTATAGCTTTGCTGATGACAGCACACTTGTCTCATCTTTTACCTTGACTCCCCAAACATCCGCTGCCGACGCACATCTTCGCAGGCAGCATGAAGTATTGCGCCTCAACAATGACCTGGAAGAAATTTTGGCTTGTGGTGACAGTAACCAAGTCGAATTTAATGCTAAGAAAACCCAGGCAGCAGTCTTCTCCAAAAAAGTTAACATTGCAGAACCGGATATAGTCATGGCAGGACACGCAATTCCCCTGGCACCGTCTATTAATTTGTTGGGGGTCAATCTGGGAGGTAATATGTCTTGGCATGATCACGTTGCCGCAATTGCCAAGGCAGCTGCACAGAAACTTGGTGTACTTTTTCGCACCAAAAGGTTGTACACACCTCATCAACTTTTGACACTCTACAAAGCCCAGATTCGACCATCATTAGAATATTGCTCTCATGTCTGGAGCTCTGCACCCAAGCACACCCTTCGGCCTTCGGCTACTGGATTCCATTCAAAGGAGAGCCGTTCGTCTGATCGGCGACCCCGAGCTGACCAAGACCCTCGATAGCCTTGAGCATCGAAGACAGGTTGGTGATTTGGCTCTCTTTTACAGATATTTCCATGGCAGGTGTTCGACTGACATTGCCCACTTGATTCCACCTAGAGCAATGCAAAACAGAAATACACGGCGAACCACGGCCGCTCATCCATATGTTGTTTAGCTTAGTACTCCTCGAACTTCATTGTTCAAGAATTCTTTCATCTGGAGAACGTCATCTTTGTGGAATGATCTTCCTGAGGTCGTGTTTCCCAATGAATACAATCTTCAACGTTTCAAGACCAACGTTAGTCGCTTTTTTCGCACTCGCACCGCTCCCAGAGCGCCTTAAAGGATTTTTCCTACAGTGCAGGTGTTTTATCATTAAAAAAAAAAAAAAAAAAATCAGTATTTTAATACTAAAAAAATAAAATTTGCCCCTAACAAACTCGTCTTTAGAGGATGATAAATAAGTTTAATAAAAATGATTATTATACTTTTATAAATACACTCAAAATTCTTTCTCCACCAAAATATATTATATAATTTATTTCCTTCTATCTTACCACTCCATTCCAAGTTTAGTATTTAGACTAGTTCTTCAATTATTATATTATTGTTTCAGCCATCATTTTCCAAGAAAACCTCCTGAAGACCATGCTCCATATCGAGGATACGTTCTTCGAACTGGCCAAAACTTGCAAGAGGAATTGCCTGATTATATGTGATAGGGGTGCTATGGACGCTTCAGCATGTAAGTAAAAAAAAAAGACGACCAGTGTCGTGTTGGTATGATGCAGTGATAAATATCACAGAAAATTTGACGGCATTTTTTTTGTATGATTTTGAAGTTGATTTTTGCGTATCGCCGATGATTAAGAAAATATGTAATCCGTATAGGAAACGGGAATATTATGTTATACGTAGTAGGTGTGATGGAAATGTCAAATGACTTATTTTATTTGAACCCGTAAATCTTGAAATAAAACTAGATTGCAAAAAAAATTTTTTCCGAAAATCGATTGGAAATATTGACATTTTTGATAACATTTCTGAAAGAATGAAAGAAATAGTGATTTATGTAACAAATTCCGAAAGCAATATTTTACGGGATGAGTAGGAACTTCGCCTACGGCTCGTCGTGGAACCCTGCGAGTCCAGTAAAATCACTTTTGGATTGTGTTACGTACAATATTTTTTCTGTAACCGTTTTGTATGTTAAAAAGGATATCGATGGATAATCACGTATGAACTTTATAGCAGAAACTATTGTTAAGTATTTTGTAACCAAACTAAAGATTTGTGGCCAAATTTTCACTTTTTTATGTCAAAAATGTCGAGTTTTCACCCATTTCTAGAAAATTGCTACACGATTTAAAACATAAAAAGTATATTCATAATGAACGTCTGTACTTACTTTGTTGGTTTTTTGCATTGAAAATAGTTTTCCAACCTCAATCGACCTGAATACTTTTAATATGCGCAACAGATATTGAAAAATAACTGGTAAATCTTCCTTAAATGATGGAAAATGAAGAAATTATAAGATTTCTAGAAAAAAATTAATTCAATTTTTTAAGATTATGTTGTTTTGTTAATTTTGTAGCCTGTATCATTTTAGTATAGTCACTTCTCTTTTCACATTAACGGTGCTGCTAGTGCTGTAAAGTGGCGATTATTTTAAGAAAATTTACCATAGCGGACGTTAAAAGTTAATAATAATTCACAAAAGCCGTGTTTAATTTTTTTAAACGAGTATTACAGCTATTTTGCTGATCTCTTGAAGTTATTATTACTACGCAAGCAGGGAACCAAAAATACACTTCAGCAAACCCATAAATCAAATTGGCTATGGTTTAGAAAAATTATTTATTTTTATTAATAAAATAAATGGCTTTTTTTCTGTTATTCTGCAAAAGGCAGAATGTAAGAAAGATAGATATATTTAAAGTGATTTTGTGTAAATATAAGAAATTACCCAAATCGACAAATATGTATGTTAAAGTGTAATTAGGTCCAAGAAATTGTCAACAAAATTTTTAAAAAAATTCATATGTTTTTATCATTCTTCTCACAAGATAAGTAATACTTGATTTAATTTAAATTTTAAGTATGAGGTTTGTAAGTTGAGTTATAGAAAAAACTCTTGAACGGCAGTAGAGTTTTGGACTTGCATTGTCTTTATTTGTTTAGAATCACTACGTTTCAACTGGTAAGCATCTCCAGTCGTCTTCAGGTGAATACTGAATAAGTACGGTAACTACAGCTCTATTTATACTAGGCAGGTGCTGTGACGCATATAGAGCTGTAGTTACCGTACTTATTCAGTATTCACCTGAAGACGACTGGAGATGCTTACCAGTTGAAACGTAGTGATTCTAAACAAATAAAGACAATGCAAGTCCAAAACTCTACTGCCGTTCAAGAAACGTCATTGTCTCCAACCTTTAAACAGATATCCACTCTTGTAGTACAAACTACTATTCAATAACACCAGTATATCATTTAGATGCGTTTAAGCTAGAGGTGTATTCGATTCTTAGTGCAAACTTAGTATAAAAGTAAAAATATAATAAAAAAAAGTATAATCGTCGTCGAGACGTCGTAAATCACCTTCGATTTTCTTGTCTAATGTTTTATTATCTGTCTAATAGATTTGGTGTCTATTTTCTTTTCAGGCCTAATATAGAAAAACAAAAATTGCAAACAAATTGCAATAATTGTTTTAATTTCAGTTATATCCAAAGAGAAATGGGACAACATAATGGTAGAAAATAGCTGGAACAGCATCGAACTGAGGGACAACCGGTATAACCAGATTCTTCATATGGTCTCAGCCGCTAAGGGTGCTGAGGAGTATTATACCACTGAGGTAAGTAAATGTTTGGTTTATTAAATTTTTGACGTAGCCCCACGAGTCCAGTGGGTTAAGATTGGGTGATCTGGGTGGCCACTCTATATTATCTATTAAAACCACAAGGTTTAAGTTGCTAAAACAGGATCATTTATTATTGATGATCATCATTTCGAAGGAAATTAGATGAAAAACATGACAGCTTGGCATTAACCAAATACTCAAAAAATATGTATCTTTTAGGACCATTCTTGCCGTTCAGAAGACGTAGAACTTGCCAGGGAGTTAGATAGCAAGGCCGCCGCCGCTTGGGTAGGGCACCCGTACTTTGACGTCATCGATAATGCCACAGACTTTGAAGGGAAGATGCGTAGAATGATTGGAACCGTGTGCCATAAAATCGGCCTGGATACTGGAGACAGGTTGTTGAAGAACTCGAAGAAACATAAATTCCTTGTGAGGTAAGTTATGGGGAATTTCAGGCCCATTTTATTAGGTATTTTTTTATAAATGTCTGTATTAAATTTTTTTTTTAATTAAAAAAAATTGCGGTATGGAGTCTCTTAAATTTGGTATCGCAGAAGTTCCAAACTGTATACCAACAGCTAACATAAAACGTTTATGGGCTAAGTTGTTTGAGAGAATTTAAGAGTCTCCGCGGCGCAATTGGTAGAGCTTTCGACTGGTGAACGAAAGGTTCTGGGTTCAATTCCCAGCGGAGGCATAAAATGTTTTCATTTTTAAAAACTTTTCAAAAATCGAATTGTTTCAGCCTTTACTTGATGAAAATACATAATAATATTATGAAATAAAACACTGGTGGTTTGTAATTTTCACTCGTATATTGTCAACAGGACACGTGTTTCGCTGTCACAGCAGCTTCGTCAGATGTGATATTCAAAACAATATTTCCTTATAATATAGAGGTCTTAATTTACAATAGCTATACAGATGTTGGTAAAACCAGGCTATAAAATTATTACGGTATTACTTTGTAAAGGACAGGTAGGTGTATACTAAACTAATTATGCATCAAATAAATTTAACAAAGGAGAAGTGCAATTATCTAACTTGTCATTTAATAAATTTGGTGAACAAAAATTTTATTAGTCTTTGGAAATCAACAAATGGAAAAATTCACCAAATTTATTAAATGACAAGTTAGATAATTGCATTTCTCCTTTGTTAAATTTATTCAATTCATATACAATGCAATATACGAGTGAAAATTACAAACCACTAGTGTTTTATTTCATAATAAAAACTTTTCAGCCCGTTTCTCTATCTTATTAAATTTGCCAAAGAGGAAAGTGATAATAATAACTGCGTGTTTGTATACAAAGGACTTTTTCACTAAATTTTGATTTTGGTTATAGTATACAAAAGAATAAAAAGCTGCAGCTTTCCGATCGATAATGAGTGCTCAGTGCTCACTAGCACTTTTTTAACGGACCTACATAATCGTGCGTGTTTGGAGATTAGAAAGATTTAAAATTAGTTGTATTTGAGCCGGTTTTCATTGAGGTGAAGAAAATTAATGGTATGATTTAGCAACAGTCTAAAAAAATTTAAAATAGTGAAAGAGGTCATTTAGTTCCTTTATTTACATACATATTATATATCAGTGGCGTGTATACAATATAGGCAAAAAAACATTGCCTACCCTGGGAAGAATAAAACAGATACAATTTTTTTTTGTATTTCAGTTTTTATCCGTGTAATCCAACTTTGGCAATTTATCTCTACATTAATATAATAAATAATATAGAACCGAAAATTAATCCTATATTATTTCCACGAACGCATTCTTTGCTTATTTATATCGTTAACTAGATCCTTTCATAAGCATTTCGTAAGACCGTTCTAAAAGCAAAGATCTCGCTGTACATTAGCGTTTTATGCAAAAGCACTGCTTTTGTACGAGTGGAAGCAAGCGAGAGAGTCGGAAGGCAGTAGGGTAGAAAGAGATGTAACAAATAAACCCGTCGCAACCTCCCGACCTTCCTTCATCTATCAGCCCGCGCCAAGAAAGCACGCGTTTGATAAGTGCATTGGTGCCAATCTTCAAGTTTTACCGTAGTTTGAAAAATACTTCGCTTTCTCAATATAAAATATGAAACACGCCTCTATAAGTTTTACTATTAATTAATTTTTTTAAAGGGATAACGGATAAAGTATCGTAAAATAAGAAGCACTTTTGTGACAATTCAAATAATTTTTGCTGATTGGTTCATAATATTTAATAATCAGTACCTAGGCTTATCATCATATTTCACATAATATTTAACTTCGTTTTTGGCAACATTGGTTCAGGTGGATGATAGATTTTTAATTTATAATTAGTGTTTTTGCCCTTTTGCTAGACTTCGCGCCGTCGGGTTTCAGAAAAAAAAAGAAATATGGACGCGTTAATTGTTACTATTCCGACTAGCAGCGCGTCTGAAGAACGATCCTTTTTTGGATTAAAAATAATTCATGCCTATTTACGAAACACACATGGAGAGACACGCTTAAGTGAGTTAACAATAATCTCTGGAGAGCGACCTTTTGCAGGATTTAAAGAGCAAAACCAATTTTTATGACGATGTTTTAAAATAATTTGTACGTAAAGACCACCGTGTTGAACGTTCGCAGATGACACTGTGCTGGTGATCTCAGCTAGTGAGGTTGGGAAACTAGAAAGAAGTGCAAACTCTGAAATGAACCTTTATTATAAATGGCTGTGCTATAATAAGTTAACTATAAATGTAAATAAAACAGTGTATATGATTATAAAACAAAAAAATATACCAAATTGTAATATTCAAGTGTACCTAAACAGTGTAAAACTAAACGAGGTCTCGGAATATAAATACTTAGGTCTAGTGCTAAACAACAACCTAAGCTGGAATTTACATGTGGACAATATTATTAAAAAGATAGTACCAATGATAGGTGCTATAAGAAGGTGTGCAGAACTAATAAATAAAAAGTCTAAAATAATACTTTATAACTGCTTTATCTTACCACATATAAGGTACCTTATTCCATATTGGGGAAACATCCCAGATTATTTATTAAATAAAATACAAAGGACACAAAATAAAACTATAAAAACTATATATCAAATGGACTATTACACTGCGACGGAACGGGTGTATCAGTGCACAAAATTGTGGGACATAAAAAAAATAAGAATATTCGAACAAACTAAATTTATATATAGCATAACTAACAAAAAACTTAAGTCTAATTTAACAATAAAACAAGTGAAAAACTATCACAACCATAATGTGAGAAATGCCGCAAATTTGAGAAATGAATATTCTAGGACTCTAAAAGCTCAAGATTCGCCATTGTTTAGAAGTGTACAAACTTATAACTCTGTTCCGGGTGATGTGATCAATGTGGGGACAACAAGGAAACTTTGCCATAGCCTGAAAACCTACTTGCAATCAATTTGATTTAATTTGTTATTAATTGTAATACATAAAACTGTAATGTGATTGTAATAACTATGTAAAAATATTGTAAATATTAGGCCCTGATACCAGTGAAGTCATTTTACTGTTTTTGGGTCATGAATAAATTAATAAATAAAAAAAAAATATCGTTTTATTCTTCTTCTGCCACAGTGTTCTTTCCACAAACTCAAAAATAAGATATTTTGTGACAAAATTTGAACTTTAGATGCGTGAATGCTACGGAAGGTAAGTTTTTTTCATGCAATTTTTATCTACCCTGGTTAAAACAGCATTGCACGCCACTGATATACATGTAGTTTAAATTAACTGGTCCGATAAAAAATAACTGAACCAAAAAGCGTATTGCTAATAGTCGGTTTAATTGTTTATTGAAAAGATTAAAATCACATGGAATAAAATCATTACATTACCAATAACAATAAACAAACGATTCAAATGTTTATTTATAATGGCTACTTGACAACTATTTATCAGTGACAGACCAATTTGAAATGTATTAGTGGACATTTTTTGTCATGTGTTATTAATGATAGGACATACAACAAAAGAATAAGATAACTAAAGTACATTACTTACCAATTCAGCTTAAATGTCATCGTACAAAGGGCATTATTTAAATGCATTTACTAGATCTGTAAATTTTTGAACCATTAGGTACTTTTTATGATTTCGTTATGACAAGATATTTGTCTTGATATATTATTTGATGTAAGAGAACTTCATTTTTTGCGTTCCGCTGTCACTAAATTTTAGTCCTACAGTCTATTTCAGAAAGGTGTAGAGTAATAAAAGCTCATTAGGTATGCAAAGGGACTACAGAGTGACCCAACGAATATTAGCTACTTTCATAATTTCGCATTGATTTTATTGCAAAATTCTATATTTATTTGCATCAAGCGCAGGTAGTACCACCCAGGTTTGGGTCAATTTATGGGTTTTGCCTATTGTTATCCATTCACAAACACTGAAAATGGTGTAAGAAAGGCGTGCATTATATACATAGTATTAGGTACACTTATTTTTTATTAAACCAGGGGCGGCTCGTCAACAAGTGCGCTCGTGCGCGCGCACTGCCTAAGAAAGTCAAGCACCAGCAAAAATAAAATTTATACTTATTTAAAAAAATATTTAGGTAACTGAAATAAAGAACTTGTATAATATAACAATGGCGAAGGCGTAAGACTTCAAGCGCGACCGAGCGCGTGGGCAGACTCACGCTCACCGGCTGTGTGCTGTGACTGTGGTGTGTATTCGTTCGGCGCTCTTATGGATGGATTTTCGTGCGATTTTCCTTATGCGGATTGATCGGGAATATTCGGTTAATCGCCCGATGAGAGGGCGTCGCCGGGCGCTTTCTGAATACACACTTCAATCATTTAATATGATTGTTTTATGAGTTTTTGACGCGATTAGATAAGTTTGGAGTTTATTGACGGTGTTGTGGATGTTTTTATGTTGTTTTTAAATTAATAATGGCTAGTAGTTTGGATTATGTCACACGAAGTGATATAGTTATGGACCAAAATTCTGTAGAGGACATTATAAATACATTTTCGACATTCGATTTCCAAAGGAAAATTGACCTAAAAAAGTTAGGAAGGCCTACGCCGGATTTAAAATTAAATGAAACTTGTACAAAGAAAAAAGAAGGTCGATCTTTTATTAGACATTTTAATATTGACACTTACAAAAAAAACAAATGGATTTTGTGGGTGTAATATTAGAATCTCACTGTCTTGTTTCCCATGCTTATTATTTTATAATATAAACATGGACAAGAACTGGAGCCGTGTAGGCATTACAGATTTAAATCATATACAAAGGTGAAAATGGGCGTGGCACCTCGAAAAATTTTCGCCTGCGGCGCTTTTTTGCCTACTGCGCACACCCTACGATAAATATCACGAGCCGCCACTGTATTAAACATTATAAAAAAAACATTATACAGAAATTAAATTATTCAGGTGGTCAAGATCCTACATTTTCTCCTTTTCTTTATTGACATGATGGACTGTTTTTCGCCAGTTCTCTGGTGTCACTTCCATAATGACTTGATCAAACAGTAGCTTAACGTTCTTTCATTTTGAATGTCGTGTTGTGTTTTACTACAAATCCTTTCTGTTTATTTATTTAGTTAAGGCCCAACAGAGGAGTAATTTATAGGGCCGGCACATGCATAAATTACATAAAACATATTCATCTACAATTAATATAATTAACATTAAAGTTTGAAACTTTAAAATTGAAACCTAATTATTAGACATAAGTCAAGGCGGTTCGAACAAACAATTTAAAAGGCATATCCAGATCACAGTGATCAGCTATCTTATTATACTCGGAGCACATTTTATGCATGGGTGACATTAACATGGTATTTGTTCTTGCTACTGGTAGATAAAAACAAGTGCTAGACCTAGTTGAGATTCTAGGAATTAGGAAATTAAATTGTTCCAACAAGGACGGACATGTGGTGGTTCCGTTAATGATTTTGAACAAAAGTATTACTGCCTGCATGTCTCTACGTTTCTTCAGACTTTCAAAATTAAATCTTTGTAACAGTAATTCATTATTTAGGCCCCTTTCGGGATAAAAATTGTCTTCTTTAAAAGATAAGAGTTTTAAGAACTTTCTTTGTACTTGTTCTACCATGAGATTATACTTAGCGTACACTGGAGACCATATCAATGACCCATACTCCAACTTACTTCTCACCAATGAGAAATATAAGGTATTTAATGCGTCGATACTATTAAATGATTTACAATTTGTTATAATAAAACCCAACATCCGAGTGGCTTCCGATGTCATTTTTTCTATATGATTGCTAAAGGACAACCTAGAATCCAACAAAATACCTAGGTCACGAACACTGTCTACCCGTGATAATACATTTTGATCAATAGAATAATCGTAAAGTGTTGGAGAGAGTATTTTGGTTAGTGACATTACCGAGGACTTTCCGGAGTTCAATAGCAATTTATTTTGTACGCACCAACGCTGTATTGCGTCAACGGATTCCTGTAACCTAAGGCAGTCCCTAAAGTTCTCAATAGATTAGATATATATAAAGCTTCAAATCGTCGGCAAAAATGCACTGTTGCGCTCATATATATAAGTTCTATAGGATTTAGTTCGCCACGATATGGCGGTGTGCGCAGCACAGTTACACTATGTTTTTCAGCTATTTCTTCCACGGCATATTTCATAAAACGATGTTCGTTATCAAATTATCTTATTTTTTTTCTTGGGTTAGTTATCATAAATAATTGAATTCACAATATTTACGTGCGCCTATGACCGACACCGAAATTAAGCCGAACTGGACGGAATTTCCCATTTTATTACTCTACACGTTTCTGAAATAGACTATACAATCTAAAATTATTTTAAATTATATAGGGTGTCACAAATAGTCACCCTATGTATTAATTATTTTCTAATTCCCCACAAAATTCTACGCTTCTTTTGTATAAAATGTTATGTCTTAATTTAATTGTTTTTTTTTTAAATACATTTTGAGACTTTGACAGGCCGTAACATTGGAACGGTTCATCTCCGAAAAAAACGGTTTACACCTTCCTGTCTTAGATTTTTATTCTCTATCTGAAAATACAACTTTCGGTTTAACATGTTAACCGTTTTTTTTTGTAGAATTAATGCCTCCTGGAAAAATATTAAAAAGTTGAGTAGTTGCTATGAAAACCTGCGTTGAAAGTGGATCACCCTGTATATGTTTTATCACTGTATTCTTACTTTTTCAGAGGACCTCTACCCGACGATTCGGTATTTCCCCGATTCCAAGATTTCGAGGTGGTACACAACTATTTGCAGTCGAATTCACCCAACCAGGTCAGGTTAAGAAAGCGCGGCCAGAAAGGTGAGAAAAGAAAGTTTTATAAAATTCGTAATCTTTAGAAAACAAGGTATCTAAAATTGTTAACATGTTTTTGTATATCACTGTAAAACCTGCATGACACATTTTTAATAATAAACTAATTATGTCGTTTTCAATACTGCTTAATTGCTTAATAAATTAATCAAATTTTTAATTAACTAGAAACACTAAAAGCGGGCGTTTTTGATTTTTTGTTAGTGGAATTTGATTTTCGTTAACTACCAACATATTAAGGTATAAAAATCAATTGCAAAAATTGTTTTCGTAAAAAGGTAAGTACCAGAAGAACTTTATTTTAGTAAATTTAAAAATATGTGTACCTAGAAAACTTAAAATCGTTTAAGTTTGTGTTATTTAGTGCAAATCACCAGACCAGATTTGGTACCAGCAAGGAACTGTCAGTTAAAACAATGTTTTTGTCGACAACAAAATGTGTCATGTAGGCTTACCTGAAATTTTAGAGAAATTTAAACATCTTACAAAAGTTATTTACTTTTTAGACTTGTTAGGATTATAATTATTTCGTTTTATGAAATGACTATATTTTGTTAAATTTTCCTTAATATTGTTAATGTTATCCGTTTGTTTACAGTTTTATTTGTACCCAGTGTTATCGAATTATATAGAGAACAATATATAAATAAGTGTTGATCACCGAAAAATGTATTTTTCTTTTAACATTCAGGTATTTAAACTAACTCTATTTTGTGTTTATTTAAAAAAAATATGTTAATAAAATTTATACAGAATTCTTAAAATAAAATATCTTAGTACAATACCGTACCGTAGTTGATACTTTTTTTTTTAGCTGCGTATAGAAGGCATTAAAAATAAACAACATTTTCAAATACCTTTTTTCAAAAAACTCAAAAAAAAAAGGTACTTACATTCATTTATTACACTATGGATCAAATACGGTCCTGCCTAAGTTGCCCGTTGAATACCATTAAAAAAACTTCTGGGTGTAGGATGAGCTCGCAAGGAAAAGCGTAATCTCGAAGCAGCAGCCGCACTTTGACGACACTCACTATAAATTAGCACCATTTAGTTCATTTTTTTCAAATTTTACCATTTTCAGGCGTCACCAATTTAAAATTAACTGGCTTCAGAAAAACACACCGCAGCGAATTGCCAAAAAACTGACGACCTACCCGTAAATTGCATGATTAAATCAGACGGAAACAACATAAATAGAGCAGGCTACGTTTTGATGACCAGGCCCGCACTTTTTTTTTACTTCTGTATCTCGCCTATTTTTAAGTTTTTTGAAAAAAGGTATTGGAAAAATGTTGTTTGTTTTAATGCCTTCTATACACAGCTAAAAAAAGGATTAACTTAAGAATCACCCTGTAGACTTCAGGTTCCATAATTACTGTTAGTGACTCGTTGGTTTCATATGGAGAGCAGCGGTTTGTACTAAGCCGAAGGAAAGAGTTCATGACAATAAATATTTTGTTGGATTAGAATTTTAAAAATACACTGAAATTGTTTCCTCTAACTTCGAATAACTGCTCTGCACTCTATTTGAAAGTGGTGAAACACTGAGAGTAAGTAATTTTGGCTTTATTGTATTAAAATAAAGTTGTCAAAATAGGACACTGAAACTATTTTTGAATTTACAATATAGGAGAATATAAAGGAAGTCCCTTTACTATATTAATATCCATTTGATTTTTATTTCTATCTGTGAATAACAAAATAGCAATTTTTTTGATTATTTACCTGTTTTATTTATTACCTAAAATATACAATTAAAACTAGACATGACGTCAGTCGTTTCTTCCCACTTGAATAAATACCATCAAGGTAGCTCGATAATAAATCCATTCTTGTAGTCCGTTTCTTAATTTGTGACGATACACGACCCTCATTATACAGGGTGTCCCAGATAAGAATGCGCTAAACCGTTAAATTAGAAAAAAGTTGCGCTTTACTTAATTCTGCAACTTTGCTATTTCAAATCTAAAAACTCTGAACCCTTCCGAAGATATTTGGGTAAAACCGATTTTAACCATTTCGTTTTTATTTTTTTCTGATTCTGTGTAAAGAGATATGTAAAGATTAAGGTTACATTCTCATTGCCATTTTTCCTGATCTGCAAGTTGGTGTCATTATATTTACAATCCGACGTTTCGTTTTTTCACAATCATAATCAACTTTTTTTTTTTAAATACTAGGAGCATTTTATTATTTCTACATAGCGAAAATTCGGTTTTGCCTAAATATCTTTCCAAGGATTCGGGGTTTTTATATTTGAAAATACAACGTTGCCGAACTTAGAAAGGCGCAACTTTTTTCTAATTTAAACATATCAGTGTCTTTTATGGTCTAGAAGGTTCCTGTAGAGTGCATTATTATATGATACACCTGGTATATGTAAAATTAACCTAACAACTTCGTGATTATGTATGATATTTTTGTATGCCAGCAGTGTTGTTTTATAAACATAACCAATTTCTTTTAACATAAAGTTACCTATTTAGAAATTGTATATCTTCTACAATAATACTAAATAAATACAGGTAACAAATGTAGACATTTTTAATTCATTACGTTTTTACTACAACTAAAATATGCATTTAACAATCCATTACAATTCAGGTAAATTTTGTATGGATGAACCCACCAGGTATTTTTAAGGCATAATATTCAGGTAATATTATAAATAACAATGATTAAATTGAATATTGAACGACTCCATCACTACATCAGTGGTGAGAATGTTAAAATGCCTATAATAGACGTTTTCAATAGAGAGTATGTTAATTTTGTATTTAAAATGTATCTTGTCTACAGTTTATTACGTTTTTATGATGTTCCAAGTAGACACGTTAAGAAAAGGGACTAAGCTTTTTTTTTTATAGTAGCCCGTGCGCCACTGTATATATTTTAACCTTATCTACCAGTCTTCAAGGGTTTACCCATAATTAGTTTATTTGTTTGATAAAGGTAAGATTATATAGCTTAGATTTACCACCTTTGAGAAAAATATTTACATTTGCTAAATATGTAGTCGTATTTTAAAAGAATCCTTATATTTAGCTTTTGCAAACAGCCATAGCACCTAATTGGAGGTTTGTGTTGCTATTTTGTCATTGGCAGTGTTTTCCATCCTTGTTTAACAATGCGCCTAAGCTTTGTTGTAGTTAACTAAATTTTAAAAAAATATTAGTTTGTTTGAATTGCTAACATTAATCGGCCAAAGAGTAAAGTATCCACCACAAATATAACAATATTATTGTTTACGTGTCCATCTTTAGTAAAAAACTCAAAAATATAACTAACTAAAAGAAGCCCTATTTAATTTACTCTAATGAATTGGTTTAATGCAAAACTCGACCAATCGACTGATCGAAGCGCCGATACGGCTTCGCTCTGTTCTTATCTGCTCAGTGTCTGGCAACCAGCTTTACTACCACAAGTAAAATTGTAAGGAAAAGTATTGAATTAAAAACTAATATAGCGTATTATTTTAATATTGGTGACATTTTGCAAACCAACAAAATCCCGCTAGTCGATTTTTCAGGCCCTAAAATCTTCGCACTGGCTGATACTGAACCGGATTCTCGATTCGCTTGAAATAATTATATTTGCCGCTGAATATGAAACAGGTTTTTACAAAATTGTTTGTGTGGATTCCGAGAATATCACGTTTAAAATAGCGTTTAGAGGGATTTTTTGGTTTGCAAAATGTCACCATTTACTTAATATATTTACGGGCAATTTTCCTTAATGTTGGCATCAAATTTCCAAATATTGTAAATTTAGAAACCATTACTTTATTTTATAACTGTACAAAATATAAAGATCCAACAATTTATAGCTTCGTGGTCACAAGAGGCGAAATTTTTGCTGGAGCTTTTATACAGAACAATAATTGTTTTATTTGGGGCGCATACTTTAGCTACACCTTAATACCTCTTCAAAGATTCTTCTTCTTCTTCTTGATCTGCCGTCAGAAATAACTTAAACTTAATTCTTCTATTTTTTTTAGGTTACTACAGTTACATTCACACAGCCCGTCGCGAAGGCAAACCAGGCGGTCAGGTGATCGAGGTTAAGACACAGATCAATCACAGAGACTACATAAACCTGTTGACGCAAAAAGACAATTCACACTTCACCATTTACAAGAAGAGGAGGTGCTTCATCTTCAACAACCAGTATTTCCAGCTCGATATCTATGAGCAGCCAAGTCATCCTAGGTATGCTTTGTTTTATTTATTTTTGCTGATTTTGAGAATGTTGTTTGAGGTGTAAAATCGGAATATTGAAACAATATTGAAAATTAAAGATAGAGTAATTATAATTGCTAAAATCATAATCTACATTCTTAAACAAAATAACACTTTTGAACCTTAAACTAACATCAACCCTAACAAGTTCCCTCATTTTATTTGTACTGAATACTTTTCATCTTCATTGATCCTTCTATTATACTGGCCGCCTCATGGTGTCCTTGGCTCTTTGCCAGTAGGTACGGATGGGGACACAATTTTAAATCGGCGTTTTTCATCAGGAGCCATTTGATAAGGGAGGTGTGTCCGAAAATGGCCGCCACTTGGATAACGGTCATTTTATGTTTCCCAGGTTCGTTTATATCGGCCCCTGCGTGGTAAAGTTCGCGGATGCATGTGGCGTTTTTGCAGTCCTGGAATGCACAGAATATTAGGCTAACTATAGGGTAAAAGTAGCTTTATAAATAAAAAAAAGCAGATTAAACGTAGGTAAATAATTGCCTCTAGGGTAATTTAGTCTGAGGTCATAGTATACTTACCCTATTTTGGATATAATAAAATGCAGCCAAATAAAATGGTGTCTCATTGCTCTTTGACTTCAATTTAATTTTCGCCCCTCTATGTATCATGTACTTTACTAATTGCGTATTAGCATTGGCACAGGCAATCATAAATGGAGTGTATCCCTCTGGATTTTTAAACTTATTTATGTATTTTGGATGCTGATCCAAAATTAAAATACTTTTGATGGTATCGTTTCGTTCCACAGCATTATAAAGATCCTTAAAATCACTCTTTTCGATGTAGCTTGTTATCCAAACCGAAGCTTTTGCGGCTAACAACACGAACACATACACTACAATTATAAGAAACACTAAAAGCCAACATTTCGTTAATGTCGAGTATCTGTTACTACACCAGTCGCTAAAGTTTGCCATTAAAGAATCAATTAATGAATACATTATGGCACAAAACATTGTATAAATTGAAAAATATCTTTTAAAAACTGTCATTCCACTGACATGCTTATTTTAAAATTGTCAAAATGGCAGAATTGTCAGAATTGATAGGAGTCAAATGTTATCCTTTGTTTTTCATAGCCTACTTGATTTTTCAATCTTCTTTATTTTCTTTTGGCTTCAACTGCCGGGGCTATTTATGTTTTTCCTAAGATTATTTGATTTAAAAAAAGTTTTTACTGAAATAGGGTCATTGGTCAACCCTCAAATAACATTCTTAACCCGATTTTTATGAAGCATTCACAAATTATAGTCGATACGATAAGTAGTTTTCAAAATATACGAGTTTAAAATCGAATTTAAGGCTCGTCCGGAACGCGAGGAAGTGACGTCATTAGCTCCCACAGATCGTCCACATCGAACGGTCCTTTTATATTATTTAAATATAAACCACAAGGAGCGCGACCCGACTTTACTGTAGAAGTTTAGAGGCGTCCGAAAATTATAATTTTTTGCAATTCGTACTTAAATTGCACATTCTTTTAGGAAAGGTAGATAATGAAAAAATCCCAAATGAGCCCAGGACTGTATTTTATTTTAGACTATTTTGGGACAAGGAATTGACTTATGGCACTCTTTTTGTTTCTTAACTATAATTTTTACCAACTTTTTCTTTGTAGGTGCAGAGGATTAATTCTTATTGAAACATATTCTGCATTGGACGATGATAGCCTTAAAGTCACATTGCCTACGTTTTTAAACATAGAAAGTGAAGTAACGGGTAGCCCGCAGTATTCAATGTTTAACCTATCTCTGAGAGAGGACTGGAAAAACTCTAAGAAGTATTTGCAAATGAATTTTGTTGGTAAGTAATCAATCGCTATTCTGCAAACTCTAACAACTTCATGGTCTTTTATATCTATTTTTAGACGCAAGAGATAGTCCTGCTCGTAAAGAAGAAACCAAAGTAAATGGCCACGCCGAAAATATGGAAGTGGACTACAAAGAGTCGAAAAAACTAAACGGTCACGGCAACCACAACGGTCTGAGTTCGAATCCCGTGAACGGCAAGGCTTAAAGAAATGTGTGTGATAAAAATTTTAAACATTAACTACTAGGTATTTTCTTATAGTATTTTAAAATGATTGTCTATTTAATTTTTCATCTTTCATCTGATTTTAAATGTGTAGATCTTCTTTCAAATTTTTTGCTTAGAATTTTACTAGTATTATTGGTGTGTTCAATGATGTTCACATTCATTTACGTGGTAAAATGCGTTATACAGGGATACATATACTTAAATTTTCGACAAAACCGGTTGCTTTATTTTGAAGGATTAATTCGTACAGAAAATGCAGCAGTGGAACCATGTAACGCCATGGGAATAGAAAAATACATAGAAAGGAGGTTTCTTTCTGATATGATGTGGGCTTTATATAAAAATTTAAACATGCAGTGCAAAAGTGAGGAGAAAAGTAGGCTATTACAATTCATTACTATCAGTGCTGCACACTGTTGCAACCTTTAATACTAAAATTTCCCATTTTTAAAGAAAAATTCCACGAATGCATTTGTGTGATGAAAAAAAGTCTTTTTTAGCAGATCACAACAACAAATGATCCTAAAGAATATCCTACGGATATAACACGTAAAAATTTCCCTTTGTAGACAGGGCCGACCTATCATTCCTCTGTACTTTCGATCTTTATTTCTCACGAATCCGGAAATTTCCCATTAGTTGACAACATTGTTATAAAAATTAGATTCCTCTGTGACGTCCTTATAAAGCACTCACCAATCATAGTTTATTGTATTTACCGAGGATCCGCCTTCTTTTTCAATACACTATAAATTATATAATTTGTATGTATATTGTACAATAATATATTATTATTTTAGCAATATGATTAAGTTGTTTTTACCATAATTTAATTTCTAACATGATCATTTGGCCGAACTTTGGATCGAATGATCGTGAGTTCAAGCCCGGCAGCCTGCAAACTTTTTAAACATTTTTTAACATCCGGAAAAATATAGGAACTGAAAACATATCGTTTTGCGGTTAAAACCAGCAGAAAAAATGTGGTTATATTTTTATAATTTATGTTATTAATCAAAAAAGTTTCACATATCCAAAGTAACAACTTACCATAGTTCTAAATAAAAACAGAAAGGAAAATATACAGGAAATGTCTTTTTTATTCTTTCCATTCCATGGTTCCGCTGCCGGTTGCATTACTTAAGTCACTTTTTTTCTAAATTGTGAGGTCTCCTAAGCATTTCATCGAGTTAGTGCGCTCTACAAATGTATGCAACAGGTAACTTTACCAGCCAGATAATTTCTATGGAAACAATTATCTCGACAATGGTTTCTTTAGAAATTTTGTCAGTAAAATTACCAAGAGATCCATCTCCTGGCAACTTTACCAGCCAGATAAGTTTCTTTGGAAATTATCTTGTTGGTAAAGTTATCAGGAGATGGATCTAACGGACGCTGCGTCGGTTTAACTGTTTATAATTTTTATGTAATCACCTGTATATCACAGCAACTTCACTTCATTTAAAGCTAATCCATGTATTTTAGGATTAGTTCTTTTCTAGTCGATTTAGAAAAAAAAAACAACCTGAAATTGTTTTTATTTCATTGAAACGGACATTTTATTGGTAGAATAGTTCTTTAGACATTACTTTTTTTCTGTCCTATACCGAATTGTCATACTATGTACTATAAATGCTACCTAACAAGGTTGTCCTAATAATGCAACACAGTGAGCTATTGTACCTTGTTAAATTATTGGGGTACCCTGTATACATATATAAATTATGTAAACATGTAGATAATCAATTCTATAAAAAAACGTTTTCAACTTTTATAATATCGTTTATATCTTTTGAGAACTCTTTTTACCTAAGAATGAGAAAATCTAACAAATCTCATATTTTTGTAACAATTAAAAAACAAATTAATATAATTGATATTTACAATCATTGACTTTTTAAAACTGTAAGCGCGCTTTGGAAGAAACTAACATCTCGCGGATCTTATAGATATATCAAGATCTTCTTTGTGTGTCAGTTTGTTAATGTCTGTTTAAAGGTTTGAGACATTGACGTTTCTTGAATGATAGAAGACAGTTGTGGATTTGCATTGTCGTTATTTGTTTTTAAATCACAACGTTTCCATTGGTAAGTATCTCCAGTCGTCTTTAAGCTAATACTCTGAATACTCGTTGTATTTACCTGAAGAAGACTGGAGATACTTGCCAGGTGAAACGTTGTGATTTAAAAGCAAATAAAGACAATCCATAGTATACAATTAATTGTTTATAGGCATGCCATACAATAGAATGTCCTCTATAAATAGTCAGTTATAGCGCAAAAGTACGAAGGCGTGTAAGGGCCATGTAAAAAAAATCATGCCTAATGAAACTTGGACTTTAATCTGGAAATTTCGACTTTAAACTAGAAATTTCGATTTTAATCTCGAAATTAGATTTTAATCTCGAATTTTCGACCTTGTTCTACGTCTACACACTCTACGTCTTTACACTTGAAAGTTACAATTTTATAAATAATTGCTTGATCAGCATATTAATTTAAGAAGGCGTACATGCAATGATAAAAAATATTAATTGACTAGGCCTGTTGTACGTATCAACCTAACAAACTGACACATATCAGTTTTAAGCTAAGAAAGATTATTTTAAAAAAAACATCTTACCTAATTAGACCATGTAAGTAGTTAAAAAATAAGATCCGTAAGGTGCATTTTCTATGGGTTTATTAACAATTTGAGTTTTGAAATCGTCAAAACAGCCTTTTCTAAAAAATTCTTTTTAACCTTGCAGTTTTGTAAAAGTCTGAATATTGTAAGAAAACTCTATTTACACGGGCAAAATTTACTTCCAGAACTTACAAACGAAACAGGATATGTGCAATCCTTGCTCAGAACAGAATATGGAAACTCCAAAGTCTGAACTATTTGTGACTGATCTCTTAAAGGCGTTTTATCACCTTCATGCCACCAGAAAGATAAAAATTCAGTTTTTTGACATTTCTGCGCTTAAATAAAAATTTACCACCATTGTCAACCCTTAAAGATAAAAAATATCATTAAAACCCTTGGAAAGGTTATAGAAATTCTTAATTCTTTTAAAGAAAATTTGGAAAAAAGTTTTGGTAATTTTTGCAAAAAAAACTTACGGGCCTTAGAATCTTGTGTTTTTTACATTTTCTAGGGATTACCCAGATTGTACATATTTCGTTTTATTTGTGAGGAATGAATGACTATTTTTAAGTGTTTCAGAAGTTATCATAAATTTTGTTGCTATAGCTGTGATTTTATTGTTTAAGATAGGTATTGTAATTTTATCGGATAATTTAAACAACTTTTTTGTCTTCAATTTAAATCTTTTCCATAGAGGATTCATTGAACTTCTTTTAAAATTAAAATAGAATTGATGTTTAGAAAAATAAAATATAGAGGCTATATATCAGTAAATACTAAAGAATTATTTTTAGGAGAGCAAATAATACTTAAATAAAAACACGCACCTAGGCAATATTAATTATTTTGGAAGACTTACCACGCATGACGTATTTTCTTACTTTTTAATTAATATTTCAATTGTCTAAAGTATATTGTCATCTTTCGAATAAAAAAAAATAAGGCAGGCGTCACTACAGTGGTAAGTCTTAAATAATAGCAATTCATTACTTAATTTTTTTTTATTTTAAATTATTTTATTTGTGGGTAATTTTAATTTTTAAATCTTTATAGTTTTTTTTTTCTTTTTTTTTCAAATGGAATTTTAAAGATAATTTTAGGAGAAATTACGTTACCTGATAAGAACTGCTCTAAATCATGCTGAAATGTATTGTTTTGTACTTATGTTTGTATGTAGGTACTTAAAAATAAACTTATATATGTATAAATATAGTATTTTTTCACTCAATTTTCGTAGTCTCTAGAACTTTCCTCGCGCTATGCTAATAGACGTGAGGCGGCCTTTTCACTAATGTCATTCCAACAAGCTTCACGATTCTTTAATTTACAAGTTGAAGACACACCTTGCCATCCAATGTTACAGAAAATCCTTAAAATGGGATAGTTCACTAAATTTTGATCCGATTTTACAGAGCAAGAAAAAATAAAATTTTCTAGAGTTTCAATTTTTTTCTTTCTTCCATTATTTACTGAAAAAATAATTAAACAAAATACGCTCTCTAATAAAAACACGCGAACTACTTACAATGGCAGCGGCCGACCGCTCTATAAAAGATGCACTCCTACCTGACTGAGGATTGCTGTTTCTAAACTGTCTTGGTCTATTTAAGTTATCGAAACAAAGATAACAATACTATTGCGTGGTTAATAGGATGACTTACATCTCTTCTTATGTTTTTAAACTTCCTGCTTTCGCGCCGTGTTTTTAATTGTTTCTATACAACGTTTGTAATACTCCGAACAGTTTCTATAAATGGCTCATTCAGAAAATCCAATCTACAATTAAGTAAAACTTTTACCGCATTTTACATCACAACAAACCTCTTCATCTTTTAGATATAAAACAACTGTCCCAAGACCGATATTGAAAATTGTTTGTTTAAAACAACGAAACGAACGACGCGACTGGATTTGCACAAAACTGCGATGACGTTTCAGTGCCTTTTGTCCTCGTTTAAATTCGGCTCCGGCGTAAAGTACAGTTTACAAACACAAGTAAATTTTCTCCATGGGCGTCGCGATCTGGTTTTAGGCGTACTTATCCAACTTTTTAGACGGTCCTTTTAAAAAATAAAGTATGGAGTGTTTCTTTAGGATAATGAGAAATGAAATAAGAAAACTTCTACTGATACAATTTGTATTTTTTTATCGATTTAGTTAACAAAATACCAACTAACTAAAGTCTAATTTAAAATTAATTTTACTGGCTACAACATCCAAATATCAAAATAATTCATAATTACAAAATTGATAAAGGTCACAAAAAATAATATACCGTAAACCGGGGTTACTTTACCACGATTTTGGTATATTTCGTTTAATATCTCGTTTATTTTTAAAGATATCTGGCACAGCTATAACTATGTCATAGTTTAAGGTTTTTAAAGTAATTTTCAGACAATATTTTTGTTTTATATAACCTGCTATATAATATATTTTTTTATTAAAAACTGTGTAAAGTCACCTTGAAATCGGGGTCACTTTATACGAGTATTAAAAACGTACTAAGAGACTACATAACAGCTTAATATAGGTGTCTTTACACGCAGAAACTCTCATAGATACTTTTTCTAATTTGTAAATCATGAATATAGCTTATTATATACTACTTATAATCAAATAAAAGTCAATTTTAATGAAAAAATACTTTAATACACAACGACAATATAAAAAGCATTTATAAAATATACGAAAATATACTGAAACTAAACAATACAGCAACAACAAAGTTTTTACATTAAATTATACCTTTCAAGTTTCAGACCATGAAATGTATAACCACCCCTTCTAACAGCAGGTTCTCTTAGGAATTTTACGACATCATTTTCCTGCTGTAAGGAAATATCATCTTCAGTTGGGAACACGAAACTTTTACCTTTTTTTCGTAGAAATTTTATTAATAGTTCTGGCGTATCCTGACTCTCCAATATTTGGCCCACAAAGTGCCGAATGCTTTTTTTTGTTGGAAATGCTACCACAACAAATTTTCCTGGTTTTGGTATAATATGATCCAGTGGAAGGGCATCATCGCTGTCTTCTTCAAAGTTCTCTTCAAGGGTCTCTTCAATAGAATAAAGGTCATCATTGTTGTCCTGATCTTCTTCATCTTCAAATATCTTTTTCCCTTCACTTTCGGGTGTGGTATTTTCTTGGTCTTCCCAAAGTTCTTCATAGGAAACCGATTTCCCTGGCGCCACTTTCAACATTTTCTTTCGCTTTTTCTCCGCAGGCTGTGACGGATTTCTTGTTTCTTTTAAAAAGGTTAGCAGACTATCGCTCACTCTTTGCATCACGACGTGTTCTTCTGCCCTTGCCTGGGGCAGCTTTTTCAAAACTTGATTCCTGTTCAAAGGAATGATTCCGGTGGCCCTGAAGGCGCTTGCAATATTTTCCTTATCCTTTAGTTTCAAATATTCTACTAATTTTTTTAGGAGCGATGGAAAGGAGGTTTTATTTAAAACCTTTTCCGCTGGATTTTGCAGTTTAAATTGTTCTAATAATTTTCGCCAGGCCCTTTTCATCGGGGCATAATACCCGACATCCAAGGGCTGAGTAAGATGGGTGGAATGGGGAGGCAAAAATACAAATCTGATGTTGTTACGCTGGGATGCTATAATTATATCAACATTCAAGTGCGACGAAAGGTTATCCCCAATAATCACCTTGGGCCCAGGTCTGGATTTTTCCCATGGTAATACAATAGTTGAAAACCACTCTTGAAATGTAAACGCGTCAAACCATCCTGACTTGGATCTATTGTATCGAGTTCCTGGAGGACCACAGATGGTCCACTGATCATAAAGCCTTTCGGCTTTATAAACCACGTAAGGGGCCAGGACATTCATATCACCACTGATAGCAAACATGACAGATATAGACGCTTTGCTCGTGTTCATAATTCTTTCTGGATATTTTATGCCTCTCCTGAAGATACATTTTTTGGCACCTGGATCGTCTGATAAATTTGTTTCGTCGTAATTAAGTATGTTCTGAATTGGCACATTATTCAAACTCTCGGCAAGGTTATCAAAATACATGTTGATTTCATCTTCATTTTTTAGAGCTCTTACACCCTTAATATTCTGACAAGTTCTTTGCGATAATAAGTCCTTGTGTCGATCTATAAAATTAAGAGCCCATTCAGTTCCAGGAAGATTGTCACTAAATTTACTGATTTGTTTGCCAACAGAATCTAAATATCTTTTGACTATCATTCTAAGCTCTAGTGATGTTATTGGGCTACCATATTCTGCTGATGCAACAACAACGTCCACGATATGACGTTCTTCCACTTCTGTTAATACAGGTTGCCCCCCAGGCTTTGCAAGATGCTTACCATTAACTTTGTTCCAAAGCGTTTTTTTGTTTATCTTATACCGCCTAGCAGCTTCAGCATAAGACATTCCATAATTTTTTACGGCTCCTACAGCTTGCTGCAGTTGCTCAGCATTGTACATGAGATATCTTCTGGATCCCAACTTTTTTTTGTAAATTCGACCCATATTTACATAGTCTGGAACAAAAAAGTAATCATGTAAAGACACCCATGCGATCAAAATCACTGTACCGCAGCTGCGAAATTTTACTTTTATAATCATAAGTTTAAGTTAGATATTGTTTAAACGTTGGTAGGACAACCTTAGGTGACTATACTTATCAGAAATATAGATAGAACTTACCTAACTGTTTCTAGTTCGACCCCAAAAACCTTACTTCTGAAGTTTAAGATACACAATTATTTGCCACAACCTTACTTATTAAGCACTAATGCCTTACTGCAACCACGTGCGTTTTCCGTTTAGACCTGCGTCGACTTGTCGTTTGGTCAGCTTTGAAGTACAGCGCAATGCACGAGCGCATTGTTGCCAAAGTTAGCATAATATAAAAAAGTATCATGAAAAGTAACTTGGTGTAAAGTCACCTAGCCGTGTAAAATAACCCTGGTTTACGGTATATTTTTAATAATTTGGGTAGTACTTAATTGCTTCTGGTAGTACTTCTAATAAATGGAAAGATTTGCTTAAATTCAGATTTTTATGCATCAAAAATGATCAAACATATTTCAGTTTGATATGATCATTATGATCAATTAATATGTGGGGTGTTAGGTCTGTCATTATTAGATATTTTTTTAATTACTTTTCTTTTCAACAGGTAGTAATGTCTGTACCATCCTTTTAAACAAATCTTGATATGTAATTCTTGAAATTCATTCATTTAAAACTCATTTATTCTACTATTAAAACCCAAAGCAAATTAAAAACAAATCCCTTTAAAATAACTGTATCCGCACCTGCGAAAAATACTGACGTAGCGGAACCTAAATTATGAATCATTCATAATTCCACTATGTCGGTGTTTTCCGCCCTTGCGGATTCACAATAAAACTGGATCCCCATGAGCATAATTCAACTGCGTACCTATACTATGAGACGTGATTGGTCAAAAGTCAGCTGATTGACAGAATCAATGACAATCAGCTAACTTTGGACCAACTATGCCTGACTTCCACAATCAAATTTATGCCCATGGTCTCTCTCAATCTACACATCTGTGAATTATCTTACAAATTATAAATTAAGACTTGTGATTGAGGTACAACTTCATAACTTTTTTGCCTGGCACTAATCCTGGTGTTAATCCTGGTCGTTTTCTCTTCTTTTTATCTAATACTGATTCTTCTTTGATTTGTTCAATTTCTTGTAAAGTTGGTTGTTGAGGTGGAGCACTACAAAAAGTTATAATTTAAAGAACAACTTTTAGACCAATAACTACAGATTTATGTATTTATAGCTAAAAATCTTGAAAGTTTATTATGATGTTCCTAACATCAGGTAATTTTGAATACATTACCTGGATGTGGTAACACCACTCTGACACACCACTGAATGTGATCTGGCAGCTTCCTTTTCTGCATCTAGCTGCTCTTTGGTTTTCTGTATATCGGAATCGTGGGCATATTTACAATTGTGTCCAAATCTACATCTGCCTTTTCTATAATTCCAACATATTTTTTTTCCTAAAAATATTTATACCTGTTTCAATTAAGGTACTAAGCAGAAATAATAAAGGTCATTTCTGGCCATAATTTGAGCAAACAGAGCATTCCTATCATGCTGTAATGTAGTTAGGAACTTAACAAGTAAAGAAATGAAATAATTTCAACTGCTTTGTCTTGAAATAACCCTCATCTTTTTTCCAGTATTATCTCCACAGTATTTCTCTTACCATTAATAACTACTACGTCCTTAGTATTCACCATTTTTACATGCTTTTGCAAAATTGCTTCTTTGGCATTTTCTGCTGCACGAAAAGGATTCGTAAAAACTGATGTTTGTACTTCTGTATCTCCAGCACTTGGTTTTCCACTGAAATCTGGCACTGGCAACTTGAACAGTGGTGGGGGTAGTTTCTCGTCTTCTGGCTCGGTTTTTAGTTCTGTTTTGCTAAAAAATGTGACAGCTGACCCATTTTTTGTCTAATTTATATTACCAATGTGTCTGATCATTACAAATTAATAATGTATGAAACAGCATTAAATTGAGGTTAAGGGGTTATTTAGTTCCAAGCATACAGATCTTACTGATCCTTTGGGTGCTCATTTTAAAGTTAGTAATGAATTATTTCCCAGCCGGATAGACTAAAATGTGTGGAATTCATAAAAACTTTGTGGTTAAACTTATCACTTTACCGCTACGTGTAAACGGAAAAATTTATGTTCTCCCATCTTATGAGCATTATGATTATTTCTCCTATTTACTTTACATTAAGGCCTAAATTTAAACATATAAAATAATTTCCCAAGACTCAGCAATTCCCTTTAAAATATAACCTTTACATAGCTGTCCAGACGTTGTTCTGAATTCGTTTTACATTAATTTAGAAGTTTTACATACATTACTTCATTTTCGGAGTCACTTGACAAATCTGAAGCATTGGAATCACTACCATAATCAGCTACTAAAGACATCTTTAACAGCAACAGCCAAAAGGGAATGGGGGTACTTAAGGATGTTTATTATGGTTCCTTATCAGTAAGTAATTTTAATTAATTATTGAAATAAAACAGTCCGTCTATAAACATAAACATAAAAAGCAGAGCTGCAACTAAAAATTAAAAAAAATTATTTTTGTTTACGTATAAAGCTGTCAAAATTGTAAGAGGTGGAAAACTATCGATATTTTTATAAAAAATACGGCTATCGATGAAGAACATGGCCTTCTAGTATAAAGAGTATCCTGGGCGTCACATTTATCGTGATAACCATGATGAAGAAGAACGACCTTACTTCATATTTCTCCCACAAAATATTTAACAATTATTTCTCCGAACCGACTTATCATTCCTCTGTGTCGTCGGCGCAACGTCCACTAGGATACACTTGTTTTTTCTGTGGTGCCCACCCCATAAGCAAGTTTCTACGGTCCACCCACCCACAGAACACCGGCCACCCGTCAACGCACCACGCTTAAAACAAAACGTGATTATGGAAATTATTGGTTGCATAAATTTGTAGCACATTTTTCAAAAAATAATTTAGATTTAAACAGTTTTAGAAGACCTAATTGTAATTTTTCCATGATCCTCATTAAGGTAAAACACAGGTAAGATTAAAATGTATACACCGGTATCTAATAAGTGTAATCATATCTCTTATCTACAGATTGGCGGACACGTATGCACGCTGATAAGAGAATATTTTGGTTTCCAGTCTTGTGAAAGTGTTTAGAGATACAGGTGCAAGAAACCAGAAAACAAGGATTACAACAGGTGTTCTAATAGAAAATCAGCCAAGATGAATCTTTCGTGTAGTTCCAAGATGATCAAGTACCTTATGTTTGCATTCAATCTGTTTTTTGTGGTAAGGAAACTGATAAAAATATTTAATGTAAATCAATTGTGTTGTCTAATCATATCATCACATTTCATCAGGTGTAAAAACATCAGAGTTTATAAAGAGTTATGTTCGCTTCGTTACTTCTTATCTTTTTACTTGTGATAAAATGAGATAGTTGTAACTTTTTGGACAACCTGAGAAAATGTCAATAGAAAAATTTGGTTAGACCCTCTTATTAGTACTAATTACAAAAGAGTATCATGTAAACATGTTTTAGGGGAGCGAGGGGCTCTTAGCAAGTTGACTATTTTTAACTACCATTTTAATTTTAATTCTCGGGTATATAAATAAAATAATATGCTTGTGGTCTGCATTTGAGTCTGTCTGTTACCTATGAATAGGCAAAGTTATATCAAAAGGCATAATTCATAAGCCCATAGAGGTCCACATTTTAGGTAAAATAGACTGAACTAATTGACAATGCCTTTGTGCAAATTTTGGTGCTCTGTAACATAGGAATTTTACTGAGTCCCTATCACCCATGACTGATTCTAAAAAGCTGTGTCTATTTTACCCGAGTCTCCTTTAGACTCGTAAAAATTAATGAGTGATATTTTGCATGTTATATTTTCATGTGACGGAACATTTTTAAGCAATAAGAAATATGAGGAAGTTCAACCCTCTATTCATGTAAAATGAAAACTGAAGTTAAAAGAGTCCAAGTAGTGGGTAGCATAAAGATAATATATAATTCTGAAAACTGATAAAATTACTGACACAATTGTACTATATTAATTGTGAAACAAACCAATTGGTATTGGATTAAAAAAATACTCTAGATAAATGTATTTACTTAATGAATAATTTATTTTTCTTGTTAAAACAATGGTTTGCTATATCATCCCTGTAAACTTTATTTTTAATCAATTTTTTTGAATTTCTTATCTAGAAAATATTCTGTATAACAATGGTCTAACTATACACACCTAAATCAACTTCAATTTAATTATTAAATAATTTTTTTTTGCCTTTATTTTTTTGTCAAACAATGATTGTGTGAATAAACAGTAAATTAAATCCTATTTGGTCCATTACAGTTAAAAATGATTTTGCTTTCTTATCATTATTTATCTTAGGTATTATGACGTGGGTGAATAACATCAGCATCCCCCGCTGATATTTACATATTACACAATAATAAAAATCAACCAATTATAAAAACTTACCTAGTTAGAGATCAGGGGAAAACCCCTAGTGTTTTTGCCAAAGGCAATCTTCAAGATCAACTCAGGCAGTTGTCATTGGGATTAGTATACTGCCATTATTTTTAATTATATACCAGTATTGGTGTACTCTATTAGGTGTACTCTTTGGTGGATCCAGTCTAGTTATAGGGTGTTCTTCTCTAATTAAATAAGCAAAACAGAGCTGGAGCAGGAGCTGGCAACTTTGGAACTGGAAAGAAAAATCTACCTACACCATAATAATACTTACTTTTAAAATATTCTTTATTTATTTAATAAGTTACATGTCAGGTTTTCCTACATATCGATTATTATTATTACATAATATCTTAATACTATTTTCCGCTGGATTAGCGCGTGCTAACCAGGACACTACAACGAGGCTGGCTGGTCTTATCCCTGGAAGAAATGATCCTGTTTTCATTGATTTTATTCGGCCGGTTCCAGTAATCTTTTACCGCCATGGAAGAGCTTATTTTGCTTTTGCTTTGAACATTTTTTGCTATTAAATGGTTTCTGTTATGGTAGATTTTTGCGCTTGGTTCACTGGAAAAACGGTTCGAAAAAACCAGCTTTAGGCCATAATAATAATTACACTTATATAAAGTTTGTTTTATAATACATATTGCAATACCTAATAAAAAAATGTACTTTTCAAAAAAAAATTAGCTCAAGTTTTTCCCAATAGGTAAGTTGAGGATGTAATTTCTTGAACTCATTTATCATTTAAATAAATTTTTAAAAATTATCTCACCCATTGACACAGCATGACCCAAATGATATCAGAGTGTTCGTTTTTTGATCCACTATCATCAATGTTATTATTTGTTGCGCAATGTCAGTTGTGGTGCTAATACTAGCTCGTGAGGTGCCTGAGCTCCCAGGTAACTCAACTGAACTGACCCTGGTAGTATACTCACCTGTGTATACACCAGTGACTTTCAAAATTCCCCAATATATAGTAAATATACTGATTTAGTGATATAGAAGGAACAATCGAAACTTCATTTATAAAAATTGCAGCCTAGCCGGCATTTAGATCGACAAATTTTTAAAAAATGGGTTATTCTACAAGAAATTCTGTTTTACTGATCGAAAATCACGAAAAAACGTTAAAATGTATTATTTTGGCCCTCGTGTAAAAATTTCTCTATCCAGAGAATAACCCATATATTTAGTATTTTTTGTCGGTCGACTCGGACCTATTGGCTGATACTCTGGATAGTGAAATTTTTACATGAACGCCTAAAAAAATACATTTTTTCTTTCTTTTCGATAAGTAAAATTCGTGAAGAATTCCGTGTAGAATAACCCATTTTTCTTTAACTTGTCGAGCCAGGTAGATGCCGGCTAAGCTGTTTAATGTCGGCGATCTTTATAAATGTATGTATGGTAATGGTATTTTCTTATTGGGAATTAAAATACAGGTAATAACTTTTTCCATTTGTACGACAGAAAAGAAAAGATAATGTTCCGTCCGCTGATTAAAAGCAATTTTTTACGTCATGTTTACAATTTTACATTTTTTGACTCTGATAACCCTCTGAAAACCCTTCTATACAAATAAATACCAGTGTATTTCATTTTTTTGTTAAAACAATGAACAATAAGTAAATGTATACATTTACTGACAGATAAGTAAAATAATGTGAAAAATGATAATGAAATTTCTAGAACTGTGCTTGATCTTAGGTAGTAATCTCTGGTTTCGACTTTTACATTCTCTAATTATTTACTGAGAAAATAATTAAACAAAATACGCTTTCTAATCGGAAGAAGGTGCCGATGCTCACAACAAAACCGGCAAATGGGCAACCCGGAACAACTTTTATTCGACACGCTCGGACCCATCTCCGACCTGACTAATCTCTCGTGACTGGTGTTCTATTTATAATCTGTTCTTTTCCATTTAAGTTATCGGAACAAAGATTACAATATAATCGGTCGCACGACTCGTAAATAAAAAATTTGCGCGGACAATAGGATGACGTACTTCCTTCCTTCTCGTCTCATGATTTAAAACTTGCCGCTTTTCCGCCGTGTGTTTAATTATTTCTAGAAAAGGGTTGTGATACTCTAGGAAGATTTTTATTATTGAGATATATTTTTAATAGTTCAGGATGTTAGTGCTGCCTATGATAAATTCGATTATAGTGAAAGAGCCCATTATTTATAATAAATAATTGAATCGGTAAATACTCATTTATTTTTAAAAATGTATTAACCAAATACAAGTTATAATGTCTGTGAATTAAGTATGAGAAAATTTATAAAATATACTAGGTTTTATTAAAATTTATATTGAACTAGAATGTGAAATGTTATGTTACAATAAATATATTTAGAATAAATTAATCTATAAAAAGGGGTTTATTAGATTATCTGATTGTATTATAAAAGCCATTGATGCATTGTATGGATCAATTTTTATCATTCCGATAAAATTTTCTGAGAAGTGGACGAGTGGTTTCAAAAAATCTACTGAATTCAGCACGACAAAACAAAAAAAATTGCTAGGACCAAAAGTGACTTCTAAAAAAATAACGCGTTCGCCCCTGCCATCCAAAACTTCTTTGATCAAAAAAAAACGACCTCGTGTAATTTCAATAAGTTTTAATAAAAACCTGCAAATTATGAAATTATTCTGCAGCTCTAAAAGGGCTACCAAAAATCTGCTTAATGCAAAAAAATCTGCTGTTCTGACAACACTGAAATACTTTCACTAATTTTATTAATGAAAAACTTAATTATCATAGAACCTCAGTGGCGTATGATTGAGGGTAACAATGCAAAAAACGATGCCAATTTTCTAGAAACTATTATTTTATTCACTCTTGAGAGTGAGTAACAAACTCATAGAAATAAGCAAATATGTTACGAGGGAACCATCTGTAAAGACATGGCAAAACGCGTCCGAGGATAAATGAAAGGAAAATCTTTGTTTGATTTATTATTTTAATTTAATTATTTTTTTTACAGATTTCTGGTATCATTATCATAGCCGTAGGTGCAGCAGTTAAAACAGTATACTCTGATTATTCCGACTTCCTGGATTCCAAATACTACACTCTGCCAAATATGCTGATCGCAACAGGAGCCTTTATATTCCTGGTATCATTTTTTGGATGTTGCGGCGCCATTAAAGAAAGCTGGGTTATGCTCGGAGTGGTGAGTATGAGAAACTAAAAACTGAACGTTAATTATAAATGGAAAGAAAGTTTTTAGCGGCAGACGAACAAAGTAGTGCATCTATCTTTTGCATTAAAGTACACAGGGACGCCAAAGGTAATGGGTTTCCTGGGGCACAGGTAGACAATGACAGGCTGTTTCGTCCTTGTTAGGACTCATCAGAAACCCAAAACCTATAAGCAATTCCTAATACAGCGAAAATAGCTTTCAAGATATTTTTAAGAATAAATATATGATGAAAACCTAGTATCGTCATCTGTAGGAATCAACTCAATGCAAAATATAGCCATCAGACGTGAAAACATAGAACTAACAATAAACCAAGTACGTTAGGCCAATACATCCAGTATAGGAAACGTTTTGGTGCTTCCCTACACTTTTTCTACGGGTTTGTAGATTCAAATATAGATCGCGCTGCAGTAGCCCACTCAATAATTTGCTAGTTTTTTGGAATTTGGTTGTTAATGAGTGAAATATTAAGAGCCTCCCATACCAACGTGAAACAGCTGTCTAAGTAAACATTTTACTAGGGGGTTCATAAGAACTTTTGCCAAAAAAAAATGAAAATTTATTTTAAAGTTCAAATTATATCATCCGTCATGCGGATCATAAAAATAGGAATATCTTGGCTATCCATTTGTATGTATTATTGCGCAACTTTGATCCAATTTAACAATATCCATTTTTCGAGGTTTAAAATGAATTTCTTTAAAATCAATAAAACATTGCTGATACCGCAGCAATGACAAAGCAGATGTTTACTTTATAACCTAACGTGCATTGTTTTAAGGTAAAATGGAGACATCTAAAACCAATAAAACACATTTTATAATAAAATATGTGCAGGTGAATAACAATAATAGGATTTTTATCTCCCGTATATTTTCTAACTAATCAGTTTGCCGTCTGATACCTAAGCAAATAATTAATCAACAAATATTTTTATCTATATAAAAAGTAAATTAATCACGTCAAAATTTGATCGGGTGACTGACTTCTGTTTATTATTAAATAGTTATTTTACTGACTGGCGGAGTAAAGTTATGCTTGGCGATTTGTTTTTCATTGATTTTAAAAACGGAGCCGCTAGAAGATTGTCAGCTACTTGACTAAGACCCAATTTCGTCGATTTAAACTGAGGTCCAGTTTTAATAAGAGAAATGTCACAAATGGTAATTTTATAATATTGTGTGAGATTAGGTAATTTTTTTTATTTTCAAAAAATTCTGTCTCACCCTGAACTTTTCTCAGGTATTTCATTATATTTTTAAAAATTAAATGAAAAACTATTTTTACACAAGCTACGCAAAAGGCGAAGCCCGACAAACCCGAACAAACCCAAACTACCCCTACATAAGCTACACAAAAGGCGAAGCCCAGCAAACCCGATCAAACTACCCCTACACAAGCTACGCAAAAGGCGAAGCCCGACAAACCCGATCAAACTACCCCTACACAAGCTACGCAAAAGGCGAAGCCCGACAAACCCGAACAAACCCAAACTACCCCTACATAAGCTACGCAAAAGGCGAAGCCCAGCAAACCCGATCAAACTACCCCTACACAAGCTACGCAACAGGCGAAGCCCGACAAACCCGAACAAACCCTTTTATTAAAGTACGGGATGTCCCCTTGCGAACTATCGTTTTCTACCATATTTTCATTTATTAATTTACAAAAAAATAAACCTGAGTGGAAAATTTCTTGTGGGCTATCCTTTACATGATTGCATATTTTTTTTAGTTCTCCATCTTTCTGTGCATCATTTTCGTCTTCGAATTCTCGGCTGGAATTGCAGGGTATGTGTTAAGAGACAAGACTATGGCGTATTTAGATACGACGCTGAGAAATAATATAAAGAATTATGGGGATTCCACACATGTTATTTGGGACACAATTCAAAGTACTGTAAGTATGAATTTGAACTGAATTTTTACTGGTTACTAAAGTTATACAATTAATCTGGAATAAGATGAATTTGTGACCAATTTGATGACTACGTCGTAATATTAACATCAACTGTTTCAAGTAAAATCATTTTTATTTACATTTTCCTTCTTGGTTTATCCTGATATCACCTCTCGTTTCTGATATATAGCCAGAAAATGTGGCGTTTTACTAAATTACTAAGTCAGTTTCTGTATATATCATCTAGAATCTAGCTAAAAATATATGTCACTTTGTCACTTAGTATTTGATGTTTTACTTGTGTGCCAAATTTTATTAACATCTGTTGTAACCTTATTATGTTTGTAACTACATTAAATATTTTTTAATCTCTGTTATAGTTTCATTGCTGCGGAGTAGACAATTACACGGATTGGACTTCTACATTCCCGGACCCTTATGCTCTTCCAGTATCATGCTGTCCAGCAAAAAGTGGAACATCAGGCGTGTTTTATTGTAACAGTTTCGACAACACCACCACTACTACTGAAGTCACATTGAAATTTGACGGTAATACAACTTTTAAAAGTTTAAAGACGATGTGAAATAAAGAGTTCACGGCAAATATAATGTAACATAACAAATTATGACCAGGTTGATCACCCTTAAATTGAACTTTACTGTCAATCCCACATTATAAAACGAACATTTCTGACAATCTACGATTTAAACTGGACCTCGGTTTAAATCAGGGTTGCTATAAATGACGATTTTTTTGTTTTTTATAACTTTATACTGTTTTTTTTCTTAACCCTAGATTGCCAACGTTGAAATAGTATATTACATAACGAGGAGATATTTAGCACGAGGCGTCAGCCGAGTGCGGAAATTCTTCGTTTTAGAATAATCACTTTCACACGAGTAATGTACACTATTTTTCCTACGACCACAAAGAATTATTAAAAAAACCTTTGATTTGTGAAAAAAATATTTCAACTCTAGAGCTGAAAAAAAATATTTCAACTCGAGTGGAAATACAAGGCACACTATTTAATTTAAACATATGATGCTAATTTAATAGATCACAGAGATTTAATAGGTCACAGGTTCAAATTCCATCAGGAGTACTTGACTTTTTTTTATAAAAACATTAAATAAATTATAAAATTATTTTGAATTGAAATCTTCCTTCTTGAATGATTTTTTTTATTTAATCAAGGAAAGATGTATTAAAAATAAATTAAAAAAATTCACCCAACAAGAAAGATTTCAATTCAAAATAATTCTATAAATTATTTAATGTTTTCATAAAAAAAAGTCAAGTGCTCCTGATGGGATTTGAACCTGTGATCTTTCGATTAGTAGGTCATGGCTCTATAGTCTCTAGGCTATGGCGACCCATAAACATTTTCTGCTTAAGTTTAATATATTACATTTTCTTCAGCGGGGCTTGTTTTGACTGGTAATAAATTTTCCAGTATATTCTTAACTTTTTTCTAATTTCAGATGGCGTATTTTCACACTCTAATTCTGAATCACTCCACAAATACGTGATAAATAAACTAAACTGCTTTCTAAAATTTGTTCTTTTTAATAAATAGGGGTGGTCTGTCAAATTGGCATCATATGCCTAAATTAAATAGTGTGCCTTGTATTTCCACTCTAGAGTTGAATTATTTTCTTTCAACACGCGTGTGATATTCGGCGCTTTCGAGCCAAGTTAACCGTGCTTTTTTTCTTATTTTCATAGGTGGTCGTAGGAAAATATATACATCGATGCCAACAATACGTAAATTTTACGTATATTACAAATATGTGCAAAAATTGTCTCAAACCTTTTAATTTTTTAGGGAAAAGTAATTTCTTATTTTTATTCAATAATAACAAACATTTTATGAATCTAAAACAAACGAAATTATTAAAAAAGACACAAAAAGATTAGCTGAATTTAGGGCATTCATAACACATCTATACGTAAAATTTACGCGCCAATAATCACTCTTTATTCGGTAACGTACAACCCTCAAATGCCACATCAGAAACGCGTTGGCAGCCGACTGTTGAAGTGGTGATAGATGCGCTGATTGAGCGGCAGAACGAGGATACCAATAATAGGCCAGTTATTTCAGATTTTAAAAAAACTCTACGTAACTTTTACGTAGGTTGGCAATCTAGGGTTAAATATGGCAATAATGAACTTTAAAATCACTTATTTTCATGGTTTTATGGCCATTTTAAGTCCGCCTATTTCTTTAGAATACAATAATACGAATCTAAAACGTTTATTAATATTTATTTAGTTCAATCTACTGAGGCTCCTGCTAGAATGTCGATTTTAAATTCCAAGAGGCGGAGACGTGAAGTGAAGCAGGAGACGACCCCCCCCCCATCCAACGACTCGTCCTCAGTAAGCCCAGAATCAACAGCAGCAACTACCGTTTCAACACCAATCACTAACGTGACTGAACCAGTAACTAACGCGACTGAACCAATCACTAACGGGACAGCAGCAACGACTACACCAATTCCGTCTACAACAGGCCCATACGCAACTGGATGCAAATCAGCCTTCGGAGACTACGTCAAGAAACACGCTGTCCAAATTGGCGGCTGCGCATTAGGATTGGCTATTGTCCAGGTAAGGGCACAGTTTACTTTAGGCTTGTTTGTGTTGTCGACTAGACGATTATATATATCGCCGTCCTAGAACCAGGCTTTTATGGTGCATGTTTAAAAATTTTCTAGGAGAACGTTTTAATGTTTCAAATGCCTGTAGCGTTTTCTGGGGGTTTCAAAATTTACTTGCGATTCTCTTCCTAACGTGAAGTACACACTCTGGTAGCATGACTGGATCAAGACTTTTCAATATTTTGGGAAATAACCTAACTTTTTCCAATTTTTTAAAAATATGTACGTCAAATTTGATAGGCGAAGCCGAGTTTTTTTTGGAAATTTTGTCTGACATTTTGCATTACTAGCGAGATTTGTAGTATTTGTACACAACTGACAAAATTAAATAAGTCTCTTTAGCTCAATTTGTAGAGCGTTTGATTGGTAATCAAATGGTTCTGAGTTCATGAGTCATAAAACCTTTTAAATTTTCAAAAATATCTGTATGCCGCTTAGTATTTTTTAATATTTATCTCGGACCAATTACTAGACAAAACTGTTTACGTTTCCCCTTAAGGACGCCATTGAGATAGCACAACAGCGTTGCCGACATAAGCAGTAGGTAAAAAAACGCGCGTACGCCAAAAAAAAATTTTAAAAAATATTCATCTCTAAAAATAATTATTTTTGCACCACCTGATTTTACTAAAAATATTCATCTGTAAAAATAATTATTTTAGCATCACCTTATTACATAACATTACTACATTTCTAACAAACTGCATGTTAATATTTTGAAAGTAGTAGGTACTCTGTCATCCTGAGAAAAAAAAATATTATTTTCCAAATTTGTCGTCGTGACCAATGTCTCATCTGTTATATTTCAGATTTAATGGTTGTCGTCCTTTTCTAGGTTCATTATTCAATTAGGGAATCCAAACCACGTAATTCAGTATGGCGGTTGGATGGCAAAAAGCATTGAGTCACCCGTTAAATGCCACCAGCAACATTATTTTTATGGTCACGTGCACCAATTACAAAGCAGTATTTGCCAGCCAGCCGCCATTTGGACACATCGTTGGATTGCTTAATTGAAACGACGAGCTGTTATAGTCTATTTCAGAAAGGTGTAGAGTAATAAGAGCTCATTAGGTATGCAAAGGGAGTACAGAGTAACCCAACGAATATTAAAGCCATTTTCATAATTTGGCATTGATTTCATTGCAAAGTTCTTTATTTTCATCAAGTGTAGGTAGTACCACCCGGGTTTGGGTCAATTATGTACATAGTATTAGGTAAACTTGTTTTTTATTAAACATTATAAAAAAATACAATATACAGTAATTAAATTATAAAAAATCATAACATTCTTCGTCATCTCCTCTTCACGTTATAATTAACGAGTCGACGGTCCGATCGATCAGGTGGCCAAGATCCCACATTTCTCTTTAATGACATGATGGACTGCTTTTCGCCAGTTCTCTGGTGTTACTTCCTTAATGGCTTGATCAAACAGTAGCTTAACGTCTTTCATTTTGAATGTCGTGTTGTGTCTCGCTACAAATCCTTTCACTTGCGCCCATATAAGCTCTACAGCATTTAGTTCGCCATGATATGGCGGTGTGCGCAGCACAGTTACACTATGTTTGTCAGCTATATCTTCCACGGCATATTTCATAAAACGATGTTGGTGTAAATTTGCTATAGCTAATAGTTCCTTCTTTATCAAATTATCTTCTTTTTTTATTTGGTTGGTCATAAGTAATTTAATGCACAAAATTTACCTGTGCCTATGGCCGACACCGAAATTGATCCGAACTGGACGGAATTTCCCATTTTATTACTCTACACCTTTCTGAAATAGACTATAGATGCGTTAAATTTTTTCAGCATGAATTATTTAAATTATACTTTGTCTAGATAATTGGTTTGAGGATTTAAATTAAATTTAAATTAATTTGTTTAGCTTACCGTTATTTATATATAAATGCATAGCCCATGCGTTTCGTGCAGTCAAACTCATTTCCTTACGCTTCTATGACGTAAACTATTTTTATATTATATATATTTAAATTTTCATATTATTAAGACACGATTTTTTTTTCTTTTACAGATCTTGGGAATAGCCTTCTCTTGCCACCTGGTACGTCAGTTGAAGAATGGTTATTACAGCACATAGAAATAGATGTTGCATAGATGAACCTCCTTTGTTACTTAATCTTTAAAAAATTGCCATATTTTATCTTAGACTTTAAGAAAAAACGTAAGCTATAAACAACCGTCCTCGGCAACTTTATGCCATAAAAATATTTTGATCCATTTTTTATTTCAAGTTTTCTGAAATAAAAAATTTGTTCGCTCAAAGCTATTTTTACTTTTTCTCAGTTCATCTATTGAAATTAAACATCGATGTTTGATAAATTGAAGCTTTTTGATAGAAATGATTGTTCCTAACTTTTAAATAATCGACTGCGAGATATATAACTTCTTTTTCAATCTGTTATTTTTTTAGTTATATAGACAAACGAGGCAAACCCTCATAATGTCATAAACTACAAAAATTACTTAAAACTATCACACTGGAAGTGTGTTTTGTGCCTTATTATAAACATATTTTCAATAATAAGAAATGTTACCATATCTTTATGTTACATATCTCTATGTAATAATAATCGTAAGGAATTATAGTCTTGAAGCATTTAAATTATTTTTTTGTAAATATGTTTCTTTACTGTAAGTATTATTCCTTTATAGAACCTACTAATAGCGTCAAATTTTAAGTCTAGGCTAGGTTTATTAAAAAAAATACTTTAATTTTATTTAACTGAACAGTTTTTAATTTGTTTTCTCCTAAAGTTTGACGCTGTTAGATTTTGTACTTAATATATTCAGTGATGGTGTGATTCTGTAATGGCATTTACAAGTTTATAATTAATATTTTTAGACTGCATGTAAATATACAGGGTTTTATGGGAATGGCTTATTTTGGTGACTCAATAAACAACAAAGTAAAACTATATAAATGATAAAGAGTGGGCCATTTTAATCTACTATATTGGAAAAATACGTATCCGTTGAAGCTATTTTATTCACAACCTGCTTTTTTTAAAAACAAAACGTAATTTCTTTTTTCAAGTAGCAACCCGTCTTTGTATTATTATAATACAATTCTCCATTTAATTTTCTTTCTAACGGTGTATCACAAGTTAATAATTGTTCATTAGGTAATAGTAGAAATTAACAAGAAATATCATAAATGTAATTTCTGATTTTTTTTTTCTATGGCATACTTGACTGATCTTGAAAAAACTTCTTATGGCTTACACGGGTCTAGAAATTAAATTTTTTGTTAATTTGTATTATTATTTAATAAATAATTAGAAACTTGTGTTGGAAGAACCCTAAATTCAGTCTACATGGGCCGCCTGAGAATTAGCGCCGGCCGTTGACAAAATACTGTTAAAACAGTAGCGGAGTGCCATAAGTTTCAAAAGATAAATGGTGAATTTTCTAGCTTATTCCAGCAAAGCGACATTTAAAAATATTTTACTGCAATGTGTTTTTATATCAAGATTTACGGGTTTAAAGTAATTTCCACGATACCCTGTGCCTGTTCTAAATTAGTCATAAAAAAGTAAACGCCGTGAAACGTACGATTAATTTTTTTAAAATTTGAAATGCGATAAGGCAGCTAATAACAATCCTGCGTATATAAAGTTATAGCGCTATAAAATAATCGTTACAGAATCGATCCATTAATATCGTCTTGATGTATATACATATTATATTTTCCTAAAAGGCGTTATGTTTTTGTGTTGTTTAATTTTTTGTTTTCTAGTTTGTGTTTTAGTTCTTATTTAGCGACCAATAAATATAGTATAATAATCACGATGTTTTTCTAATTCCCTAAATCTTTTAAACCCCCTCGCGTATTTATAACTATTCTATGGCACCGGAAAAAAGAGATGTACGTCATCCTATTAACCGCGCAATTATTTTAATTGCCAGTCGTGCGACCGATTGTATTATCTTGTTTCGAGAACTTACTTAGACAGTTTAGAAACAGGAAACCAGACTAGAGACCTCAGTCAGGTAAGAGTGCGTCATTTACACAGCGATCAGCTGCTGTCATTGCTTGGAGTTGATGTGACATCGGTTAGTAGTTTCACGTGTTTTTATTAGATACCCTAAACCGAAGGAAATTTAATTTTTTTCTTGCTCTATATAGGCTCAACATGAAAATTTAGTGAAAAAGTCCATTGCATCGTTGAATGTGCAAGTGAAGGGACTTTTACACAAGGTGGAGTAAAAAAAGGCAACAAACATGTAGATAAAAATATATTTTTATAAAAAAAACTTTTGACACCTAAAGTACTAAATGGTAAGTATTTAAATGTTACTCAATTAGTAAAATTAGTACCTATACTTGATCTAAACATACCCTGGTTTTTACAAAGGATTGATCAAGTGTTTTTTATACCATCGATGACATCTTTATTTCAATACTACAGGGGCACTAGAGAAATAAAAATAACTTTCTGACACTATCCAATATCTGTGGAGTCCAAATTTAAATTAAAAAAAAAATTAGCCTAATTTAATATAGTAGATCTCAAAAAAGTATCGGTATTTTTTAATACCGTCGAGTCGCGCTCCACCTCATACAAGCAAGCAGTTACTCTGGAACTATTAACATTTCGTCCTTCGCCGCTACACTCTGCGGTGCGAACCACATATATACACTATATTGCCAATACAAGCAGCCGCACGAAGCAAGAATACCCCCATCGTGCGATTCAAAATAACCTGAGTTGGGGGCCGTGGCGCTTGCGCAGTAGGGAAAAAATTAGGCAACCCACACGATTTCTAACAGAACCCAAGGTATTTTAAACAGAACCGGCTCGCCGTTATATTCTTATTAGTCGCCATCTTTTGTTTCGTTCATTCGTGTGTTGTTATAATTTCCAAGTTTTGGGTGTTAATATTTATAAAACTTTACTTTACTTTAGAAATTTTTTTTGTAAGTTATAGTCGTTTCCATCTTTTTTTACGTTGTATTCGTTCGGATGTTCCGTGTGTGATTGTGGATATAATAAGTTTTGGGTGCGAATTTAGGTATAAAACTTTACCAGACATTTTGTTATTGTTAGCGACTTGTGTCTCAAGATGGGTAGAAAAAAGTGCATTATCCTTTTTTGCACGAATCGCGGTTCAATACCAGGAATAAGGTATTTCAGGTATGTAAAATATTGGGTACTTAGTTTTATTTAACCATAAACTGTACACTGTACACACCCGAACTAAACGGGTGAATTTAGATAAAAGCTTGTAAAAATATTTTGAAAGTCGGCCCTGTCAAATGTTTACATCAAAAAGCAAATTACCGATCTGCGCAAACTCAACGGCCCCTGATCATCTGCTTACAGTAGTGGCATCATTGTATTATGGTATTAGCAATATAGTGTATGTATATATGTGGTGCGAACCGAGAGAAAGCGATAGCGGTCGGCCTGTTCAGCCGTTTAAATGTTGAGGGTATTTTGTCAGGCCGGGGACGAAAGGTTGCCGAGGAAATTGTTGCCGTTCGCGGGTATATTATGTATATGTCGTGGGACCGTTTGATTTTAACGCTGCGACTCGTAGTTACGGTGCCGGTGTTTTGTTGGCGAGGTAGCCACAGTGGTATAGTATTTTTTAATGGACGCGGTCTAGAAGATTCCTTTGGCGTGTATCGATGATGAATTACTCAAGAAGTTGAAAAGCGTTATTGTCAATTTGACTAAAATATACAGGGTGTTCATGAAATGACTGTACAACGCTTCACCATAAATTCCTTACCCAAAAATAAGGCGATCTAGACAAACTTACCTATGTGCAATGTTGCTTCGTTTTGCCGCTACAGGGAGCTAAAGTTTTTAAATTAATATCGTTTTTTCGCAATTTCAAAACGCCTTTATCGATTTCCACTAATTTTGGAACTAAGAATGACCACTAATAATAGCGTGTTTTGACGTATGCGCTATCTTTTTTTAATACCTGCAAATTTAAAAATGGCGTGTGATTGGTAATTAAAAGTTCCTCTTTTTGTTACCCCCCGTATAAATAACCTTAACTATTTCTCTGACACTAGCTGATCGCCTTATTTTTGGTTAAGGAATTTATGGTGAAGCGTTGTACAGTCATTTCATGGACACCCTGTATATAATATAGTATTATTAAAAACTTTATAATTTTTATTAGTCACTAAATTAGTTTTAATAAAAAATTCAGTGTCAGAAACCAGCGAAAAAACTCTTTAATAAAAAAAAAAGATTCACATCATCAGTTTTGACCAATCAGAGGAATTTTCTCGGTATTTTTTCCAATATAGAAGAAAATCGCACAGAAAATTACTCTAAAAAATCTTTTAATTTAATTGACAGGCGATTTAAATTTTATCATTTTTATTGGTTTGAGATTTAAAGGTCGCAGATGGGAATGATTATTTTTTATTTCGAGAAATGATTTACATTTTTTTGCAAGTCTTGCATTCTCTAGTTCGTTCCAAAGTAATGGTTATTTAGTCGCGGTATGAAATGGAACGTTCCATATCGGTAACAGTATTTCCCACCTCTAGTATATAGATATAATTTCGCATTGAGCACCATTATCGGTAATTTTGATGCGCTTACGGTATTACCCCCGATAATTTTAGACTTCTTCCAAAACTCTAGTTTTGCAAAACGCTTTGGAAAATTTAATAAACCCCATGCAGATATTTCAATAAAGGTTTGTCAAAATTATGTATTTCGAAACGAAAAAAGTTTCTTTCCTAAATAATTAATATTTGGCATCTCATTAGGAATCACAATACTTTCTTAGCCTAGTCACCGGTTGCTAAATATAAATAATTTTGTTTCTATTTCCTTATTACTCTGTGGTTCTAGCTGTGAGTTTTACAAACAGGTAAAAGTTAAAAATTATTGTATCTTAAAATGGGATTTCTTGGGCATTCCATTTCACCATAGAATTTTCTTAAAGTGATTTAACAATGTGTCGAAATTGATAATGAACCCTGAACTCTCACAGTTTGTACCAAACTAAGCTTGTGTATTATAAATACAATGTAAAAGATAGGTTTAGGCATGGACAAATAATAAGAGAAGAAATGACATTGTCAAAACCAGCTATATTGTTGATAAACAAATAGTGATGGGTAGGCAAAAAATGTTTCCTGGGAACGAGAAAATTCCCGGGCATTTCCCCCAGACAAATTCTCGGAAAAAAAATGTTTTCTGGTAAACAGGGAAATTTCGTTAAAAACAACAACATTTATAATCGGGGGCAGTAATGCAGTATATTAAATTTGTTAACACTGTTACTCTTATTTTACAATTTTGTCATATTTTTAGTTAAGTATATTAAAAAAATATCAAATTTCAAAATGTTAAAAAACAAAAGATTATTATAATATAATTAAATATTTTGGGGGTTCTTTTACTATTCTCATATTTGATAATTTTGGCATTTAAATTGGTAAGACAAAAACTTACACACATAATATAGTGAATTTTTTTTTGGATTGTTTGGGCAATTATTTCTATTAGATTACTTTTCAGACTATAATATAAAAATTATAGAGAACATTGGCAACATTGTCAAATTGCTGTTTTCATGACGTATATTAGATAGAGTCCGTGATTTTGTGCCAATAGTTTTGATGAAAAATATCAAAAAATAATTTCTTTAGTTCAACCTCAAGTCAATTTTTTTTTTAATACAGACTTGGAATTTTAAATACAGTTTTACGGACTTCTAAGCTTAAGAAATCTACAGGTTTTTAGAACTCTAACGTTTTGTCATCAAATAACACATCATCATCAGTATTTCAAATTATCCTTTCTTTACTAGTACGGCCCTGGCAATTATTTTTAGGATTACTTTAATATTAAAATTACATTACAGGAAGCTATGATGTTTTGACCGTTTACTATTTCCATAAGATTGGCCGTAACAATACTCTAGGAAGTAATAAGTAAATTTTTAAGTCATGAAAATTTTTTTATTAGTATTTTTATTTATTTGTAACAAAAATAAACAAACAGAAAAATATTTAAGGCTGAGACTGGGTCATTTTTCTTACAAAATATCAGGTCTCTTTGAGTAAAAATGGAATAATTCTTCAAATCACAAATATTTTTTTTAAATTTGGCTCTAAATGTTCAGAACAGTAATGATATAAAAAGATAATTTCAAAAAATGTGTTATCAGATGACAAAAATTTAAAATCCCTTAAATTGTGTTAAATTTCTAAAGCTTAGAAGTCCCTTAATCTGTAATTAAAATTCCAGGCATATATTTAAAAAAATTGACTTGAGGTTGGTATCTAAAGAATGAAAGGTCGAATTTGAAAAGTAATAACCCCATTTTGTAAAACATAAAAAAATATATGAAAAATGTTTTTATTTTTTTCCTCAGTCAAAAATGAAGACGCTAAAAATTAAAACCCAAAACAAAAAATTTCGTTTTTATATTTCGGATATCTCCGAAGGTATTTGCAATCAAAATTTAGTGAAAAGCCCAATTTTAACTTCTACTAATATTATATTTTATTGTAAGTTTTGTAAACAATAATTTGTTAACACAAAGAAAAGGGGGTTACCTTACAGCTTATTAAAATACAAAGCACAGAGCAAATGCTGGGTGCTGGGTGTCATTTCCTCTATTATTACTTTTCCATGAGTTTAGTAATGAGTATTTTATCTAATTACCCCACTATTTATTTACTTAAATTAATCATTATCGGTAAAGTTAAATGCAAATTGTTAATACTGAAAGCTGTAAAAAACTTCGTAATAGTAAAATAGTCACTGCCAAAATAGAAATTATAAGCTGAAAAACAAATTCTCAGATTATGCAATACAAATTTTTTTAAGCTTAAAATATAAAAATAAAAAATCAGATCTTATGAGACTCGAAAATTCTACAAAAATGTATATGCCTGCTTGCCACAGCAGCAATTTTTATTGCGCACATGTTTGATCAGCTGTTTAAAATATTATTCGAATTTCCCATACTTGTCAAGTGGGAAACAGACTTAGTTAAAACATTAACAGAAAAATTAAATAGTTAAGTAAATATCCGTTTTCCTAAAGGCTGTCGTCATCTAAGAAAAAATACCTCAAAACATCAATATACCTACAAAATTTTCTTTGAACTGTTTAAAACCCAATTTTGTATACTTGTCCATTTCCAATCTTCTGTAAAAAATCACCTCTTATAGCTCATCATGATAATTGTTTTCTTTATGTTCCTCTATAGTTTTCTTTACTTTTTTCACAATTTCACTAGAGTCCTGGCTATCTATGTCGACATGAGTTTTAGGTGACAGGTATAACCTTATTGTGGGGTACCCTGTCACCCTCTGGTGTCCGCAAAATATTCTATGAGCTTCACAGTCGATCTTTGCCGATCGCACTACTCCATCCAATCTCTAAAAATAGTAATATAAGCGGTTGTGTTTAAAGGCAGATTTACGGGGGAATAGGAGTAATCCGTTAACTCATGAATGGATTAACGGTGCTCAAAATCTTCCCCAATTGCATTAAACATTTAAGTGGGAAAAGCGAGTGCAATTATATTTTTAGCCTGTTCGTATGATGGTTTTAGTACTATCTAAATGTAATCCTTTTGTATAAATTTCATACACATAATATTACCTGAGCGATAACTCTAAATTCCGGATCGAAATGTACACAATGCCCACACCAAGGGGCATAAAAGTCTACCAACCATGGCAAGTAATATTTTTTAGTTAAAATCTGTTCCCTAAATTCAACCTCGTTCAAAGGCTCGACTTTTGAAGGCAGAAAACTTATCACCCATCTTTTCAGAGATATGGCATCTCTTTGACCATTGTAGATCCTAAAAATATAAAAAAAGGTTAATACTTTAAACAAAGAACGTGGTAAAATGATTGGTTTTACTTCTCGACTTGTTGCTAAAATTGCGTTTTCAGATTTTCGGGTTGAAAATCTGTTTGCAAAAACTAATAAAAAAAACTTACGCGACAGAATTCATGCCTTTACTTCCCAAGGGATACAGTCTTATGGTGGGGTAACCATTGATATTTTGGGAGGTACACAGTTCATGATTAGCTACACAATCCACTTGGGCTACGACTATTTCTTTAAATTGAGAAACCTAAAAGTAAGAGGAAAAGGGTAAAGTTTCCTTAGCATATTAGCTGGTATATTTGTTATGTCCAAATGGAGCTGCCAGCGTTGGAAATGAATTCAGAAATATTGGTTGAATGCTCTTAATGCGGTAAAGTACAATCCTGCATTGTTATTTAAAATTAGTGATGTAAAAAAAACGTTTTTTTGACCACCTGGAAAAAAAATGTAAACAAAAATGTTTTTTCATGAAAAAAAACCAATCCACGTTTTTTTTTCATAAAGGCATCATTTAAAAATTTCGTTTTTTAATAATTTTGATAGAATGATAGGTTCTATTTTATGTAAACCAAAGAGCATAGCGCATATAAAGAGTATTTACTGTTGTTACTGTATGTTATGGGTTACCCTTTTTCTTTTTAGATTATTGTTGTTGCATAGTGCAACTACAAGGTTTTTGTGTTATTTTGGTTGATGGTTTATGTTCGTTTTTTTCTTTAAATATATGTTTATTGACAAATGTAAAAATATTTTGGTGTTGATTGCACTTTATTTTAAAAACCTCAACAAGATAATACAGATCTTTAATAATTGTGAAAAAAACGCAATTTAGAAAAAAAACATACCCCTATGTTTTTTTTTTTTTAAATGTCGAGTTTTGAAAAAAAAACATGAACGTTTTTTTTTCATTTAAATCACTATTTAAAATACTCAATACTCTTTTTTTTTAGTTTAAAATTTATCTTGGAAAACACTATTATCTTGTGTACTATTTGAAGAATCTGAGTCTATAGTTCAAAATTCAAAAGCATTTATTGTCATACAAAATCCTATAGGACATCGACAACGTCAATTTAAAATATAGAAGGACAAACATTATTTTCAAATAAAAAAAAGTTAAAAAAAAGGCAGACCCTCAAAACATCTAAGAATAAATACATTACATAAAATAAACATAAAACAAAGTTAGTAATAAAAGCTCAGTGATACGTTTAGTATATAGTGAACTTCTAAAAATTAATAAGTGAGGAAAATCGAAGTAAGTCCATTTTTTTTTTAAATAGGAAAGAAGAAGTTTCAATTTTAACTTACAGATTTTGCTAATTTCCTATATTGTGGCGCCAACTGCTGACAAGGACCACACCAAGGCGCGAAAAAATCTACAACCCAAAGTTGTTTGGCAGATTTTTTGGCCAAACTGCCAAAATTATTTTCATCCAAATTGAGAACTACGGGATTCAGAGTATCTTGAATAAATTCGACTATATTAGCTTCATTTGGCACGCCCTAAAATTGAAAATACTAAAAAACTAATTTAACTAATACAAGTCTTACTAAATCTAACATAATTTATAGAAACCCGACTATTTGGGACACCCTGTATAATTTAAAATAATTTTAGATTATAAAACTAATGCCTTCCTATAACTCTGTTTTTAAAAAATATTAAAAAGTCAAGTAGTTTAGGTGTTATGAAATCCTGCGTTGAGAGTGGGCCACCCTGTATAGAAAAAAAAATTTCACCTCACCTACCTGAAATCCTTGTGTTATACTGCCATTGTACAATATCATGGTAGGATAAGAATTAATGCCTTGACTAGAACACAATTCTTTATGTAACGTACAATCCACCGTTCCGAACTGAATGACCTCAGCATCAAAATGCTGACTTGCCTTGCGGAGTTCCGGCGTAAGTCTTTTACATGGAGGGCACCAAGGTGCATACCAATCAATATACCATAAAGAACCTTAAAAAACAAGAAACAGTAGAATATTATCAATAATAAACCAGAATAGGTGTCTTAATATGTCCAGCAGGAAATCCACAAACTACAATATTATCACAAACAAGCCCTTTACTTTAGAGCATGATTAATTTAAACAATAATGGGAATAGACATTTTAAAATATATATTTAGGCATGTATATACATCAGAATAAACGTGTAGGTACCTTCTTTTCTTAAATTTGTAAAATCTGCAGGACTTAAAGCATGCAAGTTAGTGCTTAAAGAGCTATCCCTGGCGAATGTAGCTACTTCGTGTAATACATCTCTGCCTTGGTGCACTTCGAAAGCGCCTCCCTGCTTGATGAGGCACCAAGTTGGGTATCGAACTATGTGGAGGGCTGAACATAAACCTGCACTTTTGCCACAATGAATTAAACCTAAAAAATTAGTATGAATTGGGCTTTCAGTGTTCTGTATAGGTATGTACACATCGTACACAGACGTAAATATCCGGCTTTGAGGCAAGTATTTCTTTAAAAAAATATAAAGTCGAAGTAAAACCGGTGGGGATATTGAGAAGAGATTATATACAGAAATATATTTGAAAATATGTACTTTAATTAATTATTATTGTTGTGAATAATTTATATTAGTACTATTTTTCGAAATATTAGTAATAATTGTTTCCTATAACTTTAAATAATGTTTTTAATTTTCTCAAATGATTTTATATTTTGTAGTATGTGCAAGGATGATAAGCAGGGTTGCGACGATTTAAATCAACTGGTTTTTTCAATTTTAATCGTAATTTAAATCAAATTATAAATTGCTGTAAAAACAAGTCGCCGAAGCAAATAAATCAGGAAATTCAAAAAAAAGGGAAATAATTTATTTAAAACGAAGTGTTTAGATACATTATGTAAGTGTGAAAACATTACTCATCGTCATCACTCCAGCGTAAAAAATATTCATAAATTACGCTGCCGAAAATTTTCATGTCAATACAAGTTATTTTGTATGTCGCCGAGGAGATTTTCTAACTGTAAATCTAGACAACAAATATTTGTGGGCGAATAAGAGACAAAATAATAAAAATAAGTGAAGTTCGTTATTAGCATATTTAAGGAAAAAATCAGTATTAAGTGGTAAAAATCAAAAAAATCACGATGTAATCGAAAAAATCAGATTTATTGATTTTTTTCAAATAAATCGTGATTTATTGCAACCCTAATGATAAGGTTCTAAAAGTTATAAAATTTCTTCATTTCCACACTAATAAATAAATTACCTAATGGCAATAATACATAAAAAAATCAAGAAACCAAACCAGTAACTTACCTACATTAATATTTGGAATCATCGGGGGTAACCTCTTCAGTTCAAGTTTTAAATCAGTGGCAGCCCCAAGATAAAAGCATAATAACCATGGCTTATCAAAACCAAGCCTTAATTTCGTCCTCAGATCCTAAAAAAAAGTAATTTTTTGTAATCACAATATAAAAGAAATATTTGACCTCAAAATTTTTTTTTTTTAATAAAGTATATTTTTTGTTGATTATAGAAAAAAATGATTAAACTTCATTTAAAAGGTTTTTATTTTATTTACTTACATGAAACTTTTTTTCATCTAACAGTGGAGGGTTTGGTAAAATATTCAAAACTTTATCCAAAATTTCTTTGGAGTCTGATCCTTCAATGATGTGCACTTTTGGTATTTTTTTGTCATCGATTTGCCAAAAAATAATGGACTCTATCATATAAGTTTCCGAAATTTCTGAACAAAGATTTTTTTCTGTTACCATACCAACTGGTAGAAGACCTTCCTAAATAAATAAATCCTTAAATAAGTTGTTTTTAAATTTTATAATTATATTTTGTTGGTGTCATTGCTTTGTTTAAACTTTTGTTTAGGTGAGTTTTTATAGGAAAAAAATCTAACTTACTAAAGTTGCTGCAATTTTTTTAATTGTCTCCTTCTCTGGACATGCACTATCTTCACAACATAAAAATAGTAACCAATCTTGCGTTTTCATAAAAGCCCAATCCTTTGAAGTTATTTCCTTAATATCTATATAAACTTTTGACAGAATATACTCCTGTAGATGCTCCAAAGTTTTTTGTCCTTTGTATTTTTCACCTTCATATAAATGAGCCTAAACGATAAAACCTTATTTTAAATAAAAAAAGACACGCAACTAATCTGGTTATATTTTCGATGGGTTTATGTCTATAAAAATATGCCTATTCTCAGTGTCAAATATTTATTTTACTTACCTTCTTTTCATAATACAACAAAGTTGGATATGCCTGGATAGACAATTGGTAACAAAGCGGGTAGTCCTCCTCACAGTTAACTGCTGCAATTCGAACCACACCTTCTAACTCTGAAGCTAATTTCCGCCATACTGGGGCCATTTCGTGGCAGTGATGACAGTGGGGTGAGTAGAAGTTTACAAACCATGCCTGGTTCGTGTCCAAAATATTTAATTCTGAAATTAACAATTAAATATCAAAGAATATTTCAAAACCTTTGAGTGTATGTTTACATACAGAAATGCTTCAAGGTACTGCGTTTATATAAACTTAACTTTTATACAATGGTAATGATGAATATTAAAAAAAAAATATTTTAATATTCTTATATAGGTATTTATGATTCCAGATGCAAAAAAAAAAAAAGATTTGCCCCTAACAAGCACATCTGCAGGGGATTGAAAAATAAATGAAGATAAACTACATATTTATATTATATTATAACTATTTAAAATAAACTTTTTTTGAGTGAGGCCTAGTTACGCATTCGCCATTTCGTTTTTTAATAAATGTTTCATTACTTTTTCCTTTTATTCAAAAATCGGCCAAATATCCATATTTGAAGCATATTACCTACAATTTAAAGTGAAATAATTTTGAATTTATACAGTAATAAAAGTAGAAAAATAAAAAACGGACAAATTTCACTAATTTTTATTTTTTGCTTTTATTAATTCATTAATCAAATTTACTTTAGTCAAAACTTTAGATAATTGCTACTTAAGGACGGGTGTTTGGCCCCATTTTGAATAAAGCGAAAAGAATATGAAATATTGATCAAAAAATAAAATGGTTATTATATACCATACAAATTAATCAATGATTTTCAGTTTATCAATCATAATAATGAATAAAAGAAAATATCTTAAACTTACTAACCATAATCATTTTTACTTAAAGTGACTATAAGCGGGTCATCATCATATATTCCGAAATGATCTCTGTAATACGTGTAACTATGGTAACTCTGTTTTTTGTCTTTAAACTCAGTGTCTCCATATAAGTCATACTGTTTCCTTGTTGTTGGATCCTTGAGCACCTCATAGGCCTTGGCAATTTTAATAAATTTTTCTTCTGCATCTTTCTCTTCCTAAAAAATTGTAAATATTTTTAGAAAACTTCAAAATTTAATTATTAGATAGTACATACTTTATTTTTATCAGGATGTAGTTTAACTGCTAGAGTCTTAAATGCTTTTCGGATCTCTTGAATTGTTGCATCTCTTGGCACATCCAACAATTTATAGTAGTCTTTGTTCTCATTGCATTCAACCAGTATGTAAGTAAGAAATAAAGACAACAGTGTATTCGTTAATTTCCTAAAATTATATTAATCAAACGAAAATCATTTTCAAGTATGTAAGTGATGGTTTCTGACCAATAAAACATGCATAGAGAACACAAATATCTGCATTGTTACTACTGACTAAAAATATTTTTAGGGGGTAACAGAATTATACACTTACATGTTTATAAATATATTAGGTATACTTCCTGTCCTTTTAATGTAACAATAAGCTTATACTCTAGATATAATTCCTTGCATTTGGCATGTGTTTCTAGTAATTTCTTGTGCTGTAACATTCAAAAATAAACTTTTATTGCCGTTTTTACAACATACTGCACATAAAGGTTGACGTGTTCTTAAACTGTTTAGAGGTTATCACAGAACTCGAAAAAAGGAGGTTATCCTCAGTAGAATAACGGAGACGACAGAACGAAGACATGAGGTATTTATCTGTTTATTGAGATAACTTACGCCCTATTCGACACCCACAATAAACTGTTTATGTAATTTGTACATTCCCAAAATTTGGATTAAAAAGTTTATAAACAAACCATATTACATTTACAACCGGCCAATTCTAAATTTATTGAGAAACGGGAAAAGGTAGTATCTGTTTCACTCTAAATACTATAGCTAAACGAGGACAGAAACATGACTTTTATAATATACGATTTATTAACAGATTTGACAAGAACAGTGACCTCCAGTAGAATTTCTGCAACCAGTAAAACTTTCTAGTTTAAAGTGTAGATTCCCCATACATATAAATTTTTTAAAATATTTTATTTATTCGGTTAGAACCGCGATTTCCCTCCCATAAATATTTTGATTTTAAAAATTATACAATCATTCCAGAGTTAGGGTCTGTGTTCCACAGACATCATTCTCATAAAACACGACTATTTTCTTTGTGATCATTCCCATAATATACAGGGTGAGTCAACGATAGAGTAAAGTTTATTTTCGCCTTTATTTTAAGAATTAGATAAAAATTCTAAAAACAAAAGTTGTAGAGACCATTGCGGTGCCCATTTTACAATTATTTTGCTGGAGTCTACGGGGTGGCCCAAAAAAACGTGGCGAATATAACTTGGGTTTTTTTTAAATAGAACAGTCTATATATTGTACTATTTTCTGATTCTCCACAAAATTCTACGCTTATTTTGTAAATGTCATGTCTAAATTCAATAGTTTTTGAGATATTTGTGTTTAAAATATAGCATTTTTCAGAATTTGACAGGCTGTAACATTGGAACAGTTCACTATAGTGTTCCATTTAAAAAAACCCAAGTTATATTCGCCACCTTTTTTTGGGCCACCCCGTATACTCCAGCATCATTTTAAATTGTGCACCTCAATGGTCTCTACAACTTTTGTATTTCAAATTTTTATCTAATTTCTAAGATAAAGGAGAAAATGGATTTTACTCTATCGTGGACTCACCCTGTACATATTCAGACTACCCCGAATGAGCCAATTGCAGTGCTTTATGTCATGAAGGTAGTTTATTTGTTTGGCGCGTTATTTAAATTTATTTTGCGGATGTGGCGTATCAGTAGATTATTTAGTCTGTAGATTATTTCTTAAAGAAAGATGGCTAGCGAAAAATGATAAATAGAAAAATTTCAGTTTTCAAAAATCATTTGCAAATGTTTGTAAACGTTCGCTAACATATTTTTGGGCTTTACTTTAAGAAATAATCGACCGTTTCCGTACATAAAAGCGAGAGTTGTTAAAACGGGCTAATTTTGGCTTAAGGATAATTAAACAAATAAAACTATTAAAATAACTATCAAGAAAAGTTTATTGTCTTATTTATGCAAACGGTTCTGTTGTTTTTTTATTCTGCGTCCCGCTGTACTTTTTTGGATTGAAATATTTTTCCCTCTGTGATCAGCTGCTGTAAAAATAGTTAAAAATAAAAACATTTTACATATTTTTTAGCATTTGACGCATGTATAGTCTGACGCACGGTTCTAGAGCTACAATGCCTGATAAGGCAGGGAGATAACGGCCGCATTAAAAAGGCAATTCCCCTTAAAATAAGGTAAAGTCCATACAATTACTGTCTGGATGCACATCACAGCTTCTGACGTAATTTTTGATTCGAGTTAGGTCGTTATCTCCCTGCCTTATCAGGCATTGTAGCTCTAGAACCGTGCGTCAGACTATAGGTAGTACTTAAAAATTTTGGTAATATTTTAAATTTAATGTTTTTATGTCGGTATCCCTTAATGTAATTCCTAGAAAAAAATAATATTAACAACCTTAAAAAAATGGTAAATTAAAATAATTATAGGTATTTATGATACATGAAAATTACTCACCGAGACCAAATGTGGCCATTGCCGGTGCAAATTCTGCCGGTGTTTTTATTTTTTTAATTCTCGACATCATTATTTTCATACCAGTGGCCATTTCCACTGGTGATTTCTCAAAGTGTTTATAAAAAACTTTGGTCATTTCAGCAAATAACTCATAAAATTTGTTTTTTATTTCGTCGCCGTCGCCATTTATGTTCAGTGATGTTAACTGTATATCATTATTATCAGAATCTGTGGGCACGCAGATTTTTTCGGAAAATGACTGACCATTTTGGTCTTTCACTTCGATTGATTTTGTGTTATTAATTAGGGATCTGTCTCTTTTTGCCAATTGCCCAGTAGCAACAAAGTAAAGGTTTTCATTTTTAAGGTTATCTATTGTCATTAAATACTTTTCTGTACAAAACAGCATATTCGCCCAATGAATATGTTTGCAAATAGCACCTAAAAAATGTTTTAAGTAGATTTAAATTAAACCCATATTTTGATAAAAATAGACGCAAGTATCTAGGGACGTCGTGTTTTTGGATATAGTACAAAATTGATGTATGGTTTAAGAAATTATAATATAGTATATTCAGTGGCGTATTTAGGGGGAGCTTCCCCCCCCCCCCCCCCCCCCCCCGGAGCTAAAAGTCTAATTGTAACCTAATTTTTCATCTCACACTTGGATTCTTAATTTAAATCTTTAAATAAAGTATTATTGGCTTAGATTACAAAGGTTTTGTAGGAAACGTTTAGTTTTTAAACTTTTCCTTCTAAAAGTCCTGTTTTATAAATAGAGATTAAGGTTTCAGACGCATATATCGTTTTAGTTATTGATTTACGATGCAATTTTATAGAAAAACAAGTAAAATAAATAATATTTTATAGTATTTTTCTATTATATACTTTCTATTATATACGTTTTCCCCCTTTTAGAGCTATTTTAAATCAACAAAAATATAACCCAACGCAATAAAATATTTGTACAACAGAAACAGAAAACAATTAGGTCTTTATTTTTAAAGAGTAAAACTTTTAATTGAAACATTTTTTATGAAAGAAGTGTGATAATTTATAATAAAAAAAATAGTGCGGGAAGAAACGAGAATGCTTTATTAGGAATATACAAAAACGAGTATTTCAAAACCTAAGCATTTGCACCAAAAACTGCTCTTAGATCTACGCTCCTAAAATAAAAAAAATCATCAATTTTGGCGTAGTGAGCGATATTTACTTTATTTTTAATAATGAAAAACTAAGCCCGAAAAACGCTAGTTAGAGTCATATATACATCTTATGTTAAAGTTTTGGATTGACACCAATATTCATATTTTTCACAAATATAAAAAATACTTTTTTTAAAAATAAAGAACCAGCTAGGAATATCAAAAAAAAGTAAAAAAACATTTACAAAAACAAATTTATTCCATCGAAATTTGATAGTAGTTAGGTGAATCTTAACCGAATTTAGGGCGTGGCCCCGAAAAATTTTCACCTGCAGCGCTTTCCCGCCTTCTTCACTAGGTAGGTATAATATCATGAAATATATGTAGTCCCGACTGTCCCTCCCTCCAGAAAAAAAAATGTCCTACTTTACGCCCATTAAACCCCCCCCCCCCCCAGCATATTTTCTGGCTACGCCACTGAGTATATTACAATAATAATATTTTTTAATTTTGTGAACTCAATCCTGGAACACAAATCATAACTTATTATATCCTATTATTACCTGTAATTCCGCCTGTACATAAGCAAGTCAGAACTTCCATATTGACTAAGTACTCCACATTTTCTTGTGTTTCGCTTGGAACGCTAACTATATTGTCGCTAAGCTGTTTAATGCGTTTAAATAGCACTGTAGGAGGCATTATTATTTCCTTGTGGAGTGGATTTCCTCTTGAACGGTCGCTTGTGGCATCTAAAAGTTGTCTTTTGGTATAGTCTTCAAATTTTGTTAACATAAAATCCACCATTTGGACTACATTAAATGCCTTTACGCGAGAAAAAATTTGGTCTTTAATTTGACGAATTGTACTTTCTGAATTATTAGTGTGGTTGTTTTTCAATAATTCACTATTTCTGTAGGCTTTTATCCAAGATTGTCGTTTTGGCCACCAATAATTACTTAAATAATTAACGTAATTCGGGAATGAATTTGCTTTTTCAAGAGCTAAATTATAATTTGCTTTAATTTCCTCTAAATTATTAGCATACAATATATTTCGAAAATCATTAAAAATTTCTGTTTGCTGATCTTTAGGAATACCCTTTTTTGAGTTAGTCAGCCATCTAGAGACTGCCTGCAGTACGTGAAATATGCACAACATTCTTTTTGACTGGGGCCAGGTATCACCAATTGCCTGCTGCTCAGAGGAGGAATCATCAGTTATAAAGACTTTTGGACCTTCTTTATGCCCTCCAAACATTGATTCTCCAAGAAGTTCCTTTAAAATCTGAAACCCACATTTGATAGCATCTACACACTCATAATTTGTAATTATGAGCCCCAAAGGTAAACTTCCACACTCACTATGCGTCAGCAAGAGATATATTCGGACATCCTTGTCCCCAGTTCCAGATGAATCCATAATAACTATTTCAGAAGCTCCTTCAATATGTTTGTGTACTCTCTTCATAATGGGAGTACAAATGCTAAAAAATTGGGAAAAATGGGACCGATTCTGTTTAATTTGTGCATAAATAAAATCTGCAATCAGGGGGGGGGGGGGGGGTAACAAATTAACAAGATAAATTGTCAAAACAATATGCCTTTCGGATTTTGGGATCAAATCGAAAGTGATTCCTAAAAAAAATAAAAGGTCGTCGCTCGAAAATAACAAAAAAAAAAAGGTCGTCGCTCGAAAATAACAAAAAAAAAAGGTCGTCGCTCGAAAATAACAAAAAAAAAGGTCGTCGCTCGAAAATGACAAAAAAAAAAGGTCGTCGCTCGAAAATAACAAAAAAAAAAGGTCGTCGCTCGAAAATAACATACATCTGATTTAAGCTTTTGGCACCGGGATGGGCACTTATGTTGTTTATAGCTTGCCCACCCCGGCGTCAAAAGCCTTAAGCGTATGTTATTTTCGAGCGACGACCTTTTTTTTTTTTTTAGAAATCACCTTTCTTTCGTCAAGTGTAGGCAAAAAAACTTTTTTTTGTCAATCTTTGTGAGGGGGGGGGGGTAATTACCCCCCATTACCCCTCCTTATCGACGCCCTTGGCGTGGGTGGAAAGGTGGTGGCATATGCTGATGACACGGTTGTCATTTTAAGTGATGTAAGTTCTCATTAAATACTATTAATAGACCTAACTTTAATCAATTGTGATTCCAGGTATTGATGAGTCACTTATAAAAGTTACTCATCTTAAATATTTGGGCATTGTCATTGACAAGCACCTTAAATGGGGCCAACATGTTTTATATTTTCATAAAAAAAAGTCAAGTGTTTAATTCACAAGTTTTACATTTTAAGATAATTTCTTAACAGAAAGCTTATCATTATGGTCTATAAGGCGCTTGTTGAACCCCTTCTAAAATATGGTATTCTGGTCTGGGGAGGAATGCACAACTGTAATCTTGAGCAACTTCAAATTGTTCAAAATTCCATTGTAAAAATTAGTCTTAAGGCGGAACTTTGTGCAGCAAGAAATATATTTGCAAGAGAGTCTCACCCGAAGTGGACATACTAGCGAGCTTATGACGTGGTGAAAAATATTCCGTAAACATCGACACACACTGAAAGCACGATGCAAGGCGGTAGGTTCTTTATTATGCTAATGAGTTTTGGTTGATTTTATTTCGGAGACGAGAAATTTGTTTTGTGGAAAATAAGTACTTGTTATTGTATTCTTAGTTAAAATAATGTACCTAATCGTTATATCGGATATATCTTTTAAATTTTGTCTTATTTTATTATTAAAGCTATAGAATATTTACAAAAAATAAAATAAGGTAGAGCAGAAAGTTTGAATTGTTAATTAATAATAGGTATAAAAGCACCTGCAAACAGGGTGTTCGTGTTCCACCGGGAACCGCTTCGAACTATATATGGAAAACTATACATAGGAAAATTTTCAAAATTTGCCATCGTGGTAATGCTGATGGGGACGACCGGACTAAAAAAATTTCATAATGGTGGTACTTCCGGTTACACCGGAAGTTAGTGTCAGCTAGGGTAGCCAGATTTTAAAAATTGAAAAGCGGGAAGTGGATAGTGCCTGGAGGACAAGTTTTTTTTGAGGTGCTTAAAATAATTATATTGATGATTTCTAAAAAAAAAAAGGTCGATACCCCGTTGACCTTACGCTGTGGCGTGCCTTTTATATTTCTTCCTCCTATCATCAAACGTGCTTTCTAAAAAAAAAAGGTCGCCCCTCTCTAAGGCAGCTGTACAATTATTAGGCGTCCGTCTTGTTATTGGAAAAAAGCGGGAGTTTTGTTTAAGTGCGTGGGAGGCGGGAGGTTAAGTAAAAAAGCGGGAGCATCCCGACTAAATCGGGAGGGTTGGCAACCCTAGTGTCAGCGTGTTTATTTTAAATAGAACATCCTATATATTATTACATTTTTGCATTCTACGTAAGATTCTAGGCACATTTTGTACAGGGTGGGGACTTTAATTGGAATAAATTCGATATTATTAAAACTGCTGAGGTTACGCCTACAAAATTTAGTATGTATGGTTTTAAAGCATGCGGAATTGAATTATAATGTCGGCGCAGTTGCCAGATTTCTCAGCTTTGCTCTACACGTAGTAATTTTAATATTTTAAATGGAATGCCCTTTATTTTTATTGCATTGCATTGGGCGTGTCCAATTTAATAAGATGCCAAATTAACAAAATTCTATCTTCACTAATTGCTGAGCTATGGCAATACTGTAATTCCATTAAAAAGTACCATGAGAATTTCTTTTTTTAAAGTTTAAGACAAGAACTTTTCTTGAATCTTGTCAATAACTTAGTAACTATGGAGGTAGACAAGCGTCCCGGTACTTTTTAAGGGAACTTCAGTGTTGCCATAGCTCAGAAACTAGTGAAGATAGAATTTTGTAAATTTGAGATCTTACTAAATTTGACACTACCAATTCACTGCAATAAAAATAAATAGGGCATTCTATTTAAAATAACAAAATTACTACGTGTAGCGCAAAGCTGAGAAATCTGGCAGCTGCGCCGACATCATAACCCAATTCCGCATGCTCTAAAACCCCCACATACCAAATTTTGTAGGCGCAACTTCAGCATTAGCAGGTTTAATAATATCGAATTTATTCCAGTTAAAGTCCCTACCCTGTATGCCTATACCTATAAATATCTAAGCGTTTTTGACATATTTGAATTTTTCTGTTAAGAATGACGTTTGCAAGCCTTAAAATAATTATCAATTTTTTCTATAAAGCCTTATATTTATTTAATTTAAGCGGGATTCCTTGTTATAAAGGACCTGCTTTATTAGATTTTTTATAATATTTTGATAACTATTAATTCAGGGTGTTTAAACAATAAGATTGAAAAAACTGCAAGAAGTCTAAATTTTCAAAGGGAAACACCCAAATTTTATAATTACTTTTAGTTTAGCATTAAAAAGGGTAAGTTTGTATACCTATCCCAAAAATGTTGAACATTATTAATAAGCACATTGTGATGGCTTCTGTTTTGCGGATATCGATTGGCAAATGTGTCCCATGTTCTTGATATAACTTTAACACATTCTCCATAAATAATAAATAAATTTAAATAATCTTCGTTTGTATGTACAATTTAAGCGCACAGGCATGATAATTAATGATGTTTAAATGGTAAGTGACAGCTTCATAAATTTTTCTCGCATTTGATTGTTTTTCAACGCCGTTATAGCCAACTAAAAGTAACTAAACTTAAAATGTGCAGCAAAATTGCCATATAAAAATATTAAGTTGGCAATGTTTCTAAAACTAAAATTTTTTGAAATATACAAACTTACCCTTATTTTTAATGCTAAATAAGAAATAATTATAAAATTTGTGTATTTCCATTTGAAAATCTAGTCTTTTTGCAGTTTTTCAATTTAATTTTTAATCGTATTGTTTAAACACCCTGTATTAATAGTTATCAAAATATTATAAAAAATCTATTAAAAATATCTAAAACGCTTAGACATAGGTATAGGACATGGTATACAAGATATGCCTAAATTCTTGCGTAGAATGCAAAAATGAAGTAGTATATAGAGTATTCTATTTAAAATAAGCAAGTTAACACTTACTTCCGGTATAACGGGAAGTGCCACCATTATAAATATATTTTAGCCCGATCGCGACCATCAGCACTAACATATACTGTCAAATTTTCAAAATTGGGAGGCACAGGCCTACCCTGAAACTAAAGGTTTTCAGCATTGGTTATCAAATACTTCGTAAGGTCAATAGTTTTTCAATCAAAATTTTCTTATATTACAAATTTTTTACCATGTTTATTTATAAAACAACAGATAAGTCCCGCTGGTTCCAGGATTTGTTGACTGTGGTTACTAACTCGCGCAGTATTTTGTCCGTCGCGTTCCGTGCCATTATAATTAATTTTTTTTAAAAGTGGTATGTTTTTGACGATTAGTTGCGCTGCACCTTCAAAAGAAAAAAAAGTAAGTACTTAGATTTTTTTTAGTAACACAGAAACAACAGGAGGTAGTACCGTATCGTCGCGCCAATCCGATACAAAATCACGGTATTAATGTTTCTTATAAACATAAAGTGATAGGGGGGTAGCCAAAAAAACGTGTAAGTTCTCAAAAGTTATTTCTATAAAATAAAATACTTCGCAGCCTTTTCTACACTTTCTCCACCGTTCAAAAGTGGCTACAAAAAAAAACAAAACTTTGCGTTTTCAAGAACTTCGATCAAAAGTGATTCCTACAAAAAAAAATGTCGCAGTCGTTTCATAAACTCCCCCTAACAAAAGTTAGTAAAAAGTATATTTACCCCCCCCCCCCTCCCCCCCTCTCCCCCTTGGTCAAGAGACAGGGGCAACTGCCCTCTTTATGGACGCCCATGCCTAACAAAAAATTGTATTTTATTACTCTGCGTGGCATACTGTCCAATTTTTATTTATTACCTACCTAGCTTCTTAGAAGCATTGTCACTATACAGTAGTCTCGCTGCACCAAATTGTAGCTGCGAGCCAATAACATGAACAGATAAATGTCATGTGACCAACGCCAAATTCGTGCCTGACAACTACTTTTAAATCGTTAAACCATGGATAAAATAATAAACACATTTCACCTTTTTTGATTGCAACAAATCGACTGGATTTCGTTCAATTCTTATCCTTACCTAACATGAATAAGAAATTTTGAAAGCTTAAACACCAGTTTTGACAAAATAGTGAACGCGCCTTGAACATTTTGCCCTGCGGCGCATTATAAACCATCCCGGTCTAAGCCGAAAAATGTATGGTAACCCGGAGTTAATAGCACAACTACTAGTTACGTCTTTTTAATATTAACGCTTAGATATTCTGTTATTGGCACAGACAATCCAAAAAGGAAAACATAAAATTTAGCCCAAAATTACTTCTTGTTCGACCACCTATAATTTTTTTCAGTGTATCATTATTCTCTCTGGATGTAAATTGTTTCACGTCAGCCGAGAATAAATTCAGCTGTATATAGGCAACTTCTATAACATGACAACAAAATTTACCTAAAACATGAGTTGCGCGCTGCAAGATAACGGACTTATTACGACATTGTTTTGTCTCAATTTTTGAAGTCTTAAAGATAAGACATGGAAGTTCTAAGGTACATGGCTATTTTTTTGAAAAAAAATTTTTAGCTACGATATTAATCTTGGAAAAGTGCCTAAAAATACGCACCTTTAGTGGGCATTTTCTTATACATATTCTTATTTTTTTCAAAAAAGGGCTTTGTACCTTAGAAATACAAACATTCCTTTATTAAATTTTAAATTGTCCCGACAAATACTTCAAATAGCCTTTGCAAAATCCTGCAGTAGCGAAACGGTGTTTTTCATCCTCTAAATTTGCGCGTGGTAGAGCCTTAAGAAATCTAAGCTTTTTCCATCAGACCAGAGGAAACACAAATAAACTAATAAATATTTATAGAACTAGGACAACAACGATGCAACACTTTGTAACATACATGGTCCAAAACTATATAACCTAATACCAAATATTAGAACCAGAGAACTTGTAGTTCTCTGATTAGAACCTTAACTGACAAAAGGCAATTCAAAAAGAAACTGAACAACTATCTTTTTAATAATATTGTTAGCTTTATGCAATTGTTTTAGTTATATTTTTCTACCTTCCTACGGTTCTTGCATTAAAAAGTGATACTACATATTAGAAATGTATAAATTTTTTTTCTAAATGTGCATACTATTTAATACAATGGCTCTGAAGGGCCACAGATACATTTAAAATACTTAAAATTGCCAAATACAGAAGTAGACATTTCCACATATTATAATGGAAGTTTCCAATTAATATGTGGAAATTTCCACTTATTATGTGGAAATTTCCACATTTAATTAAGAATGGTGTGCCTGAGGAAAAAAACGCGAGACCATTTTTATGCAGAACTGATCAGGCTATATATATCCGAAATAATATCCACATGGAAAAATATCAGTGGCGTCCCACTTTTTTTCTAACAAATATAATATAAAATATTTTTTTTTTAAATATTCTATTGGAGATAACGCTGAAACGAACGGAGATATCGAGCTGCGGTTTTAATACTTTTTCTAGCAAATTTCATCTACTTTTCGATTATGGTATCATAATTATACCGTATGATTTATTTTTTCGGAGTAAAATCAAAAAATATGTTATTAGTACAAATGGCGCCCCCTAGAATTTTTTTTGACCACTATTATGAACAACTAAATACGATTGGTGAAAGTGCATACATTTCTCTTCCAAACAATCTTTAGTTTGCTCAAATCGGATAAGTCGTTTATAAATTACAGCGATTTAAATGATTACACTTTCAACAGCTTCCCCCTGTTATTAAAGTCGGTACGCCAAAGAGTATAAGACCAAAATGATGCATAATTGTCCAAGCTTTTTAATGTGGAATGGAGATATGTAAAATTTTAAAATTTATTTTTTAATTACGCCATCTTGCGGCAAAATGCGGAACCTAAAAATTATTTCCAGGATTTTCTCATGGCCACTTTTTTTTTCCTGAATTTCTATGCTCAGTAGTTTCCAAGATATGGCCGCTTGTCAACCTTAATGAATCACCCTGTACTGCTTGCCGGTTGAGACTTGTAGGTACTTTTAGTAAAACTTAATAAGTGGAAATTTCCACATAATAATTGGAAATTTCCACATAATAATTGGAAATTTTCACATATTAATTGGAAACTTCCATATAATATGTGGGAATGTCTACTACATTGGCAATTTTAAGTATTTTAAATTTATCTGTGGCCCTTCAGAGCCATCCTACAAATATTATCAACAACTCATTATTTTTTTAAAACATATAATGTCTCTTCTATGGTTATTTCTGGTAAAAAGATAAATAAACTTACCCAATAACATAATCAACATTTTCCTCTCCCATTAGAACCATTTTTGCACATTCACTTTTTTGTGTATCATTATACAGTTTAAGTTTATTTTCTAAAAATATTTTCGCCTCTGTATCAAATTTCATGGGACTATAATTTTTTTTAAATCCTTTCTTATATAAATCGTAGCAGTATTTATAGCTGGGGCACTTATTACGGTCTGCCAAGCACGTGACATAATCATCCATAGTAAGTTGAATATTAAACTTAATCATCTCTAAGGCTGTTCCTGCAGTGTGACCATTCCGATAAAGACTTAATAACTCTTCTCTTATGGCACCAGAAACTTTACGAAACCGTAAAGAATCTGCAGTGCCAGTTGTATGATTGTGTGTTAAAACAAGAGTTATTTCACAGGGTGTCTGCTGCAAGGTCTGAAATTTTTCTTGATTGATACCCCTATATTTTTTTTTTAAAACATGGATGGTTACAGTCATTTTTGATGGGCAATTGGTGTTTCTTGTTTTGTTTTTTATAGACGGGTCATACGTTTTTCGACAGTTCGTAGAATGGTGACATCTAAAATAGTATTTCAGTTATATTATTGTGCGTATACTTTTTTACTAATTTTTGTGTATTTATATAAGTTTTTTGTAATCATATTACCTTAGTCGTTGTTTGAATTTGATTCGTGGGCCATCCTCATTGTCAGTACAATTGATGGTATAGGATGCATTTGTCAAATTTTCAAACTCTATTAACCATCTACCAAACTCTTCTTTGTTGGCGCATTTAATAAAAAACTTTAATTGTACGTTGGGAAATTTATCCTCACCCTCTACTATTTTCTTAGTGGTAATGTTTGTGCCCCAGCCAGGTGGCAAACATGCCTAAACAATGATGGATAAAATAGTTTTACGTAATTTACCTTTCTTTTTTTTGGAAATAATAAATGTAATATTATTATAACTTAATTATAACACTTACTTCGAATTCTTTATTTAACAAAGACGGGGTCGGCAGCGGTTGTGATACAATATTTTCCATTTCCATTATCCAAATATTTCAAATAAAACATAAATAATTTCGACCCTAACCTTACCTGCGATTTCAAACCCCGCTCACGCGCATGACACACAAAATAGTTTTTGTTTTTATTTTGTGGCATGACGTAAGCAATTTTAATTGGCTGGTTTAAGTTCCATAACGGAACCAGAGAACTACAAGCACTACTGCTTGTAGTACTATTGCTTGTAGTTCTCTGAACGGAACAGTGGCCTGGATGTACTCTTGCCCATGACTACCCTTATGACGTCACGTTAATTCGGCTTGTCAAAATCATATGATCAAATGACGTAACTTATCTATGAACGTAAACACGGAAAATTACGAGAACAGGAGAATGGGTGACGTTCGTCTTTCGTCAAAAGTAAAAAAAAAGTAAATCGCGAGAATGGCATGATCTTAAACTTGGCCAAGGTTGGCACAGATTTCAGGATTTAATACGCATCATACGGTACGAGACCTAGGTATCCCAAACACTGTGCCAAAGTTCAAAAAGCTTATCCACAATAATAAAATTTATAAATCATCCATCAGTTGGGATTGAGAACGTTAGTGCTCAAAGGTCAGGCGAATTGGTGATAGTAAATTCTTGGAAATTGTAATTACGATAAATTTCAACATAGTGAAATAGTCATAAAGGACACGAAATACTGAAAAATGGTTGCTGTTTTTTCAAGATTTGTTGCTTTTACAAACAGACATCCTGTAGTAAGGGGCATGATATCATATGGTAAGTTTCCAGTTTTGTTTTGATTTATTTTCTGAAATTCTGAATAAAATTAGCACTGGAGAATGGCAATCTGCAAGAGAGTTTTTGCTACCATTTCTCTAGTCTTTTAAGTAAGAAACATAGAGAGAGCAAGGTTAACCGATGAATTTTAAAGCTTCTTTCCATATAGTAACGATCTGAGAGCAGTGAGAGCCCTTTATGTATGTAAACAACCAACAACCAGAGAAGTTATGCCATAAATTTAACAGAATTACATTGCTAGAAATAGTCAATGACAACAAAATACTTTTCAGGTACCCTTTGGCCAACGTCATGTTTAATTCAGCAAACCATGGCCGGCAAAAGAATAGACAACTACGATTGGATGCAAGTCCTGAGGTTCAGTCTGTATGGGGGCCTCTTTACAGCCCCCACACTGTATGCGTGGATAAGATTGTCTACAAGATTATGGCCTGGTACGACATTTAAGACTTCTATCACCAAAGTAAGTATCTTCAACAATAAGTATGTCTACTGTAATGTTAAAAATAAGTGTTATTTAATTTTGGAGTACCTTTACAGAAAAAAAGATGGGGTTGAATTCATAACATAATAAAGGTGTACAAGTAATAAAGGAGAGATTATGTGATGAATTGCTTTTCTCATTTTAATTCTGCATGCCTTTTTTTATGAATATTTTAACTGCAGTACTAAAACAATATTTTATGGTTAGTTATATTAAGATTATCATATTGGATATCCCAAAAGTCCCTCATAAAATTAATATCAATTAAAGGAAAAAGATCTAGGAAAAACGCTCGGACCCGTAAATTTTTATTTTTATTTGTGCATTTTTTGACATAAGAAAATATTATACAGGGTGTCTCATAGAACTGTTGTCACATCTTTGACAATTTTTTTTAATGGAACACCCTATATATTGTATTATTTTCTGATTCCCCACAAAATTCTACGCTTATTTTGTAAATGTCATGTGTCTAAATTCAATGGTTTTTGAGATATTGACGTTTAAAATATGGAATTTTTTGACTTTGACAGGCTATAACATTGGAATGATTCATCTTAGAGAAAAATGTTTTTCACCTCTATATCTTAGTTTTTATTCTCTATCCAAAGAAACCAACCTCCGATTTACCATGTTAAACCAAAAAACAGGTTTTAACAGTTTAACATGTCGCTAATGAAAATTTGTCCTCTTTTTACAAAGACAGGTCAGGCAATGTGAGGTTAGAACTGTCACTCATGTTACTAAGGCAACATTCTCATATGTGACGACATGCGACGAGATTAACGGCATACCGTTGTCGTGGTGTTAGACCAGTTTGACTTAATTAAAAATTTATTTTTTTAAAGGCAGTAGTAGAACAGCTTACATATGGACCCGCAGCACTGGTATGTTTCTTCTTTGGAATGAGTTTACTGGAAGGAAAGTCAATACAGGAATCTAAGCAAGCTGTAGAACAGAAATTCATACCAACGTGGAAGGTAAGTAAAAAGATCTTTTGTTGCTTTTTTAATATGAATGTAAGTTGAAGAACAATATATTATACTTAACTGACAATCCTTATGAAAGCCCGGCTTATGGTACAAATTTTTAATTGGTTACAACTATTGTTCTTTTCATTGTTTTGAGCTTTATATTAATTTATTTATTTGATAGTTATCTAAAATATTTACCTACTTATAGAATTTTTAAAGTCAACTGGCATAAATAAATACAAATAACTTTGGCTGGTCGCGCGGTTTCAAGTTGCGAGATAAAATAGTTGCTTAACTAAACATTTAAATTAATTTCCAAGAGGGCAAGAATTTAACCCATGTATGAGTTACTACAACAGAGTTTAATTCAAAATGTTAAATGATTTTTTTAGATAGGAGTGTGCATTTGGCCCGTTATTTCAACTATTAATTTCCGGTACATCCCAGAAAGAAACAAAGTACCATTTGTTGGCGTGTGCAGTTTGGTGTGGTGCATATTCATGGCTTATATGCATCAGTTGGAAATGACAGATAACAAAAAGTTCAAGCTGACTGAACGATTACTAACAAATAGTCAATGATATGCTTGTATTTCAGTTTGTTACTAACAAAGCATGTGTTGCAAGTCTTTACAGTGGTAAGATTTTTATTGTTTTTTTATTATTAAACATATTTTTTTCACATAAATTTATTTTCTATAAACTCCTGGACAAAATTAAAGCAACATCATAAATTATTTTTATCCTAGGGAGAGACGGAGAAAGTATATAGTTATTATAAAATTAAAAAAAAATATTATAAATTCTGTCAAAACTATATACTTTCTCCGTCTCTCCCCGGGATAGCTTATAAACTTCTTAACCGATTTGGCTTAAAATTGGCTTACTTATGTTAAGAAGACGTTTTATTGCGAGGAAGATGTCAAAAATTAGCGGCATCCGCAGCTTCGCTCGTGGTGATATAATTTGTTCGTTATATTATAGATTTTATCAAAACTATATACTTTCTCCGTCTCTCCCCGGGATAGCTTATAAACTTCTTAACCGATTTGGCTTAAAATTGGCTTACTTATGTTAAGAAGACGTTTTATTGCGAGGAAGATGTCAAAAATTAGCGGCATTCGCAGCTTCGCTCGTGGTGATATAATTTGTTCGTTATATTATAGATTTTATCAAAACTATATACTTTCTCCGTCTCTCCCCGGGATAGCTTATAAATTTCCTAACCGATTTGGCCTAAAATTGGCTTACTTATGTTAAAAAGACGTTTTATTCCGAGGAAGATGTCAAAAATTAGCGGCATCCGCAGCTTCGCTCGTGGTGATATGATTTGTTCGTTATATTATAGATTTTATCAAAACTATATACTTTCTCCGTCTCTCCCCGGGATAGCTTATAAATTTCTTAACCGATTTGGCCTAAAATTGGCTTACTTATGTTAAAAAGACGTTTTATTCCGAGGAAGATGTCAAAAATTAGCGGCATCCGCAGCTTCGCTCGTGGTGATATGATTTGTTCGTTATATTATAGATTTTATCAAAACTATATACTTTCTCCGTCTCTCCCCGGGATAGCTTATAAATTTCTTAACCGATTTGGCCTAAAATTGGCTTACTTATGTTAAAAAGACGTTTTATTCCGAGGAAGATGTCAAAAATTAGCGGCATCCGCAGCTTCGCTCGTGGTGATATGATTTGTTCGTTATATTATAGATTTTATCAAAACTATATTTCTCCGTCTCTCTCGAGGATAGCTCGTAAACTTCTTAATCGATTTGGCCTAAAATTGGTTTACTTATAAATAGCGAAAATTATGGCAGTGTCACGGAATCAACTTACAATGCAAAAAAACCATTCAAATCAGAAAAAATATAGCATCAAATATGTGGCAAATTTTTGATGTTGCGAGAATCTTGTCCAGGAGTTTATAGAAATTGTAAAAAACATATTGTTTCATCTTAATTACAGGTAGGAATATGCTTCTGGCCTGTTTTGCAAACAATTAACTTCCGCTACATTCCAGAGAAGAACAGGGTACCATTCGTGAGCGCTTGCAGTCTGGTGTGGTGCTGCTTTTTGGCGTACATGCACCAGCTGCAACTCGCGAAAATGAGAGAATTCAATTTGACCGAGCAATTGTTACCTGCTAACGCATAATAATTTATTTTAATTATTATAAATGCGTTGTTAGAAAATTGTTAATTTTCATATCTGATATTTATTTGACTTTTTGCAGAGTTACTAATCTATAATTTAAACGCAAATGTACATACAATTTTGTAGATTATATACATATTTCAGATTCAAGAAAGTCAAAAATCTTCTTTCGGGAACTTAGAATTTTGAGTCTTTTGCGGTTGAAACTATGAGTAGCAGATTTGCAAAAAGTCTATTGTTTATAATATAGGCTTGACTTTAATTAAATTTCGACGACTTTTTTGGTTTTAGAAGGATTTTAGTTACCAGGCTGATATTAGGCAAAATATACAATATTTATTTATAATTATCCCTAATTTTTAGACACTAAACTTTTATGGTTGCAAAAAAAATACAGTGTATAGTTTTTCAAATAAAATCAAGGATGTTCTATAAATTATAGATGAGTATTTGATGAATTTCTGATATTGTAAATGTATTTTCTTGCCATAATGTATTTAATTTCAATAGCATTCTAAATAGTAAGATATGATATCTTTTAAAAAAATTAGAATTATAGACAGTATAATAGTGATATAATTTTTCTATTTGATAAAAGGAACAAAATTCAATTTATGTTACTCAAATTATATATTAAGTTTTGGCGTCTGAAGTGATACTTTCACGCGTTCAAAATTGGAATATCTCCAATATTATTTATAATTGTGGCGTCAGAAAATAATACAATGTGTTTTCTAAATAAACCAAAATAATCAACTTTATTTTCATAATATACATAAATTGGTATAGTCTGAGCAACCAATTCTTTCGTTTTCCGACAGACGACAGCAGTAATTTGTCAGAGATCAGCTACAGTGGCGGATCCTCAGGGGGGCTACAGGGCCCATGCCCCCCCCCTGCCGCGCCCTTGAACACCCAATAATAAATAACATTTAAAATGTATAAATTAATAAAGTAGCAGAGTAGCTTGACCGACTGCAGAAGATTATTTTTCGCCCCTCCCCAAGAATCATAATTATTATAAAAAATTATATTTCCACGCTAAAGAAAATAAAATAAAAAAATAAATGAGAGCGACTGTCGGCAGTTTTCAATATTATGAATATTTACCAAAAACGCAAAAAATTGCCTTCATCCATTTATTAAAAACATCATGAATGCGCTTTAAAAAAATACTTGGGTATACTAGATATTAATAAGTTGTACCTAATTATTAGAAATTAAAAAATCGCGTAAAAGCGCCAAAAAATGTTTTGCTTGCAGCCCTTTTTGTTTCTCATGCATTCGTGTCGCGAGTTCAACTCTGTCTACACCAACTCCTAAACAAAATTCTGGGCAGGCCAGTGGAGCCCCTCCCTTAACTTCAGCCTAGATTCGCCACTGATTAGCTAATATCGTGACTTTCTCGTTTCCCCAGATTTTTAGTGAGCCGTAAATAAATCACGCGCCACGTTGTGTTATGGAAAGTAAAATTACAAGAATTCACATGTCCTCGACTCCATCTTGCGAGAATACTCAAAAAATATACTCTGTATAATTTCGTTCATTCCTAGAAAATTTTATGAACATCTTCATTCAAATTTAAAGGTATTACAACATATAACAAATTCTATGTCAGTATGTTTTAAAGTGTTTATTACTAAATTCTCATGATTTGTAGTTATGTAGTTCAATGAAAGTAGAGGGAGTTGATTCCTTTACCATCAATTTGCGGAGGTCCCTTCTGCGCATGCCCAGGCAGTGCGCAGGCGCGTGTCATATGTCATACGTCATCTGTCATGTCACACTCTTGGGCGTGAGCTATTTGGGCATTAGCTACTTGAGCGTTAGCTACTTTGGCCTTAGCTACTTGGGCGTTAGCTACTTGGGCAATAGTATTCATTATAGGCTCCGTGTTAAGGATGACGTCATATTATGTTTAGGAAAAGATGGCGGCTGTCACCTGTCAATTAAGATATGTCAAGGTCACCTGTGACTTGTCAAATGTTAAAATTAAAATCTAACACGTGGGTCGGGTTCAGGGTGACGTTATAAATCGTTTAGAAAAAACCCAAAGTCGATCGGTTAGCTGGTTCGGAAGATATAGTTTTTTGAGATTAGGGCTCTAATGCATAAAGGTGGAAAGGAGAAATTTGGTAAGCAGGTATAAGATAAGTATACCTATCGACTAGTGAAGAAATATTTCAAAAATCCCAAGTAATAACGAAACTAGATGTATAAAACCATCAAGTCCTTATCATTATTCATAGACACCGCTCATCTATAAATACAAGTTAATAGAATAATTATTATCTCAGATTATTACATAATCGGCTAAATATGTCAAAGTTAGCAAAAAACCACTCGCCTACAGCTCATCAGATATATCATCAAATATGTCTTTAACTCGTTAGAAAAAACCAAGATCCTTAGAACGGCTAGCTATAGAAAAATATCCCTAAAACGTGATGTTTGAGTCATACTTTTTTATCTACCCTGTATACTGCAAATTATTTGCTATTCTCACACACTTTAATTTAATTATACATCGCATAAGAAAACTGAATTTGAATGCATACAGATAAGTGCATGATAATTAACTCTCATTTTGCTCATTATCTCATTAAATATTCATCGCATCGAACGGCTATAATTCAGGTCAAGGAAAAAGCTTGAACACCAAGCGAGAGTTATTACATTTGAAAAAATATCTAATTATATTCCTAGAAGGTGAAAGCAACTAGCACAGTTTCGGGAAAGATATAAATACAGGGCCAGTCTAGAAGTTTATTCAGTTATTATTCGGCAACCGTTAAAACAGTATACCTAAAGTGATAAAATTGTAAGTACCTATTATATTCTCTATAATTATGTGTTTTAATTTTTATTTAATTTAAAACAAAACAATCAAGTGTTAAATAAATCAGAGTAAATCGGGGAGGCTAAGATGTATATTTAATTTTGGTATTTTTTAGTAAAAAACAGAAAATATGATATATTATTAATTGATATGATAATGAATGATAAATTATTATTATAATATTATTAAACCTTTTAGCTATCTCATTCTTAATCGCAAATATTTCTAAATATATTTAATACATCTAAATTAGATAGCAAGGTCAACTTGCTATTGTGCTTACGGATACAGTGACTGGATAATATTAAAGGTTAAGACATGTTTGAAAAATAATATGAATGCAGTAACTAATTAATATTCAATGTTATGTCCTGTATGTATTGCTAATACGCTGCTAAGATTGCATCATCTTTATTACCTGGAAACATTCTCTTAGCCTCGCCATGTTAATTAATAAACGTATATACTCAACATTATTACATCATCTTAGGTATATAAATACTAACAGAAACATTTATTCCTCAGACGTTCCCAAGCGTTCATACAAATAAGGTCTGGTGAAAGGATTTGAATTTTTCCTTATTGTGCAGTGTGTTATTATTTGGTAAGTATAGATATTATTTGCTATATTATGTCAGTGTATAATTATTTAAAAATTGACGATTTTGTAAAATATAAGTGCTAAATAAGCTAACATGGTGATCTATATATTTGATATTTATTGTTATTTCAGTGGTACAACGTTAAACTAAAACAGAATAACTGAGGTTATGTTTGTTTATAAATCTGATAATTATTGAATGACAAAAATACTTTAATAGGGGTTAAAACAAATCATTATATTATTTTTAAAGTGAATATTGCTCATTAGAGAATCCAAAAGGTATCTGTTTATATGAACAATAATTTCTATTTTGCAGAAAATGTTTGTTTGTGAGAACTGCCAGCGTTCATTCACCAAAAAGAGTAACCTCAAACGTCATGGGGATTGCAGACTTACTGTTCAAGTCTGTCAAACTTGCAAAGACAGCTTTGCGTCAAGAAGAGCTCTCCAACAACACCAACAGGAGAAACATAGAGCTCCCAAAAGGCAAGCTACGTCTCAGCAAGTAGCCATGGCTAAGAAGGCTAGACTCGTTTCGACCGATGGTAAGTTATTGCATCATATTGTGTAAGATTAGCTATTGCATCATACTGTTTAAGATTAGAATATATTGCAGCATAATTTAAAAAACGATAATAAGGCATCGACAGCTTGTATAATTTATTTGCTATAACCTATGTTTGGCCATATATGAACAGCATCAGTCAACAGGAAAAAATTAAAACGACGTTGCCATTACAGTGCGGTAATAATTGTATAAAAAGTATTATAAGTGCATTTTAATTTATTTCAGAACCATCAACATCAGCGCAGCAGCATTGCAGCGATTGTAAACTGGATGTACCTGCTTCCCGATGGGCTAACCATCTAAGGACCTTAAGCCATCGAGAGAACTGCTGCGTGAAGCAGGAGGAAGGTGTAAAGCTTGTAAAAACATCGTTCCGAAGCCGAATTGCTACCTACCGACTTTCTTCAAGACAGGACCCCACCAACATATTATTGTTCCTAGAACATCTGAAGGAAAAGTTCGTAAGGTTGGTGGGAACCGTACTACAAAAATATGACCAACTGAAAGTCGGGGTAGAGCTCTTTGGCCGCTTCCTCCTGCAGTCAAACGAGTCGACTGAGGTTAAGTCTTTCAATAGTAAATATCAAATGGTGAATGAAGCAACGGACTTGGAGGAGCTGTTTAATCAGTTTGCTGTCATCCTAGACCGAAAGTATTCAGAGTTTTCGGAAAAGGACAGTGGTAAGTATTATTGTAAGCGTTTAAAAACTTTTACTAATATTTTTTAAATCATAATACTTAACCATGTTTCTATTGTTACAGGGTGGACTCTTCAACAGCTCCTACACCTAGAATTAGGCATTAACAAGATCAACCCTCTAAAGGCATCATCCTACATCCCGCTACCAAAGGAGATTGAAGCAAAGAAAGCTGTTCTAAACATTCAAAACACTGATCAAAAGTGTTTTATGTGGAGTGTCTTGGCAGCCTTACATCCCGTAGATCGTACTCAAAATGCAAATAGAGTCGCGAATTATATGCCTTTTGAGAACGAGCTGGACTTTACAGGTATGGAATTTCCAATTAAACTTAGTGACATAACTAAATTTGAACGCCTTAATAATATTTCTATCAATGTTTATGGCCTAGAAAAAGTCTATGATAATGGTAAAAATAGTATTGAGGTTGTAGGTCCCTTATACTTTACTACATCTCGCAAGGAGAGACATGTAAATTTGTTATTAATCAGCGATGATTATGAAAATAGTCATTACTGTTTAATAAGAAGTTTATCTCGACTGATCTCAAGGCAATTGTCTACACGATGCGGTACAAAGTATTTATGTGATGGTTGTTTAACATATTTTTATTCAGAGCAAAAATTAAAAGCTCATCAAGAACATGATTGCGGTCACGTTTTGGCTAAAGTACCGACAACTGATTTAAAAAAGAATAAATACGGAGAAGAGATCCCCGAGAATATTTTGAAATTTACAAATTTTGAAAAGAAATTAAAGGTACCATTTGTTGTTTATGCCGATTTCGAGACAATCCTTGAACCTATACCTACATTTGCTTACTACATTAAATGTGACTTTGATGATGCCTATTCAAAGTACCAAAGTTATAGAGGACAGGACGCACACAAAGAATTTGTAAAACGGTTAGATGTTGATTGTAAATCAATATACAACCATTTTATGAAGGAAGTGGTGCCTATGTTACCTATGACGGCGGAACAAGAGAATGAGCATCGACAAGCAACAACCTGTCATATTTGCGATAAACCATTTGACGTAGAAGCAAACGATAGAGTTCATGATCACGATCATTTAACGGGGCTCTATCGCGGTCCAAGTCACTCTGTATGCAACCTAAATTACAAACTTCCCAATTTTATTCCCATCTTTTTCCATAACATGTCTAATTTCGATTCTCACCTGTTTGTCAAGGAATTGGCCTGCGATGAAGAACAGTTGGACGTTATTCCCCAAAATAAGGAAAAGTATATATCCTTTACTAAACACATCTTGGTGGATAACGTCGAAAACAAGAATGGTAAACAACGACAGGTATTTTTAAAATTGCGCTTTTTGGATAGTTTTAGATTCATGGCTAGTGGGCTAGATAAATTAAGTCAAAATTTAAAATCTGAGCAATGTAAAACCGTGCGAAAATATTTCGAGGATGATAATAAATTTGAACTTATTCGACAGAAGGGTGTCTTCCCGTATAATTACGTAGACTCTTTTTCAAAATTAGACGAAAACAAGCTTCCATCACAAAAAGGCTTTTTTAATAAACTAAAAAATGAGGATATAACCGTAGATGATTATAAGCGTGCTTGGAAGGTATGGAATTTATTTGAGTGTAAAACTTTAGGCGAATATTCCGACATTTATTTAAAATCCGACGTATTAATTTTGACAGATGTCTTTGAAAGTTTTAGAGACGTGTGCCTGGCTACTTATGGCCTTGATCCTGCGCAGTACTTTACTGCGCCGGGTCTTTCGATGGAGGCCGCCCTTAAAGCGACATCCATCAATCTTGAGCTTCTGACCGATCTAGACATGGTGCACTTCTTTAAACACGGTATTCGCGGAGGAGTCAGTCAGTGTAGTATAAGGAAAGCTTTTGCGAACAATAAATTTATGTCTAAATATGACGCTACCAAACCCACCTCTTACATCATGTACCTGGACGCTACCAATCTATACGGAGCAGCCATGTCTCAATTTTTACCAACGGGAAGCTTTAAGTGGTTAAACGAAACCGAAATTCAAAATTTAGATTACCTAAATATCGTGAAAGATTCACCAACAGGTTACATATTAGAAGTTGATTTAGATTATCCGGAAGATTTACATTCTTTGCACAATGAGCTACCCTTTTGCCCAGAATCCATTGCGCCGCCAGGGTCTAAATTCCCGAAAATAACAAAATTAATTCCAAATTTCATGAAAAAAGAGAAATATATTATTCACATTCAAAATTTACAACAAGCTTTAAATTATGGCCTTCAGCTTACAAAAATTCATCGTGTAATATCCTTTGACCAATCACCCTGGCTTAAGAAGTATATCGATCTAAACACAGCGTTGAGAAATCAGGCCAAAAATAAATTTGAAAAAGACTTTTTTAAACTTATGAACAATGCTGTGTTTGGCAAGACAATGGAAAACGTGGAGAAACGGGTAGATGTAAAGCTCGTTACCCATTGGGAAAATATTGGTAGGAGGTTGGGGGCCGGAGCGTTAATCGCGAAACCTCATTTTAAAGATCGAACCATTTATAGCGAAAACCTGGTAGCAATCCAGATGAAAAAACAAAAAGTGGTGTATAATAAACCCATTTACGTGGGTTTTTCAATCTTGGAGATATCCAAAACCATTATGTATGACTTTTTGTACGGATACATTAAGCCGAAATATGGCAACAGCGCGGAATTGTTATACACTGACACCGACTCCCTAATTCTAAAAGTAACAACAGATAATTTTTATGATGATATGACGACAAATTTAAGTAGATTCGATACTTCCAACTACTCACAAGATAACCCACATAATGTTCCTGTAAACCAATCTATACTTGGTAAAATGAAAGATGAGTATGCAGGAAAGATTATTTGGGATTTCTATGGAACCGGGGCGAAAGCATATTGCGTTAATGTAGAGGGAAAGTTGACTAAAAAAGCTAAAGGGGTTCCTGACTATGTCACCCAAAAAGAACTGACTCTTGACGATTATAGAGAAGCGGCTGACGTAGAAGGAACTCAGATTCATCGTAGAATGAACACTTTCCGTTCGCATGAACACGATATGTATGTCGAACTTAAAAATAAGGTAGCGCTGTCATACGCGGACGACAAGCGCTTCATTATACCCGGGTTCGAGCACACGCTTGCTTGGGGTCATAGAGATATAGTATTGTATAAGGAATCATCGGAAATTCCATAAGCTAAGACTGACCATAGCTATCTTTGTTTCAATCTTCTTGGATAGCTGATGGTTTTAGAGGGTTGTGATATTAGGCTAGGTATTTATTATATTATTATTTAATTTGTTTATTGTATTATTATTATTATTTATTATTATTTATTGTATTAATATTTATTGTATTATTATTTATTATATACATAGATGAAAATGTTAATTTTTTGTATTAAAATGTGTATCATATATACAAATAAACACAGGATTTCTTTGTATTCAAATTTTTTGTCTTATTTTACCCCCTCTTCCTCTTCCCTACTAAGGAAAAAAAAAACAGAGGTAAATTTTTAACATTTATTTCACAACAGTATAATATTCAATGTTTAGTTTAAACAATGTAGGTATATGTCTTGCAAATAAACGAATTAGCTTGTCAGTCCATCGAAACAAATATTTGTCTGTCATGGCATCTTCAAACTTGAGGCTTCGCTTTTCGTCATTACGATGAAACACCAAAGTGTACTGTCCAATAATCATAAAGATGTCAACCCAGTGAGTGTTGAAACAATCAAACGTACTTATGAATTCTTCAAATTCATCACTAGAAAAATAAATCTTGCCATATCCAATAATGTCTATGATTACTTGTTTACGCTCTTTTTCTGTAGTGTTAAATATAATTGTTATGTAATCATCAATTTCATAAACTCTGCTTGGCTTGATCTTGCGTACAATATCATCATTATCCTGCTGACATCGAGAAGGAGATTCAAACACCTCATCCCAAGCGGATGATGAAGAGGAGGCCGCCATTGATAAGTATTAGAGGTTAAGTTTTAACAACTGTCTAACCAAATATTTATGATCTTCGTAACACTTGATATCTTTTTTCAGCCTACGTATTTTTCGCAGATGTTCTTGGAGTTTAACTCTAAGATCGACTGCCTTTGCCATAAGCTGAAGACTAAATGACTAAATTCTAACTTTAGCGCTAAATATTTCTTTCGTAAGGTATTACCCGTCTGAATAATTATTTGCTTAACATCCTTACCGAGATTCTTTTAAATAAGAAGCCATAACAGATAAAACAGCTAAAATCAGGTAAAAACCCGATAAAAACAGCTAAAAACCCGCTTAAAAACAGCTAGCGGTTTTTAAAAAACAGCTAGCGGTTTTTAAAAAACAGCTAAAAACCACTAAAAAAACAGCCCTGTTTAAAAACAACCCTGTTTAAAAAAAGCTCCGTTTAAAAACAGCCCTGTTTAAAAACAGCCCTGTTTAAAAACAGCCCTGTTTAAAAACAGCCCTGTTTAAAAACAACCCTATTTAAAAACAGCCCTGTTTAAAAACAGCCCTGTTTAAAAACAGCCCTGTTTAAAAACAGCTAAAACAGCCCTGTTGTGTTGTTGTTGTTGTTGTTGATTCGATTTGTTAGGATATGTCTATGTTCAATGATGTGCTATGACTTAGGGAATTAAATACCTAATAAACATGCTACGATACCGACTATTATTAATATCATTATCTTTAACAATGACTAAGAATCCAAACATATCTTATCAATATTCCGAACAAACACGTTTAAAAGTACCGAAGGACGTGCATGTATTAACATGCTCGCCGTAGGTTTATTTCAAGCGAAAATCATTCGGGCTGAATCAAATCAGTGCCTTAGCATTATCAAGAACCAGTTTTAAGTATTTTTCGATAAGTTTGTCACAAATAGAATAAATTAATATCATTGCTATTATAACCATATAGAAGGCATAATAAATTTGATAATTCAGTATAACCATTACACTTCTAACATACGTATTTAACTGGGATTAGCATAACAACTATCGCTGTTTCTCTAAATATAAACTAAGGATAGAAGTATTCAGTTAAAACATTTATATAGAAATATTTAACTGAATTACTAGGCCAACAAAATTAAAACAAATAATTTTATTTTTATATATTTATTTCAACATCATTCAAATAACAATATCTAAAATTATATAATACCTTTACATTATTCTGTGAACAATGCCACACACTTGAATCAGAATCGTGATTATAACATTCTGTTTTATTCATAAATGTGCTTAATTTAAGATTATCTTATGGTTATTAATTATTTTTATCTTGGTAAATGAAAATGTTATCTATTCAAACTAGATGGCATTGGGAACGGAAACAGTTTTGAAATTATGTTTGTATACTTCCAGCCAGAACTTGATTTAATATGTGCATTTTTTCTGAACTTTGGTTTATGTAAATTTGTAAGTAATATTAATTCTTTGTACAACTTTAAGTCTTTCTGGGAATATGCTTTAGGATACATACTCGTTAATAAATCCAACAAACCGTCGGATAGTGTGTATGTTTCATTATCAAACACCAATTGGTCATTTTGAAAGTCAACAGGCACATTTCCCAGTGTAATAAAACGTAGAAAAACTATCTACATCAATGCCACACGACCAAAGGCTCACGAAATTTTTACAAAATTTTGTAAAAATTTCGTGAGCCTTTGGTCGTGTGGCATTGATGTAGATAGTTTTTCTACGTTTTATTACACTGGGAAATGTGCCTGTTGACTTTCAAAATGACCAATTGGTGTTTGATAATGAAACATACACACTATCCGACGGTTTGTTGGATTTATTAACGAGTATGTATCCTAAAGCATATTCCCAGAAAGACTTAAAGTTGTACAAAGAATTAATATTACTTACAAATTTACATAAACCAAAGTTCAGAAAAAATGCACATATTAAATCAAGTTCTGGCTGGAAGTATACAAACATAATTTCAAAACTGTTTCCGTTCCCAATGCCATCTAGTTTGAATAGATAACATTTTCATTTACCAAGATAAAAATAATTAATAACCATAAGATAATCTTAAATTAAGCACATTTATGAATAAAACAGAATGTTATAATCACGATTCTGATTCAAGTGTGTGGCATTGTTCACAGAATAATGTAAAGGTATTATATAATTTTAGATATTGTTATTTGAATGATGTTGAAATAAATATATAAAAATAAAATTATTTGTTTTAATTTTGTTGGCCTAGTAATTCAGTTAAATATTTCTATATAAATGTTTTAACTGAATACTTCTATCCTTAGTTTATATTTAGAGAAACAGCGATAGTTGTTATGCTAATCCCAGTTAAATACGTATGTTAGAAGTGTAATGGTTATACTGAATTATCAAATTTATTATGCCTTCTATATGGTTATAATAGCAATGATATTAATTTATTCTATTTGTGACAAACTTATCGAAAAATACTTAAAACTGGTTCTTGATAATGCTAAGGCACTGATTTGATTCAGCCCGAATGATTTTCGCTTGAAATAAACCTACGGCGAGCATGTTAATACATGCACGTCCTTCGGTACTTTTAAACGTGTTTGTTCGGAATATTGATAAGATATGTTTGGATTCTTAGTCATTGTTAAAGATAATGATATTAATAATAGTCGGTATCGTAGCATGTTTATTAGGTATTTAATTCCCTAAGTCATAGCACATCATTGAACATAGACATATCCTAACAAATCGAATCAACAACAACAACAACAACACAACAGGGCTGTTTTAGCTGTTTTTAAACAGGGCTGTTTTTAAACAGGGCTGTTTTTAAACAGGGCTGTTTTTAAACAGGGCTGTTTTTAAATAGGGTTGTTTTTAAACAGGGCTGTTTTTAAACAGGGCTGTTTTTAAACAGGGCTGTTTTTAAACAGGGCTGTTTTTAAACGGAGCTGTTTTTAAACAGGGTTGTTTTTAAACAGGGCTGTTTTTTTAGTGGTTTTTAGCTGTTTTTTAAAAACCGCTAGCTGTTTTTTAAAAACCGCTAGCTGTTTTTAAGCGGGTTTTTAGCTGTTTTTATCGGGTTTTTACCTGATTTTAGCTGTTTTATCTGTTATGGCTTCTTATTTAAAAGAATCTCGGTAAGGATGTTAAGCAAATAATTATTCAGACGGGTAATACCTTACGAAAGAAATATTTAGCGCTAAAGTTAGAATTTAGTCATTTAGTCTTCAGCTTATGGCAAAGGCAGTCGATCTTAGAGTTAAACTCCAAGAACATCTGCGAAAAATACGTAGGCTGAAAAAAGATATCAAGTGTTACGAAGATCATAAATATTTGGTTAGACAGTTGTTAAAACTTAACCTCTAATACTTATCAATGGCGGCCTCCTCTTCATCATCCGCTTGGGATGAGGTGTTTGAATCTCCTTCTCGATGTCAGCAGGATAATGATGATATTGTACGCAAGATCAAGCCAAGCAGAGTTTATGAAATTGATGATTACATAACAATTATATTTAACACTACAGAAAAAGAGCGTAAACAAGTAATCATAGACATTATTGGATATGGCAAGATTTATTTTTCTAGTGATGAATTTGAAGAATTCATAAGTACGTTTGATTGTTTCAACACTCACTGGGTTGACATCTTTATGATTATTGGACAGTACACTTTGGTGTTTCATCGTAATGACGAAAAGCGAAGCCTCAAGTTTGAAGATGCCATGACAGACAAATATTTGTTTCGATGGACTGACAAGCTAATTCGTTTATTTGCAAGACATATACCTACATTGTTTAAACTAAACATTGAATATTATACTGTTGTGAAATAAATGTTAAAAATTTACCTCTGTTTTTTTTTTTCCTTAGTAGGGAAGAGGAAGAGGGGGTAAAATAAGACAAAAAATTTGAATACAAAGAAATCCTGTGTTTATTTGTATATATGATACACATTTTAATACAAAAAATTAACATTTTCATCTATGTATATAATAAATAATAATACAATAAATATTAATACAATAAATAATAATAAATAATAATAATAATACAATAAACAAATTAAATAATAATATAATAAATACCTAGCCTAATATCACAACCCTCTAAAACCATCAGCTATCCAAGAAGATTGAAACAAAGATAGCTATGGTCAGTCTTAGCTTATGGAATTTCCGATGATTCCTTATACAATACTATATCTCTATGACCCCAAGCAAGCGTGTGCTCGAACCCGGGTATAATGAAGCGCTTGTCGTCCGCGTATGACAGCGCTACCTTATTTTTAAGTTCGACATACATATCGTGTTCATGCGAACGGAAAGTGTTCATTCTACGATGAATCTGAGTTCCTTCTACGTCAGCCGCTTCTCTATAATCGTCAAGAGTCAGTTCTTTTTGGGTGACATAGTCAGGAACCCCTTTAGCTTTTTTAGTCAACTTTCCCTCTACATTAACGCAATATGCTTTCGCCCCGGTTCCATAGAAATCCCAAATAATCTTTCCTGCATACTCATCTTTCATTTTACCAAGTATAGATTGGTTTACAGGAACATTATGTGGGTTATCTTGTGAGTAGTTGGAAGTATCGAATCTACTTAAATTTGTCGTCATATCATCATAAAAATTATCTGTTGTTACTTTTAGAATTAGGGAGTCGGTGTCAGTGTATAACAATTCCGCGCTGTTGCCATATTTCGGCTTAATGTATCCGTACAAAAAGTCATACATAATGGTTTTGGATATCTCCAAGATTGAAAAACCCACGTAAATGGGTTTATTATACACCACTTTTTGTTTTTTCATCTGGATTGCTACCAGGTTTTCGCTATAAATGGTTCGATCTTTAAAATGAGGTTTCGCGATTAACGCTCCGGCCCCCAACCTCCTACCAATATTTTCCCAATGGGTAACGAGCTTTACATCTACCCGTTTCTCCACGTTTTCCATTGTCTTGCCAAACACAGCATTGTTCATAAGTTTAAAAAAGTCTTTTTCAAATTTATTTTTGGCCTGATTTCTCAACGCTGTGTTTAGATCGATATACTTCTTAAGCCAGGGTGATTGGTCAAAGGATATTACACGATGAATTTTTGTAAGCTGAAGGCCATAATTTAAAGCTTGTTGTAAATTTTGAATGTGAATAATATATTTCTCTTTTTTCATGAAATTTGGAATTAATTTTGTTATTTTCGGGAATTTAGACCCTGGCGGCGCAATGGATTCTGGGCAAAAGGGTAGCTCATTGTGCAAAGAATGTAAATCTTCCGGATAATCTAAATCAACTTCTAATATGTAACCTGTTGGTGAATCTTTCACGATATTTAGGTAATCTAAATTTTGAATTTCGGTTTCGTTTAACCACTTAAAGCTTCCCGTTGGTAAAAATTGAGACATGGCTGCTCCGTATAGATTGGTAGCGTCCAGGTACATGATGTAAGAGGTGGGTTTGGTAGCGTCATATTTAGACATAAATTTATTGTTCGCAAAAGCTTTCCTTATACTACACTGACTGACTCCTCCGCGAATACCGTGTTTAAAGAAGTGCACCATGTCTAGATCGGTCAGAAGCTCAAGATTGATGGATGTCGCTTTAAGGGCGGCCTCCATCGAAAGACCCGGCGCAGTAAAGTACTGCGCAGGATCAAGGCCATAAGTAGCCAGGCACACGTCTCTAAAACTTTCAAAGACATCTGTCAAAATTAATACGTCGGATTTTAAATAAATGTCGGAATATTCGCCTAAAGTTTTACACTCAAATAAATTCCATACCTTCCAAGCACGCTTATAATCATCTACGGTTATATCCTCATTTTTTAGTTTATTAAAAAAGCCTTTTTGTGATGGAAGCTTGTTTTCGTCTAATTTTGAAAAAGAGTCTACGTAATTATACGGGAAGACACCCTTCTGTCGAATAAGTTCAAATTTATTATCATCCTCGAAATATTTTCGCACGGTTTTACATTGCTCAGATTTTAAATTTTGACTTAATTTATCTAGCCCACTAGCCATGAATCTAAAACTATCCAAAAAGCGCAATTTTAAAAATACCTGTCGTTGTTTACCATTCTTGTTTTCGACGTTATCCACCAAGATGTGTTTAGTAAAGGATATATACTTTTCCTTATTTTGGGGAATAACGTCCAACTGTTCTTCATCGCAGGCCAATTCCTTGACAAACAGGTGAGAATCGAAATTAGACATGTTATGGAAAAAGATGGGAATAAAATTGGGAAGTTTGTAATTTAGGTTGCATACAGAGTGACTTGGACCGCGATAGAGCCCCGTTAAATGATCGTGATCATGAACTCTATCGTTTGCTTCTACGTCAAATGGTTTATCGCAAATATGACAGGTTGTTGCTTGTCGATGCTCATTCTCTTGTTCCGCCGTCATAGGTAACATAGGCACCACTTCCTTCATAAAATGGTTGTATATTGATTTACAATCAACATCTAACCGTTTTACAAATTCTTTGTGTGCGTCCTGTCCTCTATAACTTTGGTACTTTGAATAGGCATCATCAAAGTCACATTTAATGTAGTAAGCAAATGAATAGGGCACATGTTTATGAGTTCTAACAGTATAGGATGTATCAGGGTCCAACTCATTTTCCTCTGTAGGTATAGGTTCAAGGATTGTCTCGAAATCGGCATAAACAACAAATGGTACCTTTAATTTCTTTTCAAAATTTGTAAATTTCAAAATATTCTCGGGGATCTCTTCTCCGTATTTATTCTTTTTTAAATCAGTTGTCGGTACTTTAGCCAAAACGTGACCGCAATCATGTTCTTGATGAGCTTTTAATTTTTGCTCTGAATAAAAATATGTTAAACAACCATCACATAAATACTTTGTACCGCATCGTGTAGACAATTGCCTTGAGATCAGTCGAGATAAACTTCTTATTAAACAGTAATGACTATTTTCATAATCATCGCTGATTAATAACAAATTTACATGTCTCTCCTTGCGAGATGTAGTAAAGTATAAGGGACCTACAACCTCAATACTATTTTTACCATTATCATAGACTTTTTCTAGGCCATAAACATTGATAGAAATATTATTAAGGCGTTCAAATTTAGTTATGTCACTAAGTTTAATTGGAAATTCCATACCTGTAAAGTCCAGCTCGTTCTCAAAAGGCATATAATTCGCGACTCTATTTGCATTTTGAGTACGATCTACGGGATGTAAGGCTGCCAAGACACTCCACATAAAACACTTTTGATCAGTGTTTTGAATGTTTAGAACAGCTTTCTTTGCTTCAATCTCCTTTGGTAGCGGGATGTAGGATGATGCCTTTAGAGGGTTGATCTTGTTAATGCCTAATTCTAGGTGTAGGAGCTGTTGAAGAGTCCACCCTGTAACAATAGAAACATGGTTAAGTATTATGATTTAAAAAATATTAGTAAAAGTTTTTAAACGCTTACAATAATACTTACCACTGTCCTTTTCCGAAAACTCTGAATACTTTCGGTCTAGGATGACAGCAAACTGATTAAACAGCTCCTCCAAGTCCGTTGCTTCATTCACCATTTGATATTTACTATTGAAAGACTTAACCTCAGTCGACTCGTTTGACTGCAGGAGGAAGCGGCCAAAGAGCTCTACCCCGACTTTCAGTTGGTCATATTTTTGTAGTACGGTTCCCACCAACCTTACGAACTTTTCCTTCAGATGTTCTAGGAACAATAATATGTTGGTGGGGTCCTGTCTTGAAGAAAGTCGGTAGGTAGCAATTCGGCTTCGGAACGATGTTTTTACAAGCTTTACACCTTCCTCCTGCTTCACGCAGCAGTTCTCTCGATGGCTTAAGGTCCTTAGATGGTTAGCCCATCGGGAAGCAGGTACATCCAGTTTACAATCGCTGCAATGCTGCTGCGCTGATGTTGATGGTTCTGAAATAAATTAAAATGCACTTATAATACTTTTTATACAATTATTACCGCACTGTAATGGCAACGTCGTTTTAATTTTTTCCTGTTGACTGATGCTGTTCATATATGGCCAAACATAGGTTATAGCAAATAAATTATACAAGCTGTCGATGCCTTATTATCGTTTTTTAAATTATGCTGCAATATATTCTAATCTTAAACAGTATGATGCAATAGCTAATCTTACACAATATGATGCAATAACTTACCATCGGTCGAAACGAGTCTAGCCTTCTTAGCCATGGCTACTTGCTGAGACGTAGCTTGCCTTTTGGGAGCTCTATGTTTCTCCTGTTGGTGTTGTTGGAGAGCTCTTCTTGACGCAAAGCTGTCTTTGCAAGTTTGACAGACTTGAACAGTAAGTCTGCAATCCCCATGACGTTTGAGGTTACTCTTTTTGGTGAATGAACGCTGGCAGTTCTCACAAACAAACATTTTCTGCAAAATAGAAATTATTGTTCATATAAACAGATACCTTTTGGATTCTCTAATGAGCAATATTCACTTTAAAAATAATATAATGATTTGTTTTAACCCCTATTAAAGTATTTTTGTCATTCAATAATTATCAGATTTATAAACAAACATAACCTCAGTTATTCTGTTTTAGTTTAACGTTGTACCACTGAAATAACAATAAATATCAAATATATAGATCACCATGTTAGCTTATTTAGCACTTATATTTTACAAAATCGTCAATTTTTAAATAATTATACACTGACATAATATAGCAAATAATATCTATACTTACCAAATAATAACACACTGCACAATAAGGAAAAATTCAAATCCTTTCACCAGACCTTATTTGTATGAACGCTTGGGAACGTCTGAGGAATAAATGTTTCTGTTAGTATTTATATACCTAAGATGATGTAATAATGTTGAGTATATACGTTTATTAATTAACATGGCGAGGCTAAGAGAATGTTTCCAGGTAATAAAGATGATGCAATCTTAGCAGCGTATTAGCAATACATACAGGACATAACATTGAATATTAATTAGTTACTGCATTCATATTATTTTTCAAACATGTCTTAACCTTTAATATTATCCAGTCACTGTATCCGTAAGCACAATAGCAAGTTGACCTTGCTATCTAATTTAGATGTATTAAATATATTTAGAAATATTTGCGATTAAGAATGAGATAGCTAAAAGGTTTAATAATATTATAATAATAATTTATCATTCATTATCATATCAATTAATAATATATCATATTTTCTGTTTTTTACTAAAAAATACCAAAATTAAATATACATCTTAGCCTCCCCGATTTACTCTGATTTATTTAACACTTGATTGTTTTGTTTTAAATTAAATAAAAATTAAAACACATAATTATAGAGAATATAATAGGTACTTACAATTTTATCACTTTAGGTATACTGTTTTAACGGTTGCCGAATAATAACTGAATAAACTTCTAGACTGGCCCTGTATTTATATCTTTCCCGAAACTGTGCTAGTTGCTTTCACCTTCTAGGAATATAATTAGATATTTTTTCAAATGTAATAACTCTCGCTTGGTGTTCAAGCTTTTTCCTTGACCTGAATTATAGCCGTTCGATGCGATGAATATTTAATGAGATAATGAGCAAAATGAGAGTTAATTATCATGCACTTATCTGTATGCATTCAAATTCAGTTTTCTTATGCGATGTATAATTAAATTAAAGTGTGTGAGAATAGCAAATAATTTGCAGTATACAGGGTAGATAAAAAAGTATGACTCAAACATCACGTTTTAGGGATATTTTTCTATAGCTAGCCGTTCTAAGGATCTTGGTTTTTTCTAACGAGTTAAAGACATATTTGATGATATATCTGATGAGCTGTAGGCGAGTGGTTTTTTGCTAACTTTGACATATTTAGCCGATTATGTAATAATCTGAGATAATAATTATTCTATTAACTTGTATTTATAGATGAGCGGTGTCTATGAATAATGATAAGGACTTGATGGTTTTATACATCTAGTTTCGTTATTACTTGGGATTTTTGAAATATTTCTTCACTAGTCGATAGGTATACTTATCTTATACCTGCTTACCAAATTTCTCCTTTCCACCTTTATGCATTAGAGCCCTAATCTCAAAAAACTATATCTTCCGAACCAGCTAACCGATCGACTTTGGGTTTTTTCTAAACGATTTATAACGTCACCCTGAACCCGACCCACGTGTTAGATTTTAATTTTAACATTTGACAAGTCACAGGTGACCTTGACATATCTTAATTGACAGGTGACAGCCGCCATCTTTTCCTAAACATAATATGACGTCATCCTTAACACGGAGCCTATAATGAATACTATTGCCCAAGTAGCTAACGCCCAAGTAGCTAAGGCCAAAGTAGCTAACGCTCAAGTAGCTAATGCCCAAATAGCTCACGCCCAAGAGTGTGACATGACAGATGACGTATGACATATGACACGCGCCTGCGCACTGCCTGGGCATGCGCAGAAGGGACCTCCGCAAATTGATGGTAAAGGAATCAACTCCCTCTACTAATGAAAATGTATCTGTGGTATGCTAGTAAAACTAGTTTAATTTTAAGGAATAGTAGATCTATCACCTGCGGGCGGGTATGGATTTTCCAATTTTATGGATTGCTGGTCTGAATGTTGTTAATGATTGTAGTTTAGTTTAGACAAATATTAGATGTTGCTGAGCCAGTCTTAATTTGCTGAATGTTTCTTTTAATAAAAAATTGTTCGCCGATCTTGACACATACAATTTATTGATAACAAAATTATTAAAATCATTGATCAAACTTGGACCTATTGGTTTTAGCTAAATATATTCAAAACAAATATTTCATTTAATATAAATGTTATAAAAAAATTAAATATCATGGCTTATTTTGATGAAATTATTCACTGTCAACCAGGGTTGCGACGATTTAAATCAACTGATTTCTTCAATTTTAATCGTGAATCAAATAACGCCGAAGCAAATAACTCATCAGGAAATTCAAAAAGAAAGGAAGATAGTTTATTTAAAACAAAGTGTTTAGATACATTACGTAAGTGTGAAAACATTACTAATCGTCATCAGTCCAGCGTAAAAAATATTCATAAATTACGCTGCCGAAAATTTTCATGTCGTAAGTTATTTTGTATGTCACTGGGGAGATTCTCTAACTGTAAATCTAGACAACAAATATTTTTTGGCGAATATATAGAGACAAAATAATGAAAATAAGTGATTTTAAAGTTTATTATTGCCATATTTAAGGAAAAAATCAGCATAAATTGGTAAAAATCAAAAAAAAAATCACGATTTAATCGAAAAAATCAGATTTATTGATTTTTTCAAAAAAAGAAACATGATTTATTGCAACTCTGCTGTCAACCATCAAAATTGGTTAAAATCGATCACATTATGTGAGCCGATTGTGAACTAGCAAATTTTAAATTATAGTTTAAACATAGTCATTATAAAAACTGGATATTTTTTACATAAGCGACATTTAAAGAACATTTTCGTCCGCCAAGGATATTAAGTTGTTAAAAATGACAATACATAGATCGTTTATAGAAAAAATATTTTAGTCAGATATAGAGATAGAGATATTAGTAATTCGATTGTGATTTTATTTTTAGAAGAGAGTATATTATTTAATTTATTAAATTGTTAAATTATTTTGTTTAAATAAAGAAAGTTTATTTTTTAAATTGTCTTTAATTTGGGAGATTAAAAATCAAGTTGCATTATATAAGTTTTTTATTTAGTGCATTTCTGTAGTCTATTCTATATTCACCAACCTCAAGGCAATGTGAATTTATATTCCATCCTAAAAAAATAATTGCTCATAATATACAAGTGTATCACATAAGTTGAATAACACAACAAGAATCAATTTTTTTTTATCTTACCGTTAATATTTAGTGCTTGGAAAAACATGGAATGTTCTTGCTTGACAAAATCATTGAAATTATTCAAACTGTTGTAAGGAATGTTTTGAAAGTCATCAGATTTCCCAAAAGCTTTCATGTATGAATATAGTCTTGCTATAGGGGTGGGGTGGTGTAGTTGTCGTTTTGAGTATATATCCTGAAAACATTAATTACGTGTGTCTAGGTTGTGTTTGTCGGTAGAAAAACCTATTCAAATACAGGGTGATTCCTAAGTTGATATTTCTTCTTTAGCTGTGTATAGAAGGCATTAAAATAAACATTTTCAAATACCTTTTTTCAAAAAACTCAAAAATAAGGTACTTATACTCATTTATTACACTATGGATCAAATACGGTCCTGCCTAACTTAAACAATGTTTTCAAATTTAAAATTAACTTGCTTCAGAAAAACACCGCAGCGGATTGCCAAATAACTGACCACCGACCCGTAAATTGAATGACTAATAAGAGGTAAGACAAACGACATAAAGTATAGCAGGCAACGTTTTGAGGACCAGGCCCGCACTTAGATTTTTTACTTCTGCATCTCGCCTATTTTTAAGTTTTTTGAAAAAAGGTATTTGAAAATGTTGTTTATTTTAATGCCTTCTATACACAGCTTAAAAAGAAGTATCAACTTAGGAATCACCCTGTATAAATGAAGTTTTAAGAGTAGCATAAACCGATGAACTTGTTTTATTGTTTTTTTTGTTCTCAGATAATATACAGTGACAGGAAGAATTCTAGCTTTCTATGAAAAACTTTTTTATTATTCATTATACAGATAATTGTATTCTTGATAAAAGCTTCTGCATCCCTTTAAAGTAAAAAAGCGCTTATTAAAATTGAAAAAAAGCTAGTGCATCTGAGGAAGATTCAACTTTTCAAAAGTTGCTCAAGAGTCACATACTCTTATTTTTCGTTATAGAAACAATATTATTTTGTAAAAGTTGTTTAGAATTAAAAGTGATTTCCGAATACTAAGTCGGGGACTTCTATTCAAAAAAATTTAAAAAATACTGATTCTTTGGTCGGACCCATAGACCTATAGTTTTTTTATATCTATGGTCCGACCCTCTACAGAAATTAGATTGAAAAAATCAATTGAATTTTAAAAATTCTTTATAATGTTTACTTTTAGAACATAGGTCAAATTTTAAATTTCTGGTTATTTCTAATTTTTTTTACCATTAAAAAGAAAATGATGCCAAACCAAAATTAATAACTAACTTTTACAAATGAGAATTGTATCTAAAACGAAAAATAAGAGTATTTTACTCTTAAGCAACTTTAAAAAAATGTAATCTCCCTGGTATGCGCTATAGTTTTTTTAAATTTTAATGAGCGCTTTTTTAGTTTAAGGGGATGCAGAAGCTTTTTATCAAGAATAACATTTTCTGTGAAATCAAGAATAAAAAAGTTTACCATATTATCTGAGAACAAAAAAAAATAATTCAAAAAAGTGCTATGACTGTAAGGACGTTTTTTTATAGTCATCAATCTAATATAAAGAGAAAGCATTTCTCACCAAGTTCCAACTATTATAAATACTGGTAGCAATAGCTAAGCATGCTGCATGGAAATAGGCAGCAATCAAATCTGGAGTTGTCACTCCCTTTTCCAAAGTTACATATATTTTTCTTTCTTTTCCACAGGAAAATAATAAATACTTTTTGTCTTCATACACGTTTCGTAGGAATAAAACATCTGCAGGGCTATAGTGATTCATTGGTGATTTTAGGGATTGACCTAGGACTATGTCAAACCCACACATATCTCTAACTAAAACAAAACAGTGCAAACATTTTAAAATTGAATATTAGTGAAATATAATCTTACTTTTTAAACCACATCCAACTAATACAGACTCCTTTTCATTAACTTTCTGGGGATTAAGAACAGTTCCAATGGTAAAATAAGTTTTCATCACCAGTGCTAATCTTTGGGTGTTAAAATTTTTAAAAACTAATGACTTCACGGCGAGATAGTTGGTGAATAAATGCAGGATCATCAGGGATATAATTAGTACCCACTCTGCCCTAAAACAAGGTATTTTAAACTTGAGATTTGGTCTTTTACTTCTTTTGTTAATATGTTTATTTTTTTTTATTTACGAAATTGACGGGAAACCCCATTTTACAAAATATATAATATACTGTTACACAATATTACACTTAAATAATGAAAGATGGATGTTATACTGATCTGCACATTTTCTTGGTTGAGAAAGGATACAACTTCCCCTATACCCTTTTAGCAAAAAATGTTTAATACAATTGCAGTAATTAAATTTGACTTACCTTGAAGATGTGAAATAATTCAGCAGAAATATACTTCCAAAACTTCCAACTAAGTTTACAACAGTTTCCTGACTGCCATCTTTAGCTGATATTTCAGCCATGTTATCTCTTATGGCTTGGTGATGAGTTATTGAGGCTCTTGTAGCACCACCAGCAATACCTACCTAAAAATTAATATACCTTTTTGAGATAAAAAAATATTATTCTACATTTTATTCATTATACTGCATATTCAAAAAGGTATCTTTTTGTGACCTAGTCGGAACATTAATGTCAATAACAGTGACAGTCCCGAAATATTTGGATGATTGGCAACCCTAATCATGCATGATATGCATAAAATTTAATAAATTGTGAATTTATGAAGTACTATTGAATAAAAAGTAGAACCTGATAGTAAAATGGAGTCTTACAATGGATTTCATGGTTGAAGTCATACAAAGTACTTGCATTGAGTAGAAACTAAAAAATGGCAGACAAAGCTCTATAAACATGGCAGCATCATTTAAAATATCTGCAAAAAACCTCCATTTCTTACAGTCACAATCTAAACCATTTCTGAAAAGTAAAATATAGGCTACATATTATGAATATAAAAAATAATGAAAAACATTAAAAATGTTTCAACAGTAATGATATACATATTACCCTTTCCACCAAGCAAACACAATTCTTCCAACCATTCCTGTACCATCTTTTAAAATCCAAGTTACCGCGGCAGAAAGAGCGTTGGCATTGCTATCTCCGACTCCCACACCTTTGAGTATTGCCCTGGTGGTAAAAGCTCCGATAATAGTACTACAAAAGGCTTGAAATGTGTCCCAAATTTGATATTCCAAATAATCATCACTGACAGATTCTGGATAGCCATAGGGAAGTAAAATTTCTTTAAAGAAGCCGGATATTCCTCGAAAATTATGCAGGAAGCTTTTTTTGGGCTTTACTTCAATAATATCATTTCTTCCTATAAGTTCCACATTTTGACAAGGGTTAAGGTATTATTAAATTCTACTTACGTTTAAAAAATGTAACAACGTCGCCATTTGATCCACACTGTTCTGTAGCTATTAAGTCTATCTCAGACATAATTCTTATTTAATTAAACAACATAACAGATTTTTCCTCTTGAAAATAACAAAAATTTTTGCAAAAATGTTAGGTTAAAGTTTCGATTTTGTCACACGTACACAAATGAAGTTAGCAGCAAAGCTCAAGGTAAAGTAGCGACAGTGACGACCTATCATTCTTCTGTGGATTAACTCTGTTCACAGAAGAATGATGGGCTCACTATCCTTCTCTATCGCTAAACACAAAGGAATGATAGATTAACCTTGATAGTTAGCCCATACGCTTTGCGCCAACAAACCCAGGAGAGGAGGGAAAGTCGGTTTTGGCAACATAGGATGTGGTATGGATTTGGTTTGGCAACATACTCAATTTGACAGTGACAGCTAATAATTTTCTAACTCCAACATAAATATTTTGATTTTGATTTACATTCCTTAAACCTACTAATAATAAAGAAAAGTGTGTCCCCTTTGCATTCCTATAGTTTAAAAAGTGTTAAGTAATTAGACTCATCCACTAATGTAAGTACTTTTATACAATTTTATATTATATAGTTGATTACCTATTGGATCAATGAAAAAATAAAAATACCATCCCCCATCCATACTTTTTACTGATAACTTTTGGTAGGTCGCACTGATTGATTTTCCTTAATACAATTATATATTGAACAAGGAGTTTTCTGGGATACTTACAGAACACCAAATGAAATGTTTGTTTGGTTTTATTCTTTGTTTGAGTTCTGTGGTTTTATTCATTTATTGCACTATAGTAAGAGGATACTTGATGGACTGGTATCTGATATAGATAAAAGTTTATACCAAAGAAAATGTATGTTTATACTGTTTGCAAACATTTTAGTAAATGTAGTGCATGATTGTTATTACAGTGCTTTTTACTCCCTATTTTATTCCAGAAATATATAGATGCCCTATTCCTGATGCACCAACATTTATATTTTATTATCCTTCTGTACATTCCATACATCATTAGGGCCCCACAAGTGTTAAATATTGGCACTCGCGTGCCAGAAATATTTTGACGCCCGTGAATATGGAATATTCATAATAATTTTAGGAATATTTATTTATTTATTAATGGTAGTTTACAAATAATCATATAAAATTTCTTACTACAAAATAACAAATAGTGTAGGAATTTAAATACTTAACAATAATAAATACTTAAATAATAGTACAGGTCCGAGATCATATCAATATCCTCTTAAAGTCAACCGAAGAGCCAAAAACAATAATCTGATGTTATTTCGTTCGCCAGTCTGACAATCCTAATCATAATTCATTTCTACCATAATTTGTTGAGTGGAAAGGAATTCTAAAAGTACCTATTAAACATTAAAACCTTTAAGACCCAGAATGTGGTTGTAGTTCTCTGCCCAGAATCTCATTACAGTCAATATTATAAGAGCCTTAGGTTTGTACTTATGTAAATGTTCTCTTTTCAATTTTACAGTTTCTAAAAAAAATGGATTGTGAAGCATATTGAAGGCAAAAGTGTAATTGATCGAGTTGATATTTGCCTTAATACTTGCTTGAGTTTATGAAAATGATAGGGATAAGAGGGATTCTAGAGAGAGGAGGCTTAATCTAGGAGAGGTTTGATAAGACTGCAATATAGCAAGTGGATGGCAGAGACATTTAATAAGAAAGTCCTGCATGCACCTCTAAATAAAGCCAAGCATTTTAAGAGCGTGAGAGAGAATTGTAATAAAAAAATATTTGATTTCTTTAGTATCTTCTCTGCAAATTGTGTTGAAAAATTCAAGTTCTGGTACAAAATTAAGCCATGAGCCAAATTTTGAAGTTTAGTGATTATAATTTCTCTGAATTTATTAAGTGTTACATCAATATCACTCCCTAATTTATTGAATATACTACACATAGAATACAATGGAGGAGTTTTAGGAAAATCTAAATAGAATGTCATTTTATGTCTATTGTTCACGCGATAAATGTTTGAAAATGTTCTAATCTTATTTTTGGCAAACATGGTTTATGCTGTTCTTTTATTGAAAAACAATTTTAATTGAGTAAATTTGCTTTGAAATAACATGGAGGCATATAACATTGCAGAAGATATGGCTCCATACTCCATATGGAAAAAAATGTAAATAGAGTTAGAAGTTTTTTTTTAAATATGGTGGAAAATATTTGCATGCCTTAATAATCTGCTTCCGTATACAGGTACAGGGTAAGAGGGTAGGAGCAAAAATTTAAAATTTTTGAAGAGTTAAAGTACCCTAAAAGATGACACAGACTAATTTGTACACGAATTCGCCGCAATGGTAATCCAATGGCAGGTCGCGAAAATTTACGCGTGTCCGCGGCGAATTCTTATTGGTCTGTGTGATCCTTTAGTTTTAAAAATACCGAAAAATTACAGCCGCCGACTGTATCTTGAAAATCAGTATAATCATACAGCGTTCGAAACTTTTTTTTATAAGGAAAATGGCCAAAAGAAATCGCTGCGCTGGTAATAGATTTTACGTTTCTGAGATGGCCGCTAGAGGGCCTAATTTTTCCCTAATATGCCTGGTTAAGCCCTATTGAAAATGTAAAGTATGTGTTGTAGTATTGAAAAACTCATCAGCAACTTTGTTCAAGTAAGTTACAGTATTTTATTAACATGCGGTTTTTACTGACTTCTTCCAATTTTAGTTGTCCTTTTGACTATACAGGGTGATTCATTAAGGTCGACGAGCGGCCATATCTCGGAAACTAGGTACTGGGCATAGAAATTCAGGATAAAAAAATGATAACTAAAGTGACCATGAGAAAATCCTGGAAATAGTTTTTAAGTTCCGCATTTTGCCGCAAGAGGGCGTAATTGAAAAAGAAATTTTAAAGTTTTACATATTTTCGAAAATTCCCCATTAAGGTATATCTTTGATTACACCATTAAAAAGCTTGGACAATTATGCATTATTTTGGTCTTATGCTCATCGGCGTACCGACTTTAATAAGAGGGGGGGAAGCTGTTGAAAGTGTAATCATTTAAATCGCTGTAACTTATAAACGACTTATCCGATTTTAGCAAACTAAAGACTGTTTGGAAGAGAAATGTATGCACTTTCACCAATCGTATTTAGTTGTCGATAATAGTTCTAAAAAAAAATGCTAGAGAGTGCATATGGCCGCTCGTCGACCTTAATGAATCACCCTGTATATAATCCAATATTTGGTTTTATTTTTTAAGCCGTAAATTTCAATAATGTTTTAAACGGCACAGTCTCGACTATCTCAGAAACCAAAACCACATATACTATATTATAATAAAAATCATAAAACAATTTAATCTCTTTAAAACTAGTTTGATCAGACCCTAACCGAAGTTGCTTAATTTTTTCCAAAAAAAAGTCTCACCCCCTCCTTAATTCTAAAAACATCCGAAAGCTGTATGATTAATAATGGTTCCCAAGATACACTCGGCGTCCCTTTTTAGTACACTCAGTACATACAGTTAATTGTTCTCAATTATTATAAATGAAATCTCGTTATATTTTAATCGCCCTGTATAAAAACAAGGCGACGCTTAATAGGTGTCTTAATTAAATAAGAGAATTAATACTTTTCTAAAAATAAAAAGGGAAATTAAATTACAAGTCGGAAAGCGCCAAGAGGCTATTAGGGTCTCCGAAGACCTATTTTTAGCGCCCCATTGTGTCCCTAGGTTTTAAAATAACCAAAATATCACGCACGCACACTCAATATCACAATAAAAGCATGAAGGACTATAAACTGAGATTTCCCGCGCTCAAACTTTTCATTTAGATGTCGGATGTCGGCATAGCATTGGTGGAAAACGAAAAGTTTTCTGTATAAACACGTCAGTTTTCGTGTTTGTTTATTATCTTTTCAGTGATTGATTTATGGTTAATTAAAAGTAAGTCATTTTAATGCAGTGTTATAAAATCGATTTTTTTTATTAGATTTGATGTACCATAAAATAAATCTTTTTTATTGGCTTTATAGTGACATGTTTAAACAAAAATTAAATTTTGGAAATTTATGTAAAATTTATTACTTTCATTTTATGTTCAGATGATGTGAAACAAACTTTAATATCAATAAAATCTTAACTCAAAATATAGCAGTGTTCATCTTAAAACTTGTTTAGGTGATATTAAAAAATCTGAAAAATTTTAACATAAATATGTCTTTTTTGATTTTTTAATACAAGTACAATTTGTAGTAGACTTATATGTATACAGGATATTGATTAGGTACGTAGCCAAACTTTGAAAGGGTGATTTCTTATATTATTTTAAAACACAAAGTTCAACTTAGTGGCGTCATAATAAAAAAGTATTAATTAAGAAACAAGAAAATCTAACCGTTCACGATGTTCGTACGACCTTGTGCCTTAATATTATACAAGAAAATCCTCCTTTCTGTCAGTCTACGTACTTAAATAATACCCTGTACAAGTATATAATATGTATGTTCACAACATCTTGTAGTAGGTGAAAAAAAGATAAAAAATACAAAGTTGGAAATTGCGGCAAAGTTGTGTATTTTGGGGAAAATTATAAATATTTCGAATTTCTTCGGAGATATCCGAAAAAACCCCTCAATTTTGAATTTTGGTTTTTCATTTTTTGCGTCGTAATTTTTGCCTTAAGAAAAAACAAAGTACACTCTTTCATGATTATTTTTGGTCCTCTACAAGAAGACCCTATTAGTTTCCAATTCTAAATTTCGTTTTTTCAAAACTACCGTTAAGTCAATGTTTTTAAATACAAATGCTGTAAATTTTCAAAACTTAGAAGCCCCTAAAACAGCATTTTAAATTTTAGATACATATTTAATAAATTTGACATGACGGCGGTATCTACAGAATAAAACATCTTATTGGGACACTAATAACGCCATCTTGTAGAACATAAAAAGAGTAATGTTTTTTCCAAAGTAAAAAATTAAGACCCAAAAATTTAAAAACCAAAACTAAAATTTTCGTTTTTTTTTTAAATTCCTCCGTAGGTATATTAATTTAAAAAAATTAAAGAAGAAATTTTACCCACTAACATAGATTTTATAACGTAACCCTGTACTAACCCTATATTTTTTCGTTGGACTTCCAGAGGGCCACGAATTCCCTAGTAATACTATGCATGAAACCCTATGGACCAATCTAAAATAGATATAAGTGAGAAATTCAAAATCGACCTAGATCAAGTGCCCTTTTTAGGCATAAGCAATGAAAAGAAAAAGGTGGCTCGAAGAAGGTGGGCCATTTTGGCCAAAGCCCTGAAGGTATCTTGTTGTTTAGAGTCCTGAGTGCGATTTCGTACAATATACATGGTCACAGTATAGGTTATTGCAGACATATTTAAGTTTTTTTGATTTTATTGTATTGTTTTGTTTCGGTTGTTTTCAGAACATATAATATATACCCGAAGTCTAAAAATTACTGTCAGTGATTCATCGCTTTCATATAGAGTGCAGCAGGTTGTACGAAGTTAGAGACAACAATTTCAGTGTATTTTAGAAACTCTAATAGGCAGAATATTTATTTTCATGTAATTGTTTTCCTGTGGCTTCGTACAACCTGCTGCTTTCGATATGAAAGCGATGAGGTACTGACAGAAATTTTGAAGGTGGAGTATAGTTTATGTGTGTTCTCGTAAAGAGTGACCAAGCGCAAAACCGCCCTAAAACACCTTTAGAGCTGATTTCAAAAATAAAAATATAAATCTATACAATTTTTAAAAAAGTCTGTGATCTAACTATACCTAAACCAAACCCACAACTCTGCGAACTGGAATTTTAGTGTTCATAATAATAAGTACTATAATACTTGTGGAAAAAAGTAAAATCATATTCATATCGAAATATATGACTGCACTAGATTCTAACTGCATATTTTTCTCTGATCAATTAACCAATAAAATTGAACTAGTAACTCTGCACTGTGATCATGTATATTTCAAAATCGATTCCGGGGTCTAGCAGAATGGATATGTTGTAATGACTTATTATATAAGGGTGTCCTGGAAAAACAGTTCAGTCTCTTTTTATAAATCAACGGACTAACAAGTTGTGTTTTTGGGCCCCTCAAATCAGTCTCCATGCGTCGCTAGTAACCTGCACTAGGAAGAATTAATCTTGAAACGCACTGATGCGCGGCGAAGCATGTGGTACAATGTGGATACGCCGATACCAGCGAAGCACGGCGCGGCGAACTCAATGCCAAAATCCCTATCCCCAAGTGTAAGGATAGGGGTTTAGTATTAATTTTGTCGTGCCGTGCTTCGCTTGTGGGCGCGGATGTACATTGTACTACATTCAATAAATACAAAGCATCGTTTTTCGCCATGCATCAGTCCATTTTAAGCTTAAAGCGCCGGACGCCAAAAATACTATTAAAACATTACCGGTAAATCTGTAACTTTCAAAAGACAAATTGTAAATTTTCTCGCTGCATTTAAAAATATTATTCTCAATGTGTTTTTACAGCATGATTACTGGCTTAACTATATCTTTTCCATAACACATATTTGTATATATATACATAGGAACTTGAGAGTTTTAGAACAATAAAGAAATTGTACAAAAAAGTCAAAAATGGTAGGTATCTGTCCATTTTGCTAGACCGTTTCATGGAGTACTTCTTGTGTTTTTTGCCATGGCATGATTTTTGATTATTTTCTGTATCATTGCTTTGTTATTATGATATGTATTTTAAAACAATACCGCAGTGATCAAAAATTATATTCGAAAATGAAAAAACAAAATTAATATAGCAAATTATTGTAGTGTTGAACCGTTGACTTTATTTTATGAATAAATGAGTGATCCTTCTACATTGTTTTTAATGGTTTGTAAAGTGTACGATTCAAATAATAAATGAAGTGTTGTAGGCAGTTACTTTGAGTAATCCGCCAAATTCTAATATAATTTTGATTTTTGATCACTATGTTTCTTTTTATAGTTATATTATTTTTATTATTTACTTCTAAAAAAAGATATTTGCAAAAATGTGTGGTGTATGTATTTAAGTATAAACTAAAAGCCCAAAGTTACACTCTAAAGGCGCTTCTGTCTCGTTTAAGATAAGAATATAAAAAATAGCAATTACCCAGACTACTTAGCCCAAAATGTTAGGCAAAGGGGGAATTTCTATATTCACCATTGCATTCATCGGTTGCCCCAGTTGTAAGCATGGCATATTAACCTTAAGGTTTAGTAAACAACAATGTGGAATCCTATTTTATAAAATGTTCAAAGTGTTCACCGTTACCTCCCGAGCAAATCTATTATTGTAGCAGTATTGAGAGGAATACTGGAAAGGACCTGCATTATTCTTCCTTGCAACTCTTCGATAATTTGTGACCTATTTTTATACCATAAAGTTTTTATATGACCCCACAGGAAAAAGTCAAGAAGGGTCATATCGGGAATTGCACCCCTTCGTCCAATTCATTTACCAGGACAAGTTTCTTTTCGATATTCCCGCTCCGCCCTTCCAAAAAGTGAGTCCCATCTAGTTGAAATCATATTTATTCAGGTGATAAATTGGGGTTATTATAGTTTGGGATTAATCGTCTAAGCTCTGGACCAACTTTTTTCCACTCCCGCATGAATATTTGTTATTTCCTTTTCAAGTGACAAGAAAGTAGGCAAAATTTCATAGTCTTACTGTCAGTGCTGCGACCTTTAAAAATAAAATTTCCCATTTTTAAAGAAAAATTCCGTGAATGCACGCAAAACTAAAAAAGTGTTTGTTTTTTTTAATAGGACACAACCATAAGTGATCCTAAAGAATATCCTACGAATATAACACTGTGCGTAAAAATTTCCCTTTTCCCTTTGGAGACAGTACCGACCTATCATTTCTCTGTGCTTTGTTCTCACAAATCCGAAAATTAGTTGACAACATTGTTATAAAAATTAGATTTCTCTGTGGCGTGCTTATAAAGTACTGACTAACCACAGTTTATTGTATTTACTGCGGCTCCGCCTCCTTTTTCAAGTCACTAAATTGTATGATTTATATGTATATGGTAAAATATGTTACAGATATATACGCATCTACAATAGATTTATCACTAATGCAACCTGCTAAATGTGCATAGAAAATTAATTTCATATAACATTATTATTGAGTTGGTTTTACCATAATTTCTAACATGATCCTGTGGCTCAAACGGCAAAGCGTCGAACTTTGGATGCGATTGCGAAAAATCTTATATTAGAAGCAGCACGCAATATATCTCTAAAAGTGCGGCCTTGATAAGGAATATAAAAAAAACCATGGTATATCGCCTTCCATCACGCGAATTTGAAATAAAATATGTGAATTTTATGGAAATCTGGGCTGGGGATGTCTTGTACCAGGATGTATTGATGATATGAGTGTTGGGTACGGTTTGACTTTGCGTAAAGAGTATTTTTATGTTAAGGGTGTTTTATCACTCACACGCAGAGCATGCAAATTCAATTTTTAACGTTTCTTGAATCTAAGAGTAAAAAATACAAAATAATTAAATTAAATTAGCTCTACTATTTATTATTATTATTACCATTAATAATGAAAAATTTTGTTTTATACAAATTGTTGGAAATGACTACACTTAATAGGCATGCTTCCGCCCGACTAATTTGATTTAATTATTTTAATTAAGAACGGTGTGCCTGAGGAAAAAATCGCAAGAGCCCATTTTTATGCAGAATTGACCAGGCTAATCAGAAATAATATCCACATGGAAAAATATTAGTGGCGTCCCACTTTTTTTCTAAAAAATATATAATCGCTTCTTCATTTAAAGTTTTAAAAATTATTCTATTGGCGATAACGCTGAAACGAACGGAGATACGGAGATATCGAGCTGCGGGTTTAATATTTTTTCTAGAAAATTTCATCTACTTTTCGATTATGGTATCATAATTATACCGTATGATTTATTTTTTCGGAGTAACATCAAAAAATGTGTTATTATTACAAATTGCGTCCTCTAGCGTTTTTTTTGAGAACTATTATGGACAACTAAATACGATTGGTGAAAGTGCATACATTTCTCTTCCAAACAGTCTTTAATTTGCTAAAATCGGATAAGTCGTTTATAAGTAACAGCGATTTAAATAATTACACTTTCTACAGCTTCCCCCCTCTTATTAAAGTCGGTACGCCAATGAGCATAAGACCAAAATAATGCGTAATAGTCCAAGCTTTTTAATGGTGTTATATAAAAGATATACCTTAATGTGGAATTTTGAGAGATATGTAAAATTTTCAAATTTACTTTTCAATTACGCCCTCTTGCGGCAAAATTTCCAGGATTTTCTCATGGCCACATTAGTTATTATTTTTTTTTCTTGAATTTCTATGCCCAGTAGTTTCCAAGATATGGCCGCTTGTGAATCACCCTGTAGAATTGAAACTTTAAAATAAATTTCCATTTTTTTTAAATAGGGTATCATCCGCCAAACTAGAAGTTCTTACGAGACCCTTAGTAAAGTTTTTGTAATAAATTTTCAATTCGACAAGCCAGGAAACAATGCCGCGTTTCACGCTGATATTTAAGACTCTTACCCTGTTTATTATATTTTATCAAAAAAAAAACCGCGAATCAATATATTTTATATTAAGCTTAAACCCTAACCCGAAGTACAAGATTTAATTTCATTCACCTTAATTTCTAATCAATGCATAGTGTCGCGATGCCGTCTCATCTCATTAAGTTTTCGCCTATCAAAACGCTCAAATCTCTAAACTGTATTTTAAAATTTTAAATCAGTAAAATGATTGACGGTGGCTAATAAGTTTAAATATAAAATAATTACCATTTTAACATTTAAAAATACTATTTTGAGGCAAGCTACTTACACGAAACTTTTAATAGTAATTATTTTAATGATTTGGGTTTTAGCCAAAGTAGATAACTCCCTGAGCCAATAGGTAGGTATTCTTAAACCTAATTTTACTTATATTTAACTTTCTCACTGATAAAAATTATTATACAGGGTAATCTACATAAAAAATCTGGTACATTGGGATTTATCTGTTTTGGTCCTGTATATGCGATTTTAGTAGGTACCTTTTTCTACACAGATTATGATGAAGACGCGGATTAGCCTTTTACATAGAATATCGCCCACTTAATCAATAATCGCTCGTATTCTACAGGGTGATTCCCAAGTTGATACTTCTTTTTTAGCTGTGTATAGAAGGCATTAAAATAAACAACATTTTTTAATACCTTTTTCAAAAAACTTAAAAATAGGCGGGATACACAAGTAAAAAATCTAAGTGCGGGCCTGGTCATCAATTCGTAGCCTGCTATACTTTATGTTGTGTTTGTCTTATTAGTCATGCAATTTACGGGTCGGTGGTGAGTTATTTGGCAATACGCTGCGGTGTGTTTTTTTGAAGCAAGTTAATTTTAAATTGGTGACACGTGAAAATGGTTCGAGATTATACGCAGAACGCTTTCCCTTGCGGGCTCATCCTACACCCAGAAGTTTTCTTAATGTTATTCAACGGGCAAAAAGGTATTTAAAAATATTTATTTTAATGCCTCCTATACATAGCGAAAAAAGAAGTATCAACTTAGGAATCACCCTGTATATAAAAGGTTGATCCGTTTATTTATCATAATCCTAGAGTTGTCTACAATAGGCTAAACCCTGATGTTGCTACATACAAAAATATACCATAAATTTCGTCAGAATTTGTCAGTAGCGTAGAAACTGGGGATTTTATCTAAGGGGGAAGGGGAGGGGGATGGAAACAAGCAGAAAAACTAAAAATCTAAAAAAAATAGTTTCAAAATTCAAGAATTGAAAAAGTTAAATTAAAATAAAAATTTTGAAAAAATGTATGTTCACGCTAATAAGCTTTTTTGGTAGTGAGCAGGCAAAATTCTCCTCGCCCCTTTCCCGACTAGGCCACGTATCATTTTAGGAATTAAAAGCCAGTTTTTATTTTCTTTTAAGGATACTCAGTCAATTTAAAAAGTTTTCGTTAGTTTAAGGCAGTCCTCACACGGAGAAACTTAAAAGAAACTGTAGTAGCTTGGATAGTAGGAGGCTGGGCGACTAGGTCACTCAGCATGTACCGGGTGGTCAACTAAGAATGACCGCCGGCCATATCTTAGAAACTAGTAATCGTACAGCATCCGGGTAAATTTTTTTATGACAAAAGTGCCCAAGAGAAAATGCTGGAAATTATTTCTAAGTTCCGCATTTTCCGCAAGAGGGCGTAATTGAAAAGTAAATTTTAAAATTTTACATATCTCTGAAAATTCCACATTAAGGTATGTATATCTTTGATAACACCATTAAAAAGCTTGGACAATTATGCATCATTTTGGTCTTATGCTCATTGGCGTACCAACTTTAATAAGAGGGGGGGAAGCTGTTGAAAGTGTAATCAGTTAAATCGCTGTAACTTTTAAACGACTTATCCGATTTTAGCAAATTAAATACTGTTTGGAAGAGAAATGTATGCACTTTCACCAATCGTATTTAGTTGTCCATAATAGTTCTTAAAAAAAATGCTAGAGGGCGCAATTTGCAATAATAACACATTTTTTGATTTTACTCCGAAAAAATAAATCATACGGTATAATTATGATACCATAATCGAAAAGTAGATGAAATTTGCTAGAAAAAATATTTAAACCGCAGCTCAATATCTCCGTTCGTTTCAGCGTTATCGCCAATAGAATAATTTTTAAAACTAAGCGATTAATATTTTTTGGAAAAAAAGTGGTACGCCACTGATATTTTTCCATGTGGATATTATTTCTGATTAGCCTGGTCAATTCTGCATAAAAATGGTCTCTTGTGTTTTTCTCCTCAGGCACACCGTCCTTAATTAAAATAATTAAATCAAATTAGTCGGGCGGAAGCATGCCTATTAAGTGAAGGTGGTCATTTCCACCAATTTTTATAAAACAAAATTTTTCATTTTCAATGTTAATAATAATAGTATTTAATTTAATTATTTTAATTAAGTACGGCGTGCCTGAGGAGAAAAACGCAAGATACCATTTTTATGCAGAATTGACCAGGCTAATCAGAAATGATATCCACATGGGAAAATATCAGTGGCGTACCACTTTTTTTCTAAAAAATATATAATCGCTTAGCTTTAAAAATTATTCTATTGGCGATAACGCTGAAACGAACGGAGATATTGAGCTGCGGTTTTAATATTTTTTCTAGCAAATTTCATCTACTTTTCGATTATGGTATCATAATTATACCATATGATTTGTTTTTTTAGAGTAAAATCAAAAAATGTGTTATCATTACAAATTGCGCCCTCTAGCATTTTTTTTGAGAACTATTATGGATAACTAAATATGATTGATGATGAGAACTTAAAAATAATTTCCAGCATTTTTTCTTGGGCACTTTTGTCATAAAAAAATTTACCCGGATGCTGTACGATTACTAGTTTCTGAGATCTGGCCGGCGGTCATTCTTAGTTGACCACCCGGTACATTTAAATGGTGCTACTCACAGTGATGCAAAATAATAAATATGGAGCAAATTTTTAAGCTGAAATTCATAAATGTGCGGTCTTTAGCTCGCGACTGAGTGACTATAGTATCGGCCGTGTGAGGCAACTCAAGTAGCCTAGTAGCCCAGTCTCCTAGTTTCCAAGCTACTACAGTTATAAGCTTCCCCGTATAGTTTCTACCAGTACCAGAGTACAGAAACTATCTAATACTGTGGCTTTGCTGTTTCAGAGATTGTAGTTTTACTATCACTGAAAATTGATATTTTGTTTGGTCGATTCGATTTTTATTGAACAATTTTTTGTAATGTGCATGTTGTTTTTGGTTTTTTGCTGGAAAAATAACAAAATGCCAGTTAGTTTTTTATAAATGTCAGTATTAGCTGCATTAGAACCTTTTTTTAAATTAGCAACAATTTTAGTTTCATGTATTTTGTCTTGTTTTGGGTAAGTTCTAAAATATCCTTAGGGTCATCATTAAAGTATTAGTTAATAACTTGGTATAACCTTATTACCTAAAAAAAAAATGTTGACTTATATCTACCACCAAAAAAAACACCGATGTCAAAAACTGACATTGCCCCTTTTTTTCTCTAGAGTCCCTCTGGAAGTCAACCGTCTAGCCCCACCGACGAAATCTCAGTGCGAAGAATATCGTCCTTCATGCTTTTAAACACCCGCGAACTACCAATCCCTCCTACCGATCATATTACAGATCAAATATCGAAAAGGAGTTGGTTTGAATACTCCATTAGTATCGACCAAGAAGTGTTCACGTTGAATATTGGACATAGAAACCGAACTTTTAGTGCTGAAGATCTTATGGGTTTCAACAATACTGGAAATATTTGTATATGGCCTTCGGAGGAAACTTTAAGTTACTATGTTTGCTCAAATTTAGGTATATTTGATGGTAAGAGCGTGTTGGAGTTAGGAGGCGGCATGTCTTGCCTGGCCGGGCTGTTTGTTGCGAAATACGGCGCTTCCAAGGAGGTTTTGGTAACAGACGGTAATAAAACTTCAATGGACAACGTTCAAGCGATTTTACAATGCAACAACTTTGCTAGCCCTACAAAATGCGCCATACTCAAATGGGGGGACCACAAACAGTCGTACACCCAGTACGATTCAATAATTTCTGCAGACTGCCTCTTTTTTGACGATGCCAGACACGATTTTATTGACTGCCTTTGTAACTGTTTATCCCCAAAGGGGCAAGCGTTGGTAATGGCGCCTCAAAGAGGCACCACCTTGGATAGTTTTATTCTTCAGTCCGAATCCAGGGGACTAGTTTGTAGAAAATTAATGAACTACAGCGATGTAGTGTGGGAGAAACGATTAGCTCTTATGGATAATTGTGATTACAACGATAATATTCATTATCCAATACTTATAGAGGTGACCAAGGTGTAATTTACATAAGTGTCCTTAGATGTTTTTTGAGGGTTTATTATGGTTTTCTTGGGTCTGCTTTATAAGATGTAGAAGTAAAAATGCTTTTTAAACAGTTTAAAATAGGTTTATTGAGCTTTTAAGCCCAAATTTAGCTCGTAAAGTCCCTGACAATTCACTGTTTATAGGGGATATTCTATCCTGTGACATGCCTATAATCTTGACACTAAATCAGGTTCTTTACCCCTCAGTTCTGGTAATGTCTTATAATATTGTTTCATTGTTCATACAAGTTAACAGGTTTAAATTTAATCAATATTTTTACTATAACTCGATAGTTTTTCGAATGGAGTTTTTAACCTGTCCATTATGTATTTTTGGTTGACTGCGCTACTGAGGATTTGATCGTGCTGGAAAAAACTAGCGTTACCCAGTATTCCCACCTCAGACAAATGGGCTCTTTCACTATTCTCATATTTGATAGTTTCTGGCATTTAAATTGTTGAGTCGGTGCTATAATAGGAGTTTATCATCAATAAAACTATTGCTAGGCATAGGCGTAGTTAGACGGTCAACACCTTAAAGAAAAGTAAATGTAAATTGTAAGTGCTAATTTAGATTTTAGGGGGTGCTTAGCACCTCCAAGTACCCCCCCTAACTACGCCTATGTTGCTAGGTTATACCATGCATTTTTTGCAGCTCATTGAAAACAGGCACGAATTTTAAACACGCAAAACTGGCGCGATTCCTCGATCACATCGATCCGATAAAAATTGACAGTGAGCAACGTTACCGATCTTTCACTTGTCATGTCGGTTTTTTTGTTTACATCGGAATTATTGTGGAATTTTGATGTATTTTTGTTTAATATAACTATTTTTTTATTTGTTTACTTATAGAGCAGAAAGATCGACAGTTAACTTAGGTTAGACTTTTTTTAACTGTCATTTCATTAGCTTGGTCTTCTGTCAATAATTTCGGTGTTGCCACATGTGAAACCTTTTATGCTAATTAAATAATATAATTTGTTCCTAGAACTTTAATAACTTGTTTTAAGACAAAATATTGATAACATTTTGGAAATAATATGAAGAACAGAATAACCTATTGGAAGTTTTTATTTGACAACTTGCCGGATTGTTGTGATAAAAAGAATGATCTATATTACTCGCTCGTCATTGATATTAAACATCTTATTAAATGATAAAGTATAACTTGTATACTTGTATGAACTGGTTTCATTATTAAACTTTATATCTGTTCAACAATTATTGCTTAAATACATATAATTTGTAAATCTGAGATGCTTTATGAGCTATTAAAGTTTACTATCGTCTATGCCTAACGTTCGGAGTCACCTTAATGTTGCCAAACGCATAAAAATACATTTTATGCAAGACATTCGGGTTTTGATCTTTTGAAGCAATATTGTATTTTTACTATTCCATGTTTATTAAGCAGACTAAGGTGGATTTATAGTCGCCGTAACGTAAGACGTAAGCAGTAGTCCGTAAGACGTAAGAATTAAGCCGCAACAAGAAACCCATTTATAGATCAAATTAGTTAAGAAGTAACAGAACAAATAGTTAGGTTATAATTTAATGTTTTGCTTTTGGTTAAAAACTCTTGGTTTAAAATAGGAGCTGTTTTGTCTCAAAGTCGGTCTTTTTTACAAAGTTTCGTACGAGAAAATTAAATTTTAAAACTCAAAACAACTGTAAATCAAAAGAAAATGCCTGACAGTTCATTACGGTTATGTTCGAGTATGACCGATCCCGGCCGAAGCCGTAAGACGTAACGAAAGAAATGAAAATAAACCATTTCCTTACTGCTTACGGTTTGGGCTTAATTCTTACTGCTTAAGTTTTTTGGACTATAAATGAATTTGTTACTAATCATATGTTTATTTTTCTTACGGCATACGTTACTTCTTACGGCTTACGTTACGGCCACTATAAATCCACCTTTAAAGTTACAGAGTAAGGGTGTATGGGATGAGAATTGAACGCGACATGTTATTGATTTCCTATTTTTTTTTATAAAGTTTCCATTGACGCATTAAAGTTCAAGAGTTTACTACCTACCCATAAAGTATTAAAAAGATAATGAAACGAAGCTCATTGCTTTTATTCAAATGAAATACGGTCGAGTTTTAAATAGAACACATTTTCTGTGAACTGTACACTTAAAAAAGACAATTAGGCATTTGAAGAAGCCTGGCCGATAAGCTTCGCTACTAAGGCAGGCAGAGTTCGAGGCGATTATAATGTGTACCTATATGTCTACAAAATTAATAACAAATATAGGTATACCGCGTGACACAACTCCCCGCACTTTTTCCGTAATTTCTAGCAGTAAATATGTAAACTTTTTATTTGTGTTGTAAATTGCCATATTTAAGTCACCCATCAAAACCACTTTCGATTTATACGGAAGTGGTTTTGAAGTTTTAAATTAACCGAAAAATGTCAATTTACACTTTTACCTCCTCAAACGTTTAAATCACTACTTCATAAATTACCGACGAAATTAAGGGGGTAGCACTTTATTGAGTCACCTGGTAGATATTTTCGTCGATTTTGACGGGATTCTTACCTATTGGTATCTTCGGTCCTTACTGAGTGCGTCGCCGCTTAAAATTGTTATAGTCTTTTTCAGAAAGGTGTAGAGTAATAAAAGCTTATTAGGTATGCAAAGGGACTACAGAGTGACCCAACGAATATTTAAGCCACATTCATAATTTGGCATTGATTTCATTGTCAAATTCTTTATTTTCATCAAGTGCAGGTAGTACCACCCGGGTTTGGGTCAATTTATGTGTTTTGTCTATTGTTATCCATTCACAAACACTGAAAATGGTATGACAAAGGCGTGCATTATGTACATCGTAGTAAGTACATTTATTTTTTATTAAACATTTTAAAAAAATACAAAATACATTTAACAGAAATTAAATTATAAAAAATCATAATATGCTTCATCATCTGAGGAACTGTCATCTCCTCTTAACGTTATAATTAACGGGTCGACGGTCCGATCGATCGGGTGGTCAAGATCCCACATTTTCTCCTCTTTTTTAATGACATGATGGACTGCTTTTCGCCGATTCTTTGGTGTCACTTCCTTAATGGCTTGATTAAACAGTAGCTTAACGTCTTTCATTTTGAATGTCGTGTTGTGTCTTGCTACAAATCCTTTCACTTGCGCCCATATAAGTTCTATAGGATTTAGTTCGCAATGATATGGCGGTGTGCGCAGCACAGTTACAATATATTTTTCAGCTATTTCTTCCACGACATATTTCATAAAACGATGTATGTGTAAATTTGCTATAGCTAATAGTTCATTTTTTATCAAATTATCTTCTTTTTTTTCTTCTTTGGTTAGTTATCATAAATAATTTAATGCACAAAATGTACCTACGCCTATGGCCGACACCGAAATTGAGCCGAACTGCACGGAATTTTCCATTTTATTACTCTCTACACCTTTCTAAAATAGACAATAAATAAGTGGTTTTCAATCCATACTATCCTTACCCCATTTCCGTATCAAAAAAATAAATATATATCCCATAGCGTATCGTATCTGGGTGTACCATTTATCGTGTACCCTTATTCCTCATATTATACCTTAAATATATCTAGTCTGATTAACCTTATCTGTGATATAAAATACCAATTTTTCCTCGTAAAATCTTGGTGTATAGAATTGATATTAAAAAATACCCTTATTGACCCTTTCTAGTCATATTTATTAAAAAATTTGTATGGTGCCCTTTACCCTTTGTTATATTATGTGACAAAATTTCTGTTCTCTCAGCCTTGAAGCCGAAACAAACATTGTAGTTATTCGTAGTGTCCGTTCCAAGAATGTTTGTTGATTTTTGAAGGCTGAGACATGTGTCAGATTTATGGTTGTGCTCTGAGGCTAAATATTTTTGAAAATAGATATTGGAAAGTTAAGAGCAAATAGAAGTCGATGAATCGTCACAAACAAATACTGCATTTCCACCACAACGTGCATACTGTACCTGCATCTGGCGATGGCAATACAATTTCATTTTTTATATACAAAATATTATAAAAACGAATTCATGGGAATTAAGGGGCGCGGCGTCAGTTGGGATTTTGAAAATAATGTCGGGGCATCGTAAGTAATTTTAATGAAAAATAAGAAATTAACATGAATAGCCTCATTCTTTCTATTTTTATGTTCTCCATGGCGGATGATATAAGTTAAACCTATACAGGGTGATTCCTAAGTTGATACTTATTTTTTTGGTGTGTATTGATGGCATTAAAATAAACAACATTTTCAAATGCCTTTTTTCAAAAAACTCAAAAATAAGGTACTTACATTCATTTATTACACTATGGATCAAATACGGTTCTGCCTAACTTGTCCGTTGAATAACATTAAGAAAACTTCTGGGTGTAGGATAAGCCCGTAAGGGAATGCGTTCTGCGTATAAACTCGAAGCAGCAGCCGCACTTTGACGACACTCACCGTAAATTAGCACCATATCTACTAGTTCATTGTTTTCAAATTTTACCATTTTTAGTGTTACCAATTTAAAATTAACTTGCTTCAGAAAAACACACCGCAGCGTATTGCCAAATAACTGACCACCTACCCGTAAATTGCATGACTAATAAGAGATAAGACAAACAACATAAAGTATAGCAGGCTACGTTTTGATGACCAGGCCCGCACTTAGATATTTTACTTCTGTATCTCGCCTATTTTTAAGTTTTTTGAAACACGGTATTTGTTTATTTTAATGCCTTTTATACACAGCTAAAAAAGAAGTATCAACTTAGGAATCACCCCGTATAATTTTGTGAGTCGATTTAAAAAAAAATCGCCAGTATAACTTCCCCTTACGCTAAAGTTGTATAAAGAGCGCCAACTGTTTTGAAATGATAAGGTTTAGTACAATGATTTTCGTTAAAATATATAAATTAGATTCACTTTTCAAATTCATGGGAGTTTTCAGGCTTTTTCACCAAATTTTCCTAATTATCTATAGTGAGATATGAAACATTTTGTGTAAAAATACCTATCCTATATCCAATTTTGAAAATATTTACCAGAAGAGCACAACAAGTATACCGGTCTTGCGTCACTGGCATCTCGTAAACGGTAAGAGCTACAGCGAAAGTTAAATTAGGACAATGTTGCACAGAACTGGATTATTTTTGTGGAATTTTTGAGTTTTATGCTGTCGATATAAAAGAAAAAAACAATGTAGGTGTCTTTATTAACTACTGTTGTGGATATAGTACCATTTTTTTTGCTGGGATTGGCGGAAGAGCCAGAATACTTAGGCCTATATGAGGCCCATTGTATCCCCTATCGTCTGGGTAATGTCAGCCAGACGGGACCTACAGCCTAACGTGGAATCCGAACCACGTGTATGCACTAGTTATCCTTTTTACCCCCCCAGAAGTCCAGTCCATGGCCCAGACCATGACTCTCTTCTGGGTTCCGTTATTAGGAATCACTAGTGACATACTGCATTCTTAAATCCACTGAATTTCGGACATACTTTTTTTATTGTGCGTATGCCCACTCCGGGAATCGAACCCGGGTCGCCACGGTCGAATGCCAGTAACTCAACCTCTGAGCCACTGCCGCGGTTTATATAGTATCATTTACGTGCCATGTAATTTCTAACACTCCTCTACAGGCTCTGTTTAATATTTACATGATCCACTAAGTGATGTGAACTGCGCAAATTCTGTATTCTTGTTTGGACCTTCATCTGAGTCTTATGTCTTGTTAATACCCATTAGCAATATATCGGGTATAAATATATGAACACAACACGTTATAATTATATCTGTAAATAAAGCTAGAGGAAAAAGAACTAAAACAAAAACTAGAATTTTCGTTTTTTTTTTCTGAAAATTTTCGATTTTTCCAAATTTTCCGACGGCTGGTTGGTTGTCTTCAAATTGCTCAACTGTACCCAATTTAACCGTCGCTGTGGTGTCTCTTGCTGTTTACGAGATCCCAATGATGAGTGTAAAATTTGTAACACCCTGTATATCACATACATATAAAAAAATTGTACCAATCCCATTAAAATTATATAGAGTAAAAATCTGGCAGAGGGTAAAGGGCATAACTCTAGTTAATTTGTATAGGACTTGCAGTAACAAATAATCTTTATTTATTCTTTTACATTTCTAATATACATATCTGTATTTTCTTAAAATTTTAAAAATTAATATTATGTCTATAAACGCCTGATTTTGTATGCTTAAGACTCTTAAGAGCAACAGTAGTCATTGAATCATCACGAACAAATACTGATTTGCCACCACATCGCGCACACCGTACCTGCGTCTGGCGATGGCAATAAAATTCCTTTTTTTATACACAAAATGTTATAAAAAAGAATTTGACGAGAATTACGTGAATCTATGCAATTGAAACGTTAAGTTCTTGTGAACGCTTTACTAAAATTTTCTTATTAAATTTTCAATTAGATAAGCCAGGAAACGATGCCATGTTTAACGCTGGTATGAAAGGCTCTTAATGGAATTTAAGGAAGAGCGAGTGAGGGATAATATACTGGGTCTCCCAAAAGTCCCGCATAAAATTAATGTCAATTAAAGGAAAAAGAACTAGGAAAAACGCTCGGACCCGTAAATTTTTATTTTTATTTGTACATTTTTTGACATAAGAAAATATTATACAGAGTGTCTCATAGAACTGTCGTCACGTCTTTGACAATTTTTTTTAATGGAACACCCTATATATTGTATTATTTTCTGATTCCCCACAAAATTCTACGCTTATGTTGTAAATGTCATGTGTCTAAATTCAATAGTTTTTGAGATATTGACGTTTAAAATATGGCATTTTTTAACTTTGACAGGCTGTAACATTGGAACGGTTTATCTTAGAGAAAAATGGTTTCCACCTCCCTATCTTAGTTTTTATTCTCTATCCAAAGAAACCAACGTCCGATTTACCATGTTAAACCAAAAAACCGGTTTTACCATTTACAACATAAGCGTAGAATTTTGTGGGGAATCAGAAAATAATACAATATATTTAGGGTGTTCCATTAAAAAAAAAATGTCAAAGACATGACGACAGTTCTATGAGACACCCTGTATAATATTTTTTTATGTCAAAAAATGCACAATTAAAAATAAAAATTTACGGGTTCGTGCGTTTTTCCTAGTTCTTTTTCCTTTAATTGATATTAATTTTATGCGGGACTTTTGGGAGACTAATACAGATATACATTCATAAAAAAAATAAGTGAAAATTTGACGTTTGCTGCTACACATTCTTCAATTAGGCAATCCAACGATGTGTCCAAATGGCGGCTGGCTGGCAAATACTGCGTTGTAATTGGTGCACGTGACTATATAAATAATATTGCTGGTGACATTTAACGGGTGGCTCAATCACGTGGTTTGGATTCCATAATAAACAAACCGATGTCAACGTCTCGTAAATTGACAAACGAAACTAACCTCAAAATATTTTTAATATAACGCCTTAACGTCTTGTCATGATTTGACAAACAAAACCAACATCAAACTGTTGGCCACTGTGGCCACTGACTGTGGTGCCGTTAGGCCCCCCTCAAAAACGGCCCCGCACCCGGATCGTTCAAAGTCACAAATGAAACGGCTAGAAATTATGTCTCACTCACTCTTTTTAAGTCCACTATTTTTTTTTGTTTAGTGTTTATCCTCAAAAGCTTTGATTAGAGAAGACCATGATCAATAAATCATTGTTTTAAATTGCAGTGTCAGCTTTGACATTTTCTGTTTAAATTTGCCGTTTAGACATTTCAAGTTTGTTTGATTTTTGAAGTCTACATAAATGCAATATTTATAAATTTATCATAAGAGATTTGTTACTGTATGCCCTTAGTTCTAGTAATTTATATAATATTAATATTGCAAAAAAAACTACACTGTTTGGAAATAATGCCAGTAGTGGCCACTTATTGGCTAAAACTGTCAAATTAAGAGTTCTATTTTGAAAAAGTGATAATATTGATATTATTTTGCCTAAAAAATTATTATTTCTTCCATAAATATTTAAACGCTTAAAATGAGTTAAAAATTCAGTTCCTATTATCCTATTAGAAAAGAGTGTTTTTTGGAAATTACAGGGATATTAAAAATGTTGAAATATTTAATAGTGACAGTATACAAATTTGGTATTGTTTTCTCTAATAGTCTTATACAGTGTCTGCGGAAAAGTTTGCTCCATATTATAGTATATGGAGCACCATATAGAAATAGTATATTACATAACAAGTGATAAAAGTGATACTTTTCAAACGAGGAGATATTTAGCACAGGCGTCAGCCGAATGCGGAAATTCTCCGAGTTTTAGAATAATCACTTTCACACGAGTAATGTACACTGTTTTTCCTACGACCACAAAGAATTATTGAAAAAGCCTTTGATTTGTGAAAAAAATATATTAACACTAGTGTTGAAATTCGCATATTAGGATTATGTTTCACTTAATATCTGGTTTCATAGTTTGTCAATAGGCTTTTTCTTTATTTGTAGTTTAACTTTTTCATTTTTTCATATTTTATATATAACTAATTTTGGATTGACTTTTAGATTAACCAGAATAAAATTTTTTTTAATTTAATCAAGGAAAAACGCATTAAACATAAATTTAAAAAATCCACCCAACAAGGAAGATTTCGACTCAAAATAACTCTATAAATTATTTAATGTTTTTATAAAAAAAAAGTCAAATACTCCTGACGGGATTTGAACCTGTGACCTTGCGATCTGTAGGCTAGAGCCCTAACTCTCTACGCTATTGCTACCCATAAAGATTTGTTCTTTAATACATGACACTCTCTTTAGCGCGACTTGTTTTCTCTGGTAATAGATTTTCCAGTATATTATTAACATTTTTTATAATTTCAGATGGCGTATTTTCACACTCTAATTCTGATCACTCGACAAATACATGAAAAATAAGTTAAACACTTTACAATTACTGCTTTCTAAAATTTGTTCTTTTTAATAAATAGGGTTGGTCTGTCAAATTGGCACCATATGTTTAAATTATATAGTGTGCCTTGTATTTCCACTCTAGAGTTGAAATATTTTTTTTCAACCTTCGTGTGATATTCGGCGCTTTCGAGCCAAATTAACCGTGCTTTTTTTTCTCATTTTCATAGGTGGTCGTAGGAAAACTTTTTTATGCATTTGTTAATACAAAAAATGTTCACCATACAAATGCATCAGAACTTGTCCCATTATGGTGCACACTTTTCCGCAGACACTGTAAATGACAGATCACAAAAAAAAGTACTCCGGCCTTTTTTTAATAAAAGAGGGTTATGATAGTGCCTATTTTTTTAACTGGAAACAAGAGTAGGTATCACAGTCCTAACTTTATACCAGTACCAAAACTGTATATTGTTATTTGTACGTCTGTGAAAGATTTGTTAAAGTAGATATCGATATTAAAGACTTTTTGCAAACACGCAAATTGGTTCTTTAAACGTAAATTTATCCGAACCATCCGGCTCCTAAAAGACTGTACTGGAAAAAAAATGTGTTCCCTTAAATACAGTACAGGGTGTTTCAAAATTGAATGCTAATCCGAAAGGGTGATAATACTTGAATTATTTTAAGAATAATTCGTAATTTACTACGTTTTCATGAGGACTGAGTTCGATCTGAATAGTTTTTACCCTATTACATTCCAAGGCGTTTTCATTGCAGTTTTCAAATCGAATTGAAATCGATTTCAATTCGGATTTGAATTTTCGACATTTGTCAGCTGTCAGTGCTGTCATGCGTCAAACCTGTGGTTATAACCGCTCTTTTTTCGTACTTGTCTATGTTTTTGCTTTTAGATTTTGTTTCTGTTGCTTTTTTGGTCGGTCATTTTAACAACGTTTATAAAAGAACCGCCAAAACCATTGAATAATTCTTTATTCAATGGCCAAAACCAAACATAACATAAGAACTATTTGTAGGTTATGAGAATCATATTCCGTTCTGATCTCGAACCGTTTTCATGATTAAAAATTTCGATACGATCCCAAAAATTGGCGAATCGACCTTGAACTGAAAACGAACTCAATACGGTAAAAATACCTGTTTTCATGTGTTCAATTCGGATTCAAATCGAACTGAATCCTCATGAAAACGTAGTATATATATGAACATAGGTCTGCAACACAAGATACAGGGTGTTTAAACTTAAAAAAATTATAATTTTTTTCCCAATATCTCTAAAACTACTTTGTATTTTACAGACAACAAAATCCCGCTAATTGATTTTTCAGGCCGTAAAATCTTTGCACGGCTGATACCTGAAACCGGATTCTCGATTCGCTGGAAATAATTATAATTGCCGCTGAATATGAAACAGCTTTTTACAAAACTGTTTGTGTGGATCCCGAAAAAATCACGTTTGAAATAGCGTTTAGAGGGATTTTGTTGGTTTGCAAAATGTCACCAATGTCTGCCTCCTGTAAATGAGAAGGAGGGCTGAAGCGTGCATACTTACAGGAGGCGGACATTTTCAACTTTATTTAATGTAGTTCTCCGCTTGCCGCTAATTTTTCCCAAGTTAATTTAATTTTTTTTTGTTCAAAATAATTATGAGTTTTTTAAAAAATTTATTTTTATGCGTATTTATTGCTTTATTTTATTTTTTAAATCGAAAACGGTCCGCCTGACGAAAACAAGCCAAGAGATCATTTTTATGAGAACAGAGAGGTTAATTATAAATATATTATTTATTTTTAAAAAAATCAGCGGCGTATCATTTTTTTGGTTAAAAGCATGTCAGGTAATTGAAAATTTAAAAAACCTTTATCCTGGAAAAAATGTATTTTCATGCGTTCTTTGCATGTACCAAAATTAGAAAAAAAAATACAAAGCGGTTTTACAGATTTTGGGAAACACCCTGCATCTCAAAAATTAAGCGTGTGCGGACTTAAGTTCAGATGAAGAATTATTGTTAAAATCGTCCAAGTATTATCTCTCGTTCGGACTAGCATTCAATTATGTTGGCAACATTTGTGAGTAATTTCGGGGATATTTACTTTTAAAATTTTGATTAGCGTTCTTGCAAGAATACATTATTAATTTATATAAATATTGATTGCGTGAGTAACTTGATTTAATTTAATTTGCTTGTATTATTTATATTTTTAAGTTCCTCGGCCAAAAAAGACAACCCTGACATAATTTTTTTTTTAATTAACAAAATAAAATAAAATGTTCTTTTTAAATATACTCGTATGAGTTGTATGTAAAATGAACTAGGCTTATTTTTGGTCACAAGGGCCGTAGAATCTTGATTTATGTATGCCTAAATTTAGATTTTCTCAATTCGACTTTCTTTTTATATTGTTTTCGTTAAATAAAATTTAATTTTTATTAGTTATGTTGGGGATTGCCTCTAGTATAATAGTATTACTAAATAATGTTTTGTTTAAAGGTTACAAATTTACATATCCGCTATTTTAAACACCGGGTGGTTGTATATACAGCTCAGCGTGTCCAGAAACCATCTGGGAAACGTTTATATTTTTGACTTTACGAAAAAAAGGTATTTTACATAACAAGTTTTACTTGTTGACAAAATAGGCTCCAAGCAAAAATTTTGACTCAGCATATACGGGGTGTCAATAAAATTAAATATTATAAATGCCTCAGTTGGAAATCTATATTTAACTTTAATTGCAAAGTTTAATAACATAATAAAGAGTGGAAGATTTTATGGAATACTACACTGATCTTTGCCATGATGATGATATTCGATCACTTTTCACATCTAGACGACCCTTTATTGTTATTTTCCTTACACGGCCAAGCAGCTTGCACAGAACAGATGGACAGGGTTGACAACCTGTAGTACATCCAGGCAACTGTGGCCCACATTCGATAAAAAGAGAACCGCAGAGCTATTGAGACACAGTCGAAAAGACGTGAGAAATATTACTGCGGTTGTTACCGGACATTGCCTCTTCGGTAGACATGCCGAACGTATGCAAATACCCACTAACGACTTCTGCAGAAGCTGCAGAGATGAGGAAGAGGAAGAAAGTATTCAACATTTTCTGTGTGAATGCCCTGGCCTCGCAAGAAGGAGGTTCACTACTCTGGGTGAATCATCTTTCGATAGCCTGGAGGAACTAAACAACTTACAACTTGGACGGCTGAGCAGATTTCTGAACAGTAGTGGCTGGTTTGAATGAGTTGTTAAAATCCTTCCGCGGTTACGTCGCATAAACCATCAGTGATCTGATGAAGGTGGGTTCTACGGAACACGTGTGGTATCACAACGGACCTAATCAGGACTACGTGAGACCGTTTGGTGAGAACCAAGGGTCTGCCACTCTTACCTAACCTAACCTAACCTAACCTACAATTAAAATTAAATATAATTTTCCATCTGCGGTATTTATATTTTTAACACTCCGTATATGTTAGATCAAAATTTGTGATTTGAATGTTATCTTCTCAATAGGCAGAGCTTTTTAACATGAATGCCTTTTTTTGGTAAAGTCAAAAATAAAAACATTTTCCATATTAGGATGGTTTCTGGACGCTCTGTATATTTGTACGTATAATAGTTCCTGCTTAAACTGAAATTAAAACACAGTCTACAGGGTGATTCCTAAGTTGATACTTCTTTTTTAGCTGTGTATAGAAGGCATTAAAATAAACAACATTTTCAAATACTTACCTTTTTTCAAAAAACTCAAAAGGTAAGGTACTTACATTCATTTATTACACTATGGATCAAAGACGGTTCTGCCTAACTTGCCCGTTGACTAACATTAAGAAAAGTTGTGGGTGTAGGATGAGCCCGCAAGGGAAAGCGTTCTGCGTATAATCTCGAAGGAGCAGCTGTACTTTGACGACACTCGCCGTAATTAGCACCGTATCTACTAGTTCATTGTTTTCAAATTTTGCCATTTTCACATGTCAACAATTTAAAATTAACTTGCTTCAGAAAAACACACCGCACCGGATTGCCAAATAAATAAATTGCATGACTAATAAGAGATAAGACAAACAACATAAAGTATAGCAGTATACGTTTTAATGACCAGGCCCGCACTTAGATTTTTACTTCTGTATCTCGCCTATTTTTAAGTTTTTTGAAAAAAGGTATTTGAAAATGTTGTTTATTTTAATTCCTTCTATACACAGGTAAAAAAGAAGTATCAACTTTACTACAACTACACCCTATATATTTCACAAAGGACAAGAGGCATGTTATCCTTCAAATTGAATAGTAATTTGAAAATATAATATAGTTTAACAGTTTTCCTTTATAATAGAGCAGAACTTTTAAAACTTAATAGTATTGTACCAAACCCAAATGCTCTAGCCAAATAAATAAATTTGTTTTGTTAATTATGAGTTTTTTTTTAATTGAAGTTTTCTGTAGGTGCTCTAGGCCCAAAGTAGTTAACTCTCTTAAACGTTAATTAGTACTGGCAAGAAAAAATATCTTTATAAGAGAAAAATTCTTCGTTTAAAAAACACAACTCTCATGAAAATAACATGTAAACATTAACCAGTTGAAAATAAAGATATTTTTTAATGTAAAAAAATTATCTATCCTAATGCATATTAAACCAAATCGATTTTTGAGGCCATAAAGACTTGAAAATTTAAAATTAGATCAAAAATTCAATTTTAAAATGAAGATTATTTTATTTTTAAAAATCAATATATCAAAGATCTTTATGCGGAAGCGAAGCTTTTATGACGCACCTGAGCATCTGGCCCAATTATTTTTACATATTCCTTAATCCCTAGACAGAGACAGAAGGTGTTTAACAGATCCAAAAAACTGTTAGTTATACTGCATCTCATTGTGGGTAAAAAGTTCCGAATCAAAAGCTTCACAAATTGTGAAGCTTTTGGTTCGAAACTTCTGTTTTATATTGTGAATCACAATATAAATTGCTCATTAAAATTGCATCTTCTTTATGATTTTGATATGTCTGTGATTAGACCCAACAGGCTCTTGAAAAATTATTTTATATGTAGATCAGTAGCGCAACTCGACTAGACATCTAAATTGAGGGGGGGGCTTTAACCTCATGTAGAAATTTTACACAATCTTGTCATTTTCTTGCCTTCTTTTAAATTAGGCTTTTTTCCTCTTCGTTCGCTGTTAGGGCCATTCCCGAGGGGACCTATAGCTTACCGTGGGTTCCGAACCACGATCCTCGGTCATGCGACACCCCCCAAGGGCCATCAACCCTTGGTTTCTTGCCATTGCATGACCTACCGATTAGGGAGTGTGTATCTTCTTCCGCACCCCACGAGTTGTCTGATCTCATCCGGCCTGGTTACCGACGTGAATGGGGTGGGTTGGGAGATTATACATTTTACATTCTTCCCTGCATTCTTAAATCCACTAAATTTCGGACATACTTTTTGTATTGTACTTATGCCCACTCCGGGAATCGAACCCGAGTCGCCACGGTCGAATACCAGTAACTCACCTCTGAGCCACCGACCGCCGCGGTTCTACACAATCTTATTACACCTCCTAAAGATGTCTTCTAAAAAAAAAGGTTGACTGCGTAATAATACAGAAGCGACAAAAGTTGACTTAAGAGAAAACTATTTAAAAAATCGTTCAAGGGCGAATTTACTGGGGGGAGATGTATATGGTGTTAACCCCCCCCCCCCCCCCTTGTAAATGACCAAAGGTGCCCAGAATATTCTTAGTTTGCATTAAAATCTTTCGCCAGCGCCGTTTTTTTTGTTGACACTATATTCCTTGCTAATAAATATGAATATGTTCATTTATTTTTGTACTTCCGGGACTAAAGTACCTAGGTGTACTTTAGTCCTGCCAAACTGGGACTTAAATGGGTCATTTAATCCCAGGGTATTAGACTGCCTTGTAGCAACATAAATTTAAAAAAAGTTAAAATTTTGTAAATTTTATTCACTTATTTATATTCAGATGAATGTTTACCTTCGTACAATTTACAATATCGAATAGTCGATTTTGTTCATCGATAGTATGTTGTATGACGCTGTTTGACGTAGAACTACATGGGTATAGTGTAGAGTTATAATATTGGGAGTGAATCTATCGTCCGAGTTATTTATTTCTGGGTTATTTTTACTTTTAAAAATCGGGAGACTTTTGGACTGCTCCTGAAATATCAACCAATAAATAATTTTACGGTTTATTAAGATTTATTATATCCGGAAAGGCTCGTTTGGCTTTTTCTATTTTACTATTGATAGTTTTGGCATTTAAATTATGAAGTCGGTGCTATAATAGAAGTTTGTCATCAATAAAACTATTGCTAGGTCATATCATGATTTTTTTGCAGTTCGTTGAAAACATGCATAATTTTCACAAATTTTTAAAACGCAAAACTGGCGCGATTACTTGTTAACATCGATCCGATAAAAATTTACAGTGATCATCGTTACCGATCTTTCACTTGTCATTTCGGTGTTTTTGTTGACATCCGAATTATTGTGGAATTTTGAAATACAGGGTGTTACAAATTCGATGTTCACCATTGGGATCTCATAAACGGTAAGAAATACGAGGAAGTTTAAATTAGGGCAAAGTTGCGCAATTTATAGCCGACCAATATGCCAAGAAGAAATTAGGAAAATTCCGAGTACTTCCGAAGATATACGTAAAAACCCGAAAATCGCCCTTTTGGTTTTTAATTTTTCCTGGCTTTATTTAAAGAGATAATGGAAAATAAATTTCACACTTTCATTGCCACTTTTCATCTTCTATAAAGCAGTGTTCTTAGATTTCATGTCCGACGTTTTGTTTTTCGGATGCCATCGTCAGGTTTGTTTTTTTAAATACGGACCTGTATTTTTTATTGCATTTATCTAAACTTTATATGCGATGTAATCTTAATCCAAAATTACTTTGATTGAATATCAACGTTTCTACCCTATAAAAACATTTTCAGGAATATTTTATTTAAAAAACTTTTGGATTACCTAGGTATTAAAGATAATTTAACAGTATTTTCACACAAGAAAATCCATAACTAAAACAATACCAAATATCATAAACCGATAATTACAGTACGTTTAGGTACTAATATATTCAAAATTATCTTAGAGTTCGTTGCATAAATGCGTTTGTATCAATTCGAAGAAGGTCGGTACACAGAGCTACTCAAAAAGTTCGCGTCAAAATTGAAAAATGTATAAATAAAAATGGAAATCTTTTTGAGCATCTGAGATAAACATTTGTCATTAGTTTCTACCTCTTCTGGGTTTAAACAATTTTAATTTATAAAAAATGTAAATAATAGATAATTTTGAATATTTTAGTACCTAAACGTACTGTAATTATTGTTTTGTGATATTTGTTATTGTTTTAGTTATAGATTTTCTTGTGTTTCCGAAAATACTGTTAAAAAAAATTATCTTTAATACCTATCCAAAAGTTTTTTAAATAAAATATTCTTGAAAATGTTTTTATAGGGTAGAAACGTTGATATTCAAAGTAATTTTGTATTAAGATTACATCGCATATAAAGTTTAGATAAATGCAATAAAAATACAGGTCCGTATTTAAAAAAAAACCTGATGATGGCATCCGAAAAACAAAACGTCGCACATGAAATCTAAGAGCACTGCTTTATAGAAGAAAAAAAGTGGCAATGAAAGTGTGAAATTTATTTTCCATTATCTCTTTAAATAAAGCCAGGAAAAATTAAAAACCAAAACGGCGATTTTCGGTTTTTTACGTATATCTTCGGAAGTACTCAGAATTTTCCTAATTTCTTTTTGGCATATTGGTCGGCTATGAATTGCGCAACTTTGCCCTAATTTAAACTTCCTCGTATCTCTTACCGTTTATGAGATCCCAATGGTGAACATCGAATTTGTAACACCCTGTATTTTTGTCTAAAATTATTGTTCTTTTTATTTATTTGCTTATAGAGCAGAAAGATTGACAAATAACTTAGGTTAGACTTTTTCATCTGTCATTTTATTAGCTTGGTCTTCTGTCAATAATGTCGGTGTTGCCACATGTGAAACCTTTTATGCTATTTTGTTCCTAGAACTTTAATAACTTATTTTAAGATAATATATCGATAACATTTTTTTCTACGGTTCTTACTAATAAATTAAAGATCGGTTTATAATTTATATATATGAACTCTTGAACTTTGAAACCTCAAATAATGACAATGTCCCTGTTAAATATTCAAAACGCGAGATAAATAAATATCACGATTTGAGTAGTTCAAGACTAACTTGATTGTTATATTAGGAATAATAATGCACAGTTTGTTTATATGCATTATAACGCACAGTTGTGCGTTTTTATTCTTTACGCACAATTGTGCGTAAGAATGAATTTACTTATAGAGTGAACTGTACACGTAAGTAGTTATAGTTGATTCCTTCTGCATCCACCATTTACACCAAAGCCTCTGCGCATGCCCAGGCAGTGCGCAGGCGTGTGTCATATGTCATACGTCATCTGTCATGTCACGCTCTTGGGCGTGAGCTATTTGGGCATTAACTACTTGGGCGTCAGCTACTTTGGCATTAGCTACTTGGGCGTTAGCTACTTGGGCAATAGTATTCATTATAGGCTACGTGTTTAGGATGATGTCATATTATGTTTAGGAAAAGATGGCGGCTGTCACCTGTCAATTAAGATATGTCAAGACCACCTGTCACTTGTCAAATGCTAAAATTAAAATCTAACACGTGAAATGTATTCAGGGCGACGTCATAAGTCGTTTAGAGAAAACCCAAAGTCGATCGGTCAACTGGTTCGGAAGATATAGTTTATTGCGATTAGTGCCCTTATGCCTCGAGACGAAGCGCTGAAATTCTGGTTGTAGACAGAGGTATATAGGACCTATCTAGAAGTGAAAGATTTTTTCAAATATCTCAAGTACTAACGGCGTTAGATGTATTAAACCATTAAGGCCTTAACACAGCACAGTCGTGCAAAGCACTGATAATGTTTATTTATTAGTAGGAATATACCTCGTATAATAATTATATTTACATACCTCGTATAATACGGTATTGGTAATGCGCTCTTAAGATTGCGTCATCTTTATTTCCTAGAAGCATAATATTCATCTTGTACCAGGAATCAATTAACTATTATTTAGCGAAATAAAACACTCAAGTAATAAAATAATTATTTATTTAGCCACATTACATACAGAGTTTTAGTAATTCTATATAAATTAATTGCTAGTAATAAGAAACAGGTTACAGCTATGAATACAATTAAACTATAATTGCTGGTTGAGTCATCTAAATCGTCGGTTGATGTAGAGTTGTCACATTGGGAGAGAGTGGCGTTCTTGTATACGCTGATTAAAGTCTTCCAATTTGTTTCGCCAATAGTGTTATCTCGGAACAAGAGCTTAACCTTATAGCGAAGCAGTTCGTTAGCTGCTGATGGGACTGGTATGTAAGAGGCAGGAGTAATTTTCTTATCAATCATCTCAAAAGGCATCTTTAACCATGTATTATTAGATGGAAAGTCATTGGTTTCAATCATTACTGATACGTTCCGAACGTTAAAAGGAGTGTACACGTAAAACACATTTTGCACCAGCGCCACCAGGAGTACATATGATGAACTTAACGCAGCCATGGTTGGAATATAAATGAGTTAAATTTTCTTCTTAAAGATACTTATAGCTTCATAACTATTAAACAGACCCGTTATAAATATTATCAGTAAAACTATTAAGTAAAAACCACTTCGTTTATAGTAGGATGGTTCTAGTTTTTGCATCTTTTTCTCTTTAACAGGTCTGAATGGTTTATTTGCTTTAAGTTGTCTGCACTTCCATAACATTTTTGCTAATTTACAGTGTTTAGCGTACTTGTAATGATCTACTAGAGGATCATCTCCTTCCTTCCAACCATCAAATTCGCAGTGACAAAAGGCGCATTTAACCACATCAGAATGTTGTGTAAAATAAAAACCTGCATATGCTAGATCTTCTGGATTAACTTTATTGCGCCACCCAGTAAATGTGATTAATCTGTCTTCAAAATTTCGAATCAGACCAAGGCCGTCATCGCCGCAATCTAAACGATCTACACTATCCATTATGTACATGTTTCTATCTAGAGAGTTGTAACTATACTAAGAAATAAAACATGAAATTGTTTATTTATTCATTTATTAAACATCAGTACACATATATATTTTATCAAAATCATCCATCACCTTCTGCGGATTATAATGCAATAACTCTAAAATATAATAATTCTGTTCAGACATGTTTAAATTACAAATACTTTTAACAACATCAATAATGGTGTTATCTATATTAACATAATAACAAGCATATCTCAATAAATCATCATAAGCGGTTCTAAAGTCTAAGTTTTTTACTAATTCTAACCTATAATTAACTAAATGTTTAATACATAAAATATCATGCATGTCATTACAGCAAAAACATAATGTAACATTATCACATTTAAGATTAATTATTTTTTCTCCCAACAGAACTGCTGTGGATATGGTAAAATTTTCAGTTTCAGATACGGTGGTTGCTACAGTTTCACCGGATCCATTTTCTTCAAGCATCTTGGAAGCCATTTTGAGAAATTCATACCAGTCAAAGTTAGCCAGAGAGATTGAAACTTGTTCTTCAGGTAGATTTAAAAGTGTATTTGTTAACTTTACGCTTGGAAGCATTCCTCTAGCGACACTGAGTCCTACCACTATCTTGAAATGGCCAGCAGGATAACACACTTCATTTAAAAACTTTTTTTCACTTCTAATTTCTTCCTTGCTTCTTAAAATCATACTATCGAGATACTTCCAATACGGAGTCGAACTTCGAGAGGTGTCATCATCATCTTCCACCATTTCACTAAAGTCTGCAGAGTAGTCAGAAAGCCAACTATCGTCAAACATGATTGGAATTAAACTGGGTTTGACAAACATAAAGCTGTTTATATTATACCCCCACTCCTTGATTGAATTTATTTATGTTGAGTTCTAGAAACAGCAGCTTAGACAAAGCCCAACCGCTACCCACCTCCCTAAATTCTGAAGCTTTGGTTAATAAAATATTTTGATAAAGAGTATAAAAATCTTCCAAATTAGTGTGTTGATCAATAACACTATACTTGGAGTTAAAAGATTTGGTTTCCTGTTCTTTTGTTGAACTCAACAGATAACGGCCATATAGCTCCATATTGACTTTTATTTTTAGATTTGAATTCAAAACCTGTTTTAACAATGAAATAATTTTATCTTTCAATGATTCTAAATAAAGCTTAACATCGGTAGAGTGTGAATCACCGGATACATGATAAGTAACAAGCCGGTTCTTAAAAGCTGTTTGAACAAGTTTTACATCAGAGTCAAAGTCCACACAGCAATTCTGTTTGTGTTTTGTCGTACGATTATGGCTACTAAGCGATACGACTTCGCGGCTGCAGACGTGGCAAAACGGCATAATGTTCTCAAATAATGAGATTATACAAAAGACGTTGTATTTATTTTAAATGTTTGATTAAGCAACTCTGGGTCTCCGAAATTAGATGAGTAATTTGTATTTTTAACATCAAGCACAATACTCCATTCTCCATCGATGCTTTCAAATAGTTTAATACATCCATGTAAATGTGGAATCATGCCCTCGACTTCTATAATTTTCTGTGTTGTAATTTCTACAGTTTGAAATTGGGTTGGGAGGATATTAGACTGTAATAATTGTGTTTGTAACCATGTACCCAGCGGTTTTAGCATACTAAGCATATCCCAGTATCCACGAAATGTCAGCTTATAAAAACATTTTTCTTGGAAATGAACGTCCTCGTAATCACTATATTTGATACGCCTATCAACAAATAACGACTTGTGCAATAGACAGATGCTACAGTTGGAGGATGGTGTATCACACAGATCTCGTCTTTCTTTTGCATAAGCTTGACTTGCTAATAGAGAAGCATTGTTAGCCCATATGGGTAAATATTTGTGCTCAAGTAAATAGTACAAGTGGAGCCCTTCCAACTTTGCCGTATTATCTCCAGGTATTTCCGTTATACAAATGGATAAAATTCCTCCAATATATGATTCTTCAAACTTCCAAGTACAGACAACATCAGAAATATAAACTTTTACATCGGTATTTTGCAAATAATTTAAGATTTTTTTAAATTTAGGATGTACTGCTAGATACAACACTTTTTTTCGTCTTGATGCATCTTTTATTCGAAGTGATAGGTAAGCAGCAAAAATTATTTCAATGTACAGAGTATCGTGTAATAACTCATCTCGTTTATAACGACGACCATACATGAAGAGATAAGTGGGTATAGATGTGGTTTGACTTTCATCATTATTCTCTTCCAATGAAAATTGAAGTGGTCCTTGAAAACACTTGAGTAATTGATCTTTTTTTGTATGATGTTTAAGCTTTCTGTTCAACCATGGTTTCACCAATTTCACCTTGCTGATAAAGTGTAGAAACGCAGGAAGAAACGTCGATGCTTCATTTAACCTCTCACAATTTATAACTTGGACCCAATCTATGTAGTTATCAAACTTTTTCAACAGCACAACAGATACATCTGTTGCAAGAGCTTCTGCGGTGATGGTACTCATTACCGTCTCCGATGAGAGAACAAACCCACGCTTTTTAGTCACTTTAGACGACATACTATGCTTGTTGATTTGTAACTGAAGAAACAGCCGAGGGAAAAACGGTATATATAGATATATTTAACCAATCAGTAACGAGAACAAATAAACCTGTTGAAACCTGTTTATTCTAAAAAACACGTGACATGAATAAATTTAAACCACATCCTTAGACATATCGACCCAACTGTTGTGAGATTTATCAAAACCAAGCCATTTGACATACATTTTCTTGCCTTTTTTGCGTAAAATTTGTTCTATAAGAAACACATCAGGTTGTTTAGTCTTTTGCAATTCGTATTCGTAGAAACCACCACTTATAGGGTGTCCTTGCATATCTTCTATTAAATACGTCGTTGGATTGGTAATCTGTACTTTGATAATTTTAAACAGCTCAGTAGTCCAGTTAGGTACATATCCTTTTTCAAAAACATGCTTAGCTTTACTTATACGAACAACATCACCGACTTTAAATTTCTGTTTCCCTACAACCTTGAGATTATTATAAACAGAATTTAATAATTCTGACTCATTGTTTTTAGCCACATCTTTAGGCTTCATACCAATAGTGCGATGCTTTGTATTATTATAAGTATCTGTAACTTGTTCCAACAAGTCGATCCATTTATGATTACCATTCAAGGTAAACAACTTAAACAACTTTTCCTTTATTGTTCGAATTACACGTTCGGCAATGGAAGCCTTTAAAATGCTAAAGGTGCTATAATGATGTATATTATGTTTCTTCAAAAGATTCTGAAAATTAGAGTTGTAATATTCTTTCCCATTATCGGTGACTAATTTTTTCGGTATTCTCTTTGAATGTTTAAGTATATGTTCCATAGCAGTAGTTACCTCCTGAGCAGTTTTGGACTTGAGAGGGCGTGTCCACAAAAATTTCGAAAAACAGTCAATTACAACCAATATGTACTTAAATCCGCGGTTCTCTCGAGCATACTGATCGAGTTGCGCAAGATCGGATGCAAAAGTATCATCTAATCCATACTGTAGAAATCTACGACGTTTAAATTTAGTTCTAGCCGGTCTATGTAACTCATTAACAACCTGCTCCCTCGCTTTGGTAATGCTCTTCGCCATTTTTACAAACTTAATAAATATTTTTTAGTGTGTAGCTAAATTTATACTGAATAATATTATTTCAACAAGTCGACCCGCTGCTTTAACTTCAATATATTATTACTAACAGTTTTTACCTCTTCAATAACGGGTTTAAGAGAATTTTTAAGAGATATATCTATGTACCCCTTCAAGATATTTTCTAGGGTATCAAATTGTGCTGATAACCGTTCTACAGCTTGCTGATGAGCAGATTGTATGTCCTTTAGCTGTTTTTTAACTTGATTATCTAATTTTAAAACTCTATCTTTTAACTTGTCATCAACAAGCTTAAGTGAATCATTATGACTAGACAGTTCTTTATTCAAAATAGTCATATGTTCTCGCATTTGCTTGGCTACAGATTCCGAATAGTCCTTGTTTGTATTTGTAAAATTATCCATTTGCTTCTGTGTTTGTATAATGCAATCACTCACAGATCTATCAATTTTAGCTGAAAGTGAAACCACCAAATCATCTACAAATTTTTTATTTACAGCATCAGAGACATCTGTTGGTGATTTAACGTTACAAAGACGATGATCTGAAAAATTATAATCGCCATCCCCAGTAACAGCAATTAGATTTGGCGCTTGTAACACTCGAATCCTTTTTTGCTGAGATGAGGAGGGTAACGAACGTCCGAACTTATTCATGGTTAGTACTATAATGACGTTGAATAAATAAACCTCTGTATTAATAAAATTCAATTACTCCCAGTCGTTCCAATTCGTGTAATATACTAAAGATTTCGTTTCTGTTATTATTATTGCCAACTACCTCAGAAGCTTCCAACTTTTTCAATCTTTCAACCAACTCGTTCACATCGTCGTAGTATACAAACTCCTTAGGTTTTTCATTATATTGCATTAGGGAGGATCCCGATTTATTTCCTCTCTCCGATTTGGATCTTGTGTGTATTTGCCTGGTTGTAATATTGGGCGAAGGCAACTTAGATGTTGATGACAAGAGAGGTCTAACAATAGATGTATATTTATTAGATCTATTACCCTTTAGCTGACCAGTTTGTTTCATGTATAGTCCGGTGCGTTTAAGAATATCCCCATATTCTTGTTCATCAGCTTTAGTGTGAAATTTAGGATCTTTTAAAAACAACAAGTCATATAAGCCCAGAGTTCCTTTATACTTGATGCTACCTACTTGAATGCTTCCATCTGCTAAAAAGTTTACAGACTCTGATCCTATTTGCCAAGAATCATTTTCAACATTGTATTTTATTCCCTTTGCATCTATTTCAGGAGAGTCATACCAATATTTTTTTACATATTCTTGAGTGATCTCAGGGTATTGCTCGATAAACTTATGAAACACTTCCGAATTTCGAAGAGAAGTTTCAAAAGCATCTTTCATAGTTTGCAACGATGTTTCTGCAGGGTCTTGAAAGGCTTCTTCAAACACATCATCAGAATGATCAACATCACCATACTGTGTTTCATCAGTTAGAAATTGCACTTGTGGTTTTAGTTCGATTTTTTTCAAGGGAGGAGGTTTGACATCATCAGAAGTTTCGATTTTTATTTTACGTTTTTTAGAGTTTTTCTTATCAATAGATGCTTCAACCAGTTTATGTAATGGGTTTGTAATGGGCGTTAAGAATCTATTAAGCGCATCATCCTCCTCGCCACGTTCCAGCTTTAACGCTAAATATTTCTTTCGTATGGTATTACCCGCCTGAATAATTCTTCGCTTAACATCCTTATCGAGATTTTTCAAATAAGAAGCCATAATTGCTAAACAGCTAAAAACGCCGATAAAAACAGCTAAAACAACCCTGTTTAAAAACAACCCTGTTTAAAAACAGCTAAAACAACCCTGTTTAAAACAGCTAAAACAACCCTGTTTAAAAACAGCTAAAACAGCCCTGTTTAAAAACAGCTAAAACAGCTATGTTGTGTTATTGATTTGATTTGTTAAGACACGTCTATACTCAATGACGTCATGTGTTGGACTGATGTGTTATGACTTAGGGTAATAAATAAGTATCAAACTTGCTACGATACCGTCCCTTATTAATATCATTATCTTTAACAATAACTAAAAATCCATACCTATCTTTCCAACATTCCGAACATACAAGCTTAAAAGTATCAAAGGACATGTCTGTATTTACATGATCATCGTAGATATGTTTCAGGTTTAAATCATCCTGTTTGAATAATATCAGTACATTAGCATTGTCACGAACCAGCTGTTTCGGAATCTTGGAGTATGTTTGAGAGAGGTAGAATGAATCGATATCATTATGACGCCCCATACAGAAATAATTACGTATTTTATCTTGCTTCTCGCAGGCTACATCGTCAAATATAAACACAGAATGAGGCAGGGCACTGGAAGGATCTAAAACATCATCATTATCGCTATAGCCGAAATATCTAAGACGTGAATGCTGTAAGGCCTTTCGCAGAAATTCGTATTTGTCTTGTTGCAGTGATTTGGAATACACATATACATGCTCAAATCTTAAGCCGTTTTCATCAATTAATAAACTTATCATTACAGCGGTCTTGCCACAATTACTTGGGCCACATATTAAAGCTCTTATGGTGGATGGTAGAAGCCGGCCATGTTTCCTATTTTCCGATTTTTTCTGCATATCAAAATTATGTACTTTAATACAAATGTTCTGTTTCTCTTTCCGCATCTCTATAAGTATAAGTCTGCACTCTTCAATGACATCATTACTAATGCAGACGTCACAGGGTGCAGGTGTGTTAAATAGCGTTATAAGCACATTACCAGTAGAACTCCACCTGCCTAGCTATTCCTATTGTGGTCCTGGAACAAAGCTGCAAAAACGATTAGCTCGAGGAGATCGGCCAAAGAATAAATTGGATAGTTATTGCCGCGATCACGACATTGAATACTCAAAGTCCACCGACTTGGAACACAGACATAAAGCAGATAAAGTACTAGAAAACAAAGCTTGGGAACGTGTCAAGGCCAAGGATTCTAGTTTAGGTGAAAAGACATCAGCTTGGCTAGTAACAAACGCTATGAAGGTCAAACGCAAGTTAGGTGCTGGCAGCAAGAAGACAAAGAGATTTGTATGCTTGTCTTCGGTTGTAAGACAGATTAAGAAACAACTTAAACATTCAGGTTCGGGGAATGTTGGTAGAAAGAAGACTTTAAGTAACTTACTAAAGGCAGCACGAGTAACAGTGAAGAAAATTGGCGGCTCCAAAAGAATCAAGGTTCCTCGAGTAATTCCACTACCAAAACAAGGTGGTATTCTACCACTTATTCCGATATTTGCTGGACTTAGCGCGCTCGGGGCATTAAGTGGTGGAGCTGCTGGTATTGCCAAGGCAGTTAATGATGCTCAGAGTGCCAAAGACAAACTAAAAGAATCACAACGACACAACGAGACAATGGAGGCTATTGCATTGGGGAAGAAGGGCAGTGGCTTGTATTTGAAAAAACACAAGACAGGCTATGGTTTGTTTTTACGTAAAATGCCAAAAAACTACCAATAAAGCTACCTGAACGTCCTTTGACCGATCAAGATATTAGATTATATGCGACTCGTTTAAAGATTCCTAATTTTCGAGGTGTATTTATGCGAGATACATTACCGAATACACCCCGAAAAACAGAGTGCGGTGTTGTTAATTTGGATCGAAATACAGGAGACGGTACACATTGGGTAGCTTATAAGAAGAATGGTGATAAAGTTGTTTATTTCGATAGTTTTGGCAACTTGAAACCACCAAAAGAATTTGTCAAGTATATGAAAAAAACGAAAATTTATTTCAACTATGACCAATATCAGGATTATAAAACATCAAATTGCGGTCACTTGGCATTATCATTTCTCTATAATAATAAAACTTTATAAAATATAGGAATGTTATTGTCTCACATCAGTCATGTCTCAAACGTTCACGTTAAAGGGTCGTACTAGTCGGCTTGAATCTTATTTTGTACCTCCAATAGAACTAGATTCGAGATACGATTACTCTTTAGCATTGATTTCGCTAAGTACTTGGAATACTATCCCAAATATTGAAGAAGGCCGTAACAAGTTTTATTACAAAGTTGATAAACAAGAAGAACAAGTAGTGGAAATACCAACTGGATCCTACGAGTTGGAAGATATTGAACAATTTTTGCAGCAACATCTCGCTGATTCTAAGGCAACTGCTCCAGAGCGGAACCTTATTATATCACTCAAACCCAACAATAATACGTTACGGTGTGAGTTGAAGAGCGTATACCACATAAACTTTGAGCCAAAGGATAGCATTGCAAAGTTATTGGGATTCTCACCACAAGTTCTAACAGCTGGTAAGCTGTATGAGTCAGATCAACCAGTTGAAATTATACAAGTTGCTACCATCAGAGTAGAGTGTAACATTATTTCCGGTTCGTACTATACAAATAATCCATCACACACTCTCTACGAATTTTCGCCAACAGTGGATCCTGGTTATAGCATAAATATTGAACCAAGAAACTTAATTTATTTACCAGTGAACCAGAGGAGAATATATAACATTACGTTATCTTTACTGGATCAAGAATCAAACCCAGTTAATTTTAGAGGTGAAGAAGTTGTAATCAGATTAGAACTTAGACGAGATGGGGCTAGTGTTTAATAGTAAAAGTTATTTAAACACCAACGCATCAGCTGGTCAATCAGTCTGCAGTCAGAAGTCAAAGGGATCACTCACGTTTTCAAATATAGCTTATTTGCAGTCTACAGGTCTACACTATCGCTATCATGTCAGAAAAACTTCAAATATTTAATCAAGTTAAGAGTGATGAGTCGGTCATTCGTGAAGAATGGCATACTTATCACCCATTCACCACCTCATTTAATAATAATGACGAAATTGAGATTGTTATTAATCAGCAAGATGTGTTTTTGGATATGAGCGAAGCTCAACTCTACATAGAGGGAACATTTAAGGAGGAAACAACAGCTGGTAAGACTGGCGATTGTAACCTAACCAACAATGCTGGAGCATTTTTGTTTGACAACATATCATATGAAGTGAATGGTAAAGAAATTGAAAAGATTCGAGATCCTGGAATAGTTTGTACGGTTAAGAATTTGCTGTGCCTAAACGATCAAGAGAGTCGCGCATTAGATATTGCTGGTTGGAACTGGCCTAGTGTAGCAATCAAGACCTTGGACGAAACCTCCAAAGAGTTTAATTTTCGCATTCCCCTTTCTATGCTGTTTGGAGTGTTTGCCGATTATAAGAATGTTTTAATGGGCAAACAAAAAATTAAACTGGTTCGAGCCAGACATGATGACAACTGCTACAAGTCCAGTGGGGATAAGAAGGCTGAAATTAAATTAAAAACTGTCGAGTTAAAAGTTAAACACATCTATCCTAGTGATGCAGTTAAATTACGTCTTTTGGATGAAATTGCAAAGAACAAATCGATATTTATTCCGTTTAGAAACTGGGAGATACATGAGCTTCCTGCTCTACGAACAACAAAAAGAGATATTTGGACTGTTAAGACCATGTCTGAGAGAGCAAGATATGTTATTGTATTTTTTATGAAGAAACGTAAAGACAGCTATAAAGCCGATTGTACTTACTTTGATAATTTAAAGGTGACTGATGTCAAGTTGCATCTTAATTCAGAGGTTTATCCCTACGAAGCGTTAAACTTAAACTTTGAAAACCGCCAATTTACCGAGGCCTATCAGATGTATACGGATTTTCAAAAAACATATTTAGGAAAACAGCAGAGTGAACCACTTTTAGACTTTACTACTTTTGCAAGCAGAGCCCTCTTTGTTATTGATTGCACAAAGCAAAATGAGTCCATCAAGAGCAACACCATTGATGTCAAGTTGGAATTTCAAAGTTCTGAAAACTTTTCTGCGGATTCACGAGCCTTTTGTATTATTGTGCATGATCGTGTTCTTGAGTATCAGGCTTTAACTGGCCAAGTACGAGACATGTTGTAGTCAGTTGTTCTTTAGTCCCAGCAAGATGAAGGTGGTTATAGTAGATGTTCAAGGATTTTGCATCCCAGACTTTTGCGCCAAGGAGCTGGCTATTTATGATGGGAAGCAAATGAAGAGTTATCTGTTTAAACCAGCTAAGCCGTTTTACATGTTGTCAGAGGATTGTCAAAAACAAGCATTATTTTTATATGGGAATCATCATGGTCTCTACTACAATTATGGAGAAACCGACTACAGCCAACTTTATACAATTATTCGCAACGACCTGGGAGATGCGGACATTATTTATCTCAAGGGACATGTTAAAGAGGCATTTTTAACAAAGACATTTTTAGATATAGAACATAATTTACCATATATTATTAATTTAGAATTTATTAAAGATAGTGTTAACGTACCCAAATTATCTAGAGGTATTACTGATTGCCCTTATCATAGTTTAGATGTATGTAGCTGTAGTATTAAGAATACTTATATTTTGTATGACTATATTTATAATTTTTTACCTAAATAAAGATTAAAAATGTATGCATTGTTTTTTTATTTATATTAATAAGAGTTCTATGAGAATTTAGTCATTTAATGTCCAGCTCATGGCCAAGACAGTCGATCTTAGAGTTAAACTCCAAGAACATCTGCGAAAAATACGTAGGCTGAAAAAAGATATCAAGTGTTACGAAGATCATAAATATTTGGTTAGACAGTTGTTAAAACTTAACCTCTAATACTTATCAATGGCGGCCTCCTCTTCATCATCCGCTTGGGATGAGGTGTTTGAATCTCCTTCTCGATGTCAGCAGGATGATGGAGTACAGCGCAAAATCAAACCAAGCAAAGTCTTTGAGATTGATGATTACGTCACCGTTATATTTAATACAACAGAAGAAGAACGTAAACAAGTAACTTTGGATACTATTGGATATGGCAAGATTTATTTCTCAAATAGTGAATTTGAAGAATTCTTAAGTACTTTAGATTGTTTCAACGCACATTGGATGGATATTTTTATGATTATTGGACAGTACACTTTGGTGTTTCATCGAAATTGTGAGAAGCGAAGCCTCAAGTTTGAAGATGCCATGACAGACAAATATTTGCTGCGATGGACCGATAAGCTGATACGTTCCTTTTCAAGGCATGTTATTACATTAATCAACCTTAATAATGAATACTATTAATAAATTATTGCTACCAAGTATCGTGTTTTATTTTTGAGTGAAATAAGACAATAATTAAACAGTATACATGTTTATTTAAAAACAAATCTGGGGTGTTGATTAATAAATACATACATGTCTTTAATATAGAAATAATACAATATTAATAATACCGTAAATATAACAATAAAATAAATACATAGCCTAAAATATAATTTTATTATAACTACCTAACCTAATATCACAGCCCTCCAAAGGCATCAGCTATTAAAGGGGATCGAAACAAAAATAGCTGTCCTAATCAGTCTTAGCGCATGGAATTTCTAATGATTCCTCATACAATACTATATCTCTATGACCCCAAGCAAGCGTGTGCTCGAAACCGGGTATAATGAAGCGCTTGTCGTCCGCGTATGACAGCGCTACCTTATTTTTAAGTTCGACATACATATCGTGTTCATGCGAACGGAAAGTGCTCATTTTACGATGAATCTGAGTTCCTTCTACGTCAGCCGCTTCTCTATAATCGTCAAGAGTCAGTTCTTTTTGGGTGACGTAGTCAGGAACCCCTTTGGCTTTTTTAGTCAACTTTCCCTCCACATTAACGCAATATGCTTTCGCCCCGGTTCCATAGAAATCCCAAATAATCTTTCCTGCATACTCATCTTTCATTTTACCAAGTATAGATTGGTTTACAGGAACATTATGTGGGTTATCTTGTGAGTAGTTGGAAGTATCGAATCTACTTAAATTTGCCGTCATATCATCATAAAAATTATCTGTTGTTACTTTTAGAATTAGGGAGTCGGTGTCAGTGTATAACAATTCCGCGCTGTTGCCATATTTCGGCTTAATGTACCCGTACAAAAAGTCATACATAATTGTTTTGGATATTTCCAAGATTGAAAAACCTACATAAATAGGTTTATTATATACAACTTTTTGTTTTTTCATCTGGATTGCTACCAGGTTTTCGCTATAAATGGTTCGATCTTTAAAATGAGGTTTCGCGATTAACGCTCCGGCCCCCAACCTCCTACCAATATTTTCCCAATGGGTAACGAGCTTTACATCTACCCGTTTCTCCACGTTTTCCATTGTCTTGCCAAACACAGCATTGTTCATAAGTTTAAAAAAGTCTTTTTCAAATTTATTTTTGGCCTGATTTCGCAACGCTGTGTTTAGATCGATGTACTTCTTAAGCCAGGGCGATTGGTCAAAGGATATAGCGCGGTGAATTTTTGTAAGCTGAAGGCCATAATTTAAAGCTTGTTGTAAATTTTGAATGTGAATAATATATTTCTCTTTTTTCATGAAATTTGGAATTAATTTTGTTATTTTCGGGAATTTAGACCCTGGCGGCGCAATGGATTGTGGGCAAAAGGGTAGTTCATTATGTAAATAATGCAAACTGTCCGGGTATTCCAAATCGACTTCTAAAATGTATCCTGTCGGTGATTCAGGCGCTATATTCATATAATCCAAATTTTGAATTTCGGTTTCGTTTAAAAACTTAAAGCCTCCTGTTGGTAAAAATTTAGACATGCTGGCCCCATAGAGGTTTGTAGCGTCTAAATATGCTATGTAAGAGGTGGGTTTGTTAACGTCATAATGTGGCATAAATTTATTATTCGCAAAAGCTTTTCTTATACTACACTGACTGACTCCCCCGCGAATACCGTGTTTAAAGAAGTGCACCATGTCTAGATCGGTTAATATCTCCAATTGGATGGATGTGGCCTTGAGGGCGGAATCCATCGAAAGACCCGGCGCAGTAAAGTACTGCGCAGGATCAAGGCCATAAGTAGACAGGCACACGTCTCTAAAACTTTCAAAGACATCTGTCAAAATTAATACGTCGGATTTTAAATAAATATCAGAATATTCGCCTAAAGTTTTACATTCAAATAGATTCCATACCTTCCAAGCACGCTTGTAATCATCGGAGGAGATGTCCTCTTTTTTGAGTTGGTTATAAAAGTCTTTATGCGATGGTAACCTGTTTTCGTCTAATTTTGAAAATGAATCTACGTAATTATACGGGAAGACACCCTTCTGTCGAATAAGTTCAAATTTATTATCATCCTCGAAATATTTTCGCACGGTTTTACATTGCTCTGATTTTAAATTTTGACTTAATTTATCTAGCCCACTAGCCATGAATCGAAAACTATCCAAAAAACGCAATTTTAAAAATACCTGTCGTTGTTTTCCCTCCTTGTTTTCGACGTTATCCACCAAGATGTGTTTAGTAAAGGAAATATATTTTTCCTTATTTTGGGGGATAACGTCCAACTTTTCTTCATCGCAAGCCAATTCCTTGACAAACAGATGGGAATCAAAATTGGACATATTATGGAAAAATATGGGAATAAAATTGGGAATTTTATAATTTAGATTACATACAGAGTGACTTGGCCCGCGATACAGCCCCGTTAAATGATCGTGATCATGAACTCTATCGTTTGCTTCTACGTCAAATGTTTTTTCGCAAATATGACAGGTTGTTGCTTGTCGATGCTCATTCTCTTGTTCCGCCGTCATAGGTAACATAGGCACCACTTCCTTCATAAAATGGTTGTATATTGATTTGCAATCAACATCTAGCCGTTTTACAAATTCTTTGTGTGCGTCCTGTCCTCTATAACTTTGATACTTTGAATATGCATCATCAAAGTCACATTTAATGTAGTAAGCAAATGAGTAGGGCACATGTTTATGCGTTCTCATAGTATAGGATGTATCAGGGTCCAACTCATTTTCCTCTGTAGGTATAGGTTCAAGGATTGTCTCGAAATCGGCATAAACAACAAAAGGCACCTTTAATTTCTTTTCAAAATTTGTAAATTTCAAAATATTCTCGGGGACCTCTTCTCCGTATTTATTCTTTTTTAAATCTGTTGTCGGTACTTTAGCCAAAACGTGTCCGCAATCATGTTCTTGATGAGCTTTTAATTTTTGCTCTGAATAAAAATATGTTAAACAACCATCACATAAATACTTAGTAGCATGACGTGAAGACAATTGTCTTGAGATCAGTCGAGATAAACTTCTTATTAAACAGTAATGACTATTTTCATAATCATCGCTGATTAATAACAAATTTACATGACTCTCCTTGCGAGATGTAGTAAAGTATAAGGGACCTACAACCTCAATACTATTTTTACCATTGTCATAAACTTTTTCTAGGCCATAAACATTGATAGAAATATTATTAAGGCGTTCAAATTTAGATATGTCACTAAGTTTAATCGGAAATTCCATACCTGTAAAGTCCAGCTTGTTCTCAAAAGGCATATAGTTCGCGACTCTATTTGCATTTTGAGTACGATCTACGGGATGTAAGGCTGCCAAGACACTCCACATAAAACACTTTAGGTCTGTGTTTTGAATGTTTAAGACAGCTTTCTTTGCTTCAATCTCCTTTGGTAGCGGGATGTATGATGATGCCTTTAGAGGGTTGATTTTATTAATTCCTAATTCTAAATGTAGGAGCTGCTGAAGAGTCCACCCTGTAACAACAGAAACATGGTTAAGTATAATGATTTAAAAAATATTAGTAAAAGTTTTTAAACGCTTACAATAATACTTACCACTGTCCTTTTCCGAAAACTCTGAATACTTTCGGTCTAGGATGACAGCAAACTGTTCGAACAGCTCCTCCAGGTCCGTCGCTCCATTCACCAGCACATACTTAGTGTTAAAGGACTTGTCCTCAGCCGACTCGTTCGTCTGCAGGAGGAAGCGGCCGAAAAGCTCTACCCCGACTTTCAGTTGTTCATATTTTGAAACAATGCCTCCCACCAACCTTGTAAATTTTTCTTTTAGATGCGCCAGGAACCTGGGGACGTTGGTGGGATCTTGGTTTGTGGAAAGTCGATAGGTAGCAATTCGGCTCCGGAATGATGTTTTAATTAGTTCTACACCTTCCTCCTGCACTGCACAGCAGTTCTCCCGATGACGTAAGGTTCTTAGGTGGCTAGACCAGCGGGAGACAGGCACATCTAGCTTGCAATCGCTGCAATGCCTCTGCTGCTGCGAAGATGAACCTGACGTTGATGGTTCTGAAATAAATTACAATATTCGCTTAGATAACTTTTTATACAATTTCTGCACTTAAAAATATCTGTAATGACGCCTTCGTATTGTTTTGTTTTAATTTCCTGTTCTCTGATGATGTTCGTATAAGAGCGAGACATATGTAGGTAGTTATAGCAAATAATTTAGACGGGCTGCCTAGGAATGTCTTATCGCTTTTTATAATAGCATGATAAAATATCTAATTTTACACAGTATGATGCAATATCTGATTAATCTTACGCAATATGATGTAATACCTAATCTTACACAATATTATGCAATAACTTACCATCTGACGAAACGAGTCTAGCTCTCTTGGCCATGGGTCCTTGTGAAGGCATCGTTTGTCTTTTGGGGGCTCTATGTTGTTTTTCTCGCTGGTGCCGACGAAGTGCCCCTTCTGATGCAAAGCTGGCTTCACAAGTTTGGCAGACTCTGGCTGCAAGTCTACAATCTCCATGGCGTTTGAGACTGTCCTTTCTGGTGTAGGAGCGCTTACAGTGTTCACAAACAAACATTTTCTGCAAAATTGTTTTAAATAATAATTAACGTTCACATCATAACATAATATCTGGCGAGCATCAATATAACCCTTTAATAATCACTTATATCAACCCCTTTAGTACTCTCTTACATCCTATATTGCCCTTAAATAATGCAGATATTGATTGTTTAGAACGAATTCTTTATTTAATGCATGGCTTAGATAGATAAATAACACACAATATAATATATATAATAATAAATATGGTACTTACGATATTATTAATTTTACACTGTTTGCTAATCTTCACAACAAGTCACGACTTCTGTTCGATGATAACTGATACTACTTGCCTGTTTCCCACTGTATTTATACCCTATACCCTTCACTTTGTACGTACCAGTCACGACATTGAATATTAATTACATCTGCGAAACACGTTGCAAGCCGGGTGACTTTCTCCTCGTGTTGAGGTTATCATAGCGTGATAGTTGGAAAAATACTTGCAATCTCCGTTCACTAATGATTTGCATATTAATTACATACAAGTTGATTTTTTTCGCTTGATGAGATCATCATCTTGTTAGAACAAGTCTTTTTACTAAAGCGTGATATCTAAAGATTCTAATATATTTTATAATAGATATTCTCTCGATTATTGTTTCATATATAGAATGTATTACGGCGTCTGCCCCATTATGTTTTTCGCTTAATTTTTCCCCAAAAATGCCGAAATGAAGTGTTTTTCAAATATACATTTAAAAGGTGCCCTTTGGCATCCGGAGTACCGAAGGTACTTTTTTCGCTATATGCGCATAATATTTCCTCATATTTAACTCCGAAACACCGATTTCGGCTTCTGCGCATTTCCAAAATGTCCTTATTTTTTTATTGCGGGGTTCTATAGGTATGGCTTAATAATGAATATATTAGATAAAATTATAAAAATCTGAGGTGCCGTTTTGACAGTTATTATGGTTTTACTGATAATTCGAATACTTGGATGTATTTTGATTATGAGGTTGTATAGGTATAGATTATTAATGTAAATACTGAAAAAATTAAAATTTTTAGATGTGCCGTTTTGACACTTTGACGATTTTACTGGTGATACAGTAATTTGTAAATATAATTAATATACGAGGTATATTCCTACTAAGAAATAAACATTACCAATGCTTTGCACTACTTTATCGTGTTAAGGCCCTAATGGTTTAATACATCTAGCTCTGTTATTAGTTGTGATATTTGAAAAATTGTTTTACTGCTCGATAGGTTCTATATTCCTCTGCCTGCAACCAGAATTTCAGCGTTTCGTCTCGAGGCATAAGGGCACTAATCGCAAAAAACTATATCTTCCAAACCAGTTGACCGATCGCGTTCGGGTTTTCTTTAAACGACTTATTACGTCATCCTAAATACGACCTACGTGTTAGATTTTAATTTTAGCATTTGACAAGTGACAGGTGGTCTTGACATATCTTAATTGACAGGTGACAGCCGCCATCTTTTCCTAAACATAATATGACATCATCCTAAACACGTAGCCTATAATGAATACTATTGCCCAAGTAGCTAACGCCCAAGTAGCTAATGCCAAAGTAGCTGACGCCCAAGTAGTTAATGCCCAAATAGCTCACGCCCAAGAGCGTGACATGACAGATGACGTATGACATATGACACACGCCTGCGCACTGCCTGGGCATGCGCAGAGGCTTTGGTGTAAATGGTGGATGCAGAAGGAATCAACTATAACTACTCACGTAAAACAATGTTGCATAGGAGTAGAAAAATATATATTAGTATAACTCTTCCTATTATAAAGAATATCGGTGGCCTAACGACCTGCAAGACACTCGTTACAAAAAAACGTTTTTCTCAACTGGTTACACAAATAACTATTTATGAGAGCTATCTATTTTAACACTCAATAAATTGTGTGTGACATGGATTTGGCTAGATCAACAACATTATAACATTTATATCTTGTTATGAAATAAACTGTATTTACACACTATACAAACCAATATCTATTTTTACAAAAATTTATAATTTTATTTTATAAGCTTCATGAGACGAACTTAAAATTTTTACTGATTGATCGCGGACACCATATCTTTATATTGCCTATTAAACTTTACTCATTTTCGTACGCACCATTCTCAATAGTACAAGCAACTAACTCGAAACATAATATTTAGTTCTAAGTTTTCTTTAGTTCCTTTATTTTACACGTGTTCTGAAGAAATCGTCTTTATACCATCGATCGTTGCGAAATTTTTGTCGGCCACTGTATAAACATATAAAACAATAGTATAAATTATATTTTTAATGTTTACAATAATAATTATTTTATCCTAAATTTTGGCCAGGTTTCAAAATAAACTCATTACTTTAGACAAAAGAATAATCCCACTTTCATGTTCGTTTGTATGTAATTTTGCCTAAATAAATTTGTTTAACATATTTAAATTACCATACACTATGTGATAATTATAGAAAAAAGTTCCCGCATCATCAAAATTTAAATTACTCTAATTTTGTTGATAAAAACTAATTTTTTAACATTAACAACTATCTAATTTTAGATTCCTCGTATACAGCGTGATCAGGTAAGGGTACGGAGCGGCCATATCTCGGAAACAACTGGGCATAGAACTTCAGGAAAAAAAAAATGATAACTAAAGTGGCCATGAGAAAATCCTGGAAATAATTTTTAAGTTCCGCATTTTGCCGCAAGAGGGCGTCATTGAGAAGTAAATTTTAATATATTACATATCTCCGAAAATCCCACATTAAGAAATATCTTTGATAACACCAATAAAAAGCTTTGACAATTATCCATCATTTTGGTCTTATGCTCATTGGCGTATCAACAGTAATAAGAGGGGTTAAAAGTGTAATCATTTAAATCGCTGTAACTTATAATCGACTTATCCGATTTTAGCAAACTAAAGACTGGTTGGAAGAGAAATGTATGCACTTTCACCAATCATATTTAGTTGTCAAAAATAGTTCTCAAAAAAAATTCTAGAGGGCGCAATTTGTAATGATAACACATTTTTTGACTTTACTCTAAAAAAACAAATCATATGGTATAATTATGAGACCATAATCGAAAAGTAGATGAAATTTGCTAGAAAAAATATTAAAACCGCAGCTCGATATCTCCGTCCGTTTCAGCGTTATTGCCAATAGAATAATTTTTAAAACTTTAAATGAAGAAGCGAGTGGGACGCCACTGATATTTTTCCATGTGGATATTATTTCAGATTAGCCTGGGCAGTTCTGCATAAAAATGGTCTCTTTCGTTTTTCTCCTCAGGCACACCGTTCTTAATTAAAATAATTAAATTAAATTAGCTCTCCTATTATTATTAACATTGATAATGCAAAATTTTGTTTTATAAAAATTGGTGGAAATGACCACCTTCACTTAATAGGCATGCTTCCGTCCGACTAATTTGATTTAATTATTTTAATTAAGAACGGTGTGCCTGAGGAGAAAAACGCAAGAGACCATTTTTATGCAGAATTGACCAGGCTATTTAGAAATGATATCCACATGGAAAAATATCGGTGGCGTCCCACTCGCTTCTTCATTTAAAGGTTTAAAAGTTGTTCTATTGGCGATAACGCTGAAATGAACGGAGATATCGAGCTGCGATTTTAATATTTTTTCTAGCAAATTTCATCTTTTTGATTATGGTAACATAATTATACCATATAATTTATTTTTTCAGAGTAAAATCAAAAAATGTGTTATCATTACGAATTGCGCCCTCTAGAATTTTTTTTTGAGAACTATTATGGACAACTAAATACGATTGGTGAAAGTGCATACATTTCTCTTCCAACCAGTCTTTAGTTTACTAAAATCGGATAAGTCGTTTATAAGTTACAGCGATTTAAATGATTACACTTTCAACAGCTTCCCCCCCTCTTATTAAAGTCGGTACGCCAATGAGCATAAGACCAAAATGATGGATAATTGTCCAAGCTTTTTAATGGTGGTATCAAAGATATACCTTAATGTGGAATTTTCGGAGATATGTAAAATTTTAAAATTTACTTCTCAATTACGCCCTCTTGCGGCAAAATGCGGAACTTAAAAATTATTTCCAGGATTTTCTCATGGCCACTTTAGTTTTAATTTTTTTTCCTGAATTTCTATGCCCAGTAGTTTCCGAGATATGGCCGCTCCGTACCCTTAACTGATCACGCTGTATAAACGCCCTGAGACATAGGATTTAAACAAAAAAATGGTTATACGGTTTAACAAGTTAAACCAGAAGTTGTAATATTTAGATGGAAAATAAAAAACTGATATAACGGTGAAAACCATTTTTCTCTAAGATGCGCCGTTCCAGTGCCACAGCCTGTCAAAGTCTGAAAATGGCATATTTTAAACGTCAATATCTCAAAAACAATTGAATTTAGACATATTATACAAAATATACGTTAATGTATAGGTATAATTAGTAAATAATATAATAATACTGGGTGTTCCATTTAAAATAACGATGTTGCCACCTGTTTCGGGCAGAAGCGGCAATGCTGAAAATATTTTAAAACGTTAGGCCATGGTTGTTTATCTGAGGAACCAAATTTTTGAAGAAATTATATCACCAGTTTTCCATTAACCTTTAACGTTCCATCCACCGTGAAACACTCTGTATATGGATATAACTTCGCATAGAACTAGTAACTTTGGAGAGTAATTTAGAAATATTGTAAGGATGCTTTTAAAAAATAAAGAAACGTGAATTACATCGTGGCCAATTTTCCTAGCTAATGTTTTTGATATCTATGAATTTGTAAGTCATGCATTTTAAACATTTCCTCAAAAATTAGAAAAATATAGGGTGATTCCTAAGTTGATACTTCTTTTTTAGCTGTGTATAGAAGGCATTAAAATAAACAACATTTTTAATTAACTTTTTTCAAAAAACTAAAAAATTAGGTACTACTTACATTCATTTATTACAGATCAAATACGGTTCTGCCTAACTTTCCCGTTGAATAACATTAAGAAAACTTCTGGGTGTAGGATGAGCCCGCAAGAGAAAGCGTTCTGCGTATAATCTCGAAGCAGCAGCCGCGCTTTGACGACACTTACCGTAAATTAGCACCATATCTACTAGTTCAATGTTTTCAAATTTTACCATTTTCACGTGTCACCAATTTAAAGTTAACTTGCTTCACTCACCACCTACCCGTAAATTGCATGATTAATAAGAGATAAAACAAACAACATAAAGTATAGCAGGCTATGTTTTGAAGACCAGGCCAGCACTTAGATTTTTATTTCTGTATCTCGCCTATTTTTAAGTTTTTGAAAAAAGGTATTTGAAAATGTTGTGTATTTTAATGCCAGCTAATACACAGCTAAAAAAAGAAGTATAAACTTAGGAATCACCCTGTATATACAGGCACTCAAGTTTACGTATGTAGATCTAAGCCTACCCATACTCAATATCCGCGACTCACTGTATATTCAATATCGAGCCAATAGCAATGAAAAACTACATAAAGTGCTAAAACCAAAATATCGCTGAAAAAACGATTTATATTTTTAAGAGCCATTACCTTTTAATAGCCGATTAAACCTTCAGCATGACTATAAAAATTTATATTTTCTGGGATTGAGTGCATACCTACTTTTTAGTTTACTTTTAGAAACAATAGGAATTTTTGTAGAATTATTGAGGTACGAGGGCGACTGGAAATGTGTTTCCTCTAACAATAAAAGGTGGAACTGTTATGTTTATGTGAAATACTTAGTTTATGTAACGTGTGTCTTAACTAACTGGATAAAGGGGCTATACCAGTTAACTGAATGGATATAAGTTCATATCCATCCTTGTTAGTATATGGAACTGACCAATCATAGTGGTAAGATCTTTATTACTTGAGAATGATAACAAAGAAACACAATTAACACGAAATTTTTACACGTCGTTTTGAAACTTAGTTGAACTGCGGCGGAGGCGACACGGGGGGGGGGGGGCATCGGCTCACCCTAAAAACATGGATGCCCACCCAAAATTGAGGGATTCGGTTTTGTAATGGAATAACCGTGGGGAAGGGGGATTTGACTATAAAATTTTTCTTGAGAAAGAAGTGGCATTATACAAGGATGTAATAAGAGATACAGAGAACGATGATGACCTTTTTTTAGATGTCAGTTTGGACAAGGAGGAGTTTTGTTTACCCCGCTTATGGCGTTGTAGAGTGTGGGGGAGCTGGCGACCTTTGTTTTTCGAAATCATTTTTGTTTTCGGGTCCACTTGTGCCCATCCATCCCAAAAATCCTGGCGCCGTCACTGGCGGTGAGTCACTGGTATTCGACCGTAGCGTTCCGGATTCGATCCTCGGAGTGAGTATACGCACAATAAAAAAGTGTGTCCGAATTTTAGTAGGTTTAAGAATGCAGGGAAGAGAGAAAAATGTATCATCTCCCAACCCACCCCGGATGAGATCGGATATCTCGTGGTGTGCGGATGAAGGTACACACTCCCCAATCGATAGGTCATGCAATGGCGCAAGAAACCGAGGGTTATCCTTGGGGAGGGGAGTGTCGCATGCCTGAGGATCGTGGTTCGGAACCTACGTTAAGCTGTAGGTCCCCTCGGGAATGGCCCTGGCAGCGAACGAAGAGGTAAAAAGTCTAATTCGAAAGAATGGAAAGAAATGACAAGGACACTTAGTGGACCCGAACAATATTTGTAAATTTTTCTCCAAAGTTACCAGCTCCCAACGCAATACGTCGTTGCCAATGAAACGTGCTAGACAGAGAAAAAATTGTAAAAAAGAGATTGATTTGACTTTGAATTTTATTCTTTTTTAAATTTTTTGTTTATTGACCCGCCTAGAGCGTCGTGTTCAATTTACTTTCTCGTGCGATATGAACATCATATCCACTCTCCTTATAGTACAAACTATTATTTAAAATTTTCGTTTTGAAAATTATATGGGTTTTGGCAAAAGCATCCAATAATTATTTTGGAGTTTTGAATTTATTGTTAAAATGATTTACGGCTTCACAGCGACGTAACTTCTTGAAATGCCATTGACATACATTTTAATAACCAACTCTGAAAATTGATTTTATTTCTGGAAATTTGAATATTTTTAATGGCAGATTATGCCAGGTGTGTTCCAAAAACATGATTTGCTCCAACTCTGCTTAAGAGCAAACAGTAGTCGAAGGGTCATCATCACGAACAAATAGTGCATTTCCACAACATCGCTCATATTGTACCTGTATCTGGCGATGGCAATAAAATGTCGTTTTTTATATACAAAATATTTTATAAAAGCGATTTTCACCAGAAGCTCGAAAGCGCCGAATATCACACGCGTGTTGAAAAAAATATTTCAACTCTAGAGTTGAAATATAAGGCACACTATTTAATTTAAACATATGGTGCCAATTTGACAGACCACCTCTATTTAATAAAAATAACAAATTTTAGAAGGCAGTAATTGTACAGTGTTTAACTTATTTATCATGTATTTGTCCAGTGATTCAGAATTAGAGTGTGAAAATACGCCATCTGAAATTATAAAAAATGTTAATAATATACTGGAAAATCTATTACAAAAAAAAAAAAAATCGCGCTGAAGAAAGTGTGATGTATTAAACAACAAATCTTTATCGGTAGCTATAGCGTGGAGAATAGAGCTCTAGCCTACAGATCGCAAGGTCACAGGTTCAAATCCCATCAGGAGTACTTGGCTTTTTTTTATAAAAACATTAAATAATTTATAAAATTATTTTGAATTGAAATCTTCCTTGTTGGGTGGATTTTTAAATTTATGTTTAATGCATCTTTCCTTGAAATTTAAAATGTTTCATTCTGATTAATCTAGAAGTCAATCCAGGATTAGCTCTTCCTATGGTATATAAAATATGAAAAAGTTAAACTACAAATAAAGGGAAAAGCCTATTGACAAACTATGAAACCAGATATTAAGTGGAACATAATCCTATGCTAATTTCAACACTAGTGTTGAATTATTTTTTTTCACAAATCAAAGGCTGTTTTAATAATTCTTTGTGGTGGAAAAATAGTGTACATTACTCGTGTGAAAGTGATTATTCTAAAACTAGGAAAATTTCCGCACTCGGTTTTTATTAGTAATAAAAAAATGTTCCATATGTTGCATAGTTTTTTGGACATGGACAACTTCTACGGCCATCACGCATCATGTTAATGTCGTTTTTTATATACTGGATAACATTATATGTATTACCATTGTTGTTTTTATTGCCCGTTGGTTAATACTAACAAATTACACATTGAATTATTTACATTTCAGAATTTAAATTAAAACAAAAAAAAGCTTTAAATGAACTTTTGGCTCATTTACAGCATCCAGTGTATATTTGTCTGTCTCGATGAAATTTAAACAAAATTAAGTAACGACAAGGCGGATAAAGATTTAATTTAATACAGTTGTAGGTGAAATCATTTTTAGTATAACAAATTAACGGATCTTACTCACATTGCATTGTTTTAAACGAAAATAAACCTAGCGTTTATGTATGAACATAGATAAATTGAGAGTTTACAATATTTCAACATTCGGTATAATTTGATTACACAAAGGTATAACAACACCTGTCTGATGTATACCTGTATATGTATACTATATATACCACTGATTTTTAATCATTAATTTGTTAACATTTAAAGGTATTCTCTTTTGACTAGTTTTAAAATAGTATATTCTGTTTATTATAGGTAGGTACTTGTATTATCGCTCGGTCTATACAGGGTGATTCCTAAGTTGATACTTCTTTTTTAGCTGTGTATAGAAGGCATTTCAAATACCTTTTTTCAAAAACTTAAAAATAGGCGAGATACAGAAGTAAAAACTCTAAGTGCTGACCTGGTCACCAAAACGTAGCCTGCTATACTTTATGTTTTTTTGTCTTATTAGTCATGCAATTTACGGGTCGGTGGTCAGTTATTTGGCAATCTGCTGCGGTGTGTTTTTCTGAAACAAGTTAATTTTAAATTGGTGAAATGCAAATAGTAAAATTTGAAAACAAATGACCTAGTAGATATGGTGCTAATTTACGTTGAGTGTCGTCAAAGTGCGGTTGCTGCTTCAAGATTATACGCAGAACGCTTTCCCTTGCGGGCCTATCCTACACCCAGAAGTTTTCTTAATGTTATTCAACGGGTAAGCTAGGCAGGACCATATTGGAACTATAGTGTAATAAATGAATGTAAGTACCTTATTTTTGAGTTTTTTGAAAAATATATTTGAAATTTTTATTTTAACGCCTTTTATACACAGCTAAAAAAAAGTATCAACTTAGGAATCACCCTGTGTATAATAGCTTACTTTTTAGCATTCATTTTTGATGTACATAATATGTAACAAAGAAATAGTATATTCATATTATGAATATAATTTCTTTGGATACTTGGATGGTTAATTTTAAAAAAACTTGAAGTATCTGATCGATTATTTTTCTCGGCTTTAAGTGGATTCGACCTTGCTAAAATTTGCCATGTTCCAAAGAGACCAACTTCCAGTTTAACATGTTAAGTTTAGATAGAGAATAAAAGACTGTGAGAAGGGGTGAACATCATTTTTTACTAAAATGCGCCGTTCCAATGCTACAGCCCGTCAAAGTCTGAAAATGCCATATTGGAAACGTCAATATCTCAAAAACAATTTAATATAGACCTATGACATTTTATACAAAATATACGTGGACTTTTTTAGGGAAAATAATATAATATGTATGGTGTTGTTCCATTATTCTATTTTTGGTTTATTATAGGGCCGACTATTGGAAATCTCAGGAGAAAAAATACTGCGACTTTTGCAAATGTTGGATAGCTGATAACAAAGCGGTGAGTTTTTAATAAAAAGTGAAAGCGAATTTTAACATTCTCCAGTGCATTCACTGGTTGCCAACGGTTGTAAACCTTATTTTTTGAATCTCCCACGAATAAAAGTCTATAGGGGTAAAGCCTGGTAGGCAATACAATTTCAAATAACTCCTCTCCCCCATATCCTGGATGAATTTACCAAATTAAAATAATTAAATAAATATATTCGCTGGTTTTTGAAATATTCTATTCAGATCCTGTATAAAAAAAGACAAATAGTATTAATGTGCTAACATTTTGTATTATTGACTGACCTATTGTTTTATGTTATAGAGTAGAGAGTTTCATGAAAATGGACGAAGACATAAAGAAAGTGTCCAGAAAAGGCTTAAAAATATTTCCAAAAGTAGCGCTAAAGCATACAAAGAATCAGAAAAGGTAAGTCAAAATTTACTTTATAAGGAATTTTGACTACAAAGGTTTTTTTATTTATTAAAAATGATCTTTTTTGATAATTCTTTTTTAGATAACAAAAGTTCTTTTTTAGTTTGATGCCACAATTAAAGCTATGGAAGCGGCCGCCATGGAAGCTTACAGAAAAGACGTGGAAAATAACGCAGATTGGACATCCGTTGCTATAAATAAAAAAATGGAAGAGGAAAATTTGGAAATAGCTAGCGGTAGCAGTAAAAAGGCTTGGCGGGAAGTAGCCTCGAAGGATGGAAAGACTTATTATTGGAATCCAGAAACAAAAGGTAACATTGATTATATTAAGAAATTAATTAATTAAATTAGAGAAATGGAGAATGTATTCTTTTTTGCATTTTTTAAAGAATAAGTTTATTGCACTTGTACCTATGCATTTATACTGTTGTAGTAAACAGTAATTTTATTTAGATCTTGAGATGATGACTGTACAAAAACATGTACGCTTACTTGTATTTTTTGGATTTAATAATATTGTTATCTTATAGAAACGTCATGGGAAGTACCGCCTGACGGATATCTTTCAGTAGATGAACAGCGAGAGGAAAAAGCTAAAGAAACATCAAAACAAATGAATGAAGTGGACAAATATAGACAGAAAGAAGCTTTGCTAAGGTATTAATATAAATTAAGAAATTGTACGTTTAGCGACATTTACTCAAGTTTTTCTTTAAATTTAACAAGATCTTAATTTAATAATAACGTGAATGAAACTTTTTTTTAGGTTAGAGGAAGATAAAAAGCAAGTTGAGGAGGAAAGGGCCAGATTGGAAAGAGAGAAATTAAAAAAAAGAAGAGTGAAGGAAGTAACTCCTCCCCCGGTTTATGGACCTATTATAGATCCAGGGAGAAACGATCCATATGGAAAGTGGCAGACCATACAAGAAAGGTTGGTTGATAAGTATAGTGAAAAATAATTGCGCGCAATAGTATAAGTACCCCCGGTTTACGGTACTTATTTTTATTTCCCCCACAATGGAAATTTCGTTTCACCATCAAGAATATGTTTAAGGTAATTAAATATATTTTTGGTTGATACCATGATACACGTACGAGGGTATTCCGATTAACAAGCCGAAATTTGAACACCGCCGCGCATTGTTCAATCATTACGTTACATCCGTTGCCGGACCATTGTCATTATTTTTATTCATTCTGTGGCTGTTGTGCTTAAAGTGCGCTGATTAGCGCTGGACGCTACCGTGTGGCATTATACATGGGTATTGGTATACCGGTGTTCGTGTATCGTGGTTCTACAGGCAATGATGAGACTATATTGTCATTATGAAAATATTTTTTAGCGCTCCTGTAGATCTACAGTTACCCGAACAGGAATATTTTGAATGTCCTGTAGTGGTTGAACCCGAACCGATAGTCAAAGAATTTAAAGAGAAAACCATCGAAAGTCTGGGGGATTCACACGGAGAGAGCAGTTTCAAAAAAAGAAAAATACTCTCTGGAGCAAAGAGAAATACTAGAAAAAGGTTAGATGATGATTAGATATGGGAATTCGGTAGGTACCGATACCTTGCTGTACCAGAGTATAGGTATACTAAATACATAAATTCTTAAGTCTAAAACGTTAGTTTTATTACAGAAGTGTGTATAAAAAAGGATAGAATGTACAGTTTTCTTCAACTATGTAATTTTTATTTATTTATTGACATTAACAACAATTACAAGTTTTTTACAAAACTTCCATAAAAAAAACGTTATTCTTGTCGCCAACACTCTACCTATGGTATCGGTAAAATAGTAGCGATACTAAAAATATGGTCGATACCATGGTTAAAGTATCAATACTTTTTTGCATCCGGCATCCCTAACCACAACCAGTTCGAAAAACTCTGACAGAAGAACTTACTCACTTCTTCCGATAAATTTTCCAGCATCTTTCTTTATAATGTTCTAAAATTACGACAAACAATGCGGTGCAGTGTCCTGATCCAGAGAACAGGACTGCACGGGACGAAATTTTACAACCTAAACCGGCTCAAGCCGGAGATTTGCGACGCGGCCCGGTTCGGACCATGAACCAAAATCGAATAGCTTGACAAACCCGGAAGGCTCGAAAAAATGATTAGGGCTTGAAAATAATTTTTTAATTATATACCTCGACAAAGGTAGGCCATTTTTTGATAATTCAAATCAATTACCTTTACTCTGTGCTCTAGCCCTCGTTTCTAGCTCTACAATTTGGAAAAGAAGTGACATGTTCGATTTGAACCAGGGGTATGAAACTTGGATATGAAAAGACGCATCAACAGCGTTGCCACATCTAGTAGATTTTCTACTTTTTGGTAGATTTTCACCCTTCTTCAGAAAATTTTAGTAGGCATATTTTCTTTAGTAGATTTTGGTAGTTTTGGTAGATTTTAATATCAATTTCAATAATGTAAATAAGCCATTAACAATATAATTATTGTAAAAATTATTTTAATTAAGTACTTATTTATTTTAATATCGGACGACGACCTTTTTTTTTTTTTTTTTTTTAGAGACACCACTTAGAAAACAAGAGGAAGGTTATGGTTATTGCTGCCTATGTCAAGGCCGCGACTCTTTTTTCACTATTATTTTTAGTGCTCACTCAAAAATCACCGAGCCCATTTGTGCCCTCCCCTAATTTAGTAGATTTTAGTAGATTCAAAATAAAATAAAAGTAGATTCGCCAAAATAAATGTGGCAACGCTGCGCATCAAGTGTCACTTGTCTTCCACTACTTCTGCTGTCATCTTTCGACCAATCACGTTGCTCCATTTTTTAAAACCAACCGTTGATGTTTTTCCTTGTGTTCGGCTTTGAAGGTATTTTTCATGACATGGCTCTTTGTTTAGAAATTATTTATGTTTTTATCGCAAATATCTCAAGATCGTGATTTTAAAATGCAAAAGAAAGTCTTATTGCATGTCTGGGTAAGATGTTATATTAATATATTTAAGAAAAAAATCTGAAAACTGAGTTCAAACTATTTTATAGCGGCAAAGGTCGATGACCCTAAATTTTTAAACAATTTTTTACTTTTCTGCCAGAAATAATTTAAGTATCTTGGTATGTATTTGTTGATTAAGCGATTTAAAAAACGTCTCTATTTTCACAAAATAATATTTTTTAATAAAAACTTCAAGTCAGTTTCTCATCGAGGTTGTTTAAAAATAAAGGCTCGATGTTATTAAACATATTCCGGGTAGGTAGTACATTACCTAATTTTTGCTTTGCAACATGATATAAGATATAACTACTGATATTATCAAGTTGACTGTCTATTTAAGGGTTTACAAGAATTTAAGTGAATAAAATAACCAAGTTAATAAGTTCTGGTCACTTTAACTTTAAATATACAAAAGTTTTAGTAAAAGCAAAATAAACAATAAAATCTTAAAGTTACTTAAATTGTTCTTTCTTTGCCCCTTTTTTGTCTTTGTATTTGATATGTGTAATAACTAGTCGTAAGAGAAATAATTTGCCAATATAAGATTTTTGTCGCTGTTCTCTTGTTTCATGATAAATCCTTCAGAATGTTGATGAACATGATGTTAACCAACTGCCACTGGATTTAGACCTGAACTTGATGATACCCTTCACCAATACTGACCTTCACTGTAATAAGACCTCAACCTGATTTATTGATCTCTACTGGTACTGGATCTCGACATATGATTATGACCCTAAACTTATTTGTGTACATAGATGTGTGATCTCAGTTATTTATTTTCTTAATAAATTTATTTATGCGGCCGGTGTTTGTAGAGGGTGGTATGTCTATGTAGTAGTTTGAGAACACTTTTAAGGAGGATTAATCCTTGGCCTCTGCTTTTGTATGGGTTAAGGAATCCTTCAAGACTTTATTTTATATAAATTAAATGATTTTGTGCAATAAAAAAGTTGTATTATTGATTGTTTTACTAAAAATAAACCAAATATATTTGTCATCAAGGTAAATTAATATTTTGAGATTTAAAATTTGTGTTAAATAATTTTTATTAAAAATACGTTGTTGTTTACAAATCGTGCAATGCAAATTGTATTTATTAGTAACAAAAACGTAGTTAATAAAAATATTTACTACAAATTTTAAATTTCAAAATATTAATTTTGACCTTCAAAAGAATTAAAACATATGGTGGATTCCCCTACCCCCCTTCCGCCAGGATTAGTTCAAACGCACTACACTTTGGCGTTAGCATCGTCATTTAAAAGTCACAGCGGCATCTATCATTTAACACGTTAATAACTTTTCTCTTTGTTCGAATTCTGTGATTTGAACTTGTAGTTCTCTGATTTGAACTGAACCTAACTTTTTTAACCATCGTTTGAAATTGGAGATGAGTTTAGAAATTATAAAATTTCTCTGGATTAATACTTTTTTTTAAATCTATTTGTATTAAAATGAATAAAGACATCCTTATTAGCAGTGATGATAGTGATAATGAAACCCCCAAACCAGCAGTTACAAATTTAGACAGTAACAAAGTGAGTATATTTATTAAATTCTATGGTAGGTATATTCATACAAAAAATACGGTAAACATATCTATTATACGCTCACTCCGCCAAAATTGATAATGTTTTATGGAATAATGAAGCACATTTTATTTTAAAAATTATCTATTTAATTAATTCCTTCATATTACTGCATTTAGAGACCTGTCGGCCATTCGTTGTTAGTTTGTCATAGCCTATAATGTAAAATTGGTTAAGAAGAAAAGAAAATGAAACAAAAATGGGGGCAAAAATTACCAAACTGCATGGAACTATGCCCTGTTTTAGCCTTTTTTGTAAATCCTTATCTTAGAAACTGATATAAATGCATCTTGGCTTTGAAAACCTAACTGCAACAGGGACTTAAAGAAGGAATATCTCAAAAGCTACGCGTTTTCGACAAAAATTGAATACATTGTTTCTGAAAAAATCATCAATTTTGGCATGGCGAGTGTATAACAAATATTTACCAAAAATACCTTATTTTAAAATTTTAGAGTACAGTTAAAACTAAGGATAAAATATTATTGTCACATAGTGACTCTGACAGTGATAATAAGATAACCAGCAGGCAACTAAGAGTGAGGAAGGTCAGTATAAAATATCAAAATATGTTGGTTGAAAAATAAGCGATCATACTTACCAAATAATTTTTAGGATAAGACAGTAAAAGATGAAGTTATGCTTGGTGAAGTTTCTCTTTTAACTAGCGATGAGGAAGGCGATGATTATAGCCCTCCAAAAAAGAAAACCAGAAAGATAAACAATCAACAAGAAAAGGTTTGTAGTTGTATTAATTACTGTGAGGATCTTAGAGAAATTTGTGTAACTATGTCCCAAACAAGATTATTTAAAAGAAGTTATGTTAATGTGTGATCATGGTTACAAACCCCTTAAGTTTATGTCATCATTTTCTTTTTGCATCCTTAAGGCCAAAGTATTTTTTTTTAGTTTAAACTCGTTAAAAGTGATCAAGCCCTAGAACTTCTAACAAGTGATGATGAATATGTGCCAGAGACCAAGATTACCAAAAGCAAAGCTCCTGCAAAGGTAAAACTTAATTTACCAATTAACCTATGTAGTTTATCATCAATGCAGAAGATAATTTATTAATATTTTTGTAGAAAAGAAAACTGCCTGAACCCGACAAGAAGCAAGACAAGTCTCTCAGTCCACCGAAAAGAGCAAAGGCACCAGAAACCACAACAAAATCTCCACAAGTGAAAAAAACGGCAATTAGAAGAAAACCTGCTATTGTTAAAGCTACAGCTAAAAGTTCTGGAACTAAGCAAAGAGTTTCTTTGCCAGATGAAGATCTGGATACTTCCATAGATGGAATTAATCCAACTTGGAACGAATCTGTTCTTTTGGCAGAAAGAACTCAGATTGATCATGACATAGCACTTAATTTGATTAAGTTGTGGGAGGAGGGTAATACTATACCCTTTATCGCAAGGTAAGTACATTATCAAACAGTTCAGCTCTTCAAATCTAGTAAAATGTCTAGATTGTAAATAACAATTCTTTTATATAAAAAAAAATAATATTAACTTCATAAACAATTGTTTTCGTTTATCTTGCATAGATACAGAAAAAATGTCATAGGAAATATGACACCCGAAGAATTGAGAACAACAAAAGAGGGATATGATGAGATTTGTAACGTAAAAAAGAAAATGTGTACTGTGGCCAAAGTAGTGGCTCAGTTAGGCAAATTAGACAATAAATTACAGGGAAATATTTGTGCTGCAAGAACTATTGAAGAATTAGAATACATAGTAAGTCAAAGCAAAGATTTTTTCTTTAAAAGGCCATTTTTATAAAAAAACTGTTTATAACAACATTTGTATGCAATGGAAAAAAGTGATATATTATCTGTGATAATATACATACGTATGTACCGGGTGGTCAACTAAGAATGACCGCCGGCTATATCTCAAAAACTAGTAATCGTACAGCATCCAGGTAAATTTTTTTATGACAAAGATGCTGGAAATTATTTTTAAGTTCCGCATTTTGCCGCAAGAGGGCGTAATTGAAAAGTAAATTTTAAAATTTAATATATCTCCGAAAATTCCACATTAAGGTATATCTTTGAATATTTCACTCATGTATAAATTTTCCCATAAGAAACGTTAAAAATAAAAAAAATATCAGCGGATATACAACGTTGTCTAGGCAACGTTGTATAGGCAACGTTGTATATCCAACACACAACAATCGAACCTATTTGACGAGACAGTTTTTTTTTACCTTTTTACTGCGAACGTGATCATTATTGTTATGAGTTCCCTTCGGGAAATTCATTGCTTTTGAAAAACAAACCCTCTCAACAGATAATTGTTATTGGATTTCAGTTACAGTTTTAATTATGTTATATGAAATTGAAAATTGTATGACAAAAAATTTTTTTTATATATATTTCATTCTAGAAATATTCTCCCTAAATACCGCTCGTGCATAAAAATTAACCAGATAATTTTCGGTAATTTTTAAGCACTCGTGGTATTACCCCCGATAACACCATTAAAAAGCTTGGACAATTATGCATCATTTTGGTCTTATGCTCATTGGCGTACCGACTTTAATCAGAGGGGGGAAAGTGTACTTAAAATCGCTGTAACTTTTAAACGACTTATCCGATTTTAGCAAACGAAAGTTTGTTTGGAAGAGAAATGTATGCACTTTCACCAATCGTATTTAGTTGTCCATAATAGTTCTAAAAAAAATGCTAGAGGGCGCAACTCGCAGTAATAACACATTTTTTTTATTTTACTCCGAAAAAATAAATCATATGGTATAATTATGATACCATAATCGAAAAGTAGATGAAATTTGCTAGAAAAAATATTAAAACCGCATCTCGATATATCCGTTTGTTTCAGCGTTATCGCCAATTGAATAATTTTTAAAACTAAGCGATTATATATTTTTTAGAAAAAAAGTGGTAGGCCACTGATATTTTTCCATGTGGATATTATTTCTGATTAGCATGGTCAATTCTGCATAAAAATGGTCTCTTGCGTTTTTCTCCTCAGGCACACCGTTCTTAATTAAAATAATTAAATTAAATTAGCTTCATGCATGCCTGTTAAGTAAAGGTGGTCATTTCCAACAATTTTTATAAAACAAAATTTTGCATTAACAATGTTAATAATAATAGGATAGCTAATTTAATTAAATTATTTTAATTAAAACGGTGTGCCTGAGGAGAAAAACGCAAGAAACCATTTTTATGCAGAATTGACCATGCTAATCAGAAATAATATCCACATGGAAAAATATTAGTGGCGTACCACTTTTTTTCTAAAAAATATATATTCGTTTAGTTTTAAAAATTATTCTATTGGCGATAACGCTGAAACGAACGGAGATATCGAGCTGCGGTTTTAATACTTTTCTAGTAAATTTCATCTACTTTTCGATTATAGTATGATTTATTTTTTCGGAGTAAAATAAAAAAATCTGTTATTATTGTAAATGGCGCCCTCTAGCATTTTTTCTGCGAACTATGATGGACAACTAAATACGATTGGTGAAAGTGCATACATTTCTCTTCCAAACAGTCTTTAGTTTGCTAAAATCGGATAAGTCGTTTAAAAGTTACAGCGATTTAACTGATTAAACTTTCAACAACCCTCTTATTAAAGTTGGTACGCCAATGAGCATAAGACCAAAATGATGCATAATTGTCGGAGATATGTAAAATTTTAAAATTTACTTTTCAATTACGCCCTCTTGGGGCAATATGTGGAACTTAAAAATAATTTCCAGCATTTTCTCTTGGGCACTTTTGTCATAAAAAAATTTACCCAGATGCTGTACGATTACTAGTTTCTGAGATATGGCCGGCGGTCATTCTTAGTTGACCACCCGGTACATATTATGTTTAACAAATTAAAGAAGTACAGCAATATGTCTTAAATAATGATGTATTTCTTTTCTTATTGTTCTTTAGTATGCTCCATTTAAACCAGAATCAAAAGGTTCCTTAGCAGAACGAGCTAAACGTTGTGGCTTGGAAGAACCAGCCTTACATCTACTGAACAACACAAATATGGTTAATTTTACTGACTATGTCAAACCTGACGTCAAAGAAGTAAAAACTGCCGAGGATGTTGAAAAAGGAATTGTACACATTATTGCTTCAGAAATAGCTACTGACCCTGATATGCTGAAGTTCTTAAGAGATTTGTAAGTAAATATTTTTAAAACTCACTCTAATAAAATAATAGGCACTTTTTATTATTGTATTGTTTATTTGAAAATCATTAACCAGTGGAGTTTTTCCCATCACAAAGATCATATCACTTTTGGTTATTTTCAATAATTTTTTTAGACGTGCTAAAACCATATTTACAATACTGACTAAAAAAGCTAGGCAAATCAAAGCTAAAGAAAAAACTTCCACGGATAAAGTAACAAAAACTAATAACACTAACAATAAAAAGTTAGCCAAAAAAGACCCTGCTGCAGAAGAATTAAAGTTTGAAATGTATTTTGATTATAAGCTAAGGGTGGACTATTTGAAATCTCATCAAGTAAGGAATAAATAAATAGTATATACATATACAGGGTGATTCATATGTTGATACTTCTTTTTTAGCTGTGTATAGAAGGCATTAAAATAAACAATATTTTCAAATACCTTTTTTCAAAAAACTCAAAAATAAGGTACTTACATTCATTTATTACACTATGGATCAAATAGGGTTCTGCCTAACTTGTCCGTTGAATAACATTAAGAAAACTTCTGGGTGTAGGATGAGCCCGCAAGGGAAAGCGTTCTGCGTATAATCTCGAAGCAGCAGCAGCACTTTGACGACACTTACCGTAAATTAGCACCAAATCTACTAGTTCATTGTTTTCAAATTTTACCATTTTTATGTGTCACCAATTTAAAATTAACTTTCTTCAGAAAAACATACCGCAGCGGATTGCCAAATAACTGACCACTGACCCGTAAACTGCATGACTACTAAGAGATAAGACAAACAACATAAAGTATAACAGGCTACGTTTTGATGACCAGGCCCGCACTTTTTTACATTTTTTACTTCTGTATCTCGCCTATTTTTAGGTTTAAAAAAAAAAGGTATTTGAAAATGTTTTTTATTTTAAAGCCTTCTATACATAGCTAAAAAAGAAGTATCAACTTAGGAATCACGCTGTATATAAAGGTTGGAGACAATGATGTTTCTTGAATTCCGTTTTTATATCGAAAAATAAATCCTCCAGGATTCCTTCAGAAACTGTCAATATCAATTAATGTCAAGTTGACACACTTGAGATTTTCGTCGAGTAAGGAAGCCTCAAGACACGACTATAAATATGAGCATAAACGCTCTCTCTTGTTAACAACCAGTTAGTGAGCTTTCATTTACTAATCAAAATAGATGATGATTTTTTTTCATTATTTCAGATTTTAGCTATTAACAGAGGAGAATCCCTTAAAATATTAAATGTAAAAATAGAGCATCCAAAGTCTTTTGAAGATAGCTTTAAAAACTTTTGCACTAAGTGGTGGATAAACAAATCAATGTACGATGAAAAACGAAAAGCTATCTTGAATACGGCGATTGAAGATGCATTTATAAGATTAAGTAGGTAGAGTTTACTATTCTTCAGTTTAAAATTAATTCACTTCAATATGAAATATTTATTTATGTTTACATTATATTTTTCAGTTTCCCCTCTTATAAGTAGAGAAATCCGGGCTGAACTGAAACAAAAAGCTGAGAAAGAGTCGTGTAAAGTTTTTAGCGACAACCTGAAACACTTGCTGTTAGGCGAGCCAATGAAAGGAAAGTCTATCTTGGGGATTGATCCCGGTTATACGAATGGGTGTAAACTGGCCCTTATTTCCTCCACTGGGTCGCTTTTGGGCCATGCCGTGGTGTATCCTCATAATAATAAGAATCAGTATAGAGGGGAGGGTGTTATAAAAGATATGTTGTTACAACATAAGTGAGTATTAGTTTTATTAACATCTTTGAATGTCATGTAAAAAATGCCAGAAAAATATGAAATGAAAAATATAATTTTATATATAAATGGGGAGTGCGGAAATTCTCCGAGTTTTAAAATAATTACTTTCACATGAGTACCTAATGTACACTATTATTTCTACGACCACAAAGAATTATTAAAAAAGCCTTTGATTTGTGAAAAAAATATTTCAACACAATTGTTGAAACAAAATATCACTAGTGTTGAAATGAGCATACTTAGGGTTATGTTCCACTTAATATCTGGTTTCATAGTTTGTCAATAGGTTTTTTTTCCTTTATTTGTAGTTTGATTTTTTCATATTTTATATGTTATTAGGAAGAACTAATCCTGGATGGATTTCTAGATTAACGAGAATACATTTTTTTAAATTTAATCAAGGAAAGATGCATTAAACATAAATTTAAAAAATCCATTCAATAAGGAAGAAAATAATTATATATATGTACCTGATTTTTTAAGTTTGACATATACAAATCACTCTATCAATTTTACAAAAGTTTTACACGAAAGAGGTCAGAAAAATAAATAAAACTAGGCTCAAAAGATAAAGAAAACGTTGATTTATACGATAGAATTGGAGATTTGCTGGAATAATAGAGGAAAACAGGTTTAGTTTAAATATTTTGAATTATATTTGAAAAATTCTTGACAGACTATGACAAGAAAATCTAACAAAATTAACACCAGCAAAAAAAACGAAGATATATTAGACAATAACCTTTTAAACAAATCTTGTGATAATGAATATTTACCACTAAAATATCCAGAAACCAGCCAAAAAACAACAGAAAAAATTTCAAAATTTAAAGTTTGTACAAAAGATCAAAATGAAGCAGGACCTTCCAATATTTATATTTGTGGGGAATGCAACCAAAAAATTAAAGGTAACCAAGCTGCAATAGAATGTACACTAAAATGTAAAAATTGGTACCATTTAAAATGTTCAAAATTAGATAATACCATGTTTGATTACTTTTCCAAAGAAATAAAAAACCCGAAAGGAAATAGATGGAGTTGCTGTAAATGTTCAAAAAAAATAGAAATTGAAAATAAACAACATTTTAAAGTTTTCGAAAACCAAAAAAAATTTGAATCTGAAGAAAATATCATAAAAATAGTAACAGAATTAAAAAAATCTGTTATCTTCCTATCCGCAAAATTTGATGAGATGGAAAAAAAAAATAAAGAAATATTTATATTATTAAAAAATGTAAAGAGGGAAAAGGAAGAATTCAAATTAGAAAACAATTCACTAAAACAAGAAGTTATGAAATTTAAAAAAGAAATTAATTTTTTAACAACAAAAATAAATATAGAAGAACAAAGTAAAATCATAAATAATATTGAAATTAAAGGAACTCAAAATCAAGAAATTAAAAATGATGAGAATATTACAAAACAAATTTTAAACAAAATTGGAGTCAATATTAAAAAAGAAGATATATTAATAATGAAACGAAAAAATTTTAGTAAGGAAGGAAGCAAAGATATCATTCAAATTAACTTAAAGAATCACAGTATAAAAGAAGAAATTCTAAAGAAATCAAAAGATTATTTCAAAAAAAATGGCAATATCAGAAATACGGATCTTAATCTACCAGGACCAGCAACAAATATTTATATAAATGAACATTTAACAACGAGAAACAAATTTTTACTTGGAAGAGCTAAAGAATTAAAAAGGTTTAATTATAAATTCATTTGGTGCAAAAATGGAAAAATATTTGTGAGGAAAAATGAAGAAGAAAAGATAATCCAAATTACAAATGAAGAAGAAATAGAAAAACTTAAAAAAGGGGGTACATCTTATAGTTAAAATATTATTTTGAATTTTTTACTTGTACTATAAGTACTATATATTTCTATTACTTATCTTATTAATATTTTTAATTTGAAAATAGATAAATATATTTCAGATTTTAAAATTACAAATATTCAAACGCAGCTCATCGAAGATCAAAAAGATTTTAATGATATAATGATTAACACAACTAATAATTTCTCATTATATCACAATAATATTAGAAGCATTTCCAAAAATTTTGACGAAACTAAATTATTTTTACATCAACTTGATCATAATTTTGACGTTATTATATTTACAGAAACTTGGAAAACTTTTAATACTGATTTATTTAAAATAAATAATTATGATATGATTTATAATAATGGAGATTTTAATAAAAGTGACGGTGTTATGATGTATGTTAAAAATGAACATAATTACTTTTTTGATGTTATTTCTATGGGAAAAATAAAAATAATTCTATTAAAACTATCAATTGGAAAAGAAAAAATTAATATTATAGGTATCTATAAACCTCCACCAGTAAACATTTTAGAATTTACTATAAATTTAAAGAATTTTTTTGATGATGTTATATATACTTGTAAAAATGAAACAGTAATTCTAGTAGGTGATATAAATATTGATATTTCCTCAAACTCTACAGATAGTAGTGAATATTTAAACTTATTAAGTGAATATAATTTTATATCATTTATAAATAAAAACACAAGGGAAATAAAAGACTATAACTCTTGTATTGATCATATCTTTGTCAAAACAAACGAAAATTTAGATAATTTCCAATCAATGATCTTTAAATATCAAATAACGGATCATTACCCAACAATTTTACAAAAAAAACTGATTGATAATAAAACTAATAAAAAACCTGTAGCAGTGTACCAAACGTACATTAATTATTATAAATTAAAAGAAAATATAACAAAAATAGATTGGACAAATTATTACTCTTATTCCGAAACAAATGATTTATCCAATAATTTAATAAAAGAAATCCAAAACAATGTACAACAATGTACGACTAAATTTAAAATTAAAATTAAAAAAAGAAAAGAATGGATTACTAATGGCTTACTTAATTCTATTAAAACCAAAAACGAACTTTATAAAAACTTACAAAAAAATAAAAATAACCGATTTTTATTATATAAATATAAAATTTATAAAAACAAACTGACTAAACTAATTAAAGAGGCAAAAACAAATTTTTATAAACATGAAATTGATAAATGTGAAAATTCTAATAAAGATATGTGGAAAACTATAAAAAAAATATGTAATAAAAATCAAAAACATAAAAATATAAACGAAATTAAAATAGAAAATAACTCACTCACTGACAACAAAAGTATAGCAAATAGCTTTATTGACTATTTTTCTGAAATAGGCGAAAAACTAGCAAATAAAATCAATAAATGTAATAACACATCTTTAGATAAAAACATAAACAATATTAATTCATTTTATTTAGAAGAAACTAATCATCAAGAAGTTGAAAATATGATTGATAGTTTGAAATTGAAAAAATCTCCTGGTGCCGATGGTATAACTACTGAAATATTAAAAACTATTAAAACTACTATTTCAAAACCACTTACATTTCTAATAAATAATATTTTTAAAACAAGTATATATCCAGAAGCTTTTAAAATTGGTGTTATAAAACCTATCTTTAAAAATGGAGATTCAAATAAAATTAATAATTATAGACCTATCACATTAATATCTTCATTAGCCAAAGTATTTGAAAAAATTTTAAAAGCAAGAATTGAAAATTATTTAGAAAGAATAAATTTTATTTCTAATAAACAATTTGGGTTTCAAAAAAATAAATCGACACAAAATGCTATTTGCTATTTAACAGAACAAATATATGATGCATTAGATAAAAAAAAACCTTCTATTTGTATTTTTCTGGATTTAGCAAAAGCATTCGATACAGTTAGTCATGATCTATTGTTGGAAAAAATTGAAAATATTGGATTTAGAGGAAAACAATTTGAATTAATTAAAAATTATCTAAAAGATAGACCAACTTATGTTCAAATAGATACAGAAAAAAGCTATCCTAAAGTAATTAAATATGGTGTTCCCCAAGGAACAATTTTAGGACCATTATTTTTTAATATCTATATTAATGATTTATTTAATGTGATTTGTGATGGAGAAATTCATAGTTTCGCAGATGATACTGCAATTTTTTATACAGATACGAATTGGGATAACCTAAATAACAAAATTAAAAAAGATTTTAAAATAATAAAAAATTGGTTTGATAAAAATTTATTGACCATTAATTTTGATAAAACCAATTATCTACCTTTCACTTTAAATCCAAATAACGTACCACAAAATATGAATAGTATTAAAATAACTGATGACATTGAAATTTTAAAAGTTAATCAAGTAAAATATTTAGGAATAATCTTTGACAGTAAATTAAATTGGAATTTTCACATAGAATATTTGATTAAAAAATTAAGAAGTTTACTACCTATTTTTAGAAACATTAAAAAAATTTTGAACGTAAAACAACTGGAAATATTATATTATGCTTTAGTTAAAACTCATTTAAATTACGGAATTTTAGGTTGGGGAGGAATAAATAGAACTTTAGTTAAAAAATTAGAAATATTACAGAAAAGATTTCTAAAAATTATATTTAATAAAGATTATCTTTATCCTTCAATAAAATTATATTCTGAAACAAAGAAAATGAACATTAGACAACTTTACATTTACAATATCTTAATATATATATTTAAAAATAAAAATCTTATACAATTTAAAAACCATAATCATAATACTCGTCATAAAAATGAAATAACCATAAAACCTAAAATAAATAAGTCCATAGGACAAAAAAATTTCAAATATTTATGTTTTTATTTAAACGATTATTTACCAACAAAAATTAAAAAATATATTTCATTAAAAAAATATAAAGTCGAAATAAAAGCATGGATATTGGAAACGGATAATTTAAAAATATTTTTGGAAATGTTTTAATTGATATTGTTATGAATAATATATTTTTCAAAATTTAATTATACCTATATCTTCAAAAAAAAACTGCGTTTATATTTATATACATATATTAAAAAGTTTTTTTTTTTTTTTTTTTTTTTTTTTTATTTACAATTTAACTTTTATATAATATTAACAAATATTTAAACAAAATATTTTAATATTCTCATATATTTATAATTTAAAATATTAAGATTTGCCCCTAACAAGCACGTCTTCAGGGGATCAAAGAAGAAGTTTATTAAGGAAGATAAATAAACAAATGTATTATATTATAAATATTGAAAAATAAACTCTTATTATTATTATTATTAATTCTATAAATTATTTATTGTTTTTATAAAAAAAAAGTCACATACTATTGATGGGATTTGAACCTGTGACCTTGCGATCTGTAGGCTAGAGCCCTATTCTCTACGCTATCGGTACCTATAGAGATTTGTTTTTTAATACATGACATTTTCTTCAGCACGATTTGGTTTTTCTGGTAATAGATTTTCCAGTATATTATTAACATGTTTTATAATTTCAGATAGCGTATTTTCACACTCTAATTCTGAATCACTCGATAAATAAGTTAAACATTTTAAAATTACTGCTTTCTAAAATTTGTTCTTTTTAATAAATAGGGGTGGTCTGTCAAATTGGCACTATATGTTTAAATTAAATAGTGTGCCTTGTATTTCAACACTAGTGTTGAAATATTTTTCTCTACGGCGCTTTCTAGCCAAATTAACCGTGCTTTTTTCTTATTTTCATAGGTGGTCGTAGAGAAAATGTATTTTATTAGGCATGAGTTCTTAACCTTTGAAATACCTTTTAAAATTTTCCTTTTAGATGTAATTTAATAGCCATAGGAAATGGCACAGCGTGTAGACAAACTGAAGAATGGATCTCGCAACTTATAAGTAACAAATATTTTGGAAATTTAGATGTACAATACACCATAGTAAATGAGGATGGTGCCTCGATTTACAGTTGTAGCCCTGAAGCAAAGAAGGAATTCGGTAATCTGGATCCTAACATTATAAGTGCAGGTAATCTTTAGTATTGATTGTCGTTATTTATAGACTACACTTAGGATCCACACAGGCACACTTCTATTTCCGCTTAAAGAATACTCCAAATCTAAACATATATTACTTGTAGAAGCTCTTGATCTCACACGTACCTGCAACAGACTGTCCTCCGTCGTGTTTTTTCTTTTCGTGTGTCTTCAGTTGCCCAAATAGTTATTATTTTTTCACGTGAATATTTTTCCTAATTTCTAACAAAATTGTATTCTGAAACAAATAAATAAATATTAGACAACTTTACATTTATAACTTATTATACATTTAAAAAAATTAAAATCTTATACAGTTTAAAAACCATAATCATAATACACGTCATAAAAATGAAATAACCATAAAACCTAAAATAAAATAAAATAAAAAATCTCAAATATTTATGTTTTTATTTAAACGATTATTTACCAACAAAAATAAAAAAAATATTTCATTAAAAAAATATAAGTCGAAATAAAAGCGTGAATATTGGAAACAGCTAACTTAAAAAAAAATTTGGCAATGTTTTAATAAATATTTTAATTAATAATGTTATGAATCATATATTTTTCAAAATTTTATTATCCTATATCTTCAAAAAACTGTGTTTATATTTTAATATTCCTATATATTTATAATTTAAAATACTAAGATTTGCCCCTAACAAGCACGTCTTCGGGAGATCAAAGAAGAAGTTTATTGAGGAAGATAAATAAACATTTATTATACTTATTATAAATATTGAAAATAAACTTATTATTATTTTGTTCATTTTCGTTTTTAATACAAATATTTATAATTTGCCTGTACAGGGTGTCCCAAATTCGATGCTCACCATTGGGATCTTGGAAACTATAGCAAAGGTTAAATTAGGGCAAAGTTGCATAATTTGAAGCTTAAGTTAATACTAGATAATAACCCATATAAATTAATATTTTTCATCATTTCTACAAAATTCTATTTGAATATTTTCTAGTTTCGCTTGCCAGAAGAATACAAGATCCTATGGCAGAACTAGTAAAAGTAGAACCGTCTCATTTGGGAATAGGAATGTACCAGCTTGATATAAAAAAGAAGCAGCTTGAAGAAGCCTTGGATGAAGTTGTTTCTGAGTGTGTTAGTTTTGTTGGTGTTGATTTGAATACCGCTTCACAATGTTTATTAAGGTAAGTACAAAGTGTGGGGAAATTAATATTTCTTTATCCTCAAAAATATAGTTTGATTATCTTGGCAGAACAGTAAGGAACGATTAACGAAACGATACAATAACTTTTTTTTAAATTTCCATTTTATTAGCTCTTTCCAAGTTTAATAATATACAGGGTGATTTCTAAGTTGATACTTCTTTTTTAGCTGTAAATAGAAGGCATTAAAATAAACAACATTTTCAAATACCTTTTTTCAAAACACTTGAAAATAGTCATGGTCATCAAAACGTAGCCTGCTATACTTTATGTTGTTTATCTTATCTCTTATTAGTCATGCAATTTACGGCTCGGTGTGATGTGTTTTTCTGACGCAAGTTTATGCTCATATTTATAGTCGCGTCTTGAGGCTTCCTTACTCGACGAAAATCTCAAGTGTGTCAACTTGACATTAATTGATATTGACAGTTTCTGGAGGAATCCTGGAGGATTTATTTTTCGATATAAAAACGGAATTCAAGAAACATCATTGTCTCCAACCTTTATATACAGCGTGATTCCTAAGTTAATACTTCTTTTTTAGCTATGTATAGAAGGCATTAAAATAAATAACATTTTCAAATACCTTTTTTTAAAAAACTTAAAAATAGGCGAGATACAGAAGTAAAAAATGTAAAAAAGTGCGGGCCTGGTCAATAAAAGGTAACCTGCTATACTTTATGTTGTTTGTCTTATCTCTTAGTAGTCATGCAATTTACGGGTCAGTGGTCAGTTTTTCTGAAGCAAGTTAATTTTTGACACATAAAATTGGTGACACATAAAAATGGTAAAATTTGAAAACAATGAACTAGTAGATATGATGCTAATTTACGGTGAGTGTCGTCAAAGTGCGGCTGCTGCTTCGAGATTATACGCAGAACGCTTTCCCTTGCGGGCTCATCCTACACCCAGAAGTTTTCTTAATGCTTTTCAACGGGCAAGTTAGGCAGAACCATATTTGATCCATGGTGTAATAAATATAAAAGAAAAAGAAAGAGTTTTTTGAAAATTTTGTTTATTTTAATGAAGTATCACCCTGTAATGTGCTTTTTCACTAAATTTTAATTTTGGTTGTAATGTATAAAGGAACAAAAAATAAAATTGTCTGTGTACTTTTTGATATTATTAAGCCATCACTGAGAAAATAAATAATTTTAAAAACCTGCAAAAACCGTTTTTTATTATTTTTTATGTTACAGGCGAGTGGCGGGCTTGTCCGACAAAAAAGCGACACAGATAATTGACCACAGACAAAGAGAAGGTGCCTTCATACATCGAAGGGAGCTGCTCAAAGTGTATGGTATTGGAGAGAGGATATTTGAACAGTGCGCAGGTTTTCTTCGGGTCGGTCGGGTAGATCCAAATGACATACACTTTTATATGCAAGACAATACTACTCCTTTAGACGCTACAATTATTCATCCGGAATCTTACCCAATTGTAAGAAACATACTGAGTAAGTGAAGACATATATAATAATATGTAGATCTGAAAGTACCTTTTAAGGAAGTATTATAAGGGCGACTTTTAAATGTTCAAAAGAGCCATTTTATTACAACCGCTTTTGCTTGCATGTCGTCACCATCAGTCGACCTATACAGCGGCTCAGGGTTGCGACGATTTAAATCAAACTTGATTTTTTCAATTTTAATCGTGATTTAAATTAAAAATTGCTGTAAAAAAAAAGTCGCCGAAGCAAATAACTCATCAGGAAATTTAAAAAAAAGGAAGATAGTTTATTTAAAACCACATATATACATACACTATATTGCTAATACCATAATTCAATGATGCCACCACTGTAAGCAGATGATCAGGGGCCGTTGAGTTTGCGCAAATCGGAAATTTGCTTCTTGATGTAAACATTTGACAGGGCCGACTTTCAAAATATTTTTACAAGCTTTTATTTAAATTCACCCGTTTAGTTCGGGTGTGTACAGTTTATGGTCAAATAAAACTAAGTAACCGATATTTTACATACCTGAAATACCTTATTCCTGGTATTGAACCGCGATTCGTGCAAAAAAGGATCATGCACTTTTCTCTACCCATCTTGAGACACAAGTCGCTAACAATAACAAAATGTCTAGTAAAGTTTTATACCTAAATTCGCATCCAAAACTTAAAAATAATATCCACAATCACACACGAAACATCCGAACGAATACAACGTAAAAAAAGCTGGAAACGACTACAACTTACAACCTAACGAAAAAAAAATGTCTAAAGTAAAGTTTTATAAACTTGGAAATTATAACCACACACGAATGAACGAAATAAAAAATGGCGACAAATAAGAATACAACGGCAAGCCGGTTCTGTTCAAGAGACCTTGGGTTCTGTTTACGTTCTGTTAGAAATCGTGTGGGTTGCTTAATTCTTTCCCTACTGCGCAAGCGCTACGGTCCCCAACTCAGGTTATTTTGAATCGCACGATGGGTGTATTCTTGCTTCGTGCGGCTGCTTGTATTGGCAATATAGTGTATGTATATATGTGTTTAAAACGAAGTGTTTAGAAAAATTATGTAAGTGTAAAAACATAACTAATCGTCATCAGTCCAGCACAAAAAATATTCATAAATTACGCTGCCGAAAATTTTCATGTCGTAAGTTATTTTGTATGTCGCCGCGGAGATTCTCTAACTGTAAATCTAGACAAAAAATATTTTTGGGCGAATACAGACAAAATAATGAAAATAAGTGATTTTAAAGTTTATTATTGCCATATTTAAGGAAAAAATCAGTATAAATTGATAAAAATAAAAAAAATCACAATTTAATCGAAAAAATCAGATTTATGCAGCGGCTCCTTCCTCATGCTCATGCTTGTTATGTAGACATTTCGAATAAAGGCGTCAAACATTATGCATTTTTAATAAATTAAGGACTAGGAATTAAAAACTTCTCTGATATTTTCTTCATTTTATACATATTTGTTGTCGACGTCCAGAGGCAAATTATTTCTAGTTGGCTTTGAAAACAAAAGAACGTTTATATATACAAGATGAATTTGCACTTTTTCTTATTGATGAGTTTTTAAGTTCAAAACTTGTACGTGGTTGAATTTAAAAATAATAAAATAAAGTTTCACGACCATTTAAAAAAGCAAAGTTGATTATGGTTTTGAAAAAACGAAACGCCGGATTAAAAATCTAATTACTCCAACTAGTAGAGGAGAACAAATAATAATAAGAATGTAAACCTTATTTTAGCATATCTCTTCAAATAGAAAAATTAAAACGAAACCGCGAAAATTCGGTTTTGCCCAAATATCTTCGGAAGCATTCGGAGTTTTTAAATTTAAAAACACAATGTTGCAGAAATTAGTAGGGCGCAACTTTTTTCTAATTTAACAATCTCTGTATACAGGGTGCTACAAATTCGTGTGCTTACAAGGGGACCTCGAAAACGGTAAGAGATACGAAGATGGTTAAAGTGAGGCATAGTTGCGTATTTTAGGGGTTAATAATTTGGTGAAAAAAAATTCTAATTATTCCGATTGGTTTCGGAGATATCCAAAAAAAAAAGAAATTTTCATTTTTGGTTTTTAATTTTTTGCGCTTTCATTTTTGACTTGGGAAAAAAATAAAGAATACCTTTTTATAGCCGTTTTTCATGTTCTACAAGATGGCGTTATTAGTTTTCCAATTTGACGTTTCGTTCTTTAGTTCCCAACCTCAAATCAATTTTTTTAAATACGGACCTGGAATTTTAAATACAGTTTTAGGGATTTCTAAGCTTTAGAAATTTAATACAATATACAAGTTTTTAAAATTTTAACGTTTTGTTATCTAATAACACTTTTTCAAATTATCTTGTTCCCTTCATTACGGTCCTGAACATTTAGAGCCAAACTAAAAAAAAACAAAAGATTGCTCATTTGAAAAATCCGTTCATTTTTACACAAAGTGGCCTGATATTTGATATTTTCTAAGAAAAGAGACCCAAAGTCTTTTTGAAACAAGCGTAAGCGCATCACAGTAACATAACTAGACCAACACTCCAGTTACCTTATTTTCACTCGGGAGCAATATTTTTTTTGTTTTACAGTATTTTGGTCTAGGTCTAAGGCAAAAAACCATAGGACTTAAGATTTACGTTATATTAATAAAATATATAAAATACTAATAAAAAATAGAATTACTTCTTATACCGTAAAAACTTGCTTTCTTCCTAAAGTATTGTGACGGTAAAGCTTTTTGAAAAAATAAACGGCCTAAACACCATAACTTCCTGTAAGGTAATTTTAATATTTAAGTAATCCAAAAAATAATTGCGAGGGCCGTAATAGTAAAGAGAGGATAATTTGAAATTCTAGTGATGTGTTTCTTGATGACAAAACGTTAAATTTTTAAAATCGTTTAAATTGTATTAAATTTCCAAAGCTTAGCAGTCCTTAGAACTGTTTTAAAATTTCACGTCCGTATTTAAAATAAAATTAATTGAGGTTGGTATCTAAAGAACAAAACGTCCAATTTGAAAACTAATAACGCCATATTGTAGAACATAAAAACGGCTATAAGAAAGTGTTTTTTGTTTTTTTCCCAAGTCTAAAATAAAGGCGCGAAAAAATTAAAAACCAAAAGTAAAAATTTCAGTTTTTTTTTTCGGATATCTCCGAAGGTATTTGGAATATTTACAATTTTCTTTCACCAAATTATTAAGCCCCAAAATACGCAACTTCGCCTCAATTTAAACATCTTCGTATCTCTTACCGTTTTCGAGATCCCCTTGTACGCACACGAATTTGTAGCACCATGTATGTATTTTTTATACATATTTTCGAATGTTTTATAGGTAGAATGAACCTTAGAGAAAAAGACGTAGGTACAGAAAACTTCATTAAAAACTTCAATCGACGTTCAGCAGAAATCACTATCGACACCCTAGCAGAAACTTTCAAGACCAACAAAGAAACTATAAAACTTATTTTCGAGGCCTTAAGTAAAACTCTCGATCACGACTTGAGAGCCGAATTTAACAAGACTCCGCTTTTCAAGAAATCGGTACAAACTATGGAAGAGCTCGAGGCGGGGACTGTTTTGACAGGTCGTGTCAAAAATGTCACTTCTTTTGGTTCGTTTGTTGATATAGGTGTTGGGAGGGATGGTTTGGTCCATATCACGAAGTCGCGAGGTATGACTCTTCATTTAGGAGATGTTCTGGAAGTTGAGGTTCTTAACATTGATAGGGTTAAAGGTCACATACAGTTAAAGGCGGTTAGTAGAGTTATTGACTAAGGAACAATCTGATAGTACTACGTCTGGGTTTTTTTAAGAAATCTTATTAGAAATTTAGATAATTTTAAGTTTAAAAATTAGAATAGTTTAAGGGAATCTGTTAAATTATTCTTATAGATCAGATTTTATGACTGTTGTGCAGATTTCTTCACAATTTCATGATTTTGACTGTTATTAATTACGTTTTGTACGCTTTTTCATCAAAATTGGACCTTCTACATGTCATCTTATAATGAAAGATACGGCTCAGGCGAAATATACAGCGTGATCAGTTAAGGGTACGAAGCAGCCATACCCCGGAAACTACTGGGCATAGAAACTCGGGGGAACTAAAGTGGCCATGAGAAAATCATGGAAATAATTTTTAAGTTCCGCATTTTGCCGCAAGAGGGCGTAATTGAAAAGTAAATTTTAAAATTTTACACATCTCCGAAAATTCCACATTAAGGTACATCTTTAATAACACCCTTAAAAAGCTTGGACAAGGACAATTATTATCCACAATTTTGGTCCTATGCTCATTGGCGTACTAACTTTAATAAAAGGGGTGGAAGCTGTTAAAAGTATAATCATTTAAATCGCTGTAACTTATAAACGACTTATCCGATTTTAGCAAACTAAAGATTGGTTGGAAGAGAAATGTATGCACTTTCACCAATCGAATTTAGTTGTCCATAATGGTTCTCAAAAAAAATGCTAGAGGGCAAAATTTGTAATGATAACACATTTTTTGATTTTACTCTAAAAAAATAAATCATATGGTATAATTATGATACCATAATCGAAAAGTAGATGAAATTTGCTAGAAAAAATTTTAAAACCGCAGCTCGATATCTCCGTTCGTTTCAGCGTTATCGCCAATAAAATAATTTTTAAAACTTTAAATGAAGAAGCGAGTGGGACGCCACTGATATTTTTCCATGTAGATATTATTTCTGATTAGCCTGGTCAGTTCTGCATAAAAATGGTCTCTTGAGTTTTTCTCCTCAGGCACATTGATCTTTATTTTATTTATATTTAAATAATTAAATTAAATTAGCTCTACTATTTATTGTTATTAACATTCATAATGAAAAATTTTATTTTATAAAAATTGTTGGAAATGACCACCTTCATTTAATAGGCATGCTTGCGCCCATTTAATTATTTTAATTAAGAACGGGTGTGCCCGAGGAGAAAAACGTAAGAGATCATTTTTATGCAGAACTGACGCTAATCAGAAATAATTTCCACATGGAAAAATATCAGTGGCGCTTCCGAGATATGGCCGCTCCGTACCCTTAACTGATCACGCTATATTAAATTTTATACCATTAACGCAAATAATTCGACACAATATTTTAAAGGTCAAAAAGAATTATTAAATGTAAAATAAAAATCAGATAAATATTTTTATCGCGCGTATTTTAGATGTAAATATTTTTAAAAAGGTCATACGCACGCCACTGGTTGTATCAGTTTGTTGAAATTTTGTATCTGGTCGTTTTAAGGGATGTTAAATCGAATTCAGGTATTAGTTTCAAAATAAAAAAAATTGCCGAAGGTACTTTACTCCTCAAATTATGTTAAAACCCCTATAAATCCATACTCCAATGAGTTAACTAAAATATTAAGCAATAGAAGGGTAGTAGTAGTAGGAATTTACATTACTCAAAATTTTTCTTTTATTGAACATACAGGATGTTATGGGATTGACGCAATATATTTTAAATCCTTAAATTCTTTAAAGGAAAAATATAATAAAATTGTTATTATGGCTTGACCACGCCGCCACTGGAGGAGTTCTAAAGAAAAACCACAAATATCTCGGAAATGATAAGTTTAACTAAAAAAAAATTCAAATAAAAAAGTTATATATATAGTCCTTATATAAATCCCCACAAGAAAGGTTTTATTTACTTTTGCTCTAATTCTTCAACTAACGGAGATATTTTCAAAAGTTGTCAAACCCGCGAAAAATTTTGAAATTTTTTAAAAAAATTCATAAATAATTTATATATGCCACGTATACGTTAATAATATTACGTTTTATGATCTATTAAACGTTACATAGTACAAAGTTGGGGGGCAAAAAAGAGTGATAAGACCAGAGTGACGTGTTTGTTTGAATTTGGAATTACAATTAATTGAGGTCAGTGACCTGTGCTTACGCGTTCTTAATTTAAGAAAAAAAAATTAAACCTACATCCTCAAAAAATTCAAGACTAGCACAACCATAATAAAAACAATGGCTAAAAATCCAATCTACGACTAAACTTGGCGCTATTTACTATCACAGCACAAAATACAACTGTGCCCAAAGGTTTTATAACATGTTCTTAAGCAACTTGACATTAAAAATTATTTGTTTAATTACAAAACCATTTAAGACCACTGCCTGCATGCATTGTTTGGCGTGTAGACTCAACTGGAAACGTAAATTTTCTTGCTGGAAACGTTAAACACGTGGCTTGTCGTCCTTACGTCGTCATTCAAATCCGGTTTCATTATTGAAGCGCCCATTGACGTCCACCCAACTCGGTTTTGGGGGTACTGACTCAAATATTTAAACTGTCGTTAAAAAATAAAGAATATTTCTCTAGGATAATTAAGGAGTTTCATGACACCCTGTATAGAAAGATTATGTAAAAAATTAGTCTCAGATTGTTATGCTCTTAACCTCGGTTTAAACTTAGGTTTCAAATGACTATAAAATTGGGCCAAAACATATTTTCTTATTAAGTAGGTAATAAAGTTCATCGAATTGTTTATTTTGCTTTGATAGAATCCATTTTATGCTATGGGATTTGTTTCTGGAGAAATTCATGTCTATAATTTCTTTACTCTATTTTTATTTTGCAAAGATGAGGTATATTTGCAAAGCAATATCTATGGTTTTTGTCTCAGTTTTTGTAAACCTTTATTTATCTTAAAATAAATTTTAACACTATTTCAATTTTAATATTAGAAGCAATGTATTTGATTGATTATTATAATTTACCTACTTTCATTCAATTATTATAAAAAATCTATAGTTTGCGATTCTAAAATACATTTCAGTTTATATTAAAAAAATATGAAATTTTAGAAGAAAAACGGTTAAAAATGTATTGCCGGAAAAAATTCTAAATAAATATTTTGATGACAATTATTTGTATTTTTCTATTTACATTTTCGTATTTTAATTTTTATTATAATTTTATTGTAAGTTAATATTTCTAAATGCTTTATTGATAAAGATATTTTTCTACTCCCACAAGGATGTTTCCCTTACACTTTTAGTGACAAGAAACGTAGGCTATTCCAGTTAACTGTACGGCAAAATTTCATATTCTTACTGTCAGCGCTGCACAGTTTGCAACCTTTAAAAATAAAATTTCACATTTTAAAAGAAAAATTCTACGAATGCAGACAATACTGAAAAAGTGTTTTTTTAGAAAAGTGATTCTAAAGAATATCCTACGAATATAACACTGCATAAAAATGTCTCTTCCCTTTGGACACAGCGCCAATCTATCATTCCTCTGTGCTTTGGATCTTTATTTCTCACGAATCCAGAAATTTCCCATTAGTTATCAACATTGTTATAAAAATTAGTTTCCTCTGTGACTTCCTTATACAGTACTGACCAATCACAGTTTATTGTATTTACTGAGGTTCGGCCTTCTTTTTCAAGACACGAAATTATATAATTTATATGTATACAGCGTGATCAGTTAAGGGTACGGAGCGGCCATATCTCGGAAACTACTGGGCATAGAAATTCAGGAAAAAAAAATGATAACTAAAGTGGCCATTAGAAAATCTTGGAAATCATTTTTAAGTTCCGCATTTTGCCGCAAGAGGGCGTAATTGGGAAATAAATTTTAAAAATTTACATATCCGAAAATCCCACATTAAGGTATATCTTTGATAACACCATTAAAAAGCTTGAACAATTATCCATCATTTTGGTCTTATGTTCATTGGCGTACCGACTTTAATAAGAGTTGTAAGTGTTGAAAGTGTAATCATTTAAATCGCTGTAACTTATAAACGACTTATCCGATTTTAGCAAACTAAAGACTGGTTGGAAGAGAAATGTATGCACTTTCACCAATCGTATTTAGTTGTCCATAATAGTTCTCAAAAAAAATTCTAGAGGGCGCAATTCGTAATGATAACACATTTTTTGATTTTACTCTGAAAAAATAAATTGTATGGTATAATTATGTTACAATAATCGAAAAGTAGATGAAATTTGCTAGAAAATATATTAAAACCGCAGCTCGATATCTCCGTTCGTTTCAGCGTTATCGCCAATAGAATAATTTTTAAAATTATAAATGAAGAAGCGAGTGGGACGCCACTGATATTTTTCCATGTGGATATTATTTCTGATTAGCCTGGTCAATTCTGCATAAAAATGATCTCTTTCGTTTTTCTCCTCAGGTACACCGTTCTTAATAAAAATAATTAAATAGGCGCCAGCATGCCTATTAAATAAAGGTGGTCATTTCCAACAATTTTTTTCATTATGAATGTTAGCAATAATAAATAGTAGAGCTAATTTAATTATTTTAATTAAGAACGGTGTGCCTGAGGAGAAAAACGCAAGAGACCATTTTTATGCAGAATTGACCAGGCTATTTAGAAATGATATCCACATGGAAAAATATCGGTGGCGTCCCACTCGCTTCTTCATTTAAAGGTTTAAAAGTTATTCTATTGGCGATAACGCTGAAATGAACGGAGATATCGAGCTGCGGTTTTAATATTTTTTCTAGCAAATTTCATCTGCTTTTCGATTATGGTAACATAATTATACCATATAATTTATTTTTTCAGAGTAAAATCAAAAAATGTGTTATCATTACGAATTGCGCCCTCTAGAATTTTTTTTGAGAACTATTATGGACAACTAAATACGATTCTTCTAAGCTAAAATCGGATAAGTCGTTTATAAGTTGAAGTGATTTAAATGATTACACTTTCAACAGCTTCTCCCCCTCTTATTAAAGTCGGTACGCCAATAAGCATAAGACCAAAATGATGGATAATTGTCCAAGCTTTTTAATGGTGTTACCAAAGATATACCTTAATATGGGATTTTCGGAGATATGAAAAATTTTAAAATTTACTTCTCAATTACGCCCTTTTGCGGCAAAATATGGAACTTGAAAATTATTTCCAAGATTTTCTCATGGCCACTTTAGTTATCATTTTTTCCCTGAATTTCTATGTCCAGTAGTTTCCGAGATATGGCCGCTCCGTACCCTTAACTGATCACGCTGTATATGGTACAATATGTTATTAATTTGTTCAATATAACAAAATATATACGCATCTATAATAGTTTTATCAATCAACCTGCTGAAAGTGTATAGAAAATTAATTTGATGTAACATTATTATTGAGTTGGTTTTACCATAATTTCTAATATTATCCAGTGGCAGAGATGGTAAAGCATCGAACTTTGGATCCAATTTAATTTTTTAATACAAACTTTCTAAATTTTTTTAACATAAGGTTGGCCTGCGTTGTCGTGCTCAATTTACTACCTCGTGAAATATAGACATCATATCCACTATTATTTCTTACTTTAAAGCATATCTTAACTTTGACTTTAACTTTTCAATACGAGAAAAATTGCGTATCCCATATCAGTAACGAATAAATCAAATTTGCTTAGTCATACTTTATGATAAGAAGTTCAATACCTTTAATTTTATCCACCATGTGATTAAAGGTCGCCGATTTATTTATCGACGTAGTTCTGATGCAATTATTTGTTCGATATATGCTTTTTAAATTTGTTATTACTCATTGTCATCATGTGTTTATGCAAAATTATTAATTTTGCTAGAATTCGTTCGCCATTTTTAGTAAACAGTGAACGAGTGTGTGGGTGTGATGAGATACAAATTAATCACATGGCAGTAATGTTTTAGGATTTAATTCCACTTTTTTTTTTCGCAACATTGGGCATATTTTTCTTGCATTTAAAATAACTCTTATTAGTTGTTTTGTTATGAATACTTCCCCGCGGCGCTTTTATTATACAGAGTGCTGATTGTCATTGGTTCTGATAAAGTTTGGATTAATGAATTTTACAGGTAAACGAACCACTTATGAAGAAAACACTTCGACACATAATGGTTAAAATTGCTCCCCTCATAATATTTTTCATTCTACAGATTTAAAGCTTAGTTTAATCCCCATTTTAAAATTTAACTTCCATAATTTATTCAGTATTCTTAATGCAGGTAAAGGTACTTAAATTGAAATTTAGAAAGTCGAGAGCTGTAATCTCTTTGTTTTTAATAGGGTGTATTAAGCAATAATGGAATGACAGACCACAAACATAGCCAATGAAAAGAATAGGCAGTTATACAGAGTGTTGCAAAATAGGGTCTCACTACAGGTATATCGTCATCGGTAACAGGTACATAATTGAAAGTATTATTAAATTTGTTATATATACAGTGTGTCCACGGATAGAGTTTGGAAGAGGAAACACCGCCCCTTAATATGCCAATGGTTATACCCGTGTATATCCAAAGTTTAACAAAAAAAAAATCATCACTCTACTTCCAAAAAAAACTTGACGTTGTTTGCAATTCCCTAAAGACCTTTTTTCCGGTTTCGAACTTTAAACTTTTTGTCTGATTACCCGAGAAGCCCTTTAATATTAATCATTTACTTTCACTTGACTTTAACCCTTAGTATTATCTTTATTCTTTTGTACACACAGACACGACGGACATTCGAATCGTATTAAGATATTAATTACATGAAAATTACTTGGCCTCTATTTTGATTACTTCCTTATTATTATCAATTGCGTCTTAGTGTTAGGTTTGCAATGTGCTTCTAAAAATATCCTGCGCAAGATGTTTGCAAAACCGGAGAAAGTGAATGTTTCGCATTTATTTTGGTGAGTACATTTTTGGTATAAATATGATAAAGGAACTTATCAACCTTTTATAATTCCGCTGATTTACATTTTTTTCGGAAAATGATATTATACAGGGAGGATTATAAAAATTCTACATGACATACATTGTATCAACTTTAATTTTTTTAAATAAAGTAGTAGAGTTTATAAGTAAATAGAAGGAAAGTTTTTAGCGGTAGGCCGACAAAGTAGTGCATCTATCTTTTGCATTAAAGTACACAGGGACGCCAAAGATAATGGGTTCCCTGGGGCACAGGACTGCAACGCGATCTATATTTGAATCTACAAACCCGTAGAAAAAGTGTAGGGATGCGAAAAAACGTTTCCTATACTGGTGTTTGTTGGCCAACCGTACTTGGTTTATTTAGTTCTATGTTCTTACGTTTGATGGCTATCTTTTGCATTGACTTGATTCCTACGGATGGCTATTCTAGATTTTCTTCACTATTTTATTCTTAAAAATGTATTGAAAGTATATTTTCGCTGTACTGGGAGTTGCTTACGGGTTTTGGCTTTCTGACGAGTCCTAACAAGGACGAAACAGCCTGTCATTGTCTACCTGTGCCTCAGGGAACCCATTACCTTTGGCGTCACTGTGTACTTTAATGCCAAATATAGATACAGTACTTTGTCCGCCTGCCGCTAATAGAGTGACAAGAGCTGGAACCAGAATATTTTGAAGGTGAGACTCTCATCAAGAATAAATGGTTCGATTATCCTATTTTCAATAATACCCGCCCAGGCATTAACCGTTTCATTATACTGGGGATTTTCCTGTGTAATATCAGCAGGGCAAAATTCAGTCTCAACTTACTCAAACTTAAATAGCAAATTGTCATTGTTAGATCAATCTCTTGGTAACTTTACATTACCAGCCAGATAATTTCTATAGAAACAATTGTCTCAAGAATTGTTTTTTTGGAAATTATCTTGTTAGTTAAGTTACCAAGAGCGGACCTTAATGATTGTAATTTAGCATTAAAGTGTTAATATCTCGTAAACGGTTAAAGAGAGGTATAGGGCATGATTCATGAAAAATGTCTAGAATTGATTGTAGAATATAAAAGTATAAATTATGTTTCATTGAAAAAATTAAATTTCATATTTATGTAGCATTTTTATAATTCACCCTATATAATATCTGCAAAACTGCATTAAAAAAAGATTAATTTGACGGGTCTGGGCGATTCTTGATTAAGTGGACAGTATTCTATACAGGGTGTCCCGAAATTAGGTGACAATATTTTAAGGGAATAAAGTACATCCAAAAATAGGACTAAAATCCTCTATTAATATACCTTCAAAAACGCTTCGTTATGGGGCTAGACCTTCCGAATGGAAGCTATGATAAGCGGTTTTTTCACAATATCTCAGAAACTGATTAAAGTATCAAAACAAAATTTGATACATGTTTTACCCATGACAAGACGCAATAAACGGTTTGTTTAGCTTAGGTGTATTTCTTCCAGTGGCGTCCCACTGGGTAGGTACTGAGGAGAATATTGCCCTAACTTTTTTATTTGTAGGATTTTTTAACGCCAGGTGCAATTTTTAAAAGCACTAAAGTCTTTTATTGAAAAAAGATACTCTTGCTTCATTTTGGTAGGATTTACCATTTTTCAGTAAAATCGATTTAAAAATTTTCGGTTTTTTACAAGCCGTTGAAAAGGCTAAGGTGTTTTTTGCATATCTCAGCAAACACTTGATATTAAAACATGAAATGTATTAGAAGTTCTACTAGCGACAAGGCATATTTATTAAAGGATGTAACATTAAAATATTTTTCCAGTGGTGTCGCACGGATTGGAGCCTAAAGTAAATATTACTATTTTTTTTTATTTGAGGGGCTTTCCTTTTACACCATTTTCAAATTCTCCGTGCCTCACAAAACATAACACGCAGGTCTAGATTTTGCATCCAACAAAATGAAAATCATTTCGAACATTTGCTTAAGAATTAGTTGCCCTTGTGGGTTTACAATTAAATTTGATTTGCAATTTGTTTTTCTTTTTTGTTTTATAAGTCTCTTATGCAAATAAATATTTAAAAAACAAGGTCTAAAAATCTATTGAAAACCTTATATTCTGTCAAATTACAATAATGGAAGGTTTTATTAACAAAAAATTTAAAAAATTACATTAAAAGTATAAAAGCCCCTCAAATTAAAAAAAAAATTGTAATATTTACTTTAGGCTCCACCCCGTGCGACGCCACTGGAAACATATTTTAATGTTACATCCTTTAGTAAATATGCCTTGTCGCTAGTAGAACTTCTAATAAATTTCACGTTTTAATATCAAGTGTTTGCTGAGATATGCAAAAAACACCTTAGCCTTTTCAACGGCTTGTAAAAAACCGAAAATTTTTAAATCGATTTTACTGAAAAATGGTAAATCCTACTGAAATGAAGTAAGGGTATCTTTTTTCAATAGAAGACTTTAGTGCTTTTAAAAATTGCACCTGGCGTAAAAAAATCCTACAAATAAAAAAGTTAGGGCAATATTCTCCTCACTACCTACCCAGTGGGACGCCACTGGAAGAAATACACCAAAGCTAAACAAACCGTTTATTGCATCTTGTCATGGGTAAAACATGTATCAAATTTTGTTTTGATACTTCAATCGGTTTCTGAGATATTGTGAAAAAAACGCTTATCATAGCTTCCATTCGGGGGGCTCTAGCCCCATAACGAAAGGTTTTTGAAGGTATATGATTAGAGGATTTTAGTCCTATTTTCGGATGTACTTTATCCCCTTAAAATATTGTCACCTAATTTCGGGACACCCTGTATAAAAGGCTGATAAATGTTTCTTTATCATAACTCGGTATTAAGTATGTATGTATAGGATTGTTAATATTTGTGGTTTCTAGGGAGACTGAGAAAATTACCCAATTCTTTATTCTGCAGCTAAGAAAAGGGCACGACAAGTTTAAGGGACTCGCGTCCTTTCTTGTAGGTACTGTGGATTTAATTTTACAATCTAAACCAGTCCCTTACAGAATCCTATATAAAACTCCGACGTGTGAATCATACTATTGTAAGTAAACCTGTCATTCACTTTCATGCCCTTTTAAAAAATAGAAACATTAAATTCTGGTAGGCCCGCTATATCAATCTCTTGGTAACTTTACCAGCTAGATATGGTCGAAACAATTATTTCAATGAAAATTATCTGGCTGGTAAAGTTACCAAGAGATTGATATAGCACACCTAATCGAGAAAACATTTAGCTAGAAATATTAACTATGTAAATAAGGCCCTTTAAGGGACTCTTCCTTTAAATCGAAACGAAACTGGTCGAATGTGCAGCAGTCTCTACCAGTCGCATTATGATTTCAATGCAGCGGCGCGCGTTAGGTGTTATGAAAGTCGACATTACTTGCTACGATATTTTCTTCTTGGGAATTCAATGATGTTTAAAATAATTTTCTTTCAATATATTTTTTGAACGGCAGTAGAGTTTTGGACTTGCATCGTCTTTATTTGTTTTGAGTTACGACGTTTCAACTGGAGATACTTACCAGTTGAAACGTTGTGATGTAAAACAAATAAAGACAATGCAAGTCCAAAACTCTACTGCCTTTCAAGAAACGTCATTGTCTCCAACCTTCAAACATATATTTTTTCGTAGTGGTGGCGTGTGCAGTAACTAAGGAAGAAATTACTAAAGATTGGAGATGGTTGTATTCACACATGTTTCTGAGATTACATTCTTTTGAAATCAATGAAGATGTCAGTAACTTTGTCATTGGTAAAATTCAATCACTTGTCGCCCTAGTTCAGGAAATTAATAAAGGTAATAGAATAATACATATTATAGAGTGTACCTGTCTTGGCGACTCAGTCGTCGCTACTGGGTCGTAGTCGCCAGCGACTATGGACCGTGGAGGAAAAGCTACCGTTACATATAATTATCTGACAGATGCCTTAAAAATAGTAACTAGATCAGTATGTTACAAAACCTAAGTTGTGGGTATTTTTTAGATCATCAATATTACTTTTCGTATAAGATTTATCCAAAGAACGCTTTTTTCAGATGAAAATAAGAATAATTTACATTCAAAAATGTTCCAAACGTTTAGTTCTTCCAAAAATAAGAAGCTTGCTGGCGGGTAAGTAGAGTTAATTTTTAGATATTATTATATTCTAATTCTATATACTAACAGAATAAAGATGTTTTTTTTCAATTCGTTAAATCCATCCCTAGACTCCCTTAGCCATATCATGGCTCATCAGTAGGATCCGACGAAAAAAAGGAAAGATTCTCGATTGTTTACGCATTTTTTTGTGAAATCAATTGGCAAGTTGTTACATGTACCGACATCTATTGCCGTGGTTAGACACTAAAGTATCTAACAACGACACTGGATGTCGCTACATGTAACATCTTGTTGATTTAAAAATATAGCACATGTCAAACACTTTAGCTATACAGTAATACCAAATTTCAACTTTTTATAAATTATTTTTATATTTTGATTTATTTACGTTTTGAATCAAAAACATTGCGTTCTCTTGACCCGAATCTTGGCCATGTTACAGATATTGAGGCGTGTGCGAAAGTTATTTTTGTTTAAAAAAATAATTTCAAATATTTTTAACAATACCATGAAATTAAATAATAATGTAATAGAAAGAAAGCTTTTAGTGGCAGGCGGACAAAGTAGTGTGTCTATCTTATGCATTAAAGTAAAGCCAAATGTAATGGGTTCCCTGGGGTACAGGTAAACAATGACGGGCTGTTTCGTCCTTGTTAGGACTCATCAGAAAGCCAAAACCTGTAAGAAAATGTGTACTTTAATGGAAAAGATAGATGCACTACTTATACGGACACTAAACTCTACTACTTTATTAATTTTAATTCTTTTCATTAGCTTATATTTTTTCCTCTGTTGTTTTTGGCATAAAAGTCGCACACCCATATAGATACCTTTCTATCAGTGTTGCCAACCCGAGGCAATTTTCCCTTATTAGGGAATGTTGGCACCCAATAGGGAAAAAGGGAATATTTTTCAAAAATAGGGAATTTCTGATTCTGAATGAAATAGTGAAATGTGGTCAACTATTTGCACAAAATAATGGTATGATGACAGTATAGAGGGCGCGACTTTTTTTTTTTTTTTATCATCAGGTAGCAAATTTGGTGGAATCAGGTCCAAAAAAGTCGCAATTTTATATTGTCAATTTTATTAGATCCTCCTAAATAATATTTTGCCAAATGTACGTGAAATATCTGTTGATAAACACATCTTCTTATTATTTGGCACACCTTTTAATTGACCAATAAAAGTTGGGTTGTGTGAAGTCTTAATATTTAAACAATATGCAGAATCTATGTTTCACTACCCTTTGAGGAACTGTGCAAATCGTTAACGAAAGACCATAAAATCATAATGATTTACTGGGCTGGTAATCTTTGAATTGACTTTTGTCTGTGGGTTGGACATATTTATTCACAGAAATCCGAAATAATTAACTTATCTAGCCACGAATTAACTAAGTAATTATTAGTTTTAAAAATTATCTCTAAACTGGCTTTCACTAGTTTACACTTTTGTGTTATATCAACGGAACATCTCAACGATTATCACTGAGCATTTTTCTATTTATTGGGCTACAGGAGTAAGATTGCAATTGTAAAAAATTTCAAACTGTTGGAAGTTACTAATTTATACAGTTTATTTGTCATTTAAAAATATGTTGTTAGAGATACTTACCAGTTTAAATGTGTGATTTAAAACAAATAAAGACAATGCAAGTCCAAAACTCTACTGCCGTTGAAGAAACATCATTGTCTCCAACCTTCTCAAACAGACACAAGTTAAGAGTAACAGCGGGTGGTTATTTAATCTTTACTGAAATCGCAAGGTATAATAGGGATTTTTAAATTTTACAGGTTATAGTATATAGTAATGGTATGGTATTGTTCTAAGTATGTTACGGTCTTAAAAATTTTAGCTTTAGTAGAAAGTTTGTATTTGGGAAAGAAAGTATCCACGACACGATTTGCGGTAGTCGAAATAAATAATTTGAAGTGCTTCTAATATTTTTCCAGAAAAAATGGTCTCAAAGTTAGAGGTCGTAAAGAGACTGTAAACTCTGAATCCTATGGTAGGAAATTTAGGCTTCCTTCAGATGAAGAATTAGTGAGTGTGATTGATTGTACTCTTGTGGTAAATGGAAACTATTTCTATGGAAAGCTTTTTCTGTGGCAAAATTACGTTTGTTTTGAAAGCAAGGTAAGGGGAATTATAGGATTTAGTTGTTTTGTAATAGTAGTTTGTACAACAAAAGTGGATATGATATCTATATTGCACGAGGAGCTTAAACTTATAAGCGCGATATGGACAATCCACTCAAGTTATACAGTAAATTTTTATTAACAGAAAATGACTTTAAGAACATGAGGTTTATAGCTATTTCTTTCACATTTTGCATAAAAACAGACAAAAAGCGAAAGGTATATTTATTATTAATGAAATGATGTCGTTGTCTGAACCATAGCCAATTTGATGTGTTGGTATCATCGAGATAGAAAAAACAAGGAGCTATTACCATTTAACTCAGTGACGGCTCGCGGTCTTAAAAAATGGTGAAGAGCTAGGTATAGTGAGGGTACCTACTTATTAAACAAACATTGACTAAAAACCCGTGTAACAAAACGTCTCTCTTATTCTCATCAGTCCAACGACTGAATAGAGTTTCCAACAAATTACAAACTATGTCATTAATTGGGTTCATTTTTAAAACACACAACTAAGTAGGTACGTACACTACTGAATTAGCTGAAAAATAAAAACAAAACTTTTTAATCACACAGTAAATCACGTAAAAACGATATCTATAAACGTAAGTTTCGCGAAGCCTCAAAATAAATACCTTAAGGTTATGCGAACCAATGCTAAAACAATGGTGCATACGACTGATCTATTTTTAAATTGCCCTTCATCATAATTCAAATTGTTACATGCTGTTTGCGTGACTGACGTCACGTAACCATAGCAACGGTGAGTATCAAAGCCATGTTGGGCGTTGGTTAGGCGTTGGGTCTTCACTTAATTTGAGCTAACGGACACGGTCGGCTGGGGCGTGCCAAAATGCATGAGTGTTTATAGTTATTGTCCATCGGAGTTAACAGTGACCCTATTATGCATAGCTACATTCGGATTAAATAATATTATTACTTGATTCGAACACAATTATTTTTTAAGGGCTAAAATGGTAGCTGTATTGGTAGATTAATATTTAATATTGTCAAAAAACTTTCCTCCTGGTTTTATTTTTTTTTGGTAAAGAGCCCCTTTAACTACTTCACCTAACGAGATTTAATTTCGTCTGCGAAAAACGGTACCAGGGGGCGGGGCTAAGTGACATACCAATATGGCCGATTCATAAGGGCCCGATTAAATTTATTTTGAATAATTCTTAAAAAGTGCTGCCTTAAGTAGCTTCGAGATCCCTTTTCTTTTCGTCGGATCCTAGCTCTACTGATGAGTCATGATATGACGAAACGCGTCTAGAGATGGATCTGGCGAAATGAAAAGGAAAATCTTCTTCTTTAATTTGCTTGATGAAAACAATAATGAAATTATAACTTATACATCAATTCTAAACCATTTTGGCTTTGTATCTACCATTAACTCTCCTACGAGGGTTACTATTGGTTCATCCACTGTCTTAGATTACATATTTTTGAGAAAGAACGTAAGGAGCAAAATCAAATACTCATCGTTTATCATTCATTCTGCCATCACAGATCATTATCCTACCATGTTTAATATAAATAGTGTTGACAAAATACGTGAAAATAGGGATGTGACGAGTTTACACTCTGTCACAAAAATAGATTATACATTATTAAAAACACTAATGGAAAATCAAAACTTTGATGATATCTTTAATAGTCAAGATCCGAATTATGCAATGGAAAGTTTAAGCAATATAATTTCCGATGCCCTAAATCAGGCTAAATCTCAAAAAACATTCCTTGAAAAAAAATTCAAAAAAATTAAACCCTGGATTACAAATGGGATAATTACGAGCATAAAAAAAAAGGACAAAATGAAAAAAAAACTTTTAAATCACAGAACTTTAGAAAACAAATCAGCTTTTACAGAGTATCGTAACAATTTACACAACCTAATTCAAAAATGTAAACATGATTATTACAAGACCAAAATCCTGAATAGTGGTACGGATCTCAAAAAAATTTACAAAGTCATCAACGAAGCATCCGATGTCGATACTGTGAATCGCGACATAAACCTTAACATAACCCATAATAATATCAAATTTAATAACAACTTGGATATGGCTTATTTTTGTAACGAGTTCTTCCTCAATATTGGGTACAACATGTACAAAGAAATAAAATCGCCACCTAACCCTCAACAAATAAATTCAACGGCTCCGTACTCGATGTACCTGAGACCAACAAACAAAAACGAAATCATAAAACAAATAGCCTCACTAAAAAACTCTTCCGCTCCTGGTGCTGACGGTATAACTTCCATAATGGTTAAACACCTTCACATGTACATTGCCACTCCACTAGCTCACATTATCAATTTAATTTTTCAAACATCTAAAATACCTAAATCTCTCAAAGTAGCAATTGTCAAACCCATTCATAAGTCTGGTGACAGAACTAATATTGGCAACTACCGCCCCATTAGCATTATTAATACCTTTTCTAAGATTTTCGAAAAATGTCTAAAAGATCGACTAGTGGAATTTTTGAACCAAAATAAAATTTTATCGGAACGTCAGTTTGGATTTAAGAGCGGGTTGAGTACAGCGGATGCAGTTTGTGAACTGTGTGAACAGGTTACAAACAATCTTGACAGTGGCAAAAAGTGCCTGGCAGTCTTCCTGGACCTAGCCAAAGCTTTCGATACGGTTCCCCATGATTTGCTGCTTCAGGTGCTGGAATCCTGTGGAGTAAGAGGTCCTGTTCTGGATGTTTTCGGTGACTATTTGAATGACAGAACACAGTCAGTTAAAGTGGGATATACAGTCAGCGACCCACGCAAGATTAAAATTGGCATTCCACAGGGTACAGTTTTGGGGCCAATTCTTTTTATAACTTACATCAATTCACTCACTAAGATATCGACACAGAATGGGTCAGTCATATCATATGCTGATGACACGGTTGTTGTCTTTTCTGGAGATACGTGGGAATCCGTCAGAGACCATGCAGTTGAGGGCATAAATAGAATAAAACACTGGTTAGACTCATTTAAATTATCTCTGAATGTTGCAAAAACCAATTACATCGCCTTTTCACTCACATCTGCAAACCGTCCAGATTACAACAATTTATACATAGATAGCCTCGATAGCAATTTACCTCAAGTTGATCATACAAAATACCTGGGAATTATAATTGACAAAAACCTGAAATGGGATCAACATGTACTTAGGTTAACGAAGAATATCAGAAAGTTGGTATTTAAATTTTATACAATCCGAGAAATTTTAAACAAGCAACTTCTGATCCTGGTATATAAGGGAATAGTGGAGTCTTTGCTTAGATACGGCGTGGTTGTTTGGGGTGGAGTCTATCAAAATACATTAGCCTGTTTAAACATTGCACAAAATTATATTTTAAAAATAATTTTCAGAAAGAATAAGCGCTATCCTACTGCTTTGCTCTACTCAAAAGAGATATTTGATGTTCGTTCACTGTATTGTTTATCTAGTTGCATTTATGTTCACAAATCTAATAAATTCAAAAACTTTATAAGCCATACGCACCAAACTAGGATTAATGTTAAAAAAAACCTAGAAACACCTAATGCTTCCACCACAAAAAAATGAGATCGATTTCCTATCTGGCACCAAAAATGTACAACTTATTACCACCGCAAATAAGACTTTTAAGTAATCCAAAGAAATTCAGTGTAGCATGCAGGGAACACCTCTATGTAAATCTACAGACATATAAGAACATTTTTATTTAGTTCATTTAATTTATTGGATTATTTATATATGGACTTTCTCTTAATACTGTTTATTATGTATTATTATTATTATTGTATCAAAGATAGTTTTTTATATAATTACCTAAAACCTCACACACTACCCTGCACATACAGGTATTAAGTTACCTAGGTGCACGCTTTACATTAGGGATACATTTAACACATCTACAAGAAATACTATAATTGATTATAAAAGCTGTAACCATTATGTAATAAATATTATTATATTATTATTATTATTATAAAAATTCTTAAAATGCTTGGGTCAACTAGAATAATATAATTTCATTAAGCAATGACCAGCTTTGTAATGGAAATAACAGATAATGGTATTATATACACGTTTGTATATTATGTACTTGTTAGTAGGTAACTAGAGAAATTTTGGTGAAACCCGTTTGTGCTCATTAATTTAATTGGTGACATAGAAAAAATTGAGAATATAGTATTGTAATTAAATATTGTTCCATTGCAAAGGTGCACAATGGGATGAGAAATTATTTTATTTAGAAGTTGCAAATGTTTTAATAAATAAACTTAAATTCGTAAAATTTGACTTACATGCAACAGCAGCAAAAATGAAAATTTTTGTTACACTGTTTTATGAACCGTGTGACTTGTCAGACGAAGACGAGTAGTGGCATAGTGGCCCGGTTGCCTACATTTTTAATTTAAAAATATTGCAAGTTCGATTGTAAGTAAATAATGCCTGGCAATGTCATTTATGTCACAGTCAATTTTTGCAGTTAAGCTGCTAGTCCTAAAAAGTACAAAGCTGTTTTAACTTAATTGTAGATGTATTGTTTTTACATTTTTTTGTTATTTAATAACTTAAATAAAATTGCAACTAAATAAACCATAGGCAACAATTAGCACCCAAAGTTTATAAATACGGACCTGCCCTTTATTTATACTAACCTATAAAACGTAATTTTTGCTGTGTTTTTCTTATCCACAGCATTTCTGCTGGAACAACTTCGCACGGCACAAGAAATAATTAATATTTATCACACATTAACAAGTTTCACACTAAAATTGAAAAACTTCTCATAACATCTAAAACCACGTCGATTATGATAGATCGAACAGCTGATTACACGAATGACTTTACTTTAAAATCCTTTATTGTCCAAAGAAATAATCTTGCTGACAAAGTAATTAATATACATACAATAATATTCACTTATACATTTAATACATTCTTAATGCGAATGGCCATTGCTGTACCATTTGACCGAAATATCTATATATATTATAAGAAAAAACACACAACAATTATACAAAATTAACAACACAAAAACCGGCCCAACAGTTAAAGGTTTAAAAAATAAAAATAAAATGAAGCTCAGTCAGAACTAACAGTTACATAGTCAAGGGACACAAAACAATTAAAAACGATCATCGAAAAACTCTAAAACGGTATAGTAGGCTTTCTCTAGCAAAAACCCTTTCACAGCCGATTTAAATTCTTTAGGGGTTCTCAGAGATCTAATGTGAGCTGGTAAGTGGTTAAATACTTTTTTGCCAGTATAAAAGATTGAATTTTTTACCAGAGAAGTATGGGGTATGGGCAACTGCAAAACTTCCACTTGTCTCGTGCCGTATTGATGTACCCTTAAATTATCTTGGCTTCTAAGTTTTTTATACATTAAGCAGGCCGTCTCCAAAATGTAAATACAAGTGAGGGTTAATAATTTATGTTGTCTAAATAACGGCCTACACGGTTCTCTTGCTCGTGCCCTGCACACATACCTCACAGCTCTCTTCTGAAGTACAAATACTGAATTTAAGAGATACTGACTGGAGTTCCCCCAGAAACAGACACCATATCTCAAATGAGACTCGATAAGAGCTGAATATACCGATCGGATTATATTTACATGTAATTCCCTCGATATCACCCTCAATGCAAAACACCCTGAGGATATTTTACTACACACGCTTGTAATATGAGACTTAAACGTCAGGTTACTATCTATATTTACACCGAGGAACTTTACATTGGAACAGTTAGATACTAAGGAATCATTCAAGTAGACGTCACCAACAGAACAATTAAAATGTATTATATTGGTCTTTGAAACGTTAAAAGTGAGAGAGTTAGCATCACACCAGCCCTTAACTCGCTCAACATCGTCAGATATCATGGTAGTTAGTTCTTCCGAGTTCCTGGCATGCCACAATATAGTGGTATCGTCGGCAAATACTGTGAATTTACCTCTAATCCTTAAGGATACCATGTCATTAATATAAATTAAAAATAAGATAGGACCCAGTACTGAACCCTGTGGCACACCCGCCCCTATTTTACATTTATCCGATTTTATCCCCCCCACACTAACAATTTGGTTCCTTCCGGAAAGATATGACTGGAACCAACTTAGAGAGTTACCCCTGAATCCATACTTCTCAAGCTTCCGCAGCAGCACTCTGTGATCCACTCAGTCGAAGGCTTTTGAAAGATCACAGAGCACAGCCGCGGCCGCTTCGCCCTCGTTAAGGTGGAGGTACAAATTATCCAAAAGTGCAAAAACCGCATCGCCAGTACTCTTGTCGGCTTGAAACCCAAACTGATTAAAGCTCAATAAATCATATTTCCGTAGAAAAGCCACAACCCTGTTCTTAACTAATTGTTCAACTATTTTGGCGATTGTAGAAATTATTGAGATGGGTCTAAAGTTTGAAGGAGAAGCCGTATCTCCACCCTTGTAAATCGGGATCACAATTGCTTCCTTAAGTGAATCGGGAAATGTTCCCACAGAAAAAGAATAATTTATAGCGACATAAGTGTCATACCAATATGGCGCAGGTAGGGTCACATTTACTCACGTAATGTCGCCTTCTTGTTTATTTTATCTCGATGGTTGGTATGATGCAGTGTATTCTTAGCTGCCTGCTTTCCCAACAGTGGTAAAGACGAACGATAAGCAAAATAACTGTAAAATTCGTTTTAAAATATTATATTTTAATTTATTACTTAACGATTAAAGGTATTGAATTTAATTTTAAGATATATTTGTTTATTGACAAATAGTGAAGTAGTTTTGGTATATTTGACGAACACCGAGACAAATATTTCAGAATTAGTTTCAGTGGTTCGGCTGTCATCAAATATGAAGATTATATTTTAGTTATACAAGAGTACAAATTTGATATCACTGGATAGCCAAACGTTCTCTATTCAACTAAAATCCAGCCAAATACAAATTGGAAACGTTACGCCTAAAAAAAATAGGACTGACATTAATAACATATTATTTTGTAGAATGACTCTGAAATAAGTGTAATCATCCCTTTGCGAGATCTGAATTTAGCCGAGCATTTACCAAATGACATCTCCACCGGGCGTTTAAAAAAAGCCATTAAACTCACAACAAAAGGAACAGAATATATTTTTGCTAACGTTAGAAATGCGAATTTCGTAGTTAAGAAGTTGTCACAACTAAGAAAGTTGACTAATTGGATGTCGAGGACACAAGAAATGAAATTGTAAGTTCCATTGTAGTATTATTACAGACAAAGCCTAAAATACGTTTTTATGTTTTTTTTATGGAAAGCAAACTTCTTGTGCTATGACTCCACACTACATCCGTAATAATTGTTCTTTATGGTTGACCACTAGTTATGGAGTACGAATAATAATATTTTTTCCTACGACCCCCTATGAAAATGAGAAAAAAAGCACGGTTAATTTGGCTAGAAAAAGCCGTATATCACACGCCTGTTAAAAAAAAAATATTTCAACACTAGTGTTGAAATATCAATGCACACTATTTAATTTAAATATATGATCCAATTTGACAGACAACCCTTATTTATTAAAAAGAACAAATTTTAGAAAGCAGTAATTGTACAGTGTTTAACTTATTTGTCATGTATTTGTCGAGTGATTCAGAATTAGAGTGTGAAAATACGCCATCTGAAATTATAAAAAATGTTAATAATATACTCGATTTCCAGAAAAAACAAATCGGGCTAAAGAGAGTTGTCATGTATTAAACAACAAATCTTTATCGGTAGCGATAGCGTAGAGAATAGAGCTCTAGCTTACAGATCCCAAGGTCACAGGTTCAAATCCCACCAGGAGTATTTGATTTTTTTTTATAAAATCATTAAATAATTTATAGAATTATTTTGAATTACAATCTTCCTTGTTGGGTGGATTTTTTAAATTTATGTTTAATGCATCTTTCCTTGATTAAATTTAAAATTTTTCATTCTGGTTAATCTAGATGTCAATCCAGGATTAGTTCTTCCTATGATATATAAAATATGAAAAAATGAAAAAGTTATACTACAAATAAAGAAAAAGCCTATTGACAAACTATGAAACCAGATATTAAGTGGAACATAATCCTAAGTATGCTGATTTCCACACTAGTGTTGATATTTTTTTTCAACACTAGTGTTGAAATCTTTTTTCACAAATCAAACGCTTTTAATAATTCTTTGTGGTCGTAGGAAAAATAGTGTACATGAAAAGTGATTATTCTAAAACTCGGAGAATCTCCTCGTTTGAAAATTATCACTTTTATCACTTGTTATGTAATATACTAATTCGTTCTTAACAGCTCTTATAGCCTGAACACCAACATATTAGATATGGAAGCTTTTTGGCAACTCGAACCACCTCTTATGAACTCATTTCCTTTGTGTCCCATTGAAGCAGTAAGAAGGATTCAAATACAAAAGAACAGAGAATGGGAGCAGTATTTTAATTTATATGGTAGGGGTATCTCCATGTATAGGAAGCCTGATCTTGTTAGATTGGTCCTATGTGGTATACCAGATCAATTAAGGGGGAGAATGTGGATACTGTTTTCTGGTGAGTTAACATTTCTAAGATTACATTTACTTAATAATGGTTTCCTAATATTTGTTATACCCAAAGCAACCTGGGTTCTGGTGTATGCTGGCAGCTTCTTTGCACTTCCTCCAATGTGGTTTTTTATGCAGGATTTCGGCTTCTCCACATGATATGATGGCCTTGCGTCCAGGCATGGCCAGCTACACCAGGTTTTAGCGTATTGTTTCTGTGCAGAGCTGTGATAGTTACTTCAGAAAAGTAACTAGTTACTTCAGAAAAGTAACTAGTTACTTTTTCGATACTTTTGCACAAATGTATCTAGATACTTATAAGGAATAGTTACTTTTACCTAAAAGTAACTTAGTTCTTAGTTAAAGTAACTAGTTATAGTAACTAAGATACTTTTACAGTAACTAGTTACATTGATTGTAACTACGATAATTTAAAAGTAACTAAGATACTTTTGAGTAACTAGTTATTTCAATTGTAACTACGAAACTCTAAAAGTAACTAAGATGCTTTTGAACTAGATACCATAAATTTACCAGGTAGTGATAACTCATTTTCCTGTACACACTACCACTATTACCATCAGAAAACTAAACTAAGAAGTGTTAATTCGAACAACGAACAAGTAGAATAGAATGCTTTCCAAGAAATTTCGCGTTCCAACCAGTTTGCTGTTTGACGCTCGCGACTAACCGCTCGTCCCTTCGTGAAAATTTGATTAACGGCCGCCGATCGTCCCTTGGTCATCATCTGATGGACGGAACATGTGCATAATTGGTATCCTAGAGGACCTTTAAAAGTATCTAACTTTGTTACTTTAAAAGTATCTAGTTACTTTTTAGGTGTATAGTTACTCCTAAAAAGTAACTAGATACAAGTTACTTTTCAAAAGTAACGAAGTTACAGTTACATTCGGCATGATTCAAAAAAGAACTAAGTTACTAAGTATCTAGTTACTTAAGTTACTCACAGCTCTGTTTCTGTGTTCTTTATCTTTGGTCCTTATTTCGAGTGGTCTCCCACCAAATATCTAGGATCAAAGTTAGACATAAGAATATATATTGGGGCGCTTTTTGCACTAACTTAAGTTTCTTATTTTGATTTTCGCAAGCTATATTATATTTTAATTATAGAAATATTTTCAGGTGCTCTACATATGAAAAATAATAATCCAGGTTATTATCAGTCCCTTGTTGGTAAAGCTTTCTTACAGGAGTCAATAGCAACCGAAGAAATTGAAAGAGATCTACATAGGTAATACAGTTTTTCTAATTCTTAGATTTTATTGATTTTATTTGCACATTTATCTCGGTGATTTTGATTTTGGTTGTATGTATAAAGGAACAAAAAATAAATTTTTTGTTTTTCTACTTATTTTTTTAAGCTATGCATCACTGAGAAAATAAATAAATAAAAAAACTATTGTAACAAAAACACAGACTTTATCGAATATACGTCATGAAAACGGCAACTCGACAATGTTGCCAATGTTCTCTAAACTTTCTATATTATAATACAATGACAAAGTCTGGAAATTAATCCAATAGAAATAATTGTCCAAAACGGAATCATCATATTTCCAACATTTTATCTATATTTTGTCTTAAAAGAAGTTAATGAAGTTCTAGGAACCAAATATATTATTTAACTAGCATAAAACGTTTCACATGTAGCAACACCGAAATAATTGACAGAAAACCAAGCTAATGAAATGACAGTTGAAAATAGTCTAACCTAAGTTATTTGTCGATCTTTCTGCTCTATGAGCAAATAAATAAAACGAATGATTATTTTAAATAAAAATACATCAATAAAAACACCGACATGATAAATGAATGGTAACGATGCTCACTGTACATTTTTATCGGATCGACGTCATCGAGTAATCGCGTCAGTTTTGAGTTTTTAAAATTTGTGAAAATTGTGCATGTTTTCAATAAGCTGCAAAAAATTCATGATATGACTTAGCATTAGTTTTATTGATGATAAACTCCTATTATAGTACCGACTTAACAATTTAAATGACAAACCTATAAAATATGAGAAAAGTGAAAGAGCCCATTATCTATTAAATACAAACACCACGCCAAAATTGATAATCTTTTCAGGAATAATAAATTTTGGGGCTTAGATTACGAATCTGAAAACGATTTTCGTCGGAAACGCTTATTTAAGATATTGCTATGCAAAATCACATTTATATGATTTTTTGATATAAGGATTAGAAAAAAATAACTAAAACGGACCATGTTTCATGCTGGGCCTCAATTCTTCAAGCCGTGGAATGTATTTCCTTAGGGAAATATTCCGGTCGCAATGCCCCCGCGGAGTTAAACTGAAATTTCAGTGGTCTTATTGAAAACTTTCCCTGCGAAATGTATTCACGAATACGAGATCGCCATTTTCATGGGAAAAATGGCATATCTCCACCGGAAAGTCTACTCCCATGAACCAAGAATTGAGGCCCAGGTTTTTAACCAAAATATAATCTTCTGTTCCTTCAGCACTATAAAATTATTTTACATAATAGCTATGAGAAACTAAAAACAAATGACCAACCAACACATAACCTCTTAAATGCAGTAATATGAATAGACTCTTTTAAAATAAATATTTTATTTGAAAAATCAACGAAATGTGTTCTTTTCCTCGATTTTTTTTAACTCGAAAGAATTGTCACAGTGTATCTATCATAAAAAATAGTGATTATTTGCAATAAAGAAAATTAGAAAATACTGCGGCGGTGACATAATCCCTAAGAAACTTTAAGAAGGAACTAATCTACGCCCCAAAATATATCGTTCTTGAAAAAATCATCAATTTTGGCGTGGTGAGTGTACAAAACTAAGCTAATTATAGGATCAATAGCCAGTGCGAGCTCTTAATTTACGTATTATAGCTGTCAAAATAAATAATAAATCATTTTCTTTATAGGTCTTTACCCGAACATCCTGCGTTTCAAAGTAAATCTGGTATTGATGCTTTAAGAAGAGTACTACGCTCTTATGCTCTTCATAACCCTGGTATAGGATATTGTCAGGCGATGAATATAATTAGTAAGTTTTTTTAATTACTTGTTTTGTTAGGTAAATTACAGGTTGTCTTTTTTTCATTTTTAGCTTCTGTATTTTTAATATTCTGCAACGAAGAAGACGCGTTTTGGCTGTTGGTAACGTTGTGCGAAAGTCTATTACCTGACTATTACAATCAGAGGGTAATCGGTGCTATAATTGACCAAGGAATTTTGGATGAATTGATTTTGGAATACTTGCCTAGCTTGCATAAAAAACTACATCAGTTGGGTATGAAATTAGGTATTTTTAAGTGCTATTTTACATAAAGTTCAGTGCTGTCTCTAGTGTAGGGGACGCTTTGGGGCGAACAGTGACTATGCTGCTCCCCCGCCCCTTCCAATCCATCACTCTTTAATTTTTCTTTTTGATGACCTGGTAATAATATTATATTGTTTTTCTTATGAGAAAAGACCCCATCAGCCGGATTGACAGTCCTGAATGATATCAATCAGCCGTCATTCTCGCATCAGTGTTTTTTCTTATGAAAATGTACATCAGTTCGAACATCATTTCTTGAAATTTGCCTTTACACCTACAGTATTACTATCATGCCTTTATCAAGACTGTCATTTCGGCTGATAGTGTAGGGTCTGCTTGCTGGAGACCGTACACTATCAGTCGGAATGACAATGATATTAATCCTTCGTCATTCTCGCATCAGTGTTTTTCCTTATGAGAATTTACATCAGCCCGACCATCATTCCTTGAACTTTGCCCTTACACATGCAGTATTACTGTCATTCCTTTATCAAGACTGCCATTTTGCCTGATAGTATACGGTCTGCATGCTGGGGACCGTATACTATCAGTCGGACTGACAATGATATTAATCCTTCGTCATTCTCGCATCAGTATTTTTTCTTATGAAAATTTACATCAGTTCGAACATCATTCCTTGAAATTTGCCTTTACACATGCAGTATTACTGTCATTCCTTTATCAAGACTGTCATTTCCTTATCAAGACTGTCATTCCAACTGATAGTGCACGGTCTGCAATATGCTAGCCGGGCGAAAAAAATATAAAGAATTTTTTTTCAGGTATAACCAACATGATGACTATTCCATGGTTTTTGACGATTTTCCTGTCTGTAATGCCTCCCGAATCAGCTGTTAACATATTGGATTGGTTCTTTTTTGATGGTGCCTTAGTGATATTTCAAATAGCTTTAACTGTACTGGATTTGAATGAAAAGGACTTACTCCAGTGCGAGGATGAAGGTAAGGCAAAATAGAATACATCAGAGCTGGGTTAAGTTTTGTCAGGCAAATTACTTTCACAACGACTGGAAAGCTTTAATGGTTTTTTGTTAATCTTTCTGCTTTACTGTGATACTCCAAACGCTGTTAAGATGGACTTGAGACTACTGTGCGTAAGATTATTTTCCGCGGGAGGTTTTTATTACCATCCAACCAGTATTTCTAAATTCTTCTTCAACCTTACCAGCTTCATGCGATATTATATCTATATACATTAAAAATATTGGGTTCTCTTAGCCCGAATCCTGGTCGTTTTTAAATTTGGACTCTACCGATATTAGTGTTTATTATTATTAAAATTTTCTACAATAAATAAATACTCATGTGCCTCTGGCCGGAAACACAAAATAACGATAATAAAAGCTCTGAAAATAACTATTTTTACGAGTAAATAAATTTTCAAGGCACAAAAATGTAAAAAAATTATAACACAAACTGACAATCAAAAAACGATAACATCGGAAGTCAATGGACAAACTTCAAAAAATAATAAAATTAAATAGTCAAATCAAACTGCAACCATTCCTTACAATTTTTTCTTTGTCTAGCACGTTTCATTGGCATATATTGCCCGGAAGACGTTTGGTTATGTTTTTATTTACCTTTATTATTATAATAAACAAAAATGGGGAGTTGTAAATCACGTTGTCGCTTAATCGTTGAAGAATGACGCATGAATACAGCAGATACCACCTTTCCATAGTGAAAAAAAAAACGCAATAATTTGCTTAATTTGTCTGTAATTCGGGCCAAGAAACACCGCTTCTGATCCTTGTTTTTTTAGAGGATGTTTTACACCATTTAGCAGAATATTTGATGGGAATATTTGATGATAGTGGATGTGGTTCTATACGAAGTAGAAGCAATGATGAACAAAAAAAGGTAATAATATAATCGATGGTTTTGATTACAATTTTTCTTGATATGTAATAGGTGGATTTTATGTTTTGTTTCCAGGCGGTATCAGTACAAATGTTGATCCGCCAAGCCTGTCGAAAATATGGATTCATAACTACAGAACAAATAGAAAAATTAAGACGGAAGCATAGGCTGAAAGTAATACAGGAGCTTGAAGAAACGTGTAAGAGGAGCATAATTAGACGAGTTGTTCAAGATGGATATTTTAATGAAGATGAATTACAGGTATACACTAGTCTTGATAGCAATGATGAAGCAAAGCGTATTTCTGGAAATTATTTTACAAGGAACAATTTTGGGACCATTATTTTTTAATATCTATATTAATGATTTGTTTAACGTAAATTGTGATGGAGAAATTCATAGTCTCGCAGATGATACTGCAATTTTTTATACAGATACAAATTGGGACAACTTAAATAACATAATTAAAAAAGATAAAAAATTGGTTTGATAAAAATTTATTAACAATTAATTTTGATAAAACTAATAATTATCTTCCTTTTACTTTAAATCCAAATAACATACCACAAAATATGAATAGTATTTAAATAAATGGTGACATTCAAATTTTGAAAGTTAATCAAGTAAAATATTTAGGAATAATCTTTGACAGTAAATTAAATTGGAATTTTCACATAGAATATTTGATTAAAAAATTAAGCAGTTTACTACCAATTTGTAGGAACATTAAAAAAATTTGGAATGTAAAACATATGGAAATATTATATTATGCATTAGTTGAAACTCATTTAAATTACGGAATTTTAGGTTGGGGAGGAATAAATAGAACTTTAGTTAAAAAATTAGAAATATTACAGAAAAGATTTCTAAAAATTATATTTAATAAAGATTATCTTTATCCTTCAATACAATTATATTCTAAAACAAATAAAAATCTTATACAATTTAAAAACCATAATCATAATACACGTCATGAAAATGAAATAACCAAGTCCATAGGACAAAAAAATTTCAAATATTTATGTTTTTATTTAAACGATTATTTACCAACAAAAATTTAAAAATATATTTCATTAAAAAAATATAAAGTCGAATAAAAGCATGAATATTGGAAACAGATAACTTAAAAAAAAATTGGAAATGTTTTAATTAATATTGTTATGAATAATATATTTTTCAAAATTTTATTATCCTATATCTTCAAAAAAATTGCGTTTCTATTTATAAACATATATTTAAACGTTTTTTATTTGCAATTTAACCTTTATTTATTATCATATTAACAAATATTTAAAAAAAAATATTTTAATATTCCTATATATTTATAATTTAAAATACTAAGATTTACCCCTAACAAGCACGTCTTCGGGGAATCAAAGAAGTTTATTGAGGAAGATAAATAAACACATTTATTATATTATAAATATTGAAAATAAACTTATTATTATTATTTAAATAGTGTATAGGTGGAACCCTAATTTTTATGCAATGTTTTAAATTATATTATTCCAATCTTCTTTTATTGCAGGATTTATTTGCTTTAGTTAAGGAAGAATTAATGAAAAACAACTCAGTTCCCAATCTTTTGGATCCGACTGTAGAGCCCCAGGAAGTCTACAAAATCAATTTTAATTCTTTTAAAGTACTTTTTGGTGCGCTGTCTTCATGGGGTAGAGGGGAGATGGCAGAATCATTGGCTGACAGAATATTTTATGTAAGTTTAACGCCAGACAGAATGTGCCTTAATGACGTGATAATATTTCTGGATGATTCCTCAGGTCATTTTAAGAAGAAATATTCATATGAACTGTACAAGAAAAACCCGCAGATTGATAACTAATTTACCTTTATTTTAGTTGTTCGATGAAGATTATGACGGTTATCTCAACTTCGGGCAAGTAGCTACAGCCCTAGCTCTCACTTCAACTGCTAGTGCCTCTCAAAGACTGAAGCTTCTATATATTATCCATTTGCCTCCATTGTTGTCATTGTCAGATATTGAGCAATGTATAGAAGAAACCGAGATTGCCTGGGAAGCAGCTGATTTTTTTTTAAACCAGGACACGAATATTAAAAACAATAACAGTATGGTGGACTCGGTCACGTTAGCCAATTTAAGGAAACTAATAAAAGTAAAAGACGAAGCGGTTGTGAAGGATATTCCTAATATGGCAAAACCAAACTTCATAACTTTATGGAAGAGTGTTTATGATATTTTTCAAGTTACCTCTAAAGATTTGGTAAGTTTACTTCAAAGCAAGTAAGTTTTTAGTGCGTTGATGTTACTCTTGATTTAAAAAAACTAATTGAAAATATTGTTATAGATCTGTAATATTTTTTCAGAAAGCTGTCAATGCGATAGATAATGTAGGCGCTTTTCTCTTGGAATCAGGACTGGTAGAAAATCAGTTTTTCAGAAGACGTAGTAGAAATGATAGTCGCCTTTCTGAGGATGGACGTTACACTGATCAGTTGGTTCCACAAAATGAATTAGAGGTAAACAATTTTATTTTTTCCTAGTAAATAGGGGATTAATCTTCAAAATACAGGGTGATTCCTAAGTTGATACTTCTTTTTTAGCTGTGTATAGAAGGCATTAAAATAAACAACTTTTTCAAATACCTTTTTTCAAAAAACTTAAAGATAGGCGAGATACAGAAGTAAAAAATCTAAGTGCGGGCCTGGTCATCAAAACGTAGCCTGCTATACTTTATGTTGTTTGTCTTATTAGTCATGCAATTTACGGATCGGTGGTCAGTTATTGGGCAATCCGCTGCGGTGTATTTTTCTGAAGCAAGTTAATTTTAAATTTGAAAACATTGTTTAAGTTAGGCAGGACCGTATTTGATCCATAGTGTAATAAATGAATGTAAGTACCTTATTTTTGAGTTTTTTTGAAAAAAGTATTAACTTAGGAATCACCCTGTACAACAGGGCAGTGTCTATACATTTAGGGTTAGATAATTAGGTATTTTTTAGTAACTAAGAATAAGAGATTTGGGGAAACACCATTTGGGAAAAGCTGCTCTACACGTTAGTAATATAAAACACGTTGTGTTTGCGAAAATTGACTTCAGCCCTTTTTTCTAAATGGTCAGATCAGCACAATCAAATGCAAAAGCAAACAAAACGTTTAATCAATCAGCAAGATGTTGAATGTAGTAATATCTAGTACCGTTGTTAGACACTCCTACACATCTTGCCGATTGATGTCGCAAAAAACTGCTTAACCAATTGAGAATTTTTTTCTTTCGTTGAATTCTAGCCTTACTGTTGAATCGTGATATGGCGAAACGCGTCTGTAGTCTATTTCAGAAAGGTGTTGTAGAGTAATAAAATGGGAAATTCCGTTCAGTTCGGCTCAATTTCGGTGTCGGCCATAGGCGGAGGTAAATTTTGTGCTTTAAATTATTTATGATAACTAACCAAAAACAAAAAAAAAGATAATTTGATAAAGAAGGAACTATTAGCTGTAGCAACTTTACACAAACATCGTTTTATGAAATATGCCGTGGAAGATATAGCTGAAAAACATAGTGTAACAGAGAACTGGCGAAAAGCAGTCCATCATGACATTAAAGAAGAGGAGAAAATATGGGATCTTGACTACCTGATCGATCACACCATCGACTCGTTAATTATAACGTCAAGAGGAGATGACAGTTTCTTAGATGACGAAGAAAATTATGATTTTTTATAATTTAATTTCTGTATAATGTATTTTTTTATGTTTAATAAAAAATAAGTCCACCTAATACTATGTACTGAAATATACCATAGAGATGAATCTGACAAAATAAAAGGAGTCTTTATTTTGTTAAAAGTTAAAATGTTTACCTTTATTAGTTTCAAAGTTAGTGAATTTCCATCTCAGTGCGTTTTTACATAAAAAAATTATTTGATAATAGTTATTGCCCAAAACTTCCTTTCGGTCATCAATCGTCAAAATATATTTTAAAAGTTCAGTCAAATATTTTTTAAAAAGATAACTACTCGTTTTCGAGATCTTCTAAGAGCCTTGTTTTTTTTTCAGGTCTTAGATGAAGATTGGGACCGATGCGAGCCATTTGAATACTTCAACTGGCACATTACAATGGAGCAATTTTTGACTGCGATTCAAAACGATTATCACCTTGTAAGCATGTTCTCAAAAAACGCATCAATCAGTAATGATATTAAAATTTTTAAAATAAGGTATATGTACAACGCAGATACAGCTGCCATAGCTAATAGAGTTTAACAGAATGTAGGCCTAGTTATTAGCAACACAAAAACGTGTTTTTTTTTCTGTGAAAAAGTAAAAATATATAGAACATGCAAGAGCAATAATCTAATCTGGGTTAGCTTGTAGAAATCTCAGAAATATACCCTTTGTGGAGTACAATCGAATATTAGTTTTAAAGGAAAAATTTCTAGAATAGGCAACTAAATTAGTAAGTCAAAAGGTGTAAAATAAGAAAATAACTATTTTTTACAAAAATAATGTATTTTCATTCATCATTACATACAATACATTGTTCTAGTCTATATTGTAAAGAAAAAATAACAGTAACACGGAGCTTAAAGTTATAATAAAACAGAACATGTAACACTAAGCACGCAGGACACTTTGGTAAAAGTTTTGTGTTCATATAAAATGACCCTTATTTAATTAACATCTTTAACACGCCTTGTAATGTTAATAAATCAACACAGTTTTTAACAAAGCGCCCAATGCTTTTTCTGCTGTGAAATGTATTTCATTCTAAACTTTACAACAAACAAAAAAACTACATTTTTTTCATTGTTGAATCAATAAAATTATTTTTATAAATAACAAAATTAAAAATATAGTCCACATGGGTTTCAATGGTGGTCAACTCAAAAAGCAAACATTAACTACCAACATCCCCCTCCAAAAAAAACGATAACAAAGGCGTTTTTAAATTTTCGGATAAACATGTAGCATATACAGGGTGATTCCTAAGTTGATACTTCTTTTTTAGCTGTGTATAGAAGGCATTAAAATAAACATTTTTAAATACCTTTTTTCAAAAAACTTAAAAATAAAGTACTTCATTCATTTATTACACTACGAATTAAATACGGTTCTGCCTAACTTGCCCGTTGAATAACATTAAGAAAACTTCTGGGTGTAGGATGAGCCCGCAAGGGAAAGCGTTCTGCGTATAATCTCGAAGAAACATCCGCACTTTTACGACACTCGCAGTAAATTAGCAGGATATCTATTAGTTGATTGTTTTCAAATATTACTATTTTCACCTGTCACCAATTTAAAATTAACTTGCTTCAGAAAAACATACTACAGGGGATTGCCCAACACTACCTGTAAATTGAATGACTAATAAAAAATAAGAAAAACAACAGAAACTATAGCGGGCTATGTTTTGGTGACCAGGTCCGCACTTAGATTTTGTTACTTCTGAATCTCGCCTATTTTTAAGTTTTTTGAAAAAATGTATTTGAAAAAGTTGTTTATTTTAATTCCTTCTATACACAGCTAAAAAAGAAGTATCAACTCAGGATTCACCCTGTATATTCCTTGGGGTATTTTAAAAGAATCAGAATGGTTTCACCAACATCTCAAACCCGTAAGAGATTATGGTTATTGAACGGCAGTAGACTTGCATCTCCAGTCGTCTTCAGGTGAATACTTAGTATTCAGGATACAGTATTCACCTGAAGACGACTGGAGATGCTTACCAGTTGAAACGTCATTGTATCCAACCTTTAAACAGGCAGATCATGGTTATGTTACGCCTCGATACAAAATCACGCCGCTGATATTTCCAAAACAATTATTTTATTATTAATAAACAAAAAAGGTATTTTTCATATTTCTATTAGAAAATAATTAATTATTACAGTGTTGACGTTAATAAAACTAAAAAAAACTGTAGAACTAATGATCCTATCGTATAGAGCACCAAAATATAAAATGTTATTCGGTTTCAGTTTCTAGATTCTTTCATTAATCACTGAGAAAATAATTAAACAAAATATGCTCTCTAAAAAAACATGCGAAACTACTTACCGACGTCACAACGAAACCGGCAAATGAGCAACCCGGGGCAGAGTTCATTTGACACGCACCGATCTCACTAATCTCTCAAGACTGGTGTTCTATTCCTAATCTGTTCTTTTCCATTTAAGCTTTCCCGCCGTGATTTTAATTCTTTCTACAAAAGGTTTGTGATACTCTAGGAAGAGTTTTATTATTGGGATGTGTTCTCAATAGGTTAGTTCAGGATGTTAGTGCTGAATTTGATAAATTCGATTATAGCCCATTGCAATTGGCGATTACAACTTTTCGTTAAAAATGTTGCTAATTTTGCCGTGAAACCATTGAAGTCCATAAGGGATATACAGGATGTCATAAAAATTATTTATAATTTTCAAATAGGTGCGCCTTCTAGGGTACCTAGAAGCAGAAAAAACATATTTTTTTTCTTAAATCGAACTTTGCCATGTCATCTTAAATTTTTTGAAAAATAGTTTTTAAAGGACTAGGCACTCCTTTAATATTATGTCCTAAACTATCAATATTTGGATTGAATCGGACAATTTGACTTTAGAGTATTAATTTTTTTGGGCGATTCGCCATTAATAAATATTTTTTCCACATAAACGAAAAGATTACTATTAAACAATTTTTTTAACACATAACGGGGAAGTCTACAAAGGTACTGTAACGACATATTAATACGTAATTAGCGTTAATTTTTAATAATTAACTATACAACCAACTTTGATTACGACGTCAATGACTAGCTAGAACTTACTTACAAAGGTTTTTGGTTAGATAATCAAGAATTAAGCTAACCAGACCTTTTTGTGAGAAAATCGGTTCTACTACTGTCATTTATGTCACAGTCGATGTTGTCTGGACTTGATTAAAATCTTTCGGCAATCAGACATTGAACTACTGGGCCTTGGCTAGAATTATTATTTATATGGAATATATATTTTTTAAATTATTATTATTATATTATTGTTCTAGATTTTTAACAAAAACTTGTCGCTTTTTGTGATAATAAAAGCTCCGAAATTCAAAATCTTTGGCACTAAGTGTTTACTTATATGTCTAATTTATTTAAATACATTTTCCTATTATATTGTTCTTTTCGTTAATTTATTTTAAGAGTTAAGTCTACCATTGACCATTTTATTTTTCGAACAATGTTTGAGGGGTACATGGAAAACCGGCCAAGTCAAATTTTCTGATTTTAAATTATTACTGTCCTAATCCTGCTATTTTAAACATATACAGGGTGGCCCACTCTCAACGCAGAACTTCATAACTTTAATATTTTTGAAAAACATGATTATAGGGAGGCATTAGTTGATGGTGTCCAGGGTGTCCCAAATAATCAGGGCATAACAAACATACTCTTTTTTTAATGGAACACACTATATATTATATTTTTTCTAATTCCCCACAAAATTCTAAGCTTATTTTGTATAAAAAGGCATATGTCTAAATTCAAATGATCTTGAGATATTGACGTTAAAATATGGCATTTTTAAACAGGCTGGAACATTGGACGGTTCATCTTAGAGAAAAATAGTTTTCGACTCCCTATCTTAGTTTTTTATTGTTTATATAAAATTTATAACTTCTGGTTTAATATGTTAAACAAAAAAAAACCGCTTTTACGGTTTAACATGTTCAACCGGAAATTGTAACGTTTAGATAGAGAACAAAAAAACAAAATAGGTAGGAAAAAACCATTTTTCTTCAAGATGAACCATTCCAATGTTACAGCTTGTCAAAGTTTGAAAATGCTATATTTTGAAGGTCACGCTCAATTGTTGCTAATCCAACATTGAGGTTAGACATGACATTTTATACAGAATAGGCGTAGAATTTTTGATGGGGAATTTGAAAATTATATAATATATAGGGTGGTCCATTAAAAAAAGTAGTTTGATATGCCCCACTATTTAGGACACCCTGTATAATTTAAAATAGTTTTAGATTGTAGAACTAATACCTCCCTATAACTATGCTTTTGAAAAATATTAAAAAGTCAAGTAGTTTGGAATAAAATCCTGCGTTGAATGTGGGGCTACCCTGTATATATGCTTGTACATAGCAACGATATACTTATAATATAGGTAAGTAGTTAGTTATAAAAGTTAATGATCTATTAATAAGTCCTCAGCTTGTTTGTTCCTACAAGATGGCGCTGTTATCTCAAATTTGAGTCAGATTTTCTTGTGTACCCTTTATTTAGTTTTTTGTTCCTTATATCGAAAAAGCAACTAAATTCTGGTCTTGGGTTAGCAGTTTCCTACAATTTTAGGCTAAAAAAAAAATTTGATTAATGAAAGCAAAAAAAGAAATGTCTAATTGGAGCATTTATTTTGTGCTTTTATTCCGTTATAAATCCAAACTTTTTTTAACATGAAAATGGTAAAATGACAGAGGCGTAACTAGCCCTAACTCTTTAAATAAGATAAATTCATGAACATTTAATTAGTAGACGAGTCACCAGCTCAACCAATTATATGATCATTAGTTTAGTTACTCATTTAGTCACCTCATTATCAATACATGTCCCTGCTTTCTCTGATAAAAATAGAAATTCTTCTTAAATAGTAACTTTTGCCTACTTTTTCTAACTTGAATATTACTGTGCCAGTGGCGGCTTGTGATTTTAAAACTAGGCAATACTGCATATAATACTTCATTACTGCCCGCAGCGCACAGTGACCTACTAAACTCTTGTACTTTAACTGTCTGCCTCTAACAACAAAATATTTTTGGGGGTGAATTCTTAAAATGACAAAATTATTCCTGGAAAACTATTTTTTATGGTAAACTTCCAAAAATAGTAATCTCGATTCAGGAATACATTCCTCCGGCCAGTGGCGTATTTAAGGGGGGCTGCAGCACCCCCCCCCCCCCCCCCCCACCCGGCCAAGGAGCTCGGGTCTAAAAGTCTAATTGCAACCTAATTTGTCTCACGCTTGGACTCCTAATTTAAATTTTTAAATAATGTATTCTTGGGTTAGATTACAAAGGTCTTGTAGGAAACGTTTAGTTTTTAAACTTTTTCTTCTAAAAGTCATGTTTTATAGACATTAAGGTTTCAGACGCATATCGTTTTAGTTATGATTTTAAAGAAAAACGAGTAAAAAGAGTTTTTTATAGTATTTTTCTATTATATACTTGTCTGTTCCATTTTCCCTTTTTTAGAGCTTCATATTTTAAATCAACAAAAATATAACCCAATGCAATAAAATATTTTTACAACAAAAACAAAAAATAATTAGGTATTTATTTTTAATGAGAAAATTTAAAGTAAAAATTTTAATTGAAACATTTTTTATGGAAGAAGTGTGATAATTTATAATAAAAAAAATTGGGCGGGAAGAAACAAGAATACTTTATTATGAATATACAAAATGGCACGTAAGAAGGAGTATTTAAAAACCTAAGCTGTTGCACCCGAAACTGCTTTTAGATCTACGCTCCTAAAATGCATGATTTCTGAAAAAATCATCAATTTTAGCGTTTAGCGTGCTTATGTTAAAATTTTGGATTTACACCAATATTAATATTTTTCATAAATTAATATAAAAATGTTTTTTTTTTTTAATAAAGAGCCAGCTAGGAATATCAAAAAAAAAAGGAAAAAAAACATTTACAAAAGCAAATTTAATCCAAGCATGCAGAGGGGGGAGGTAATAATTTAATTTTCGAAATTTGACGGTTGTTAGGTGAATTTTAAACGAACTATGGGCGTGGTCCCGAAAATTTCCCGCCTTCTTCACTAGGTAAAATATAAAATATATGTAGTCCCGACTGTCCCTCTCTCCAAAAAAAAAAATGTCCTACTTACGCCCACTGAGCGCAACATATTTTAGATTACCTGCGAATGAAAAAAATTGAATCAATTATTTTTAAAAAATTTGATACAGTGCTGCAGGTCTACAGATCTTATTAAAAAGCCGCCACTGCTAGCTGCTAAATAAATCTACACTGATATTTTTGTCTACCTAGCTAATTCATATTAATTAGTTTTCTCAATTCTATTATAGAGAAAATTAACGAACACATACATTATTATTACGTTACGTTATAATAATATCACATTGGCATGCTACATAAAAATATAACTTGTCTCAAGATATGCCTAAAGTTTCTTACAGCTTTCACACTGGTTACGCTGGAATTTTCCAAAAGCCAAGAGCAATGGATTGCGTTTTGAAGAGAAATATGAAAAGGATTAACTTTTGCAGATTAACAAAAGTTATGGTGCCGATTTCTTCAAAATTTTTATCGACTCGTCACTTTTGCGTTCAAATTATTAGAGTACGATAATAGAGCTGTAAAATCACAGCTTAAATATTAACTTAACATTAGTAGAGATTTAAGGTCTCTTTTATACTATCATAAATAATATCTCAGGTAGCATTGCTTATTTTTCTAAAAATCCTTTCAACTACTTTTCTTGGTACATCAAGTATCCAATATGGCGGACGCCGCTAATTCCACATTCCAATTTGTTCGTTGTAGAGCGGACTCGCAGGCGTCTCTATCTGCTAATCCTAACCTAAAATATCATTTTTTTAAAGAGTTATGAAAAGATTTAAATTTCCTAACAATCTTTCATTGATAATAGCTTTGTTCGCGGTAAGGATGTTGAACCGATTCGGGACTATTCGCATGGCGTAGTTCAAATATTGGCGTGCGCGGATAACAAAATTCTTTAACTGAACATGCGAGTTATCTGAACTGCGCATGCGAATAGTTCCGAATCCTTACCGCGAATAAAGCTATTATTCGATTTAAATAAACGATTCTTTTTTGTGCTTATATTTACTCCAGATCCAAAATTACTCTCAGTGACTTATCGCTAACAGTAATTTTGGACTTAGGGTATAGTATGAGGATATTGTAGCTGTAAGTTGTCAAACTCCTTCAGTAGGTTAACTGTTATGCCGCTTTTATAAAATCGAGTTATTCTGTGCAAAAAATAAACAACATTTTCAAATACCTTTTTTCAAAAAACTTAAAAATAGGCGAGATACAGAAGTAAAAAATCTAAGTGCGGGCCTGGTCATCAAAACGTAGCCTGCTATACTTTATGTTGTTTGTCTTATTAGTCATGCAATTTACGGATCGGTGGTCAGTTATTGGGCAATACGCTACGGTGTGTTTTTCTGAAGCAAGTTAATTTTAAATTGGTGGCACGTAAAAATTGTAAAATTTGAAAACAATGAACTAGTAGATATGGTGCTAATTTACGAGTGTCGTAAAAGTGCGGGTGCTGCTTCGAGATTATACGCAGAACGCTTTCCCTTGCGGGCTCATCCTACACCCAGAAGTTTTCTTAATGTTATTCAACGGGCAAATTAGGCAGAACCGTATTTGATCCATAGTGTAATAAATGAATGTAAATACCTTATGAGAAAAAGTATTTGAAAATGTTGTTTGCCTTCTATACACAGCTAAAAAAAGAAGCATCAACTTAGGCATCACCCTGTATAACTTAAGATATTTAACGTAAGCAGCTGATAAAATCGGAACTTACAATAAAATCGAGTCCCCATAGGCGTAAATAAGAGGTGAATGATCGCCATTTTAAAATATTTGATTTTTTGAAATATTTAAATAGTAATATACAGGGTGTTATGGAATTGACGCATTATATTTAAACCCGTAAATCCTAATACAACATTCGAGGGAAAAATATTTTTAAATGACGCATCACCATAATAAATGAGAAAATTGACCATTTGTTTTAATGGTATTATGGCTTGACCACGCCGACACTCAGTTCTAAATGAAGGGCGATAAGACAAGAGTGACATGTGGTTGACACGGGTCAAAAAATTCAAGACTAGCACAACCGTAATAAAAACAATGTCTATAAATATCCGATTTACGGATAAAACTTTTGCGGCAATTTACTACATCACAACCAATTTTTAACCACAAACATTTAAATAGTGTAAAGGTAAATAACACATAACTTAAATATAATGCGTCAATTCCATAACACCCGGAATATTATTTATTCCTTACGTTACTTACTTCAAAAGGATATTAATTTTAATAGTTTTGATAGCTAAAGTTACGTCCCATCCACACTGCTGTAGAGCGATCAGACATTCCTCAGAATTAGCATCTGGCACACAATCTCTTACTTGACTTGTCTTGTTGTTTCTATATTCTGGCGTCATCAGTCTTTCCGCATCTGCACTTAACTAAAAATCAAGGAATTCATTAAAACAAAACTTTTCTAACATGTAACTGAATGAAATAATATCAGTATATTAGGACAATAATCACATATAGAAAAACTTACTTGAAACTCTACAGTGTGAGGATTGTAAAGTGTTACAACAATGCAAAATCTGAAAAACGGCTGGAAATATTCCAATCAAATTTGAGGACGGCGATAAGGAGTTAGAAAAAATACCGGGTGATTCACGACGAGCTTGCATTAGAACTTTTGAGGAAACCACTGAAAATATTTTTTTGAAAATCTGTAGGTTTAAGTTTATCGATATGCTCCCATAAACTAAAATATTAACATGTTTCTGTCCTTTCCGGTTATGCCGGAAGTAGCTTCAATTTTCATTTTTTAAATACAACATGGCATTTTTTTATTATATATTTGGTTTTTGCATTAAATTTTAATTACAATTTTATGGAATGCGTTTTTTACCTAAGTCTACTAATTTCTGAGATATCTGCATGTTTTGTAATTATTTCGTAAATGCATAGCGATGAAATTATCCGTATATATTTTTTAACTTAGCTTCTGGACTAAATTTTTTTTGTTATTGTACGGTTAAAAAATCAACAAATCTAAAAAAATTATTAAACTTGGCATAAATTATACAGGGAACTCACAATTAAGAGCTCAATATAAAAAACTTTTTTCTCAAAAGTTCTAATGTAAGCTCGTCGTGAATCACCCGGTATATACGGTGTTCTATTTAAAAAAAGCATGTTTGATATGTCCTGGATATTTGGGACACCGTGTATAATTTAAAATAATATTTATGTTTAACCTACCTATTACCGTCCTAAAATTTGAATGAAATATTTGCAGCCGTTTTTCAGATTTTGCATTGTGACCCTTTAAAATCATCATCCTGTATAACCGGTAACGGTCGTACTGACAAACATAAGTATGAATCATTAAATTAACACTATGGCAAAAAATTATGGCAAATGTATCAAACTTATAAGAAGTTATCTCAGGGGTGAATGCCGTTTCATATTAAACCAATTTAAGTGATAAACTATTTTTTTTTAATTCTCGGTCAGATACGCTTCGGAGTATTCACACATTGTTCCAAAGGAGTTTCTTGTAAGGAATCTCAACTTTAAGAACAATCGGACTCGGCCTTTTATCATCATGGATAAACACAGATTTTAAAAAAATTTGCAACTGTGATAGTTCAAGAACTAAATAGAATTATTATATGAAATAACCTTGCTTACTGATCGTTTGGTATAGCGAAAAGTTACAAAGTAATAGGTAATGGGCTTATCCACTAAATCTTCAATTATTGACCCTATCGTATAGAGCACGAAAAAAATTAATTCTCTACGATTTCAATTTTTAAAGTCTTTAACTATTTACTGAAAAAAATAATTAAACAAAATACGCGGAAGAAGGTACCGACGTCACAACAAAACCGGCAAATGGGCAACTCGGGACAGCCTTCATTCGACACGCTCTGACCATCTCCGACCTAACTAATCTCTCGAGACGAGGTGTTCTATTTCTAATTTGTTCTTTTCTATTTAAGTTATCGGAACAAAGATAACTATATAATCGGTCACACGACTCGCAAATAAAAGAATTACGCGGTTAATAGGATGACATACAAGCCTTCTCGCCTCATGTTTTTTAACTTGCAGCTTTCCCGCCGTGATTTTAATTTTTTCTAGAAAAGATTTGTAATACTCTAGGAAGAGTTTTATTATCGGGATGTGTTCTCAATAGGTTCTAGTTCAGGATGTTAGTGCTGAATATGATAAATTCGATTTTCGTGAAAGAGCCCATTGCTACAGATAATGCTTAATCCCGGTCATACACTAACTCTCCCGGTGTTAGAGCTAGAACCATTGGCTTCTATATATCTGGGTCCCTAAACACTAATAGCAAAAGTGCCAAATTTACGGCTTCGGGCATATAATGTCCCCCCAACTATGTATGTATATACAGGGTGACTCTTAAGTTGATACTTCTTTTTTAGCTGGGTATAGAAGGCATTAAAATAAACAACATTTTCAAATACTTTTTTCAAAAAACTTTAAAATAGGCGAGATACAGAAGTAAAAAATCTAAGTGTGGGCCTGGTCATCAAAACGTAGCCTGCTATACTTTATGTTGTTTTTTTTATCTCTTATTAGTCAGTCATGCAATTTACGGGTCGGTGGTCGGTTTGTTATTTGGCGATCCGCTGCGGCGTGTTTTTCTGAAGCAAGTTAATTTTAAATTGGTGACACGTGAAAATGGTAAAATTTGAAAACAATGAACTAGTAGATATGGTGCAAATTTACGGTGAGTGTCGTCAAAGTGCGGCTGCTGCTTCGAGTTTATACACAGAACGCTTTCCCTTGCGGGCTCATCCTACACTCAGAAGTTTTCTTAAAGTTAGGCAGAACCGTACTTGATCCATAGCGTAATAAATGAATGCAAGTACCTTATTTTTGATTCTTTTAAAAAAAGGTATTTAAAAATGTTGTTTATTTTAATGCCTTCTATACACAGCTAAAAAAGAAGTAGCAACTTAGGAATCGTCCTGTATATATATTATATATATTTTGATGAAAATGGTCGACAAATGCATATTTTGTCGTCTTCAGGTGAATACTAAGTATTCAGTATACAGTATTCACCTGAAGACGACTGGAGATGCTTATCAGTTGAAACATAGTGATTCCAAACAAATAAAGTTCAAAACTCTACTGCCGTTCAATAACCATAATCTCTTACGGGTTTGAGATGTTGATGAACCCATTCTGATTCTTTTAAAATACCCCAAGGAATATAATTATATGCTACCTGTTTATCAGTAAATTTAAAACCGCCTTTGTTATAGTTTTTTTTGGAGGGGGGTGTTGGTAGTTAATGTTTGCTTTTTGAATTGACCACCATTGAAACCCATGTGGACTATATTTTTAATTTTGTTATTTATAACTATAATGTTGACGTATGTAAGTGCAAATCATGATAACATTACTAAATTTGATTTTAATTTTACCTGGCCCTGTTGAATTTTTCTTTGTATTTGTTGCATACTCAACGGCTGCCCCAAGGCAATGGCAGATGGCTTACTCGGCGCCGGCCTGTGGGGCTTCAAAATGTCCTCTGGTACCTGACTGTACAAATTCTCCGGTATCTCATGGTACAACCCCTCACCAACTTCACTATACTGTCTTTGAGCATTAACTGTACCATACACAGAATAGTTATAAGGAGCTTGTTGCGTACTACCATACGAATTTGTATTTGGACTATTATATGAATTCATATTTGAAGCGTAGTTACTAGAAACCATTTGAGTATTGTCAGGCGTTACATTAGAGTTACTATAAGTACTATAACTGGTTGACGCGGCTGCTGGACTGTAATTTTGTGCATAATTCGACGTTGTGGTATTACCATACATTGAATTTAAGGTTAAGGGATATGCTGTGTTGTTGTAGAGAGACTGGGCCGACTGAGTAGTTTCATAGATACTGTTCGGTAAATCATATAAGTGCGGCGTTGAGTTGGTAGTAGTGTTGTATAAGGTCGATCCTGAAATATCAGAAAAAGTTGTTAATGATATATCTACTCGTGTTTCGGATCTTTCTTTTCTAATTTCTGGATCAGAAGTACGCTTTGGGATATTCTCATATTGTCTAAAAGGAGTTTTTCTTAGAAGAAACCCTCAACTTAAGACAATAATTGGACTCGGCCTTTTATCATCATATCAGAGAGTAACAACATTTATTCAGGATTCATGTTAGTATAAATTGTTATGGGAAATTAATAGTTTTGGAGATGATACTGCTATTTTTATACCAATACAAATTGAAAATAATAAAGTTAAAGAAGATTTTAAAATTATAAAAAATTGGTTTGATAACAATTAATTTTGGTAAAACTAATGATTACTTTAAACCAGGGTTGCAATAAATCACGATTTTTTTGAAAAAATCAATAAATCTGATTTTTTTGATTAAATCGTGTTCATTTTTATCAATTTCTACTAATTTCCTCGGGGACATACAAAATAACTTGTATTGACATGAACATTTTTGGGAGCGTAATTTATGAGTATTTTTTACGCTGGACTGATGAAGATTAGTTATGTTTTTACACTTACATAGTGTATCTAAACACTTTGTTTTAAATAAACTATCTTCCTTTTTTTTTGAAATTCCTGATAAGTTATTTGCTTTGGCAACTTGTTTTTACAGCAATTTATAATTTTATTTAAATCACGATTAAAATTGAAAAAATCAGTTGATTTAAATCGACGCAACCTTGCTTTAAACTTAAATGGTATATCACAAAATATGAGTATGTTCTATTAAAATATACGATGATATTCAGATTTTAAAAGTTAAACAAGTCAAATATTTAGGAATAATCTTTGACAGTAAATTACATTCAAATTTTCCCGTAGAATATTTTAAAAAATTAAGAAGTTATAAAATTACAATATCGACATTAAAGAAAAATTCTAGCTATTACAGAAAAAGTTACTAGTAATTAAAAACAACAATATCGCGGAATTCGCATGAACTCTTATATTATGGGTACACCCAAACGGGCGAAAATACAATTTTTTATTAAAAATTAAATTTTGAATTAACACCGTAAATCTCGGTGAGATCCTAGATTGAAATCCGCACGTTTTGTAATAATAAAGCACCTCAAGAAGTATGAAAAAATATTCATATGTAAAAATAATAAATATTTATGCAAAAATTTTACTTTTAACATTTTATGGCAAACAAAAACTTCTATTTTCCAAGTTTGTCAACAACCCTTTCTGGTGACCGTCAGTTTATTAATCAATTTGTAACGATCAGAGGTTAGACGTGTTGAATGTTTTAGGCATGCAATATTTAAAGTGAGCTCTTTGTACATTGTGACTTTATTTAAAGTGTTTTTTATTAAATATACTGGACATTGTGAAAAATGGCACGGCGTTTTGAAGTGTGTAAGATATTAAGCCATTTAAGCCCTGAAAGAACATTTGATATTTACCAATTTTTTTATTATTTAAATTACAACAAAGGTGCAAACTTTGCAGTTCATTCTAGATTGCATAATTCATTGTGACAAACCTCCAAACACCTACCTAACTGATTATTTACATTTCCACCATCTCCAAACTCACTAACAGCTTGATAGGCAGAACTGGTCGACTGGTATACTGGGTCATACCTCCGGTTACTCTTAAACTGTCCAAATTCAGAGTTGACCACATAAACTTCATTCTTGGGCTGTACAGATTCGCTTATACCGGCCAAACTCAAAGATTTTTCACTTTTATACAAAGTGTTTTCTTGAGTCGACAGAGTATTTTGGTTGTTTTGCTTTACGTTACTGTTGTCATTTACGTTAGTGTCGAACCATATTTTGTTAATAATTGATTTTGTATCGGTTTTTTGAGGAATTTCGTTAGTGTTTGTGAAGTTATCACTTTTTCTTGAGTAGAGGTCGCTTGTTTTGGCGTAGAGATCCGTAAGATTTGAGTAGGTACCTAAAATGGGATTCGAAATAAAAGAGACTAAAAGGTGCAAATTTTAAAATTAGTATGAAATAACTAGTTTATTTCCTTCCATCCCTTATACAGTGACCGGCTGAATTTTCGCCCCATATGGAAAAGTTCTAGTTGATTAAACTGATCAGGGGCGGACTGAAATCATTTGGTTCCGGTGGCTATATGGCCTCTATAGACCCGACCCTCATAATTTTTACTATGATGGCCATTTCATCAGCTAGCGGATTTTATAGCGAATAAATATTAACGTATACAGAAATAATTTTTTGAAAAAAAAAATTGTTGTTTAAATGTTTGGACCAAAGGCCTTCTGGCCCCGGTGGCGATGGCCACCCGCTCCAGTCCGCCACTGAAAATACCTACGGGTGAGCGCTACCTAGAGACACTCCTGTAATTTTGACGAATGTCTTTACAGGTGATTTCCTCTTAACATTTTTACTTATTTTTATAAGTTTGTTAGAAGTGCTGATAAAAATTTCTGGGTCCCCTTAAACTAAAAAAGCGCTCATTAAAATTAAATAAAAACTGTGGTGCATACGAGAGAGATTCAATATTTTAAAGGTAGATCAAGAGTCAAGTACTCTTATTTTCCGTTATAGATACAATTATAAATAAAAATTGTATCTAAAACGAAAAATAGGAGTACTTTAGTATTGAGCACCTTTAAAAAATTGAATATTCCTCATATGCACCACAGTTTATTTCAATTTTGATGAGCGTTTTTTAAGTTTTAGGGGATGCAGAAACTTTTATGATGAAAATAATTTTCTGTGAAATCAATAATAAAAAAGTTTTCCGTAAGAATATTACCGAGTTTGACTTACCATTTTCAACATTTGGAAACACGCTATCACTTAGACGCTCATTAACATTATTTTGTTGAAGAGGCGGTGGCGCTAGTACTGGCACATTTGAACTAGCAGGAATACTTGAAGCAGTCATCCTACTACTACTGGACACTGTTGAATTAACTAAGGTATTCGATTTAACTGGACTTGTATCCTTAGGACTACTCTTACTAATACTCAATAACGGTGTTGATTGTACATTATTTGTTTTATTCGCTACAGTTTGTTCTTTGCTTAACAAATACTTTTCCAAGTTATCCAAAAACGCTTTGTCTGAACTTTTCTTTACGGGACTTTCGTCCAGGTTCATAAGCGACAGGTTATTGGCTATCGTCGTTAAAGTATCTGCATTCACCACAGTTGCGACGTTTTTCTTCGGAGTCGTAACAGACTTCGATCTAACTACATCGCATTTACCATAGTTTAAACTTCGGTTAGATATGTCGCTCTGTACAAAATTGGTATGTACCTTCGTCGTGTCAAATTTCGACAGGTTATAATTAACTGTATTATTTGGCACTTGAAAACTGTAACTTTTCGATACATTTGGCACATTAATAGCTGAACTCGTACTGCACGAAGCGTCTAGGCTCGTAGAAACATTTCTGGCACTGTAGCTTTGAATTTTGTTCATAATTTCTCTTTGTAACTCATTGCTCTGATTAAAATTAGATGCTACAGAGGGAGTAGGAGATATTCTGGAATAAAACGCTCGGGCTGGATCGGGAAACAAATTCGAAGTGTCGAAAGGATCGTTAATTTGTGCTTGTAATGTTGTTATGTTATAATAGGATGGGGGGTGATGGTAAGGAGGAGGGACGGGTTCTGTACTCGCAGGCAACGAACCAACATCTGTAAATAAACGTAAAATATATCAGAGGCGAAATAAATAATTCCTTTTAGGTGTTCAAAACTTAAAAAAATAAATTGTCAATAGTAGAACATTCCTACCTTCAAAATGGTTCTCCTGAGGCACATCAATGGGTTCATCCAACAAACTCACTGCTTTGCCAGGCTCATGCTTTTTGACATTATCCTTCCGTTTCAACACTACACTCGATTCTGGTGGCGACACATCAATGAGAGGCGATTCTCTGCTAGTATCGATTTTCGGCTGAGGAGGGCGCTGCGGTTTCATTTTGTGGCTCTCCTGGTTCTTCAGTTTTCTATAGTTGAATTGCTTGTCTAAAGATGAATGGCGTAACGAATTGTTTACTGAAAAATTTTGGTAAATTTAAAAAAAAATCAATAAAAAGTATGTTTATAAGGTTTTTGATTCGAAGTGAAATACACGGGAAATTTTACTAAATAATAATTATGTATGTATTACTTTTGATTATGATTAGAAATTAATTTTATCAATTGTTGCAAAAATTGAATGACAATTTTTTTTATCTTTTAAAACATACAATGTTTCCTATCTAATTGATAAGATACAATAAAATGCTGTCTACATGGAACACATTTTTTACCACTGATTCTGTTCATTTAAATTGGATAAAACTAGGGACATTAAAAATATTACCTTTGCCACTAAAAGCAGAAAAGCTTATAATCCAAAACTTATTATGGAAAAAAAATTAATTTATTATTCAAGAAATTTAAAAAGTGTAAAAATAGAATCTTTAAAGAAGTATGAAATACTTCTTTTTTTATCTCAAAGTCTTTATCTTAGTTATATTCAAGTAACTTTACCTTCTTTAATTATAATTAAATCTTTGACTTCCAGTTGCCAAAATTTTAATACAAAAAAAAACATTTAATGCTATAGTCTATTTTAGAAAGGTGTATATTAATAAAAGCCCATTAGGTATGCAAAGGGACTACATAGTGACCCAACGAATATTTAAGCCACCTTCATAGTTTGGCATTGATTTCATTGCAAAATTCTTTATTTTCATTAAGTGCAGGTAGTACCACCCGGGTTTGGGTCAATTTATGGGTTTTGCCTATTTTTATCCATTCACAAACATTAAAAATGGTGTGACAAAGGCGTGCATTATGTACATAGTATTAGGTACACTTATTTTTTGTTAAACATTAAAAAAATACATTATACAGAAATTAAATTATAAAAAATCATATTGTCATCTAAGGAACTGCCATCTCCTCTTGACGTTATAATTAACGGATTGACGGTGCGATCGATCAGGTGGTCAAGATCCCACATTTTCTCCTCTTCTTTAATGACATGATGGACTGCTTCTCGCCAGTTCTCTGGTGTCACTTCCTTAATGGCTTGATCAAATAGTAGCTTATTGTGTCTTGCTACAAATCCTTTCACTTGCGCCCATATATATAAGTTCTATAGGATTTAGTTTGCAATGATATGGCGGTGTGCGCAGCACAGTTAAACTATGTTTTCAGCTATATCTTCCACGGCATATTTCATAAAACAATATTTGTGTAAATTTGCTATAGCTAATAGTTCCTTCTTTATCAAATTATCTTTTTTTTTTGGTTAGTTATCGTAAATTTAATGCACAAAATTTACCTGCGCCGATTGCCGACACCGAAATTGAGCCGAACTGGACGGAATTTCCCATTTTATTACTCTAAACCTTTCTGAAATAGACTATAGTTGATACACTTGCATTTTACCGTTCTGACTGCTAAAAATCCTTTAGTTTCTGATGTTTTAAGAGTAAAAACAAGAACTTTGAGTTAAATATTACGTTCGATATCACACTGATTCATTGTTACATTAAAAATGCTACGACAGCTAATGTTAAAACCCATAAAAGAAAGCCACTGATACAAGCAAGCAAATAGCAAAAATACAAATCCGACGTCACACATTGTTTCCCAAGTTTCCCACTTCGGTGTACTCACTTTTACTGGGAATTAACTTTCGGAGAGACCTTCGTAATTTAGCAAACCTTCCTAGAGAGAAACCAGTGTTTATTTCAGTATTTTCATTTGTTGCTTACCATTACCATTCATGCAAGAAACAAGCATTGAAAAATTAGTTTAGAGTAGCTAGAAAGTTAGAACTAAATCAACATATTTGACTGCACTATATTAAAATGATTTAAGTTTCTAGTAAATAAACATGCAGAAAAAAATAGAAGTAAAACGCAAAATTGCAAATACGAGAGGGCTCTAAGTGTAACTCTGCCTAAAGAAACGGGTTTAATGCTAAGCAATGTGAATTTCTAAACCCTGTAATTATCGGTGTTCACAAAATGTGTTTAAAAAGTTGACCAGGCTATTCTACATGGCAAAATAAAGGTAGAAAGTCATGTGCATGTGCAGTCCATCCAAGTTCAATTCCTTTATTATTATTAAAATTATTTTTGCCACATATCTAGAAGCAAAGTTACATAATGTTTGAACATATTTTAACTTACAACTTTTTGATGCCGACTTCTTCCTATCACACAACTGCGGCGAAGGTTTCGGCCGCATCTGCATCCCCATCAGGTCCGGTGGATCCATGGGATTCTTCAGGTACATTTCGTCGATGTGCGAGGGACTGCCCCAGCTCTCTCCGAACGCAGATCCATGACCCGTGTGGATAAAAGAATTGTCCAGAGGTTTGCTTATGTCTTCCGGTTGTTTGGGACGCATTGGGCTCAGGAGACATCTGTCATCAAAATATTAATCCGTTATCGTGAAGGTTCTTCAGACGTCAAGTAAAGTGACTATTATCGATATTATTTTTAGTGTAATTTAATAAATGTGCGCCAAAGACGTACGAAACGTCGACAAAAGGAATGAGGTTCTATTAAAATAACCTAGAATTGTCTGAAAAATAAATAATTAAACAATTTGTCGACACCTACATAATACCTACATTGTTGAGTTTTTTCTACTCTGAGGGGTTACTTAGTCCATCTCAGCATGGCTTCTTAAAGGGTAAATCTATAGAGACAGCTGTTTATGAGTTTATTGAGAGAGTCATTGAGGGGCAGGAGGATAAGAGCCTATCCTTGGGCATGTTTCTGGATCTGTCCAAGGCGCTTGACAGCCTTGACCATGCCATTATTTTAGAAAAACTGGAGCGTTACGGAATAAGGGGGCCCCCATTGGACTGGGTGCGCTCGTACCTTTCAGATCGTGGTCAGAAAGTGCTGATCGAGAAGGATGGTAGGCGGTACTTTTCGGAGGTGGGGCGCGTTCGTATGGGAATCCCACAGGGAAGTGTCATGGGTCCGTTGCTTTTTGTGTTCTACGTCAACAATCTGTCGCCTGAGGTACTGGACGGTGATTCTCATTTGGTAAATTTTGCCGATGACACCAATATTTTGGTACTAGGGTCCTCGCTGAATGAGCTTCTTGGAGTCTCTAGTGACTGTCTGGACAGGACTCAGGAGTGGTTCACAAAGAATAAACTAGTTTTAAACAACGACAAGACCAAATATGTGTGTTTCAGATCAAAACAAAGAAACGGTGACATTCCACAGGATGTCGTGCTCTGCTCCCGGGGTGTAACTTTAGCCACGGACACCAAGTTCTTGGGAATCTGCATTGACCAGAATTTGGATTGGGTGTCTCAGGTAACACATGTTTGCAACAAGCTAAATGCTGCCTGCTACTCTCTCAGAGTGATGGCTAAATATCTTGACCGCAGCACACTAAGAATCGTATACTTTGCAAACATACAATCAACATTGCGTTTTGGGGTTATATTCTGGGGTGGTAGTATTGAAGCTGATAGGGTATTTATAACACAGAAAAGGGCAATTAGGATTATTTTGGGGTTGTCATGGAGGGAGTCATGTAGAGGAAAGTTTAGGGATCTAAATGTATTGACTCTGCCAGGTCTGTATGTTTATGAGTGTTTGATTTTTCTGTTTAAGAATAAAGATAAATTTCGGCAGCATGAGATACACCATCCATTTAATACCAGAACTATTGGTTACAATGTTCCTGTGCACAGGCTCACATCCACTGAAAGGGGTCCTACCTATTCATCTATAAGGTTTTTTAACAAATTGACTGCGCATATTAAGAGTGAAAGGAATTTTAAAAGGTATAAGAGAGCTCTGTTTGTCACTATTGTAAAAATTGAACCCTACAGTATAAATGAATTTCTAGAATATATATTTTAATAGTACCGAGGTGTATGTTTTTAATGTGTATCTAAACAGTGTTGTATATACAAAATTTTAATTATTGTTTTATCTTTATTATATAAGTTTGTTGTGTATAAGAGTTATTGTGTAATATTATTGACGCCAAATCAACCAATTGGTGCTGCATTTTTTGTAAAATGTTATCAATTTTTTTGATTAAAGAACTTTTGATTTGATTTGATTTAATAATAATAATAATAAGTTTATTTTCAATATAATAAATGTATTTATTTATTTTCCTCAATAAACTTCTTCTTTGATCTTTGATAAATATTTGAAATTTTTTTGTTCTATGGACTTATTTATTTTAGGTTTTATGGTTATTTCCTTTTATGACGTGTATTATGATTATGGTTTTTAAACTGTATAAGATTTTTATTTTTAAATATGTATATTAAGATGTTATAAATGTAAAGTTGTCTAATATTCCTTTTTTTTTTGTTTCAAAATATAATTTTATTGAAGGATAGAGATAATCTTTATTAAATATAATTTTTAGAAACCTTTTCTGTAATATGTCTAATTTTTTAACTTAAGTTTTATTTATTCCTTCCCAACCTAAAATTCCGAAATTTAAATGAGTTTTAACTAAAATGCATAATATAATATTTCCATATGTTTTACGGTCAAATTTTTTTTAATGTTTCTAAAAATTGGTAGTAAACTTCTTAATTTTTTAATCAAATATTCTATGTGAAAATTCCAATTTAATTTACTGTCAAAGATTATTCCTAAATATTTTACTTGATGAACTTTCAAAATTTGAATGTCATCATTTATTTTAACACAATTCATATTTTGTGGTATGTTATTTGGATTTAAAGTAAAAGTACATGAGGACCGAATAAAGTTATATTTGGCGATTCTTTTTATTTTAAAAACGGAATAGCTGCTAAAAGATGCTCAACTAGTTAACAGCTAAGAAGTGTGCAAATGATCGATTTCCCAGATTTAAGATTTGGGGTCAACCAAATGACAAAAAAGTATAAAAGGCAATATCTTACAGAGTCTGTTTAATACTCCTTGTAAGATTATAAAAAATATAACGGTGACAGTATCACTTAAATGACCTAAAACTAGTTTAAATTATATTGAGTGACAATACTAATAAGATTCGCCTTTCTTGGAATGAAAAAGAGCAATAACTATACTGTTTTTCGTAAAAGAACAATACCCAGTAACAAGCAACCTGTAAAGCACCGTTGCAGGTACCGCAAGGAGAGTCTAACACCCACATCTTTTAAAGACTCTTTGTTTTATTTCATCGTTTTCGGTAAATAATTGATAAATTTAAAAACTAAAACCGTAGAAAATATCATTTTCTCTTGCTCTAGACTTCTATACTATAGAATATATATTGATGTATAAATTGATAATTCATTGCATCTGTAGAAATTTTACCTAGGAAATAATCCAATATCGAAAGTTCTTTGGTTCTGTCCTTTCCACCAATACAATTCGGCATCGCCATCTATAATTGCTATTTCATCTCCTTCTTGTACCTGAAGTTTATCTGGTTCATCTTGCTTACCTAAGAAAAAATTATAAAGTAAAAGTAGGATGAAGTGAATAATACCAAAAGGGTTAAGATAAAATGTGTATGAAAGTCAAATGACAAATGTGTCATATCTGTTTATATAATTGAATCACTTATTGTTAAAAGGGACAGTTTTAGGTATTTTGAGTTATAAGGAAAATTCGGCTGCATTGATCTTCCAGCATAATTTTGTGGTGAAAGAATCCTTGATGCGAATTTACTGCCTGAATGTTTACCAAAACACTTATAAAAGTTAATATAAGATAGTTGCAGACAGTTTTTTTGCGATTTTCTAACTAACTAAGAAAATGTCGTTCGGTCCCTTTCAACAATAAGCGATTTATTTACATTCATTACCGTTGCTGCAGTTTGCAGGACTTTTTCGCTATAATCGTCATCAACCAACATCCTGAACTAAAACCCGTTGAAAATATATCTCAATAATAAAAATCTTCCTAGAGTATCACAAACCTTATCTAGAAACAATTAAAAATACGGCGCAAAAGCCGGAAGTTTAAAAACATACGATGAGAAGTCGTCATCCTACCGAGCAATTATTTTATTTGCCAATCGTACGACCGATTATATTGTTATCTTTGTTTCGACAACTTAAATACACAAAGACAGTTTACAAACAGGAAACCAGACTCAAGACTTCAATCAGGTAGGAGTGCGTCATTTACAGAGCGATAGGCTGCTGTCATTGTTGAATTGTTATGACGTCGGTAAGTAGTTTCGAGAGCGAATTTTGTTTAATCATTATTTATTGATGTCAAGGGAAAAAATCAGTATTAAAAGTCTGGACCAAATTCACATATTTGTTGCTATAACCTCTGATCCAATTTGAATGATTTTTTTTTGCATGGTAGGTTGTTTCCTTGACAATAGTTTTCGCTATTTGTGTTAAAAAATTATCGGGCGTGATAATTTTATTTTCGAAAATTCGTATCACTCTGTGGCAGTGTAGAAATGTCAGAAGAGATTTACAGCCCACTTGCAAAATATTTAATAAATAACGTATGCGATAATAAAGTTTATAAAAACATGTTGAGCTATAAAACGATGTAAAACAAATACACTAATAAGTAATAGATATTACTACGTGGACAAATTTTAGAAATTCAAAGGTTCCAAAAATAATAACATAATATAGTATTACCTAACGCCTTCATCACAGGTGTTGTATTCTTTCTAAAGAACTCTTTAAGCGCGGCGAACGTTGGTCGTTCTTGAGGATTTTTGGCCCAACATTGCAACAACGTGGCGTATATCGCTGGCGGACAAGCGTCTGGATGAGCTAGTCTCTCGCCTTCTTTTTCGATTTTCCGAAGAATTTCTGAACCTAAAGAAAAATATATAGAGAGAACTAGCTAGAATTATTTTTATTATAACTTGAGCTTCCATTGGTGCCTTGTACTTATCAGGGTTGCGACGATTTAAATCATGATTTAAATCAAATAACTTTTATCAAATTATAAATTGCTGTAAAAACAAGTCGCCGAAGCAAATAAATAAATATATATAACTCATCAGGAAATTAAAAAAAAGGAATACATTAGATACATTGTGTAAATGTAAAAACATAACTAATCGTCATCAGTCCAGCGTAAAAAATATTCATAAATTACGCTGCACGCTGCCGAAAATGTTCGTGTCAACTTTGTATGTCGCCGAGGAGATTTTCTAACTGTAAATCTAGACAACAAATATTTTTGGGCGAATAGAAACAAAATAATGAAAATAAGTGATTTCAAAGTTCATTATTGTCATATTTAAGGAAAAAATCAGTATAAATTGATAAAAAAAAAACACGATTTATTCGAGATTTATTGATTTTTTCAAAAAACTCGTGATTTACTGCAACTCTGGTACTTAAACATACCATTTACTCTAATTATACGACCCAGATTGGAGAAATATAGTGACAATTGGTGACAAAAAATGCGTTGTTGGTATACTTTCAAAACATGGGCCGAATATATCGTGTCTTATTTTTAAAAACCGGTAATGAAAAAATAGATATCAGAATAAATTTAAAAAATTATAGTCAAGAATACCTATGTCCATTAGCAAAAAAAAAACTGATGTCTGTAAAATAGTTAGAAAAAAGTTACGACACATCAACAGTAGGTATTTAAGAAATAAATTTTCGAACGAATTTTAAAAATTCCTGGTTTTAATGTCTTAATGTTATATTCCACAAGCATTTATAAGAACAATGAGTGCTGCAAAAACAATGAGTTGCATCATTCGAAGACACCTTAATGAATCTTAAATAACTTTTAAGTAAACCAGTTTTTCTTTACATTACGCGACCTTGTATGTCTTATCATCATATGAACAACAATTATTGACAAATTAGTGAGTACATACAAAAAGTGATTTTCATTTCATTCATTGCAGGTTTTTGTTAAAAATTGCTTGAATTTTTTTGTTTTTATTATTTTTATGTGTGCGTTTTTAGTTTAATTGATCATCAATATAAAATATCTTACTGACAGACTGGAAACACTTTTATTGCCAATAATGTGTGTGTATAATTTTTTTTTCGATGGCACTGGAAAACTTTCAACAGGCCAGACATTTTTTTTTTAAATTTAGTATTATGATTTTTGATGTTTATTTTTCCGTTTTGATTTATTTAACGCCAATAATGATACCATACAAATACAGGGTGTTTAGCAATACTTACCAATTAACCCCATCCAAGGATCCTCACCAAAAGTAAACATTTCCCAAACAGTCACTCCAAACATCCAAGTATCCGAGGCATGTGAGAACTGTCTTGATCTTAACGACTCCGGCGCGCACCATGGAAAAGGTACTTTTTTGTGTTCTGTCATAACGTAACAGTCGTCTTCTTGGGGTAAAGCTCGCATAAGACCAAAATCGCCTATTTTCACCTAGAAAATGTATTAAATATTTGTTTGTGGTTAGAGATACAAATAAAAATGATTTAGATTATTAAATTACAGAAGAAATATATGGGGGCATTCCAAAAAGCACAATGACATATACAAATTATTGTCCAAGACATATGATAGAATATCTGTTCTTTAGTACAAAAGAAGAAATTTGGCAGATCCTTTATGACATACACCTTGGGATGCTAAAATTTCTAAAAGTATCGATACCGGTCCGACGTCTATACTTTTTTCTTCGATTCGATTTCTAGAAAAAAAAGCTTTTCTGGTCACCAAAAGCATAAGTGACTTAAAAAAAAAACGCTCTTCCTGTCGCCAAAACTTCTCTCTCATCAAAAAAGTGACTTTCTAAAAAATCATATTTTTGTTTCGATACCGCACAAAAAATATCGATACCCCGACAGTATCGATGCTAAAAATACTCGATACTGCGCAAACAGTATCGATAGTTCTGACATATCGATACTTTTAAGCCACTATCATCCAAAAGTAATTCCAACTGTAACTAACACCCTATATACTCGAAATACACCTAAAATTTATTTATTATTTATTTAAATACATACCTTGTCAACTGCAGCTAACAGAACATTCCTACAAGCCAGATCTCTATGTAAGAACCTTTTGCTCTCTAAATATGCCATTCCATGGGCTACTTGTGTAGCATATTCGCATAACATTGGCACAGGAGTGTGTTGGCACTGCTTCCTTAGAAAATCCAGAAGGGAACCCAGAGGTGCAAGTTCTGTTACCATCATCATTGGTTGAGAGAGAACGACTCCGTATAATCTAATAGAAAATGTTAAAGTAGAAGAAAAACATTTAAGAAGGTATAGGTACCATCAAATTAATGTTAATATCTAATAGCGATTTCGGTTTAGCACTCTGAGAGTGCTCCGGGAGCGATCTGTAACGTCATAGATTCGCCCGAGATTTGCTGTCACCCTGAATACGGTTGCCCTCGGACGGAGTGTAAATAGAATGTATGATTGCTCTTAAAATTATGACAGATGGTAAAATAATTTTAACCTTTAAATTGTTGTTGTTGTTTGTAGTTAATGGCTCTGGTCCTTTACTTCTTTAAATTAAACAAAAATATTACTATGTTCAAAATTTCAAACAACAATACGCGAAATTACAAAAGAACACCGTTCACAGTCTTAAAGAAAAAGTGTAGCCATTGCGCAGGCGCAGCCTCTCTACTCCGTAAAAATTTGCAGATCGAAAAGGAGCGCTCGCTAACGGATTTAGAGTAACCAGATTTGTAAATCGAACGTATGACTCCGAGCAAGATCACCTGATTTTGATAACCGAACACGCAAATCTCGGAGAGAGCACTCTCAGAGTGCCCGAGAGCAGTAAATCGAAAACGCTATAAGGTTTCTTAAATAAAATGGAAATTTGAAAAATACTTTGTTATGTGTATAATGAATTTACATCAAACGAATGGCTCTACTACTCAAAATTTAAGTTAATTAGAATCGATTTGGAGCAGTTATACATATTTCAAATCGGTTTTTACCACTAACGTTGTAGCGACTGTGGTTATCATGGTGTTCTCGATGTTTAAAGAATAGAAAAGGGATAAGTGTTTTCCTTGTCCTCGCGTTCATCGAGAAGGACATGGTTCAAGCGTATCTTGTGCCGTGTAACGAAATAATTTAAAAAGAGCACATTCAAGGTTAACCAAAGGTATAACAGTAGTTACCGGTCCATCGCTCCAAATCGCTTTAGGTTCATAGCTACCTTATTAAGTTTTGGTGGCTCAAACAATGCATTGCCTGCACTTCTTTGATAAAATCCTCAAATATGCCAGGTTGATTCAGAGCATCTGCTTTCAGTACTTTCACAGCAACTGGTATTGATTTGCCAGATGGACTGACCCATTCACCTAAAAAAATCATTTTACAGGGTTAGAAAAAATTACCAGAAAAGTAGATTATTTTAAAAGATACATGAGTTGAATGAAAACATGTCTTATATAAAAGTTGTACGGCTTTTAAAAATCTACGTATCTGTAATATACAGGTTCGCCCAAAAAGTTATGGAGAATTAAAATTATATTTTTTAAATGGAACACCCCGTATATTATTATTTATTTTGATTGTTTAGTTAAATTAGAACATTTTTTATTAAACATACGTTATGACTAAATTCATTAGTTTCCTAGATATCATGACATTTTGATCAGTTACAAAACACGAAATAAATTTCAATAAACAATTTAATATAAACAGTCAATAAACATCTTCCTAGAAACTATATTTGTTTTACATTTACTTATATATATTTCCAATAATCTAAAAAGTAATTTAAAAATAAAATTAAACATATTTATTTTAAGTTGAATAAAACAAAAAAAAAAGATTTTTTTAAAATATAATTTAAGGGTAGGTCTTAATAGTTTGAAATGCAAGTCTACTTGAGACTTCGAAAATTCAAAAGAAAAATATAATATATTAATAATCTCAAAGCTGAAGGAGGAAAAATCCATCAAAGTGACTCATGCAATTTAAAAAATATATATAATTAATATAATCTTTTATTCATATGAGATTTCCACAATATTTTTTTATACTCAATAAATTTATTTACGTCGTCGATTTCCTAAGAATTGTAATTATTTATTTAAATATACTCTTACAAACACACACGTTATAAGTTTGAATTTAATGTATAATTTACTCACCCCTTCTCACAACCCCAAAACTACCATCCCCCAACTTAATACTCAATGTTATATTGCTGTCTTGGATTAAACAAGAAGTAAAATCGCCGATCGCCATCCCATCGTCACTCTTTTTACTAGTGTTAGTTTTGCTTGACACCGGGATCAGTTTGTTTATTAGATTTCGCTTTTTCTGTTGCGCTCTCTTCTTTTTTACAGCTTCAAGTAGACGTCTGGCACCTAAAAAAAAATTCATAAGATCAGTGTTTATATATTATAACATATACAATGTCCTTCCTTTACTAAATTACTTGTCCCCAAAAAGAGAACCTTAAAGATGGATTTTCTCAATATTTCCATTACAGCCTAGAAACTTTAATATCCAAATTTCAAGTTTCTATCTTCAATAGTTCAAAAAATACTAAAAAAGAACCATCTTCAGGGTCCTGAAACAAAATATTCGGATCGCTCCTGAGGATTTACTTCTGAATAAAAAGTAGGTATAATATAAACTGCTGGACAATTGCTTTCGAGCAAGAAAAATTTCGCTTAAATTTAACAGTTAATATTTCCTGAACCAGATATGATATCGACCTACGGTTTTGAATGGTTGATACATTCATCTCTTGGGAAACAATTTTCAATGTTGGATTTTCTTCACTATCAGAAAATTTTATATACAGGTTGTTAAAGAAGACGATGATTTTTGCTCCAATTTTAATGGCGTGTAACTTTCAGAATAATATTTTTAAATTGTATCACTCTGCGTCAATTGAATCACTGGTTTATAGCAAAGAAAGTAACTTCTCAAATTTTTGATATCTGCTGTATTTTAAGAAATACCGATTTTTTTGGAAAACCTTGCTTTATTTCAACTTATTGGTAGCTAGATCTCACTGTGCGTTGTATCGTGCAAACTTCGCGAGTGATTATTATACCTTATGAAAAGCTTGATTATGTTCAGTAACAATAGTTGTACCTATGTTATAATGTAGAGTGGCGTACTTATAAACACCTATATGTTTATGGTTTATGAGTATCTCAAAATTTTTCACGATTGTTTTATATTGGAAAGTACTCGCCCCTAGATTAGGTAAGTTTTTCTTATTTTTTAGTTTTTTATATCGCACTACAGGTATATGATAAAGCGTGTTTACAAAATTTTAACAAAGATAATTTTTTTAATTTAATTTTTGGAAAAAATGTATTTATTAATTTCTAACTTTCTAACACTATTCCTAAAATTAAACTTACATTGAGAGAGACTTTGATATTGAATATTACTAGCTGCCGTCAAACCAAACCCCGTCCATCCGAGTGTATTAATTTGAATCGAGATTATCACAAAAAAACAATATTAAGTAATAATAACTTGAAATAAAGCAAGGTTTTCCAAAAAAATCGGTATTTCTTAAAATATAGCAGATATCAAAAATTTGAGAAATAACTTTCTTTGCTATTAACCAGTGATTCAATTGACGTAGAGTGATACAATTTAAAAATATTATTCTGAAAGTTACACGCCATTAAAATTGGAGCAAAAATCATCGTCTTCTTTAACAACCTGTATATAAAATTTTCTGATAGTTAAAGAAAATCCAACAATAAAAATTGTTTCCCAAGAGATGAATCTATCAACCATTCAAAACCGTAGGTCGATATCATATCTGGATCAGAAAATATTAACTGTTAAATTTAGGCGAACTTTTTCTTGCTCGAAAGCAATTGTCCAGCAGTTTAGTTGTATTTCTTAGCATATTGAATATTCAATATTAGATTTTCAATATCGCCCAACCCTAGAGTTCAACCAAATACTGATATTTTTATAAAAACTAAACTTATTCAAAACACAAATAGTCCATTACCTGATAAATTATTTTAACATATTATTCAGAAAAAATAGTGAATCCATAAGTTGTACCTCTTGACAAAGCATCTTTACCTGTATGTATAACCCTTGTATATTGAAAAGGCTTATTTTATTATTACATCAATTATATGCATCTGGTGTTTGCTAAACTCCTTGAAGCCGCAAAATAGTTTTGCTGGCAGATGGTCAGTAAGTCTTTGTGTTTACCTACTTATTATTTTTTTCAAATAGGTCAACACATGCCTACCTAAATCATATTGGCATATTTTCTAGCAGATGGTTGATTTTTGGTTTCTATTTAAATTTTTAAGATTATGGATTGGTAGGAACAACTTGTTTTAATATCTTTTATAGGTTTGATAAAAAAAATAACTGACTTAGTCAAACAGCCAATTGTGATATTAATATTATTTATTTATTAAATCTTACTTCAAAATGAGTGTAGCAATGAATAAACATAAAACGCACCGCAGATGCACCTTCCCTTTTTGGTGATGCACATCATGTAAACCAAACACAGGTAACAAGACGCATTTATACTGAGTGAAATAAGTTATTTGTGATCTGAAATAATTTATATTATGGTATATATATTTATTTCTGACCAGTGTATAGTTGGCTTTATGGTGACCTGACTTCACTTATCCTTTTGAGCTCTTATAAATATGTACATATCGTCGATTTCATGACTTTTATGACATATACAAAATTACAATTAAAATGAACAGAATAGCACACAACATTGTCAAAGTAAGGGGTCAATCAAATGGTTCCAAGTAAGAATTTTTATTTTTACATTACACTGTAATACACCTTAAATATAAGAGGTAGAGTTACGTTACTTCGACATATGAAAACGTAGTTAAAAATAAATATAAATATAATAATTCTGGCATGACTAAAATTTTCATTTTTTTGAGATACGCCGCTACGTCAGGAAATCAATGATATGTACCTACTATATCAATATTGTGACCTAATCAGGAGGATTATATAGGCATTAGAGACCACATGATATTTAGGATTAAAGAGAATTAAATACATTTTTAAGATAAAAGTTACTGCATAAAACCAGATAGAACATAAACAAAAAAAAAATGTTTTCTTTTCATCAAAAAATCGGATACTTATCTTTTTTAAGTAGGTACCTACTTATAAATTATTATTTTTAAAATTAATTTTTGTATAACTTTAGCTAGCTAGCAAAAAAATAGACCCTCCCTTGTGGTGTTATAATTTAAAATTTTCTATCAAATAAATTAAATATTTTATGTTCCTACCTGGTTTGCTTAGCCCAATATTCTCCAAGTCCTCTGGCTTAACAAAATCAAAATGTTCCAATTTTGTAACTTGCAAATCATCTCTTATGGGCACTAAAAATTGGCCAAGTTGGACATCAACCAATATTTCTTTAAGCCACTCTATGCCATCTACAGCCATATTTACCTTCCGATTTAAACCTGTAGCAAGAAAATTAACTACTAATATATGAATGTGTGTATTATAGGCAACATTAAGCAAGAATCTACCACATTTGATAATAAATATTGTACATGTAAACTATGCTCTAGTTATCTATAATTACAAAAAGGATTAACAGATTAGAATGGGGTCAGTTATAGAAGCCCTAGAATGACATATATAGACAAAGTTAATACCTGAGATCAAGTGTCTACTTTTTATTTAAAAAAAATATTTATAAAACCATCTAGGTACATGTACTTATTTGTAAACGTATATGTAAGCGTCCCATAATAGTACTAGGCTGTGAGAAAGAATTTTAATTACATCATCTGAAGTGAAAGTAAAAACAAATAAGATCACAAAAATAGTATAACCTTACCAGATTTAAAACTACAAAGAGGGGCGGTGAGATTATCTGCAATTGTTTGTTAAATCAGCAATATCAACTCAATTTATCCGGATGAAACCACACAAATAGAATTTATTCACATGATCCTTCAAGAAACAGGAAATTCAGTATTGTTTGCACTTGGAATCGACACCTTCATTTTACTCCGCAGTTATAGAAAACGCCTTTATTTGTCCGAAATTGGTGTTTTCCTGGACTGTAAATCAAAGCAATTGATACTAATGTAAATTTAGATAACAGCAGTATGTAATTTGTTTTAAAAATAAACAATAAAAAACAGGAAAAAAGTAATCCGTTTGACAACCACGGTTAAAATGACAATGTCGTAAAGTGAGACACAAATAATAGCGGCATTATCTTCATACAGAACCACAGAGGAATGATAGGTCCGTCAATGTCGCTATACAGAACATCCCTACTTCTTTTCATCAACCTGTTATTTCTCTGTGTCCCAGGTAGGTAATAAGTATATTGCACATTCTTATGTAGCCCATGTGTTAACTGCTATAAATTGAAAAGGAAGAATTAGTGCCATCTAGCTGTTGGTAGATATATCTGATTTTGTATTATTTTTATTGCGATTGGAAAGTTGTTTAATGAATTGAATCATACTAAATTGACACACAATCACAATCCACCATAACAAAAAACCAACTAAGACAGCATCAATTACATAGCGATCGGCCGCTTCTTGGAACTCGACTTCGAGTAATTCCGAGTTTTTATTAGAGCATACTTATTTTCTCAGTAAATAAATTGAAGATTATAAAAACTGAAACCATATAAAGTTTTATTTATTCTTATCTATAGGATTAGGTCAAAATCAAAATTTAGTGAAAAAGTTTATTATGATGTAAAACTATGAAGAATAAAAACACTGCATTTATTATAAAATGTAAACGATATATTTATTCTTTCATATCAATAAAACTAAAATGTCAAAACTAGCTAACTTACATTTTATTCTAAATTAAAATTTACAATCAGTAATAATTTTACTGAACCTTTAACATAATCCCGCAGAGAATGATCTGTCACAAACTTTTTTAGTAATACATAAACATGTTGAAAACTCCTGGTACAGTTACTCTCTATTATTACGAACACAAAACAATAATTATTATAAACTTCAAGACAGATAGATGTCAGTGTATAACTTCTACACACAGAAACATTAGCTGTGATTCCTGTTACAAACCAATAAAAAATTTATTTTATAGTCTATGGGGTTTCTCAGTAGTCACAATAGTTCTATTTTACTTCTTTGGTGTAGGCATCCAATTCTGCGTCTAGTTCCTCAGCAGTAGGCTGTTTACGTGGCTGGTTTCTCCCACCACGTCGAGGTCCCCCACCACCACCTGTAAGAATAAAGTTCTTGAAATTTTTTTGAGAATAATTTACTTCCTTTCTGTCAAGTCAAGATTTATTTAAATAAAAACATTTGGAGTAGAGCAATTGGTAAACATAAAAATAATTAGTTAGCCCTAAGTTTGTGTTGCCATTTATACACAATGTTGTGTAATATTATTAGCTTAATCTCTTAGATGTATTTTAATTCAATATTTGCATATGCATCTATAATAGAATTTAACAATACTTACGATTTGATTGACCTCTATTCTGTCGTAATGATCCCCTTTGGCCTCTGGGACTTCTGCTGCTGGTAAACCTCCTCTCGCTTCCTCCACCTCCACCACCAATCCGTCTAGGTGGTGCTGGAATTTCACTGGTGGTCAACTGGATGTTCATGGCCCTTCCATCTAAAGGTACTCCATTATATTGCTTCATGGCTTTGATGGCATCACTTCTTCTCTCAAAAATCACATCGGCAGTACCCAAGGATCTTCCTGATCTGTCATAGTGCACGGCCGCGCTTTTAAGGGGCCCAAACTCTGCGAAAAGCTCTTGGATATCAGAGTCAGAGACTCCAAAGTCTAGGTTGGAAACCATAAGCTTGGTGGGCCCCATTGTGGCATGGACAGCCGCGCGAGCCGCTGCAACCTTGCGGGCACCAAAGCCCTCGAACAGATCGTGCTTCCACGCACTGTTTACGTCTCCCTAAAGGAAAAAGTGGAAGTCAGCAAGCCAAGCCTCGGGGCGAGACGCAGCCTAGTTTTTCCTTGATAAAATCAAAAATCATTAGTAAAAATGTGCTAAAATATTACCCGAGAGAAGGAGCGCGATATGCCGCCTCTACCACGGCCCCTCTGTATGCCTCCGCCGCCGCCCCCGCCGGATCTCCTGAAATTGCCACCGCCACCACTTCCGCCTCTGCGTTGGCCCCTGTTGCCCTGAGAGCCTCCACGGCCTCCACCACCCCTTCTACCACCGCGTCCGCGCCCAGTTTTATGAGTTTTGATGATATCATCTAAGCTCATATCGATTTTATCAACCATTTTAAACCCTTTACCCAAAAAATACACGAAAACGAACAACTAACGAAGAAGCGCTTTTTCTACGAAAAGCTCACAACAAAATGGCGGCGACAAGATTCGTCGTTCGTCAAAAAAGGAAGTGGAAAAAAAACTGTCATTTTATGCGCTTGCGTCGGAGCGGGACGGCAAGAAATAATAACCAATTTTTTCTCTGTGTCTTAAGGTTGATTTACAAACAATACATTACTACATGCGAACAACACACGACAACAACAACAATTATCTCAACAATGGTTTCTTTGGAAATTATTACCCCGCTGGTAAGTTACCAGTCGTTAACCCGGGAGTTGATCGACCAAGATGTTGGGAATTTGTAGAAAACCCGTTTTCCAATTTTTTACGGTAAAATATAAAGAAAATTTTCAAAACACTTTTGGTTATAATTGTAGCTCCCAACCAAACCCAACTCGCAACACATATAAACAAACGATATACGCGTCCGAGACCACCTTTAACTATTTGACTCATGATACAACATGCTCTTGACTTGGGTAAAAAGTTGTCTTGACCCAAGGTCTCGTCTTGTCCGGTAAAAATTATCTTCAACCCTAAACCGCGCATAAATTGTTACCAGACACAACAGTAAACAGTGAACACTATTTACTATGGTCGAGTGCACACAGAGCGCCCCGGCGTCGATTGTAAACGCGCACCAGGGCCTTGTATCACTTTACTCTTTTTAAAACGAAAAGGCTATTGCACCAGCAATAAGTGGCGACCACTATATATGTGGTGGTGACTTACTCCGTCTACAATCCGTCTACATGGTAATCGTCCAATTTTCACTTTTTTTATTAGCAGGGCTGTATCGTGTCTCACTGACTCCATCTCGAAAGGCAATATCACAGCCCCCTGGATATCCGAAGGCTTTGGCAATATAATATAATCACTGCAGACCAATACAGTGCAGTACGTGCAACTACGTAGTAGTTGTATCATGAGTGCAGTACAGAATCAAATTACCCTGCTTGTATCAATCCAACATCTCTTCTGTGCATTAGGTGAACCCGGCATTAGCTTTTTACGATCACAGAAAGTGGACAGTACCGACTTCCAAATACTTGGTGCCATACGATAGAAAATTCAGTGCCGGCACCAGGGGTATGAAACTTGGATATGAAAAGACGCATCAAGTGTCACTTGTCTTCCACTACTTCTGCTGTCATCTTTCGACCAATCACGTTGCTCCATTTTTTAAAACCAACCGTTGATGTTTTTCCTTGTGTTCAGCTTTGAAGGTATTTTTCATGACATGGCTCTTTGTTTAGAAATTATTTATGTTTTTATCGCAAATATCTCAAGATCGTGATTTTAAAATGCAAAAGAAAGTCTTATTGCATGTCTGGGTAAGATGTTATATTAATATATTTAAGAAAAAAATCTGAAAACAGAGTTCAAACTATTTTATAGCGGCAAAGGTCGATGACCCTAAATTTTTAAACAATTTTTTACTTTTCTGCCAGAAATAATTTAAGTATCTTGGTATGTATTTGTTGATTAAGCGATTTAAAAAACGTCTCTATTTTCACAAAATAATATTTTTTAATAAAAACTTCAAGTCAGTTTCTTATCGAGGTTGTTTAAAAATAAAGGCTCGATGTTATTGAACATATTCCGGGTAGGTAGTACATTACCTAATTTTTGCTTTGCAACATGATATAAGATATAACTACTGATATTATCAAGTTGACTGTCTATTTAAGGGTTTACAAGAATTTAAGTGAATAAAATAACCAAGTTAATAGGTTCTGGTCACTTTAACTTTAAATATACAAAAGTTTTAGTAAAAGCAAAATAAACAATAAAATCTTAAAGTTACTTAAATTGTTCTTTCTTTGCCCCTTTTTTGTCTTTGTATTTGATATGTGTGATAACTAGTCGTAAGAGAAATAATTTGCCAATATAAGATTTTTGTCGCTGTTCTCTTGTTTCATGATAAATCCTTCAGAATGTTGATGAACATGATGTTAACCAACTGCCACTGGATTTAGACCTGAACTTGATGATACCCTTCACCGATACTGACCTTCACTGTAATAAGACCTCAACCTGATTTATTGATCTCTACTGGTACTGGATCTCGACATATGATTATGACCCTAAACTTATTTGTGTACATAGATGTGTGATCTCAGTTATTTATTTTCTTAATAAATTTATTTATGCGGCCGGTGTTTGTAGAGGGTGGTATGTCTATGTAGTAGTTTGAGAACACTTTTAAGGAGGATTAATCCTTGGCCTCTGCTTTTGTATGGGTTAAGGAATCCTTCAAGACTTTATTTTATATAAATTAAATGATTTTGTGCAATAAAAAAGTTGTATTATTGATTGTTTTACTAAAAATAAACCAAATATATTTGTCATCAAGGTAAATTAATATTTTGAGATTTAAAATTTGTGTTAAATAATTTTTATTAAAAATACGTTGTTGTTTACAAATCGTGCAATGCAAATTGTATTTATTAGTAACAAAAACGTAATTAATAAAAATATTTACTACAAATTTTAAATTTCAAAATATTAATTTTGACCTTCAAAAGAATTAAAACATATGGTGGCTTCCCCTACCCCCCTTCCGCCCGGATTAGTTCAAACGCACTACACTTTGGCGTTAGCATCGTCATTTAAAAGTCACAGCGGCATCTATCATTTAACACGTTAATAACTTTTCTCTTTGTTCGAATTCTGTGGCCGGCACCGCAAGTAATTACCAGTGGCGCCAAAATGTTTTTTTTGTTAAGTAGTGAGAAACATATTATTATCAGGAATTTTGACAGATAAGAGATATAAATAACTATGTTATGCCTAGAGGACCTAAATCCATATTCCTTTTTCTAACTATACTGTAGTTTTATAGATGTCGCACGCTGAATTTCCGTCTAAGCTAAGTACATACATACGAATTTACAGTTAATATTAGTTTCGGCAGTTAAGGCCCTCCTCTAGCATTTTCGCCTGTTAATTATTAACTCGTAATAAATAAAACGTTTTCATACACTTCACGCAAAACTACACTTTATTTCCGACAAAAAATGTAGGGTTATACTTAAGTAACTAAAAATATAAAAATCTAAAAGTGTAAACAAACCTAATAATGTAATTATAAAAATCATTAGTTTTATACTAAATACAAAAATAAAATAGCTATAAAATATTAATCTCTTATAAATATACTCCGTTTATCAATAAATAAACTGGGATACTTAAAAATTACATTTGTACAGAACAGCACTAAATATAAAATACTTTCAGGAAGATAGACTTTAGGTCATATGTTTAGGGTAAATATACACACCTTCCAGTTAAAGGCTAAAATTGTTGATTCACTAACCTAACAGAAGGTACATACACCTATCCTAAACAATCATTCAGTACTTCATTAGTTAGAGCAATGAAGGGAACAATTCTGAGACACTCTGATCCCAGTGGTCCATATCAGAAGTACTGACAGGTGAATCGAGAGACTCATATCCTAGATCAGATCTTGGAGACAAGTTTCCCATATCTATTTCGGGAATTGACAATGAGCTACTTGTGTCAATTACCATTGGAATGTTTGTATTAAGGTTACTGTCAGTGTCATCTACTACAACTTCATTAACAGGCGTACTATCATCATTTACTAAAATTGTAATGATATTGGTGTTTTCATTAAAAGTACCGAACATAACTTCTTTATTTTTAGTACTTTTCTGTAACATAGTTTCGGTGTCAAAGAGATTACTATCTTTTGGAGCTATTTTCACTTTTGTACCTACTTTAGGACAAATATTTTTAAGTTTTCGTGTGTGAACAGGTGTTTTTCTAGATCGCACTGTGGTTTCTTTGGGCAATTTTTTTGCATAGTTATGGTGAAGCAGAAGGTACTCTGAAATGTCGTGTTCCAGAGACTTTTTGTCTGTTAACATTTCATTTCTACTGGGTTCCAGCTGTTCTGATGGCGTCCCCACCACTTTTCCAAAAGGATCTTTTCTATCAATGGTCGATTCCTGCAAAAAAAAAGCCAGTTTAGTGAGTAAATTTTGTTTTTTTCTGATGAGCATATTAACAGTTTTGTAGATTTTACACGAGACAGGCACATAGTTTCAAAAGTATTTTACTGAAAACAAAAATGTAGTACATATATGAAAAGTCCCTCCATATCATGGTTTTTACAATAATAGCATGCTTAGTTTATATCTCAAATGGTATTGATAAAAACATTAAGGCTTAAAATTAATAATTTATTCATCATGATATTTACATTTTATCCACAGACATTTGATAAATGAAAAAATCAATATTAAGTTTGAAGATAATATGTATTTTGATATTAACAAAATTTCTAATTTTGACACTTTATGTCACCACACTAGGGCTGTAATAAAATGACATTATTAAATCACTTATGCAGCAATATATCTTATTATGTAACTCAAACAACCAAACATGAATGAGGTTATAATACATTTTTACGCGGTAGGTCAAAAGGCCGCTTTACAGTTTGCAATTTTTCTTTTATGCAAGGGAAAATTGTCTGCGAGTATGCGCAGAACGAGGCTATAGTGATCAGTTGGCGCAATTTGTATTGCTTGCATCCGCCCTATTTTTATGCAATTGCAATTCTGGGGATTTTTTGGTGATTTATGAGACACCAACGTAAATATCCCCAACACAAACTGTAAAGCGGCCTATAGATCAAAACTTATTGAATATACTTTAGACATAATGTCATGCATGTCTTAGTGAATCTTGTCTAATTATGTCATGTGCAAAAAAAAGTCAATTTTAAAATGTAACATGCAGCAAAAAAATTATTGTAAAAATAATGAATTTAGTGTGTTTTGTATAAAAGCAAATATTTTACATTAGGTATGGTTGTTGCCTAAAAAAAGTTTACTTTTGAATGATTTTTCTTATGGAAAAAGTAAACTTTTTTGGCCACAACTATACATATAGACGTTAGACAAAATGTGTAGTTTTTATAAGTTGTTTTTACCTTATTATAAAAGGCTTATTAAGAACTAACTCAACATATTGGTCAACACATCTAAAAGATAAAAAAGTAATATAAAATAGGGAAAAAGGTTGCTTTTATAGCATGAGGGTGACCTAGACACTATTTTTTTCCTTTAAATGCAATCATCTGGGCATAAAAATTCATTTCTTTTAGGATACTTGTTCTTTTTTAAAATATAAATTTTTGAAAAACTAAATACTGGAGTGATAAAGGAATTTTTGAGACAACAATATTTTGTTTCAATGACATTTAGGGTGACCTGCATTGGGATTATGTCCTATACATATTTATATTTATGTAAATATTGATTTGAGTTAGTTTTTTTAAACCTCACTTACTTGATCAGCTGCCTTTTCAGCAGCTCTCTCCAAGTCTCTGGCGATATCTTCGAGCAAAGATTGTGTAAGTTGTTCAAGGGCATTGAGGTCGACTGTGTCCGATTCCAGTTCATCGAGCAGGTCCGGTAGAGAAGGCAGGCCAGCACTATCCTCAACAGGGCCCCCTTTGAGTCGTTGGTCAAAGCCGCTGCTGTATTCACGCCCGTTCCTCTCGGCCGAAGGAGGGATTCGGTTGATCCGCTCTCGGGCGTGCATACGACAGTCCGGTTTTGACACTGACACTGTGGGTTACTCTGTAATAGATAATCATATTTATAATTATTGGAAGATCAATAATAAGACTTCTGTATATGCTGCAAGTCTGTACATCCTCTTATTATTAAATTTTTATGTAGGTACCTGTAGTCTTTGGTGCAATTCAGTATTTTCAGCCTGTAATCTTTCATTGGCCTGTCTGAGTTTTTCACATTCTGCTAGAATCGCCTCGTTTTTGTTAAATAGTTGTTGAACGGCGTTTTCCATCTGTTCCTGTTTGGCTTTCTTGCGGTCTCGTGATGTTTGTGCTGCCACCCTATTTTTAAGTTTCCTGAAAAAAAAAGGGGTACTTAGTTTAAAGACAAAAAATATGTTTAAAAATATATTCTATGGCTATACTGGGGAAAGGTTGCAGGATTCCATTTTTAGAAGCACTGTTTTTGTTTATTAAAAATTTAACAACAAAAAATATGTTTAAAAATATATTCTATGGCTATACTGGGGAAAGGTTGCAGGATTCCATTTTTAGAAGCACTGTTTTTGTTTATTAAAAATTTAACAACACAGTAAAACTGGTTCAAAAATAATTATTCGATTTAATTTTTCTTTTTTTTGGAAACCAGCTATGAATGTGGGTGTGGTAGGGTATGTAAAGTACTTACTTCCTTTGCATTTTTTCTTCCCATGAGAGATGGTCGAGGCGCCTCTTTTTAGCCCTTTGGGGCGACTCCTCGACGTTTTGGTCCACCATATAATTGTTGTTATCGTGCAAAATACTTAAAATTGTCGGAACTGGCAGCACACTCGTCGCCATATTTTTTTCCAGAAGCTTCTACTGTTTTTGTTTCTATTATTTCAATTCAACTTTTTAGCTGAATAGTTTATTAATCCTGTTCTGTTTATTATTATTACACTGAATTTTTATTGATGTTTATATTATTCTTATATGATTAACAATAAACCTCGAAACAGACACTTTAAGACTTAAAAACCAACTAAAACTATTTTTTTTGACTGTGTACCACTTTACTTTTCCACTTATTTTCGATTATCTGATGTAACTTGGTGAAATGACGAACAAAACAATAAGGTTGCCACGGAGATATGACGTCAAACTATATGAATGGTGTGGGTCTTTTTGATTGGTTTAAAACTGAACGCGATATCGAAGTTGACCAATCGGATTCAAGCTGAACAGGCGGGATAGTCAAAATAACTTTGTGTATTGATTTTAGTAGGTCGAAAAGCGGAACAGCGAACTTTAAAAAATATTACGTCATGTTGGTTACTCATGATCATGATAAAAAAATGTATTTTCTATTATTCCATTTGTAGACATCATGACTAATACAAATAGGATGAAAGATGAAATGTCAAATTAAAAAAAAGTGATTCCCAAGAATTGCGCAGTTTGTTGTTGAAAAAATCTAATTTTGATTCATGAAACTAACAGTACTTTTTTTGTTGTATGGTCTAAGCCGGTATTGTAATATTTAAAGGGTTCCTTTTAACATAAAGGTTTCCTTTAAAACATACAAATCTAAAAACGATTTTCGTCCGAAACGCTTTTGAGATATTCCTTATTAAAAAAAAAATTATTATTAAAAGTACATTTTTTTGTGTGCCTCTACACTTCTAATTTAAAGAGTTGACCAACCAGGACGGATCCAGGGGGGGGGGGGATCAGTTTGACCTCCCCCCAAAAAAAAACTAAGCGTTTTCGACGAAAATCGTCTTCAGATTCGTAATCTAGGCCCCAAAATACATCGTTCCTGAAAAATCAACAATTTTTGCGAGGTGATCGAGTATCGAGTGCATATTAAAAAAATAATTACGTTAAAAATAACTTTAAAACTGTAATGCCAGTTTTTAGCGTAACATTTGTTAAAAATGTGCCCCATGAACCTGTTGGCACAGACCCAACCGGTGGTAGAACTTTTCCTTACTCTTTCCAAAACTTCCGAAGTACCTAATTTAAACTTATTATCTCTGCTCGAATTCTTGCCTTTAACTCTTACAGATTTCTAGGTCTGATGACATAGACCCTGATTTTTAAATCGCCCCATAAATAAAAATCTAAGGGTGTAATATCCGGGGATCTGGGAGGCCACTCTATAAATCTTCGCAGTCCTATCCACCTATTTGGAAATGTCATATTTAACAATTCTCTTACATTTCTTGCAAAGTTGGAGATGGGCTCCATCCTGCTGGAAGAAAATCTTTTGATCTACATTATTTCCATATTTAGGAAATATGCTTTGGATGAGTTCTGGTATTAAAAATTTATGAAGAAAAGTTAAATATAGGTCTCCATTCAAATTGCCTTCAAAAAAGAACGTACTAATTATTATTCTGTCTCCTATTATATTCCCTTTTCTTCAAACATTTTAAATATCAGAACTCCAAAGAATATTCCCTAATTATGGAAATTTCGATCAAAAGATTTTCTTCCAGCAGGATGGAGCCCATCCCTACTTTGCAAGAAATGTAAGAGAATTGTTAAATATGACATTTCCAAATAGACGAAGATTTATAGACTTGCCCGCCCAGATCCCCAGATATTACACCCTTAAGATTTGCAAGGATTCGAGCAGAAATAAGTTTAATCACTTCGGAAGTTTTGGAAAGAGTAAGGGAAGAGTTCTACCATCGGTTGGGTCTGTGCCAACATGGGGCACATTTTCAACAATAATATTGTTACGCGAAAAAAAGTGGCAGTGGCATTACAGCTTTAAAGTTATTTTTAATGTAATTATTTGTTAAAAATTAGTTTTTATTAAATTTCTGACACATGATTTGACAGATGTAAAAAAAATGGATAAATTCTCTCTCTCTACGCTTTCCAAAATGTTGCCACAAGTATAGTATCATCTAATTTGAAAAAAAAAGTTGGTTAGGGCTGCGCTCTCTCTTTGAGGTTCCAATTGTTTTTATTTGACGAAAGTGAGGTTCATAAAAAATCTTTGAGGCCGTATTTTTGAATTTAAGAGAAATCTTATTTCCATCAGAGCCGCTATAAGCAGTGTGTTCCCTTTAAAATCCCCATCTTGTATATGCAGGGTGATTCCTAAGTTGATAATTCTGTTTTAGCTGTGTGTAGAAGGCATATTAAAATAAACAACATTTTCAAATACCTCTTTTTAAAAAACTCAAAAATAAGGTACCTTCATTTATTTATTAGACTACGAATCAAATACGGTTCTGCCTAACTTGCCCGTTGAATAACATTAAGAAAACTTCTGGGTGTAGGATAAGCCCGCAAGGGAAAGCGTTCTGCGTATAATCTCGAAGCAGCAGCCGCACTTTGACGACACTCACAGTAAATTATCACAATATCTACTAGTTCATTGTTTTCAAATTTTACCATTTTCAAGTGTCACCAATTTAAAATTAACTTGCTTCAGAAAAACACACTGCAGCGGAATGCCAAATAACTGACCACCGACCCGTAAATTGCATGACTATAAGAAGACAAACAACATAAAGTATAGCAGGCTACGTTTTGATGAACAGGCCCGCACTTAGATTTTTTACTTCTGTATTTCGTCTATTTTAAAGTTTTTTGAAAAAAGGTATTTGAAAATGTTGTTTATTTTAATGCCTTCTATACACAGCTAAAACAGAAGTATCAATTTAGAAGTCACCCTGTATATGTACATCACATGTATACATCTAAAGTCGTTATACTTTTAAACTTTGTTAAATAATGTAACAATTTGTAGGAAAAATAAATTCAACCAGAAAAATCACACGATTTTTTCCATGACGGGTCATATTGCGTGTCGGAGGGCGTAGCCTTTTTGCGGCGTGACGTTCCCGCCGAAAATTGACCCCCCGACTCCGTGAGAACATTCCGCCGTTTATAATAATGACACAAGGCGATTTTCGGCAAAAAGAAATTAAGGAGAAGATAAAAAGATATATTAAAGATATATCGAGCTTTTATCGATTATAAAAATGAGAGAGTTTTTGCATTAAACCATGCACCTGTGCATAGAGGTGAACTACAACCACAGAACTCGAACAAAACTACAACTGTTCACCATCTGTTAGCAAATGCCACAAAACGTGCACAAAACAGCAGTGGAGGCTCTTCCTTGAGGCAGCTTACCCATCAACGTACATATAGAAGGATGCGGCCACATATACAGGGTGTTCCTTAATGACGTGCTAATATTTTAGGGTGTGATTTCTCAAGTCATTTTATAAAAAAAAGTTCATATAAACATACTAAACGGCTTATATTTTTTGCTACAGGGTGTTGAATTTTACTTTTTTAATGCATTTTTTGTAATATCTCCGATAGTACTTTAGATAATATTTTCAATTTTGGCATGTGCTAGTAGGACATAAAACCACATATTTTAGTTATAAAAGTTATTTTTTTGTCCCACCAGTGGCGTCCCTACAAACATGTCCTCTGATATTTTTTAGAAAAAAAGTGCTACGCCACTGACATTTTTCCATGTTGATATTATTTCTGATTAGCCTAGTCAATTTTGCTTAAAAATTGTCTTATGCGTTTCTCTCCTCAGGCACACCGTTCCTAATTAAAATAATTAAATTAAATCAGCTCTACTATTTATTATTATTAACATTGATAATGCAAAATTTTGTTTTATTAAAATTGTCGGAAATGACCACCCTCACTTAATAAGCATGCATAAAGCTAATTTAATTAAATTATTTTATTTAAAACGGTGTGCCTGAGAGAAAAACGCAAGAGACCATTTTTATGTAGAATTGACCAGTCTAATCCGAAATAATATCCATATGGAAAAATGTCAGTGGCGTACCATTTTTTTTCTAAAAAATATCAGATGACATGTTTGCAGGGACGCCACTGGTGGTACAAAAAAATAACTTTTATAACAAAAACATGTGGTTTTATGTCCTATTAGCACATGCCAAAATTGAAAATATTATCTATAGTACTATCGGAGATATTACAAAAAACGCATTAAAAAAAATAAAATTCAACACCCTGTAGCAAAAAATTTGCTCAGACAAGGCAACGTTCCGTCTGCCCCTCCTACCTGTGGTTACGACCCTGCAGCTTTTCTGTAAAATTTTAATAACGTTTTTATCAAAAAATAAGCTTATTAAAATCTGTCGACAGTTTTATATTTATAACCTCACGTAAACGATTCTTCAGAAAGTTTACGATGGTCTGCTTGGGTAAATGTAAAAATGCGAAAGACCTACCAGATGGCCGAGATGAATTTTCGTTAATGGTCTATTTTTTGTATATCGCAACTAAATTACAAATTGAATTTTTATACTGTCAGTCTGTGTTTGGGTCATTCATTTCAGCTTTCTATATCAAATTATGCATAGGAAGCCAGCTGGTACCTTAGACAAAATATAGAAGACAAGGGCTGGTACACACAGAAAGACAGAGACAGAGGTGATTTAGTAAAGAAATTTTCTTTCAGGGGAAAGTGCATTTCGGTGCTTTTTTGGGTCTAAAAATATATCAAGGTATCTTTTGACTAAACATTATAATAAATAAATGCAGTCGGGGATGTAAAATACCGAAAAGAGATGGTAAACCTTTAAGGAATAGATAAGGAACTCCTAAATAAAATACAAAAATTTTATTTCATTATGTTTATTGTTTAGTTTATGGGGAATCGATAAACAAATTCGATAGTTCTATCGATAAATCGGGAGAATTTGCAACACTGCCTGCAACCCTTACAACCTTCGTTACCTGACGATAATCCGCGCTCCTTTTACGTATTATGCGCTCCAGGAGTACCGATTTTTCTATGACCGCTCCGCCATGATAATAAAATCAGCGACTTCGCTTTGTCTGACTGAAATCACGCTGAAATCTCGCTGATTGATCCGCAATTGTGTCGCGGCAATCGACAAAGCATCAACATAAGCCACCATATACAAAATAATATCCACCTGCCACCAAGCTCTTTACTAAACAATATTCGCAGAGCTTATTATGTTTTCACGCATGTACGTATTTTCTTCTCGTGCAGTGCGAGTTTTTGTGCTTAAAATAAAATCAAGTGAATGGTTGTGTGCAATTATTTACAGTTTAAAATGAATAATATAAATAGTGTTAGGACTGTTTTAAATGTCAACATTTCAAGCCTTTCTTTGGAAGACAAACTAACAATTAGTATATATACCACTTTCCGCTCTAAATTTGATAAAAGTTATTGCATGGAAAGCAGAAACCAATCTTTACAAGTCGTTTTGTGTGAATATGTAAAAAGGTCTTTGAAGCTTTTACCGAAAAACTCTAAATTTGTCTTTTTTTTCTCTAGCTCCGCTATATCCATCTCCTGGTAACTTTACCAACAAGATAATGTTCAAAGAAACCATTGTTGAGACACTTGTTTCCATTGAAATTATCTGGCTGGTAAGGTTATCAGGACATTAATAATATGGGCCTTATTGGAGATCTAGATCTAACTAACACAAATAGCATAGACGGCGAATCTCTGACATTCTAAATCAAATAACGGGGACATATTATACTTATCGCGTGAAAGGAGCGATAAGCAGGGGCGTATTTAGGGGGACTCCCAGGCTGTAGCCCCCCCCCCCCCCCCCGGAGCTCGGTTATAAAGATCTAATTACGATCTAATTTTTGGACACTTGATTTAAATCTTTAATACTGTATTCTTGGCTTAGATTACAAAAGCTTTGTAGGAAACGTTTGATTTTTAAACTTTTCCTTCTAAAAGTCCTATTTTATATAGAGATTAAAGGTTTCATATCGTTTTAGTTATTGATTTTTGATGCAATTTTAAAGGAAAGCGCGTAAAAAGAATAATATTTTATAGTATTTTTCCATTATATACTTGTATGTTCCGTTTTCCCCTTTTTAGAGCTATTTTAAATCAACAAAAATATAACCCGATGCAATAAAATATTTTTACAACAAACCAAAAATCAATTAATTAAAACATTTTTTATGGAAGAAGTGTGATAATTTATAATAAAAAAAATAGTGCCGGAAGAAACGAGAATGCTTTATTATGAATATACAAAACGGTACTTAAGAAGGAGTATTTCAAAACCCAAGCATTTGCACCAAAACCTGCTGTTAGATCTATGCTCCAAAAATACATGATTTCTAAAAAAATCATCAATTTTAGCGTGGTGAGCGATATTTACTTTATTTTTAATCATGAAAACCCGAACCCGAAAAACGCTGGTTAGTCATACATACATACGTCTTATGTTAAAATTTTGGATTGTCACCAATATTCATATTTTCACAAATATAAAAAATGTTTTTTTTTTTAAATTTTTAAAAAAAGTAAAAAAAAACATTTAATAAAACAAATTTAATCCAACCATGCAAAGTGGGTAATAATTTAATTTTCGAAATTTGATAGTAGTTAGGTGATTTTTGAACGAACTTTGGGCGTGGCCCCGAAAATGTTTCGCCTACGGCGCTTTTTCACTAGGTACGATTTCATGAAATACTATCCCTGTCTCCAGAAAAAAAATGTCCTACTTACGCCCACTGAGCCCCCCTCCCCCCAGGCATATTTTCTGGCTACGCCACTGGCGATAAGTATAATCGCTTCAATAGTGTTGGTTAATCGAAAAAAAACGTGTTCGCCAAAATGTCAAGAAAAATATTAAGTGGAAATAAATTGTTTATTTTACTTTATGACTTATTTACACAGAGACAATTTTGAGAAAACGAGCCTTTTCTTAAAAAAAAGAATCATCACGCTTGATTTTATAGAAAGAAGGAGGACAAAATATTAGATAGATAGATAGATAGATAGATAATTTATTAATGTCAAGGTACATAGTACTTACACAAGTCATATAAATGAAAATAAAAAAAATAGTATTGTAAAAGTAACAAAATACAAATGTTTTATACTGTCACAAACAATCTAAAATCATTACATATATAACATTCTAAAATCAACACTTAAATATTTTGCACATCACAATTTAAAAATTCATCAACCGAATAAAATGCGCCCTTCACAAGAAACGCCTTTACCCTATTTTTAAAAGCTTTAATAGGTAAAAGCTTCAGATCCACGGGAAGCTTGTTATATAACCTGATCCCCAGAAAGTCTGGTCCACTCTGGCATCTTTTTAACCTCTTATAAACAATAGCTAAGTTCTCTTTATTTCGCGTATTGTAGTCATGCAACTCGGAGTGAGATTCAAATTTATCTGCATTGACCTTCATGAAAAGAAGATTTTCAAGTATGTAGACCGATGGAAAGGTGAGTATTCCATGGACTTTAAAAGCATCCCTGCAGTCCTCCCTGAAAGATAACCCCGCTATCGTTCTGATAGCTCTTCTCTGCATTGCAAAGACCCTGTCAGTATGGCATGAGTGACCCCACACAATAATCGCATAAGTGAGGAAGGAGTGTATCAATGCATAATATGCAGTTTTTAATGTACTGGTGGATACGGAAGTGCTTAGTCCTCTTAATGCAAAGGCTCCTTTTTTTAGTTTTTTTCGCAGACGTAGTCAATGTGATGGTCGAATTTGAGTTTGTTGTCAAGTTGTACGCCAAGAAATTTTATTTTTTCCTGATTATCAGGCATCTCTGACATGTCTCTCAAGGAGAAGATCATTTCATAAGTTTTGTCTTTGTTGAGCAAAAGTTTATTGGCCTTGAACCAGTCCTCAGCTCTCGCCTGTGCCTCATACAAGGCCTCCCTTGCCAGGTCAAGCGAGTCCGCCTGGCACGACAGCGAAGTATCGTCCGCAAAGATAGTAAACAATACTAGATTATCGACAAGTGGAAGATCATTGATGTAGATAAGGAACAACAATGGGCCTAGAACTGACCCCTGCGGTACACCCACATCAACCATCCTCTCCCCGGACAAAGCGTCTCCCACCCGAACAACCTGGGCTCTATCTCCCAGGTAAGATTTAAGCATACCAATGCTATCAGGGTGAAAACCGTAATATTCAAGTTTTCGTAGGAGTATGTCGTGCGCGACACAGTCGAAAGCCTTGCTCAGGTCACAAAATGTCGTTGCGTGATATCTTCGATTTTCAAATGAGTCCATTATACCCGAGACCAAGTTAAGTATACCCAAGGTTGTGCTCTTACCCTGTCTAAAACCAAATTGTGTAGGAGTGAGAAGGTTATTATTATCTAGAAAGCTAGCAATTCTAGATGCCATGCATTTCTCTATTACTTTTGACAAGATCGGAAGTAGAGAAATTGGTCTATAGTTTGAGGGTAGGGTAGTGTCTCCTGCTTTGTAAATTGGAGCAACAATTGCTCTTTTCATGGCTTTTGGAAAAGTACTAGTCTGAAAACATAAATTTATAAGCTTTGCTAATGGAATGTATATAATATTTTTAATACTTTTTATAATTTTAACCGTAAGGCCATATATGTCAGCGCTATTTTTATTGACAAGGTTATTGATTATATCTCTTACCTCGATATAAGTTACTTCAGTGAAGCTGAACTTATCTGTAGTCTGAGCAATGCCCTCAAGGTTTGGAAAGGGACTTACATTATGGTCATCAATTTCTTTTATGAGATTATGGGCAATGCTAGTAAAATAATCATTAAATTCTTTTGGTGTTATCTTTGGGTTTGTGTTGATATGAGATGGGGGCTTACCTCTAAATTTATTTATAATTTTCCACATAGTTTTTACTTGGTTTCGTGATGTCTGTATTAGTCTGTCATTTGCATTAATTTTGGCAGCTTTCAAGGCTTTCTTATAGATGTTTTTGAAGTTTTTATATTCAAGTTTATTCCGTTTTGAACCGCTTTGTCGACTAAGTTCACCAAGGAATCCTAAAGTTTCCCTCATTTCTCTAAGCGAGTCATTGAACCAACTAATGTTTTTTGATTGGTCTGATCGTACCAGATATGTTCTTTGAGGAAACGACTGCAGATATGCTTCTTCTAAGTTATCCAAGAGGATCTCAAACTTTTTGTCAACAGTAAGGTTGTCTTGATTGATGAAGTCCCATGATAATGAATTGACAGTATTGTAAAATTTATACAGACCTTCGTCAGTTATGGGCCTACATACTTTTTTTTCTTGGTTTATTTTTTTATCTTTATAGTTATACGTGAGTTGCAATATTTGACTGGAATGATCAGAGAGGTTTGAATTTAACGTGTCAACTGATATTGATTTTGGAAAAAAATTTATAAAGATATTATCTAGACACGCATCCCCCCTAGTACCCTCGTTAATCATTTGACGAAAGCCGTTGCTTACCAGAGTATCGCAAAGCCGGACGCATTCAGGTTTATTTGTGCCAAAGTGGACATTGAAATCGCCCAGGATAATAATTTTTTTATTTAGTCCGATTCTGGTAATCATATCCTCAATAGCCCCCATAAACCTCTGAAAATCACCAGTTGGTGGCCTATAAAGGGCTATTAAGTAAGTGTTATAATTAATTAATAAGGTTGCACTTATTTCTATTACATTTTCAATACTTAGGTTGTTAGCATTGCAGTTTAACTTAAGAAAATAATTAAACAAAATACGCTCTCTAACAAAAACACGAGAAAGAACATACCCAAGTCACAAGAAAACCGGTACACGCATCCGGGACAGCCTTCATCCGACACGCTCCGACCTGATAGAGTTCTCGAGGCTGGTATTCTGTTTCTAATCTGTTATTTTCTATTTAAGTTATCGAAATAAAGATAATCAGTCGCACGACTTGCAAATAAAAGAATGGATGACGCACATCTCTTCTCACGTTATGTTTTTAAACTTCCAGCTTTCCCGCCGCGTTTTTAATTGTTTCTAGAAAAGGTTTGTGATACTCTAGGAATATTTTTATTATTGGGATGCGTTTTCAAATGGATGTTATTGCTGAATATGATAAATTCGATTATAGTGAAAACGCCCATTCCTTAATTTCTGTTCTATAATTTTTTTTAGAGGTTCCGGAGATTCATCAGAAACCAAGTAGGGATGCACGTATGGTGCGGTATGATTTGGCGTTCCTCAGAACTTTTTTGCAGCCTCCCACATTCGATAAGGCCGATCGTATTATCCCGATAGACATCAAATTACCCACCAATTTTATTTTATGAGTTACAAGCCTCTCCATGGACGACTCGTGAAATGTTACATCGAGATATTATTGGAAATAAATTACTTTCTTATTTAGTCAAGCCCATTTGGTCTCGTATAAATACAGCTAAATTGTTAGTGTGATATGATATAACGGGTTTTTTATTGTTTAGCTTGTATAATAGGTAGAAACATATAAAGTTTATCACGAACGCTTTGGCAGATATGTGTGCAAAATTGCAGCTCTTCACATTAAACCGTCTCTAAGAAAATAAAAGTTATGATAGATCGAATTTAGGAATGCGGTTGATGATCTTGTTTTTTATTTAAAGATTATGTAGATCCCCTCGCGCTAAGATTTGCCGTGTTAAATTCCGATCTTCTACGAAAAAGAAAGCCAATGAAAACCAAAAAAATAATTACCAAAGTTCAGTGACGTATTTGTGTTAATTTTTTCTGGAGCAGTGGGGTATTTAAGGGGGCGGGGCTGCGAGGCTGCAGCCCCCCTTTCCCCCCGAGACTAGGAGATCGAGTCTAAAAGTATAGTTTTTCGTCTCACGTTTGGACTCTTAATTTAAATTTTTAAATAATGTTTTCTTGGCTTAGATTACAAAGGTCTTGTAGGAAACGTTTAGTTTTTAAATTTTTCCTTCTAAAGTCCTGTTTTATATAGAGAATAGGGTTTCAGACGCACATCGTTTTAGTTATTGATTTATGATGCAATTTTAAAGGAAAACGAGTAAAAATAATATTTTCTAGTATTTTTCTATTATATACTTGTCTGTTCCGTTTTTCCTTTTTTAGAGCTATTTTAAATAAACAAAAATATAACCCAATGCAATAAAATATTTTTACAACAAAAACAAAAAACAATTAGGTATTTATTTTTAAAGAGAAAAATTAAACATTTTAATTGAAACATTTTTTATGGAAGAAGTGTGATAATTTATAATAAAAAAATAGTGCGGGACGAAACGATAATGCTTTATTATGAAAATAAAAAACAGCACTTAAAGGAGTATTTCAAAACTTAAGCATTTGCACCAATAACTGCGCTTAGATCTACGCTCCTAAAATACATGATTTCTGAAAAAATCATAAATTTTGGCGTAGTGAGCGATATTTACTTTATTTTTAATCATGAAAAACCGAGCCCGAAAAACGCTGGTTAGAGTCATACATACGACTTATGGTAAAATTTTGGATTGACACCAATATTATTATTTTCACAAATATAAAAAAAAATTTAAATAAAGAATTCCTATTCTTATATACCTACATACATATATCAAAAAAAAAGTTTAAAAAAAACATTTACAAAAACAAATTTAATCCAACCACGCAGAGGGGAAGAGGTAATAATTTAATTTTCAAAATTTGATAGTACCCACCCCCAGCATATTTTCGGGCTACGCCACTGCCCTGGTGTCAAGACAGATAATAGTACCAAAAATGTGAACATGAATTTTAAAAAAAAATCATTTATGAATTTAGATAATAGTTGGGTGAATTTTGTCGGAATTTGGACGTTGTCCCAAAAATATATGACAAATTCGATTCCTTTTTAAAAATCCTACAAATTTATACCTATTTTTAAATATATAAGTATCTTCTGAATCGTTACGTCTATGGCAGAACGACATGAATGGGTTTCTTTTTAAACTTATCAAAGGAGTAATTACCTGTAAAATAGCCTGTAATTACCTATATGCTGTAACAGAGCCAATTTTTAATAATAATCCTGCCGTAACTTTTTTCTTGTTTAAACTCGTACTTAGAAGGTATATTGTTCCCTTCGGACGGGATGGTAGAGGTAATTTTGTGGAAATTGGAAATTATTTTCAATCATTAGTTGCAAGATACGAGAAGAGATATATGGCTTTATAAGAGTCATATAATATTGGTTTACTATTAATTATACTTTATGGTTGACATAACTTACGGCATTGAAAGGCGGGTCGACTAGGGGAAAGGGCGGGCGACTGGATAAAAGGTAAAAGGGCAGGGCGACTGAAGGAGCGGGCGAGGAGATTGGAGGAAAGGGCGGGACAACTGAAGAAAATTATGTGGGCAACTGGAGGAGGACAAAGGCGGGGCGTTTGGAGGAAAGGGCAGGGCGATTGATCGAGAAAGACGGGCGATTGGAGAATGCCCCTATTCTCCAATGGAGAAGATGGGCAAAGCCATTAAAAGAGAGAGCGGGCATTTGGAAGAGAAGGCGGGCGACTGGAGGAAAGGGCGGGCTAAGTAGAGGAAATGGCGGGCGATTGGAGGAAAGAGCGGGGCGATTGGAGGAAAGAGTGGGCGATTGGAGGAAAGAGCGGGGCGATTGGAGAAAAGGACGGGCAATTAGGGAAAATGCGGATAGCTTGGAGAGGGCGGCGGGGCGATTGAAGGAAAATGCGGGGCGACTGAGGCAGAGGGGGCGGTTAGAGGAAAATGCGGGGCAACTGGGAGAATAGGGCGGTTTAATTGGAGGAAAAAGCAGGGTGATTAGAGGATAGGGTGGGACGATTGCAGGAAAAGAAGGGAGAATTGGAGGAGAGGGCGGGCGATTAAAGAAAAAGGCAGGACAACTAGAGAAAAGGGCGGTGCGATTAGAGGAAAAGGGTTGAGCGATTGGAGGAAAAGGGTTGGAGAATTGGAGAAAAGGGCATGTAATAATATAAGGGTGTTCCATTTTAAATAAGCAAGTTTACACCTACTTCCGGTATAACCGGAAGAGCCACCATATTGAAAATATTTTAACCGGGTTGTTCCTTATAAACATTAGCATACTGTCAAATTTAAAAATATAGATCGAGGCGGTTCCCGGTAGGACACCCTGTATATATATTATTATTATTATTATTATTATTATTATTATTATTATTATTATTATTATTATTTATATATAAAAACATTGCGTTCGCTTGGCCCGAATCCTGGGCCATGTTTATGAATGTTTTCTTAAAACTTTTTAAATTTTGACTCAAATCAAATCTACATCCTCAATAATTTGATTAGTTTTTTTGTAATTCGAGCCAAGAAGAACTGTAATTTAACATGGCAAATTTTCGCGGTCGGATCCACTAATGATAGTTTACTATAATGCATAATGAATAAGAAAACTATAGAGTTGTATCTGGTATTTTTAATACGCCTCGGATGTTCACGTAAGATGTGTGAATTTTTTTTTATAGCATGAAAGTTAAAGTAGCTCAAAAAAAATCTAAAAAAAAATCGTGATCCTTGCATGATGTCCGTGGTGCAGCGTGCGATCTCTTCAATATAATTCCGCAAAGTGTGGGAATCTTGTGCTTCAGTCGGTCTTCAGTCACGATCTGGTCGGTCTTCGGTGATGCACCAGCCGATCTTCCATAAATATGTATAAGTAGCGTGCCGTATGGGCCCGTCTTTTTTACTCGCATCTTCATTTTTGGATCTTCGCGCAAATAAAACGTGATTTTTTTTATATAAAATATCATTTCTTTAAACGTGATTTTTTGTTTAAATTTTTTCTTATTGTTGTAAATCAAAGCAATATTTAAAATTTACATTTCGCGGGTTCTTTTTTTGGATTACAAATGGGTAAGTTCCCTTAATACCTACTTTTTTTAAAATTTATAAAATATTTTCGTAACTCTCACATTATTATTATTCTCGAATGCAATTTTTTTGGTTACTTATCAGTCATCATATGATGTGTTTCTTAAGAGTGAAGTCTAGTGACGCATTCGCCATTTCGTTCTTTGATCAATATTTCGTTACTTTTAACTTTTATTAACCAAATACCGACATTTGAGCATCATTACCCACAATTTAAAATTAAGCAAATTTGAATTTATAAAGTAATAAAAGCAGAAAGATAAAAATGGACAAATTTTCGTTTTTTGCTTTTATTAATTCATTAATCAAAATTTCTTTAGGTCAAAACTGTAGGTAATTGTTCCTCAAGGACGGGTATTTGGCCCCTTTTTGAATAAAGAGAAAAGGATAAGAAATATTGATCAAAAAATTAAATGGCGATTGCATAGTATTAATAACAATAATCAGATTATTTCAGATCTTATAATCTTCCTGAAGAACTATAATGTAGACAAAAGTATCTGGTTCTGAGGATCCAGTGTACCAGTAAGGACAATATAGCGTAAATTTTAGGAAATATTTAATATCACATATAAAAATAAATATATCTAAAAAAAAATATCACAACAAAATATAGCTTATTGTCACTCCACTAAATTTTTAAATTAATATTAAAGCAATATAACAAAACACATTGCATGTATCTTGCTGCTATATTTTTGTATATTGCGTAATATTGAATAATCAGTCTGTTATGTTATAATATAACCTGAGACATATTAAGCGGTGGCGCCGGGAAATTTGCAATGGGCGGGCACACGCGGGCCCTGTGATTTTAGGGTGGGCAGTGCTAGGGTTGTCACCTTTAAAGATCAGTTGACCCGGAGATTTGACCAAAAAAAAAATGAAAAGGACTCAGTAGGTGTCTTTTTTTATTTTTATATAATAATTGTTATAAAATGTTTTTTTGGCAGTTTTCCTCACCTAGTTCTAAAAAATATTTTTTTACTGCTGGCCAAGAGCAGCATATAATGAAAGCCATCTTGTGGTAACGTGCCTTATCATTTTTTAATATTCAATGTCTAAAAAATCAAAACACTCTTTTAAGGATTCTGATTTTTTAGCACTGTTTAAAAACTCTGCATAAATTTTTAATATTAAATTTTCGACATCAAAAGATAGTACTTTACAGGCATTTCTACCAGCATTATGAATTACATGGCAGTTACAGTTAGCTTTTACAATCCCTTTATTTTCATTTATTAGTTTTTGATAGATTGAGTTATGAATGCCGTAGTTTACTGACGCATTATCTGCGCTGTAGGTACTTATGTCAGCCACTCTTAGTAAGCACATTTCTAAAGTCTTAAGGATAGATTTAGTATATTTATAAGGAGAGTATTATAACTGATGACATGACCTCGGCCTTTGTTGTTACGCCGTTGCTAAGAGTTTAACTTTTTCCTAGCATATATATATAGAAAAAAATGATTTTTTTTTATTTTTCGTGAATGTGGTTTAATCCGGAGAATGTAACTAGTAAACCGGAGCCCGGAGACCCCATATCAATACCCGGAGTCTCCGGGTGAAACCCGGAGAGGTGGCAACCCTAGGCACTGCTGAAATGAAAAGTGATTTCTAAAAAAAAAGGTTCTCCCTCGCAGTGAGCTCCCCGGGTAAATTTCTACTTTTCTTTCTATCCCAAAAAAAAAGTGATTCCCTGTAATAGTAGGTACTTCCTGAAATCGAATATATGTATTAATTTTCCAATCAAAAGTTACTACTTCTAAAAAAAACCTTTCCTCCCAGAAACCCTAGTGTTGAACCTAATCCCTTGATTTTGGGTGGGCACCCATCTTTTCAGGGTGCCCACCCTGACCCCCCTCTGGCACCGCCACGGGACATAATCTATTGCATACATGTTACAATGCCATCACCACCCAATACCTCCGAATATTACAATCTTATATAAGTGCAAAGTGCAATGTTGAGGTAATAAAACGTTGTTTGGTGGGGAAATGGATGGGGGGGGGGGGGGGGGGGGGGTAGAAGAAGGTGCCACATTTTTACATGAAATACGTGCATTGTATATAAACTAAATTGCTACATAAACAACTTGTTAAATGACCAAACAACCGTGTTTGCAACATACGATCAATGACATTATTGACAAACATTAATTATTCTAATTTAATGTTCTGGTTTCAATAAATCAATCAGGATGGCCGAGATGGCCATAGCGAAGCCGTTTTATTGCAATCCTGGGCGAGCTTTCGAAGATTATTTATTTTAGTTATTTATAGCAGAATAGAAGATGAACTGGTAAAATGTCAACTATGCTAAAAATATTGGTTTTTATATCGATATTTATCGACGATGTTTCAAAGAAGTATAGTGTCACGTATAGCACTTATTGCCTATCCTTATAAGTAGATTATTTTCATACCGAGTAGATAGAAAAACCATGATGCCATTTTATCTTCAGGGGGTTTTCTATATACTGTAATAAGCCACACTTATTTATGCTTGGACCTAATACACGCGGAAAAAAAGAAACTAAGAATAAATTAATAGTAAGAATAGTGCGCTATTTATTTTAAGATAAAATAGACGTACGTCCCATTTTAAGTGTATATTTTATTATTACATTAAAAATTAATACCGCATTCTTATTGTAATGCTTACAGCGGGTTTGCTTACAGAAATTTAGTTCTCGATTAGCTTAAGTTTATATTTTATTGATTTGTAATACTTACTTCATATAAATCAATTACAAATTTAAAATAATTATATATATATTATTCTTGTACTTTTAAATCATATATAGCCTGATTTAAGAACATTGGTACGTAAGAAATTAAAATAAACAACATTTTCAAATACCTTTTTTCAGAAAGCTTAAAAATAGGCGAGATACAGAGTAAATAATCTAAGTATTGGTCATCAAAACGTAACCTGCTATACTTTATGTTGTTTGTCTTATTAGTCATGCATGGTCAGTTATTTGGCAATACGCTGGTGTGTTTTTCTGAAGCAAGTTAATTTTAAACTAGTGAAACGTGAAAACAATGAACTAGTAGATATGGTGCTAATTTCCGGTGAGTGTCGTCAAACTGCGGCTGCTGTTCGAGATTATGTTTAAGTTAGGCAGGACCGTATTTGATTCATAGTGCAATAAAAGAATGTAAGCACCTTATTTTTTAGTTTTTTGAAAAAGGTATTTGAAAATGTTTATTTTAATGCCTTCTATACACTACTAAAAAAGAAGTATCAACTTAGGAATCACCTTGTATATTTACAAAAACTTCGATGGACATCGCCCATCACTACCTTTTAATTATGTTTAAGGTATCGATTTATGGATATTATAGAAGCAATATTTTAATGAAATCAAATGATTGACCATAGTATTCATTAATTGTTAGTGTCGGTAAACAGAAATGCATAATTATACCAGAAGCGGTAGAAAAATAAAGATAACGGAGGTACCCGCTACATTATAAAAATAATAATTTGCGTAAATGTGTATAGGTATTTGATATAAACAGTAGACAACACTGATGATGCGTATAATAATTATACCTTGCCTGTATGTTATTATTTTATGGATGGTATATTCAAATTGAGAGAAAGACTAGCACCTCTACGTTATTAGGTTATAAGGTAAAAAAGCTAGTTTTACATAAATACAGTGGCGTAGCCAAACTTTAGGGGCGGAGGGGCGAAATCTATGGGCCTCATATTATCTTTCCTAGTTTTGTTTATACTGAAATAACGGAGTGTGAAATAGTTACTTATTCGAGCGAGTATCGAGTCATAATAAAGAGCTACTTTTGTACTAAATATTTTCTACTCTAGAACAATAAAAGATCAGGTAAATTTACAGCAAATTTCAGTCACTAAATTACCTATACTAGTAATGTAGTATTTATACTAAAATAGTGGTTTTGTACAACAAGAGTGAATATGATGTCTATCTGAGTTGGGCAGTAATTGCCTCGAAAGTAGGTACTTCAAGCACAACAGTGCTGTGAGCACAGTGCTTGCAAGTACTACTAAAATACAGTGCTCGGTAATTGAAGCCCTTTTAAAAAGTGCTTGGTAATTGAATTTCACATTTCAAGCCATTTAAAGTGCTTGCAAGCACTCAAAATTAAATTGAGCACGACACCGTAGGCGGAATGCTCAAACATCCAAGTGAGATATGGACAATCCACTCAAGTTGAACGGTAAACTTACAAACCTTATGTTAACATTTTTTTAAAATGTTTGCAGGCTGCCAGGCTTGAACTCACGACCATTAGATCCAAAAATTGTCGTTTCGGTCAAATAATGATGTTAGAAGTTGTGGTAAAACCAACTCAATAAATAATGCTATATGAAATTAATTTTCTATGCACATTCAGTAGGTTGCGTTATTGATAGAACTATTATAACGCATTGTACCATATACCTACATATAATTCAGTTTCTTGAAAAAGAAGGCGGAGCGTCAGTAAATACAATAAACTGTGATTGGTCAGTACTTTATAAGGACGCCACAGAGGAATCTCATTTTGATCACAATGTTGTCAGCTAATCGGAAATTTCCGGATTCGTGAGATATAAGATCAAAAGCACAGAGGAATGATAGGTTGCAGCACTGACAGTAATGCATATGAAATTTTGGCGTACAGTTAACTGGAATAGCTTACTTTTCTCGTCACTTAGGTGTAAAGGCAAATATCCATGTAGGAATAGAAAAATATTTTTTTCATTTTAAAAGTTTTGTTAAATTAATTTTATTTAACTCCTGTCTATGTCATAGGTATTAGCGGTTACATAGGATTTAATGTTTGAATAAACTATCGATTAATGTGATGTTTTAAGTCGCTTGATAGCAAGAGGAAACTTTGAAAAATTTGCATTTATGTAAACCAATTCATTTTTTATACTTGGATCTTTATAATCTTGTTTAACTGTAGCAATAAAATTGATTGTGCTGTGCTTTCCGCTAAGTGATCACTAACTAATTTTATATCGCCATAAAAATTATTATAGTAGTTTGCTGCGCCTAACCAATATTAAGTTTGGAGGAAGTGGCGTGTGAGGCAATTAAAGTATGTTGTTTACTCTTAAGGGTATAAATATGTTAGGTCTTTTGCATTTTGGACACTTAGTTATTTATAGGGTACCTAATGATATATACTAAGCCATAGTATCATGTTACAATAGAAGTGGTTGTAATCTAAAACTTTAAATATTTATTTAAAAAAATGGTTGTAATCTAAAACTTTAAATATTTATTTAAAAAAATTTAAAACCACCGCAACACAAAAAACAAGTCCTAGTAACGCCCACTGAGCCCCCCCCCCCAAAATAATTTCTGGTTGCGCCACTGATCGAGAATAAATATAATACCCACTTTTTGACACCGCCGATACTAACTTTTTTGATATTTCAGTTAACCAAAAATCGAGGGGGGTCAGTTCAACTGATCTTTTGATTAGTAGATAGTCGGTAAGAAACTTCATCTACTTTCATTTAGTAATATGAATTTTACAGTTCTGTTAATCGTTTAGTAAGGACATATACATAAGGGCATACAGCACTAGTGCTGTAATGGAAAAAAAACGGTTTTATTAAAATTTTGCTGTTAAAGAAAACCACACTTTTTAGAAGAATGAATTAATATTAACAATTATATAATTAATTACCAATTATTAATTAAAATATAACACTAAGGTTTATTATAAACATTAATAATACACTTTTTACAGTTAGAAATTTGTATACCAGAAGTGGATGTGATGGAGCCCTTTACGTTCGAATTTCCAATAATTAAATCCGTGTCTGACCCCATGATCTTCTTTGCTATTTGTTTCTTATTTTCTAAAAAATTCTCAACGTAGCCTTCCGCCGTAGAAGAGGATTTCCAGCCCCCATGACGCTTTAACATCTGCATATCTGCACCACCATCAACTAGAATAGAGGCTGAGGATCTCCTAAAACAATGTCCACTGTATCCTTCGGGATTATTCAATCCAAGTTTTGTTGCAATCTTTTTTGGTATACTTCCGAAACTATTAATTCCGACAGGCTGGGAGGTGCATTTTCCTTTTCCATAGAATACAACAAACCGCCTGTGAGTTGCATTAAGAGGACGAAGTTTAGCATACTTTCGAAAAATACTTAAACAGTTGACACCTGTCACATTTCTTTCTGTTATAACAAATTCTCGCATAATTTTGGTTTTCGAAAATGGAATCACAATTTTTATATACAAATCATTGTGTTCAATATGATCCAACATTAACTTAGCTAGTTCTTTGCGCCGACAAGCCCCAAAAATGCCGATTATCATAACAACCTTCATAAGTAAATATGTTTCATCATCTGCAGTACTAAGAAACTTACATACGTCTTCCTTTGTGAAAACTTTGGACTTTTTGGCCTTGTAACCCTCTGAACTTCTTTTCAAAAATGCGATTAGTTGAGAAAATCTGCTTATATCTTGATTTTTCTTGACTGAAATCATAGTTCTCAACATTGAGTAGTGAGTCCATAGTGTAGATGGTTTCTGGGGGTTGCTTTACGGAAAAATAACCCAAAAGGATTTTCTCAGACATCTCCTTTATTTTGTTAGCTTTGCACCAATCGTCAAACTTCTGATACGCCAACTCATACCGCGCCTTGGATTTTGTCGGAACTAAACTTGAGATCGCTTCGTTTGCCGCTGCTTCTATATCAAAGGGGAAACTTCCATAAGAATCGCTCATTTTGAAAAAAGCTTGTTATATTTTTGAATTTTTTAGACAAAGTTTCGACAGTAACCATGCGAAACAGTAACGATGCGAAAGGTAACATAAAAAACTTGATTAGTAAACTTAATGGCAGGTGCATTTTTACAGGTGCATTTTTATTTTTAAAAATGCCTTTTGCCAAATATTTTTATTCATAGATGAAAGTAGATAAAATTTTGTACAATATTCTTGTTGTAAATTCATATTACTACACTCGATGTTTTATTAAACTCGGCTGACGCCTCGTTTGACCACTTTAACATCTCGTGTTGTAATATGAATCCTTACAACACTTATATCGTAAATAACTATTATGGCACAAAACGTTAAAAATAACAGACCTTCATGGTAAAACCTTACTTGGCCTGCATTTTCAGATGAAGATTATTTAAAACTAATTGCCATTATTTGTACTTTACTTCAGGCTTCAAAAAAATGTCGTTTAATTTATTATGGTTAATAATTTATACCCATTTGGATCTACAGTATTTGTTCTAATAATCTGGTAAATGTTAAATGGCGCATAACAATAGGTACTAATAAATAAACAAATACAGTTAGATTTTCATGGGATTTTAATAAATTGTTCTGATTTGGTTCCAATTGAGAAATCGAGTGGTCCAGTTATCTTATATAATTTCCAGTTATTATTATTTCGTCGAATTTAATAATCAAATTGCCATAAAAAGTTGATTTTTAAATTGTTAGTGCCAATTTTTAATTATACAACTGGTAGCATAAAATTTTATGGCTTCCGTATATTAATATAAACTTAGCGTTACAGGCTGAGTAATTTATTAACCAAAGTTTAGACAGTTACCATTATTGGCCGAGCGTCGAATTTAAATCACGAGCAGTGGAGGCGCCTGGATTTTTGGGATGGATGGCACAAGTGGGCCCGATGACAGTGGCGGCTCGCGGTTTTGAAAAATGGTGAAGAGCTAGGTATAATGTGGGTACTTATACAAACATTGACTAAAAACCCGTGTAACAAAACGTCTCTCTTATCCTCATCTGTCCAACGACTGAATGGAGTTTCCAACAAATTACAAACTATGTCGTTAATTGGGTTCATTTTTAAAACACACAACCAAAAGTAGGTACGTACTCTACTAAATTAACTGAAAAATAAAAACAAAACTTTTAAATCACATAATAAATCACGTAAAAACGATATCTATAATCGTAAGTTTCTCGAAGCCTCAAAATAAATACCTTAAGGTTAGGCGAATCGATGCTAAAACAATGGTGCATACGACTGATCTATTTTTAAATTGCCCTTCATCATAATGCCAATTGTTACATGCTGTTTGCGTGACTGACGTCACGTAACCATAGCAACGGTGAATAATAAAGCCATGTTGGGCGTTGGGTCTTTACTTGCTTTGAGTTAACGGACACGGTTGGCTGGGGTGCGCAAAAATGCGAACATAATTATTTTTTAAGGGCTAAAATGGTAGCTGTATTGGTACATTAATATTTAATATTGTCGAAAAAATTTCCTCCTGGTTTAATTTTTTTATTTGAAGAACCCCTTTACCTACTTCACCTGACGAGTCGCCACTGATACCCAGGATTTAGGAGGGAGGGAGTAAACGCCTCCTTGCCCCCCTATGTTATTTCTCTTAATTTAAAGAAGTAATTTAAAAAGACAGTACCTATGTTACCAAAACAGTAACGTCCCGGTAATTAAAGCACCACTTATTCTTTAACATTCGAATGCATTTTCTTCATTTTCTCCCGTCTTGAAACGGCTTATCGCCTTTATGTCCGAAGATGCAACATTCTTCATCGCGAACCGCGAACAAAACGCTATCCACAGGATGTCCTTTTACAGCTGACCGGTACGGTAATGTCTCATTTAAAAGCCTTTCTGTCATTCAACTGATCACTGAATAGGAAATAAAACATTTTTATTTATTTTTTTGTAAATATTTTTATAGGAATTGATACGGGTTCGATGATTTCGCTGTGTTGCCGATGGATGTAGCCGTGGTCAACGGAAGATGTATTTTTTTTAAACAGAAGTAATAAAACACATTTTTTATTGGTCACGGGGGTACGCCGATAGCATATTTGTTCCAAGCAAATTTGAGCATTATTAACGAAGTCGTATCTACTCTCCAGAAGGGACATGATAAAGTAGGGTTAGGAACAAAAAGCCCTATCTTCCTTCTTACAAAAATATATTAAAATTACCACCTACGCGTTTCGGCCTACAAGGCCATCATCAGGGCGTAATGTAAGAAATAAAAAACAAGTTGTATAAAATTAAAATAAGCATGAGCATTTATTACCTCAGATCAATAAAAATACAAAACCTGTACTGTACGCCAAATTTCATATTTTTACTCTCAGTGCTGCGCAGTGTTGTGACCTTTAAAAATAAAATTTACCATTTTTAAAGAAAAATTTCACGAATGCACACAATACTGAAAACATTTTTTTAAGCAGATCACAACCAAAAGTGATACTAAAAAATATCTTACGAATATAACACTGTGCGTAAAAATTTATATATTTTCCCTTTGGAGACAGCGCCGACCTATCATTCCTCTGTGCTTTGTTCTCACAAATCCGGAAATTTCCCGTTAGTTGACAACATTGTTATAAAAATTAGATTTATCTGTGGCGTGCTTATAAATTACTTACCAATCACAGTTTATTGTATTTACTGAGGCTCCACCTTCTTTTTCAAGTCACTGAATTATATGTATATGGTACAATATGTTATTAATTTGTTCAATATAACAAAACATATACGCATCTATTATAATAGATTTATCAATAATGCAACCTGCTGAATGTGCATAGAAAATGAATTTCATGTAGCATTATTATTGAGTTGGCTTTACCATAATTTCTAATATGATCCAGTGGCCGAGACGGTAAAGCGTCGAACTTTGGATCCAATGGACCTGACCGCAAGCCTGGCAACCTGAACACTTTTTAAAAATCTTTTAACATAAGGTTCGTAAGTTTGGTCGTAGAAAAAATATACTGTTCAACTCGAGTGGATTGTCCATATAGTACTCGGAAGTTTGAGCACTCCGCCAACGGCGTCGTGCTCAATTTACTTCTCGTGAGACACAAGGTATGTTCCCACAAGCAATTACGGACAAATTATCGATAGTTTGACAGTTCTCTGACCAATCCAAACACCCAGAAATCCGCGTCCGCATGCGCAAAATCCTGATTGTCAAGGACTGTCCGTGACTGATGTGGGAACAAACACATAGACATATCCACTCTTGTTGTACAATAGAAGCGTTTTGGATTTGTATTGTCTTTATGTGTTTTGAGTCACAATATTTCAACTGGTAAGTATCATCTCCGGTCGGTAAACACCAGTTGAAACGATGTTATTCAAAACAAATAAAAACAATACAAGTTCAAAACTCTTCTATTATTCAGATCTAAAATCAGTATGATCCAAATTATATTGGTTTTATTGATTATTGATATTTTGCAGTAGCGGCTCGTCAGGTGAAGTAGGTTTACCAAACAAAAATAAAACCAGGAGGAAAGTTTTTCGACAATATTAAATATTAATGTACCAATACATCTACCATTTTAGTCCTTAAAAAATAATTATGTTCGAATTAATAATATTAATTTACTCCGAATTAGCTATGCATAACAGGGCCACGGTTAACTCTGATGGATAATAATTATAGACACTCGTGTATTTTGGCGCGCCCCAGCGACCGTGAAGACCCAACGCCCAACATGGCTTTGATATTCACCGTTGCTATAGTTACGTGACGTCAGTCACGCATACAGCATGTAACAATTTGCATTATGATGAAGGGCAATTTAAAAATAGATCAGTCGTATGCACCATTGTTTTAGCATTGGTTCGCCTAACCTTAAGGTATTTATTTTGAGGCTTGGCGAAACTTACGGTTATAGATATCGTTTTTACCTGATTTACTGTGTGATTAAAAAGTTTTGTTTTTATTATTCAGTTAATTGAGTAGTGTGTACGTACCTACTTAGTTGTGTGTTTTAAAAATTAACCCAATTAATGACATAGGTTGTAATTTGTTCGAAACTCCATTCAGTCGTTGGACAGATGAGGATAAGAGAGACGTTTTTTTACACGGGTTTTTAGTCAATGTTTTTTTTTTAAGTACCCGCACTATACCTAGCTCTTCACCAGTTTTTAAGACCGCGAGCCGCCACTGATATTTTGAAGGCATTTGTTTACCAATATTTTTTAAACACACATAGCATGTCTCTGTCATTGCCATAATTCTTAGAGATTGCTTGACGTAAAGAGCTAAAATTTAGTAGGTATAATAAAATTATTAAAGCAAAAAAAATTAATTAGGAATATTAGGGGGTCAAATACCCGGTAAAATTCCTAGAAAAACATAAAATATTTTAATCTTAAAATACATATATTTGTATAATACACATATTTCGAACTATTATCATTCTTTTAGAATTAAAACTAACATTATACTATATGTCCAGCTTTTGACAGAATGATATGTTGAATTAAAATTCTTTCTTCGTTAACTTTGTGAGCACGGATATTACAAAATAATATGTCTGTAGACGTGAATTTTTAAAATACCTTGGCAAATAAGATGATTCTCGACAAGATAATTAAAAATTTCTTCAGCTCAGAAAAAATATTTGTGGTGTTCAATGTGCCCCCACTGAACATTGAATTTTGAGTTTCTTTCCAAACATTTACCCATAATTGCGTTAAAATTAGAAGGTAAGAAATGTAAGGCTGGTAAAATGTAATAATAATTAGTGTGCCAAAATTTTAAGAAAAAAAGAAAAATATAAACCCCCCTTATTATTTTTACCTTCCTTTAACCAAACTAACTAATATTAGGTACGTTATATTTTATCAAAACAGCCTTCATGTAAAGATTGATTTTTTTCTAGAATGATATATAAATAATCCAACAAATCACAACTAAAATACTGCTTCATCCTACTCGGTAAGATCTCTTATCTTATCTTTCTGGTTCCTACAGTTTTTTAAGGCCCTTGAAAATACAATCAACCAGTGGCGTAGCCGGAAAATATGCTCGGGGGGGGGGCTCAGTGGCGTAAGTAGGACATTTTAGGAGAAAGGGCAGTCGGGACTACATGTGTTTCATGATATTGTACCTAGTGAAGAAGGCGGGAAAGCGCCGCAGGCGAAAATTTTTGGGGCCACGCCCAAAGTTCGTTTAAAATTTACCTAACTACAGCTCGTGCAATATAGCTTGAGCTCTGACTTTTGGGTGCGCAGTAAACAGGTGGGAGGAGCTAGCCGAGAGCTCATTATTCTGATGATCTTTGAAACGCACACTTCTGTACAGTCTGTCAGAAAAGTAGGACGTTCATTGGAAAAAAAGTTATTACTATATTTATTTGTAATAATGCCTTTTAAAAGTAAAGTCTTAAACCGAGTATTGAGCGGTCAAAGCCGTGAAATAGTTTATAATTTAATAAAATTTATGCAACAAAAGGCAGATACATGAAGACCAGAAATTGATATCAGGAAGGTTCACGAACGTGTTTCAGCCGCTACAAAGATTAGTCTAAGCGCAATTAAGCAAGAAGCCAAAAATATCGAATCCGGAGCAGTTAAATCTTTTTCCACGCCAAACAAAAAGCGTGAAAACAGAAAAAGCAAAATAGTCTTGGACGTTGCTTTTCAAGGTGTTTTACGCAGAACAATTCACAATTTTCATAAAACAGAAAAGCAAGTGCCAACTCTAGCAAGAATTCATAAAAATTTTTAAAATTATATCAATTACCAGGGATGCTTGAACAGTTTAAGAAAAGAAATAAGAAAAATTGGATTTCGTTGGAGAAAAATCAAAACCAATAGAAAAATTTTAATGGAGAAACCTGACGTAAGGCATCTCCGCATCCAATTTTTAAAGAAAATGAGAGTTTTCCGTGCAGAAGGACGGCCAATTGTTTATATGGATGAAACGTATACACTCATCACATACACACCAAAAAGCTTGGAGCGATGAAACAGACGAAGGCGTAAAACAACTATTAAATTTCGAAAATTAAATTATTGCACTTCCCCCTCCACGGTTGGATTAAATTTGTTTTTGTTAATGTTTTTTTACTTTTTTTTTGATATTCCTAGCTGGCTCTTTATTAAAAAAAATGTTTTATGTTTGTCAACAATATAAATATTGGTGTCAATCCAAAATTTTAACATAGGACGTATGTATGACCCTAACCAGCGTTATTCTGGCTCGTTCTTTAATGGTTAAAAATAAAGTAAATATCGCTCACCAGTCACCACACCAAAATTGATGATTTTTTTAGAAATCATGTATGTATTTTAGGAGCGTAGATCTAAAAGCAGTTTTTGGTGCAAATGCTTAGGTTTTGAAATATTCCTTCTTAAGTGCCGTTTTGTATATTCATAATAAAGCATTCTCGTTTCTTCCCGCACTATTTTTTTTATTATAAATTATCGCATTTCTTCCATTAAAAATGTTTCAATTAAAATTTTTACTTTAATTTTTCTCTTTAAAAATAAATACCTAATTGTTTTCTGTTTTTGTTGTAAAAATATTTTATTACATTGGGTTATAATTTTGTTGATTTAAAATAGCTCTAAAAAAGGGAAAACGGAACAGACAAGTATATAATAGAAAAATACTATAACTATTTTTACTCGTTTTCCTATAAAATTGTATCATAAATCAAAAACTAAAACGACATGCGTTCGAAACCTTAATCTCTATATAAAACAGGACTTTTAGAAGGAAACGTTTAAAAACTAAACGTTTCCTTTGTAATCTAAGCCGAGAATGCATTATTTAAAGATTTAAATTAAGAGTCCAAGCGTGAGACGAAAAATTAGGTTGCAATTAGACTTTTAGACCCGAGCTCCTAGGCTCGGAGGGGGGCTGCAGCCCGACAACCCCCCTCCCCCCCTAAATCTACCACTGTAATCAACAAGCTGTTGACAAATTCCAACCTATTTGACGCAGAATGAACAACTTAAAAATATAGTGTGTCAAACAAAGGTATTTGTTGATTTTTTAATTAATTAAAAAAATTGTTATGTATCGTTTTAAGGCATTTTTGTCGATACCAGCTAAGTGTATATAATTATATATTATATACAAGCTAATTACCAAATTCCAACACATATCGATGTAAAATAAATAATAATTATGTCATAATCAGCATTAACAAATATAAAAAAATCAGTTAGGAACCCATTAAACAGCGGTAGGTGACGATAAATTAATAGATTTTTCTTGCACAACGAAATTTATGACTATTTCGATAAATTTTAATGATTATTAAAATCTCTAAAAACCTGACCACCCAGCGGTGAGCGTATGTATTTTTCTATAAGGGTCTACTATCGCTTTTAGGTATTTTCCAATCGCCCATCGCATTTTTTTACTCAAAAAAGACCGAATTCAAGTTATATTTCAAAGAAGTAGTCAAATTTCATTTTCAAAAAAACACAAAACTCAAAGTCGTAGTCTCAACAAATGTCTTAGGTTTATTATAAAAACGTAAAGGTTACATGTTTCGCCCTTAAATAGGCATCATCAGACCTACAAGAATACAAAATTTGTGCAAATTTGACTAAATTTTGTTTTTTGTTAGTGTACCTATCGGTTCAAATTCTTTAAACTAAAAACTGTACAGATGAGTCAAGTTCATTTTCTCCTTTATCGTAGATAAAAATTCGAAATTCGAAAAGTTGTAGAAACCATTGAGGTGCACATTTTAAAATTATGCTGGAGTATACGGGGTGGCCCAAAAAACGTGGCGAAAATAACTTGTTTTTTTTTTAATGGAACACCCTATGACCCTATACAGGGTGTCCCACCGGGAACCGAATCGATCTATATATAGAAAACTATACATAGGAAAATTTTGAAAATTTGACAGTATGCTGATGCTAATGGGGGCGACCGGGCTAAAATATTTTCATAATGGTGGCACTTCCCGTTATACCGGAAGTAAGTGTCAACTTGCTTATTTTAAATGGGACACCCTATATATTATTACATTTTTGCATTCTACGCAAGATTCTAGGCAGATTTTGTATACCATGTCCTATACCTATGTCTAAATGTTTTTGACATATTTGAATTTTTATGTCAAAAATGACGTTTGCTGACCTTAGAATAATTATCAATTTTTTCTATAAAGAAGCCTTATTTATTTAATTTAAGTGGGATTCCTTGTTATAAAGGACCTGCTTTAATAGATTTTTTATAATATTTTGATAACTATTAATACAGGGTGTTTAAAAAATAAGATTAAAAATTAAAATGAAAAAACTGTCAAAAGTCCAGATTTTCAAATGGAAACACCCAAATTTCATAATTATTTCTTATTTAGCATTAAAAATAAGGGTTAGTTTGTATAAGGTTGTATATCCCAAAAATTCTTAGTTTTCGAAGTATTGCCAATTTAATATTTTTATATGGGGATTTTGCTGCAGATTTTAGGTTCAGTTACTCTTAGTTGGCTATGACGACGTTGAGAAACAATCAAATCTATAAAGCTGTCACTTACCATTTAAACATTATTAATAAGCACATTGTGATGGCTTCTGTTTTTGCGTATATCGAATGGCAAATGTGACATGATATAACTTTATCACATTCTCCATAAATAATAAATAAGTTTAAATAATCTTCGTTTGTATAATTTAAGCGCCCGGGAATGATTATTAATAATGTTAAGTGACAGCGTCATAGATTTTTTTAGCATTTGATTGTTTTTCAAAGCCGCCATAGCCAACTAAGAGTAACTGAACTTAAAATCTTCAGCAAAATCCCCATATAAAAATATTAAATTAGCAATATTTCGAAAACTAAGAATTTTTGGGATATACAATCTTATACAAACTTACCCTTATTTTTAATGCTAAATAAGAAATAATTATGAAATTTGGGTGTTTCCATTTGAAAATCTGGACTTTTGACAGTTTTTTCATTTTAATTTTTAATCTTATTTTTTAAACACCCTGTATTAATAGTTATCAAAATATTATAAAAAATCTATTAAAGCAGGTCCTTTATAACAAGGAATCCCACTTAAATTAAATAAATAAGGCTTCTTTATAGAAAAAATTGATAATTATTCTAAGGCTAGCAACGTCATTTTTGACATAAAAATTCAAATATGTCAAAAACATTTAGACATAGGTATAGGACATGGTATACAAAATCTGCCTAGAATCTTGCGTAGAATGCAACAATGTAATAATATATAGGGTGTCCCATTTAAAATAAGCAAGTTGACACTTACTTCCGGTATAACCGGAAGTGCCACCATTATGAAAATATTTTAGCCCGGTCGCCCCCATTAGCATAAGCATACTGTCAAATTTTCCTATGTATAGTTTTCTATATATACAGATCGGTTCGGTTCCCGGTGGGACACCCTGTATATTGCATTATTTTCTGATTTCCCCTAAAATTTTACGCCTATTTTGTAACTGTCTAAATTCAATAGTTTCTGAGATATTGACGTTTAAAATGAGGCATTTTTAGACTTTGACAGAGGCAGTAATATTGGAACGGTTCATCTTAGAGAAAAATGGTTTTCACCTCCCTATGTTAATTTTTTATTCTCTATCTAAAAGCTACAACTTCCGGTTTAAGATGTTAAACCAAAAAACCGGATTTAACTGTTTAATAACTTTAACCGGAAGTTGTAACTTTTAGATAAAGAATAAAAAATTAAGATCGTTAGGTGTAAACAATTTTTCTCTAAGATGAACCGTTCCAATGTTACAGCCTGTCAAAGTGTGAAAATGCCATATTTTAAACGTCAATATCTCAAAAACTATTGAATTTAGAAATATGACATTTACAAAATAAGCGTAGAATTTTGTGGGTAATCAGAATATAATACAATATATAGGGTGTTCCATTCAAAAAAGTTATATTCGCCACATTTTTTTTGGCCATCCCGTATACTCAATGTTAAAATGTGCACCTCAATGGTCTCCACCACTTTTGTATTTCGAATTTTTATCTAATTCTTAAGATAAAGGAGATAATGAATATCGTTGACTGACCCTGTAGGTAAGACCGCTCTTTTTGACAGTTTGTAGATGAAACGAACAAGAAACGAAATATTGATTAAAAAATGTCATTCATGATCATTAAAGTTCGTAAACACGCTCTCCCGACCATGGACGTCGGAACCATAAATTGTATTGCAAAAAATAAGAAATAATGTACATAATTATTAAGTTTATAAAGTAGGAGATAATGTGGATAATACTAAAAAACACACACCAAGTTAAAAAATTAAAAATATTTTAATATTTCTATGCTTGCATTTCAAACTCCTTAAAGTGATGAAACTCAACCGAACTTGTGGTACCTTGTTGGAAATAAATTGACTGTTCTAATGATTTTATTAATAATTTAAGTTTTAAAAGTTGTATTTTTCTATTAAAAAAAAACAAGTTTATAGGTTATGTTTCACCTTTTTAAGAGAACGCTGTCGGCGCTTAAGGTCGGGCATTTCGATTTGCGAACTAATCAATCAACATTCATAAACATAAAAAATTCAAATTCAAAAATAATTTTATTTATCCAGCATTATACAAATTTTATAAATACTATTGACATTTTTTTTTACAGTTCCAAAATGACATTAAAGATAGATACCGGTCCACTTCCGAAGAAGCTATCGACAATCAAACTTGGTGCCCAATGATATGGGCCAGCAATCCTCGCGACAACCCAGCAGTATTTATTTTCACAAAAAATTACCATCGTTTCTATTTAGAAAATCCCACAGAACGACGCAAACGCCAAAACCCGAACAACCCATCAAATTTTTATACAAAACCAGTAAAAAAAGTGCAAAAAAAACGAAAAACGCGGAAAAATTTGGGTTTCAGACAATCAACAACTTAAAAACCGCGTTGGGTAGTGTGAAAAATTCGAATGATGCAAAAGGAAGTAATAATGTTAAAGAGGCTAAAGCAGTTGTGAGAGGGACCGCTACGAGAATAACTCATGTTGAATGTTCAACGTTTGACGAAAATGACGCGAAACTAGTTGTGAATGGAGCAAGGAGTAAAGTAAAAGAGGCTAAACTTTATAGTAAAGAGGCTTGGGATAACGTTAAAAGGTGTACAGAAACAAAAAAAGTAAAAAACGAATTTAAATTTAAAGACTTTATATTTGCTGAAAGACAATCAGAACATAATATAAAAAAGGCTAAAAGAGACGCTACAGATTGTAGGAAAAATGTGAATAAACTAAACGTACCATTAAGGACCAAAAGTGAACCGAACTTAGGTGGTGAAAGAGGGAGAGAGAGGCATAGACATAGACGGAAAGGGGGGAAGTCAAAAGGGGGCAATGAAGGAAAAGTGCAGCAATTTGGCTACGACATTCAAGATGTGGATGGATTCTTGGCGAAGGTAAGAAAATTAAATCGAACAATCATTCGAGAAATACCAGGATTTACACACTGAAAAAATAAATGCCCTTGGCCCAAAGTGGTGAACTCTTTTGAATGTTCTTTATTAGAGGGATAATATAATTTCTATTGTAACAAGTCAGGAAATACGACTCTCTTGAAAACCCTTCAAATTTCTCTTAGACATTTATCTTTTTTCAAGAGCGTTAAAATTATTATATTTACGAAATGTGTGTAATATAGATTTATCTTGACGTGAGATATATATCATCTCTTCGCGTAAGAGAATTTCTGTTCGCGTAAGCGAAATTTTCTTAGAATTAAGAGAATTTCTGTTGGCGTAAAGGACATTTTTGTTCAAATCTTCATTTGAAGAACTTATCTCAAAACAAATGACGCAATCGTGGACGGAATACAGAAGCAGTATGGCTACCGAGATGGTTTGATCGGCTCAACATTTTAGTCATGAAATTGAGTTTAGAATTATCCTTATAATTCAAAAATGAATTTCAAAAAATCTGGAAGCTTCTGACCATTCATAATGTCAATAAAGTTCAGACTCTTATATGGAATTACGGTCTGGGCAAAGAGCGATTAAATTTGTACCTATTTATAGTCTATATCAGAAAGGTGTAGATTCAAAGAGGCTGTCCATTTTCTCCAAGAGACCTGATTTAAGCCTAAGTAATAAATCACCGTGACTTTGTGTGATTTATTGCTTATATAGAAAGGTGTAGAGTGATAAAAGCTCATTAGGTATCCAAAGGGACTACAGAGGGACCCAACGAATACTTAAGCTACTTTCATAATTTGGCTTTGATTTCATTGCAAAATTATTTATTTTCATCAAGTGCAGGTAGTATTACCCGGATTTGGGTCAATTTATGCGTTTTGCCTATTGTTATCCATTCACAAATAGTAAATATAGTATGACAAAGGCATGCATTATGTACATAGTATTAGGTACACTTATTTTTTGTTAAACTAAAAAAAATACAAAATACAGAAATTAAATTATAAAAATCATAATATTCTTCGTCATCTGAGGAACTGTCATCTTCTCTTGACGTTATAATTAACGGGTCGACGGTCGATCGATTAGGTGGTCAAGATCCCACATTTTCTACTCTTTTTTAATGACATGATGGACTGCTTTTCGCCAGTTCTCTGGTGTCACTTCCTTAATGACTTGATCAAACAGTAGCTTAACGTTTTTCATTATGAATGTAGTGTTGTGTCTTTGTACAAATCCTTTCACTTGCGCCCATATAAGTTCTATAGTATTTAGTTCGCAATGATATGGCAGTGTGCGCAGCACAGTTACACTATGTTTTTCAGCTATATCTTCCACGGCATATTTCATAAAATAATGTTTGTGTAAATTTGCTATAGCTAATATTTCGTTCTTTATCAAAGTACCTTCAAATTCAATACTTTTGGCGGTTAACCAGTCGATAATTTCTTGTTTTCTTCAAGGTACCTGTTAAACGCAAAACGTAACTTTATAATCTACTACCTAATTAATCCCTAGAGAATATTTCGATTTTGACACTTCAGGCCAGAAAATATATCTTTCCTAATCCTCTTACACGCAATTACTTGAAATTTTAATATTACTAATAATACTATTTTATCTTAATACCCGTTAGCCTAATTCTCTAAAACTTTTGGTTAGTTATCATAAATAATTTAATGCACAACATTTACCTAGGCCTATGGCCGACACCGAAATTGAGCCGAACTGGACGGAATTTCCCATTTTATTACTCTATGCCTTTCAGAAATAGACTATAAAAGAGATCCATTTCTCCCAATAGATCAGTTTTTTTAGTGCAGGTAAAAGGTGAGATCAATGCATGGTTTTCCTTAGAATAATATGGGGAAAATCTTTTAAAAAAACTCGCGTTTCTCTCGAGTCAATTTTGCCAATTTCGGCATGGCATAACGCTGGCCCTTTTAATCCGAAAGATATAATTTACAGATTAATAAATATCGATAAGAAGTCCCGCAATCAAAAATCGTGGGTGGGATACTGTCTGTACAGATGTGCCAGACTGACGGCACTGTTATTATCTCGGTTCAACAGGTAGTATTTTGTGTCCACGAGAGAACAGAGAACCAATGATGATAAAGTACCCGATTTGTACATTCTTCAAGGCATTCCATGGCGTAATATATGTATATGGTGTATGGAATTTTGTGTCTGTAATTGAAAGATTTTTAACTGTTCAGCTTCCACTAATGACTCTGTACAATTTAAGCGTCCCGGTATGGTTATTTATTATTGTCAAATGGCAAGTGACAGCTTCAATGCCGTCATAGCCAACTAGGAGCAACTGAACTTAAAATCTGCTGCAAGATCGCCATATAAAAATACTAAATTGGTAATATTTCGAAAACTAAAAAATTTTGGGATATGCAACCTTACACAAACTTACCCTTATTTTTAATCCTAAATAAGAAATAATTATAAAATTTGGGTGTTTCCATTTGAAAATCTAGACTTTTTGCAGTTTTTTCAATTTCATTTTTAATCTTATTTTTTTAAACACCCTGTATTAATAGTTATCAAAATATTATAAAAAATCTATTAAAGCAGGTCCTTTATAACAAGGAATCCCACTTAAATTAAATAAATAAGGCTTCTTTATACAAAAAATTGATAATTATTCTAAGGCTTGCAAACGTCATTTTTGACATAAAAATTCAAATATGTCAAAAACGTTTAGACATAGGTATAAGACATGGTATACAAAATCTGCCTAGAATCTTGCGTAGAAAGCAAAAATGTAATAATATATAGGGTGTCCCGTTTAAAATAAGCAAGTTGACACTTACTTCCGGTATAACCGGAAGTGCCACCATTATTAAAATATTTTAGCCCGGTCGCCCCCATCAGCATCAGCATACTGTCAAATTTTCCTATGTATAGTTTTCTATATATAGATTGATTCGGTTCCCGGTGGGACACCCTGTATAGTACGTATCATTTCGGGGACGTTATTGGCAACAGATATAAACCTAAATATACGTACAAACGTATTACATTCAGTCCTATAGATAACCTCTATTTTTAAAATAAACCACAAGAATCCATACTACCCGGTCGCGGTCAAAGAATAGAGATCGTAGCCTATAATTTACAACCTGACAAACGGATGGACAGAGAGACAGGCAGACGAGTAAAGGTGGTATTTAGCGGCTCATAGATCACCCCGGCACCGACAGTCTACCTGGTTGGTGTTTTTTTTTTGTATGGGGTGGGTGGTTTAATACTCAGGTTCAGGTTAACAGGTACTGGCACAGCAACACATTTAATTATTTTTTTGAATTAAATTAGCATCTTGTACAGTTACTATTTGCTTTGTCTAATACATCAGCAACATATCGAATATTACGACCGATATTAAGTGCACCAGCATGTATTACGTCTTCTGAGAGTATTTTTTTAAAAACATTGGTTTATTGAATGATATACGAGTTTTGGACTTGCATTGTCTATATTTGTTTTTAAATCACAACGTTTCGATTGGAAATACTTTCAGAGACGTCTTCGGGTTTAGTTATGCCTTGTATAATGACTACTGTGTTGCTACCTAATTTAATACCATTGTTGTTATAGAAAAAAAACATCAAGAGATGAGATGGGTGGAAGAATTATAAAAACCACCAACGCCAGGTTTCGGTCTTTTACAAATATCTTCGGAAGTAGGTTGGTTGGTTTAAGGCGGGGGTCTGGCGTTCGGCCCAAGCTTCCTGCGGCTTATTGTGCACCCCTATCTTGCTAGAAAATATTGGTTCTTTTTATAAGGTCCAGTAAATTTCTACCAAGTTTGGCAGGAGGTTATCCCCATATTGGATTCCTCCGAAGATTCTGAATCTTCTTCGGGTCAGTGCTTCGCAGTTATATATGTGAGGCGGTTTCGTCCTCTTCGCCGCAAAGTCTGCATTCAATGGGACCATTGTAGATCCCTATTCGACATAGGTGTTTTCTTAAGTGGCAGAGTGGCCTGTTAGTAGGCCAACAACTTGTTTTAGCTGGATGCGCGTTAGAAGCAACATTCCAGTTGATAGCTTTTTAGAGGATTTCCCAATTGTGGCCCTTGTTTGGGTTTGACCAGGTATCCTGTTCCATTGGGATTGCGCCCACCTGTCTGATGTTGCTTGGTTGCCTGTTTTGATATGCCAAGTTCGGGTTCAGGGCCCCTGAGTTTTTGAGATGATCCGGCTCTAGCCAGTTTATCGGCTTTTTCGTTGCCCGCTATCCCCAGGAAGCTATAGGAGTTCTACCCTGTTGTTCCTTGCTGCTAGGTCATTTAGATTCTTTAGGCACTCCATTGTGATCCCGTGATTTGACACACATATGCTTGTATATCACGTATTTTCGCTTGGTATACTGTGGTGTAGTTTCCCAGGGAAATGCTGATTTCGGAAGTGGGTACTAGGAATTATTCAAATTTCTTAAAGGTATGTTAGTTGACTCCAAATTGTGGAATTTTGCCTTCATTTAAGCTTAGATGTAACTCCTACCATTTAATTACGAAGGTAAAGTTTGAAGGTGTTATTATTGGTTTCGAAACGTTGCTATTTGCTTAAGCCAATATGGCATTATTATTTTATTAGACAAATAGTCTACGAAACTGTATTAAAAAAATACAGGTCCGTATTTAAAAAGTATACCTACCTCATGATGGTACCCGAAAGACGCAACATCACAATTAATTTTTGGTAACAAGTTATAGAATATAAAAAATGGCAATGAAAACGTAAAATTAATTTTTGTCCATCTCTTTAAATAAAGCTAGAAAAAATAAAAACGAACATATTTTTCGAATACCTTCGGGGATATTCGGAATTTTCAAATTTGTTAACGGCTTGTTAGTCGTTTCCAAAATTCGCAACTTTGCCCCAATTTAACCTTCGCTGTATTTCTTACCATTAACAAGAACTCAATGGTAAGCGTTGAATTTGTAACACCCTGTATATAACCAATATATTGCCAATAATACAAGATTTGTGGCCCAGATAGAAGACTAAACCGGGATACAGAATTTGCGCAGTTCATATCATTTTATGGGGAGGGTTAAAATTTACTTGGCACGTAAAATACACTTTTTATCTACCAGATAAAGGCACCTATAAATAAAAACCACAGAACACTTAAAAATCCCACAAAAATCCACGATATAATCACAGAAAATAATGAGCGATTCAGTTCAGGCTATGAGTTTTTTAATTGTTACATTGCCATCTTGTATTTGTACTTTTTTCTTTTAATCAAAATACTTTTAGGCAACTCTGGACAAACCAGCAAATATACCGGTTGTCCTAGCGTTTCCCAGTGTCCTCTATAGAACTAGAGTAGGAGGTTATCAGGCTGAAATATCGCTACCGCTTGGAATGGTTGTAAATGCCATTTTTAAAAACCAAAACTGGCTTTATGTCCAAACGCCACATGCAGAAGAAGGATATGTTAGTTACGCCGCCTGTCTACCTTTAGGTAAGAAAAGGTTACAAATATCCCAAGAACTTTAGAAACTAGAATAGGCGTACTTTACTGTTTACTATGCCTAAATAAACAAACTATTTTTTTAAAGGTATAATTCCTCCTCCAGAAGATGATCAACTTTCCCCCTGTTGGGAAAAATCCACAGATATATTTCCTAAACCTTCGGGTAACTTGACCGATACAGAAAAGCTCAGCTGCAAATCTGAGTGTGGAAATGAAGAGGAAACATACTGCTCTAGATATAGATACAGAACTGCCCTTAGTACGTGCGGGGAGAAGAGCGTGGATAGACTGTATCTTAGAGCAGCAGCAATAGCTAAAGGTATAAATACTTACATTTTCAAAATTTCGTAGCGGTTAAGACACAATTTAGTCAATAAATTAGATCTTATCTATGCCCCAGTTTATTAGATTGACACGTATAATAGTTTTTATCTACTTTCATTTAATAATATGAATTTTACAGTTCTGTAAATCGTTTTGTAAGGGCATCTATTACAGCACTAGTGCTTACCAATTATTAATTAAAATATAACACTTTTAAGGTTTATTATAAACATTAATAATACACTTTTTACAGTTAGAAATTTGTATACCAGAAGTGGATGTGATGGAGCCCTTTACGTTCGAATTTCCAATCATTAAATCCGTGTCTGACCCCATGATCTTCTTTGCTATTTGTTTCTTATTTTCTAAAGAATTCTCAACGTAGCCTTTTACCGTAGAAGAGGATTTCCAGTCCCCATGACGCTTTAACATCTGCATATCTGCACCACCATCAATGGTGGCTGAGGACCTCCTAAAACAATGTCCACTGTATCCTTCGGGTTTATTCAATCCAAGTTTTGTTGCAATCTTTTTTGGTATACTTCCAAAACTATTAATTCCGACAGGCTGGGAGGTGCATTTTTCTTTTCCATAGAATACAAAAAACCGCCTGTGAGTTGCATTAAGAGGACGAAGTTTAGCATACTTTCGAAAATACTTAAACAGTTGACACCTGTCACATTTCCTTCTGTTATAACAAATTCTCGCATAATTTTGGTTTTCGAGAATGGAATCACAATTTTTATATACAAATCATTGTGTTCAATATGATCTAACATTAACTTAGCTAGTTCTTCGCGCCGACAAGCCCCAAAAATGCCGATTATCATAACAACCTTCATAAGTAAATATGTTACATCATCTGCAGTACTAAGAAACTTACATACGTCTTCCTTTGTGAAAACATTGGACTTTTTGGCCTTGTAACCCTCTGAACTTCTTTTCAAAAATGCGATTAGTTGAGAAAATCTGCTTATATCTTGATTTTTCTTGACTGAAATCATAGTTCTCAACATTGAGTAGTGAGTCCATAGTGTAGATGGTTTCTGGGAGCGTTGCTTTACGGAAAAATAACCCAAAAGGATTTTCTCAGACACCTCCTTTATTTTGTTAGCTTTGCACCAATCGTCAAACTTCTGATACTCCAACTCATACCGCGCCTTGGATTTTGTCGGAACTAAACATGAGATCGCTTCGTTTGCCGCTGCTTCTATATCAGAGGGTAAACTTCCATCAGAATCGCTCATTTTGAAAAACGCTTTTTATATTTTTGAATTTGTTTGACAAAGTTTCGACAGTAACCATGCGAAAGGTAACATAAAAAACTTAATTAGTAAACTTAATAGCAGGTGGATTTTTATTTTTAAAAATGCCTTTTGCCAAATATTTTTATTCATAGATGAAAGTAGATAAAATTTTGTACAATATTCTTGTTGTAAATTCATATTACTACACTCGACGTTTTATTAAACTCGGCTAACGCCTCGTTTGACAACTTTAACATATCGTGTTTTAATATGAATCTTTACAACACTTATATCGTAAATAACTATTAAATGGCGCTATGGTAATTTACTGATTAGGTTTTAAAATTTTTGAATTGTTTTTATTTTGTCCTATACCCCTTAACTTTACATGTCGCTATGTTGTAAATTGATTTAGTACATAAAATTTAAATAAAATAATGACTAAATGACTTTTATAGTATTTGATAAAGTTCAGTCGTTTTAAAATAAATTTATTGGTTATTTTTATTGCCTTGTTCTTGTCTAAAATATCTTCAAGATTTATATTTGGTTATTTTCGACATACTAAAGGATGTATTTACGTATAAAAAGTCACTGACACTTCAAATTTAGAGAAAATGTAAAGATTACACTGGTTAACAAGATTTTTGTCCCAAGCGCAAAAATGTCTGATTTCAATATAATTTTGCATGCTGAAATCAATCATGTTTTCAGAATTTCTCCATCACCCTTAGTTTTTATGTTCCAGTATATGTGATTATTTACCTATAAAATGCACGCATAGGTCTGTACTATAAGAGTCATCTAACAAAAAACTTGTGTCAGGCATTGCTATTTTATTATTTGTGTATTGTAACAATAACTTGTTGTGACTAGAAATAACAAAGTGTGCTCTGTGTGTCACGCGGAACATATTGTCTTGGCTTGTTGAGACCTGCAAGCAGTTCCGAGTCCTACATAACATTTATTGTTGTTTTAGTTATCGGCTAGAGCTCGGTGAATGAACATATACGCAGACTTTTTTAACGTTTTGAAGAATGTGCTGTGGTGCATTTTAAGCTATTGTAGTGTAACTCACCTGTAAAAATGCCAAGAAATTGTGTAAACCACCCGAACTCTTTTTGCTACATCTGCGGTGAATTGACATTTAAATCTCAAAAACGGTCTTTCACGCCTCTCGTTAATAAATGCTATGAACAGTATTTCAAGTGTAAAGTCGGCGATCAAGACAAAAGCTGGGCTCCCCATATTTGCTGTGTTACGTGTGTCAGACTTCTTACAGCGTGGGCAAAAGGTAAACGACATATGCCTTTTGCTATTCCCATGATTTGGAGGGAACCATCAGACCATATTACCGATTGCTATTTTTGTCTTACAAATATCAGTGGTATAACTTCTAAATCCAAACATATTGTTAAATATCCTCATATTCCATCTGCACTGAGACCAGTGCCGCACAGTCCGGAATTACCTGTGCCTGACCCCCCACAAAATATGACACCGAGCGACGATGAAACTGCCGATGACGAAGTAAACAACGAAAGTTTTTCAGCCGAAAATATTGATCTGGATCCAACATTTACACCAGATTCGTCTTCTTGTGTGCCGCATCTTCTAAGTCAAGAAGAACTTAACGACCTTGTCCGAAAAAGCAGCATGGTTTTCTTTCAAGGACATTTGCAACGGCTTCTTGGGAAATCGTAAATCCGAAAATTACGTAGAGAATGTTAACAATTTATTGGTCTCATATAAAGCCATGGGTTGCAACATGAGTCTAAAAATACACTTTCTTCATTCACACTTGGACTTTTTTCCGAAAAACCTTGGAGCAGTAAGTGACGAACATGGCGAGCGATTTCACCAGGACATTCTGGACATGGAGAAGAGATACCAAGGCAAATGGAGCCCCGCTATGTTGGCAGACTATTGCTGGACGCTGAAGAGAGATGTTTCTGATGCAAAGTACAGTCGAAAGTCATATATGACCACATTTTCTAAGTAAATATATCACTTTGTACTTTATTTTTTCATAACTTATACCCATATTATAATATATACGTTCACAAAAATTCATTGCTTTGTCACTTTAAAACCCTGCGTGATGGAAAAATTCTGAAAACATATATGAAATATGTTTAAAAAGTACTACCAAGTACACCCACTTCAGCTCGTGGGACAAAAAAAATCTTAAATTTTGTTGACCAGTGAATTATCAATCAGCGGTAACTTTTTAAGTCGCACGTAATTTATTGCACGACCTTAAAACTAAATATGATAAGTTTGTTTTTACTATATAAAAACTTAACGTTAAATCCCTTTGATATCAATAATAAAAATTAGATCTTATTTGCAAAATTGGCTAATAGTGTGAAAATGCCACCACCGTTATATGTCGCCTTCCTATATTTCGTTTTAATACATCGTCTGACAACACTACAATTTATATATGGCTTAATTACATTTTTAATTTCTGTTACATATTCTTCGGTCCATCTTCAGCCTTAAAATAATATTTTTTACAGTTTAGTTAATTTAATTTATTTAAAGATGTATGCGTACCGCCAATGAATACGGTCATCTCCGTTACCAAACTAAAAATTACACTTGACACGCCACTCTACCATAGACAGAATAGTTTTAAAAACTTGTTTAGCATGAGACCGACCATGGAAAAGTATACTTCTGATTGATTTAAGCAACGCACAGCGTGATCAATTGCGATTTTTATCATTTGTAAAGCTTGTTGATCACCACCGTTATCAACATTATTTGATAAATAGATAAAAAAAAATAACATTTTATCACGTATTAAATTGGCATAAAAGTTTACTTTGAAATATCAAGACAAGCTATATTTATTTAGTTATTTAATATTTTTAAAGCGTAAAATAATATAATTCTATCACCTCCATTATCCGGTGTCAGTTGCTGCTGATAACGGAGGTGGAATAAATCTTATATCGATAAACAATACCTTTTTTCATAATTTCAAACTGATATGGCGAATAAACAAATAAAGACACAACATTAAATATGAAACGAATGAGGGAAAAAGTAAAATCTGACTTCTTCCACGTAAGAAAATGGAAAAATTAAAATAATTGATGCAAGCTCCGCCACTAGTTCTAGAAGGTATTCGTTAGTATCTTACAATTACGAAAACAAAAAATTATTTAACTTTGGTGTGTTTCTATATTTTTCCCCATTTGATTGGTGAAAATTTTTTCTCCTGATGATGATAATGATCCGTATGAATATGAGTCTTGTATTTATGTATGTATAGAAACGGTCGCAACAGTGGAAAGGAAAAATTATACAGCAATTTTCGAAAAATGCAATCAGGGAATAGATTTTACTGTCGGCCGCGGTTTTAGATTAAATACAGAAATTCACCACTAATAATTGTAAAAGAATGCGCTCTAATTGACTTAACTAGCTTCATGTTTATAGCATTTAAAAAGTTTCTTGGAAAAACAAATTGCATTGGAATGAAAAATTTTAAAAAGCCAGGACACACCTATGTATACAGGGTCTTTCAGAATAAGATGCTGATCCTTAACGGTGTGATTCGTAAAGTCATTTTATGTAGAAAAGTTCATATAAACATATGTCCTAAATGGCTTAAATTTTTTGCTACAGTGTGTTGAATTATTTTTTTAATGCTTTTTTTGTAATATCTCCGAAAGTACTTTAGATAATATTTTCAATTTTGGCATGTGCTAATAGGACATAAAACCACATCTTTTAGTAATAAAAGTTATTTTTTGTCCCACCAGTGGCGTCCCTGCAAACATTTCCTTATATTTTTTAGAAAAAAAGTGGTACGTCACTGACATTTTTCCCTGTGGATATTATTTCTGATTAGCCTGGTCAATTCTGCATAAAAATGGTCTCTTGCGTTTTTCTCCTCAGGCACGCCGTTCTTAATTAAAATAATTAAATTAGCTCTACTATTTATTTATAAAAATTGTTGGAAATGACCACCTTTATTATTTAATAGGCATGCTTCCGCCCGTCTAATTTAATTTAATTATTTTAGTTAAGAACGGTGTACCTGAGGAGAAAAACGCATTAAAAAAATAAATCAACACCCTGTAGCAAAAAATTTAAGCCGTATAGGACATATGTTTATATGAACTTTTCTTCTTAAAATCACATATACCGTTAAGGATCAGCATCTTATTCTGAAACACCCTGTATTGTTTTTATTTGCGGAATTTCCGGAAATAAGTCAGCACGCAATATTGTTAGAACAAAAAAACGAACGTTTCGTTGCAATAATGCAAATCAAAATGCTACTAGAAGAAAGTAGGTAGCTACGTCGCTTCTAAGGAAGAATCATAATTTTGTATTTGTTCTTTAGTGAGATAAGTGAATTTTCAGTAATTAAAAAATTATTTTAGTTAATGAAAACATGTTTTTTTTTGTTCGTTTAGGCAAAGGAACTAGACACACCCTTCTAGTAATAAATGAAGAATACACAGGCATGGGGAAAGGTGCTCTTTCCGTTTTAAAAAATGAAGTTGTGTTTTTGCTTAGCACAAAAATCAAGGGTTGGTTTTACGTCAAAAACAAAGAAGGACAAGAAGGGTTCATTCCTTCAGTGATAGCTGGACATGGATTTTTGTAATAATTGTCATTATAAAAAGAGTAAAACAAGTGTAATTTATTTATTTTTAATAAAAGTTTTTTTAGTAATTTTTCTTCTTTTACGTTCCGATTTTAGTTTAAAAAAACTGACATGTCCGACTTTATCCTATCCGGACGTATGGGTGGATAATTATTTTTTATAATTTTGCATTTATAATATTTAAAAATGTCCAAAAACGTCATTTTGAGATATTCAATAAAAAAAATCTATAACATTTTAAATTAAGTATTTCATATTATTAACATTGAAAGAAAACGTGCAGAACTAATGGTCTAGAGCGGAGAGGGCGAACCTTTTTACAACGACGTCACATTTTTTCCAAAAAAGTGTTTAATCTGGTAATTTCGTGAGAAAGTGACTTCTCAAGAAAAAAAAAGTTTTTGTTTCCCAAAAAAATCCTCAATTAATGCCGTGCCCAAGTTATTTGGTCGCGTGACACTAATGGCACGCGTGCCGATAGTTTGCCATCCCTGGTCTAGAGTATATGTTTGTTCAGCAATGTACATTTCCGCAATACAAAATAGTTTACAATAAATTATTTTTAATTAAAAATATTAAATTTTGGGTTTTCGATTTAATTTAGATTAGAAATAGGTATTTTTATTGACCTTGGTGTGACGGGGGGTGCGACATTATTTATCCAAATAGAATTAAGGTTTGGCGCCTTTTTTAATGGTGATAGTGGTGACATTTTGGAAGCCAACAAAATCCCGCTAATTGATTTTTCAGGCAGTAAAATCTTCGCACTGGCTGATATCTGAAACCGGATTCTGGATCCGCTGGAAATAATAATTGCCGTTGAATATGAAACAGGTTTTTACAAAATTGTTTGTGTGGATTCCGAGAAAATTACATATCGTTTAGCGGGATTTTGTTGGTTGGCAAAATGTCCCCAATAAATGTAATCCTTAACTCGACCATTGTCATTTTTCGAATGTTAATTTTATAACTTTTTAAAAAAAATTAGGTACTTACGTTACACTATAGATCAAATACGGTTCTGCCTAACTTGCCCGTCGAATTACAACATTAAAACTTCTGGGTGTAGGATGAGCCAGCAAGGGAAAGCGTTCTGCGTATAATCTCGGGGCAGCAGCCGGTTTTTGACGACACTCACCATAAATTAGAACCATATCTACTAGTTCATGGTTTTGAAATTTTACCATTTTCACGTGTCATCAATTTAAAATTAACTTGCTTCAGAAAAACACACCGCAGCGTATTGCCAAATAACTGACGAGCGACCCGTAAAATGTATGACTAACAAGACAAAAATAACAGAAAGTAAAGGGCTACGTTTTGATGACCAGGCCAGCACTTAGATTTTTGACTTCTGTATCTCGACTATTTTAAAGTTAAAAAAAAAATGTATTTGAAAATGTTGTTTATTTTAATGCCTTCTATACACAGCTAAAAAGAAAGTATTAACTTAGGAATCACCCTGTATATAAAAAAAGAGGTAAATTTAAAATTTTTCCAAATATTTTTTGAATAGTGTCAGCTACTTCATTGCCATTGAAACTTAGAACACACTAATAGATATCCACAGACTACATTTTGCAAGTATTAAAATATTTTTAATTCAACCATGAGCGTAGATATGGGTAACCTTCTTAGAATTCTCATACTAAAAATGGAACAACACTGATCCAGGCACGCTACTGACTCTTTTAAGGCATTACCGAGTAAGCCAGGTAAGAAATACACAAAAAGTGCTTCTTAATATTTTTTGATAGGATGAACCGTTTTCGAGAAAATTACCTAAATCAGTTTTCATGCACGCCTATGGACAAATTTAAGTGGAGATTAAAATTGCTCAGAACCCAACAAAAAAAATTACGAGAGACCTTATGAAAATAAATTTAGAAAATTGTAACTTAATACTTGCAAAATGTAGTCTCTGAATATCTATTAGTCTGTTCTAAGTTTTAATGAAGTAGCTGACCACATTTAAAAAATATATGGAAACATTTTAAATTTGTTTCAATTTTGAACACCCTGTATCTGGAAAACGAAACCGAATCAAAGATTAATCCCTTAAAGTTTCTGTACTTAATGAACTCCCCAACACCAAGAAAGAAAAATGCTTCTAAGTACTACATTAAAATAATAATTAGGTTCATAAAAAAAAATCTAGAAAATGACCTTGCTTCTTCACATTCTCGTTTCGTAACTTTTTTTAAAAATTTTTAATAAAGACGTTATTTTACAGTCTACAACTAGGGACTTTGACTTTTTATATTATGTATATTTATTATTAGGGCTATTGCAAAATAAAACACCGCATTATTAAAAAATGGAACTTCATTCATTCAAAATAAATCTTAAGTTTACAACCAAACAAACTAATACAACATTAACTGTTGATCCTTATACATAAAATTACTGGAAACATCAATTTTAGGGCTGGAACCCGCAATGCACATCACTTTAAAAGGTTCCTCTTGTTTAACAACACTATAAGTCGTCGCCCCGCTGGTCGGTATTTCTGTTATGATATCTCCATTAAAACTGGCTTGGTAGAATAACTTTGACCTGCCTGTAGTACAAAAATCAGTTTTAGGCATTCATCAAAAACTATGCCTAATTACAAAATTTCTCTTACTACAAATTTAATTGGTGGATTTTCTGTCTTTACCCTGTATATGGAGATTATTGTCAAAATACTGTACCAGACAAAACTTGTCTTTTGTTAGGAGTCTTAGTGTGGCTCCCACAAATTGTCGTACACATGTAACATGGACATGGACAGACAGAGGCAATGTTTAAAAACTGACTTACAGTTTCTAGCTTGAAGGTTTTTTATCTAGATGTCTGCAGGAATCTTTCCTGTTCTCAATGATAACAGTAAATCTATACTAAATATTCATACATATTAAGGGAACTTACCGCCAGCAAAAATTTTATCCTCATAGATATCTGCAACATGAATGCCTTTGTCATCAATCGGAAACACAGTGGAATTGGTTAAAAAGCGATAATGGTACAGGGTAAGTCTTGGGCCTCCACCACAAATCTAAAAAAACAGTATCTTTATAGCCAGTCAGAATAACAAGCGAGCATATGGCAGACATTTTAAAATTATTGGTATTAGAAAGACAAACCATGCCTGTTTCAATATCATAATATTGAATAAAAAACAAATACACAGTGTAAAATTATCTCCAAAAGTTATTAAATAAAAATAATTTTGTGATAACTTACTATGTAATCCTCGTTGCAATCAACGGCACCTATCCATTTCCCCAAATCAGTTCTGGCAACTTGATTGTTACGGTGAGGCTCAATCTTCTCTGTGACCTTGTTTGTCCGTAGGTCCCAAATGTTCACCAAGCCATCTTCACCACCAGAGATCAGATCATTATTGCTGCTAATAAAAGAAGCTAACATATAGCTACCCAACGTTACATTTGTGAAATTTTTTAATATAAAAATATGGACAAGAAAATTTATTTCATTCAACCTGTTATAAGAAAACCACTTATCTTACTTTTTGCAAATACAATGAATGTAATCACTGTGCCCATTCAAAACCTTTAAAGCTTTTCTGCTTTCTAAATTAATAATGTAAACTTTGTGATCTCCACAAGCTGCATAGATGTTCCCTGAGTCCTCTTCAAATAAAATACTATTTACTTCGGCCTTATTAAAATCATCTTGACCACAGGGGATTTCAATTGACCAAACTGGTTGAATATTTCTATTTGAACCTACAAAAAAATTCTATGAAAAGTTTCTCAATTTTCCTATTAAATTTGATTTACCTTTAATATTTTTCCATAGATAGGCATATATTTCCCCATACCCGCCTACCAAAAGATGGTTTTGAGTGGTTAATAGACTGTTTATTTGATAATCTGCTTTTACTGTAATCTTGTTCTTTGGAACAAGTTCCTCCTTGGTAATATTCGACTCTGGATTTATTACTTTTGATAGACTAAAAAAAAAAGTGGTTTAGAAGAACAAAATAGTAAACCTACCTGTGTCCTTTTTTGTATTTATAGTGTATGCAAAAAAAACCCTCCTAGGTTTAAGGGTAACTGCTACCATAAACTTACTTAAAAACTGATAATTTCCCATAAATATCACCGGCGATTAGGTAGTGTCCACAAGGACTTAATGCTTGAGTTAATATGGTATTATAAAATTCTTTGTTTAGTTTATTTACCATTATTCTATCTTAAAAATTTAAAATCGGAAAAGGTTTCCCTATAAATTACTATAGATTTTAATCAACGAAGACCAATAGCACAGAATTCAAGACCAATAGCACAAAATAATAAACAAATATATTTTAATCGTTGTAATTTAAAATTAAAAAGATTAAAAACTAACCTAAAAAATCCTCGTTTCTAGAGATGTCAAACTATCGATAGGTAGTTGTAAACAACGAATACTACAAAAGACAAACTATCGTAATCGCCCTGTCGCGATGTCGATCATTTATACATAAGCCCTCTTAACTTCTAGAAGTTCTGAGGGTCGTGGTTTATATTTAACTATGAAGACGAAGTCACTTGATCAGAGAGAATGAGCTTTTTTAGAAGTCACTTTTCACTTCGATTTCGATACTCTTGTCAAGTGATTATCGATATATCGAACGCCACCACTATCAATACTTTGACATCTCTAATCGTGGATGTTCTTCTTTTTATTTTAAATGGGTATGTCTGCTTGGGCTACGCCACCGAGAAGAAATAGGTCGTTCTTTCACTCGATTCATTTTATTTAATAGGTATAAAATTGATTTACCATGAAAGAGAAATAGGTTAAACCGGCACAATTTCTTGTTTTCTTATCGCAGAAATATGGTAAGTTGAAAGTCACTTCAACATCGACGACCTATTATTTCTCTGTGCTCGTAGCTTTTTCACAGAGAAAATATAAATTTGAAAATTATTTTTGATCCAATGCCTACTAATCCTCTGTGCTAAAATGCTTTAGCTTTATGGCTTTGAAAATAGAAGAAATACTGGCTGAAGGCTACAAAGCTAGAGGTTATCACATTTTGGAGATAAACAATCCTCTGTGTTATTTGACAAGTCGTTCATCGTTGTTGATAAACAATTGACGTTTAGTTTTGTATACGTTCTCCTGATTTTTCACTGTTTAAAGTTTAAATGTACATTCTAAGGTAAAAAATGAATGAAGAAGCGCTAAAAAATATTTTAGCAACCACCGCTTCAATTTGCACCATCTTACAATTTTTATCGGGCACGTAAGTAATTTTTTAAACTATTTTTATAGTGATATACCCTAAGATGTTTCAATGAACTAGAACTTCCCCTGTAAAAATATTTCTTGTGTATTTTCAGTATAACATGCCAAAAGATTGTACAGAATAAGAGCACAGGAGATATTTCATCTATTCCTTTTATAAGTGGATGCCTATCGACTTCATTATGGCTTCGTTATGGATTTCTGATACAAGATACTTCCCTCATCCTAGTGAATACTATTGGTGTTTCACTATTCTTTTCATATGTAGTTGTGTTGTTTCTTTACAGTATTAAAAAGGTAAGTTTTTCTTGCTATAACTGTCCATCTTTGCATGCTAAATAATTAAATCAAAAAAGTCCATAAACCATTTTAAATAATATTGAAACAAGTCTTAAAAGTTAAAACATATCTTTTCATAAACAATTTTAATGATCTTAATATTTAATTTAAATAATTTATGTATATTAAAGCAGTATAATATAATAAAAATATATGTACATACATATTTATGGGTTGAAATTAATGTAGGTATACCTATATTTTTTTTATGAAATATAAGGTTAATGAAATGGTTACTAAACTTTGAAGAACCATCTACATTAATAATATACAGCCACAGATTCAACAACAATGTAGGAAATATTATTAAGAATCTTTAAATGTAAAAACTTAAAGTAAAAACAAAATTTTTTTTTTTAAATGACACATCCTTTATTTGAAAGTGTTGTTCTTGATTTATTGAGAGCAAAAAATTGTTTTTTTAAAACTTTTTGACAGCCTTTAGTATTCTGAATTAATCATATCATAATATTAGTTTCTGAATTACTACCCAAAAATATAAATTTCAGGTTTAACTGATCAGAGAAAGTTTTGATTTTCCAGTTCAACCATATAATACGCCTCTAAAAAAGTGCAGGGAATTAATTTTATACATGCAGGGTGTTGTAAAAAATTACTTATATTTAAATGGGTGAATCCTTGGGGATCCTAGAAAAACACTATGCTTTTTTAAAATCAACTGTTTAAAATGTCTTGTAAGAAGTTTAGAGGTTTGGTCACAACTATACAGTCTGTCTCAAAAAGGGCATTATTTGAAGAACTACCGATCTGCCAAAATTAAGGTTTTTAGTCTAAAGAACAAAAGCAACTTATTTATTATCCTTATTTCTTTTTTTAATCCATGGATGTACAGGATGGCCCATTTGCAACGCAGGATTTCATAGTATATTCACTTTTTCATATTCAGGTGGCATTAGTTCTACAATCCAAAAATATTTTAATTTATACCGGATGTCCCAAATATTCAGGACATATCAAAGATACTTTTTTTTTAGTAATTTTATCATAGTGATGCAAGTAAGTTCCTTTTTTTCATTGTTATGTAGGCATCTATTGAGTTAACTTACTTAGGCTTAGCATTTATATTTTGGACGTGTTTGGCAAGTTGTTGTAACATATTTTTTTTTTGTAACGCAATTTGACTGATAATAAAGTATTTTATTTCATTTCACTTTTTAATTGTTAGCAGAAAAGTTCCCGCCAGAAATTATTAATACCGATCATTTTCGAAATTTAACAAGTATTAAATGTGAGATTAAATGTAAAGTAAGCTATACTAAAAAAAGGGGTTGGCAACATAAAATACTAATGTCTGTTTGAAGGTTGGAGACAATGATGTTTCTTGAATGATAGAATAGTTTTGGACTTGCATTGTCTTTAATTTGTTTTACATCACAACGTTTCAACTGGTAAGTATCTCCAGTCGTCTTCAGGTGAATACTAAATAAGTAAAGTAACTACAGCTCTATTTATACTAGCTAGATGTACTGGAGCATGACTGAGATGGGTTCAGTCATGCGTTTAATTCTTGTGCGGTATTTTAAGTTTACATCTACTTAACAAAGGTTTCCAGATATTTCTTATATCTAGTGAGGGCTTACTAAAACAATCTGGGTTCTGGTATATGATAGCAGCTTCCTTGAACTTCCTCTTCCTCCAATGTGGTTCTTTGTGCAGGATTCGAGCTTCTGTCCACTTAATGTGATGACCGTGTGTCCAGGCATGGTCAGCTGCCCCTGATTTTTCGGTTTCTCCTTTAAGCGTGTTGTTTCTGTGTTCCTTGACCCTAGTTTCAAGTGGCCTTAGAGTCTCACCAATGTCTGACGAAGACGAAACCAACAAGTCAAAAAGATAGGAAAAACTGTGTCTATCAGATTCCCTGCGAATGTGGCAGATCCTACATTGGTGAGACTCTAAGGCCACTTGAAACTAGGGTCAAGGAACACAGAAACAACACGCTTAAAGGAGAAACCGAAAAATCAGGGGCAGCTGACCATGCCTGGACACACGGTCATCACATTAAGTGGACAGAAGCTCGAATCCTGCACAAAGAACCACATTGGAGGAAGAGGAAGTTCAAGGAAGCTGCTATCATATACCAGAACCCAGATTGTTTTAGTAAGCCCTCACTAGATATAAGAAATATCTGGAAACCTTTGTTAAGTAGATGTAAACTTAAAATACCGCACAAGAATTAAACGCATGACTGAACCCATCTCAGTCATGCTCCAGTACATCTAGCTAGTATAAATAGAGCTGTAGTTACTTTACTTATTTAGTATTCACCTGAAGACGACTGGAGATACTTACCAGTTGAAACATTGTGATGTAAAACAAATTAAAGACAATGCAAGTCCAAAACTATTCTATCATTCAATAAAATACTAATTTTAACAATATTACCCTTAACTGATTCGCTCTGTCAAGATGCCATTTTTATGAATTCGTCTGCTATCTACCTGTTGTTTCATATCTATTGTTGAGAGTGGGCCACCCTGTCCTGTATGTGTTGTTGCTCTTGATTTTAGAAAATATTTTATCAGATATTTTGAAAACACAGACATGTTTTATCTTGGTTTTGTTTCGTTCTATGGTTCATACCAAATATTTGATCTACATATTTTTCCACCGTTTAGATATGAACTTACTTGTATTATTGGTTTTAGTCACCTTATCAGATTGTTATTTGCGCATTGTTAATGCTGATGGTAAATAAAATATTTTTATAACAATTTTTCCAATTAAAAAAAACCTTATCAGCACGCCTTTAATAATTTACATACATATTTCAGTTATTTTTGGTAAATACAATAAAAATTAACATTTGTAAATAATAGAAAACACTCAGATTTATACTCGACAGCTTCATACATTTCTTTAGAATTTGACTGTTTTTCAACGACGTCATAGCCAACTAGGAATAACTGAACTTAAAATCCGCAGCAAAATTGCTAAATAAAAATATTAAATTGACAATATTTCGAAAACTAAAAATTTTCGGCATAGAAAACCTTACACAAATTTACCCCTATTTTTAATGCTAAATAAAAAATGAATATAAAATTTGGGGTGTTCCATTTGAAAATGTAGATTTTTGACGGTTTTTTCAATTTTATTTTTAATCTTGTTTGAACAACCTGTATTAATAGTTATCAAAATATTATAAAAAAGCCATTAAAGCAGGTTCTTTTCAACAAGGAATCCGACCCGAATTAAAATATACTTTCTTATAGGAGAAATTGATAATTAATTTAGGGCCTGCAAACGTCATTTTTGACATAACAATTTAAATATGTTAAAAACGCTTAGACTTAGGTGTAGGACATAATGTTATACAAAATCTGCCTAGAATCTTGGGTAGAATCCAAAAATATAATAATATACATGGTGTTCCATTTAAAATAAGCACTTCCGGTATAACCGGAAGTGCCATCATATTGAAAATATTTTAGCCCGATTGCCCCTATCACCATTGGCACACTGTAAAATTTTCCTATGTATAGTTTTCCTTATACAGGGTGGCCCTCTCTCAACGCAGGATTCCATAGCATCTAATCCACTCAATTAGTTTCAACACTGGCTGAATTCACCGGTGAAAAAAATAATATACTTTATCAGAGTTATAAAGGAGGCATTAATTAAATTATACAGGATGTTTCAAACAGCCAGAGTATGTCCAACATACTATTTTAAATAGAACACCCTATATTATGCCTACATTATGCTCTAATTCCCTATAAAATTCCACTTAAATTTTCTATAAAATATCATATGTCTAAATTCAATTGTTTTTGAGATATTGACGTTTAAAATATGGTATTTTCAGACTTTGGTTTTTACCTAGTTTTACGAATTAACATGCTAAACCAGAAGTTGTAATTTTTAGATAGAGAATAAAAAATTAAGTTAGGGAAATCCATTTTCCTCTAAGTTACGCTGTTCCAATGCTACAGCCTGTCAAAGTCTGAAAATGCCATATTTTAAACGTCAATATCTCAAAAACAATTGAATTTAGACATAATATGACTTTTATAGAAAATATACATCGAATTTTATAGGGAATTAGAAAATAATTTAATATATAGGGTGTTCCAGTGGCGTAGCCAGAAAATATGTTGGGGGGGGGGCTCAGTGGGCGTAAGTAGGACATTTTTTTTCTGAAGAGAGGGACAGTCGGGACTACATGTATTTCATCATGTTTCACCTAGTGAAGAAGGCAAAGAAAGCGCCGCAGGCGAAAAAATGTCGGGGCCTCTCCTAAAGTTCACCTAACTACTTCGAAAATTAAATTATTACCTCTCCCCCTCTGCATGGTTGGATTAAATTTGTTTTTGTAATTTTTTTTACTTTTTTTTTTATATTTCTAGCTGGATCTTTATTAAAAAAAAAAATTATATTTGTCAAAAATATGAATATTGGTGTCAATCCAAAATTTTAACATAAAACGTATGTATGACTCTAACCAGCGTTTTTCGGGCTCGGTTTTTAATGATTAAAAATAAATTAAATATCGCTCATCACGCCAAAATTGATGATTTTTTTGGAAATCATGTATTTTAGGAGCGTAGATCTTAGAGTAGTATTTGATGCAAATGCTTAGGTTTTTAAATACTTCTTCTTACGTGCCGTTTTGTATATTCATAATAAAGCATTCTCGTTACTTCCTGCACTATTTTTTTATTATAAATTATCACACTTCTTCCATAAAAAATAGGAGTAATATTTTTACTTTAATTTTTTTTAAATAAATACCTAAGTAATTGTTTTCTGTTTTTGTTGTAAAAATATTTTATTTCATTGAGTTATACTTTTGTTGATTTAAAATAGCTCTAAAATAGGGAAGACGGAACAGCCAAGTATATAATAGAAAAATACTATAAAATATTATTCTTTTTACTCGTTTTCCTTTAAAATTGCATCATAAATCAATAAGTAAAACGATATGCGTCTGAAATCTTAATCTTTATATAAAACAGGATTTTTAGAAGGAAAAGTTTAAAAACTAAACATTTCCTACAAGACCTGTGTAATCTAAGCCAAGAATACATTATTTAAAGATTTAAATTAAGAGTCCAAGCGTGAGACGAAAAATGAGGTTGCAATTAGACTTTTAGACCCGAGCTCCGAAGCTCCCCCCAAATACGCCACTGATGTGTTCTATATAAAAAGAAAGCATATCGGATATGCCCTGACTAGTCGGGACACTCTGTATAATTTTATATTGTAGATTTAATTCCTCCTTATAACTCTGTTTTTGAAAAATATTAAAAAGTTGAGTAGGTAGTTTAGATGCTATGGAATCCTGCGTTGAAAGCTGGCTACCCCGTATAGATCGAAGCTGTTCTATCTGAGAATCTTGGACACCCCGTATACCTATAGTTTGCTCATGCATAAAGTAAATTTGACCAGAAAAACTTTCCAAAATTGTTAATTATTATCAAATGTTTTCAGACCCATGTTCTACGAACATTCCTAGTCTGCTTGCTATTCCTGATCTTAATCCTTATGAAGTTACATCGCACTGATGACATGGAATCTGCCCGATCTGATCTGGGACAAGTGTGCGTCGTGGTGACTATATTATTCTTTGCCGCGCCGTTTGTTTCATTGCTACACGTTATCAAACTAAAGAGTACAGAGAGTCTTCCTTATCATCTGATTGTAGCCACGTTTATTGTCAGTTTACAGTGGATGATATATGGAATTTTGCTAAAGGACAAATTCATTCAGGTTTGTGAAACATTTTGCATCATTATAACACATCTCCGCAAAAAAATATTGATTAAGATAGTATACAGGGTGTTCCTCAATGACGTGCTAATATTTTAGGGTGTGATTCCTAAAGTCATTTTGTAAAGAAAAGTTCCTAAAACATATGTCCTAAACGGCTTACATTTTTTGCTACAGGGTGTTGAATTATTTTTTTTTAATGCGTTTTTTGTAATATCTCCGAAAGTACTTTAGATAATATTTTCAATTTTGGCATGTGCTAATAGGACATAAAACTACATATTTTAATAATAAAAGTTATTTTTTTGTCCAACCAGTGGCGTCCCTGCAAACATTTCCTCTGATATTTTTTAAGAAAAAAGTGGTACGCCACTGTTATTTTTCCATGTGGATATCATTTCTGATTAGCCTGGTCAATTCTGCATAAAAATGGTATCTTGCGTTTTTCTCCTCAGGCACACTGTTTTTAATTAAAATAATTAAATTAGCTCTACTATTTATTATTATTAACATTGATAATGCAAAATTTTGTTTTATAAAAATTGTTGGAAATGACCACTTTCATTTAAGGGGCATGCTTCCGCCCGTCTAATTTAATTAAATTATTTTAGTTACGAACGGTGTGCCTGAGGAGAAAAACGCAAGAAACCATTTTTATGCAGAATTGATCAGGCTAATCAGAAATAGTATCCATATGGAAAAATGTCAGTGGCGTACCACTTTTTTTCTAAAAAATATCAGATGAAATGTTTGCAGGGACGCCACTGGTGGGATAAAAAAATAACTTTTATAACTAAAACATGTGGTTTTATGTCCTATTAACACATGCCAAAATTGAAAATATTATCTAAAGTACTTTCGGAGATATTACAAAAAACGCTTTAAAAAAAAATAATTCAACACCCTGTAGCAAAAAATGTAAGCCGTTTAGGACATATGTTTATAAAAACTTTTCTTTATAAAATGACTTTAAGAATCACACCCTAAAGTATTAGCACATCATTAAGGAACACCCAGTATAAGAAGATACATTTGCTATATAGGTATACATGCATATTTTTTAAATTGTCACAGTGAATATCCATCCAATTAAATTAAAATAATTTTAGGTACTACCTACTTACTTTCATTTGCCATTATATATTTTGCATTGATAAAGTTCGCTTTAAAACTTTTGGTAAAGTTAGATTTTGAGTGTGAAACTGACCAAGCGCAATGACATCGCATATATCTGTATTGTGCTCAAATTGAAAAAAATATAATTTTTTAAAATTTTCAGATTCCTAACTTCCTTGGATGCGTTCTATCAGGGATCCAACTAAGCTTGTTCCTAATTTACCCTAACAAAGCGAAGGGTTATTCCAATTCCAATAATATAATTTAGTTTCACACGTTACTGCTCATTGGGGGAGTAGTATTTAAAAATTTAACTTTAATAAGGTTAACTTGTTTGTATGACAGGCCCAGTATGTATAAGTTTTAATTTATCTACTTAAAACCTACCGGTACTGATTTTTGTGATGTATTTATAGTATATAAGCGACGTGAATACATATTTGCGTCGATAATTGAATTGTTAATTTTATTTATTTTGTTTAATAAATTAAAGCCATAGTTGTTTATCTTGTTATTCTTTTATCCGGATGTTATCACAATAAAAGAAAAATTATTCTATGAACTATAAGAATTTTCTAACAAGCAATACTATAAAACTAATAATTTTAAGTAAACATTTCGTAAAGTTACTACTTATGTTTAAACTTAAATACATATTCATAGTCGTTTCTTGAGGCTCCCTTAAGTGTTTCTCAACTTGATATTGGTGATATTGACAGTTCCTTGAGGAATCCCTATTTGTCTATAATACCTATTTTGGCACGGGAGGCTTCTTTGTGTCGAGGCTTCCTCAAGGAAGAAGTATGAATACTATCTCAATAAAATACGGAGAAAAAATTCTATATACACAAATTAGTCCTTAAGAATTCCTCAAGGAACTGTCAATATCAATCAATCAAGTTGGGGAATGATTGATACTTGATATTTTTCCAGTGAGGAAGCCTCAAGGAATGACTACAAATATGGGCGTTGAATCCGTCTGTGATCTGAATTATTCTAAATGTTGAACCACAGCCGATGAAGATTGGCTGTGGTTGAACCGTAAAGTTTTCGTCTGTCGTGAGGGGAAGGCTACTAGAGGGTATAGCTTAGACGAAGGGGTATAGCGACAGCGACGACCTTATCATTTCTCTGTGATTAGGAGGCAGCGACGACCTGTCATTCCTCTGTGACGCTAGAGCACAGAGAAACTATAGGCGTACGTGTCTAGGTCGGTAATAAGAAATCCTGTCTTATCCACCATCATATTTCTGCGTCAAAAACAGAAGCTTTTGGCGTTTCCCAAAATGATTTCAAAAAATTAATAAATTTTTCAAATTTTCTAGTCAAAAATGGCAGAACATATGCAAAGCCGATTCGAGAAATCTCTTGGCCTATTAACTACAAAGTTTGTAAACTTACTGCAGAAATCTAAGGGAGGAATTTTAGACCTTAAAGTGGTAAGTTAACTAGATAGCAAGGTACCAAAAAAAAAAGTGTATTAACATAAATACTTTTTACATTTAAGGCAGCAGATATTCTGGAGGTGAGACAGAAAAGGAGAATTTATGATATAACAAATGTTTTGGAAGGCATAGGTTTAATTGAGAAGAAGAGTAAAAACAGTATTCAGTGGAAGTAAGTATTGTTACTATTGCCCCTATAAAATCCTTGAATCAGTTTTTTTTAATCACTAATTATTTAATCTCTTAGACCATATTCTACAAGCTGTAATGACTACAATCGCTTACCCCCAGGAAATTGCAGTAATCCAGAATTTTCTTCAAAAATATCAAAATTAAAACAAGAATTGACCAAACTAGATGAATACGAACATGAGCTAGATTTACACAAATTATGGATAGAGCAAAGTATTAAGAATACAACGGAAGATATAGAGACTAGTAAATATCTATATCTCACAAGCGAAGACTTTCCAAAGTGTTATGATAAGGAAGATACTGTTTTCATTATAAATACACCTATTAATCATACTAGTGTTAAGTTTATGGTAAGAATTGGTGTTATGATCTTAATAATATTATTCCCCTGAAGTGAGTGGTGTGCCTAAATTTTGTTTTTTTTTTTTAGAATGGACATGATTCATTCAATCTCAAAATAAAAAGCTCAGGAAATCCTATAATTGCTCATTTATTGTCTGAAAAGTCTTTAGAAGGAAATGAAAAAGTTCCTAGGAAAAGACGTCGGCAGGTAAGAAATTACACAAATAGTTAAGTAAGTCTAGCTTTCCTTGTATATATTTTAATATTAGACATTTTTTCTCCTCCCTTCTAGATTACAGAACCAAGCTCTAATGATTTGGGCTTAGAAAGTCTGAAAAAGCCAAAATATGATGACCCTGACTTGGCTACTGCAGAAATACTGTTTAGGAAGACCTCCAGAGAAATAAACAATGACAAATATTATGATGACATTTTGCCAGGTACCTATTTATTCATAAAACATAAAGAAGTATTATTTTATTTACACACTAATTAATGTATTTTACACTGTTTTTAGGATATGAACCATTTCTACGCTTAAGTCCAATTCCATTAACTCAAGACTATTCCTTTGGACTACTAGATAATGAAGGTGCTTGTGATCTATTTGATATCCCTACCAGTTTTATTTGCTAAGTAATATTGTAATTTAGTTACAAGGTTGCTAGAATTACTTCTATATTCATCTAGCCTGAATTAAAAGTTAATTTAAAAATTACCAAAAAAAGGACACTTACCTCTTCAATTATTATTAGATTTGGCTAAGTGAATATAGAAATTGATTTTTTTTAAGATCTATTGATTTGTATTTATAGTGAACTAATAAGTCTCAATTATGTTTTATGCGTTATAGCAAAAAAAACCTGTGATTAGGAATTTTTTCCTTTTTGTTAACACTAATAAGGTGTCAACTATTAATTTAATGATGATTAAATATACAAAAAGAATAAAGGTTTTTGTTATAAACTTCCGTTTATTTTTGTACAGTACAGAATAAAGCGATAGATTTATTCTGGGTGGGAAAGCAGAATAATTAAGAGTTCGGCCAGGAAAAAAAATAGTAGGCATGTGTTTGACCGCTACCCTCTACAACGAGGACAGTGGTTGGACGGTGCCCGAAGGTGTGACGTTAAAGTTAGTAGCGGTGCTATTAAGATGACGACTTAAGCAAATTATTAACGATTTGAATATAAAGTACATATTTTATTCGGCCGTTGCTAGGCAACAATCTACTGCGAAACTTGTGCCGACGCCATTTAATGTACCTTCCTGATTTTGGTCGGTTATTTGCATTTGTGGCTTTGACCACTACTATAGCTCCCTTTACCTTAAAGAAGGCTATAGCACTACCCTATTCGAGGGTTGCACAAAAGGACACACGTGCACTATTTATTTCTATGACAAATTATAATAAAGATTTGTATGCCATTAGAAAGGGACTGGCCAATTCGTTTCATATTAAGATTATCATTTCCTAAAAAATAGATTTTCTCTTCCAAAAAATGTAATGGCCGTGACTATAGGACTACTTGTCGACTATTCTGTGACTATGATTGTACCTGCCATCATTAGAGGGCGTTTTATATTTCTTTTCTTGTTGTAATGGAAATATTGAACTATTTCAGCAAATAATTTCATGATATAAAAAGTAGTGTATTAAAATATACCACCGGATTTTATTATATGTACGAATTCAAAGTAAAAAGATCATTTTGAAATTATCTTTGGTTTTTTGACAATTGACATTCGAGTGGGTGACAATATTGACATTTATAATTTTGACAGTACTTGTTTGGCGAAAAAGCAAATGGCAGTTCGTGTCATGTATTAAAAGACTATTACGTATTTTTCATTTAAAAACGGTGTTTTTACTTCTGAAAATTGTGTAAGAAAATAGTTAAGACTTTAAAGTTGGTGCTATGAACAAAATGGAAAAGCTTCCCAAGCTGGTGGATGTTTATCAGCCATCCAACAAACTGGAATCCAGACAACTACCCTTGGTGGTAGATGAAAATTTAACGGTAAAAATAACATGCCTTTTTAGCACTAAAAATACCTTTTCGAGTGTTTTACGACTCTTAAAGACTTTTATGAATCTATTTTTGTTTTGGGTTTAACGGGATTTGTGTTTAGAGTTGGCTGACCTAGAAAAATGTGATTCTGCACAGAAAACTTTTTTTGGCAGCACTGGATAATTGATAAAAATATTATTTTATTTTCCTTATTTTCATTAGTTTTTATCGTTTTATGTATTTTGTTACGAAGGAAATTGGAATTATCGGCGGAAGATAGGTACTGTTAGATTTGAAAGTAATTTTATTACATTTTCTGAGAAATTTTTGATAAGTAGGTCTTTGATAGAAATTCTTCACATTTTGTACAATCGGAAAAGGAAAACTTCATTTTTTTACTTTGAACCACAAAATAATTATTTCTGTGATTATTCACTTACTTTTTCATACTTATAGACATAGACATATAAACATAACATATTATTATAATGTTTCTTTTATGTCTGTGCTTATAGATAGGTACCTACCGAATATTAGGCATGAACAAAATGACTCTTTTTAATGAGTTGACTCAGTAACTCCACAGATATCGATAGAAGCGTTTTTGGTCCCATAAAAACACATTCTTAGAAGAATACCTCTTTGGGGTGCAACCTACTGAAGAATGAATTGATTTGAAGAAGTGTTTTTGTGTATTTTATTTTCCTTTTCAATATTGTGGGGTGTTTTACATACCCCCTTCCCCTCCTAGATAGCTAAAGCTTCAAATGTTACTTGTCATGTAATTGATTTTTAATTTCAATACTAGGAGATAATTTTTAAAGATGTCCTATTTACACTAAAATACATTACTGCATAAGAAACATGTTAAAAAAGTGTTTGTAAAATTCTCTAAATCTGTTCTGTTTCCCTCAGCTTGTTATGGATATTAAGAATTCAAACATAATCTGCGACAGCCAAACTTTAAATGGGAAAGAGCTAAACGAATTTGCCTCCAAGCTAGGTATGCTTTCCCCCGAAGAGTTCCAGAATTCCCTGCAGATCAATAAGAACGAGTTGATGGAGGTGTTAAATCAGAATGTGCCATGTGTAGGATGCCGTAGAAGGTAAGGTTGCAATGGCTTAGACTAGTTTAATAATCAACCCATAACTAAATCACAGTATAATCATAATACTCCTGAAGACTGTAGTAGGGTCTAGTGACCAGATATCTCCTCAATGTTCTTTTGAAAGTTCTATCATCTAATATTTGTCGAAAACTTAAAGGAATATAATTATAAATCTTAAGACTATCAAATATAAGTCAATTTTTTGTGAGAGTTGATTTTGGTATACGAAGAGGTATGTCATTTTTGTTACTCATATTAATAAGCTGTTGTTAGGATAATTCTTATATTTTTTATGAATAAGACAAACTGTTTCTAGGATAAAAATGCCAACCACAGTTAACATTTTTTCTCTGACAAATAAAGGTTTGCAATGGGAACGTAAGTTAACACCACACAAATATCTTAAAGCCCTTTTTTGTAAAACTAATACTGAGCCCAACAAGTCCTGGCTACAAAACCCCCAAAAAGCGATACCATACCTTAAGTGGCTTTCAATGGAAAAGTAAATTAAGTGCAAGTAAATTCTTTCTTCTTCTTCTTCATTAAACTAATTTACCACCTGATTTGTCAACATTTTTTTTTTGAAAGATATTTTTACCTTGTAAAGAGGTTGATTACTTTATTTTTATCAAATAATAGTATATTAAGCGGTTAAAACCCCAATACATTATCTTTTTTACCATTAATATAACATATCAGGAGATGAATGAAAGTAATAAATAAAATTGAACATTTACTGCTTTAGAATGCGTGCCAAAAAATATTAGAGTTCATTCACTCTAGTTGTAACAAAGTATTTAAATTGTAAAATAAGATATTATTTACGGATTTTTAGTGAAATACTGTTATAAATATTTTGGTAGAAATACAGACAAAATAATGAGTGTGAAATTTATGTGAATTTAAAGGATTTATTTATACACCACAATTTCCAAATTATACTGTACCCAAGCAAACTAGACAGGCGAAGCAAAAGGTTTTTATTTGTTACTAAATAATCTAATCAACTTTTATTAGTGGAGTTCTTTTCTGAGTAATTTTTGAAGAGTTCGGCCGAATAACACACATTTGAAAATCTCGCTTAAAAAGAAATAGAAGTTTACAATGTCTTTACTATCCACTAAAGTAGATTGTTTGTTTAAATAGCTATAGATGTCCCTTATTAATAGTTCTTCCTTAAGAAAGCATAGATGCTTTTAAGTGTCAAAATTAGTCATTAAGGATTCCTCAAGGAACTGTCAATATCGAGGAAGGTCCTGACATACCTGAGGGGTCCTCAAAGAAAAAAAAGGTTATGAAACAAGATAAAAAAATTAGGAGACTTTTTTAAAATAGTTAATGTTTGAAAGGTAAAGTTTGATTTTTGATGAATTTGTGTCATTAGTGACGAGACAAAATGGCGTTATAATCCTTCCCTTGAGGAACACTTGAGATTTTAAGGCTCATTGGCGTACCGATCTAAATAAGAGTGGGGGAAGCTATTAAAAGGGTAATAATTTAAATAAATGTAACTTATAAACGACTTATCCGATTTTAGTAAACTCAAGCTCTTTTAGAAGAGAAAGGTAAGTAAGTACTTTTAATTTTAGTATCCATTACGATAATTCGTAATAAAATTGGTAATGGGTACCATTTGTAATAACAGTTTTTTGATTTTATCACAAAAACTTACATCAATCATAAGATATAATTATGCCATCATAATCGGAAAATAAATTACTTTTTCAAGAAAGAATGTGAATATCTCAGTTTAATATCTTCTTTCGTTTCAGAGTTATTGCCAAAAAATAGTTAATAACACTTTAATTAAATAAGTGATTGTTTTCATAGTGCCGTGGTCAAACATTCCATGACAAAACAATTTTTTAAACTTTTATGAATAGGCCGCCACTCAACGTGAATCACTTTGTATATAAAGTTTTATATGTAGATATATGGCTGTGATATAAAATATACCTACTGAAACATCTTATATAATCTAGTTGTGTCTGATTTATAGAATATATTTTTAGTGGCGTGCCGCCCTGTAAGTCATGTCTGACTCATTGCATTTTTGGGTATACTATATACTATTAACGACATAAAAGATAATCAAAGAAAGGTTTAATTTTCCAGTTCAACCATATTCAATATAATAAGCCTCTAAAAAAAGTGTTTAGTTCAATTTTATGCTTACAGGATATTATGAAAATATCTAATCATATATTTTTATTACAGAAAAGTGAAAAAAAAACTTTGTACCTACTGTGATAAAAAAAAAATTCTTAGGTAATACCATAGGAGCTCAAATTTAGAGCGTAGCTTGAGTGATTTTTTCCAACAGATCAAGTTAAATTGCCAATAAGTAAGTATGAGAAAACAAACTTTAAAAAATATTCAGCTCAAAATCTGAGCTCGAATGGTATTTGGTAAGACAATTCTATATAAAATAAGATTCAAATCAAACTTAATTTACAACATTATTTAGGAATACATAAAAAACTTTTAAATTTTATTATTGATTTCTCCTTCAGAAAAATTTACCAATCTAGACATTTTGATTTTGAAATAAAAACTACTTTTGACAAGTTTCAAACTGACAGGGACTCTTTTACCATAAAAGTAAAACTGTTATTATGGAAATGATTGTATGAAATATATCCGCTTTTTTAACCACTTGCCTTTCTCTTCCTTCCTATTTAGCCGATAGGAAACTACATTTATTGACATTTTAAATGGGATTATTTATACAAGAGTGAAATTGTCAAAATTATTTATTACTTGAAAAATTTTTTTTGTCATGATTTTATGTTTAATTTATTTTTCTAGCGTTGAAAGACTGTATTTCCAACTACTGAGTTTTGGACATCCTACATTAGATCCCATTGTCGTGAAGTCTGATGGCACAATCACACTGAGAAAAGAAAAACATGCATATAATATATTGGCCAATATTTTTCATGATAAGTAAGTATTTGTCCTAAAAGCATCAAATAAAAAACTTAAAATTCTTAAAACTTCCTTGAATAAATTAAAGGAGAACTTTTCAATGAAAACAGATTAGCAGTCTAAAAAATGTTTTTTTTGGAATTTAAATATAATTTTTCTTCTCATTGTTTTGAAAGTATATAAGTATAAAGAACCGAATGGACTTTCACTTAATTTTGATTTTAACCCTATCGTATGAAGCACGAAAAAAGAAAATTTTCTACGGTTTTAGTTTTTACTTTCTTTAATTATTTACTCTCTAATAAAAACACACCGAAGAAGGTACTGACGTCACAACAAAACCTGCAAATAGGCAACTTGGTACAGCCTTCATTCAATCATTTTATATTTAAGTTATCGGAACAAAGATAACAATATAATCAGTCTCACGACTTGCAAATAAAAGAATTGCGCGGTTAAAAGGATGACGTACGTGCCTTCTCGCCTCAGGTTTTTAAACTTGCAGCTTTCCCGCCATGTTTTTAATTGTTTCTGGAAAAGGTTTGTGATACTCTAGGAAGATTTTTATTATTGGGGATATGTTCTTAATAGGTTCTTGTTTAAGATGTTAGTGCTCAATATGACAAATTCGATTATAGTGAAAGAGTGCATTGCTATCAAGGGATTTATTTTAAAATATATTTCTTTTTTCCAGACAACGTCTCGAAACTCTAATCGAAACTCAACCGAAACGGAACAAAAAAAGCGTCCGCTGTTTATTGCATTCCCTCGACTCACAAAGGAGTCGCCCTCTAACGCCCGTCTGGAGAGATATCTGGGATTGCATGAAGACTGACTGCCGAAAGGACGTTTGCATCATTGAGGCGTCTAGTCTACATTCTACTCTGGAAAATTATCTTAGAAAGCATAGGTTTTGTGGAGAGTGCAGGACAAAAGTTCTCAAGGGTAAGTTATGTTTATAAATTTTTATATACTAGTCCCAGTCCATGTTTGCTTTAAAATCACATCTGACTCATTAGTCGAAATTTAAAATGTATTTTTTTTTTGTTTTATATTCAGCATATACTTTATTGGTTGAAGAACCAGAGCCGACCAAAGAAAAAGGTTATGTCTCCTCTCTCTATGCGGGAATCAAGAGGTGTTTACAAGATAAACACATCCATTTAAATCCGAAGACAGAGTATATTACCAAACTAATCAATAGGGCAGAACCAGAGTTGTTAGGAAGGTAATAAATATAGGATTTTATTCTTCTAAAGATATATTTAGTCATTATTTTACTAATTATAAATATTTTTTATGACTTATTTCTTATCTTGTAATATTTTTTAGTCGTCGGGAACGGCATGCCAAAACTCTAGAAATTGCCCAGGAAGAGGTCCTAACATGTTTAGGAATTTGTATGTATGAGAGACTGCATAGGGTGTATATGAGAGTAAGGTAAGATTAAAAATTTAATTTATTAGATTTGTTTTTATATATAACAATTGTAAAATGTTTATGGTTTAATTCTCTAATTATCTTTTAGGGAAGAAGAGAGAACTTGCCAACTTTTTGCAGCTGTCGCTGTTTATAGTTTAAGCAGAAGTTTTGAGACTGTAGTAGAAAAAGTCAGGGGAGTGTCACAGTTAGAATTATTATATGAAGAATTTGCTAGGTATGTGTGTAGGTCACAGTTTTAAGAATAAATAATAGCTGTGTCGCTCTCAACGGCACCTTTGAAAACACGGCCGTAAACAAGGTTTTTGCTTTTTCGGGGAACGGGGCTTGCAGTTGGTCGAACGCGATGTTACGAGGACGCTCGCTAACTGGTATTGTTGGACATACATACCAGGGCGTTATCAAATTAAAAGAAGGCATTTACGAATTATAAATAATGCAGTTTTTTTCATTATTGGGGTTTATAAAATATTTGCGATATTTTGTTGACCTATAAATAGTTTCAACTGGTAAGTATCTCCAGTCAGTCTTCACCTGAAGACGACTGGAGAAGTTGAAACGTGATTTAAAACAAATAGAGACAATGTAAGTCCTAAACTCTTTTATTATTCAAAAAACATCATTGTTTCCAACCTTAGGACATTATACTTGCTTAGGTTTAAAATTAAATTATAATTGTGGTTTTAGGGAAGAACAAGCAAAACAGAAACATAAGGAAGCTAAGAAAATTAGACGCAAGCGCAGAAAGGGGAAACTTGCCGATTGTGATGGAAAAGAGAACTGTTGTGGGAGGGATGATGATGAAAGGGATGGTATTGAAAAGGTAATGTATATTTATATAAAATTAAAAAAAAAAGATATTTTTAAATTTAAAATAACTTAAAAATAAAAAATGTATGCGAAACCTAAATGTATAAAAATATTAATATTAGGTTGCATAAAGATATTTAACAATAAATTACTAGAGTGAGTAAATAATGTGCCAATGCCAAGTTTATGTGTTCTATTCGGCGTGTACGGATCATATTTTTCGAGCTCGTATGTTATCACTTAAATAAGTGTTGTATAAAGTGCATTTAATTGCTATAAAGAGCCTAATTGACGTATCAGTCTATAATAGTGATATTTATATAGCCTTAATATTTTCTAATTTCCCAAAAATAGTGAAAAATGACAGAGATTTGCAAAACATGCACTGTTAAAATAACAGGAAAATCACCTGGTTTACAATGTCAAGGTATTTGCGAGCATTATTTTCATGCTAAATGTGTCGGCATTCCGGTTGATCAGCTAAGTTTCGTCAAGGCCGGCTCGGGTGTACTATGGAGATGCCAAGCCTGTCGCGGTGATGATTTGTTAGGTCTGCCGGACCGGCACAGCCCATCTACTCTAACTGCTCCGATCGGGATCGACGGCAATCTACAGACCGAGATGCAGAATTTTATGCGAGAAATGAAGTCTGAAATGAATTCGTTTAAGAACAAGCAAAATGACTTACTCGCTTCTGTAACGTTTTGCTCGGATAAGGTGTCCGACTTCGAAAAGTCCCTCAAGAAATGGGATGGGTTGGTTAGGGAAGTGCAGACACTTAAAGCGGAAAATGAATCCCTTAAAATGAACGTAAACCAACTTTCTAAGAAAGTCGCTGACCTGGAACATCTGTCAAGAATAAATAATGTTGAACTACAGGGCTTCCCAGAGCGTAAAAATGAGGATTTGGCCAGTATTGTAGAAACACTTCATGGTCTCCTGGGCTTGCCTTTTTCCCCAAGCATGATGGAGAGTGCCCACAGGGTTCGCTCATTTAAGCCCAATTCACCTAAGCATATTGTTGTAAAATACTCATCACGTAGAATGAGAGATGAAGTGTTGCAGGCGGCAAAAATTAAACGAAGCTTAAATAATGGTTTGTCTCTATCTATGGACGAGGGAACAGCCCCTAATAGTAAAATTTTTGTAAATGAACATCTATCCCCAGAGAAAAAAATGCTGTTTAAAAGAGTTCGCGATGCAGCGCGTGCAAAAAAATACAAGTATGTTTGGGTGAAGAATGGTAGTATTCTAATACGCATGGCTGAGAATACACCTGTTATTCAAATTAATAGTGAGGAGACAAAATGTGATATCATCTTTTCAAATTTATATGTGTCATACCTACCCTAATAGATAATTAGTCGATATTTTCGAACCCCTTTCAGCGTATTATCAAAACGTGAGAGGTCTAAGAACAAAAACCGTTGAATTTAGACTTAATTTGCTATCTAGTGACTACGACATTGTCTTTCTGACAGAAACATGGTTGAATAGTGGTATAATCAATGCCGAATTATTTGGTACCAGTTACCAAGTATTTCGCCGGGATCGTGAAAGCTCTGGGAGCACAAAATGTAATGGCGGTGGTTCCCTTATAGGCATCAAGGATGGTTTGCGGGCTGTGAGACGACAGGAGTGGGAGAGTGACGCTGAGGACTTATGGGTTACCCTTTACACCAAGGATGGCAGTAAAGTTCATTTGTGTTGTGTATACATCCCTCCAGGTAATGACGCGGCACTGATATGTTTTGTTGATAAACTATATTCGCTCTTCGATAAAATTTCCACTGATAAAATCTTAATTTGTGGTGACTTTAACTTTTCATATATAGGTTGGTTATTTAAAAATATGTGTAATTATTATCTTCCTGAAAATGTGGACTCTAAATTTAACACTTTCTATGACATGTTAAATCTCTATGGGCTTTTTCAATTTAATGGGCTTAAAAATGATAATAATAGAATACTTGATTTAATTTTGTCTAATGATTCAATAGTTAAGGATCTCATAAGCTCATATCAACCCCTTGTGACAGAAGATCCTCATCATAAGTCAATTGAATTTAATCTTACTTGTTCATCGCTACCACAGCTAGGCTTTAATAATAATGAACCCATTACCTATAATTTTAAAAACGGTGATTATGAGGGCATCAATAATTATTTCAATAGTATAGATTGGAAGCAAACGCTTAAAGCCCCCGATATCAATGAATCTGTTCAACACTTCTATAATGTAATTAATAATGCATTAAATACTTACATTCCAAAAAAAATTATTAACAAAAAATACCCAATATACTTTAAACATAATACCATACGAATATTAGTAAATAAAAACAAGGCCCATAAAAAGTGGAAAAGGTCCAAATCGAACATAGATTACAATTTTTTTTGTCAACTTAGACGACAGAGCAAAACGATGATTCGTAATGATTATATAGCGTATATTAAATCAATAGAAGATGATATTCCAAATAATTCTAAGCGTTTTTGGCAACTTATGTCTATTAAAAGTAAACATTTAGGTATTCCTAATGTAATGCATTTTAGAGGTAAGCAAACGCAGGGATCTGAAGTAAGCTCTTTGTTCTCGGAATTCTTTCAGGAAGTTTATCAACCTTACGAGCAAAAATTTTATTATGCACCGAATATCAATAATACTTGCAGTCTTTCAAAAATTCGTGTTCAACCTCATGATGTTCTGAGAGCACTGACTTGCTTAGATGAAAATAAGGGCGGTGGACCTGATAAAATTCCTTCATATTTTGTAAAAAGATGTGCTTTTCTTCTATTCACGTCCCACTTACAATTATTTTTAATATGTCATTCGAGCAGTGCGTATTTCCAGAAAAATGGAAACTGGCTAGTGTTATTCCAATTTTCAAAAGTGGAGTGAGAGATAGTGTTACTAATTACAGACCCATAAGCAAACTTAACATCTTTGGAAAAGTTTTAGAATCTATTGTGCATAACACAGTACTTAACTTTATAAAGCCTCACATTATTGAGGAACAGCATGGATTTTTTCCCAAACGATCAATTGAATCTAACCTAGCATCTTACTCTGAGTATATCCTCTCTTCCATGGACTGTCAAATTCAGGTGGATTCCATATATACCGATTTCAGTAAGGCATTTGATAAAATTGATCACAATATTTTGGTAGCTAAGCTGAGTCAAATTGGTGTATGTGGGGACCTCCTTAAGTGGATAACCTCTTATATATTTAATAGATCACAATTTGTTGCAGTGAACGGTCACCAGTCTCCTATCTATAACGTGACTTCTGGTGTGCCCCAAGGCTCCCATTTGGGGCCTTTATTTTTCATTATATACTTAAACGATGTGAAAAAATGCTTTAAATTTTGTAAAATTTTACTTTACGCAGACGATATGAAAATTTTTCTCAGCATAGGGAGTATCGGGGACTGCTTGCTGCTTCAGGGTGAACTAGATTCTTTTTTTCAATATTGCGTTTTAAACAAACTCTTCCTAAATTTAGATAAATGTATATTTTTTTCATTCTCAAGAAATGTAAATATTTTTTCTTATGGTTACAATTTTAATGGGATATTACTTAAAGAAGTAGGTAAAATAAAGGATCTTGGTGTTATTTATGATAAAAAAATGATTTTCAATGAGCATATTGATTATGTTGCTAACAAATGTAATCGCATGCTAGGCTTTATAATTAGATCATGTAAATTTGTGTCTTCTTTGCAGTCTTTAAAGGTTCTGTATTTTGCATATGTTTATAGTAGACTTAGTTTTGCCTCTGTCGTCTGGACGCCTCAGTATGCGGTATATAAAAACAGATTGGAAATTATTCAGAATAAATTTCTTAGATTTTTAAACTTTAAAAGCACCGGTGTCTTTGATCTTCATGCTAATTTACCAGAACTTCGACGGACTTTCCAGTTATTACCTCTTGAGCGCCAGCGTATTCAAGCTGATGTTCGTTTTCTATTTAAAATCGTTAATAACCATATAGATGCTCCAAATTTGCTATCCGGTATAGGTTTTAATATCCCCTCACGTAATTTTCGTAATACTCACCTATTTGCAAACTGTTTTTATAGAACTAATTTAGGTAAACACTCGCCTATAAGTCGTATAACCTCACTTTATAACGCTTCATACCATGATATTGATTTGTTTAATGTATCTCTAGTAACTTTTAGGAGAAAGCTTAGAAATTACGCGGTTCTTCATAATTATTATTAAAATATTACTTTAGTATTAAAAAATCTGTACACCAATTGTAATTCGTGGGTGCCGAATTTGGGCCAGAGGCCTGTTGGCATCCTATTTGTGCAAATAAATAAATAAATAAATAAATAAATGCCACTTATGTCACAGAGTAAGAATTGCTGGTTAGTTATTATGTTTTTTTTGTCCTATGCTACTTTACACATGTATTTTTTACAGGAATGTTCATGTTCTTCACCTGGAAAGGACGGCTCTAGGGAAGAATGTGGCTGCAGCAGTGAAGAATTAGATGACTACGACGACTGTTCAAATAGCAAGCTCAATAATTCTAGTGGCAAAATGGATAAATTAAGGTAAATAAGTGATTACTTAAAATTTTTATGAATTTAGTGTTGTACAAAATAAGCTCACAATTTTGTGAATTACAAAATAATATAATAGTATATAGGGTGTTCAATTAAAAAAAAGTATGTTTAATATGCAATGACTATTCGGGACACCATGTATTAATTAAAATAACTTTACAGTGTATGCTTTCTTCTGATAACTCTGTTTTTAACAAATATTTAAAAAGTGAAGTAGTTTAAATGCTATGAAATTCTGTGTTGAGAGTTGGCCACACTGTATTTCTAGCATGGGAGAATGTTCCCTGTGGTTTCTCTGTAATTATAAAAATGTAGATACAAAACTTTTTCTGAAGTAGTTCAAATACACCAGTCACGTTAATGTTGGTATATTGATATTTTATGAATATGAGTACTTTTATTCGCTGATGTACTGTAGTATGTAAGTAAAATTATGGAAGAAAACTTTTTAAGGCGGAACTTTGTGCAGCAAGAAATTTATTTGCAAGAGAGTCTCACCCGAAGTGGGCATACTAGCGAGCTTATGACGTGGTGAAAAATATTCCGTAAACATCGATACACACTGAAAGCACGATGCAAGGCGGTAGGTTCTTTATTATGCTAATGAGTTTCGGTTGATTTTATTTCGGAGACGAGAAATTTGTTTTGTGGAAAATAAGAACTTGTTTTGTATTCTTAGTTAAAATAATGTACCAAATCGTTATACGGATATATCTTTTAAATTTTGTCTTATTTTATTATTAAAGCTATAGAATATTTACAAAAAATAAAATTAGGTAGAGCAGAAAGTTTGAAGTGTTAATTAATAATAGGTATAAAAGCACCTGCAAACAGGGTGTTCGTGTTCCACCGGGAACCGCTTCGAACTATATATGGAAAACTATACATAGGAAAATTTTCAAAATTTGCCATCATGGTAATGCTGATGGGGACGACCGGACTAAGAAAATTTCATAATGGTGGTACTTCCGGTGTAACCGGTGTGTCAGCTAGGGTAGCCAGATTTTAAAAATTGAAAAGCGGGAAGTGGATAGTGCCTGGAGAACAAGTTTTTTTTGAGGTGCTTAAAATAATTATATTGATGATTTCTAAAAAAAAAAAGTCGATACCCCGTTGACCTTACGCTGTGGCGTGCCTTTTATATTTCTTCCTCCTATCATCAAACGTGCTTTCTAAACGCCTACAAAATTTAGTATGTATGGTTTTGAAGCATGCGGAATTGAATTATAATGTCGGCGCAGTTGCCAGATTTCTCAGTTTTGCGATACACGTAGTAATTTTAATATTTTAAATGGAATGCCCTATTTATTTTTATTGCAGTGCATTGGGCGTGTCCAATTTAATAAGATGCCAAATTAACAAAATTCTATCTTTACTAATTGCTGAGCTATGGCAATACTGTAATTCCATTAAAAAGTACCATGAGAATTTATATTTTTAAAGTTTAAGTTAAATAGGCCATTTTGAAAAGACAAGAACTTTTCTTGAATCTTGTCAATAACTTAGTAACTATGGAGGTAGACAAGCGTCCCGGTACTCTTTTAGGGAACTTGTGTTGCCATAGCTCAGAAACTAGTGAAGATAGAATTTTGTAAATTTGAGATCTTACTAAATTTGACACTACCAATTCACTGCAATAAAAATAAATAGGGCATTCTATTTAAAATAACAAAATTACTACGTGTAGCGCAAAGCTGAGAAATCTGGCAACTGCGCCGACATCATAATCCAATTCCGCATGCTCTAAAACCCCACACATACCAAATTTTGTAGGCGCAACTTCAGCAGGTTTAATAATATCGAATTTATTCCAGTTAAAGTCCCTACCCTGTATGCCTATACCTATAAATATCTAAGCGTTTTTGACATATTTGAATTTTTCTGTTAAGAATGACGTTTGCAAGCCTTAAAATAATTATCAATTTTTTCTATAAAGAAGCCTTATATTTATTTAATTTAAGTGGGATTCCTTGTTATAAAGGACCTGCTTTATTAGATTTTTTATAATATTTTGATAACTATTAATTCAGGGTGTTTAAACAATAAGATTGAGAAAACCGCAAAAAGTCTAAATTTTCAAAGGGAAACACCCAAATTTTATAATTACTTTTAGTTTAGCATTAAAAAAGGGTAAGTTTGTATATCCCAAAACTGTTGAACATTATTAATAAGCACATTGTGATGGCTTCTGTTTTGCGGATATCGATTGGCAAATGTGTCCCATGTTCTTGATATAACTTTTACACATTCTCCATAAATAATAAATAAATTTAAATAATCTTCGTTTGTATGTACAATTTAAGCGCACAGGCATGATAATTAATGATGTTTAAATGGTAAGTGACAGCTTCATACATTTTTCTCGCATTTGATTGTTTTTCAACGCCGTTATAGCCAACTAAAAGTAACTAAACTTAAAATCTGCAGCAAAATCGCCATATAAAAATATTAAGTTGGCAATGTTTCTAAAACTAAAATTTTTTGGAATATACAAACTTACCCTTATTTTTAATGCTAAATAAGAAATAATTATAAAATTTGTGTATTTCCATTTGAAAATCTAGTGTTTTTGCAGTTTCTCAATTTAATTTTTAATCGTATTGTTTAAACACCCTGTATTAATAGTTATCAAAATATTATAAAAAATCTATTAAAAATATCTAAAACGCTTAGACATAGGTATAGGACATGGTATACAAGATATGCCTAAATTCTTGCGTAGAATGCAAAAATGTAGTAATATATAGAGTATTCTATCTAAAATAAGCAAGTTGACACTTACTTCCGGTATAACGGGAAGTGCCACCATTATAAATATATTTTAGCCCGATCGCCCCCATCAGCACTAGCATATACTGTCTAATTTTCAAAATTGGGAGGCACAGGCCTACCCTGAAACTAAAGGTTTTCAGCATTGGTTATCAAATACTTCGTAAGGTCAATAGTTTTTCAATCAAAATTTTCTTATATTACAAATTTTTCACCATGTTTATTTATAAAACAAAAGATAAGTCCCGCTGGTTCCAGGATTTGTTGACTGTGGTTACTAACTCGCGCAGTATTTTGTCCGTCGCGTTCCGTGCCATTATAATTATTTTTTTTAAAAAGTGGTATGTTTTTGAAAAAAAAAGTAAGTACCTAGATTTTTTTTTAGTAACACAGAAACAACAGGAGGTAGTACCGTATCGTCGCGCTAATCCGATACAAAATCACGGTATTAATGTTTCTTATAAACATAAAGTGATAGGGGGGTAGCCAAAAAAACGTGTAAGTTCTCAAAAGTTAATTCTATAAAATAAAATACTTCGCAGCCTTTTCTACACTTTCTCCACCGTTCAAAAGTGATTCCTACAAAAAAAAATGTCGCAGTCGTTTCATAAACTCCCCCTAACAAAAGTTAGTAAAAAGTATATTTACCCCCCCCCCCCCTTTCCCGCTTGGTCAAGAGACAGGGGCAAATGCCCTCTTTATGGACGCCCATGCCTAACAAAAAATTGTATTTTATTACTCTGCGTGGCATACTGTCCAATTTTTATTTATTACCTACCTAGCTTCTTAGAAGCATTGTCACTATACATACAGTAGTCTCGCTGCACCAAATTGTAGCTGCGAGCCAATAACATGAACAGATAAATGTCATGTGACCAACGCCAAATTCGTGCCTGACAACTACTTTTAAATCGTTAAACCATGGATAAAATAATAAACACATTTCACCTTTAAAATGAATTTATATTTTAACAGGTTTAGACAGAAGCTCACTTTATAAACAATATATAGAGCCTGAATAATAAGCATAAAATATAAAAACAATCGAATAGAAATAGATTCATTATGCAACAGTTGGTTTCTTTACTCACTAAGAACCTTCATAAATGGCTTTGTTTTATTGCACCTATCACCCTTTACCAAGACAAATTAAACTTTAATTTTAGATCTAAGAGTTAATATACCAGGGTTACCATACATCCTGGGATTTGTCGTAAGTTCCCGGTGACCCAGTTTGGGCCTCTAATACCGATAAGCTATTTACCTTAGTATATTTTGTTCACTATCAAGAAAATAACCCATTTCGATAAAAAAACGAAACAAAAAATTCAATATAGCCCATTTTTGACCGCAACATATCGACTGGATTTCGTTCAATTCTTATCCTTACCTAACATGAATAAGAAATTTTGAAAGCCCAAACACCAGTTTTGACAAAATGGTGAACGCGCCTTGAACATTTTGCCCTGCGGCGCATTATAAACTATCCCGGTCTAAGCCAAAAAATGTATGGTAACCCGGATTTAATAGCACAACTACTAGTTACTTTTTTTTAATATTAACTCTTAGATATTCTGTTATTGGCACAGACAATCCAAAAAGGATAACATAAAATTTAGCCCAAAATTACCCCCGAAATTACTTCTTGTTCGACCACCTATAATTTTTTTCAGTGTATCATTATTCTCTCTGGATGTAAATTGTTTCACGTCAGCCGAGAATAAATTCAGCTGTATATAGGCAACTTCTATAACATGACAACAAAATTTACCTAAAACATGAGTTGCGCGCTGCAAGATAACGGAGTTATTACGACATTGTTTTGTCTCAATTTTTGAAGTCTTAAAGATAAGACATGGAAGTTCTAAGGTACATGGCTATTTTTTGAAAAAAAAATTCTTAGCTACGATATTAACCTTGGAAAAGTGCCTAAAAATACGCACCTTTAGTGGGCATTTTCTTATACATATTCTTATTTTTTTCAAAAAAGGGCTTTGTACCTTAGAAATACAAACATTCCTTTATTAAATTTTAAATTGTCCCGACAAATATTTCAAATAGCCTTTGCAGAATCCTGCAGTAGCGAAACGGTGTTTTTCATCCTCTAAATTTGCGCGTGGTAGAGCCTTAATGGATAATCTTTTAAAAAAAATTTATTGAAAATCTGTCGTAAGTAAATTTATATGAATTCATACACTATTGTTTTACTCTTTTTGCTCTAATCTTGTATTTTAAATTGTTTTTTTAGGTGTAGCAACGAACTGTGGATAGATGACTGTAAGTGTGATAATGATGTAAAAGACTTGAATAGGAATGGGATTTCAAATCGAAAAGAATTGCAGTTAATGTGCAAGTGTGATTCTAGTGGGGACTTTACTAGCAGGTATGTAAATCAACATGTCTTAAAAAAAATTTAAACAGAATGAATTTATTATATGTCATTAACTTTTTTTCATTTTAACTTTATTTTCTTGCTAGATATTTGTTAATAAACAAGACAAATTTATCTTAAATTTAAGATTTATTTTATAGTTATTAGCACGATGGTCTGGTTGTAATTTACAAAAAGCAAAGAGCATAATATATAACTAAGTTTTTACTATTTTCCTGTCCTGATTTGATGTACTTTTTTCTTTATCCTCTTTAGTAAAAAAGAATCTGGTTCAACGTCTGATCATTCTCACGACTGTGGTTATTCATCAGAAAACAATAATGGGTGTTGCGAAACCGGTAAGAAATATTAATACAAATTTAATAAAAATAATTTTTTTTTAAGAACAAATTTTTAATGTCAGTATAATGGCCTCGGTTATATTTTTAGTATGAACACCTTAAAGGCTTCCTTGTTTACATACAAAATCATTGAAGCGTTAGCTACTTTACACACCATTCTATATCTGTCCCTAGAAAAAAAAAATAGAAAATTAAATTTATAATTATTTAAGGTTCTTTAGTATCCAGTCTGTCCAGTTCCCCAGAAGGTTCGGAATTAGCCTGTTCTGATACTTGTTGTCAACCTACAGATTTTGGAAGCCAATGCAGACTGACTTGTGGAGGGGGACTGAGTTTACAAGAAATGTTAGAGGTATGTAAAAAATACGGAATTTAGTGACAATTTCTTCATAATTTTTTTTGTGATTAAACAGTTTGTATGGTTTTTCTTTAATTTTCAATTTTTCATGTTACTGGTTTGAAATTCATATACCTCCATTGGTGTCTTAATTTATTATAAAGAGAAGTGTAATACTCGGCTTTCAAAACACAGAGGATAATTTATTTTAAACGCCAAAAAATAAATCTCCAGCAAAGTTTCCAAAAAATAAAAATCATTTGACCTAAATAATCATGAAAAAAATCATCAAATAAATTATTTTTGTCTATGCTAATGGTTCAATTAATTTACGCGCAGCTTGTTTTCTTAATAAACAAGGTATAAAAGTAAGTAAAACATGTGGCATGGCTCAATTGAGTAGTCCAAATGCACTAAAAATTAGTTGTTTTAAATATGTTTTCTATTAAGTTGAAGAAGTAATCCATACTTAAAGTGGAGTGGGAATGTAAATAAAAGGAAAATGAGACCTCCACTGGTAATACCGGTGGCGGAAGACTCAGTTCCCAGGGTTGCGACGATTTAAATAAATTAATTTTAATCGTGGTTTAAATCAAATTATAAATTGCTGTAAAAAAAAGTCGCCGAAGCAAATAACTCGTCAGGAAATTAAAAAAAAGAAGAAGATAGTTTATTTAACACGAAGTGTTTAGATAAATTATGTAAGTGTAAAAACATAACTAATCGTCATCAGTCCAGCGTAAAAAATATTCATAAATTACACTGCACGTTGCCGAAAATTTTCATGTCAATACAAGTTATTTTGTATGTCGCCGTGGAGATTTTCTAACTGTAAATCTAGACAACAAATATTTTTGGGCGAATAGAGACGAAATAATGAAAACGTGATTTCAAAGTTCATTATTGCCATATTTAAGAAAAAAATCAGTATAAATTGATAAAAACAAAAAAATCACGATTTAATTGAAAACATCAGATTTATTGATTTTTTTTCAAAAAAATGGTGATTTATTGCAACCCTGTAATTTCCTTTCATTTATATTTTCTAGTATTCGGCATGTTTAAATTGAAAATATGGATTATTTTGGAAAAATAATCACTCTTGAAATGTAAATTAACATACTTTAAATTCATAACTAGACTTTTTGTATTTTTTTAGTTAGTTATGTTTCTTTTTAGGTACATAGTGAAGACGATGAGGAATGTTATATAACTGCCGAAGAAGTTCGAGAATTCAAAAGCAAAAGTCGACAAGTATTGGAGAAACGACAAGAACTGAGAGAAACGTTACAAAAACGATTCGCTCAGTTCTGTCACACCGGGCCGTTGACCGTGCCCCGTTTACTCGTGCAAACGAAATACGCTTCGAATTGAACTGTAACCCCCTGGCAGAAAGTATAGTCTCATAGTACACGAAACAGACGTACAGTTACACATACATACAGTTATACGGTTTTTTACAGACAGTTTTTTTTTGTTTTAAAAGCGCAGATGTGATGGGATGTAACTTGTTATTGGCGTGTCAATTTTTTGAAGTTTGTCTTTATTTTTATATGTTTTTACAATATTAGTACATATTATTTTACCATAAAAAATAATTTTACTACTAAATTTGAAATTAGGCGTATTTGTGTTTCCTCTTTGATGGATAATAGTTCCAGCCAGTTTTTTGTAAATAATATCTGAGATCGCTAAGATTTTTAAACTGAGATGCGCCTAAATTACATATTCCGACCGATTAGTAGAACCAAAAAGCCAAATTTGATTGCAAATACTTTAGAAACATGAGCTATGAACCTAGACAAAATCTCTACTACCACACAACTAAAACCAGAACTAAAAAATCTAGCAAGTGAAACAACTTATAGAAGAAGACTAGTCAAATTGTTGCAATCTGAAGAAATAAAGACATTGGATGTCAAGAACGCGCAAACGGTAAGAGATACGAAGATGGTTAAATTGAGGCAAACCTATTAATAGTTTGGTAAAAGAAAATTGTAAACATTCCGAATGCTTTCGGAGATATCCGAAACTTTTGCGCCTTCATTTTTGACTTCGGAAAAAAACAAAAAACACCTTTCTACAGCCGTCAAAAATAAGGGCGCAAAAAATTAAAAACCAAAAATTTCGCTTTTTTTCGGATATCTCTAAAGGTATTCGGAATATTTACAATTTTCTTTCACCAAATTATTAAGCCCTAAAATACGCATCTTTGCCTCAATTTAACCATCTTTGTATCTTTTACCGTTTTCGAGATCCCCTTGCACGCACACGAATTTGTAGCATCCTGTGTATACTTTGCCACTAGAGTTTCAGTTCACAGCACAAAGTTTGCAGTGTTAATCAAGGCTTTTATATATACAATTATTTTCTTTTCCCCGTAATTATTTAAAAAAAAACTTGTATAAATTTTGAGTTCCCTGTCAGCAGTACAATGTAATAAAACTATGGGAATTGGAAAAATGTGACAGATTCTATGTTTTCTTACTTGATAAAATTTATTTCCTATTCAACATGGTCACAATAGAAAAAGGAACATCATATATTACAAACCATCACATCTTAAAATTGTTTTATAATATACCTTCTTTTACAAAAGTTTTGGCACAATACAGACAGATTTTTGGTTCGCATTGTAGGTTTTAAACTCGATGTTGCTGTTAACAGTTTATATTTAATACAGAAGAATATACAGGGTGTGATATTTTTGATCCCCAGAAAGGAGTGTCAGAAATGGTATACCCTGTATTCATATGTATTTGTTGCATTCCATATTGGGTTTATATTGTTAAAGAAATAGAAATTGTTTTGTATTTTGCCATTGGCGTTTTATATACGCGTCATTGGCTCAGTTCTATATAAGTCATAAATAAACCTATTAAATAAAAATAAGTGTATTTATTTAGAATCTATCCTTTTTACTCACGTTGTAAAGAACCTAAAAGCATATTGAAACAAGTGTTATGACAAGATGATATTAAGAAAAACAAAAATTATTTAAAAATCTTTATCCTTAAAAGGAAATATCTAAAAAAAAATTAACATTTTTGTACAATCAGTTACAGCTTAGCCTTACAAAAAAAAAATACAATTTGGATTTAGTCAATATCAGCTAACGAACTGGGCAATACACAAACTTGCATTAGTCCCTCCAAAACCAAATGCATTTTTTAGTGCTATTCTTCTCTCAGCTTTCCATTTTTGACTCTTATTTGCCACAAAATTAATTTCTGGGTCCTCATCATCTTCCAAGTTTATTGTAGGTGGCAAAATTCCTTCCTCCACAGCTTTAATTGTAAGAGTTGCCTCCAAGTTCCCCGCGGCTCCCAATAGATGACCATGAGCGCCTTTAGTTGAAGACATTGCTATATTGCAGGTTTTATTGTTAAAAAGTTTCTTTACAGCTCTAGTTTCTATTGCATCTCCTATGGGTGTGGATGTTGCATGAGCATTTATATAAGTTACATCTTTTATATTAATTTTAGCATCTTTGATAGCTCTATTCATTGCTAAGTAGGCACCTATTCCATCAGGACTAGGTGCTGTCAAATGGGAGGCATCCCCTGATAGACCATATCCTAAAATCTCTGCATAGATATGGGCGCATCGTTTTAATGCATGTTGAAGCTCCTCTAAAATTAAAACAGCACTCCCTTCACCCATTACAAAACCATCTCGCTTTTTATCAAAAGGTCTAGAGGCTTTTTGTGGTTCATCATTAAAGCTAGTACTAAGAGCGCGTAATCTACAAAAACCTGCTATGGAAAGGGTTGATATACAAGATTCTGCACCCCCACAAACCATAACATCAGCATAATTATCACGTATAAACCTAAAGGAATCCCCTATGGCATGAGCACCAGTGGCACAGGCTGTGGATACTGAATGATTGGGTCCTCTAAATCCATACTTGATACTAATTTGCCCCGCTGCCATGTTTGGAAGAATTCTAGGAACAAAAAATGGACTGACATGATGATACCCCTTTTTTAAAGATTCATAAGTGGAACATATATCTTGTAAGTCAACCATGCCCATTCCTACAGCAACGCCTGTGCGGAGCTTAGTCTGTTCATTTAAATTTAATGCATTGGCATCGGTTAATGCTTCTTTAGCTGCTAAGAGAGCAAACCCAGTAGCAGGAGCCATGGATCTCAACTCACTTTTCGAAAATTGACCAGATAGTTCATATTTCTTGCCATTTTCTTTAACGAAACCGGCAACTCTACACGGTAGTTCGGCAAACTCTGGAGCTTCTAATTTTGTTATGCCGCATCGCCCTGCGACAATGTTTTTCCATGTTTCTTTTAGGTTGGCACCTAAAGGACTTAAGGCACCTACTCCAGTTACTACAACTCTTCTTTGCATTTTATTATTTTCCGTTTATTAAAGGTACCATAATCTCTAAAAATCAGCTCAGCTGTCGCTGTTTTGTTATGTTATGACCTATGATGATGACAGGACAAGAAACATGACAAAACAATTGCACAAACAAGGCGGTAAATGTCCCGAGAGGGCTATAGCTTCGTGGGCTGAAAGATACAATCAAGATCCTTCTGTGTAAAAAGTTGTTAACCTATTTTTCTCCTGTGATAACACAAAGAAAGTTAAGATCGTTTCAAAATTGTAGGTCTGTGTTACGTAAACTAAAGCCACTAGAATAAGTTCTGCAGTTAATTTCACAGGTCTTAAATGTTTTTTGTTTGGTTAGTAAGGAAAATTGCGAAACGTCAATTTATAAGTGTTTCGTAGACGCTGATTTTCGTTTCGGTCGATTGGCATTCGCAAAACGATGAGGGTTTAAGATGATGGGCGATCAGTTTCGTAAAGTAGAACAATATTCGCCAAAATCGTCACCAAGGGGGGCCAGGTCCCCGGTAGTTTCTCGTCAAGATTCATCTGGAACGCTCAAAACGACCATTCTGCTAGGAAAGAACCCCTCCATTGTCCCTAGTGGACCGTTTTACTTGTTGAAAGAGCCACCAGGTACTACCACAAATAAACAAAATTATAAGGTTTATTGAATTACATTAGCTGATACCTAAACCCTTCTATTACTTATGTTATGTTCTACATACCTTTATTTATATGCCTTTCACAATTTTTTATATTATAGATCAAAAGAAGTCTCTGTTTTTTTAATTTGAAGGCGAATCTAAGTTTGGCAAACCTTGGTTGCAAATTTGAGATTTTTTAAGTTATCTGTGATTAAAAATAACTAATACCATAACAAGTTAAGCTCAGCCTATCCTATCGAGTAATTTAGAAGTTTTATTCATCCCAATGTAGAACAAAAAACAGAAATAACAAGAACTAAAAAAAACATATTATTTAAGATTTTTCTTTTTTAGGAGAATCTGAAATAACAGGAGCTACAAATTTGATGGCCTATTATGGCCTCGAACACTCTTACAGTAAATTTAGTGGCAAGAAACTAAAAGAACAACTTTCTTCATTCTTACCAACACTACCTGGAGTAATAGGTAAGAAAATTAAAAGGACCTTAACATATTTGTTTATTATTTAATTGAAGAAAAATATAACTGGTTTTATTTTTAGATTCTCCAGGACAAGCAGATAATAGTTCTTTGAGAAGTGTTATTGAAAAGCCACCTGTTGGTGGAAAAGATTTACTACCTCTTACCAATGCTCAGCTAGAAGGATTTAGGCTTCACCCAGGACCTGTAAGTTTCAGACTTTTCTTTTTTTAACTTATGTAATATCTGTAATATATTATATCTGAGCCATATAACGACAGTAGCCATAGGTTAAGAAACAAAACTAATAACCTTATTATATTTATGACAAATCAAAACTGCACCTAAAAAAGTTAGTTGTGAAAAATTCTTGAGAGGAGCAAAATTCTTATGTCAGGTTATCAAATCTTTAATATTTTAAGATTCTGTAATTGAATTGTGTTATTACCTATAATATCTATAGATACATAAAACAAGAATGGGTGTTATTCTGACAACTTTCGGAGTCTCTACAGGCTTCTATGCATATGCTACAAAATTTTAAAGTAAAAAGACTTAATAATATGTGTATTAGGATACATATTACTACAAACAATCATCACCGTTTTATTATAGGTTACTACATAGGTTAGTCTTTTCAGAGTTCAGCTGATTGGCTGTATGGTGATTTATCGAATTAATTATAAATAATTTTAAGAAAAATATTAATGAAAACATTGTAAATTTAAATACTTTATACCTTCTTTTTAGCTTCCTGAACAATACCGTTATACCACTGCCACCCCCATTAAAAAACATAAAAACAAACACAAAAAGCACAAGCACAAGGAAGGGGGCCCACCATCCACAGAAACCGCAGTAGCTGATGCGGCTGGTGATACCCATGAAAAGAAACATAAAAAACAGAAACGACATGATGAGGACAAAGAGAGGAAGAAGAGGAAAAAAGAAAAGAAGAGAAAGAAACAGAAACATAGTCCAGAGCACAGTGGGGGGCTGACTCCTAGTCAGCATTCTAGTTAAAATGTAAAATAAATTAAAATAGGGTGATATAAGTTTAAAAAAAGGTTCTACTACTTTAATTTGGGGGCTGTTGCTTGTAGATCTAAGAACACACCTATTTTACGATTACCTTAAATTTAAAAATAAATTTCATCTGAAGAATTTTTCGTGAAATATGTATTGTGCTATAGAAGAGACCATCGAAAATTCATTTATAAAAAGGTTGCCGACATCAAACAGCTTAGTCAGGATCTACCTTGCCCAACAAGTTAAAGTTATTCTACACTAAATTCGGTTTTACTGATCAAAACGCCAGAAAAAAACGTTAATAATGTATTTTTTCGGCGCTCGTGTAAAAATGTCTCTATCCAGAGAATCACCCATATAGGTCGGACTCCTTTAAATTAAATGTATGGGTGATTCTCTGAATACAGAAATTTTTACACGACCGCCAAAAAATACATCACTAACGTTTTTTTTTGGCTTTTCGTTTAGAACCCGTTTTTTAAAATTTGTTGGGATAGGTAGATACCGGCTAAAGCTTGAAACGCACTGATGCGTGGCGAGGCGCGCCGAAAAAGGGTACTTTTGATTTATTGCATGTGGATCCACGGACACAAGCGAAGCACGGCGCTACAAAGTCAATACTAAAGTCCCTATCCTCATATTTCGGCGCGCTGTGTTTCGCATAAGTGCGTGACAAGCTTTAGTTGTTTGATGTCGGCAACCTTTTTATAAATGAATTTTCGATGGTCTCTACTTTATTACTATATTTTAAACTACAAATTTTCTAAAATTAAACAATTTTAGTCTTTGTGATACATTACAGCAAGCCTCTGGTAAACAATTTAAAAATTAATTAGTAGGACCTTATTTAGATCTCTGTAAGATTAACAAATTGTAAACTACGTTCATACATAGAATATTGTATAAAGCTATAAATATACAGGGTGGTTCAATTTAATTTTTGATCTTTGGGTTTTAATAAGTATAATTTTCAATACAGAAAATTTTGGAAGCTATAAGGTAAATTAAATTCCTACTCTTTAAATATTTTCCACATTAAACTGTACTAGTTTTGTTTGATATATTGGACACCCTGTATTCTATTATTAATTATGTTTTATAAACACGTAACTAAATAAATTTTATCAACGAGGTGGTCTATCTCTAATAACCTTTCAACATTCTGCTATAATTAAAGATTATGATTAATTCTCTCACAAAACCACCGGCACGCCGTAATGGAAGATTCGATCAGCTTTTTGTACAAAATACATTGTTATATTAGAAATAACCTAATAAATTTACTAGTTTTATATATTTTAAAATTAAAATAGTTGTGTAAAAAAATTTCCTACTTTTTAAGCATTATAAAAATTACTACAATAATTTACTTTTTTAAAAGTTGGCTAGAAGGTAACGTAAAATGGGGCTACTGGCTACTTGGACATCTTGAGGGACTTTTTTGAATAACTCAAAAGATGGTTTGCAGATTATTTTGATACAAGTTAGTCGTGGGGACATAACTTAACATCATTTGATAAATGTTTTTGAAAAAAAAAACAGGTGCCTATGTTACCCCAGGTTTGGGGCTGCTTAGGTACTTTTTAAAATACATTAGAATTTCTATTTAAATCACTACATTGAATATACTTAATATATTTACGATTTTTAAAAAAATTAGTTTTAGTAAAAAATTCAAAATAATAATTTTTGCATTTTCTTGACTCTTGGGATTCTTTGGTAGTCGCGCATCATTTTTAGGCAACTTTTATCCGCAACAAATGAAAACTGAAAAAGAAAAAAAATAAAGGGTGCCAAATTAGCCACATTTTACGGTAATGGTCTATTTAAAAATTTTAAACCTTATTTATGTCTATAGGTTGTGGTAGGAACACGTTTCTTCAAAAAATAAAAAGCCTTTGAAGTTTACACTTTTAAGCTCTTAATTGTCTATCTGAAAACCGAACCTTTCAGTGAGTATTTATGTGTATCCAAAAGTAATGTTCTTAAAACAGGAGCACTTAATTGTTACCTTTTAAACGTAGCAGCAAGGCGAGAAATCATGCCCGACGTTATGCACATTAGAATCTCTTTGACTTTTCAAATTGTTTTTGCTTCTTGCACCCAAAAAAATGCGTGACAGTTAACTTTTTGAAATGCTGTAGTCATTTACTCTTACTCAACAATGTAGGTGTAACAAACGACGCGTTGCGGAATTCGGTAAAGTTGAATGAAAAGGACATTTGGCAGTATTTAATTTTTTGCTACGAAAATTGTGCGTTTCCGCATGCTTCATAATAAAAATCATTGTTTTTTATTTTTAGGAAAAAAACTTCCTTATAAGTAATGTAAATAAGGCAAGTTTTTTTGAAGAAAATAAATCTTTACCCCAACCAACCTTTCTTAATTTAATTGTATTATATGATGGTTATGTAAATTAAAAATCATATTTTTAAAATACCTATAGCATTTTTATTTGTAAATTACAATATAAAAAAATACAAAATAAAAACGTTTGTCCTAATTAAAAATCTATAATTACATCCTCATTTCTTCTTCTTTTAATACCTTTTTCCAAATTTCTTAAAAATTCTATAAACATATTGATGGGTCCTAGAAGGCTAGTTTTTTTGTAATCCTTAATTTTAGCTTTACTTGCTATTTCTGCATTTGTGATCGTTTCTTCTTGTGCCTTTGTTTTTTTATCATATGCATCTACTTCATTAATAATCATTCTAAAAGAGTTGTTTGTAAAGTGAGTAAGTAATGTTAAAAATATGTAGGTTTATAAAGTAATAAAAGTAGAAAAAAAAGATTTGGTCATATTTAACAAAATTTAGTTCTTTACTTTTATTAATCATTTATGAACAGAATCCTCAAGACTTGTTTGTTATATTGGGAGTTATTTACACCCAGTGCCTCTCAATGTGAACCACTCTATTAACAACAAAAAAAAAACTAAGAAAATACATCAAAACTGTTAATTTAAATATATTTAGGTAACTTACGTTATAGTAGGCACATTATTTGGATCAAAATTTTCCACAGAATTAATATTAAATGGAATACAAATTTTCCCCGTCTTTGGGTGAACACAAAAGGGAGCTTTCAGCAAGTGGTTTAAACCCTTTGTTACAGCAATATCTAACCTAGGATATGAGTAATATATCTTTATTTCTTCCTTGAGATTTTTTAAATTTCTTGGTAATTGGCCCTGCAATAAAAAGTTATTACTGTATAACTTATTAAGGCCGAGACACAATTAAATAAAAAGCATTAGGTGATAAGCAATAAGCAACAAAAATTAGTTTTTTGAATGGCAGTAGAGTTTTGGACTTGCATTGTCTTTATTTGTTTAGAATCACTACGTTTCAACTGGTAAGTATCTCCAGTTGTCTTCAGGTGAATACAGTATTCACCTGAAGACGACTGGAGATACTTACCAGTTGAAACATAGTGATTCTAAACAAATAAAGACAATGCAAGTCCAAAACTCTACTGCCGTTCAAGAAACGTCATTGTCTCCAACCTTTAAACAAAAATTAGTTTTGATATGTAGAAACAAATTAATCACAACAAAAATGTATTTTTATTTCCCATTACCTGTTTTTTATTGCATATTGCTTATTTTTTAGTTGTGTCTCGACCTTTGCTATAGTTAATTGTAAAAACTTGATATTAAACTCTGCAGGTAAAAATTTAACTTATATTTAACAATAAAGGCAAATAATCTGGCAATTCCTTACTTTTTGTTGTAGCTCTGTTAAAGTCCTTTCAAATGCTTCCCACCTTTTTACTGAGCCTGTTGCTTTGCTCATAGCATCCTTAAATGGACTTCTTATCTCATCATCTATAATTTCTAGAAAACCTTTCAATCTCTCATCTGTACCCAAAATATCTTGTTCCTTTACTATTGATTCTACAAAGTATTGGTCTATTACTGAGAGAGCTCTCCTAAAAGAAAAAATAGTCATTATTTTCAAGTAATTGTTTCAACATAGAAGTTCTGGAACAAAACTTTCATTTCATACTTACTACTGAGTTAACATGACTAATACTGATTCTGTTTTCTAGATAAATTCATAAACTTTGGGGAGAATGAATACCTGCATTATATTACTATGCTCCATACTGAGCTACTATCATCTAATCCCCAATATTATTTTAAAACTTACGCTAAAGAATAATGTACAGTTCCAGGTAAATTTACTTTCTTAGTTGTCTGTGTACCACCCCTTATGACTTGTATATACTCTGCTATTCCTGCTCTAGCTGTATCTTCTAAAGATCTAGCCTCTTCATCACATACCCAAGCGTGTATACCTAAAATATCCTGCTTAAATTTAAAAAAAAAAATTTATAAGAGATTTACCTCTTCTTCCAGAAAACACCCACAAAATGTGATTGAAGCCAAAATCTTCCCTGAGAGCACCATCAATAATTTTACTCGCAATCACCATAAATTTCCAACATTTATTGCATACTTCAGCTCCTGAACAGCATGTCCTTATTTCATCATAATCAGTCATATCAATATCAAATACCATTTCTTTAGCGATAGGTGTTAGGACTGTACGTAATTGCTTGTCTTTGGGTTTAGAAAGGTATATAGCTCCAAGATCCATTTTAATAGGAAATTTTTTATGTAACTCAGCAAGAAAATCATCATGAGTGTCAAAGGATTGAAACCGAATGTAGATGTCCCCAATTAGAGTAAACGATATTTCTCGCTTTGAAAAAGTCTCTGCTCTACCTAATGGAGAATAATTCAAGAGTAAACGAAATTATTTTGATTTCCTAGTAGTTACAACTTACCGTAACATAACCAACGATAAAACTGTATAGAAGGAAATAATCTTTTATAATATAGAGGTAAAAGGTCTGCAAGATGATCTTCACTAAAGTCAGAAGACATGTTTATTTTTTGTACCCTAGCAAATATCAAATTAAAAATATCCAAAATAAAAATATTATTTGCCGCCAAATTTGTGAATTAAGGTTATGTTTAATGCTCGTCTTCCTAAGAAAATGTAGGCAGATCATTCGTCGGGCTACCGAATTTCGTAACTCTTCTAACTCTTTAAAAAAATAAAGAGGATTTTGTTAGGTTAGGAAATCTTTCTTGCAGTAAATAAAATTCATCATTTAATTATTTAGAAACTAAAACTTCATGGACCCAGACGAAATAGAGTTCTTAGGCGAAAAATCCATGATAGAAATAGTCCCCAATTTTAATAGTGCACCAGTATATTTAGTAGGAGGTGATGTAGGGCCATTTAGGGCTAGTATACCTACAAGAGTGCCCCTGTGGGTAGCTGTGAATCTTAAACAGCAGCAGCAATGTAAAGTAATTCCTCCAGATTGGATGGATGTTGAGAAGCTTTTAAGTTTAAAAGATGAAGAAAAAGGAACCCAGTAAGTCATTACATTTCATTCAATCTTTATAAGTTATAACACTTCTTCTACAGGTCTTTTGTAAAAATGCCAAGTGACCATTACATGATAGAAGCAAAACTTGTCTTAGGTTGTGCCCCCGATGACATTCCTAGAGCTGATGAAATTAGGACAATCATAAAAGATATTTGGGACATTCGAATGTCAAAATTGAGATCTTCAACAGATTCTATGATCAGGAAATCATCCATGTATGCAGCTGTTGATAACTTGACACTAATGGAAATAAACTCTGTAAGGCCAATTTTACCTGATGCTTTGGATCAAATATACAGGATGAAAAGTGTGAGTTGTAGCAAACAAAAGTGGGCCATAAACTAGTAGATTATCCAATTTAAATATTTTCAATATCACTAACTAAAATATTAAATTAGAAATTCATATACAAAAATAGGTATCAAATTAGTCCTTTAGTGGAGGAAAGTCCTACATTTTAAACAGATTTGTGGCAGGTGTTATTTAAGTTGAACTAAAAGATCTGACTCTTGCAGAATGGATTTGTACGAAATTTATATCATTCCATATCTGGCTCATGGTTAACCATTATATTCGAGCCATTATTGCATCAATATCTTTGTTTGTCTTGCCGCGTATCGGATCTGGCCAATATTTTGCTGGTATATGGAGCACTAATCAAGTGATTTCTTTTAAGAAAACATTTTTTGATATTAAGCTTAATTTAAATACAAAAAGTTTTTTTTGGAGGTACCTAAATTTCTAATTAAATATTAACCTTTTCAGACAAAGAGGGGGCCAAGATCTCAAGGAACAAGTACATTCTCTCACTCCAGAGCCAGCACTTCATTTACTAGCTAACAGTAGGTAGTTGCCTACTTACATATTTAAATAAAGAATGGCTAATAAGAAATTTTTTTAACTTCATTTGTTATTCACAAAAAAATGCAAATTGGTTACTTTAAAATCAGAAAGCAACCAAAAAGTTTGACTTATTAGATTTTAAACTGTAATAGAAATCACGAAATTATAGTGAAGTTACTTCAAATTCAAAAGCATTTATTGTCATACACTTATGTCTGAATATAACAAAAAATATTGCATTTTTTTGTTGAGTACAATTTTCTTATTAACAGACTTATAGTTTATTGATTTTATTTTAATTTAAATTTTAGGAATATTTTGTATGTAAAAAAAACTTTTTAAAAAAAAATTTCAGTTTTATTTTACAAATTGCCCCTATTATACATATAAAACGATGACAAAAACATTAAACTATGAAACAGGGTTATTGTCATCTTTTGAACCGGTTTGTGATAAATGCCTTACTATATCTACCCAGTTCCAGCCACGTGGTTTTTCACCTTTATTATCCATCCTAAAAAGAATAAGTTGTAAGAAAACTTGGTGAACAAAGTTTTTTTGGTTCCAATCATTTTTAAAAAATGACCAAGAGGTATCTCATATAAACATTTTGTTTACTTCATCCCTATAAATAAATTAAGAACTATACTAGTTAAAATTATAAAGGCAATCCTCCATAGCAAAATAAATTGATAACCACTTATTCAAAAAAGAAATTATTTTGAGGCTTAAAAATGTTACCTACAATTTCTCATAATAAAGAACTCTAGGTATTTTAAGTTTAACAATTTTCGTACCTATTCCACTGTCTTCTTTTTTGTGCCTTTGTCAACTGTTCCTTCTTTTCTTTTTTAACAGCCTGTGAAGGTTCTTGGTCTTCAGAAATACAGAGTTTATCCACGTCAATCTCAACAGGATTCTCGGGCTGTTGCTCAATTAGATCATCAAATTTTTCTTTGATAAATTCAAACAAAGAATAGGTCATTGACATTCCTAAGTACTGATTTGCTTCAGTCTTGGCTAGATCTATGATTTTTGTTTTAATAGAGGGTGCTCTACAATATATACATAAGGCTGTACAGTTTACTGAAGCACTATTAGGAATTTTGACAGGTTTATACAGTGGCAAGGCTAGGACTTAGACAAGAATTTTAAATATGCGATCTTGAACTTTGCCATAGTGTTTAAAAATATTTCATATTTATTTTGGTAGAAAATTATTATTCAATTCAATTTAAAACACATTTTATTGTGAAGTATTCTTGTTAAAAATAAAATGTTTCTAATTTATTTATTTTACAAGCCAAAACTTTCATTAGGAGGGACATTTATGTATCTTTTATAGTTCGGTCCATTTACTCACTTCTAAACCTCATCAGAATATATAAGATAAAAGGTACACTTGAACTCAATGAGGTTTAATTTACATAATATTATTTATATTCCTAAAATTGAACCAAATAGGAAGTCTCTGAGTTATCCATTTTTATGTCAAAAAGGTTTATTATTTGTATCTGTAAGTAACTATGCAAAGGTTCTCATTGAATTGCCATGCAGCTTTATGTTAGCACTAACATTATGGTACACTTACATATGTTTATTATAAAATAATTCCAAATTTATTTCTGGTAACTCTTCTGGATATTGTGCACCCCATTTTAATTCTAACAAAAATGACTTGACTGTATCACTTTCTCCATACTGCAAAAGTTGCAAATTAAATATAATACTAAACTAAGGGCTTTCTTCTTGCCCTTTTGAAACGTTTGCTTATAATAATATTATTATTTTTAGTCTCGCAGTAATTTTGTAATTTACCTTATACTGAAATGTATTAGGCGAAATCTGTTTAAAACACTCATCTCCTTCGTAAATCGATGAAAGCACCTCGCGCTCCTCTTCTTGTAATGCTTCGGACTCCGACATATTTAGTTCTGTTTTGTTAACTTTTTAAATCATGACAGTTATTAATAATTTTAAGTCAAGAAACGCATCGTAAAAAACTAAAAACACTTTACTTACATAACCTAAAACTGTAATAATATGAAGATAGGCACATTTTCAAAAGTTTTTGGGTCTAGCTACTTGGGCTAAAAAAGCGAGTTTACCTATGAAAAAACAATAAGAAAGAATAATCTAAAAATTCCCTAGATTAAAAAACATCTGTCATACAAGGCTGTCAACCAAAGAAACTGTCAATTTTTTATGAATGAAAAATAAATGCAGTTGATTGTGTGTTGTGTGGGTGTTGTCTTTGTATTGTGTCCCGTAAAGTTTCGATGATTTTCTTTAATTTTTTGTAAAATATTAGTGGTTACTCAACTTGATTTTAAAATGACATCGCTTTCCTTGCCTCGAGTATTGCATCCACGGAAAACTAGCTTGGAAATCGAGAGAGAAAGCTTCGAAAAAGCCCAGGTGTGTTTTGATTTTAATCATTAAGTTTATTTTTGTATTTAGAGCTTTACTTCCTTGCTTTTTCTTATAAAAGTAGTTAAATATGAAAAAAATTAAATGAAAAGAACAAGAATGGGTATTTTCGATTGAATAGTTTTAGAAGCATACTAAAATAAGACTTTTATTGGTGCTTCATTCAGTTTATTTGCAATTAAAAATCAGTTTGTTTACCAGGAAGCTCTTGTTTATTTTAGCAAGTGTTTTCCTGCTATAATTAGTAATACGAATAATAACAGGTGCTCCTCACGCCAGTGCCAAGTTTTAAGGCACAATGTTGTGCTTTTTTTTATCCATTTGATAACAAAGGATAATTTACAGAATTTTCTGGAAATGATGATAAAGGCTTTTTATTTTACCAATGTTTGCTTCGACGCACCTTGATATCTTTAAAGTTCAGTGTTTCTGTAAAGTAAAAAAATCTTACTTGTATCTGTTTTTACAATAATATTACTTGTACCTACATAAGTAAGACCACTGGATCAAGTTAATGTGCACCCCTAACCTTGGAACACCTTCCAACAAACAACAACAATCAAACAAAAAGGGTATTTTTTAAGAAAAACTGCTGTATGTTTTACATAAAAACACTATGGTAAAAATTATAAAATTATTTTAATAATAGGTGTTAATGAGAAAAACGCAGTGGTTTTCATTAAACCTAATTGAATTTTAAACCCCTTAATGGAGCGAATTTCTGTAAAATATCAATGTATGCATTTCAAATATACTAAATAAGCTATTTACTAGGTTATTAAATTGAAGGTTTCCAAATTAAAGGTCTTTGACATTAGCGTGTTAATGTTGATTTCCTTTCTGTAATGTAATAAGTCGAATATCCGCGGGCCACGGGATGTTAACACTCGTTCCAAAAATAAAATCAAATTGAAATATATATGTACATACATTTTTCAAGGGTTTAAAATGAAGGTTAAAGTAGATTAATGAATGGACTGTTTACAGTAGGAAAGAAAGTATGCCCCTAGTTCCAGTTCTAAATATTTTTAGTTTAATCAATTTGTTTAAACAATCTTCGTAAAAAAGATTGAATTGCAAAATTTTTTAAGTTTTTTCTGCTTAATTTATAGTGTGGGCATTGTGTTTTAAATTGGTTGAAGCAAGGCCACAGCCCTCTTTACTAGAGTAAAAAAGGGGCAAACCAGAGCGGTCGCGGTAAATTACTGTGTATGTGACCGCCACCGTGGCGCGACTGCTCTGGGTTGCGCCTCGCTTTAAACCAACGAAGACTCAAAACTGGGGTCATAATTTTTGTAGTGCATTTACTACACACTTCTTGTTTATCTGACCGCGCTAAAATTTGCAGATCCGTATTTAAAAAAAAACATACTTACCTGATAATGGTACCCGAAAGACCGCGAAAAACGAAACGTCATGTCATAATCAATTTCTTTTAAGTTATAGAAAATAAAAGTGTGGCAAAATGAAAAATTCATTTTTAAATTTCTCTTTAACTAGAGCTTGGTAGGTATAATTAAAAACAGAAACAGTAACGGGCTCTTTCACTATTCTCATATTTGATCATCAAATCAATTTTATCTCGATGGCTTGGTCTTCTGTCAATAATTTCGGTGTTGCCACATGTGAAACCTTTTATGCTAGTTAAATAGTTTTTTTTTTTGAGAACTTCATTAGCTTATTTTAAGACAAAATATACATAACATTTTGGAAATAATATGATGATTTTCTATTTTTCTGCGTAAGCCCGTTTTGGACCATTACTTTTATTGGATTATTTTTCAGACTTTGTCATTGTATTATAATATAAATATAATTTTTAGAGAACATTGGCAACATTGTCGATCTGCCGTTTTCATGACGTAGATTTGATAAAGTCCGTGTTTTTGTTCCAATAGTTTTTTTATTTGTTTATTTTCTTAAAATATCAAAAAATACAAACACAGAAAATTTTCATTTTTGTTTTCTTTATACATTACAATCAAAATCAAAATTTAGTGAAAAAGCCCATTATTTAACCATTCTTATATTAAGAAAAAAACCAATATCAATGTCTTGTCAGTTTGACTGATTATTGAACCCCGGACGTCGCTCATCCCCCCAACCAACCACCCCACTAATTTCCTTTGCCATGGCCTGATAATATCTTTTTTGTCTTCACGTACATTGTAGACAACCATGGTATACACAAATAAAATTCAAATTGTTAAGGATAATGCCCCCATATTTATATAGCTGCTTCTTAATACTGCATATCAGAGTATACATCGTACTACCCGACTTTTCACAAACAAAAACACCACTTAGTTTGCTTATTCCTTATCAAAAATAACAAAATTCGTGATAAGATAAATAAGGTTATTATCGATTCAAATTTTTTTTTTCAAAATCAGATGTCAAACAACTTTACTGTTTTAAGGTGTGCTAGTTTGTTAAACAGCCGATATTCAAAGGTTTCATTACGAAAAGGTAGGTAATAGACGTAAGATTGCTGGAAATTCGGTAGCAGCGCAGCGGTTGGGTAGTTTCTAGAAAGTACATGTCGCTAGTGGGTATAGTAGTCACATAATATATGGTAGTAGTCGCCAGCAACTAGCGACCGTGGAGGAAATCGTACCTTTACGGAAAATTTTTAGATTCTTGCTGCCTATACAATAGCCAGTTTTTTGCCAATCAACAGAACCCCGCTATTCAAATTTTCAAACGCTAATATCTTGGCATTCACTAACTCCTGAAACCCGATTTTCGGTTTGCCAGAAAGTATGATATTTAGCACTGAACAGGTTTTTACTAAGTTTTTTGTGTGGTTTCAGAGAAATTCGAGTTTGAAATATCGTTTAGCGGGATTTTGCTGGGTGTTAGTATACGCCTGACAATTTTAATTTAGATCATCCAAGTCCGGTGCTGTTATACGAATGAATTCTGATTTTTTTTTTGTAATTAGTATAGTGATACTCTTAACGTAGGATTTCATAACATCTAAACTACTTCACTTTTTAATATTTTTTTAAAACAGTGTAATAAGGAGGTATTATCAATCTAAAATTATTTTAAATTATACAGGGTGTCCCAAATAGTCAGGGCATATCAAGCATATTTTTTATTTAATGGAACCCCCTATACAGTGTGTCCAAAAAAGTATGCAACATATGTACAAGTTTTTTATTACCGATTTCTCAGAAAATTTTATTCTTGATAAAAGTTAGTGCATGCCTTGAAACTATAAATGCATATTTCACATTTCACTTACAGCTAATAGTAAGGGAGCAAATGCCATTTTTTTGGAAATTGCATTAAGAGTAAAGTACCTTAGTTATTAGAAATACAGCAAAATTTTATATGGAAATGTTATTGCAAATTAAAAACATAGCTCAAATACGAAATTTGAGTTACGTACCTAAATTTTTATTTTATTTTTTCTAATCTCTAATTTCCCCTAAACGGTACGCCTGTGGTCGATTTTTCGTTTACGCAATTTTAATATATTTATCAAATAACTTAAACGTGGGTGTATAATAAAAATGCATTAAGTAGTTGCAAACTTTTAAAAACTTTTCAATGAACCGGGTCGGTTTAGATATAAGCGTGTTGCACGCCTACTTAAACACATTTTAGCCAACTTCTGTTCGAAACTAAATTATAATAAAATTCAACCCTTTTCATAGTACTGGAAATAACTACTAATTTATTTGTCTTTTTCACCCAGTACGCTAAAGTCCAAAAACCTACTTTAAAAAAATGCATATAAAATTAGAGATTAGAAAAAAAAATAAAAATTGAGACGTAACTCAAATTTCGTATTTGGGCTATGTTTTTAATTTGCAATAACACTTCCATTTAAAATTTTGCTGTATTTCTAATAACTAAGGTACTTTACTCTTAATGCAATTTCGATAAAATGACATTTGCTCCCTTACTATTAGCCGCGGATGAAATGTGAAATATGCATTTATAGTTTCAAGGCATGCACCAACTTTTATCAAGAATAAAATTTTCTGAGAAATCGGTAATAAAAAACTTTTACATATGTTGCATACTTTTTTGGACACACTGTATATTATATTATTTTACGTTTATTTTGTATAAAATGTCATATGTATGTTTATATTCAATTGTTTTTGAGATATTGACGTTTAAAATATGATATTTTCAGACTTTGACAGGCTGTAACATTAGAACGGTTCATCTTAGAGAAAAATGTTTTTTACCTCCTTGTCTTGGTTTTTTATTCTCTATCTAAAAGTTACAACTTCCGGTTTAACATATTAAATCGTAAACCCAGCCGGCGCCGGCGCCGGCGCGGCAGCGCTAGACGTGTAAAGTCCGTACAATTACTGGCTGGATGCACGTCACATTTTTGATTCGAGTCATGTCGTTGATTAAATCGTATATTTTTAAATTCTGTCAGGATTTAAGTAAACTTCAAAATGAGCATTATTTCTTTTTTTAGTGAATAATGAGAAATATTTTGAGATTATATTCCAATTAATTATTTTTCGCTTTCAAATAACTTTTAACACGTAAAATTTAAGTTCTTCGAAATGAAGGTCAAAACGAATTTTAGGTCAAGAGATAGGCCCCTTAAATTAATAACAGACCTACCTAATTTTTTGTTTCTCATGTACGTGCGAGTTGCGATGTGCATCAAGCCAGTAATTGGACGAACTACACAGCAGATATAGTTTATTTACTGCGTGAAACACAAATATTTTTTGTAGAAACATAATTTTATACGATATACTGTACCTCTCTAAGCAGAATTGGAGAATTTTAAATTTTTAATTTAAAATTTTAAAATACGGTATAGGATTACAAACAAATACAGACAAATATTAAATTTATATCCCGTAACTCCCAATAGTTATTTAAATTTTATGATGTATTTCGCCCGCCTGCGCTTAACCACAGGAGAAAATTTAGGGAGCTCTACTTATTAGGTGCCCTGCCCCCCCTTAAGTACAAAATTGGATTATAAATCTTTAAATTTATTAATTATATTATTCGCCAGCCACTGTTTTCATTTGATTAAATTACTTTTGTTATTAATACCTTTTATTTACCTTTCAGATTTGCATGTAATATTATACCTGCTGCTCAGCTTATTTTATATTATTTTTTAATGTTCGTATAAAATAAGTTTTGTCGAAAAACTAACTCTAATCCTTGCATGTAATTAACTTTTTGACCAAGTTGGTATTCGAATGGTAATTTTAAATATGGCCCGAGAATATACCGACAGAGATTACGAGAGATATGTAAGTACTGAAAACATAAATAATTTTGTTTTTGTCTTGTGCTGTTTTGTGTTTTGTTTGCCATGCTTTTTAGCTTAAGCAGCATTAATTGCAGACCCTACACGATCAGTTAGACTGTTGGTTAGGAAATGACAGTAATACTGATCGTGTAATTTCAAAAAATTCAAAAAAAGTAACAGAAATTAAATAATAGTTTTCATTGGCTTAGTATATTTTTTTTTTGCATGAAAATAACTTCCTCACGCTCACATAGAGGCTGCTTTTCCATTGGTAAAAACAGAAATTCATTATCCTGCTTAGTTTTTTTGTAATTTGGGTAAAAGAAGCCGCTATTTTACATGACAAATTTTAACGCAATCTGATATTCACATACCGTGTGTTCAAAATGAAGTCGGCACTATTGCCACGCGGCCTCAAGGGGGTGCCGCCACTGATGATCGGGTAGGGTCTGTAATAGTAAATAATGGTTATTCCTGTGTTATTTTAGTGTACTATACAGGGTGGTACAAATTCGTGTGCGTACAAGGGGATCTCGAAAACGGTAAGAGACACGAAGATGGTTAAATTGAGGCAAAGTTGCGTATTTTGGGGCTTAATAATTTGGCGAAAAAAAATTGTAATTATGCTTTCGGAGATATCCGTAAAAAACAGAAATTTTAATTTTTGGTTTTTAATTTTTTGCGTTTTTATTTTTGACTTGGGAAAAAAATAAAAAACACTTTTTCGTAGCCGTTTTTTATATTCTACAAGGTGGAATTATTAGTTTTCAAATTCGACGTTTCGTTCTTTAGTTACCAACCTCAAGTGAATTTTTTTTAAATACGGACCTGGAATTTTAAATACAGTTTTAGGGATTTCTAAGCTTTAAAAACTTAATACAATGTACAAGCTTTTGAAATTTTAACGTTTGGTCATCTAATAACACATTTTTCAAATTATCTTTTTCATTTCATTACGGTCCTGAACATTAAGAGTCAAACTAAAAAACAAAAGATTTCTGATTTGAAAAATCCGTCCATTTTTACTCAAAGAGGCCTGATAATTGATATTTTGTAAGAAAAGAGACCCAAAGTCAAATATTTTTTTGTCTGTTTATTTTTGTTACGTTTCGCCTGAAAAAAAAAATTAAATTGGTTTTTAAATAAACATAAGCACATGACAGTAACATAACTAGACTAATACTCTTCTTCACTCGGGAGCATTATTTTTTTCTATTGTACAGTATTTTGGTCTAGGTCTAAGGCAAAAAAAGGACTTAAGATATACGTTATATTAATAAAATAAATAAAATACTAATGAAAACAGAATTACTTCTTATCCCTAAAAAACTTGCTTGCTTCCTAGGGTATTGTGACGGTAAATCTTATTGAAAAAATAAACGTTCTAAACACCATAACTTCATGTAATGTAATTTTAATATTAAAGTAATTCTAAAAATAATTGCCAGGGCCGTAATGGTAAAAAAAGGATAATTTGAAATGCTAGTGATGTGTTATTTGACGATAAAACGTTAAAATTTTAAAAACCTTTAAATTGTATTAAATTTCCAAAGCTTAGAAGTCCTTAAAACTAGATTGGTATCTAAAGAACAAAACGTCCAATTTGAAAACTACTAACGCTGTCTGGTAGAACATAAAGAACGGCTATAAGAAAGTGTTTTTTGTTTTTTTCCCAAGTCAAAAATGAAGGCGCAAAAAATTAAAAACCAAAACTAAAAATTTCGGTTTTTTTTTGATAACTCCGAAGGTATTCGGAATGTTTACAATTTTCTTTCACCAAATTATTAAGCCCCAAAATACGCAACTTTGCCTCAATTTAACCATGTTCGTATCTCTTACCGTTTTCGAGATCCCCTTGTACGCACACGAATTTGTATCACCCTGTATACATGTTAATTTCATTATAAGGGATGTTGCTAAATTGAGGCATGCTATTTGTTTTACTTAAATTGTAACAATTTTTTGTCATTTAATATAATAATTTGCGGATAATTTATATTATCATCACTGTTATTATAATTGGTGAACCAGGGATGACTAAAAGAAAGGCATATCTAATTTTCTGATAAAATTGTATAGGTATTGTACACATTGCATTTACCATACTATACATATTTCGTATAGTCATTACCATAGGAGGTGAAGCAAAACATTAAGTCTCTTGTTAAATACTCTGTTATTACATAAAGTACTGTTTCTATTATCGTTATGGATGGAAACTCTACTTGGTGATTTAATTTTTACCGTTTTCTTTTAATTAGAATCTTTAATTATACAATTTGTGGTGTTAAAAACAGTGATGTACGTTGCAAGGTCAATAAATAAATTAGGCCAACTATTTCAATGAATAAAGCAGAACAAAAAGGTCGTCTATGGATACCTTGAATGTATCCTTGGACTATACAAAAGCTAAAGCACAGGACACGAAAGCCTTCAAGCTGTCCTCAAGTGACTCTGCATCACATATACAATATATGTGCTCTGCATGCATAGCCCACAAGTTGACGCAAAATTCAAAAAATATGGCATGTCACTATAATAATTTGCCCTTCAATCTGTTGATTTTTTTCTGTATTTTGTTGGTAGAGCCTATAATGTCTTTTAAGCATTTAAACTGATATGAACCAAAACCTCATCAAAATTGAGCTTTTATGTGTGTGATAGTTAATAGATTAACAGTATGATTTCCCATGATTCGTATTACAGAAAAACAGCTGCTCACAGTAAAAAAGATGTGTGTTGTTGAATAACTTATCTGATGATGAATAAACATGACGCGATGTCTTGGAACAATAAAAATTTAATTCGGTGCATGCAGATTGCTCGGTTGCTATAAAAGAAACAGACGGCTTGGAATACAAAGGATTTCAATGAAAAATTAGAATATATTTTTCTTTCTTGTTTACAGGGCGTTAAAATCCATTATAATTTCGGTTCTGTTCAACCAATGGTTATGTACATTTTAAATTAGATAATAGTATAGGCGGTGTATTTAGGGGGGGGGGCTGCCGGGCTGCCCCTTAGATTACAAAGGCCTTGTAGGAAACGTTTGGTTTTTAAACTTTTGCTTCTAAAAGTCCTGTTTTATATAGAGATTAAGAGCGTTTTCACACGGCACCATATATCGCGCGCGATAAATGGTCGCAATATTGCTTTACACCAAATAATGTGTTCTCTAATATCGCTTATGTGTGAAAATGGCTCATTAGAAAACACATAATTTGGTGTAAAATAAATATTGCGACCATTTGTCGCGCGCGATATATGGTGCCGTGTGAAAACGCTCTAAGGTTTCGGACGCATATCGTTTTAGTTATTGATTTATGATGCAATTTTAAAGGAAAACGAGTAAAAAGAATAATATTTTATAGTATTTTTCTATTATCTACTTGTCTGTTCCATTTTCCCTTTTTTAGAGCTATTTTAAATCAACAAAAATATAACCCATGCAATAAAATATTTTTACAACAAAAACAATTAGGTATTTATTTTTAAAGGGAAAAATTAAAATAAAAATTGTAATTAAAACATTTTTTATGGAAGAAGTGTGATAATTTATAATAGAAAAAAAAAATGCGGAAAGAAACGAGAATGCTTTATTATGAACATACAAAACGACATTTAAGAAGAAGTATTTCAAAACTTAAGCATTTGCACCAAAAACTGCTCTTAGAGCTACGCTCCTAAAATACATGATTTCTGAAAAAATCATCAATTTTGCGGGTGAGCGATAATTTACTTTATTTTTAACCATGAAAAACCGAGCCCGAAAAACGCTGGTTAGAGTCATACATACGTCTTATGTTAAAATTTTGGATTGACACCAATCTTCATATTTTTTACAAATATAAAAAATGTTTTTTTTTTAATAAAGAGCCAGCTAGGAATATCAAAAAAAAAGAAAAGAAAATATTTACAAAAACAAATTTAATCGAACAATGCAGAGGGGGAAAGGAATTTAATTTTCGAAACTTGATAGTAGTTAGGTGAATTTTAAACGAACTGTGGAGGCAAGGGCCTGTCGACATATTAAGCACCGGTTTCCACAGATCACCGAAGTCAAGCGGTGTCGAGCGCGGTTAGTACTTGGGCGGGTGACCGCTTGGGAACACGGCGTGCTCTTGCCTCAGGGAAGAGTGTAAAATGAATCGACACCTAGCCATCCTATTCACGCCGGACAGGCCGGATGAGATCGGATATCTCGTAGGATGAAGGTGCCGTTTCACACTCCCCAGTCGGTAGACCACATTTGTGGTCGATGACCGGTTCAAGATGGCCTACGTAGTCGGCGAACCGTAAAAAAAAAAAAAAAAAAAACGAACTGTGGGCGGGCCCCGAAAATGTTTCGCCTGCGGCGCTTTTCCGCCTTCTCACCAATAGGTACAGTATCATAAAATACATGTAGTCCCGACTGTCCTTTTCTCTAGAAAAAAACAATGTCCTACTTACGCCCACTGAGCCCCCCCCCCTCGAGCATATTTTCTGGCTACGCCACTAAGTATAGGTACATGGCAGGGATTGAATCCCGGGATAGCCACTGTTTTTAACGTTTCCGATCCCGGACTTACATGAAGGGATCCCGAAAATCCCGGGATTGTTTATTTGCTTTGGGATTGCAATTCCTAGTACATGTACACGGTTTCTAGTTTTATACTTGGTCTTAAACAACTAATAATTGTAGGTATCCACTATTTTTTTTTGTAAATTGAGGGAGTTCTGCCTCCCTCCCATACCGCTATCAGGGATCATTACTAATGCGACACGTAAACACGTCTTCTTCAAGATTCGTAGAAAAAATAGGATAAAAGATCCATTGTATTTCAAAAATTTTTTTTTAACATAATATTCTCAAAACTGGATAAGGTATTTTAATAAAAATATAACATATAATGTGTTTCTAAATTTGAAATGACTGGATATTTTGTTACAGGTTTTTAATTTTTTTTCTCTAGTTTTTTTATGTATAATTATTTTAAGCAAGTTAGCATGTTTTTCAACTTCCTGTCTGTGGCAAAAGTGACAAATTAATGGATTCAGAAATTTCGCATTACTTGAGATAACTAAAAATATTTACAAGTAAATGACTCAGTGGACACATGTTTAAAACATCAACTTCCTATCAACACAATCTGGAAATAAGTATATTTATAAAAAAATGTAAAAATTTGGTTTTAGATCTAGCTACGATTACGCGTATTAGTCTTTCTTTGTAAGTTTAACAGTAACGGGTAGTCGTCATTCTATTAAATGTAAAATATACATCGAAAGCATGTATAAAACTTACCATTAAACAATGGTTTATAATTTTGAAAACCAAGAATCTGAATAATTTTTTTCTTCTTAAAATGTCATTTTTAATCAGCTGATGCAAGTTTTCCCATTGAATACGACCACTTACACTTGCAACTTGCATCTAATGGAAAAGGGCCGTCATAAATAGTGGTACTTTAATCGTTTCACCCAAGGGGCCGTTACTGAAGTTTAGGTAAATTCATATTTAAAACAAGGTAAATTAATCAATGAGACGAATCGGCTAGTCAGTGGCGGCTCGCGGTCTTAAAAAATGGTGAAGAGCTAGGTATAGTGCTTAAACAAACATTGACTAAAAACCCGTGTGTCTTATCCTCATCTGTCCAACGACTAAATGGAGTTTCCAACAAATTATGTCATTAATTGGTTTCATTTTTAGAACACACAACTAAGTAGGTACGTACACTACTGAATTAACTGAAAAATAAAAACCAAACTTTTTAATCACACAGTAAATCACGTAAAAACGATATCTATAACCGTAAGTTTCGCGAAGCCTCAAAATAAATACCTTAATGCTGTTTGCGTGACTGACGTCACCTAACCATAAGCAACGGTGAATATCAAAGCCATGTTGGGCGTTGGGTTTTCACTTGCTTTGAGCTAACGGACACGGTCGCTGGGGCGCGCCAAAATGCACGAGTGTTTATAATTATTGTCCATCGGAGTTAACCGTAGCCTTATTATGCATAGCTACATTCAGATTAAATTAATATTATTAATTTGAACATCATTTTTTTTAAGGGCTAAAATGGTAGCTGTATTGGTACATTAATATTTAATATTGTCGAAAAACTTACCTCCTGGTTTTATTTATTTATTTTATTGGTGAAGAGCCTACTCACCTACTTCACCTGACGAGCCGTCACTGCACCCTTGGTATATAAATACATAGCTAATATAAGATTGTTTGCTAACTTTGTTGTAAAAATCGTTTATAAACTATGTTTAGTAATTTCCAATTATCCTTAGTTTTTAATGTCAAGTACATGTTCTGAGAAAAAGTTGAATCATTCATACAATGATGTTTTTTTTAATCTTTGTGCTTATGTATATGATGTACACACTTTAAATATTAAAATTTAATAAGTGTAATTTCTGTTCATAAAGAAAATAATTCATCCTTAAACAATAATAAATAAAATTATTAACTAATCAGAAAATTTGTCCCTTCTCCCCAGTGCCATAAGAAATCTACTATAGAAAAAAAAGCTACCAGATCTTTGTATTTAAACCCTGTAAAATTAATGTGTTTATTAGTTCAAATCATTGCCAATTTTTGATATAAGGTAAATAAGGAATAAAATTAAGAACTTGTTGTTTTTGAATTAAGTACCTGTTTTAATTTTAATGTAATACTTTTAGGAATGTTTTTCCTTAAAAAGCTTCAAGATTTTTATCTGAATAAAACTACCTTAAAAATAGTTACTTAATTTAAAGAAATATTTTAAGATCACAATCTTGAATGGGCTCTTTCACTATTCTCATATTTGTTAGTTTTGGCATTTAAATTGTTAAGTCGGTACTATAATAGGAGTTAGTCATCAATAAAACTATTGCTAGATCATACCATGATTTTTTTGCAGCTCATTGCAAACATGTACAATTTCCACAAATTTTAAAAACGCAAAATGCCGATCCTATAAAAATTTACAGTGAGCATCGTTACCTATCTTTCACTTGTGTTTTTGTTTACATACGAATTATCGTGGAATTTTTATGTATTTTTGTTTCAAATAACTGCTCATAAAGCAGAAAGATCGACGAATAACTTAGACTTTTTTAAACTGTCATTTCATTAGCTTGGTCTTCTGTCGATAATTTCGGTGTTGCCACATGTGAAACCTTTTATGCTAAATAAATAAATTTTATACACTACTTTGAATTTCAATATTTAAAGAACGACGGATCAGTGCAAAAATGTGGCAACCGTTTTGGAGACAAACTAATGTTTGGCTCCGTTTTCGATCCATTTCAGACACAAGATATTGTATTATTTTACGCAATAAAAGACGGCGCGCTCCAAAGTCACGTCGGTTCTTACGTAGCGAATGAATCATAATGCGCCTATCTATTCGGTTTTCTTTAAATGTTGAAATTCAAAGTACACTAAAACCAATTTTTTTAGTGAAAGAACGCATTGAGAGACGTGTTTTTGTGTAATTTCGTTCTCTATACCTTGTTCGGCGGATTAAACGTTACACGTTACTAAAAAAAAATTCGAAATTGGTCGTTATTTTCACAAATCGTCCTATCTCATTTTTTGTAATTTTTCAGAACGAAGATTTAAATATTTTCGTCATCATTATATGATACATCGCCGATTAGCATCATAGTTACTAGAAAAATAAAACTTGACTTACGACATGAGATTAAAGAGCTTTATATAATATAACATAATATCGTTTTTTTTTGTGTATCTTAAAAATTTTTTTTTTAAAACGACATTTTGTGAAATTAACGACGAATTATGCTAAGCTGCCAAACTAATATAGCTTTTTGTTTGTTTCTTTGTGTCAGTCAATATCGTTAGTATTGTTAAATAATTATTAATTTTATGTTCTAGGCTCAGGCATTGCAAAAAGCAATCAACGGCCAAGAATGCCCTGTCAAACAAAAACATGTCAGATCGGCAATTATTGGGACCTTCCAGACTCAGAGCGCCAAAATTTTTTGGGCATACGCGCTAAGGTAACCAACCACCTTAGTAATTATAATATATTTTCTTGAAATGCCCAGAACTGTCAGTTTAGGACGGGTTTAAATTATAGAACCCTTTAGTAAATACGGCTGTAAAAGTCTAAAAAAAAAAAAAAAAAAATTCTTTATTTTTTTATCAGGTTGCCTGCTATGGACGACAGAATAGTCGCTTGGAAGCTATGTCACGTGGTTCATAAAGTTTTGAGAGAAGGGCATCCTTTATGCTTGGTTGACAGCCAAAGACATAGAAAGGTAGGAATAATTGTTTCCAGGGATATATTAATATGAAGCTCGATGATGGTCAACTTTTGAATTTTTACTTTAGAACAGCAATATCAAGAAATTTTGGTATATTATATACAGGGTGATTCATCACGAGCGTTCGTTGACATATACTACTTTATTTTTTAGGATCTTGATGAGATAGGCAAATTATGGGGCCACTTGAAAGAAGGCTACGGCAAAATGATCAGACTCTACACATCTCTATTAATCAATAAGTTAGAGTTCCACAGAAGAAATCCTAGGTTTCCGGGACATTTGGGCGTTACTCCTGAAGAATTAGACAGTATAGGTGGAAATGACGTTAACAATTAGTAAGTGTCAAATTATTTTCATTCTGCACCGTAATGTTCACCGAGCAACAAAAAAAATTAAAAATACAGGAAACTAAATACATACAATTCATCAAAAGTATTGTGATAATAACGAAAGTATTGTCAAGGAAATACGGCTGCTTTCCCTCTAATTCTTTCAGTGCTCGGCGTTCATCTTTGGGTTGATGTTGTGTTAAAAGTATTACAATTAATTTTTTTTTAGTTTTGACATGACAATTGAAATGTTTGATTATTTGGATCACATTCTTGCTCTACAAGAGGCAGGTAAAGATTTTGTTGTCTTTTACGTTAAGGGTTAAGTCATAAAAAATGTCGTGACGTCTCCCAATTTTTTGGAGATGTTCTCTTTATCTTTTATATCAGGTGTTTATTCTGGGTTGTCTGATGGCGGTGGTGGTGGAGGATCGGCAGCCACATAGCCCCTCTCCCGGTTTCGCCACTGCGACCATAAGAAAAGCGTAATAATAAAGATAGGCTGGATGACAAAAATAATTGAAAACTTGCTTTTAGTGTTTGGATCTCTCAATATGGCACGCTCTAACTCCATGACTAGTGCTGGTCAGTGTAGGTTGGCTCCCCTTATCCCATGTATTCAAGGTAAAAATAATATAATTAATTTTTTTTCGTACCGACAACAAAATAAAAATCGTCAAATTCCTACTACCTTAAAAATTGGGGTAAAATATTTTTAGATGCATCCAAACTCTACGACTACTGTGTTAAAATGCTCTTTAAGCTTCACATGACATTACCACCTGACGTTTTGGCGGGACATAGAGAAAGATTTATAAAACAGTTCAGACGATTAAGGAAATTCTATGAAAGTACGAGTAATTTACAATATTTCAAAGACTTGATTGCCATTCCGCCTCTGCCCGAGGTAAGTAAAAAATAACCAAGATATTGCTTGATAATGGTAAACAGGATATAATCAAGAACAAGAATTAGACGCTTGTAGACAGTACTTTGTATCTATTTCTTGCAATAAAGTACACAGGTATTTCAAGCACAGACAATGAAGGCCGTTTCGTCCTATTAGGACTCTACAGAAAGCCATAACCTGAGTAGCAACTCCATAAAAAGCGAAAGCTTTCACATCGGCCGTCATTGTCTACCTGTGCCTCAGAGAACCCATTTTTTTTACGTCCCTGTGTACTTTAATACAAAAGTCAGTATGTTTGTCCGCTTGCTGCTAACTTATCTCTATTTTATTATTATGGACACTACTACTCAGTGGCGTAGCCAGAAAATATGCTCGGGGAGGGGGGGGGGGCTCAGTGGGCGTAAGTAAGACATTTTATGATATTGTACCTAGTGAAGAAGGCGGAAAAGCGCCGCAGGCGAAAAATTTTCGTGGCCGCGCCGAAAGTTCGTTTAAAATTCGCCTAACTACTATCAAATTTCGAAAATTAAATTATTACCTTTCCCCCTCTGCATTGTTCGATTAAATTTGTTTTTGTAAATGTTTTTTTACTTTTTTTTTTGATATTCTTAGCTCTTTATTAAAAAAAACATTTTTTATATTTGTAAAAAATATGAATATTGGTGTCAATTCAAAATTTTAACATAAGACGTATGTATGAGTATGACTAACCAGCGTTTTTCAGGCTCGGTTTTTTTGATCAAAAATAAAGTAAATATCGCTCACCACGCCAAAATTGATGATTTTTTCAGAAATCATGTATTTTAGGAGCGTAGATCAAAGAGCAGTTTTTGGTGGTTTTGTATATTCATGATAAAGCATTCTCGTTTCTTCCCGCACTATTTTTTTTTCGCGCCCTTCCAACGGCAAGCCCTGGTTTAGCAAGAATTGCGAGCGTGCTGTCAGATCTAAAAACCTGGCTTACCGACAGTGGCGTAAAAACCCTACTCTTGAAAATCGCGCCATCTTTGTTACCACCCGAAACCAATGTAAGCAAATGATAGACCAAAGCAAAGAAGCTCATAACGAGAGAATCAAAAACAAACTTCTTGCCAGTCCTAACGGATCAAGGTCCTTTTGGTCAGTCGCTAAGGCCGTCAGCCAAAACTTTACAAAGTCAACTATTCCACCTCTAACACGTTCCGACGGCACAATAGCAACCACAGCCGGGGATAAAGCAAACCTACTTGCTGAACTGTTTTCCTCGCATTCCACTGTAGACTTTCAGGGAAAATCACCACCCAACATTCCCTCAGTTCAATCGCAAATGTCTGAAATCGTGTTCCGTCAGCGTCTTGTTAAACGGATTCTTAAAGGACTCGACGTCAATAAAGCTTCTGGTCCAGACGAAATTCCTATCATTGTTCTCAAGACATGCGCCGATGAACTTACACCAGTATTTTGTAGACTTTTCAACTTATCCTACAAAAAAGGAATATTTCCATCCTGCTGGAAGTCGGCGCGTGTCCAGCCTATTCCAAAGAAAGGTAAAAAGACCCTGCCAAGCAACTACCGACCCGTCGCATTGCTTTCAGTAATTTCAAAAGTAATGGAGAAAGCTATTAACCAACAACTCCTAAAGTATCTGGAAGGGCTTAACATTATCAGCGACCATCAATACGGTTTTCGTAAGTCCAGATCAACAGGTGACCTTCTGGCATATGTCACCCATCTTTGGAGCAACACCATCGAACATCATGGAGAATCCCGGGCTGTTGCACTGGACATCTCTAGGGCTTTTGATCGTGTTTGGCACGATGGGCTTCTAAGTAAATTGCGATCCTACGGTATGCCTAATGGATTTTGTTTATGGTTAACCAGCTTCCTTAAGAACCGTTCTCTGCAAGTGGCGATTGACGGGGTTCTCTCAGACACCTTCACCATCAATGCCGGTGTTCCTCAAGGGTCCATATTGTCGCCTACCCTCTTTTTACTGTATATTAACGACCTTCTAGTAAAAACCCAAAATCCAATTTATAGCTTTGCTGATGACAGCACACTTGTCTCATCTTTTACCTTGACTCCCCAAACATCCGCTGCCGACGCACATCTTCGCAGGCAGCATGAAGTTTTGCGCCTCAACAATGACCTGGAAGAAATTTTGGCTTGGGGTGACAGTAACCAAGTCGAATTTAATGCTAAGAAAACCCAGGCAGCAGTCTTCTCCAAAAAGGTTAACTTTGCAGAACCGGATATAGTCATGGCAGGACACGCAATTCCCCTGGCACCGTCTATTAATTTGCTAGGGGTCAATCTGGGAGGTAATATGTCTTGGCATGATCACGTTGCCGTAATTGCCAAGACAGCTGCACAGAAACTTGGTGTACTTTTCCGCACCAAAAGGTTGTACACACCTCATCAACTTTTGACACTCTACAAAGCCCAGATTCGACCATCATTAGAATATTGCTCTCATGTCTGGAGCTCTGCACCCAAGCACACCCTTCGGCTACTGGATTCCATTCAAAGGCGAGCCGTTCGTCTGATCGGCGACCCCGAGCTGACCAAGACCCTCGATAGCCTGGAGCATCGAAGACAGGTTGGTGATTTGGCTCTCTTTTACAGATATTTCCATGGCAGGTGTTCGACTGACATTGCCCACTTGATTCCACCTAGAACAATGCAAAACAGAAATACACGGCGAACCACTGCCGCTCATCCATATGTTGTTCAGCTTAGTACTCCTCGAACTTCATTGTTCAAGAATTCTTTCATCTGGAGAACGTCATCTTTGTGGAATGATCTTCCTGAAGTCGTGTTTCCCAATGAATACAATCTTCAACGTTTCAAGACCAACGTTAATCGCTTTTTTCGCACTCGCACCGCTCCCAGAGCGCCTTAAAGGATTTTTCCTACAGTGCAGGTGTTTTGTCATAAAAAAAAAAAAAAAACATCGGCCCTCATTGTCTACCCCTACCCTGTGCCCCAGGGAACCCACTTTTTTTGGCGTCCCTGTGTACTTTAATACAAAAGTCAGTATGTTTGTGCGCTTGCCGCTTACTTATCTCTTTATTTTATTAATATGGACGCTACTACTACTTATTTTACACGGCTTGTAAACGGATAGCGTCGTACCCTAGTGGGTACTTCGGTGTGATCTATTTCTGAAACTGCGAGTTGCAAAATGTTATAGTGAATCGCAAAATGTTGTGTGGCCTACCATGTTTTGGTTCTCTTTAGTTTTTTAAGTTCTATGATTTCACGTCCGGTGGCTCTATCTTCTCTATTCGAGTTGATTTCTACAGATGGCGATGCGTCGCTGTTTCTGGAGTTACTCAGGGTATGGCTTTCTATAGAGTCCTAATAAAGACAAAACGGCCGTCATTATCTACCTGTGCCCCAGGGAACCCATCGTTTTGGCGTCCTTGTGTACTTTAATGCAAAAGATACTTACACAATACTGTCCGCTAGATGCTAATTTTCTTTCTGCTTCTGCGAAGATTGATTTTGGTGTAAAAGCTTTTTACGACTTTAATCGCGCAGTTGTATATTCGGTTTAAACAATAATTTTAAATAAATGACATTGACATAAGTCATTGTTTCAAATGTCATTCAAAACTTTTAAATATTTCTCAGAAGTTTAAAATTAATTTGAGTGGAAAATTAAATTATATTGGGAAATCAAGGCGAATCAATGAAAAAGTAGGCAAACATTATAAACTCATTTGTATTTAAAGTTTTATAGGCTTGAGTTCCATATAAGGAACACAATTACATTTATAGCCCGTTATTAAGTTGTAGCTAAAAGCTGTTTCTACGCTTGTGAAGTTCTTCGTGAATTGTTTAATACAGTTATTGGTGAATTTCTCGATGAAGCTGGTGGTCTTTACATTGTGCGTAAGATGATTAATTTTGTTCAATTTTTCCAAACAATTGTGGCTGATTGCTCTGGAGATGATGTACTCCTACCTAACTGAGGTCTGTATTCTGATTTCCTCTATCTAAACTGTCTTTGTCTATTTAAGATATCCAAATAAAGATAACGATACAAGGTGATTCCTAAGTTGATACTTTTGTTAGCTGTGTATAGAATGCATTAAAATTAACATTTTCAAATATTTAAGAAAGCATGAAAATTAAAAAATTTAAATAAAAATTTTTTTTTGTGTTTTTACAATTTTCAAATATTTTTTTTCAAAAAACTTAAAAATAGGCGAGATACAGAAGCAAAAAATCTAAGTGCGGGCCTGGTCATCAAAGCGTAGCCTGCTATACTTTATTTTGTTTGTCTTATATCTTATTAGCCATGCAATTTACATGTCGATGGTGAGTTATTTTAAATTGGTGACACGTGAAAATGGTAAAATTTGAAAACAATGAACTAGTAGATATGGTGCTAATTTACGGCGAGTGTCGTCAAAGTGCGGCTGCTGCTGCGAGATTATACGCAGAACGCTTTCCCTTGCGGGCTCATCCTACATCCAGAAGTTTTCTTAATGTTATTTAACGGGCAAGTTAGGCAGAACCGTATTTGATCCATAGTGTAATAAATGAATGTAAGTACCTTTTTTTTGAGTGTTTTGAAAAAAGGTATTTGAAAATGTGGTTTATTTTAATGCCTTCTATACACAGCTAAAACAGCAGTATCAACTTAGGAATCACCCTGTATAATTGGTCGCACGACCGGCAAATAAAATAATTGCGCGGTTAATAGGATGGCGTACACCTTTTCTCATCGTATGTTTTTAAACTTCCTGCTTTCGCACCGTGTTTTCATTAGTTTTTAGAAAATGTTTGTGATAGTCTAGGAACATTTTTTATATAATTTTAATGAGTTTTAGGTTAGGATGTTACTGCTGAATATGATATTATTGATTATAATGAAAAAGCCCATTCGTAACTAACTCCCTAATTTATTTGACATCAAAGTTCGCATTTAAATGATCAAATTTGACTTTAAAGTGATGAAGTGACCTTTAATAAATTTACGAAGAACTTCGCAGAATACAGAGCGCTTTAATTTGTCATTTTTGCAATTTCTAAAACGTAGCTTCGTTCGCTTGCTGAGTACAAAAATCAATACAAATAATCAAACTTATATTGTATTTGTAGAATCCACCCAACTTTCTTATAATGAGCGATTTCCGTACGTATGTTACGCAAGAAGTAGTAGTACCCCAAGAGCCCGAGCACGAGGAGGAACCCATACAAGAAGAAAACCTGATCGACACAACTGATAGTACTGAGGAGGATACTAATCATGTGGAGCACACTATTCAAGTCAGTATCTTAGCTCACCAGGAGATTATTCAGGAGAGGGAATTTTTGAGATCCCAGTGTGACAAATTGAGGTGAGGAAAAGGGAAAATAGATCTTCGTATTTTGCAAAATATTAGAACAATGTGTTTATCAAAGATCGCGTAATAATGTCAAACAAAAAATTGAAAATAATTCGTTTTTACTTACAATATGAATAATAAAAAAGGAGCGGTGATAAACACATTATCCCATATTCAAGATGAGTACGATAAGAAGCTCTTATCGCACGCGCGCGGATAATAATGGATAGTTACGTTACAAGTGGGATAAGAACCTTATTAATACCCGCATGTGAATTTAGTCTTAAATTTAAGTAGTAATTTTAAAAATGGTATATTTTAGAGCTGAAATTAACGCCCTTATGTCAAGAAATCAAGTAGACATAACAACGCTTCAAACCAAAATAGTATCGCTTGAACACGATCTAGCTACAAGAGAGAGCGAGTTAGAACAAGAAAAACACACAAGAGAAGACCTTCTCAGTCAGAGTTTCGCTGTGGCTCAGAGCCAGGATTCTGAACGTAAGTTGTATGTTATATTTACTGCCAATGACGATTGAGCTATAGAGAAAGATCATTCTCTGCAATCTCGAATACTAGTATAGTAGTGTTCAACGACGAGAAAGCGAAGAAAGACCCTGCATCTCATTCATAAAATTACTATTGCGCCTAGCCTACAACTCACTGTTTATAAGAGGGCGATAGCATGTGTGGACTACCATGAAATCCAGGCACTGAATCGGTTATTTTTCAAACCTGACACTATCTCCCCATATTGTTTTTTATAATTAACCCACATAACTTTCAAACACTAAACTCTCACCACTTTTTATTTAATGAAAAAAATAAATAATTTATTGTTATTTATGTCAAATTTGTAATTTTTCATTTCCGCATTTTCACTTGCTACCGCTAGGAGGCAAACGTTGCCAAGTTTTGCACGATCGATTCGAAAAAAAAATGTATTATGACTGTTCGTTGGCTGTATGTTAAAGGCAATTATAAAATCTCATCGTAATACTGATTCACTGTATTTTAAAACATATATTTACTTCTCGAATTCATGAAGAATAGATGAATATGTAGTATACTCAAATCGTATTGACAAGATAACTAATTTATAATTATTACATAATACAGTAGTAATTACAGTAGTTCAGCTTAAAAGTTAGGTTAAGTTATGTCAAACTGACAATCACATTCCAAGTTCGATTCTGTTGCGGTTTTTATTTAAATCTCGATACGGGTACAATTACAAAATATGCCAACACGAACTTGAATAATCGAACTCAATATCTGTGTTGATGTAATTTTTAATTCGCTAAGTGGATTCAGGTTGATTTATATAAAAAGGTACTTCATGAAAATGTGGTAAATTATTAGGAATACGAGAATATACCCCCTCTGGTGGCAGTCACAGAAGCTCTCTAGCTGCCATTTAATGAGAAATTTTCTAGAAATGTTTGTCGTTATTGGTAGTTTAACTAGTTTGAGGTTAGAATATGTTTTAAGCAATCCAACGATGTGTTTATTCTTTTTTTCACCGGCGGCGAGTCCACCGGTTGAGCCGAATCGCGTTCTTAAACTGCCTATTGTATTACCGGTTGGACATCATGTTTTTTTTATTCATGGTGGATTTCTGCTGATTTCTATCAATTGGTATAGGGGAATGCGGGGCAGTGATGTAAAATAAATAAGGACTCGTTACAAAGTAAGCGTTACTATGTGATCACTAAAAGCAACGAGTCCTAATGTTATAAAAGACTCGTTACTTTTACCATTTCGTTACTCTGAATTTAAATCTAACTAACTATTCTACCCAGAATTTTACAGCGGGCGGTTTCGTTCGTGGACTTGATAGCCAATAACGGACGACAGACAAAACGTATCATAATTATTTTTTGAGCCGGATTTTGTTTTTACCTCGTCTGGCGGCCGATGGCTTGTCGTTTTGCATGTACTTTGGAGAGATGGCGTATTAATATTTGGTTAATTTGTTGTCGGGAAGCCATGTTGCGTGTTGGGTTGAGGAAATACAGGACTGGAAGTTACCATTGAGAGATGAAAGCAATGTTTATTCTTATGTATTTTTAATTTATATTTCTTTTTTAATCTTAACATGCACTTATTTTATAAACATAATATAAATTGAGTATCCTGTTTCTTAGATTATATAGCGTAATAGTCAAGTTCACTTCGCACACGTATTTAGAAAATTATAAAATTATAGAGCTTCGATTCCTAGAATCAGATGCCCAAAAGCAGAAACGAAGTGTTTATATTTTGTGTAAATTGAAAACAAATAAATCTATTTTTTAATCAATACGCCATGTTGTATTCCTATTTGTTGTTATATTGTATGTTTTTATGTGTTTCTTAATCACATATTTGAGAATTGAAAATTAATAGTACATAACCTAGATTTAATATATTTATACTACAAAACATGAGTATTTGGCAATTGATCAAAGCCATATGTTTTATTTTTAAAAGTAACGATTTACATAAAGTAACGAGTCCTAATACCCAAAGTAACGAAACGGTCCAAGTCCTTAAAAGTAACGAAAATTTACATCACTGATGCGGGGTCTATCTTTGATATCTCGTCGTTGGTAGTATTCACCTGAAGACGACTGGAGATATTTACCAGTTGAAACGTTGTGATTTAAGAAACAAACAATGCAAGTCCAAAACTCTCAGTCTGAAATATCATTGTCTCCAACCTTCAAGCGTGTGTTTAAAAAATTGGTTATGTTTATTTATGAAGAACACTTGAAGTGTTGGTAAACAAAAATATTATTAATCACTAATTACAAATGTTTATTTCTAATTAAGTTTAATTTTTTTAATTCTAAGAACTCGTCATCTTGTGAAAATTTCACAATATTATGTCTTGGAATTCTATTGTATTTTTGTCTTTCTGTTGAAAAGTTGTTATTGATTACTTAACATATTGAGTATAATATGTATATTTTTATTAACATTTTTTTTTTAGAAAAGCAATTCCACGAAAAGTTCGATAAACTGAAGTCAATATATGTCAAATTGCGCGATGAACACGTCAATGAAATTCGAAAGGTAAGTTGCGTGTTGCTCAGAAGAATATATTACCTACTTCAACTATGTATTACTTTCATCACTTGTTATGTAATATATTATTTCGTTTCAGAAAGCTGAAATAGAAAAAAAACTCACTTTAGCCTTAAAATCAATAGAAAACATGAACGAGTTGCAAACGGAAAAAGAAAAGTTGCAGGTGGCAGAAAGGCAAAAATCTGAAGAGTTGTCTTTGTTGCAAAAAGACAAGGAATTGTTTAATATGGAAACTGAGGTGAGCAGCACAAAAAATTTAGTGACCATTCTCCAGTGGTGATGCTAATCACATTTCATAATAATATTATATTGTTTTAGATCCTGAAAAAAAGTGTTGCTGACGCCTGTAAAGAAAGAGATGTTATTCAACAAGAATTGCAAACAATTATAGAAGAAAAGGAACAGTTAAAGAAGAAATCCGAAGAATTGTCATATAGAATTATGGATTTGGAGCGACAATTAGATAGTGGTAAAAATATATTTGTTTATCATTTGTGGATGTTAAAAGTGAACTTAAAACCATATTTGTTTTATTAAATAACATATTTTTTTAATAGGACAAAAAGAAATTCAACTGAGACTACATTCTATAGTTCGAAACTCCATAGAAAATAGCGAGGAATTATTAAGGCATGCCATTCACGAAGTAGATAATCCTGCCATCACAGCATTAACATGTACTCCTGATTACCTTAGAAGTCTGACAAAAGGTATTATTTACATAAAAAAACGTATTTAAGGACGTTCTATGACGATAGACCAGTGATATCTTCTTAATATCTTAAGCATTCGATACAGATAATCATAATTTATTGTTGGAAAAAATTGAAGACATTGGATTTAGCGGAAAGCCATTTGAATTAATTACAAATTATCTAAAAGATAAATCAACTTATGTTCAAATAGATAAAGAAAAAAGCTATCCTAAAGTAATTAAATATGGTGTTCCCCAAGGAACAATTTTAGGACCATTATTTTTTAATATCTATATTAATGATATATTTAATGTAAATTGTGATGGAGAAATTCATAGTTTCGCAGATTATATTGCAATTTTTTATACAGATATAAATTGGGACAACTTAAATAACATAATTAAAAAAGATAAAAAATTGGTTTGATAAAAATTTATTAACAATTAATTTTGATAAAACTAATAATTATCTTCCTTTTACTTTAAATCCAAATAACATACCACAAAATATAAATAGTATTTAAATAAATGGTGACATGTCAATTTTGAAAGTTAATCAAGTAAAATATTTAGGAATAATCTTTGACAGTAAATTAAATTGGAATTTTCACATAGAATATTTGATTAAAAAATTAAGCAGTTTACTACCAATTTGTAGGAACATTAAAAAAATTTGGAATGTAAAACATATGGAAATATTATATTATGCATTAGTTAAAACTCATTTAAATTACGGAATTTTAGGTTGGGGAGGAATAAATAGAACTTTAGTTAAAAAATTAGAAATATTACAGAAAAGGTTTCTAAAAATTATATTTAATAAAGATTATCTTTATCCTTCAATAACATATTCTGAAACAAAAAAAATATTAGACAACTTTACTTTTAAAACATCTTAATATACATATTTAAAAATAAAAATATTATGCAGTTTAAAAACCATAATCATAATACACGTCCTAAAAATGAAATAACCATAAAACCTAAAATAAATAAGTCCATAGGACAAAAAAATTTCAAATATTTATGTTTTTAGTTAAACGATTATTTACCAACAAAAATTAAAAACATATTTCATTAAAAAAATATAAAGTCGAAATAAAAGCATGGATATTGGAAACAGAAAATTTAAAAATATTTTTGGAAATGTTTTAATTAATATTGTATGAATAATATATTTTTTAAGATTTTACTATACCTAGATCTTTAAAAAGCTGCGTGTATATTTATATACATATTCTTGAACGTTTTTTTTTGCAATTTAACTTTTATATAATATTAACAAATATTTTAATATTCTTATATATTTATAATTTAAAATACTGATAAGATTTGCCCCTAACAAGCAAGTCTTCGGGGGATCAAAGAAAAAGTTTATTGAGGAAGATAAATAAACATTAATTATATTATAAATATTCAAAATAAACTTATTATTATTATTATTATAATTATTATTTTCTTTTCGAGCAGCTCCGGGTGTTTGTGGGTAAAAATTAAATAGTGTGATTGATTGTGTACAATTAATTATAGTTTATAATGAATGTAAATAGTGTTGGCAGTATGTTAAATGCAAATTTTTCAAACCTTTCTTAGGAGCTAAAAACTAAGGATTTACGTAGGCTGTAGTCCGATTTAAAATGAACATAAGTTAGTAAAAGAGAAGCAGAAAACAGAACCTTTACAAGCAATTTAAAAAAAAATACTTCGTTATGATTCATTGAATTTAAAATACTAAAATATGTTATTTTTCAAAAGGTTGTCAACAAGCGCTGGAAGAGAGTACAACTTTAGTGTTTACGGATTATGCCACGGTAATAACGACATCGAACAAAATTGCTCACAGACATGCCATATACATTTTACAAGGAAGGGCGACGTGCAATACAAGTCCCGATATTTCTTTTGGAGAAAGTAAGTAATCTTTTTTGTGGGTAAGTACAGGGTGTTATTTCTCTTGGGTGCATTTGAAGAATAAACACTTCTTCGTATAGATGTTGGTCCTAAACTTCTTATTTTAAACTATGGAGTGTTTTAAAAAAAAATTTTATACTAAACTCTAGATATTGTCGTGAAATCCTTGGGTGTTCTAGAGGGAACAATCCACACTTTTTTTTTTAAATCTACAGTCTAAAAAGTTAGGTAATAATCCCTAAAATCAGCCGCAAGTGATCTACTCCCTGCTATATTTAAAAATATTTGCAATATGTTTTGTTATCAGGATTTACGGGTTTAAATATAATAATTTTTTTTTAAAATGTTTAGTGACCACACTGATTAATATTCAGAGATCGATTTGTTGGGTTACGATCAATAAAACAAACTTAGAAGCTCATTAGTTGTATTATTCCAACGTTTCGACCTCAATGAGGTCATCTTCAGGGCGATACAGAACACAGCACGAACTTGGGTTAAATTTTTTTTTAGGTTGATTAATAACTAAGTAGATTATTTCTTTACAGGGTGATTCCTAAGTTGATACTTCTTTTTAGTTGTGTATAGAAGGCATTAAAATAAACAACATTTTCAAATACCTTTTTTCAAAAAATTCAAAAATAAGGTATTTACATTCAGTTATTACACTATGGATCAAATTCGGTTCTGCCAAACTTGCCCGTTGAATAACATTAAGAAAATTTCTGGGTGTAGGATGAGCCCGCAAGGGAAAGCGTTCTGCGTATAATCTCGAAGCAGCAGCCGCACTTTGACGACGCTCACCGTAAATTAGCACCATATCTACTAGTTCATTGTTATCAAATTTTACCATTTTCCCGTGTCACCAATTTAAAATTAACTTGCTTCAGAAAAACACACCGCAGCGGAATGCCAAATAACTGACCACCGACCCGTAAATTGCATGACTAATAAGAGATAAGACAAACAACATAAAGTAGACCAGTCTACGTTTTAATGACCAGGCCCGCACTTAAATTTTTTACTTCTGTATCACTTATTTTTAATTTTTTTGAAAAAAGGTATTTGAAAGTGTTTATTTTAATGCCTTCTATACACATCTAAAAAATAAGTATCAACTTAGGAATCACCCTGTATAGGTAACTGTATCAAGGCAGCCTTATTTACTTGTTTGGTACCATATTTTAAAATAATAACATAAATGGCACTTTAACATAAGTAAAAATAATCTACTAAGTTGTACCTATAAGGAAAAAAATTCAACGAAGAGGTTCACATCTGTATCTCCCTGAGGATTACCTTATAGGGGTGGAAACGTTGGCATAATACAAATAATGTACCTCTAAGTTTGTTTTATTGACCTTAACAAAACAAATCTACCTCGGAATATTAAATGTAATAAGTAATTTCCATATCCAGTGGCGCACCCACGTTTTTCTTTGGGGGAGGCCTGATACTTCTCCGATTAAAAAAAAACCTTCTCCCTACCAAAACTTCTCTTTCTACCCAAAGGCACTTCTAAATAAAACTCCTGGCTTTGAGCTCTGTATAAAAACACCCAATCAGTTTCTTGCCTGAGACCTGTCCATTCCATTCATAATAATTTTTCAACTGTATTTTAATTTTTAGGAATGGCTGAAACATGTAAAGTTTTGGGCGAAGTAGTTTTAAGGTTACTGCATTGTATTAAGGAAAAACAAAGTACTGCATTAGTTGTTAGGGAGGCATTAGATAAGTTGGAAGAGGTAGCTGCTTTAGGAGATAATATTAGTTTGTCACTTTTGGGAGAAAAGGTAACAATTACGATTTGGCAATTATATTTACTTTAACCTTAAATGTATTTAATACTATTTTAACATTTCTACTTCAAATAATTTATTATTTTTACTACACAGTAATGCAGAAAATTACGTGTATTTTTATAAAGATTAAAAAATTATAAATATTTTAGTCTGAAAATCTGGATGAAATGTTAGACGATGAAATGCTGGCAATGGACAAAGCCATTGAAGAAGCTGCCAAAAGGATACAAGTAAGTTTCCAAATATGTATAGTTTAATTGTTTTTTTGTTGATCATTTTTTTTATTTGCACCCTGTAATGATATTACAGCATTCGACTGGGGCTTTTTCAGTTTCGAATTTATATTCAGCACTAACATCCTGAACTAAAACCCATTAAAAATATATCTGCAACAAACCTTTTCTAAAAACAATTAAAAACACGGGGCGAAAGCATACGAGACAGCAAAAACATACGATGAAAAGAGATGTACGTCATCCTATTAACCGCACAATTCGTTTATTTGCCAGTCGTGCGATTTTTTCAGTGTGTCGAACAAGCTATTATTATTGAACGGTAGATGAAGACTAATTTATTTTTTATAGGACATGTTAACCAACTCCAGAGCGGCGGATTCCGGAATTAAACTGGAGGTAAACGAAAAGATTCTGGATTCTTGTACGACTCTGATGCAGGCCATTAGGATACTCGTTAAAAAATCCAGGTTGTTACAAGCGGAAATCGTCGGTCAGGGCAGAGTAAGTACTATTATTATTAGAATAAAAATAGAATGTATAAAACTGACGACGATTAACTTATATACACCAGACAAAGTATTTCATTCATAAAGAAGCTATTGTGTGTACATAGTTAAAGGCAGATTTGCGATACAAGTAAGTAATGGAAACAATTTTCTTAACAATGGTTTCTTTGGAAATTATCTTGTTGGTACAGTTACCGGCGTAGCCAGAAAATATGCTCGTGGGGTGGGGCTCAGTGGGCGTAAGAAATTTTTTCCGGAGAGAGGGACAGTCGGGACTACATGTATTTCATGACATTGTACTTAGTGAAGAAGGGGGAAAAGCACCGCAGGCGAAAAATTTTCGGGGCCACGCCCAAAGTTCGTTTAAAGTCTATCAATTTTCGAAAATTAAATTATTACCTCTCCCCCTCTGCATGGTTGGATTAAATATGTTTTTGTAAATGTTTTTTTTTTCTTTTTCTTTTTTGATATTCCTAGCTGGCACCTTATTAAAAAAAAAACATTTTTTATATTTGTGAAAAATATGAATTGGTTTTCATGATTAAAAATAAAGTAAATATCACTCGCAACGCCAAAATGGATGATTTTTTCAGAAATCATATATTTTAGGAGCGTAGATCTAAGAGCAGTTTTTGGTGCAAATGCTTAGGTTTTGAAATACTCCTTCTTATGTGCCGTTTTGTATATTCATAATAAAGCATTCTCGTTTTTCCCGCACTATTTTTTTGATTATAAATTATCACACTTCTTCCATAAAAAATGTTTCAATTAAAATTTTTACTTTAATTTTTCTCTTTAAAAATAAATACCAAATTGTTTTTAGTTTGTTGTAAAAATATTTTACGACAACAAATTAGGTTTCAGTTTCAGGTTCAGACTTTTAGACCCGAGCTCCAATGCTCGGGGGTGGGGGGGGGGGGGTGCATCTCGGTACTCCCCCACCCCAATTTCCTCCACTGAATCTAGTGGACTTTACAGGGAGAATCAATCAAGAGGGCACAAACTCGTCAAAGAGCAGCATTGCTATTTATTTAACCGAGTATAAAACTACAATATATATTGATGTTTTTTAGGGTACTGCAAGCGCAAAAGAATTTTATAAACGAAACCATCAATGGACAGATGGTTTTATATCGGCCGCTAAGGCAGTTGGCGCTGCTGCTCAATTCTTGTTGTAAGTTATCAGCTTATCTTTTCAGTTCAGTTAACATTATAAAAATTAATAATCAGCCATCAATCTTGATTCATAATTTGTCATTATAGAACTGCTGCGGATAAAGTAGTCGTCTCAAACGGAAAACTGGAACAACTGGTAGTGGCAGCTCAAGAAATAGCAGCATCTACCGCTCAATTAGTAGTGGCCAGTAGGGTGAAAGCGGACAGGAACAGTGACAATCTGCAACAGTTGACTCAGGCTTCCAAAGGCGTAACCACAGCAACGGGTACTGTGGTGGCAACCGTAAAAGACTGTGGACAGTTGATTGAAGAAACTGGTAAGTAAATGGACAAAATAGTAGTTTGTACGACAAGGGTGGATATGATGTCCATATCCCACGACGTCTTGTGACATTTTCTGAACCATATCCAATTTGATGTGTTGATATGATGCAATGTTTTCTGCCTTCTTTCGCAAGCATAATAACTCCGAACGATAAGCAAAATAGCTGTAAAATTAGTTTTAAAACATTAAAAATGGCATTTGTGCATTTTAGATTAACAGCGATGGTTATTTTTCAAGATAATATTTACATTTTATTATTCACGTAATAGTATAACAGCAACGCTGTAAACGTGATAAGATAAGTGGCAATACTGGTTACGATATTGACAAACAAGGACATAAGATAACCTAAAAGGTTTCATTTTATTCTAGAAATCTTATGATTTTGTCTGTTTTATGTACTCATCTTTATAACTGACGTAATTTTATTGAAAAGAAAAAAACAGGCTTTTACTCAAAGAACTTTTTCTAAGATTAAAACCTTTCGAGATACTCATTACCCTAATCTATTAACTTCGTTGAAGTTACGTTTAAAAGCTACCAAGTGCCATGGTATCATTTACTCTTTTCAATATTAGTAATATCATGTTTTAAAAGGTAGATCTACATTTTAAATACTAACTATGTAACGTAGTTCTTGGAGACTCGTTTTTTCTTAATTTTACTCTTCCTATCTCGATAAAAATAGCAGCTGCAGTTCCAATAGATGTGGTGCATTTGAACTACTTTAATAAAATTTGGTCGTTTTTCATTATTTACAACAGTTTTAGAACAATAATCCTGCAATAATAAAAAAGTGAGCACATAGATATTTTAAAACAGTGTTGATAAAAATCATGATTTAAAAGAAAAAACAAAAATTGATGATTTTTTTTTTAATTTACCAGCTTTTACAAATGTTATTATTTTTAAATATTTCTAACTGCTTATATTTTGTTTAGAAAACAAATATTTTTAGGCAGGAATAGTACAGATACGAAGGAAAACTGGAGAAGTTTTAACATGCAAATTTCGTTCGCGTAGTTTTTGCAAGTTTGCGCCTTTGTCAAAACTTATATTAACGTGAAAATTTCGTCTGCGCAGTATTGCAAGTTTTATATTTATTATTATAAAAAATAATTAATAACACCACATAAAAATGCGTCTGGGTTTTATGTTTTGTATGAACAAATACATTTAAAAAAAAATTAATCATGATTTAAAAAAAAAATCTTACTGATTAAAATCATGATTTTAATCATCTCAACCCTGTTTTAAAATTTAAAAATATTTATTTAATTGTTTTGGACTATATTTTTTATCACAGAATGTAATCTTTTTGTAGAGGAACTTGACATCTCAAAGGTCTCTCTCCACCAAGCCAAAAGACTAGAAATGGAAGCTCAAGTCCGCGTGCTGGAACTAGAAAAAGATCTAGAACAAGAACGATACAGGCTAGCCAAACTGAGGAAACATCATTACCAGTTGGCGGGCGAAAGCGAGGCCTGACCTGAGCCGAAACTCTATTATAACAAAAAAGATTGCTTTATTTTTTCTAGTTAGAGATAGCTTTATAGTAGTGGCAACGTATTGAAATGAAGTCGTTTTTATATTCTGTATGTTGATGGTAAAGGAGTGCATTTAAAAGAATTTGTTCTATGTAAAAACAAAATTCGTCTTGTTTATCCATATTATTGTATATACAGTGTGTCTACTTAAGTTAGCTACATATGGGAAACTTTTGTACTTTTAACTTTATGAAAAAAAGTTATTCTTCATATAAAGTTCTGCATGGTCCAAAACCTAAAATGCAACCATCAGATGTTAAATTTTTTCAGTCGTATACGAGGTTTGTCAAAAAATATGAATTTGCCCAAGTGTAAAGTACCTTTATTTTTGACAATATCGAAAACTGTAATTATGAAATGTTGTTCGGCATTAAAAACTATGTTATGACATGCAATTACACTGAAAAATATATTTTTTATTTTTACAAATTTATCGGTACCTAATTTAAGACAAAATTTGTAAAAATTAAAATTTTTTTTTTAGTTTAATTGCATATTAGAACATAGTTTTTCATACCAGACAACTTTTCATAATAACAGTTTTCGATACTGTTAAAAATAAAGGTAAAAGGCAAAATTCATATTTTATGACAAACCTCGTATATGACTGAAAAAAATTTAACATCTGATGGTTGCATTTTAGGGTTTGGACCATGCAGAACTTTTTATGAAGATCAATTTTTTTTTCGTAAAGTTAACAATAAAAAAGTTTCCCATATGTAGCCAACTTAAGTAGACACACTGTAGATACATAGGTTTGAAAATTTTTAGTAAATTTTAATTAAAATATCGCCAAAAAAGAGCCAAATTAGCTTAAGACATTGTAAAAATAAAACTTAAAGTGTCTTCTTTCTATCCCTATAAATTGCCACACCACTTCAAGAATGGACTATTTTTTCAAATTTACAACATTACACACTTAGTAATACCTCTTTGAGGCACATTACAAAATATTTATTTATGCTAAAACCAGTTAAGTCCTTATATAAAAAAATTGTATTTAGCTGCAAATGTTTAAAGAAATGATCTAAAATATGTATATTGTAGTTATTCTCCTTTGCTTATTCAATACTTGCCACAGCCACAAAACTAACCGTATTTACCTGTTTATTTATTATTCATTTACCAAAATAATATAGATTAAGTACTCCAAAGAAACAGTTACTACATAATTCTACCATTTATAATCTATGTAAATGTACGTTTAATTGTAGTATTACCAATGGGCTTCTAAATAATATACGGTATTTTTTGCAATATTTAGTTTAAACAACATGAAAGTTGATAGTTTTTATTGAGATATTGCGGAAAAGTACCAATTTTAATATTATACCTTGCGAACATAAAACATAAACTTGCTGAAATGAAAGCATAATCGTAATACCATCTGTTTTATCTTCCGAGAAGATTTTATTAGAAATTTTGTAAGTTTATCTTTTTTATATTTCCTTGGTGTATGTATATTTCCACAAAATTTACCATTTACAAGTTTAGGATATTTTATACATGTCTAGTTATTACTGAATTTTAATGTTAATAAATGTTGAAAAATAATGGTAGTTTTTTTTATGAGGATCAGGTACATAATATACATTCTTAAACATTACAGAATGACATTTGATGCAGAATAAGGAACATATAAGAAGAGAAGTAGCAGTTTCATCAGATTTAGCCATTCATATTACTCTCTAATAAATAAACTAGTGGAATAATCTGCCATAAGAATTGAGTAAAAACTAGTAATGCTCAGATACAATTGATGTAAAAATACCAATTTCAAGCAATTTGACAGTTCTTTTAAAAAAAAGGTTAAGATTAATTTATTTTTAAACTAATTTACGGCATATTTGACAATTTTTGAGGCAAAAAGAATCCAGACCATTACCTGTCAAGTTTTGAGCTGTCAAATTAAATTTTTGTGAAATCACTCTGATAATTTTTTGGTAATTCATGAACCAGAACATTTTAAAACTGGAATATTTAGCTTAACAATAATGGTTTAAAGTTCTAGTCTGTTGTTACATTATATTTTTATGTACACCAAAAGGGGTAATATATAATTGATTATGGTTGATTGCTGTGTTCTATCAAATCAATTTTTATTGCCAAATGGTATCTGCAAATCTAAACAAAATAAAACATGTTTGAGCTTCTGAACAGGTCATACATTCTAAAATACAAACCACCCTCAAGGTGTGCGGAACATGAAATAAAAACAAGTTGATATAAATAATTTTTATTAAATAATGGAAAAAGGTTCAATAAAAACTTAGGTCTTGAAAAGTTAATTCAATATGATTAAAAACATGCTATGATAATAAACATCTAAAAATATTAAACATAATTCACATTATAATCCATCCAACACCAGTGGCCTTATTGCATAAAAATACAAATTTGCATCTAAAATCTACTACGCTAAAATCTCGCTTAAAATAAGCAAGTACATCGAACACTTATAAGAGAACCATGGAGAGATTGACTACACATTTCCTTAGCTTTAAAACCATAATGACTGTGTTGCACAAAACTAGTTATTGTGACTATAGACTTACTAATAGAAAAATTATTACATATGTTTCCCCCTTTGGTCGAAAAAAATAATAAAGCCCTCATCTAATAGAGTGGGGCGAAGCTTGGTGAAACATCAAGGTTAATCTGTTAAATTGAAGGGAGTATTTTTTTTACAAAGATCTGCAATGATTCTTAAACTTAAAAAAAATACTTTAGTTTATAACTATAAATTAGTTCGCTGTTTCACAAGCATCAATCCAATCGTTATACACATCAACAGGCTCTGACAAAAAGTTTATAGTTGTTTGGAAATCTTCCAGACATACCCGACATGTTATTCGGGCTGTACTCCGGCCTTTATCCCTATAATATTAAAATGTATTAGGAGATTAAGTGCACAGCTTGATTTTCTCAGATAATAGCACAAAATTCAAGTTAACTTACATTTTCACATCACAACTTTTCTCGTGATTACAAAACGGACAGGTAAATAGAATATCCAACGGCTCTATTGCTTTTCTTTTTGGTGGTGGCTTCCTTTTCGACTTTCTACGACCCATAATTAAGTTTTTGTTCCGAAATTATTAGTAAAATTTGTACAAATCTGGCAAAAACTATCGATTTTTTGACAACTATCAACTATAGTGAATTGTGAATTGACAACACCAGTCAAAACACTTCTATTTTAAATTTCATCGCTAGATGTCACCAATCAGTATTACTTGGCCTTGACTGCCTGGGATAACCTTATTAAGCTAGGACTTACGTTAAAAAAAATATCAATAGGTTCCCTACGCTTTCTCTGTGGTAAATATTTAAAAAAACAGTGGCGTACCAACGAGTTTATTATAATTTCCATTAAAATGATTATTCTATCAAGTTTCTACTGACCTACCTACATCTTATCTATAGTAGTTATGGTACGATAGTACGAAAACTAATGTGATATACAGGCGGAGGTGTGTTAATAAGCAGTATCTAAATAGATATTTTCCCAGGAAATTCATATAAATATAAAAATTTAATTTGCTCTTAAAGAAGAGATGTAGCAGTTGGCGCAATTTCTTAACATTCACCCAATCGTTTCTATTATCCTACCACTGGCGCAATATTTCTTTAGTCCCAACAGCAAAATAACCCGAAACACAGCGCGGCGCGGCGATATTACTTAATACGTATTCTGGGTGACGTGAACTGACATCAGTTGCCATGATTAGGTCCAATGTTTTCATGTTTTGTGGGGACGAAGATCTTTCTAAAAAAAGGTCATGTCCAAAAAATAATGTTTTGTGACATGTGATTCCCCGGTTAAAAAGAAAGGTCGTTGAAACATCGATCGTAAGGTCGTGTATGGAGACGTCAAAATATCTAGTATCGCTTGCACAATATCGATGATCGAAAAACATCGATTATATATGGTTAAAATAAAAAAATAAATCTGTCAGTTAAAAAAGTAACGACACAGTGTTTCAATTATATACTAAGTTAGAGTTTTCTGTGTATTTTTAGAGTATACCACATTTACAATCAGAGTGTCTGGTCCTAACAACGATTTAAAAGAAGTGAGACTGTTGTCCCTTTCATATAAGCACAGTGGCGACCTCCTTTTCAGTGGCCAGTTATTGGTAGCTGAGTAGCAAAAGGCTACACATTTTCTTTGGCAGTGGTACACGTAAAATTTTCACTTGTTTTTTTTTTATGAACAGAAACCAGTGTCTCTCTCACTCCTTTTCAAATCCTAGAAGACGATGATGTTAATAAATAAGTTTATTCTATTTTTTTGATTTCATGGACACTCCGAGAATACCTATTATACCCTGGATTTTTGATTACGTAATAATAAAAATATAGTAATTCCGCTGCAAGCATTAAAATACCTAAAACATATCCTATTCCCAAAACAACTAAAGCCCCGTACATTTTCTTCAGGTTCATCAATGCTTTTTGCCCCTCATCGTTATCTACTTTATCAATCAAAATTTTTTGCATTACGTCGTTAAGCCATTTTTTCACTAGCCCAGCTTCAAGAACTCTACGTATAAATTTGTCTACACGTGGTTTTAAGGGCGAGTTTTTTTGGAGTCCAATTGAAACAGGCATGTTGATAATACAATCTTTCATAATATGAAGATTTCTGTCGGATTTTGCAATATAGTCCATAGTGCCTTTGGTTTGGTTTGTTTGGTTCCCGGTTATAATTTCTTGATATCTGAAAATAAAGAAAGACCGGACAACTTTTTTGTCTAGTAAATTTTTAGGACATTTTCTTATAAGACATTTATCGTAAATCACCTTGTACAATAACATTTTGAATTGTCTTACCTGGTTTGTCTTTTGACCATTGCCTCTTTTAAAAAATATGTATTCTCATAAAAAGCATACTTTCCCTCGGCCACTCTGTCCACTGCATCTTCAGAGTTATTCGTTATTCGAAAATTCTGTGTAATTTTTCTTATTGAACTGTCTATAGACGAGGCGAAAAATTGACTGTTAATTTCACCCCACCCTACGTATGTTAGCCTACTATCTACTAGTTCTTGTAAAGTGTCAATAGTTACCCTAAAAAGTTCATCCAAAAAATTATGATGGTACGCTACCACTACACTTATACAAACGTTTTTCTTACGTTAAAGTAGGTCTAGCTAATATGGCAGTCATACTGGCTCTATATGCCACAACGACCAATAGACAGTATAACCAGTACCAACCAGTTAAAACTCTCAATGACCAGCCAGTTGGGAGTTTTGGCAATGATACTGAAATTCAAAAAACTTTTAGTTTATATTTTTATAACCGCACCCTTATTGTCTTTATCAATTAAAGATTTTTTGTAAATAGGAACAGCCCTCGACCTCAAGCCGATGCCTTGAAAATTACAATAGAAGCAAAATATATGTATATTTTATATATTTGTTAAAGAATTCTTAACCTTTATCGAACTGTAAACAAAAATAAATTTGAATAAAGCTGTTAATTACTATTTAAATCTTATTTATATGCCGAATCCTTTTGTATAGACTAAGAAAGCCTTTATTACGTCCCCACATAACATACTATCCACCCTAGCTCTTAAATGCTAAGAAATAATAATATTTGTTGTTTAGGAATCTAGATTTATGTTGCGCTGATATCAAGAATAATTTAAAATTTAGAGTATTTTCGTACCAAGCAAAAGCATGCTGTAAGTGTACAAAATGCTGTTAACTAGTTCAGTAAATTGATAAAGTCCTTCTGGATCATTGTGGTCTTTTGGTGTTTGATACTGTTCCTGAAACAATATGAAATATAAAAATAAATAATACCCGTCACTAAATGAAATATAACAATTTTATTAAAAACGGTATTATCTTGGATTATGGTCCTATATAGTACTACTAGAAATTATAAAACATATTATTATATTTCTTATACATTGTAATATTAATTTCCCACCGTGTGTATTTATCTAAAAATATAAATTTTGGTACTGGGAACAGTTTTGAATTTTTATTATTCAATTACCTTTAACATTGAATATTTCAAATCTGAATCCAACTTCACAATCTGCGAAGAAATCGACAAATTAACAAACATCCTTTTTTGCTTCATCTCAATTTCACGTGCTCTATTTTTACTGTTCTTTCGATCCGTCTTTCTTATAGTGCTAATATATAGATGAAATTTTGCTAAACAATAGAAGCATAGGCTGGATATTAACAGACATAGTATAACGCCTGCCCACATTAAAGGTCTAAAAATAATAGAAACTAACAATCAAAGGTGCTTGATAAGTAAATCATGCCACTATGATTGTGAAAAAATCATTTCTGCCAATGTCATGTATATCACAGTCAAAAATGCTGATTAGTTAATTATTGTAAAAAATATTTATACAACCCGACATAATTCAATTAATAAAAACACAATATTTCTTACGAAAAAGGTAATATTAAAGTTTTCCAGGATATATCAGTCAATGATTCCGGTGTAATAAATGTGAGACACTCTGTATTGTAGGGAATGCTCAGGTCCATGATTTTTAACATAAAGGGGATGTAGTAAAGGTCACCTAAGGCCAAGTCCGCACGGGCAGTAGTCATTTCTCCTAAAAGTTTAATGCTGTTAAGTGTTAAGGTAGTTGAATGATAAACCAAGAATAAACAGAGAAAAGTTAATAATTTTAAATGTCTCTAGAGTTAGGTTGTTGAATAATCTAAGCTTAATTTAAAATTATTATTTATTATTATAAACTAACATACGGTGATGAATTTTTAAAGAACAATATGCAGGTAATCAAGTAGAAGAAAATAGACCATTGTTTAATAGAAACTAATACAACATATCTTTCAAAGCGCTTTGGTTCATTTATAAAGTTTGTTCTAAAACATAAAGCTTTTTTTAAACTTATAAACTTTACCTAAAAGACCTGTATAGATTCCTCCGACCTGCTTTCTTCCCCAAAGTTCGATATCAGCATTTTCTGGTTCGTACACTTCGCAATGAAAATTCATTGATTGGGACACCGTTTTTAAAATCTACGAATAAATATAACTTACTTTAATTTTGGTTATGGTTATTTAACCTCTCGATCGCATAAAATGGCAAATCGTTGTTTTACAAGACATTTCTCCAACACTTTGGACATTTATCATATTCAGCACTAACATCCTGAACTACAACCAATTGAAAATACCTAGTAAAAATCTTCCTAAAACATCACAAACCTTTTCTAGAAACAATTAAAACACGTAGCTAAAATAAAAATTAGTGAAGAAGCCTAATATGTCCTATTAATAAAGAAACTTAAGGAACTTAAATGGCGATGGGCGGGCCATGTTGCCAGGCAGGACTCGTCCAGATGGACAAACAAAATAATACAGTGGCAACCGAGAACCACAAAAAGGAAAGCAGGAAGACCACCAAAGCGATGGCGGGATGACATCCAAAAAATAGCAGGGAGAAATTGGATTCAAGCAGCTCTAGATAGGAAAGCATGGAAGTCACTGGAAGAGGCCTACATTCAGGAGTGGATGAGCATGGGGTAGAGAAGAAGAAGAAGAAAAAGAAGAAGAATAAAGAAACTGTGTAAAATTAAATATATTTTATAATATGTTTAAAAAATACCTCTATTTCAGTGCCAGCGTAGAACTCGTTATTATTACTTAAGAAGCTCGATCTTGTACTGCTCCTAAGAGAAGAGTTTTGTCTAACTGTTCCTGGTAAATGTGGAAAGGCTGCAACTTTAAGGGTTTGGTTCTTTAAGTCTGAAGTTTTATCTTTAAAGAAATCAGCACCTAAAAACGTGGATCTTTAAAGAAATCAGCACCTAAAAACGTGGAGATCTTCTAGTCTACAGTCTATTTGAAATGAACAAATTGTTACGCTACTTTCACAACATTCTTGGTTTGAGAAATCTAAACAAAAATTGATATACATTTCTACTTATGTGCTTGTACCTTGTACCTTTTCTAAATTTCAATTGAGCCCATATATCCAATCTTTTCGGGATAAAAATATCTTCAAAATTCGTAGGAAAAGGCACTGTAGTTATTTCATACCAGAAATTTTTACTGCTGCCCGTATTTGATTTTCTCCAGCTATATTTTTTAATGAATACCACATTTATTATACGTTTCCACAGGTAGAAGATCTTTTTATCAAAAAGACGATTATCAAAAAGCAGAATGTAATTGGCTCTTGTATCTAACACACGGTATCTAAAATTTTTTTGACAATTGGAATAGGCGCAAATAAAGTAGTTTTTTGTAAAAATGTATTAAATTAAGAAAGATACACTTAATCCAAAAAAAACAAGTTCTTACCAAAGGCGCATATAGATAATCGTCCAGGGGGGGGGGGGGGGGGGGGCGAAATATCTAAAATTTTGCCTGCGGCGAAAATTTTTAGGGTTAGGTTAGACCTTTTTAAATTCATTTACATCTACATTTTCTTCATGAAGTAATTTGACAAAAGTGTAATACGACAACTTGGACATCAAATAAATTCATGAAGTTCTTTACTAAACAGGATTTTTCATCAACTTTAATTAAATTCAGATATCTAACAGTAAATTATTTAAAAACGTCATAAAGTCCGTGTAATGTATAAATGTTAAAAACCTACAGTTGCCTGATTGTCGTGGATTTCTTAATTTCTAGTATTTTAGAAAAAATAATGTTTTTTCGAGACAATTCGACCCATTGTCCCCAACCCCAAACCACCCGTCATGGGGGCCCCGTTATCCGCGCCAAACTGAAAAAAGATATTTATTAAATATATCATATATTATACTATTATTAAGATTAACTAATATAAACAACAAACAAAAAAAAATTACAAAAGAACAAACAATGGTGTAGTAAAAGTATCATGGAACATTATGTTGAAACAAGTAATAAGTTAGGCAAGTACCTACTGGTTAATTCTTAAATACGAATTCTAATTTGCGAGGATTTTTGCCGAATTTATTTATAACCTTATCAGCAAATTGCGCATCTTTAGCGACATGTTCTCTATGTATGCTTAGCATACACAGTCCATTGAGTCGGTTCTCAGATGTTGTAGCCCTCAACCAAGTTTTAACCCTTCGTAAAGTGGAGAATTTTATAATTTATTACAATATTTTATGCATTACCAATAAAATGTGTTAAAAAGTGTTTGCATCGAAATTCCGGGGGGGGGGGGGGGGGGCAACCCCCCCCCCCCCTATATACGCCCTTGGTTCTTACTTTGACTCATTATAGTTATTTTACATAAAAAATTGCTAATTATTTGATATAAAACCTTCCATATTTCTGTTTAAACCGTCATTATCTAATTGATAAAAATAAAGTTTTACGTCCTAGAGCAGGGATGGCGAACCTTTTTACATTTACATGCCATTATCCCCAAAGAAATGTTTATTATGGCCATGACGTACCCACAAACATTCTTGATTTAGGAATTAATAGAAAATATATTTCTTCTTAAAGTGCCGTTTTGTATAGGTTAGATTTCGGCCGCACACCTTCGTATTCACTCGTTTGTGTGACAATTTTAAAGAAAGAAAGAGTCAAGAGAGCAATCTCACGAGATACTAGCGAACGGCGACCTCAACACCGGCAACCTTTCGTCCCCGGTCTGACAAAATACCTTCAACGACAAAATACCATAAACCACTAGACTGCACTGTTCTCCAGATACCGTTTGCCGTTGCGCGCTCCACAACGAATGTCTAAACACGCCGGGCTCTGTCGTTTTATCTCGGTTCGTATCACAGCGTGTAGCGGCGAAGAAAGAAATCTTAATAATAAGGTTTAGAGTAACTGCATGCTTGCTCTAATGAGGTGGAGCGTGACACCACCGTATTAAAACTTTTAACATAATCTCTTAAAATAAATTAGTATCACAAATTAAAAGCCTATTTCTTAGAACTATATAGAAAATATGATTCTCTTTGATTTAGGTAATCTTCAAATTAAGAGAATGTTTATTTCTGTGTGCTTTTATGGAAAACATACCTATCTCCAAATTTTAATAACCTAGCCGCTTGAAGACCATTGGCTATAAGTATAATATACATTTGGCAGCCATCATTTTTGGCCATCATTAACGAATTTTGAGTGTCATTGGTTGGAGCTAGCAAATCTTCAGATTCTTCCACGTTCACCTAGAAAAATTATACATAATTTTATAAAATTTAAAAAATATTTTAATAAATATTTTTAAAATACTTACAGAAAACTGGTTTATTAAAATATACAGGCATATGGTGTATCTCTCATATTTTTATTTAATAAAAACCGTTTAATAAATGGCCTTTTACAACTTACCAATATATAAGAAATAAATCCACGAAACCGCACGAACCAATGCTTTTTTAAAATGTCTGAATACATTGTATCGCTAACAATGGCCACGCATTTGTAGGCGTGAAGGGATTTTATCATTATTTCCTGTAGAAGGAGCTCAAAACTTTCGTCGGTGTTTTCAGATAAGGAATCAGCGATATCTTCTTTAATGCTGAAAATATATTTTTACTTATTGAGAGAATTTATCAATGCTAAAACTTTTACTTGTATAAGGATGCGGTTATATTGTAAATGAAGTCAATACTCTTCAATCAAAAATGTTCCAGAAAATAAAATGCTTGATAGGGATGTAATATGCAGGGTGTTAAAATAGGATGGAATATTGAAAATATATCAAAAACTACTTAACACTATTTGATTCTATGGATTATTTACAATCTAACATAAAAATATTACTGCTATCAACAAGATGGATGTTAAACAAATTCAGCAAAATTTATTTGTTAAAAACTCTTGTCCTTGATCACTCTGTGTGGGCGATTCAACGATAAAATAAAGTTCCTTTTCTCCTTTATCTTAAGAATTACATAAAACTTCGGAATTTAAAAGTTGTAGAGATTATTAAGGTGCATATTTTAAAATTATATTAGAGTATACGGCGTCGCCCAAAGAAAAACGTGGCGAATATAATTTTTTTTTGTATAAACTGTTATAATATGTCTAAATTTAATAGTTTCTGATATATTGACGTTTAAAATATGGCATTTTTAGAGTTTGACAGGCTGTAACATTGGAACGGTCCATTTTAGAGAAAAATGGTTTTCACCTCTCTATCTTAATTTTTTATTCTCTATTTAAAAGTTACAACTTCCGGCTTAACATGCTAAACCGTTAAAACCGGTTTTTTGGTTTAACGTAGTAAATCGAAAGTTGGTTTCTTTGGATAGAGAATAAAAAACTAAGATAGGGAGGTGTAAAGCATTTTTCTCTTAGTCGAACCGTGTGAATGTTACAGCCTATCAAAATCTGAAAATACCATATTTTAAACGTCAATATCTCAAAAAATATTGAATTTAGACATATGGCATTTACAAAATAGGCGTAACATTTTGTGGGGAATCAGAAAATAATACAATATATAGGGTATTCCTTTTAGAAAAACCCAAGTTATATTCGCTACGTTATTGTGGGCCACCCCGTATACTCCAGTATAATTTTATCATTGACTCACCCTGTACAAGGTAGGGGAGACTGTGATACCTAGGAACGTTATTTTATTTTTTGTATTAACCGCCGACTAAAGGTAGATTTTTTTGATTTTTTTTAGCTAAATGCAACAAACATTTGTTCCTTAATAATATCCCTGAATAAAATTAACCAAAAATAATGTTGGCTCTAATTGCTGAGTATTATAAAATAAAATGCAAAGTGTTCGATATGCTCGTGTACCTTGAAACTTACCCCTTGTTATCAAAATAAAAGAATAATAAGGATTTTAAAGTATGAATCACCCGATATGACGTTTATGAAATAGCAACAAACACACAAAATTGTAAAATTGAAACCTTAGTCACATATTATTTAACATCTTGTACCTGGGAATATACAGGATATACAGGGTGATTCACGTTGAGTGGCCTATTAGAAGATCTCGGAAACGAGTAAACTTACCTTTCTGAAAATTTGATAGCAGGCATAATTGGCTTTGAGCTTTTAAAATATTATATTTTGACGTTTTTATTACTTCCGGTTATACCGGAAGTTAATGCCCACTTTGATATCATAAATGGAACACCCTGTATATTTTAGCATTTTTGATTACCTTATTAAAATCTAAATAACTTTTGTTAATAATAATGTATTTCTATCTCTAACCGTTTTTGAAATATGAATTATAAAAGGATTTTTTTCTGTAAAAACGCTCCGAGAAGAAAGTTTAGTAACTCTGAAACTAATAAAGGTAAACATTTAAAATTTTGTAAGCTTTCAAGTAATACATAGATCTTTAGTTTAAATTACTTAGGTTTCACGTTTTTTATACAGGGAGTTCTTAAAATTGTGCCAATGTTTCCATTTAAATAAATGTGCATAAGTCAATTTTTGCAAATGGAACACCATATTTTTTACCTTAATAACGTGTAGAGAATTAAATCTCCTATCTAAATGCCTAATATGTTACAATCCACATTTTTAGTCGTTTTGGATTTATGAGCAATTTAATTAAAAAATCTTAAAATTTCTGTTTGTTTAATGAGACATTTTTTCTGAAAAGAAGGCTACGACTGGGATTTTTGTTTGACTTTGATCTTTGTTGCCAATTTGTAAAGTAGGCTTTGACCAAAATGATTTTAAAACACAAATCCCAGTCGTGGCCTTCTTTTCAAAAAAAATGTCGCAATAACACAAACAGAAATTTTAAGATTTTTTAATTAAATCGCTCATAATTCCAAAACGACTAAAAATGTGGATTGTAACATATTAGGCATTCAGATAGGAAATTTAATTCTCTACACGTTATTAAGCTAAAAAATATGGTGTTCCATTTGCAAAAATTGACTTATGCACATTTATTTAAATGGAAACATTGGCACAATTTTAAGAACTCCCTGTATAAAAAAACCCAAGTAATTTAAACTAAAGATCTATGTATTACTTGAAAGCTTACAAAATTTTAAACGTTTACCTTTATTAGTTTCAGAGTTATTAAACTTTCTTCTCGGAGCGTTTTTACACAAAAAAGTCCTTTTATAATTCATATCTCAAAAACGGTTAGAGATAGGAATATATTGTTATTAACAAAAGTTATTTAGATTTTAATAAGGTAATTAAAAATGCTAAAATATACAGGGTGTTCCATTTACGATATCAAAGTGGGCATTAACTTCCGGTATAACCGGAAGTAATAAAAACGTCAAAATATAATGGTTTAAAAGCTCAAAGCCAATTATACCTGCTATACAATTTTTAGAAAGATAAGTTTACTCGTTTCCGAGATCTTCTAATAGGCCACTCAATGTGAATCACCCTAGGTACAAGTGGGCCCCATTAGAAATCAAAATTTAGCGCTAGCTAATATACTATGTTAAAAACTAAATAGCATGCTGCAATTCTACTCACCATACATCGGGGAATCTCGTAAAACTTACTATATATTCACTAACCGGCAGTAAACGCTAATATTTAACCCTAAACTAGAGGTAAAAAATTTACTTTTATTGTGTAAAACCTATTTTTTCACTGGAAAATCGCAAAAGACGTTTTAAAAATTCGAAACTGTAATAGAATGGTTGGCTTGGCTGAAGGGTACAGTGAATCTCGCTGGTTAGCAGCTAGATGACGGTACCGATAAAAAATCGACATCGTTCCTAGGTACACTATGCTCTAGGTACAACAGTCTCCCCTACTAAGTATAGAATCGCGGCGGATACTAGAACCTGTTTCAATTTATATTTTGGCTAATAATAAAAATAATTCATTTACCTTTCTGATACTACAATACCAAACACACAATTAATTAAAATACAAAATGAACAAATTTTCGAAACCATTGTTTACTAAATTAAAACGACTTATCTTCTGATTAAATGGATGTTCCCTGTAGTGGTTTTGGGCTTAAGAGTGACTAATACCCTTTACATTCCCTTTACGAAGCAAAAGAGCGAGAAATTAACCCGAATAAATAATGTAATGCAAAAATTTAGGGGAGAATGGGGAATAATAGGTAATAGTGTGATGAGTAGTGCTTGTTATTTACTTGTACCATACCATCAGCCAACAAAAGTTTTGTAATAAATTAAAAGTGTTTATTTTGGCCATATACAGAGCTGTGAGTAACTTGATACTTTTTAGTATCTAATCACTAGATACTTAGTAACTTAGTTATTTTTTGAATTATGCCAAAAGTAACTGTAACTTCGTTACTTTTGAAAAGTAACTTGTATCTAGTTACTTTTTAGGAGTAACTATACACTTAAAAAGTAGCTAGATACTTTAAAAGTAACTAAGATGCTTTTAAAGTAACTAAGTTCGTTTTAAAGTAACTAAGTTACTTTTAAAGTAACTAAGTTTCTTTTAAAGTAACTAAGTTAGGCACTTTTAAAGTTCCTCTAGGATACCAATTATGCATACGTGTACGTGCCGTCCATCAGATGATGACCAAGGGACGATCGGCGGCCGTTATTCAGATTTTCACGGAGGGACGAGCGGTTAGTCGCGAGCGTCAAACAGCAAACTCGTTGGAACGCGAAATTTCTTGGAAAGCATTTTATTCTACTTGTTCGTTGTTCGAATTAACACTTCTTAGTTTAGTTTTCTGATGGTAATAGTGGTAGTGTGTGCAGGAAAAGGAGTTGTCACTACCTGGTAAATTTATGGTATCTAGTTCAAAAGCATCTTAATTACTTTTAGAGTTTCGTAGTTACAATTAAAATAACTAGTTACTCAAAAGTATCTTAGTTACTTTCAGTAACTAGTTACAATCAATGTAACTAGTTACTTTAAAAGTAACTTAGTTACTTTGAAATTATCGTAGTTACAATCAATGTAACTAGTTACTGTAAAAGTATCTTAGTTACTATAACTAGTTACTTTAACTAAGTAACTAAGAACTAAGTTACTTTTAGGTAAAAGTAACTATTCCTTATAAGTATCTAGATACAATTGTGCAATAGTATCGAAAAAGTAACTAGTTACTTTTCTAAAGTAACTTTCACAGCTCTGGCCATATATTCAGATGACTTCTTTTATTAGTTCGGCCTCTAGTCTGGAAATTTGGAGTTAGCTTCACAATTGCTTCTGGAGGATGCGGAAGGGTAGATTTCTTTCAATTTCTTACAGTTTAAAAAAAATAAAACTCAAGAGCTTGTTGTTGCTGGCAATCGAATGTTAATTAAAAACAAGACATGTAAGCTATTAGGGATCACTGTAGATAGTTCTTTGTCTTGGGTAGCTCACATAACTGAATTTGGACGAAGGCTGTCGAGTACCCTATTCCTTCTTAGAAATTCGCGTAAACGTATAACATCTGAGGTTTAAAAATTACTTTACTTCGGTCTTTTTCATTCCCACTTTGCGTATGGTGCTATACTGTGGGGAAATTCTACAAACTCATTATAAAAAAGAGCCGTTAGACTTATGGCGAACCTAGGCTATAGAGAACACTGTCAGTCCATTTTTAAAAAATTTCGTATAATGCCGCTGCCTTGTATTTATATCTTTCAAACTGTATTAGATTTACACTTCCACAGGGGTGAACTCACTAGGCATTCAGATGTTCACAGCTACAACACTCGAGGCTCAAACCAGGATAATCGCTCACCGATTCTGATTAAGCAAATCAAAAAACAATTCTCTTAATTACAACTTATACAATAAGATCCCTGGTATGGAGCCCTTGATGATGTCCGATTCAAAAACTACGTCAAACAGTATTTGCTGGATCACTGCTTTTACTCTTTGAATGAGTACCTTGAATGAGTGGCTTCCTGTTACGCGTTGCCTGAAAGCTGTATACCTACTGGTGTGGTTTTGCCAGTTATGTCTCATGCGATTACTAATCATAAGTATGATGAAAACCACGAAATAAGATAACATCAAAAGTTTCCTTTAATTTTTCTCTACAAATCGTCTCTACAATCTAGTTTTATGTAGGTACTCTGTTTTCTTTTTTTATATCTCCAGTTTTTCCCTATTTAAGCAAGATTTATCAGTTATTTTTCTATTTCTCTTGCATATAATAAAAAATTTAAAGTCGATTGGGATTGGGTCCCCGTCAAAAATTTCAGAAAATAGAAGAAACTTTATGGTGAAAATTATTTTAAATAAAATAACAACAAATACAAGTAAAAACTATATAAATTTTAGAAAAACTGGTGTGTAAGTGTGTGCATAGGATCTGAGATAAATATTTTGAGTTAAATAATAATGAACACATCAGCAGATTTGCATATTCTTGAAATATATTCTTAACCTCACTTTTGCTTACGTATCATTAAATCGACGCGTAAAGATTACATGTAATTGACGTTGGTCTTTGTCATCAAATATAATTACTACGAATATTACTTCAATGGCTCCTACTACCTTACTTTACCCTGCCGTTTGCAACAAAATATCAAATATTTAAACTCAATTTTCTTGTTAATCAGCTTTACAACGAGTTACGACGTTAACGACGTTTTATCCCGGTAATTTTTTGTTAAGACAATACTTTTTTATTATTTATTGTGATGGTGTATAAGGTTACACTAATTTATAACTGAGATAGTCCTAAAGACATCATTTATTCGTATTTAACTACGGAACGCAAGGGCGTAGATCATTTATTCCTGTGGGGAAGGAGTAAAAAACGTAAAAAACACTTCTGCATAGTTCGAAACTGATTTCTAAAAAATTAAAGTTTTGCTTGCCAAAAACTTCTCCGATCAATGGTAATTTCTTAAAAAGTCGTTCTGTAGCTGGGAGGGGTATTACGACCTCCACTACACCTATATCTACACCCTTGGCGAATCGCTATGAAGGGGCTTTACATAAGTTTTATATAATAGTTTAAATGGACTCTACAAGTGTTTCAATAAAAAAAATAAATACAAACATTTTGAGGTTTTCTCTGAATGAGTGATAAAATAAAGCTATAAACGATTCTTTAAATCTTATGTAAATCAGGAATGCGGGTTTAGTAAAAATCGCTTTAAAATTAATTTAAAAAATGTTGTCACATGTTTAAGCTTAAAAAAGTTACTATTTTTTTCCAAAATAAAGCCGGGGTCATTTTTATTATGTAAAATTTTAAGCAGCATTCATTATTACAAGGAGGAAAGAAAATACTAAATTATACAGTGGTAACCCAGTTTTACAAGCCCTTAAGTTTAAAAGTCTAAAGTAGGTAATATAAAAAGTAGGTTTTTACGACAAATTTTGTCCTTAGTTTTTTAGTTTAAAATTACGATTTTAAATTAAGCCAGTAATGAAATGACCTACGTGGCTCAAGAAATAAAATTTAATATATTTTTGCCGATATTTCTATTTTTAAATAAAAACCTTGATAATTAGTGCAAGGATTTTACCGAGATAATGAGTTTTTTCATTGCGAATGCATATTTAAAATTTCCGCATGGTTATATCAACACTCCCATTATATTTGTACAGGAACAAAATTAGTATGTTCTCTCTGTTCTAATTAAAGATGGATTTAGAACGTATCGCTATCGGTATAATATATTCAGCTACTAAATTCACAAATATTAGCACTTTTCTATGAACAGAAAGTATAAGTATAATAATTCTCAGGTGTAACTAATGTTTCTATAATATCGAAAACCTGAAATTTTAGGTGATGCAGACTTTTATATTGATAATTATGTTAAGTGTTAAAATTCGTGTGGTGCAGTAAAGAGAAATATCCTAAATACGTAAGTTTTGTCACACAAATTTAAAACTCTTTAAAGAATTTATTATAGAGAATTATTGCAAAAAATATTTTATTCTCAAGTGTAATTAATGTTTCTATGACAAAAAAAAAATCTGAAATTATAGTTGATAAATAGAGATGTGGAATTTTATGTAAATATGTTAGGTGTTAAAATTAGGGTTGTGTAGCAAAACTATATATCCTGAACACATAAGTTTTATCATATAATTTTTAAACTCTATTTTATTTTTTTTATTATAGAGAATTATTGTAAAAATTATTTTAACTTTTGTATCTACGAGTATATAAAGGGTGCTTCAAATTCATGTGCGTACAAGGGGATCTCGAGAACGGTAAGAGATACGAAGATGGTTAAATCGAGGCAAAGTTGAGTATTTTGAGGTTTAATAATTTGGTAAAAAATTATAAATATTCTGAATACTTTCGGAGATATCCGAAAAAACCGAAATTTCTGGTTTTGGTTTTTAATTTTTTGCGCCTTCAGTTTTGACTTGGGAAAAAACAAAAAACACCTTTCTACAGCCGTTTTTTATGTTCCATACGATGACATTATTAGTTTTCAAATCCTCAAGTTAATTTTTTTTAAATACAGATCTGGTATAATATAATTTAAAGGTTTTTGAAATTTTACCGTTTTCGGGAATCCCTTGTACGCGCACGAATTTGTAGCACCCTGTAGAGTAGAAATTATATCTCTTAATACGGCTTTTCTAGCACAACTTCTTTTTTCTACAAAAAATCAAATTATTTAAATTTTCTATAAGAGAATGTATTGTTTCTTGATTGCAGTTTTCGATCTTTGAAATACTCGCGAAATATAAATTATATCTTTCACGAACAAAACAGTCTATATATTTCTCACGACACGAAAACATGTACAATATCTTATTTTTTGACAATAAATTTACTCCTTTTGTTCATTTGGCACCGACTGCAATTTTCGCCTTTACAATCTAGTGCCTAGAGCAAGATTTCGTAACTTTTCATTCGGGTCAAAATAATATTTTTTCGTTTAAGCAGAGAGAAAGGCAAAATATTATTTTATTCATAATTTCACCATTCTTGTTTTATTCTTCGTACAGATGTTCGTTTTCTATATATTATACGCAAAGACAGACATATTTTTAACAAAAAATAATAGAGCCATATTATATCGCCTTTCTCTGTTGTTATATTTCTCCCTTCACTTAATATGACCTCTTAAATAATGTTAGTCGCATAATGTATATGATGAACATGTTTAACGAGGAAAAAAACAATTTGTGTCGCCAAAAAAACGGATGTACCACTCTCAAATTTTATTCTCATCAACAAAACAGTCACATACTCGCCCCAGCCCCCAAAACACAGGCGCAATATGTTATTTTTTTGTTAATAAATTCACCCCTTTCGTCCTTTTTGGCACCGATTGCAGTTTTCCACATTTGCGCCCTTCCGTCCACACCCCCCGTTTCGCTAAATTTCGCAACTCGCAAAACTTTCAGTTTAGTCGCTCGACGACCGGCTTTCGTGACGCGAGCACAAACCTACAGCGCCCAATTTGCGAAAAATCGCGCATAAACACAGGGCAGGACTCTATTTACTTATTTTGTACTGAAAAGGGTATCGTTTATTAAACAAGTTTAAGGGGTGAGTCGCTGAGAAAATATTTTGGACTCTTTTTATAATTCTTGCAATTTCAGAAAAATGTTTAAATAGGAAAATTTTAGTAAAATAAAAAAAAATTAAACAGATTTTAAAATTGTAAAAAACTTCAAATTAATAGTACCTAACTAATGGGTTAGTCGCTTTTATTTTAACTTTTGAAATCAATATTCAATTTTTGAAAATATTTAGAAAAACTCTAAATATATTAATGAGATACATTTAAAAACGCAGTCGAAGTTTTTAAGAACAATCTTTCACCTACATGACTTTAGGGCATAAAAAATCACGCTTTTCGACGATATATTTGTTCCAAAATAACAACAACCAACAACTCAAATATTATTTAAAAAATAACATGGTGGAATTTAGTGTCCATTAAAATATATAGAAAGTTCGAAGCGGCAGGCGGACAAAGTAGTGCATCTATCTTTTGCATTAAAGTACAAAGGGATGCCAAAGGTAATGGGTTCCCTGGGACACAGGTAGACAATGTTCATTTCGTCCTTGTTGGGACTCATCACAAAGCCATAACCTGTAAGCAATTCACTTTAATGCAAAAGATAGACGCACTACTTTGTCCGCTTGCCGCTAAGTTTCTTTCTATGTTACTTAAAAATATAAATGTATGGTATTTTTCATTATTTACAGAGGTCTCTACTTACCAACCAAAGTTACATTCACATCAACAACCAACACTTTCAAAAGACTTTTCAGGATACAGACAAAATATTTTAAGGAAATTTTAAATTCTTCTGTCATATCAAACCAAATTATGGCTTTTACTTTGAAAACAATCCTTGTTTGGTGCACCGTTTCGACCTGTCTCACCACCTCGGTGGTAGCTCTTCAGTGTTTTTTGTGTGGCCAATACAATGACGGCGTGGGATCCATTACGCCCTGTATAAATGACACCTACATGAAGCTTGCGAACTGTCCACAACGGGAGGTCAACTATTGCATTGTAAGTATGCATATTCTTGCATGTAATTTTAAAGGCAATTTCAAGCCAGCATCAAAGAATATGGTCTCTTGTTACTAACTCTGTTGTTATATTCTTTGCAGTCACGTTATTTATATATTAAACTAACATATATCTAACTTAAAATTAATATAAATCGACATTATTTTACTTAACCTTGCCGACACAAATATTAAGAAAATAATATCAATATTATTAATAAATTGAAGGAAATTTATAAGAGGTTATAAACTACGTCATAAGGAAAATATCTAGAGCGGGAAATTAAATAAACAAATAGTCATTTTGGATTTTGGTAAACTTTTTATAACATTTAGATACAAATGTTGCCAATGGCGTATCATAACTTTCGAGGCGGAGGGAGTAAACTATAATGTCGTTGACGTTTCTTGCCGTTCTTTCGAGGGGATCTACAGCTTAACGTGGGTTTCGAACCACGATCCTTAGTCATACGATGCTTCCCCCAAGGGCTATCAACCATTGGTTTCTTGTGTCATTGCATAACCTACCGATTAACTAACTAACTCATCACTGAGTCACCGTTGTGTTTTAAACTGTAATGAAGGTGGCTTATAAGTAATGGCTAATTCAATTTTGTAGTTTCAGAATATTGAATCATACTAAGGATAGATAGATAAAAGGATGTACCGGGTGATTCATTAAGGGTGACGAGCGTTCATATCTCGGAAACTACTGGGCATAGAAATTCAGGAAAAAAAAATTATAAATAAAGTGGCTATGACAAAATCCTGGAAATAGTTTTTAAGTTCCGCATTTTGCCGCAAGAGGACGTAATTGAAAAGTAAATTATAAAATTTTACATATCTCCGAAAATTCCATATTAAGGTATATCTTTGATAACACCATTAAAAAGCTTGGACAATTATGCATCATTTTGGTCTTATGCTCATTGGCGTACCGACTTTAATAAGAGGGGAGGTTGAAAGTGTAATCAGTTAAATCGCTGTAACTTATAAACGACTTATCCGATTTTAGCAAACTAAAGACTGTTTGGAAGAGAAATGTATGCACTTTCACCAATCGTATTTAGTTGTCCATAATAGTTCTCAAAAAAATTGCTAGAGGGCGCAGTTTGCAATAATAACACATTTTTTGACTTTACTCCGAAAAAATTAATCCTACTGTATAATTATGATATCATAATCAAAAAGTAGATGAAATTTGCTAGAAAAAATATTAAAACCGCAGCGTGATATCTCCGGTCGTTTCAGCGTTATCGCCAATAGAATAATTTTTAAAACTTTAAATGAAGAAGCGATTATATATTTTTTAGAAAAAGAGTGGGACGCCACTGATATTTATCCATGTGGATATTATTTCGGATTAGCCTGGTCAATTCTGCATAAAAATGGTCTCTTGCGTTTTTCTCCTCAGGCATACCGTTCTTAATTAAAATACTTAAATTAAATTAGACGGGCGGAAGCTTGCCTATTAAGTGAAGCTGGTCATTTCCAACAATTTTTATAAAACAAAATTTTTTAATTCAATGTTAATAATAATAATAATAATAATAATAATAATAATAATAAATAGTAGAGCTTATTTAATTTAATTATTTTAATTAAGAACGGTGTGTCTGAGGAGAAAAACGCAAGATACCATTTTTATGCAGAATTGACCAGGCTAATCAGAAATGATATCCACATGGAAAAATATCAGTGGCGTCCCACTTTTTTTTCTAAAAAATATATAATAGCTTCTTCATTTAAAGTTTTAAAAATTATTCTATACGCTGAAACGAACGAAGATATAGAGCTGCGATTTTAATATTTTTTCTAGCAAGTTTCATATTCTTTTCAATTATGGTATCATAATTATACCGTATGATTTGTTTTTCGGAGTAAAATCAAAAAATGTGTTATTATTTCAAATTGCGCCCTCTAGCATTTTTTTTAAGAACTATTATGGACAACTAAATACGATAGGTGAAAGTGCATACATTTCTCTTCCAAACAGTCTTTAGTTTGCTAAAATCGAATAAGTCGTTTATAAGTTACAGCGATTTAACTGATTACACTTTCAACAGCTTTCCCCCTCTTATTAAAGTCGGTACGAGCAGCATAAGACCAAAATGATGCATAATTGTCCAAGTTTTTTAATGGTGTTATCAAAGATATACCTTAATGTGGAAATTTCGGAGATATATGTAAAATTATATAATTTACTTTTCAATTACGCCCTCTTGCGGCAAAATGCGGAACTTAAAAATTATTTCCAGGATTTTCTTATAGCCACTTGAGTTATAATTTTTTTTCCTGAATTTCTATGCCCAGTAGTTTCCGAGATATGGCCACTCGTCACCCTTAATGAATCACCCGGTAAAAAATGTAGGGTTAGCAACACCCTAAAAATGGAGATAAAGGGAAGAGGCGAGAATTGTTATTTTACTTTATTTATGTGTAACAGAAGAAATATTCCCAGCAATATTTTTCCAATTTTCGCTAATGATAATGACAAGCTTGATTAATAAAGAACATTGAAAAATGTGTTCTTTACACGAAAAAAACAAAGCACTTTAGGTTTATTATTGTAAAATGGAATCGTGCCATTGATGCAGATAAATACTAATTTATTTTTCTGAAAGCTAAACAATTTTATTACGAATTGGGGCAAGGATGTAGATTATTAGTTTTTCTAAAAGGTTGCAAAATTGACTACCATTTTAAATAGCTTATTTCGTAGAAAGTGACTCTTTTTTGAAAGAACGGAACCAATTTATTTTCATTTTAAAACGAAATTTAAAGACAAAACTATTATTTAATAGTTTTATATTAATGTACATTATATTTAATACCGATTTAAATAATAATTATTCTGAGGGTTTTGTGTATGTCAATAATAATTTAAAATAAATGAAACTAATTATTTTTATGCCATAGACCATTTATTTATTTTCAATTATTTAATAAAATAAATAACACTTAAACAAGCATTTTGCGTAATGAATTAAATATCACAATAATTTTATAATAATTATTTTTATATAATACTCACACTATAATGACCTTATTATGTAACCCATTTTAGTCTGTTTGACTTACGTAATAAGTTGTATTATCGTACCAGTAATGTAATAAGTTCATTCCATCTCTAAAGAAGTAATAAACTCATTATTATTTAAAAAAAAGTCATTTTTAGTAGATTTTTTAAAATTCTTTGAAACGACACGTTGCGTTGTGGAATCGCTTGTTGAAACATTTGAAAAACATACTTCGTCGGCATAGCAACCAAAACTACATGCTACTTTGATTTTTTTTGTTCCGTCAGTGAGTGTCATTTTTTGTGTATCTAAGGTCACTGTATAAAATAAAAGCCATTTTAAATACATAAAAAAATCTGGGTCTTAGATAGAATGTAGTATATCACACGTACGGTAAGATTCATTACAGCACTCGTGTGGTTACCACGATATGGTCTACGATCTCGTCGTAGCAATATTCCCCAGTCGTTACTGTAATGAAGCTTATACCGTACTAGTAATATAAATAACTATTCAATGATAAATATAACCACTGGCTATCAACCACGGTTATGATAAATACTTAAAAACATTTACAATTTCGTTTCATTAAAAATATAAAATATCACCTTAGTAAGTGGTAACCCAATTGACCTAATAAGAAATTTTGCATTAAAAATAGGATTTAACGTTAACTCTTTGAAGCACAAGATATGGCACATTTTTAACACCCTTTCTGCATGAAATAGATTTGAAAAATAAAATTGTGAAATTTTACCAAAAACATGTTTATTTGCTTAAAAAAATATGGGTAATAATATTATTTAATTTAAAAAAAAAATTGTATTGCCCAAATTTAAGAAAAATAAGTGGTTAGTTTAGCTAACCACCATGCACAGGAATCGAAATCTTTAAAACCGGAAACAAAAAGGCTGTCTCTTGGCGACTGGTCCCAAATCGGTTCTGTAGCTAAAGTCAAAATATCTATCTGTTGTCTCTTATTTTGATCAGCGGTAGTTCCTAATGATGCAGAAGCACTAACATTATTAGGGAGTTTAGAAGTTGGGGCTTTAGGATCTTTTTGATATCCGGATGTTGCAAAATTTATCAGAGGCATATTATTGTCGTCACTATCATCAGAATGTTCGGGTTAGCGATGCCAAAATACAAATATTAAATTCGTCTTCATGTAGGGAAATGGTTGGCTCAACATCAGAATCATCAGATTCACCTTCAGAGCCCAAAGGAAAATCTTCATCAGAAACATAATGTAGTTCCTTTAGTTCCTTATCTGTCAAACTTGCATGTTTTTCAGTAAAATGTATTCGTGTTATTAGAGATAACTATAATTACGTGCAGCACTAGTCAACAGTCAAGTCAAAAAATAGTTACTGCAATTCCAGTAATAATTCGTTTTTTATTTTTTCGTACCTTTACCAAACTTCTAATTACCATAGAAGTAATTATTTATTTGATAAGGGTACCAAAATATTTGCACTTTTAGAGACAGAAAGACATAATAGTTCGACACTCAATCTATCTTTAAAGATTTCACCGTTCTTACTGACTAAATTTTTTAAAAAATGCGCATTGAGCTACAAACGCTACGTGTTTCTTACTTTGTGTTTATGTCAAATATGCGCGGTGAACACGAGTACTAACCACTTAACCTAATGTACATAATTCCGCTTCAGGATAAAAAATCACTGTAGTAAATACGCACTCTTATTTAGGACATATCAAAACATGTAATTTACAAAAATAACACCTCCAAACTGCAATATGTAAGTAAAACTTTAAAAAACACATCAACAATAAAAGCAACTCAGTTATTTTGACGTTTACCAGCATATAATTATCTGTACTTTCCAACTATAACAACCGAATTCAAAAACGAGTTCGCTAGCGACATCTGTACATTGTACATCAAACTAGGTTAGGTGGTTCCAGATCTAGCCACTATGCGTAAGTGCCTGGCAGTAGGAGGATGTTCGTGGTTATTAACGCAAACCACCATGCTTCTTGGGTCGCAAAATTGGTGGATATTACAGCTAACCACCGTGCTTCAAAGAGTTAAAGCAAAGAAAAGCAAAAGAAAGCATGAAATTATACAGCGGAAATTAGTTTTTTTTTCTCTTTATTATAGTTTCCAATATGTTCTGTCTTAGTATTCTGGGAAATTGCCAGTTTTTTTATTGACATTAATATTTAAAGAAACATAATTTACAGTCGTGTTAAACCCATTAAATATTGAGGGGAACGGTTAAGAGAGAAAATTTTATTTTACCATTTTTAATACCTTTTTTTTGCTCTCAATACTTTTATGTATTAAAAATTTGTATCTTATACAGGTTGTTTCCTAAGTTGATACTTCTTTTTTAGCTGTGTATAGAAGGCATTAAAATAAACAACATTTATAAATACATTTTTTCAAAAAACCTAAAAATCAGGTACTTACATTCATTTATTACACTATGGATTAAATACGGTTCTGCCTAACTTGCCCGTTGAATAACATTAAGATAACTTCCGGGTGTAGGATGAGCCCGCAAGGGATATCGTTCTGCGTATAATCTCGAAGCAGCAGCCGCACTTTGACGATACTCGCCCTAAATTAGCACCATATCTACTAATTCATTGTTTTTAAATTTTACCATTTTTACGTGTCACCAATTTAAAAATAACTTGCTTCAAAAAAACAAACCGCAGCGGATTGCCAAATAACAAACTGACCACCGACCCGTAATTGCATGACTAATAAGAGATAAGACAAACAACATAAAGTATAGCAGGGTACGTTTTGATGACCAGGCCCGCACTTAGATTTTTTACTTCTGTGTCTCAGCTATTTCTAAGTTGAAAAAAGTATTTGAAAATGTTGTTTATTTTAATGCCTTCTATACACAGCTAAAAAAGAAGTACCAACTTCGGAAACACCCTGTATACTCATTAATCCGAATTAATTATAATAATTCAAAATAACTCAATTTAAGATTATTTCCTTCTGTATGTCAGCTGGCGATAGACCACAAATATGCAGTCGACTTTTTGCCTTTGAACTGTAAACATTTTTGCTGAGTTATTTTCTGTACTCTCACACAGCACTGGCGGAGTATGTACAGAGCTGTGAAAGTTACTTCAGGAAAGTAACTTTTACACAAATGTATCTAGATACTTATAAGGAATAGTTACTTTTACCTAAAAGTAACTTAGTTCTTAGTTACTTAGTTAAAGTAACTAGTTATAGTAACTAAGATACTTTTACAGTAACTAGTTACATTGATTGTAACTACGATACTCTAAAAGTAACTAGGATACTTTTGAGTAAGTAACTAGTTATTTTAATTGTAACTACAAAACTCTAAAAGTAACTAAGATGCTTCTGAACTAGATACCATAAATTTACCAGGTAGTGATAACATGTAAATGAAAAGTTTCTATAACGAATACGAATTTATTATACTTACAAACTTAATACATTTCTAATAAAAGTGGAAAGAAAAGATAAGTTACAAAAACCTATTAAATAAATATAAGTAACAAAACTAAATAAATATAAATCCAAATATACCTTTATAAAGAACCAAAAAAATTCAGAACGTTTTTAAAATGCCCCGTTGGCTTTTAAAAGTACTGTAGCGACCAGGGACCCCTCTTATTTTCTATATTTTTCGAGTAATGAAAAAGTGTTCCCGAATAATAAGTAGGTACCCATTCATAAAAGGTTTTGATTTAGGGAAAAATTTCTATGTTGATTGTGTTTTCATTTATCAATAAATACAAAGAAAAACATTATTTAAAATTTTTAAAGATAAAGGATAATGTGTCTACTTATTTCTATATTTCTGTTAGAATTCTAAAAATAAATAAATTTCATTTAAATTAAGGAATGATACGTTTTTATAATCATTCTAAACATTCTGTAAATTAAGAAAAGGACAAATTTTTCAGTGTTTTAAATATATTTTTTTTATAAATAAATAAAATTATTATAACTTAAGAAAAGGAAAAATCTTCAAAGTGTTTTAAAATATTTTTGCCAAATCAATACACAATTCTTTTGAATTAAGGAAAGGAAAATTTCTCTAAGTGTTTTAAAATATTTAATAAAAAATAAATAAATAAATAAAATTATTTTAAATTAAGAAGAGGAAAAATTTTGTTTTAAACTTTTTTTAAATAAACAAAATTATTTTAAATTACGGGAAGGAAAATATTTTTATTGTTTTAAATTTTTTTTAAATAAATAAAATTACTCTAAATTAAGGGAAGAAAAACACTTCCAAGTGTTTTAAAAATTTTTAAAATAAATAAATTCAATTAAATTAGGAAAAAAATATTCTAAGTATTTCCAAATGATTTAAAAATAAAATTCAATAAATAATTTTAATAACTCACTTCTTCAGGGTCCATGCAATGGATGAAATCCCACGTAATATATATAAAAAAACAAAACAAAAAACAAAAAAAAAAAAAAAAGAAAATATTGGAGAAAATCATTTTCTCTTCTTGCAATAGAAACCGCAGCAGGATAAAACATCTTAACTTATTTTCTCGCACCGACTACCTAATGAACAATCTTAGGCTAGCGAGCCCCGGGTAAAAACTAAATCTAACATTTTCCCGGGATTCAGATTAGGTCCAGCTAAAATAATTGCGTAAGATTTCCAGGGGAAAACGGCTACGTGACCACCACCTCCATATGAGTCACACTCGCTCTGCGCGAGATTTTGCCCGGATTCGAAGAAAAGACATTTTCGCACCACCTTATAAGAGTAAAATATTATACTTCCGATAGGGGTAGCGTCATCGCAAGATGGCTGCCGTACTCAATTGTTAGGTAAAAGTACTTTAGGCTTCCTTCCAGGTGTTACAAGGCAGGTTTGTCTTAGTTTAGTAAGTGGAAGTAAGTCCTATAAGAAATGGTACTCAACTTTGCCATTGATTTTAAGAAATTAGAAAATCGTGACGTAATTATAACGTTAATTAATTCCTGAACGAGGGTGACAAAATGGTTCATGCAAAAACGCATTTTTTGATAAATGTTTACAAAACTGCGCGGCTTTCCCTATAAAAAGCCAAGAAACTGCAGTGGAAAGTTAGTTGTTCCAGTCCTAATTAGTAGATATTTTGAACTACAAGTTTTCGGGCGTGAAGTAATTTTAAACCGTAAAGCGTGGAAAGTCCAGCTAGTCTAGTATTCGGTGACCCCTTACCCATTGATACCCAAGGGTCAACGTTCGTCTATTCCGAATCGATACGGTCAATCACCTTGCAGAAGTAAGTGCTTGTGGGCCATAGAAAGTATTACTTATTTTATTGATGATAACTACAAATTTTGTTGCTAAGACTTATTGTTGGGTGGCTCCCCCATTATTTCTATTAACAATAAAATAGTGTTCAAGACTTAAATAGTGTTTACTTCATAGTTTAAATTGCCAAACTTAGAAAAAAATTAAAACTAGATATTTTCTCAATTAGAAACTTCAGCCTACCTATCAGTTAAATCTAAATTTTAAAAAAGTTTAATTATTGAGCTCTCACAAGCCTCATTATCTCGCCAAAAGAAATATCCTTCTCAGTAGTGAACCAGATTCTCTCCGGATCCCGCAAAAGAAGAGTCTTTATCACCAGCCACTTAATTAGCAGAGACAACCGACGTGGGAGGGTCGTAATACGTAAGTTATATCTATACCCTAGAAGTGGTGGGTGTTATAACTGGTGTCAGGTGTTCAGGTTAATCTAGAGTTAGCTCTGTAGAAAAACTACGAAAGAAGAGAATCTGACCTGTAGGTTATCAACATCAATAACCCCTACACTAGTTCCAGCTGAGAAGAAATCATAATGAGCACGACGACCGCTACAACAACTACTACAACAAGTACCAAAACCACCACAACTACTGCTACAACTACCACAACGCCCAGTACAAGCATAGTAACGACAACAACAAGTGGAAATTTCGTTATAGGGATAGAATCTCTGCCTACTTATGATGGGACAACTGCAATTGAAGAATTTTTATCAGTGGTTGAAGAAACAGGAGTACTAGCAAGCTGGACAAATCAACAGTTAGTGTCAATTGTTCGATTAAAACTACGTAATAAAGCCAAGCAATTTATAGATTCTGAACCAACATTAAAAACAACGAACAATTGGATTGTCCTAAAGGAAAGTTTAAAAAAGCAGTTTACTCGGCAATACATTAAAGGAGCTGCTATGAAAAATTTTATGGAATGCCGACAAAGGACCGGCGAGTCGTGTAGACAGTATTTAACAAGACTAAAATTGCTGGGAAATCGGACCATTACTTTATCAGGCGATCCAGCAGTAGACAATCCTATTTTAAGCAAATTGGAGCAGGATATTACCACACAATTTACATTAGGATTGGTTATGCCCATTAAGCAACGTGTGCTATCCGGAAACCCAAAATCATTGGATGAGGCAATAGCAATAGCAGAAAGAGAAGAGTCTATAGAGAACCTTATCCATCCTTCAAGTAGCAGGGAGTGCAGACTTGTCGACAATAAAAATACTGAAAATACGAAGTATGTTAGCAATAAAAGGGATGTATATCATCATTTTAGGGAATCACTTCAAAAATTGAAATGTTTTAAATGTCAGAAAATGGGACATACAGCAAATTTTTGTAAGGAAAAGGAGACTCGTACTTGCTATACATGCAACCAACGAGGTCATATAAGTCCTGGGTGTCCTCAAAAGAAAATTATGAAAATACAAGCTGCCCGAGATAAGTTGTGTTTTTCCTGCAATGAACCTGGACATTTAGCTAGACATTGCCCCAATAAAAGAAATCAGACATATAGGGCGTCTCAGCAACCAGCGTTAAACGCCAACGCAGTCGATTATCAACCCCGGAATTCGGCTGCCAATCAGGCAAATTGGGAATAGATATTAAACCGAGGACAGGGATATTCACGTGCTTTGATGAAGGAACCCCAAAACCATGTAGCGTGATTAAGGTTAGTGTTGATGGTAAGCCATGCCTAGCCTTAATAGATTGTGGAGCAGTAATATCCCTGATAAAACCTGATATTGCCAAGGGGTTCGTTAGTAAGTCTGATATAAATTTAATTGATATACAGGGAAATAAGATACCCACTTTTGGAGTATCCAATGTGTCAGTAAAATTTCCAGGAAATATAACGATAAAGCATAATTTCGTAGTAATGGAAACACAGAGTTTTAAAGCAGATATTCTTATTGGAATCGATTTTCTGCGACAATACGGCGTGAAAATTGATTGGAGCAATAATTGTATGTATGCGTTTGATAGTGTAATACCTTTAATGGAGGAAAAATCAACGAAGGAGATGGAGGAACGACTTGCTTATTTAGAAGCAGAATTAATGGAAATAAAGGGAAAATACTTGGGGAATAATGTAAAAATTCCAGAACAGATATTATCACAAGCAACTTCAATAACTTGTCCAGCGTTACCACCAATAACGCAAGGACACAGTTTTCAAGTGATTGGTGGTCATTTGGAGACTGATGCTAAACAACTTACGCAAGAAACCGAAGCCGCTGATAAATCATCTGGGGAAGCTGCAGCTCCTAGTGAATTTAAAGAAATGGGTACCCAGACTGTAAAAACAGTTGACAAGTGTTTAAATGTAACTGACAGTGAAGATTTAGTTACCAATGTTCCTGAAGATTTCGCAATGATTTCCTTACTTGAAGAAGTGGATATACCTCCAATGACACAGGCAATTTTCAGAGCAAATTTACGAGGAATGGCTGGCATTTCTACACCCTTTATGGTTTTAGAACCGAGTGACGAAGCACCGAAAGGATTACTAGTCGCTAGAGTGGTGTGTCAAACTAGCAAAACCGTTCCGTTAAGAGTGACCAACATTACGGAAAGTAATATAAAATTGAAAAGAAAAATGGTGATTGCTAAAGGTTATGAAACAGAATTAGTAGACCCTAAAGAGACAAACAATGGAAATATGGTACGTAAAATTAGCCAACATGATTCCAGTGAAATTTTAAGATTACTTTGTCTAGAGAAACCTACCACAGAGACTGACAGAAAATTACAAAAACTAATCATTGAATATATCGATATATTTAAAAGTCCTGATCAGAAATTAACTTGTACAACAAATGTTACGCATAGAATTATAACAGAAAATGTACCTCCTATTTTGAAACGTCCGTACAGAATACCATACCACAGACAAGAGGTTATGAAGAAGGAAATAAAGAAATTATTAGATGACGGAGTTATTGTGGAAAGCCAATCTCCATGGAGTTTTCCAGCGATCTTAGTGGAAAAGAAAAGACACCCAAATGAGGATGGTGTACAGTACAGACTGTGTATCGATTATCGTGAATTAAATAATATAACCAAGACTGATTTCTTTCCCCTCCCTAATATAGCCGAAACAATCGACAAGCTAGCAGGCGCAAGTATCTTTTCGACAATGGATCTAGCATCAGGATATTTCCAAGTTCCTGTGCACGTCGATGACCAAGAAAAAACTGCGTTTTCAACTCCAGATAATCATTACCACTTTCTGCGCATGCCTATGGGGATGAAAAATGCACCTGCTACTTATTCTCGGATGATGGGACATATTTTTGGAAAATTAACATTTACCGAGTGCTTAGTATATTTAGACGACATCATCGTATTCTCAAAAGATGTTGATACTCATCTTGAACGTTTGAGACATGTATTCGAGAAAATGAGGGAAAGCCATTTACAATTTAAGCCAACAAAGTGCCATTTTATGAAGACAGAAATTGAATATCTAGGACATCTTATCAAAGAAGGCGGTTTTACAACAGATCCCAGTAAAACCAAAATAATCGAGACCTATCCAGTTCCTAGAAATGTACGTGAAATTAGAGCATTTCTCGGACTATGTGGATTTTATAGAAAATTCGTGGCAAATTTTTCAAAAATAAGCCAACCTTTAACACTACTTACCAAGAACAATGTCAAATATCACTGGGGAGCGGAACAGCAAGAAGCTTTTGTTAGTTTAAAAAGAGCCCTCATCTCACCTCCTGTTTTAAAATATCCTGATTTTGGAAAACCTTTTATAGTTAACACTGATGCAAGTGCCACATCTGTTGCTGCTATTTTAACGCAAGTTTATGATGGAGTTGAACATCCTATTTGTTATTCCAGTCGTACACTAAATGACGCTGAACGACGATATAGTGCTATTGAAAGAGAATGCTTAGCAGTCGTTTTTGCAGTAAAAACATATCGCAATTATTTAACAGGGACTCATTTTACCATAATGACAGACCACCGTCCACTCAAATATTTGCTTACTATTAAAGATCCAAGTTCAAGGTTAGCCAAATGGGCTATGTATCTTATGGAATACAGCTTTACAATTGTGTACCGACCCGGAAAACAAAATGAGAATGTAGATTCTCTCACACGTTTGAGAACAGAAGACACTGACCAAGAAAATGTCGTTTTAAGAATAAATAATGAAGAAACCGAACATTTAATACCAGTCATAAATATTATATGGAGCAAGGAGGAGCTTAGAGACCTACAAGGAAGTGATCCGGAATTAACAAAAGTGATGACAACATTAGAACTAGAAGACGAACAATACTACATCAGCTCCGATGGCGTCCTATATCGTCGCCGAGAAAACAATCAAAGGCATGATTTAGTTATGGCTCCACTATGTATAGTTCCTGATCTACTACAATTGTACCACAGCTCAATATTTGGTGCACATCCTGGACAAAAGAAAACCCTCATGTTAATAAAACGAGATTTCTATTGGCGCAGTATGAGGCAGGACGTTATTAAATATGTAGAGCAGTGCAGGTCTTGCAACCTAAGAAAAACAAATTATCAACCTCCTCCGGCTCTACAGAAAACCCCTATGCCAGCAGTACCTTGGGGACGAATCAGCCTGGACCTCGTGGGACCTTTAAATAGGACTATAAATAACAATAAATACCTTCTAACCTGTGTGGACTTCTTAACCCGTTATCCTGAGTGTATACCGTTACCAGATATAAAAGCTGAAACCGTTGCTCGAGCCTTTGTGGAAAACATAATATGTCGCTTTGGAACACCTAGAGAGCTAATCACGGATTGTGGGACACAGTTTCTCAGTAAGCTATTTTGTGAGATCTGCTCTCTACTTGGCATCAGAAAATTAAAAACCACTCCTTACCATCCAAGTGGAAATGCAGTTGTAGAAAGATTTCATAAATCAATTAAAACCATGATTGGACATTTTGTCAGTGAAAATAATGATAGTTGGGATCTAGTTTTACCCTATTGTTTGATGGCTTACAGAAACTTACCACATGACGGAACAAAAGAGTCACCATTCTTTCTAATGTTTGGACGTGATATGGAACTACCTATCCATCTAAGTATACGAGAACGAAGAGTAAAATATGACGTTGATGAAAACTATGTGAGTGAATTTATGGCTAGAATGTATAATGCCCATGAACTTGCTAAAAGGAACCTAGAAAGAAGTATTCAATTACGCTGTGAAAGGCACAACCAAAAGAAGACCCGAAAAGAGTTTCAATTAGGAGATTTAGTATACCTTTATACTCCGGCTATTCCAGGAAAGAAATTAGCCTCGAAATTTTACAATAAATGGAGTGGACCTTACAGAATCATAGAGAAAAAAGGTCCAGTCACCTTTAAAATCAAAGACATACAGGGGAAGAAGGAACAGCTTATACATGCTGAAAGGTTAAAACCCTGCAAGGAAACGGATTACTTTGCAGAAAAGGCCAAATTACATGAAAATAAAAATAAAGACGGTGAAAAAGAATCTGCTGAGAATCAAACAAATGACGTAGCTACTGAAGAACAGATACAGGATAATGTGGAACACTTCCTAGATCATGGACGAGAAGAAGGTCTTCCACCAGTAGCGGAAGAAACTGACAATGAAGGTAGTGACCAGAACGAAGAAGAAGAAGAAGAAGAAGAAGAAGAAGAAGAAGAAGAAGAAGAGGAAGAGCAAGAAGCAGAAGAATCTGTAGATTCTGAAACTTCAGAGTCTGAGGAAGAAAACAGAGAATATCCTGTGGAAATGAACAGGCGTACTCGTACTCGAGATATAAGATTACCCAAGAAATACGAGGACTACGAGTTGTAGAAAATATATTTAAGGAGCCACCCAGTATTACAAAGTATTTAGAAATAATATTAGATTAACACTTTTTATTGTTGCAGTGAAGTTTTTCATCTTTACTATCCTAGTCCAAACTACTTATGCAGCACTAATTGCATATGATTGCAGAAATCCCTCGACTAATATAACAGCCATTTCATTAAAAGATGTCAGTAATTGTCCTGATCCGGAAACAGGATATGATACCGAGGAAAAAAATGTACAAATTATAGAAAAACAAAAATATGAATATGTTCATGTGTATTCTTGTTTGATTGTAGTTACAAGAATAATAAGCCATTGTGGTGCATTTTCTCACCAATCCGCTGTTAATGGTGGCCTATCGACCTATATACATGAGTTAAGCGGCGATGAATGCAGAAAAACACACGCTTATCGCCAACTTAATGGAATAAATGGACACATTATTAATAAACTTAAACCCAACTCCACAATGTCTATTTCACTTACCTTAGCAGGAGCAATCGACGAGAAATATAACTGTCAAGGTGCGCAGTATATTGAAGAAGGAAAACGATGGCTTAGTGTAGTAGTTCAAGCTGATGTGAAGATTACTCTGCAAGATTATTTTACCAAAGTGTCTTTAGATACTAACGAAATTCATCTACAAAATGGAGTAAAATGCCCATTTCTACCACATGAATGTAATGATCATATTAATGGACAATCTACATGGGAAAGAAGTTATACAGATACGTGTAAGGAATTTAATATCATTTACGACGGAATTGCCACGTTTGTACAAGAAAAAGGAACCCAAAAACCAAATACCTATTTAGTAGTCGAGGATCAATCAAAATTATTCGCTATACAGATTACAAAGCGAGAAACCATTTGTGGCATGTCCGTATGGCAAAGTGAACATCCTAGATTATTAATATTAAAAACTATTTCAGATAATACCCCATTTAATAAAAAGAAAGAAAGTCAAGATGCTGACCTGTTAACCTATGTAAACACTAAATTTCTGTATGTGGAACAATCATTTAAGCGAACTATGAATGAAATGTTTTCGCAAACTATCTATAGAAGATGTTTACTACACAGGGAAGTTTTAAAAAACAGGTTAATGATGGCGGCTGTAAATCCAAATGCTGTAGCAAGCTTAATCAAAAATCAATTAGGATATGTTGCAAAAGTTAGTGGAGAAGTGATTTACCTAATAAAATGTGTAGCGGTAGCGGTAGACGTTAGAAGAACAGATCATTGCTACACCGAACTACCAGTCACTGCTTATAATAAAAGCTTTTATATGTCTCCGGTGACCAGAATTCTTCAAGACTATGGAGAAGAAACGGAATGTAATTCAATTATTCCAGCCCTATATCAGATTGATAATAGATGGATTGGTTTCGATCCTCATCCAAATCATGGTATAATACCACAAGAATTACAAGTAGATTCCGAGGAACCACACAAATTTCACACGATAAAAGATCTTGGTGCAGGCGGACTTTACACTTATTCTGAGATCAGAAAAGCTCAGGAGGCGATAATGTTCCATTTAGAACGAAACGCTTTAAATAATATCATAACACGCAGAATGGCAGGTAAAGAAGTTCAATCCCAAGGTTTTTCTACGTTAAGCTTATTTAATAAGGAAGAAATTGAAAATCTAGCCAATAGCACGATCCGTAAATTATACGGCTACTTTACAATTCTAGGGGATTGGTTCAGTGGACTTATTGGAATATATTTTATCTTTAGAATATTAAAGTTTGTAATAGAAACATTCATGAATGCTGTCGTTTTGCACCGTCTGACAGGTTGTACTCCGCACTTGTTAGTTTCATGTTGGTCAACCCTTACACTGTTTATATTACACAACAGACAACAAAAACAACGAGAATTTGAAAAATCCGAACAACCAACTTTTTGGAGAAATGAGGATCCGGCGCGCAAACTGCCAGAACCCGTAGCGTCTACTGAACCAGGGGCTCAAAAGCATGTAACCTTTTTCATAGAAAATGAAGCTAACACCCTGCAACCAAACATACCAACCGCTCCATCCCCGCCAATTGGTCAAGAAAACTACGCATCTTTACGAAAAGAATTAATTAGTTTGCCGAAAATTAAATGGAGTATGTTTGACCGAAACAGTGAAAAATCATAAATATCATATCTTAATTGGAGCCCCCAAAGACATCTAGCGTTAAAAACCCAAACATATATTTTAAACCAGAAAAAGAAATGTACCTATTAATAAGAAGTACCTACTAGAGACCGAGACGCGCTACCGTCTCCCAAGGAACCAACAGGAAAGAAAATCAATAATTAAGGCCTAATTTACACTTAAGGGTGACCACCTAACGGTTTTCAACTTTGGTCCCCGCTAAACTATGGCATTAGCTGCTTCTACGACGTTGGTAAAATTACGTCATGCAAAGCATGGAATAAAAGCGTGATGATGCAATGGTTACTTTTCCAGAATTGCCAGATTGTCAGTAATTATTGAGATTTTCCCGAAATTGGTCCAAAACGCCATAACAACAGATTGTTTTATGTATATAACTAAGTTCAAATCCATCATTGCAACATATTTTCAATTTGGAAAATAAGATGCGATACTCCTACTACAGCTTTGATAAATCTTAGTGAAAAGAAAGATGAATGGGATACACTGATCCTACGATAAATTTTAGGGAAACAGACAACTTTAATTAGCAACAATTAGACCTGACCGAAACTTTAAAAAAGGGTTGTAGTATCTATAGTATAATTTTATAAACAATCAGCGAGAATTTTGGGACAAAACAAACTAAATTGCACGATTCCTATATTATGGTATAAAAACATAATTAACATGATAGACTGTAAAATTTTCTCAATTTTATGGCGTATAAATAAAAAAAGGGTTTTCAATGAGATTGGATGGAAGAAATTTGAAAAAGCAACAAAAAGGTAATATTTTATCTGATTAAAAAAGGCGGATAAGAGAGTTTTATACTGAACTTTAAAGGGAACTCTTGACAACACAGTTTAATATTATGATTTCTATATGCAAGTTCGACAGGAATGGTTTATGGACATATTAGAGAAGTAAATGGAATACTGTAATTAAAAAACCTTAGCATAAGAGAAAGAAAATAAATAAAACCTCTAATTTATGGGCTTCCCGAAACAAGAGTTAAGTCGGGTATACATCGAATTGTTTATAAAAAGGGAGAAATTAAAATTGAGTAATAAGAAAGGACAGAGCTCACGGGCCACTTGAAGAATAAATAAGGATAAAAATGTTTTTTTTTTAGGAGAGAAGGATAGATTGAAGAATTTAAAATTTCCCCCACTAACTAGTAAAAAGGCGAAAATCTCAGCTTTAGAGACTCATTTCTCTTAAAAATTTTGTGTTAAATAAAACGTTTGATTTGAGCAAAAAGAACTCCGCCACCAATAAGTTTTGTGACTGGTGATAATAAACTTTTAGTGAGCCTCTTGATAACTGAATATTTTTTGAAAAATATTTAAAAAAAACAAAAAAAAAACAAGACAGTTTAAGACATTTTCGCGTCGCGTCGCGGGTGCTATTCAATTGGTTTTATTTAATATTATTAACAATCCTCAACCGAGAATAACCATGATGTGGATGGTGGTGTTTCTAACATATTTACGAATGGTGCAGGACAGAGTAGTAAAAAATGTCCTGATGAGGATGGCCCTGTACCATTGCAGGGATTTATACAAACAGTTGGGAGAAAATAGACCATGCCATGCAGCGTTGGCTCCGTTACGTGCCACAATAAGCATGTGGAGTGCCCTACTGCATTTAGAATACCAGGCGTGCCGTACCTTGTGGGCACTGGAAGCAGGAAGTACTTATGATCCCAGGCAGTGTGACTGCGCTATATGTCAGCAAGTGCCAGATGACATCTTTAATCTGAGCCAATATTGGGACCTATTGGCCAGAGCTGGGATGCAATTTTGCCCGTGTCCTGTATGCCGATCCCATACTAACCAGTCCACCCAAAACCCCAGCTCTGATAGTCCTAGTACATCATGTGATCAACCAAGTACTTCCCGTACTGCTGCAGAGACTCCGACTAGTCAGCGCTGCCAACCTCCAGCGACAACGGAGACTGGTATCAAAACTCCATCTGTACTGAAGACGGTGTTGGAGGCGCCGCCAATCCCCCGACGATCCCTGCCTCCCCTGATCCCCATGGGTCATGGGCGGCCTCGCCCAACTTTGATCCGTCCGCTGCACATCATCCGGCCTGTGGGTCTTAGCCCGCCACCACCCCGCCAGGAGGAGCCGAGGGTAGGTTCCGATGCCAACCCACACTACCAAGTATCTAGGTCCCCCGATGGGCTCCGCCTGACGTTCAGGCGACAATCTCCACCAAGGAGTGAGTAGCTACCAACAATGGTTATTTTAGTAATTTTAAGTGTTTAAAGTTTTTATTCTAAAATTTAGAAATAATGTGTTTATTTCATGCAAAGTAGTATAGTTACTACGTATTTTATCATATTTAAAATATAATTGTTTATTAAAAAGTAATACATTTCGAGGAAAAATTACGTTACTAACCTGCAGGGTTAAGGGAACCATATGATTTTTCGTTAGAATAATCGTAACAATCGTTTAAAGTTTCATATACCATAAAATAATTGATATATTATTCTGTTTAGTCATAATAAAAGAAAAATAAAATTCCATATTTACATTCCTATATATTTTTAAAGTTTTTATTAAGATTTGATATACTTAAGTTTACTTTTATTGTTATTAATTTTTAAGTGCCTAATAACATATAAAGTTGTAGGGCCGAGTGTATCTAGTCATTAACTTAGGGCAGGTGTGTGTTTCACCCATTGTGATCCAGCTGCCTTTAATTTTTTTTAGTCAATCCTATTAAAGATTGAATACAAAGTAATTTTAAGATAGTAAGTAAGGTAGGCCACGATCACTTACTTTTGGTGACCCTTATTAAAAAAAAAAACAACCAGCAAACTTTAATTTAACAAGAAACCTTTTTCATTTTAAGCCACTTTTAACTTAAATTTCTTGTACCGCAACTTTCTGACTCATAAACGATCGGGATAGACGACAGCATAAATAAACATCGGTACGTGACCTAGGATAAGGCCGTTCTTTTATGACTTAGTATTTGGTGACATAATGACCTACTTTTAGTGTGTTACTAAACCGTTGTTTATTTATCTAAATATTGGGTTGCACTGAACCATTTATTATTGGGAATTAGTTATCGAAATACTTTTATTAAAAAAGATATTTCGACTTAATTATGGACGGTGTGGTGTAGCGACCAGGGACCCCTCTTATTTTCTATATTTTTCGAGTAATGAAAAAGTGTTCCCGAATAATAAGTAGGTACCCATTCATAAAAGGTTTTGATTTAGGGAAAAATTTCTATGTTGATTGTGTTTTCATTTATCAATAAATACAAAGAAAAACATTATTTAAAATTTTTAAAGATAAAGGATAATGTGTCTACTTATTTCTATATTTCTGTTAGAATTCTAAAAATAAATAAATTTCATTTAAATTAAGGAATGATACGTTTTTATAATCATTCTAAACATTCTGTAAATTAAGAAAAGGACAAATTTTTCAGTGTTTTAAATATATTTTTTTTATAAATAAATAAAATTATTATAACTTAAGAAAAGGAAAAATCTTCAAAGTGTTTTAAAATATTTTTGCCAAATCAATACACAATTCTTTTGAATTAAGGAAAGGAAAATTTCTCTAAGTGTTTTAAAATATTTAATAAAAAATAAATAAATAAATAAAATTATTTTAAATTAAGAAGAGGAAAAATTTTGTTTTAAACTTTTTTTAAATAAACAAAATTATTTTAAATTACGGGAAGGAAAATATTTTTATTGTTTTAAATTTTTTTTAAATAAATAAAATTACTCTAAATTAAGGGAAGAAAAACACTTCCAAGTGTTTTAAAAATTTTTAAAATAAATAAATTCAATTAAATTAGGAAAAAAATATTCTAAGTATTTCCAAATGATTTAAAAATAAAATTCAATAAATAATTTTAATAACTCACTTCTTCAGGGTCCATGCAATGGATGAAATCCCACGTAATATATATAAAAAAACAAAACAAAAAACAAAAAAAAAAAAAAAAGAAAATATTGGAGAAAATCATTTTCTCTTCTTGCAATAGAAACCGCAGCAGGATAAAACATCTTAACTTATTTTCTCGCACCGACTACCTAATGAACAATCTTAGGCTAGCGAGCCCCGGGTAAAAACTAAATCTAACATTTTCCCGGGATTCAGATTAGGTCCAGCTAAAATAATTGCGTAAGATTTCCAGGGGAAAACGGCTACGTGACCACCACCTCCATATGAGTCACACTCGCTCTGCGCGAGATTTTGCCCGGATTCGAAGAAAAGACATTTTCGCACCACCTTATAAGAGTAAAATATTATACTTCCGATAGGGGTAGCGTCATCGCAAGATGGCTGCCGTACTCAATTGTTAGGTAAAAGTACTTTAGGCTTCCTTCCAGGTGTTACAAGGCAGGTTTGTCTTAGTTTAGTAAGTGGAAGTAAGTCCTATAAGAAATGGTACTCAACTTTGCCATTGATTTTAAGAAATTAGAAAATCGTGACGTAATTATAACGTTAATTAATTCCTGAACGAGGGTGACAAAATGGTTCATGCAAAAACGCATTTTTTGATAAATGTTTACAAAACTGCGCGGCTTTCCCTATAAAAAGCCAAGAAACTGCAGTGGAAAGTTAGTTGTTCCAGTCCTAATTAGTAGATATTTTGAACTACAAGTTTTCGGGCGTGAAGTAATTTTAAACCGTAAAGCGTGGAAAGTCCAGCTAGTCTAGTATTCGGTGACCCCTTACCCATTGATACCCAAGGGTCAACGTTCGTCTATTCCGAATCGATACGGTCAATCACCTTGCAGAAGTAAGTGCTTGTGGGCCATAGAAAGTATTACTTATTTTATTGATGATAACTACAAATTTTGTTGCTAAGACTTATTGTTGGGTGGCTCCCCCATTATTTCTATTAACAATAAAATAGTGTTCAAGACTTAAATAGTGTTTACTTCATAGTTTAAATTGCCAAACTTAGAAAAAAATTAAAACTAGATATTTTCTCAATTAGAAACTTCAGCCTACCTATCAGTTAAATCTAAATTTTAAAAAAGTTTAATTATTGAGCTCTCACAAGCCTCATTATCTCGCCAAAAGAAATATCCTTCTCAGTAGTGAACCAGATTCTCTCCGGATCCCGCAAAAGAAGAGTCTTTATCACCAGCCACTTAATTAGCAGAGACAACCGACGTGGGAGGGTCGTAATACGTAAGTTATATCTATACCCTAGAAGTGGTGGGTGTTATAGTACCAACCTTTCAAAATTCTCATCTAAGAGGACATGTCTTTTCCCCTTTCATTGATTTCCTTAACAAACGCAAAAATTACCTCCTACATGCACCTACGATCTACATACTTTCCCACTCTTACTTACTAATCTTGATAGTCTGATTAACGGCCGCCGATCGTCCCTTGGTCATCATCTGATGGACGGCACGTGTGCATTATTGGTAGGGTAAGGTGGGGCAAGTTGGCGAGGTTAAGGAAAAAAACACTCTAAAAAATAAACTACAAATATTTTAAAAGAAAAAACAAGTGTAATAAATTAACAGAACATTGGTTAATTTTTGGTGAACAATCCATAAAAAAACAATAAAATATAAAGAAAAAAGTTGAAAATTAAAAGTTGTTGCATTTTCGTCATTTTGCCCCAATAGTGGGGTAAGATAACGAGCACATTGGGGCAAGACGACGATTACATATAAATGTCACATTTAAAAGTAGGTACCCCAATTCCCATAACTCGTGCAAGCTACATGCCACCAACTTTCGCACACACCACACTTTATCCAATCAATTAACTGCCAAATTATCATTTACGATAGCTTATCGTAGCCTGAGAACCAGGTTATTCTATGTTTTTTTTTTAAATTGAGATTTTATCATCAAAGTATTCTATGTCCAAAGCTCTATCGACCAAACTATTCCATGTCACTCTGCGCCAAACAGTTCACTATTTTCAAAGATTCGAACTTATACTATGTCCATATAAGTTTTTCATATTCGGACCATTTTAGTCTATGTCCTCGCCAGCCAATAGGTCAATTAATCAAAAATTTTATTATATTTCTGCATTACTCACTTTTTATAAACCCTTCATCCTAACTTAATTGCACTTTTAGAAAAAAAAAATTAAGATGTACCCAATATTAGCTGGTGAATTTCAAAAATGCTCTATGTAAACTAGCGTCACCTATCATTTTAAGTTATATGAAGGTCCCGAGACGGCAATATAAAGATGGGTATATAACAGATTTATGCTTTTGATTCTCATTAAAATTAAATTCGTTATCTTGCCCCGTACGTCAACTTGCCCCACCTTACCCTATCATAGAGGAACTTTAAAAGTAACTTAGTTACTTTAAAAGGAACTTAGTTACTTTTAAAGTATCTAGTTACTTTTTAAGTGTATAGTTACTCCTAAAAAGTAACTAGACACAAGTTACTTTTCAAAAGTAACGAAGTTACAGTTACTTTTGGCAATGATTCCAAAAAGAACTAAGTTACTAAGTATCTAGTTACTTAAAGTAACTAGATATTAAAAAGTATCTAGTTACTTAAGTTACTCACAGCTCAGAGTATGTAGAATGATTTTAGGTGTTCTTACCCAACTTTTTTGACGGCCAATTAAAAGAAAAGTATAGAGCATTTCTCTATAGGACACTTCTTTTAAATTCTTGAGCTATACTGGAATTCCAAACTTTTCCGACGAAATGTATTCAAGAATACGATATCGCCATTTTGATGGTAAAAATGGCATATCTCTATGGGAAAGTCCACTCCCATGAACCAAGAATTGAGGCCCAGCAAGTATTTTGATTGCTTGGGACATTGTATGATTATAAATAATTTTAAATTATTGTTAAGAATTTTTTTATTTATATACCTGGATTTTTACGTCGTTTAGGGTGTGTCAGTGCGGATAAACCAATCTATATATTGATAAATCAAAACCGAACAAAAACCCTAAAATTACATAAAAGAATTATTAACGAAAATCTCTAAGAATTCCCAACTGAGAAGTAATTGTGTTGCCGATTGCAGGTCTCTTTAACAACTTTAATTGAGTTGCCCAAGCGATAAATTGTCTTTTCTTGGTTATTTCTTTCATTCGAAATATTATTAGTAATGTATATTTTAATTACTGAACGTGAAGTTTGTGCCTGACAAATTGGAATAAAGTTTTTTTTCTATGTAATTACTTACGAGTTTAAAATTTACACAAAGTTAGATATTTATGTATACTTTTATTCATAATTTATTAAGCTCATTTTTTAAATTGAAATATAATATACAATATCCTCAGTGAATGATTATCCGTGCATCATAAGTTATACGTCATTAAAATCGTATGAATCAAATCGAAGAAATATGGTCAAAACAAAGACTAATTTCATTAATAAATGTGCCTAATATATGCACGGGTTCCTGAAAATTGTTGTTTAAAATATTCAATCAAAAAGTTAGGTCTAGTATAACAACAATGTTATCCATACATTTAATATATCGTTCAAAAGCACTTTGCACAATATTTTTTATCAACAAGGTAGGTATACATGAATATTTAATATTTTTTTCTCGCATACCATTAAAAGTTGGAACTTTTTACAATAAATAAATAAATACGTCTCGTAACTACTTACGGGAACACAAGATAACGATAATAAAAGCTCCCAAAAGAACTATTTTTACGAATAAATATATTTGTCCACGACTATTGTATCTCATAATTCACTATGATCGACAGGTAATGCGATTTGAAATCAACAAATATCATTGGTCGATTCCCCTGTAAGGTCCATCCATAATACGATTTTGTGTGTATGATGAAAAATTCAAGCATGCCATGAAATGTCAAGTCGAGCGCTTTGTAATTTTAATTTGAAACGTCAAAATATAGTTTAACTTATTAACTTTAAAGTTAAGAATTGTATTAAAAAAACTTACAAAATGATTAGAGATAGTGAAGATGAGATGTGTTATACCCCACCAGATATACAGGAAGTAGCAAAAATAGCATGTTTAAGTTTATTACCAGAAAAATCGAAAAAACACTTTATGTGTGTGCTTATGATTCGTTTGTACAATGGAGGATGGATAAGAAAAGTTTTCACAGATCTTCAGCCATTATACTTGTAGACGCAGGCGGGGATATAACTGCATTGAAACAACATGGTGGATGGAAATCAACAGCGGTAGCAGAAGGATATATTGATGACCCAATAAAAAAAAGCTAAAAAAATATCAGACGCGATCCAGAAAAATCCTTTTGGTCAGCCGTATATACGCAATGAGGCAGTATCTACATCTACATCTACTACAACGAATAACCAAGATGTTAATGTAGAATTAAATTCAATTCCTAAAATTAACTTGGCACATTGTTTGAATACAAATATTACCATTAATATTTCTAAATAAATAAAGATGTTTAGTAATTCTGGCTACAATTATTATTGGATAGTCGTGGACAAAGTATAGTATTCTACCCGCATATAATGGCTATTATTCACGCGGATAAAATTTATGACACGAGCCGTAGGCGCTTGTTGTATAATATACTATTTCAAGGCATAAAAATGTAAAGAAAAAATTATAAGTCAAAATGACAATCAAAAAAAATATTTTAACAACTATTTTCGCAAACTTACAGGATACCAAGTGACGTGTCATAATCTACCAAACTATCCCATATATACGCTACTGTATAAGCACTAGTCATGGACGTCCGTAAAGGTATCACTGGCCGGCCAAAAGATGACCATCTATTATAAAAATACAGTTGAGGTGTCAACATTTACTACAAGAACTTTGATTTTTTATTATTATATATTTCGTATATGAAGATTTTTCACCTGCGTCGCTATCTTTATAATAGCTCTGCTTGCTTTCGACCCTGGTTTTTCCTCCCTTCAAACCGATCTTATGACTGCACTGCCTTTTTATTTTAATTTTTATAAAGTGTTTTTTTTAATTAAAAGAAAAAATTTCCATTTTTAAACTAAAATATAATTACCACCCCTCCCACACCCCCCCCCCCCCCCCCCCCGATAATGTTTCGTCGGACATTCATGACATTTTCATAGCACATGCATATAACAAAAAAGCTAATGCTACTGCTCTTTGTGGGAATAAACAAATTATCCAAAAATAAACTTTCTGTACAATTTAAAAAATTCAGTTTGCAGTCAAAAAAAAATTCCCTTTATTTCCACTATCAATAAATAAAACGTGATAAACGTAGAAATAAACAGAATTTAAAAATTCACAAATAGATTTGTCTTTTTGCATTCGCATTTGAATAAAGTGAAAAGCAAATATGGAAATTTGTTGTTATAGCTTTTTTCCTTCGTTTTAATTGTAAATGAAATAAGAAATATGTTTATTTAACACGAACGCTATATCGGTTATAATTTTATGATTTGTATGCATTGCATTGAAATAGACTGACAAGTGTCAGTCGCTCATTCTTAACACTCAAGGGGTGAGTTGGGCTGGAAACCCCCACGAACAATCCCGAGAGCACCGGCGCGGATATAACTATGTCTATGAGAGGAGGAGTCGTTTTCACAAATAATTTTTTTCTAATTAATTTTTATATAGCACAAATAAAAAGCGCCGCAGGCGAACATCTTTTTGGCTGTCACGCCCAAAATACAATTCTTTTGGCCTATCAATAAATGTTTTCACATAAAAAATATACTACTATACACTGTTAAAATAATTACACTATTTATCGTAGGAAATTTATTAATACAATATACAGATATAGGTTATACAGGGTCCTGCGCCTCACCTCCCGTCTTCTGTAGCTCACTTATTAATTAGGTTAGGATTTTTATATTTTGCAGACTTTACCTGTATCCTAGGGCGCATTTCAGGAAAATATTTTTGTTTATACAGGGTGTTCCAAAAAAGTGTGACGTCATAAGGGTATGTTTTTTTAGATTGCATGCCATATATTTTCTTACTTATTTGGATGCATCTTATAGATGCTTACATACCCCTAAAATTTTAATGAAATCGGTTCAGTATTATAGGCAAAAAAAAATAAAAACTAAAAATAATCAGTTTTGCACCACTGGTTTTAAAAATTAATAAAAAATAAAAATAATGCCTCGTTATTAAAATTATACATAGGTACTTAATAAATAAGGTCCTCAAGTCTCGTTAACCCAGTTTGATTAATACGAATTGTACAGGGTGTCCAAAATTTAGTGTCAAACTTTAAAGCAATTTATTTTTCTTATTTCAAATTGGAACCCCTGTATATTATTATGTCATTCGATGCAGAATTATAATTCAAACATTTGTTCTTATTACAACCCTATCGCAATTTCTAACACATTAGACTTATTTACAGAAAACTCGTTTTATCAACCTTTCCACCAGTCATTATTATATAATAAATATCAAAGGTGGCTTTGAAAAAACAATTTATTGGTATTAAAGTTTATTAAAGTGACAAAACCCCATTTTGACTTTAGTTATTTTATAATTTTAAATATTATTAGATTAGTATTAATAATTATTTAAGCTATATTATTTTTTGTAATGGAATACAACCAAGAAAAGCTCGTAGATATGATTTTCATATGAGGAGCATGCTAAAAGAATTATTTGTCCTTTTAGTAAACTTTAATATCAATAAATTGTTTTTAAAAGCCACCTTTGATATTTATTATATAATAATGACTGGTGGAATAGTTGATAAAATGAGTTTTCTGTAAATAAGTCAAAATGCATTAGAAATTGCGATAGGGTTGTAATTAGAATAAATGTTTGAATTTTAATTCTGCATCGAATGACATAATAATATACAGGGGTTCCAATTTGAAATAAGAAAAATCAATTGCTTTAAACTTTGCAAAGTTTGACACTGAACTTTGGACACCCTGTACAATTCGTATTAATCAAACTTGGTTAACGAAACTGTGAGACCTTATTTATTAAGTACCTTTGTATAATTTTATTAACGAGATATTATTTTTAATTTTTATTAATTTTTAAAACCAGTGGTGCAAAACTGATTTTTTTTAGTTTTTATTTTTTTTGCCTATAATACTGAACCGATTTCAAGAAAATTTTAGGGCATCTAGCAGCATCTATAAGATGCATCCAAATAAGTAAGAAAATATATGGCATGTAATCTAAAAAAACATATCCTTATGACGTCACACTTTTTTGAAACACCCTGTATAAACAAAAATATTTTCCTGAAATGCGCCCTAGGATACAGGTAAAGCCTGCAAAACGTCATAATCCTAACTTAATTAATAAGTGAGCTACAGAAGACGGGAGGTGAGGCGCAGGACCCTGTAGAAGAAAAAGTGAGTCTTTTTAAAAACGTCCCCTTGTGCTAAAACTACAATTTCGAATATTAGATTTACTATATAGGGTTCGTCAGATTTTATTAAAAGTTTTTTGGATTCCGTTTAAAATAAATTTACGTATAAACAAACAGCTATTGATGCCTTCTTACTTAGAATATGAGTTTATATCTGGCCGAAAAACGATTTTGTTGTAAGAAAACTATTTTTCTTTGTCTACTTTCGAAGTATTTTCATTAATTCATATAATATTTTTTTATCATAAATTATAAAAAATTAAAAATGTTTTTTTTGTCCAACCCTGTCTAGTTATCGCAAATCTGATATTCGAAATTGTAGTTTCAGCACAAGCACACGTTTTTATCAAGAATGACTTTTTCTTCTATACCTACTAATCGCATGGGGCTGGTTACTTTGGACAAGAATTTAGAATTATTATTCGGATCCACTTAAGAAATAATCGACCATTTTCATAAATAACAGCGACCCTGTACCTATTATAATCAAATCCATTGTATATTTATGTTATCCTCCTTTAATTGGCGATTTCTAAAACAATAATTATGTATAGGCTAATCAATTTATAATTCCCTGTCTACGTATATTGGCTTTCCCGAAAATTTATTGGAATAACTTTATAATATTAATCGGTCGTAAATGCTTAAGTTGAAGTAGGGTTTAGTTTAAATTATTTTTGATCATTTAATTTACTTAACATGGAATTTTGATGTACCTAATTAAATATACATGGTGATTTCAGAGTGCAGACTTCTATTTTAAATGTATACAGGGTGATTCCTAAGTTGATACTTATTTTTTAGCTGTGTATAGAAGGTATTAAAATAAACAACATTTTCAAATACCTTTTTTCAAAAAACTTAAAAATAGCCGAGATACAGAAGTTAAAAATCTAAGTACGGGCCTGGTCATCAAAACGTAGCCCTTTAGTTTATGTTGTTTTTGTCGTGTTTTTGTTTTGTTTGTCACGCATTTTAGGGTCGGTCGTTAGTTATATGGCAATTCGCGCGGTATGTTTTTCTGAAGTAAGTTAATTTTAAATTGGTGACACGTGAAAATGGTAAAATTTGAAAACAATGAACGAGTATATATGGTGCTAATTTACGGCGAGTGTCGTCAAAGTGCGGCTGCTGCATCCAGATTAAACGCAGAACGCTTTCCCTTGCGGGCTCATCCTACACTTTTTCCTAATGTTATTCAACGGGCATGTTAGGCAGAATCGTGTTTGATCCAGAGTATAATAAATGAATGTAAGTACTTTATTTTTGAGTTTTTTGAAAAAAGGTATTTGAAAATGTTGTTTATTTTAATACCTTTTATATACAGCTAAAAAAGAAGTATCAGCTGAGGAATCACCCTGTATAGAAGTTATTAAAACACAACAAAACTTTGGAATTTTTTTTTCAAAATTCTAATATGGGAAATATTATGTTTTTATAAAAAAATTCCAATACGGCCCTGTCTAAACATTCTGCACAACGTAACCACTGTACCGCGATGTAGCGTAATATTCATAACGCCGAATTGGAAACCGCACTTTTTCAAACACATTATTCACTAGTTATTTCATAATCTTCCATTTTTACGTTTTAACAATTCAAAATAACAAAATAAGTACTCCCATCATAAACACCCCGCAGTTAGTTAACAACTAATCATTCTTTTAGAATTTTCATTGACTTATTTTCTCGATTTTTTTTCTGCATGAAAATAACTTTCTTACACCAACATAGATATAATTTTTCCATTGGTGAAAAGAGAAATTTAAAATCATGCTTAGTTTTTTTGTAATTTGGTTAAAAAAAACGAAATTCAAGATTGGAAATTTTAGCTCGTTTGGATCTACTTAAATATTCTAAAAGCTAATTATAAAATGTGTGCTTTTATTTTCTTCCAGCTTTTTCTATGTTACTTTTGCATAAAATTAAAGCAGCATTGCAATCGTTTGCCACTAAGCCGCGGCTGTTTACGTACGATGCTCTCATTTATAGTGAATAATTACTCTTTATACACTGAAATATTTGTATATTCTATAAAATTGTATATTTATTTTATTATTTTAGAAATACACCAGCGAAGGAACAGTCGTTCGAGATTGTGTGGCTAAATGTACTGAAAAAGGTAAGTTTACATTAATTTAAGCAAGTCCCGGCGTAAGTCAAAATTATTAAAACCATTTTAAATTATATACAAAATCACAAAATTGTAATAAACGTAGTGTTTCACGGTGAATGGAACGTTAGACGTTTATGGAAAACGGGTGATACATTTTCTTCAAAAATTTGGTTGCCTAGATAAAAAACTATGGTCTATCGTTTTAAAATATTTACAGCAATGCGGCGTTGCCGCTTCTGCCCGAAACAGGTGGCAACATTGTTATTTTAAATAGAATAACCTATATACTATATTATTTTCTAATTCACTATACAATTCCACGTATATTTTGTATTAAATGTTATATGTCTAAATTCAATTGTTTTTGAGATATTGACGTTTTAAGTATGCCTTTTCAGAGTTTGACAGGCTGTTGCATTGAAACGGCGCATTTAAGAGAAAAATGGTTTTCACCTTCCTATCTTCGTTTTTTATTTTCTATCCAAATATACCAATTTCCTGTTTAACATGTTATACTACAAAAATGGTTTAAAAACCCGTTTTTGGACCATAAAAAAATTTCAAATTAGAATACTTTTATAGAAACTTGTAGGGAGTTATACTAATACACTAATATAAATAATTTAAAGCTTGTGAAAAAACTTTATGAAATAAGCATAACAGAGCAAAAAAATATTAAAAATAAGTTAGTTATAATCGATAATATCAGCCATAGTTATGTAAAGATTATGCATGCAAACAGTAATAACACTTTTTAAATTAATAAATAAATTCCGAAGGGGGTGTCGCGCGCCGCGGGTATATTTAAAAGTTTTAAGAATTGCGTGGATCTCAGTTTGTCTTGCAAGTATTTTTTATACAGGGTGTCCGGTAACTTATGGGCCGTAGAGTAACTGGAGATACTAGACATCAAACTAAGCCGATTATGTCATATAAGTTTTTTCGGATTGTCACTTTTATTGTTTTTTTTGGTAATTTTTTTATGCTTGGGATGTTTAAAGGGAAATATCTCGAAAACCGTTAAAGATATTAAGATCAATCAAGTACACCTTTTTGACTCAGAAAATGCCCTTTTTAAGAAAGTATAATTGAAAAACACCTAATATCACAGATAAGAAAAAAAATCATAGATTTATGAAGCTCAGTGTATGCAACTAGCGCCCTCTAGTTTGAAACTTAAAAATTTCTACAAATTCCTATTTCTTGCCATTAATAACATCATATTGCCAACTTTCAATTCGATTCATTAAACCGTTTTAAAATTATGGCTTATTTTCAAGAATAAACTTTTACTTTCAACACCCTGTATTTCTAGAACGAGTAACGATCCGAAAAAACTTATATGACTTAATCTGCTTAGTTTGATGTCTAGTATCTCCAGTTACTCTACTAAGTTACCGGACACCCCGTATGTAAGATTATGTGTAATTTCGTTTGCCAATTATATTTTAAATCTTCTGGTTTTTTGGATTTTCGAAGGGGGGGGGGGGGGTGGAAGCGGGCCCCATGGGCGCCCTGGCTACCACACTGATGTAAAGGAAACAGCAAATTTCCATGTCGGAGCAGAATTTCTTTTTATCTTTGCCACTGATGCTTTTAGCTATAGCTATACAATTCGTTTTGTTTTATGAATTATTCGTTCATAAATAAGCATATCCACAAAACAAACATATTTTTTTGTTCAATAAGCAATTTCTCATGTTTTCCGATAAAATTGCCATTTTAGTGTCCAACTTTTGACCTATTCTGAAAAATGTATTAGAAAGCTATGGACCGTCTGGAGCACTATCGTAATAACTGTTGGCTACTTTTAAATGGTATAAATTACCTAAGATATAAAAATATATTAGGAAGAATAACCATTTGTCAAAACTTTATAAATTACTTTTTTTCTGTTTTAAAGGAGAAACTCAAAGTCAAGGTTGTAACCAGCGAGTACTGGAGGATATTAAGTATGCGTGAAGTAGGAAAGCGTTGCTGGCAAAAACATTTCAGGGCCACTCCTAGAGTTTCGCAAACAATACGCCGCAGGCGAGAAACTTTCTGGGCGGCGTCAAGAGCTCGTTAAGAATGCAGTCAATAACAAAATTTTGCAATAAATAGGATAAAATATGATAAATGTTAAAGAAAACAGAGAATTTAAAGCTATGGTCGTTTCGGTTAACGGCCATGGTTTTCTGCACACCATCAACATTCGTTCAAACAGCACAAGGGATGAAACACTGAAAACAACTTTTTAAGGATAAACGTTAATGCAGAAAAGCGAGAGCCATAAAATTTCATTTTCTTTCTTATCGAACTTAATAGGAATGTAATAAAGGTTGGATAAAGAGTGCATATTTTATATTAATAAAATATTGGATGGAATGAGGGTTCCCTTGTTATCAGTGGCGTAGTAACTGCTGTATCAGCTGTATAAATGATACAGGGCCCACTGGCCTGGGGGCCCACCAAAAGGAGGCCTAAACTTTTCTGTTCTGTTTGTTTAATGCACTGGTCAACAAAATTTAAGATTTTTTTTGTCCCACGAGCTGAAGTGGGTGTACTTGGTAGTACTTTTTAAACATATTTCATATATGTTTTCAGAATTTTTCCATCACGCAGGGTTTTAAAGTGACAAAGCAATGAATTTTTGTGAACGTATATATTATAATATGGGTATAAGTTATGAAAAAATAAAGTACAAAGTGATATATTTACTTAGAAAATGTGGTCATATATGACTTTCGACTGTACTTTGCATCAGAAACATCTCTCTTCAGCGTCCAGCAATAGTCTGCCAACATAGCGGGGCTCCATTTGCCTTGGTATCTCTTCTCCATGTCCAGAATGTCCTGGTGAAATCGCTCGCCATGTTCGTCACTTACTGCTCCAAGGTTTTTCGGAAAAAAGTCCAAGTGTGAATGAAGAAAGTGTATTTTTAGACTCATGTTGCAACCCATGGCTTTATATGAGACCAATAAATTGTTAACATTCTCTACGTAATTTTCGGATTTACGATTTCCCAAGAAGCCGTTGCAAATGTCCTTGAAAGAAAACCATGCTGCTTTTTCAACTCCATTCAGAGCCTCACTAAAGTTTTCATCTCGAAGTAGCTCTCTGATCTGAGGTCCCACAAAAATACCTTCCTTTATCTTGGCATCACTGATTTTAGGGAACTTACTTCTCACATATGCAAACGCACTTAGTTTTATCCATACCTTTAACAAAAAATTCTTCATTAACCCAAGCTTAATGTGCAAAGGTGGTAAATAAATTTTTTGGGGATCAACAAGTGGGATACCACTGACATTCTTATTTCCTGGTGTCAGGGAAGTTCGTTTAGGCCACTCTTTCTTTTCATAGTGATTTTTCCTATCTCGACTGTCCCATTCGCATAGGAAACAACAATACTTTGTGTAACCGAGTTGCATGCCGAGCAAAAGTGAAACAACTTTCAAATCTCCACAAATATTCCACTTAAAGTCTATATATTTAATTTTTTCCAAAAGAAGCTTCATGTTGTCATATGATTCTTTCATGTTGCCTGCTTGAGCCAAAGGAACAGAGGGGAACTTATTTCCATTGTGAAGTAGTACCGCTTTCAAGCTTGATTTGGAAGAGTCAATGAACAAACGCCACTCATTTGTATCATAGTCATGCCCAAGTGCCTTTATAACAGAGCATACATCATTACAAAATACAAGCCCGTCTTCCATAGAGAAGAATTCTTCAAACTCTGCATGGCGCTTACGATAAAAAGCAACTTTTGTGCCACTCTGTAGAAGATTCCAGTCTTTTAATCTAGAACCTAGAAGTTCGGCTTGCTTCTTAGACAAGTTTAAATCGCGGACAAGGTTGTTAAGTTCTTCTTGACTTAGAAGATGCGGCGCACAAGAAGACGAATCTGGTGTAAATGTTGGATCCAGATCAATATTTTCGGCTGAAAAACTTTCGTTGTTTACTTCGTCATCGGCAGTTTCATCGTCGCTCGGTGTCATATTTTGTGGGGGTTCAGGCACAGGTAATTCCGGACTGTGCGGCACTGGTCTCAGTGCAGATGGAATATGAGGATATTTAACAGTATGTTTGGATTTAGAAGTTATACCACTGATATTTGTAAGACAAAAATAGCAATCAGTAATATGGTCTGATGGTTCCCTCCAAATCATGGGAATAGCAAAAGGCATTATGTCGTTTACCTTTTGCCTACGCTGTAAGAAGTCTGACACACGTAACACAGCAAATATGGGGAGCCCAGCTTTTGTCTTGATCGCCGACTTTACACTTGAAATACTGTTCATAGCATTTATTAACGAGAGGCGTGAAAGACCGTTTTTGAGATTTAAATGTCAATTCACCGCAGATGTAGCAAAAAGAATCTGCTCTCATCTTCTCTCATCTCAGATTCTAATTTCTCACCCCCCAACCCGAATATTGTGACAATACACCAATTATTAAAACAATTATTTATAAAAAATGGAAACCAAATTGAACTTTTGACACTCTGTATCTCCGAAATAATCCACTTTTGGACTAAGGTAAGTTGGGTTAGATCGTCATATTTACGCCTCAGGAACTCGTGGTAGCTTTTTTCCGCACCTTTTAGAGACACCCTGTATGTATATTTAAAATAATTTAAAAACGGAAATTTTGGTTAAAATTAAATTACATACGTAATCCCGAGGACAGAATATGAAAACGCCGCAGATAAGAAGCTTCTCCCTCCCAAATTATTCAAATAACTTTAAAAAATACTGCTTGCCGCAATTTACTTTTTACTTCAGGCGAGAAATTTGCAGGAGAACCATTTATAATAAGGACGCTTGGAAAAACAATATTTTAATAAAATTTTGACATTTTTCTGTTTGAACCTTTATATTCTTATCAAGTTCGATACGAACACAAATGAAATTTTATGGCCAGAGCTTTCAAAAGGACAATAGCCCTAGAGAGTTTATCCTGGTGGAGTTGTTTCCAGTTTTTCAACACTGATTTACAGGGTGACCTAAATTTTAGATTGACCTTGGGATCTCGGAAACTATAAGAGATAAGCAAAGAAAAAAATTACTACATAAAAAAATGGCTACCTACCCCATGACATTCGTTGACCAAATATTGGAAAATCGGCCAAATGCACAAAAGAGGCCCAACCAACACTCCACATTCCGTATGTCAAAGGAGTATCAGATACACTATATTGCCAATACAAGCAGCCGCACAAAGCAAGAAGACACCCATCGTGCGATTCAAAATAACCTGAGTTTGGGGCCGTGGCGCTTGCGCAGTAGGGAAAAATTTAGGCAACCGACACGATATCTAACAGAATGTAAACAGAACCCAAGCTCTCTTGAACAGAACCGGCTCGCGTTGTATTCTTATTCGTCGCCATTCGGGCCAGTGCCCCCCCTGGCGATGGCGCCGCCGCTGTCACGAACAAATACTGCATTTCCACCACATCGTGCATACTGTACCTGCGTCTGGCGATGGCAATAAAATTTCTTTTTTTATATACAAAATTTTATATTATCGAATTTCACGAGAATTAAGGGGCGTCAGTGGAGATTTGGAAACTAATGTCGGGATATCGTTTGTAATTTTAATGGAAAATACGAAATAAACGTGAATAGCCAGCAAACGATATATCAACTTTTTCCCAAAAAAATCTGCAAGAAACTAACCCTTCTCACTGACCATGGCCGTTTTCAAGAAGCCTTTATAAAATACCCAGCAATTTTTTTTTCTGGTTCATCTAAAATGCTGCCGACAAGGGTTTTACAGGTTTCGCAAGAGATTGAGTGTAGTTTCCATTACGTCAACTTAACTACGTGAAAAATAGATTCGAATATTGAATTACTGAACTATTTCAACTGGAAGGCTATTAGTTTTGGTTTCTCGCAACCTTTTCTGAATATTTGGTTAGAATATTTATCATGTCTAAAGTTTAAAAATAAGAAGGAAATAAATAAGAACATAAAGTCTTCCTCCACTGTTATATTAAAGAAAAATTTATGATTTAAAAATATTCTCTACATGTTTCGAATGCAGAAGCGATCATCTTCAGGAGAATAAATGAAAAAAGAAGAAATTAGTAGATATCGCCTTAACGGAGCAACAAAATTTGTAGGTTTAAAGAAAAATGGTTCAATGAGTAAGACATGTCTTTTTGGAAATAATAATAAACCAAAAATTTCATAAAGTTTACTAATAAAATGTTAATTAAATCCAGATATCATTACATTTTCAATTATATATATCAATATAAGGTTTGCATCTAAACTGCTGGACAATTGCTTTCGAGCAAGAAAAATTTCGCCTAAATTTAACAGTTAATATTTTCTGAACCAGATATGATATCGACCTATGGTATTAAATGGTTGATAGATTTATCCCTTGGGAAACAATTGTCAATGTTGGATTTTCTTTAACTGTCAGAAAATTTTATATACAAGGTGTTAAAGAAGACGATGATTTTTGCTCCAATTTTAATGGCGTGTAACTTTCACAATAATATTTTTAAATTTTATCACTCTACGTCAATTGAATCACTGGTTCATAGCAAAGAAAGCAATTTGTCAAATTTTTGATATCTGCTATATTTTAAGAATTAGGTACCGATTTTTTTGGAAAATCTTGCTTTATTTTAACTTATTGGTAGCTAAATCTCACTGTGCGTTGTATCGTGCAAACTTTTCGAGTGATTATTATACCTTATGAAAAGCTTGATTATATTCAGTAACAATAGTTGTACCTAAATGTTATGATGTACAGTGGCGTACTTATAAACACTTATATGTCCATGGTTTATGAGTAGATATAGTGTTAGAAAGTTAAAAATTAATAAATACATTTTTTCCAAAAATTAAATGAAAAAAATTACCTTTCTTAAAATTTTGTAAACACACTGTATAATATACCTGTAGTGCGATATGAAAAACTAATAAATAAGAAAAAATTCACCTAATCTGGGGGCGAGTACTTTCCAATATAAAACAGTCGTAAAAAATTAAGAGATACTCATAAACCATAGACATATAGATGTTTATAAGTACGCCACTGTACATCATAACATTTAGGTACAACTATTGTTACTGAACATAATCAAGCTTTTTATAAGGTATAATAATCAATCAATAGCAAAGTTTGCACGATACAACGCACAATGAGATCTAGCTACCAATAAGTTGAAATATAGCAAGGTTTTCCAAAATAATCGGTATTTCTTAAAATAAAGCAGATATAAAAAATTTGACAAATAACTTTCTTTACTATGAACCAGTGATTCAATTGACGTAGAGTGATAAAATTTAAAAATATTATTGTGAAAGTTACACGCCATTAAAATTGGAGCAAAAATCATCGTCTTCTTTAACACCCTGTATATAAAATTTTCTGACAGTTGAAGAAAATCCAACATTGACAATTGTTTCCCAAGAGATAAATCTATCAACCATTTAAAATCGTAGGTCGATATCATATCTAATATCTACTAATTTCTTTTTTTATTTATTCTCCTGAAGATGAATGCTTCTGCGTTCGAAACATGTAGAGATTTTTTTAAAATCATAAATATTTCTGTAATATAACAGTGGAGGAAGACTTTGTGTTCTTATTTATTTCCTTCTGAAATTCCACTCTACTTTAAGTATGGACTATTTCTTCAAATTTAAAAATTAGGTTTTCTACTCCCAAATGAACATTCGCTGTTTTCTTTCCACTACAGTGATTGGGTAAGTAGGCTATTCCGGTTAACTGAACTGATATAATTTTATATCCATCCTCATTAGAAACTAACCAATAACAGCGGTCAATTACAAAGAAACCAAATTTACACGTTATAAATTTTACGTGTCGTTTTATGACACTTTAAAAAAGTGAGGTTAGATAGATGCATCTTAACAAAAAAAAATTGCAACTTGGCTGTTTTGCCTTATTTTTTTCTTATCGCCCCAAAAAATTCCGTTAGTCTAACAATCTTATCGATAGGGTTTTTATAAAAAAGGTGGATTCCATAGACCGATCAAATTGCCCCTTTATTTAAAACTTTATCAAGAGAAAAGTTTTTCATTTGCGTCAGAACTTCGACGTTTTCTTTAGTTGCAAAGACATCGAGATAATTGTTTTTCTTCGTTTTTTTGAAATTATTAGTAAACAAACTCGATTACGAGAAAAAAAAAAAAAACATAAGACAGTTCGTGCTCTTTTATGGTTTCCTTTTACTTTATTTAACTTACTGATGTCTAAAATTACTGTTTAAATTAAATATTGAATTTAACTTTTTATTTAGCAGAGGATGGTGAAAATGTAGATTTTTAAATTATATAACAATACTTAAGAGTTAAGTCTAGGATGCATTCGCCATTTAATTTTTTGATCAATATTTCTTATCTTTTAGCTTTATTCAAAAAGGAACCAAATAGTTGTCCTTATGTAGCAATTACCTACAGTTTTGAACTAAAAAAAAATTTGATTAGTGAATTAATAAAAGCAAAAAACGAAAATTTGTGAAATTTTGTTCAATTTCTTTTGCTTTTTTATAAATTTTATAAATTCAAACTTGTTTAACTTTAAATTGTAGGTAATTATTCTTCAAATATGGGTATTTGGCTGATTTTTGGATAAAAGGAAAAAGTAATGATATATTGACAAAAAAACGAAATGGCGAATGCTTCACTAGACCTTACTCTTAAATATATTAAATAAATTGAATAACTCAGGACAGCGTATTTTTATAGAACTTAGTCAGGGGCGGCTTTAGACCCATATATTGGGGGGGCACCACATTGGCGTAGCCAGAAAATATGCTCGGGGGTGGGGGGGCGTAAGTAGGACATTTGTTTTCTGAAGAGAGGGATAGTCGGGACTATATGTATCCCATGGTATTGTACCTAGCGAAGAAGGCGAAAAAGCGCCGCAGGCGAAAAATGTTCGGGGCCACGCCCAAAGTTCGTTTAAAATTCACCTAACTACTATCAAATTTCGAAAATTAAATTATTACCTCTCCCCCTTTGCATGGTTGGATTACATTTTTTTTTAAATGTTTTTTGATATTCCTAGCTGGCTCTTTATTTAAAAAAAAAAACATTTTTTATAATTGTGAAAAATATGAATATTGGTGTCAATCCAAAATTTTAACATAAGACGTATGTATGACTCTAACCAGCGTTTTCCGGGCTCGGTTTTTCATGAAAAAAAAAAGTAAATATTGCTCACTACGCCAAAATTGATGATTTTTTCAGAAATTATGTATTTTAGGAGCGTAGATCTAAGAGCAGTTTTTGGTGCAAATGCTTAGATTTGGAAATACTCCTTCTTATGTGCCGTATATTTATATTCCTAATAATTTTTATTATAAATTATCACACTTCTTCCATAAAAAATGTTTCAATTGAAATGTTTACCTTAATTTTTCTCTTAAGAAATAAATACCTAATTGTTTTTGTTGTAAAAATATTTTATTGCATTGGGTTATATTTTTCTTGATTTAAAATAGCTCTAAGAAAGGGAAAACGGAACAGACAAGTATATAATAGAAAAATTCTATAAAATATTATTCTTTTTACTCGTTTTCCTTTAAAATTGCATCAAAAATCAATAACTAAAACGATATGCGTGTGAAACCTTAATCTCTATATAAAACAGGACCTTTAGAAGGAAGAGTTTAAAAGCTAAACGTTTCCTACAAGACCTTTGTAATCTAAGCCAAGAATACATTATTTTTGGTAGCCTTCGCAAGCAAATAACGCCACAGCCCAAAATTTTTTAGGATCATGCTCAAATTGTATCAAATTATGTAAATAATAAAGCACCTAGAATTTTTTTTTATCAGTGGCATGAATTTTATAGTTTTTTTCAGAAATGTTGGGGGTCCTGGGCCCCCCAGCCCCCCCCCCCCCGCGTAGAACCGCCTCTGAACTTATTAATATTTATAAAGGATAATTTAGCAAAAACCTCCCAAACATTTGTATTTGACAACAATATTCCAACTGTAAATTTTTTTTTAATTTTAATTTTTTTTAAATGTATACATACATACTATGCGTGAATAGTTGCGAAAATAAATACAATACGTAAGATGTTTCAACACCTTAATGGGTTTTAAAAAAGTAGCACTTAAATAAAAAAAAATATCTAATTAATTATAAAAGCAAATCCGATTGCAACTCATCAGACTGAAATAATAATCTTCTTCTTTCCTTAAATAACTTCTATTTTCTTTTTATTACAATTTTAATTAAAGTTTTAATGTATTCACTTTCAAATAGAGGCTCTATAGTTTAGAGCTTAGAGCTAAGCTATGGATTGTTTATAAACTGTTTTGACTAGTGTTTATGCCATAATTATATTAGTTTTTTTTTTGGTTTAATCAAGAAAGTGCTTTTAATTATATTTTTTTTAATCGGAGGATTAACCATTGGAAAATGTAGGTTTAATTATGTAAATTTTAAGGGGTGCATACTAATTTTTTAATTAAGCCTTTTTTTGCAAATTACCGTGATGGTTATTATGATTATTTTAACAAATGATGGCGAGGCCCCCAAATATTTTATAAAAAAGTCAGCTCGACGCAGTGGCGGCTCGTCAGGTGAAGTAAGTGAAGGGGCTCCTCACCAAAAAAAAAAATAAAACCACGAGAAAAGTTTTCCGACAATATTAAATATTAATGTACCAATACAGCTGCCATTTTAGCCCTTAAAAATTAATTATGTTCGAATTAATAATATTAATTTAATCCGAATAATAGGGCCACGGTTAACTCCGATAGACAATAATTATAAACAATAGTGCATTTTGGCGCGCCCCAGCCGACCGTGTCCGTTAGCTCAAAGCAAGTGAAGACCCAACGTCCAACATGGCTTTGATTTTCACCGCCGCTATGGTTACGTGATGTCAGTCACGCAAACAGCATGTAACAATTTGCATTATGATGAAGGGCAATTTAAAAATAGATCAGTCGTATACACCATTGTTTTAGCATTGGTTCGCCTAACCTTAAGGTATTTATTTTGAGGCTTTGCGAAACTTACGGTTTAGATATCGTTTTTACGTGATTTACTGTGTGATTAAAAAGTTTCGTTTTTAATGTTCAGTTAATTCAGTAGTGTACGTACCTACTTAGTTGAGTGTTTTAAAAATGAACCCAATTAACGACATAGTTTGTAATTTGTTGGAAACTCCATTCAATCGTTGGACAGAGGAGGAGTTTTGTTACACGGGTTTTTAGTCAATGTTTGTTTAAATATCCGTACTATACCTAGCTCTTCACCATTTTGTAAGACCGCGAGCCGCCACTGGCTTGACGTCACGTCCAGTTCTCACTTGAATGATAAGAAGGTATGTGAAGGGACCACCGAAAATTCACGTCTAATGGTTGGCGACTTCAAACGGCCTAATATAAATTATTAAAAAAATTGTAAATATTTTGTTTTAGAGTTAGTGAGGAAACTATTTTATTTCTCCTGGTACTAAAAATTTATTGGGCTAGTGCTAGACGTCATATCTTATGTAAATCTTTAAAAATTTTCTTTTTCAGAACAAAAATCAGGTTTTTAAACTGCCAATAGTCATAAATTCCCTTTTCAAAAAAGGAAAATAGTCTCTCGTATCGTTTCGGTGGCTGCTTTACCCTGTAGGGTTGCCTATTTGTAAAGAAATTTGTTCTCTATTGGTACGAAAATGCAAATGTGCTAAATTTCTTTGGGACAGGATGTTTCCCCAATGGAACACTTTCTATTTGATTTCTTTGCGACGCATTTTATTTGAGTATTTTATTTATTTAATAGAATTTATAAAATTTTAGTTTTAAGTAATGTTAATGCATTGGTAAACTGGTAAACATTTGAAACTGATTAATAAACTAAGGAATAATATACACGCCCCGGGTGAAAATTTTTATAGGGTTAAAGAATTCGCCCATTTTGTTTTTACATTAGTTACATTTCGGGGGGAAGGGGAGGGGGGGGGGAGAAATTTTCTAAAAATTATTATATTAAACAAAGAATTTATTATCTGACAAACAACGTTTGAATTTTTATCTATAGTGCGTTCAAAAAAGAATGTGATTTGCCATTCGTAAAAAAAAGGCACTTTACGCACGAATTGCATACACAATTTTTTCTACTACCGGACGTTATACAGGGTCGCTGTTATGTATTGAAATGGTCGATTATATCTTAAAGGAAGAGAGTTATCTAAAAAATATTAAGAACAAAAGTTATAGGAACAATAACAATAATAAAATTTCATATATGTACTTACAAATACGGATTTATATTCAATTTAATTGTGGACTATATGAATATTAAATGTACAGCTATTAGAATTATTAAAAGGTAATCCTTGGCTCTTAAGTCTAGAATTTACTTGTGAATCTTCACAATCCACACATCTGCTGTTACAAGCCACATTAGAACTAGATGTAAATGGTGTATCAGTTAGCTTATTTATATTGGTTGAAACTTCAGAAGTCAAACAACAACCTTGTCACTTTATTTTTCTTGCACCAACTCATAAACAATGTATATTTTTGCTCGTAAATTAACCGAGATTTGTTGGGAAGTAAATTCAAAGTAGCTTCCTGTGCAGAATCTGTAATATTCGGCGGAGTGTGCTCAAAATCCGATAAATCACTGTCCATAATGTTGAGATTTAAAAATCTGAAATAAAATTAAACGAAATCATAACAATATAACACATTTGATATCACAATTCAAAACTTACCGAATTAAAATCTTCAGTAATTCCTAAAATCATTAAAACACCTGGCATAAATTACAAATTGTCAACATTCAGATACGTCAAACAGAAATCGCCATTAGTTCATGGCCAACCAGACCAATTTTAAGTAAAAATGCAGGCATCCATATCAATGTAATCATTCATATTTTTTACTTTTTTTAACTAGTGCGTAAAGTAAATTACTTTACACACTAGTTAAAAAAAGTTAAATTTTAGACACCTTCCATAGTGTGTAAAGTTCGTTTTTTACGCACGGTAGTAGAAAAAAGGATTTTTTAGGCGTGATACCCGAAAATTTTTTCAAGTTTTTCGCTATGCCACTGCCAGAGCCGTATTTATTTAAAAGTAATTATTACACTCTTGTGATACGTGATTAAATTTAGGACTAAGAGAGATTTCAAAAAATAAAATAAAAAATGCAGGTATTTAAAAAATTAAAGCTGATAACGGTTCCACAAACACGAAACGTTGTACCGAAATTCTAAAAACACGGCAGTATAAAGCTAAAAAGTTACTTTCACATAGTCGAATTTGTTTTTTTATAGGGGTTAAAATAAGTCTGATAGATAAATTTAAAAAACAAAAACTCAAAATTTTTGTTTTTTTCAAATTCAAATGTTTCAGAAAGTAAAAAAGAAAGCTAAATTTTTTTACGATGTTACTGGGCACAAAATTCCGCAACTTTGTCACTATTTTACTGATGCTGTATCTCTTATAGTTTTCAAAGTACTCATGATGATGAGCATCGAATTTGGGACACCCTGTATATGGCGCTGGTAAAAATAACAATAAATGAGCATACCGATTGACCTTGAGCTTTAATCGAAGTTAATCCAGTGCTTTTAATTTTAAATAAAACTACATTTTTTACTTACAGTCACATTTTATAGAAATCCCGTCCTTAAATCCTGGATTAGGTGAATTTGGTTCTAAAACTAAGCGACGGATGTCAAATTTTATTAAACCCATCTTTACACGCGCTTCAGGTAGATATGCGTTTATCCAGTTTACGTTTATCCAGTTTTCTGGATTTAGGACTGAATATTCCAGGTGGATTAATTCATGCATTCTAACAAGGCTTCTCGGTAGGTCGTTTCCTTAACTTTAATGAGTTGATGTAAATATGTAAATAAATAGGTAGACGTAATAAAAAAGGTACTTAAGATGCATTTAAAGTTAGCACAGGGTCGTACGTACACTCAGCAAGAAATGTACATAGTGCATTTAAAAATACTAGGACAACAGACAATTATTGAACCAAAAAAATCTTTCAATGTTGATCCATACTACTTATGGTGGGCAGAAATGAGCGAAGAACTACCATAGGTATTTTGATAGACCACATAGCTAGCAAGAAGTACCTAAATCTAATACAACTCTACAACACTAACATAAGCTACAGGCTCTGCGGACAAGATAGGGTAACGACAGTGGCGTAGCCAGAAAATATCCTCCGGGGGGGGGGGGGGGGGGGGCTGAATGGTCGTATGTAGGTTATTTTTTTTTCTGGAGAAAGATACAGTCGGGACTACATGTATTTCATGATATTGTACGTAGCAAAGAATAAGGAAAAGCGCCGCAGGCGAAAAATTTTCGGGGCTACGCCCAAAGTTCGTTTAAATTCACCTAACTACTAACAAATTTCATCAAAATTATTAAAATTTGTTTTTATAAATGTTTTTTTTAAATTTTCCTAGCTGGCTCTTTATTAAAAAAAAACATTTTTTATATTTGTGAAAAATATGAATATTGGTGTCAATCCAAAATTTTAACATAAGAGTACATATGTATGACTCTAACCAGCGTTTCTCGGGCTCGGTTTTTCATGATTAAAAATAAAGTAAATATCGCTCACCATGCCAATTTTGATGATTTTTCTAGAAATCATGTATTTTAGGAGCGTAGATCTAAGAGCAGTTTTTGGTGCAAATGCTTAGGTTTTTTAAGTACCGTTTTGTATATTCATAATAAAGCATTCTCGTTTCTTTCCGCACTAATATTTTTTATTATAAATCATCACACTTCTTCAATAAAAAATGTTTCAATTAAAATTTTTACTTTAATTTTTTTCTTTAAAAATACCTACCTAATTGTTTTTTGTTTTTGGTGTAAAAATATTTTATTGCATGGGATATGTTTTTGTTGATTTAAAATAGCTCTAAAAAAGGAAAAACGGAACAGATAAGTATATAATAGAAAATACTATAAAATATTACTCTTTTTACTCGTTTTCCTATAAAATTGCATCTTAAAGCAATAACTAAAACGATATGTTGTGTCCGAAACCTTAATCTCTATATAAAACAGGACTTTTAGAAGGAAACGTTTAAACACTAAACATTTCCTACAAGACCTTTGAAATCTAAGCCAAGAATACATTATGTAAAAAATTTAAATTAAGAGTCCAAGCGTGAGACGAAAAATTAGGTTGCAATTAGACTTTTAGGCCAGAGCTCCTTGGCTCGGGGGGCTGCAACCCCGTCACCCCCCCCCCCTCCAAATATGCCACTGGGTAACGATATACAGCATATAACTTGCCACTTGTAAATCAAACGCGATCAATCCCGAACAATCCCTAGTAGAGGACCCAATGTCATTTCTGTAGCATAAGTCCCATAAGATAACCATGGAAGTCAATATCCTGCAATTTTAGAACCATTATAGAACGTCGCGATGTCAGGTCCGGACCACAGCTTTTTAAAACCACTCCTATTTTAAACCATTTCTGTTTTAAACTACCCCTATTTTAAACCACCACTGTTTAAAACCACTTTGTTTAAATCTACTACTGTTTTAAAGTACCCTGTTTAAAATCACACCCTAAAAGGATCACAGAATTGCAGGTTTTGACCCCATGTTGATTTTATGGGATTTTTGCTGCAGGAATGACATTTGCTACTCTACTAACCCAAACAAACCTGAACTATCTGAAAAAAAATTACAGTAACGTTTTTAAAGGTTTAAAATGAATATACATTTTTTTTAAAGCATTTAATCCATGATTAGTGGTATTGTTAAACCAAGAATGCGAAAATGACCCTTAATTGTAGTACTATAAATTGAGACAATTAACACGAACGTTTAGTCATTTAACCACCGCCATTAACTTATCCACATACTGCATTTAGTTCAGAGAAGTGGTTTTCGAGATTTAGAGATCTGTTACTGTAATTAATAGTTTAAGTTTATACAAATAATCTGAATCGAGACAATTTAGAAATAATTGTTTATTTTGGGAATTGGCATAGTTTCGTGCTGATGCGTTTTACACAACCAAATGTAAAATTCCATAACCTTTAGTCCAGTCGCGACCCGTGCCTTTAAAAAGACGGGCGTTAAACCATAGCCTTCTTAAGAACGCAATGATTAAACTCATTTGTACCGGGTGATTCATTAAGGGTGACGAGCGGCCATATCTCGGAAACTACTGGGCATAGAAATTCAGGAAAAAAATTATAACTAAAGTGGCCATGAGAAAATCCTGGAAATAAGTTCCGCATTTTGCCGCAAGAGGGCGTAATTGAAAAGTCAATTTTAAAATTGTACATATCTCCGAAAATTCCACATTAAGGTATATCTTTGATAACACCATTAAAAAGCTTGGACAATTATGCATCATTTTGGTCTTATGCTCATTGGCGTACCGACTTTAATAAGAGGGGGGAAGCTGTTGAAAGTGTAATCAGTTAAATCGCTAAAACTATTGTACTGCAACTCCACCCAAACCCGGCCAAATAAACCACCGCACACCATCCCACCGATATTAAAACAGAATATTTAGTGGCACGGACGACGTTGTTCTTTAAGTCTTTTAGGGAGGAATTCTTTTTAGGTCACTTTGAGTTGGAACAGAAGTTTCGGGAGGGAAACACGTTATTTTTTTTTTAGATGCCACTTTGGGTTGAAAAAGAAGTTTCCGAGGGGGAAACGGGTTTTTTAGAAGTCACTTTTAATCGGTGACGTATTAACTCCCCCCCCCCCCCCCAAAGAAAAACCTGGGTGCGCCACTGTTCTATCGTAATATAAGCCTTGGATTAAAAAAAAATACCAAAAAATACAAATTAATTTAAAACACCGAAGGTTATTCTTTAAATAATATCACAACAAATTTTGCATTAACACATGAATATTTGATTATAAAACTGCAACATAATTATATATTTAATAAAATGAACTTATTTCCACACCATCCGTAGTAGAGCCCCTATTTCACGTAATGTCGGCTCGCGGTCTTAAAAAATGATGAAGAGCTAGGTATAGTGCGGGTAATTAAACAAACATTCACTAAAACTCGTGTAACAAAACGTCTCTCTTATCCTCAACTGTCCAACGACTGAATGGAGTTTTCAACAAATTACAAATTATGTCATTAATTGGGTTCATTTTTAAAACACACCACTAAGTAGGTACGTACACTACTGATTTAACTAAAAAATAAAAACAAAACTTTTTAAGCACACAGTAAATCACGTAAAAACGATATCTATAACCGTAAGTTTCGCGAAGCCTCAAAATAAATACCTTAAGGTTAGACGAACCAATGCTAAAACAATGGTGCATACGACTAATCTATTTTTAAATTGCCCTTTATCATAATGCAAATGTTACATTATGTTTGCGTGACTGCCGTCACGTAAACATAGCATCGGTAAATATCAAAGCGATGTGGGGCGTTGGGTCTTCACTTGCTTTGAGCTAACCGACACGGTCGCTGGGGCGCGCCATAATGCGAGTGTTTATAATTAATATTATTAATTCGAACATAATTTGAAGAAATAGTCCATACTTAAAATGGAGTGGGAATTTAGAAGGTACTTTTATTCGTAAACCAATGAGGTTTACATCCAGTCAACATTAATTTTTAAATAATTTTTAATAGTCTTCTTCCTCACACTTACATCCACTTCTTCTCCATATTTTCTCTAATGACTAGCTAACAGCTTTATTTTGCTTAAATGTTTATTCCCTTTCACTCCAGTTTCATCTTTCGACAGTTCTTTCACACAAAGATATTACCTTGCTTTCTACCTTTAAAGTTGTCACAGTGCCTTAAGCCTCAAACCCACATACTTTTCTTGCTCACAATGCAATGTGTGTATCGGTTTCCTCACCGTTCCCCTCATTTTTACACTGAACCTACAATTGTGTTGTTCAGTTAGGGTGATATCTACTGGTCTTTGCTTCTTTTAATTTTTCTCCTGAAGATGAATGCTTCTGCATTCGAAACATGTAGAGAATTTACTTTAAATATTTCTATAATATAACAGTGGAGGAAGACTTTGTGTTCTTATTTTTTACCTTCGAACATAATTATTTATTTAGGGCTAAAATGGTAGCTGTATTGGTACATTAATATTTAATATTGCTGAAAAACTTTCCTCCTGGTTTTATTTTTTTTACCTACTTCACCTGACGAGTCGTCACTGATTTCACTATAAAAAAGACCCTGTTTTGACGTTTTTACATGTTTTGTAGTTATTATTAAAGAATTCGATTATATTATATGACGCTATAATTTGAAAAACACCTTCTCCTTACAAAATACTCTTTCTTAATGGATTTGTTTCAGTAATTAAGATAAAAAGTTTTTGTGAGATTTCGGATTCCTTGCTCTTTTGATAAGTTTGCAAGTGGGCGTTAGTTAAGGGATTTCATAAGAAATTTTATTTAGAACAAGAATGGCAAGGATGTCAAATACTCAGCCCTCTTTTTGTTTCAAGAGCTATTTTTAGTAATTTGTTAGAGAAAGAAAAGAAAAGTTATTAATTAACGCGCAACTGTTAAGGATTAATCTTTATTGTAAACCAAGAAAAGAAAAAAATATTTTGCAGAAATTAATATTAATATATTAAGAGCCTTTCATACTAGCGTGAAACGCGGAATCTTTTCCTGTCTAATTGGAAATTTAATACAAAAATTTTATTAAGTGGTTCACAATAACTCTTAGTTTGACGAATGACTTTTTTTTGTAAAAAAATATTGAAAATTTATTTTAAAGTTTCAATTATATAGGTTCAAATTATATCAGGCAGAACATAAAAATAAAATTGTTGGTGCTATTCAGTGGCGTATTTAGGGGGAGGGCTGCCGGGCTGCAGCCCCCCCCCTCCCCTGCGCCCAGTGGCGTATATAAGGGGGGGAGGGGGCCTGCCGGGCTGCATTTTCATCTCACGCATGGACTCTTAATTTAAATCTTTAAATAATGTTCAAGAAGTAGTCCATACTCACAGTGGTTAATAATTATATGATAGGAATAAAAGTCGGTCTCATTAAAGATATTGTGGTTTAGACCGACTTTTATTCCTATCATTTAAATAATGTATTCTTGGCTTAGATTACAAAGGTCTTGTACTAAATGTTTAGTGTTTAAACGTTTCCTTCTAAAAGTCCTGTTTTATATAGAGATTAAGGTTTTGGGACGCATATCGTTTTTGTTATTGATTTATGATGCAATTTTATAGGAAAACGAGTAAAAAGAGTAATATTTTATAGTATTTTCTATTATATACTTGTCTGTTTCTTTTTCCCTTTTTTAGAGCTATTTTAAATCAACAAAAATATAACCCAATACAATAAAATATTTTTACAACAAAAACAAAAAACAATTAGGTATAGGTATTTAGTTTTAAAGAAAAAAATTAAAGTAAACATTTTAATTGAAACATTTTTTATTGAAGAAGTGTGATGATTTATAATAAAAAAAATAGTGCGGGAAGAAACGAGAATGCTTTATTATGAATATACAAAACGGCACTTAAGAAAGAGTATTCCAAAACCTAAGCATTTGCACCAAAAACTGCTCTTAGATCTACGCTCCTAAAATACATGATTTCTAAAAAAATCATCAATTTTGGCGTGGTGAGCGATATTTACTTTAATTTTGATCATGAAAAACCGAGCCCAAAAAACGCTGGTTAGAGTCATACATAAGTCTTATGTTAAAATTTTGGATTGACACCAATATATTCATATTTTTCACAAATATATAAAATGTTATTTTTTAATAAAGAGCCAGCTAGAAATATCAAAAAAAAGTAAAAAAAAAACATCTACAGAAACAAATTTTGATAATTCTGATAAAATGTGTTAGTAGTTAGGGTGAATTTTAAACGAACTGTGGGCGTGGCTCCGAAAATTTTTTGCTTGCGGCGCTTTTCCGTCTTCTTTGCTAGGTACAATATCATGAAATAAATGTAGTTCCAATTGTCTTTTTCTCCAGAAAAAAAAATTTCCTGCTTACGCCCATTCAGCCTCCCCCCCCCCCCCCCCCCCGAGAATATTTTCTGGCTACGACACTGATTTTAATTGAATATATATTGTCGTTCTCCCAAATAATAACTTTGTTTTATGCCATTCTAGGATCGGATGTTTTCATAATATTTTAATAATTTGGCTTCGCCTTTAATTAGCCTATCAATATAAATCTGCCAAAATTTGTCTTCATTCAGGATTATCGGGTATGTCAAGCGCGGGACACATATTCATGTCATTGGGAGGCTTTATTGCCGTGACTGTATCAGCTTTATATAACGTTAAATTTCCCGTTTGACAGTTTTATTGCTGATAAGCTTGTTAACTGCCTGCCTAACCAGAAAATTTAGCTGAAAATTACGTTATCGTCAAAATGCGTTCTTGTTGACAAAGGTGGGAATCTATTTTTGCACGCTGCTGAATTGAATTTCATTTCAATTCTAATATCAATTCAGTCTAAGCGTTTTTGATATATAAGTTTTATGTCAAAAATGACGTTTGTAGGCTGATTATCAATTTTTGCTATAAGGAAGCACTTATTATTTAATTTGGATTCTTGTTGAAACGGACCTGCTTTCGTATACTTTTATAATATTTTGATATCCATTAATGCAGGGGGTTAAAATAATAAGATTAAAAATGAAATTGAAAAGCTGCAAAAAATCTACATTTTAAAATGGAAACCACCTAATTGTACAATAATTTCCTTTAAGGATTTATAAATAAAAGCTTTTAAAAATAAGGATACGTTCGTGTAGGTTGTCTAAATTTAATATTTTTATATGGCTTTTTGCTGTCTGTTTTAAGTTCAGTACTTCAGCTATGACAGCGTTGCATATTCCTTGAACTGTTGATTTGGATAATCCACAAAATGGATAATGCTAATCCTTTGTTGGATATGCGGAAAAATATCCTAAAATAGCAATTTTCATTATTAACCAGAGGTTTATTTATTTGCACTAATGCCATGATGGATCCAAACTTCTTAAAATTCTCTATAATTTGTGATGGCCTTTATTTTTGCAGATGTATCACATTTATTCTTATAACTTTGTTATGTTATCCATAAATTATTTTAAATAATCTTCGTTTGTATAATTTAAGCGCCCCGGCATGTTGATGCCAACTCTGTATTTGGCCCGATGTTAAATGCTTACGACAGGGATAATAACACCAATGAATATATCACCCTCTCTTATTGACGCGTAAGAAAATCGGCCCTGTTTGGTGAGATTGAAGAGTCCCAATCGGGTTAGGGCACTACTAGGGTATATAGTTATGCTTTCGGATTTGCTACCACTACAAGATACTAGATGGCAGTTAGTTTTAAAATGGTTTTCCCTGTCGAGATATTAATTTTAAAATATTTTTCTTTTAATCAGTTTTTACTATTTAACATAAATTATTCTTGTAGGGTAGGTTTAGGTCAGTCTGTCAGTGGATTATATTCCTGATTCCGGGTTTAGGTCTATCAGTTTTAAAATGAATAAAATAAAAGATGAAAGATTTTAGCGCTTTAGGTATGTTGTCTGCCGAAAAACATTTTGTAAACAATATTGGTAACTTCAAGAACAAAAGTTATTGAATCATTTTAAAATAAAAAACAAAGACGTATTGAGTTTTTTATAAGAAAATTTGAGTATTTTATGAACATTTTTTGTTAGAACTACTGGAATACCTTACCATTAATTAGTCGGTAAGTTTTTTTTCGATTCTTTTTATATATTCAATCGCTGACAGTTGACCTCTACATACAACATTGTTCAATAGCCACCTTGTATTTTATTGGAATGAATAAACTTTTTATTAATTGACATCATGTAATACTAGCTATAGTAGCTATTTTAAATAACTACGCCATGTAACAAGGAGGGACATTTTATGTATATCTTTATTTGCATATGTAAACAATTAAATATATTTTGACTAAACTTCTCCAGTTATTCTAGACCAGAGAAATAATTATGCAGGACACAGGATACTGCAATGAGCACACGAAGAACGAGCTTAATGCCATGCCACACACACATGCATTATGCATGAATTAAACTTGTGTTATTCCTATCCTGACTGTGTAATTGGACACCCAAGTTATTGGTACAATTTTTTTAAATTGTTTTAAATATAAAGATTTTTTTAATAAGCTTCTAACTGACATGAAGGTGGCCTTAAAAGTTTTTCACGGTCATTACATGTCATGATATTGTTATTTCAAGTCATAAAGGGCGTGATATTGAATCTATTTCTAATTTTCGACACTTTTTAAAATTATAGAAATTATACTTAATAAATTAATAGTAAAGAAACTTTATTTTTTTAGTTTTCGTTTGATACGTTTCTTAGTCTGTTCATTTCAATTAATGTGTCATTCTTGTACGGTTAACTTGGGTGTTTGGGTCTATGCGCAACTTAATTTAGCTTGAAGCTTACTTGTGTGTGTCTAATGAAACACAGTTCCTGGTTTGCTTCTGGAGCTTTCCTTCTCCTAGACAGGTTACAAGCCAACGCTAATGACACCTATCTCGCCAAATCACACAGGTCATGGTGTAAAGCCAACCCAGGAGCATTATGCAAGTCATGCCAGAGCTTAGCCTCCTCCCTCCCCCTAGACAATTGTATTTTTTAGTAGGGGCATTTTTTTAAATTTAGAAGTCACTTAAGGATGGAAGTAGAAAATTTTGACACAATGGACTTTTTTTTTGTTTAAACTTATTTTTGAACATATAGGATTACTTAATTCATCAAGGCTTCAGAAACTAATAAAAAAGTTTCAATTTGTTGCACACTTAATCGATCACCCTGGATATCCTGGGTATAGAATCAGGTCATCATAAAAATGTATTGTCATCGAAACTGAATCAATATATAAAATTTTAAGTCTGTAGGGTAAGAGGAAGTGGTTCTAATTCAGCTTGCAAGATTTGACCTAAGCACACTAACATTGCAAGTTAAATAAAAACTCTTAAAATGGAAGGATTATTGTTAATTTTTTAAATACCAATAAAGTTTTGAATTTAAATCAATATGCCTACTAAAAAAAATACTCTATAGTCTATTTCAGAAAGGTGTAGAGTAATAAATGGAAAATTCCTTCCAGTTCGGCTCAATTTCGGCGTCGTCCATAGGCGCAGGTAAATTTTGTGCATTAAATTATTTATGATAGCTAACCAAAGAAGAAAAAAAAGAAGATAATTTGATCAAGAAGAAACTATTAGCTATAGCAATGTTACACAAACATCGTTTTATGAAATATGCCGTGGAAGATATAGCTGAAAAACATAGTGTAACTGTGCTGCGCACACCGCCATATCATTGCAAACTAAATCCTATAGAACTGATATGGGCGCAAGTGAAAGGATTTGTAACAAGACATAACACGATATTCAAAATGAAAGGCGTTAGGCTACTGTTTGATCAAGCCATTAGGGAAGTGACACCAGGGAACTGGCGAAAAGCAGTCCATCATATCATTAAAGAAAAGAAGAGGAGGAGTAGGTACTCGATCGGATCGTCGAACCGTTAATTATAACTTCAAGAGAAAATGACAGTTCCTCAGATGACGAAGAATATTATAATTTAATTTCTGAATAATGTATTTTGTATTTTTTTGTAATGTTTAATAAAAAAAGTGTACCTAATACTAAGTACATAATGCACGCCGTTGTCACACCATTTTCAGTGTTTGTGAATGGATAACAATAGGCAAAACCCATAACTTGACCCAAACCCGGGTGGTACTACCTGCACTTGATAAAAATAAAGAATTTTGCAATGAAATCTATGCCAAATTATGATTGTGTCCTAAATATTCGTTGGGTCACTCTGTAGTCACTTTGCATACCTAATGAGCTTTTATTACTCTACACCTTTCTGAAATAGACGTAATTATTCTATTTTCTCCAACAAACAATTGTTTACTTGATGATGTAGGGTTTCATGTGGTCACCTTTGAGACCCTATCTACAAAACAAATTATTAACTCTCATGCATCTTATATGTATGTTATTATACATTTACGTGCGTATTACACGTTATACTTTAAAATTATTACCAAATATATTTAGTTCATTCTTGGCACGATGCGATGTACTTACTTCCGAAACTATAGTTTCCTTATCCTGTCTAAAGTAGCAACCCCAATATATCACAGCCTGTTAGCCTAACGTGCCTATTCTGTAATAGCATTCAATTTTAGCACTAATTTATGTAAAATACATAGTTGTAATTCAATATACAACTAACCCACACTTTGGTATAGACATGCATCACGATACACGTACGTCAAAATAGGTTTTTTAATAATAATTATTAATAAGGTATAAAAGTTTTTGGTTATATAGGGAGTTTTACCTAAAATTTGCAATCCTTATATTTTATAAACTAATCATTAATTTGGCGGATCCTGGGGGGAGGGAATGGGTTATGGGGCACAGGTAGATAATGATGGCCATTTCGTCCCTATTTTAACTCTACGGAATGTCATAACCCGTAAGCAATTTCAAGTTTTACTATCGAGTAAATACGTGCTGAACACGCGGCCTCGCCATCTAATAAGGATCAACTCCAATGCCTCCATTTAACCCACTCTCTATCTCTTATAGTTGCCGAGATAGCAATGCTAATGCATCGAAGTTGTAACACCTTGTATATAAAAAAAATCGAAAAAACTTACCGACTAATTAAATGAAGCATTTAATAAGGTATTCCCATAGTTTTAACCAAAAATGTTCACAAAATTATAAGAAAACTATATACTTACGTCTTTGTTTTTTATTTGAAAATGATTCAATAACTTGTGTTCTTGAAGTTACCGATATTGTTTACAATATGTTTTGTCGGCAGACAACATACCTAAAGCGCTAAAGTATTTCCTCTTTCATTTTATTTTTTTGGAAACTGATACACCTAAACCCGAAAACAGGAATATAATGCACTGACGAATTGACCTAAACCTAACCTACAAGAATAATTTATGTTAAATAGTAAAAACTGCTTAAAAAAACATATTTTAAAATGAATATCTCGACAGGCAAAACCGTTTTAAAAACAGCTGCCACCTAGTGTCTGGTAGAGGTAGCAAAGCCGAAAGCATAACTATACACCCTAATAGTCCCCTAACCCGATTGGGACTCTTCAGTCTCGATAAAATAAAGCATCATATGAGGATTTGGCCAGGCCAAACAAGACCGATTTCCTTACGCGTCAGTAAGAGAGGGCGATATATTCATTGGTGTTATTATCTCTCTTGTACGCATTTAATATTGGGCCAAATATAGAGTTGGCCGAAGTAGCGTGGCGGCAGGGAATTTTCGCGACGTCGCCCATACATTAGGTAGTTTTAGCATAGTTAGGCGTTATCAGATATCAACGTCTTAAATTATAAATTATTCACATTTACAAAAAGAATAAAACGTAGTAGTAGACAAAGTAATAATAATAATGTATGTGAAATAAAAAGCTTGGTGTACAGGTAGGTAGGGCCATGGCACTGTGGCCCTACTGTACGAACCGCCACTGACTGAAGTAGTTTAAATGAGGGAACTGCCAACGGACAACTTTTGAATCTAGTTGTGAATGAAATGACTTATACAAGGCATCCCATTTTTATCCATACCACTTTTTCTGGTGGGAAACTTAATTCTCTCGCCCAACCCGACTCTGCAAGGTATGTGTGTTCATAAATATAATTTCTTGAAGGAAACACAAAACAATTTAACTATACAAAATGAAAAGTGCCTTTCGAATAAGATTTACGGCATCTGTCATTTTTTTCCTTCGTTTGGTCAGAGCTTCGCTTCTCATAAAAGAGCATATTTTTTATAGATCTATTGGATTTGCTTGGACAATTTTTTAATGTCCGTTTTGTATAAAATAAAAAATGACTGTCATATTTTACAAAATTACGTAAACAAGGCCGGAGATATATAATGTTTCAAAATGTCAATAGAAAGACCGTTTGGATCCAACCGCGTTAAAATTTGCCGTATTAAATTGCGTTCTTCTTGTCCCGAATTACAGAAAAACAATAGTCTATTTCAGAAAGGTGTAGAGTAATAAAATGGGAAATTCCGTTTAGTTCGGCACAATTTCGGTGTCGGCCATAGGCGCAGGTACATTTTGTGCATTACATTTTTTATGATAACTAACCAAAGAAAAAAAAGGAGATAATTTAATAATAAAGGAACTATTAGCTACAGCAAATTTACACAAACATCGTTTTATAAAATATGTCGTGGAAGATATAGCTGAAAAACATAGTATAACTGTGCTGCGCACACCGCCATATCATTGCGAAATAAATCTTATAGAACTTATATGGGCGCAAGTGAAAGGATTTGTAACAAGACACAACACGACATTCAAAATGAAAGACGTTAAGCTACTGTTTGATCAAGCTATTCAGGAAGTGACACCAGAGAACTGATGAAAAGCAGTCCATCATGTCATTAAAGAAAAGGAGAAAATGTGGTATCTTGACTACCTGATCGATCGGACTGTCGACTCATTAATTATAACGTCAAGAGGAGATGGCAGTTCCTCAGATGACGAAGAATATTATGATTTTTATAATTAAATAGCTGTATGATGAATTTTTTGTATTATATATTTTTTAAAGTTTAATAAAAAATAGGTGTACCCAATACTATGTACATAATGCACGCCTTTGTCACACCATTTTTAGTGTTTGTGAATGGATAACTATAGGCAAAACCCATAAATTGACCCAAACCCGGGTGGTCCTACCTGCACTTGATGAAAATAAATAATTTTGTATTGAAATCAATGCCAAGTTATGAAAGTGGCTTAGATATTCGTTGGGTCACTCGATAACTCCTTTGCATACCCAATGAGCTTTTATTACTCTACGCCTTTCTGAAATAGACTATAGTACAACAGCAAAGCCAGAATAAAATGAATTAATTATTATGATATTTTGTAATTGTCAACAAATCAGAATCAAATTTATTTTGGTTCTGATCTGTTTTCTGTTTTAATTCCATTTTAAATCCCGGTAGGATCATTAATATTCAGCGACAAGTGAATAATGGAATTGTTTACTTGACTCCGTTACTTTATCTTTGCCATCTGTTTAAGAGGGTATGCCAATAAATTACGAAACGATTTATTACAAAAAGTGACAATAGTGTCAGAGTGATAGATATTATTTATTCATTTTCAGTTAATTAATTTTAAATAGATTAATTTGTTATTAATCATGAACCATGTAATATTTTAAATAGTCGCAACCATGGAAATAAAATGACAAGAAGGTTTTTCTCAATGTTGCCCAGCAAAATACAGATATCATTCTCTTAATCACAGCAATCCGACAAGTGTCTGTTTAAAGGTTGGAGACAATGACGTTTCTTGAACGGCAGTAGAGTTTTGGACTTGCATTGTCTTTATTTGTTTTGAATCACTACGTTTCAACTCGCAAGCATCTCCAGTCGTCTTCAGGTAAATACTGAGTATTCACAATTCATTCAGTATTCACCTGAAGACGACAGGAGATGCTTGCCAGTTGAAACGTAGTGATTCAAAACAAATAAAGACAATGCAAGTCCAAAACTCTACTGCCGTTCAATCCGATAAGTTCCACAAGAGTTCACGAATGAAACCATGTATCTCCATCATCTGGTAATGGTAAATTACGTAATGAGTGTTGTAAATAGCAAAAGTATTACGCTTACGCACGAATGGAAAAGTTGTTACGCATGAAGCCGCATAGTGCCGAGTATACATGCACTTGTTGTATTAAAACTCGAATAATTTAGTCCTTTTTTCCAACGTTTGTGATAGCAGCTGCCTACGACTCTTTTGTTATTCTTTAATAAACTCAAGTGCCCATATTGAAAAGAAAAATAAACAAGGCACTATTGTTTATTGTGCGACTACAGCAAATAATTTAGATACAACTTGATGAACTGGTAAGTGGATTTTGTTAAATCCACTTTTATGGAGCCTAAAAATAAGATTTGCAAGATCCTTAGATCCTGTAAGGTTTCGTTGACTGGTCAAATACCCTCTTTACGTCCGTGATTGTTTTATCCCATATTTGCAAACTTCTAAATAATAAATAAGCTAGGATATTTCCCTAACAACTTTACGGATAATACTATCCCATTTCCAAAGCCGAAACCTGCCCTAAAAAAAGGTTTTTCAGGTTTCCCAGCGGTAACGCAAAACAATTTACCTATACAAACTGAAAGTGCCCCTGGGGCAAGATGGATGGCATTAAACCAAAAATTTATTTCTCTACTTAGGTCCAACATTGACTTTTCGGTTTTTGTAAAAAGACCAATTTATCGGTCCATTGGGTTTATTTCGAGAAAAGGACAAACAAATGACAGTCATATTTATATAAGTATTATGAATCAAAATGTACCGGGTGACATTATATTTGTCAGTTTTGATGTCTGATTGTAACTGGATAAATGGGATATTCCAGTCAGTGGCGTAGCTAGAAATTTAGTTTGGGGGGGCCAAAAGAGTGTAAAATCGGGTAACTAGCCCAAAGAACCCTTTTTTGTACCATAAAAAAAATTGAAAATTAGAAAAAATATCTAATATTTTTAAAGAACTTGTAGGGAGTTTCACTAATTCACTTATATAAATAATTAAAAACTTATAAAAAAATTTTATGAAATAAGCATAACTGACCAAAAAAATATTGAAAATAAGGTTTATTTTTTTTATTTCAAATTAGAAAAATATATAATATTTTTATAGAAACTTGTAGGGAGTTATACTAATTCACTTATATAAATAATTTAAAACTTAATAAAATAAGCATAACTGAGCCAAAAAATATTAAAAATAATAAAGAAAGTTTTTGCATTAAAAACCTTTTTTTTGCGCTAAAAACTTTCTTTATTTACTTTACGGACACGTTATTATTAAAAATAAGGTTTATTTTTTATTTATTGAAAACCAAAAAAAATACAATATCTATATTCGATAATTTTTACATTTTACAGCAAACTTATTATTATTATTATTATTATTATTATTATTATTATTATTATTATTATTATTATTATTATTATTATTATTATTATTAATATAATTATGCATCAATCGGCAACACCGCAATTCTTCCGCACCAGCCCGATGCAATAATTTTATTTGCTTTTCGTGCAAGTGGTATAGGAGCGAACAGACAATTCATAAACTCAAAATATAAGGTGATTCCTAAGTAAAAGTATCAACTTAGGAATCTAAGTTGATACTTCTTTTTTAGCTGTGTATAGAAGGCATTAAAATAAACAACATTTTCAAATACCTTTTTCAAAAAACTCAAAAATAAGGTACTTACAATTATTATTTATTACACTATGGACCAAATACGGTCTTGCCTAATTTTCCCGCTGAATAACATTAAGAAAACTTCTGGGTGTAGGATGAGCCCGCAATTAGCACCATATCTACTAGTTCTTGATTTTAAATTTTACCATTTTCACGTCTCACCAATTTAAAATTAACTTGCTTCAGAAAACACACCGCAGCGGATTGCCAATTAACTGACGACCGACCCGTAAATTGCACGACTAATAAGACAAAAACAACACAAAGTAAAGCAGGCTACGTTTTGATGACCAGGCCCGCACTTAGATTTTTTACCTCTGTATCTCGCCTATTTTTAAGTTTTTTGAAAAAAGGTATTTGAAAATGTTTATTTTATTGCCTTCTATAAGCAGCTAAAAAAGAAGTATCAACTTAGGAATCACCCTGTATATTTAAATATAGAATCGTAAAACCTACAGGAATTATGAAATAGAAGAAACAAATAAAAACTCCAAAATATAGTAAATCCTCTTCATTTTCGCTAAAAGCGAATCAGTGTTTAATTCCAATTATAAAGTCCTCAGAGCTATAAAATTTCATCAAACTCCATTGCTAATGGTTTTGCAGCGATAATATAAATCATTTCGCTCAATTCGCTGGAAAAACATTTTTAAGCTGCTGCGAGTGTTGGGGCTAATTAAATCATCAAAAAACTTCGCCTAACTTACAAAATAAAAAAGGAATAGACGTAAACGACTATCCTCTTGTTTCTATAGGTGTGAGATTTCCAAGAAAATATAATTTATTATAGTCTATTTTAGAAAGGTGTAGCTTAATAAAAGATCATTAGACATGCAAAGGGACTAGATCCAATGAATATTAAAGCCACTTTCATAATTTGGCATTGATTTCATTGCAAAATTCTTTCTTTTCATCAAGTGCAGGTAGTACCACCAGGGTTTGGTTTAATTTATGGGTTTTGCCTATTGTTATCCATTCACAACCACTACAAATGGTGTCACAAAGGCGTGAATTATGTACACAGTATTAGGTATACTTATTTTTTATTAAACATAAAAAAAATATAAAACACAAATAATACTTTATACAGAAATTAAATTATAAAAAATCATAATATTCTTCGTTATCTGACTAACTGTCATCTTCTCTTGACGTTATAATTAACCGGTCGATGGTCCTATCGATCAGGTGGTCAAGATCCCACATTTTCTCCTCTTCTTGAATGACATGATGGACTGCTTTTCGCCAGTTCTCTGGTGTCACTTTCTTAATGGCTTGATCAAACAGTAGCTTAACGTCTTTCATTTTGAATGTCGTGTTGTGTCTTATTACAAATCCTTTCACTTGCGCTCATATAAGTTCTATAGGGTTTAGTTCGCAATGACATGGCGGTGTTTTTCAGCTATACCTTCCACGACATATTTCATAAAACGATGTTTGTGTAAATTTGTTATAGCTAATAGTTCCGTCTTTATCAAATTATCTTTTTTTTTGCCAAAGAACACGACAGACAACCTTGTATTTTGACAACGCCAACTGCACTGTTTTCGCCGCTCACCGACACATCAGCGACGTATTGTGTGCTACATGTTCGTTTGTTGTTCTGACTTCCACTGTTGTTTTGACATATTTATGCCGGTGTGAATAGCCAAAAAATAAGGGATGCGGTGTACCGCTCGGTGTCCACCGGCACCGTCACCACTCCGCCGCATCGCGTTGTTTTTTAAATCATATTTATCAATTTAGAGAATTTAAGTGACATCGAAACAAAAAAAAGTTGGATTATTTTACAGGCGGCTACGAACTCGTAAGATCTCCTGAAATAAAATATCATCTGATTTAAGAAAACTCTTTGACAGTTTACCAGATATTTTAACTTTTTGCTCTAAAAACCTTAGAACGATTTAATACTATTTAATCATTTAAAACTTTTTATACAAATACATACTTCTATAATCCAAAGTTTCCCAAAGTTTCTTCATAGTAATACTATTATAAAATTTTCCGGGTGCATGTGTGACGGGAAAACTTAAAATATAATTTTAAAAGTTGGTCGCTCATATACGATTTAACTTTCCAAGCTGGTATGACATAAGTAAACATGTGTAAAAGTTTCATAGCAAACAAAGTTTGGAGATGATTAAAAATTACTGATAAATCTCCGAGCATCTGCAGCACTGGAAGTGTACTTGTTCCCACCCTGCTGATACCTACTTCCATCATGTCACCAGTAACCACATCTTGTATTAGCTTTGTTCGCGGTCATCAAATATCAGGCCTATTTGAGTAAGAATGGACGGATTTCTAAAATCAAAAATCTTTTTTTTTAGTTAGACTTTAAATGTTCAGGACCGTAATGATATAAAAAGATAACTTGAGAAAATGTGTTATTAGATGACAAAACGTCACAATTTCAAAAAACTTTAAATTGTATTAAATTTTTAAAGCTTAGAAGTCTCTAAAACTGTATATGTATAAAAGTCCGTATTTAAAAAAATTTAATTGATAATGTTATTTAAAGAACTAAACGTCAAATTTAAAACCTAATACCGCCATCTTGTAAAACATAAATGACGGCTATGAAAATAGTATATTACGTAATAAGTGTTGTAAAAAGCAATTTACGTACAAATAGAAAAGTTACGCACGACGCCGCGTAGCGGCGAGTGCGTAATTCTATGAGTGCGTAATTGCATTACAACACGTATTACGTACCATACTTTACCTACGACCTACTTATTCACACAACATCATTTGGTTTTAGTTTTTCATCTTAACTGGTAACAATATTATTAATTTAAGAACGTGATAACATCAACGAGAAGGTATATATTGTAATAATTCTACAGTATGATTATTTAAATTTACAAATGTTATTTTTTATAATATTATTTATTCTCATTACAATAATTATTTATAGTTACAGAACAATTATTGAAGACAAAAGGTATATCGTTTCTTTTGCTTGTTGAAGCATAAGTAAGGTTTACATTATTATTTGCCTCAATGAAATTTTCATTAATACTATTAGTACTACTACTAGTACTTGCTATTGCAGATGATATTTTAGACGAATTGTTAGTTTGATTATTTAGGGAATTATCCACATACCCTTCAGCTACGGCTGAGGACTGCCATCCGCCGTGTCTTTTTAAATCTAATAAGTCACCACCCGCGTCAACAAGAATAGTCGCGGACGAGCGTCGAAAACAGTGTCCTGTATAATTCGCTGCTTCTGGTAGTCCCAGATATTTGGCTATTTCTTTTGGAACCTTTCCTAACTTGTTAATACCAACAGACTGTTTGGTACATTTTCCGTTTATATAGTTTAGAAAAAAAGGTAAATTTGGAGCTGTACTTACTGCAGAGCGAATGTTTATATATTTTTTAACCTTTGGGTAAAAATATTCTGACACCACAAAAGAACGTTGCCGTTTAGTTTTTGAATCGGGAATATTAATAATTAGATTCTTCCCTGTGTCTTGGATATCTGACGGTTTTATATTACGCAACTCTTGTTTCCTGCATGCACCGCTTATACCAATTATAAGAGCAACCTAAAAGACGATTTGAAATAAATTTACACATTTAACATTATATTGAGCTCAATATATTACCTTCATAAACAAATGTTTATCATCTGGTGCGTTTTCTAGAAAATCGTTTATATTCTTGCTTGTCAAAATCTTGGATTTTTTGGATTTAAAGCCGTCCGATTTTCTCTTCAGAAGAGCTTGTAATTTGGAGTAGTTTGCAATATCGACATTGTGATTTATATTAATTGTGGCCTTTAACATTGAGTAAAATGACCAAAGTAAGGAAGGCTTCATCGTTTTTGATAGTTCTTGGAAATATGCCATCATTACATTCTCGGAAAATGATTTAACGTCGTTTTTTAATCTCCATTCCATAAATCTTTGGTAAGTAAATTTGTATCGATATTCAGATTTCGCCGGTAACAAGTTGTTTTTAGCAGCTTCTGCAATTTCGCTAATATTGGGTGGAGTTAAATTTTCTATTTCACTGTCACTCGACATTTTTTATGTACCTAATTAAACTAATTTCACTTTATAATATTACTCACATACAAATTTGATCTACGATTATGTCAGTTTTTGAATAAGTTTGTTTGTATTGACCGTTGCTAAGCGGTTGCTAGGAAAACTGTGCGATTTTTTTACCAAGCTGTGCGATTTTTTTACCGTGCGTAATGGGAATCTTACATTGATCGGAAACGGTGTGTTTTTAAGTATTTACAGTAGTGGTCGTAGGTAAAGTTTTTTTTGTCCCAAGTCAAAAATGAAGGCGCATAAAATTAAAACGTAAAATTCGAAATTTCGGTTTTTTTCGGATATCTCCGAAAGCATTCGGAATATTTACAATTTTCATTTAACAAATTATTAAGCCCCAAAATAAAAATTTAACCTTCTTCGTATCTCTTACCGTTTTCGAGATCCCCTTGTACGCACACGAATTTGTAGCCCCTGCACACCCCTATAAATTAAAATATTGTAACAAATAATTAAGATTTTTTTTACGAGCCAGCTAAAATCTTTCATGGCTATTTTTTTATTACTTGGGTGCAGCGGCGGCGCCAGGGGGGGGGGGGGGGGCAGGGTGGGCACCGGCCCACCCTAGAAACATGAGTGCCCACCCTGGTGTCCCCCCCCCCCAAACTGAGGGATTCGGTTTTATAATGGAATATTCGGGGGGAAAAGAGACTTGGGTATGAAAGCTTAGATGAGAAAAGCGGGATTTGTATGTTATTTTATTTTCAAGGGAACGATGACCCTTTTTTTTCTAGACGGCACTTTGGACAAGAGGGAAGTTTCGTTTGCCCGCGCTTATGGCGTAATAGAGCGTAGCGGGAGGCGGCGACCTTTTTTTTTAGAAGTGTCACTTTCCATTTAGGTAGTGCCCGCTCAAAAAATCTTCCGGCCCTCTTGTGCCCACTCATCCCAAAAATCCTGGCGCCGCTGCTGCTTGGGTGTAGTTGAATAAAAAAAAAAAGATTTTGTTGAGGAATCAAAAAAGAGTTGAAATTTGTTCCACAGCGTTATTAAAGATATGCTATATTAAGTATAAGTATATTACATAACAATTGATGAAAGTGATACTTTTCAAACGAGGAGATATTTAGCACGAGGATCACCGAGTTTTACAATAATCACTTTCACACGAGTAATGTCACTATTTTTCCTACGACCACAAAGAATTATTACATTTGATTTATGAAAAAAAAAAATATTAACACTAGTGTTGAAATTGGCATACTTAGGATTATGTTCCACTTAATATCTGGTTTTATAGTTTGTCAATGGGCTTTTCCTTTATTTGTAGTTTAACTTTTTCATTTTTTCATATTTAATATATCATAGGAAGAACTAATCCTGGATTGACTTTTAGCTTAACCAGAATGAAAAATTTTAAATTTAATCAAAAAAAGATACATTAAACATAAATTTAAAAAATCCATCCAACAAGGAAGAATTCAATCCAAAATAATTCTAAAAATTATTTAATATTTTTATAAAAAAAGGGCAAATAATCCTGATGGAATTTGAACCTGTGACCTTTCGATCTGTAGGCTAGAGCTCCATTCTCTACGCTTTCGCTACCGATAAATAATTGTTGTTTAATACACGACACTCTCTTCAGCGCGATTTGTTGTTTCTGGTAATAGACTTTCCATTATATTATTAACATTTCAGATGGCGTATTTTTACACTCTAATTCTAAATCACTCGACTGCCTTTTAAAATTTATTATTTTTAATAAATAGGGGTTGTCTGTCAAATTGACACCATATGTTTAAATTAAATAGTGTGCCTTGTATTTCAACACTAGTGTTGAAATATTTTTTTTCTAATTTTGACATATAAAGTGACACTTTTTAAAACTGATTGACATTATGAAACGTCTTACTTTTTGTAACTAGTTGCATAAAGTAAAATTTTATGCAATTGGTGACGACAAATGTATTTCAAAATTAGTGACAAAAAGAATTATTCTATTTATTAAACTGTTATAATACAAGTTAAAAACATAAATTATAAATTAATTAATTATTATAAATATTGATAACACAATTATTGCAATTATTCAAATTAATTCCCGACGACATATTTTTTTCATTGCTCGAACTTGCTGTTATTTGGGAAGCGACGCACATTGCATTAGATGTTTCACCAAATATTTCTTGCGCTATAAGTTTTTTATTATTCATGGAATTTTCAACATATCCCTCCGCAACAGAGCTAGATTTCCAACCTCCGTGCCTCTTTAATTTTGAAAGATCAGCTGCTTCTTCTGAAGCAGTGGCCAGTATATAGAACAGGATTTGAAAGACCAAGAAATTGTGCAATAACTTTTGGCAGACTGCTAAATGTGTTAATTTCCACAGGATTTCTGGTACATTTTCCATTCGCATATTTTACAAAAAATCTGTTGTGTTTAAGAATCTGGGGACGCAACTTAATATATTTTCTTTATATTTCAACAAGATTCGTATTTTCAATGTCTCCAGTGGTAATTGCACACTGCCGTATAACTATTGTTTTTGAAGGTGGGATATCAACACGAAAATGGCTTCCTTTGTCTATAACATTTTCAACTGGAAGAAAAGTTAATTTTGCTTTTCTGCATGCTCCTGCCATTCCAATTATCATTGCAACCTTAGCCATTAAGTATTCTTTGTCATCAGCTTCCAATAAAAATTTGGCAAAATCTTTTTTATTAAAAACTGTTGACTTTTTAGCACTGTACCCGTCCGCTTCCCTTTTAATATATGCTACCAAATTTGTATATTTTTTAATATCAATATTCCTTTTCAGATTTAGTTCAGACCTTAACATTGAGTAAAGTGTCCATAATGTGGAAACTTTTAGATCTTTCTTACCCTAGAAATATGCAAGTAAAACTTTCTCATTAACATGTTTAATTTTCTTCTCATCACACCACGTAACAAATTTTTCGTATGCCAAATCATAAACTGCCTTTGACTTTTTGGGAATAACTGATAATAGAGCATTACCTGCTGCCTCTTCAATATCGCTTGGTAGCTCTTCAGAACTTGAATGACTCATTTAAAAAAAATAAAACTAAAAATATATCAATCTCGCTAAAAACCTTCCGTCGAGACTTTTTTACAAAATGTCAAACTGACAACTAACATGAAGTAACAGCAACAATTAGGGAATTCAAACCACGTGATTCAATATGGCGGTTGGATGGCAAAACGCATTGAGTCACCCGCTAAATGCCACCAGCAATATTTTTTTTAGGGTCACGTGTACCAATTACAAAGCGGTATTTGCCATCCATCTGCCATTCTGACACATCGTTGGATTGCCTAATAGCTATTTATGCCATCAGTTATATGTCAAAATTAGAAAAACTAAATTTATGTTTTCCAAATTTTTATCAATTATATTAAATTTTATTTTTTTATTACTTTCTTCAAAATTAGAAAAAATCTTGTATGCAATACGTTACGAAATGAAATTTTGTGTACCTTGTGAGTTTTTGCGATCTCACGCGTTACACAAAATTAGGCATTTCGTAACTGATGGCATAAATAGCTATTTTCAACACGCGTACGATATACGGCGCTTTCTAGCCGAATTAACCGTGCTTTTTTTTCTCATTTTCATAGGTGGTCGTAGGAAAACAAATTTATCTAAACGTTTTAACTGTCAGCCATCACATCATCTTATAAAAAATATACATAGATTTATAATAATTCGGCATTCTCTCCGTAAATCAGAATAATTTTTCCGATCCGCATTCAAAAAAGCCGAACCATTACCACTAACGTTCTTTCCACGAAAAATCAGGAAATAAAAGATCGTATTTAATTTTCCGCTGCAGCTTTTCTCTACGGCATTCCTGCCTGGTGGCGGACTATCAGAAAAAACGACTCTCGAATCAAAATCGCATTAGCAGAGATTAGTGTTTTAGTCAGGTGAAAAAAGGAGAAATCTTTTCTGTGAGGATGGATTAAATTTTTCTTAAAATGATTTTTAATAACTGGTAAAAATAAGTCCGACGTTAAGATAACGGATTTTCATTTTCTAAATGTACAGTCATTTATATGGTAGTATAAGTATATCATTAGAGGGTGGTGGGGGATCCGGTCAGGCGTTACGATCCTTGTACTAGAAGGGGGGAGGGGGAGGGTGGGGTGGGGGGGGGGGGGGGAGGTATTAAAAATTGGAACATTTTGCCTTTAATAACTTGCGAACGCCACCTTCTTCCACTCTTCCAGTTAATTAATGGCAAAAAGAGGGGATGTATGTAGACATTAAAAATAAAACAAAACATTTACAGTGTGTCCAAAAAAGTATGCAACATATGAAAAGTTTTTTATTACCGATTTCTCAGAAAATTTTATTCTTGATAAAAGTTGGTGCATGCCTTGAAACTATAAATGCATATTTCACATTTCACCTGCGGCAAATAGTAAGGGAGCAAATGCCATTTTTTCGAAATTGCATTAAGAGTAAAGTACCTTAGTTATTAGAAATACAGCAAAATTTTATATGGAAATGTTATTGCAAATTAAAAACATAGCCCAAATACGAAATTTGAGTTACGTGTCTCAATTTTTTTTTTCTAATCTCTAATTTCCTCTATATTTATCAAATAACTTAAACGTGGGTTTATAATAAAAATGCATTAATAGTTGCAAACTTTTAAAAACTTTTCAATGAACCGGGTCGGTTTAGATATAAGCGTGTTGCACGCCTACTTAAACACATTTTACAACTTCTGTTCGAAACTAAATTATAATAAAATGCAACCCTATACATAGTACTGAAAATAACTACTAATTTTGCAACTACTTAATGCATTTTTATTATAAACCCACGTTTAAGTTATTTGATAAATATATTAAAATTGCGTAAACGAAAAATCGATCAGAGGCTTACCGTTTAGGCGAAATTAGAGATTATAAAAATAAAATAAAAATTGAGACACGTAACTCAAATTTCGTATTTGGGCCATGTTTTTAATTTGCAATAATATTTCCATATAAAATTTTGTTGTATTTCTAATAACTAAGGTACTTTACTCTTAATGCAATTTCGAAAAAATGGCATTTGCTCCCTTACTATTAGCCGCAGGTGAAATATAAAATACGCATTAATAGTTTCAAGGCATGCACCAACTTTTATCAAGAATAAAATTTTCTGAGAAATCGGTAATACAAACTTTTACATATGTTGCATACTTTTTTGGACACACTGTATAAAAAATAAAACATTTAATTAAGAATAATAAAAAAAAGAAGAGGAAAAAAAATTATTTTTTTTATTAAAACATGGAAGGAGAAATAAGAAATTATTCTGCTTCCATCTCAGATATACAGGGTGTTCCTTAATGACGTGCTAATATTTTAAGGTGTGATTCCTCAAGTCAATTTATGAAGAAAAGTTCATATATACATATTATGTTCTAAACGGCTTAAATTTTTTGCTACAGGGTGTTGAATTATTTTTTTAATACGATTTTTGTAATATCTCCAAAAGTACTTTAGATAATATTTTTAATTTTGGCATGTGCTAATATAGGACATAAAGCCACATCTTTTAGTAATAAAAGTTATATTTTTGTCCCACCAGTGGCGTCCCTGCAAACATTTCCTCTGATATTTTTTAGAAAAAAAGTGGTACGCCACTGACATTTTTCCATGTTGATAGTATTTCTGATTAACCTGGTCAATTTTGCATAAAAATGGTCTCTTGCATTTTTCTCCTCAGGCACACCGTTCTTAATTTAAATAATTAAATTAGCTCTACTATTTATTATTAACATTGATAATACAAAATTTTGTTTTATTAAAATTGTTGGAAATGACCACCTTCATTTACTAGGCATGCTTCCACCCGTCTAATTTAATTTAACGATAGACTTAAAAAAAAAAATTCTTTGCATAAATTGAAGACAAATTTTAATCGGTAAAAAAAATATTTATTTATAATAAAAATAAGTTATTATAATGTATTTTTCACTAACTTTTGATTTTGACCTTATCGTATAGAACACCAAAGAATACATTTTCTACAGTTTCAGTTTTTACATTCTTCAATTATTTACGGAGAAAATAATTAAACAACATACGCTCTCTAATAACAACGCGCGGAAGAAGGTAACGACGTCATAACGAAACCGGCAAATGGGCAACCCGGGACCGTCTTCATTCAACACGCTCTGACCCATCTCCAGCCTGATTAATCTCTCGAGGTTGGTGTTCTATTTCTAATCTGTTCTTTTCTATTTAAGTTTTCGGAACAAAGATAGTAATATAATCGGTCCCACGACTCGCAAATGAAAGAATTGTGCGATTAACGGTATGCCGTACATGCCTTCGCGCCTCATGTTTTTAAATTTGCAGCTTTATCGCTGTGTTTTTAATTGTTTGTGTGTGATACTCTAGGAAGATTTTTATTATTGGGATATGATTTCAATAGGTTTAGGATGTTAGTGCTGAATATGATTATAGTTAAAGAGGGAATATTTGTACTTCTTTATAATACTTTGTATTCATATCCATGCCATTTAATAGTAAGTATTCAATAAAATGTGTTAAACATGGCAGTGGCATACATATAATATAGGCAAAAAAGCATTGCCTACCCTGGGAACAATAAAACAAACAGAAACAATTTTTTTTTGTATTTTAGTTTTTATCGGTGTATTCCGCAATTTATCTCTACATTAATATAATAAATAATAATATATGACCAAAAAGTGTATTCTATATCATTTCCACGAACAAATTCTTTGCTTATTATATCGTAAACTAGATCCCTGTATAAGCATTCCGTAAGACCGTTCTAAAATCAAAGATCTCGTGTACATTAGCGTCTTATGCAAAAGCAAACGCACTGCTTTTGTACGAGTGGAAGCAAGCAAGAGAGCCGGTAGGCAGTAGGGTAGAAAGAGATGTAACAAATAAACCCGGCGCAACATTCGACCCTCCTTCATCTATCTGCCCGCGCCAAGAAAGCACGCGTTTAGTTAGTGCATTGGTGCCAATCTTAAAGTTTTACAATAGTTTGGAAAATACTTCGCTTTCTCAATATAAAATATGAAACACGCCACTATAAGTTTTATTAATAACTAGTTTAGTTAGGATATTTTTAAAGGGATAGCGGATAAGGTATCGTAAATTAAGAAGCACTTTTGTGACAATTAAAATAATTTTTGCTGATAGGTTCATAATATTTAATAATCAGTAAGCTTATCATCATATTTCATATAATACTTGACTTCGTTTTTTTTTAAATTAGTCTTTTCGGCTTTTTTGCGTCGTCGGGTTTTGGGAAGAAAGAAATATGGAGGCGTTAATTGTTACTATTCCGGCTAGCAGCGCGTCTGTAGAACGATCCTTTTCTGGATAAAAAAGAATTCACATTTATTTACGAAACACACAGGGGAGAGGCACGCTTAGGTGAATTAACAATAATCTCTCTGGAGAGCGACCCTTTGCAGGATTTAAAACGCAAAACCAATTTTTATGACGATGTTTTAAAATAATTTGTACATAAAGACCGCCGTGCCGTGTTGAACTCATTTACAAATAATGTCGTTTTATTCTTCTTCTGCCAGTGTTCTTTCCACAAACTCAAAAACAAGACATTTTGTGACAAAATTTGAAATTTACATGCTTGAATGCTACGGGAGGTAAATTTTTGTCTTAAATGCAATTTTTGCCTACTCTAGTTAAATCAGCATTGCAGTCTTCGTCATTTCCCCTAAAAAAATAAGTTGTCAATGCTGTATATCCACGTCCCTCCCAGAGGCAACCCCTTGCCTTTTCCTATGGACGCCCATGAAGTTAAGCGTTTGTATTTCAGTTTTTATGGATTTTAAACTTAGTGTAGGGTGCTTTTATGTTGTATCCAATATTATAACGTTCGAAGTGCACTTAGATACGTTTTACCGAAAACAAACAAATATCGTAAGAGTTTCTTTAAACAGAAACGAAACAGACATGTAGACAACGGATTTGATTGATATTTTAAGTCTTCCGCTATTTCAACAAACCACTGGAAATAACATCCAGCAACCGTAGGTATTTTTTATTTTAATATCGAGCATAAAATGATTTTATACCAATAAAAAAAAGCTATAACATTCTTTCCTCGTAAAGTTTGTGGCTTTGACCCGAACTTTCGTTCATAAAGAAAATCATCAGCATTCGTAGCTTACTCGTTGACTCTCTGAAAATATACAAAGTTGTTTGTTAGAGACGTTCTCTTCTTTGATTAGCCAAAGCCACCGCTTACAAATGACGAAAAATATGTTTTATTTGGATGGTAGTTGGGACGTATATTTGACTTTACGTCTTTTACAAAATGAAGCTTTTTTTTTCATTACAAACACGTTCTAGACTAGATAATTATTTTTTTTTGTTTAAAGCTGTAAAACTGAATATCAGCTGTCGTCGTAATATTTAGACAAATAAAATAGGGATACAAAAATGTACAGAAAAATTGTATTGGCTGCCAGTGGCGGCTCGCGGTCTTAAAAAATGGTGAAGAGCTAGGTATAGTGCGGGTACTTAAACAAACATTGACTGAAAACCCGTGTAACAAAACGTCTCTCTTATCGTCATCTGTCCAACGACTGAATGGAGTTTGCAACAAATTACAAACTATATTATTGATTGGGTTCATTTTTAAAACATACAATTAAGTAGGTACGTACACTACTGAATTAACTGAAAAATAAAAACAAAACTTTTCAATCACACAGTAAATCACGTAAAAACGTAATCTATAACCGTAAGTTTCGCGAAGCCTCAAAATAAATACCTTAAGGTTAGACGAACCAATGCTAAAACAATGGTGCATACGACTGATCTATTTTTAAATTGCCCTTCATTATAATGCAAATTGTTACATGCTGTTTGCGCGACTGACGTCACACATAGGAACGGTGAATATCAAAGCCATTTTGGGCGTTGGGTCTTCACTTGCTTTGAGCTAACGGACACGGTCGATGGGGCGCGCCAAAATGCACAAGTGTCTATAATTATTGTCCATCGGAGTTAACCGTGGCCCTATTATGCATATGGATTAAATTAATATTATTAATACGAATATAATTATTTTTTATGGGCTAAAATGGTAGCTGTATTGGTACATTAATATTTAATATTGTCAAAAAACTTTCCTCCTGGTTTTATGTAATTTTTTTGGTGAATAGCCCTTCATGTACTTCACCAGACGAGCCGCCACTGTGGGCTGCATATTATTTTAAATTTCTTGTAAAATATATCCAACATGCTTGTAATTTATGGCACTTTTGAAATTTCTACGAATCAAACCAAGTTAAATTGCTATCAAGTTTATACATAAACCTAACGTTGTTTAGATATTTTGTGAAACTAAGAACATGGTCGGTCCTCTTATGATATTCAAACAATGTTCTTGTTTTATTCTTATTGTGTTAGAATCATAAACTTTATTGTTTGGAATGTTTATTCGTCTTGGAGCTTCTTTACGACTGTTTTAACCGTCACATAGTATTTGTGTTTTCTTTTTATTTGCTGTAGTCATACAAAAGTTTAAAGATAAATGTTTCTTTTGTTCGCTGATATTCAGAATTCAAATTTATAGCGTACCATTAGCAATATTAAATATTTACTAATTTCCCTAACGGTGTAAGTTAAAATATGGGGACATGTCACAATCCAAGTTACCACTTACCAACGCAGTGTACTCGCACTCAGTGGCGTAGCCAGAAAATATGTTCAGGGGGGGCTCATATTTTCTGACTAGGTTTTTTAGGGTTCGGGTTTTCAAGTTAAAAATAAAACCATATTGTGTTTATACATAATATACTAATATCGGGTTGCATAAAGATTTTTAACTATAATTAACTAACCAGCAACTTTGACTGTGACATAAATGACATTTACATCTATACAAAACCAGCTAAGACAATAATTTATAATAATTCGGCGCTCAAGCGAGTAAGTAGAAACGTCGTTTTCAACAAACTAACGGTGCAACTCGAGTACGGTACATAGCCGGCTTGGCGGACAGCTCAAGCTTAGTCGTTAGAGCCACTATGACGATCGAAAAAACACTGTTGCCAGACGCAGCAAAATTCGACTATTGATAATAGTGAATTTTGAAAAATTGTTAAAAGTAGCGGAATGTGGCCGATATAAAATATTAGTAAAAGGTGTAAGACTAGAAATTAGTTTGCAATTAGACTATTAGACCCGACCTTCTGAGCCAGGGGGAGGGGAGGGGGAGCCCTTAACCTCCCACCCCCCCCCCCCCCCCCCCCGTTCACGCACAATACACTTATACCTATGTGTATTTCGTCATATTTAATCTTGAATAAAGTAATTCTGGTTAGCTTAAATTTAACTATTTAGCTGCTAATAGCTGCTGTTTCTCCCTTGTTATCTATTTCTCGTTGTTGGTTGGAAAGTGAAATGACCTGTGTGATGCATTCCAATTAGTGTGTTTAATCCTTAATTTCATGACTTTAGGGTAAATGTTAATCAAAGGATTAATCTCGACATTCTGGCTTGTGCCTATATAACGTAGAAGATTTTGGATCAATTTTGAAAAATATCAAGTGTTAATTTGAATAATAAAAAGAATATTGTTCGCAACTTTTGTGCGAAATTCTATGGTCATCTTGAACAATTTTTGGTTCTTTATCACCAAAGTAGTATTGCGAACCATAGATATAAAAATAACTCTTATCAGAACCTGAAAAAATATTAAAATTTTGTCTCGCTTACATAATTCGTTTTTGACCTCAAGTTTAAAGGAAAATTAGCATTTTAACATAGTTCCTTGTTTTCACGAATATAAATAGGAAGTCTGGGAGGCAAAAATTCCATTCTTTAAATTATTTTTATACAATAACTCCTTTAAGATTGAATCACCTTTGTGACCCAAGAATATATGAACCTGAAGGTTGTTTTGTTAATTAATATGCAAATTGTCAGTATAAAAACTATGCGAATATTGTTGCCAATGTGTTTAAAAAAAGTCTCTTAATAATATTAATGAGCAACAAACCTGTTATAATTTTCACTATTTATTTTAAATTGCCATAACAATTGTTTCGACACACAGTGTCTTCGTCAGATGGTCTAATCTAACTAAGATTAACAGAATTTTCAACATTTTCAAAATTATTAGAATGTAATAGTGTAAAATGAATCGACACCTAGCCATCCTATTCACGCCGGACAGGCCGGATGAGATCAGATATCTCGTAGGATGAAGGTGCCGTTTCACACTCCCCAGTCGGTAGATCACATTTGTGGTCGATGACCGGTTTAAGATGGCCTACGTAGTCGGCGAACCGTAAAAAAAAATAGAATGTAATAAAATAATAATTTTAGCCCATAAACAAATCAAATATCTAAATAAACTATAATTTTATTATTTAATGAACACTAAGAAGGAAAAACCCGACAAGGGTTAACAATAGATGAAGTAATTACCTAAACGAATACAGGGTGTAACCTATAAGTTTAATAATGGGGAACTATTCAAGTCCAATTGATCATTTAATAAAACATTCAATTTTTTATATTTGTTTATTTCCATTGACTCAAATAGAAATAAACAAATATAAAAATTGAATGTTTTATTGAATGATCAATTGGACTTGAATAGTTCCCCATTATTAAACTTATAGGTTACACCCTGTATTCGTTTAGGTAATTACTCCATCTATTGTTAACCCTTGTCGGGTTTTTCCTTCTTAGTGTTCATTAAATAATAAAATTATGGTTTATTTAGATATTTGATTTGTTTATGGGCTAAAGTTATTATTTTATCACATTCTAATAATTTTGAAAATGTTGAAAATTCTGTTAATCTTAGTTAGATTAGACCATCTGACGAAGACACTGTGTGTCGAAACAATTGTTATGGCAAATTAAAATAAATAGTGGAAATTATAACAGTTTTGTTGCTCATTAATATTATTTAATGAATTTCCATCAAGTATCGGCTACTTCAGTAGAATATTCTCTTGATAATGTTTTTGAGTAACAACATTTTCAAGGACAATGACTGATTAAGTAAATTTCATTTAAAACCTTTACTGTCAGAAGTATAATGAATAAATATATATTGCCATAAATTTCGCGCTATTTTAACATTATATTTTTTATATATAAATAAAAAAAAGTCAAGGTACCTAACAGTACTTAAGAAACCTCCTCGATATATGAGTTTAAATAAAACTTATATCATAATTTATTTATAACCATAATCCTGATACCTGCTGGGACTGAAATATGTTTACCGAAAAATATTACAAGTCCGTGTGCGTTTTTAGATATTTCTTTTGAGAAAAAATCCGTGCCCTTTCAAGAAATATATTATGAGTATTAGAAGCGGGATCGCTCCAAAGAAACCCGCAATAGGTATTCATGAATTTTTAAAATTTCTTTTTGCATATGGAAGCACAACTAAAATGATAAAAGTTGCGGTGTAAATTAAGTAGGTAAGGGCCATCAGCTTCAGCTACTACTATTACTACTATTACTACTCTTACTTCTACTACTGTCAAAATTGTCTCATAGAATGGCAGAAGACTCAACATTTTTGACAGAAAAACTATTCAGAAGGATGTAGCATGCAGCAACATCTAGTGTCGATGTTAGATAACTCCAAAGTAATACTAGATGATGCTTTCTAGACTGATAAGCCATGATATAGCGAAATGCGTCTAGGGATCGGTCTGATGAAATGAAAGGAAACTTCTTTATTCTGAAAAAAGCTATATGAAATTTACCTAGTATTGGTTAGTTTCTGAATTTGACTGTTGTAATTTCTGATTTATGATTGACGTAGCTCTTTGAGGGACCCTTATGGCAGTCTAGGGCCGTTTCTCTTTTCGCCCTACAATAAATCCGGCATTGTTTCCATGTGTGTTAAAATAATTGTGTTTCGGCAACGCTAGAGAGCCCGTGTCCCTATTAGAAATCAAGTTTTCAGAATATATTTGCATAAACAACCGATTTTCATATTTAAACACAGCAGGGCCTCAGCTACACGCTACAATTTAGCCTCAAATTTAGAAAAATGTATTTGCCTAGGCCGCAACTTAGTTAAAGTAATAAATTTTATTCTATAACTACACAACAAGCTTTTACTTTTTAAACATAATAAAACCTACAGTAAAAACAAATGATCAACAAAAACATGTGTTTACTCTTTACATTATAAAGTGTAATGACTAGTTAGAGTCCTTACAATTACCATTACGCTGTAACCCTTTAACTCCTGTCATTTACCAAAGTCTAATTTCTAATAGCTAGTCTCCCTCCTAATCTTAGGTTTATGGCAGTGACATACATTAAAATAATAATGGAAGGGAGTAAAGCCTGTCCTTTGGCTCCTATGGCTTACACAGATGCTATTATGCAACGTTTAGGGGTGAATTAAAGGGAATTTACAATGCTCAATATTATTTTCCAAGAGTAATGGACACACGTCACGGAAAATTGTATTTTGGATATGTTTAGAAGTACAATATCGCGTTTCCTAGCCCGTCTTTCCACGATTATTTTATTCAATGACTTATTATGTTTAAAATCGACAACAAAATGCTTTATCCGTTTATTGTTTTTGCATAATATTTATTTTTATGATGTACAAGTACTTAAAACAATATTAAAAGTTATGACAAGCCGAATTTAATATAAACTCAATTTTATAAAATATTACTCTCATTTCTTTTGACATTAAATTATTCTTTATAAAATATTGTTTTATATTTGACAGGATAAAAGTAAGTGAATCTGTATGCAAAATTTCTCTAGAGTTTATAATAAAAATAATATTCTTGGACAACATTTTTTTTTGTTTTCTAGTAACAATAATACACAACTTACTAACCACATGCATATCACAATGTCGGTCTAAAGGATTTATACTCAGGTACCAGTATTGCCGATCTGTTACAATTGTAACAGATCTGTTACTTTTTTAAAGGATATGTTACGCTGTTACGCCTTTAAGCAATCTGTTACGTTTTCTTGAGCTGTGATTTTTTTTGGTAGAAGGAAAAAGAACTCTTTTTGTGGTTTTTTAGTCATCACTTTTGTTCGGGTTCGCCGTTTGCGTACGTTGTGTATATAGGCGTAGGTTAGGTCGAGTTTGTTCGGGTTCGTCCTTTGCGTATGTTGTGCTGACCTTTTTTTTCAGAAGTCACTTTGGATTAGGAAGAGATATTCTATAATGCTGTTGCTATTTTAGTCAATGTCAATACTGAACACTACACATTCAGTTTTGTTCACCGATAACGGCCGGTTTCGATTGCGGCCTCCATTTCACTATACACGCACAGTTTTTTTTATCATTGGTTCAAACATGCCACAAAAAAAGTGCGCAGCGGCAATTGTTATTATATTACACGAGCATAGAAGAAGGAAAGAAAAACAATTATGATAAAAGAGTTGAACTTCTACCGTACATGGAGCTTATACAAGAACTCAAATAATCGAGTGCAAGTTATTTTAAAAACTTTCTTAGAGTGAATTCTAATTGTTCCGAGTATTAAATTCTCCTTCCTTTTGATATTTTAACCTTTTTATATTCCTTTCTGAATACACTACTCATATGCGGAATCTCTTGATGCGGGTGAACAAACTGACGTCATTTACAGTGATTGCTCCAAAGCATTTGATCGGCTCGATCATGGTATTCTTCTCGATAAATTGGCTACGTTTGGTCTATCACAAAGACTTATTGCATTTTTGAGTCATATTTAACTAACCGCGTACAATATGTTCAATGCCATGGTTATAATTCCAGAGAGTTTGCTACCACCTCAAGTGTCCCCCAGGGGTCACATCTGGGACCCCTACTTTTCATTATATTTCTTAACGTTCTTTTTTTTATTCTAGACGTCGATCATTTAATTTATGCCGACGATGTCAAGTTATATCTTAGAATTAGAGACGAGAGGGACTGCATGAAATTACAAAATAACTTTGAGAAAATGAATAGGTGGTGTAGAAAAAATAAATTGCTGCTGAATGTGTCTAAGTGCAGTATTGTTACCTTTACTACAAAGGTGCATCCCATTGTACTAGAATGAATATAGTATAAATGGGGATATGTTAAAACGGTGTGAGTCTGTGTGTGATCTTGATTGTTGGAGAAAGCTTAAACTTGTTGGGCTTTATTATAAGAAACGCTGGAGACTTTATGAGTTGGCACACACTTAGATTGTTATTTAATAGCTTTGTAGGTCACGCCTTGAGTACTCCTCGGTTATTTGGTGTCCTTTCTATCAGACCCACATCAATAATCTGGAAAAGATTCAAAGACGCTTTTTAAAGTACACCAGTTTTAAACTAGATGGAGTCTATCCTGAAATAGGATTCCCGCACGATCGTCTCTTAGCAAGATTTTCAATGGAAAGCCTTGAAACACGGCGAACATAATCTCAAATTATCTTTCTACATAACGTACTTTTCGGGAAAACTGATGCTGGGAACATTTTACAATCCCTGCACTTTCAGGTACCAAGGCAAACCTCGCGTAATTATCTGACTATTGCTCTACCAACTCCAAGGACAAATACACTTAGGTTTTCTCCATTACATCAAATATGTGAAAAATACAACAAAATTCAAAACCAGCTAGATATACATGCCTGCACTGTGGCCTCCATTAAACGCATAATTCTATAAATATTTACATATTATATGTATATTATATATAATCATACAAAGAGTTTATTGACTCGTCCGTTACTTTGTGACAATACATTTTAACTATGTAAAATAAAACGAAAGTATACTTTGTTATTTGTCACTATATTGTAAAAATTTTTTTTTTTATGTTAGTTAGCGTCATGAAGATGTAGTTGTACTACGAAACGGCCGTAACGCCAAAATTTTTTACAATATAGTGACAAATAACAAAGTATACTTTCGTTTTATTTTACATAATCATACAACTTTATTATTATTTTAATATATCTATGTTTCTTCTTTTTGATAATGCTTTATGTTATGTTAAAACTTTTTTTTATTTCCCATTCGATAATTGGAACCTTCTGTAGAATGTGGTAATATTAAATAAATAAATATTATGTATCTTTTGTTCCACGGACGGTAGCCTCATTATCATCTACTGTTTTATACAGTAAAAAAGTAATTCTCCATAAACCTTTGTTCGCAAAAGCTGTGTTGGCATCTATTTTCCACAAACATTTATGTTTGCGATACAAATCAATAAAATCTTTGATATTTTAACCTTTTTAAGTTCTTTCAACAATTTTCAAAATTTTCGTCCGAAATAAAAGAAGGCCTGCAATCCAATGCCGGCCAGCGAACGAATTCACGAATTGACACGTTCAGTTTTAATAACCAACAGCCGCCGACCGGTCCTGGCCTGTCATTTAACTGTGCATATGTAGCGGAATCGGCCGGCCGGCGACTGAACGTGAGTAAAAGTAAAGATTAACAACGTACCGGCGGCGTAAAAAATCGAATGTTCAATTTAATTGATAATATATATTTCAGAGAGAGTGAAGCGGCGTGTTACCATGTGTTTATAATAATTTTGAAGTAATTATCAACGATACTCCCCTTCCTATAGTTTAGGGGGCAAAAAACTTGGGTATTTATTTTGACGAAGGCCTTACTTTCGAAACACATATAAAAAATAAACTTAAAATAGCTTACATGCGTCTAAAAAAATTTTATCACCTAAAAAAAATTACCGGCTAAAACTAAATATTACTTATGCAACACTCTCGTATTATCTTTGTTCGATTATGGAGATGTAGTATACGGCGCTTCATTAATGGTTGGGCTTTCTTACTCTGTTCAAAAAATTCAAAATTCTTGTATGCGATATTCATTTAACATTTCATTCAGGAATCATATAAGTCCTTATTTGAACAATAATTCTATTTTAAATATGAGGAATCGTAGAAAGTACCATATGTATGCTTTTGTATATAGACTACTAAAAAATGGAGAACCTCAGTATTTAAGAGCAAACTTCCATTCTTATGTACAGGGACATTATTTTAAGTGTCTCACCCGATTGGCGACTTTGCTACCGACCACAATAAAAAAAACAATTATGTATTCCCTAACAGCTTTTAGTGAAAAAGCCAAATTTGATGTCAAAAAAAATCTATGTTTACAAATTTGACAGATACGACGCCATATTGGATTTTCTTAAATGGCAATCCTACCTTATAGTAAGCCAGCTGCATTCGCCTATTTGTTCCCACATTAAAAATGTATAATTGTCAATATTTATTTTCAGCCTTTCCGGAGATACGAGGCTTCGAAGTTGGTGATTTTGTTATCATCGAATTAACAGAAGCTTTGAGATTAAAAAATCAATTTTTTCTGCAGATACGTAATTTCTTATGGCGGAGCCACCCATGCTATTGTCATATATGTCAGATGTCAGAAAATGACAGTTACGACGCCATTTTGAATTTTTTTAAATGGCAACCCACATTTATAACTACGTCAGTGTATGGCATTTAGCGATCCGATTTCAAACATATATAGTTGTCGGTATTTATTTCCAACCCTTACCGAAATACGACCGTATCAAAAACTGCATCATATGATTATGTGTTTTAAGTATCTCACCCCATTAAAAAATAGAAGCTTTGTGATTAAAAAATAAATTTTAAAATGGCGTCGTATTTGTCATTTTTGACATCTGGCATATATGACAATAGCATGGATATCTCCAACATAAGAAATTACGTATCTCCAGAAAAAATTGATTTTTAATCACAAGGCTTCTATTTTTTTAATGGGGTGAGATACTTAAAACACATAATCCTACGATGCAGTTTTTAATGCGGTCGTATTTCGGTAAGGGTTGGAAATAAATACCAACAACTATATATTTTTGAAATCGGACCGCGAAATGCAATTTATTGACGTAGTTATAAATGTGGGTTGCCATTTAAAAAAATTCAAAATGGCGTCGTAACTGTCATTTTCTGACATCTGACATATATGACAATAGCATGAGTGGCTCCGCCATAAGAATATACGTATCTCAAAAAAAAATTGAGTTTCTAATCTCAAAGCTTCTGTTAATTCGATGATAACAAAATCACCAACTTCAAAGCCTCGTATCTCCGGAACGGCTGAAAATAAATTTTGACAATTATACATTTTTAATGTTGAAACAAATAGGCGAATGCAGCTGGCTTACTATAAGGTAGGGTTGCCATTTAAGAAAATCCAATATGGCGTCGTAACTGTCAAATTTGTAAACATAGATTTTTGTTGACATCAAATTTGGCTTCTTCACTAAAAGCTGTTAGGGAATACATAATTGTTTTTATATTGTGGTTGATAGCAAAGTCGCCAATCGGGTGAGACACTTAATATAATGTCCCTGTACAGTCATTTATATGGTAGTATAAGTATATCATCAGAGGGTGGTGGGGGATCCGGTCAGGCGTTACGATCCTTGTACTAGAAGGGGGAGGGGGAGGGGGAGGGTGGGGGGAGGTATTAAAAATTGGAACATTTTGCCTTTAATAACTTGCGAACGCCAACTTCTTTCACTCTTCCAGTTAATTGATGGCAAAAAGAGGGGATGTATGTAGACAATAAAAATAAAACAAAACATATACAGTGTGTCCAAAAAAGTATGCAACATATGAAAAGTTTTTTATTACCGATTTCTCAGAAAATTTTATTCTTGATAAAAGTTGGTGCATGCCTTGAAACTATAAATGCATATTTCACATTTTACCTGCGGCTAATAGTAAGGGAGCAAATGCCATTTTTTCGAAATTGCATTAAGAGTAAAGTACCTTAGTTATTAGAAATACAGCAAAATTTTATATGGAAATGTTATTGCAAATTAAAAACATAGCCCAAATACGAAATTTAAGTTACGTGTCTCAATTTTTTTTTTCTAATCTCTAATTTCCTCTATATTTATCAAATACCTTAAACGTGGGTTTATAATAAAAATGCATTAAATAGTTGCAAACTTTTAAAAACTTTTCAATGAACCGGGTCGGTTTAGATATAAGCGTGTTGCACGCCTACTTAAACACATTTTACAACTTCTGTTCGAAACTAAATTATAATAAAATTCAACCCTATTCATAGTACTGGAAATAACTACTAATTTTGCAACTACTTAATGCATTTTTATTATAAACCCACGTTTAAGTTATTTGATAAATATATTAAAATTGCGTAAACGAAAAATCGATCAGAGGCGTACCGTTTAGGCGAAATTAGAGATTAGAAAAATAAAATAAAAATTGAGACACGTAACTCAAATTTCGTATTTGGGCTATATTTTTAATTTGCAATAATATTTCCATATAAAATTTTGTTGTATTTCTAATAACTAAGGTACTTTACTCTTAATGCAATTTAGAAAAAATGGCATTTGCTCCCTTACTATTAGCCGCAGGTGAAATATAAAATACGCATTAATAGTTTCAAGGCATGCACCAACTTTTATCAAGAATAAAATTTTCTGAGAAATCGGTAATAAAAACTTTTACATATGTTGCATACTTTTTTGGACACACTGTATAAAAAATAAAACATTTAATTAAGAATAATAAAAAAAAGAAGAGGAAAAAAAATTATTTTTTTTATTAAAACATGGAAGGAGAAATAAGAAATTATTCTGCTTCCAATTCAGATATACCCCAACAAACATTTTAAGTTAAATTTACCTATTATCGACCTCTACACAGGTCAAAAATTTTGCATGACCAATTATATATAGGGATAATTTACCTACATTTGTTTTCCTTTTGCCCAATGTGGGGAACGAAACTAAAGTAATTTGGAAGTCCAAAATAGGTTCATAGGGATTTCTGTCTAATAAGACACAACGAACTGAAATAAATATAGACCTATTTTACCTCTAAATGTGGAAAATAAGACCAACCTTGTGACCTAAATATAACCTAAATAGGTTTTAAAAACACAACAGAGAAAACATAATATCATAATTCTGGCGTTAGAAAGAAAAGACAACAACTCGATGCACTGATGCCAACACTTCCAACAGGACAAACAAATTATAAAATGAAGTTTGATCCAAGTAGATATTTTGAATGGCCGCTTATTAACTCCAACAATCAAGCAATATTTAATTAGTGTAATTATCTTTCTGAACCAAAAATTTGATGGCAAAGAAATTTTTTTGTTAATTAGGGTGATAATACTTCGCAAAACAAAAAGCCCCCTTGAAATATGGGATTATTCTATGTATTATTGGGATAATTTTAAATATTTTAATTTAACCTAAAAACAGAGTGTCTTCATATAAACATTATATTTGTACCTATAGTTTTAAAAAAATCTTCTGTTGACAAAAAGCATCGTAGTCTAATGGATTTTCAACTGACCTTACGTAATTCTTAAAATTTTAAAGATTATTGTCGATAAACAGGAAAATTAATTATCAAATATGGCCGTTTTTATATTTGTAACCTTAAAGTTATTTTTCCCTTTATTATTAACTTTAAGCACATGTTTTCCTGGTCCGAGGTTAAATTGGCAATCATTTACCGAATTTAAAGTTAAATCGTTCCTAAATAAGACATTTCTAGTTATAAGTCAAAGTTAAATTCAGGGAATATTTTAGGATCCGCGCTGACCAATACTGGAAACAATAAATTCGTTTAAATATTCGAGTAGTGTAATAGCATCCGGAGTAGTCTGGACCATTGCAGCATTTGTCTAATATGAACCTAAATCGTTGTTACTGTCTCTCTCTAATAATATTTAGACCTAAATGATTTGAATTTTTGATTAGGTTGGCGCATTGATTCTAGACAAGTGACATTTCACATTTCCCAATCTGATTTTTTAGAAATAAATTCGTCTTGGTCGTCTTCTACTTTCGACCCTATTTCACACTGATCACACTCACACTCTATAGGGTTAGCCCTGTTTATGGAACTTGTTGACGTAATTGGAGGCTGAACATCATTGCTGCAACTCGTATTAATAGGATTTTCCTCGACATTTCTATTAATGCTCCTGTAATATTGTGTAGTATGTTTGTATGCTCTAATTTTCTTATTAGAATTTTGGTTTGACATTGCAAGTTAACTCTACGCACTTTTTGGTTAAAAACTAGAAATAAAATACAGACACAACCGAGAACATAAACAAATGTCGTTAAAGGTATATTAAGAGACCATGTAACTTGAAGGTAATTTGTAATATGTAATCTGCGACCTCAATCAAGACAACTTTTCTAACAGGTCAATTGTACAAGCAATTTTATCCTTTCAGGTTCATCAGAAGATTGACAAATAGCTCAATTTTTAACCACAAAAGGTTTATAACTTTGGGAACAATTATAAGGCAAAGTTAACCAAAATATTACTTGTTTCTAGAACTCCATGGTCAGCAAACTATTAGGACATTTTTTAGGTAGTAATTAAGTCATGTTTTACCTAGCGTAATAGTCAAAAAATTCCTTAACTATGAAGACATTTTTTAAGTTACAAAGAAGTAAGTTATGACTTCATAATATGACTTATTAGGATTAATTATTTTTAATGTTTTAAAGAGGTAATTTATTTGTAATTTTTAACTAGGTAAATTAACCTAAAAGTAAATTTCCCTATAAGAAATTATTTAAGTCGTAAATATATAAATTATAACCTATGTTTTGGAGTTCGAACCTTTTGTGACTTTTAAGAAAACATTTAAGGCAAAAATAAGCAAATATTTGCCAATTTAGGATTATTTTCCTTCCGTTCTGGTCTACGGTACTTAATATGTTTGTTGGGACAGGGTATTCCTTAATGACGTGCTAATATTTTAAGGTGTGATTCCTCAAGTCATTTTATGAAGAAAAGTTCATATATACATATTATGTTCTAAACGGCTTAAATTTTTTGCTACAGGGTGTTGAATTATTTTTTTTAATACGTTTTTTGTAATATCTCCAAAAGTACTTTAGATAATATTTTTAATTTTGGCATGTGCTAATAGGACATAAAGCCACATCTTTTAGTAATAAAAGTTATGTGGATATCATTTCTGATTAGCCTGGTCAATTTTGCATAAAAATGGTCTCTTGCATTTTTCTCCTCAGGCACACCGTTCTTAATTTAAATAATTAAATTAGCTCTACTATTTATTATTAACATTGATAATACAAAATTTTGTTTTATTAAAATTGTTGGAAATGACCACCTTCATTTACTAGGCATGCTTCCACCCGTCTAATTTAATTTAACGATAGACTTAAAAAAAATAATTCTTTGCATAAATTGAAGACAAATTTTAATCGGTAAAAAAAATATTTATTTATAATAAAAATAAGTTATTATAATTTATTTTTCACTAACTTTTGATTTTGACCTTATCGTATAGAACACCAAAGAATACATTTTCTACAGTTTCAGTTTTTACATTCTTCAATTATTTACGGAGAAAATAATTAAACAACATACGCTCTCTAATAACAACACGCGGAAGAAGGTAACGACGTCATAACGAAACCGGCAAATGGGCATCCCGGGACCGTCTTCATTCAACACGCTCTGACCCATCTCCAGCCTGATTAATCTCTCGAGGTTGGTGTTCTATTTGTAATCTGTTCTTTTCTATTTAAGTTTTCGGAACAAAGATAGTAATATAATCGGTCTCACGACTCGCAAATGAAAGAATTGTGCGATTAACGGTATGACGTACATGCCTTCTCGCCTCATGTTTTTAAAATTGCAGCTTTATCGCCGTGTTTTTAATTGTTTGTGTGTGATACTCTAGGAAGATTTTTATTATTGGGATATGATTTCAATAGGTTCAGGATGTTAGTGCTGAATATGATTATAGTTAAAGAGGGAATATTTGTACTTCTTTATAATACTTTGTATTCATATCCATGCCATTTAATAGTAAGTATTCAATAAAATGTGTTAAACATGGCAGTGGCATACATATAATATAGGAAAAAAAGCATTGCATACCCAGGGAACAATAAAACAAACAGAAACAATTTTTTTTTGTATTTTAGTTTTTATCGGTGTATTCCGCAATTTATCTCTACATTAATATAATAAATAATAATATATGACCAAAAAGTGTATTCTATATCATTTCCACGAACAAATTCTTTGCTTATTATATCGTAAACTAGATCCCTGTATAAGCATTCCGTAAGACCGTTCTAAAATCAAAGATCTCGTGTACATTAGCGTCTTATGCAAAAGCAAACGCACTGCTTTTGTACGAGTGGAAGCAAGCAAGAGAGCCGGTAGGCAGTAGGGTAGAAAGAGATGTAACAAATAAACCCGGCGCAACATTCGACCCTCCTTCATCAATCTGCCCGCGCCAAGAAAGCACGCGTTTAGTTAGTGCATTGGTGCCAATCTTAAAGTTTTACAATAGTTTGGAAAATACTTCGCTTTCTCAATATAAAATATGAAACACGCCACTATAAGTTTTATTAATAATCAGTTTAGTTAGGATATTTTTAAAGGGATAGCGGATAAGGTATCGTAAATTAAGAAGCACTTTTGTGACAATTAATAGTATATTAAAACATAAGTTTTATAAGACAAATTTTAGAGCACGCGTTGGTTTAGGACACGAGCCGCGTAGCGGGGAGTGTCCTAATTATTTTTGAATTTCAAAACTGTATTGTGTTGTTACCAACAGGAAGAAAATAAAAAATGCGGGTTTAAAATGAATAAAATAATTGCTTATGCAACCCAATGGAAACCCATAATGAAGACTTTATGATTCCCAAATAGAAAAAATAATTTTTGATGATAGGTTCATAATATTTAATAATCAGTAAGCTTATCATATTATAATAATTGACTTAGTTTTTTTTAAATTAGTCTTTTCGGCTTTTTTGCGTCGTCGGGTTTCGGGAAGAAAGAAATATGGAGGCGTTAATTGTTACTATTCCGGCTAGCAGCGCGTCTGTAGAACGATCCTTTTCTGGATAAAAAAGAATTCACATTTATTTACGAAACACACAGGGGAGAGGCACGCTTAGGTGAATTAACAATAATCTCTCTGGAGAGTGACCCTTTGCAGGATTTAAAACGCAAACCCAATTTTTATGACGATGTTTTAAAATAATTTGTACATAAAGACCGCCGTGCCGTGTTGAACTCATTTACAAATAATGTCGTTTATTCTTCTACTGCCAGTGTTCTTTCCACAAACTCAAAAACAAGACATTTTGTGACAAAATTTGAAATTTACATGCTTGAATGCTACGGAAGGTAAATTTTTGTCTTAAATGCAATTTTTGCCTACTCTAGTTAAATCAGCATTGCAGTCTTCGTCATTTCCCCTAAAAAAATAAGTTGTCAATGCTGTATATCCACGTCCCTCCCAGAGGCAACCCCTTGCCTTTTCCTATGGACGCCCATGAAGTTAAGCGTTTGTATTTCAGTTTTTATGGATTTTAAACTTAGTGTAGGGTGCTTTTATGTTGTATCCAATATTATAACGTTCGAAGTGCACTTAGATACGTTTTACCGAAAACAAACAAATATCGTAAGAGTTTCTTTAAACAGAAACGAAACAGACATGTAGACAACGGATTTGATTGATATTTTAAGTCTTCCGCTATTTCAACAAACCACTGGAAATAACATCCAGCAACCGTAGGTATTTTTTATTTTAATATCGAGCATAAAATGATTTTATACCAATAAAAAAAAGCTATAACATTCTTTCCTCGTAAAGTTTGTGGCTTTGACCCGAACTTTCGTTCATAAAGAAAATCATCAGCATTCGTAGCTTACTCGTTGACTCTCTGAAAATATACAAAGTTGTTTGTTAGAGACGTTCTCTTCTTTGATTAGCCAAAGCCACCGCTTACAAATGACGAAAAATATGTTTTATTTGGATGGTAGTTGGGACGTATATTTGACTTTACGTCTTTTACAAAATGAAGCTTTTTTTTTCATTACAAACACGTTCTAGACTAGATAATTATTTTTTTTTGTTTAAAGCTGTAAAACTGAATATCAGCTGTCGTCGTAATATTTAGACAAATAAAATAGGGATACAAAAATGTACAGAAAAATTGTATTGGCTGCCAGTGGCGGCTCGCGGTCTTAAAAAATGGTGAAGAGCTAGGTATAGTGCGGGTACTTAAACAAACATTGACTGAAAACCCGTGTAACAAAACGTCTCTCTTATCGTCATCTGTCCAACGACTGAATGGAGTTTGCAACAAATTACAAACTATATTATTGATTGGGTTCATTTTTAAAACATACAATTAAGTAGGTACGTACACTACTGAATTAACTGAAAAATAAAAACAAAACTTTTCAATCACACAGTAAATCACGTAAAAACGTAATCTATAACCGTAAGTTTCGCGAAGCCTCAAAATAAATACCTTAAGGTTAGACGAACCAATGCTAAAACAATGGTGCATACGACTGATCTATTTTTAAATTGCCCTTCATTATAATGCAAATTGTTACATGCTGTTTGCGCGACTGACGTCACACATAGGAACGGTGAATATCAAAGCCATTTTGGGCGTTGGGTCTTCACTTGCTTTGAGCTAACGGACACGGTCGATGGGGCGCGCCAAAATGCACAAGTGTCTATAATTATTGTCCATCGGAGTTAACCGTGGCCCTATTATGCATATGGATTAAATTAATATTATTAATACGAATATAATTATTTTTTATGGGCTAAAATGGTAGCTGTATTGGTACATTAATATTTAATATTGTCAAAAAACTTTCCTCCTGGTTTTATGTAATTTTTTTGGTGAATAGCCCTTCATGTACTTCACCAGACGAGCCGCCACTGTGGGCTGCATATTATTTTAAATTTCTTGTAAAATATATCCAACATGCTTGTAATTTATGGCACTTTTGAAATTTCTACGAATCAAACCAAGTTAAATTGCTATCAAGTTTATACATAAACCTAACGTTGTTTAGATATTTTGTGAAACTAAGAACATGGTCGGTCCTCTTATGATATTCAAACAATGTTCTTGTTTTATTCTTATTGTGTTAGAATCATAAACTTTATTGTTTGGAATGTTTATTCGTCTTGGAGCTTCTTTACGACTGTTTTAACCGTCACATAGTATTTGTGTTTTCTTTTTATTTGCTGTAGTCATACAAAAGTTTAAAGATAAATGTTTCTTTTGTTCGCTGATATTCAGAATTCAAATTTATAGCGTACCATTAGCAATATTAAATATTTACTAATTTCCCTAACGGTGTAAGTTAAAATATGGGGACATGTCACAATCCAAGTTACCACTTACCAACGCAGTGTACTCGCACTCAGTGGCGTAGCCAGAAAATATGTTCAGGGGGGGCTCATATTTTCTGACTAGGTTTTTTAGGGTTCGGGTTTTCAAGTTAAAAATAAAACCATATTGTGTTTATACATAATATACTAATATAGGGTTGCATAAAGATATTTAACTATAATTAACTAACCAGCAACTTTGACTGTGACATAAATAACATTTACATCTATACGAAACCAGATAAGACAATAATTTATAATAATTTGGCGTTCAAGCGAGTGAGTAGAAACGTCGTTTTCAACAAACTAACGGTGCAACTCGAGTACGGTACATAGCCGGCTTGGCGGACAGCTCGAGCTTAGATGTTAGTGCCACTATGACGATCGAAAAACACTGTTGCCAGACGCAGCAAAATTCGACTATTGATAATAGTGAATTTTGAAAAATTGTTAAAAGTAGCGGAATGTGGCCGATATAAAATATTAGTAAAAGGTGTAAGACTAGAAATTAGTTTGCAATTAGACTATTAGACCCGACCTTCTGAGCCAGGGGGAGGGGAGGGGGAGCCCTTAACCTCCCCCCCCCTTTCACGCACAATACACTTATACCTATGTGTATTTCGTCATATTTAATCTTGAATAAAGTAATTCTGGTTAGCTTAAATTTAACTATTTAGCTGCTAATAGCTGCTGTTTCTCCCTTGTTATCTATTTCTCGTTGTTGGTTGGAAAGTGAAATGACCTGTGTGATGCATTCCAATTAGTGTGTTTAATCCTTAATTTCATGACTTTAGGGTAAATGTTAATCAAAGGATTAATCTCGACATTCTGGCTTGTGCCTATATAACGTAGAAGATTTTGGATCAATTTTGAAAAATATCAAGTGTTAATTTGAATAATAAAAAGAATATTGTTCGCAACTTTTGTGCGAAATTCTATGGTCATCTTGAACAATTTTTGGTTCTTTATCACCAAAGTAGTATTGCGAACCATAGATATAAAAATAACTCTTATCAGAACCTGAAAAAATATTAAAATTTTGTCTCGCTTACATAATTCGTTTTTGACCTCAAGTTTAAAGGAAAATTAGCATTTTAACATAGTTCCTTGTTTTCACGAATATAAATAGGAAGTCTGGGAGGCAAAAATTCCATTCTTTAAATTATTTTTATACAATAACTCCTTTAAGATTGAATCACCTTTGTGACCCAAGAATATATGAACCTGAAGGTTGTTTTGTTAATTAATATGCAAATTGTCAGTATAAAAACTATGCGAATATTGTTGCCAATGTGTTTAAAAAAAGTCTCTTAATAATATTAATGAGCAACAAACCTGTTATAATTTTCACTATTTATTTTAAATTGCCATAACAATTGTTTCGACACACAGTGTCTTCGTCAGATGGTCTAATCTAACTAAGATTAACAGAATTTTCAACATTTTCAAAATTATTAGAATGTAATAGTGTAAAATGAATCGACACCTAGCCATCCTATTCACGCCGGACAGGCCGGATGAGATCAGATATCTCGTAGGATGAAGGTGCCGTTTCACACTCCCCAGTCGGTAGATCACATTTGTGGTCGATGACCGGTTTAAGATGGCCTACGTAGTCGGCGAACCGTAAAAAAAAATAGAATGTAATAAAATAATAATTTTAGCCCATAAACAAATCAAATATCTAAATAAACTATAATTTTATTATTTAATGAACACTAAGAAGGAAAAACCCGACAAGGGTTAACAATAGATGAAGTAATTACCTAAACGAATACAGGGTGTAACCTATAAGTTTAATAATGGGGAACTATTCAAGTCCAATTGATCATTTAATAAAACATTCAATTTTTTATATTTGTTTATTTCCATTGACTCAAATAGAAATAAACAAATATAAAAATTGAATGTTTTATTGAATGATCAATTGGACTTGAATAGTTCCCCATTATTAAACTTATAGGTTACACCCTGTATTCGTTTAGGTAATTACTCCATCTATTGTTAACCCTTGTCGGGTTTTTCCTTCTTAGTGTTCATTAAATAATAAAATTATGGTTTATTTAGATATTTGATTTGTTTATGGGCTAAAGTTATTATTTTATCACATTCTAATAATTTTGAAAATGTTGAAAATTCTGTTAATCTTAGTTAGATTAGACCATCTGACGAAGACACTGTGTGTCGAAACAATTGTTATGGCAAATTAAAATAAATAGTGGAAATTATAACAGTTTTGTTGCTCATTAATATTATTTAATGAATTTCCATCAAGTATCGGCTACTTCAGTAGAATATTCTCTTGATAATGTTTTTGAGTAACAACATTTTCAAGGACAATGACTGATTAAGTAAATTTCATTTAAAACCTTTACTGTCAGAAGTATAATGAATAAATATATATTGCCATAAATTTCGCGCTATTTTAACATTATATTTTTTATATATAAATAAAAAAAAGTCAAGGTACCTAACAGTACTTAAGAAACCTCCTCGATATATGAGTTTAAATAAAACTTATATCATAATTTATTTATAACCATAATCCTGATACCTGCTGGGACTGAAATATGTTTACCGAAAAATATTACAAGTCCGTGTGCGTTTTTAGATATTTCTTTTGAGAAAAAATCCGTGCCCTTTCAAGAAATATATTATGAGTATTAGAAGCGGGATCGCTCCAAAGAAACCCGCAATAGGTATTCATGAATTTTTAAAATTTCTTTTTGCATATGGAAGCACAACTAAAATGATAAAAGTTGCGGTGTAAATTAAGTAGGTAAGGGCCATCAGCTTCAGCTACTACTATTACTACTATTACTACTCTTACTTCTACTACTGTCAAAATTGTCTCATAGAATGGCAGAAGACTCAACATTTTTGACAGAAAAACTATTCAGAAGGATGTAGCATGCAGCAACATCTAGTGTCGATGTTAGATAACTCCAAAGTAATACTAGATGATGCTTTCTAGACTGATAAGCCATGATATAGCGAAATGCGTCTAGGGATCGGTCTGATGAAATGAAAGGAAACTTCTTTATTCTGAAAAAAGCTATATGAAATTTACCTAGTATTGGTTAGTTTCTGAATTTGACTGTTGTAATTTCTGATTTATGATTGACGTAGCTCTTTGAGGGACCCTTATGGCAGTCTAGGGCCGTTTCTCTTTTCGCCCTACAATAAATCCGGCATTGTTTCCATGTGTGTTAAAATAATTGTGTTTCGGCAACGCTAGAGAGCCCGTGTCCCTATTAGAAATCAAGTTTTCAGAATATATTTGCATAAACAACCGATTTTCATATTTAAACACAGCAGGGCCTCAGCTACACGCTACAATTTAGCCTCAAATTTAGAAAAATGTATTTGCCTAGGCCGCAACTTAGTTAAAGTAATAAATTTTATTCTATAACTACACAACAAGCTTTTACTTTTTAAACATAATAAAACCTACAGTAAAAACAAATGATCAACAAAAACATGTGTTTACTCTTTACATTATAAAGTGTAATGACTAGTTAGAGTCCTTACAATTACCATTACGCTGTAACCCTTTAACTCCTGTCATTTACCAAAGTCTAATTTCTAATAGCTAGTCTCCCTCCTAATCTTAGGTTTATGGCAGTGACATACATTAAAATAATAATGGAAGGGAGTAAAGCCTGTCCTTTGGCTCCTATGGCTTACACAGATGCTATTATGCAACGTTTAGGGGTGAATTAAAGGGAATTTACAATGCTCAATATTATTTTCCAAGAGTAATGGACACACGTCACGGAAAATTGTATTTTGGATATGTTTAGAAGTACAATATCGCGTTTCCTAGCCCGTCTTTCCACGATTATTTTATTCAATGACTTATTATGTTTAAAATCGACAACAAAATGCTTTATCCGTTTATTGTTTTTGCATAATATTTATTTTTATGATGTACAAGTACTTAAAACAATATTAAAAGTTATGACAAGCCGAATTTAATATAAACTCAATTTTATAAAATATTACTCTCATTTCTTTTGACATTAAATTATTCTTTATAAAATATTGTTTTATATTTGACAGGATAAAAGTAAGTGAATCTGTATGCAAAATTTCTCTAGAGTTTATAATAAAAATAATATTCTTGGACAACATTTTTTTTTGTTTTCTAGTAACAATAATACACAACTTACTAACCACATGCATATCACAATGTCGGTCTAAAGGATTTATACTCAGGTACCAGTATTGCCGATCTGTTACAATTGTAACAGATCTGTTACTTTTTTAAAGGATATGTTACGCTGTTACGCCTTTAAGCAATCTGTTACGTTTTCTTGAGCTGTGATTTTTTTTGGTAGAAGGAAAAAGAACTCTTTTTGTGGTTTTTTAGTCATCACTTTTGTTCGGGTTCGCCGTTTGCGTACGTTGTGTATATAGGCGTAGGTTAGGTCGAGTTTGTTCGGGTTCGTCCTTTGCGTATGTTGTGCTGACCTTTTTTTTCAGAAGTCACTTTGGATTAGGAAGAGATATTCTATAATGCTGTTGCTATTTTAGTCAATGTCAATACTGAACACTACACATTCAGTTTTGTTCACCGATAACGGCCGGTTTCGATTGCGGCCTCCATTTCACTATACACGCACAGTTTTTTTTATCATTGGTTCAAACATGCCACAAAAAAAGTGCGCAGCGGCAATTGTTATTATATTACACGAGCATAGAAGAAGGAAAGAAAAACAATTATGATAAAAGAGTTGAACTTCTACCGTACATGGAGCTTATACAAGAACTCAAATAATCGAGTGCAAGTTATTTTAAAAACTTTCTTAGAGTGAATTCTAATTGTTCCGAGTATTAAATTCTCCTTCCTTTTGATATTTTAACCTTTTTATATTCCTTTCTGAATACACTACTCATATGCGGAATCTCTTGATGCGGGTGAACAAACTGACGTCATTTACAGTGATTGCTCCAAAGCATTTGATCGGCTCGATCATGGTATTCTTCTCGATAAATTGGCTACGTTTGGTCTATCACAAAGACTTATTGCATTTTTGAGTCATATTTAACTAACCGCGTACAATATGTTCAATGCCATGGTTATAATTCCAGAGAGTTTGCTACCACCTCAAGTGTCCCCCAGGGGTCACATCTGGGACCCCTACTTTTCATTATATTTCTTAACGTTCTTTTTTTTATTCTAGACGTCGATCATTTAATTTATGCCGACGATGTCAAGTTATATCTTAGAATTAGAGACGAGAGGGACTGCATGAAATTACAAAATAACTTTGAGAAAATGAATAGGTGGTGTAGAAAAAATAAATTGCTGCTGAATGTGTCTAAGTGCAGTATTGTTACCTTTACTACAAAGGTGCATCCCATTGTACTAGAATGAATATAGTATAAATGGGGATATGTTAAAACGGTGTGAGTCTGTGTGTGATCTTGATTGTTGGAGAAAGCTTAAACTTGTTGGGCTTTATTATAAGAAACGCTGGAGACTTTATGAGTTGGCACACACTTAGATTGTTATTTAATAGCTTTGTAGGTCACGCCTTGAGTACTCCTCGGTTATTTGGTGTCCTTTCTATCAGACCCACATCAATAATCTGGAAAAGATTCAAAGACGCTTTTTAAAGTACACCAGTTTTAAACTAGATGGAGTTTATCCTGAAATAGGATTCCCGCACGATCGTCTCTTAGCAAGATTTTCAATGGAAAGCCTTGAAACACGGCGAACATAATCTCAAATTATCTTTCTACATAACGTACTTTTCGGGAAAACTGATGCTGGGAACATTTTACAATCCCTGCACTTTCAGGTACCAAGGCAAACCTCGCGTAATTATCTGACTATTGCTCTACCAACTCCAAGGACAAATACACTTAGGTTTTCTCCATTACATCAAATATGTGAAAAATACAACAAAATTCAAAACCAGCTAGATATACATGCCTGCACTGTGGCCTCCATTAAACGCATAATTCTATAAATATTTACATATTATATGTATATTATATATAATCATACAAAGAGTTTATTGACTCGTCCGTTACTTTGTGACAATACATTTTAACTATGTAAAATAAAACGAAAGTATACTTTGTTATTTGTCACTATATTGTAAAAATTTTTTTTTTTATGTTAGTTAGCGTCATGAAGATGTAGTTGTACTACGAAACGGCCGTAACGCCAAAATTTTTTACAATATAGTGACAAATAACAAAGTATACTTTCGTTTTATTTTACATAATCATACAACTTTATTATTATTTTAATATATCTATGTTTCTTCTTTTTGATAATGCTTTATGTTATGTTAAAACTTTTTTTTATTTCCCATTCGATAATTGGAACCTTCTGTAGAATGTGGTAATATTAAATAAATAAATATTATGTATCTTTTGTTCCACGGACGGTAGCCTCATTATCATCTACTGTTTTATACAGTAAAAAAGTAATTCTCCATAAACCTTTGTTCGCAAAAGCTGTGTTGGCATCTATTTTCCACAAACATTTATGTTTGCGATACAAATCAATAAAATCTTTGATATTTTAACCTTTTTAAGTTCTTTCAACAATTTTCAAAATTTTCGTCCGAAATAAAAGAAGGCCTGCAATCCAATGCCGGCCAGCGAACGAATTCACGAATTGACACGTTCAGTTTTAATAACCAACAGCCGCCGACCGGTCCTGGCCTGTCATTTAACTGTGCATATGTAGCGGAATCGGCCGGCCGGCGACTGAACGTGAGTAAAAGTAAAGATTAACAACGTACCGGCGGCGTAAAAAATCGAATGTTCAATTTAATTGATAATATATATTTCAGAGAGAGTGAAGCGGCGTGTTACCATGTGTTTATAATAATTTTGAAGTAATTATCAACGATACTCCCCTTCCTATAGTTTAGGGGGCAAAAAACTTGGGTATTTATTTTGACGAAGGCCTTACTTTCGAAACACATATAAAAAATAAACTTAAAATAGCTTACATGCGTCTAAAAAAATTTTATCACCTAAAAAAAATTACCGGCTAAAACTAAATATTACTTATGCAACACTCTCGTATTATCTTTGTTCGATTATGGAGATGTAGTATACGGCGCTTCATTAATGGTTGGGCTTTCTTACTCTGTTCAAAAAATTCAAAATTCTTGTATGCGATATTCATTTAACATTTCATTCAGGAATCATATAAGTCCTTATTTGAACAATAATTCTATTTTAAATATGAGGAATCGTAGAAAGTACCATATGTATGCTTTTGTATATAGACTACTAAAAAATGGAGAACCTCAGTATTTAAGAGCAAACTTCCATTCTTATGTACAGGGACATTATTTTAAGTGTCTCACCCGATTGGCGACTTTGCTACCGACCACAATAAAAAAAACAATTATGTATTCCCTAACAGCTTTTAGTGAAAAAGCCAAATTTGATGTCAAAAAAAATCTATGTTTACAAATTTGACAGATACGACGCCATATTGGATTTTCTTAAATGGCAATCCTACCTTATAGTAAGCCAGCTGCATTCGCCTATTTGTTCCCACATTAAAAATGTATAATTGTCAATATTTATTTTCAGCCTTTCCGGAGATACGAGGCTTCGAAGTTGGTGATTTTGTTATCATCGAATTAACAGAAGCTTTGAGATTAAAAAATCAATTTTTTCTGCAGATACGTAATTTCTTATGGCGGAGCCACCCATGCTATTGTCATATATGTCAGATGTCAGAAAATGACAGTTACGACGCCATTTTGAATTTTTTTAAATGGCAACCCACATTTATAACTACGTCAGTGTATGGCATTTAGCGATCCGATTTCAAACATATATAGTTGTCGGTATTTATTTCCAACCCTTACCGAAATACGACCGTATCAAAAACTGCATCATATGATTATGTGTTTTAAGTATCTCACCCCATTAAAAAATAGAAGCTTTGTGATTAAAAAATAAATTTTAAAATGGCGTCGTATTTGTCATTTTTGACATCTGGCATATATGACAATAGCATGGATATCTCCAACATAAGAAATTACGTATCTCCAGAAAAAATTGATTTTTAATCACAAGGCTTCTATTTTTTTAATGGGGTGAGATACTTAAAACACATAATCCTACGATGCAGTTTTTAATGCGGTCGTATTTCGGTAAGGGTTGGAAATAAATACCAACAACTATATATTTTTGAAATCGGACCGCGAAATGCAATTTATTGACGTAGTTATAAATGTGGGTTGCCATTTAAAAAAATTCAAAATGGCGTCGTAACTGTCATTTTCTGACATCTGACATATATGACAATAGCATGAGTGGCTCCGCCATAAGAATATACGTATCTCAAAAAAAAATTGAGTTTCTAATCTCAAAGCTTCTGTTAATTCGATGATAACAAAATCACCAACTTCAAAGCCTCGTATCTCCGGAACGGCTGAAAATAAATTTTGACAATTATACATTTTTAATGTTGAAACAAATAGGCGAATGCAGCTGGCTTACTATAAGGTAGGGTTGCCATTTAAGAAAATCCAATATGGCGTCGTAACTGTCAAATTTGTAAACATAGATTTTTGTTGACATCAAATTTGGCTTCTTCACTAAAAGCTGTTAGGGAATACATAATTGTTTTTATATTGTGGTTGATAGCAAAGTCGCCAATCGGGTGAGACACTTAATATAATGTCCCTGTACAGTCATTTATATGGTAGTATAAGTATATCATCAGAGGGTGGTGGGGGATCCGGTCAGGCGTTACGATCCTTGTACTAGAAGGGGGAGGGGGAGGGGGAGGGTGGGGGGAGGTATTAAAAATTGGAACATTTTGCCTTTAATAACTTGCGAACGCCAACTTCTTTCACTCTTCCAGTTAATTGATGGCAAAAAGAGGGGATGTATGTAGACAATAAAAATAAAACAAAACATATACAGTGTGTCCAAAAAAGTATGCAACATATGAAAAGTTTTTTATTACCGATTTCTCAGAAAATTTTATTCTTGATAAAAGTTGGTGCATGCCTTGAAACTATAAATGCATATTTCACATTTTACCTGCGGCTAATAGTAAGGGAGCAAATGCCATTTTTTCGAAATTGCATTAAGAGTAAAGTACCTTAGTTATTAGAAATACAGCAAAATTTTATATGGAAATGTTATTGCAAATTAAAAACATAGCCCAAATACGAAATTTAAGTTACGTGTCTCAATTTTTTTTTTCTAATCTCTAATTTCCTCTATATTTATCAAATACCTTAAACGTGGGTTTATAATAAAAATGCATTAAATAGTTGCAAACTTTTAAAAACTTTTCAATGAACCGGGTCGGTTTAGATATAAGCGTGTTGCACGCCTACTTAAACACATTTTACAACTTCTGTTCGAAACTAAATTATAATAAAATTCAACCCTATTCATAGTACTGGAAATAACTACTAATTTTGCAACTACTTAATGCATTTTTATTATAAACCCACGTTTAAGTTATTTGATAAATATATTAAAATTGCGTAAACGAAAAATCGATCAGAGGCGTACCGTTTAGGCGAAATTAGAGATTAGAAAAATAAAATAAAAATTGAGACACGTAACTCAAATTTCGTATTTGGGCTATATTTTTAATTTGCAATAATATTTCCATATAAAATTTTGTTGTATTTCTAATAACTAAGGTACTTTACTCTTAATGCAATTTAGAAAAAATGGCATTTGCTCCCTTACTATTAGCCGCAGGTGAAATATAAAATACGCATTAATAGTTTCAAGGCATGCACCAACTTTTATCAAGAATAAAATTTTCTGAGAAATCGGTAATAAAAACTTTTACATATGTTGCATACTTTTTTGGACACACTGTATAAAAAATAAAACATTTAATTAAGAATAATAAAAAAAAGAAGAGGAAAAAAAATTATTTTTTTTATTAAAACATGGAAGGAGAAATAAGAAATTATTCTGCTTCCAATTCAGATATACCCCAACAAACATTTTAAGTTAAATTTACCTATTATCGACCTCTACACAGGTCAAAAATTTTGCATGACCAATTATATATAGGGATAATTTACCTACATTTGTTTTCCTTTTGCCCAATGTGGGGAACGAAACTAAAGTAATTTGGAAGTCCAAAATAGGTTCATAGGGATTTCTGTCTAATAAGACACAACGAACTGAAATAAATATAGACCTATTTTACCTCTAAATGTGGAAAATAAGACCAACCTTGTGACCTAAATATAACCTAAATAGGTTTTAAAAACACAACAGAGAAAACATAATATCATAATTCTGGCGTTAGAAAGAAAAGACAACAACTCGATGCACTGATGCCAACACTTCCAACAGGACAAACAAATTATAAAATGAAGTTTGATCCAAGTAGATATTTTGAATGGCCGCTTATTAACTCCAACAATCAAGCAATATTTAATTAGTGTAATTATCTTTCTGAACCAAAAATTTGATGGCAAAGAAATTTTTTTGTTAATTAGGGTGATTACACTTCGCAAAACAAAAAGCCCCCTTGAAATATGGGATTATTCTATGTATTATTGGGATAATTTTAAATATTTTAATTTAACCTAAAAACAGAGTGTCTTCATATAAACATTATATTTGTACCTATAGTTTTAAAAAAATCTTCTGTTGACAAAAAGCATCGTAGTCTAATGGATTTTCAACTGACCTTACGTAATTCTTAAAATTTTAAAGATTATTGTCGATAAACAGGAAAATTAATTATCAAATATGGCCGTTTTTATATTTGTAACCTTAAAGTTATTTTTCCCTTTATTATTAACTTTAAGCACATGTTTTCCTGGTCCGAGGTTAAATTGGCAATCATTTACCGAATTTAAAGTTAAATCGTTCCTAAATAAGACATTTCTAGTTATAAGTCAAAGTTAAATTCAGGGAATATTTTAGGATCCGCGCTGACCAATACTGGAAACAATAAATTCGTTTAAATATTCGAGTAGTGTAATAGCATCCGGAGTAGTCTGGACCATTGCAGCATTTGTCTAATATGAACCTAAATCGTTGTTACTGTCTCTCTCTAATAATATTTAGACCTAAATGATTTGAATTTTTGATTAGGTTGGCGCATTGATTCTAGACAAGTGACATTTCACATTTCCCAATCTGATTTTTTAGAAATAAATTCGTCTTGGTCGTCTTCTACTTTCGACCCTATTTCACACTGATCACACTCACACTCTATAGGGTTAGCCCTGTTTATGGAACTTGTTGACGTAATTGGAGGCTGAACATCATTGCTGCAACTCGTATTAATAGGATTTTCCTCGACATTTCTATTAATGCTCCTGTAATATTGTGTAGTATGTTTGTATGCTCTAATTTTCTTATTAGAATTTTGGTTTGACATTGCAAGTTAACTCTACGCACTTTTTGGTTAAAAACTAGAAATAAAATACAGACACAACCGAGAACATAAACAAATGTCGTTAAAGGTATATTAAGAGACCATGTAACTTGAAGGTAATTTGTAATATGTAATCTGCGACCTCAATCAAGACAACTTTTCTAACAGGTCAATTGTACAAGCAATTTTATCCTTTCAGGTTCATCAGAAGATTGACAAATAGCTCAATTTTTAACCACAAAAGGTTTATAACTTTGGGAACAATTATAAGGCAAAGTTAACCAAAATATTACTTGTTTCTAGAACTCCATGGTCAGCAAACTATTAGGACATTTTTTAGGTAGTAATTAAGTCATGTTTTACCTAGCGTAATAGTCAAAAAATTCCTTAACTATGAAGACATTTTTTAAGTTACAAAGAAGTAAGTTATGACTTCATAATATGACTTATTAGGATTAATTATTTTTAATGTTTTAAAGAGGTAATTTATTTGTAATTTTTAACTAGGTAAATTAACCTAAAAGTAAATTTCCCTATAAGAAATTATTTAAGTCGTAAATATATAAATTATAACCTATGTTTTGGAGTTCGAACCTTTTGTGACTTTTAAGAAAACATTTAAGGCAAAAATAAGCAAATATTTGCCAATTTAGGATTATTTTCCTTCCGTTCTGGTCTACGGTACTTAATATGTTTGTTGGGACAGGGTATTCCTTAATGACGTGCTAATATTTTAAGGTGTGATTCCTCAAGTCATTTTATGAAGAAAAGTTCATATATACATATTATGTTCTAAACGGCTTAAATTTTTTGCTACAGGGTGTTGAATTATTTTTTTTAATACGTTTTTTGTAATATCTCCAAAAGTACTTTAGATAATATTTTTAATTTTGGCATGTGCTAATAGGACATAAAGCCACATCTTTTAGTAATAAAAGTTATGTGGATATCATTTCTGATTAGCCTGGTCAATTTTGCATAAAAATGGTCTCTTGCATTTTTCTCCTCAGGCACACCGTTCTTAATTTAAATAATTAAATTAGCTCTACTATTTATTATTAACATTGATAATACAAAATTTTGTTTTATTAAAATTGTTGGAAATGACCACCTTCATTTACTAGGCATGCTTCCACCCGTCTAATTTAATTTAACGATAGACTTAAAAAAAATAATTCTTTGCATAAATTGAAGACAAATTTTAATCGGTAAAAAAAATATTTATTTATAATAAAAATAAGTTATTATAATTTATTTTTCACTAACTTTTGATTTTGACCTTATCGTATAGAACACCAAAGAATACATTTTCTACAGTTTCAGTTTTTACATTCTTCAATTATTTACGGAGAAAATAATTAAACAACATACGCTCTCTAATAACAACACGCGGAAGAAGGTAACGACGTCATAACGAAACCGGCAAATGGGCATCCCGGGACCGTCTTCATTCAACACGCTCTGACCCATCTCCAGCCTGATTAATCTCTCGAGGTTGGTGTTCTATTTGTAATCTGTTCTTTTCTATTTAAGTTTTCGGAACAAAGATAGTAATATAATCGGTCTCACGACTCGCAAATGAAAGAATTGTGCGATTAACGGTATGACGTACATGCCTTCTCGCCTCATGTTTTTAAAATTGCAGCTTTATCGCCGTGTTTTTAATTGTTTGTGTGTGATACTCTAGGAAGATTTTTATTATTGGGATATGATTTCAATAGGTTCAGGATGTTAGTGCTGAATATGATTATAGTTAAAGAGGGAATATTTGTACTTCTTTATAATACTTTGAATTCATATCCATGCCATTTAATAGTAAGTATTCAATAAAATGTGTTAAACATGGCAGTGGCATACATATAATATAGGAAAAAAAGCATTGCATACCCAGGGAACAATAAAACAAACAGAAACAATTTTTTTTTGTATTTTAGTTTTTATCGGTGTATTCCGCAATTTATCTCTACATTAATATAATAAATAATAATATATGACCAAAAAGTGTATTCTATATCATTTCCACGAACAAATTCTTTGCTTATTATATCGTAAACTAGATCCCTGTATAAGCATTCCGTAAGACCGTTCTAAAATCAAAGATCTCGTGTACATTAGCGTCTTATGCAAAAGCAAACGCACTGCTTTTGTACGAGTGGAAGCAAGCAAGAGAGCCGGTAGGCAGTAGGGTAGAAAGAGATGTAACAAATAAACCCGGCGCAACATTCGACCCTCCTTCATCAATCTGCCCGCGCCAAGAAAGCACGCGTTTAGTTAGTGCATTGGTGCCAATCTTAAAGTTTTACAATAGTTTGGAAAATACTTCGCTTTCTCAATATAAAATATGAAACACGCCACTATAAGTTTTATTAATAATCAGTTTAGTTAGGATATTTTTAAAGGGATAGCGGATAAGGTATCGTAAATTAAGAAGCACTTTTGTGACAATTAATAGTATATTAAAACATAAGTTTTATAAGACAAATTTTAGAGCACGCGTTGGTTTAGGACACGAGCCGCGTAGCGGGGAGTGTCCTAATTATTTTTGAATTTCAAAACTGTATTGTGTTGTTACCAACAGGAAGAAAATAAAAAATGCGGGTTTAAAATGAATAAAATAATTGCTTATGCAACCCAATGGAAACCCATAATGAAGACTTTATGATTCCCAAATAGAAAAAATAATTTTTGATGATAGGTTCATAATATTTAATAATCAGTAAGCTTATCATATTATAATAATTGACTTAGTTTTTTTTTAATTAGTCTTTTCGGCTTTTTTGCGTCGTCGGGTTTCGGGAAGAAAGAAATATGGAGGCGTTAATTGTTACTATTCCGGCTAGCAGCGCGTCTGTAGAACGATCCTTTTCTGGATAAAAAAGAATTCACATTTATTTACGAAACACACAGGGGAGAGGCACGCTTAGGTGAATTAACAATAATCTCTCTGGAGAGCGACCCTTTGCAGGATTTAAAACGCAAAACCAATTTTTATGACGATGTTTTAAAATAATTTGTACATAAAGACCGCCGTGCCGTGTTGAACTCATTTACAAATAATGTCGTTTTATTCTTCTTCTGCCAGTGTTCTTTCCACAAACTCAAAAACAAGACATTTTGTGACAAAATTTGAAATTTACATGCTTGAATGCTACGGGAGGTAAATTTTTGTCTTAAATGCAATTTTTGCCTACTCTAGTTAAATCAGCATTGCAGTCTTCGTCATTTCCCCTAAAAAAATAAGTTGTCAATGCTGTATATCCACGTCCCTCCCAGAGGCAACCCCTTGCCTTTTCCTATGGACGCCCATGAAGTTAAGCGTTTGTATTTCAGTTTTTATGGATTTTAAACTTAGTGTAGGGTGCTTTTATGTTGTATCCAATATTATAACGTTCGAAGTGCACTTAGATACGTTTTACCGAAAACAAACAAATATCGTAAGAGTTTCTTTAAACAGAAACGAAACAGACATGTAGACAACGGATTTGATTGATATTTTAAGTCTTCCGCTATTTCAACAAACCACTGGAAATAACATCCAGCAACCGTAGGTATTTTTTATTTTAATATCGAGCATAAAATGATTTTATACCAATAAAAAAAAGCTATAACATTCTTTCCTCGTAAAGTTTGTGGCTTTGACCCGAACTTTCGTTCATAAAGAAAATCATCAGCATTCGTAGCTTACTCGTTGACTCTCTGAAAATATACAAAGTTGTTTGTTAGAGACGTTCTCTTCTTTGATTAGCCAAAGCCACCGCTTACAAATGACGAAAAATATGTTTTATTTGGATGGTAGTTGGGACGTATATTTGACTTTACGTCTTTTACAAAATGAAGCTTTTTTTTTCATTACAAACACGTTCTAGACTAGATAATTATTTTTTTTTGTTTAAAGCTGTAAAACTGAATATCAGCTGTCGTCGTAATATTTAGACAAATAAAATAGGGATACAAAAATGTACAGAAAAATTGTATTGGCTGCCAGTGGCGGCTCGCGGTCTTAAAAAATGGTGAAGAGCTAGGTATAGTGCGGGTACTTAAACAAACATTGACTGAAAACCCGTGTAACAAAACGTCTCTCTTATCGTCATCTGTCCAACGACTGAATGGAGTTTGCAACAAATTACAAACTATATTATTGATTGGGTTCATTTTTAAAACATACAATTAAGTAGGTACGTACACTACTGAATTAACTGAAAAATAAAAACAAAACTTTTCAATCACACAGTAAATCACGTAAAAACGTAATCTATAACCGTAAGTTTCGCGAAGCCTCAAAATAAATACCTTAAGGTTAGACGAACCAATGCTAAAACAATGGTGCATACGACTGATCTATTTTTAAATTGCCCTTCATTATAATGCAAATTGTTACATGCTGTTTGCGCGACTGACGTCACACATAGGAACGGTGAATATCAAAGCCATTTTGGGCGTTGGGTCTTCACTTGCTTTGAGCTAACGGACACGGTCGATGGGGCGCGCCAAAATGCACAAGTGTCTATAATTATTGTCCATCGGAGTTAACCGTGGCCCTATTATGCATATGGATTAAATTAATATTATTAATACGAATATAATTATTTTTTATGGGCTAAAATGGTAGCTGTATTGGTACATTAATATTTAATATTGTCAAAAAACTTTCCTCCTGGTTTTATGTAATTTTTTTGGTGAATAGCCCTTCATGTACTTCACCAGACGAGCCGCCACTGTGGGCTGCATATTATTTTAAATTTCTTGTAAAATATATCCAACATGCTTGTAATTTATGGCACTTTTGAAATTTCTACGAATCAAACCAAGTTAAATTGCTATCAAGTTTATACATAAACCTAACGTTGTTTAGATATTTTGTGAAACTAAGAACATGGTCGGTCCTCTTATGATATTCAAACAATGTTCTTGTTTTATTCTTATTGTGTTAGAATCATAAACTTTATTGTTTGGAATGTTTATTCGTCTTGGAGCTTCTTTACGACTGTTTTAACCGTCACATAGTATTTGTGTTTTCTTTTTATTTGCTGTAGTCATACAAAAGTTTAAAGATAAATGTTTCTTTTGTTCGCTGATATTCAGAATTCAAATTTATAGCGTACCATTAGCAATATTAAATATTTACTAATTTCCCTAACGGTGTAAGTTAAAATATGGGGACATGTCACAATCCAAGTTACCACTTACCAACGCAGTGTACTCGCACTCAGTGGCGTAGCCAGAAAATATGTTCAGGGGGGGCTCATATTTTCTGACTAGGTTTTTTAGGGTTCGGGTTTTCAAGTTAAAAATAAAACCATATTGTGTTTATACATAATATACTAATATAGGGTTGCATAAAGATATTTAACTATAATTAACTAACCAGCAACTTTGACTGTGACATAAATAACATTTACATCTATACGAAACCAGATAAGACAATAATTTATAATAATTTGGCGTTCAAGCGAGTGAGTAGAAACGTCGTTTTCAACAAACTAACGGTGCAACTCGAGTACGGTACATAGCCGGCTTGGCGGACAGCTCGAGCTTAGATGTTAGTGCCACTATGACGATCGAAAAACACTGTTGCCAGACGCAGCAAAATTCGACTATTGATAATAGTGAATTTTGAAAAATTGTTAAAAGTAGCGGAATGTGGCCGATATAAAATATTAGTAAAAGGTGTAAGACTAGAAATTAGTTTGCAATTAGACTATTAGACCCGACCTTCTGAGCCAGGGGGAGGGGAGGGGGAGCCCTTAACCTCCCCCCCCCTTTCACGCACAATACACTTATACCTATGTGTATTTCGTCATATTTAATCTTGAATAAAGTAATTCTGGTTAGCTTAAATTTAACTATTTAGCTGCTAATAGCTGCTGTTTCTCCCTTGTTATCTATTTCTCGTTGTTGGTTGGAAAGTGAAATGACCTGTGTGATGCATTCCAATTAGTGTGTTTAATCCTTAATTTCATGACTTTAGGGTAAATGTTAATCAAAGGATTAATCTCGACATTCTGGCTTGTGCCTATATAACGTAGAAGATTTTGGATCAATTTTGAAAAATATCAAGTGTTAATTTGAATAATAAAAAGAATATTGTTCGCAACTTTTGTGCGAAATTCTATGGTCATCTTGAACAATTTTTGGTTCTTTATCACCAAAGTAGTATTGCGAACCATAGATATAAAAATAACTCTTATCAGAACCTGAAAAAATATTAAAATTTTGTCTCGCTTACATAATTCGTTTTTGACCTCAAGTTTAAAGGAAAATTAGCATTTTAACATAGTTCCTTGTTTTCACGAATATAAATAGGAAGTCTGGGAGGCAAAAATTCCATTCTTTAAATTATTTTTATACAATAACTCCTTTAAGATTGAATCACCTTTGTGACCCAAGAATATATGAACCTGAAGGTTGTTTTGTTAATTAATATGCAAATTGTCAGTATAAAAACTATGCGAATATTGTTGCCAATGTGTTTAAAAAAAGTCTCTTAATAATATTAATGAGCAACAAACCTGTTATAATTTTCACTATTTATTTTAAATTGCCATAACAATTGTTTCGACACACAGTGTCTTCGTCAGATGGTCTAATCTAACTAAGATTAACAGAATTTTCAACATTTTCAAAATTATTAGAATGTAATAGTGTAAAATGAATCGACACCTAGCCATCCTATTCACGCCGGACAGGCCGGATGAGATCAGATATCTCGTAGGATGAAGGTGCCGTTTCACACTCCCCAGTCGGTAGATCACATTTGTGGTCGATGACCGGTTTAAGATGGCCTACGTAGTCGGCGAACCGTAAAAAAAAATAGAATGTAATAAAATAATAATTTTAGCCCATAAACAAATCAAATATCTAAATAAACTATAATTTTATTATTTAATGAACACTAAGAAGGAAAAACCCGACAAGGGTTAACAATAGATGAAGTAATTACCTAAACGAATACAGGGTGTAACCTATAAGTTTAATAATGGGGAACTATTCAAGTCCAATTGATCATTTAATAAAACATTCAATTTTTTATATTTGTTTATTTCCATTGACTCAAATAGAAATAAACAAATATAAAAATTGAATGTTTTATTGAATGATCAATTGGACTTGAATAGTTCCCCATTATTAAACTTATAGGTTACACCCTGTATTCGTTTAGGTAATTACTCCATCTATTGTTAACCCTTGTCGGGTTTTTCCTTCTTAGTGTTCATTAAATAATAAAATTATGGTTTATTTAGATATTTGATTTGTTTATGGGCTAAAGTTATTATTTTATCACATTCTAATAATTTTGAAAATGTTGAAAATTCTGTTAATCTTAGTTAGATTAGACCATCTGACGAAGACACTGTGTGTCGAAACAATTGTTATGGCAAATTAAAATAAATAGTGGAAATTATAACAGTTTTGTTGCTCATTAATATTATTTAATGAATTTCCATCAAGTATCGGCTACTTCAGTAGAATATTCTCTTGATAATGTTTTTGAGTAACAACATTTTCAAGGACAATGACTGATTAAGTAAATTTCATTTAAAACCTTTACTGTCAGAAGTATAATGAATAAATATATATTGCCATAAATTTCGCGCTATTTTAACATTATATTTTTTATATATAAATAAAAAAAAGTCAAGGTACCTAACAGTACTTAAGAAACCTCCTCGATATATGAGTTTAAATAAAACTTATATCATAATTTATTTATAACCATAATCCTGATACCTGCTGGGACTGAAATATGTTTACCGAAAAATATTACAAGTCCGTGTGCGTTTTTAGATATTTCTTTTGAGAAAAAATCCGTGCCCTTTCAAGAAATATATTATGAGTATTAGAAGCGGGATCGCTCCAAAGAAACCCGCAATAGGTATTCATGAATTTTTAAAATTTCTTTTTGCATATGGAAGCACAACTAAAATGATAAAAGTTGCGGTGTAAATTAAGTAGGTAAGGGCCATCAGCTTCAGCTACTACTATTACTACTATTACTACTCTTACTTCTACTACTGTCAAAATTGTCTCATAGAATGGCAGAAGACTCAACATTTTTGACAGAAAAACTATTCAGAAGGATGTAGCATGCAGCAACATCTAGTGTCGATGTTAGATAACTCCAAAGTAATACTAGATGATGCTTTCTAGACTGATAAGCCATGATATAGCGAAATGCGTCTAGGGATCGGTCTGATGAAATGAAAGGAAACTTCTTTATTCTGAAAAAAGCTATATGAAATTTACCTAGTATTGGTTAGTTTCTGAATTTGACTGTTGTAATTTCTGATTTATGATTGACGTAGCTCTTTGAGGGACCCTTATGGCAGTCTAGGGCCGTTTCTCTTTTCGCCCTACAATAAATCCGGCATTGTTTCCATGTGTGTTAAAATAATTGTGTTTCGGCAACGCTAGAGAGCCCGTGTCCCTATTAGAAATCAAGTTTTCAGAATATATTTGCATAAACAACCGATTTTCATATTTAAACACAGCAGGGCCTCAGCTACACGCTACAATTTAGCCTCAAATTTAGAAAAATGTATTTGCCTAGGCCGCAACTTAGTTAAAGTAATAAATTTTATTCTATAACTACACAACAAGCTTTTACTTTTTAAACATAATAAAACCTACAGTAAAAACAAATGATCAACAAAAACATGTGTTTACTCTTTACATTATAAAGTGTAATGACTAGTTAGAGTCCTTACAATTACCATTACGCTGTAACCCTTTAACTCCTGTCATTTACCAAAGTCTAATTTCTAATAGCTAGTCTCCCTCCTAATCTTAGGTTTATGGCAGTGACATACATTAAAATAATAATGGAAGGGAGTAAAGCCTGTCCTTTGGCTCCTATGGCTTACACAGATGCTATTATGCAACGTTTAGGGGTGAATTAAAGGGAATTTACAATGCTCAATATTATTTTCCAAGAGTAATGGACACACGTCACGGAAAATTGTATTTTGGATATGTTTAGAAGTACAATATCGCGTTTCCTAGCCCGTCTTTCCACGATTATTTTATTCAATGACTTATTATGTTTAAAATCGACAACAAAATGCTTTATCCGTTTATTGTTTTTGCATAATATTTATTTTTATGATGTACAAGTACTTAAAACAATATTAAAAGTTATGACAAGCCGAATTTAATATAAACTCAATTTTATAAAATATTACTCTCATTTCTTTTGACATTAAATTATTCTTTATAAAATATTGTTTTATATTTGACAGGATAAAAGTAAGTGAATCTGTATGCAAAATTTCTCTAGAGTTTATAATAAAAATAATATTCTTGGACAACATTTTTTTTTGTTTTCTAGTAACAATAATACACAACTTACTAACCACATGCATATCACAATGTCGGTCTAAAGGATTTATACTCAGGTACCAGTATTGCCGATCTGTTACAATTGTAACAGATCTGTTACTTTTTTAAAGGATATGTTACGCTGTTACGCCTTTAAGCAATCTGTTACGTTTTCTTGAGCTGTGATTTTTTTTGGTAGAAGGAAAAAGAACTCTTTTTGTGGTTTTTTAGTCATCACTTTTGTTCGGGTTCGCCGTTTGCGTACGTTGTGTATATAGGCGTAGGTTAGGTCGAGTTTGTTCGGGTTCGTCCTTTGCGTATGTTGTGCTGACCTTTTTTTTCAGAAGTCACTTTGGATTAGGAAGAGATATTCTATAATGCTGTTGCTATTTTAGTCAATGTCAATACTGAACACTACACATTCAGTTTTGTTCACCGATAACGGCCGGTTTCGATTGCGGCCTCCATTTCACTATACACGCACAGTTTTTTTTATCATTGGTTCAAACATGCCACAAAAAAAGTGCGCAGCGGCAATTGTTATTATATTACACGAGCATAGAAGAAGGAAAGAAAAACAATTATGATAAAAGAGTTGAACTTCTACCGTACATGGAGCTTATACAAGAACTCAAATAATCGAGTGCAAGTTATTTTAAAAACTTTCTTAGAGTGAATTCTAATTGTTCCGAGTATTAAATTCTCCTTCCTTTTGATATTTTAACCTTTTTATATTCCTTTCTGAATACACTACTCATATGCGGAATCTCTTGATGCGGGTGAACAAACTGACGTCATTTACAGTGATTGCTCCAAAGCATTTGATCGGCTCGATCATGGTATTCTTCTCGATAAATTGGCTACGTTTGGTCTATCACAAAGACTTATTGCATTTTTGAGTCATATTTAACTAACCGCGTACAATATGTTCAATGCCATGGTTATAATTCCAGAGAGTTTGCTACCACCTCAAGTGTCCCCCAGGGGTCACATCTGGGACCCCTACTTTTCATTATATTTCTTAACGTTCTTTTTTTTATTCTAGACGTCGATCATTTAATTTATGCCGACGATGTCAAGTTATATCTTAGAATTAGAGACGAGAGGGACTGCATGAAATTACAAAATAACTTTGAGAAAATGAATAGGTGGTGTAGAAAAAATAAATTGCTGCTGAATGTGTCTAAGTGCAGTATTGTTACCTTTACTACAAAGGTGCATCCCATTGTACTAGAATGAATATAGTATAAATGGGGATATGTTAAAACGGTGTGAGTCTGTGTGTGATCTTGATTGTTGGAGAAAGCTTAAACTTGTTGGGCTTTATTATAAGAAACGCTGGAGACTTTATGAGTTGGCACACACTTAGATTGTTATTTAATAGCTTTGTAGGTCACGCCTTGAGTACTCCTCGGTTATTTGGTGTCCTTTCTATCAGACCCACATCAATAATCTGGAAAAGATTCAAAGACGCTTTTTAAAGTACACCAGTTTTAAACTAGATGGAGTCTATCCTGAAATAGGATTCCCGCACGATCGTCTCTTAGCAAGATTTTCAATGGAAAGCCTTGAAACACGGCGAACATAATCTCAAATTATCTTTCTACATAACGTACTTTTCGGGAAAACTGATGCTGGGAACATTTTACAATCCCTGCACTTTCAGGTACCAAGGCAAACCTCGCGTAATTATCTGACTATTGCTCTACCAACTCCAAGGACAAATACACTTAGGTTTTCTCCATTACATCAAATATGTGAAAAATACAACAAAATTCAAAACCAGCTAGATATACATGCCTGCACTGTGGCCTCCATTAAACGCATAATTCTATAAATATTTACATATTATATGTATATTATATATAATCATACAAAGAGTTTATTGACTCGTCCGTTACTTTGTGACAATACATTTTAACTATGTAAAATAAAACGAAAGTATACTTTGTTATTTGTCACTATATTGTAAAAATTTTTTTTTTTATGTTAGTTAGCGTCATGAAGATGTAGTTGTACTACGAAACGGCCGTAACGCCAAAATTTTTTACAATATAGTGACAAATAACAAAGTATACTTTCGTTTTATTTTACATAATCATACAACTTTATTATTATTTTAATATATCTATGTTTCTTCTTTTTGATAATGCTTTATGTTATGTTAAAACTTTTTTTTATTTCCCATTCGATAATTGGAACCTTCTGTAGAATGTGGTAATATTAAATAAATAAATATTATGTATCTTTTGTTCCACGGACGGTAGCCTCATTATCATCTACTGTTTTATACAGTAAAAAAGTAATTCTCCATAAACCTTTGTTCGCAAAAGCTGTGTTGGCATCTATTTTCCACAAACATTTATGTTTGCGATACAAATCAATAAAATCTTTGATATTTTAACCTTTTTAAGTTCTTTCAACAATTTTCAAAATTTTCGTCCGAAATAAAAGAAGGCCTGCAATCCAATGCCGGCCAGCGAACGAATTCACGAATTGACACGTTCAGTTTTAATAACCAACAGCCGCCGACCGGTCCTGGCCTGTCATTTAACTGTGCATATGTAGCGGAATCGGCCGGCCGGCGACTGAACGTGAGTAAAAGTAAAGATTAACAACGTACCGGCGGCGTAAAAAATCGAATGTTCAATTTAATTGATAATATATATTTCAGAGAGAGTGAAGCGGCGTGTTACCATGTGTTTATAATAATTTTGAAGTAATTATCAACGATACTCCCCTTCCTATAGTTTAGGGGGCAAAAAACTTGGGTATTTATTTTGACGAAGGCCTTACTTTCGAAACACATATAAAAAATAAACTTAAAATAGCTTACATGCGTCTAAAAAAATTTTATCACCTAAAAAAAATTACCGGCTAAAACTAAATATTACTTATGCAACACTCTCGTATTATCTTTGTTCGATTATGGAGATGTAGTATACGGCGCTTCATTAATGGTTGGGCTTTCTTACTCTGTTCAAAAAATTCAAAATTCTTGTATGCGATATTCATTTAACATTTCATTCAGGAATCATATAAGTCCTTATTTGAACAATAATTCTATTTTAAATATGAGGAATCGTAGAAAGTACCATATGTATGCTTTTGTATATAGACTACTAAAAAATGGAGAACCTCAGTATTTAAGAGCAAACTTCCATTCTTATGTACAGGGACATTATTTTAAGTGTCTCACCCGATTGGCGACTTTGCTACCGACCACAATAAAAAAAACAATTATGTATTCCCTAACAGCTTTTAGTGAAAAAGCCAAATTTGATGTCAAAAAAAATCTATGTTTACAAATTTGACAGATACGACGCCATATTGGATTTTCTTAAATGGCAATCCTACCTTATAGTAAGCCAGCTGCATTCGCCTATTTGTTCCCACATTAAAAATGTATAATTGTCAATATTTATTTTCAGCCTTTCCGGAGATACGAGGCTTCGAAGTTGGTGATTTTGTTATCATCGAATTAACAGAAGCTTTGAGATTAAAAAATCAATTTTTTCTGCAGATACGTAATTTCTTATGGCGGAGCCACCCATGCTATTGTCATATATGTCAGATGTCAGAAAATGACAGTTACGACGCCATTTTGAATTTTTTTAAATGGCAACCCACATTTATAACTACGTCAGTGTATGGCATTTAGCGATCCGATTTCAAACATATATAGTTGTCGGTATTTATTTCCAACCCTTACCGAAATACGACCGTATCAAAAACTGCATCATATGATTATGTGTTTTAAGTATCTCACCCCATTAAAAAATAGAAGCTTTGTGATTAAAAAATAAATTTTAAAATGGCGTCGTATTTGTCATTTTTGACATCTGGCATATATGACAATAGCATGGATATCTCCAACATAAGAAATTACGTATCTCCAGAAAAAATTGATTTTTAATCACAAGGCTTCTATTTTTTTAATGGGGTGAGATACTTAAAACACATAATCCTACGATGCAGTTTTTAATGCGGTCGTATTTCGGTAAGGGTTGGAAATAAATACCAACAACTATATATTTTTGAAATCGGACCGCGAAATGCAATTTATTGACGTAGTTATAAATGTGGGTTGCCATTTAAAAAAATTCAAAATGGCGTCGTAACTGTCATTTTCTGACATCTGACATATATGACAATAGCATGAGTGGCTCCGCCATAAGAATATACGTATCTCAAAAAAAAATTGAGTTTCTAATCTCAAAGCTTCTGTTAATTCGATGATAACAAAATCACCAACTTCAAAGCCTCGTATCTCCGGAACGGCTGAAAATAAATTTTGACAATTATACATTTTTAATGTTGAAACAAATAGGCGAATGCAGCTGGCTTACTATAAGGTAGGGTTGCCATTTAAGAAAATCCAATATGGCGTCGTAACTGTCAAATTTGTAAACATAGATTTTTGTTGACATCAAATTTGGCTTCTTCACTAAAAGCTGTTAGGGAATACATAATTGTTTTTATATTGTGGTTGATAGCAAAGTCGCCAATCGGGTGAGACACTTAATATAATGTCCCTGTACAGTCATTTATATGGTAGTATAAGTATATCATCAGAGGGTGGTGGGGGATCCGGTCAGGCGTTACGATCCTTGTACTAGAAGGGGGAGGGGGAGGGGGAGGGTGGGGGGAGGTATTAAAAATTGGAACATTTTGCCTTTAATAACTTGCGAACGCCAACTTCTTTCACTCTTCCAGTTAATTGATGGCAAAAAGAGGGGATGTATGTAGACAATAAAAATAAAACAAAACATATACAGTGTGTCCAAAAAAGTATGCAACATATGAAAAGTTTTTTATTACCGATTTCTCAGAAAATTTTATTCTTGATAAAAGTTGGTGCATGCCTTGAAACTATAAATGCATATTTCACATTTTACCTGCGGCTAATAGTAAGGGAGCAAATGCCATTTTTTCGAAATTGCATTAAGAGTAAAGTACCTTAGTTATTAGAAATACAGCAAAATTTTATATGGAAATGTTATTGCAAATTAAAAACATAGCCCAAATACGAAATTTAAGTTACGTGTCTCAATTTTTTTTTTCTAATCTCTAATTTCCTCTATATTTATCAAATACCTTAAACGTGGGTTTATAATAAAAATGCATTAAATAGTTGCAAACTTTTAAAAACTTTTCAATGAACCGGGTCGGTTTAGATATAAGCGTGTTGCACGCCTACTTAAACACATTTTACAACTTCTGTTCGAAACTAAATTATAATAAAATTCAACCCTATTCATAGTACTGGAAATAACTACTAATTTTGCAACTACTTAATGCATTTTTATTATAAACCCACGTTTAAGTTATTTGATAAATATATTAAAATTGCGTAAACGAAAAATCGATCAGAGGCGTACCGTTTAGGCGAAATTAGAGATTAGAAAAATAAAATAAAAATTGAGACACGTAACTCAAATTTCGTATTTGGGCTATATTTTTAATTTGCAATAATATTTCCATATAAAATTTTGTTGTATTTCTAATAACTAAGGTACTTTACTCTTAATGCAATTTAGAAAAAATGGCATTTGCTCCCTTACTATTAGCCGCAGGTGAAATATAAAATACGCATTAATAGTTTCAAGGCATGCACCAACTTTTATCAAGAATAAAATTTTCTGAGAAATCGGTAATAAAAACTTTTACATATGTTGCATACTTTTTTGGACACACTGTATAAAAAATAAAACATTTAATTAAGAATAATAAAAAAAAGAAGAGGAAAAAAAATTATTTTTTTTATTAAAACATGGAAGGAGAAATAAGAAATTATTCTGCTTCCAATTCAGATATACCCCAACAAACATTTTAAGTTAAATTTACCTATTATCGACCTCTACACAGGTCAAAAATTTTGCATGACCAATTATATATAGGGATAATTTACCTACATTTGTTTTCCTTTTGCCCAATGTGGGGAACGAAACTAAAGTAATTTGGAAGTCCAAAATAGGTTCATAGGGATTTCTGTCTAATAAGACACAACGAACTGAAATAAATATAGACCTATTTTACCTCTAAATGTGGAAAATAAGACCAACCTTGTGACCTAAATATAACCTAAATAGGTTTTAAAAACACAACAGAGAAAACATAATATCATAATTCTGGCGTTAGAAAGAAAAGACAACAACTCGATGCACTGATGCCAACACTTCCAACAGGACAAACAAATTATAAAATGAAGTTTGATCCAAGTAGATATTTTGAATGGCCGCTTATTAACTCCAACAATCAAGCAATATTTAATTAGTGTAATTATCTTTCTGAACCAAAAATTTGATGGCAAAGAAATTTTTTTGTTAATTAGGGTGATTACACTTCGCAAAACAAAAAGCCCCCTTGAAATATGGGATTATTCTATGTATTATTGGGATAATTTTAAATATTTTAATTTAACCTAAAAACAGAGTGTCTTCATATAAACATTATATTTGTACCTATAGTTTTAAAAAAATCTTCTGTTGACAAAAAGCATCGTAGTCTAATGGATTTTCAACTGACCTTACGTAATTCTTAAAATTTTAAAGATTATTGTCGATAAACAGGAAAATTAATTATCAAATATGGCCGTTTTTATATTTGTAACCTTAAAGTTATTTTTCCCTTTATTATTAACTTTAAGCACATGTTTTCCTGGTCCGAGGTTAAATTGGCAATCATTTACCGAATTTAAAGTTAAATCGTTCCTAAATAAGACATTTCTAGTTATAAGTCAAAGTTAAATTCAGGGAATATTTTAGGATCCGCGCTGACCAATACTGGAAACAATAAATTCGTTTAAATATTCGAGTAGTGTAATAGCATCCGGAGTAGTCTGGACCATTGCAGCATTTGTCTAATATGAACCTAAATCGTTGTTACTGTCTCTCTCTAATAATATTTAGACCTAAATGATTTGAATTTTTGATTAGGTTGGCGCATTGATTCTAGACAAGTGACATTTCACATTTCCCAATCTGATTTTTTAGAAATAAATTCGTCTTGGTCGTCTTCTACTTTCGACCCTATTTCACACTGATCACACTCACACTCTATAGGGTTAGCCCTGTTTATGGAACTTGTTGACGTAATTGGAGGCTGAACATCATTGCTGCAACTCGTATTAATAGGATTTTCCTCGACATTTCTATTAATGCTCCTGTAATATTGTGTAGTATGTTTGTATGCTCTAATTTTCTTATTAGAATTTTGGTTTGACATTGCAAGTTAACTCTACGCACTTTTTGGTTAAAAACTAGAAATAAAATACAGACACAACCGAGAACATAAACAAATGTCGTTAAAGGTATATTAAGAGACCATGTAACTTGAAGGTAATTTGTAATATGTAATCTGCGACCTCAATCAAGACAACTTTTCTAACAGGTCAATTGTACAAGCAATTTTATCCTTTCAGGTTCATCAGAAGATTGACAAATAGCTCAATTTTTAACCACAAAAGGTTTATAACTTTGGGAACAATTATAAGGCAAAGTTAACCAAAATATTACTTGTTTCTAGAACTCCATGGTCAGCAAACTATTAGGACATTTTTTAGGTAGTAATTAAGTCATGTTTTACCTAGCGTAATAGTCAAAAAATTCCTTAACTATGAAGACATTTTTTAAGTTACAAAGAAGTAAGTTATGACTTCATAATATGACTTATTAGGATTAATTATTTTTAATGTTTTAAAGAGGTAATTTATTTGTAATTTTTAACTAGGTAAATTAACCTAAAAGTAAATTTCCCTATAAGAAATTATTTAAGTCGTAAATATATAAATTATAACCTATGTTTTGGAGTTCGAACCTTTTGTGACTTTTAAGAAAACATTTAAGGCAAAAATAAGCAAATATTTGCCAATTTAGGATTATTTTCCTTCCGTTCTGGTCTACGGTACTTAATATGTTTGTTGGGACAGGGTATTCCTTAATGACGTGCTAATATTTTAAGGTGTGATTCCTCAAGTCATTTTATGAAGAAAAGTTCATATATACATATTATGTTCTAAACGGCTTAAATTTTTTGCTACAGGGTGTTGAATTATTTTTTTTAATACGTTTTTTGTAATATCTCCAAAAGTACTTTAGATAATATTTTTAATTTTGGCATGTGCTAATAGGACATAAAGCCACATCTTTTAGTAATAAAAGTTATGTGGATATCATTTCTGATTAGCCTGGTCAATTTTGCATAAAAATGGTCTCTTGCATTTTTCTCCTCAGGCACACCGTTCTTAATTTAAATAATTAAATTAGCTCTACTATTTATTATTAACATTGATAATACAAAATTTTGTTTTATTAAAATTGTTGGAAATGACCACCTTCATTTACTAGGCATGCTTCCACCCGTCTAATTTAATTTAACGATAGACTTAAAAAAAATAATTCTTTGCATAAATTGAAGACAAATTTTAATCGGTAAAAAAAATATTTATTTATAATAAAAATAAGTTATTATAATTTATTTTTCACTAACTTTTGATTTTGACCTTATCGTATAGAACACCAAAGAATACATTTTCTACAGTTTCAGTTTTTACATTCTTCAATTATTTACGGAGAAAATAATTAAACAACATACGCTCTCTAATAACAACACGCGGAAGAAGGTAACGACGTCATAACGAAACCGGCAAATGGGCATCCCGGGACCGTCTTCATTCAACACGCTCTGACCCATCTCCAGCCTGATTAATCTCTCGAGGTTGGTGTTCTATTTGTAATCTGTTCTTTTCTATTTAAGTTTTCGGAACAAAGATAGTAATATAATCGGTCTCACGACTCGCAAATGAAAGAATTGTGCGATTAACGGTATGACGTACATGCCTTCTCGCCTCATGTTTTTAAAATTGCAGCTTTATCGCCGTGTTTTTAATTGTTTGTGTGTGATACTCTAGGAAGATTTTTATTATTGGGATATGATTTCAATAGGTTCAGGATGTTAGTGCTGAATATGATTATAGTTAAAGAGGGAATATTTGTACTTCTTTATAATACTTTGTATTCATATCCATGCCATTTAATAGTAAGTATTCAATAAAATGTGTTAAACATGGCAGTGGCATACATATAATATAGGAAAAAAAGCATTGCATACCCAGGGAACAATAAAACAAACAGAAACAATTTTTTTTTGTATTTTAGTTTTTATCGGTGTATTCCGCAATTTATCTCTACATTAATATAATAAATAATAATATATGACCAAAAAGTGTATTCTATATCATTTCCACGAACAAATTCTTTGCTTATTATATCGTAAACTAGATCCCTGTATAAGCATTCCGTAAGACCGTTCTAAAATCAAAGATCTCGTGTACATTAGCGTCTTATGCAAAAGCAAACGCACTGCTTTTGTACGAGTGGAAGCAAGCAAGAGAGCCGGTAGGCAGTAGGGTAGAAAGAGATGTAACAAATAAACCCGGCGCAACATTCGACCCTCCTTCATCAATCTGCCCGCGCCAAGAAAGCACGCGTTTAGTTAGTGCATTGGTGCCAATCTTAAAGTTTTACAATAGTTTGGAAAATACTTCGCTTTCTCAATATAAAATATGAAACACGCCACTATAAGTTTTATTAATAATCAGTTTAGTTAGGATATTTTTAAAGGGATAGCGGATAAGGTATCGTAAATTAAGAAGCACTTTTGTGACAATTAATAGTATATTAAAACATAAGTTTTATAAGACAAATTTTAGAGCACGCGTTGGTTTAGGACACGAGCCGCGTAGCGGGGAGTGTCCTAATTATTTTTGAATTTCAAAACTGTATTGTGTTGTTACCAACAGGAAGAAAATAAAAAATGCGGGTTTAAAATGAATAAAATAATTGCTTATGCAACCCAATGGAAACCCATAATGAAGACTTTATGATTCCCAAATAGAAAAAATAATTTTTGATGATAGGTTCATAATATTTAATAATCAGTAAGCTTATCATATTATAATAATTGACTTAGTTTTTTTTAAATTAGTCTTTTCGGCTTTTTTGCGTCGTCGGGTTTCGGGAAGAAAGAAATATGGAGGCGTTAATTGTTACTATTCCGGCTAGCAGCGCGTCTGTAGAACGATCCTTTTCTGGATAAAAAAGAATTCACATTTATTTACGAAACACACAGGGGAGAGGCACGCTTAGGTGAATTAACAATAATCTCTCTGGAGAGTGACCCTTTGCAGGATTTAAAACGCAAACCCAATTTTTATGACGATGTTTTAAAATAATTTGTACATAAAGACCGCCGTGCCGTGTTGAACTCATTTACAAATAATGTCGTTTATTCTTCTACTGCCAGTGTTCTTTCCACAAACTCAAAAACAAGACATTTTGTGACAAAATTTGAAATTTACATGCTTGAATGCTACGGAAGGTAAATTTTTGTCTTAAATGCAATTTTTGCCTACTCTAGTTAAATCAGCATTGCAGTCTTCGTCATTTCCCCTAAAAAAATAAGTTGTCAATGCTGTATATCCACGTCCCTCCCAGAGGCAACCCCTTGCCTTTTCCTATGGACGCCCATGAAGTTAAGCGTTTGTATTTCAGTTTTTATGGATTTTAAACTTAGTGTAGGGTGCTTTTATGTTGTATCCAATATTATAACGTTCGAAGTGCACTTAGATACGTTTTACCGAAAACAAACAAATATCGTAAGAGTTTCTTTAAACAGAAACGAAACAGACATGTAGACAACGGATTTGATTGATATTTTAAGTCTTCCGCTATTTCAACAAACCACTGGAAATAACATCCAGCAACCGTAGGTATTTTTTATTTTAATATCGAGCATAAAATGATTTTATACCAATAAAAAAAAGCTATAACATTCTTTCCTCGTAAAGTTTGTGGCTTTGACCCGAACTTTCGTTCATAAAGAAAATCATCAGCATTCGTAGCTTACTCGTTGACTCTCTGAAAATATACAAAGTTGTTTGTTAGAGACGTTCTCTTCTTTGATTAGCCAAAGCCACCGCTTACAAATGACGAAAAATATGTTTTATTTGGATGGTAGTTGGGACGTATATTTGACTTTACGTCTTTTACAAAATGAAGCTTTTTTTTTCATTACAAACACGTTCTAGACTAGATAATTATTTTTTTTTGTTTAAAGCTGTAAAACTGAATATCAGCTGTCGTCGTAATATTTAGACAAATAAAATAGGGATACAAAAATGTACAGAAAAATTGTATTGGCTGCCAGTGGCGGCTCGCGGTCTTAAAAAATGGTGAAGAGCTAGGTATAGTGCGGGTACTTAAACAAACATTGACTGAAAACCCGTGTAACAAAACGTCTCTCTTATCGTCATCTGTCCAACGACTGAATGGAGTTTGCAACAAATTACAAACTATATTATTGATTGGGTTCATTTTTAAAACATACAATTAAGTAGGTACGTACACTACTGAATTAACTGAAAAATAAAAACAAAACTTTTCAATCACACAGTAAATCACGTAAAAACGTAATCTATAACCGTAAGTTTCGCGAAGCCTCAAAATAAATACCTTAAGGTTAGACGAACCAATGCTAAAACAATGGTGCATACGACTGATCTATTTTTAAATTGCCCTTCATTATAATGCAAATTGTTACATGCTGTTTGCGCGACTGACGTCACACATAGGAACGGTGAATATCAAAGCCATTTTGGGCGTTGGGTCTTCACTTGCTTTGAGCTAACGGACACGGTCGATGGGGCGCGCCAAAATGCACAAGTGTCTATAATTATTGTCCATCGGAGTTAACCGTGGCCCTATTATGCATATGGATTAAATTAATATTATTAATACGAATATAATTATTTTTTATGGGCTAAAATGGTAGCTGTATTGGTACATTAATATTTAATATTGTCAAAAAACTTTCCTCCTGGTTTTATGTAATTTTTTTGGTGAATAGCCCTTCATGTACTTCACCAGACGAGCCGCCACTGTGGGCTGCATATTATTTTAAATTTCTTGTAAAATATATCCAACATGCTTGTAATTTATGGCACTTTTGAAATTTCTACGAATCAAACCAAGTTAAATTGCTATCAAGTTTATACATAAACCTAACGTTGTTTAGATATTTTGTGAAACTAAGAACATGGTCGGTCCTCTTATGATATTCAAACAATGTTCTTGTTTTATTCTTATTGTGTTAGAATCATAAACTTTATTGTTTGGAATGTTTATTCGTCTTGGAGCTTCTTTACGACTGTTTTAACCGTCACATAGTATTTGTGTTTTCTTTTTATTTGCTGTAGTCATACAAAAGTTTAAAGATAAATGTTTCTTTTGTTCGCTGATATTCAGAATTCAAATTTATAGCGTACCATTAGCAATATTAAATATTTACTAATTTCCCTAACGGTGTAAGTTAAAATATGGGGACATGTCACAATCCAAGTTACCACTTACCAACGCAGTGTACTCGCACTCAGTGGCGTAGCCAGAAAATATGTTCAGGGGGGGCTCATATTTTCTGACTAGGTTTTTTAGGGTTCGGGTTTTCAAGTTAAAAATAAAACCATATTGTGTTTATACATAATATACTAATATAGGGTTGCATAAAGATATTTAACTATAATTAACTAACCAGCAACTTTGACTGTGACATAAATAACATTTACATCTATACGAAACCAGATAAGACAATAATTTATAATAATTTGGCGTTCAAGCGAGTGAGTAGAAACGTCGTTTTCAACAAACTAACGGTGCAACTCGAGTACGGTACATAGCCGGCTTGGCGGACAGCTCGAGCTTAGATGTTAGTGCCACTATGACGATCGAAAAACACTGTTGCCAGACGCAGCAAAATTCGACTATTGATAATAGTGAATTTTGAAAAATTGTTAAAAGTAGCGGAATGTGGCCGATATAAAATATTAGTAAAAGGTGTAAGACTAGAAATTAGTTTGCAATTAGACTATTAGACCCGACCTTCTGAGCCAGGGGGAGGGGAGGGGGAGCCCTTAACCTCCCCCCCCCTTTCACGCACAATACACTTATACCTATGTGTATTTCGTCATATTTAATCTTGAATAAAGTAATTCTGGTTAGCTTAAATTTAACTATTTAGCTGCTAATAGCTGCTGTTTCTCCCTTGTTATCTATTTCTCGTTGTTGGTTGGAAAGTGAAATGACCTGTGTGATGCATTCCAATTAGTGTGTTTAATCCTTAATTTCATGACTTTAGGGTAAATGTTAATCAAAGGATTAATCTCGACATTCTGGCTTGTGCCTATATAACGTAGAAGATTTTGGATCAATTTTGAAAAATATCAAGTGTTAATTTGAATAATAAAAAGAATATTGTTCGCAACTTTTGTGCGAAATTCTATGGTCATCTTGAACAATTTTTGGTTCTTTATCACCAAAGTAGTATTGCGAACCATAGATATAAAAATAACTCTTATCAGAACCTGAAAAAATATTAAAATTTTGTCTCGCTTACATAATTCGTTTTTGACCTCAAGTTTAAAGGAAAATTAGCATTTTAACATAGTTCCTTGTTTTCACGAATATAAATAGGAAGTCTGGGAGGCAAAAATTCCATTCTTTAAATTATTTTTATACAATAACTCCTTTAAGATTGAATCACCTTTGTGACCCAAGAATATATGAACCTGAAGGTTGTTTTGTTAATTAATATGCAAATTGTCAGTATAAAAACTATGCGAATATTGTTGCCAATGTGTTTAAAAAAAGTCTCTTAATAATATTAATGAGCAACAAACCTGTTATAATTTTCACTATTTATTTTAAATTGCCATAACAATTGTTTCGACACACAGTGTCTTCGTCAGATGGTCTAATCTAACTAAGATTAACAGAATTTTCAACATTTTCAAAATTATTAGAATGTAATAGTGTAAAATGAATCGACACCTAGCCATCCTATTCACGCCGGACAGGCCGGATGAGATCAGATATCTCGTAGGATGAAGGTGCCGTTTCACACTCCCCAGTCGGTAGATCACATTTGTGGTCGATGACCGGTTCAAGATGGCCTACGTAGTCGGCGAACCGTAAAAAAAAAATAGAATGTAATAAAATAATAATTTTAGCCCATAAACAAATCAAATATCTAAATAAACTATAATTTTATTATTTAATGAACACTAAGAAGGAAAAACCCGACAAGGGTTAACAATAGATGAAGTAATTACCTAAACGAATACAGGGTGTAACCTATAAGTTTAATAATGGGGAACTATTCAAGTCCAATTGATCATTTAATAAAACATTCAATTTTTTATATTTGTTTATTTCCATTGACTCAAATAGAAATAAACAAATATAAAAATTGAATGTTTTATTGAATGATCAATTGGACTTGAATAGTTCCCCATTATTAAACTTATAGGTTACACCCTGTATTCGTTTAGGTAATTACTCCATCTATTGTTAACCCTTGTCGGGTTTTTCCTTCTTAGTGTTCATTAAATAATAAAATTATGGTTTATTTAGATATTTGATTTGTTTATGGGCTAAAGTTATTATTTTATTACATTCTAATAATTTTGAAAATGTTGAAAATTCTGTTAATCTTAGTTAGATTAGACCATCTGACGAAGACACTGTGTGTCGAAACAATTGTTATGGCAAATTAAAATAAATAGTGGAAATTATAACAGTTTTGTTGCTCATTAATATTATTTAATGAATTTCCATCAAGTATCGGCTACTTCAGTAGAATATTCTCTTGATAATGTTTTTGAGTAACAACATTTTCAAGGACAATGACTGATTAAGTAAATTTCATTTAAAACCTTTACCGTCAGAAGTATAATGAATAAATATATATTGCCATAAATTTCGCGCTATTTTAACATTATATTTTTTATATATACATAAAAAAAAGTCAAGGTACCTAACAGTACTTAAGAAACCTCCTCGATATATGAGTTTAAATAAAACTTATATCATAATTTATTTATAACCATTATCCTGATACCTGCTGGGACTGAAATATGTTTACCGAAAAATATTACAAGTCCGTGTGCGTTTTTAGATATTTCTTTTGAGAAAAAATCCGTGCCCTTTCAAGAAATATATTATGAGTATTAGAAGCGGGATCGCTCCAAAGAAACCCGCAATAGGTATTCATGAATTTTTAAAATTTCTTTTTGCATATGGAAGCACAACTAAGATGATAAAAGTTGCGGTGAAAATTAGGTAGGTAAGGGCCATCAGCTTCAACTACTACTATTACTACTATTACTACTCTTACTACTACTACTACTGTCAAAATTGTCTCATAAAATGGTAGAATACTAACAGAAAAACTATTCAGAAGGATGTAGCATGCAGCAACATCTAGTGTCGATGTTAGATAATTCCAAAGTGATACTAGATGATGCTTTCTAGACTTACTGATAAGCCATGATATAGCGAAATGCGTCTAGGGATGGATCTGACGAAATGAAAGGAAACTTCTTTATTCTGAAAAAAGCTATATGAAATTTACCTAGTATCGGTCAGTTTCTGAATTTGACTGTTGTAATTTCTGATTTATGGTTGACGTAGTTCTTTGAGGGACCCTTATGGCAAGCTAGGGCCGTTTCTCTTTTCGCCCTACGATAAATCCGGCATTACTTCCATGTGTGTTAAAATAATTGTGTTTTGGCAACGCTAGAGAGCCTGTGTCCCTATTAGAAATCAAGTTTTCAGAATATATTTGCATAAACATCCGAGTTTCATATTTAAACACAGCAGTGCCTCAGCTACACGCTACAATTTAGCCTTAAATTTAGAAACATGTATTTGCCTAGGCCGCAACTTAGTTAAAGTAATAAATTTCATTCTATTACTACACAACAAGCTTTTACTTTTTAAACATAATAAAACCTACAGTAAAAACAAATGATCAACAAAAACATGTGTTTACTCTTTACATTATAAAGTGTAATAACTAGTTAGAGTCCTTACAATTACCATTACGCTGTAACCCTTTAATTCCTGTCATTTACCAAAGTCTAATTTCTAATAGCTAGTCTCCCTCCTAATCTTAGGTTTATGGCAGTGACATACATTTAAATAATAATGGAAGGGAGTAAAGCCTGTCCTTTAGCTCCTATGGCTTACACAGATGCTATTATGCAACGTTTAGGGGTGAATTAAAGGGAATTTACATTGCTCAATATTATTTTCCAAGAGTAATGGACACACGTCACGGAAAATTGTATTTTGGATATGTTTAGAAGTACAATATCGCGTTTCCTAGCCCGTCTTTCCACGATTATTTTATTCAATGACTTATTATGTTTAAAATCGACAACAAAATGCTTTATCCGTCTATTGTTATTGCATAATATTTATTTTTCAACATTAAAAGTTATGACAAGCCGAATTTAATATAAACTCAATTTTATAAAATATGACTCTCATTTCTTTTTTTAGATTAAATTCTTTATAAAATATTGTTTTTTAATTTGACAGGATAAAAATAAGTGAATCTGTATGCAACATTTCTCTGGAGTTTATAATAAAAAGAATATTCTTGGACAACATTTTTTTTACGCTTTGTGGCTAAGTATCGCTACAAGGGCCAGTTTCAATTTCAATAAATTAAACATCACGATGATTTTCTAGTAACAATAATACACAACTTACTAACCACGCGCATATCACAATGTCGGTTTAAAGGATATATGCTCACATACCAGTGTTGCCGATCTGTTACAATTGTAACATATCTGTTACTTCTTTAAAGGACCTGTTACTCTGTTACGCCTTTAAGCAATCTGTTACGTTTTCTTGAGCTGTGATTTTTTTTGGTAGAAGGAAAAAGAACCTCTTTTTGTGGTTTTTTAGTCATCACTTTTGTTCGGGTTCGCCGTTTGCGTACGTTGTGTAGGCGTAGGTTAGGTCGAGTTTGTTCGGGTTCGTCCTTTGCGTATGTTGTGCTGACCTTTTTTTTTTCAGAAGTCACTTTGGATTAGGAAGAGATATTCTATAATGCTGTTGCTATTTTAGTCAATGTCAATACTGAACACTACACATTCAGTTTTGTTCACCGATAACGGCCGGTTTCGATTGCGGCCTCCATTTCACTATACACAGTTTTTTTTTATCATTGGTTCAAACATGCCACAAAAAAAGTGCGCAGCGGCAATTGTTATTATATTACACGAGCAGAGAAGAAGAAAAGGAAAACAATTATGATAAAAGAGTTGAACTTCTACCGTACATGGAGCTTATACAAGAACTCAAATAATCGAGTGCAAGTTATTTTAAAAACTTTCTTAGAGTGAATGCTAATTGTTCCGAGTATTAAATTCTCCTTCCTTTTGATATTTTAACCTTTTTATATTCCTTTCTGAATACACTACTCATATGCGGAATCTCTTGATGCGGGTGAACAAACTGACGTCATTTACAGTGATTGCTCCAAAGCATTTGATCGGCTCGATCATGGTATTCTTCTCGATAAATTGGCTACGTTTGGTCTATCACAAAGACTTATTGCATTTTTGAGTCATATTTAACTAACCGCGTACAATATGTTCAATGCCATGGTTATAATTCCAGAGAGTTTGCTACCACCTCAAGTGTCCCCCAGGGGTCACATCTGGGACCCCTACTTTTCATTATATTTCTTAACGTTCTTTTTTTTATTCTAGACGTCGATCATTTAATTTATGCCGACGATGTCAAGTTATATCTTAGAATTAGAGACGAGAGGGACTGTATGAAATTACAAAATAACTTTGAGAAAATGAATAGGTGGTGTAGAAAAAATAAATTGCTGCTGAATGTGTCTAAGTGCAGTATTGTTACCTTTACTACAAAGCTGCATCCCATTGTATATGAATGAATATAGTATAAATGGGGATATGTTAAAACGGTGTGAGTCTGTGTGTGATCTTGATTGTTGGAGAAAGCTTAAACTTGTTGAGCTTTATTATAAGAAACGCTGGAGACTTTATGAGTTGGCACACACTTAGATTGTTATTTAATAGCTTTGTAGGTCACGCCTTGAGTACTCCTCGGTTATTTGGTGTCCTTTCTATCAGACCCACATCAATAATCTGGAAAAGATTCAAAGACGCTTTTTAAAGTACACCAGTTTTAAGCTAGATGGAATCTATCCTGAAATAGGATTCCCGCACGATCGTCTCTTGGCAAGATTTTCAATGGAAAGCCTTGAAACACGGCGAACATAATCTCAAATTATCTTTCTACATAACGTACTTTTCGGGAAAACTGATGCTGGGAACATTTTACAATCCCTGCACTTTCAGGTACCAAGGCAAACCTCGCGTAATTATCTGACTTTTGCTCTACCAACTCCAAGGACAAATACACTTAGGTTTTCTCCATTACATCAAATATGTGAAAAATACAACAAAATTCAAAACCAGCTAGATATACATGCCTGCACTGTGGCCTCCATTAAACGCATAATTCTATAAATATTTACATATTATATGTATATTATATATAATCATACAAAGAGTTTATTGACTCGTCCGTTACTTTGTGACAATACATTTTAACTATGTAAAATAAAACGAAAGTATACTTTGTTATTTGTCACTATATTGTAAAAAATTTTTTTTTTTTTTTTTTTTTTATGTCGTCATGAAGATGTAGTTGTACTACGAAACGGCCGTAACGCCAAAATTTTTTACAATATAGTGACAAATAACAAAGTATACTTTCGTTTTATTTTACATAATCATACAACTTTATTATTATTTTAATATATCTATGTTTCTTCTTTTTGATAATGCTTTATGTTATGTTAAAACTTTTTTTTATTTCCCATTCGATAATTGGAACCTTCTGTAGAATGTGGTAATATTAAATAAATAAATATTATGTATCTTTTGTTCCACGGACGGTAGCCTCATTATCATCTACTGTTTTATACAGTAAAAAAGTAATTCTCCATAAACCTTTGTTCGCAAAAGCTGTGTTGGCATCTATTTTCCACAAACATTTATGTTTGCGATACAAATCAATAAAATCTTTGATATTTTAACCTTTTTAAGTTCTTTCAACAATTTTCAAAATTTTCGTCCGAAGTAAAAGAAGGCCTGCAATCCAATGCCGGCCAGCGAACGAATTCACGAATTGACACGTTCAGTTTTAATAACCAACAGCCGCCGACCGGTCCTGGCCTGTCATTTAACTGTGCATATGTAGCGGAATCGGCCGGCCGGCGACTGAACGTGAGTAAAAGTAAAGATTAACAACGTACCGGCGGCGTAAAAAATCGAATGTTCAATTTAATTGATAATATATATTTCAGAGAGAGTGAAGCGGCGTGTTACCATGTGTTTATAATAATTTTGAAGTAATTATCAACGATACTCCCCTTCCTATAGTTTAGGGGGCAAAAAACTTGGGTATTTATTTTGACGAAGGCCTTACTTTCGAAACACATATAAAAAATAAACTTAAAATAGCTTACATGCGTCTAAAAAAATTTTATCACCTAAAAAAAATTACCGGCTAAAACTAAATATTACTTATGCAACACTCTCGTATTATCTTTGTTCGATTATGGAGATGTAGTATACGGCGCTTCATTAATGGTTGGGCTTTCTTACTCTGTTCAAAAAATTCAAAATTCTTGTATGCGATATTCATTTAACATTTCATTCAGGAATCATATAACTCCTTATTTGAACAATAATTCTATTTTAAATATGAGGAATCGTAGAAAGTACCATATGTATGCTTTTGTATATAGACTACTAAAAAATGGAGAACCTCAGTATTTAAGAGCAAACTTCCATTCTTATGTACAGGGACATTATTTTAAGTGTCTCACCCGATTGGCGACTTTGCTACCGACCACAATAAAAAAAACAATTATGTATTCCCTAACAGCTTTTAGTGAAAAAGCCAAATTTAATGTCAAAAAAAATCTATGTTTACAAATTTGACAGATACGACGCCATATTGGATTTTCTTAAATGGCAATCCTACCTTATAGTAAGCCAGCTGCATTCGCCTATTTGTTCCAACATTAAAAATGTATAATTGTCAATATTTATTTTCAGCCGTTCCGGAGATACGAGGCTTCGAAGTTGGTGATTTTGTTATCATCGAATTAACAGAAGCTTTGAGATTAAAAAATTAATTTTTTCTGCAGATACGTAATTTCTTATGGCGGAGCCACCCATGCTATTGTCATATATGTCAGATGTCAAAAAATAACAGTTATAACGCCATTTTGAATTTTTTTAAATGGCAACCCACTTTTCTACCTACACAAATGTATTGCATTTCGCGATCCGATTTCAAAAATATATAGTTGTCGATATTTATTTCCAACCCTTACCGAAATACGACCGTATCAAAAACTGCATCGTAAGATTATGTGTTTTAAGTATCTCACCCTTTAAAAAATAGAAGCTTTGTGATTAAAAAATCAATTTTTTCTGAAGATACGTAATTTCTTATGGCGGAGCCACCTATGCTATTGTCATATATGTCAGATGTCAAAAAATGACAGTTACGACGCCATTTTGAATTTTTTTAAATGGCAACCCACATTTATAACTACACCAATGTATTGCATTTCGCGATCCGACATATATGACAATAGCATGGGTGGCTCCGCCATAAGAAATTACGTATCTTCAGAAAAAATTGATTTTTTAATCACAAAGCTTCTATTTATTAATGGGGTTTTTGATACGGTCGTATTTTGGTAAGGGTTGGAAATAAATATCGACAACTATATATTTTTGAAATCGGACCGCGAAATGCCATACACTGACGTAAATATAAATGGGGGTTGCCATTTAAAAAAATTCAAAATGGCGTCGTAACTGTCATTTTCTGACATCGGACATATATGACAATAGCATGGGTGGCTCCGCCATAAGAAATTACGTATCTCCAGAAAAAATTGAATTTCTAATATCAAAGCTTCTGTTAATTCGATGATAACAAAATCACCAATTTCGAAGCCTCGTATCTCCGGAACGGCTGAAAATAAATATTGACAATTATACATTTTTAATGTTGGAACAATAAGGCGAATGCAGCTGGTTTACTATAAGGTAGGATTGCCATTTAAAAAAATCCAATATGGCGTCGTATCTGTCAAATTTGTAAACATAGATTTTTTTGACATCAAATTTGGCTTCTTCACTAAAAGCTGTTAGGGAATACATAATTGTTTTTTTATTGTGGTCGGTAGCAAAGTCGCCAATCGGGTGAGACACTTAAAATAATGTCCCTGTACATCCTCATCATACAAAAAATGTAAATTACTTCAGGCCACCTCAGCATCGTACATCTAATTTCCAAAAGTCATTTAGTTTCATGGTGGTTCAAATATGGAATAATTTACCTGATAATGTTAAGGAATTTTCATTTAAATAATTTAATGATTATATCAAACGATATCTTCTAAATAGGTATACAAAGAGGTGAAGTTTAACCCTATATTTTCTTTTTGTTTACCCAATTTTGAATTATTATCGGTTTTGAATTGGAAACTCCTCGCATTTTACAGCGTCCTTTTTACTCAAAAAAACTTTTTGTCTATATCTTTCTTTCTGCTCTTTTCTCTTGGGCCCGGGTCGGTCGTTGCCTTGCTAAATCTTTGTTGGACTTACATAGAATTTTAGTAGGCAATCTATATTATATAGTTTTTTAGTTATAATATTTATTATTTTTAATATTTATTTAGTGATAATTTTTTTGGGCTACACTGCACAGGCACAGTTTATCTGTGCTTTGTGATACCGGTTTTTTAATAATCGATGTATAGTCCAATTTATCATTAACTTTAGTTACATGTACTTTATTGTACTGTTTGATTTGTATTATTTTTTTATGATAAATAAATAGTTTGAGTTTGAGTTTAGGGAAGAACATCGTTATTTCTAGGCAAAAGTCTTATAGAGTTGTAAATTTGCACTCTCATTTCAAGACGATAAATTAGGTACTTCCTTTAAAAATCACATTTATTTGACACACATCCCTTACCAATAAATAAAGCCAACAGATTTACGTTAGTGTAATTTTGTCCTGCAATTTTAATATTTTACTTAAATATATTATACTTCAGCACACCATTAATTTCTAAAAATGTATGCTCCACTTAGATTAAAATAAATACAGTTATATAAGCAATTAAAATCTACATCAGTATTTTTTGTAATCCCATAAAAGCATTCAAACTGACAGATTAACAGATATCACTTGGCAAAAATAATAATTTATGGATACATTAAACATCATATATCACAATATTGTGTGTAGGGATAGGCCATAAATTCCGGCGATTGTGCAAAATAAAACAAAACAAGCTGCTGTTGGGAAAAAACTGCAGGATAAAAGGTAGTTTTTAACTCTTTTAACTTAAAAAATGCCGACAAAAATACTACAAGCATACAATATCACGGGTATTCACCATTTATAACGCTCATTTCATTTAGTTTTCCTACGACCACCTATGAAACTGAGAAAGAAAACACGGGTAATTTTGCTAGAAAGCGCCGTATATCACACGCGTGTTGAAAAAAAATATTTCAACACTAGTGTTGAAATATCAAGGCACACTATTTAATTTAAACATATGGTGCCAGTTTGACAGACAACCCCTATTTATTAAAAAGAACAAATTTTAGAAAGCAGTAATGTGTTTGACTTATTTAACATGTATTTGTCGAGTGATTCAGAGTGTGAAAATACGCCATCTAAAATTATAAAAAATGGTAATAATATACTTTAAAATCTATAACCAGAAAAAACAAATCGCGCTGAAGAAAATGTCATGTATTAAACAACAAATATTTACCGGTAGCCATAGCGTAGAGAATAGAGCTTTAGCCTACAGATCGCAAGGTCACAGGTTCAAATCCCATCAGGTCTATTTAATTTTTTTTTATAAAAACATTAAATAATTTATAGAATTATTTTGAATTAAAATCTTCTTTGTTGGGTGGATTTTTAAATTTATGTTTAATGTATCTTTTTTTGATTCAATTTAAAATTTTTCATTCTGGTTCAATCAATCCAGGATTAGTTCTTCCTATGATATTAATATAAACAAATGAAAAAGTTAAACTACAAATAAAGGTAAAACCTATTGACAAACTATAAATGGCTTTTTTAATAATTATTTGTGGTCGTAGGAAAAATAGTGTGCATTATTCTTGTGAAAGTGATTATTTTAAAATTCGGAGAATTTCCGCACTCGGCTGACGCCTCCTGCTAAATATCTCCTTGTTTGAAAAGTATCACTTTCATCACTTGTTATGTAATATACTATATTACAAACCTAGCAAAACAAGTAATAATTTCTATCTTGATACATTGATAACGCCCCTATATTATATATTTATTCAACAACCTATAATGGTGTAAATGTCTCCTTGAATAAGTGCAACAAGCTTTTAGCAGCTCGTACGCAGACGACATTTCAAATTCAAAATGAATCCTGCTGCAAGGATTTATATAAATTTTATAAGACGATTTCTACTAAATAATAGACCTGCAAGAGCGGAAAATTTATGACTGTGTACCACTTCAGTTCTTTTATTATGTTGTGGAAATCTATGTAACAAATGTGTAGGAAAATTAAAGATTAAAAGGCAATTTTAAAAGTGTGAAATATATTTAAAGATGGGGAATAAAGTCTTTATATGTAAAAAGAATACGGAATACAGGGTGATTGATAGGTTGATACTTCTTTTTTAGGTGTGTATAAAAAGCATTAAAATAAACAACATTTTCAAATACCTTTTTTCAAAAAACTCAAAAATAAGGTACTTACATTCATTTATTCTACTATGGATCAAATACGGTTCTGTCTAACTTGCCCGTTAAATAACATTAAGAAAACTTCTGATGGGTGTAGGATAAGCCCGCAAGGGAAAGCGTTCCGCGTATAATTTCGAAGCAGCAGCCGCACTTTGACGGCACTCACCCTAAATTAGCACCATATCTACTAGTTAACTGTTTTCAAATTTTACCATTTTCACGTGTCACCAATTTAAAATTAACTTGCTTCAGAAAAACACACCGCAGTGGATTACTCAACACCACCCGTAAATTGCATAATAATAAAAGATAAGACAAACAACATAAAGTATAGCAGGCTACGTTTTGATGACCAGACCCGCACTTAGATTTTTTACTTCTGTATCTCTCCTATTTTTAAGTTTTTTGAAAAAAGGTATTAGAAAATGTTGTTTATTTAATGCCTTCTATACACAGCTAAAAAAGAGAGAAATGAAATACCAATTGTTAGGGCTCGAAAACCCGCACCTTTATTGATTAAATAACCCGAGCCCGAGATTCGGGCCGGGCCTCGTCAAAGCCCAAGATGAAATTCCGGGTCCTGCAACTCTCTATGCACAATAGCAAAACATCCTAAATATCTAAAAACCGTTATCCATTATTCAGTCCAAAAACAACAAGAGGGTAATTTTGAAAATACCATTAATCATCATTCATTTCATTTGCAAACGACAGAGACTGTTAATTTTCACTTTTTTATAGATATCCGAACTTCACTAAACAGAATAGTAGACAGAACCGTAATCGGTCAAAGTTTAATTTAAAACAATTTTATTTTAAATTATTTACCTCCTGCAGGGCCGTAAACGTTTTACAGGAACAATGACCACATGAGCTACTATTTAAATCAAAAATTATTATTATTAAATTTTTTTAAAAATAAAGTTTACTGTCCGTATAAGTAAATAGAAAGAAAGTTTTTATGGACAGGCGGACAAAGTAGTGCACCAAAGACAATGGGTTCCCTGGGGTACAGGTAGACAATGACAGGCTGTTTTGTCCTTGTTAGAACTCATCAGCCAAAACCCATAAGCAACTACCAGTACAGCGAGAATATTCTTTCAATACATTTTTAAGAATATAAATGTGATAAAAACCTAGTAACGCCATCAGTAGGAATCAACTCAATGCAAATGATAGCCATCAAACGTGAAAACATAGAACTAAATAAACCAAGTACGGTGGCCAACAAAACATGGCTATCTTATGCATTGAGTTGATTCCTACTGATGGCGTTACTAGGTTTTCACCACTTTTTTATTCTTAAAAATGTCTTGAAAAAATATTCTCGCTGTACTGAGAGTTGCTTACGGGTTTTGGCATTCTGATGAGTCCTAACAAGGACGAAATAGCCGGTCATTGTCTATCTGTGCCCCAGGGAACTTGCATTGTAAGTATACGATACGCGTGTTAAATAATTTATGAAATAATTTAGATTGGAACCTCTGATATGCGGTAGGTCGCCGTATATTCTGCATACACATTTGGCATAAATATACCAGCAAATACAATTTAATTTGGTACAATGGGCCTTTTCACGACAATCAAATTTAACGTATTATTCAGCATTCACATCCTAAATTAGAACCTATTGAAAATATATCTAAATAATAAAAATACTCCTTGAGACCTAGAGTATTACAAATTGTATCTAGAAATAACACTGGTTAACAAGATTTTTGTCCCAAGCGCAAAAATGTCTGATTTCAATATAATTTTGCATGCTGAAATCAATCATGTTTTCAGAATTTCTCCATCACCCTTAGTTTTTATGTTCCAGTATACTTATGTGATTATTTACCTATAAAATGCACGCATAGGTCTGTACTATAAGAGTCATCTAACAAAAAACTTGTGTCAGGCATTGCTATTTTATTATTTGTGTATTGTAACAATAACTTGTTGTGACTAGAAATAACAAAGTGTGCTCTGTGTGTCACGCGGAACATGTCTTGGCTTGTTGAGACCTGCAAGCAGTTCCGAGTCCTACATAACATTTATTGTTGTTTTAGTTATCGGCTAGAGCTCGGTGAATGAACATATACGCAGACTTTTTTAACGTTTTGAAGAATGTGCTGTGGTGCATTTTAAGCTGTTGTAGTGTAACTCACCTGTAAAAATGCCAAGAAATTGTGTAAACCACCCGAACTCTTTTTGCTACATCTGCGGTGAATTGACATTTAAATCTCAAAAACGGTCTTTCACGCCTCTCGTTAATAAATGCTTAACAGTATTTCAAGTGTAAAGTCGGCGATCAAGACAAAAGCTGGGCTCCCCATATTTGCTGTGTTACGTGTGTCAGACTTCTTACAGCGTGGGCAAAAGGTAAACGACATAATGCCTTTTGCTATTCCCATGATTTGGAGGGAACCATCAGACCATATTACCGATTGCTATTTTTGTCTTACAAATATCAGTGGTATAACTTCTAAATCCAAACATACTGTTAAATATCCTCATATTCCATCTGCACTGAGACCAGTGCCGCACAGTCCGGAATTACCTGTGCCTGAACCCCCACAAAATATGACACCGAGCGACGATGAAACTGCCGATGACGAAGTAAACAACGAAAGTTTTTCAGCCGAAAATATTGATCTGGATCCAACATTTACACCAGATTCGTCTTCTTGTGCGCCGCATCTTCTAAGTCAAGAAGAACTTAACGACCTTGTCCGAAAAAGCAGCATGGTTTTCTTTCAAGGACATTTGCAACGGCGTCTTGGGAAATCGTAAATCCGAAAATTACGTAGAGAATGTTAACAATTTATTGGTCTCATATAAAGCCATGGGTTGCAACATGAGTCTAAAAATACACTTTCTTCATTCACACTTGGACTTTTTTCCGAAAAACCTTGGAGCAGTAAGTGACGAACATGGCGAGCGATTTCACCAGGACATTCTGGACATGGAGAAGAGATACCAAGGCAAATGGAGCCCCGCTATGTTGGCAGACTATTGCTGGACGCTGAAGAGAGATGTTTCTGATGTAAAGTACAGTTGAAAGTCATATATGACCACATTTTCTAAGTAAATATATCACTTTGTACTTTATTTTTTCATAACTTATACCCATATTATAATATATACGTTCACAAAAATTCATTGCTTTGTCACTTTAAAACCCTGCGTGATGGAAAAATTCTGAAAACATATATGAAATATGTTTAAAAAGTACTACCAAGTACACCCACTTCAGCTCGTGGGACAAAAAAAATCTTAAATTTTGTTGACCAGTGAATCAAAAAGCCGCCGCAAAAGCAGGAAGTTTGAAAACAAGAGAAGTAGGAGAGATTGTTGTACCTAGAGCATAGTGCACCTAGAAACGATGTCGATTTTTTATCGGTACCGTCATCTAGCGACTAACCAGCGCGTTTCACTGTACCCTTCAGCCAAGCCAACCATCCCATTGCAGTTTCTAATTTTTAAAACGTCTTTTGTGATTTTCCAGTGAAAAAATAGGTTTTACACAGTAAAAGCGTTTACTGTCGGTTAGTAAATAGACAGTAAGTTTTACGAGATTCCCCGATGTATGGTGAGTAGAATGGCAGCATGATACTTAGTTTTTAACATAACTTATCAGCTGGCGCACTCTTGTACCTAGAAACATACATATGACCTGTATGTTCCCAGGTACAAGATGTTGAATAATATGTGACAAAATTTCCAATTTTAATATTTTGTGTCTGTCCCTTGCTATTTCATAAACGTTAGGTATATTGGGTGATTCATACTTTAAAATCCTTATTATTCTTTGATTTTGATAACAACGGGTAAGTTTCAAGGTATACTAACTTATTATACTATATAACTTCAAATCCAGCCCTTTATACGGTCACCGTACAACCACCATTGGGCTCTTCCGATCACAAACTTATTTCAACCCTAAGCGAGCTGCCAATTAGTTCTGAACAACCTCCTAAACCCCGTAAGATTTGGCACTACACATCAGCTAAGTGGGAAGACCTAAAGGACCATTTTCGCAACTTTCCCTGGCTAAGCGTATGCTTTTCTTCGGATGATCCATCTGTCTGTGCAAAGGAGGTCTCCGACGTCATTCTAACTAGCATGGAGGCCTTTATTCCTTTCTCCAAAAAGCGCCCTTCTAACGGCAAGCCCTGGTTTAGCAAGAATTGCGAGCGTGCTGTCAGATCTAAAAACCTGGCTTACCGACAGTGGAGTAAAAACCCTACTCCTGAAAATCGCGCCATCTTTGTTACCACCCGAAACCAATGTAAGCAAATGATAGACCAAAGCAAAGAAGCTCATAACGAGAGAATCAAAAACAAACTTCTTGCCAGTCCTAACGGATCAAGGTCCTTTTGGTCAGTCGCTAAGGCCGTCAGCCAAAACTTTACAAAGTCAACTATTCCACCTCTAACACGTTCCGACGGCACAATAGCAACCACAGCCGGGGATAAAGCAAACCTACTTGCTGAACTGTTTTCCTCGCATTCCACTGTAGACTTTCAGGGAAAACCACCACCCAACATTCCCTCAGTTCAATCGCAAATGTCTGAAATCGTGTTTCGTCAGCGTCTTGTTAAACGGATTCTTAAAGGACTCGACGTCAATAAAGCTTCTGGTCCAGACGAAATTCCTATCATTGTTCTCAAGACATGCGCCGATGAACTTACACCAGTATTTTGTAGACTTTTCAACTTATCCTACAAAAAAGGAATATTTCCATCCTGCTGGAAGTCGGCGCGTGTCCAGCCCATTCCAAAGAAAGGTAAAAAGACCCTGCCAAGCAACTACCGACCCGTCGCATTGCTTTCAGTAATTTCAAAAGTAATGGAGAAAGCTATTAACCAACAACTCCTAAAGTACCTGGAAGGGCTTAACATTATCAGCGACCATCAATACGGTTTTCGTAAGTCCAGATCAACAGGTGACCTTCTGGCATATGTCACCCATCTTTGGAGCAACACCATCGAACATCATGGAGAATCCCGGGCTGTTGCACTGGACATTTCTAGGGCTTTTGATCGTGTTTGGCACGATGGACTTCTAAGTAAATTGCGATCCTACGGTATGCCTAATGGATTCTGTTTATGGCTAACCAGCTTCCTTAAGAACCGTTCTCTGCAAGTGGCGATTGACGGGTTTCTCTCAGACACCTTCACCATCAATACCGGTGTTCCTCAAGGGTCCATATTGTCGCCTACCCTCTTTTTACTGTATATTAACGACCTTCTAGTGAAAACCCAAAATCCAATTTATAGCTTTGCTGATGACAGCACACTTGTCTCATCTTTTACCTTGACTCCCCAAACATCCGCTGCCGACGCACATCTTCGCAGGCAGCATGAAGTATTGCGCCTCAACAAAGACCTGGAAGAAATTTTGGCTTGGGGTGACAGTAACCAAGTCGAATTTAATGCTAAGAAAACCCAGGCAGCAGTCTTCTCCAAAAAGGTTAACATTGCAGAACCGGATATAGTCATGGCAGGACACGCAATTCCCCTGGCACCGTCTATTAATTTGCTGGGGGTCAATCTGGGAGGTAATATGTCTTGGCATGATCACGTTGCCGCAATTGCCAAGGCAGCTGCACAGAAGCTTGGTGTACTTTTCCGCACCAAAAGGTTGTACACACCTCATCAACTTTTGACACTCTACAAAGCCCAGATTCGACCATCATTAGAATATTGCTCTCATGTCTGGAGCTCTGCACCCAAGCACACCCTTCGGCTGCTGGATTCCATTCAAAGGAGAGCCATTCGTCTGATCGGCGACCCCGAGCTGACCAAGACCCTCGATAGCCTGGAGCATCGAAGACAGGTTGGTGATTTGGCTCTCTTTTACAGATATTTCCATGGCAGGTGTTCGACTGACATTGCCCACTTGATTCCACCTAGAGCAATTCAAAACAGAAATACACGGCAAACCACTGCCGCTCATCCATATGTTGTTCAGCTTAGTACTCCTCGAACTTCATTGTTCAAGAATTCTTTCATCTGGAGAACGTCATCTTTGTGGAATGATCTTCCTGAGGTCGTGTTTCCCAATGAATACAATCTTCAACGTTTCAAGACCAACGTTAATCGCTTTTTTCGCACTCGCACCGCTCCCAGAGCGCCTTAAAGGATTTTTCCTACAGTGCAGGTGTTTTATCATAAAAAAAAAAAAAAAAAAAATACGAGCATATTCTACACTTTGCCTTCTATTTTCTAATACTTAGCAATTAGAACCAACATTATTTTTGGTTAATTTTATTCAGGGATAATATTAAGGGACTAATTTATTGTTTGTTGCATTTAGCTAAGAAAAATTAAGAAATCTACCTTCAGTCAGCGGTTAATCCAAAAAAAAAACCGTTCCTAGGTATCACAGTCTCCCGTACGTCTTTTTATTAAACGCGTTTTATAGTAAATCATTTAAAAATTTAAAAACTGAACGGTAGAAAATGTTATTTTTTCTTGATATATGGTAGAGAAAAAAGCAAAATTTAGTGAAAATTATAATAAACTAGTCTATTTCAGAAAGGTGTAGAGTAATAAAGGCTCATTAGGTATGCAAAGGGACTACAGAGTGACTCAACGAATATTTAAGCCACTTTCGTAATTTGGCATTGATTTCATTGCAAAATTCTTTATTTTCATCAAGTGCAGGTAGTACCACCCGGGTTTGGGTTTTGCCTAAATGGTGTGATAAAGGCGTGCAATATGTACATAGTATTAGGTACACTTATTTTTTATTAAACATTATTAAAAAAATACAAAATAAATTATACAGAAATTAAATTATAAAAAATCATAATATTCTTCGTCATCTGAGGAACTGTCATCTCCTTTTGACGTTATAATTAACGAGTCGACGGTCCGATCGATCAGGTGGTCAAGATCCCACACTTTCTTCTCTTCTTTAATGACATGATGGACTGCTTTTCGCCAGTTTTCTGGTGTCACTCCCTTAATGGCTTGATCAAACAGTAGCTTAAGGTCTTTCATTTTAAATGTCGTGTGTGTCTTGTTACAAATCCTTTTACTTGCGCGCATATAAGTTCTATAGAAATTAGTTCGCAATGATACGACGGTGTGCGCAGCACAGTTACACTATGTTTTTCAGCTATATCTTCCACGGCATATTTCATAAAACGATGTTTGTGTAAATTTGCTATAGCTAATAATTCCTTCTTTATCAAATTATCTTTTTTTTTATTTGGTTAGTTATCATAAATAATTTAATCCACAAAAGTTACGTGCGTCTATGGCCGACACCGAAATTGAGCCGAACTGGATGGAATTGCCTCTTTTATTACTCTACGCCTTTCTGAAATAGACTATAGAATTTTATAGGTACTCCGGGTATCCCAATTTTATTTAAAAGTAATCATCAACCGTTCTCTGCAAGTGGCGATTGACGGGTTTCTCTCAGACACCTTCACCATCAATGCCGGTGTTCCTCAAGGGTCCATATTGTCGCCTACCCTCTTTTTACTGTATATTAACGACCTTCTAGTGAAAACCCAAAATCCAATTTATAGCTTTGCTGATGACAGCACACTTGTCTCATCTTTTACCTTGACTCCCCAAACATCCGCTGCCGACGCACATCTTCGCAGGCAGCATGAAGTATTGCGCCTCAACAATGACCTGGAAGAAATTTTGGCTTGGGGTGACAGTAACCAAGTCGGATTTAATGCTAAGAAAACCCAGGCAGCAGTCTTCTCCAAAAAGGTTAACATTGCAGAACCGGATATAGTCATGGCAGGACACGCAATTCCCCTGGCACCGTCTATTAATTTGCTGGGGGTCAATCTGGGAGGTAATATGTCTTGGCATGATCACGTTGCCGCAATTGCCAAGGCAGCTGCACAGAAACTTGGTGTACTTTGCCGCACCAAAAGGTTATACACACCTCATCAACTTTTGACACTCTACAAAGCCCAGATTCGACCATCATTAGAATATTGCTCTCATGTCTGGAGCTCTGCACCCAAGCACACCCTTCGGCTACTGGATTCCATTCAAAGGAGAGCCGTTCGTCTGATCGGCGACCCCGAGCTGACCAAGACCCTCGATAGCCTGGAGCATCGAAGACAGGTTGGTGATTTGGCTCTCTTTTACAGATATTTCCATGGCAGGTGTTCGACTGACATTGCCCACTTGATTCTACCTAGAGCAATGCAAAACAGAAATACACGTCGAACCACTGCCGCTCATCCATATGTTATTCAGCTTAGTACTCCTCGAACTTCATTGTTCAAGAATTCTTTCATCTGGAGAACGTCATCTTTGTGGAATGATCTTCCTGAGGTCGTGTTTCCCAATGAATACAATCTTCAACGTTTCAAGACCAACGTTAATCGCTTTCTTCGCACACGCACCGCTCCCAGAGCGCCCTCAAGGATTTTTTCTACAGTGCAGGTGTTTTATCATAAATAAAAAATAAAATCATCCTGTTCCTGATGATGTAAGAATAACATCAAACCGTCTAAAAATTATTAACTGTGATACATGGTTGAACTTCGGGCTTAAAGAGATTTCAAAAAATAAAATAAAAATGCAGGTCTGTATTTAAAAAATTAAAGTTGATAACAGTTCCACAAAAACATAACGTTGTTCCGAAATTCCAAAAACACCGTCTAATATTTTGATGAGGTAGGAACAATTTTTTTTCTTTTAAACTTTAGTAAAATGAGAAAGCGCATGATGCCATTTCTATATCTGCACTTTATTTTATTTTTAATATTATTTTAACTCATTTCGACATACTTTTACGTTTATTTGCAGAATAATTTTTTTTTCTTGAATTTTTATCATTTTTAAAGAAAATTGCAAGAAAAATAAAACGCGGGAGACAATTTAATAAAACAAATAGCTTGCGTTTCACCCCAGTTCTTGTTAAGCAATTTTAATTTATCATTTTGACGCAATGTGGCCTAAAAGTTCTTGGCTTTTACGAAGATTTAAATAAAATAAAAATGAGATAATAAAAAAAATATATACAGGGTTGCCCAGAAGTCCGGCATAAAATCAATATAGCTTTAGCCTGTAACTTTTGGGGAAAATGCTCGGACACGTCAACTTAGTTTTATATATGCTCACATTTTGAAGTTATTTGTTTATTTTTTCATAGACAGTTGTCAAAGATATGACATCTATCTTTTATTTAATGGAAACATACATACAGCTTGTGATACATCATTTGAAAGCTAATATCTCGTACAGTATATTCATAAATTTTGGCGCGATTCCGTCAAGCTATTTCAAAATGGCGACTGTTAAAAGTTTTAAAAAATCTCTATTTAAATAAGCGGAAATGATAGATCATTGATGTTTTACTTTTCAAGGTAAGTAATGTCACAACATGTCAGAATGTAAAACATTGAAGATTTCTTGCCATGAAAGGTAAAAAACATCAATGTTTTATCATTTCCGCTTATTTAGACATTTTTTAAAAACTTTTAACAGTCGCCATTTTGAAATAGCTTGACAGAATCCCGCCGTTGTTGTTGACGTGTCTGAGCGTTTTTTCAAAAAGTTACAGGATAAGGCTATATTAATTTTATTCCGGATTTCTGGGCAACCCTGTATAATTTTTGGTAATTTATATTGACCTGTAATACATTTTTAAACCGAAATACAATATCAATACTGAATGTTATTGGGTCTATTCACCTATGTAGCATATCCCTTTTTTCATTGAGCTTATATTTTGGCATACCCCAAATTACGGAATACAGAAACAACTTTAAAAAATAAAATTGTTCGAAATGCTAGTTTAAGTTGTAAAATTCGAGAATCAAATAGGCGAGCAAGAAACTATTGAATCATTAGATTTTATGCAAAATTTCTAGAAGAAAGTTCAGTACTTAAAAGCTGAATAAGAAAATTTTGAATAACCCCAAAGTATTTTCCAATAGGTAATTCTCTTGCCTCAAATAACGTTTTACATCAGTACACAGAGATGTACATAGCCCAATTTTCAAACATACTAAATAAAATAATCGCTAAAACACTAATGTTATGATGTTAACGCTAACCATCGAGACACGACGATAACTTGTAATAATACCTACAAGAGCAATCATTAAAACTGATTTAATTTGGTCTTCACTATATAGAAGTTCCACATCATAGAGTAGGTAATAAAACAATTATTTCTCTTTCTGCGTTCTTCACTGTAGCAAAATATGAGTTAATTACTGTGCAAGTAAATAACATAAAAGAATAAATGTCTAGACGGGGTTATTAAGAAAACATTCTTTCAACTTATTAAAAAAATACAAACATTGTAGAAGTTAAGAAGTTATATTTATTTTACTTAGCGTTGTTATTTGTATGTACAAGGAAATAAATAAATCAATGGGTAATAATATCCATTCAAAACAAAACACACAAATATAGGACATTTCTAAATGGATTCATAATAATAACATTTCATTTAAAAATACCAAAATTAAAGATCGTTATTTTTCGAAACTGTAAAAAAAGCAATATCCATTTTGTTCCACCAAGTTCGATAAAAATATATTTCAATATGGAATAGAGACGTATCTACATAAATGTTAATCCGATCCGAGTATAAACGTAGGCTGCAATATTTCAATTTGGGATAAACCAAACATATCGCAGAGAAATAAAGGGCACAATGGTCGGCATAAAGATAAAATGTTTATACGTTTTTGTCCTGTACGGATTTTAATTGTGTCCAGATTTTAATTTATTTCAGTTTGAATAGATATTATTCGCGAACCACTAATTCCTGCTTGTAATAGGATTGTGAGTCTGATATCAAGGATCTATTAACGCGGGTGGATTTAACACAATAATTACCCCCGTGAATGACAAAATGTTGTTTAAGGCAGTGATGTTTCTTGAATGATAGAAACGTTTTGGACTTGCATTGCCTTTATATGTTTTTAAATCACAATGTTTCAACGGGTAAGTATCTCCAATCGTCTTGAGGTGAATATTAAATAAATATGGTAATTAGAGCTCTATTTATACTAGCTGGGTGCACTAAAACATAATTGGGAAAGGTGCAATCATGCTTTTAATTCATGCACGGTGTTATTTTAAGATTACATTTACTTAACAAAGGTTTTCAGATAGTTCTTATATCCAGTGAGGGCTTAGTAAAACAACTTGGGTTCTGGTGGATAACGGCAGCTTTCTTAAACTTTCCTTTCCTCCAGTGTGGTTTTTTATTCAAGATTTAGGCTTTTGTCCACGTGATATGATGGTCGTGCTTCCAGACATGGTCAGCTGCATCTGATTTTACGGTCTCTCCTTTTAACTTATTGCTTCTGTGTTCTTTTATTCTTATTTCGTGTGGTCTTGGTGTCTTAAGATTGGCCAGATTCGCATGAAATCTGGTAAACACAGTCTTTTTAGTTGTTGGTTTCGTCTTCATTAGATGGTTTCTTCAAGTATCTCTCGAGCTGAATATTGCATTGCGTTGTATCGTTGTCCAAGTCTTCTTATTCTCTTAGATACTCAGAAATACGGAATGGTCTGGTTGGTTGTGTATTTTTTTTTGTACGTTTCCGATAGTTTATCAACTAAATGCATACGTCTCTTTTTTAACAGCTTCATTCGAGTTATAGAGGGTAATTGTTCTATTCACAAGCGTTCTTACTATGCCATTTTTTGTGTTGTTTGGGTGATTTGATGTATAATTGAGATATTGACCTGTATGCGCAAGTTTCCTGTACACTAAATTTAGGTGTTGCCATTTTTCTCTAAATTAATGTCTAGAAAGAACAAATAAATGAATTATTTTGGAGCAGTTAGTGAGATTGTGTTGTATTTATTAGATATTCCATTTTTCTATTGGAATAATGTAAACAAAAAGGATCTTTTTATTACTGATTGACCTATAAGTATGCTAAAAAAGTTGAGTTTTTAATAATAATATTTGGCTCTATGGTTGGCCCAAAAGCTGCCACTACTATGGCTCAAAAAAACGACTACTGCTATATTGTTTAACAACTATTTTAAATTTCTCTGAAAACCTCTATATATGCCCGTATTTTAGCCCTTTTATAATAGATGAGTCGCATCAGGAATATTTACATACCGATTGATCGTTGGCCCTTTGCCATCAGCCAAACATGACCGAAAAACGTTTTCACACCGCCTCTCAATGTGACTGAAATCGGGCTATTGTCCAGCATCGAAATTACCGATTTTATTCAATTGCATTGAACAAAACTGGAAATGTTATGTAAAGCACCAATTCCTAGCTTGGTTGAAAACTTAATACGCCAATTAAAAGTAAAATTAGCTAAAAAATATATTTAATTTAAAAGAGAAAATTAGAATAAACACTAGGAAAGTTTTTATTATACTTTTTAGTTCTTTTTCTGGCAAGTCTATTCCACAGAGTCGGAGTAACGATGGTGTTGTTACTTATTCATATTAAATATTTTAAATGATTTTAGTGACACTGATGTCAATGTCAGCAGGTAGCCCCAACATTCTGTAGCCTAATTTCTTTTTTCTACGATCGTTCAAAAAATATCATTTTGTGTATGCATTTCTGACAAAAGTAGGTCTTTATTGCATACTATGCAATAAAGTACTTTTTGCCCTAGTGCAATAAAGTAAGTTGCCTAAGAAACGTACAATTTGTTTATAGTATGTGTATCACAAAACAATATGGCTGAATGACGGACGTGTTCCTTCCAAACAATTAAAGTCAAAGGTATCTATTCCATTGTTAAATTTGAATTACAACTTTTTCACACAAAGGAGAGGTAATACAGAGCAAATTTAAACTTTTTTGTTAAATAAGAAAGCGATCGTAGAGAAAATAGTGTATGTAACATGTGCAAAAAGTGTGTTATTGCACATGGCATATTATTCACCTCAACTATGTCTCGGTGAATAATTTCTATGCCGTGCAGTTCTCTAGATTCTCCAAGTCTAAAATAAAGATTTTTGTAATATTCATATGTAAATATGTGTTTATATGTGAATCGTGCGGAAAAGTAACTTTTTAAGACTACTAGCACTAGTAACTTTTCCGCACGATTTGTTAAATTAATGAATACCTTATCTAAAACACTCAATAAAGTGAAATCCTTACAAAATAAATTTTTTTTTTGCCAGAAGCTCAATAATTTTTGTAACTACAATATATTTTACGAACCTAATTGACGTTTATTTGAGAACTATATCGATCGTAGGAAAACTATTGTACCTAACACATGCGGAAAGTGTATTTTCCGCCCTTGACGGCTTTCCCGCAACTGCCGTCGCGTGCGGAAAAGTACCACTTTCCGCACTTGTTAGGTGAATAACTATTTCTCACTCAATATTAAAGTAATATCATAATTCAGGCGGTCCCAGTAAATATATCTAAGGTTGTCTCAAGTTCTTTTTTGGTTGGAAAATCACCTTTAAACTTAACCCCGTGTCTGTGATCGATTATTTTTAAGATTCTGCTTGACAGCATTAACAGATTATACATTCACGTTACACAAAAAAAAATTCTTAGAGACGAAAATTTGTTTATTTTAATTATCCAATGTGTCCGCAAAGCACTTAGAAATTCGTGGTTGAAAGAAAGTTTCTTAATCTAATTAGGGTAAGAGGTTTTAGATAGCATATACGTAGTTGACGTAAACATGGATTTTGGGGTATTATGAAGTTAGTATGATAAACGGATAGAGTGCGTTAATCGATTTTGACCGTATTCGTTTTTAGTTGTGGTCCTTTATAGTTTATAGTCTATAGTAATTAAATTTTAATGATTTGCTGATAAAGAGAAAGGAGCAATAAAATGGTAATATTGGTTCTCTATATAGTTAGTAGGTGGAGTGAAATAGTATCTTACATAACAAGTGATGAAAGTGATACTTTTTAAACGAGGAGTATTTAGTACGAGGCGTCAGCCGAGTGCGGAAGTTCTCCGAGTTTTAGAATAATCATTTTCACACGAGTAATGTACACTATTTTTCCTACGACCACAAAGAATTATTAACAAATCCTTTGATTTGTGAAAAAAATATTTTAACACTGGTGTTAAAAAAAAATATATCCACACTAGTGTTTAAATTAGCATACTTTGGATTATGTTTCATTTAATATCTGGTTTCATAGTTTGTCAATAGGTTTTTCCTTTATTTGTAGTTTGATTTTTAATTTTTTTATATATTATGATATATAGAATTTAATCAAGGAAAGATGCATTAAATATAAATTTAAAAAATTCATCCAACAAGGAAGATTTCAATTCAAAATACCTAATTCTATAAATTGTTTAATGTTTCTATAAAAAAAAAAGTCAAATACTCCTGATGGGATTTGAACCTGTGACCTTGCGATATGTAGGCTACCTACCTATCGCTTCCGATAAACATTTGTTGTTTAATAGATGACACTCTCTTCAGTGCGATTTGTTTTTTCTGGTAATAAATTTTCCAGTATATTATTGACCTTTCGATCGGTAGGCCATAGCTCTAGTCTCTACGCTATGGCAACACATACAAATTTTATGTTTAATATATGACATTTTCTTCAGCGGGACTTGTTTTGGCTGGTAATAGATTTTCTAGTATATTATTAACTTTTTTATAATTTCAGATGGCGTATTTTCACACTTTAATTCGAAATCAATCTACAAATACATGATAAATAAGTTAGACAATAAACTGCTTTCTAAAATTTGTTCGTTTTAATAAATAGGTGTGGTCTATCAAATTGGCATCATATGTTTAAATTAAATAGTGTGCCTTGTATTTCCACTCTAGAGTTGAAATATTTTCTTTCAATACGCGTGTGATATTCGGCGCTTTCGAACCAAGTTAACCGTGTTTTTTTTTCTTATTTTCATGGGTGGTCGTAGGAAATAATTATTTTCCTAACAAGTGCGGAAAGTGATACTTTCCCGCACGCGACTGCAGTTAATCCGAACGACGAGGAGCGTAGTTCGGGCAAGCGGTCAAGGGCGGGAAAGACACTTTACGCATGAGTTGGGAACATTATTTTTTCTACGACCGTATATACAAAAAAGTATACCAACCCATTTTTCAAAAATTATTTTATTTCAACATACATATACAAAGTGCGGGAAAGTGACACTTTCAAAACTAAAATGCGTGCGGGAAAATGGGTTAAAACGCACGGTCGTAGAAAAAAAATGTTTCCTCCTTTCTTAGTTCCAATATTTTGATATTCAAAGATTATATTAAAATTTCATAATACAGGTTCTCCCTAATACGCAGAACGCAGAAGCCCTCGTATCACTCTACTATTCCATAAAAACTTTTTTATGTCTTGGGTCTTCGAGCGCCAATAACCCTAATTTAACGCGAAGTCTTTCATATGGACCCAATGTTATTTCCATGTTCCATTCCATAACACCATATTCCATAAGTTGGTGAAACTAGCAAAGTTCCTCTGACCGCGCAAAACTAATCCTAATATTCCTAAAAGCACAACAGTGTAAAATTCTTGTTTAGCGGAGCTGAGATTCATAAGTTCTGTGGTTACGTCCGGAATATGTTTAAATGTAATGAATGGTAAAATTAGTTAAGTGAATATGGACGTTATTTTAACCGACTCTAAAGAGGGAGGAGGGAGGAGTTTATCAATTCCAATGAGGACAGGGCAAGATAATAGTACCTATATTACATAACAAGTGATGAAAGTGATACTTTTCAAACGAGGAGATATTTAGCACGAGGCGTCAGCGGAGTGCGGAAATTCTCCGAGTTTTAAAATAATCACTATCACACGAGTAATGTACACTATTTTTCCTACGACCACAAAGAATTATTAAAAAAGCCTTTGATTTGTGAAAAAAAAATTTCAACTCAGGAGTTGAAATTAGCATACCTAGGATTGTGTTCCACTTAATATCTGGTTTCATATAGTTTGTCAATAGGCTTTTCCTTTATTTGTAGTTTAACTTTTTCATTTTTTCATATTTTATAAATATCATAGGAAAAACTAATCCTGAATTGACTTCTAGATTAACCAGAATGAAAAATTTTAAATTTCAAGGAAATATACATTAAACCAAAATTTAAAAAATCCACCCAACAAGGAAGATTTCAATTCAAAATAATTTTATAAATTATTTAATGTTTTTATAAAAAAAAGTCAAATACTCCTGATGGGATTTGATCCTGTGACCTCCCGTTCTGTAGACCAGAGCTTTAGTGTCTACGCTATGGCTTCCATGGCTACCAATTAACATTTGTTGTTTAAATATATGACATTTTCTTCAGCGCGACTTATTTTTTCTTTTATTAGCATTTTTTATAATTTCACATGGCGTATTTTCACACTCTAATTCTAAATTACTCAAAAAATACATGAAAAATAAGTTAAAAAACTTTACAATTACTGATTTCCAAAATTTGTTCTTTTTAATAAGTAGGGGTGGTCTGTCAAATTGACATCATATGTTTAAATTAAATAGTGTGCCTTGTATTACCACTCTAGAGTTGAAATATTTTCTTTCAACACGCGTGTGATATTCGGCGCCTTCGAGCTAGGTTAACCGTGCTTTTTTTCTCTTTTTCATAGGTGGTCGTAGGAAAAACATTTAACAGACAATATCCCTGTGGGAGTAGAAAAAAAATTATGTTGCAACACATTAGTCGTGATAATCCTGAAAATATTTTAATGGAGAGCGGAGAAAAATAATTTTAACCAATATTGTATTATTCTAATAATTACATTAGACGGCAGCAGATACCCAGTAATATTGAAAATAATGACTTGTTGGGGTCTAACGCTCATACGCCCCTGAATATTCCCTGGTTTTAAGCTTTTTATATTAAATCAGAAATACAAATAAAATAAAACGCAAGAATAAAATTACAAGAATTAAAACAAGAATACAATATAACAAAAAACATTGCTTAAACTGCAGAAAATGATTATTTTAAAAGCAATTTGAGTAGTGAGATTTAAGGCGTTTCCATTTAAAATTTGTTTACTTCCAGACTTTGTTTTATTTACTAGTTAGTGCCCTAGAAAATACATTATCCTTCTTTTGGGATTGTATTAGAATGTGCACCCTTCTCTGTTACTGCGAAATAGAAATTTAGACTAAATCCGACAACTTAACCTATTCTATCGATTATTTGGGTTTTAGATCTGTATTTTTTGGCGAAACTTTATAAAGGAATTGGATTTTAAAGTAGTTTCGATTTATTTTATTTCCTTATATTTATTTTAAATGTAAGGTGATGAAAAACTTAGATTAGGACGATTTGGATATCTCTTATCATAGAGATAATAATAGTATATTATTGACCAAGGTTTAGACAGATACTATTATTGACCGAACGATTTAAGTCGTGAGGGCAATAATAGTATCTGTCTAAACCGTGGTAAGTATATTATTTTTTCCACTGGTAACACATTTACAACATTTAATCATTAATTATAGTTAACATACCTTCTTAGGGTTGCTTCTGTTTTTTTTTCAGTCAAGTTACCTTTGCTTTAAAATTTGCAGCATTTTTTTTTATCTTGTCAAATGGCATTCTTAGTTGTCAGTATATCGTCGCCCGAGAACCAGGTTATTCTATGTCCATATTTTTAAATTTTACAGGGAAGCAATTTTAAAATTCACCAGCTTTTATTGGGTACATCTTAATTATTTTTTTTTCTAAAAGTGTAATTTAGTTAGGTTTAAGGGTTTATAAAAAGTGGGTAATGCAAAAATATACTAAAAATTTTGACTAAATCCTATTGGTTGGCGAGGACATAGACTAAAATGGTCCGAATATGAAAAACTTTATATGGACATAGTATAAGTTCGAATCTTTGTAAGTAGTGAACCGATTGGCACAGAGTGACATGGAATAGCTTGGTCGATAGAGCTTCGGATATAGAATACTTTGATGATAAAATCTCAATTTTAAAAAAAAGGACATAGAATAACCTGGTTCTCAGGCGACGATATGTCGATTCATAAAAATTCAAGATTTTTTGATAAAATGAGCGAAGAAACTATTACTGATACGTGCACTACTCCAGAAATGAGGGTGGAAGCACAATAAATTAATGACGAGTTGCTACCCCAAAAATCTAAAGTTTTGTATTTAAAAAACTACTCAGTATTTAAGGACTGGTGCCAAACAAAGAAAGCTGGAATACCTGGTTGTCTAAACATGACGTTTTCATATATTTTTAAAATAAAAAAAGATCAAGTTGCCTGTTTTATATTGTTTTTGCCAGAAGCCTCTATTATTGACCGTTGTCAATAACGACTGTAAATAATAGAGGCTTCTGGCAGGGGTAAAGAAAAGTTAATAATCGGTGAATAATAAGTGATTTTAAAGTTAGTAGTGGAAAAACTAAGAAAAACGATCCATTGTAAAAATTTTACCGCTCAAAATGTTGTACGACTCCAAATCTGTAATGGGTTAACGCGAATGCCACCTAAAGACTCGCGTCTATATCCTAGTCCGCTGCCAAGGTCAGGCGGATGGCGGGACATTTAAAATATAGGTTGAAATGGATTTAATTATTTTTTTACGTCACGGTGTGGCGTCATAGTCGAAGTATTAATATTAATAGGGCGATGGCGGGATATTTGAAATTTACATAGGTAGAAATGAGTTCAATTATTGTAGATATGTAATTTTTTTTTATATTACGGTATTCTATTTACATTTTTCTTTTACGTTTTAAGGAATTCGAAGACGTGGCCGGTGTTGACAGTCTTCGATTTTGTAATTCCGACTTTTTGTTATGAGGGTCATTGTTAGAAGAAATCATAGGGATTATTGTTGTTTTTAGTGCATTAATACCAGAAATGATGGATGTGGCGTTTTTTGATGCATAAGAAATTTCTTCCAAATTATTGCTACTTGATATTAAACTTGTTATAATGTTGAATTTTTGTAGAGCCGACTTTTTTTCTGTTTCAAGGGTACTTCTGGTGGTTTGATGAAGTTGGCTGGATAGAAATGTATGTTCATAATTATCATATAAACTTTTATGCTGATTAATATGTAATAAAGAATTTTCTACATTGTTTTCTTCAATGCTTATATTTTTTGTGGTTCAGGAGGGTATCTTATACAAATCATATGTATATGTTTGCACATCTTATACTGTCTGGCATAATCATGACAACTGCAAGAATATGTGTGAAGACAGCATTTACATTCTTATTGCAATTAAAATTGCATTGGCATATATCTTGAGTGTCACTAATACGTTCGACTGTATAATATTCAAGGGCTGAAGTACTATCCGTGTTCTTAGATGAAGCAATAAACCATTTCTGTTCAGAATTGTCTTCAAAAATAGTGTGGGCTATCTGTTCAGCTATTTTATAACGTTTTCTTAACGCACTAAGTTTAGAGGGCACCTTGTTTCTTGATGTAGACAACAATCTTCTCAAAAATTTCATATGAAGACATTAATATTTGATTTTGTACTGCATTCCCTTCCACATTCTGTGCACACATAAACTGTTCTACTATTTAAAAAATGACGGTTAGGTTTTTACTTTCAAAATATTTAATATTTTGTGTCAGCCGCATGCCATAACAAAACTTACTGATTAATAACCTGCCCCTTCATTTTAATTATGCCCCACAAGGCCACAAATTAACAAACCGGCAAACTGTTCTTGTAAGAAAACTTAATACCTCCACTATGACTCATCACCGTGACGTAAAAAATAATTAAATCCATTTCAACCTATATTTTAAATGTCCCGCCATCCGCCTGACCTTGGCAGCGGACTAGAATATAGGCGCGAGTACCTAAAGTCACTTCTCTTCTCGACAGTTGCACGGCCTTGAGCTTCGCTGTAGACCCCTTTAAGTTGGATGTCTAGGTTTGCTTAGTTTATGCTCATTATCACTGATGTTGCACAGATCGACTTAAGCTCGATTCATATCTAACAGCACGAAGCGTGCCCAGCACGTAATGTGACAGACAGAAAAAAAATAATTACAAACATTTTCGTAAGCGTATTCGTATCTAGTTAAGTTAAACGGAGCGTGTCAGTACAGACACGGGCCAGCACCGGCCAACATTGTCGTCAAGAATCTTTTGTCTATATCGGCGCATGTCTGTGTATGTCTGCGCATGCCTGGTAGGGTCGGTACGTTAGTATGAAGGGAGTCGACGTGCATGCACCGACAGCGGACCACTTGACCGTTGGCCATCAGAAAAAATGAATAACGAAAAATTAATCGAATTAGTTAGGGGATATACCTTTCTATATGATTTGAGTGATCGCAGATATAGTGACAATCAACGTAAAGATGACACGTGGAAAGAAATAGCAAAAATACTCCAAGTACGGGGTAAGTAGACATTTATTAAAATAAACGTTAGGTACAACGTACAACTTGTTTACATTTCCCCTGCTGGTGAATCAAAAAACGAAGCTAGCTTATCTCTAACATCAAAAGGGGTTTATTGACTATTACCGCCTTACCTTGGTACATTTCTCAAATTATTAACGACTGTATCTTCACTTGCATGAACATGATTATATTTTATGAAATTATGGAGAATACATGTTGTCAATATTACTTTGTCTGCATTTTCGGGTTTCAGCTGGATCCTTCTGTTGTATAAACGAAACTTTTGTGATAATTGTCCAAAGGCATTTTCTACGACTTTCCTTGCACGTGACAACCTATCATTGAATTTTCTTTTGCGCTGGACATGTATTTGTGGGTGAGGGTAGGGTCGCATTAGATATGTTTTCAAAGGAAAAGCTTCATCGCCTATAAAGGCATGCGGCATCAATATTTGAGTACCATGTAAGTATTTATCTTCTGGTACATTCAGAGCATTTGCCGCCAGAGCTTTTCCGATTGTTGAATTAGAGAATATTCCACCGTCACTATTTTTACCATATGCACCAATATCTACACATATAATCTTATAATTTGCATCGACGATCGCCATTAGAACTATCGAAAATGTCTTTTTGTAATTGAAATATAGAGAACCACTGTTAGCTGGAGCTGTAATAACGACGTGTTTACCATCGATGGCACCAAGGCAGTTGGGAAAGTTCCATACATTCCAAAATTGCTCTGATATCATTAACCAATCTTCATTGGTTGGCGTTGGCATCCATTCTTGTGCCATTTTTTGTATTATAGCAGTACATACTTCTATAACTATATAATGCACAGTGCTTACCCCAAGTCGATAACTGTATGCAATAGTCAGATAAGAGTCTCCTGTTGCAAGGAACCTAAAAAAAATAAATAAATTATTATTTTGTTACAGAACAAGAATGCAAGAAATCATGGGCCTTATTACGCGATGCATTCCGACGTGCCATAAAAAAGAAAAAAGAGACAAAAAGTGGGCAAGCTAGCGGATCTACAAGAAAATGGAAATATGAAGACGAAATGTCTTTTCTCTTGCCGTACTTTAAAGAGAGACCTACTCTTTGCACTGTCCCAGCGATCCAGGAAAACAGAGGTAGTGATGTTGAAGAAAATGGGTTCGATAATGATAATGAAGGAAGGTCGCCTTCTCCTGACGTTGATATACCACAAAAATCTCCACCTGTAATGCAAACAAAAGTTCCCGAAGCAACTGTGGTTCAGTCTTCATTCTCTAAAAAGACGCATGCACTTTCTGGATCTTCCCAAAGCAACAACATGCCAGTGATAAAACGAGCTAGAATTCGGCAAACGACTCCGCAATCTACTTCCAGTGAAACACCTTCAACCTCGCTAATGAAATTTATATTAGAAAATAAAACAAAGACCAATGAGATTCAGCAATTTTTTGATAGTATTTCTAGTACAGTTCAGTCATTCCCTCCTCGAGATAGAGCTGTAGCAAAAGCTAAAGTATTTGCAGTAATATCTCAAATGGAGCTTGAAATTCTAGGTAGAGATCCGAGTACTGCTTCTGAATATGCAGGTTCCCCTCTTGGTTCGCCTACATCAAATGAAACCCAAATGTCCGAACCACGAAATGAATTCTATAGTACACCATCACCACAGGCCTTATCGCCCGGAGTACTGCAAGTAGACAGGGTATCACAACTATCAAGATACAACACTGTCCAAGAACAAGGATTAGGAAGCGGTCAAGAAACACCTACATTTTCACTACAAAATTATTTTACGTCATATGATTCACAATAAACCATTGTAAAATTATTAGAATATATAAAAAATAAAATTCTTACCTTAAACAAACTGCTAATTTCTCTCTTGGTGATAAAGACTCCTTAAACTTGGTGTTTTGTTTAGTTATCAGTGGTGATATTTTAGTTGTAATGGTTTCGAACTCATATTTACTCATTCTAAAATATTTGAAAAATCTGTCTTCATCATCTATGAGTTCCTTGTATAGTGTGTGAAATTCTCCTTCTTTTTTTCGTTTTAGGTTCATGGGATGGACAGAAAACCTCCGTTTTCGCTGTTGTACTTCTACATAATCCGATTTTTCTTCTTCTTCCAGTAAAATTGCTACCACAGCTAATTCTTCAATAGACACATTTTGAAACATTTTAAATACGCTTGCGCACTATTACCTCTCTAGTTAGTTGGTCTGTTGGAGACTGTGAGGTTGTCGCATGATGTGAAATCTCGTGCCTGTTCCGTGTCTGCTACGTTACGTGCTGGGCACGCTTCGTGCTGTTAGATATGAATCGAGCTTTAAGCTTGGCGCGCACTTATGCGAAGCGCGGCGAAGCACGCCGAAGCGCTGCACGCCGTTGCACGCCTAGGGTCCGCTAACTATAGCGCGGTTTGGTGCACGCAGTTGCACACCTTATTTGGTATAGTTACGTTTCCAATTCAGTGTGAGATGAGAGCATCTTAAATTACACAAATTAGATATGTATTCGTTTAAAAACAAATATTAATTCATTATACTTAAAATGTACTACCTAATATTTTAGTTATTTTTTCGGATTTGCTGGAGGATGAAAGAATTTTTTGAAACTGAGTTACAAAATGTCCGTTAAAGAAAAAAATCTATTTGAATTTTATTAAGAAATTTTACCTTATTTTAAAATGTAGTGCTGTATTTTATTCCAATTTCACTTGACCCGTTCAATATTTTTACTATATTGTCCAATACCTATTTTACATCTACCTATATGAATAACCTCACAAAAGTTCTTCCCTGAAGATGGAAATCAAATTTTCCGAAAGCTTGGACCAACTTTAAAGAGTAGTAGGTACTCTTTCATTTGCTGCATATTCAAATATTTCCCTAGTTTAATTCCTAACTAGTCAGCAACGACTACCCTATCTCTGTATCTATATATATTATATATATATAGATAAGGGCATGCGGTTTTTACCAGTTTTCTTTCTATTTTTTAATTAAATGACAATTTATATATCGTTCTAATAAAAAATTTGAAAAATCTGGTGATTACGCAAATAGCGCCCTCTTGCAGCGACAGATATAACAAAAAATAGTCATACTACATTTTAAATGTTACTATAAGACAAGCTTTTTTAAATGAGACCAAGTTTGATGAATTTGGTTACGGCAAATCAGAGTTATGAGTAATTCTTTCAAAAGAGGCCCCCCCTTCACCCCTCAGTTTTTTTTGCTAGTTAGATTAAAATGTCGTAAAGCAAAGTTATGATATAATTGTCTAAGTTTTGACATAATTGTATTTGGCATATTACCTATCTATAAAAAAAACTCTGTGGTTAAACTTTTTTTTCAATTTAAAATTATTTTTTTAGTGGCTTAATCTTGGGGAATGTTTATACTGTTTTCTTCCCATATTTAAAGAAACACATGTAAAATGGTAAGGATCATTCAAAAAACCAAACTAAACAAAATGTAAAAATTATAGGTTATGAAATTTTGTTTGGGGGGTCTGTGATAAAAGAGTGGGTTTGGTGGGTTCCTGGAAGTTTCGAAAAATATTTTCTTCATAAGTTTTGTATCTAAATGGATGGATACCATTATTTGGTAAATATTTCGAAGCAAAAAAATCCCACACCACACCTTCATATAGTTTAATTAACAATGTTTCGAAAAGTAGTCACTATCCGCACGTGTCGTTAATGTATGGTCACTATGGTTGGTAAAGTATTTTGAAATAAGCAATGCTTAAATGTTTCCAGTAACTGAATTCGAAAATGTGCTGCAATAGTTTCTAAAAAGCAAATAACTTTTGTCTAAAAATGCTACTTGGGACGCCACTCTAAATAAATATGGAATTTCTGTAAAGTCGCCGATGATCGAAGGTTTTTTTAGAATTTACTTTTGATCCTGGGCTCATTCTAAAAACATTAAGCCCGCTTATGCTTACCCATTATAATTTTTCTGGCGCCGCCACTGAGCACGCCGAAGAGAATTTCTTCGCTCAGGATTCTAGGCTTGCAATCCCAATCGAATCGACACGCCGTGCAGCGCTTCGCTTCGCTTAAGTTAGCGGAGCTCCATAAGAATACATGTAATTTAATCCAAAACGCCTTCTTCGGCGTGCTTCGCCGCGCTTCGGCGCGCATAAGTTAGCGTGGCACCTTCCAACCTCAACCGCATCGACGTGCCGCGCCGCGCTTCGCTTAAGTTAGCGGAGCTCTATAAGAATACATGCAGTTAATCCAATGCACGGTTTTTCTCCGCGCTTCGCCGCGCTTCGGCGCGCATAAGTGTGTCGCGCCGCCACTGGTTAATAAAGATTTTAGCATATTCACAGACGTGGTTTCAGGTGTTCTAGGTCTGGAATGTTATCTTAGATTTTAATTGAAAGGGAGCGAAGTGGCTGCGACAGATTAGAAGTGAGGGTTCGATTTTTTAGGGTTTTAAATATTTTGCCTGAGAAATTTATTCTTAATAATCTGCTGTATGGCCGAAGAAAATAATAACCCACGGATCATTTATAAATACGTTTATTGTTACTAAATCATAATCACTAGTTATATAAATCAAGCGGTGAAGTTCATTGAATTCCCTCTAATGTAAAGTTCAAATTTTCATGTTTCTTAAATGTCTATACATGTACTGCGTACTGTCCTTTACTCACTGGCGCGTTGCCTTAGTTAAATTAATGTCACTATTGTTCTTTCATATCTAAAAAGTCTTGTGCCCCGTTATGTTAACTCGCGTCTACATAGATAAATAATACATAGCCTAATCCCCTTTACGAATACAACTCTTCATAGCTTCATCAGTATGAACTGCGTATATTAGCATATTTAACTTTTATAATATGGAGAACTTTTCGCATATATTCGCCTGTCCTTATCTTACACTTGCTTACAGAGTCTAAATGTTCTACAAGTTGGAAACTTACATAGTACAACTAAAATTGTCCGCATCTTTTCCATAGTTCGGCTTTAGAGTAACAACAATTTTCACTGGTTTCGCTGAGCACTAGTTTTCGATAATGAGAACACTGTACCTCTGAATGTTAAGTATTTCAGAATTTAGCAACTTTACTTTTATTAGAATTTAGATACTTTTTCACGACTCGCGTACTTAATTTCGGGCATAGTGACTAGCCCTGGAGACTGGACCGAACGACCATTTCGGACTGGTCAGAGAACCGAGAACTTCGAGCTGAGAACTTACTGGGAACTTCAGGAACTGACGTTTTAGCAATAGGAGCGTTTTTTTATAGATTTTTGCAATTAGAGTAGTGGTCAAGGCCCACCCTCTTGGTCATTGTGGGAGTGAACAGAAAAATATCGATAATGTATTCTATTGGGTTCCCGCAGAACCTTCGGGCAGTGGTCAAGCGGCCATCTTGTGCCGGATGCTGCTAAAGTGCTTTTTGTAATAAAATTTTATTACCTAAAAGCTTTTAACGTTAATTACCATAAAAATTTGTAAAGAAAAGCTTTTAATTCTTTCAGTTAGCGTTGCGCGAGAACGTCTAGAGACGCCTGTTTTTTGTGCTCTTAATCTTGAAAACCACCTTATTTTAAAAGGTTAACGCCCACCGATAGAAAAGATGCAGCTAACTAGTATTAATCGGGCAGGCGATCGTCGACAGAATTTTCACCTTCCTGTCTACTGCTTTAAAATATTCGTTTAACATTTTTAATCCATATTTCTTTAGGAGAAAAATAATAATAAAAATAACAAAATAAGAGGATTTTCAATTCTCGACAAGTGCGCGCCAAGCTTTATCTGGTTAATCTGCTACTCGAAGGCCAAAAATCACCCAATAATTTTAATAGTCGCGGCGGCATTCGGTTGCGACTCAAGAAACGTGTAGTAAAAGGAATAGAGAAAGAGCGATTCTCAGACCAAATCAGTTAAAATGAGATAAACATAGTTAAGTATCTGTTAATCGACGGCACATTTGAGTAAAACCATAATTGATGGTTGTGTATGAAGGTAGATTTTATTAGGGATATAAAAAATAGCGTTCCAATTGGACCATAATTGAATAAACAGTCTATTAATCAAGAATTATTTATATTATATATTGTGTTATGCGAAAACTCCCCAATATAAATCGAAGCGCTCCGCTCGGCCGTTTTTGAGTTTAGCTCACTGTTGACCTTATGGGTTTATATTGAATTAGAAGATTACATAAGAGATTGAAAAACTAAGAGCGAAACAGATATACGTGCTCTCGGAAGTTAAAAAGAGATGGGAAAGCGACAAATTCGGTCGCCGACTTCGACACACGTGATTCAATCACGTTCAATAGGCTTTTATGGAAACCAAGTCGAACAGCTCCGTGAATCATGCCATTTCAATCAAAACCTTGCGTTATACAAAGAAAAACTTATTACAACATATGCGAATTATATTTTCAATATTTGCACGAACCTTTTGTTGGATTGTCTGTTTAAAGGTTGGAGACAATGACGTTTCTTGAACGGCAGTAGAGTTTTGGACTTGCATTGTCTTTATTTGTTTAGAATCACTACGTTTCAACTGGTAAGTATCTCCAGTCGTCTTCAGGTGAATACTTTGTTGGATTGTTAGGAATGCCGAATCGCTCGTAGTATGTCCTTAAATCTTATTTAGTTCATTATGTGTGTTGTGACTTGTATTAAAGGACAATGACTTCAACAGTTCAAAAAATATTACAGTTTAAAACAAGCGGTTAATTAAGATTTGAAAACCGTGAACGATAGTAGAGTTTTGAATTTACATTGTCTTTATTTGTTTTGAATCACAACGTTTCAACTGGTAAGTATATTCGGTCCTCTTCAGATGAATCCTGTATTCACCTGAAGACGACTGGAGATACTTACCAGTTGAAACGTTGTTTGCCCCACCTATCAAAAAACTCTGCCGCGTTTGCTAAACAAACTAAAGCCAGTCCAACGATTTATTTATCTCATGAATGACTCACAGTCATTTTAACGCCATATATAAAATTTAAATTCCTTACACAAAGTAAACAAAATTTATTCCCTTAGTAAAGGTCGTTTTTAACAAGTTTAAAAATATTACTTTCATTACATTTTCAATTTAAAAACTTGTTAAGGTGGCACACTCTTTTTCATGCAAAATAAAAATTATATTCTCGTATGCAGGTAAGAGTATAATTTTTTACGTTTAAACAAGGGTTTTAGTAAATTATTTTCCTCCATTTTTCGCGTTTTACTACAGAGATAAACAGCATACATTATTTTTGTAGTTCTAACTTGTAAATGAGTGTATTTATTATTCTATTTTAGTAGAGAATATAGCAAAAAATTGTACTTTTAGGACAAAGGGTGTATACAGGGTGATTCACGTTGAGTGGCCTATTAGAAAATCTCGGAAACGAGTAAACTTATCTTTCTAAAAATTTGATAGCAGGTATAATTGGCTTTGAGCTTTTAAAACATTATCTTTTGAGGTTTTTGTTACTTCCGGTTATACCGGAAGTTAATGCCAACTTTGCTATTTCAAATAGAACACCCTGTATATTTTGGCATTTTTGATTAGGTACCTTATGAAAATCTAAATAACTTTTGTTAATAATAATCTATTCCTATCTCTAACCGTTTTTGAGATATGAATTATAAAAGGATTTTTTACCATTTGCTATTTAGCGCTTATGTTCGTTGCTTAGCTATTTCTAATTTTCAAAGTCAATCGAAAATCCCAGTCGAGGCCTTCTTTTGAAAAATAATGTCGCATTAACACAAACAGAAATTTTAAGATTTTTTATTTAAATTGCTCATAATTCCAAAACTTCTAAAAATGTGGATTGTACATATTAGGCATTTAGATAGAAAATTTAACTCTCTACACGTTAGTAAGCTAAAAAATAGGGTGTTCCATTGATTTTCCAAAATTGACTCATGCACATTTATTTAAATGGAAACATTGGCACAATTTTAAGAACTCCCTGTATAAAAAACGTGAAACCTAAGTAATTTAAACTAAAGATCTATGTATTACTTGTAAGCGTGCAAAATTTTAAATGTTTACTTTTATTAGTTTCAGAGTTACTAAACTTTCTTCTCGGAGCGTTTTTACACAAAAAAATTCTTTTATAATTCATATCTCAAAAACGGTTAGAGATAGGAATAGATTAATATTAACAAAAGTTATTTAGATTTTAATAAGGTAATCAAAAATGCTAAAATATACAGGGTGTTCTATTTGAAATAGCAAAGTTGGCATTAACTTCCGGTATAACCGGAAGTAACAAAAACCTCAAAATATAATATTTTAAAAGCTCAAAGCCAATTATGCCTGCTATCAAATTTTTAGAAAAATAAGTTTACTCGTTTCCGAGATCTTCTAATAGGCCACTCAACGAGAATCACCCTGTATAGTACCTTCTCCTGCGCCTTAGAATGGATTGTACATATGTCTTTTTACTAAGTACATAACTCTCTTGTTGTCAATGGAGGTTGACTGACTCCTCTTAATCGTAAAGTTGTTTAAAAAAATTAAAAGTTTTAACAGATAAATATATAATATAATATGTTAATACAAAGGGAAAGTCTCCCACAGTGCTCCAAGCCGAAATGTACGCCATATTGCAATGTGCGTACGAAAACAATAGAAGGGCTTACCTCAATAAGCGGATCCATATATATTCTGACAGTCAGGCAGCCCTTAGATCGCTAATAGGCAACAAGGTTACCTCAAGACTGGTATGGGAATGTCAAGAGGAACTAGAGGCCCTGGCAAAAGTAAACAAAGTAATACTGCAGTGGGCACCAGGACACGAAGGTATTACAGGAAATGAAAAAGCAGATAAACTTGCAAGGAAATGCCCAGAAAATACATTCATTGGTCCAGAACCGGCACTCGGAGTACCAAGGTGCACAATACGAGATGCCATAAAGCTCTGGATCAGAAGCGAACACAAAATCCACTGCAGGAACAGACAAGGATTACACCACAGCAAAAGCTTTATTGGGGATCCAGATCCAAGACTAACGAAACAGTTGCTTCAAATGGACAGAAACTAGCTGAGAACCTGTTTGAAGGTCGGAGACAATGATGTTTCTTGACTGATAGAAGAGTTTTGGACTTGCATTGTCTTTATTTGCTTTATATCACAACGTTTCAACTGGTAAGTATATCCAGCCATCTTCAGGTGAATACTAAATAAATAAAATAACTATAGCTCTATTTATACTAGCTAGATGCACTGAAGCATGACTGAGATGGGTGCAGTCAGGCGTTTAGTTCGTGTGTGATATTTTAAGGTTAACTCTACCTAACAAAGGTTTACAGATCTTATATCTAATGATGGCTTACTAAAACAATCTGGGTTCTGGTATATGGTAGCAGCTTCCTTGAACTTCCTCCAATGTGGTTCTTTATGCAGGATTTTACAGAAATTCTGACTGGACACATGGCTGTCAAGAATCATCTGCACAGAATGCAACTGTACAATGGAGACCTCCTTGACTGCAGATAATGCGAATATGACAGGGAAATTGTACAGCACGTATTTTGCCATTGCGCATTACTAGATCGGAAGAGGCAACAAATACTCGGGCAACCAAAACTGGAACTAGAAGACATCCTGACCCTCTCCCCAGTTGACCTACACAAACTACACTCACCGGCACAAAATTCCGCCACCCTGAAATTTCGGCAAAGTTTGATGTTTTATAACTTAGTTATTTTTTATCCGATTTTCATCATTTTTTTATCAGCTTGTAGATCCATTTATTCTGTTTTCCTTTAATTACTTTATAAAGTATCATTTTTCGATTAGGCTATAATATACAGGAGGAAATCAAAATGTTGTTTTTTGTCGTAATTTCAAAACACCCTGTAGGGAAATTGAGGTGGATAATTTTATTTACATACTATCTCTTGTAATCTCTGATGTATTCTAAACATTTCTTTTTTTGATTTATTCCATTATCTCATTTCTGCTGAGAGCTGCAAAATTTTAAATGAAACGCTGATTTGAAGCCTAATTTTATTAAGAAAAACAAACACTAGGTATATCATAAAGTTAATTAACAAAAACAATTTAATAACGTGTATTTCCTCCTCTCACAGCAATGACAGTTTGAAGTCTTCGTGGCATCGAATGAATAAGATTACTTATTCTTTCTTGAGGAATAGCTTGATATTTTTCGGTCAGCGCCAGTCTTAAGTCTTGCAAGGTTTGTGGTTGTACAGGACGACGATGAACGGCTCTTTTAAGTTGATCCCAAAGATGTTTGATTGAGTTGAGATCCGGGCTACATGCAGGCTATTCCAATCTTGGAAGTTCAACTTCATCTAGATATTCGCTTATTACATGTGCAACGTGAGGTCTAGCATTATCTTGCACTAATGTAAATTGGTTCCCAATAAAAGGCGCAAATCATGACTGAACCGCCATAATATGAGATTCGTTCTGATATGGTGAAGTCAGCACATCTTTCATTTCTACGTCTGTCTACCCACTCACGACCATCAAAAAATAACATCGTTTCATTTGAAATTTTGCAGCTCTCAGTAGAAATGAGATAATGGAATGAATCAAAAAAAGAAATGTTTAGAATACATCACACATTACAAGAGATAGTATGTGAACAATATTATCCACCTCAATTTCCCTACAGGGTGTTTTGAAATTACAAAAAAAAACAACATTTTGATTTCCTCCTGTATAATATAGCCTAATCGAAAAATGATACTTTATAAAATAATATAAGGAAAACAGAATAAATGGATCTACAAACTGATAAAAAAAATTATGAAAATCGGATAAAAAATAAACAAGTTATAAAACATCAAACTTGGCCAAAATTTCAGGGTGGCGGAATTTTGTGCCGGTGAGTGTAGTACAAGGAACTGGGATCACGGAGTGGGTATAACAACCAAACAGGGTGAGCACAATGGGCCAAACCTGGCGCAAGTGCATCCGGCGCTCGGACGGGCCCTCGAAAAAATTTTTTTTAACAAATTTACATTTTTTTATTTAACTTCTAACCTCAAAAACACATTTATCAATTTTTTTTATGCTTGTATCTTTAAGAGCTGTAAGACTTTACTAGTTTGCTAATTTAAACAATGTTGTATCTTTAATAATAACAAAGTTACCAATGGTGGACACTTAATTTGGATAACCCTGGATATGTTTACAATAATCATACATTTTTTTCGGTGTGGTACATGATTTTTAAAGTTTTATTACATTTCACTTTTAAATAACGGCAATTGGGTCAGTCTTGAAATTTGTATCGAAAGTTTTAATAAATCATATGTTGCATTTAATAGAAAAACCAAGCATTACCCCCTCAGTAAACTAATTTAGTAATTTTATATTTTATTGACACTTTCCCATTTTCCAGTTAAAATGTGAGTTTATGGTCCAGTGATTTCTTTTTCAATTTCTTAATTATGAAAACAATTAATAACCCGAAGAGAGAAGAAAATATAATTTCGATATTAATAAATTTTATAGAAGCTGGAGTTGAATTTTAATTAAATATAATTTCTTTCATCTTTATGCTTTTCAGAAGGTTCATTGGAATGTCAGTTTTTACCCAACAATAGTAATATAAACAACGGCATTATAGAATTGACAAATCGATTATGTACAATGTGTATTGAAAAGAAAAATATAAGTATACAGACTAACTTTAATATATTTTTAATAAATTATCATTAACAATTAGCAAGGAAATATACAAAACACGGTTTCTATTTTGGTTTTATGATATCTATTTTATGCAAAGGGATTGAGTAATCAAAAATTGAATATTTGGATAATGAATTTTTTTTTTATCATACTGGTAGCAAATAATAACTTTAAATACAGGGTGATTCAAGGCTCGTCTCTTCGTTTAAGTAAACAGTAAATTTAATCTACTTTTCGATTATGGTATCAGAATTATACCGTATGATTTATTTTTTCGGTGTAGAATCAAAAAATGTATTATTATAAATTGCGCCCTCTAGCATTTTTTTTAAACTAATATGGACAATTAAATACGATTGGTGAAAGTGCATACATTTTTCTTCCAAACCGTCTTTAGTTTGCTAAAATCGGATAAGGCGTTAATAAGTTACAGCGATTTAAATGATTACACTTTCAACAGCTTCCCCCCCCTCTTATTAAAGTCAGTACGCCAATGAGCATAAGACCAAACTGATGCATAATTGTCCAAGCTTTTTAATGGTGTCATCAAAGAAGATATACCTTAATGTGGAATTTTTGGAAATATGTAAAATTTTAAAATTTACTTTTCAATTACGCCCTCTTGCGGCAAAACGCGGAACTTAAAAATTATTTCCAGAATTTTCTCATGACCACTTTAGTTATCATTTTTTTCCCCTTAATTTCTATGTCCAGTAGTTTCCGAGATATGGCCGCTCGTCGACCTTAATGAATCACCCTGTACAATATAACTATAATAAACGAGAAAATTTACCATTTGTTTTTGTGGTAGTATAGCCTGATCACGCCGCCACTGAAGGAGTTCTAAAGAAAGAGTAATTATACCAGAGGGGGGGGGGGGGGGGGGGAGGGGAGGTTACTTCCTCACTTATTACGGTGTTTTTTACTGGTTGCTTGATGACATGTTTACTATATCGTCAAAACGTTTTGACGTGATTATTAGAAAAACTTTAACAATACCACTACAAGCACATTGCCGAAATTGGTTTGAAATTTGATTAAAACTTCTAGAAGCTAACTCGTGTCTACCACAACTTCATAACAAATTTGTTACGCGGGCGAACAATTTTCAAAATTCAATTTCAAATTTTCTTGTCATGCACACAACAAGTGTCTTGTATTAGGTGGGCATATTGGAAGTTTGAGACATTTTTGTGGGAATTTTTTTTTTCCGATAAACAGCAAAAATGATTTTGCAGACAAATATCAATCAGTAAAGTATCACAATAGAGTTGCCGACCAGCACTAAATATATAAACAGTAAACATGAGAACGCACGTAAAAAAAATTTGCAAAAATATTAATCTGTAAAATAATAAATATTGATGCAACCCCTTATTTTACTTCTAACTAACAAACTACAGGTCCGTGATATCTGCTATCTGTTCAAGTGTCTCTCGTCCAAAAAATAAATTGTAACGACCAGCATTCAGATGCGTTAGATCGTTTTCAGCATTCAATATTTAAATTGAGCTTTTTGTATTTTGGGTTTTTATTTTAAGTATTTTATTTATTACATATACTAAATATGTTGTGATAAAATGGCACGTCCGATTGAAGTATGCAAGAAATTAAGCCGTTTAAGCTCACTGCGTGGTTGTAATAACCAAACAGTGTGAGCACAATGGGCAAAACCTGGTCTAAGTGCATCCAGCGCACGGACGGGCGCTCGAAAAAAAAGAATAATTTATGTAAAAGGGGGGGAGGTCGGTTGTACGCCGTTTTTCAATTCAGGCATTCGTTGCTAAAACTGAAACCAACACATTGGAAAATTTGTTTAGAAATTTTCCTTTTATTCTGAAAATGCTTCTTGCTTCCTGGACAAATTTGACGAAACCTAAGCCCTGATGATGGCCTTCAAGTAGGCCGAAAGCGCTAGGCAATAGAGAATAAATTACGCTGAATACAAAAAATACCTTTCATTTCAAGAATAATTTATATTTTCTACAATAAGATCTAATAAAAACAAATCAAAAAATAATATTTCTTATTAGAAAATATAATAAATATTATTATATTTCTTATACGTATTATAAATTTCCTTCCCTCCCTCCCAGCCCTCTGACCCCCAGAAATGTAAATATATCAATGAAATATAAACTTTAATTAAATAATAAGTAAATATAGGATTGTGTTTATTTAGGGTATATTCTAAATCTAGGTTCTCATCTTACCCTCACGTGTTAGCCCTTAAAATATTAAGAAGTATATACATAAATTTCACTTTATTTAGAGATTTAGTTAAAACTCCTAGGCACCTGTCAATTCATTATTTGTAAATAAGTTTCTATCCACAAAAGCAATTTTACCAAAAACAAAAAGTACAATATTTTTTAGACATAGAACTTTTGGAAAAACGTCGAAAAATATTTTTTTTAACCTTATATTTATATACAGGGTGTCCCCGATAAGGATGCACTCTACAGGGATCTCGTAAACCATATAAGATACAGAGATGGTTAAATTAGAAAGTTGCGCGTTCTAAACGCAGCCGCGGCGCCAGGGGGGGGGGGGGCAGGGTGGGTACCAGCCCCGGCCCACCCTAGAAACATGAGTGCCCACCCTGGCAGTGGCGGCTCGTGGTCTTAAAAAATGGCGAAGAGCTAGGTATAGTGCGGGTACTTAAACAAACATTGACTAAAAACCCGTGTAACAAAACGTCTCTCTTATTCTCATCTGTCCAACGACTGAATGGAGTTTCCAACAAATTACAAACTATGTTATAAATTGGGTTTATTTTTAAAACACACAACTAAGTAGTACACTACTGAATTAACTGAAAAAGAAAAACAAAACTTTTTAATAACACACAGTAAATCACGTAAAAACGATATCTATAACCGTAAGTTTCGCGAAGCCTCAAAATAAATACCTTAAGGTTATGCGAACCAATGCTAAAACAATGATGTATACGACTGATCTATTTTTAAATTGCCCTTCATCATAATGTAAATTGTTACATGCTGTTTGCGTGACTGACGTCACGTAACCATAGCAACGGTGAATATCAAAGCCATGTTGGGCGTTGGGTCTTCACTTGCTTTGAGCTCACGGACGTGGTCGACTGGGGCGCGCCAAAATGCACGAGTGTTTATAATTATTGTCCATCGGAGATAACCGTGGCCCTGTTATGCATAGCTACATTCAGATAAAATTAATATTATTAATTCGAACATAATTATTTTTCAGTGGCTAAAATGATATCTGTATTGGTACATTAATATTTAATATTGTCGAAAAACTTTCCTCCTGGTTTTTTTTTTTTGGTAAAGAGCCCCTTCACCTACTTCACCTGACGAGCCGCCACTGCACTCTGGTGCCCCTACAAAATTGATGGATTCGGTTTTGTAAATGGAATTTCCGGGGGGAAGAGGGACTTGGCTATGAAAGCTTTGATGGGAAAAGAGTGGTGTGATGTGTTTTATATGTCACTTTGAAGAGAACGATGACCTTTTTTTTATTTTTAGACGTCACTTTGGACAAAAGCGAAGTTATAGAGCATGGGGAGGTGGCGACCTTTTTTTTTAGAAGTCACTTTTATTTGGGTAGTGCCCACTCAAAAATCATCCCAAAAATCCTGGCGACGCCACTCTCTAAACGTGTTATCAATACTAGGTATGAGACATAATTGAGTTAATAAAGAGGAGGGAAATTTAAAAATATTAAAATAAGTTTTCCGACTATTTAAAAAATCAAAGTTGATAATGGTATTGAAAAAACGAAACATGGTATTAAAAATCTAATTAAACCAACTTGTAGAGGAGAAAAAGTGATAATGAGAATGTAAACTTTATTTTAACATATCTCTTCATATAGAGTGTTGCCCGAATATCTTCAGAAGGATTCGGAGTTTTTTAAAATTTAAAAACACAATTTTGCAATTTTTCTCTAATTTAACCATCTTTACATCCTTATCTGGGACACCCTGTATATATTTTTAATGTGTTTTTCTTATCACTACCAGTTTTACCGATAGTTGTGGCCAACATTGTTATTCTAAATAGAATATATGAATATTTTTATTACATTTTTGTATTCTTTTCGGGATTCTAAAAGTAACAACTGTTGAACCGATTTGTCATCATAATTAGCTTTTTACCTTGTAAATGACAGTTGCTTACTTTATAGTGGCAATTTTCCTGTGAAGTTTGCTCTTTATTAAAAAAAAACACATTTTTTATATTTGTAAAAATTATGAATATTGGTATCAATCCAAAATTTTAACATAAGACGTATGTAGGACCCTAACCAGCATTTTCCAGGCTTGGTTGTCATGATTAAAAATAAAGTAAATATCGCTCACCCCACGCCAAAATTGATGATTTTTTCAGAAATCATGTATTTTAGGACCGTAGATCTAAGAGCAGTTTTTGGTGCAAATGCTTAGGTTTTGAAAACCACCTTCTTAAGTGCCGTTTTGTATGTTCATAATTAAGCATTCTCGTTTTTTCCCGCACTATTTTTTTTATTATAAATTATCACACTTCTTCCATAAAAAATGTTTCAATTAAAATGTTTACTTTAATTTTTCCCTTTAAAAATATAACCTAATTGTTTTTTGTTTTAGTTGTAAAAATATTTTTTTGCATTTGGTTATATTTTGGTTGATTTAAAATAGCTCTAAAAAAGGGAAACCGGGACAAGTATACAATAGAAAAATACATATTATAAAATATTATTCTTTTTAGGTACTCGTTTTCCTATAAAATTGCATCATAAATCAATAACTAAAACGATATGCGTCCGTTAATTTTTATATAAAACAGGACTTTTAGAAGGAAAAGTTTAAAAACTAAACGTTTCCTACAAGACCTTTGTAATCTAAGCTAAGAATACATTATTTAAAATTTGAAATTAAGAGTCCAAGCGTAAGATGAAAAATTAGGTTGCAATTATTAGACTTTTAGACCCGAGCTCCTAATACGCCTTAAATACGCCACTGAGTGGCGAGACAATTCCTTTAGGAATTTTTATCCATTTTACAAATCAATTCAATTGATGTGATCGCCGCCGTCACAGCTGTCATATATCTCATTAATCAAACAAAACAGATCAGATATTGGTTTTTGTTACAGACACTATCTGGTCTCGAACCGTTTTTGCCACAGTTTTTATGTCAACTGGCTCTGTATTGATACGGGCAATCAGATAGGATTGTAACGTTAATAAATAATGGGGTTAAATTGATTAGACGTGGAAAATACGGCCACAGTGAAAGGTATTGACACACGCTTGATTTTCCTTCGAATTTTGTACGTGTTTTCGTTGGTCTCCGACATCTAATCAACTGGGTTAGGAGAAAGTAGACATACACGTTTTATTTCCTATTAAATTATTTATTTTAAGTGTAGATATGCCATTTTATTACTAGTAACTTATTAACAAGAAGCGACACGGGATCTAAACATGGATAGGTGTCCTGGTTTTTATGTATTATTTATTTATTAATTAATTAACACATTTTTTCTACAAACCTCAAAAATGACAAAGTTCGCGCATTGATAACAATATGCGAAGTGACCCTTTTTTTCATTTTTCTAAGTTACAATGACACCGTGCGCGAAAAATACATATTTTGCGCACTGCATGTAAACTCTGTGAGATTTTTGTATTTTAAACTTTATAGTTCTCAATCAAGCAAAAATCGAAGAAATCCACATTTTCTTTTACATTAAGTATTGATTTCAACATAGAATATATTGCCCATAACGTAGAAGACTTCACATTCTTAGACTTTTCTGCAAAATATGCCAACAACACATTTTCGGATATTTTTCTTGGTTTATTTGCTTCACACCACTCTTTAAATTGCCGATGTGCATTTTTATACTGACGTCTCGATTTATCCGGTAAAAGTTTTAAAATTACCGAATTGGCCGCATCTACCAAATTAGGTGGGGTACTACTTAGTTCATCGTCACTCAAAATTTTCATTATTTTAAAGTTAAAAATATCAGACACTGTAAAACTGACGCGAGCAAAAAGTCACTTTAATATAATTATTGTTGTCAACAACTGCCATTTTATTTCCGTAGTTACAGTCATTATTTGATTTGGATAAATATTTTAAGCCAGTTTTACACCATTACACCCAAGCATATTACTTATTTTAGAACAATTTTAACCAATATACATATTTTGACGTTTGTAGAAAAAATGTTGTTTGCAACTCGTACGCGAAATAATTCAGTGATCTCGACTATATTGTATCACTACTTGTATCTACAAAAACCCATATCGCCTGATCGTCACTGTCGTGACTCTAAAGGTAAAAGTCATTACATAAAAGAATTTGAAAAAATTTGAATTTTTAATTTTTTTAATTTTTTTTTCATTTTTTATAATTTTTTTTTTAAATATTGTGTTTTACTATATTATTTACTTTTGTATCACACTCCTTCGGACTGTGATGTGAAAACATATCGCCTAAATTGTCGATATAACACCTGTCAAGAAATATTTACAAATATTTCATTTGATATTTAAGTATTTCAATCTTAATATGAGAACTACACTAACACAACAAAATATTCTTTTATAAACGCGATTATTACACATAAAAAAAATGTCAAAATGACAGCTGACAGTATATAACTCATAATACTGTAACTCGTGTATTTAATTTTTATCCCTTTTATTTATGTTTCACAAAATTAACACTTAATAATAAATGGTTTAATTGAAATAGTTGAACTTTGAAATTGTCAAAATGACAGCTAGCAAAAAACAACCTCTTTTTCAACACAAAAAATCTTTGTTCCACACAATAACTCATTTTTTATTCGTACGCCAAATTTTGTTCAGACCAGATAAGTAGTTTTTAATTCATGCTTTAATTTCTTCGGATATATTCGTTTTTCTAAACCCATAATAGCAGTCCATTTCAAATTTCACAACCATCATACTTTTCCGAATATAAAGATTGAAGATGTTTTATAGGATCGAAACGTTGATATTTGGTTAAAGCAATATTGCACAAAAACTTTAGAAGAAGCAAGATTTACGAAACTGCAATAAAAATTGCAAGTTTATATTTAAAAATAAAAACCTGATGATGGTATCTAGATGACGAAACGTTTTACTCGAAATCTGATGACATTATATGATAGGAAACAAAATACGGCTATGCAAAAGTTTAATTAGTTTTTCTTTATCTTTACAAATAAAGTCACAAATCCGAATGTAAGAATATAAAGATTGAAGATGTTTTTTTATAGGGTCGAAACGTTGATATTTGGTTAAAGTAATATTGCACAAAGACGTTAGAAGAAGCAAGATTTACGACACTGCAATAAAAATGACAGGTTTATATTTAAAAATGACAACCTGATGATGGTATCTCGATGACGAAACGTTGTACTTGAAATCTGACGACACCATATGATAAGAAACAAAATACTACAATGAAAATGTTAAATTATTTTTTCTTTATCTTTTCAAATAAAGTCACAAATCCAAATATAAGAATATAAAGATTGAAGATGTTTTATAGGGTCGAAACTTTAATATTTGGTTAAAGCAATATTGCACAAATACGTTAGAAGAAGCCAGATTTACGAAACTGCAATAAAAATTACAAGTTTATATTTAAAAATAAAAACCTGATGATGGTATCTAGATGACGAAACGTTTTGCTCGAAATCTGATGACATTATATGATAGGAAACAAAATACGGCAATGCAAAAGTTTAATTAGTTTTTCTTTATCTTTACAAATAAAGTCACAAATCCGAATGTAAGAATATAAAGATTGAAGATGTTTTTTTATAGGGTTGAAACGTTGATATTTGGTTAAAGTAATATTGCACAAAGACGTTAGAAGAAGCAAGATTTACGACACTGCAATAAAAATGACAGGTTTATATTTAAAAATAAAAACCTGATGATGGTATCTCGATGACGAAACGTTGTACTTGAAATCTGACGACACCATATGATAAGAAACAAAATTCTACAATGAAAATGTTAAATTATTTTTTCTTTATCTTTTGAAATAAAGTCACAAATCCAAATATAAGAATATAAAGATAGAAGATGTTTATTGGGTCGAAACTTTAATATTTTTTTAAAGCAATATTGCACAAATACGTTAGAAGAAGCAAGATTTACGAAACTGCAATAAAAATTACAAGTTTATATTTAAAAATAAAAACCTGATGTTGGTATCTAGATGACGAAACGTTTTACTCGAAATCTAATGACATCATATGATAGGAAACAAAATACGGCAATGCAAAAGTTAAATTATTTTTGCTTTATCTTTTCAAATAAAGTCACAAATCCAAATATAAGAATATAAAGATTGAAGATGTTTTATAGTGTCGAAACGTTGATATTTGGTTAAAGCAATATTGCACAAAGACATTAGAAGAAGCTAGATTTACGAAACTGCAATAAAAATTACAAGTTTATATTTAAAAATAAAAACCTGATGATGGTATCTAGATGACGAAACGTTTTACTCGAAATCTGACGCCATCATTTGATAGGAAACAAAATACGGCAATGTAAAAGTTAAATTATTTTTTCTTTATCTGTTCAAATACAGTCACAATGAATAAAACTTGGAAAAAATCTTATCGGCAATTTTTGGCTATTCCGAAAATCCCCGATATTGAAAAAAATTAATCAAAATTTAGGTAAGCAGACCTACATTAAAATGAAAAATGCATGTATAAATACTATTTTTGGAGTTATCTGTTTTATAACACTGAATTGTAGAAGTTTCGAACTATCTCTTATACCTAATTTTAAAGCGCGAATTGATATAATAACTTTTAAAACTTACGATGAAATATGCCATTTTCGGCTATTTTTTGCTTTTTTTGACATTTCATATTTTTAATATCCACGATGACGTTTTATGCATCCAAAGCAATCTCTTCGAAAAGTCATTATTCTGTTAAAATGAAACTTTTACGGAAATTGCAGACTATTTTTAAAATTGAAAATTCGATAACTAATCGGACATATGAAGCTTTAATTTTGGTCTCATTAAATTTTAAAAGTCTCAAATAAGCTATAACATTCAATTTTTAACGTCAAAACGTTGAAACAAGGTCACATTCTGAAGTCAAAAACACCCATTTTAGGCCAATTTTGACAGCTGTAATTATTTCAATATGGAAGCCAGTTTGAGATTTCATGGCAAGCTATTTAAAAAACGTTGCATTTCGATATTTGACGAATTTTTCTGTTCGCGCTCTAAAAATATCAATTTTACTCTAATTTAAAAAAATAAATTGGTATATTCAAGTATATAGGCGTGTTGAGAAAAGATTGAGGAATAAAATAAGCCTAAAATGAACTCTCTAAGGATATTGTAGTAGAAGCTATAATCGAATATAAAAAACTTTTCATAAAAAAAACTTAAAAAAATTAAATAATATTTTTTTTGAACCACTAAACGTCATAACGAAGAGCGCGCACGGTATGAATTTTAAAGTCTATTTATCCCTCTAAACAACAGTCCAAAAAAAAGTTGAAAAAGTTAATTACAATAGCTTACAGACGGGTTTAAGCGGACCAGTACCTAAAAAAAAAATTGTAAAAAATCAAAAAAAAAATCAAAATTCATTCGTTTCGTCCTCTGTAAATTAAAATGATAAAAAATCGAAAAAATATATTTTAAACGTAGTTCGACGAGCTCTTTCCGATAGGATATACGACATTTTAATAAAAAAATTATTTTTCGAGAAAAAAATTAAAAACCGTAAAAATTTTGGGTCTAAAATCGTAATTTTTAAATTTTCACAATTTTTCACAATTTCTAATGTTTTTAGGTATAGAAAGATGTATTGTGAAAAGATAGTATTTGAGACGGCCCATCTGATCGTTTAAACCGGAAATATGTCCGACGTACCCAATTCGAGTTATTCGGTACCCAAGACGACCCTGCAATGGCCATTTTTCGACTTAAAAAAAATCAAAAAAATTACTTCTCAAGTTCCGATATCCTCCATCTACGAACTTGCTCTTTATTTGACGGATCTCTTCAACCTCCAGAAATGAAAATCAAAAAAAAAAATTTTTGCGACCTGAAATGCGTTACAGCGGATTTCGCATATTTCCCGACTTTGACGTTTAATAACTTTTTTCTGGTACACCCTGTATATTTGAATTTTTTTACAAAATGTGCCCCCGTTATTCCTCTATAAAACCAAATAATCAAAATCACTGCGAAATGTACCACTTTAGAGAAAAAAAATCGAAAATGTCAAAAATCGCGATTTCAAAAATCGGGTACGACGACGACGACAACCCTCACACATTTTTAAAATGGAGAGGAGATATACATATCGCTCGAAAGGGGCGATATGTAAAAACCCATATCGCCTGATCGTCACTGTCGTGACTCTAAAGGTAAAAGTCATTACATAAAAGAATTTGAAAAAATTTGAATTTTTAATTTTTTTAATTTTTTTTTCATTTTTTATAATTTTTTTTTTAAATATTGTGTTTTACTATATTATTTACTTTTGTATCACACTCCTTCGGACTGTGATGTGAAAACATATCGCCTAAATTGTCGATATAACACCTGTCAAGAAATATTTACAAATATTTCATTTGATATTTAAGTATTTCAATCTTAATATGAGAACTACACTAACACAACAAAATATTCTTTTATAAACGCGATTATTACACATAAAAAAAATGTCAAAATGACAGCTGACAGTATATAACTCATAATACTGTAACTCGTGTATTTAATTTTTATCCCTTTTATTTATGTTTCACAAAATTAACACTTAATAATAAATGGTTTAATTGAAATAGTTGAACTTTGAAATTGTCAAAATGACAGCTAGCAAAAAACAACCTCTTTTTCAACACAAAAAATCTTTGTTCCACACAATAACTCATTTTTTATTCGTACGCCAAATTTTGTTCAGACCAGATAAGTAGTTTTTAATTCATGCTTTAATTTCTTCGGATATATTCGTTTTTCTAAACCCATAATAGCAGTCCATTTCAAATTTCACAACCATCATACTTTTCCGAATACAAAGATTGAAGATGTTTTATAGGATCGAAACGTTGATATTTGGTTAAAGCAATATTGCACAAAAACTTTAGAAGAAGCAAGATTTACGAAACTGCAATAAAAATTGCAAGTTTATATTTAAAAATAAAAACCTGATGATGGTATCTAGATGACGAAACGTTTTACTCGAAATCTGATGACATTATATGATAGGAAACAAAATACGGCTATGCAAAAGTTTAATTAGTTTTTCTTTATCTTTACAAATAAAGTCACAAATCCGAATGTAAGAATATAAAGATTGAAGATGTTTTTTTATAGGGTCGAAACGTTGATATTTGGTTAAAGTAATATTGCACAAAGACGTTAGAAGAAGCAAGATTTACGACACTGCAATAAAAATGACAGGTTTATATTTAAAAATGACAACCTGATGATGGTATCTCGATGACGAAACGTTGTACTTGAAATCTGACGACACCATATGATAAGAAACAAAATACTACAATGAAAATGTTAAATTATTTTTTCTTTATCTTTTCAAATAAAGTCACAAATCCAAATATAAGAATATAAAGATTGAAGATGTTTTATAGGGTCGAAACTTTAATATTTGGTTAAAGCAATATTGCACAAATACGTTAGAAGAAGCCAGATTTACGAAACTGCAATAAAAATTACAAGTTTATATTTAAAAATAAAAACCTGATGATGGTATCTAGATGACGAAACGTTTTGCTCGAAATCTGATGACATTATATGATAGGAAACAAAATACGGCAATGCAAAAGTTTAATTAGTTTTTCTTTATCTTTACAAATAAAGTCACAAATCCGAATGTAAGAATATAAAGATTGAAGATGTTTTTTTATAGGGTTGAAACGTTGATATTTGGTTAAAGTAATATTGCACAAAGACGTTAGAAGAAGCAAGATTTACGACACTGCAATAAAAATGACAGGTTTATATTTAAAAATGAAAACCTGATGATGGTATCTCGATGACGAAACGTTGTACTTGAAATCTGACGACACCATATGATAAGAAACAAAATTCTACAATGAAAATGTTAAATTATTTTTTCTTTATCTTTTGAAATAAAGTCACAAATCCAAATATAAGAATATAAAGATAGAAGATGTTTATTGGGTCGAAACTTTAATATTTTTTTAAAGCAATATTGCACAAATACGTTAGAAGAAGCAAGATTTACGAAACTGCAATAAAAATTACAAGTTTATATTTAAAAATAAAAACCTGATGTTGGTATCTAGATGACGAAACGTTTTACTCGAAATCTAATGACATCATATGATAGGAAACAAAATACGGCAATGCAAAAGTTAAATTATTTTTGCTTTATCTTTTCAAATAAAGTCACAAATCCAAATATAAGAATATAAAGATTGAAGATGTTTTATAGTGTCGAAACGTTGATATTTGGTTAAAGCAATATTGCACAAAGACATTAGAAGAAGCTAGATTTACGAAACTGCAATAAAAATTACAAGTTTATATTTAAAAATAAAAACCTGATGATGGTATCTAGATGACGAAACGTTTTACTCGAAATCTGACGCCATCATTTGATAGGAAACAAAATACGGCAATGTAAAAGTTAAATTATTTTTTCTTTATCTGTTCAAATACAGTCACAATGAATAAAACTTGGAAAAAATCTTATCGGCAATTTTTGGCTATTCCGAAAATCCCCGATATTGAAAAAAATTAATCAAAATTTAGGTAAGCAGACCTACATTAAAATGAAAAATGCATGTATAAATACTATTTTTGGAGTTATCTGTTTTATAACACTGAATTGTAGAAGTTTCGAACTATCTCTTATACCTAATTTTAAAGCGCGAATTGATATAATAACTTTTAAAACTTACGATGAAATATGCCATTTTCGGCTATTTTTTGCTTTTTTTGACATTTCATATTTTTAATATCCACGATGACGTTTTATGCATCCAAAGCAATCTCTTCGAAAAGTCATTATTCTGTTAAAATGAAACTTTTACGGAAATTGCAGACTATTTTTAAAATTGAAAATTCGATAACTAATCGGACATATGAAGCTTTAATTTTGGTCTCATTAAATTTTAAAAGTCTCAAATAAGCTATAACATTCAATTTTTAACGTCAAAACGTTGAAACAAGGTCACATTCTGAAGTCAAAAACACCCATTTTAGGCCAATTTTGACAGCTGTAATTATTTCAATATGGAAGCCAGTTTGAGATTTCATGGCAAGCTATTTAAAAAACGTTGCATTTCGATATTTGACGAATTTTTCTGTTCGCGCTCTAAAAATATCAATTTTACTCTAATTTAAAAAAATAAATTGGTATATTCAAGTATATAGGCGTGTTGAGAAAAGATTGAGGAATAAAATAAGCCTAAAATGAACTCTCTAAGGATATTGTAGTAGAAGCTATAATCGAATATAAAAAACTTTTCATAAAAAAAACTTAAAAAAATTAAATAATATTTTTTTTGAACCACTAAACGTCATAACGAAGAGCGCGCACGGTATGAATTTTAAAGTCTATTTATCCCTCTAAACAACAGTCCAAAAAAAAGTTGAAAAAGTTAATTACAATAGCTTACAGACGGGTTTAAGCGGACCAGTACCTAAAAAAAAAATTGTAAAAAATCAAAAAAAAAATCAAAATTCATTCGTTTCGTCCTCTGTAAATTAAAATGATAAAAAATCGAAAAAATATATTTTAAACGTAGTTCGACGAGCTCTTTCCGATAGGATATACGACATTTTAATAAAAAAATTATTTTTCGAGAAAAAAATTAAAAACCGTAAAAATTTTGGGTCTAAAATCGTAATTTTTAAATTTTCACAATTTTTCACAATTTCTAATGTTTTTAGGTATAGAAAGATGTATTGTGAAAAGATAGTATTTGAGACGGCCCATCTGATCGTTTAAACCGGAAATATGTCCGACGTACCCAATTCGAGTTATTCGGTACCCAAGACGACCCTGCAATGGCCATTTTTCGACTTAAAAAAAATCAAAAAAATTACTTCTCAAGTTCCGATATCCTCCATCTACGAACTTGCTCTTTATTTGACGGATCTCTTCAACCTCCAGAAATGAAAATCAAAAAAAAAAATTTTTGCGACCTGAAATGCGTTACAGCGGATTTCGCATATTTCCCGACTTTGACGTTTAATAACTTTTTTCTGGTACACCCTGTATATTTGAATTTTTTTACAAAATGTGCCCCCGTTATTCCTCTATAAAACCAAATAATCAAAATCACTGCGAAATGTACCACTTTAGAGAAAAAAAATCGAAAATGTCAAAAATCGCGATTTCAAAAATCGGGTACGACGACGACGACAACCCTCACACATTTTTAAAATGGAGAGGAGATATACATATCGCTCGAAAGGGGCGATATGTAAAAGCTGCATATCGCCTGATCGTCACTGTCGTGACTCTAAAGGTAAAAGTCATTACATAAAAGAATTTAAAAAAATTTGAATTTTTAATTTTTTTAATTTTTTTTTCATTTTTTATAATTTTTTTTTAATATTCTGTTTTACTATATTATTTACTTTTGTATCACACTCCTTCGGACTGTGATGTGAAAACATATCGCCTAATTTGTCGATATAACACCTGTCAAGAAATATTTACAAATATTTCATTTGATATTTAAGTATTTCAATCTTAATATGACAACTACACTAAAACAACAAAATATTTTTTTATAAACGCGATTATTACACATAAAAAATGTCGAAATGACAGCTGTCAATATATAACTAATAATACTGTAACGCGTGTATTTTATTTTTATTCCTTTTATTTATGTTTCACAAAAATAAACACTTAATATTAAATAGTTTAATTGAAATAGTTGAACTTTAAAATTGTCAAAATGACAGCTAGCAAGAAACAACCTTTTTTTAACACACAAAATTTTTGTTCCACACAATAACTCATTTTTCATTCGTATGCCAAATTTTGTTTAGACCAGATAAGTAGTTGTCAATTTATGCTTTTACTTTTTCGGATCTATTCGTTTTTCTAAGACAATAATAGCAGTCCATTTTAAATTTCACAACTATCATACTTTTCCGAATATAAAGATTGAAGATGGTTTATAGGGTCGAAACGTTGATATTTGGTTAAAGCAATATTGCACAAATACTTTAGAAGAAGCAAGATTTACGAACTTGCAATAAAAATTACAAGTTTATATTAAAAAATAAAAACCTGATGTTGGTATCTAGATGCCGAAACGTTTTACCCGAAATCTGATGACATCGTATGATAGAAAACAAAATACGACAATGCAAAAGTTAAATTATTTTTTCTTTATCTTTTCAAATAAAGTCACAAATCAAAATATAAGAATATAAAGATTGAAGATGTTTTTTTATAGGGTCGAAACGTTAATATTCGGTTAAAGTAATATTGCACAAAGACGTTAGAAGAAGCAAGATTTACGACACTGCAATAAAAATTACAGGTTTATATTTAAAAATGAAAACCTGATGATGGTATCTAGATAACGAAACGTTTTACTCGAAATCTGATGACATCATATGATAGGAAACAAAATACGGCAATGTAAAAATTAAATTATTTTTTCTTTATCTCTACAAATAAATTCACAAATTCAATTATAAAAATATAAAGATTGAAGATGTTTTATAATGTCGAAACGTTGATATTTGGTTAAAGCAATATTGCACGAATACGCTAGAAGAAGCAAGATTTACGAAACTGCAATAAAAATTACAAGTTTATATTTAAAAATAAAAACATGATGATGATATCTAGATGACGAAACGTTTTACTCGAAATCTGACGCTATTATATGATAGGTAATAAAATACGGCAATGTCAAAGTTAAATTATTTTTTCTTTATCTTTTCAAATAAAGTCACAAATCCAAATATAAGAATATAAAGATTGAAGATGTTTTAGAGGGTCGAAACGTTAATATTTGGTTAAAGCAATATTGCACAAATACGTTAGAAGAAGCAAGATTTACGAAACTGCAATAAAAATTACAAGTTTATATTTAAAAATAAAAACATGATGATGATATCTAGATGACGAAACGTTTTACTCGAAATCTGACGCTATTATATGATAGGTAATAAAATACGGCAATGTAAAAGTTAAATTATTTTTTCTTTATCTTTTCAAATAAAGTCACAAATCCAAATATAAGAATATAAAGATTGAAGATGTTTTTTTATAGGGTCGAAACGTTAATATTTGGTTAAAGCAATATTGCACAAATACGTTAGAAGAAGCCAGATTTACGAAACTGCAATAAAAATTACAAGTTTATATTTAAAAATAAAAACCTGATGATGGTATTTAGATGACGAAACGTTTTACTCGAAATCTGATGACATTATGTGATAGGAAACAAAATACGGCAATGCAAAAGTTTAATTAGTTTTTCTTTATCTTTACCAATAAAGTCACAAATCCGAATGTAAGAATATAAAGATTGAAGATGTTTCTTTATAGGGTCGAAACGTTGATATTTGGTTAAAGTAATATTGCACAAAAACTTTAGAAGAAGCAAGATTTACGAAACTGCAATAAAAATTGCAAGTTTATATTTAAAAATAAAAACCTGATGATGGTATCTAGATGACGAAACGTTTTACTCGAAATCTGATGACATTATATGATAGGAAACAAAATACGGCTATGCAAAAGTTTAATTAGTTTTTCTTTATCTTTACAAATAAAGTCACAAATCCGAATGTAAGAATATAAAGATTGAAGATGTTTTTTATAGGGTCGAAACGTTGATATTTGGTTAAAATAATATTGCACAAAGACGTTAGAAGAAGCAAGATTTACGACACTGCAATAAAAATGACAGGTTTATATTTAAAAATGAAAACCCGATGATGGTATCTCGATGACGAAACGTTGTACTTGAAATCTGACGACACCATATGATAAGAAACAAAATACTACAATGAAAATGTTAAATTATTTTTTCTTTATCTTTTCAAATAAAGTCACAAATCCAAATATAAGAATATAAAGATTGAAGATGTTTTATAGGGTCGAAACTTTAATATTTGGTTAAACCAATATTGCACAAATACGTTAGAAGAAGCAAGATTTACGAAACTGCAATAAAAATTGCAAGTTTATATTTAAAAATAAAAACCTGATGATGGTATCTAGATGACGAAACGTTTTACTCGAAATCTGATGACATTATATGATAGGAAACAAAATACGGCTATGCAAAAGTTTAATTAGTTTTTCTTTATCTTTACAAATAAAGTCACAAATCCGAATGTAAGAATATAAAGATTGAAGATGTTTTTTTATAGGGTCGAAACGTTGATATTTGGTTAAAGCAATATTGCACAAAGACATTAGAAGAAGCCAGATTTACGAAACTGCAATAAAAATTACAAGTTTATATTTAAAAATAAAAACCAGATGATGGTATCTAGATGACGAAACGTTTTACTCGAAATCTGATGACAATATATGATAGGAAACAAAATACGGCTATGCAAAAGTTTAATTAGTTTTTCTTTATCTTTACAAATAAAGTCACAAATCCGAATGTAAGAATATAAAGATTGAAGATGTTTTTTATAGGGTCGAAACGTTGATATTTAGTTAAAGTAATATTGCACAAAGACGTTAGAAGAAGCAAGATTTACGACACTGCAATAAAAATGACAGGTTTATATTTAAAAATGAAAACCTGATGGTGGTATCTAGATGACGAAACGTTGTACTTGAAATCTGACGACACCATATGATAAGAAACAAAATACTACAATGAAAATGTTTAATTATTTTTTCTTTATCTTTTCAAATAAAGTCACAAATCCAAATATAAGAATATAAAGATTGAAGATGTTTTATAGGGTCGAAACTTTAATATTTGGTTAAAGCAATATTGCACAAATACGTTAGAAGAAGCAAGATTTACGAAACTGCAATAAAAATTACAAGTTTATATTTAAAAATAAAAACCTGATGTTGGTATCTAGATGACGAAACGTTTTACTCGAAATCTGATGACATCATATGATAGGAAACAAAATACGGCAATGCAAAAGTTAAATTATTTTTTCTTTACCTTTTCAAATAAAGTCACAAATCCAAATATAAGAATATAAAGATTGAAGATGTTTTATAGTGTCGAAACGTTGATATTTGGTTAAAGCAATATTGCACAAAGACATTAGAAGAAGCCAGATTTACGAAACTGCAATAAAAATTACAAGTTTATATTTAAAAATAAAAACCAGATGATGGTATCTAGATGACGAAACGTTTTACTCGAAATCTGATGACATTATATGATAGGAAACAAAATACGGCAATGCAAAAGTTTAATTAGTTTTTCTTTATCTTTACAAATAAAGTCACAAATCCGAATGTAAGAATATAAAGATTGAAGATGTTTTTTTATAGGGTCGAAACGTTGATATTTGGTTAAAGTAATATTGCACAGAGACGTTAGAAGAAGCAAGATTTACGACACTGCAATAAAAATGACAGGTTTATATTTAAAAATGAAAACCTGATGATGGTATCTCGATGACGAAACGTTGTACTTGAAATCTGACAACACCATATGATAAGAAACAAAATACTACAATGAAAATGTTAAATTATTTTTTCTTTATCTTTTTAAATAAAGTCACAAATCCAAATATAAGAATATAAAGATGGAAGATGTTTATAGGGTCGCAACTTTATTATTTTTCTAAAGCAATATTGCACAAATACGTTAGAAGAAGCAAGATTTACGAAACTGCAATAAAAATTACAAGTTTATATTTAAAAATAAAAACCTGATGTTGGTATCTAGATGACGAAACGTTTTACTCGAAATCTGATGACATCATATGATAGGAAACAAAATACGGCAATGCAAAAGTTAAATTATTTTTTCTTTACCTTTTCAAATAAAGTCACAAATCCAAATATAAGAATATAAAGATTGAAGATGTTTTATAGTGTCGAAACGTTGATATTTGGTTAAAGCAATATTGCACAAAGACATTAGAAGAAGCTAGATTTACGAAACTGCAATAAAAATTACAAGTTTATATTTAAAAATAAAAACCTGATGATGGTATCTAGATGACGAAACGTTTTACTCGAAATCTGACGCCATCATATGATAGGAAACAAAATACGGCAATGTAAAAGTTAAATTATTTTTTCTTTATCTTTTCAAATAAAGTCACAAATCCAAATATAAGAATATAAAGATTGAAGATGTTTTATAGGGTCGAAACTTTACAATTTGGTTAAAGCAATATTGCACAAATACGTTAGAAGAAGCCAGATTTACGAAACTGCAATAAAAATTACAAGTTTATATTTAAAAATAAAAACCTGATGATGGTATCTAGATGACGAAACGTTTTACTCGAAATCTGATGACATTATATGATAGGAAACAAAATACGGCAATGCAAAAGTTTAATTAGTTTTTCTTTATCTTTACAAATAAAGTCACAAAACCGAATGTAAGAATATAAAGATTGAAGATGTTTTTTTATAGGGTCGAAACGTTGATATTTGGTTAAAGTAATATTGCACAAAGACGTTAGAAGAAGCAAGATTTACGACACTGCAATAAAAATGACAGGTTTATATTTAAAAACGAAAACCTGATGATGGTATCTCGATGACGAAACGTTGTACTTGAAATCTGACGACACCATATGATAAGAAACAAAATACTACAATGAAAATGTTAAATTATTTTTTCTTTATCTTTTCAAATAAAGTCACAAATCCAAATATAAGAATATAAAGATAGAAGATGTTTATTGGGTCGAAACTTTAATATTTTTTTAAAGCAATATTGCACAAATACGTTAGAAGAAGCAAGATTTACGAAACTGCAATAAAAATTACAAGTTTATATTTAAAAATAAAAACCTGATGTTGGTATCTAGATGACGAAACGTTTTACTTGAAATCTGATGACATCATAAGATAGGAAACAAAATACGGCAATGCAAAAGTTAAATTATTTTTTCTTTATCTTTTCAAATAAAGTCACAAATCCAAATATAAGAATATAAAGATTGAAGATGTTTTATAGTGTCGAAACGTTGATATTTGGTTAAAGCAATATTGCACAAAGACATTAGAAGAAGCTAGATTTACGAAACTGCAATAAAAATTACAAGTTTATATTTAAAAATAAAAACCTGATGATGGTATCTAGATGACGAAACGTTTTACTCGAAATCTGACGCCATCATATGATAGGAAACAAAATACGGCAATGTAAAAGTTAAATTATTTTTTCTTTATCTGTTCAAATACAGTCACAATGAATAAAACTTGGAAAAAATCTTATCGGCAATTTTCGGCTATTCCGAAAATCCCCGATATTGAAAAAAATTAATCAAAATTTAGGTAAGCAGACCTACATTAAAATGAAAAATGCATGTATAAATACTATATTTGGAGCTATCTGTTTTATAGCACTGTAATGTAGAAGTTTCGAGCTATCTCTTATCCCAAATTTTAAAGCGCGACCTGCTAGAATAACTTTAAAAACTTGCGATGAAATATGCCATTTTCGGCTATTTTTGGCCTTTTTTGACACTTCATATTTTTAATATCCACGATGACGTTTTATGCATCCAAAGCAATCTCTTCGAAAAGTCATAATTCTGTTAAAATGAAACTTTTACGGAAATTGCAGAGTCTTTTTAAAATTAAAAATTCGATAACTAATCTGACATATGAAGCTTTAATTTTGGTCTCATTAAATTGTAAAAGTCCCAAATAATCTATAACATTCAATTTTTAACGTCAAAACGTTGAAACAAGGTCACATTCTGAAGTCAAAAACACCCATTTTAGGCCAATTTTGACAGCGGTAATTAATTCCAATATGGAAGCCTGTTTGAGATTTCATGGCAATCTCTTCGAAAACCATGTAGTTCGAGATTTGCGGAATTTTTCTGTTCCCGCTCTAAAAATATCAATTTTACTCAAATTTAAAAGAATAAATTGGTATATTCAAGTATACAGGCGTGTTTAGAAAAGATTGAGGAATAAAATAAGCCCAAAATGAACTCTTTAAGGATATTACAGTAGAAGCTATAATCGAACATAAAAAATTTTTGGTAAAAAAAACATAAAAAAATTCAATAATATTTTTTTTGAACCACTAAATGTCATAACGAAGAGCGCGCACGGCATGAATTTTAAAGTCTATTTATCCCTCTAAACAACAGTCCAAAAAAAAGTTGAAAAAGTTAATTACAGTAGCTCACAGACGGGTTTAAGTGGACCAGTACCTAAAAAAAAAATTGTAAAAAATCAAAAAAAAATCAAAATTCATTCGTTTCGTCCTCTGTAAATTAAAATGATTAAAAATCGAAAAAATATATTTTAAATGTAAGTCGACAAGCTCTTTCCGATAGGATATACGACATTTTAATAAAAAAATTATTTTTCGAGAAAAAAATTAAAAACCGTGAAAATTTTGGGTCTAAAATCGTAATTTTTAAATTTTCACAATTTTTCACAATTTCTAATCATTTTAGGTATAGAAAGATGTATTGTGAAAAGATAGTATTTGAGACGGCCCATCTGATCGTTTAAACCGGAAATATGTCCGACGTACCCAATTCGAGTTATTCGGTACCCAAGACGACCCTGCGATGGCCATTTTTTGACTTTTAAAAAATAAAAAAAATTACTTTCCATTATCTAATCTTTCTCAAAAACAATAGGGTTGGGCGGCTGCCGGTCCTCTCCAACCTCCAAAAGTAAAAATCGAAAAAAATAATTTTTGCGACCTGAAATGCGTTACAGCGGATTTCGCATATTTCCCGACTTTGACGTTTAATAACTTTTTTCCGGTACACCCTGTATATTTAAAATTTTTCACAAAACGTGCCCCCGTTATTCCTCTATAAAACCAAATAATCAAAATCAGTGCGAAATGTACCACTTGAGAGAAAAAAAATCGAAAATGTCAAAAATCGCGATTTCAAAAATCGGGTACGACGACGACGACAGAGGTCACACATTTTTAAAATAAAGGGGAGATATACATATCGCTCGAAAGGGGCGATATGTAAAAACCCATATCGCAAAATCGTCACTGTCGTGACTCTAAAGGTAAAAGTTATTACATAAAAGAATTTAAAAAAAACTGAATTTTTAATTTTTTAAATTTTTTTTTCATTTTTTATAATTTTTTTTTTAATATTCTGTTTTACTATATTATTTACTTTTGTATCACACTCCTTCGGACTGTGATGTGAAAACATATCGCCTAAATTGTCGATATAACACCTGTCAAGAAATATTTACAAATATTTCATTTGATATTTAAGTATTTCAATCTTAATATGAGAACTACACTAAAACAACAAAATATTTTTTATAAACGCGATTATTACACATAAAAAATGTCAAAATGACAGCTGTCAATATATAACTAATAATACTGTAACGCGTGTATTTTATTTTTATTCCTTTTATTTATGTTTCACAAAATTAACACTTAATTTTAAATAGTTTAATTGAAATAGTTGAACTTTAAAATTGTCAAAATGACAGCTAGCAAGAAACAACCTTTTTTTAACACACAAAATTTTTGTTCCACACAATAACTCATTTTTCATTCGTATGCCAAATTTTGTTTAGACCAGATAAGTAGTTTTCAATTTATGCTTTTTCTTTTTCGGATATATTCGTTTTTCAAAGACAATAATAACAGTCTATTTTAAATTTCACAACCATCATACTTTTCCGAATATAAGGATTGAAGATGTTTTATAGGATCGAAACGTTGATATTTGGTTAAAGTAATATTGCACAAAAACTTTAGAAGAAGCAAGATTTACGAAACTGCAATAAAAATTGCAAGTTTATATTTAAAAATAAAAACCTGATGATGGTATCTAGATGACGAAACGTTTTACTCGAAATCTGATGACATTATGTGATAGGAAACAAAATACGGCAATGCAAAAGTTTAATTAGTTTTTCTTTATCTTTACCAATAAAGTCACAAATCCGAATGTAGGAATATAAAGATTGAAGATTTTTTTTATAGGGTCGAAACGTTAATATTTGGTTAAAGCAATATTGCACAAATACGTTAGAAGAAGCCAGATTTACGAAACTGCAATAAAAATTACAAGTTTATATTTAAAAATAAAAACCTGATGATGGTATCTAGATGACGAAACGTTTTACTCGAAATCTGATTAACATTATGTGATAGGAAACAAAATACGGCAATGCAAAAGTTTAATTAGTTTTTTTTATCTTTACCAATAAAGTCACAAATCCGAATGTAGGAATATAAAGATTGAAGATGTTTCTTTATAGGGTCGAAACGTTGATATTTGGTTAAAGTAATATTGCACAAAAACTTTAGAAGAAGCAAGATTTACGAAACTGCAATAAAAATTGCAAGTTTATATTTAAAGATAAAAACCTGATAATGGTATCTAGATGACGAAACGTTTTACTCAAAATCTGATGACATTATATGATAGGAAACAAAATACGGCTATGCAAAAGTTTAATTAGTTTTTCTTTATCTTTACAAATAAAGTCACAAATCCGAATGTAAGAATATAAAGATTGAAGATGTTTTTTTATAGGGTCGAAACGTTGATATTTGGTTAAAGTAATATTGCACAAAGACGTTAGAAGAAGCAAGATTTACGACACTGCAATAAAAATGACAGGTTTATATTTAAAAATGAAAACCTGATGATGGTATCTCGATGACGAAACGTTGTACTTGAAATCTGACGACACCATATGATAAGAAACAAAATACTACAATGAAAATGTTAAATTATTTTTTCTTTATCTTTTCAAATAAAGTCACAAATCCAAATATAAGAATATAAAGATTGAAGATGTTTTATAGGGTCGAAACTTTAATATTTGGTTAAAGCAATATTGCACAAATACGTTAGAAGAAGCAAGATTTACGAAACTGCAATAAAAATTACAAGTTTATATTTAAAAATAAAAACCTGATGATGGTATCTAGATGACGAAACGTTTTACTCGAAATCTGATGACATTATGTGATAGGAAACAAAATACGGCAATGCAAAAGTTTAATTAGTTTTTCTTTATCTTTACAAATAAGGTCACAAATCCGAATGTAAGAATATAAAGATTGAAGATGTTTTTTTATAGGGTCGAAACGTTGATATTTGGTTAAAGTAATATTGCACAAAGACGTTAGAAGAAGCAAGATTTACGAAACTGCAATAAAAATTACAAGTTTATATTTAAAAATGAAAACCTGATGATGGTATCTCGATGACGAAACGTTGTACTTGAAATCTGACGACACCATATGATAAGAAACAAAATACTACAATGAAAATGTTAAATTATTTTTTCTTTATCTTTTCAAATAAAGTCAGAAATCCAAATATAAGAATATAAAGATTGAAGATGTTTTATAGGGTCGAAACTTTAATATTTGGTTAAAGCAATATTGCACAAATACGTTAGAAGAAGCCAGATTTACGAAACTGCAATAAAAATTACAAGTTTATATTTAAAAATAAAAACCTGATGATGTTATCTAGATGACGAAACGTTTTACTCGAAATCTGATGACATTATGTGATAGGAAACAAAATACGGCAATGCAAAAGTTTAATTAGTTTTTCTTTATCTTTACAAATAAAGTCACAAATCCGAATGTAAGAATATAAAGATTGAAGATGTTTTTTTATAGGGTCGAAACGTTGATATTTGGTTAAAGTAATATTGCACAAAGACGTTAGAAGAAGCAAGATTTACGAAACTGCAATAAAAATTACAAGTTTATATTTAAAAATGAAAACCTGATGATGGTATCTCGATGACGAAACGTTGTACTTGAAATCTGACAACACCATATAATAAGAAACAAAATACTACAATGAAAATGTTAAATTATTTTTTCTTTATCTTTTCAAAGAAAGTCACAAATCCAAATATAAGAATATAAAGATAGAAGATGTTTATTGGGTCGAAACTTTAATATTTTTTTAAAGCAATATTGCACAAATACGTTAGAAGAAGCTAGATTTACGAAACTGCAATAAAAATTACAAGTTTATATTTAAAAATAAAAACCTGATGATGGTATCTAGATGACGAAACGTTTTACTCGAAATCTGACGCCATCATATGATAGGAAACAAAATACGGCAATGCAAAAGTTAAATTATTTTTTCTTTATCTTTTCAAATAAAGTCACAAATCCAAATATAAGAATATAAAGATTGAAGATGTTTTATAGTGTCAAAACGTTGATATTTGGTTAAAGCAATATTGCACAAAGACATTAGAAGAAGCTAGATTTACGAAACTGCAATAAAAATTACAAGTTTATATTTAAAAATAAAAACCTGATGATGGTATCTAGATGACGAAACGTTTTACTCGAAATCTGACGCCATCATATGATAGAAAACAAAATACGGCAATGTAAAAGTTAAATTATTTTTTCTTTATCTGTTCAAATACAGTCACAATGAATAAAACTTGGAAAAAATCTTATCGGCAATTTTCGGCTAATCCGAAAATCCTCGATATTGAAAAAAATTAATCAAAATTTAGGTAGGCAGACCTACATTAAAATGAAAAATGCATGTATAAATGGGTAATTCTCATATAACTTGTGCCAGGTAAGTCACCAACATTTTGCGACAACATATTATACATTTCTCGGATTTCATGAAGATGAAATTAAATTAATTAACCTTAGTTATAATGTAATCGTTGTTAGAACATCATAATTTAGTCATTTTCATAAAAAATATGATATTTTAGGTGTGAAATGTCACATAAGTTACCGGTCACTTATGTTTTGACTCGAGGTTGGAATGAAATATTAAATGCTTGCTAGCAAAATTACCTCTTCCTTTAACCGTTTGTACTTGCAACAATTATTGGTGTATCTTTTCCCTAATTTTATTTTATTGTTGTGACATTTATAAACATAATATATGGCATTTTGAAGATGTCACCATAACTTTGGTCACATAAGTTACTCAACATTTTAACGATCGTTTCGACAATCTGGCAATACTGTCATTAAAATCAGTAAAGTCGAACCTGTCGTGTGTCGGTTGACTATTGTTTCAAAGTTAACTTTTTTTTTATTGAGATTATTTTTAATAAAGTTGCAAGGCATTTTAGTGTATACATCAGGTGAGTATGTTTATTCCTAGGTCACTTAAGTTACCAAGTTAATTAGATAATTATCATAATTTGAAATCGTTGTTTGAAGTACATAACCTACAAACGTATTTCTATTTATTCAGTGCAAGAGTGCTTTTCCATGTTGCCATTTAGCGGTATTTTTTTAAAAAATGTTGTAAAAGGTCACATAAGTTACCGTCACATATGTTACCGTACTTAGCGGTAACTTATGTGACCAATGGTAACTTATGTGACGTAATGCCTTTGTATTTCTACGGAAAAAATAATTAGATGAGTCGAACAGTTTTCTGGGTTGGGTCTGATGTCATGCTGTGTTAGTAAATAACTTAGCTAAACATATTTTTCTTTCAGAATATTAATATGGGTTTAACTCCTGCACAAAAGCAGAAAAGATACAGGGAGCGAATTAATGCTGATATTGAGAAAAGGGAAGAATATTTACGAAAAATGAGGGTTAGGAGTCAGACGAGAAGAGATATGAAGATAGATAAACCTATTGCAGAGTTATCAGAAAGATCTAAAAGACAACAGCGCAAAGAGTGGAGGGAAAGAAAACAACGAAGTCGTAAAGCTGCTAAAACCAGAAAGAATCAGTTAGAGCCTATTCTAAGTGATACTCCCCCTGCTAGTCCCAATTTGTCGGAACCGGAACCTTCTGAAGAACACAATGTAGAGCACTATAATACTATTAGAGGTAGAAAAAAAGTAAGAAAAGACCGGAGTGCAGCATATCGTCGGATAAGACAGTTAGAAAAAAACCTCGAGAGTGCAAAAAAGCAAATAAATAAATATAAGAAAAAGATTAGCCGTATAAAAAATTCCAAAAACGCTGAAGAATTAATCAATTCAGAAACTAATCCATCACCAATGACGAAAATGAATGCAGAGTTGGGTGACCAATCAATTCCAGAGACAGTTGAGAGAAAGTTGCTGTTTCAAGATGCTTTAATAACTGAAATTCGTGATGGTTATAAGATAACAAATGAAAAAACAAAACAATTATTAGTAAATATTTGCAAAGGGAAACATATAAAAAAATATGGATTTGTTAAAAGGGTAAATAAAACACTAGGAGTATGGGCAAACGACAAAAAACATGGCCGTAGCAGAGAGCGAGTTAAAACACGTTTATCTCAAATTTGAAAATTTTACTGCAGAGATGATAATAGTATTCAGACTCCAGGGAAACAAACCATCACTTTTCGTGGTATCAAGAAACAGAAACGTCTTCTTTCAGGAAACTTAAAAGATCTGCATGAAAAATTCTGTACAGAATTTTATAAATTGAGCTTTGCTACGTTTTGCAGATACCGTCCTTTTTGGGTTGTTAAAGCCAAACTGACAGATAGGGATTCGTGTCTGTGTAAAAAACATGACAATTTGCAAAAAAAATAGATACTTTAATAAAAGAAAAAAATACCGAAGAACGAAATATAGAAAATTTATGTTGTCTTGCGTGCTGTAATGTCGATTCTGTACAGTGTATGACAAACAAATGTGATATATGCAAAAATAGAGATGCTGTTAGCCCAGCTGAAACCGTTTTATATGACAAAGTTGTTCAATGGTTTGTTTGGAAAACTGAAAAGTTCGAAATCGAAAAAAATGGAAAGAAAATAGTGGTTACAAAAACAATAAAAGCGAGGGAAGACGGAAAGGTTGGAGAGCTAATTAAAGCGGTAAACAGAGAAATAAAAGAAGAGTTTTGTAAGCATGTGTTTACAATAAGACATCAGTTTAAAGAATCCCGGCGATGCAAAGATGAACTTTGCTATGACGAGGCAGCTGTACATATGGATTTTTCCGAAAACTATACATGTAAATTGAGTTCAGAAATCCAAGCCATGCACTTTGGGGCTTCCCATGAACAAGTTACCCTACATACCGTTGTAGTGTATTATGAAAATGAAAAGAAAATGTTTTGTACAGTCTCCGCCTCTAGAAATCATGGCCCTTCAGCTATATGGGCTCACCTAACTCCTATTTTACTAGAACTACAAGCTAAGAAAATAGATACAATACATTTTTTTTCCGACGGACCGGTCACACAATACAAAAATAAGGATAATATCTATCTTCTTAAAACTTACTTTCATGACATGGGATTTAAATATGGAACGTGGAATTATTCAGAGTCATACCATGGAAAAGGTGCTCCAGATGGCGTAGGTGCTGCTATAAAAAGGATAAGCGACAATATTGTCTCAAAGGGAAGTGATATAAGTAATGCCAAACAATTATTTCAGAAGGTTAGAGACAAAACGACAGTAAAGTTAATATGCATTTTATTGAAGAGTCCAAAATTGATGCTATAAAGGAGAAACTTGGTAATAAGCAAATTACAAAAATTCCAGGGATATTAAGTACCCACCAAGTGATCTCCTTAGAAGGCGAACATCACATTTATGAAAGACATTACTCATGTTTTTGTAAGAAGTTGCCAATTATTGACAACTGTTTTAATTTGCGGAAAATTCAAATTCTAGAAGAGAAAAAAACAGAAGCTGAAATGAGTAATAACCTAGCAGTAAATCAATGGGTTGTCGTCATTTATAATAAAGAACTATTTCCGGGTATCATTTCTAATATTGGCGATCAAGTTTATGAAGTTAGGGCGCTTAAGAAGATTGGCGAAAACAAATATATTTGGCCCATACCAGAAGATAAAATTTGGTATAAGGAAACGGAAATATTGTTTAACATTTCCGCTCCAACAAATATAAGAAAAAGATTGCTTGCATTGAATGCCATAGACTGGGAAGCATTGATTGGTAACCAACAAAAAATATTCGAATAAGATATAAAGATATATATGTAAAAAATGTGTTCATTGTAAAGTTAATAATTAATAAAGGTTATGTTTGTTTTTCTTGTAAGTAAGCCTTATTGTCACATGCGTTACCTTTCTGTCACTTATGTTACCAGAAAAACAGATTCTCATCCAATCCCTTTTTTTATCGTTGTCACGTCATTAGTTATATATAGGTACTAAAAAAACAAAAAATAATGTGTAGAAAATAAAACTAAATGGATTTTTCCATATAAACCCATATTTATAATGTTAGGTAACTTACGTGACAGTCACATAAGTTACCAGTTTACTTTTTATAAAAAAAATGGTAAACAAATAAAATTTTGCACTGCTGGTAACGCTGTAGGTCTTATTATGTTTTATTCTATGATATAACTCAATATTAACTTGGTTGTTACAAATAAAAGTTTAAAAAATTTAGTATCTAGTCGGCACAAGTTAAATGAGAATTACCCAAATACTATTTTTGGAGTTATCTGTTTTATAACACTGAATTGTAGAAGTTTCGAACTATCTCTTATACCTAATTTTAAAGCGCGAATTGATATAATAACTTTTAAAACTTACGATGAAATATGCCATTTTCGGCTATTTTTGGCCTTTTTTGACACTTCATATTTTTAATATCCACGATGACGTTTTATGCATCCAAAGCAATCTCTTCGAAAAGTCATAATTCTGTTAAAATTAAACTTTTACGGAAATTGCAGAGTCTTTTTAAAATTGAAAATTCGATAACTAATCGGACATATGAAACTTTAATTTTGGTCTCATTAAATTGTAAAAGTCCCAAATAATCTATAACATTCAATTTTTAACGTCAAAACGTTGAAACAAGGTCACATTCTGAAGTCAAAAACACCCATTTTAGGCCAATTTTGACAGCTGTAATTATTTCAATATGGAAGCCTGTTTGAGATTTCATGGCAAGCTATTTAAAAAACGTTGCATTTCGATATTTGACGAATTTTTCTGTCCTCGCTCTAAATATATCAATTTTACTCAAATTAAAAAAAATAAATTAATATATTCAAGTATACGTGCGTGTTTAGAAAAGATTGAGGAATAAAATAAGCCTAAAATGAACTCTCTAAGGATATTACAGTAGAAGCTATAATCGATCATAAAAAAATTTTGGTAAAAAAAACGTCAAAAAATTAAATAATATTTTTTTTGAACCACTAAATGTCATAACGAGGAGCGCAAACGGCATGAATTTTAAAGTCTATTTATGCCTCTAAACAACAGTCCAAAAAAAAGTTGAAAAAGTTAATTACAGTAGCTCACAGACGGGTTTAAGCGGACCAGTACCTAAAAAAAAAATTGTAAAAAATCAAAAAAAAATCAAAATTCATTCGTTTCGTCCTCTGTAAATTAAAATGATTAAAAATCAAAAAAATATATTTTAAACGTAAGTCGACGAGCTCTTTCCGATAGGATATACGACATTTTAATAAAAAAATTATTTTTCGAGAAAAAAATTAAAAACCGTGAAAATTTTGGGTCTAAAATCGTAATTTTTAAATTTTCACAATTTTTCACAATTTCTAATCATTTTAGGTATAGAAAGATGTATTGTGAAAAGATAGTATTTGAGACGGCCCATCTGATCGTTTAAACCGGAAATATGTCCGACGTACCCAATTCGAGTTATTCGGTACCCAAGACGACCCTGCGCGGGCCATTTTTCGACATTTAAAAAATAAAAAAAATTACTTTTCATTTTCTAATCTTTCTCAAAAACAATAGGGTTGGGCGGCTGCCGGTCCTCTCAACCCTCGAAAAGTAAAAATCGGAAAAAAAAATTTTTGCGACCTGAAATGCGTTACAGCGGATTTCGCATATTTCCCGACTTTGACGTTTAATAACTTTTTTCCGGTACACCCTGTATATTTGAAATTTTTCACAAAATGTGCCCCCGTTATTCCTCTATAAAACCAAATAATCAAAATCGGTGCGACGTTTACCACTTTAGAGAAAAAAAATCGAAAATGTCAAAAATCGCGATTTCAAAAATCGGGTACGACGACGACGACGACGACGACGACGACGACGACAAGGTCGAACATTTTTAAAATAAAGGGGAGATATACATATCGCTCGAAAGGGGCGATATGTAAAAATAACTATTTTATTTTATAATTTAGTTATTTAATGATTCTTTTTACATATCGTCCCTTTCGAGCGATATGTATATGTCTTCTTTTGTAGAAATTATTCGGGGGTTTTACGCTGGCGGCGGCGTCCACGGATATTTTCCAAAAGATCTTCTAAAAATAAAAAACAAGGAAGAGTAGAAAGATATAAAACAAACAATAAAATTGTTTGATTGAGTTTGTATTTTTTATTATTAATTTCAAAGAAAATGTATTCTTGATTTCTATCACGAAGAAGCTCTTGCTTTTGCGTCCCCTTAAATTAAAAAAGCTCTCAATAAAATTTGCAGTGCATGGGAGATTCAATTTTTTTAAAGTTACTGAAGAGTTAAGTACTCTTATGTTTTGTTTTAGATACAATTTGCATTTGTAAAAGTTGTTTAGAATTAAAATTTATGTCCAAATACGAAGTCATGGCTTTCTATTCAAAAAACGAAAATAATTTTTTTATCTTACCTTGTGTAGAGACTTCGCTTGAACCTGGTAACCTTAGAGAAGAATGGTCGGATGCACTTAAAAGGTTTATGATTGTGTAGATAATTTCCACCCGCTTTTTGGATAAAACGAAAAAGAAATAAAATATTGATCAAATAGATAAAAATTGTAAAGTAAATTTTTATTTGAAACGTTTTAAAAATGTTTATTATTCTACTAAAAATTGAGTTCCAAAATAAAATATATTATTACTATCACTAGCTTTACGTTTTACTTTCCTCTATAAAATAAACTTATGCTTACTAGAAAACTCCATAACTATCGTGGTCACATATTTCATTTATTACTTTATTAAAAAGAAAATTATCGTATAAAAGGAAATTACTGTCCTTGTTTTACGACCTTTTTCCAAAAGCAAATAGATCTATTTTCGACGTAATGAAATATTAAGAAATTAAAGGAAAAATAAAAGTTGAAAAATATTTGATATTAATTTTGTTTATTTGTTTTCATTTTTGAATTATAATTTAATATATTATATTTTATGGAAGAAGAGGAGTTTTCTTTCATTTCGTCAGATTCATCTTTAGACGCATTTCGCCATATTATGGCTCATCAGTAAGGCTATAGAATCTGACGAAGGAAAGGAATGTACACGCAACTATATCAAATAGTTCAAGCATAAAAATCCTATAGGATGGAGCCTGCTGCGCCATCTGTGTCGAAGTTGGACCCTAAATAAGCATATCCAGCCCTTCAACAAACCTATAAAAATAAGTCAATGCTTAAAACAATTACCTGTTAAGACCCGAGTCACAATTACAGTCCATGTTTTTCATATATTAGATATGTACAACAATTTCATTACATCATTTTATTTATAAACAAAAAATAATACAAAGTGCAAGTTTTATATAGCATGGTTTTCTAACGGGACAAAGCATTTTTTGAATAAAACAATATATATTTAAAAAGAAAATACTTCTCTACTATACTCCGCCTACGATGTCGTCCTCAATTTACTTCCTCGTGCGATATGGACATCATATCCCCTCTTGTTGTACAAATTACTATTATTGCTGATACTCATTTTTTTAAATCCAAACAATAAACTAGTTATAAAAAAGGGTTTATCGTGACAGTAAAAAATGTGTGATAAAATAAAATATATTTTATATATCACTCCTCGGTTTGTATGTTTATTTTATCCATAATAAACTGTTAAATATACCAGAAAATGTATTAACCTTTTAGTCACATATTTCGTTTATGTCTTTATTACGAAGGACAGTGTAGGAAAACCGACTACCTTACAAAAAGTCCTTATGACCGACTGATTAATATTTTATTATTTATTTTAATATTGCAAAAAATTATTTGTTTTTAATTATTGTTGTCTTGAAAATAAAAGAATATATTACAATTCCTCGTTAGAAAATAATATTTTGTGTCACGAAACATCTTTTTTCTTAAATAGGTAATGTCAAACGAGATACTTTCATTGACAATAATAATATTGCACAATCCTTTAAAAATTCTTGCAACGTGGAAAAGTTTTAAAAATAAATCATTAAGTTTCAAAGATATTGGATTAAATAAAACATAGTTATTTCTCCGAAAACAACATAAACCAAAGAAACTGTCATGATTTTCATGTGCCCTAAAACAAAAATTATCAATCAGCTTTTGTGTCTTTATGACACAAAATATATCTTGAGATGCTATACGAAATTTATTTTACAAAAATTGATTCTATTACTGACTTTTCAGGAAGCACTGATGATGGCCCAATAAGCCGAAAGCGCTTTTTTTTGTTTTCCTTCCATATCCAGACGCAGCAGTTAAATGCTTGCAAAACTCACAGCAGTATCTTGCTTATTTAAAATCAGGCAGTCTTACCCGCAAACGCGTACCAGAAGTTAATCTAAGACATGCAACTTTTAGTTTGTATTACATTGCCAGCCACTATTAAAGTCATAATTTGCCAGCGATTCTGAGAGATTCCAATATGAACGAGAGAGAGAGACCTTGAACCACAACGACCCCGATGAGTCCAATCACGGCCAACTTTATTGATATGAAGTCGGCCATGGTCCAATTCTACATGGGCAATGACTCGCGAGACTATGCCCATGCCCAGACTTTAAGTCAACAAAAGAGTAAGCGATCATGGCCATATGACTGGAAACTACCGGGGTGTAGCTCCCTCTGTATGATTAATAAATTAAAGCCCAATTTATAATGATTTTGAAATTAAATTATTTTACTTTTTATATAAAAAAAGTTAAATAATACCACAATGCACGCACCTAAATTGTAAATATCTCTTGAATTATCATATACTGTCTTCGCATACATTCTAAATATTTCCTTCATTCTACATTACCGACCTATATTGCTTAGGAACTATGAAGAAAACTTAAAATGAACTTAAAACAATTTCAAGTTAGTTTGGGTATATTAGAAATGCAACCGACTTTCACAAGTTGATAACTTGACTGCAACGTTCCGGTTCACTGAAAGAGGTCAATGAAGAAGGCACATAATTGATTGTGAAAGATGGAGGTTTAATTATAGATAAAAGTGTAACGGAAATGTAGATTTTGTTTTAAATGGTGGCAACAACTTTTTTTATATAAAACAATTTAAATGTAAATCATTTAAAAAATCATTTGAAAAACTCAGTAATTCAATTAAATTATCTGTATTCGATACGTTTCAATTCCCAAGACATTTTCGCATTGTTCAAGTTCTCGGGAAACTTTCTGATTAAAGACTTTACGTAAAAGCCCTGGATTTTATAAGTTTTGATAGGTATTTTCTACTTTCTAAGTTTTTAAACCCGAACCAATATAAAAAATTGTGAGAATGCAAACGGTAACATTTATTTAGAAACGTTTTAATTTTCAAAATTTTTAATAATTTTAAGGTAAGAAGCTAAGAGCACTACTCATAGGGTGCCCAGTGAGAACCACTTCGATCTATATATAAAAAAACTAGACATAGGAAATTGAAAAGTTTACAGTATTCTAATGTTGATGTGGGCAACCAGGCTAAAATATTTTCAATATGGTGGCACTTTTGGTTATACCGAGAGAAGAAATCTGAGCAGATTTTGTATATTATATATACCTAAGTCTAAGCATTTTTGACATATTTAAATTTTTATGTTAACTCATACCAAAAGCCGGACGAAATAATTTAGAATGCTGTTCCATGTTCTGCAGGTCCTATCCTTTTATAACGCGCCAATGTACCAGTGAAAAGTCAATTCTGGCGAATACGATCCAGCGATTCATTCACATCTTATAAAACACATTACCGGAAAGCATACACGTATACAACCTCTCTCTCTCTCTCTCTCTCTCTTTCTCTCTACGAACTAATATGGTGTTGACATATTTCGCTTGGAAATAAAAAATGTTTTAAAAACCGATTGTTTCATTTAATTTTTCCCGAACCTCTCACTTACAGAACGCTCAAAAAGAGCAATAGATGATCGGACGACGTGCAGTTGAACGCCTGGTTTATTTTTCTCCACTGTTTAAAAGCTCCCGGAGCATTTGTGGTCCCCTTGCCACACAAATCAAGGGGTAGCGCCCGAGATACCGTTGGAAAAGAACTTTTCGTCCTATAGTCGCTACAACCGGCAAACTGTTAACTTTGGGTATGTGCATGGTGTGCTTAAAAGTTTTTTTTTGAAATTTTGCAAATAATTGAAATACAAGGGTGTTCCATTTAAAATGAAGTAGTTTTGTTCTTCCATGACTGACTGATCCTGTATACTTAATTTTCTTCAGTTTAAAGGTCTACCCAAATCAACGAGGGGACTGCTGGTGCGGAAACAGCAACAAAACGATTATTGCGGGACATTATTCTACAGCGAGATATGCATGCGAACCCCCGCATTGGTATGTACAGTTGCATATCCGGCTGTAGAATAATGTACCGCAACCGTTTCGCTCCCATTCCCGCAGTCCCTCATAGATTTTTAATAACCATAAAAATTTTTCATTTAACATTTTTTGCTAGTTGTCTTACTCTACGAAATAATCGACTGTTTCCATACTTAAAGGCGCCGTGTATACCAACCCACATGTGAATTTTTCTCTTAAATATATTTTTTACGTGACCACCATTAAAACCGATTATATTACCCCAAAGAACACTTTCATTTTCTCTACAGTATAATTCCGGGACGCTCATAAACTTACCAATAACGTGAAACGCGAAAACACAGTAATAAAATATTTTTATTATACCTTATATTTTTTACCTGTCATTTTACAATTTTTCTATTATCATAACATATTTTCTTCAGCAGTTTTTGCCATAAAGAAAAATCACAAATATGATTCCAAATAAAGATATATTGTTTTATTTTTTATGTCACTGGAATTGGAAACTGGAAAACGTGACAAATATCTCTCGTTGTATAACATAATTTGCAAAACAATTTTAACGAACGGCAAAAACATATAACAATATAGAACATTTTTTGTTAGTGTTCTTTAGAGACCCATTTCGTATCCAACTTCGGTCATAATATAACATATTCAATATTATTATTAGTTGTATACTGTTTGAAATCTTTGGAATTTCAAACAGATTACGGTATTAGGTATTACCCAACACAATATCCAAACAATTCTTGTGGTATGTTATTAAAAAGAGAGATTTAAGTTTTCTTTAACTGAACAAGAAATTGAACAGGGCTCTTTTAAAACTTCCTGAGTTAAGCCTACTTCCAGAAAAATTTGAATGATATACAATTAGTTTTTTTTTATGGAAAGTAAACATTTCTAACTTAAAATTTAATTAAACACAGGCGCCTCCATATTTCTTTTTTTTTCGAATCCCGACGGCGCCAAGTCTAGCGAAAGGGCGAAAACACTAATTATAAATTAAAAATCCATCATTCACCTGATTGAACCAATGTTGCCCAAAACGAAGTCAATTATTATGTGAAATTTGATGATAAGCTTACTGATTATTAAATATTATGAACCTATCAGCAAAAATTATTTGAATTGCGACAAAAGCGCTTCCTATTTTATGATACCTTATCCGTTATCCCCTTAAAACTATCCTAACTAAACTAATTAATAAAAAAAAAATCTTGAAGTTTGGCACCAATGCGCTTACCAAACACGCGGTTTCTTGGCGGCGCGGGCTGATAGATGAGGTAAGGTCGAAGGTTGCGACGGGTTTATTTGTTACATCTCTTTCTACCCTACTGCCTACCGGCTTCCACTTGTACAAAAACAGTGTTTTTGCTTTTGCATAAGACGCAATGTACAGCGAAATCTTTGCTTTTAGAACGATCTTACGGAATGCTTATGCAGGGATCTAGTTTACGATATAATAAACAAAGAATGCGTTCGTGAAAATGATATACGAATTATTTATCGGTCCTATATTATTATTTATTATATTAATGTAGAGATAAATTGCCAAAGTTGGATTACATAGATTAAAACTGAAATACCAAAAAATTGTTTCTGTTTGTTTTATTGTTCCCAGAGTAGGTAATGCTTTTTTGCCTTTATTGTATGCACGCCACTGACACATCGTTCTTAAATATGATGATTTAAATCTAAATATTCGATATATTTTCTGCACAAGCTATTCCGAAATAATTTTTTAGTTAAAAAGTTTAAGCTAAAAAAGAAAATTGATTTGAACAGTCAGCTGTGGTTCGTTTCGGGTTTTATCACAGAGAATAGTCAATAATACCTTATTTAAACTCCTGTATTCTCTAATAAAGTAAAACAATATATTATAATACTATATATTATTTACTACTTAAGTTATATCGGAAATTTTATCCAAATATTTAACTACACAAATTTAACATATTTACGATATTAAATACATCGTTTCCGTGTAATTTAACACCAATTTTATACACTTCTAGCTCCATTGATTTAATATTCGCTTAACTTAAACCGAGTGGAAATGAATCGGTCTAATTAAAGATCATGCCGCAGCCGATTCAACCTTAACAAGAAGTACATATTAACCCAAGAACAAGTAAAAAGTGGATCTATATATGTATTTATCTATGGCCATGATCATTTATTTTGAATTGTTACACAATGCGGCGGCGCCAGGCTTTTTGGCATAGGTGGGCACAAGCGGACCCAATGATTTTAGAGTTTAGGCACTATCCTAATCAAAAGTAAGTTAAAAAAAAATCCTCGTTCTCTTGAACTTGGACATACCACCACTCTTTTCACATGACAGCTTTCCTAGCTGAGCCCTAGGAAATTTCCTTATAAACTCCTCAAATTTGGGGGGGGGCACCAGGGTGAGCACTCATGTTTCTAGGGTAAGCCAGTACCCACCCTGCCCGCTCCCCTTGGCGCCGCCGCTGTCTATTACGAAACAACTTTTTAAAGGATGGTAATATAACAATCTTAGTTAAATGTCTTATTCTGTTGATGTCTGGCTTGGTCTGCTGTAATCTATTCCATGAGAAAACCAATATCTGACACAGAGAAATAATAGCTCAAAGCGTGTCACTGAAAATTTAATAAAAAATAAAATAAACTACGCCATAAAGTAATGTTAGTTAGTTCAACTGTCTCACGTAAAATCAAATTTAATTGCGGTAGTAAACAACTGGCACACTATGCAACGTGCATTATTAGTCATGTATGTTTGGTTGCGTAAATCTATGACTTTATTTCTAAAATCTAAATTCTTCTTCTGCACTTTATTTATTGTTTAATACATTATTAATTTCAAATTTCACTAAAAAACAGAATTACTAACTTTATTGTCACAGATCTAGGTATAAAGGTTTAGAAATATCAATTTGAAACTAATAAATGTATATTATTTTATTCATAATTTCTTGGTTGGTGTGCAGTGGTTATAAAAAATTATTGTGATGACTTTGTCCGAAATGGTAACCTTAAAATCGGGCGTACGGGCATCGTTTGACTATTTAAAAAGTTTTGCTTGTGATTAATATTGATTTGAGATTTCATCACCCACTTTTTGTTAAGGACTGGTTGGAAAATAATTTTTATAAACTAGTAAAAATTTTCTCCACGACCATTACTGAATGCAATAATTCCAAAATCATTTTTGATAATAGAATGTAAAAATTCTCGCTCTTGAGTTGGAATATTTATTCTGAAACACTTGCTTCTTATGCGTTTTGCGTGTATTTTCATTCCATAACAAGATACGGAATGAATATTCTGTAATTGATCTAAACGGCATAGGTTGCCATGAATTTCGAAACTGTCAATGTCAGCAGACAAATTTTAGTGCAAGTCAAAATATGAGTGAAAAATCGAATTAATCAGATATGGAACTGGATAATACTCCACCTGAAGATACAAATATTGCGAATAGTATTTTTGGTCGTGGAGAAAATATAGTCTGCTACTCGGTTAGAATGAAAATTCGATACTCGTGGTTCCTCACGCTCGCTACGCCCGCGTTCGGAATCTTCCACTCGGATCAAATTTTCATTCCAACCTCGTTACAGAATCTACTTTTCCGTAATTTCACAGATTCCCTTTGTATTACATCAGGTTGTGGACATCTCACATACCTTTCGAGATTTCTATGATACAAGTTGATTATTTGCAATATCCCTTAACTCACGGGGGGTTAAACTTAAATTTTACCAAAATTAAATACTACTAAAAATATGTCAACGTATGACATACCGCTATTTATTATTTTATAATTTTTTCTAGTGTGATAAACATTTTCTGAAATAATTTTATTTCCCTCGTAGAAAGGGATTTCTTTTTTGTCAATGCCAAATATTCTTGACTTATGAATTTTATCTGAGTTTCTAAGTCGATTTCAACCCGACTAAACAATCCCTAACCGAAAACCTTGTTTTCAAGAGAAATAACTTTAAAATAAGCTATACCTACAATTTTGGCATAGATCCAGGTTTTTTCCGGTCCAATTCAAGATCAAATTAAAGTTTAAGGGTTAGAAAAAAGTAAAAGAACAATTTTAACCTTAATTTTTAACTTATGGAAGATTAATTGAAACATAACTTGGCAAACTCTTTTGATTTACGTGGTGATGCATTTTATTTACTAAAAAAATGCGTTGTAGTCCTTATAAATAATTTGGTAAAGGTTATTTTAAATTTAAAAAAAAATCTTAGCCTCGATAAAAAAAAACCGTATACGAACCTATAAAAAAAGGAATTACACATCTAAGGAGAGTTTTATTTTGGAAAGGATCTACTACAAATTACACAGCTTCAAAAGCCATAAAATGGCGGCAAAACTCTGAATACAAATATGTCTTGTTATCTGGGTTGGCGAAACCGGATGTTACTTTAAATTGGACCGTTTAGTTTTACGTCTTTTAAATTAAGATGGTGGGGTTTAGAACAAGGTTGGTTGATGGATATTTTCGGTTTAGTGTTTGAATAGTATAGTAAAGTATACGTTTTATAAGGCATCATCGGGGAAAAGGGCTCTAATCGCTTTATAAAACATGTACTTTCTACTATTTTTTTCTATTTTGCATATTTTTTAATACAAAAATACATATTATATAATATAAGAATTTACGCGGTTCAAGTTTTGTAAATTTTATGTTGGTTATACAATTATATTATTTATCGCCAACCGACAGTAAAGCCGTACATTATCAGAGTGATTTCCGGCAGTAAACGAACACTTTATTTTATTGTAAAATAAAATACTTTATCTGCCGCATTTGCGGCAGGTAAAGTATTTTATCTGCCTCATATGCGGCAGATAAAGTATTACCCTGCCATTTCTCATAGTAGGTCAAATTTTTTGAGGGGTGCTTTGGAATACGCACGAGGTCGGCCAAAATTTTCTGATGTGTCAAATTTAAGCCAAAATGAGTTTTTTGTCGTCGAATTATAAAGCTATTTTAATATTTCGAGCTTGAATATGGGATGGAATAGGTAGTATTAAACTTCTACTTTACATGTTGACCAAATATAAGGCAATAACTATTAAATATTTTATTATATATATTTACCCAATTCTAAAATAGGTCTACAGCTCGTCTTTTCTATTAATTTAACATTGGGAAAAAACATCTATTATCGTAGAGCGGTCTGCCTTACATAAAACGGTGATGAACGGTTGGCGATAAAATTTTGTATGCACCACGTCAGTAAAGTATCTTTATCGACTCGCCTGTTATTCGCCTCACTCGCTTCGCTCGCTCATCTCATAATTTCAGTCTCGTCCGATAGAGAATCACTTTACTGCCTTGGTACATAAATAACTATTATCATATATGATTAATAAACCATGTTGCAAAGCTGACGGTCATTTACTACCATCTTCATCGGTTAATTTAATTTGCTTTTACGTGGGACGGTCGACCTAACATTCCTCTGTAGCGTAGATTTTTTATCAAATATTCAGCGACTAGCATTGAAACATGACCAAATGTTGATTTTTTCATTGAGATAAAGATCACAACAGGTCATGCCATCCGTCAACAGAATAAAACATTTGATTAATATTACTATATCATCATTAAAAAATTTTAAAAAACGATTTCGTAATAGATTTATTACGATTCTGAAAATGGTATCGTAATAAATTTCATATGAAACAAAACTAGTAAAAATCTAAACCGTCGTTAGGTACAGTAATGACACCCACTTAGTACAATTTCATTATTTTCTCACTTAACTGAAAAGTTTCCTGACACTTGAGTTTACTGCAAAAACTTCACGAAACGTTTTCTTTAACAGCTTTTGTGTACATTCTCTTTTAAGCTCGTGAAACCGATCTCTTCCGCTTCTTAAAACAAGTTAGTTGGGTTTACTTTCCATAGCACTTCAGATACTTACTTTTCTGGTTTTAATAAAAATTATTTTCCTCTCACTATACATGAGCTATATTTCTATGGGTAAGTAATATTTCTTTACGAATATAATCAACTTTTATGAAAATTTACTAGCCAAAACATTTTTTCCGCTATTTTTTATGCAAAATTACAGTTATTTATTATTCATAGCATTCATAATGAAAATATTTTTTAAACTGAATATTTAAATTTTTGGGACTACCAACAGATGTCGCTAAGGGCTATATACAACCCAAAAAAGTTGATATCATACGCTTTTGTATAAAAACTTTCGTTTAGTATTAGTATGGTATGAACACCTAAGTCACCTACCACTAATAGTAAAGCTTTTACTCCTTGATAGTACTATACAATCTGATCTGTATTATAATATCTAATAGCATGGGTCCCAGATCTCACGATTTATCGTGAGATCTCACTATTTCATACCTACTCTCTCACGATAAACGATATAAAGTTCACAATTTTTTTTAAATTGAAGGAAGAGGAAGTCGGAAACTGGAGAAAGAGAGGGAAGTTTAAAGAAGCTGTTACTATACACCAGAACCCATATTGTTTTAGTAAGCCCTCATTAGATATAAGAAATATTTAGAAACCTTTGTTAAGTAGATGTCAACTTAAAATACCGCACACCAACTAAACGCATCTCAGTTATGCTCCCATATGCATCTAGCTAGTATAAATAGAGCTTTAGTTACTGTAGTACCTTATGGCATTATTCACCTGAAGATGACTGGAAATACTTATCAGTTAAAACGTTGTTATGTAGAACAAAAAAAGACAATAGAAGTCCAAAACTCTTCTATCATTCAAGAAACATTATTGTCTCCAATCATCCCACAAACACAAATAGCGAAATCTCACGAAACCTGTTCAGAATCATCTTCATATGGAACCACTGTCTAACAGTGTTAGACGATATACAACATTATAAATAATTTTTCATGCATTTCTTAAAACAGTAGTTAATTTTACCTATAACATTACATAAAATCTACGGAAATTTCACAACACAACTAAAGAAATATTCACGAGAGAACTCGTTTTTCGACATTTGACATCCAGATATATGACCTCGGCCGGCTGATTAGGACTTTCAAAATTTCCCCAGATTTTGACAGAGACGTATTCAGCCATGGTTTGATGCATAAACGTATGATATTCTGTTTTAGACTATAACTAACAATTAATTATGGATCATAACTATTGTTTGCCTAGTACCGCAGCTGATGCTATTGCTGAGAAGGTATTTTTAAACAGTTTCAATTTATTTTTACAATCATTTCTTGCATTTAGTCATATAACGCATTTGAACCTGCTTTTTAGAAAGCGCCTTCTTGGCGTAGGGGTATAGGCTCTCCACTTTGGAACTAAGGGTCGCGGTTTCGAACCCCGCTTCGGGCAAAACTTTTTTTTATTTTATTTTTCTTTGTTTTTCAGTAATTATTTATTTTTTAAATCGATTTAAACTAAAAAAAATGCAAGACAATTATTAACCCTATCTTAAAAATAAAAAAATATTTCGCAATTATTATGAATGTCCCACTTATAATGGAAACAAGCTTATATTTTCGGTATTTCTGAATTAAATGTTTTGAATTTTAGTGGTTTCGTGTGATCTTAGGAAGGATTTTTTTATTGCTAAAAATTTTAGTACGGATTTATATAGGTTGTAAAATAATAATTCACCTTTAGCGATTATTAGTTTTCATTTTCGTACAACTAAAAGTTTCGGTATTTAACAAATTCTGAAGTTTCTATCTTATTATTGTGGTCTGTTAAACTGTTTTTAAAGATTAACATTTCATCCTTTTTCTTGTCAATAGATTGTGTTTTTTTGAGGGTGCTAGATTTAGGGGCTTAGCACCCGCGAACTACGCCTATGTCAATATTAGATATATTATATAACAGCACATTAGTGTATAAATATTAAATTAACATTTTTATTGTACATTTTACTCAAATAGCTTCCACGACTTTTTCTATTTACCACTGTGTCGACCGGTAAGCATATTATCTACTATCTGTGTTATAATTAGCTATTTCCAAACGAGGAAAGAACACAAGGGATATAGGCGAATAAAAGAAGCTGTCATTTCCTAATCTGTTTTGCAACTTTTTACCTTCATCTTATTGCAATCTTGTTTAGCACGACAACAATAACGATTAGTGGCTTTAAGAATATTATACGTTTAAAGTTTAAACATACATTTAACATATTCAAAATTTGTAATTTCAAAGTTCGATCCTGTAATTTACGTCAAGTCATACCAACATAATACACTAAAATTAACCAGCATTTCATTCATATCACGTGATTGGGCCAGGATATCGCGAGTTCTATCATGAATATTACTATAATAGTGTAGTATTTTTACAGTATTTATTGTGGTAATAAATTGCCGACCATAAATAGTGTAAATATTTTTAAAAGTGTACATAAACTAACATTATTAATTAATAATACTTGCTTGCCACCTTCTTAAATTTAATATACCAGTGCTATGTGCACTGTCAACTGGTTAATTAATTAATTAAGACCTCTCAATCAATCTTACAATTAATTAAGCCAATCAATAGCCGTAATGCGGTTTCTTGTATAAACACGAAAATTGTTTTTGTCAGACATGATTTCAAATATTTGAGTTGACTCAACAAAAACTGTATATTCATTATTTGCCCATTGTCTTGCTTCTTGTGATATTTTTTTTGTCTACTTTTACTTGCTTTAAAGTGAGAGGTGACATGGATTTCGTTATCTAATTATTAGAACTCTTTATTATTTGTTCTAAACTAAACTACCTGTTTCTTCAGTATTCAATCAAATCCACATCAATTATATTAAAGTTATTTTATGGCCTTCTCAAATTACGTAAAAATAGTATGAAGAAAATGCGTTTCATTTTAAACTGAAAAAATTAAAGGGCGAATGTTGGTAGTGGCTCGCGGTCTTAAAAAATGGTGAAGAGCTAGGTATAGTGCGGGTACTTAAACAAACATTGACTAAAAACCCTTGTTACAAAACGTCTCTCTTATCCTCATCTGTCCAACGACTGAGGAGTTTCCAACAAATTACGAACTATGTCATTAATTGGGTTCCTTAAAACACACAACTAAGTAGGTACGTACACTGCTGAATTAACTGAAAAATAAAAACAAAACTTTTTAATCACACAGTAAATCATGTAAAAACGATATCTATAACCGTAAGTTTCGCGAAACAATGGTGTATACGATTGCTCTAATTTTAAACTGCCCTTCATCATAATGCAAATTGACAAACTGACGTCACGTAACCATAGCAACGGTGAATATCAAAGCCATGTTGGACGTTGTGTCTTCACTTGCTTTGAGCTAACGGACACGGCCGGCAGGGGCACGCCAAAATGCACGAGTGCTTATAATTATTGTGCATCGGAGTTAACCGTGGCCCTATTATGCATAGCTACATTCGGATTGAATTATTATTATTAATTCAAACATAATTATTTTTTAAGGGCTAAAATGGTAGCTGTGTTGGTACATTAATTTTTAATACATATTGTCGAAAAACTTTTTGGTTCACCTACTTCACCTGACGAGCCGCCACTATACACTGATGATATCTACTTTACTACCATACACTGTCTTATCTAAAAACAGAAATATTTCCATTCTTTGATAATGTATAGACCTCATAACAGTTTAAACTAGAAATTTTTGACGCCATTTTCAAAGTTCCTTGCTAAACTACGTTTAAACCACTATGTTGGTATTGTCTAATCTACGGATGTCTTAAAGTTAACGTGTTCAAGTTTATCTAAATGTCTTAAGTTTAATCTTGTCCATGACTATGGTCCCTTGATCCTCGGGTATAAATTTGTATTCTCATTTTATATCTTCAAACCTTTTATCTTATCGCAAAAAATATAGTTTTTGTTTAGAAGTCAATATTTTTCTAACCATTACTTCTGAGAGGTAAAGGTAATAATTTTAAAACACGTTTGGTCTTATCTGTACGTAGTTTCTTGCACAGAAAACACATTTTAAACGAAAACACTTTTTGCAACGTGATGTTACGAGCGATGCCTTTGCCTCAAATGCAAATGTTTGGATAAATTTGAACGTTTGATTGCCAATTTTATTCTTGAAAAAGCTTGTGGTGTAGTACAAGGCAAAGAATTAAATTACACAACTTACATAAGATTGCACTATCCAACACGTTTCGTGAATTTTTTAATATAAACATGGCTTTATTATTTTTTTAGCTAATTTAAAATAAACGAAAATAAATTCTAAACTCATATATTGGATTGCACAAAGATTGTAAACAATAATTAACTATTCAGAAAGTTTAACTGTAACATAAATAACATTGACAGGCATTAATTACTCACAATCGAAGCTGCCTGATAGTAAATTAAGTAACCGGGCCTCTGAACTCCAGTCGACTCAAATCGAGGATCACACTGGAGTGCCTAAACGACCTGAAAAACCTGGCCGCAAGGAACAACAAGGTAGAACTCCTATGGGTTCCTGGCCACTCAGGGATAGCAGGCAACGAAAAGGCCGATGAACTGGCAAGAGCCGGATCATCTCAAAAACTCAGGGGCCCTGAACCCGCCCTTGGCATATCAAAACAGGCAACCAGAACAGCATCAGACAGGTGGGCACAACAACAACACCTGTCCCGATGGAACAGGATACCTGGTCATACCCAAGCGAGGGCCACAATTGGAAAACCCTCCAAAAAGTTATCAACTGGAATGATGCCTTTAACGCGCACCCAGCTAAAACAAGTGGTCGGCCTACTAACAGGCTACTGCTTAAGAAAACACCTACACCGAGTAGGAATTTACAATGGTCCCATTGAATGCAGGCTTTGCGGCGATGAGGACGAAACCGCCTCACATATCATATATAACTGCGAAGCACTGACCCGAGGAAGACTCAGAATCTTCGGAGACATTCAATATGGGGATAACCTCCCACATGACAAACTTGGTAGGAATTTGCTGGACCTTATAAAAGGAACAAATCTTTTCTAGCAAGATAGGGGAGCACAATAAGCCACTAGGCTGCAGTGCAAGAAGCTTGGGCCGAACGCCTAACCCCCGCCTTAAACCAACCAACCAACCGGGCCTCTGTGATTGTTAAAAAAATATTACTGCCAATGTCATATATGTATATACGTCACCGTCAAAAATGTTGTTTAATTAATAATTATTAAAACTCTTTGTACAATCCGACATAAGTCTTCCCCCACTGATATTAAGAAAATTAGAATCTACATGTTTCGAATGTATAAATACTCGTCTTCAGGGAAATAACTCGAATAAAGGAAAAAAAAGTGACTGACGTCTTAACGGAGCTTTAGGTTTATGGTTAAATTAGATTGTGTTAAAAAATTAATTAATGAAGAAAGATAGGAAAAAACACTATCAAAACAAGGGAAAATAAATAATTGCAGAACAGGAGCTTTTGACATGAACTGAATTCAGTCCAGAGATGAAATTCTGAATAGCACGTTCAGGTTTAAGATAGAAAGTATTAATGAATGAAAGGGCTATAATAGAAGTCGAAGTATTTAAATAATACTATAAGTTTCACGAAAGCTCCGTTTCTGCAATAAATTTTTTTTGTAAATCTTTATTTGAGGGGAGGGGCATGACCCCTATGACCCTTCCCCTGGATCCGCGCTGGTCCTGTTAACACTTTAGAATGAGTATAAAATGTATGTTAATAATGATATATCATTATAACTGAAACTGAAAATTTTGAAATTTTTATAGGGGACGTTAATATAAACTTATTAGACAATAATGACAATGATGTGATGGAATATCGAGCAGCAATGAATTCACATGGTTTTGAATCATATATTAATTCTGTAACTAGATCCCTTTCTAAAACGTGCTTAGATCACATATTTGTCAGATTAAAATTAAAAACTAACAACTTGCGCATAAATTCTTTCATTATTGATGCAGATATCACGGATCATAGTCCCATTGTACTTCTTATTGGTAAAAAAAACCCATATGAAACAAAAAGCAATAACATAAACGAAAACCCAATTAAAAGTAGGATTAATATAAATAAATTTAAAGAACAATTGCTACAATGTGATTGGTCTCCGTTTGTGAGGGAAGATAATCCTGAAACATCTACACAAATTTTCCTAAATACATACAAGAATCTATTGCTGGAATCAACCGAAACTTACTCAACAAATAATATTAAAAAACACAAAAAGATTAAAAACTGGATAAGTAGTGGTATTATTAGATCTATCAAGGTTAGAGATAAAATGAAAAAAAAATTATTATCTAGTTATAACATACATCTTGAAAAAGAGTATAAAGAGTATCGTAATTTTCTGAGCAAGTTGATTCACAAACAAAAGAATGACTATTATAAATCCCAAATTGAAAACAATAAAAACAATATGAAAAAACTCTACCAAATAATCAAGGATGCGACGTATGAAAAGAATGAAAATGCAAAAGAATATATTAACATAACAAATGCATTGGGTGTCCATTTTCATGACTCTAATGAGATGGCAAACTATTGCAATGATTATTTCATAAATATAGGAACTAAAATGGCAGAAGCTATTCCGTCTATAAACGGGGAAAAGCATAGAATCCCGACACTACAAAACTCAATTTTTTTGCATCCAGTGACAAAGAATGAATTAATAAATCACATATCATCTTTAAAAAACAATAGCGCACCTGGACACGACGGTTTCCAGGTAGAAATAATAAAGCAGACTCATCAAGAAATAATCACTCCATTATTACATATCTTTAATTTAATTTTTGAAAAGGGAATTGTCCCAAGTGAATTTAAAATCTCAATTGTCAGTCCTGTACATAAATCTGGGTCAAAAAATGTTATCAATAATTATAGACCAATAAGTCTTATAAGCAATTTTGCGAAAATATTTGAAAAATGTCTTAAACATCGCCTCAATGTGTTTTTTAGAGATAACAACATAATATCACCCAATCAGTTTGGTTTTATGGAAGGTTGCAGCACTTCGGACGCTATGCATAGGATGATTACAGAGGTTGTAAATAGTTTGAATAGTAAAAGAAAGTGCCTAGCTGTGTTTTTGGACCTAGCAAAAGCGTTCGATACTGTTCCCCACGACAAACTGATTAATATACTCAACAATTATGGCATACGGGGGGTTGCTGGTGGTTTGCTTGCAAGTTACCTAACAGACAGATATCAAATGGTAAAACTAAATAATGTCATTAGTAAAAAACAAAAAATTATGATTGGCGTTCCTCAAGGGACTGTACTTGGTCCACTTTTATTTATTATTTACATAAATTCTTTACTGAAATTGAATATAGATTGTTTGACGATCTCATATGCGGATGACACGGCCATTGTATTTGCTGATAATACTTGGGAAAGCGTGAAAAATAAAACGGTGATGGGTTTGAATAAAGTAAAAGATTGGCTTCAGAACTACAAGCTAACACTAAACTTAACGAAAACAAATTATATAGCATTTTCACTGACCAAGGCAGACAGACCAACATTTAATAACATTTTAATAGAAAATCACCTTCTACAAGAAACATCACAAACTAAATATCTTGGAATTATTATTGATCAGCACATTAAGTGGCAGCCTCATACTGAGTACTTGTCCAACAAAGTACGCAAACTAATTCACAAATTTTATTTACTAAGGGAATTCCTTAATAAAAAAACTTTAATAACGATATATAAGGCATTTGTAGAATCAATCCTGAGATATGGAATTTTGGTATGGGGTGGGCTTTATAGTAATGGCTTATATAAATTAAATATAGTACAAAAATACATTTTAAAAATAATGTTTAAAAAAACCACTCTTTATCCTACCAGAATGTTGTTTTCCCCCGAAGTATGTAATATAAGAACTTTATATATGCTCTCAATCTCCTCTTATATACATCAGAGTAAAAAGTTGCAAAATTTTATAGATCATGGCTACGTTACCCGTGGTTATGTGAATAAAAAATTGCAAATACCGGTAAGTAAAAATAATTTAAATTTAAAATATGTAAATTATATTGGCCCTAAAGTTTATAATATGATACCAATACACATTAGGGAAGTTAACAATAAAAAAAGGTTTTCAATTCTCTGCAGGGAATTTATTTTCCAAAATATAAAACAATTTGAAGGGTTATTTTGATTATTGATTAATTATTTTTAATTTTTTTGTGGTGAGTACTTGAACGTTTTACTGTTTGTAAGTTATTAATAGCTAAAGTATGTCTATAATATAATATGTATAGGTACATTATTTAAGAACACTGTGACGCATACAGCTATTTAATTAGCTAGGCGTCTTTAATGATATATTTTGAATATATAATAATAGTTTGAATGTTATATTGTACACAAGTTAACTTTTTGAAAAACAAAGTTTTTATATGGTGCTGGTTTTGTAAATATAAATAATTTCAGAGATTTTTGCGTTTAAAAAATCGGGTTTCCACCAAGTCTTTATTGACCTGCATAATCCTTTCCAGAAACCCCGATCAAGGTTAAGTGCATACCGGATTTATGATTATGGAGCACTCTATTCTTTGAGGTTTGCGTTATCGTACAGATTATCTATTCAATTTTTATGCTAATCTATTTAAAAATGTATTATTAATGAGAATAAAGGACGGAAAATTGCTGAAGGCAAATGTAAAAAAATTTATTACGAAAATGACAAATTGTGAACAGCATTAAAATGTAGAGTAATAGATATTTTTAAGAGACGAAAAAGAATATCTTATTTTTGGGTAACGGCATGAGAAATTAAGGGTTTTGCTGTCTTTTAGCAAAAAAGTTAATTAAAAATAATAAAACGTTGCAGAAAAGAAATGCGGATGAGATAAGTAAACATAAATATAAAAAAAATACTTTATTCAAAAAATGTTATATAATTGCTGAAAACAAAAAATATAACCCTACTTAATTTAGTAAATTAAATTTTTAACATTAATACGGGTTTTTCTAATATAAAAGAGCCTTCAAATAATTTTAAGTTTATTATTTACCATGGACACCTCAGTACTGTAATCGGTAATATTATTTTACGTTACAAGGCCGGTAGGTGACTTATTACAGCTCGAGTTGATAAACGAGTGCTGTAATAACACCTTACGGACGTGTATCGTATGATATTTTATTTCATCCTGTCTTTATAATCTTTTTTAAAAAGAATAAACAAATAGGTCATAATTACCTTTTAAGTGACAACTTGTCAAAGATCGAAAGTAACCAGTCATTGTTTCTAAAATCATACCATTGTTGCTAGGGGCAACCCATTACAGTATCTGATACTGTAATGTTCCATTTACCGGCCGCAAATGATTACAGGGTAAGTAAATTTACTGGACAGGATGAAATAAATTATTTTCTCTACTCCCACATGGATATTTGCTGTTTCCTTTACACTTATGTGACGAGAAAAGTAGGATATTCCAGTTACGCATTCCAGTACGGCATTTTTATATGCATTACTGTCAGTGCTACACAGTGTTGCAAAATTAAAAAATAAAATTTCCCATTTTTAAGAAAAAATTCCACGAATAAACACAATACTGAAAAAGTATTTTTTCGTAGATCACAACCACAAGTAATCCTAACGAATATCCTACGAATATAACACTGCGTAAAAATTTCCCTTTTCCCTTTGGAGCCAACGCCGACCTATCATTCCTCTGTGCTTTGGATCTTTATTCCTTACGAATCCGGAAATGTCTCATTAGTTGACAACATTGTTATAAAAATTAGATTCATTTGTAGCGCCCTATATATAATCCTTAATACAATGACATTAACAGAAGTATTGTTCTCGCAATCAAATTATTTTTAATTTACTACTCAACCAATTTCTAATAATGCCACTGTTATGTTTATGCAACCCAACATTAGTCATCTAATAAAACGATTCATTTAAAATTGTGGAAAATTTATAGTAAAAAAATATCGTGTTTTTTCTGTGATTTTAACGATTTTTAAGTTTCCAAACCCATAGACTAAAACAAATAACCTAAAGCCTCCAGAAACATACAAACAAAAAGAATAACAGAAAAATATATTTGCCCTTTATAGTCTTTATCAGGAACAGGCGAGTAGCAACGAATCCAGTTTTTATTTATAAACTTCCCGAATACAACTCCTTGACAACTCCTTGAAAAGTTAGAAAGTAACAGCTTTTGCGGCAGCCTTTTCTGGCGAGAACAAAATCCGCTACAACTTCATGACAATAAAACACAGCAGGCGTCCTGTAAGTCACCCTTTTTAATTTTTGGTGTCAATAAAACAATATCTCTGTTCAATAAACTGAAATTTATTATTTTCTAAAATAAAATCTGTAATATTATTTTAAACAAAAGAAAAACATTAGTTTATACTACAAGAGTAGATATGATGTCCATATCGCCTAAGGAAGTAAATTGAGCACGATCATAGGCGCCGGAACTTCAGAATTGCTCTGGGGGCTTGGAGCCCGGATCTCAACGAATAAAAAAAATTCCTTTATTAAATATACACATAATAATATAATGTAATAGTTAATAAATTTTAAATATAATAAGGCTCCCTCCACAGTAACTTTTAAAAAAAAAAAGGTCATCGGTCCAACTTTTGGGGCCCCCCTCCACAGTAAGTTCTAAAAAAAAAGGTCATCGGTCCAACTTTTGGGGCCCCCCTCCACAGTAAGTTCTAAAAAAGAAGGTCATCGATTCAAATTGTGGGCTCCAAGACGCGCGGGGCCATTCCTCCATCCAAAGTGACTTCTAAAAAAAATGTACCGGGCCCGTACGGAAAGACGGCTCTGGCCAGTTAGTTCCGAATGGTCCAATGTTTTTGTGTACATTTGTGAATTATGTAGCTTAATTACCTCTTTGGTATTAAAAAATTTTCAACAGGAGATTTGAGGGTGAAAACAGTAGAACAGTAGTTTAAGAGCGAAAACAGTAGATCTGCATGATGCGCAGATCTGACGTCACGGCTGCCAACGTGTAGAAAATATAGATCGAGCGGATAATTAAAAATAGCCTTGTTTTTGAAAAAAATATTTTTAAAATATTGCATTTTTGTATTGTATTTTAGACGACTTTGTCGTATTTGCTACAAAATCCGAAAAATCACTAAAACTGGGGTATTTAACGAAAGTTTTCACTAAATCAGTTTGGATTGGTTTCGAAATCATTAAATCTAGTGAAATTTCACCAGACCTGACAACCTTGAGACTTTGAGACCAGGGACTTTCCAAATTCTCTACGTGCTCTAAGCAAAGTGGCAGACCAGGGTTGCCAGATCTAGCATAATTTAATTTTCAAAGCCAAAATAATTTTTTCCTAAATATGATAACCTGCTAAATTAAAAAAGGACACGACAACTGTAGATAAATTTTATAGAAAAAAATTAAATTATCAAATCTCAAGTAACGCACGTTCGCAAACGAATTGCTATTAGTATCATTATTATGTAAACGCACTGTGAGGGTTAGGCTATGGGGGCTACGCCCCCAAAGAAATATGAGAGCCCCCACGGAATCGGTGCCTATGAGCACGATACCATAGGCGTGCAAGAAGGAAGAAAATACTTTCTGTTCCTAATCTTACATTACCATGTCCCTCCTGGAAAGTAGTTACGGTTTAGTTAATTCTTATATTTACACACAATTACTTTTAATATATCTATCCAGGCCTGGACTGGGATCATTTGGGGCTCTCGGCTAAAGCCTGTAAAGGGGCCCTCCACGGGGGGGGGGGGGGGGGGGGTCTGGGTGTTGAAAATTATGTGCTTGAAAATAATGAAAACGCGTTTTTACGCTATTTTGGCAGTTATAAAGAAGAATAAATTCAGCTTGGTTTTTATACGAATATTATGATTTTCGACTTTTGTTAACTTTATTATTCATTAAAATAAGAAATTCACAGTATTTTAAGATCCCACAACACTACAAAACTCATGCTGTAGAACTGCTAATAATTACAACGGAGTTCAAAATAAAGTGCAGTATTTTATTCATCCCAAAGTATTAATGAATTATGACAAATTATTTGTGTAATAAAAATAATGACAAACGGATTTTAGGGATTAGAAAAATAATACTAACATTTAAAAAAAATCCTGTGTATTTAACAGTTTACAATGTTGTTATACTAGAATAGAAGGGGCTTAAATTAACTAAGATGATTCAACATTTTACTCCCCTAGGCCTAAAGTAGGTTCTTTGTAAGCAACTCACTTGTTAAAGCTACTTCGCATCTATTATTTTATTTTTATCCAAATCATAAAATAAATCCCTCTCAACATTATTAAAAAGCAGACTGGACATAAGGTCTTGGCCTAAAGACGACTGAAGTCGATTTTTAACTATTTTAAGTTTAGAAAAACTCGTTCACGTGTGACTTGGGTAGAAGGTATGGTAAAAGCAAATTTATAAGCAATATCCTACAGGTTAGTAGTCCAGATTGAGTAAGTTCAAATAGAACAGAAAAAGTACATTTCAAACACTGGACACATTGTCTATTTTCAGAGCATTTTTCCGCTTTTTCGGTTGGGTCAAAATCGTCTTCTTCGTCACTGCATCTGTCTCCGTACTTCGTAGTTCTTAGTAGACTCTGCCGCTATGAAGTTGCTGTGTTGTTAGGCAAACTGTCGCAGCTCTATCAACAGCCGACTTCTTTTAATTTTACACAGTTAGGAACACTGTGCAGGGCCCCTCGGGCCCGGGGCCCTCCGCGATCGCGGACCTGCGGACCTGGCCAGTCTGAGCCTGTATCTATCTTTCTCACATCCGACCTGTAGCAGAAAAAAAGGGATATATTAATTTTTTTTAAATTAACAATATTTTTTTCTAAACCATAGCCAATTTTATTTATTGGACTACTGAAGTCTATTCTTGGTTGCCTGATTGCGCAAGAATAATAACGCCGAGAAATAAGCAAACTGCTATTGTGCATTGATAAGTAATTGCTGTAGCAATAAAGCTATTGTAGTGATATTGGCCACAATATTAACAAAACAAAACAAAACGCTTTTCTTTTTGGAAAAGCACGCGGTAGCGGTCGAGCTGATTAGAGAAAAAAATTTTTCTTCCATAAGGCAAAAATGTTAGAATTTCATAAAATAATATGCTTATTTTTCCAGTTCAATTACGTTTATTCGTAAACCTTTGAGGTTTACCTCCAACAATTATGGTTTAAATTAAATTAAATTCCCTATGAATTTTTAATAGTCTTCTTCCTCACACTTTTATTTACTTCTCCAAAAAAATATGTTCTCTAATGACTAGCTAATAGCTTGTTACTTCATTCTGATTTCTCGACAGTTCTTCCACACAAAGATGTTGAATCTTTCACTCCACCTTTAAAGTTTTCACAGTACCTTAAGTCTCAACCCTTATACTTTTCTTATTCACAATGCAAAGTGTATTGATTTCTTCATTCATTTTATACCGAACCTATATTTATGTTGCTCAGTTAGGGTGATATCTGCTGGCCCTTTCTTCTTTAATTTTTCTCCTGAAGATGAATGCTTCTGCATTCGAAACATGTAGAGAATTTGACTAAATATTTCTATAATATATCAGTGGAGGAAGACTTTGTGTTCTTATTTTTACCTTCTATATTCCCACTCCACTTTAAGTATGGACTACTTCTTCAAGTTAATAAGAAAATGTTTGGGCTGCTTACTCATTCCATAATAATTGACATCGACCGAAGCCTGATGATGAATGAACAGAAAGTATCAGACATGCCGTATAATGCCATACATCCATGAATATGACATCATTAATATTAATTTATTGTTTTCATTTTCGATTCCTACCTATAGCATATTTCTATTGTTCCGTTAACGGTATTGGTTGTGATTTAATTGAGTAACTTCAGCGATTGTTTGATTCTGGGTATATCGAATCGCTAATTGGAACATAAATAGGAGCGACGTGGACATGCCTTGCACCTTCCAAGGCCTACTATCATACTTAATTCAAAATGGGAATACTTTTTACCTATTTAATTTTAATGTATTTCATAAATGTTTAGATTCCTAAGTTATCATTTTAATAATTATAGTAAAGCAACGTAAGAAAAATATTTTTTTTTTGAAATTTGTGATGTTTGTACTTAACAAAGGTTTCCAAATATTTCTTATTCCAATGAGGGCTTACTAAAACAACTGGAGTTTTGATGAATGGTAGCATCTTCCTTTAACTTTCTTTTTCTCCAACTTCTGTTCACATAATATGATGGCCGTGTATCCAGGTATGGCCAGTTGAACCTGATTTTTCCGTCGCTCCTTTTTGCGTATTGTTTAGCGTTCCTTGATCCTTGTTTCGGGTCTGTTCCAATAAGATTGGTAACATTTCCACAGGATCCGATAGTCCGATGTATTTTTTACTTGTTGGCTTTATTCTCATCAGGCTTCTTAAAGTGTCTTTCGAGCTGAATACAGAATTGATGTTGTATCGTTGCACTAGTCTTCTAATTCTTTGAGATACTCCTTTAACATACGGAATGTTGAGTGTTGGTTGTGCTTCTTTTGTGAATTTGACCGATTCTTACGATTTTCCAGTATTTTGTTAACTAATTTCATCTATTATTGTTGAGGTTCATCTAGTTGTAGTTAGTTTCTTTTTTTGAGGATTTCATTTGAGTTGCTGATAGTAATTGCTCTATTCACAAGGGTTCTTATTATATCATGTTTTGTATTGTTTTTTATGTGATATGTATTTTTATCATTCAAGAAACATCATTTAACCCGTAAACAGATTATTTTATTTATATTACAATTATTACAATTAAAAATATATGCCCAGGCGATTTGAACTCTCTAAATAATAATAATAATATGTTTCCGGTATTATTGTGTCATATATTAATATAATAATCTCTTGGCTTGGCATATTTGAGTAAATAAATTGAGGAACAATGACATCTTTATAGTGTTAGTTTGTATCTATTGTCAAGTTAATTGATTGTTTCCACAATATGTAGAATCTGCTGACTAATCAAAAATTAAACATGGCAATAAACAGAATTTATTGTCCACAGACGGGAGCCAATTGATGAGGTGGTAATAAATCACGAACAATGAGAACTGCAAAGGCCTTTCCCATAAGTCATAATAATGGGATATAAAAATGAAGGTAAAACTTTTATGATTTAAATCATTATCTACACAATAAAATGCTTCTACTCCTTGCAGCGAGCAAAGTAAATATATGGAAAGATGTGGATGTGGGAAAGTTATTCTCATGCAGAACAAAAATTCTAAGAAAAAGATATTAAGTAAATGAAACCCCTAGAAATAATTACTAAAGTACATACACTGTTAAAAACAATTAGTTGTTTAAGGAATGTCTGTAGATTTCATGCAATTTATGTAGTAATGGTACGCCAGTTCTTTGTAAAAGTACAGTTTGTATAGGGTTGGTTGTAAAATTAACTCATTTTTTAAGGACTGCTGAACGGCATGAAATAGTAGCATAACAAGTGATGAAAGTGATACTTTTTAAAGGAGGAAGTATTATACACTATTTTTCCTACGATCACAAATAATTATTAAAAAAACTTTGATTTGTAAAAAAAATATTTCAACACTAGTTTGAAAAAAATAATATCAACACTAGTGTTGAAATTAGCAAACTTAGGATTATGTTTTTTTTTATGATAAAACACCTGCACTGTAGGAAAAATCCTTTAAGGCGCTCTGGGAGCGGTGCGAGTGCGAAAAAAGCGATTAACGTTGGTCTTGAAACGTTGAAGATTGTATTCATTGGGAAACACGACCTCAGGAAGATCATTCCACAAAGATGACGTTCTCCAGATGAAAGAATTCTTGAACAATGAAGTTCGAGGAGTACTAAGCTGAACAACATATGGATGAGCGGCAGTGGTTCGCCGTGTATTTCTGTTTTGCATTGCTCTAGGTGGAATCAAGTGGGCAATGTCAGTCGAACACCTGCCATGGAAATATCTGTAAAAGAGAGCCAAATCACCAACCTGTTCGATGCTCCAGGCTCTCGAGGGTCTTGGTCAGCTCGGGGTCGCCGATCAGACGAACGGCTCTCCTTTGAATGGAATCCAGTAGCCGAAGGGTGTGCTTGGGTGCAGAGCTCCAGACATGAGAGCAATATTCTAATGATGGTCGAATCTGGGCTTTGTAGAGTGTCAAAAGTTGATGAGGTGTGTACAACCTTTTGGTGCGGAAAAGTACACCAAGTTTCTGTGCAGCTGCCTTGGCAATTGCGGCAACGTGATCATGCCAAGACATATTACCTCCCAGATTGACCCCTAGCAAATTAATAGACGGTGCCAGGGGAATTGCGTGTCCTGCCATGACTATATCCGGTTCTGCAATGTTAACCTTTTTGGAGAAGACTGCTGCCTGTGTTTTCTTAGCATTAAATTCGACTTGGTTACTGTCACCCCAAGCCAAAATTTCTTCCAGGTCATTGTTGAGGCGCAATACTTCATGCTGCCTGCGAAGATGTGCGTCGGCAGCGGATGTTTGGGGAGTCAAGGTAAAAGATGAGACAAGTGTGCTGTCATCAGCAAAGCTATAAATTGGATTTTGGGTTTTCACTAGAAGGTCGTTAATATACAGTAAAAAGAGGGTAGGCGACAATATGGACCCTTGAGGAACACCGGCATTGATGGTGAAGGTGTCTGAGAGAAACCCGTCAATCGCCACTTGCAGAGAACGGTTCTTAAGGAAGCTGGTTAACCATAAACAATGTTCCACTTAATATCTAGTTTCATAGTTTGTCAATAGACTTTTCCTTTATTTGTAGTATAATTTTTTCATTTTTTCATATTTTATATATCATGGAAAGAACTTATCCTGGATTGACTTCTAAATTAACCAGAATTAAAAATTTTAAATTTAATCAAGGAAAGAGGCATTAATCATAAATTTAAAAAATTCACCCAACTAGGAAAATTTCAATTTAAAATAATTCTATAAATTATTTAATGTTTTTATTAAAAAAAGTCAAATACACCTGATGGGATTTAAACCTGTGACCTTGCGACCTATAGGCTAGAGCTCTATTCTCTACGCTATCGCTACCGATAAACATTTGTTGTTTAATAGATGACACTCTCTTCAGTGCGATTTATTTTTTCTGGTAATAAATTTTTCAGTATATTATTAACATTCTTTATAGTTTGAGATGGCGTATTTTCACACTTTAATTCTAAATCACTCGACAAATAAATGATAAATACGTTAAACACTTTACAATTACTGCTTTCTAAAATTTGTTCTTTTTAATAAATAGGGCTTGTCTGTCAAATTGACACCATATATGTTTAAATTAAATAGTGTGCCTTGTATTTCAACACTAGTGTTGAAATATTTTTTCCTACGACCACCTATGAAAATGAGAAAAAAAAACACGGTTAACTTGGCTTGAAAGCGCCTAATATCACACGCGTGTTGAAAGAAAATATTTCAACTCTAGAGCGGTAATACAAGGCACATTATTTAATTTAAACATATGATGTCAATTTGACAGACCACCCCTATTTATTAAAGAGAACAAATTTTAGAAAGCAGTAATTGTAAAGTGTTTTAACTTATTTTTCATGTATTTTTTGAGTGATTTAGAAATAGAGTGTGAAAATACGCCATGTGAAATTATAAAAATGCTAATAAAAGAAAAAATAAGTCGCGCTGAAGAAAATGTCATATATTTAAACAACAAATGTTAATTGGTAGCCATGGAAGCCATAGCGTAGACACTAAAGCTCTGGTCTACAGAACGGGAGGTCACAGGTTCAAATCCCATCAGGAGTATTTGACTTTTTTTTATAAAAACATTAAATAATTTATAGAATTATTTTGAATTGAAATCTGCCTTGTTGGGTGGATTTTTTAAATTTGGGTTTAATGTATATTTCCTTGAAATTTAAAATTTTTCATTCTGGTAATCTAGAAGTCAATTCAGGATTAGTTTTTCCTATGATATTTATAAAATATAAAAAAATGAAAAAGTTAAACTACAAATAAAGGAAAAGCCTATTGACAAACTATATGAAACCAGATATTAAGTGGAACATAATCCTAAGTATGCTAATTTCAACTCTAGAGTTGAAATAATTTTTTTTACAAATCAAAGGCTTTTTTAATAATTCTTTGTGGTCGTAGGAAAAATAGTGTACATTACTTGTGTAAAAGTGATTATTCTAAAACTCGGAGAATTTCCGCACTCGGCTGACGCCTCGTGCTAAATATCTCCTCGTTTGAAAAGTATCACTTTCATTTTCAACTACTATTTTCAACACGCGTGTGATATACAGCGCTTTCTAGCCAAATTAACAGGTGCTTTTTTCTCGTTTTCATAGGTGGTCGTAGGAAAAATAAATATCAAAACACCCGAAGTAAAACTTTACTATTAGTAGCATGTCACCGCCTGTTGCAGACCGGTTGCGAACTCTGTTATTCTCATCATTACAGGAAGGGTGTTCGTACCATACCAAACGATAGTTTTTATACTAAATCCTATGGTATCAACGTTTTTGGGTTGTATATAGCCCTTAGCGCCATCTCTTGATACTCCCACACCAAACATCCCAAAAGTTATTAGTTCAAAAAATATTTTCATTATAAATAGTGTAAAAAATGCTGCCATTTTTCATAATAAATAGAAAAACTATTTTTGGCTAGTAAATATTATTAACAATTTTAAATTTACAATATCTTAAAAAAAAATATTCCTTACCCATTGAAATATAACTTCCTATAGTGATAAAAAATAATTCCTGATTGTATAACATAAAGTAAGTATTGTGAAATTTTACCATTATTTTCTACAGTGTACAATTAGTTGTAAAAAATAATAAATTTTTTTAATAAAATTAACTTTTTGGCGTTATCCAATATCTGTGAAGTCTAAATTTTAAAAGTATTTAAAATCCTACAATAAACATGGCCAGGATTCGGGTCAAAAGAACGCAATGTTTTTGGTCTATTTAATATATTATAGGTATAGACATAATTTCGCATAAAGCTGGTAATTTAGAAAGAAGAATTTAAAAATTTTGGTCGAAAATACAAGCCATGTTTTATTTTACAGTAACGGGAGAAATGTTTCGTTTCGTTACGTGTACGTACATTTGGCAAAATAAATATTTTTAAGAACACATTTATAAGGGAAACGTGTTTAACGAATACCGTAATAGGATTTCTATTTTGACGGTTGCACAAGTGGAGAAAATAAAAATAACATGCGATTTTTACGACATTGTGGAGTGATCGAGACGCCATTTACATACATTTTGAAGATAGTCCCTAGCGAAATCTATATTTTTTGGCTTACAATGTGAAAGTTGTACTTTCTTTTATTGCCCTAAATGCAAAAATTGTTTACTTTTGGCCTCAGCGCCTTACTTGTGCGATGGACCAAAATACCTACATACTTATTAAGAAAAAACGATAATTTTTAAAGTGAATATTGTAGGAATGTAGTTTTTCATTAAATTTTTATTTTGATCTTGTCGTATAGAGTATAGAGCAAGAACAAATTTAATTTTTGAGGGTTTCAGTTTTTAAGTACTTGAATTATTTACTGAGAAAATAATTAAACAAAATACTCTTTCTCTAATAAAATCACGCGAAACTACTTACCGACGTCACAACAATTCTAAGCTTTATTATTTATCTATTAAAGTTATAGAAACAAAGGATGTCGTACATGTTTTTAAACGGCTTTTGCGCACTGTTTTTATTGGTGTGGAAAAATTATTTTCATGCAAAAAAGAATCGAAGAAATAGATATAAGTCAATGAAAACCCTAAAACATAATTACTTAGGTTTATTGTATTGTAAAAAATATTGATTTTTTTTAACACTCGTGAATAGAGTCCAAATTTAAAATTATTTTAAAAAATCCTTTAATGAACATGGCCAGGACCCGGACCGCAATGTTTTTGTTTAATATATTACATGAAGGATGAAATGCTTTTATAATCTTGGAAGACTTCTGCTGCCGTCATACAATCTCTTCCACTATTAGTCGTTTATATTTTCAAAAATATTTTCAATGACGTATTGACATTGAGTGAGCACTGTTTGGGGCCACGAAATTGAAAGCATCCACCTGTCTGGATATGGGCTAACAGCTTTCTATGCCAGGTCAAGCCATAATCATGGAGGAACCATGATCTATAGTGGAGACACCATAATGAGCAAACCGATTAATGAACTTACAATCCTCAGTTCGGAACGAAATTGTGAGATTTCAGCAATTGAACTGTCAAACAGGAAATTAGTGGTTGTGACAGTTTACCGTCCACCAAACGGTGATTTTTCAGTGTTTCTAGCAATAATGGAAAATGTATTCATAAAACTTTCAACCAGCAATAAATACTGTATTATAAATGGTGACTTCAATATTCATTTTGAAAAAGATTATGAGCCTAGAAACACCTTCAGTGATTTGGCCAATTCTTATGGTTTTGAACAGGAAATACATACTGTAACAAGGGAAAATCATTGTATTGATAACATCTTTGTTAATTTTCACGACACGCTGGAGTTTGATACTGACGTTCACAACCCATTGCTGTCGGATCATAGTGCGGTGAGCATTCGTGTTTCACTCTCTCTGGAGACTGATCAATCCACACTAAAACCTGTACCTTCTCTATACCGTCCATTTACTCGGAGAGGTCAGAATCTTTTTTTCAATAGCCTTGAGAACACCGATTGGGCCGCTGTGCTCACGGGGTTCTCTGCGGAGGTCAAATGTAATAATTTTGTTACTAAAATAAACGATTTCCTAAATAGCGCTTTCCCAGAAGTAAAAAGGGTTTCCAGACATCGCAATGAGATCCCATGGTTCACAGAGGAACTCAAAACGATGAGAAGCAACCTCTCACTGCTCCGTGAAATGTATTGTATCTTCGGTTCTCCACTGATTCAAGAAAACTTTAAAAAATACCGTAAACAGTACAGAGATGCAATTAGCGCTGCTAAGAAAAAAGTAAACTCTGATTTCATTTCTAACTCTAGTAATATGTCGAGAGCAGCATGGCAGGTCATTAACACGCATAGAGAGCCCCATGGGCACCCAGCTGATGTTGTTAACCTCAGTGCCGATTCTTTTAACAATTTTTTTGCAGACATTGCCGACAATATACTGAGCGGGATCCCGGAATCTGAGGTAGCTGCTGAGGATCGTCTGGGGGCGGTGGATCTGCCTTCTGAGCTTGGCTTCGCTTTCACGCAGGTGACGTATCTGGAGGTTAGAGATGCGATCGACAATTTGAAGAACAAGAGTAGCCGAGATATTTATGGCATGAGTGTATTACTACTGAAAAAAGTTAAAAATATTCTCATAACCCCATTAACAAAGGTAATAAATTTTTGTATTGTTGAGGGCGTTTTCCCAAATAGTCTAAAACTTAGTAAAATAATCCCTATTCATATAAAAGGCGACAAAGCAGATGTTAACAACTACAGACCTATTGCACTTATATCGGTAATATCTAAAGTTTTTGAACAGATCCTTAAAAACCAACTTTACAACTATTTCGAACAAAATAAATTATTCACAAACTGTCAGTACGGCTTTAGAAAAAAGCTCTCTACCACACATGCCATAAATACACTGTGCGAACATATCCTGAAGGGATATGAAGATGGAAAGTACGTAGGAACAACATATTACGACTTATCAAAGGCATTCGATTGCATTTCTCATTCTGTCCTTCTCAAGAAGCTTCAGTTCTATGGTTTAGATGGGAAGAGCATTGCCCTAATGCAAAGCTACTTATCGGGGCGGAAGCAGGTGACCTCCTTCGGCCAGGCAGAGTCGGGGCAGCGAGAGCTGAGGCATGGGGTGCCTCAGGGCTCGATTCTGGGGCCCCTACTATTCCTAGTGTACGTCAAGGACTTGCCGACCGTGCTGACTACGGGTAGGTTGATCCTTTTCGCGGACGACACAACGGCCACTGTTGACGACTCTAACGTCACTACACTAATGCTGAAAATGGAAGAAAATCGTAATTCCCTTAGAGATTGGTTTGCGGCAAACCGAATGAGCCTAAATGAGGACAAAACCGAAACAATTTTATTCAGTCTCAGACCTCATGATGAGGTAAACCCCCCGGCAGTTAAATTTCTTGGTGTCCATATGGATCCCACACTAAAATTTCATATCCACATCGATTTCATTTGTTCGAGAGTATCAAGGGCTGTGTACTTACTACGGCAGCTCTCGAGGGTGGTTGATTCGTGCGTATGTCTGGTGGCTGTTCATGCTCTCGTGCAGTCCGTCTGTTGCTATGCTCTGCTGGCGTGGGGACATTCCGCACACATGAAGAGGGTGTTTGCGCTTCAGCGTCGAGCGGTGAGGATTCTGGCTGGGCTTGACTACCGTTCCGATGCCAGGGGCGCGTATGGAGATCTAGGGATACTGACCATTCCATCGCGGTACATATACGAGTGTCTATTACACGCAAAAGGCTCGAAAAACTACCAACCAGTTGGTGACAGACATGATTATAACACGCGAGGTAGAGAAGATATACATATTGACTTTTTGCGACTCCAGAGATCGTGGAACGCGACGCTGCACTATGCTCCCACCTTTTTTAATAAGCTCCCGATTTCTGTAAGAAACCTTGAGATTGCCGCTTTTAAGTCCTTTATAAAAAACTATCTAATAACCCATTCATTTTACTCCATCCAGGAATTCCTAGATCATACATTTGATGTTCCCTTGCCGTAACTGCCTGATTAATTAATTGCTCAACTTTTAATCTGTTGTAATTGTATATTTAACTCTTAAAGTCTAACTTGTATTGTATGTTTTTGATAACTGATTTTTACCTGTCCGTCTGCTGTGTTTTTTTTTTTAACTGTAAAATTGTTGAATTTTTAGAATTGTAGTTTGGGTACCCACATTGGTTTAAATAGTAATAATTATATTACCCATTGACGTATGTAAAGTTCTTGTAATTTTAAACATGAATAAAGGAATTTGAATTTGAATTTGAATTTGAATCATCAACATTTTGATTGTGTGATGCATTCTTACGCTAGTGACACAAATACTATATGTACCCAATTCAAAAGGTACATTACTTGCACCTGAGTAGTTGTACCATGTTAAAAGTTTTATTTTATTAGGTAATTTACATTTGTTATTATAAATAAAGAGAACGTTTTTTTATAAATTATTATATATTAAAATTATCTTTAACCATTATTTTTAATTGTCTATTAAATATTTACAAAAATTAATTACAGTCGAGAGAATAATAATATGAAAACAATAAAATATTTATATAATTATTTGGCAGCAGTAACAACGTTTATAAGTTATGTTTATTTTTAATTAGAAATTTTAAATATACACTGTGGCTCAAATTAAAGGAGTACACTTTTTAATTGTGAATATTTTTTTAGATTGTGCACTGATTTAATTTATTTTTGGAGCGATGATAAACTGGAATCGTCTTAGTAAAATGTGCAATTTTTATCAAAATATTTTGTACAGGGCCGGATTGACAGGTTTTTTTCAACAAACGTGCACTTATGCTCGTTGCAAACGAAAACTGATTAATTCATAATTCAGATAATACGTTTTTTTGGTAGATTAACTATCGAAACTTCTTCAGTATAAGTCTCACTCTGAAAGATTCTTAAATTCAAGAAATACAATTTATTTTGTTCATTGATGTACTAAAACATTCCGGATATCATTTTGGAAATTTGAAGTCGTTTGAACCATGATCGCAGCATCCATGACCATTATTAAAAATCAAAGTATCCATGACTATTATTAAAATAATAAACAATGTTATTTTTGACGTTTTGTGCGCTTCATGACAGCTAATCCGTACACAATGGCAGTTTTAAGTGAAGAGGATCGAATTCTTATCAAATATTTTCGACAAACACATAATTACGGCGCAAGAACAATTGTAAAGGAGTTTCCTGAAAAAAATTGGTATGTTGGAACAGTTGGCAAGTTTTTAAGACATCTTAGAGAAAATAATGGATCCATAAAAATAAAATTTGGAAGGGGAAGGAAAAAAACCTCAAGAACTCAAGGAAATATTACCATGGTAAGAAATATCATAGAAAAACCTGAAGAATCTGTAGGTACCAGAAAAATAGCGAAAAGAACAAGAATCCACCGTTCTACAGTTCAAAGAATTATTAATCATGATTGCCAACTTAGTCTTTAAAAAAGTTTATTGTCAAAAACTTAGTGAAAATGTGAAGGAAAAACGATTAGAAAGATGTAATCTATTACTACGAAGATTCCGTTCTCGGGAAAATATCGCAAAGATATGGTTTTCAGATGAGAAGATGTTTTACTTGAGGCCGCCAAAGAATACACAAAATAATCGAGTATACGCAAATGTGCGAGTAAAGAGGGAAATCCCATTGGAAAATCTTTTAATCGAAAGAAGTCACTTTTCATCTGGCATAATGGTCTCTGTGGCAGTTTCCAAATTGGGGAAGTCAAGTCTCATTGTTGTAGATGCCGGAGTAAAACTCAACTCGGACGCGTATCAACAACAAATTTTACATCACTTGCTTCCTGAAATTGAAGCAATCTGCGACGATTATGTATTCCAACAAGACGGTGCTCCTTCCCATACCTCTCGGAGTACAAGAATGTTTTTGTTTGAGCAATGCCCCGATTATATCGAACCGTTAGTCCAGACTTAAACCCTGTTGACTATTCCATATGGGGAATTTTCTAGGCAAATGTTCACAATGGTCAAAGGTTTAACATCATCGAAGAGCTAAAGGAAAGGTTACAGTTCTGTTGGAATAATTTTAACCAGGACATAATCAATGCGAAGGCGACTGCAATCCGTGATAGAAAATCATGATGGTCATATTCATTATGTTATCCTATAAATATTTATACTACTTTCCATTTTAAGTGATAGTTAGTCTTGATATCAGTAATTGTTATTAATATTGAACAAAATAAATTGTATTTCTTGAATTTAAGAATCTTTCAGAGTGAGACTTATACTGAAGAAGTTTCGATAGTTAATCTACCAAAAAAACGTATTATCTGAATTATGAATAAATCAGTTTTCGTTTGCAACGAGCATATATGCACGTTTGTTAAAAAAAAACTGTCAATCCGGTTCTGTTCAAAACAGTTGCACATTTTACTAAGACGATTTCAGTTCATCATCACTCCAAAAATAAATTAAATCAGTGCACAATCTAAAAAAATATTCACAATAAAAAAGTGTACTCCTTTAATTTGAGCCACAGTGTATATTACCTAAAAGGTAAAATCATTTTAAATTATTTTTTTATTTAAGAAAAAACTATCCCATTGCCTCAATTTTAAACTATTATGCTATAATAGTGTTAAATGAGGAGAATGGTTATAAAATTATTTTTCCATTAATAATATATAAAACGGCCATTAGGGAATCCAAACCATGTAATTCAATATGGCGATTGATGGCAAAAATCATTAACTAGCAAACATGGTTGTATTTAGAACGTCATATAGAGTTTAAAAAAGAAAAATACACCAGATGTCCCATTTAAAAATAGAAAGTTCATGTCATTTCCGGTTAAACCACCTTTAGCGGACACCCTGTATATATTGTCGCAACTGTCAAAAACGCAAATAGCAACGACAAACATAAAATAAGCAATGCTTGCTCGCTGACTTGATTTGGAAAAGTAACGAAAGAAAAATCGAAATTTTCATATTAAAACATACATGTCTTTATTTTGTCATACGTCAGTTATTTTTTAATATAATGTACATGTACAACCTCTTATTCTGTTCAGAAATGTTTAAGATTTCATATTATTGAACGTTAATATATACAGTATCATTCAAAAAAGTTTTCCGTAATTTTTTTTTCAACAAATGTCAAAAATATGAGATTAGCGGTCTCTCTTCATTTGTCCTCTTTCATATAAGATAAAAATCAATAAAATCGGTCCATAAATTAAAAAGTTACAAAACAAAATTCCGGTTTTTTTGAACAACCTTATCGAAACCTTGCTGATGAACTAGTTTTTCGCTTATTATAATTGAACATGGAAAAGTGATATGCCGTCGGGCTCCATCCGGCATCCCCTTCCAAAATATAAAATAAATACGGCTTTATATGTACCGGGTGGTCAACTAAGAATGACAACTGGCCATATCTCAGAAACTAGTAATCGTACAGCATCCGGGTAAATTTTTTTATAACAAAAGTGCCCAAGAGAAAATGGTGGAAATTATTTTTAAGTTCCGCATTTTGCCGCAAGAGGGCGTAATTAAAAAGTAAATTTTAAAATTTTACATATTTCCGAAAATTCCACATTAAGGTATATCTTTGATAACACCATTAAAAAGCTTGGACAATTATGCATCATTTTGGTCCTATGCTCATTGGCGTACCGACTTTAATAAGAGGAGGGAAAGCTGTTGAAAGTGTAATCAGTTAAATCGCTGTAACTTTTAAACGACTTATCCGATTTTAGCAAACTAAAGACTGTTTGGAAGAGAAATGTATGCACTTTCACCACTCCTATTTAGTTGTCCATAATAGTTCTAAAAAAAAATGCTAGAGGGCGCAATTTGCAATAATAACTTATTTTTTGATTTTACTCCGAAAAAATAAATCATACGGTATAATTATGATACCATAATCGAAAAGTAGATGAAATTTGCTAGAAAAAATATTTAAACCGCAGCTCGATATCTCCATTCGTTTCAGCGTTATCGCCAATAGAATCATTTTTAAAACTAAGCGATTAATATTTTTTGGAAAAAAAGTGGTACGCCACTGATATTTTTCCATGTGGATATTATTTCTGATTAGCCTGGTCAATTCTGCATAAAAATGGTATCTTGCGTTTTTCTCCTCAGGCAGACCGTTCTTAATTAAAATAATTAAATCAAATTAGTCGGGCGGAAGCATGCCTATTAAGTGAAGGTGGTCATTTCCACCAATTTTTATAAAACAAAATTTTGCATTATCAATGTTAATAATAATAGGAGAGCTAATTTAATTTAATTATTTTAATTAAGAACGGTGTGCCTGAGGAGAAAAACGCAAGAGACCATTTTTATGCAGAATTGAACAGCGCTAATCAGAAATGATATCCACATGGAAAAATATCAGTGGCGTACCACTTTTTTTCTAAAAAATATATAATCGCTTAGTTTTAAAAATTATTCTATTGGCGATAACGCTGAAACGAACGGAGATATCGAGCTGCGGTTTTAATATTTTTTCTAGCAAATTTCATCTACTTTTCGATTATGGTATCATAATTATACCATATAATTTCTTTTTTTAGAGTAAAATCAAAAAATGTGTTATCATTACAAATTGCGCCCTCTAGCATTTTTTTTTGAGAACTATTATGGACAACTAAATATTATTGGTGAAAGTGCATACATTTCTCTTCCAACCAGTCTTTAGTTTGCTAAAATCGGATAAGTCGTTTAAAAGTTACAGCGATTTAAAATAAATCATACGGTATAATTATGATACCATAATCAAAAAGTAGATGAAATTTGCTAGAAAAAATATTAAAACCGCAGCTCGATATCTCCGTTCGTTTCAGTGTTATCGCCAATAGAATAATTTTTAAAACTAAGCGATTATATATTTTTTAGAAAAAAAGTGGTACGCCACTGATATTTTTCCATGTGGATATTATTTCTGATTAGCATGGTCAATTCTGCATAAAAATGGTCTCTTGCGTTTTTCTCCTCAGGCACACTGTTCTTAATTAAAATAATTAAATTAAATTAGCTCTACTATTATTATTAACATTGTAATGCAAAATTTTGTTTTATAAAAGTTGTTGGAAATGACCACCTTCACTTAATAGGCATGCATGAAGCTAATTTAATTTAATTATTTTAATTAAGAACGGTATGCCTGAGGAGAAAAACGCAAGAGACCATTCTTAGTTGACCACCCGGTACAGGTACCGCATGCCACACATATTATCGTAGTACATAATGGTTTTTTTCTACTCTTATATTGGTAAACGTTGTTTTATGTACAGTTCACTCTATAAGTAAATCCATTTTTACTCACGACTGTGTGTAAAGTATAAAAACATACAACTGTGCGTTATGATGCCTAGTATAACAAGTAAGTTAGTCTTCAACCACTCAAATCGTGACATTTATCTAACTTGCGTTTTGAATATTTAACAGTGACATTGTCATTATTTGAGATTTGAAGATCAAATCGATACTTTATAAATTATAAACCGATCTTTAATTTATTGGTAAGAGTCGTAAAAAAAATGTAGTAGGTATTGCGTGCTGTAAAGCAATTACGCACTCATGAAATTACCGCACTCACCGCTACGTGGCTCGTTTGCAATTCTTGTATTTCCATTCGTGCGTAATATGCTTTTTACCACACTTAATACGTAATATACTATTATTATGCTAATAAAACAACAAATTACGTATTTTCACATAACAGAAGTAACATTTATAACTATAAAAACAGGAAATTACCGATAGAATAAATTACAAAAGTTTTTTATCACCCGCATTCATTGGATAAAAGCTTATACCAGGATATGTGCTCCTGGAATTACTGGATGAGGGCCAAAAAACTTTAAAAATAAGATATTTGGGGAAAGAGTGAGATGATTTAAAATAAGAGCTTTCGGGCGTATCTCGTTGATTCTCGCAAAACCGTCCTAAAATATTGACGCTCGTGGTTCGATTTACTAAAATAATTTTTAAGGTTAGATATGTGCCAAAATGATTAATTTTATTATAACGTAGTTCGGTAATTTGAAAAACAATAAAGAACTTAAATATTGGAATGGAAATGGAATGTATTTTGTGGTAGAATTAAATAAACTTTACTGCATTTTTGTTTTTGGCTTACACATTTTAAAAAATAATTAAAGTAAGCGCCACTAACTTACCATTATGATTGCATTTCTATATTCTGTAGAAAAACTAAAAAAAAAAATGCCGCTTCTTTGTAAACAAGACACTAACAATTGTTCTATCTTTGTATGATTTCTAAATTTATAATAATTCCTTTGGAATAGTTTTTTTAGAAGAGGGAAATATAAACAATAATGTTATATTTCTGGCGGACGTATATAGATACCGTACACTCCCATTCGGAATGACAGTCCTGAATAATATCAATCCTTTATCATTCTCGCATCCGTGTTTTTCTAATGAGAATTTACATCAGTTCGACCATCATTCCTTAAAATTTGCCCTTAAACTATCAATATTACTGGCATCCCGACTAATAGTGTACTGTCCGCAATAAATGATATTGACAGACATTATTTATTCACAATAGGAAACTTTACCATACTTTTTTATTGCATAAAAATATTCACTGTTCAGTTACATGAACAAATAACATATTATGAAAAATAATTAATATTATTATTAATAAATAACGCTCTTCCGTTTTTTATAAATAATTAAAGTACGCTGTCTAAAGCCATATTTTCAAAAGCCAGCTCTCGCGGTATGTATTGTAGTACGCTTTGACGTCACAACTGCAAACTTTATGCGCTTCTATTTAATCCAGAGGTCTAAAATACATTTATTTGTGAACTGTGGGTCTTTTCATGATATTAGCGTACGTTTAAGAGTATTATTTTTCAAATTTCATTTTCATGTAAGTTCCCTAATCCCTGGTGAGTTAATTATTGTTTACGACAGTGGCGGCTCGTCAGGTGAAGTAGGTGAACCAAACACCAAAAAAAAAAAACAGAAAGAAAGTTTTTCGACAATTCTGAATATTAATGTACCAATACAGCTACCATTTTAGCCCTTAAAAAATAATTACGTTCGAATTAACAATATTAATTTAATAATGTAGCTATGCATAATAGGGTCATGGTTAACTCCGATGGATAATAATTATAAACACTCGTGCATTCTGGCGCGCCCCAGCCGGCCGTGTCCATTAGTTCAAAGCAAGTGAAGGATCCAACGTCCAACATGGCTTTGATATTAACTGTTGCTATGGTTACGTGACGCCAGTCACGCAAACAGCATGTAACAATTTCCATTGTGATAAAATACAATTTAAAAATAGATCAATCGTATGCACCATTGTTTTAGCATTGGGTCGCCTAACCTTAAGGTATTTATTTTAAGGCTTCTTGAAACTTACGGTTATAGATATCGTTTTTACATGATTTACTGTGTGATTAAAAAGTTTTGTTGCTATTTTTCAGTTAATTCAGTAGTGTACGTACCTACTTAGTTGTCTGTTTTAAAAATGAACCCAATTAATGATATAGTTTGTAATTTGTTAGAAACTCCATTCGGTCGTTAAACAGATGAGAATAAGAGAGACGTTTTGTTACACGGGTTTTTAGTCAATGTTTGTTTAAGTACCCACAACCTAGCTCTTCACCATTTTTTAAGACCGCGAGCCGCCACTGGTTTACAATCTTTGTGCAATCCGTCCATAATGGCAGTCTTTATCGGACTATATTCCAAGTTTCTCAATATTTAATTAAACTTAATGCAGATTATCCAAAAACAGTTAATTATTTAAGGGTTTTAATACGGACTGATTAATTACACACAGCTGAGCGGAACACTTAAATGTAATAAATTATCCTGCTGTATTTTGGTCAGGATCTGTTCTGCTCCGTTACATCGTATTTTTTTTATATATATTATTGTCCAATTAAAAATAACTGATAAAACTTCACAAGTCATAATATGCGATTTAAGATTTCCGCTTCTTTGTTACAGATAACTGGGATTGGACTTCAAGGACTTACTGCTGCCAAGAGGATGGTTGTAACACGGCCAATAATTTTCTGCGGCCACCAGGAATTCTACTTTTCGCGTCAACCAGCTTCCTACTGTTACTACAGCAACTTGTAGCTAACAGGGTTCACTGAAAATTTCAATAAACTAACCATGCACGTAGTAGTGGTAATTTAGGATTGTAAAAAGTGATTTTATTGAGCTTTGGTTATTAAAAATATAATATTTGGTTATAATTTTATTCATCTGTTAAATAAGCTTTTTTTTTAATTACATCAGAGCTATAGAAACTAGAAGGCTTCAGTAAAAAAATGGGTTTTTATATTAGCATCCATTTTTCTTGTTTTATGAAAAAAAAATGTTAAAATTTGACCATTCAATGGGCGTCATTCTTTATTACAATAAAAACTTTTATAAGATTAATATTTTTATTTGAGGTCGGAGTCAATGTCAAAGAAAATAAATACGTTTTAATATCGTTTTCAGAAAAGTAATAGCATCTCTCCTTTTTTCTATAAAGACCGTAATATATTTTTCGCTCAAAGGTATTGAGATATCATAAAATTAATAGAATCTTGAGACAAGAAATTCTTAATAAAAATCTGTAATGTTTAATTTTTTTTAGCTTAATGTTAGTTGAAGTTATAACGAAATAATGTTAGGTCAAAAACAAACTTTTTAGCTCGAATATAATTCAATATATTTTTATTTTATCACTGTTTTAAGCGTTAATCCTAGTTTAATTTTTTCTCGCTAAGTTCTTATTCTATACCTATACTGTTTGATGATCGATACATTTTTTTAAATAGCTCTCTAAAATCACTTTTAAGTGTGATATATTGTGAGATATCCTATTTGAGGAACTATAAAGTCGGTAGAAAAAGTCGATAAATGTCATACAAATCGTATTATACAGGGTGGAGATTTTAAATGAAACTCTGCCCAGAGGCTCTGGGAATAAGATTTCTCTAAAATCCAAAAATACGTCCTCAAAGATTTTTTTGGTTCTCGCTCTTGTCATGACTCCAAAAAGGGCGGTCAGCCCTAACCAACGTTTTTTTCAAATTAGAGGACACCACTTGTGGCATCCTCTTGAAAAGCTTATCGAAAAAGTCCATATAATTTATTACATCTGTCAAGCCTTGTGTCAGAAATTTAAAAACTATTTTTTAATTTAAGACTGTAAGGGATATTTTTTTAACGTAAAAATTGTTAAAAATGTGCCCCATGTTGTCACAGTGTATAGGACGGCGAGGATTTTATAGACTGGCCGCCCAGATCCCCGGATATTATACCCTTGATTTTTATTTATGGGGCGATTTCACCAGACCCAGAAATCTGGAAGAGTTGGAAGCAAGGGTTTGGGCAGAGATACATTTAATCACTCCAGAAGTTTTGGAAAGAGTAAGGGAAGAGACGAACAATTGTTACCCTAATAAAAGTGACAGATTCAAGTTATTGTTAATGTAATTGTTCGTTCGTTAAAAATGTTTTAATAAGCTTTACAAAAAGGTGCCACAAGTGGTGTTATCTTATTTGAAAAAAAATGGGGTTAGGACCACGCCCTATCTTTGGGGTCCCCTCTTTTAACATGACAAAAGCCAGGCCCATAAAATATCTTTAAGGACATATTTTTGGACTTTAGAGAAATTTTATTCCCAAAGCCTTCTTTTAAAAACCACACACATATAATTATATATATTATATTACATAATTTTTCAACGATATATTTTTTGTTTGTTTATGTAATTCATGTTGTTGATGTAAGGATTATTCATGTATTTAATTAAAAAAATTAAAATAAGAAATGGCTATCGTACTATAACAAGTAGTGGCTAAAACAAATAAATGCGTATTACATACAGCTCAGTAATGATGATATAAAAATAATTTATATCATATATTATTAGGCAATAAAATATTATATTATATTTGATTTTTTTAACTTGTGTGATGTTTGTTGACGAGTATAAGTAGTAGAAAATAAATATATTCCTCACGAAAAAAATATTCTAAATCGCTCTTCTAACATTAAAATAGTAAGAATATTTTGGTCTTCCCAATAAATCGCATATGATTTGGTTATCTCAAAGTAAATAGTTCTTCAAAGAAAATAACTAGCAGTTAATTATTTTTGTAGATATGCTTGCTATGTAGAATGGATTTCTGCCTATAGTTATGTTGTTATAACGTCTAAGGATCATTAATTTTAAGAGATACCTGGTATTTACTAAAAAATCCTTTCACGGAACGTTTTTTAGAACAAAGTTCAAATATAAAATAAGATGGTAGGAATTGTTTCTTTTAAATTTTTATTTTAGCCGGCATAAATACGTTTATTCCATAAATTATCATTTATAAACTAGTAATTAATTATTGTATTTTTTTCTGAAAGTAGTAACGCGCATTTCAATTAGTACTTTTACACAAAATGGCTTATTCCTCACACTTGAATTTGTGCCCCTGCTGAACTAGAGTAAATACCAGTTAATACATTTTAAGCTTCGTTTGTTAAACAAACATATTTATGATAATTATAAGAAGAAATAGAAAAATATATGTTCATTCAAGTTAAAATGCTTTTATATGTCATGACCACAGAACTCTAGGGTAACAAGTACACAGTACGTTTATTGATAAAAAAATAATAATTAATGTTATGGAAGTTTAAGAGCTTTATACGTATTGGACATATTCAGAAACTCATGGAAGTAGATGAAAAATACCATTTTTATCAAGTAATCACACAAATATCTTTTAATTAAAACATTTTAGTTATTGTTATTAATTATAAGAAAAGTTTTGACTTGAGAAAGCTGTTACAGGCGTGCATTAGACTTTGAGTGATATAAAAGCTTTTAAATTTCTGTAATGTAATATATCAGTCTAGCTGGTAGGTAATTTACACTGAACTTACTACTAGAGAAATAACATTTCCGTTGATTAAGTAATAGACTAACTTATTTATCATCACATTCTAAATGGACACTCAATATAATAATTTAATAGGTGTTTTAGTAATATTGTAAGATTTATTTATTTGTCAAAGAGAATATGTATTTTATTTGTAGTAATAATTCACCACAAAAAAAAATATAAATTACCAAATAAAAATATATAATATCATTTTTTAAAGAGAACCGCGTGACCAAATAAGAATGAACGAATATCTGAGAAACCATTTGTCACAAAGTTTTTAGTTTTGTTAAAATAAGTAACGGTTTCAATTTTAAAAAATTTTGTACACGGGTAAACATCAGTTGTAGTTAATAAATAAACATTTAACTATAAATAATGTTTTTTTGAGATTGTTGCTTTTATATAAATTGTATTTATCTACTTTCATTTAGTAATATGAATTTTACAGTTCTGTAAATTGTTTTGTAAGGGCATCTATTACAGCACTAGATGCCCTTAATTTTGCTGTTAAATAAAACCACACTTTTTAGAAGAATGATTTATTATTAACAATTATTAAATTAATTCCTAATTATTGATTAAAATATAACACTTAAGGTTTATTATAAACATTAATAATACACTTTTTACAGTTAGAAATTTGTATGCCAGAAGTGGATGTGATGGAGCCCTTTACGTTCGAATTTCCAATCATTAAATCCGTGTCTGACCCCATGGTCTTCTTTGCTATTTGTTTCTTATTTTCTAAAGAATTCTCAACGTAGCCTTGTGCCGTAGAAGAGGATTTCCAGCCCCCATGACGCTTTAACATCTGCATATCTGCACCACCATCAACTAGAATGGTAGCTGAGGACCTCCTAAAACAATGTCCACTGTATCCTTCGGGATTATTCAATCCAAGTTTTGTTGCAATCTTTTTTGGTATACTTCCAAAACTATTAATTCCGACAGGCTGGGAGGTGCATTTTCCTTTTCCATAGAATACAAAAAAACGCCTGTGAGTTCCATTAAGAGGACGAAGTTTAGCATACTTTCGAAAAATACTTAAACAGTTGACACCTGTCACATTTCCATCTGTTATAACAAATTCTCGCATAATTTTGGTTTTCGAGAATGGAATCACAATTTTTATATACAAATCATTGTGTTTAATATGATCCAACATTAACTTAGCTAGTTCTTCGCGCCGACAAGCCCCAAAAATGCCGATTATTATAACAACCTTCATAAGTAAATATTTTCATCATCTGCAGTACTAAAAAACTTACATACGTCTTCCTTTGTGAAAACTTTGGACTTGTTGGCCTTGTAACCCTCTGAACTTCTTTTCAAAAATGCGATTAGTTGAGAAAATCTGCTTATATCTTGATTTTTCTTGACTGAAATCATAGTTCTCAACATTGAGTAGTGAGTCCATAGTGTAGATGAATTCTGGGAGCGTTGCTTTACGGAAAAATAACCCAAAAGGATTTTCTCAGACACCTCCTTTATTTTGTTAGCTTTGCACCAATCTTTAAACTTCTGATACTCCAACTTATACCGCGCCTTGGATTTGGCGGAACTAAACTTGAGATCGCTTCGTTTACCGCTGCTTCCATCAGAATCGCTCTTTTTGAAAAACGCTTTTTATATTTTTGAATTTGTTTGACAAAGTTTCGACAGTAACCATGCGAAACAGTAACTATGCTAAAAGTAACATAAAAAACTTGATTAGTAAATTTAATAGCAGGTTCATTTTTACAGGTGCATTTTTATTTTAAAAAATGCCTTTTGCCAAATATTTTTATTCATAGATGAAAGTGAATAAAAATTTGTACAATATTCTTGTTGTAAATTCATATTACTACACTCGATGTTTTATTAAACTCGGCTGACGCCTCGTTTGGCATCTTTAACATCTCGTGTTGTAATATGAATCTTTACAACACTTATATCGTAAATAACTATTATCAATTTACTAAAAATGTTATAACTTTTGTTCGATTCTATTCAAATTATTTATAAAAGAAATATTAACGTTCTGCTTCTATTCAATATTGAAAAACAGAATCCATTTTTTTTTAATATACTGTAGATAAGTCATACAATATTAAACCACATGCACAAGGAAATGTTTAAATTAAATATGAATTTATTTAAACTAAAACATTTTATATCTTAGGCTGTAGCTGTAGATGTAAGACATCCATAAATGTAAGGACTAACATTAATAATTAAGTGGTTTAAAAAGCTTTTCGTACACACAGTCAATAAAACGATAATTTTCTATTGAATTATTAAAAACATTGTTATGCAAGTTACTTTACATATAGAAACAAATAATGTGTTGGATAGAACCGAAATCTTCTAATTAAATACCACGTTCGTTAATTTATAAAGAGAAAAATGCAATTAGTATTTAAATATATTAATACACTTAAAACAATTACCAATCCTCATTATATTACAACTTTCTATGTTAATAAATCCATTACAAAAATAAAAGGTTTTTTTATGAACATTTTTGACAACAACAAATTTTAAACACCCTATTCCAGAGACATTAGCTTCAGAATTAATGGTTAATTATGCAACAACAACATAAGGTAGTACCTACCTATATTTTACACCAATGAAAAGCTTTAGATATTTTTAAATTAAAAAATGTTTTTGCCGGCGTACAGACACGATTAAAACTGAAAAAGTTTTATGCCTCCGCTGGGAATCGAACCCAGAACCTCTCGATTAGACCTCAAGCGCGCTGCTAATTGAGCTACGGGTGACCTGATATTCTCTCACCAACTTCGGTCATATAACTTATTTAATTGTATGTTAGTTGTAATAGTCTGGAATCTCCTGTGATTCACAGACCGGGGAGGGTGTTATAAGGGAAAAGGGAGCTCACTCACTACCACTGAACATTAAGATCTATTTTTCTTTTATCCGTACATCGACGATATAAAGCGTTATTTGCCGGAATCAGAAAGAGTATAATTGCATATTAGAACATAGTTTTTTATACCGAACAACTTTTCATAATTACAGTTTTTGATATTATCAAAAATAAAGGTACTTTACTCTTGGGCAAAATTCATATTTTTTGACAAACCTCGTATACGACTAAAAAAATTTAACATCTGATGGTTGTATTTTAGATCTTGGTCCAAGAAGAACTTTTTATAAAGAATAACTTTTTTTTCGTAAAGTTAATAATAAAAAAGTAGCCAACTTAAGTAGACACACTATATACAGGGTGTGTCAGTAAGGTGTCTGTCTTAGATAGCACCTAAACTATCAAAGATAGGAAAAAAAGTGTAATACAAAAGTTAAAGGGTTTTTTAGGATACATAATCTAAAAATATTTTATAATCTACAGGGTGGTTTTAAAAAGTGGTACTGAATAATAAAATAGAAAATTAAATGGGACACCCAGTATAATTTTTTAGAATATGATTCAATGGAATAAGGACTTTGCAACCCTATAGAAAATTTTGAAGTGAAATGCAACGTTGCCAAGTAATAAATTTTTTTCCGAAATTTTAGTAATTTTAATGGTATTGTTAAAAAATCATAGCGACCTGTGGATTAACCCTAGGCAAATATAATTTACGTTGTAAGTACTTTAAAGTACGATATATTGATCTATAATAATGTTTTTTAAATCTCTTATACAGAGTGTTTATTACAAGTTGGACAACTCAATAGTTTTAAAAATGCTTTATTTAAATATTTTTAAAAGGGACCCCCCTAATTTTTTTAGGCAAAATAGTTTATCTTTCAAAAACCTTACTTTTTTGTTAAACATGTCATATATCTAAATATCATAGTTTTTGAAATATTTTAGGATTTGTCTTAAATCAGGGTAAAAAAGGAAAGTTCTAATTAAACAATTTAATCAAGATTGCTTTGGAAAAAAAAATAAATAATTTTCTTTGTCACAGCTGTTATTGCAAAATTATTTCGCTAACATTTTGTGCTTTATTACCGTTTAAATTTTAGTTTCCTGAACTAACTTTATCATAACTCATATTTTTCTATTTCGATAAAGTTAGTTCGGGAAACTAAACTTTAAACAGTAATAAAGCACAACATGTTGGCGAAATAATTTTGCAATGACAGCTGTGACAAAGAAAATTATTTATTTTTTGTTCCAAAGCATTCTTGACTAAATTGTTTAATTAGAACTTTCCTTATTTACCCTGATTTAAGACAAATCCTAAAATATTTCAAAAACTATGATATTTAGATATATGACATGTTTAACAAAAAAGTAAGGTTTTCGAAAGATAAATTATTTTTCCTAAAAAGATTAGGGGGGTCCCATTTAAAAAAATTGAAATAAAGCATTTTTAAAACTATCGATTTGTCCAACTTGTAATGAACGAGAATAAAAGAGATTTAAAAAACATTATTATAAATCAATATATCGTACCTTAAAGTACTTACAACGTAAATCATATTTGCCTAGGGTTAATCCACAGGTTGCTATGATTTTTTAACAATACCCTTAAAATTACTAAAATTTCAGAAAAAAAGTAATTACTTGGCAACGTTGCATTTCACTTCAAAAATTTTAATAGGGTTGCAAAGTCCTTATTCCATTGAATCATATTCTAGAAAATTATACTGAGTGTCCTATTTAATTTTCTTTTTGGGACCACGATATAGATTAGAAAATATTTTTAGATTATGTATCCTAAAAAACCCTTTAACTTTTGTATGACACTTTTTCCCTATCTTTGATAGTTTACGTGCTATCTAAGACAGACCCCTTACTGACACACCCTGTATAAATATGACCCGGTATAAGTTAGATAGCGCATCGAAGTATTAAATTGTATTTATTATAGCAAGAAACCCATAACCAGAGCCGTGAAAGTTACTTCAGAAAAGTAACTAGTTACTTTTTCGAATACTTATAAGGAATAGTTACTTTTATCTAAAAGTAACTTAGTTCTTAGTTACTTAGTTAAAGTAACTAGTTATAGTAACTAAGATACTTTTACAGTAACTCGTTACATTGATTGTAACTACGATAATTTAAAAGTAACTAAGATACTTTTAAAGTAACTAGTTACTTTGATTGTAACTAGTTACTAAAAGTAACTAAGATACTTTTGAGTAACTAGTTATTTTAATTGTTTTTTTTTTTTTTGTTTTGGCTTGAGCTGTTCAGCTATTCAGCCAGTCGCTTTTGCTTTTTAAACAAAAAATTTCTAAAGCAAGTGTTTCTCCTAAGCTAACGACCATTTGTAAAAACAGAAACGAAAGGAAAGTAGACAGGGTCACACTCTTCTCGTTCTGGGCCGATCAGAACATTGTATAACAAACAGGTAGGCCATTGGGATACTAAAACATAGGGATTACAAAGGGAGCTCATTCTAACTAAAATTTATATTTAAATTTTTTCAATGGCGGCGTGTGTACTATAATAAGGTGGTCACAACTTAATGTTGTTCTTTTTGAGAAAGCGCATTATCATGTATATTGCATCCTTATTTTCTATAGTTAAAACATACAATAAATTTATCGGTGAATCGATTTTTCCTGTTTCCTGGAGAGAGGAGTACAGACAGTTGCTATATTTTTCACATTTAAAGAAAATGTGGTCTAGGTCGGCGACTTCATAGCAGTGGTCACATATATTGGTCGGTAATACCTTAATCCTTTGAAGGTGGTAGGGGTAACTTGCATGACCAAATCTTATTCTAGTTATTGTAGTTATAAATTTTCTAGAAACATTAAAGCTATCATGCCATAGTACTGTCGGTATTTGAGGGCTTATTTGAAATAATCTTGTGTTGGTGGATTTGCCATGGTTGCACCAACGCTGTTGCCATTTTAGTCTCAATTTGTTTTTGGTGATATTAAATGTATCTATGATCGATATGGGGTATTTAAAATTATTACTTGAAAGAATAGCTTGTTTTGCCAGGTTATCTACATATTCATTGTGTGTAAGACCTGTGTGAGATTTAATCCACATATAAATGATTGTTTGTTGTCTCAATTGAATTTTCCGTGTAATGTTTTTAATTTCAAGTAGAATAGGGGACGTTGTGTATTTCCAATCATTAAGTTTTTCCAACGGTCTAAGTACTGATAGTGAATCGGAGAGTATAACGATGTTTCCAATATTCTGCGTATAAAGCCATTTTAAGGCTTCTAATATAGCTATACTCTCACATGTAAAGATTGAAAAGTTAGTGTTTAGCTTGATTTTTGATTCAATTTTTAATTTTGGGATATAATACGCAGCCGGAATGGGACGTTTTAACGCAGCCGGTTTGACGCGGCCGTTCCGACGCGGCCGTTTCGACGCGAGGACGTTTCGACGCCGGTCATTTTGACGCCGAGTCGTTTTGACGCCAAAAATACTTAACTTAATTTTTTTACATTTTATTTAGGATTTTATTGTTATTTTTGAGGTAGGTAACTCATTAATATTTCCATAATCCCTAACTGTTAATGTTATCATTATCATCAAATTTCTATGAAAAGAAATAAAGAATTAAATTATGTTAATCTCATTCTGGAAAATCATCATTTAAATACCACATATTAATAAGAATTTGGGATTAAGAAATGGTAATCTAGTTCAGGTAGGTAGTTAATTAACCCATTTTAGGTAGGTACCTCAAGGGTATAAAGACTAATTTTTCTTTTCATATCCTCAGTATAAAACAAGTTCTTGTTCTTAATCATTGTGTCCTGATTTGTTCTATTTTACTTAATTTTATTTTCTACAACATGGAAATTACAAGCAAAAGGGGAAGACGTAAATTCTCAGACGGTGGTTTTTTGTACGTTTTTGATAAAACAAGTTCATGGAATTCAAAAAAGTTTTGGAGATGTGACCATACCATTGAAGGACAACAACGCTGCAAGGCCAGGATTCATACCCAGGACGACGTGGTTATTAAAAAAATTAACGAGCATTGCCACGGAAGTTTCGCTGCACATGTGGAGGCTGCAGTTATCAAAACATCAATAAAGAGAAGGTGTGAAGAAACGATGGAATCCACGGCTACAATAATAAATCACTGTGCATCAGGAATCTCTTTAGGTGCAAAAGCTGCATTGCCGAATCACACCGCCATGAAGAAAATGATTAGAAGGAAGAGAAACCAAATCGACCTTGCACCACCTACCCCAGTTAGTCGTGAAGAACTCGTCATACCAGAAAAATATAAAGTTTATGCAAGTGCAAACAATGTTGAGGAACAGTTTCTCTTGAGTGACAGTGGACCGGATCCGAACAGAATTTTACTTTTTGGGCGCAAACAGAACCTGAAAGTAAGTATTACAACAATAATAGGTTATTTATCTTCGAAAATTATTTTTTCGAAAAAAAATTATTTTTCAAAAATTTAATTTTAGAAAAATTCGTATTATATTATGTTTGCTAAAACAATTTCAATTTTCATGGGAATTATATGTTGTTTTCTTTACAGATTTTGAAGGACTCAAAACATTGGTTTGTTGATGGAACATTTAAACCAACTCCCTCAATTTTCTATCAGACCTACGTTATAATGGCTAAACAATTTGGGGGGGTTCATCCTGTTATTTATGCCCTCCTGCCCAACAAACAGCAAGCTACATATGCCAGAATGATTGGTTTGGTCAAAGATCTCCAGCCGGGTGCAAGCCCGGAAAAAATTTCGTGCGACTTTGAACTAGGTGCCATAAATGCATTCAAAGAAGCTTTTTGGATGGCACAGACAGAACAAATAATCACGCCGAAGCTGCACACAGACGATTACAAAACGAAATGTCCATGGACCATCCAACGATCTGGAAATACATTGATGCTCTTAAGAAGATACAGTCAGGAAGGGATTTGTACTACGAGCAATTACTTTCGGGTCAACAGCCGCCAACTAAATTAAAAAAGTATCGCGACTGTGACGAGAGGATAATATTAATAGTTAGGGATTATAGAAATAGGAATATTACTGAGTATTTAAGAGCAATATCGCATAATTATGTTATGAATGCATAATAATTATTTAGATAAATAAACTGTCAAGTACACTATTTTTTTCTGTATTATTTATTACTTACCTACCTACAAAAATAAAAAATCCTACATAAAATTAAAAACTAAGTTACATATTTTTCACGTTAAAACGTCCTAGCGTCGAAACGTCCTAGCGTCGAAACTTCCTCGCGTCGAAACGGCCGCGTCAAACCGGCCGCGTCAAACCGGCCGCGTCATAACGTCCTAGACCGATACGCAGCTCCACAACCAGTGTGCGTCTTGGAGGCATCTGTATATACTTGTGTAAAATTATTAAATTTTTGTAAATGTTCATCAAGCAGTTTTTTGTTAATATTTGTGCTTGAAGTATAGTCTGGTATTATTGGTACAACTTGGATTTTAAGGCTGAAATATTCTACTTTACGGACCGGTCATACGCAGCTCCACAACCAGTGTGCGTCTTGGAGGCATCTGTATATACTTGTGTAAAATTATTAAATTTTTGTAAATGTTCATCAAGCAGTTTTTTGTTAATATTTGTGCTTGAAGTATAGTCTGGTATTATTGGTACAACTTGGATTTTAAGGCTGAAATATTCTACTTTACGGACCGGTCATACGCAGCTCCACAACCAGTGTGCGTCTTGGAGGCATCTGTATATACTTGTGTAAAATTATTAAATTTTTGTAAATGTTCATCAAGCAGTTTTTTGTTAATATTTGTGCTTGAAGTATAGTCTGGTATTATTGGTACAACTTGGATTTTAAGGCTGAAATATTCTACTACACGGACTGGTAGGGGCCTTAGGTTGCAAAGTTCCGAATTGTATTCCCTGTAAGCAATACAGATTGGCGGGGAATTTTTATGAATCCAGTATTTATTGGTTAAGTCAAACGTGTTTAAGCATTGTATATTTTGCAGAAGATCTGAATCAAAAATTTGATGTTTGTAGAGAAATTTGCATGCTAACATTTCTCTTCTTAATGCGAGCGGCATTTCTAAAGCTTCTACAAGTAGTGCCTCTGTAGGGGTTGTGCTCATAGCCCCAAGACAAATTCTTAGAGCTTTGTACTGTATTCTGTCAATTTTCAGCAGCGTAGTTTTGCAAGCTGTACCATAGTTTATACAACCATAATCTAAGATGGATCGTATATAGGCTCTGTAGAAGGTGAGGGCTGTTTTAACGTCACATCCCCACCAAGTCTTTGTGACTAATCTTAAGAAATTTAACCCCTTTTCACATCTGGCTATAACTGACTCAACATGTCTATTCCAGTTAAGTTTTCTATCCAACGTCATTCCAAGATATTTTACTTCAGTTTTAATTGAGATGGTTAGGTTATTTATATTAATATTTAAAAGGTTGGGTAAGTTATGCCGCGTGTAGAAACAAATAGCTGTTTTGTCAACTGATAGATTGAAACCATTTTTGTTTAGCCAATCAAGTATCTCCTTGAAGAAGTGATTAATTTGAGTTAGACTATTCTGAAAAGTTTTGGTTTCGAGGTATATGCAGAAGTCATCAGCGTATTGGACTATCTTACAGTTGTTATTTTTATGCAGATCAGCTGTATATAAATTAAAAAGTAGTGGGCTTAAAACGGATCCTTGTGGTAGACCTTCATTATTGATCCGTGGGCCTAACAAGCAGTTATCTTGATTGCGTATGTAAATGCTTCTGTTTCTGTATAAGTTTACTATGGACTTGGCAATGATAGGGGGTACTCTGAAGTATTTGCTTAATTTTTTTTCCAGAATATCTAAATTTACTGAGTCATAGGCGCTCTTAATGTCCAAAAAAATAACAGGAAGGTAATTGTTTCTGGAAAAACAGTTGTGGATATCTGTTGTAAGTGTGGTGATGGCATCTATAGCTCCAAGTCCTTTCCTATAGCCAAATTGATTAATTGGTAGGAGGTTATGATTAGTTAACCAAAATTCTAGTCTGCCTTTTATGATCCTCTCTAACGTTTTTTGTACACACGAAAGGAGTGAGATAGGTCGGTAAGATTTAGCTTCATTGGGATTTTTGCCTGGTTTTTGTATAGGTATAATAATAGATTTTTTAAGTTCTTCTATTTCAGCACCCTTAAAATATATTGCATCATACACATTTAGTAGCAGTTCTTTTGCCTTAGTCGGTAAGTGAAATAACATGCAGTATTTGATATCATCATATCCGGGAGCAGTATTTTGAACATTGCTTAGAGCGGCTTCAAGCTCATTAATTGATATAGGTTTACATAAAAAATGTAGTCTTCCTTCGGTGGGGATATTTTGATAACGTGCCATGTTATCTGTCACTGATGGAGGGGCGACTATATTAAAAAATTTATCCAGCCATTTTTCATCGCTCTTTTTGAAGTTGTCTGAGTTTTTCCGAAACATTTTACGTGCCTGTTTCCACAACTGATTAGTAGCGGTGTTCTTGTTGAGACTTGTACACCAATTTTGCCAACTTAACCTAGCTTTTTGCTTTAGAAATTTTTTGGTTGAAGCGTTAATTTTTTGACAATTTATATAATTTTGTTCAGAGGGGTTTAATTTATATTGTTTAAGAGCTTCTCTACGCTTATTTATTTCAATATCACAGTGAAGGTCCCACCAGGGTGGTGGGGGTCTTTTGTTACAATGAAAAGGTTTATATTCAGGTATAGAAATATTAGCTGCCTTGTCAATGATTTCAATAAGTACTTTGTACTTTTGCTGCACAGAGCCCGTAAAAGGAGCTGTTGAGAGAAGGTTATTTATAGTTTGAGCATAAAGAGTCCAATTGGCTTTTCTGACGTTCCACTTGGACTTAGGTATGGTTTTAGTCGGCTGGCTGCTAGTACTTCTATAGCTTATTATAATGGGAAAATGATCAGATCCGAGGGTATCGTCACAAGTAGTCCATTCCAATTTACTGGCAATGTTTGAAGAACAAAATGTTAGATCAACAACAGATTTTTCCTGACCCGGCCTCGATAGGCGAGTTTCTGAGCCTTTGTTTAAATTGATTAAGTTAAGTTTATCTATGGCTTCAACTAATTGGTATCCAGAGGCATCTGTTTTTGATGCACCCCAGAGCCCATGATGGGCGTTAAAGTCTCCTCCTATGATTAAAGGGGTACGCATTTGACTAAATAGACCATCCCAATCCTTGTTGTACGTTTTGACTTTAGGTGGCTTATATACAGAAAGAAAAGTTACGTTTTGTCCGTCGATGCACACTTCGACTGCACATGCCTCGATTTCATTGTTATAGTTATTTATTATATTTTGTTTATTAAAATGTAGTGTATTTTTTATTAGAATGGCTACTCCTCCTTTACCGTCTGGTCGATCCTTGCGAATTACATTATATCCATTAATATTTATAGTTTTGTCGGGTTTAAACCATGTTTCGCTTAAGAGTGCTATGTCTATTTTATTTTCAGATAAGAACTTAGTTAGGCTATTTTTATTGGATGCAGCAGAACGCGCGTTCCACTGCATTATATTGATTTGATTTTCTTTTGGCGGAGTGAATTTTATTTATTGAGAGGTAATGATTTACCAATAATTTGGGCCATCTCTTTTTTGAGCTCTATAAAATTAAATTTTTTAACATCTTCAGGGGTTTTTAGTTGTTGAATGTAATCAAAGACAAACTTCGATATGCATTCCAAAAATGTGTTTTTTTCTTCCTCGGGATTTACCCTTGTGTTGTTTGGATTAGGGGGCAGTGGAGTAGTAGGTCCAAAGGTGAAAGGGAACATGGGGCAGGGGGGTGTTGGAGACTGATACTTGCGCTTTTTTTGGCTTAGGTTATTATCTATTGCAGTGGTATTTGAACTGTATGATGTGCTTGGTTGAGAGAAATATGTCGTGTTTGGTTTGTGTCTTCTAGCGGGTTGACTAAGGGATATGTTTCTTCCGCTTAATGGGGGGAAGTTAGTATCAGTTAGAGCATTAAACCTATTTTGTGTAGTTATTCCTGCAAAAGAGGTTTCAGATAATTGTTTCGCTTCGATAAAAGATAAATTGTTATCAACCATAATTTTTTTAATTCGTTTTTGTTTTTCAAAAAAATGGCATTTTTTAGAACTGGACTGATGTCCTACGATTTTGCAATGAATGCAGTAAGTATCATCTTTTGTGCAAGTATGATTTTCCTCATTGGATTTGGCACAATTTTTACATATGTTTGCTGTCGAGCGGCATTGTTGTGATATATGTCCGTATCTAAAACACTTGTAACATTGCGTTACGCTGCCGTAAAAGATTTCTACTGGAAAAACCACACAGTCAATCCGTATTTCTGGCGGTATAAGGTTACCTTCAAAGGTAACAAGGATTTGTTGCCGTTTAACAATTTTGGATTGTCCCTCATTTTCAACTTTTTTCAGTCGTCTTTTAACATTTTTTACTTTTACCGAGGATTCTATATTCTCTAAGATATAATCATCTTCAAAAAATGTATCTACACCACGTACTAGACCTTTTTTTTCCAATAGATGGTTGGGTATAAAAGTTTTTAGGTTTTCCTGTACTAAATTTTTATTATTTACTAGTTAAATGGCGTCATTAATGTTTGTAAATATAACTTTGACCCTGTTTTTACCAATAGATTTTATGTCTACAATATTTTTTACAGATAAATTTTTTCTCAAAATATGGGCTACGCGTAAAGGATGCAGTTTACCTAAATTTTGTTGTTCCCCAACTCTTTCGACAAAAACATAAATAGAATTAGCGTCATACTTATCTTGATTCTGGCTAAATATTTTATTATTTTTTTCCACCTGTGGAACCTTTTTTTGTTGTTCGGTATCATTAAAATGCTTATCTTCTAAGGTTACATTTTCTTGGCTCGAGATATCCATTGGTTTGTATGTATTAACATTAATGTCTTGAATAAAATCGTTTTTGTTTTTTAAAAAGGCCGCGTCACTAAACGTCCTACCTTGCCCATCCCCTCCGGGGGGATGGTACATTGTTTGCTTTAAACGCCGATATTTATTTTAACGTTTTCCCGGTTATCGATTTTTTTCCACGTTAAACTGAAAGTTGAATACGATTTGATAGGATGGTTTCGCTCACGTTTGGTACGTGTGAACCACACCGAGTGTCGTTTGCAACTGTATTTTAATTGTAACTACGAAACTCTAAAGGTTACTAAGATGCTTTTGAACTAGATACCATAAATTTACCAGGTAGTGATAACTCATTTTCCTGTACACACTACCACTATTACCATCAGAAAACTAAACTAAGAAGTGTTAATTCAAACAAGTAGAATAAAATGCTTTCCAAGAAATTTCGCGTTCCAACCAGTTTGCTCTTTGACGCTCGCGACTCGCCGCTCGTCCCTTCGTGAAAATCTGATTAACGGCCGCCGATCGTCCCCTGGTCATCATCTGCACGTGTGCATAATTGGTATCGTAGAGGAACTTTAAAAGTAACTTAGTTACTTTAAAAGGAACTTAGTTACTTTAAAAGTATCTAGTTACTTTTTAAGTGTATAGTTACTCCTAAAAAGTAACTAGATACAAGTTACTTTTCAAAAGTAACGAAGTTACAGTTACTTTTGGAATGATTTAAAAAAGAACTAAGTTACTAAGTATCTAGTTACTTAAGTTACTCACAGCTCTGCCCATAACGGAGCTCTCTTGGAAATTGCCAATGTTTGTGATCATTTCAATTAAAAATGAATATATTTATTATTTAAGAAGCTTCGATCGAAAATGGTATCATAAAAATTTGACACACCAATTCCTTTTGTAATATCATTATAGGAATAATTTTTTTATCCAAACAACTTAGACAAGTTCTCAAAGCCCTAATGGACTCTTACGAAATTGTTTTAGGAAGGATATATTGTCTCGCAGCCTCCAGGACCCGCCCCGCACCGATCTTAACGAAACCTTTTGCAATATCTGATATTAAATTTCAGTTTCTTGTTTCCGTTTTGCCTGAAGTTCTCATTATAACATCGTTTAGTTTCTAGGACAAAATATTTAATTAATAGCGGTTTTTAGATGGAGTGTTGAAGGAAAATTAAAAAAAAAGTTGATAGGATCGTTAAGTAAAGTATGTTAAGTAATTCGCGTTGTAATGCAATTACGCACTCACATATGGGATTACGCAACGACGAGAAAGCAAAGATAGACCCCGCATCTCATTCATAAATTACTTTTGCGCCGAGCCTACAATTCACTGTTTATAAGATAGCGATAGCATGTGTAGATTACTACGAAATCCAGGCACAGAATCGGTTATTTTGAAAACCTGACACTGTCTCACCATATTGTTTTTTATAATTAACCCGCAAAACTTTTAAACCATAAAATATCACCACTTTTTATTTAATAAAACTGGAAATAAATAACTTATTGTTCTTAATGTCAATATTATAATTTTTCATTTCTGTATTTTCACTTGCTACCGGTAGGAGGCAAACGTTGCCAAGTTTTGCACGATCGATCCTAAAAATAAATTTTTTACAACTGTTCGTTGACTGTATGTTAAAGGCAATTATAAAATGTCATCGTAATGCTGATTCTCTGTGTTTTAAAATATATATTTACTTCTTGAATTCATGAAGAATACATGACTATGTAATATACTCAAATCGTTTTGACAAGATAACTATTTTATAATTAATTTCTACAGTAGTTCAGCTCAAAAGTTAGGTTAAGTTATGTCAAACTGACAATCACGTTCCAAGTTCGATTCTAGTGCGGTTTTCATTTAGATCTCGATACGGATACAATTACAAAATATGCCAACTCGACCTTGAATAATCGAACTCAATACCTGTGTTGATGTAAGTTTTAATTCGCTACGTGGATTCAGGTCGATTTACGTAAATAGGTACTTCATGGAAATGTGGTAAATTATTAGGAATACGAGAATACCACCTCTGGTGGCAATCATAGAAGCTCTCTTAGCTGCCATTCAATGAGACATTTTCGGGGAATGTTTGTCGTTATTAGTAGTTTGACTACTTTGAGGTTAGAATATGTTTTAGGTAATCCAAGGATTTGTTTAATTAGGTGCATAATTTTGGGAACCAATGGCACCGGTTGAGCCGCATCGCGTTTATATTGCCTATTGTATTACCGGTTGAACATAAATCATGTTCTTTTATTCATGGTCGATTTCTGGTGATATCGATCAACGTCAACGAGAGAGATCTTAAAATAATTAACCAATCGGTTTTATCGGTTGATGGCGTCATTCCACGAGCTGTCAATCATAAGTTCATCAGTTTCACCACTGGTTGAATCCACTGGTGACAAAAAGAATATATCTATTTGAGCTTAAATAAAACCTACAATAGGAGAATCTTTTAATCATTTGGCATTTTGTGATTTTGCTATCATCGAATTAACAGAAGCTTTAAGATTAAAAACTCAATTTTTTTTGGAGATACGTAATTTTTTATATGAGCCACCCAGGCTATTGTGATATATGTCAGATGTCAAAAAATGACAGATACAACGCCATTTTGATTTTTTTTAAATAGCAACCCACATTTATAACTACACCAGTGTGTTGCATTTCACGGACCGCATTAAAAACTGCATCGTTCGATTATGTCTTTTATGTGTCTCACCCCATTAAAAAATAGAAGCTTTGGCGTATGCCACAAATAAATTACGTTTTTAGTCACAAAGCTTCTATTTTTTAATGGGGTGAGACACTTAAAAGACATAATCGAACGAAGCAGTTTTTAATGCGGTCCGCGAAATGCAATACACTGATGTAGTTATAAATGTGGGTTGCCATTTAAAAATATTCAAAATGGCGTCGTAACTGTCATTTTTTGACATCTGACATATATGACAATAGCATGGGTGGTTCCGCTATAAGAAATTAAGTATCTCCAGAAAAAATTGAGTTTTTAAAGGTTCTGTTAATTCGATGATAATAAAATCACCAACTTCGAAGCCTCGTATCTCCGGAACGGCTGAAAATAAATGTTGACAATTATACATTTTTGATTTTGGAACAAATAAGCGAATGCAGCTGTCATACTATAAAGTAGGGTTGCCATTTAAGAAAATCCAATATGGCGTCGTATCTGTCAAATTTATAAAAATAGATTTTTTTTTACATCAAATTTGGCTTCTTCACTAAAAGGTATTAGGGAATATATAATTGTTTTTTTATTGTGGTCGATAGCAAAGTCGCCAATCTGGTGAGACACTTAAAATAATGTCCCTGTACATAAGCTAATCTGTAAAATAATGAAATCATTATTGTAAAATAACAAAATAAAACAAGGTTTGTGTCAAGGCAGGAGACTTCTAAATTTCATAATAGACTTAATTTAAAACATCTTTAGTGAAAATGATGGCTAACTCGTATTTAAAATAAATTCTGTGTTTGAAATTTTCATCATGAAATTACCATTCCCATTTCGTTCACCTCCTTTTCCTCTCAAGGGTTTTCACTTTATTATCCTTAAGACTAAGGAAAATTACTTATTAAAATGATCTTCAGACATCGTTTGTAACGTAGAATGTAAAATAGACAGATGTTTTATCCAGCTTAACTGAAGCTAAGACGTAATGGAACTTGTTTTGTTTTGGTATTCATACTTAAAAGAAAAGGGGTAAAAAGTATAACAAATTTCTGATATTGCAATTGAGCCATTTGAAGTTACAATATCGCATTTTAACTAGTGTTTTATATGTTTATAGAACATTTGTAAACTAAGATATATAAAACAAGTCATAAATTATGTCAGCAGGGATGTTTTTATAGGCATAGACTAGAAATTTTAATTTCGTCAATAGAAGAAGCACCTGTAAATAAAAATAAAGTGATATATTTAAGTTTAAAAAATATGATTTTTGTACATAAATATGGAAAGTATGAAAATAAATAAGGCATAATCGGTTTTAGAATCTGTACGCTTTGCTGTAGAAATGAAATCACAGAGTATATAGATTCTCGTACTGAAAATGCTTAATCTTCATCTACGTAAGTATTTTAAAACAATCAGATAATTCCATAGACAATTTGGCAACGTCAGTGGCGGCTCGTCAGGTGAAGTAGGTGAAGGGGCTCTTAACCAAAAAAAATAAAACCAGGAGGAAATTTTTTCGATAATATTAAACATTAATGTCCCAATACAGCCACCATTTTAGCCCTTAAAGAAAATCATTTTCGAATTAATAATATTAATTTAATCCGAATGTAGCAATGCATAATAGGGCCAAGGTTAACTTCGATGGACAATAATTATAAACACTCGTGCTTTTTGGCGCGCCCCAGCCGACCGTGTCCGTGAGCTCAAAAGCAGCAAGTGAAGTTCCAACGCCCAACATACAGTCAAGTGGCTTTGATTTTCACCGTTTCTATGGTTACGTGACGCACTATACCTAGCTCTTCACCATTTTTTAAGACCGCGAGCCGCCACAGGGCAACGTCGGAATATATGTAGATTTTACATTTTTGACAATTTCCTGTTTGAAATGTATAGGTACCGGGTGTTGCATCGTCGAGCGGGACATAGGAAATCCCATGTAATTTTAAATGGGGTCAATTATTGGCTTCCCCAATTATTTTAGATAAAAATTCTATTTAGGTTTATTAAAGAGCACTAAAACCCACATTCAAAAGAATAACTTTAGATATTTTTGATGAGCCTGTTTACGGGTTATCGAACAGACCCGATTTCTTTTTAACTATTTCTCCTTTTTATGGCCCCGTATTTGCGGGCACCAGTCAAGGTAAAAGATGACTGTCAAATAAAGTTGTCATTTTGAAATGTGTGCTTTATTGTTATTGTAAGTCATGCATTTAAGACATTACCTCAAAAATTAGGACCTCAATTCTGCGTACTCAATATCCACGAGCTACCACTGATTTTCTTAGCTTTGTAATTTATAATCGTCTAGTAAATATCTCCGGTCTTAGATGTAAAAAATATCCAAGAATACATTCACAAAACAAAAAATAAAATAACCATCTAATTTGCCTAATTTATTTATTTCAGTATTATATTCGCTCGAGTGTGTTCGCAAAATCCCAAAAATATATTAGCCAATTTGGGTTTTATTTGGAAACATCACTGAAAAGAAGATGCTTATCGTGATTTATTAAACGAAATAATTTGCCTCTCGGATTTTTAATAGACTCACGAAAAAGCTTTAAGTATAATTTTCTTTTAAGAGATGAAAATATTTTTTGCTTGCAGAGTGCATTCATCGTAGCATTAATCATGTATAATTTATTTAAGAACAAAAATAGATTATCTTCTTGTATATTTCCTTATTAAATTACTAGTGATGTAATAAGCTCTTTATATAACTGACACAACGTTTCAAAATATGATTTTTGGGATTTAAATTCGCATTTACCTATTAAAAAAATTACTGTTTTTTAAAACTAAACAGTGGCGGCTCGTCAGGTAAAGTAGGTGAACCAAAAAAAAATAAAACTAGGAGGAAAGTTTTTCGACAATATTAAATATTAATGGACCAATACAGCTACCATTTTAGCCCTTAAAAAATTATTATGTTCGAATTGACAATATTAATGTAATCCGAATGTAGCTATGCATATTGGGGCCACGGTTAAGTCCGATAGACAATAATTATAAACACTCGTGCATTTTGGCGCGCCCCAGCCGACCGTGTCCGTTTGCTCAAAGCAAGTGAAGACCCAACGTCCAACATGGCTTTGATATTTACCGTGCTATGGTTACGTGACGTCAGTCACGCAAACAGCATGTAACAATTTGCATTATGATGAAGGGCAATTTAAAAATAGATCAGTCGTATTCACCATTATTTTAGCATTGGTTCGCCTAACTTTAAGGTATTTATTTTGAGGCTTCGCGAAACTTACGGTTATAGATATTGTTTTTACGTGATTTACTGTGTGATTAAAAAGTTTTGTTTTTATTTTTCAGTTAATTGAGTAGTGTACGTACCTACTTAGTTAAGTGTTTTAAAAATGGACCCAATTAATGACATAGTTTGTAATTTGTTAAAAACTCCATTCAGTCGTTGGATAGATGAGGATAACAGAGACGTTTTGTTACACGGGTTTTTAGTCAATGCTTGTTTAAGTACCCGCACTATACCTAGCTCTGCACCATTTTTTAAGACTGCGAGCCCCCACTGAAATTAAACCTGTTTAAAAAATATAGGGACACAAATAACAATAGGACAATAAACATAAACAGTAAGTAAGCACATTGCAATTATATTTAAAAAAAAACGTTTTGGGTGTATTGCGTGAAGTTTTTATTTACTATCCAACTTTTAATTACGTTAACTTTGTGAATTCAGATACCTTTCCTGGAATTATTTTAAAGAAAACATTAGAGTTCGGTCGTTTTGGTATCATTTGCTTTTATGGTTCCCATTCTACGCCCTAGCTAGATACTGCATATTTTTTCTCTTATAGCAAACAATGTTTGAGTGCCAAAGGCAATTTAACAATATTACCTTATAACCTCGACTCTAAAACATAGAAACCTATGGCCTAAGGTCTTAAAACCACCTTATTACATTAATGGGTCTCGTGATGATGTTAGTTGATAACCTCCTAACCATTCAGTAGCGTAACTATACTATCAATTTACTTCCTCGTGCGATATTGACATCATATCCACCCTTGTTGTACAAACTACTATTACGTATCACTTTATCTTGTTAAGGTGCGGCCTGCATTGTTTTATAATATATACTGCGCCTTTTTTACTATTTTTTTTGTGTCTTGTAGGAGAAGTATTTTCTGGTCCAACAAGTGATTTTAAATGGTGCCACATTGTACTCTATGGCATTAAAAATAAAGGATATTTCAATACAACAACTGAACACTTTCTGTGAGAAATAAAGATTCACATTCAATCTTTCAAAGTAATAGGAGGGTTTCTAAACATTTAAAATTATAATAATCTGGCCCCGAAAATAAATACTAAGGATTAACGGGTATTTATAAACGCACCCATTTTATTGCAATACATTTTATAACAATGAAAATTATAGTTATGATATACAAACTATATTTTGCTTCACAATATGCTATTGTTTATATAATTTTTTTGAGCGTAGGTTATTGTTAAATGAGCCGCTACAATTTGAAGAAAAGATGAGTAATAAGAAGTGAATTTAAAAACATTATTAATAGCGTTAATTTTAATCAATATAGAACGTGTTAAAATAATTAAATGAATTTGATATTTAATTGTGTATTTTTTTTTTAATTGTGAGAGAGTTAATAGGTTTTCCTTTGTTAGAGGTCGCTACAATATTGATACGCCACCCGTACGAAGTCATAAATAATATTACCATATTACGACTAGTAAAGACCAAGAGAAAATGTGTATTTTAAAATTAAAAGTACACTATACGTACAACAAGAAAAGACCATGTGCAATATTAAATTTTACTCTCAAAGGGAAACTTTTATGTTTATGAGGACATAATAGCCGAAACTTTGAGCGAGTTGTTTTGTCGGTTAATTCCCTTGTAAATCATTAAATTTTATAAAACATTAGCTTCTAGAACATCAGGTCGTAGAAGGATGGGAATATTGAATTTTTTATAGAAGTTTAAAAATTGTAGGACAATTTTTTATTAAATGGGGAGAAATAATACTCTAAGTCATCCTTCACTGATATTATATTCAATAAGAAATCTTTATTTTACTCTACATGTTTTGAACGTATAAACGTTCATCTTCAGGAGAATTATAGTTTATATTGAGGTAAATATTAGGAAATTGTGAGTAACACCCTCATAGAGTTTTTGAGGAAGTTAGATTATTGAAGAAAGTGATTTTGCCTACACCTATAATCGAGTATTAACTCGATATAACTCAAAACTACTCACGAATTCTACAACATACCTTAAATAAAATTTGCCAATTTACAATGAAATCTCTGTAAAACCTTCACGTTTCTTAAAAATGTTTTCTTAATTTTAAACACTAATTTCCATATTATATGTGTACCCTTTGAGAGCAACCCATGTCACTTCTGGGAACCATATCCTAAGATGTCGCGGAACATCACAGATCATATACACACACACGTTACGACAACAATAGTTCATCTGTCCTACTAACACACATAATTTGTATTTTCACCATTTAGCAATAACTTTTCAACAATATACTTCACCACTGAAGTTGCTGTTCAGGTTTCATTATCATTCTCACGTAACGTTTCTCATTTCGTCACTTTAAAATACCCTTTATAAACCATTCTCCCATCTTTATCTATAGAACGTGGTAGTATGTCTTTCTTCCATACTTCTATGGAAGTACATCACTTTCTTCAATAATCTAACTTCCTCAAAAGCTCTATGAGGGTGTCACTTACAATTTCCTAATATTTATCTCAATAAAAACTATACTTCTCCTGAAGATGAACGTTTATACGTTCGAAACATGTAGAGTAAAATACAGATTTCCTATTGAATATATCTTAGTGAAGTTGACATGGAGTATTATTTCTCCCCATTTAACTTGCCACTTCACTTCAAGTATGGACTACTTCTTCAAATTTTTTATTACTCTACAACAGCTCTAAATAGTATATTCCAGGTTTAGACAGCAAGTGTATCGAAGCAGATCACAGAACGGTACTACTGGTTCCCTTTATAAAAAAGAAATTATATCAATATAGTGAAAAATTTTGTAGTTTAATTGTTTTTTTCTATAACCGACAAAATTAATTTATGAAAAACGCCATTTTCTGTGAAGAAAAACATGATAAACTTGAATTAATCTAAATTAATTTCGGATTTTTTATTAGCCACCTTAACAAACCGTTTTTGCACCAGAAAATTTAAATTTTCTCCAAGAAAAATTATTGCTGTTTAAGGTAAAGAGCTTAAGGGATGAAAAGTGAAAAGCGAGCAAAAATCTCACGAGTAATGGTTATTATGGTTTTGACGAAAAGAATGCGTACGGTTAAAATTGAAAACATTTATCACTTTTGAGAACTTGTTTAGCTGTATTTTGATACAGTGCTCGCGGAAAAATGTGCACCATATGGAAATAGTAGTTTATACAACAAGAGTGGATATTTACTCGAGTTGTACAGTATATATTTTTTCTACGACTCAACTTTTGAACTACTAGAAATTTTAAAAAATTATTTAAATTAGGCATCCTAGCTTTTTTTTAAGTTGGGCGTGGACTTGTAAGAAAGATAATAAAAAAAATTAAAGAAAATTTCATTTGGATGGCTAATCCATGGACCAAATTACACTGTAACATATTTCTCCATTTTCGTATTTTCTTATATTTATTTACACAAAATCATTGAATTTCTCACATTCAGGCTTCTGCAGAATAACAGACAAGCGATATATTTAATAATAAAAATGAATAATTTCTTTCTTTCAACCATAGCTAGTTTGATTATATTGTTCTGCTGAAATGCACAGAAGAAGAAAAAGTTTATTCGGGTTTATTTCTATTTACGTAAGAATTATAATTCCAAAAGTACAACAAAATAGCTATAGAATTCGTTTTTCAAACAGTTAAAAATGGTGTTTGTTTATTAATATGAACTTTTAAAGTTCGCTATGGTAAAGTTTTTCAAAATAATAGCCAGTTTACAAACTAATAACACTGTAAACATGGAAAGAGAAGTGGTAATACTGTAGAAATACCATAACCCTAAAACCTTTAGTAAAAAATGAAATGCCTAATTTCAGCTAGCTCCGCCATGAAATGCCTAATTTTAGCTAGCTCCGCCATGAAATGCCCAATTTCAGCTAGCTCCGCTTCTTAAAATCTTATAATTTTGTCTGTTTTATCTGGCGGTAGTCATCTTCATGTTCGGCCATTTATGGACGATTCACCAGTTATTTCTCCATATCTGTTGCATATAATAAAAATGTTAAGGTCGATTGGGGTTTGTTCAGGTTTGTTCCCCGTTCAAAATATTTAGAAAATATCGCTGTGGACCAATATTTGCATGGCAAAGAACCAATCAATCATTTTGCATTAAATCTCGTAGTAATTGTCTATGTTACCGGCCAAACCCGATTTCAGGATAAACTAGTTTGGCCTAGGCCAAACCAGTCTATCCTAATAACAATAGGATGAACTAGTTTGTCCTAGTCGAAACTAGTATGTCCTGAAATAAATGTGAGGCTTTTAGGAAAAACTAGTTTATCCTAGTCTAAACTAGTTTGAACTGCGATTTTACTCTGCCCTCACACGTTCAATATTATTGTCAATATATTGATCTTTTCCTCACATTATTAATAAATTCATCAATATTCAGCCGCTACGAAATTTTGCATCGGTGAAAATTTAAAAAGATGAGTAACAAAAAATCTTGTATAGCTATAATTTTTATCAAATTTATCTGATTGTGGGAAAAACTTTTAAAAAAGACGCTGGAAAAAAATAGTTATCGAAACGAAAGGAATACACCCATTTACACGTGCTACATTCCATTTTGGAAACGGGCCCTGAAGATTATCGGAACTATTTTCGAATGAATAACGATGTATATGAACAACTATTGCTCATAAACGTCTTCGGCAGCACAATCTGACCGTTTCGAGTTTTTATTTTTTTTTAACTCTTTTCTGGTATTTGTTCTAAAAGCATTTTTTTTACATCTTCGATTTTCGAATCTTTTTTTTGTGATTTTATAAATTTTTAATAATTTCTTGTAGCCAACCGCCTTTTTATCTCTATTCAATAGTCTTTTGAAGACGAATCCCATAACTCTGGCAGTAGTTTTACTGGGGTAGTTTTACTCTCATTTTTATCGAGCTGGAAGCCGCCGGAGATGTGACTTCCATTGCGTTTATGTTTACACTGGCAAAATATTGTCAATATAGCCCTCAAACGGTCAATACTTCTTCAATATAGTCGCCCCGCCTACAATATTAAAGAAATATTTTCGAATCGCCAAAAATACATCAATATATTGACAATACTTCAATATTTTGCCTCACACGATCAATAATATTGTCAATATTTGATTATATTGACAATAATATTGAACGTGTGAGGGCCGCTTTACTCTCTAGAATTAACTAGTTTAAACTAGGTAAAAACAGGCAACGTCTTTGCTTTGCCTTGTCGGGCGCGAGGATTTGTGTTACCAGATCTCCTGTTTTAACAGAAGATATACTATTTTCACTCTTAAACTACTGTTCTACTGTTTTCACCCTCAAATCTCCCGTTGAAAATTTTTTAATTCTTAGTACAGTAGATCTTTTTTTTACGAATGGAAAAATTCACTGGAGCCGCAGGCGAGACAATTCCATGAGTGAAAAATCGACTTTATGCGCGTGTTTATAGATGTAGATTTATTTTAGACTTAAAAGAGTGAAAAAAAGGATTTTAAGGATCTAGTGCCTAAACGGCACACCCTACTTTGGTCAATGATTGCAAATGTTAAGATGTTATCAAGACTAGCAAAAGATCAAGGTCATCTTCGAGAAATGTAGTTCTTATAATAAATAATATACGCAATTTACTTTAGGCACTAGTGCGAATTGGCATTTTTTGCGCTCTAGTGCGTAAAAAGAGCATCTGTACAATTTTTTTAGAGTTCAAACTAGTTTGGACTAGGATAAACTAGTTTTTCCTAAAAGCCTCACGTTTATTTCAGGACATACTAGTTTCGACTAGGACAAACTAGTTCATCCTATTGTTATTAGGATAGACTGGTTTGGCCTAGGCCAAACTAGTTTATCCTGAAATCGGGTTTGGCCGGTAACATTATAAATGAGTGGAAAACGAGATATTGTTGAAATAAGAAAGTGCATCTGTGCGAAAATCTCTAGTTCTGCCAGAAAATAACAATAGTTCATTTTACGATAGTACGATAGAATGTCCTGATCCTCTATGCCTCATGCCCAAAAGTCATATTTTATAATACGTAATAATAAACCGTATCAGCCTACTTTCACAAATATAACTTTTTTCCTATAAAAAAAAATAACTACCACTAAAGCCTATCTATAAATCACATTCAGTTTCATTCCTAAAACCTTTTGGGCTCTTTAAAAACTGAGCTAATTGTCAGCAGAAACCCTCTATCGTTTATCACGGAGGATTTGGGCACGTAACATAACCTAAGCGTGAACAATTTATTAAAAAAGGTTTAATGTTAGAATGCTCGCATTCTAAGTTCAAGCCATTTACGTTATCATTTAGTCCCTTGACAATATCCCTTACATGGCTCTTAATAATGTAACAATTTAAGGCAGTAAAACTATTTTAATAACTGTGTTATAGTCAATTTCAGAAAGGTGTAGAGCAATAAAAGCTCATTAAGTGTGCAAAGGGACTATATAGAGTGACCCAACGAATATATAAGCCACTTTTATAATTCGGCATTGATTTCATTGCAAAATTCTTTATTTTCTTCAAGGGCAGGTAGTACCACCCGGGTTTGGGTCAATTTATGGGTTTTGCCTTATGTTATCCATTCACAAACACTGAAAATGGTATGACAAAGGCGTGCATTATGTACATAGTATTAGGTATACTTATTTTTTATTAAACATTATTAAAAAATACATTATACAGAAATTTAAAAAAATTTTCGTCATCTGAGGGACTGTCATCTCCTCTTGACGTTATAATTAACGGGTCGACGGTCCGATCGATCAGGGGGTCAAGATCTCACATTTTCTCCTTTTCTTTAATGACATGATGGACTGCTTTTTGCCAGTTCTCTGGTGTCACTTCCTTAATGGCTTGATCATACAGTAGCTTAACGTCTTTCATTTTGAATGTCGTGTTGTGTCTTGCTACAAATCCTTTCACTTGCGCCCATATAAGTTCTATAGGATTTAGTTCGCAATGATATGGTGGTGTGCGCAGCACAGTTACACTATGTTTTTCAGCTATATCTTCCCCGGCATATTTTATAAAACGAAGTTTGTGTAAATTTGCTATAGCTAATAGTTCCGTCTTTATCAAATTATCTTCTTTTTTTTTCTTTGGTTAGTTATCATAAATAAATTAATGCACAAAATTTACCTGCGCCTATGGCCGACACCGAAATTGAGCCGAACTGGACGGAATTTCCCATTTTGTCACTCTAAACACCTTTCTGAAATAGACTATAATAACTAAAATCATATTTTGTGGTTCAGTGAATTCGGGTCTGTTCGGCTTTGTCAGTGTATGCAGAAAATAATTACAAAAGTTCATTGTGTTGTAAAAAAATTGATATTTTTTAAATAAAAATGAGAAATTAGAATCTGTTTTCATTTTTATTGTAAAGTTTAGAGGGCGCGACCTGCGGTACCTTGCACACATTTAAAACAAAATAACTTTTTTGAGCCACCCTATATTTAACTTTTAAATACAAATTCGGATTCTCCAACGTATTTTACCTAAAAAATATATACGTGGTAAGAGTTGATTTGAGCAGTACACAAGTCAGTTTTAAGTGACGTTATTTTAATTTACCGCCTACGCTTCAAATGTGTTCATTTATTACAATAATTTAGACCTGGCCATACATGAAGTGAATTTTTTAAATCCAGATATCTCAAAAACAGCTGCTCAAATCAACTCTTACCACGTATAACTTTTTTAGGTAAATGACGTTGGAGAATCCGAATTTTTATATAAAAGTTAAATATAGGGTGGCTGAAAAACTTATTTCGTTTTAAATGTGTGCAAGGTACTGCAGGTGGCGCCCTCTAAACTTTACAATAAAAATGAGAGCAGAAAAACCAAATTGAGCTTTTGACACTCTGTCTGTATCTTCGAAATCATCCACTTTTGGACTAATAGCGATTTCGGTTTAGAGATCTCGGGCACTCTGAGAGTGCTCTCTCCGAGATTTGCGTGTTCGATTATCGAAATCGAGATATCTCTCTATATGGCTATGACAGATCTCGGGCAGATCTATGACGTCACAGAGCACTCTCAGAGTGCCCGAGATCTGTAAACCGAAATCGCTATAAGGTAAGTTGGGTTAGATCGTCATATTTACGCCTCAGGAACTTGTGGTAGCTTTTTTCCGCACCTTTTAGAGACACCGTGTATAATAAATATTGGTCGAATGCGTTCAAACACTTGTCATTTTTAACTCCTACCTGTTAAATTAGACCTGTTATAAATATATATTGTTTTATAAGAAGTGAGGCTGTGAATTTTAAATTAAAAAAGTTTAATCTAATTTAGAGTAAAATTAATAATACAGATTATTTAAAACCCATTGCTTCTTTGAATTTTTTTAAAATGCCCAGCGGATGTCCATAATATGGAGGGGGTGGAGGTTGAGGTTGCGGGCATCCATAGTTACAACCACTAGGTGGTGGTGGTGGTGGTGGTGGTGGTGGTGGCGGCGGCGGCGGCGGTGGTGCAGGTGCTATAACAAATATATTAGCAAATAATAGTAAATCATTAAGGTCAATTAATTACTACCAGTTTCTTCAAACATTTTAGTAAATTTTACCTGGTATATAGACTGGATACGGAACTGGTTTTTCGACTGGAACGTGAACTATTACTGTCTTCGGCGTTGGTTTGGGGGCGGGTTTGTGAACTGGTTTCAAAACTACAATTGTAGTTTTCGGGGCTGGGGCTGGCGCTGGGGCTGGTGCTGGGGCTGGATAATACTGGGCGCGAGCGCATGGATCGCAATAACTTGCAGGAGCCGGAGCTATAAGGGTAAGACGGCTAGAATTTATTATTTTGTTTGTTCCGTAGCAAAATTTCAAGCAAGACACATGGAACCATTTTCCTAGTAGTCCTTAATCGCAGTGGTAAATAATGTTATGACAGGAATAAAAGTATCTTTGTACCACAAGTATCTACATAAGAGTAAATTTAAAGTGTAAAGAACATGTTTCGACCTTAAAGAAGATCATTATCAGCAATAAATGGGTAAAAAAGGTCAAGTCAAGAAATAATTTCTATACTATCAATTATTCTTTATTTTATAAATGTTCCTTATGTAGAAGCCTGTATGATTCCGATACCTGGTTTATTTATTTTTCCTACGACCATCTATGAAAATGAGAAAAGAAGCACGGTTAATTTGGCTAGAGCGCGCCGTATATCACACGCGTGTTGAAAAAAAAAATATTTCAACACTAGTGTTGAAATACAAGGCGCACTATTTAATTTAAACATATAACAAATTGACAGACCACCCCTATTTATTAAAAAAAACAAATTTTAGAAAGCAGTTATTTTAAAGTGTTTAACTTATTTATCATGTATTTGTAGAGTGATTCAGAATAAGAATGTGAAAATACACCATCTGAAATTATAAAAAATGTTACTGGAAAATCTATTAACAGAAAAAACAAATCCCGCTGAAGAGAGTGTCATGTATTAAACAACAAATCCTTATTGGTACCGATAGCGTAGAGAATAGAGAGCTCTAGCCTACAGATCCCAAGGTCACAGGTTCAAATCCCATTAAAAGTATTTGATTTTTTTTTATAAAAACATTAAATAATTTATAGAATTATTTTGAATTGAAATCTTCCTTGTTGGGTGGATTTTTTAAATTTATGTTTAATGCATCTTTCCTTGATTAAATTTAAAAATTTTCATTCTGGTTAATCTAGAAGTCAATCTAGAATTAGTTCTTTTTATGATATATATAAAATATGAAAAAATGAAAAAGTTAAACTACAAATAAAGGAAAAGCATACTGACAAACTATGAAACCAGATAATAAGTGGAACATAATCCTAAGTATGCTAATTTCAACACTAGTGTTGATATTTTTTTTCAACACTAGTGTTGAAATATTTTTTTCACAAATCAAAGTTTTTTTAATAATTCTTTGTGGTCGTAGGAAAAATAGTGTACATTATTCGTGTAAAAGTGATTATTCTAAAACTCGGAGAATTTCCGCACTTGGCTGACGCCTCGTGCTAAATATCTCCTCGTTTAAAAGTATCACTTTCATCAGTTGTTATGTAATATACTAATACTACTGATTAATACAATATCCAAAAGCGATGAAAACCTTTTGCAGACCCTACACTATCAGTTGAACTGACAGTCCTGAATGATATCAATCCTTTGTCATTCTCACATCAGTCTTTTTCTAATGAGACTTTACATCAGTCTGACCATCAATCCTTGAAATTTGCCCTTAAACCATCAGTAATACTGCCATTCCTTTATCAAGACTGTCAGTCGGATTGATAGTGTAGGGTCGGCAATAAAGTTACAAAAATTATTTTAAAAATTGTTTACCTGGCGCCGCTGGATAGTATTTATGCCCTGATGCATAATAAAATAGCAAGAACAGGACCAAATGTGTTAAAAATATCTAAAATAAGAATACAATTTTAAAATTATTAAAAAATAAAGTCCCTTTTTTATGATATCAATCTTAAATTTTTTTAATTAACAATCATACACAAACTAATTGCAGACAAGAGAGAAATAATACTAATTTTAAATTACGATAATATAAAAGTACTATATTATATAAAAAATAAGTAGGGGAGACCTGGAAAACAATGGAAAGTTTTTAAACTTTTAATCCTGGACACTTTATTATTGTATTTTTTACTAGTTTATTATATGGCATGTACAAACCATCTATCAACTAGCAACTATAAACCATCGAATAATGATGATAATACATTTGAATCAGTCACAAATTTAGTTATTATTATACTGTGTAATTTGTCCATTATCTCCTTGCTTCGAGGTTACAGTGGATAAAGGCTAGGGAGACAGTGGACAAATCAATTTTTATTTAAAAAATGCCTAATGCATTATTTAAACATGTACGATGGCTTGTTTTAGTGGTGTAGCCAGAAAATATGCTCGGGGGGGGGGCTTAATGGGCGTAAGTAGGATATTATTTTTTTTCTGAGAAAGGAACAGTCAGGACTACATTTAGTTCATAATATTGTATCTAATGAAGAAGGCGGAAAAGCGCTGCAGGCGAAAAATTTTCGGGGCCGCACTTACTTCGTTTACCTAAGTACTATCAAATTTAGAAAATTAAATGATTACTTCTCTCCCTTTGCATGGTTGGATTAAATTTGTTTTTGTAAATGTTTTTTTTTACTTTTTTTTGATATTCATACCTGGCTCTTTATTAAAAAAAAAATATTTTTTATATTTGTGAAAAATATGAATATTGGTGTCAATCCAAAATTTTAACATAAGACGTATGTATGACTTTAACCCGCGTTTTTCGGGCTCGGTTTTTCATAATTAAAAATATAGTAAATATCGCTCACCACGCCAAAATTGACGATTTTTTCAGAAATCATATTTTGTAGGAGCGTAGATCTAAGAGCAGTTTTTGGTGCAAATGCTTAGGTTTTGAAATACTTCTTCTTAAGTGCCGTTTTGTATATTCATAATAAAGCATTCTCGTTTCTTCTCTTTTTTTATTATAAATTATCACACTTCTTCCATAAAAAATGTTTCGATTAAGATTTTTACTTACCTAAATTTTTTTCTTTAAAAATAAATACCTACCTAATTGTTTTTGTTTTTGTTGTAGAAATATTTTATTGCATTAGGTTATATTTTTGTTGATTTAAAATAGCTCTAAAAAAGGGAAAACGGAACAGACGAGTATATAATAGAAAAATACTATCAAATATTATTCTTTTTATTCGTTTTCCCATAAAATTGCATCATAAATCAATAACTAAAACGATATGCGTCCGAATCCTTAATCTCTATATGAAACAGGACTTTTAGAAGAAAAAATTTAAAAACTAAACGTTTCCTAAAAGACCTTTGTAATCTAAGCTAAGAATACATTATTTAAAAATTTAAAAGAGTCCAAGCGTGAGACGAAAAATTAGGTTGCAATTAGACTTTTAGACCCGAGCTCCTAGGCTCGAGGAGGCTGCAGCCTCCCGCCTAAATACGCCACTGGCTTGTTTAATTTATTCAGGGTCAAATTTACTGTCCGTTATCTTTTTGTATGTATTTGTCATTTTCATAAGACCTAAGAAAAAAAGATAAATTAATTAGAATGGACATATATGGAAGACTATGCATAGAAACCATGCAAAATATAATGTAAAATCTAACCTTTTACAAAGATGTCTCAGGTAATTATTAAATTATTGTGCATTCAACTATTTTCCAGTAAAATCATGCTTAAAATATATTAGATAGTTTCATCGATTAAATGTAGTTATAGGTCTTGTGATATAATATATGATTAATTTCAGAGCTTTCCTCCCCCTACTTCGGAAAATTTGCCCTTGGTATAAAGCAATTTCCAAGCTGTACCTATCTAAAAAAATAAGTGAAATCTTAGCATTTCAACTCACCCTCAAAATGTTCATTTCCATATTTGAATTGAAAATCCAAAGCAACTTTTGTATTTATTAATGTTTTCACAAAAAAATGTTCACTTTTATTACTAGTATTACGACAGTACTCAAAATTAGATAAATTAACTGTAACTGTACGGAGGAGAGTACAGCGTTCTTTAACACGCGTTCGTTAATGTCAATTTTCGAAATAATATTTTCAGTAATCAGGTGCACTTTAAATCAAATTACTTTCATAAACAATAACAAGCCTACGTTATAATTATTACATATTGTTTTATTATGAGAATATTGGGAAAATATCTATTAATTAAATAATTTGTAACTATTAATTTAACAAAATGAGAAAAACCCGACATAAAGTATTTTTTACCCGGATTCGAAAAACACACTCTTGGGTAAAAAACAATTTTGGTATTTTTAAAAATAAGTAACTGGATTTTACCCAAAAGTAAAATATAATAATTTGTAAAAAAATACGCGTAATTATTTTTTGAAGCTGGACGAGTTTTCGCTACGTTCAATTTTTTCAATTGGCCACCCTGGAATTTTTTAAAAATTCTAGGCGAAGAACAATCTAAGTTTCTTTGGAAAAAATTGCATTTATATGTATAATGGTTCGTCATCCCTGTCCTAGAAAAAAACTCAATTTTATTTTTTAAATCGACCATCTTAAATGGGCGGTAAGAACCCTTAAATTCAGTGTACCTACATGAGCCGCCAGTGACCGGTTATGGAAACAAATAGTATTGGCCGCCGGGCCACCGGCACCGATAAAATACTGTCAACCAGCATTTGACCATTAAGATCATCTTAATCAATACTTCTAAATTCTTCTCAAAAGTTACCAGCTCCATGTGAAATTATATCTATACAGGGTGTTCCTTAATTATGTGCTAATATTTTAGGGTGTGATTAAATTAAATTAGACGGGCGGAAGCATGCCTATTAAAAATAATGAAGGTGGTCATTTCCAACAATTTTTATAAAACAAAATTTTGTATTATCAATGTTATAGTATATTACATAGCAAGTGATAAAAGTGATACTTTTCAAACGAGGAGATATTTAGCACGAGGCTTCAGCCGAGTGCGGAAATTCTCCGAGTTTAAGAATAATCACTTTCACACGACTAATGTACACTATTTTTCCTACGACCACAAAGAATTATTTAAAAAACCTTTGATTTGTGAAAAAAATATATCAACTCTAGAGTTGAAAAAAAATATTTCAACTCTAGAGTGGAAATACAAGGCACACTATTTAATTTAAACATATGATGCCAATTTGACAGACCACTCCTATTTATTAAAAAGAACAAATTTTAAAGAAAGCAGTTTAGTGTTTAACTTATTTATCATGTATTTGTCGAGTGATTTCGAATTAGAGTGTGAAAATACGCCATTTAAAATTATAAAAAAGTTAAGAATATACTGGAAAATCTATTATCAGTCAAAACACGCCAAGCTGAAGAAAATGTCATATATTAAATTTAAACAGGAAATGTTTATGGGTTGGCATAGCCTAGAGACTAGAGCCATGGGCTACCGATCGAAAGATCACAGGTTTAAATCCCATCAAGAGTACTTGACTTTTTTTTGTAAAAACATTAAATAAATTATAAAATTATTTTGAATTGAAATCTTCTTTGTTGGATGAATTTTTAAAATTTAATCAAGGAAAGATGCATTAAACATAAATTTAAAAAATTCACCCAACAAGGAAGATTCCAATTCAAAATACCTAATTCTATAAATTATTTAATGTTTTTATAAAAAAAGTCAAATACTCCCGATGGGATTTGAACCTGTGATCTTTCGATCGGTAGCCCATGGCTCTGTTTCTACGCTATGCCTACTCATAAACATTTCCTGTTTAAGTTTAATATATGTCATTTTCTTCAGCGGGGCTTGTTTTGACTGGTAATAGATTTTTCAGTATATTATTAACTTTTTTATAATTTCAGATGGCGTATTTTCACACTCTAATTCTGAATCACTCGACAAATAAATAAGTTAAACACTAAACTGCTTTCTAAAATTTGTTCTTTTTAATAAATAGGTGTGGTCTGTCAAATTGGCACCATATGTTTAAATCAAATAGTGTGCCATGTATTTCCACTCTAGAGTTGAAATATTTCTTTTAACACGCGTGTGATATTCGGCGCTTTCGAGCCAAGTTAACCGTGCTTTTTTTCTCATTTTCATAGGTGGTTGTAGGAAAATAATAATAAATAGTAGGGCTAATTTAATTATTTTCATTAAGAATGGTGTGCCTGAGGAGAAAAACGCAAGAGACCACTTTTATGCAGAATTTACCAGGCTAATCAGAAATCCACATGGAAAAATGTCAGTGGCGTACCACTTTGTTTGCAGGGACGCCACTGGTGGGACAAAAAATAACTTTTATTACTAAAACATGAGGTTTTATGTCCTATTAGCACATGCCAAAATTGAAAATATTATCTAAAGTACTTTCGGAGATATTACAAAAAACGCATTAAAAAAAATAATTCAACACCTTGTAGCAAAAAATTTAAGCCGTTTAGGACATATGTTTATATAAACTTTTCTTTATAAAATGACTTGAGAAATCACACCCTAAAATATTAGCACGTCATTAAGGAATACCCTGTATATATTAAAAACATTGCGTTCTCTTGACCCGAATCCTGGCTAATGTTTATTAATGGATTTTTGAAAATTTTTTAAATTCGGACTCACAGATACGTGAGAAAGTTATTTTCATTAACAAAAAATGGACCGCGGCAGTGGCTCAGATGCGAGGTACTGGCATTCGACCTTGGCGTTTCGGGTTCGATCCCCGGAGTGGCTATACGCATAATATACAAAATTTAGAAGGTTTAAGATTGCAGGAAAGAGTGTAAAATGTATCATCTCCCAACCGGAATTCACCCCATTTACGTCGGTAACCAGGACGGATGAGATCGAACATCTCGTGGGGTGCGGAAGAAGATACACACTCCCCAATCGGCAGGTCATGCAATGGCAATAAACCGAGGGTTGATAGCTCTTGGGGGGTGTCGCATGACTGAGGATCGTGTTTCGGAACCCATGGTAAGCTGTAGGTCCCCTCGGAAATGGCCCTGGTAGCGAACGAAGAGGAAAAAATTAAACCAAAAAAAATGTTTAAATATATTTTTAACAATACAATGAAATTAAATAATAATTTTGATATTTATTAGCTTATATTTTTTTCTTGGATTTTTTTTTGCATGAAAATAAGTTTCTCACACCCACACTTCTCCATTTTTCTCACACCACCTTTCCATTGCTAAAACCAGAAATTCAATATCTTGCTTATATTTTTTTGTAATTCGGGTCAAAAAATGCCGCTATTTTACATGGATAATTTTAATCCGGTCGGATCCACTTTCCGCGTATCCCACTTTACGTTGGTGCTCTACCGGTTGCCGCGACACCTTCGCGGATAAATCCACAAGAATTCAGCAGGTTTTGAGTTACACAACGGGTGGAATAGGGCCGTCCGGAGTCGCTAATTTTATGCGTTCGCGAGTCCGTGAAAAAGAGAGCTGCCGCAGAGAATTCGGTACCGAGTCACCACCGAGCGCATTACAGAAGGGCGCGTGGATTCGTAGGTAATGAAGGCGGTAAGAGATTTGCAGGCAGTTCTGCCAATCCTCCTAAATTATCGATAGATCTACCTAACTTATTTATTGTTTCCCGATGAATTGAACAATAAAAATGATTTTGGCAGGCGGCGGGGAGGGGGGGGGGAGGTTGTGCGCGGCCTCAAGAAGGAGACACCACTGATACCACCTTTCCATTGGTAAAAACACTCGTTTTCGGGCAAAAAAGACCGAAATTTCACACGGTAAATTTAATCAATTTAATTTCCCTTTTTGTGTGTTGAATAAAATGACAAAATGCAATCCATGCATATATTCCCTATTCTCTAAGCGGCGAAATCCGCAATTCGTCAAACAGTTTCCGAAATGCGCCGTTTTGCATAATTTAAACGGTTTAAAATTGTCTCCGATTCGAAATTAGTCTGGTCTACGAATGGCCCTGAAAAGGTCAAGGAGGTGTGAGTCGATATTTGGCATAAACCCGCGGAAGTGCCCTCCTTGGATTTATTTCGGGATAACCGAATGAATAAGGCTTATTTATTATAAATTCAAATGATTGATTCAATGTTGAAAGCGCTTCATGACTGCTAATGGATAAAGTTGATTTTAAAAGCTGATATGAATAAATTTTTGAAAATTAAAATGTAAAGCGCTTCTAACAAGCATTGAGAAGTTATATGCTACAAAAATTATTAATGACATAACGAAATAACATTTACTGGATGCTAGAGTTGCTCCCCTATTTGTCATTTTTCCGTAAAATGCAGTATAATAAATGTAATAATTAAAAATAAAGAAACAGATCAGCTCTTTATATAGAATACTGCCTACTTAAGTAGATTTAACCAATGAAAATTTCAAAATTCATTGTATTTTAAAAATATTGAAATTTATATTTTTTAATAAACATGGACAGGATTCGCTTCCAGAAAACGCGATGTTTAATAAAGGGTATCCCAGATAAGGATGTACTCTACAGGCTTATCATAAACCATAGAAGATACAGAGATGGTTACAGTGGCGGCTTGCGGTCTTAAAAAATGGTGAAGAGCTAGGTATAGTGCGGGTACTTAAACAAACATTGACTAAAAACCCGTGTAACAAAACGTCTCTCTTATCCTCATCTGTCCAACGACTGAATGGAGTGTCCAACAAATTACAAACTATATCATTAATTGGGTTCATTTTTAAAACACACAACTAAGTAGATAGGTACACTATAGAATTTACTGAAAAATAAAAACAAAACTTTTTAATCACACAGTAAATCACGTAAAAACGATATCTATAACCGTAAGTTTCACGAAGCCTCAAAATAAATACCTTAAGGTTGGGCGAACCAATGCTAAAACAATGGTGTATACGACTAATCTATTTTTAAATTGCCCTTCATTATAATGCAAATTGTTACATGCTGTTTGCATGACAGACGTCACGTAACCATAGCAACGGTGAATATCAAAGCCATGTTGGCGGTTGGGTCTTTACTTGCTTTGAGCTAACGGACACGGTCGGCTGGGGCGTGCCAAAATGCACTTATAAATTATTGTCCATCGGAGTTAACCGTGGCCCTATTATACATATCTACATTCGGATTAAATTAATATTAATAATTCGAACATAATTATTTTTTAAGGGCTAAAATGGTAGTTGTATTGGTACATTAATTTTTAATATTGTCGAAAAACTTATCTCCTGGTTTTATTTTTTTTGGTGACGAGCCCCGGGCCGTCACCTGACGAGCCGCCACTGGACGGTTAAATTAGAAAAAAGTTGCGCCCTACTAACCTACTAAATTCTGCAACATTTTGTTTTCAAATTCTACATTTTATGTTTTTAGTTTTTTTTTCTTCTCTTCTGTTGATTTCTTCTCTTCTATTATATGTTTCCTATTTCCACTATTTCTCTCTCGAATATCCATTGTACATACATAAGTTAATATTTAAATTTAGTTAGACTTAGGACTTAGGTTAAAATTAGTGTTTTGTAGGCCTCAACAGCACCCATGCTCTCTTGGGATGCTGCAAATATGGCCCATTATTTCCTATTTTTATTATTAGATAGTAATATATTTTTTTTTCTTGAAATGGAAATATTATTATTATTATTATTATTATTATTATTATTTTCTTTTATATTCCGGTCAAAATTCAAAACCATTATGATATTTGCATTCGAGAAACAAGACAAATCTCTTGCGTCGACGAGTAATAAAACTCGCAGAAACTTTAGAGCCAAAAATTCAGTCCACGTTTCATTCTGGACAAAAACTTTTTAAAGTTTCTCTTGTATCTCTTATTCATTTAAGCTTAACAAACCTTATAAAGTATTTAAATCCGGTGTCACTTTTGGCAAGAAAAGGGATTAAAATTTCAAAGGGATTTAACTATTCTTCCGATGAATTATTTATGTTTTATTTTAGTTTTAAATTTTCTGTTTAAATATGAAAAGGCAAACACTGCCCTACAAGGTAAGCAGATTTTTTAAATCCGCACTGAAATTTGGATAAAATAGGATATTCAATGCTCTCTTTAAAAAAGCTTTCAAAAAATATATCATAAGTGGTATCTTCTCATTTAAAAAAAAATCAAGTTGGGTTATATATTTTTTTTTGTCGTGTAATTTTTTCCTCTTCGGCCGCTGCCACTACCAGGGCCATTCCCGAGGGGACCCACAACTTAACGTGGGTTCCGAACCACGATCCTCAGTCATGCGACACCCCCCAAGGGCTATCAACGGTGTATTGTCATTGCATGACTTACCGATTGGGAAGTGTGTACCTTCTTCCGCACCCAACGAGATGTTCGATCTCATCCGGCCTGGTTACCAGCGTAAATGGGGTGGTTGGGATGGGAGATGATACATTTTATACTCTTCCCTGCATTCTTAAACCTACTAAATTTCGGAGATTTTTTTTATTACGCGTATGCGCACTCCGGGGATCGAACCCGGACCGCCACGGTCGAATGCCAGTACCTCACTTCTGAGCCAAGTTATATTTAACCTTATACAGGAGATAAAAAAATATTTTTCTTGTAGCAAAATGTAGCTCCTCGAATACAAAATCCCAATCGACGTGTTTTTCCATTTTTTAATACATTTTTTCCTAAAGTTCTAGCAAGCGAATTGTTACCAGTTAAAGTCTCCAACCTGTATATTAAAACCATTGCTTTCTCTTCAAATAAATTCTGTCTAGTTTAATAATGAATTTTTTTTTAAATTTTAAATTTAAACTCCAGACATATTGTGACGAGTCGGTAATAAAGTTATAAGAAAATGAAAATAAAAATAACAACTAAATCTTATTTACGATAATTGTTTTAAAAAGCAAAGTCACTTTTGCCGAAAATTGGAATTTATTTTAAAGCACTAATAAAAAAATAATTTTATTATTCAATCCTAAAAGAATATTACGTCAAGGTTCAATAATTTTCAGTAGACTAATAAAATATTTCGAAGGAAATATTACGATTTTAAATACTTTCAACAATCTTATAAAATATTCACGCATTAAGGCGATAACATTTTACAAAGTAGTTTAAAAAAAAAAAAAACTAAATTGAAAAATTAAAATTTTGAAAACTATTATATTGTCATTGAAAATTTTAGAGACTTTTAAAGAAGTGAATCAAAAAGTAAATATTTAAATTCTAAATTAAAATTAGATTATTAAATATAATCATTTAAAATTATACCTTGAAGTAAATAAAAATAATTTACAAGTTTTGAAAAAAATAAAAGAAATTAAATTAAAATATTTTATTTAATCATTCCTTTGAAATCATTTCAAATAATTAGAAAAAAAAATTATTAAATTATTTTGGGGAAATACTTGACCATTTAAGAAAAAAATTTTAGTAAATTATTTTGGAAAAAATAATTGAAGATTAGAACAATTAAATGGATTATTTTGGAAACAAAAATAATTAGTGTTGTAAACCAAACATTTATAAAAATAAAAAAAAAATAAAATAAAAATAAATTGTTTAGGCAAAAGAAAATACGCAAAATTTTAATACCTACCGAGAATTTATAAAATTTTAATTCAAAATAATTTTAATTTAAATCTGAATAAAATTAAACTTACCAAGAATTTTATTTTATTTAAGAAGTTTCAATTTTAAAATCACGATTCAACTAACAAAGCAAAGATCGTCATGATGACGCTGGAATCTGGACCAAGATTGTCCCCACTCGAAAAATTAAAGTCATTTCATTGGACAAAGGATAAACAAACAAAATTGAACCTTCGGTATAACAAATTTAAGATATAACTTTACCTGGAGAAGCGTATACGTACCATTTTCGGTTAAAAAATAAAATATAGTTTATGCGTTGACCTAGATTTCGGTTCCTATGGAAAATTAATTAAAAATGTTTAATATTTTGTTATACGAATAAACTATAGTTCTCCTTCCGAATCAATGGAATTTTACTAAAAACGTCGGAGTAAATAAGGGGATAAGCTATTGTCAACCTAAATCACTGGATAGATAAAGCATATTTTTCCAACACAAAGGTTTCCTACTCCTAGCGAAATGTTGGTGGGATTTCTTAGACAAATTGATGTCACCCTAATCCAAGGGGGGAAACCAAGTCTATAAAAACCCTAACTTGAATATTTTTAAAAAAGAATAGAAGAAGTAAGAATAGAAATAGTAGTTTTTGATTACGAAGTTTTGTACCATGAAGTTTTACGACGAAGTTACAGAGTTACGAAAAAGTTATGAAGTAAAATTTTAAGCAGCACGGAAAAAAATCGCGCATAGGCAAAAGTTTGCTCAGTCAGTCCGGGTTGACTATAAATTGCGAGTGTTTACCTGAAGTTACGAAATTTTGTGTAATTGCGTCCACAAAGTAAGTGCTAAAGAAAATTAATAGAAATTATGGTTTTATTTTAAATTAGACTTACAAATTGTAACTGTCGGTGGCTCCATATTTTATTTAATTGAATATAACAAGTGTCGTTTAAAACGCGAAAATGTGTTTTTATGACTTCGGTCACTCTCTACTACATGAATAAAAGTTAGAATTTTACAATGACTGCAACTATCCCTTCTGTTGAAAATTATACGGCAAGGTCCAACAGTGTGCGAATTCTCTGCCGGAACTTCTAGTTACGACGACGAGGCAAGCTAATAGAAACACCAGAGGTTAGTAATGAAACAACAAATATTGCTCCCTTCGAGACTTATTGAACCCACTAGAAAGAGTACTTGTAACCTACCCCGTTAGCGCCAACCTGATAGCTCCCTAAAATAAAGTAATTAACGCGGTAGGCTTCACAATTGGTGTCAGGTGTGGGGTTTGCAAAAAATTCTGCAATAATTAAGAAATTTGGCAGAATTAGTGATAAATTTACGCAGAAAAATTGAAAATTTTCGAGAAAATTATTTTTCATGCTAAATTTTACAGTTACGCTTTAAAGAGAAAAATTAAGGATTTATGGTTTATTTTGAGAAATGAATGGAAAACATTTTCAGTGGAAAAATTAGATTGCTTTATGAACAGCAAAAAAAAATTTTTTATGGAAGATAAAAACATTTTGTTGCAAAAATTGGCTTGTTTGTGAAGACTGAAATATTTAATTTGTCGACTATAGCCGTTTAAAATTAGTTTTAAAATGTCTACCAGCTCAACTCCACCAGTTGTTGCCCGTAACTGTAACAACCAATAATGTAGTTATTGGGATTGAATCCGTTCCAACTTACGAGGGACAAGGCAGTATTGACGATTTTCTAGCTGTGATTGATGAAACTGCCCTATTAGCCAACTGGACTGATGAACAAAAAGTGGCCATTGCTCGCCTCAAGCTTCGAAACCGAGCTAAGCAATTTATAGAGTCTGAGCCAACTCTTAAAACCACTACTTCCTGGACAACCTTAAAAGACGCTTTGAAAAAGCAGTTCGTTTGTCAATATGTAAAGGGCTCTGCAATGAAAAATTTCATTGAATGTCGTCAACGAACAGGGGAATCTTGCCGCCAGTTTCTCACTAGGTTAAAGCTGTTAGCCAATCGTACCGTCACACTCACAGGAGACCCAGCCATAGACAACATTATTACTACCAGATTAGAGCAAGACATTACGACTCAATTCACGCTGGGCCTGCTTATGCCGATCAAACAGAGAGTGTTATCGTCAAGTCCTACTACCCTGGAAAAAGCCTTAGAGTATGCTGAAAGGGAAGAATCCATTGAGAACCTGATACATCCAACCATATCCCGAGATTGTAGAGCGGTGCAGAACCAAGGTGTAAGAAATGTAGAGCAGCGTAGATACCCAGAGAACCAAGATGGAAGAAGGCCTGAAAGACCTGATAACGGAAACCGGAGACCTATGGTATGTTTTAAGTGCAACAAGGAAGGTCATACCTCAAGATACTGTCCAACAGCGTGTTTTAAATGTGGAAAAAATGGACATTTTAGCAAGGATTGTCCAGAAAACAATAGGCAAGCACAACAACGACCAGCAAACATGTCCCAAAGACTTTGTTTTAATTGCCAGCAGCCGGGACATATTTCTCAATTTTGTCCTACAAGACAAACTTCAAGCAGACAGCCAAATCCTGCTTTAAACCACTACACAGCCCCTCAACAACCCCGGAGACCGGCTGTGCAGAGAGCAAGTTGGGAATAAAGAAGAAACTGGTAGGGATATATACGTGCTCACAGGGAGAGTTTCCGAAGCCAGCCAATGTTGCTAAGGTAACCATAGATAAGGAGTTTTATAATGCATTAGTAGATTCAGGAGCCGTAGTATCCCTAGTTAAACCCGATATTGCGGAGGGGTTTAAAATCAAACGTACTGATAGTATTTTAGTAGATATACAAGGGAATATTATTCCAACGCTAGGAATAGTCGATATACCAATTACCTTTATGAGTGGAGCAAAAGTAACTCATAGTTTTGTTGTAGTAGATACTGATAGTTTTAGAGCGGACTTGTTGTTAGGGATAGACTTTTTAAGAAAACATAGTGTAAAAATTGATTGGGGAAATTGTTGTATGTATGCATTTGACGATGAGATACCCTTAATGGAAGAAAAGTCCAAGGAAGATGTAGATGCGATGGTAACTTTGACAAAAGGTGAAGTGGAAAGGATGTTCCTAGATGTACATACCGAACTGAAGAACCTAAGGCGTAGATTTAATGAAATGGAGGTCAATACAAATGCTCGTTATGCTAGTCATTCCTCGTTAGTGCCTTTAACGAGGGAATGTGAAATTCAGACGAATGGCACTCGTTTGGACTTCTCCAATTACAAGAAAGAACCATTAGCTAACGAAAATTTGAAAGGACCTAGGAAGACTGCAGCTTCCGTTACGCGAAATGTACAAGGGAATATTAAATTTGAGCCACAAAAGGAAAGTTGTGACTTGTTGAAAAGCCAAGAGGAAGAAAGTTTACGAAGAGATGCTCCTAGTGTTTTGGAAGGAGAAAAGAAAAATGGAGTAAGTTTTAGGAAAAAGGGAAGCCAAGAGGAACACAGTGCACCAAGGTGTACTCCTAGTGCTTCGGAAGAGAAAAGGGTAGTCAGTTTAAAGAAAAGTGTGAACATACCTGCAATGTGTCAAGCTATGTGTATGGCGACTTTGGAAAAGGCGTCTAGAGTCAAGACTCAGCACATTGTGATAGAACCATGTGAAAATGGCCCACGAGAATTGCTCGTTGCAAGAGTTTTATGTTGTGTTAATACAGAAGTTCCAATACGTATAATTAATATTACAGATAAAGATATTACGATACCCGCTAAGACTATTATTGCGCAAGCTTTTGAAGCTGAAGTAGAGCTACCTGAAGAGAGAAAGGAAGGTAGTTTGATAGGGCATATAAGTAAGAAGGACACTGAAGAAATTTTGCGACAGCTTAATTTAGAGAAACCCCGTAACGATGACGAAGTTAAACTGAAAAACCTGATTGTAGAATATATTGATATATTTAAATCGCCCAATCAGAAATTAACTTGTACAAGCCACGTCACGCATCGCATTATCACAGAAAACGTTCCTCCCATTTGTAAGAGACCCTATAGAGTACCATTTCATAGGCAAGAAATATTAAAGAAAGAAATACAAAAGCTATTAGACGACGATATTATCGAGGAAAGTGAATCGCCTTGGAGTTTTCCTGCAATTCTTATAGAAAAGAAACGGCATCCAGGAGAGGATGTTCAATATCGACTGGTAATCGATTTTCGTGAATTAAATGAGATAACTAAGACAGATTATTTCCCATTGGCAAATATTCAAGAGACTATAGACCGATTATCCGGTGCCAAATTGTTTTCAACCATGGATCTGGCATCAGGCTATTTCCAAGTCCCTCTGGAGCTCGAAGACCGGGAAAAAACAGCTTTTTCGACTCCTGACAACCACTACCAATTCAAGAGAATGGCGATGGGCCTTAAAAATGCACCAGCCTCTTGGAGCCGTCTCATGTATCATATATTTGGAAAACTTACCTATAACGAATGTCTAGTATACCTCGATGACATTATTGTGTTCTCAGCTGACGTAGAAACCCATCTGGAACGTCTCCGACACATTTTTCAAAAAATGAAAGACAGTAATTTAAAGTTCAAACCTACCAAATGTAATTTTCTGAAGAGCCAGATCGAATACTTAGGGCATATCGTCTCAGCCGGCGGATATACCACCCAACCTGAGAAAACAGTAATTATCAAAAATTATCCTATCCCGAGAAATGTCAAAGAAATTCGTGCTTTCCTGGGACTATGTGGATTTTACAGAAAATTTGTTCCAAACTTTGCAAAAGTAAGTCAGCCATTAACCCTACTTACCAAAAAGAATGTGAAGTATCATTGGACGGAGCAGCAAACTGAAGCTTTCGAAGCATTAAAAACAGCCCTGATCACACCTCCCATTTTGAAATACCCTAATTTCAACAAAGAATTCATTGTCAATACTGACGCCAGCGCTACCGCCATTGCGTCCATTTTAACTCAGAAATATGAGGGATTAGAACACCCAATCATGTATTCTAGTCGAACTCTTAATGGGGCAGAACAACGCTATTCAACCATAGAAAGGGAAATGCTAGCAATTGTAGACGCAGTAAAACGCTATCGGGTATATTTAACAGGGACTCATTTTACAATTGTCACAGATCATCGGCCTCTAAGATTCCTATTAACCGTTAAGGATCCCAGTTCCAGACTAGCCAAGTGGGCTATGTACTTAATGGAATATAGTTTCACCATTGTTTACCGTCCAGGTAAAATGAACGCCAACGTAGATGCACTTACGAGGTTACGGACTGAAAGCACAAAAACTGATTCACCACAATTAAATAACCAGATTTCAAGCCAAGTTGTAGCGGCTGTCACTGAGGAAGACGATATTTTTCCTTCAGTCTCAGTAATATGGACTAGAGACGAATTAAAAAGATTACAAAGAGAAGATCCAAAGTTGAACGAAATTATAACAATCTGCGCCGAAGATAATCCAACATATTATTTGAGCCCAGATCTGTTGCTTTATCGCCGCCGCGAGGAACATCAAAGAAATGATCCATTAATGGCTCCTGCGTCCATAGTTCCTGATATTTTAAAATTCTATCACACCTCCATTTTGTCGGCCCACCCTGGTCAAAAGAAAACGCAAGAATCGATCTTAAGAGATTTTTATTGGACTACTCTGAGAAGTGATGTAAAAACCTTTGTAGAAAAATGTCATTCCTGCAACCTCAGAAAATCTAATGCACAGCCACCAGTGGAGCTACAAAAATCCTATGTACCTACCTTAGTATGGGGGCGGATATCTCTAGACCTCGTGGGACCTCTTAATAGAACACGAGATAATAATCGTTATATTTTATCATGTGTTGATTTTCTAACTCGTTATCCAATATGCATTCCGTTACCGGATATAAAAGCTGAAACCGTAGCTAGAGCCTTCGTAGAAAATATTGTGACACAATTTGGGACACCTCGCCAGCTTTTGACTGACTTAGGATCTCAGTTTATTTCTGGCCTTTTTACCAACATTTGTAAACTAATGGGCATAACAAAGCTACAAACTACCCCCTATCATCCTGCTGCAAATGGAATTTTGGAACGTTATCATAAAACCCTTAAAACAATGATAAGTCATTTTGTAAGTGAACACAATGATAGCTGGGACCGGATCTTACCTTATTGTATGATGGCTTACCGAAATCTACCTCATGATGCGACTAAAGAATCGCCATTTTTTTTAATGTTTGGACGAGATATGGAACTGCCAATTCATTTGACCATTAAGGATGACAGACTACGATATGACCTAGATGATAATTACGCATCGGAACTAATGACACGAATGCAACTTGCACATGAAATTGCAAAGGAAAATATAGAAAAAAGTATAGACAAAAGATGTGGAAGGCTGAATCAGCGAAAAACAAGGAGAGAATACATGTTAGGAGATTTAGTATATATGAATAGTCCTGCTATTCCTAGTAAAAATCTCAGTAGAAAACTCCATGCCAAATGGAAGGGTCCTTATCGTATAATCGAAAAGAAAGGCCCTGTGACGTTTAAAATAAAAGAAATTTCAGGGAAAAAGGAACATATGGTCCATGCAGAAAGACTTAAGCTCTATAAGGGAGATTTGCTGGACGGTGAAAATAATATAATGGATGATCAAGAAGCTGTCCGCGGGGACAAAGCGCCAACCTCTACTGAAAATTGTCTGAAAAATCAAGAGTATGAACAAGAACACGTTGACGAGTTTTTGAACCAAGGCATGGAACTACAAGAAGAAAATCGCACAATTACCCAAGATTCTGACCACAGTGAGGAAAGTGAAGGAAGTGAGGATGGTTCTGATTCCTCCGAAACTACTATTCAACCTGAAGAGGAAACGGATGGAGAGCTGACTGAAGAATATAACAGTGCTCTCGACGATTCAGACAACGAAGAAGTTGCACAACGCACCCGTACTAGAACAATAAAACTGCCTAGCAGATTTAAGGACTATGTTTTAGATTAATGTAATTTAGTAATGGAGCCACCGTGTAAAAGTTTACGGATTTTAGTTTTAATAGGAATCCTTATTTATAGATGAAACGAGCGACGCTGTTTTTATGGTACTACTTAGCCTGTGTGGAAACGGCGCTAATAGCTTATGATTGTAAGAATCCTTCTACAAATGTCACTGTGATATCTCTAAGAGAAGTAGCTTCTTGCCCTGATCCCGACTCGGGGTATGATATTGAGGAAGGCTACGCTCAAATTATAGAAAAAAGAAAATTTGAATACGTACACGTCTATTCTTGTTTGGTAGAGATCACGAGAATTATAAAACACTGCGGGGCATTTTCGCACGAATCATCAGTAGAAGATGGAGTATTAACGTACGTGCATGAAATAGGTGCTGAAGAATGTCGGAAGACACATTTATTTAGAGAATTTCGTGGAATAAGAGGCCATATTATTACTAGATTAAGGGCAAATTCTACAATTTCTTCCTCAGCAACACTGGCAGGACACATAGATCCAAAGAGAAATTGTGAACCTGGCCAATACAATGAAAATGGACAAAATTGGAATAATGTCGTGGTGCAATCAAGTATTAAACTAACTTTAACGGACTACTTTGCCAAAGTTTCTTTGGAGCAGAATGAAATTAAATTATTAAATGGAATAACGTGTGAATTTTTACCTGGTTTTTGCTCAGATGCCATTAATGGAGAATCTACCTGGGAGCGAGAAGTACCAGGAGAATGTAAACAGTACAACATTCTTTATGACGAAAGAGCTACCTACATCAGAGAAAAACATCCAAAGAATTCAGGAAACAGGTATTTAGTTGTGGAAGAAAAGGACAAAGTATTTGCAATTCAGCTTACCCGCCAACAGGCTACTTGTGGAGCATTTGTCTGGGAAAGTGAACATCCTAGATTACTAGTTATTGAAAAGAAAGAGGCCATAGAACAGACACCATTCAATTTAAATTCAGACAATACAGATGCAGATCTTCTAACGTACATAAATACCAAATTTTTGTATGTAGAACAATCATTTAAAAGAAGTATAAATAACCTGTTTGCACAAACTATACATCGTAGATGTCTTCTACATCGAGAAATTCTAAAAAATCGTTTACTACTAGCTCCACTTTCCCCCAACTCTGTAGCGTCCATTGTAAAAAATCAGTTAGGCTATACAGCCCGAACAGCAGGGGAAGCCCTGTATATTTTAAAATGTTTACCAGTAGCTGTTGAAGTAAGAAGAGAAACCAGTTGTTACGAAGAATTACCTGTCGCAGTTAATAATAAAAGTTACTTTATGTCACCGGTAACTCGAATTTTACAAGATTATGCTGTTGAGACTGAGTGCAACTCTATTATACCGCCTTTATATTATCTTGACAATAAATGGATTGGATTTGACCCGCGGCCTTCACAAAGTGTGACGCCCCAAGTGTTAAATATTGATGCTGAAGAACCATTTAAATTTCAATCGATTAAAGACCTAGGTGCAGGAGGGCTCTACACGTATTCAGAGATTAAAAAGGTACAAGACGCCATTTTATTTAGTTCACAAAGAGCAGCTTTAAACAATATAATTATTCGAAAAATGGCTGGACAGCAAGTAGAATCCCAAGGCTTCTCTACTCTGAGCCTCTTTAATAAACAGGAGTTGGAAGAAATAGCTAACTCCACCATCAGAAAGTTGTATGGATATTTTACTATACTAGGAACTTGGACCAGTGGAATTTTAGGGCTGTACTTTATTTTTAGAGCCATAAAATATATAGTAGAAGTATTTATCAATGCTGTAGCGCTCCACCGTCTAGGAGGCTGTTCAATAGAACTTGTAGCATCATTTTGGTCAACTCTAACCCTGTTTGTATTACATCATAAACAAAGAAAAGAATTCAAGGCAAATAACAACACCTATATGAAAAATAGCGAACCAGTAGATACAAATATTGGCCAAGCTACCCCGCCATCCGCTCCGGAAATTTCAGAAGATTCTAAGTCAAAGTCAGCACGAAATAAAAAGGTCACTTTTAACATTGAGAACGAGACGCCCTTAAATTATTCGCCTGTAAATACTCAAGACCCAGTGTATAGCACCCTTAGAACTGATTTGTCCAAGGTAAATCCAATGCCAAATGAATATGCCAATATTACATGGAGCTTGTATGAAAAAAAAAGACCGAAAACCTGTAAAATAACTTATATTTCAAATTACTAAGTAGTGTGGGCAGTATATCCTATATATAATCCTATAGAAAATAGCTAAAACTCCGAACTCTAATCTAAACTCTATAGTTATTGTGGAGCAGTGTATATTAGCTTCTCTGCAGTACCGCTAGAGGAAAGCTCTAACCCGAAGGAACGCTCGGACCTGAAGGAACGCCCTGCGTAACAAAATTGACTCTTATGCACCACTGCTTAAGTACTATTTCACCGCAGAATGCCTTTACCGACAAAACGTTAGCATGGTTTACACTGCGAACCGTGCTTTAAAACAAGCCAGGAATGACGTGTTATGTCCTAATACTCTAATACAAGGAAAGGTTGTTTACATTAGGATTATTAATGGGAAATGACCCAAAAGTTTAGATGCATAAAGAAGAAATTGGTATAAAAAGAAATGCATAAAATTTTACGATCCCTTGATTAGGCCCACGTTACACTAATTTTTAAAAAGAAAGGGATACCATGAGGAAGAAAGTTATATAAAAAAGGTACTAGAAAAACAAGGATGCCCAGTAATTCCATTTTAAGTATAGGCCCAAAAATATCCAGAAAATCTCAGCGTTTTTAGAAGAAATTAGTTAGAAGTAGAATTTAATCGCGAGCGGATTAATTTTGAGATAGTTTTGATTTTATAGTGTTCTTTTTTTTTTAATTTATAGTATTTTATCCGGGAACGGATTACCTGCGTTAGTGTTTTGTATTTTATAGTGTTTTTATTTTATGGTATTTTATTTTAGACGTTTATTCGGACAATTTATTGAAGTCGGTGACAGTGTGGAAAAAAAAACTATTTTTAACAACTGACAAAAAGTTTTTATTATGATTTGGCTACTAATGTTTCTGCGGCTCGTCCACCAAGTCCAAGAGCCATGGGTGCAGGATTACCTGTACCGGTTGGCTCTTTATCATTTGTGGGGGTTCCGGGGGCTTTACGAAGGTGTGCACCCCCATCCGGCGCTACTTCCAATGCGGGCCCTGCTATGCCTATGGAGAGATTTGCTCCATGCTGAGTATCAGGGCATAAGAGTGAAACTAGCAGTTTTCTTAAAAAGGGGGCATCTCCCCTTAGAACCGTGCACTTGTGCACTATGCAAAAAACCAGCCGAAGGCCTTTTCCAGCCGGCCGACTTCTGGGAGGTCTGGAAGCGACTAGGGCTGAGGGGATGCGACTGTGAGGTGTGTCGCCTCGCGCCGCTAGTCGATCCCCCAGTACCCTCGGAAAATCCTGCTCCAATTAGAGCCTGTGCTCAAAGGAGAAAATTGCGAAGGCCAGTGCCCATACGAAACGATATACAACATCCCGTGGCAGGACCCTCTAGGGCCCCTGATACTCCTCCCCTTCCTGAGAGTACACCAGCTCCTAGACAGATGCCACCGCCCCCACCACCCATGGCGCCAGCCCCAAGGATGATACTCCCCCCCTCGACCCCCAGGCCCCGTCCGCCAAGTCCCCTATGGACTCCCTCCCCTAGTCCGGATGCCCGAACCTCTACCTGCACTTAGGGGGGCCTTCCAGGTACGCCCCCCCTTGCGTCTGGATCCTGTGCCAATACCCCAACACCTTAGGCCTCAAAGGGAGAGGCGTTTCGTCGCGGAGCCGATCCCTGGCCGGCTCCGCATGGTAATTCGAAGAGACCCCAACGATATTGACGAGGGGTATAACACTGGCAACGAGTGAGTAAAGAAAAAAAAACTAACTTTTCTTTAGTATAGTGTGGTAGTATTTCTGAAAATTTGTATGGTAGATACGTTTAATAAGTATAAGTTTAGTGTTTTAATTTAATTTTAAGAAACCATTTTTAAATACAACTTTATTATCAGATAGGAATGGGAACAACTAGTGTTCCCCAAAAAAAAAGTAGAAAATAACAAGAAAAATTGCATGAAAAAAAAAATTTTTATTTACAAGGAAAATTAGGTTCAAATGTTATTAAGTATTATTTCTTGTGTTTGCATGTGACAACTATTCATAACACGTTAAGTATTTAGTTAGGTTAAGAGTAGAGAAAAGGCAAATTAGTATTTTAAAACAAAAAGGGAACTAAGTATAAGTTTTAAGTTGTTTCAAAAATTGGAGTAGTTATGAGAAAAGAAAAAGTTACTTAATATTTCACTAACTAATGTTAGTTATTTACGGAGAGATGATAGACTGACAAAAAGGTATCACTTATAAGGTGTGTTCATTTACTAATATTATTATAGAAAATTTTCATATACGATTAATTCGCGGTTCGCCATAAATTTTGTGTTAAGTTAGTTTACTTCGTAATATCTGACAATATTTCATCATGTTGCGTTTCTTACATTGCAGATTTATTTTTAAATTAATAAGGTACATAATATTTTTGCACGCTCTTATCAGTTTTAATTCATTTTTTTCAAAAATTCCATGTTACAACCATTTTAAAGGTTTTATTAGATTGAAATCCATTAAGTAAATTCACTGACAAAAGTCAGTTGTTAATAGAAAATGGTTTTGGCATGAATTTCAGACTTTAAGAGTTTATTAAAGCAAAAGGGGTTTAAAAATTATTTGTATAAAACTTTTGATGTTTAACATGGCAAAGAGTCATAAAAATTTTATTAATAATGAAAAATATAATTGTCTAACTTTTAGGATACTTTGTATACACTTTCAGGAATCACAAATTCTAAGATATAAACAGTTTTTAAATTTGTATTAAGAAAATAATCATAAAACAACAAATATACATGTTAATAATATTCTCCAATATACCAGAAAAACAAGTAGTGTGAGGATAGTTCTTTTCAGCCATTCTGATCATTAAGAAAGTGTTCTTTTACATTTTTGAACAATGCACACCCCTCTATTCTTTATATTATTGGACAACGGATTAAATACCTTGCAAGCATGCACTATGGAATTATAAAGACCCATATTTGTTTTAGTATTTAATTGATAAATATCATAAATAATTCGTGTTCCGTAATTGGTTAGACAATATAACATTAATGTCTGATTTTGATACCTATGTAGGATTTTATAGACAAGTTTGCATTGCTCAATCCGCAAGAGGGTGCCTAATTTGCATGTAATTAACTCTCTATACAACCTGTCAGTATGAGTAAGTTTATCGTAATTATAGAATACTTTAAACATTTTGTTTTGTAAAGTTTGCATTTTATTAAAATTTGGTTGTCCACACAATCCTTATATGGGCAGTAATTATTTAAGATGAATTATAGACCATAATCTTGGTTTTGTTTGTTAGGTAATTAGAAAACTAACTAAAACATTTTTTAATTTAATCAATGTATATTAAAATATCGAGTGTAAATCTAGTCAAACACAAGGATACCATTCATAGGCATAGGTAAAGAAAGCACTTATTTTCTGGTCGTAAAAAGGGACTAACTAGTCTGTCAACGATATTTACATTTCGAGCAAATTAACGAACACCGAAATTAAGATTCCATAACTCACGCTTCGAAATCTTTTAGTCGGAACCCAAAACAGGTCATAAATTAAAAGTATTATATTCTGAAGTCAAAGGCAATAAATTAATTGCCTTCGACTTATAATGGAGGGACGAATGTGACGAGTCGGTAATAAAGTTATAAGAAAATGAAAATAAAAATAACAACTAAATCTTATTTACGATAATTGTTTTAAAAAGCAAAGTCACTTTTGCCGAAAATTGGAATTTATTTTAAAGCACTAATAAAAAAATAATTTTATTATTCAATCCTAAAAGAATATTACGTCAAGGTTCAATAATTTTCAGTAGACTAATAAAATATTTCGAAGGAAATATTACGATTTTAAATACTTTCAACAATCTTATAAAATATTCACGCATTAAGGCGATAACATTTTACAAAGTAGTTTAAAAAAAAAAAAAACTAAATTGAAAAATTAAAATTTTGAAAACTATTATATTGTCATTGAAAATTTTAGAGACTTTTAAAGAAGTGAATCAAAAAGTAAATATTTAAATTCTAAATTAAAATTAGATTATTAAATATAATCATTTAAAATTATACCTTGAAGTAAATAAAAATAATTTACAAGTTTTGAAAAAAATAAAAGAAATTAAATTAAAATATTTTATTTAATCATTCCTTTGAAATCATTTCAAATAATTAGAAAAAAAAATTATTAAATTATTTTGGGGAAATACTTGACCATTTAAGAAAAAAATTTTAGTAAATTATTTTGGAAAAAATAATTGAAGATTAGAACAATTAAATGGATTATTTTGGAAACAAAAATAATTAGTGTTGTAAACCAAACATTTATAAAAATAAAAAAAAAATAAAATAAAAATAAATTGTTTAGGCAAAAGAAAATACGCAAAATTTTAATACCTACCGAGAATTTATAAAATTTTAATTCAAAATAATTTTAATTTAAATCTGAATAAAATTAAACTTACCAAGAATTTTATTTTATTTAAGAAGTTTCAATTTTAAAATCACGATTCAACTAACAAAGCAAAGATCGTCATGATGACGCTGGAATCTGGACCAAGATTGTCCCCACTCGAAAAATTAAAGTCATTTCATTGGACAAAGGATAAACAAACAAAATTGAACCTTCGGTATAACAAATTTAAGATATAACTTTACCTGGAGAAGCGTATACGTACCATTTTCGGTTAAAAAATAAAATATAGTTTATGCGTTGACCTAGATTTCGGTTCCTATGGAAAATTAATTAAAAATGTTTAATATTTTGTTATACGAATAAACTATAGTTCTCCTTCCGAATCAATGGAATTTTACTAAAAACGTCGGAGTAAATAAGGGGATAAGCTATTGTCAACCTAAATCACTGGATAGATAAAGCATATTTTTCCAACACAAAGGTTTCCTACTCCTAGCGAAATGTTGGTGGGATTTCTTAGACAAATTGATGTCACCCTAATCCAAGGGGGGAAACCAAGTCTATAAAAACCCTAACTTGAATATTTTTAAAAAAGAATAGAAGAAGTAAGAATAGAAATAGTAGTTTTTGATTACGAAGTTTTGTACCATGAAGTTTTACGACGAAGTTACAGAGTTACGAAAAAGTTATGAAGTAAAATTTTAAGCAGCACGGAAAAAAATCGCGCATAGGCAAAAGTTTGCTCAGTCAGTCCGGGTTGACTATAAATTGCGAGTGTTTACCTGAAGTTACGAAATTTTGTGTAATTGCGTCCACAAAGTAAGTGCTAAAGAAAATTAATAGAAATTATGGTTTTATTTTAAATTAGACTTACAAATTGTAACTGTCGGTGGCTCCATATTTTATTTAATTGAATATAACAAGTGTCGTTTAAAACGCGAAAATGTGTTTTTATGACTTCGGTCACTCTCTACTACATGAATAAAAGTTAGAATTTTACAATGACTGCAACTATCCCTTCTGTTGAAAATTATACGGCAAGGTCCAACAGTGTGCGAATTCTCTGCCGGAACTTCTAGTTACGACGACGAGGCAAGCTAATAGAAACACCAGAGGTTAGTAATGAAACAACAAATATTGCTCCCTTCGAGACTTATTGAACCCACTAGAAAGAGTACTTGTAACCTACCCCGTTAGCGCCAACCTGATAGCTCCCTAAAATAAAGTAATTAACGCGGTAGGCTTCACAATATATTGGAGAATGATGGGAGATATTTTTATTGAACAAAAATAAATTCTCAATATTTTTTAGTATACAATGAATTTTAGGGTTTTCATTTACTTATATATTTTTCCTCGATTTTTTTTTGCATGAATATAAGTTTCTTTCACCAAAAAAAGTCAATATTTGGTTTAGGTTTTTTGTAATTCACTTCAAAAAAATAACATGGAAATATTTAGCGCGTTCGAATACACTTAAAAAAAAGGTTTATCGATTTTTAGTAACAAACAGAAACAATGTAATTTCGACAAATTTCGTACATTTTGTTGATTAGTGTAGTCCTTGTATCCTTAATACATTCATAAATCATGAAACATGAAAAATCGTATTGTCATCAGATTTCTATTTAGGAAAATTACCGTCAAGAATTAGGAAATATCAGGAAATTTATATGAACATTAAAATATTGAATATCTTATGCATGTGAAGCGAGCACGACATTGCATCGGGTTAAGTTTTGCAACCTAACTCTGCCTGGTACTAAAAACCAAATTTAAGAGTGCTAAAATATATAAGACAATATTATTTATGAAGCCAGTACAAAAACTATTCTTTCTCTAATTTGGTTTCATATCATAGTTCATTACGTAATGAGTGTTGTAAATAGCACATTAAGCACGAATGGAAAAGTTATAGTTATAGTACCTAATTCCATGAGTGCGTAATTGCATTACAACTCGAATTACATACCATACTTTACCTACAATCATATTTAATAAAACTAAAAAGATAATATGCTGTTACTTTGTGAGATAAAGTTAGTGCATTTGTCCTTTTTCTCTAGCCTTTATGATAGCAGCCACCTACGACTCTTTTGTTGTTCTTTAATAACCTTAAGCACAGAGGAATGATAGGTCGTCGCTGTCGAGATACCAGGGAGGACACTTTGGGTTCTGACCAATCAAGAAAAGCGACTATCGTTTTCTAACATGGAAGCGTGCTATGAAATGATGCTAGGACCCGGATGGAAAATACCACCTTGACTATATTGTCAGTCCGACCCTGATAAACTCTTAAGATTTATAATGATTGTGCTCTGAATTTTAATAAATTTTATTTATTATATATTTAATTAAAATTTAAACAAAATGATAATTGAAATCCCTTTAATTTACAAAGGCTTTACAAAACAAAAGGAAAATGGAAGATACATATTTTCCCAGCCAGTTTATCTTGCCTTTGTACAGGAAAGCATTTCCCTCATTTTCCTTTGTTTTTAGGCACATCTACAAATTTATTATTAAAGACTTAAAGGTCTTTGCTGTATGGATTATAAGACGATTTTAAACGCAACCAGAGGGAATCTTTGACACTGTTACTGTTATATTAAGTCCGTTTGTTCAAGAAATTAATCAAATAGAGGAATATTTTGCTTGTCGTTTTGATTTCTTTTCTCTGCAAGCAAGTAACTATATTAAGGATATTTTATGGGGAGGGGGTTAATTTTATCGTCTCCATGAATGACCAATTTTGCTCCTACTTAGAGGGGGCAGGAGCAGTGACGTAGCCAGAAATTTTCCCAGAGGAGGAGGAGGGGGGGGGGGGGCTTATTGGGCTTAAAGTTCGTTTAAAATTCACCTAACTACTATCAAATTTTGAAAATTAAATTATTACCTCTCCCCCTCTGCATGGTTGAAGGATTAAATTTGTTTTTGTAAATGTTTTTTTTTACTTTTTTTTGAAATTCCTAGCTGGCTCTTTAAAAAAAACACTTTTTATATTTGTGAAAAATATGAATATTGTTGTCAATCCAAAATTTTAACATAAGACGTATGTATGACTCTAACCAGCGTTTTTCGGGATTCGTTTTTCTTGATTAAAAATAAAGTAAATATCGCTGACCACGCCAAAATTGATGATTTTTCAGAAATCATGAATTTTAGGAGCGTATAGATCTAAGAGCAGTTTTTGGTGCAAATGCTTAGGTTTTCAAAATCCTCCTTCTTAAGCGCCGTTTTGTATATTCATAATAAAGCATTCTCGTTTTTTCCCGCACTTTTTTTTTTATTATAAATTATCACACTTAATCCATAAAAAATGTTTCAATTAAAGTTTACTTTAATTTTTCTCTTTAAAAATAAATACCTAATTGTTTTTTGTTTTTGTTGTAAAATTTTTTTATTGAATTGGGTTATATTTTTGTTGATTTAAAATAGCTCTAAAAAAATGAAAACTGAACAGACAAGTATATTAATAGAAAAATACTATAAAATATTATTTTATTTACTCGTTTTCCCTTAAAATTGCATCATAAATCAATAACTAAAAGGATATGTGTCTGAAACCTTAATCTCTATATAAAACAGGACCTTCAGAAGGAAAAGTTTAAGGCTAGTTTAGGCTCTAGGCGGGGGGGGGGGGGGTTGCAGCCCCCCCTAAATACGCCACTGGGCAGTAGCGTGCCCCCCCCCCCCCCCCCCGGATACGCATTTTGGTAAAATTGTAGACATAAGAACACCTTATATTAATCTAAAAATATTTTTTGACAAAACGTTCTTCTGAAAATCGACATAATATATATTATTTTTCTTTTTCGCCTTATCTTCGCAAAAACTGAACAATATGCAGAAAATATTAATCTATCATCGAAAGTGACTCGATCCAACTTCGGGCTCAAGTGGTCTGCGGTCCGGAGCGGGCTGGTCTTTCTGGAATTTCAATTTTCCAGTTAAGTGAAGGTGGCAAGAAGTGGCGATATATGGCATCGACAGGGTCAAGACACCCTCTTTACATTTAAAATATTATTATTAGGTTTAGCTAAGTAAAATTGTAAAGTTTTTTTTATAAGCTTAGAACAAGATCAGACCTAAATGGGTATTATACACATTAAAACTCAAAATACCACATTGTTTATTAAGTCACGATTTTTTTTTACTTTTAAGAAACTACAAAAAATATTTTTTTTGCACATTTACCAGAGCTGGGCAAAGCATTCTTGAATAAAGTGCTTCGAGCACCAAGCATCAAGCCCTTTGGGAAGGTAATTATCAGCATTAAGCACTTAGGAAATTCTAAGTGCTTGCAATTACCAATTACCGTGGAAAGTAATTTTGAGTGATTCTGAGTGCTTGGAAGCATTGTGCTCGAAGCACTATTGTGCTTAAAGCACTTTTTCGAACGATTTCGAGGAAATTAATGCCCAGCTCTGATATCTATTGGCTTATTATCTGAAAAATAAGCTGGAGCTTTTGAGGTATTTTTTGTTTTATATGCGCTTCTTTCGATATATATCTTAGATGATATATTAAATATTTGTTAAGTTACGAGACGGATTAACACATATTTGCCTACAGTAAAATGAAGCAGAAAAAAATCTGACAAAATTTCGGTTTCTACTTTTATTAAATTATCAAAAACATTTTTAAACCTAAAAGTATGGTGAAAACCCTACCTTATAATTGTTTAGTTTAATTTATTTTTTTTTAAATTATTTATTTTAGGGGTATTTTCGGTTAGGTAAACTGCTTATTCATATTTTATGCACCATTACATTTCAAAAAAGATTGATAAAAACTTCAAACTAATTTTAAAAATAAATCACAACAATACCACGAATTAAATATAAATTTAAAAAAAAAGGCAACGGCACACGGTGTTCCCAAGCGGTCACCCATCCAAGTACTAACCGTGCCCGACGTCGCTTGACTTAGGTGATCAGACGGGAACCTGTATGTCGACGTGGTATGGTCGTTGCCTTCAAATAATATAGAGTCCCGGTTAGGTAAATTGCTTATTCATATTTTATGCACCATTACATTTCAAAATAAATGAGAAAAAGATTAATAAAAACTTCAAACTGATTTTAAAGATAAATCACAACAATACCACGAATTAAATATAAATTTTAAAAAAAAAAGGCAACGGCACACGGTGTTCCCAAGCGGTCACCCATCCAAGTACTAACCGTGCCCGACGTCGCTTGACTTAGGTGATCAGACGGGAACCTGTATGTCGACGTGGTATGGTCGTTGCCTGCAAATAATATAGAGTCCCGGTTCGTATTTTTTCAGCACACACACTAAAAACAGTGCACTGGTTTCTACCGATTCAAGTATAGACAACCAAGTATACGTCAGTAGATCACATGATCGGCCGACCTACGTTTATACTTTATTCAGCCCAAACAAAAAAGGCCACCTTTTATTAAAATAAGAGATTGCAAAGAATCAAACCTAAAAATATCCCGATGTATTCTGGATCAGTTCGAGATCAGGTCAATTCAAAGGAAATTCCTACTCGTTTCGTTGTCCGACTGACATTTAAAATCTGAAAAGTATTTTTGTTTACAAGTTTTAAAAGTTAAAAATAACTTTGATACTTTGATAACGAAAAGTTAAATGTGAAATGTAGACCAACACGTTAAAAGTAAATTTCTAACTGAACAAATACTCAAGAGTTGTTTCTTCATACTAAACCAAAGGATCTCAAGAAAACTAGTCATGAAGTCCTCTAATGTTTCTGAAGGCATGCCAAAGATTCCCCTGAACTTTTTAGGTATGTGTTGTGTAACATTGTAATTGTAAATCAAAATAATATTTGCGGCATGTCTAAGCCAACATATTTCAGCCATACTATACATCATATGCTTCGAAATTATAACCACCAACTCTCGTACTTCCACATTGTGGAAGTTGAACTCTGACCGAACTAAAATTGTGGAAGGAAACCCTTCAGATGCCCCTACCGATCATACGACTGGCGTTAATGCGGTACCTCAGTTCATTACTCAAGAAGACCCCCTTTTTAACATCATAACATCTACAGAGCGTTATGGGAGTACATGGGTAAAACATGACGAACAAAGTTTTTGTGTGGATTGTACTACCGGGGTTGAAAATTCTGAGTAAGAAATCATTTATTTATCTAATTAGTAAAAAAAAGTAATGTGTTTAGTTTTTCTTAAATCATTTACTTAATTGGAATTGCACTGGGATTAAGTATATTTTTTTAAGGAATAATTCTACCAATCTATCTGACTTTAAAATAGACTTAAAACAGAACTCATTAGATGATCATGAGTTGTCTTGTGGGAAGCCGGTGAATTTTACTTTTTATGACAACCTCGTTGGGGTTATGAATAGGTAAGTTATCCCAAAGATTAACATACTAATTTTTGGTTTTTATTTTAACATATTACTTGTAGATTATGTGCTTAATAAACAGGAAGCCCTGTTATTTTAGTAACTAATGGTATATTTTAGGGATAAGCATCCACCGTTAGTAGAACCTGACGCAATGATAGAGTTTATTAGAAGATATAAGTTTAAAGCAGGAAAAACATTTGATTTGGAACTAGTGGAAAATAAATTAAAACAAACCAAAAAAGAAGTAGGTGTATACTTACTTGGCAAAAAATTAAAATTTATTTATGAAATTTTTTTGTAGGTTGGTATACCAAAAATTTTTATTACATTTTTTGCTTTTTTAGAAACCAAAATCAGTGGGGACTTTTCATCAGCTGGGAAACTTTTGGAGGATAAAAGGGGAGCCCAGAAGAGCCATTGAGTGTTTTCGAAAAGGTAAATGAAAAACCAGTAATGGAATATTACTTATATCCAGTTGTATAATGATGGCTTAAGCTTAGTTCAACGTTGAACCAAGCCCAAACTACATTTTAACAACCAACAAGAATGTAAAGGTGTTGTTAAAATGAAATTTGAGCTAAGTTTAACGCTGAACGAAGGTTAAGTCGTAATAGAACAACTGGGCCTTAGACATTTATCAAAGACGTCACTTACAAATTAAATATCAATTATTTAAAATTATACAGGATGATTTTTAAGTTGATACTTTTTTTTCAGCTGTGTATAGAAGGCAAACAACATTTTCAAATACCTTTTTTCAAAAAACTCAAAAATAAGGTACTTACATTTATTTATTATAATATGGATCAAATACGGTCCTGCCTAACTTAAACATAATCTCGAAGCAGCAGCCGCACTTTGACGACACTCACCGTGAATTAGCACCATATCTACTAGTTCATTGTTTTCAAATTTTACCATTTTCACGTTTCACCACTTTAAAATTCACTTGCTTCAGAAAAACACCCCGCAGCGGATTGCCAAATAACTGACCACCGACCCGTAATTTGTATGATTAATAAGACAAACCACATAAGTATAGCAGGTCACGTTTTGATGACCAGTCCGCACTTAGATTTTTTACTTCTGTATCTCGCCTATTTTTAAGTTTTTTGAAAAAAGGTATTTGAAAATGTTTATTTTAATGCCTTCTATACACAACTAAAATAGAAGTATTAACTTAGGAATCAACCTGTTTAGCAGCTTTTTAAAATTTTCTCATGGTCATGGTACTTTACAGGATATTAATTCTACAGAAATTTTATTTTGAAAAGTGGCATTTATGATTTTTAGCGTTGGCAGTATCTCCACACAATGCAGAAATATTGCTTAACTTAGCAAAAGTTTTATTTCATCTACAGTATTTAGATGATGCTATATACCTTACAAGACGTTCTTTAGAGGTGGCACCTCCAGAAAAAAGGGCATGGCAGCAGTATTTTACCTTAGGTAGGCCATTTCATATTTTACCATCATTTCGTTTTATCCAAAAATCGACCAAAAACCTTTTTTTAGCACAATTACAGTTTCAAGTTAAAAAATTTTGGAATTATAAAGTATTAAAATCAGAAAAACATAATATGTGCACACTTAATTGTTATATTAAGTTATTTAATTTTTAGGTGAAATATTCAAAGCTTATGGCCACTACCAAGAAGCACAAATTCACTTTAGACACACTTTAGATTTGAATCCAGGCTATGAACCAGCTATGAGGTTGATTAAGGAGATGGAAGATATGCCCTCATCTCCAATGCATTTCTATACTTTTATTATAATTGTGTGTTTGGTAAGTTAAAACAAAAAATTACAGTGTAGAATTTTGTGAGGAATTAGAAAATAATATAAGTATTATACAAAATTCCTTTTTTAAAAGAATATGTTTGGTATGCCCCGACTATTTGGGACACCCTGTATAATTTAAAATAATTTTAGATTGTAGAACTAATACCTTCCTATAACTATCTTTATGAAAAATATTTAAAAGTTTAGTAATTTAGATGTTTTGAAACCGTGCGTTGAGTGGACCACCCTGTATAACGATGAATGTGCCGAGTAAAGATATTTGTCGATTTTTTAAATCTTATTGTACTAGGTCAACAAAAAAGTTAGTGAAAAATAGAAAACTTTTTATAATTTTTTTTTGAAATTCTAATTTTGTTTATTTTATTATTCTGCTATAATCAGGTTTTAAAAATCTTTTAGGTGATTGGTGTACTGTTAGCAATACTTACTTCTCTTGAAAACTCAGAGACGGAAAAGTCTCCGAAGTCGTTTCATAAGAGCATTAAAGGTATGTCCTGGAGCAGTAAAAAAACCAGGAAAATCAACACATAACAGATGTACATAGTAACTCCAGGTTTAGAGGGTAAGAAAACAGTTTTATATGTCAGCAATAGCTAATACTTTCCTACTTTATTAACAAGTACGGAAAATGACACTATTTCGCACGCGACTGCCCTTTTGAAAAGACACTTAATATTTTTTCAACTAGCCAAACGTAAAGAAAACATACAAAATAATTATATTTTTTTTATTTAATTTAATACTATTATGAACAATATCTATAAAAGAATAATTTACAAGCTTCTTCTGAAAATGTATTCTTTCTGTACAAAAATGGTGAGAGGCACGTGATTAGTAATCAATTGTATTATTTACAATTAAACAAATCATAAACCTAAGGGTCTACTAGTTATTGTCTCAACAAAAACATTAAAAAATTATGATTATTTTAGATAATGATTTTTTATCAAAAATTTTTTCTAGGGTTAAAACTGACTGTTCCTTTTGAAAACCAATCTAAGACGTCATGATCTCCAAAGTTTTTTAGTACTTAATATAAAATGTACAATAGTGCTAAATCGTTTTGTTATTTATAATGTACCTGTTTGATCTTGCTCATTTTTTGCCTGATAATTATTTATTAAAAAGTTATTTATAGCCAGATTTATTTAACTTTTCTTACCTTAAAACTTTTATTCCATACTAAAAAAAATCGTAGTAAAGGGTTGAAGTTAGTCTTTAAAACAAAACGAGATATAATAGCCACTCAACAAATTTAAACTTCACCTTACCAGGCGCGTACGCAGGGGAAGAGGGTTATTGAGTTAAAACCACTTTGAAATGTTTAAAAATAACTATCTCAGATCATTTATAAATATAAAGTTGAGTGGGAAGTTTTTTAAAACTTCCCCTGCATACAAACGGGGAATTCGTTTGTCACTTTGTTTCTTTCAAAACGTGTGATGCTTCATATATTAAAATGCTTTATGGTTCCGTTGAAACTAAATGGCCAGCATCTAAAACAAAATATACTAAATTTAGTATATTTTTATTACTTATTGGCTCTATAGTACAGAATGTTATAGGTTAAAGTGTGTTGCCTAAATTACACTACAAATATGAAACGACGCTTTAATTGACTCACTAATTTTTACAGGCAAAGACCATACCACGTTGTTATACCAGTTCAATCATGGTTCAGTCTATATGTTTTCGAGGTCGCTGAATTCGACCTCCGTTCCGGCCTTTTTTTGTTTTCGAAGCAGTAGCGGCTGGTGCTTCAACAAAGAAACAGGAATCTAACTAAAATATTTTCTATTACCAAAAAGCAAATATACTACTTGGCATTAGTGTTTTAAATAACAAAAAACTGCAAGTGACGCAGGGGAATAACCTATGAGCTCAGGCTATCGCAGAGTTATTATTAATCTATCTGGGCCACACGAACGTGCTCTTCGAGCTCCTTGAAACACCCGTGCGGTATTCTACTTCCCCCATATCAGTCCAAAAAACAAAGCAGTGATTTAAGGGAAGAGTTCGCTGCATTTAGTCTAGCGCGGTTATTGGTAATTATCGGTTTCTTGTATCGAATTTTTACGCGACTTTCTAGTTTACAGTGATTTCAAAAACAATAAGAATATAGTACGTGCGTGTGAATCTGTTTTTGTGTATCGCTGACATTATTAACCGGGTACTATGGAAGTGGTATTTAATTTAATTTATGTGAAGAAATTTTTAAATATTCATATGAAGAAAAGATCGAATTATAAGGATTAATCATTACCAGATATTATTTTATTATTATTACAGTATTATTACGGTTCCATAGTGTTTGTGATGGAAATTTTTTTTTGGATTGTATTGTTAGTTGATGGAGTGAAGTTTAAAGAGCAGCCCATTGTGCCAGGTGCTGTCAAAGGCTTTTCTTAGATCTACAAATAATATAGCCAAATGAATGTAATTTTATTGCTTAGCTACCAACTACATAATAGTGTACTTAAGGTGCACATTATGGCCCGCGCGGTCATACTAGCTCCGGCCTCTGGCTAAAGAGTTACTTAATTAGTTGTTGTTTGACGCAAACAGTGCCCTGTGTACTGCTGGATCGCTCAAACTCAAATATTTTTCAGTAATGAACAGGAGTTTTCACAAGTATCTACTTACTGCCCTTGGTACATAAATAACCATTTTGAATAGTTTACATACCTGGCTGCATCTTAAGTTTGCTCGCCCATCTCTGTATGGTCAAAATCCCAGGAAGAGGGTAACCTCTTTTCCTTAATAATTTATATGCTCTTGGGCCTGCTGCATAAATTGAAAACGCAAAAGTAATATCATTAACAGACCATTGAATCTGTCTTCCTGTTTTTAACTTTCGAATTTGGCCTTCTGTAAATATCTTTTCCATTGATTTTAGGTGATATCTTTCCCTTTGTAAACATTGTTTCAAATGGGTGATACTACTCTGGAGTGACCAAATCTCTTCCAAAAGTTCAGAAGAACTAAAATTAGTACTCAAATAATATTTAGAATATACACATACAAAACCATTTTGATAATTTTCTACCTTGTAGTTTGTGTGGAAATGCTGCGTCTTTCTTTGATAAATGTCACTGACATATTTTTCTCAGCATTTTCAGTTATTATTTGGTTTTCTAATTCATGTTGTGAAATGTCAAGTCTTTCTTCAGTAAATATCTCAGACATATTTTCCTCAGCATTTTCAGTTTTTATTTGGAATTCGGATTCATGTTGTGCTTCACAGTTTTTTAGTTGATTTTGGCTGCAAATAAACGATAAACGTTAATTTTTGTGAAATAAGAAGTTATTGATCCCCATTTTTTTATTTATAAAATACTGATTGCCACCCATAATAAATGTATAAGGTGTTCAATAAATATTTACCTGTGTGGAATTTCAATATGAACTTCAATGTTCGAAGCAAGGTGCAAAGAAGGAATCGCATCAGGTTTTAGTTTCCATTTATCTTTTGGCAATTTCAATATTTTTCCTTTTAGTAAATAATCATCATCTGAAAAATGTTTACAGCATATTCTGGCAGTGTTAATATTAAATTTATGTCCTTGACCGCATTTATAAATCCACTTGTTACACATTTTCTTGTTCTTGGGAAATGAAAAAAATCGACATTTTATATAGCTCTTGCTATTTTTTTTGTTGGAACTACAACAACCAAATATAGCACATAACATTATAGGACGAACTAAAATGATCTATCCCCTACACACAACCAACAGCCCTTATAACGATCTCTAGGATATTGCCACAAACATGTATACTGCTTTAAAAACAGTAAACAATACAGACAGTACACAGTATTTTTACTATTTTGTTTCACTGCCCAACCAAACCCAAAAATTGTTCTAGGTTCGATTGAACGCAGCGTTGCCACATTTATTTCGGCGAATCTACTTTTATTTTATTTTGAATCTACTAAAATCTACTAAATTAGGGGAGAGCACAAATGGGCTCGGTTTTCTAAGTGGTGTCTAAAAAAAAAAAAAAAGGTCGTCGTCCGATATTAAAATAAATAAGTACTTAATTAAAATAATGCCTCGACATAGGCAGCAATAACCATAACCTTCCTCTTGTTTTCTAAGTGGTGTCTAAAAAAAAAAAAAAAAAAAAAAAAAGTCGTTGTTCGATATTAAAATAAATAAGTACTTAATTAAAATAATTTTTACAATAATTTATATTGTTAATGGCATTTTTACATTATTGAAAGCTATATATTAAAATCTATTAAAATCTACCAAAATCTACCAAAGAAAATATGCCTACTAAAATTTTCTGAAGAAGGGTGAAAATCTACCAAAAAGTAGAAAATCTACTAGATGTGGCAACCCTGATTGAACGGCCGTGAATCCAAGTATCAGGTCTCGACGTGACGTGCCAGGGATTCGGTTGTGATGTGGACCATTGTTGTGTAAATAGCCCATGTAGTTGCTGCCCGAAAAAATGAAAGAAAATTTTATTGCTGATGCTGATTGGTATCCATGGAAAATCGTTTGGCGTAGCGTCATTTGTCAAAAAGTTGTCAAAGTCGGAAGGGCAAAAGGAGCGCGCAGGCTTGCTAATTTTTTTTGTAAATTTTAGGGTTTATTTTTGCAAAAATTTAGTCTATTAACGCCGAAATGGCTCTAAATTTACAATACGAAGCCATAGGCAAGGGTTTTGTGCAACAGTACTATGCTATGTTCGATGATCCCGCTCAAAGGCCAAGCCTGGTAAATATGTATAATGTAAGTAGAAATGAGTTGTTTTTCTGCTATTTTTGGGACTAATTATTTAAAATTTACTGTGATATTGTTTATTTATCATCTTACACAGTAATAAGCCCACTTTTAGGCATACAATAACCTAACCCACACAACACATTTTTGTGAATCCCTTCTTGAATTGTCTATCTCACCATGCTTACAATAAAGATGTACTAACTTGCAGCATCTTTTTCTCAAGCATTATTTATAAAGTGTGTTATAGTAATAATTTCTATTGATTTCAATAACTTGGCATTCTTTATATCATCTTACACACCAAGGGATTGATTAACAATATTTTAAATTAATTAACCATAATGCAAACCACTTGTATTTATCAAAATATTTGAATCATAAATAAATAAATACAAAGCTGATAAAAAATAAAATTATTTCTTGCCTAATTGTAAACCAGTGTCATGGTTTAGGAATTAGTTAAACTCACTAGTTTTGACTTGTAGTTGAAAATGCTCTTAACATGTTAATATGCATTATTACTGTGGCTTTGTGAATTTTCAAAATGCAGCCAGAATTTATTACAAATGTAACCACATATATACATTTTTAAATGTTTTGTTGCCAGGTTGAATTATCATTTATGACATTTGAAGGCACGCAGATTCAAGGAGCTCCAAAAATTATGGAAAAATTAAATGTAAGTATCATGTTCAACATCATCAAGACCTCCACCATATGTTAGTTTGTTAAGTTGATATGTTTGACAGGTCTCATCAATCTAAATAATTTAGCAATTTACCATAAAGCATAAAAAATAAATTTCTAGCTGATAACTTATGCAATAATATTTATTGTATTATTACCAACCCAAAATATTAATATCTAGTAGATGTTCTATGCATTACAAGGTACTTTTTACCTACACTGATCGAAAACATGTCTGTTATCCATATTAGCTTATTAAACTAACAAATAATGCAGAATGTCTTGGTTACAATTAATTGTAATTTTACTAGTGGCAAAACAACTGGTTAAAAAATAAATTAGCATATATTATTAAGGTTTAACTAGTTTAATCAGTAATGACAACTTTAATTTTGAAAACACTGTTTGCACCTCTTTTCAATTTTAAAAGCAAATATTTTTGTTTACTTTGCATATTAGTAAATAGAATAATTAAATAGGTAAATGATCTTAAATTGTCTGCTTAATAGAAAAAAGCAATAACAAAACTTAAAATAGACAAGCATTATGGAGCAAGGAACTTTGTATATTATTAAAAAAAAACTATTTATTCATGCCTTTGTATTTATTTGGATTTTGTTTTTTTTTAGAGCTTAACGTTTCAAAAAATTAATAGGATAATTACAGCAGTAGATTCTCAGCCAATGTTTGATGGTGGAGTTTTAATTAATGTTTTAGGGAGATTACAGGTAAATACTAAACTAAATATACTTTTTTTTTGGGCAAAACTTATGTGTTTATTAATAATTCCCAAGACTATATTATATCAGTTTATTAGCTTGACATGTACTTCTGTTCTGGTCAATGGGCATTTTCACTAAATTTTTATTGACTCGGAGGTTTGTTCACTAAATTCCATTATAGCGAACAAGCCCATTATACCTAGTTAAATTTGAATTTTTAACTTTAAGACTGACGAAGACTTGCCCCATGCCTATGTGCAAACATTTGTATTAAAGCCAATCGAAGGAAGCTTTTTCGTTCAACACGACGTTTTTAGATTGGTGCTACACGACACAGTATAAGCCAAGCGGCAGTATGTTGTTTTTTTATTTATTGTTGTGGTGCTATTTTAACTTTAACTATTTTAACTCAACACTTTATTTACAATTTTTAAAACATGTAATTGAAATTTTTATAAGAGAAATGAGCCAAAATAATTTATTTAAAAAAAATAGCTTGGAAGTTACTGTTACTAAAAAAAGAGGGAGAAACAAATTAAATATTGGATTTATTCAAAAATATCAAAATCATATCTACTCTCCAGAAGGGTCATCATTAACTAAATTATTTAGTCTAAATAAGAATGCAAATATGTCCTTCACCTTCATTAATATAAAAACAACAATTACTGCCTGGCAGTAAGGACACATTTGCATTCTTATTTAGTTCAAAAATATCATGTTTTAAATTTTGACTCCCTGTTATGTCGAAAATGGGCGTCTGAAATGAAATTATTTTTGCTTGAGTGAGGTCTAGTTAATTCGTTTTTTGATCAATATTTCATTATTTTTTCCTTTTATCCAAAAACGGGCCAAATACCCATATTTGCAGCATAATTACCTACAATTTAAGGTTAAACAAGTTTCAATTCATAAAGTAATAAAAGCAGAAAAAGAAAAATGGACAAATTTCATTTTTTATTTTTGTTAATTGTTAATTTTTTTATAAAAATTTCTTTAGTTCAAAACTGTAGGTAATTGCCACTCAAGAACGGGTATCTGGCCCTTTTTGAATAAAACGAAAAGGATAAGAAATATTGATCAAACAACGAATTGGCGAATACATCACTAGACTTCACTCTTAAGAGCCTTCCATACCAGCGTGAAACGCGGCATCGTTTCCTGCCTTGTCTAATTGAAAATTTAACACAAAAATTATACAAAGGAGTTCACAAGACCTTCTAGTTTGGCGGATGATACCTTATTTTTAAAAAAAAATTGAAAATGTATTTTAAAGTTTCAATTATATAGGTTCGAATTATATCATCCGCCATGCAGAATAAGTATAAAAATAGATTTATTGCAATTATTCATGTTAATTTCTTATCTTCCAATAAAATTATAAACGATGCCCCGATATTATCTTCAAAATCTCCACTGACGCCACGCCACCTAATTCTCGTGAAATTCGTTTTTATAATATTTTGTATAAAAAAAATAAATTTTATTGCCATCGCACGACGCTGGTACAACACGCGCGCTATGATGGAAACGTACTGTTTGCTCTTAGTGTCGGACGATGGCAATAAAATTTCTTTTTTGTATACAACATATAAAAACGAATTTCACTAGAATTAAGTGGCAAGGCGTAAGTGGAGATTTTGAAAATAATGTCGGGGCATCGTTAGTAATTTTAATAGAAAATAAGAAATTAACATGAATAGTCCAAATATTTCTATTTTTATGTCTATATTTATGTGTTGTTTATGTGTATGTGGATGATATAATTTGAACCTATATAACTGAAACTTTAACTTAACTTTTAAATTTTTTATTTCAAATAAGGTATAATTTGCCAAACTAGAACCCCTTAGAAAAATGTTTGTATTACATTTTCAATTAGACAAGCTAGGAAACAATGCCGCGTATGGAGGGTCTTAAAGAAAATATGGTTCCTTTCTTTTTCCGGACGCCCTGTATAAGATAATTATTACTTATTATATTTTTTTTAATGGTTTTTTGTTTTCCCAGATATAAAAATCATTGTAAAAAAGTGTTTATGTTCAAGTGACTAACTTTAACAATAATTCTCAAAAGGTTGCGTTAGCCCCAATTTGCTTTAATAATCTTTTTAACTTGTGTGCACATTACTAATTTCATACTTTTTTAAAAAATCTAATGTTACTATTAATTATCCCAATATTAATCATTTGATTTAAACTTTAGTTTGTGTGAGATTGGCCCTTTTGTCTATCATTTTAGTTGCTAAGTCAATTTTGATAATTTTAATAATTTTATAGACTTTGCCTCTAGATCGTACTAGTCATTGATAAATAATAAAAAAAATGTGTAGACAAAATCGTTTGTAGGAAAGACGTGGCGAAGGGTCCAGGAGTGGGGATAACGCTGAATTCTGAATGTAACTATGCTACTATAAGATGATAAATTGGTGACATTTTCAGTGATTATTCAAGGGCTACTTTTTTAAAGAAAGTTAAGGGAAACATGTTTAAGTGTATTTAGTAACATAAATATTATTTGTTCACCGCTGCAACTTTCTGTATTGTTTATCTTTTAATCAATAATCCCCACTATACCGTTTGCAGATTAAACACAGTTGCCTTAATAACATTTATTAAAATTTGAAGCTTGAATGAATAATAAAAATTTAGTCGTTCACATGACACATTTGGTGTAACCTGTAACCCTTTTAATATCAGCCAGTCGATCTGTAAGTGTTATAACGAGAAGTATTTACTATACAAACGAGAAAGTTAAAACAAATAATATTAATAGAAATAAAGTTTTTATCGGCAGGCGGACAAAGTAGTGCATCTATCTTTGGCATTAAATTACACAGGGACGCCAAGGGTTTCCTGGGGCACAGGTAGACAATGACAGGCTGTTTCGTTCATGTCATTGTCTGCCCTGCGATATCAAACAAGACCCCGCCCGCGCGCCTGGCGTAAAGCATCTCTAATTGGCCGGTTTAAGTTCCATAACATAACTGCGGGCTGGATGTACTCTTGCCGTTGAGAGGGGGCCCCCTAGTATTTATAAGATTTTTCCTATGCCCAGTTTTATAGACCTCGAGAATGTCAGATCATTGTATTTACTAGAAATATTGTTACTTCTGCAAAAAATATATTTTTGTTAAAGATTTCAAGTAACAAAATGTACTTTTTTATACACCAACTTTTATCTGAAATACCGTTTAGACAAATCAATAAAAAATAGGTTATTATGCGGATTGTATTTTCTGCCATCATAACATGTGTATGTCTAAATTATTCATCATTGTTTTTGAATTGGTAATTATCCACTTCTATTTCTTATCTGCACTGCACAATTCACTTCTCCCATTTGCTATTTTAAAATTAAGATTCTGTATTAAAATATTTCCTTTTCTGTTTTTAGGCTGACGAGGATCCACCACACGCCTTCTCCCAAATTTTCGTTTTAAAACCCTTAGGAAATTCCTTCTTTGTTCAACACGATATTTTTCGACTGGGCATTCACGATTCAGCTTAAATTCCGATTTTTTATATGCTTAAAAAAATTCTATGACATTTTATTCTACTTTTAAGGGTAACGCGCGAAACGTAATGTTTCCAGAGAAAGTGCGTCATTTTGAATGGAGTCGTTCTCATCTCACTTTTATTGTTAAGTCATACGTAAGCTAAAATATCATATTTTGTTATATCAAAATCACTATTGTTTTTCCATCAAATGCTTTTGTAATGTTTCATCGATTTAAATATTATAACATATTTTCCAAATGTATTTGTTTCCATAAAATGTAAACTTTTAGTGTTGAAGTCCAGATAGTCTAAGCTCCCATGACAAAAAAGGTACCCCATAGAACACCTCAAAATTATAAAATGAAAATGACTGAAAAACATGTAAGTTTTACGCCCGACAGACTAGTAAAAATTTGTTAATTGTTATTTTTTATGAATTTTTGAATGTTGCTAAAAAAAATGATTTTACTTTTTAAAACACCTGCTTGAAATTTATACAATTTGTAGAAAATAATGTAGCATTTTTGAAAAAATTTGTCTGGCTGACAATTTTTCATAAAAAATAACAATTAACAAATTTTTACTAGTCTGTCGGGGTAACATGTTTTTCAGTCATTTTTAGAGGTGTTCTATGGGGTACCTTTTTTGTCATGGGAGCTTAGACTAAAACGTTTATTATGGCTAGGCCACAGCCTTCTTTACTCTAGAACTGAGCTGTGGCCAGTCACTGGGCCAAGACTAGGCAAGGATTGTCCATAGGCCAAAACTAAGTTTCTTGTTAAAATCAATAATCTACCGATCTTATCAAATAATTAAAGCCATAAAATTAGGAAAATACTTTTTTTAAAGAGGCACCTTAATTCTAACTGAATAATTAATGATTTTTTTTGTCTGCGGTAAAGAGCAGTAACAGCGGTCAAAACCAATGTTCTTGGTCAAAAAAGCAAGAGACACATGCGCAGTGCGGTCAAAATAGGAAAGTTATAAAACGATAAGGATCGTTTTCTTTCGAAAGAACTGTAAAGAGCGTGATATGGTTTGAGGAACATGGCCTTCTAGAATTTAAGGAATAAAAATTCAGTCGGCCGGCGGGAGTTTACCGGTCGCAAAGACTAATGAAGAATTACTTTTATAAAACATGCAGTAGATGTTGAAGCTACTATAGAATTTGTGGAATATAATATACATAATATGAGAAGTGCATTCCGCCGACTGAACGTGAGTAGTTATGTAACTAAGTTAGAGACAATGCAGGCCTGCTACACAAACTAACCGATCTAAAAGTCTTGTAAACTTACAAGCAAGAAAATTAACCGCAAAATATATTTTGTCAACGCTTTTTGATGTCTTATCATTACACTATTCCCCCCGCCGAAGAGCAACCGCAGTGGCGACTTTCTGTGAGCGCGATATTTTATAAGGCACCATAACTTCGCTAGATTAAAGTAATCGAGAAACTGCCAAGGCATTACACTTCTCGCTCAATACAATATTGCGGTATTTCTATGTTTGAGAAAGTAACCCAACACAAATTAAATCGTTATTTTTATTTCAATTTTTCAGTGACATCAGGTCGCAATGTAAATTGATTTGATGCGACGCGACGGATCGATTATAACAAAGAAACAACTCGAAAGTTTGAGCACTCCGCCTACGGCGTCGTGCTCAATTTACTTTCTCGTGTGATATAGACATCATATCCACTCTTGTTGTACAAACTACTATTCTTGTGTCGTGTGACGAAATAATTTTAAAAGGACACATTTAAGGTTCGCTCCGGTACAATATTATTACATTCCTCTGTGTAATGAATCGAGCGTATAGCGACGATCTATCATTTCTCTGTGGTCAAGCCCCTGACACAGAAGAATGATAGGTCTTCGTATACCCAATGTCGATAGTCGACAAACATAGTTCTATTTATTTTTTGTGCGTACTTTTAGCCCACCATGTTTCAAGGCCCAATAATTTTAAAGAAGAGTAATTTTATAATATAATATCAATATAATATATAATGACAGCTGCGGTCGGTGGCGTTCGTGAAAAGCGTCTTGCTTAAACTTAAATTTTGTAATACATTTTTAAATAAATCTCATGGCCCAGCGTTTTCCAGGGCCCGGTCCCAGTCCAGGACCTCCTGGAGGGCCTCCACAAAGGTATCAACAGCCTCAAAATCCTGGGATGCGTCAGTATGGACCACAAAATTTTCCGGTAAGAACTCTGTTATTAAAGCCACCTATTATTTTCCTTTATTAAACAGAGAATAGAGAATTATTTAGATTTTCCTATTCTCTAATTCTCTGTTATTTAGGCACAGAGAGAAAATGTCTACCCGACTCATTTAGAACATTTCCAGAAATATTTGTTATTTCGGTGAGCTTTGCAAGCTTCTATTCCAATAAATATCTCAAGCTCTGAAAATTCGTTCATCTTTTAATTCACTAGCATAAAAGGTCGATTTTTAAAAACTAACTTTTAATTGTATTTTAGCAAAGGGCAGGTTACAATACCCCTCCACCAAGTATGACTACAAGTGGGGGCACAATGATTCAAAGACCATCAGGGGCCCCATACTCTCCTATGAGAGGTCAAATGGCAAGCCAACCTGGAGGGAAACGACCAGCAGATAGTAGGACAGCCATACAACAAAAAAGGTAATGAATACACACATTTATTGACAAAATAAAAATAATGTTTTGCTTAAAACTTATCAAAATTTTAAAAAGTTGTAATTTGTAGCGAGTATGCTCATACTACAAGCAAAAAGAAAAAGAAACTAGCTGACAAAATTCTTCCCCAAAAAGTCAGAGATTTAGTTCCCGAGAGTCAGGCTTATATGGACCTACTTGCTTTTGAGAGAAAACTAGATGCTACTATTATGCGCAAGCGTCTTGATATACAAGAAGCATTAAAGAGACCCATGAAACAAAAAAGAAAATTAAGGATTTTCATTTCAAATACTTTCTATCCTGCTAAAGAGCCTTGTCCTGATGGGCCTGATGGACCAGGACAAGAGGGGTAAGTCAGTTTAAAGAGAAAAAAATTGCCACTTAAAATATAAAAATGGTGGCATTTCTAATTTGCTCTCTGATGCTTAATAAATTTCTAATTTTAGATCTGTAGCTTCCTGGGAACTAAGAGTTGAGGGCAGACTTTTAGATGACTCCAAAAATGATCCCAACAAAGTAAAGAGAAAATTTTCTTCTTTTTTCAAGTCGCTGGTAATTGAACTCGATAAAGAACTCTATGGACCTGATAATCATTTAGTCGAGTGGCATCGTACTCTTACCACACAGGAAACTGACGGTTTTCAGGTAAGAGAACATTTTTATAATAATAAATAATAAAGCTAAAATGACATTTTTATTTTAGGTTAAAAGACCTGGTGATAAGAATGTACGTTGTACCATTTTGCTACTATTAGATTACCAGCCACTGCAGTTTAAATTGGATCCTAGGCTTGCAAGACTTTTGGGAGTGCATACACAGACTCGTCCAGTAATCATTTCAGCCCTATGGCAGTATATCAAAACACACAAGTAAGTTTTAATGTATGGAAATAAAGTTGTTCTATGTTATGGTCCAAAATAATCTAGAGCTACAAGAATAGGAAATAACTTGAGTACTGTGTGTGATCTAACTAAGTTTTTTTTTATGGATTTTAGGCTCCAAGATACTCATGAACGTGAATATATAGTTTGTGATAAATATCTGGAACAAATCTTTAATTGTTCCAAAATGAAGTTTGCAGAAATTCCACAGAGATTGAATCCTTTGCTGCATCCTCCAGATCCAATTGTTATAAATCATGTGATATCTGTGGAAGGGGGCGCTGAAAGCAAGCAGACTGCTTGTTATGATATAGATGTTGAGGTAAATTTAAAAAAAGTAGTTGATTTGAAATGACACATATACGAAATTTTTACTGAGATAATACATTCAAATATACAATAGAGTTAACAATATTGAAATGGGATGCTTTACTATCTAATTTTTTTTAGGTTGATGACACCCTGAAAACACAAATGAACAACTTCTTACTTAGCACGGCCAGCCAGCAGGAGATCCAAGGTTTAGATTCCAAAATTCATGAAACTGTTGATACAATTAATCAGTTGAAAACAAACAGGGAGTTTTTCTTGAGTTTCGCAAAGGATCCACAACAGTTTATTCACAAGTGGATTGTTTCACAAACTAGAGACTTAAAGGTAAAGAGCCACTGTACTTATTATTTCTTATGTTTTAAAAAAAGTTCAAGAGTAAAGTACTCTCATTTTTCGTTTTAGATACAATATTTATTTGTAAAAGTTGTTTAGAATTAAAAGTTACGTTGGAAGTGACGGCCTTCTATTCAAAAAACGAAAAAAATACAGATTTTTTGGTCTTACTTTGTATAGAGAGACTAGAATTTTTTACTTACATTAATTTTTAGAATTGTGAAGATAAGACATTTTTTAAGTAATTTAAGATCCTGAACATGTTGTCTAAAATTAATTTTGGTATAAACCTAATTGCTCCAAAAATCAAGGAATTTTGGCATAATTTTTTTGAATGGTTTAAGGAAAATTTGAAACAACTAGAAATTTGACCTATATTCTAATAGTTAAATAAAAAAAAATTTAAAAAATCATTTGATCTCTTCAATCTAGTCTCTATACAGAGTAAGACCAAAAAATAAGTATTTTTTTCGTTTTTATATTCGAACATAACTTTTATTTTTAAACAACTTTTACAAAAAATTGTATCTAAAACGAGAAATATAAGTACTTTACTTTTGAGAAAGTTTTAATGAATTAAATCTTTCTCGTATGCAATGCAGTTTTTTTCAATTTTAATGAGCGCCTTTTTAGTTTAAAGAGACGCAGGATCTTTTATCAAGAATAAAACTTTCTCTAAAATCAATAATAAAAAAGTCTTCCATATGGAGCCAGAAATCTATTTACTGAATTTTCTAAAAAAAAATTTTTTTTTAGTCTATGACAGACGTAGTGGGTAATCCCGAAGAAGAAAGAAGATCTGACTTCTTTTACCAACCTTGGGCTCAAGAAGCAGTGTGTCGCTATTTCTATACGAAGGTGCAGCAAAAGCGTGCTGAATTGGAACAAGCTCTGGGTATAAGGAATAATTAAATGAAAATCTTAGGCCTGTTAGCAGTAAAGTAAGATAAAAAAGTAGATTTCATTATACAGGTCTCCTATAAAGTAAGTTATATCTCTAACAACTTGAGTTAAATAAGAAATTTGATGTGGGCTATATTTTTTAAGAGGGCAGGTAGACCATCTTCATAAAAATTTTAAAGTTATGAGGTTGAATAACTTTATTTAATTTTTTTCTTAACTTTTCTTGCTTCACTGTAGATATAAACACATATTTGCTAGGATAACAAAAACTATAAAGAAATATTGAATTTTTTCTTTTTAATTTTATTTCTAACGAATTTTATCACTTTATTTACAATAATTTGTCTTTTTATAATAATTTATATGGCTAAAATAAAAGTTTGTGAAAATGTTTGGTTAATCTATAGGCAATAAGGCTAAGTTAATTTTAGAAATTTTGTATACAGTGTAAGGTCCTAAAATAAATTTGTAATTTATCAATGGAGTTTACTGGTGCATGCCAAACATACAGTGGGTAGACGAATCTGTAAGTTATGATGTATTAAAAAAAGAATAATTGGTCATTTCACAAATAACTGAAAATAGTGTTTTTTATTTACTTTAGCAAAATAAAGAGTAAATTTTGTATGCTATATTCTCTTTTTAATTAGTCCTTCTCTGGCTGGAGCCGACGAAGACCAGTGTTGCTAACACTCCACATCTCATTCCCGCTGAATTGTTATTTTAAAACCGGGAGAATTAACTGCGAGACGTGGGAAAAAATTTAAAAAAAAAACGTCTTCCTGCGCATCCAAATTTTCACTCCGACCAGTGGCGGCGCCAGGGTAGGCACAAGCACCCTGGAAAGATGGGTCCTCAACCTAGTGTTCACTCAAAATCAAGGAATTAAGTCCAGGGCGGAAGTTTCGGGGGGGGGGGGGGGGGGGGGGGGGTTGTTCTTTAGAAGTACTTTTGATTGGAAAGTAGTGCTATATTTTCGATTTCAGGAACCAGGAAGTACTATTACAGGGAAGTGCTTCTTTTTTGAACCTTTTTTAGAACTCCCTTTACATTTTGGCAGTGCCCACCTATTGCGAATTTTCTGGGGCCGTCGCTGACTCCGATCAAAAGTGCCTTCTAAAAAAACAGCTAAGCGGGAAAATAACTGTTCGACCCGCTAAAATTGGCAACAGTGACGAAGGTCCTGTAAAAAAACGACATCCAATTAGTGATCAGCGATATTAATCGATGCTTGCTCCTTGAATCGGAAAGAATTGGTAACAGGGAACAGTGTTTGTTTTAGAATTCACTTCTGATCTGGAGATAAATTTTTGGGAAGTAACATCGATGTTTTGTTGATATCAAAGCTTGTTTTTAATGAATCGAGTCGATGTCCTAACACTACATCCAATAAAGCTATGAATAAGCCCGAGCTTACATGGGGCGCAAACATGACAACATAAGTAAGACGTGATTGATGGAAAGTCAGCTGATTGACAGAATCAATGTCGTCTTACAGTTGAGATAGAATAAACATCTATCGCGATGCGTCTTACTTACGCTGTCATGTTTGCGCCCAATGTGAACTCGGTATAAATTACTGCCCTCAGGGTATGGCTAAATCTAACTATTTAGTGGAGGTGGAAAACTATCGATAGTAAAAGTAGACCAAAACTATTGATAGTTTTTGGTCCTATATAAGTCACTTTAAGAAGAAAATTCTTTTCTCGGTTACAAAAAACTTCCTACTGCCAAAGTGCCTATTCATATTCCAAAATTACCGTTCCTGCCCCTCAAAACCTTTTACAACCGAGTGCTTATCATCGAAAGTACTGTACTGTCGATAGTTTCTATAACTATCGATAGTAGTTCTTCGCCTCTATTATTTAGTTAAAAACGTTGTTGATAGATAGGGCTACTATTTAATTGCAAGTTATAGAAGCAACCACATATAATCTTACGTGTATATTTGGTTGGGTATAGCTAAATTCTTAGACGAGGACGGCTAAATTCATGTAGTCAAATCCTTACAATTTTTTCTCTATTTAGCACGTTTCATTGGTAACGACGTATTGCAGCATGTTTCTTTTAAGTCTATGTCGGGCTATGTTTTTATTCACCTTTAATATTATAATAAAGATGGCGAGTTGTAAATCACGTTGAAGCTTAATCTTTGAACAATGACGCACGAACTATGGATACTGTAAATGTCACTGCATATTTGGTTGTTTTAGGAAATATTAATCGTTCGTGTACGAGATTAACAAAAGTTTCCGGTCATCATTTCTGAGTGTAGCTTTAGAATAAGTATAAAGTAAGCCCACATTAAATGACCGCGCCAATGAACAAAAAAACTATTTTGTCTTCAGACAGTTTATTAGAATATAATTTCCATGAGTTAAATAAATAAATTGCATCAATGACTTGTAAGCGTCCACTAAAAAATATATGTATAGCTACTACACGTATTTTAGCCATTGTAAAAAAAACAAAATTAAATTTTGCCTCACAATATTATCTACAGAAACAAATCAATAATTATTACAAGTTTTAAAAAATACCATAAAAATTGTGCACCAATGATTTAGTATACAGGGTGTATCATGAGATTTGCTTATATTGGGCAATTTTGATATCACTGTCTTGGCATGAGTATTTAGGTGTGCTGTATAGTAGGCCAAAGTAGAGCCCTGCACGAGCCAGGCTTTCATTTCGGGCCTGGCCACTTAATCAATAAAAGTTTAGGCTTTTGGGCCCTAACAAATTTTTTCGGGCTTGCCGGACTTTTGTGGCCAGCCGGTCTTTCGGGTCAGCCCTGGTTTGCTTATTTTAAAGAAATATTTGTAAAATAATTTTCAAGTCATAAATGTTCTTCGGGCCTGCCGGGTATTTGGTTGACGGGCCGGGCAGCGTCGCTAAATTTCGGTTCGGGTCTTGAAATTCCGGCCAGTGCAGGGATCTGTATCAAAGTAGCTTATTACAAGATATTTAAAATTTAAAAAAAAAATGATAATTTCATTAGATAAAGCAAGGCAGCATGATAAACTCTATATAAAAATTTAAAAAAGAAAAATTCGATTTAAAAAAGTAGGGGCAAGGGGAAAAAGGAACAAAATCACAAATAAAAATTAGTTTTGAAAACTTTATTGCTAACAGTTTACCCTTCATCATTATCAAATATCGAAATTTAGCAACAAAATTTTCAACGTATCACACTATTTCCTACATTGCACAGTACAGATCAGTGCTAGGAAAAAATTAGTTCTTTTTTAGTTATTAATTTTTTTTGTAGAGTAGCTTGGGACTTGCGCCAGTCAAGTCAGCACTCCATTTTTATAAATAATATTATATTTAAATAACGTATTCTAAAAAAATCGATAAAAGCAATTACGTCAAAACAATTTTATAATACAAAGTAAAAATAATTGCTAAGAATATACAGAACAATCTGAGAGAATTAATAATTTAAGGAATACCATTTGATCATCTGTACAATCCTCAAAAAAAAAAAATGGTTAAAAAAATTACCTACAATTTCGCTAAAAAATTAAAATTGGTACAAAATAAGTGCTGCTTAGTTTTAAAGTTGTCTACGATTTAAAACCCTAAATATTGTCTTAATATTAAGGGTTACCATCTAGAATTTAGTACCATTTACTCACAAATTAATAAGTAAGTTTATTAAACGATTACAGAATAATGTAATTTGGAATTTTGCCAGTCCAAAATTAATATAAATCAATTAAATTTTAAAAATACAAAAAAAAAGGACCGTGGTTTTTTGAAAGCTTATGAAACATAAACTAAACCTCACATTATACCAAAAAAATGTAAAAAAATTAATGATATATCTAATTTTTTTATATTAAAAGTAATTTTTGAATAATATACATACATGGCTAACTTAAGCCCAGCTTAATAAAACGGCTGACAGAAATGTATTCTATATGAGCGAAGCTTACCTACTATTCTCTTAAGTTCTGCTAAGCTGGATTTAAGCTAGCTAGAACTGAGCACAAACATTTCAATGAACCCTACTTTTACACCAACTGTATAAAAAGCTAAAATAAAATTTACAACCAGAACTAAACCCAAAATAAAAAAAATAATAAAATTCAAGACTGGCAAAACCAATACTTAATTTTTAAGCAATACTTCTCAACAATTAAAGCAATACCTCCATTTAAAAATGCTGTGATACTCGAAATAGCTAAATTACACAGTTACTAATACTTAATAACTTTTTAGTCTAAAACACGTGTCGCATTTTGACGTATCCTGTTAGGTCCCCATAAATGACAGCTAATCAAAAAATATCTTTCCTTTCAGATTATTTCGGTGCAGGTTTTAAGACATTCACGTGTTTCAATATTTAGCCTATGTGGAATACCTATATGAAAAAGGCGTAAATTAGCTCTCTAACTAATATTTTCTGCTCAGAACATCATAAATTCTCCATCAAAAAGTACCTAACCTTCTTACCTACTTTTATCGCTAAACAGGACAGTCCAATTGCGACACAAAAATTCTTCACAATTTAAAAAAGACATTGAGTCAAAATGTAGCATTACAGGGTGTTCCTATATAGAACAAATTATGTTAAACCTATATAATTCCTATACTGAAATTAATAGAAAAATGCGTCGGGTTCTGTAAGATAATAATCGTTAATTTCTCTTGAAAAAGTTTTTTTCCCCTACTATCTTTCAACATTGTAAACATTTTGTCCTTTAACAATATTGGCTTCATAATTTCACTGTTTTAAAAGCGAGGGGGTTCAATCACATGATAAGGTAAAATATATTAAATTTTATGATTATAAAAAAAATATTGACTCGTGACTCGTCAACTTTTATCATTAGGAAGAGAGGAGAGAAGCCCCATTTAAAGACATCAAAGCCATACAAAAAAAAATAGGTACATTTTTAAATGACCAAACAGCACGTTTCTATTAAATAAAGCTAAAGAAATTAAATGGTTTCGAAATAATCGCCCTAAATTGTTTCACCCTGTAAAATTCGTTTTAAGTAATTATTATCGTTAGTGGTTTTATTTAAGTGCACCTTAATCCTAAATGAAACTAAGCTGAAAGCACATTAAACAGGGCCGTACAGACCCAATGAATCGATAAATAGGGAAAGTGTATCAGCAATATTTTTGGTATTACGATTGGATTATGACTTTTTCTAGTTTGTCCGGTAGTAGTACAGGTCAGTACTGGAGGTAGCACCCTGTGTGAAAGTGTGGCGGGCGGCTTCAGTATATTTAATCTGAAATATTATATAGTAAAAACAAAATAACAAACACCAATTTCAAGGAATGTCCATCCTCAACTAAAAATAATCACATTCATACAGTGGCGTCTTGGGGGGGGGGGGCTACAGCCTAGGAGCTAAAAGTCTAATTACAACCTAATTTTTCGTTTCACGCTTGGACTCTTAATTTAAATTTTAAATAATGTATTCTTGGCTTAGATTACAAAGGTCTTGTAGAAAACGTTTAGTTTTTAAACTTTTCCTTCTAAAAGTCTTGTTTTATATAGAGATTAAGGTCTCAGACGCCTATCGTTTTAGTTAATGATTTATGATGCAATTTTAAAGGAAAACGAGTAAAAAGAATAATATTTTATAGTATGTTCCGTTTTCCCTTTTTTAGAGCTATTTTTAATCAACAAAAATATAAGCCAATGCAATAAAATATTTTTACATCAAAAACAAAAAACAATTAGGTATTTTATTTTTAAAGAGAAAAATTAAAGTAAAAATTGTAATTGAAACATTTTTTTATGGAAGAAGTGTGATAATTTATAATAAAAAAAAATAGTGAGGGAAGAAACGCAAGAATGCTTTATTATCAATGTACAAAACGGCACTTAAGAAAAAGTATTTCAAAACCTAAGCATTTGCACCAAAAACTGCTCTTAGATCTTCGCTCCTAAAATACATGATTTCTGAAAAATCATCAATTTTTGAGTGGTAAGCGATGTTTACTTTATTTTTAATCATGAAAACCCGAGCCCGAAAAATGCTGGTTAAAGTCATACGTACGTCTTATATTAAAATTTTGGATTGACACCAATATTCACATTTTTTACAAATATAAAAAAATGTTTTGTTTTTAAATAAAGCGCCAGCTAGGAACATAAAAAAAAACATTTACAAAAATAAATTGAATCCAACGATGCAGAGGAGAGGTAATAATTTAATTTTCGAAATTTGATAGTAGTTAGGTGAATTTTAAATGAACTTTGGACGTGGCCCCGAACATTTTTCGCCTACGGCGCTTTCCGCCTTCTTCGCTAGGTATATTAACAAGAAATACATGTAGTCCCCTCTCTTCAGAAAAAAATGTCTTACTTACGCCCACTGAGCCCCCCCTCCCCCGTGCATATTTTCTGGCTACGCATCTGCATTCATAAACTATTTGAAAGACGAATAACTTGGCTCGTTCTTACGCCGTCCAAGCCTTACCTTTGCCTCCCACGATGATAGATCTACGTTTCTGTGCGTCGTCTACCGGGTTGCCGCCCTGTGACCTGACCACTCCCCCGCCCGTGATGACGGCGTGGTGCTGCCCGGACCGAATCGGCTTCGCGATGGTAGCGGCGGGTCCTCGACGGGCCAGATTCTTTTGACGGACTGCCTCTTTGATACGGTCCACTTCGTATTGATACCTAATTGAAAAGCAATATTAAAATTAACTAGGTAATAAGCATTACGCATTTTTCAAGCACATAAGTTATATTTGGGGTTCATAAAAATACAATAATCCTCTTTCTCTCTTACCTTTTTCTATCTCTCATAGCTCCCTCCTTAGCATCCTTCAGCGCCGTCTCGAGGGCTTTCACCCTCTCCATGGTAACTCTCAACCTTTTCTCCAATTTGGGCAATTCGCAACGCAAATCGGCGTTGTCTCGTACGAGCTGCTTGTGCACTTTGGTCAGCTGGTCGAGGTTGTTCTCCAGGAAGGAGATCTTCTGTTTCTGGGCGAGGGAGCCGCCATCGTCCTCGTTGTCTTCGTTCGACATATTTTTCTTCATACGAGCCTAAAAAATATATTTTGTAACTTGGAACACTTTAAAATATATGTATGTGCTACTATTAGTATTAAAATAATTTTAGTTTTAGACGTTTCTAGCTTAGTTTCAGTAGTCGTCAGAAATAGTGAGTATTCCACGCAGTAGCATTTATTTGGTATTTGGCTCATGCGTATTGCGTTATTTTTTTTTACCCGAAAGCCGCTAATGTGCCTAATCTGTGATTATTTGAAATGTTTATAATCGTTTAGTACATTTTTTAATAAAAAAGATGAGTGAGTCGAGTGACATCGTCCGTTATAGTTATTTACATTACTAGATGTGAAAGTTAATTTTTTGGTGTGAGGTGATTTAATACCTCCGACCACCAAAAAAGGCTTTTGCATCGTGTAATGTATTACATTTTTTCTACTACTGTTCTCTGATCAATATATTAGTAAGTAATAAACTTTGATTTTTTTCAAATTAAAATGATAAAATAAGTTTTTTTTCCACCTGTAAAATAATCCATGACAACTAGTTATTTGAGTATTGTCAGTCTGTCAGTTCGAATAAAATAAGGATTTTCCACCTGTAAAATAATCCATTTTTTTTTTGTCTTGGCACCGAAACTAATACTTTACATAGCTAGCAACGCTACTTTACATAGCTAGCAACGTATAATATTCAGGTAACTCGAATGTTTACTTTCATTTTCTGTCGTGTTGCTAGGACACGAAAGTTAATTTACTTAGACCCCTTTAACGACTAATTTTTAATTCATATTTTTAGGGGATATAGGTGCTGGTACTGGTATCCAACTAACTTATTATTTACTACGATTTTGTGAATTATTATTATTCACAGAATTGTAGTGAATAAGGGTCAGAAGTTGAAAAACAGGTCCAGCACTTTTTTTTCACTAAAAATATGAATGTTTAACAATTAGTCAATATTCACTTATTCCTTAAATTATGATTTAAAATTGCCATAAGATGTTACCATTCACAGATTTTAAAAGTTTTTATTAAGGTGAAGTGGGGATCTGGGGAAAGTGGTTTTTTTTGTAATAATTGTAAAAAAAATTACTTTTAAAAACTAAAACTACAATAAAATGGTTTTTTGAACTTTTATAGACCCCAACATACTGTTAAAAAAATTTTAATATTTTTTTTAAAGTAACACAGCTTATGTCAAATGTATCGAAACTTCGTCTATAGTTAGAAGTTGCGCCAAAAATTTTTAAATTTTTTTATCTGCACTAATTTAAAACTTAGGTTCACATTTTTTACATCCTCAAAGTTGTAATCTCTTGTATTTTTTTACCACTTCGATTTTTCAGGTTTTAGATCCATAGTTCCCTTTTGCCCCACCTATTTTGTTAATGGGGTAAGTGGGGATTAGTTCCTACTTGTCCCATTTAAATTTTTCATATTAATAAAATTTAAAGTGAAAAGTTTTAAGAAGTTGAAAAGTGAGATTGTGCGTAATCTGCAAAAACTATAAAGGAAATAAAAACTTAAAAACCATATTACGTAGTTTTAAAAAAGTTATAGAAGAAGAAATTTCTAACATATAAACTTCTTTATTTTTAGGAATTTTGTAAATCTGAAAAAAGCCTGTTGTTGGTGAAGTCGCAATAGATTAACCCATTTGCTCCAGGTGAATATAACATTACTCAAACGCGATTTATAAGTTGAAAACTCCCTTACCCCAGTACCTGGGGCAAGTGCGTATGGGTATATTTTCGTAACAATTTTTTGTTTAAATGAAATTCTTGTATAAATAATTAAACACATTTTGTTGTTATTGTAAATATCACTAAGTACTTCCTGTTTAAAGCGCATCTCTGAAACTCGATTTTTAAAAAAGTTATGTGGTTTTAAAGGCGACCTTTTATATTTTTAATCCCCACTTTACATTATGTAAAAATCTATTTACGATTCAAATCTAATATTTCTTGTCATTTGACAGAAAACTACCATCCACCTGCTTCGCTATTTTTTCATTTTAGAAAACGAGAGAAAATACTATCAGAAGGTCCCTTTCACAAAACGATTTTTTTGAGGAATATTACCTGCAAGTCCTGTACGAAAAGCTTCCTCAGGTTATGCAGCGTCTGCAGTTCCTTCGCGACCGTGTCCTCCAGGCCCTTGAGGTCCTTTCTCGCTTGTTCCCGTCTCTCGTTGGTGGCTCTGCAGAATTAACATGCCTCGGTCAGTTGAACGCGTCGCCACAGAGAGCGAGCGCGGCGAGGCCACACCACACGGCAGGAAAATAAAGTTTGGTTAGGGTGTTGGACCAATTTTTTTTTGGGTGCGTTTTTTTTACTCAATTGGGTTAGTGTGAGGATATATTTTGTAATTATTATTCAAAAGCGACTTTTTTTTACTGTTGCACACCTTGAAAACTGTAAGTATATTGAATTTTGTGGTAAAGACTGGGAAACAAAATAGAATAAAAATATTTTAAAAAAATAAATTTTTTAGTAGAACTCGAAAATTTTAATTTTTACACATTTTAAAGGCCTTAAAAGCCTCTTTAAAAGTTCATTTTTTTGTCCAGCATTTAATACCTTAGACACCTTAAAGTATACAATTTTGATGCTTAGAATAAAAATTTAAAATATATCTCAACACTTAAGCGTTCAATCAACCAAAAATATTACTGATAGCGTTTCTTTCCTACCCAATAATAATTACCAAAAATCGCACTAAGTTTGATAACACTTTTTTAAGGCATCGTTTTTTTATAATTTTTTTTTTAAACGAAATGTTTAATATCACAAATGCTTTTTATTGTTATTGCACAATTCCGATTGGTTAGTTAAAAATATAAACAATAAAAATTAAAAAAAGGAAAACACGTAACGTTCACGTCCATTCCGTGCTTAACTTAGCAAGTCAATATTTCTTTTAAAGTTTCTTATTGGGAAATGACTACAATAGTAAGCACGTTACATTTTTTACTAACCAACCGCGTAAATCAAAATTTTGACAGTGCAGTGAATTTTTATACACATTTTATATTAGAAAAGATAATTGCCTCAAAAATATGCAACGCTACATATTTTTATTTGATTTATATATTTTCTTTTAATACACTATTTTACAGCAACTCTAATTTTATACATTTTTACACAGAATGTACAAAAACCATTTAAAAATACGTGATACCTGTCAGATATATATCATTATAATATAATTAGTATCAATATTGAGCTTTATACTAGGGTTGTCATATTTTATTTGCATTATTTTTGTGTATTAATACTTTTTTTTAAATTAAAAAGTTGTTTTATAGAAATGTCGATTACGTCACAATTTCATCATTTTTCCGATTATTTCAGATTTTTTTTCAAATGAGGATTTGTAAAGTACGCGCCACAAATATAACATTATTGTTTACATTTCTGTATAAAAATAACATTTATTTTCTCATAAAAAAATTGATTACCGAAATTAATAAATATAATATTATAAATTAAGTAAATAGTAAAATAAATAACAAGCTATTTTATTAATTTTTGACTCGCTGTTTTTCATTACAATCTTACTAGCGGTAATAAAGGGTTGATAGACCACGAGTACGATTTTTTGCAATCCCTTTTTAACACGATGTATATTTAAGAACAGAACGAAGTCGGCGCTTCTGCCACTAGCGATCAGAAATATTGTCAATTGGTCGAATTTTGCATGGTGATATTAATTTCTAACTGATTAACCCAATGAGGAGCGGAAAATGGGCTTTGGCAGTCAATAGAATATTTATTTTTTAAATTTTGCTTGAACTTTTTACAGAAGGTGGAAATGTAAACAATAATGTTATATTTGTAGCGGTTATTTTATTTCTCTTCATAATAATGAAATACATCAAATAACTTTTTGTACCATCATTATGGAAAGTAGAAATATTTTTTTCAAAGTAATGATATAAAAATTAATTTGTCACAGGATGTGTTTTATCATTACAACTAGAATTTTTAAGAACATAATATTATATGAAATATTCATCAAAGAAATGAACGTTTGAAGAAATTGGCACCAACCCTCCTTATTCATCAAATAGAATATCAACCCAAAAAATATTTTGATTAAAAGCAAAATATTTTGAAAAACTTTAGAAATTTCATTCAAGAAATTTCTTGTTTTAAAAGCATTAAGCTCATTAAAAAAAAATCACATGCCTTTAACCCTTTAAAGAACTTTGAGTATATTTATTTATACCTTTAAACAATATTTAAAGCACTTTAATAAGCGACTCAAAAATATTTAAAAAAAAATCATAAGCTGCATTAAAGTTGCTTTCATATTTTTTTAGCACTTATTTGATTTTGACGCTTATATACCTTTTGTAAATACTTGTATTTTATCTAATAAACCAATTAAAAATCTACAGATATGCATAATTCTATTTTCAATTTATCGAGTCGCATTCTGGTAAAAAAGATAAACTGAAAAAAAAATTAGTAGCAAAAAACGTCAAAAAAAAAATCAGTACGCCAAGATAAAATTATGTAAGGTCACAAATAATCGGCACTACTTTCGTTCATTCCGTATTATTCCGTTTGCAAAAAATATATATATAATTACGCGGTAACAGAGTATAAAACCGTTATAATTTTGTACTAAATCCGTCTGAATTTATCACCATTAGTTAGTCCCCGATCAACTGAAACTTGCCCTGGATTCGTTTCAAATGCCACAGATTCGGTTACTTCAATTTTACCTTATTGTGATACTAATTTTCTGGACTTGACAGTTTTTGTACTAAATTTTTAACGCAAGGAAGTTTACAATCTATTTAATCAGAATACGGCCCATTTATATTCTCAAATGGTTTTTGCCTACACAATCTTAAGGCTAAAACGTGCCAAATAAAAAATAACATTATCTACACAATACTAGTACACTGACATGGCAGTGGAAAACAGTCTACAAACCAACATACTAAAAAACTCAAAGTATCATTGGTTCGATCATGAAAATAAAATAACCAAACAACGCTGCTCGTGTGATGTGACAACGCGGAAAAAATATAAAAAAATCAAAAATATATACATAAAAAAAATATAATAATTTAAGACTAGGTTTTACTTAAATCACAGGGTAAAGCTTTGGAAATGATTGGGTGAATTATAAAAGAGGAAAACTTACTAGGATAGGATTTTTTTGGGAGGATGAATTAAAAGTCAGTAAAATCTTAAAAGTTAGTGAATTTGCTTGTTCAAAATATTTGCCTTGAATACTGTAAAAGAAGGAATTAGGTGCAGATATGCGTGTGTTATGACAGCACGGTTCCCAAATAACCTATTTATAGAATTGATGGTGCATATGACAGGGAAATAATTTAAATTATGAAACACTAATGTATGCAGTTGTAAAATATTTGTTGGCTCAAAGAAAATAGCTTGTTAATACTATTTAAACGCTAAAATATTGAATTTTTAATAATAAAATACTGTAAAAGGAAATTTAAACTTAAGAGAATCTCTTACCCTTAAAATATATCACGCATGTGGAATAATTAATACTACAAAAAATAGCACCAAATCAAACTTTTCGATAAATTAACTGCAAATGATCTATTTAAAGGCTAATCAAACATACAGGGTGATACCTAAGTGGATACTTCTTTTTAAGCTGCGTATGGAAGGCATTAAAATAAACATTTTCGAATACCTTTTTTCAGAAAACTAGAAAATAAGGTACTTACATTAATTTATTACACTATGGATCAAATACGGTTCTGCCTAACTTGCCCGTTCAATAACATTAAGAAAAATTCTGGGTGTAGGGTGAGCCCGCAAGGCAAAGCGTTCTGCGTATAATCTAGAAGTAGCAGCCGCACTTTGACGACAGAAAAACACACCGCAGCGTATTGCCAAATAACTCACCACCGACCCGTAAATTGCATGACTAATAAGAGATAAGACAAACAACATAAAGTATAGGAGGCTACGTTTTGATGATCAGGCCCGCACTTAGATTTTTTACTTCTAGCTACAACATCTAAAAAAGAAGTATCAACTTAGGAATCACCCTGCATAATACAATATGAAAAGGTTCTTAAATGAAATTATTTTTATACTTGCATAGTAATAAATGTGTTTTAAACATTTTTTTCAATTTTTTTAACAACTTAAGTCTTATAACTCCTATATTAATAAATAACAAGATACTGAGGACACCTATGAGTAACCAATAACAACGTCAGAGAGACAATCAGGTGCAAATGAAACGTGTGTATGTGAAAAATAGACATTGTACACAGAACCTTACTAGTCTTAATGTTTTCTTCTTTAGTCATAATATTTAACAAATCTTTTTCTATTTTCGATTTTTTTTCTAAATTTCGAAGATGTTTGTCAACTTTGGTAAGTTCGTTTTTATAAGGGAGAAAATCTTCCCAAGCCGGTGAATTGGGCGATTTTTTCATGTAAGATTTTTTATACGGGGAATTTTCTACAGGTAAGGATTTGGGTTTAGTAAAGGAGGAATTCAGGATATCAGACAATTTCGACCTAAATTTGTTATCGTTTGATACTGACATTAGTTCCTGAAGCTTGTGAGTCTTCTCCTGCTCGTCTGATTTGATCTTTTCGTAATCCGCTTGTAGCTGCTGTTGGGCAAGTGAAAGTTTTTGGTTGGAACTGAAAAAGAAAATAGGAATTATAAATGTTATACAGGAAATTGATATCTAACATTAACGAAAAACCCAAAGGTGTTATGCAATTTTCGAAGTGTGATGAAAGAGTTATTATGCGTCCACTTGTATTAGACTCTTTCAAATAGATTAAGATCCAACAATTTAAAAAAAAAAACTTAAAATTTTTGTAAGTAAACTTACTCTTTGATGTCATTGATGAGCGATTGCTTCTCAGCAATTTCATCTCTCAACGAAGCAACTTGTTGTTGATGGGCAATACGTAATTGGTCCATTTGCTTTTCAAGAGCCATTCGCAAGTCCGCAGCTTCTTTCTTTTCGCTCTCGGATGCAGTTGATACCTGAAAAAGCAAACTGTCAGTAAGAATATTCCAAGAAAAGAAAGAAAATATTAATAAAACATTTATCGTCACTTCATCGTCAATTGGCCCTACCAACTTGAACGGTTAGTCAGCTCACCACTCAGTCTGGCTATTAATCAAATCCACAGCAACCTCCAGAAATCAAATAAATGTTTTCTATGAAAATTCTTAACCTCGACAGTCAAGTATACAGGGTGATTCCTAAGTTGATATTTCTTTTTTAGCTGTGTATAGAAGGCATTAAAATAAACAACATTTTCAAATACATTTTTTCAAAAAACTTAATAGCCGAGTAAAAAATCTAAGTGCGGGCCTGGTAATCAAAACGTAGCCCTTTATTTTATATTGTTTTTGTCCTTTTTTGTATTGTTAGTCATGCATTTTACGGGTAGGCCGTCAGTTATTTATTTTGGCAATTCGCTGCGGTGTGTTGTTCTGAAGCAAGTTAATTTTAAATTAGTCACGTGAAAATGATAAAATTTTAAAACAATGAACTAGTAGATATGGTTCTAATTTATGGTGAGTGTCATCAAAGTCCGACTGCTGCTGACGCAGAACGCTTTCCCTTGTGGGCTCATCCTACACCCCAAAGTTTTCCTAATGTTATTCAACGGGCAAGTTAGGCAGGACCGTATTTGATCCATAGTGTAATAAATGAATGTGAGTACTTTGTTTTTGAGTTTTTTGAAAAAAGGTATTTGAAAATATTGTTTTAATGCTTTCTATACGCAGCTAAAAAAGAAGTATCAACTTAGGAATCACCCTGTATACCTACATACGAAAGCTCCATATTTAGATTGTTTATTCTTCAGGATTTTGAACAATGAGTTTATTAAATATTATAATATTGTATTACAATTATTTAAAAACAAATTTAATATTATATATAAATCAAAAAACACAACTTAGTTACCTGTTCTGCCGCTTTCAATTTTGCGCATTCTTCTCTAAGCGCGTCTACACTTTCCTCAAGCATTCTCTTCTTATTTTCAGCCTCTCTCATTGATTCTTGTAAGCTCTTCATCCTAGCTTCATGTTGAGAAATCAACAGCCTGGAATAAAATCTTCATTAAAGACGAAAAATTCGACACTGAAGAAATATACCATTCATTTAAGAGCTACATCATAAAACATTAGCAGTTAGAATAAGTAGTCTAATTCTCATAGAGATATCTAAAACCATGATAAAAGTGTTGGATATGAAAAATATTTTGCTACGATAAGTGATATACAGGGTGTCCATGAAATTACTGTACAACGCTTTACCACAAATTCATTAACCAAAAATAAGGCGATCTAGGCAAACTTAAAACTTTTTTGTCTCTTGTAAAATTTTAGCCAGACATGCAGTTTCTCTGCAAAAAAATTATTTACCATACCGTGTAATTCATCATTGCTGTTTGTACAGAACTAAAAACATGAACAAATTTTTAATTCTAGATAACTACCAACTAGTTTGATTTTTATACCAATTGTTTGAAACTTTTTCATGTTTTGCATCGTAAATAATTTTTTTGTAGAGAAACTGCATGTCTGGCTAAATTTTTATAAGAGACAAAAATGTTACAACGTGAAGTCAGCTAGTGTCAGAGAAGTAATTTAAGTCATTTATACGGGGAGTAACAAAAAGGGGAAATTTTAATTACCAATCACACGCCATTTTTAAATTTGCAGGTATTAAAAAAAGATGGGCGCATACGTCAAAACACGCTATTAATAGTGGTCATTCTTAGTTCAAAAATTAGTGGAAATCGATAAAGGCGTTTAGAAATTATTTCGAAAAAACAATATTAATTTGAAAACTTTAGCTCCCTGTAGCGGCAAAACGAAGCAACATCGCATATAGGTAAGTTTGCCTAGATCGCCTTATTTTTGGTTAAGCAATTTGTTGTGAAGCGTTGTACAGTCATTTCATGGACACCCTGCATGGAGGATGCCTTCAAAGCTTTCTTGCGTTTATAAAAATAAATATGCCAAGAAAGCCTTCAATGCGTTTTCCATCGACTCTGTATCTGCAAATTCTCACCTGCACTCGGCCAATTCCTTTTCGTACTCAGTAACTTTCTTATTGCTGTCCTGCTCTTTATTCTCGATGTCCTGCAACCGCTGCGTTAAGTTCGTCACTTCGCTTTTCATCCGCGAGATGTACAATCTCGCCACAGTGAATTCCTCCTCCAATTTCGCCGCGTCGTTCGAGATCTTCAATTCCGATCCCTCGCTGCCGAGAGACGTGCCGATATCGCCCAGTTCTTTCAGCAAATTACTAAGCATTTCGGCGATTCGTTTTTTTTGGTGGCTGCTCATATCGCGTAGTTGTTGGAGTTCGGTGGTTGTGGAGTTTAAGTTGGTCTAAAAAAAAACGTAAATAGAAAAATTTCATTGAATGTAATTAAACGTACGTGATATAAACAAATCTTTATTTCTTAAACCCCTTTTATCATTAACTTATACACCGAGAATACAAATTAGTATATTACATAACAAGTGATGAAAGTGATATTTTTCAAACGAGGAGATATTTAGCACGAGGCGTCAGCCGAGTGCGGAAATTCCCCGAGTTTTAGAATAATCACTTTCACACGAGTAATGTTCGCTATTTTTCCTACGACCACAAAGAATTATTGAAAAAGCCTTCGATTTGTGAAAAAAATATTTCAACACTAGTGTTGAAATGAGCATACTTAGGATTATGTTCCACTAAATATCTGGTTTCATAGTTTGTCAATAGGCATATTTTATATATCATCGGAAGACTAATCCTGGATTAACTTCTAGATTAACTAGAATAAAATTTTTTTAATTTAATCAAGAAAAGATGCATTAAACATAAATTTAAAAAATCCACCCAATAAGGAAGATTTCAGTTCTAAATAATTCTCTAAGTTATTTAATGTTTTTATAAAAAAAAAGTTAAATAGTCCTGATGGGATTTGAACCTGTGAACTTGCGATCTGTAGGCTAGAGCTCTTACTCTCTACGCTATAGCTACCGATTAACATTTGTTGTTTAATACATGACACTGGTAATACATTTTCCAGTATATTATTAACATTTTTTATAATTTCAGATGGCGTATTTTCACACTCTAATTCTGAATCACTCGACAAATACATGATAAATAAGTTAAACACTTTACAATTACTGCTTTCTAAAATGTGTTCTTTTTAATAAATAGGGGTGGTCTGTCAAATTGGCACCGTATATATAAATTAAATATTGTGCCTTATATTTCAACGCTAGAGTTGAAATATTTTTTTTCAACACGCATGTAATATTCGGGCTCTCGAATCAAGTTAACCATGTTTTTTTCTTATTTTCGTATGCGGTCGTAGGAAAAATAAAATAATATATATTTGACAGATTAAAATTTTTGAGCGTACCTCGTACCGTCGAGTAGTTCAAATAACCTACTTTACGAGGGCCGATCAAAAAACAAATAATGTAAAATTTTTACTTAAAAGTAGTTTATGTTTTATTATAAGTTGTTTTCTTGTCCTATTGTTTCTAAAATGGTTTATGGCCACTGATTTTAATTCATGATTTCCAAAGATGTAAAAGTTAGCAATTACTAAAACTTCTTATAAAATCCCTTTGTATGAAGAATATATTGACTCTAACATTGTACCTGTTTTTGCATAAGTTCTTCAGACAAAGATTCCATTTCCTTATTCTTAGCATCTACTTCCTGAGACTTCTGATCATAGTTTACAGCCAATTCTTCCAAGGCTTGAAGTACCTAAACAAAATAAATAAAATTACATACAAACATAAAAAAAGGTTAAATAACATTAATGCTGATATCTCTAAATGTATGTTACTTCCTAACTGACAGGTCAGACTATAACTGCACTTTTTACAAGATATCTTGGTTCTATGATAAATGTATACCTCTTTGACTTCTTCCTTTGCGCTCTCGTTCTCTTGCTGAATTCTATTCATCTCGCTCTGCAGTGCCTCGTAATCTCTACGCGTAGCGGCGATGAGCTCGTCTTGTTCCAACATTTGCTCCTTGAGTTTTTCGACGTACTGACTCTGTTGGTTGATTTCTTCGTCTTTTTCGTCTAGTTGTTGGTATAACCTCTCTCTGTAATGAAGAATCATAAGTTTCAATTATATAAAAATCGTAGGTTAAACCAAGTTTTAACAATTAAACTACAGATATTTTTAAAGTAAAGCTTACTCAAATCGGTATAACATCTAAACTTACCTCTCCAATTCTAGTTTTTGTCTTTCCTCTAAACCAAGAGTAGAACCGATCATTAAAGCTGGAGTGGCAGGCATAGGTCCAGCAGGTTCCACAACACTTTCCTCCAAACCTACAAAGAATAATTTTATTATTATACGAAAAATGAAAACATTTACATCCAGCATTATTTTAAATGATAAGAGTTTTAGACTTGCATTGTCTTTATCTGTTTTACATCACAAAGTTTCAATTGGTAAGTATTTCCAGTCGTCTGTACCTGAAGACGACGAAATTCACATTTCTTAAAAGAAATCATTGGAAATGTGACCTGATTTACCTGCAACTGGAGTAATAGCTTCATTAATCTCATTAAGATTAACTTGTTCTTCGGCCTTGACGGTTTCACCCGCGCGCCACCTGCTGAGCTCTTGTTCCAAGATCTCCACTTTGCCCTTGAGTCGACCAACCTTCTCCTTTTCTTTCTCGTACCTTCTCTTCCACTCCTCCGCCGTCAATTCCTCGTTGACAGTTACTACATTCTTGACAGTCTTGGCTCTTTTACCAAAATCGAGAGTCGATTTGGTTTCGGATTCGTTGAAACTGGCCGGCGAACAGCATATTACGATTGTTGTTCTAGCATTACCTAAAAGAACAACATACAAGTCAAAAAAGTTATAAAACAGCATGGAAAAAAATCGGAGAAACCAGGTATGTAACTACAAGTAAATGGATTGTCTGTCGCCCAAACTAGAGAAGTCAAAAATGGAGTTAAAACAACAAAATTTTAAATAACGCCAAATTCTTTGACAGTTTTGTTATTGGCCTTTCAAACTATGGAACCATTTTCTGGCTGTATCTTATAAAAACAATTACTCACCACCAAGAGATTCCTGTAAAATACGCGTCAATTTCGAGTCTCTGTACGGTATGTGTGTTTTGTTACCATCGGCTAACGCACTGATCACATTACCCAGTGCCGAAAGAGATTTGTTGATGTTTTTGGCTTCATCTAGGACGGTACCTTTAAAAAAAATAAAACAAAAATAATTTAGCAACTCATTCTAAAGAAAAACAGACACTGTTATTGATTTTACAACGTTACACACTTTTGGTGCTCTGAAAAATTACTTCTTTCATCGCTGTAAGCTTGTAACAGTGTAAATTTCCTTAGACTTTGCATATTAGTTTCTTTACCTTCGGCTCCAGTTTTGGATACTTTTTCAGAACCAGCTAAATCTACCAGATAAAGCTTTCCAGACAGTTTCTTTTGGTTTTCTAAATTTTCTTGCTTAACATTAATAAGGAATACTGAATGTGACCTAGATGAATGTTCGTTCATATCTAAAAGGATCAAAAATTAGTTAAGGAACTTCAATTAAAACTGTTGACTTATTTATATTTACTTATACATATTTGGAACCCATACAGGATAAACCCAAAGAGAATTTTACATTTTGAATATTAATCCTACAACTAATAACTTCATTATAAACAAACACGTGTTTGGTGTGGTACAAAATCATTTTAGTCTCTTATAGCTAACTTACTTGTTACTGCTATATGCCTATTTGATTTTCCTTCTTCTATAGATTCGAAAACTTCTTCGGGGCTGGAAACAAACCTTTCTGTCGCCCCCTTTACATATGGTACCCTATTTTTATCTTCATGAACACTTAGATTTATTTTCGAAACTAAAAAAAAAATAATTTAGACATACAAAGTTAATCGTAAGGAAAAATAATGTTCTTACCATCTAAAAGATCCCTAATTTTGTCCATGTAAATTTCATAATAGGATACTTTAATGTGAAATTCTAGGTTTTCTTCCATAGCGTAAATGTGATTGAAGATGTCGTTCACTATACGGGGAATGATACCCTGTTTTTGTGGATCACCTGAAAAAAAAAATAGGATTAGTTGTAGTATTATAGACCTGAAATAACAAACCATACATTAAGCATATTAGGTCATCTTATATGACAATCATAATACACAATAAGCTGTAAAGACATCACACTCATGTTTTTACAACGGTAGTATTAATAAACCCCACTGCGCGGCGTCCAAGTTCCTCGGAAAACTCGCTAATTTGGTTTTCATGATCAGTTTATCTCTTTCATAAATAAACATAATAAAAATATAATATCTAATTGAACTACAATGGCTAATCTTTAGACAAGAAGTTCTTAATTTCGCCGATAATTGCTTCTCCGTCATTGTTATAACTTTATTATAGAATTTTCGTTCAAGATGACAACCTGCCAGCCTTGCTTCCTCTTGACATAATTACATTCCCTTCATATTTTTTATGAGTCTTGTAGCCAAAATAATTTTCCAGACCAAAATAACTTTTATTATCAGGACATAAAAATATAAAAAAAAGCTGTATGATATTTAATTTTAGAAGGTAAATTCGCAATGTGTTAAAATGTTTATTATCACCATTTAAAGTCAATGCACTTTTTTGTCCTAGTTTAAAAATTGGTTAATATGCCCTACAAACTTAAAATAACCTACATATTGATCCAAAAATATGAAAGTAACTGCAGTGTGCATAGGTACATTACATATTATGAATTCATTTTTGTTTACATAAAAATAACTAAGGCGATTGAATGTTTGGGCACCTTTGCTATTGTTTCATGTTATCATATGTAAAATTTACCCTTGAAATATACGAACGTAACTTCCAGACATTCGATATAGAATAACGATAAAACTGTTGATTTTAATAGTCAAATGGGGACGTGGATAAATTACTGGCATAATCGACCTCTTAAAGGAAATCACAACATTTAATTTTATGTATATATAAACCCTATTGAATTTAAATTCTGTAAGTCTTAAACAGGCTACCTCCTAGGGCTAATTTTATAAATATTTTAAACTTATTTATTGTAATAATTAATTTAGATGTATGAAAGATCTGTTACGTTAATGTATTTACATGGAGATTATACTGTTAATTGTGACTACTAGTTTTATGTTATGTAGCCTTCTGTGACACGATCCATGCCTTTATAGGTATTACTTAGTATACAGAAATTCCAGTAAGTACTATTTGTAAATAAAGATTTAAGTAAGTAAGTAAGTACGCCGATGAACTGGCTAGAGCTGGGTCATCTCAAAAACTCAGGGGCCATGAACCCGCCCTCGGCATATCAAAACAGGCAACCAAAGCAACATCAAGCAGATGGGCGCAACAATAACACCTATCCCGATGGAACAGGATACCGGGTCAAACTTAAGCGAGGGTCACAATTGGGAAACCCTCCAAAAAGCTATCAACTGGAAGGTTGTTTCTAACGCGCACCCAGCTAAAACAAGTGGTCGGCTAACTAACAGGCTACTGCCACTTAAGAAAACACCTAGCCGAGTAGGAATTTCCAATGGTCCCATTGGGTGCAGACTTTGCGGCGAAGAGGACGAAACCGCCTCACATATCATATATAACTGCGAAGCACTGACCCGAAGAAGATTCAAAATCTTCGGAGGAATGGGGGATAACCTCCCGCACGAAAAACTTGATAGGAATTTACTGGACCTTATAAAAGGAACACATCTTTTCTAGCAAGATAGGGGAGCACAATAAGCCACTAGGCTGCAGTGCAGGAAGCTTGGGCCGAACGCCCGACCCCCGCCTTAAACCAACCAACCAAGTAAGTATCTAAGTAATTCTGTAGGTACTCCTATTTAAACATACATGAAGGCAACATATATTAAGAAAGTTTGGAAACGATAAAATTACTTTAAAGATAGACAACCTTTTGAACCAAAGGGGTACCTTACCTATGACACCTTCCATCGTATGTGTTTTCCCCGAAGACGTCTGACCATAGGCGAAGATCGTACCGTTGTAACCTGCCAGTACGTCAGACACGATGCTCTTTGCTGCCTCATTGTATACTTTTTCTTGTGTTGCATTTGGTTTGAATACTTTGTCGAAAAGGTAGACTTTCCCCTGAAAGAAAAAAAATCATAAATAATTTTTGCTTTTGAAAAGCACATAACAAATTCTGTATGCTTATTTATGGTAAAAAAAAGTGTCATATAGTTCTCAATATAACTTCTTTTAAGCGGCTTATTCATGATAAAGTCGCTTGAATTTTACTTTAAAATCATTTATTGTCCAAAGAATACATTCTTTTTGATAAACGTTTAAATTTATATTGGATACGCGTATGCCGTTTAATTTCGTAATTATTGTTTTGATTTCTTTCTATCCTAAACAATTATTTAAATATGGAGTCAATATCAGTCCACAAAATACTATTATAATCTATAATCACTATTCCTACGTTTTGGAACAGATTGGTTTCTTTACGAGGTAAAAATATTCCACTGTTGGAAGAGATCAAATATCTAGAGTAATTTTGTATTCTAGACTGACCTGGAACAAACACGTGGAAAATATCAATCGGAAGTTGAAAGTAATCAGTAATTAGACGAATGTCAGAAAAAACATGGGGACTCTTGCCTATACTGGTGCCCTGGCTATACACCAGACACTACATCTGGAGCAATAATCTGGTATACCAATAGCTCAAAAACCAAGGAACGTACCGGAGCGGGAATACACGGAGTAAGAGAAGAACGTTTACTTCTCTCTGGGTAAGAATATCATTGTGTTTTATATATAAATATACGCCATCTTATGGTGTGTATTCGAAAACAAAATATGCTGACATTAGGTACCGACTTATTCAAAAAAATGTTAAGTGTCACTTTTTTGTCTTCTTCCATGCTCGTTTCCCATCTCCATTTTTCGTCTTAAAATGACGTCAGCATAGGTTCGTGCAGTCGAAATGTCAGCTCCTCTGGCGCCAGAGTTTTAGGACGAAGTCGGTCGCGGGGAGGGCGTTGCGACCATGTAACATACTATTAATCATCTCGAGCAATAATTGAAAAACAAGTTTTCACGAGTGTGATACTTTCGATTGCTTCAACTTAATAAAAAACATCTTAATTATACAGCAAAGTTCATTTATGTATATGATTAATATCATTCGCAAAAAAGTAGTTAAAAATGTAAATTAACATTGAAAAGTGAAGATAATTAATTTTATACGTTACTTGTTCTGGTATTAGATTCGTGAATGCGCGAATTTAACACTTTGAGGTGGTCTAACGAACGAATAACGTCTAAAAAAAGATAATGACCTGGATATTGCACACGTATGTTGAAAATAAAAAACCTAGTAGTACTGACAGATGAGAAAACACATATTTATGTAAACGTAGGACTTAAGGGGGATTTCTACTGTAATGGTTTTCAAAAAATCGATATTTTTTTCCGACGTTTTTCGACTCTCTATAGCCTCTAGAATAACCGTGTGTAAACGTTTTTACCAAATCTTCTCCAAAAAAAAAGTTACATCCAATTTTATGATTGCCGGTCAGTTCTCACCACTAGCCGCTTTTGAGTTAAGCCGCGTTCTCAGAACTACGTTCTGTCGCCAGCGACATCATCTCGACCAGTCAGGATCGTCAGGCCAGGCTCGCAAAGAGGCAGGAAGAATCAGCTCGTTTATCATTTTTCGAGGAAGGCACGCTACGGGCCAGGCATCGCAGACTAAGTAACAGTGAGACTATTTTGTTGTGAGCCACCGTTGAAACTTTAAAGTTGTTTTTCTCGAAACCCTGTTTTTCGCGCTGGCGGAAAGTACTTCGGTATGTTCAAATTATCAGAATTTAATAATTTTGGTCTTAAAATGCTCAGAATACAAGTGGTTATAGCCCCCTCTAGAATCAAGTATTTTGCGATATTACAGAAAATGTAACGGCCCTTAAAATACAAAAAAATGGTAAATTTTCAAAAAAAAATTTAAATCTCGCGCCATTTTAACAGTTACTCGAGTTTTTACTTGATTCTAGTGGGGGCTATAACTACATGCTTACAATTGAAGAATCTGGGTCAATTTTATTTTTGTCATAAATAGAAAAATTTATTTGAATTCCGCCAGCAAGTTATGTATTTTTTGAGGGGGTAACTTTAGCATCCTGTAGCACCCTCAGGTTTTTAATTTTCTAGGGGTTGAAAATTTTTTTTTGGTACATCTTATCTTTAATAAAAAGAATTGAAAACTTGTCTTTCTGCATTTGTCTTATTATCCCCGGAAAAAAAATCGTAAAGAAACGATGAAGATAGGACCATCACAGTAGAAATCCCCCTTAAACATTTTTATGAAAATTGTCAAGGGAATTTAAAACATTCTTTTCAACCAAGAAGGTATAAAACGAAAATTGAATTAATACCAGACTAAACTGCTTTATCGGAATATTTGAATGGGCTCTTTCACTATTCTCATATTTGATAGTTTTGGCACTTAAATTGTTAAGTCGGTGCTATAATAGGGGTGTATATTGTATATGGTCTTCAGGTGAATACGAATGGAGATGCTTACCAGTTGAAACGTAGTGATTCTAAACAAATAAAGACAATGCAAGTCCAAAACTCTACTGCCGTTCAAGGAATAGTATATTACATAACAAGTGATGAAAGTGATACTTTTCAAGTTTTAGAATAATCACACGAGTAATGTACACTATTTTTCCTACGACCACAAAGAATTATTAAAAAAGCCTTTGATTTGTAAAAAAAAAATATTTCAACTCTAGAGTTGAAAAAAAATATTTCAACTCTAGAGTTGAAATTAGCATACTTAGGATTATGTTCCACTTAATATCTGGTTTCATATAGTTTGTCAATAGGCTTTTCCTTTATTTGTAGTTTAACATTTTCATTTTTTCATATTTTATATATCATAGGAAGACCTAATCCTGGATTGACTTCTAGATTAACCAGAATGAAAAATTTTAAATTTCAAGGAAATATACATTAAACCAAAATTTAAAAAATCCACCCAACAAGGAAGGTTTCAATTCAAAATAAATCTATAAATTATTTAATGTTTTTATAAAAAAAAGTCAAATACTCCTGATGGGATTTGAACCTGTGACCTCCCGTTCTGTAGACAAGAGCTTTAGTGTCTACGCTATGGCGTCCATGGCTACCAGTTAACATTTGTTGTTTAAATATATGACATTTTCTTCAGCGCGACTTGTTTTTTCTTTTATTAACATTTTTTATAATTTCACATGGCGTATTTTCACACTATAATTCTAAATCACTCGACAAATACATGAAAAATAAGTTAAAACACTTTACAATTACTGCTTTCTAAAATTTGTTCTTTTTAATAAATAGGTGTGGTCTGTCAAATTGACATCATATGTTTAAATTAAATAGTGTGCCTTGTATTACCACTCTAGAGTTGAAATATTTTCTTTTAACACGCGTGTGATATTCGGCGCTTTCGAGCCAGGTTAACCGTGCTTTTTTTCTCATTTTCATAGGTGGTCGTAGGAAAATACTATTTCTGTACGGCTACTTGTAAACTAAAATGTGTTAAGCTTGACAATTCAATATTACTGTGTTTCCATAGTTGCAACACAAATATTTAATGGCATCCTTTATTTGTGAACAAAGTTAATAATATTTATTTCAAAATTTTAACAAGTTGCTTATAATAAGTTATGTCCTTTTAATTTTCGATTTACGGAAAAATAGTATGTGTACCTCGTAGAAAAAACCACATTCCCGAACTCCGTATTGTCAGTCTCGGCTTGCGCCTCGACATACAATCTTTACGGTCGTCCGGAAATGTTCAGCTTTTCCTACTAGGTATACAATGTACTATTGTTCCTAGAACTTTAATAAATTATTGAAATATGTAATATAATGATTTTTTTTTATTTCTCGCATAAGTCCGTTTTGGACAATAATTGCTATTGGATTACTTTTCACACCTTGGCATTGTATTATATTATGAAAAATTTTAGAGAACAGAATAGTTTTTCTATTTATTTATTTTCTCAGTGATGGCTTAATTATATCAAAAAGTACAAACACAGAAAATTTTATTTTTTGTTCCTTTATACACTACAACCAAAATCAAAATTTAGTGAAAGAGTCCATTCGCCTTATTGACGGGGCGGCGTCGCGTCGGGTATTTTATTTCACTCTCACCCTAGTACATAAACAGCTTACTTTTCCCCAATGAATCAAAGGACCCTTTACTTTCTATCGCTCTCCCCAATAGTAACTTTTGCTCCCTTTTTATCTGTTATGTTTTCCACTTTTCTATATGTGAATCTGTCGCCTCAAATCAAAATATACGACAGACAAAAATAGAACGGAATCAATATTTCAGGCAAGACTAAATAAGAGATCGAATGACAGAAGAGTTTTGGACTTGCAGTGTCTTTATTTGTTCTTAAGTCACAACGTTTCAACTGGTAAGTATCTCCAGTCGTCTTCAGGTAAATACTAAAATACATATTAATAAGAGACTTAATTCTGAGTATATAATATGATCTTAATATTTGTATTAATAAATTAACAACACAAAAGAAGAGACACTAGAAAAATGATCACATAATCGACCAATAATGGCCCTGCATGACTCTACCTCTATAGCAATTCGCAGATTTAAAACGCTATCTTCTGTAACTATAGAAGATACTATATCTGCCCTAATTTATTTAATGCAAGTGAATAAGTGTATACACCAGTGTACACCTCATTAAACAAATAGTATGTATCGCAGTCACCATTCGCCTTACAAGACGTATGTATATTATCCACAAACTTTCACGCTTTCGTTTCCCGTCTGTTCCCGAGTTTTCCGACTACAGGCAACACACGAGGTTTTCCCGAATCGATAGATACGCCCCGCCATCGCCAGGGTGTCCTTGACCGCGTCCACAAAATTATCCCGACTAGATTTTGACAGTCACGAATTTTACAGCTATGATGTTGCCAGCTCCCAAGTTTTCGAGAGGTGAAAAATCAGATTGCAATTTTAAAATCAGTAATAATAATATAATAATAATAAAAAATTTCTTTTCCGAAAATCGATTGGAAATATTGACATTTTTGATAATATTTTTAAAAGAAAAAGTCAATATTTCCTTACACTTAGTCGTTGCTAGGCAACGGAAAATAACTGTTAGGAAATATTTATTATTGTACTGTAAGGAATAGTATATTACGTAACAAGTGATGAAAGTGATACTTTTCAAACGAGGAGATATTTAGCACGAGGCGTCAGCCGAGTGCGGAAATTCTCCGAGTTTTAGAATAATCACTTTCACACGAGTAATGTACACTATTTTTCCTACGACCACAAAGAATTATTAAAAAACCTTTGATTTGTGAAAAAAATATTTCAACCCTAGAGCTGAAAAAAAATATTTCAACTCTAGAGTGGAAATACAAGGCACACTATTTAATTTAAACATATGATGCCAATTTAATAGATCGAAAGGTCACAGGTTCAAATTCCATCAGGAGTACTTGACTTTTTTTTATAAAAACATTAAATAAATTATTAAATTATTTTGATTTGAAATTTTCCTTCTTTAATCATTTTTTTTATTTAATCAAGGAAAGATGCATTAAAAATAAATTAAAAAAATTCACCCAACAAGGAAGATTTCAATTCAAAATAATTCTATAAATTATTTAATGTTTTCATAAAAAAAAGTCAAGTGCTTCTGATGGGATTTGAACCTGTGATCTTTCGATTCGTAGGTCATGGCTCTAGTCTCTAGGCTATGGCGACCCATAAACATTTTCTGCTTAAGTTTAATATATGACATTTTCTTCAGCGGGGCTTTTTGACTGGTAATAAATTTTCCAGTATATTCTTAACTTTTTTATAATTTCAGATGGCGTATTTTCACACTCTAATTCTGAATCACTCCACAAATACGTGATAAATAAACTAAACTGCTTTCTAAAATTTGTTCTTTTTAATAAATAGGTGTGGTCTGTCAAATTGGCATCATATGCCTAAATTAAATAGTGTGCCTTGTATTTCCATTCTAGAGTTGAAATATTTTCTTTCAACACGAGTGTGATATTCGGCGCTTTCGAGCCAAGTTAACCGTGCTTTTTTTCTCATTTTCATAGGTGGTCGTAGGAAAATATAATTTCTGTATGGCTACTTGTAAACTAAAATGTGTTAAGCTTGACAATTTAATATTACTGTTTCCATAGTTGCAACACAAATATTTAATGGCATCCTTTATTTGTGAACAAAGTTAATAATAATTATTTCAAAATTTTAACAAGTTGCTTATAATAAGTTATGTCCTTTTAATAATTTTCGATTAACGGAAAAATAGTATGTATACCTCGTAGAAAAAGCCACATTCCCGGACTCCGTATTGTCAGTCTCGGCTTGCGCTTCGACATACAATCTTTACGGTCGCCAGGGAATGTTCAGCTTTTCGTACTAGGTATACAATATACTATTATTAAAAAGAATACAAAATTAATTTGACGTTTGCCAGTCACAGCTTTTTGGGAAGAAATTATTATGATAAAAGCTCCAACCAAGTTAACCTTTTCATGATACAACTCGGCAAGTTGCAGAATTGTGACGATAATGACGCAGAAGCTAACGTCCACGCGGTCTCGTCTATTTTCATTCTCCCTCCCAGCCCGACGAGCTATGCCATTTTTCATTCTTAATGTTTTGAATTCGCACGTTTATTCCGAATATCAGTAATTTTTCAAAATGTTTTTGTTTATCATGGGATTTTTCGAGCTTTCTCAATCCAAAAATTTGAACATTTTAAAATTTAAAGCTCTCTTTAAAGTGCTTGCAAGTACTTCTTTTAGGGCTTGCAAGCACAATTACTTTTTCCAAAGTGCTTGCCAGTTTGCCCAGCTCTGATCATAATCTATAGATACTTTTGTCCGCAGAGAAACTTTTAGTTTGAACCCCGCCCTATGAATTACAGTGGCTACGCCCGGGTGGGCACTGGCCCACCCTCAAAATTAAGGGTGCTCCTCCAAGCCACATATATATGTGATCCAAGCACGCTTTTTTAGAAGTCACCCTCGGAAAGAGGAGAGGTGTGAACCCCCATGCCGGGGACAAATTTTAGAAGTTAGTTTGAGAAGAAGAGGTTTGTCACTTTGGAAAGAATTATTATGACTGTTTGTTGACTGTATGTTAAAGGCAATTTTAAAATGTCACTGACCTTGAATAATCGAACTCAATACCTGTGTTGATGTAATTTCTTATTTGCTACGTGGATTCATGTCGATTTATGTAAATAGGTACTTCATGGAAATGTGGTAAATTATTAGGAATACGAGAATACCACCTCTGGTGGCAGTCACAGAAGCTCTCTTTCAATGAGAAATTTTCTCGAAATGTTTGTCGTTATTAGTTTGAGGTTAGAATATGTTTTAGGCAATTCAACGATGTGTTTAATTAGGTATATTCTTTTTCCACCGCTTTTAACGAGAGAGAGAGAGAGAGAGATCGTAAAATAATTAACCAACCGGTTGATGACATTATTCCACTAGCTGTCAATCAGAAGTTCATTAGTTTCACCACTGGTTGAATCCAAAATTTTTACATAAGACGTATGTATGACTATAACCAGCGTTTTTCGGGCTCGGGTTTTCATGATTAAAAATAAAGTAAATATCGCTCACCACGCCAAAATTGATGATTTTTTCAGAAATCATGTATTTTAGGAACGTAGATCTAAGAGCAATTTTTGGTGCAAATGCTTACGTTTTGAAATTTGAAATACTCCTTCTTAAGTGCCGTTTTGCATATTCATCATAAAGCATTCTCGTTTCTTCCCGCACTATTTTTTTTATTATAAATTATCACACTTCTTCCCTAAAAAATATTTCAATTAAAATGTTTACTTACATTTTTGTCTTAAAAAATAAATACCTATTTTTTTTCTTTTTGTTGTAAAAATATTTTATTGCATTGGGTTATATTTTTGTTGATTTAAAATAGCTCTAAAAAAGCCCGGTAGCCCCCTCCCCCTTTAAATACGTCACTGGCGGGGTCTATCTTTGTGTTTTCGTTGTTGAGGGCACCCGTCTTTGTTTTCGAAGGTTTCGATGCTACTGATAAAGAAAGTGCTCCGTATAATATATAAACATGCACAGGGAACAGCCGGTAGATAGAAGAAGAACACTGATATGATATACAGACATTAACTTTGTAATTAAATCATTAAAGTTTAAATTATTGCAGGAAAATCCCACCACATTGCAAGATTTCTAATTTCCTATTACCTTTGCAATATATTACTTTCTTCGATACTAGAAAAAAAAATGTAAAATATTTACATCCGAGCCACGATTTTCAATTAAATCCTCAATGCATTATTAACTTATTATTACTTTATTACACTCCTCCCGGTGCGTTTCCATCGAGATAACCATCTCGTAAGTTAGGTATAGTCATTTTTCATACACATATTACACGGCAAATATTAAAATTTTAAGTGCTCTTAAAGATTAAGAAAGTTCCAGTGAAATAAGCAATTCATTTGAATTTATCCATTATAATAGACTTCTTCAAAACTAGGTCGTAATAATGTGAATTTTTGCAGCGACAACAGTATATTATAACACAATACTTATTGGGTATCTGTTGTATCATGGGTATGGTATCATACAGTGGCGCACCCAGGACTCAATGGGAGGGGTACAATGTATCTAAAATACTAATTCGATCTTAATAAAAGTGGGGGAAGGGGGAAAACCAAGCCGCTGAAAATTAAAAAAAAATTCAAGAAACAAAAACACGGACTATATGGAATATACGTCATGAAAACAGTGGCATGACAATGTTGCCAATGTTCTCTAAATTTTTTATAATATAATATAATACAATGATAAAGTCTGAAAAGTAATCCAATAGAAATAATTCTCCGAAACGGAATCATCATATTATTTCCAAAATGTTATCTATATTTTGTCTTAAAATAAGTTAATAAAGTTCTAGGAACCAAATATATTATTTAACTAGCATAAAAGGTTTCACACGTGGCAACACCGAAATTATTGACAGAAGGCCAAGCTAATGAAATGACAGTTGAAAAAAGTCTAACCTAAGTTATTTGTCGATCTTTCTGCTCTATAGCAAATAAATTTTTAAAAAAATGTTATTATTTTAAATAAAACTACGTCAAAAGTCCATAATAATTTGGATGTAAGTGGGATATAAACAAAAACATAGACATGACAGGTGAAATATCGGTAACGATGCTCACTGTACATTTTTATCGGATCGACGTCATCGCGTCAGTTTTGCGTTTTTAAAATTTGTGGAAATTGTGCTGCAAAAAATGCATGGTATGACCTAGCAATAGTTTTATTGATTATAAACTCCACTCCTATTATAGCACCGACTTAACAATTTAAATGCCAACACTATCAAACATGAGAATAGTAAAAGGACCCATTGCATTGTCTGCATGCAGTAGCGACGATTTCGAGCGACGTTATCGACTGATTAGAATAATTTAATAATTTTATGAACGTATATTAAGCCGTGTAAAAATTAATGCCAGTTATAAGATAAGTGGTCGATTTTTCTCTCATATTATAACTCGAGTACTTGTATCAATAACCGAGTGACGTCGATTATTTTAATAATCGAGTACCTACTCGAGTGAAAATTCCCGAGAGTGATGCCAACACTAGATTTTGTTTAATTATTTTCTCAGTAAATAAATCAAAATTTCAAAAACTGAAACAGTAACATTTTTTATTGAATCGTGCGCTCTATGCGGTCGGGTCAAAATTAAAGTTCAGTAAAAAAAAGCCTATTGTTTAGTACGTTCTTCGGCGAATGAGAGTTTTTGGAACCGTGGCAGTGGCTCAGAGGTGAGTTACTGGCATACGACCGTGGTGGTCCGGGTTCGATCCCCGGAATGGGCATATGCACAATAAAAAAAGTATGTCCGAAATTTAGTAGGTTTAAGAATGCAGGTAAGAGTGTAAAATGTATCATCAGGCCGGATGAGATCGGACATCTCGTGGGGTGCGGAAGAAGGTACACACACCCCAATCGGTAGGACATGCAATGGCAAGAAACCAAGGATTGATAGCCCTTGGGGCAGTGGTTCCCAAACGGGGGGGCGCCCCCTGGTGGGGGGGGGGGGGGGCGAAGCAGCATTAGGGGGGCACGAGAGCTCTGAAAAACTGCAAAATTAATACAAACTTTTAACTTTAAACCTTAACTAACCAAGAATTTCTGACCTTGTTAAAGAAATGCAGCACCAAACTTCTCATTAGATTAGAGTTCAAATGTCACGTTTTTAAATAAATAAATGAAATGTATCTGTATAATGGAGGGGAGCGAGGCGCGACCATTTTTTAATTCCCAAAAGGAGGCGCCATAGAAAAAAGTTTGGGAACCACTGCCTTGGGGGGTGTCGCATGACTGAGGATCGTGGTTTGAAACCCACGTTAAGCTGTAGGTCCCCTCGGGAATGGCCCAACAAAAAAACAAGGGTTTTTGAGGCCGATTCTTAGAGAACAAATAAAATTTAAAAATATTTTTTAAATGTATCGGCGGCACGCTAACGGCTAGGACTCAGTAAAGGCAGGTTAACGTTATATTTTAGCGGCTGTAATGCGAAAATGTAATTTTCTACTAATTAAAATAATAGGTATATGCTGTCGCAAATTAACGCGTGGTTGTCTGAGCGCACTTACACGATATGAATCACCACATCATCTGTCCTATTCGTTGATTTAAAGATAATATTATGGTGAATAAAAGCAAAAATGTTCTTTTTCTTTATGCATAATTATGATAAAGAAACGGATCAGCCTTTTATATAAAATACCGCCCACCTAATCAAGAATCGCCAGGACCAGCCAAATTATTTTTTTCAAAATGCAAAAAAAAACATATTATACAGGGTAAGTCAGCGATAGAATAAAGTTCATTCTCTCCTTTATCTTAACAATTAGATAAAAATTCGAAATGCAAAAGTTGTAGAGACCATTGAGGTGCACATTTTGACATTATGCTGGAGTATACAGGGTGGTCCAAAAAAACGTGGCGAAAATAACTTAGGTTTTTTTTAATGGAACACCCTATATATTGTATTATTTTCTAATTCTACGCTTATTTTGTATAAAATATTATATGTCTAGATGTAATAGTTTCTGGGATATAGACCTTTAAAACATGCCAATTTCAGATTTTGACAGGCTGTGTAACATTGGAACGGTGCATCTTAGAGAAAAATGGTTTTCACCTCCCTATCTTCATTTTTTATTCTCTATCTAAAAGTTACAACTGTTTAACATGTTAAAACCGGTTTTTTGGTCCAGTTTAAATCGAAGAAATGTCAAAAATGGTCATTCTTTATACAGTAAAGTCCGAGTTAAAAGTGATTAACCTGGTCATATCTTAATATAATGTACCATAAAGGCCGAGACAATTTTTAAAAATAAACAATATGCAAAAAGAAACAAGTAATATAATAAAATTTTATTCCTATTGCTTTAAACTTAATTGTGTCGTGATTGATTGTACACAAAATTTATTTCTGTTACTGTTGCTTATCGCCTAATGCTTGTTTTTTAATTGTATCTCTGCCTTTACATAACAAGTTATTACCGGTTGATTACGCTTAAATTGAACTTTGTTGTCAATCCCACATTTTAAATCAACCATTTCTACGATTTTAGATTTATTCTTAGGTTTAAGAGGACTTTACAAAGTTGGGTCTTAGCTCAGCTATATATTCTGTGCTATAAGCCTTAAAATAGTATATTACGTTGTGGTAAAAAACACATTCCCAACGAATGGAAAAATTGCGAACGAGCCGCGTAGCGGCGAGTGCGGTAATTACATGAGTGCCTAATTTCTTTACAACACGCAATACGTATTATACTTTTTCTACGACTCTTACTAATAAATTAAAGATCGGTTTATAAATTGTAAAGTATCAATTTGAACTTCAAATCTCAAATAAAGACAATGTCACTGTCAAATATTCAAAACGCAAGATAGATAAATGTCAGGATTTGAGTGGTTCAAGGCTAACTTGATTGTTATACTAAGCATCATCATAACGCACAGTTGTGCATAAGAATGGTTTTACTTTTAGAGTGAACTAAAGTAGGGTTACCATTCGTCCGGATTTTTCCGGACATGTCCGGAATTTAGGGGCGTCCAGCCGGAAAAGCAAACTGGGTCCGGAATTTAGCCGGTCACGGCCGTGAAAGCATATTATTAATATTTATACAGTAAGTGTTAACTCTAAAATACTTTTGCGATTTTGTGGGTACCAAATATGAACAGCTTTTGTATCATTCTAAAAGTAGATGGTTGTTCTTATTTCCCGCGATAGAAAGAATCTTAAAGATGTTTCAGCCCTTAAAATCATATTTTCTTTCAGAGGCTAGATTTATTAAAATCCTTTTTGAGAATAGATTCTCTGAACCATATTTATATTTCATACATTCATTGGTCTGTTTTTCATAGTAATATAGAAAAAATGGAGAAACAAGATAACTCCATTATTGAAATCATAAAAATTCTAGAATCGGTAATTAATATTCTAAATGAAAGACTGCAGCAAAAATTTATTCCGTTTAAAGTTCAAGAAATACTGAAAAAAATGAGTGATGAATGGTTCACACAAGAAAATCAAGTTTTCAGAAATAATATTTTTCAATGTTATGAAATATCCATAACTTACTTAAATCGTTGGCTGGAGCCTTTTCAAGAATTTTCCTGTTTTAAATGGGTAAGTTTCGAAAATCTTGATAATCTGGACTGGGGAAAAAAAATTTCACCATCTATTTCTTATATGATTGAAAAGGGCAACGATGTAGACGATATTAAAATGTTTAATGAAATATAGTCTGACGCACGGTTCTAGAGCTACAATGCCTGATAAGGCAGGGAGATAACGACCTAACTCGAATCAAAAATTACGTCAGAAGCTGTGATGTGCATCCAGACAGTAATTGTATGGACTTTACCTTATTTTAAGGGGAATTGCCTTTTTAATGCGGCCGTTATCTCCCTGCCTTATCAGGCATTGTAGCTCTAGAACCGTGCGTCAGACTATATGTCTTTTGCAAAAAATAATTAAAGAAAAGAAATCAGAATTTCTACATCTACCTACATACAAAATATGGGTGGTGTGTTTTGCAAACTGTCTATCTGAAGAACAGTATTCAGAACTTTTGAAGGTTTGCCAATTTTTTTTTGCTATAACAGCGCATAATGCAAATGTGGAACGAGTTTTTTCACTAATTACAGCCCAGTGGTCTAAAGAACGGAACATACTTTTGCTGGACTCTGTAAAACATATTATCATGACGAGCTTTAATTTTGCAATGACTTGTAACGAGTTTTATGAATTTATGTCACTACCGGAAAATTCAGATATTTTCAAAGAAGTAAAAGGAAAGGCTAAGTATACCTAGGTTACATATAGGTAGTATATGTCATTATTTGTATAATATATGGTAAAAAATGACAAATTTTATATAAAAAAATAAATTTCGTTTTTCATTTGCTGCGTATCCAAAGAAAAATATTCGGACTTTGTCCGGAATTTCGGGCCTGTTTGTCCTGAAAAATATTCTAGATAGATGGTAACCCTAACTAAAGGTAAAACAATGTATACTAATATAGGAGTAGAAAAACGTATATTATTACTTCATATTATTTTGGCCAGCTTTTGTACAAATTTCACCAAATTTTGTTAAAAAAAGAATAAATAGGCACTCCACAAATTATAGCCAACGGATATCTTAAATATCTTTCATTATACACCATTTTTTTTTATAAAGGAAACCACTAATTAGCAGGTATTATTTAATTAATCACGAAAGTGGAACATAAATAGGATTGTGCATAAGATCATGATAGACTTGAGACGTTCCTAACTGTATTATTTCTTTTTATATTGGCTAACTTTTATAAAGATAATAACCTTTATGCTTAAATACTTGATCGTGATATACATAGATACGTTACACCCATGGGAATTAATTTTTATAACGAACATCCATCGATTACATTGCAAATTTTGAGTGGCTGAATTATTGTTATAGTCTCGGAATGAGGTTAACCTGGTTATGGGTGAGTTATCAAGAATCTTCGTAATATAATTTTTTTTTGATAAAACCTCGGTACTTCAAAAATACGTATAAAGTTATTAGAATGGACTCATTCTACATAACTTGCTAGTTTTTTTTAATCGGCCCAAGCATTGAAGGTATGACAGTTGATATAAAATTAACTATAATAGAATTACTAATAAACCGCAATAGCGCGGTCGGATCCATTCAACATAAAGTTGATTTGAATATAAATCAAAATTTCAAGAAAGGAATAAGTTTTATATACAATATTTTTGGCAAATTTTTAATGGTCTCTTTAAAATGGGCACCTTAACTTTATCTAATAGAACCACTGACGTAGACCTCTAAAAAGTTTCGCCACATTCACATTATCTATAGTCTATTTCAGAAAGGTGTGGAGTAATAAAATAGGAAATTCCATCCAGTTCCGCTTAATCTCGGTGTCGGCCACAGCGCACACCGCCATATCATTGCGAACTAAATCCTATAAAACCTATAGGGGCGCAAGTGAAAGGATTTGTAGCAAGACACATCATGACATTCAAAATAAAAGACGTTAAGCTACTGTTTGATCAAGCCGTTAAGAAAGTGACACCAGAGAACTGGCGAAAAGCAGTACATCATGTCATTAAAGAAGAGGAGAAAATGTGGTATCTTGACCACCTGATCGATCGGACCGTCGACTCGTTATTTATAACGTCAAGAGGAGATGACAGTTCCTCAGATGACGAAGAATATTATGATTTTTTATAATTTAATTTCTGTATAATGTAACTTGTATTTTGTATATTTTTTATAATGTTTAAATAGGGTTATAGGTAAATAGGTGTACCTAATACTATATGTACTAAATGCACGGTTTTGTCACACTATTTTCAGTGTTTGTGAATGGATAACAATAGGCAAAACCCATAAATTGACCCAACCCCGGGTGGTACTACCTGCATTTGATGAAAGTAAAGAATTTTGCAATAAAATCAATGCCAAAATATGAAAGTGGCTTAAATATTCGTTGGGTTACTCTGTAGTCCCTTTGGGTACCTAATGAGCCTTTATTACTCTACACTTCTGAAATAGACTATAGTACGATTACCAATCATTACCCAATGTACCAAAATGATGATTGACACCTCAAATTTCCTTTTTTCTGCAATATGTTTACATATACATTAAGTATTAGTATTTCTTGGCATTATTACTGTTATGTATTTATATTTTGACACGATTTAAACGTAATCATAAATTTCTAAGAATAGACAGAAGTTCATGGTATTTTTGTTCTTCAAGCCAAGAACAAAGCTAGTTTCGGTTGCAGTTGGAACAATACCACCGCGCAGTGGCCCCTCGATTCGATCCCCACCCGCCCTGATAATATACAGGGTGGTGCATCCGAACAGGACATATAGGATGTTCCATGTAAATTTCGAGGTGGAAAAAAATAGGAAAAAGTCGTTTGGAGAAAGTGCAATCATATAAATTATCATCAAGAAAAACATGATTTTGTAATTTTTTCGTTGCTTTGAATCAAAAAGAACGTAATTATTTTAAAAAAATCGTAACAAAGTAGCAAAAACGTCAAAACTAGATACAGTTAGTTTGTATCTTTGCTATTCGAGCAACAACGTTAAATTTTCACTTGTTTTTTTTTAATGATGCCTATTGTCTCCCACTCAAGTCCTAGAAGACGAAAATTGTACCAATAATAGTACAATTTTAACTCTATAGCAGCCTCTGCGGCCCAGACAAAACAAAGCTAATGGTAATACGTGACGAAGAAACGAGACCACAAAATTTGCATGTACACGAACATCGTTATTTTATGGCCAAAGTTTTATGTTCTCGACAATCTCGACCCTTTTAGGGTTTTCCTGAAATTGTTTCAGTCGATTAAGCACAATTTTTTTTTAACTAGGCTTATAAATTTATTTCTACTATTTTCTACCACAAAACTGAATCCTAATGTTTCCAGGAACAAAAGTTAAAAATAACCCATATAAAATGATAATAATGGATGGATTCTTTTTTACCAAATGTATTCCAGTTATAATATTCGCCCTGTACTTTAAAATAATGTAATACAGTAGCAAATTCTCATGAAAGTCCGTAATTAACTAATGTTATAAAACGGAGCTATTTTTATAAAACACACCGTAAAAAAATTTAGTGTAAAATCCATTTTATTTACAATTAACAAGCACGTGTGTGTCGTGCGTATATTTTCCGACGATTTGCGACATGTCACGTCTCTAATTTGTGCCAATAAAAAAAATTCGGAAAATTTAATTTGGGTTTATATTAAATTCATGACGTAAACTAAACACTTGACAGCTACAAAATAAAGAGAAAGCGCATAAATGTTATGACACAACTTAGTAGTTTGCCCACTTCCGAATAAACAAATCGTTTTTTTATTCGTTTAAAAACAAAACTCGTTTGTCTAACGCAGGCCCTACACGGTCATTTAGACTGACAATTTTTTTTCACCAATTGAAAGGTGGTATCTATATGTGGGTGTGAAATAGTTATTTTCAGGCAGAAAAAAAAATCAAGGAAAAAGATATAAGCCACTGAAAACCCTAAAAAAATTATTAAAATTCATTGTATTCAAAATAATATTGATATTCTCTAATATCTGTAGAGTTCAAAGTTTAAAAAAATTAAATCCATTAATAAACATGGACAAGATTCGCTTCAAGAGAACGCAATCTTTTAATATACAGGGTGTCCCAGATAAGGATGCATTCTACTGGGATCTCGAAACCATAGAAGATACAGAGATGGTTAAATAAGAAAAAAATGGCGCCATACTATAGTCTATTTCAGAAAGGTGTAGAGTAATAAAATGGGAAATTCCATCCAGTTCGGCTCAATTTCGGTGTCGGCGTAAATAAATTTTGTAAAATATTTATGGTAACTAACCAAAGAAAAAGAGATAATTTGATAAAGAAGGAACTATTAGCTATAGCAAATTTACACAAACATCGTTTTATGAAATATTGCGTGAAATATATAGCTGAAAAACATGGTGTAACTGCGCTGCGCACACCGCCATGTCATTGCGAACGAAATCCTATAGAACTTATATAGGCGCAAGTGAAAGGATTTGTAGCAAGACACAACACGACATTCAAAATGAAAGACGTTAAGCTACTGTTTGATCAAGCCATTAAGGAAGTAATACCAGAGAACTGGCGAAAAGCAGTCCATCAGGTCATTAAAGAAGAGGAGAAAATGTGGGATCTTGACAACCTGATCGATCGGACCTTCGACCCGTTAATTATAACGTCAAAAGATTACAGTTCCTCAGATAACAAAGAATATTATTTTTTATAATGTAATTTCTGCATAATGTATTTTTTGTATTTTGTATTTTTTGTTATAATGTTTAATAAAAAATAAGTTTACCCAATACTATATACATAATGCACGCCTTTGTCATACCATTTTCAGTGTTTGTGAATGGATAACAATAAGCAAAACCCATAAATTGACCCAAACCCGGGTGGTAATACCTGCACTTGATAAAAAGGAAGAATGTTGCAATGAAATCAAAGCCAAATTATGAAAGTGGCTTAAATATTCGTTGGGTCACTCGGTAATCCCTTTGCATACCTAATGAGCTTTTATTACTCTACACCTTTCTGAAATAGACTATAAATTCTGCAACATTGTGATTTCAAATTTAAAAAACTCCGAATCTTCCGGAGATATTTCGGCAAACCCAATTTTCGCGATTTATTTTTTTGACTCTATTTGAAGAGATAACATGGAACTATGCAATATTACATGTATTAATTGTTGTCACGCTATTTTTATTTCTTTTTGAGTTTTATAGCACAGTATGAAGTCAAGGGAAAATGTTGCGTGTTTTCCTGCGTTCTACATTATTTTTGGTTGTTTATGAAAGCTTTAAGTATTTCATCTCCGTACATCCGGCGATTTTAAACATTGTTGCTTTAGTTAACACTCCAACTTAAAACATTCTTGCTGTTCGAAAATTCCTCTTTGTTATGTCCGGTTTTTTAAAAACTAGAACCATGCAAGAAGTATAAATCTCTTGAAGCAGTAATTACTTAAAACATCGTAAAACACGCACGCGACGGAAATTATAAACGTTCTTTGAAAATTCTATTTTATAACGTTCCGCTATATATAAACTCTTTAGGCAATTCTGTAAAAGAAAAAAGGATATTGTGTCAATTTTTACCGAAATAAATATAAAGCAGAGACAACCAGTAGTCGATGATATAAATTTTGTAATCTGTGATTTAAGTCGGAACCTTGTAGTCTATCTATGATTACTTAATAGCCGAGTTTTGGTTTGAAGTTTTTTTTTATTTGGAATAGGCATTCTCACAATATTTCATTTTGACCATATCGTATACAGGGTGTTCCTTAATGACGTGCTAATACTTTAGGGTGTGATTTCTCAAGTCATTTTGTCCTAAACGGTTTAAATTTTTTGTTACAGGGTGTTGAATTTTATTTTTTTAATGCGTTTTCTGTAATATCTCTGAAAGTACTTTAGATAATATTTTCAATTTTGGCACGTGCTAATAGGGCATAAAACCACATGCTTTCGTTATAAAAGTTATTTTTTTGTCACACCAGTGGCGTCCCAGCAAACATGTCGATATTTTTTAGAAAAAAAGTGGTACCTACGCCACTGACATTTTTCCATGTGGATATTATATCTGATTAGACTGGTTAATTCTACATAAAAATGGTCTCTTGCATTTTTATCCTCAGGCACACCGTTCTTAATTAAAAAAATGCAATTAAATTAGCTCTACTATTTATTATTAACATTGATAATACAAAATTTTGTTTTATAAAAATTGTAGGAAATGACCATCTTCACTTTCGCGACATGTTTTAAATTGTCTCTAGAAAAGGTGTATGCTACTCTCTAGGAAGATGTTTATTATTGAGATATATTTTCTAATTTATAATCTATTTCAGAAAGGTGTAAAGTAATAAAAACTCATTAGATATGCAAAGTGACTACAGAGTGACCCAACGAATATTTAAGCCACTTTCATAATTTGGCATTGATTTCATTGCAAAATTCTTTATTTTCATTAAGTGCAGGGTGCAGGTAGTCCCACCCAGGTTTGGGTCAATTTATGGGTTTTGCCTATTGTTATCCATTCACAAACCCTGAAAATGGTGTGAGAAAGGCGTGTATTATGTACACTTATTTTTTAATACACATGCATTTTAAAAAATACAGAGTACAAAAAATACATTATACAGAAATTAAATAATAAAAAATCATAATATTCTTCGTCATCTGAGGAACTGTCATCTCCTCTTAACGTTATAATTAACGGGTCGACGGTCCGATCGATCAGGTGGTCAAGATCCCACATTTACTCCTCTTCTTTAATGAAATGATGGACTGCTTTTTTTCACTCACTTATTTGATGGTTTGATCAAACAGTAGCTTAACGTCTTTCATTTTGAGTGTCGTGTTGTGTCTTCTTACTTGTTCCCATATAAGATTATAAGAAGTTCTATATAGGATTTAGTTCGCAACGATATGGCGGTGTGCGCAGCACAGTTACACTATGTTTTTCAGCTATATCTTCCACGGCATATTTCATAAAACGATGTTTGTGTAAATTTGCTATAGCTAATAATTCCTTCTTTATCAAATTATCTTCTTTTTTTTTCTTTGGTTAGTTATCATAAATAATTTAATGCACAAAATTTACTCTACACCTTTCTTAAATAGACTATAGGATTTTATTGATTAATATGATAAATTAGATTATATTATTTACTCATAATTGGCGATGAAATGAAAAATTCTAAATAGACACATAAAAATAATTTCCCTGGGCTCTTGTATAAACAGAATTATAACATAATAATAATAACCCAAGAAACGTGTAAACAATGATTTGCGAGATCGTAACTGGTTCAGAACATTTTAATTAAAAAAACGGTTTTTAATGGCTATTTGGGCGCATCTACCATGTCTTGCATGGTTAATTAGGAGAACAGAGACAGGTATTTTTCCATTGCTACCATCCTTACACTGGCCTACAAAAGTAATGGCATCAACAAAGCTCTTCTTTATGTCAGCTTGTTAAATTGTCAAGTCTAACTGAACTTTTTTTGAATATTTTTTAGAATTAAATTTTTTTAAATGAATGAAAAAAACAAGGCCTTCAGACAAGTTCTGTTTCTTTTTTGTTTTTTTTACAGGCCCGAGGAGCCGGGCCGGCCCGAGAGAAATTATTAGAACCCGAAAACCGAACCTTTATTGATTAAGTGGTCCGACCCGAGCCCGATATAGAAACCCAGAACGTGCAGGTCTCTATTGTGAGCCCTAGAATGGATCATGGGTCGAATCAAGCCGAGAGACGAACGACCTTTAACGGAGCGAACCGAACTATAATCGAATCGTTACCGCCGCTACGCTACGTTGATAAAGGTAACGTAGTTGCAAAATACTCGAAAATACTAGATTTCGATTAATTGTAATATTTGCTGTTTGTTATTATGTTGTGATCATTCATAAATGTTTATTTTCAAATATCCAGCTTTTTATCTCTGTAATTTTCCCTCGAATTTTCCCCTTTAAAAAAAATGTAATCAAACTCGTGATTAATTAACTAAATATGCTCGTAAATATGTAAATAAAATGGTACTCAAAAACAATATATTTTTAGATGAATGTCTCTACTAATTAATGAGGAATGAAAGTTTCTTTTACTCTTATTGCCAATACTTATATTAGTTGGTAACAACATTTGTGTATTTTAGTGTAACTTTTACTATAAAAGTATCTTTAAGGTTTGGATCCTTTAATTGGTGAGTGATAAAATTGAAAGATATAACTTTTATTTTTAATTTAGAGATTTTGTCGAAAAATAAAATAAACTGCTGGACAATTGCTTTCGAGCAAGAAAAATTTCGCCTAAATTTAACAGTTAATATTTTCTGAACCAGATATGATATCGACCTACGGTTTTGAGTGGTTGATAGATTCATCCCTTGGGAAACAATTGTCAATGTTGGATTTTCTTTAACTGTCAGAAAATTTTAAATACAGGGTGTTAAAGAAGACGATGACTTTGCTCCAATTTTAATGGCGTGTGACTTTCACAATAATATTTTTAAATTTTATCACTCTACGTCAATTAAATCACTGGTTCATAGCAAAGAAAGTAAATTGTCAAATTTTTGATATCTGCTATATTTTAGGAAATACCGATTTTTTTGGAAAACCTTGCTTTATTTACACTTATTAGTAGCTAGATCTCACTGTGCGTTGTATTGTGCAAACCTTGCGAGTGATTATTATACCTTATGAAAAGCTTGATTATGTTCAGTAACAATAGTTGTACCTACCTAAATGTTAGGATGTACAGTGGCGTACTTATAAACACCTATATGTTTATGGTTTATGAGTATCTCACAATTTTTCACAATTGTTTTGTATTGGAAAGTACTCGCCCCTTGATTAGGTGAATTTTTTCTTATTTTTCAGTTTTTCATATCGCACTACCGGTAGGCAGTGTTTTTACAAAATTTTAACAAAGACAATTTTATTAATTTAATTTTTGGAAAAAATGTATTTATTAATTTCTAACTTTTTAACACTATATTCATAAACCATAGACATATAGGTGTTTATAAGTACGCCACTGCACATCATAACATTTAGGTACGACTATTGTTACTGAATATAATCAAGCTTTTCATAAGGTATAATAATCACTCATAAAGTTTGCACGATACAACGCACAGTGAGATCTAGCTACTAATAAGTTGAAATAAAGCAAGGTTTTCCAAAAAAATCGGTATTTCTTAAAATATAGCCGATATCAAAAATTTAACTAATTACTTTCTTTGCTATGAACCAGTGATTCAATTGACGTAGAGTGATAAAATTTAACAATATTATTATGAAAGTTACACGCCATTAAAATTGGAGCAAAAATCATCGTTTTTTTTAACACCCTGTATATAAAATTTTCTGACAGATAAAGAAAATCCAACATTGACAATTGTTTCCCAAGGGATGAATCCTCGGATGAATCTATCAACCACTCAAAACCATAGGTCAATATCATATCTTGTTTAGAAAATATTAACTGTTAAATTTAGGTGAAATTTTTCTTGCTCGAAAGCAATTGTCCAGCAGTTTAGTATTAAAAATTTAGCTTTAAAAGACCTTTTTACATTAAGTGCAATTTCAAGAAAAATTCCCTAAAAGCATGTGCTTTGACAACTTTTTAATCAGCTGATGCAGGTTTTAAATAAGAAAACTTGCATCAGCTAATTAAAAAGTTGTTAAAGCCCATGCTTTCGGAAATTTTTTATTGAAATTGCACCTAATGTAAAAATGCCTTAGTTGCAGTTAATGACAATATGACAAACTAAGAAGTATTTTTGCAGATGATTCATTACTTAAAATCTACAGCACAGTTAGTTAGAGGCACATATTTATTACCTGTAATATATTGCTGCATATACAGATTTGTGACCCAGACAGAGAACTAAACCAGGATATTGAATTTGGGAGTTAAAAAAATTACACAGCATGTAAATTCAAAAAAAGTGCTTCAAAAAGCACTATATTTACCACAGTAGTTTATAAAGACACCTAAATAGTTTTTTTTGCCATAAAAACAACAAGTAGGTACCACACTTAAAATCCCATAAAAATACACGAAAATAATGAACTATCCGGTTCTGCTCACATCAAGGCGTCAGCTGGTTAAAATTTGTTATTTATATTTTGCATAAGCTCATAAACCCAAGCACCAGCTACATAGGAGACTTATTTGTTGAAGGCTTGGCTTTATACCATTAGCAACATATTGGTTATAAATATGTGGATATTAGTAGGTACTCCCGTATGTACATAGGTAGTGATGCGATGGAGGGAATATTCCTTTTCATGACCAGGGAACTTCTCATTTGTGCCTCAACTAGAGATGCGCGAAATAATGGTTTAGGCCATTGGCCGAATAACGAAAATTCGGCCATTGCTCAAAAGTGGCCGAATATTCGGCAAACCAAATACTCGGCGCATCTCTATCCTGAACAGTCTCAGTAAATTCTTGGGAATGTTCCAATCACATTTCAAATTATGCTTAAAGCATTTTGAGTAAATAGGAATTTTAAGAATAAATTTTACATAAAAAGTTTCTTGTGTATAGTATATTCTTATTCTAGTCACAAATTTGTGAGTCGTTTTATACTCTGGACATGTTTGCATTTTAATCACTAAGCAGAAGATAAAAGATATAAGCTTATCATTGGGAATTCTTCAGTTATCAGAAATAGGCCTTCAACAACTGCTTATAATGAAGTTAAAATAATTTGATTTGAACTCTTCCTTTTAAACAGTGTGGTGTAATCTCTTACACCAAGCTGAAAATCGATAAATCGTCAAAACAATGGTAATTTTACGCGTATCCAACTGGTAATTAACACAAAGAAAATCATTAGAAAATCGTCGAAATACCGAGGTTTAACAAAGTTTAATAAATAATCTTATTAGCAGATGATCGGTGGTGCGAGACAGCTCCACTCTCACATCGTGACGTAAACGCAAATATAAATATAGTTTGTTACACCAAAGACAACCACAACCCCTGGCAAAACATTTTTTAATTTGGCTATAATTAAGTTTTATCTCTGCTTGTTATTGATACAGTAATAAATTATGATTTTTCCTGTTTTGTATAAAACGAATGAATCATAAAATTGACCCAGGTTTTTTGACCTCAGTACAGATTTTATCGAATATTTTTGAAGGAACGGACTATAGCAATGACAAAATCGAAAAAAATAACAAAGAATGGTTTGCAGTTCTGCATTTAAAAACATTTTTGCAACTTACCGCGATCGAGATGCAGTTTTCATCTCCACCGGAAGGAAATTTGACAACGAACTTGGACCCTGCCCTTTCCTCTGAATCATTTAAGGGACGAAACCGACACACGACTTTTATACTGTCCTCGGCCGGTATTTCACGTTCCGCGGACATTTTACTACACTTAAGCACTCACAGCACGAAATAAATAATTAAAAACTATTACGAAACTAATAAGTGGGTACACATTTGTATAAAAGTTTCTCTGTATCTTGTGAAGACACTGACGTTTCGCCTACATCGAGCAGCCAGCCATTTTGGTTGTTTCGCTGGCGAATGAAAAAATCGAACAAGACTGCAGACTAATTTATATCAGCACCATCTATAAGCAATAATTTAAACTAAAGGAAATCACAGAGGAAAGGTATGTGTATCGTACCATGGCCTTCTAGAATTTAAGGGAGGATAAGTGATTCTGTCTCATTACCTTTTTTTTTTTAATTTAGAAGGGTATTGTTAATACGAATACGCACTTTAGACATGTTTTAACTTGTCTAATCTAAAATCTGCACTTCTGTGATCTGCACTCTATAGACATGGAAAAAAGGATATAGAAAAGAGGATATCTCTGGGAGAAACAAAAAAAGTGAGTACGCAGTTGATTGTGTATACACAGAGAAATGAAAGGATGAAACTAGTCATAGGGTTTAGCATACCTTTCTCGATTTAAAAGTAGTGAGTTAGACAGATTTCCTGGTCCATTCATTTCGACACTGACGAATCCAGACACGGGGATATCATTCAGGAAGGAGTATGGGGCAAGTGGCAACCTCTCCTTTGCAGCTCTTTGGATTATATATTTACTAGCTATAACTGAGTAGCAGAAGGGTGTGAATGAGCCCCGAACAAACTTCAATATTTCACTTGTATCAACAGGACTGTACTCCAAAGAAAATTTATAGCTGTACTCGTTTTGTTTTACTCCTTCTCAAATCACAGAAGACCTTGGGGTCGAGCGACAGTAGCGATTAGTGGTGAATAACTCACGATAGTGGGTACTGGGTAGGGTTCGATATATCGATAGTGAAAGCGAAAAACTATCAATAGTTTTTTGGTCCCCATAAAAGGGAGTTTTTAGAAAAAAAACTCCTCTTTGCTCGGTAAAATTTTTTTACCCTCCCATTAAAAGTGACTTCTAAAAAAAAACTACCTTCGACAAGTATTTATTCATTGCCCCAAAATTACTATTCCTGTCCCTCAAACCCAAATTTTCTTACAACATATTACTACCTTCTTTTGCTGGGGTTGGTGGAAGAGCCAGTATACTTAGGTCTATAAGGCCTATTGTATTCCCTATCGTCTGGGTAATGTCAGCCAGACGGGACCTACAGCTTAGCGTGAAATCCGAACCACTTGTATGCACTTCTCGGTCCCGATATTAGGAGTCATTAGTAACATACTGCATTCTCTTATCCACTAAATTTCGGACCTACCTTTTTTATTATGCGTATGCCCACTCCGGAGATCTAACCCGGACCGCCACGGTCGCCAGTACCTCACTTCTGAGCCATTACCGCGGTCAGAGTACTACCTTGCTATCGATAGTAAAGTCAAACCTGTGGATAGTAAAATAGCGATAGTTTTTATAAACTATCAAAACTAGTATCGATCTATCATTTCTCTATAATAAGAAAACATTATTATTACATACTCTGTGATTTAGCCCATTTGATTAAGGCCAACAAATATTAAAAAGAAGACATATTTTTATTATTTTGTGTTGTTTCCGTTGTTTTCACAAAATTTGTGGTTGTTGTTTTCGTCCACGGAATCTTTCGTGTAGCCGGCAGAGAACTACAAGCATAGAGAAGCGACAATATGACATTTGGCCAAAACATTGGAGTAGGGGGTAACCCGGTTAACTGTCATTCGTTTGGGCCGGCTGTGTAGTCCGGTAGTCGACGACAAGTTTACGAGTTAGTTATCGTTTGCGTTGAAAACTGTTTGTTTTCTTAAGTGCTGTGCTGTATAAAAACTGTAGAACCATGCCTGGTGGTACTACCTGTGCGTTCCGTGGGTGTCATTCAAAAGAAGGACAAGGAATCAGCATGTTTTCATTTCCAAAGGATCCTGAACGGTAAGTACATTTGCACCCTTGTAATGTAGGTTATATTTATTCTGTTTTATTTTATTTTTACCTTAAAAGTATAATATGGAGAGTACCTACCAGTATTTATTATGTTTGTAAAGTTAAGTTCCCTTTTAAATTATCAAACAAGTACCTGCTTAAGGAAAGGCGACGGAAAAAAAATGTTAACCTAACCTTAAAAATTTTTTTTTATTTTCCCAACAGATTTTGTTGTGTTTTTTTATAAATATTCCTCGAAGCACAAGTAGTTATAATAATTTAGTAGTTTGTATTGAATAATACTTATTATTGTTGATGTACATGTAAATATTTTTTTTCAGTGTCACATTATGGCTAGAAGCTTGTCATCGAACAGATCTCTTTCCAAAGATTCCAGTTTTATTTAAAACCTTTAAGTTGTGTGAGCTTCACTTTGAAGAACAATACATATCTAAGGGATCTACAAGGAAACATTTGCTCCCGAATGCATGTCCTACAATTTTTCATAAACAACTTCAGGAAGAAATTAAACATAGCCATTCCCAAAAAAAAACTCCAGAAGAACCTTCTAAGAAGCTTATTGGTTTATCAGGTTGGTGAATGACAATTTTTATTAATTAAAATTATATTAATCAAATAATAAATTGAATTATATTAATCAAATCATAAATTGTAACTTTTTTTCAGACATTCCAGTGGTTCCTCCTTTCAAAGATAGACCCATCATAGAAGCCTGTGAATCTGATAAAGAACCCTCTTCTTTGCAGACATATTGTAAGTAGTAGTTATATAAGCTTTTGACTATTTGCTCCAAAACTGTCTTACTATAAGCTTAATTACAAATCAAATTATCGTTTTAGTTACAGGACCCAGTACGTCAAAAGATGCTACTTGTGAGTTAACGGTCTTTTCTCAACATGAGGTTACCGAAGCTAAACAAATCATTCCAACCCCTCTCAGTTCTCCAACATTATCTATGCAAACTTCACTTCAACTTACCTCTAACACTCCTAGAAAATGGAGATTGAAAAGGGAAATACGACTTTTGAGCAAACGAGTGGCAAAGAAGGAATCAAGGAAAGCGTTATACAACAAAGAAGAGCCTGCCACGCTTGAGGATTTCTGCAAATTATGTGACATCTTTCTTAATGAACCTCTGGCCGACATAACTAAGTCACATGCCACTCTTAAGGCTAAAAAAAGGCTTTCACATAGGTATTCTAAGGAGGTAAAGCAGAAAAAGAAATGGCGTCGGTAAAAATAATTGTCTAAACTACAAACTACTACTAAAACTCATTCAAAAAGTCCTGTATAAATAGGGGTCCAAGTTGACAAGTAATTTTCTAACCTTTATTTTGAATAACTTAAAACCATCAATACGTTTTACATTAGTTGGTAAATTATTAAACAATTTCAGGCACATTTAATATGGACTTTTTTCTGTCAAAGATAATCTGTGTCGTGGATAATTTACATTTAAAGTTCAATTTAGAAAATGATGGTAAAACGCTTATATGTCTATAATTTTCCATTACTTCAGAATTTCCTTCTTCAAACATTTTAAATTACCTGCTTTTCAATTTAGCTATCCCTGTCGAGAGGACCTAATCCTTTTTAAATTGCAAAGGGACCAATGGTTATTACTATCAATAACTATTTACAAATTTTGTAAATATTCATTAAGCTGCAAACTATTGCTTCCTTGAATAATATAATAAGTTTATTATTTTTATGCATTTGTTGTAACTATAGAATTTCTCAAAATTATTAATGATAGTTGTTGTAACGCCCATTGGTAGTGGTGATAACTGGTAAGCAATCAATGGCGTTTTTAGATAAATAGAGATTTTAGTTTTCAAGTTGTTAGATTAAGAAATAAAAAGTAGTCAGTTGGCTGTTAGTAAGACAAGTTAAGTTTTTAAAATACAGAATAGTCCAAAAAGTTTTAATTGTTTTATTTTCCAAGCAACCCGACACAGAATCGCAACTTTAGTGACAGCTTATAAATAGATATATAACACCTTGCTTAAACGAATTGTTTATAAGATAACAAAAAAACAATGACTGGTTATTTTCTTTGATTTTAAAATTCGTCTGCCGTGTTTCCAGTTCTTTTAGTAAGATAGAAACTATGGACAATAAATAGTGATCCGGTATTTTATCAGCCTTTAATACCAATATCATAGTTTTTTTCATCACTTCCAGTTATTTCCTTACATATATTCCATATACCTACATTTAGTTTTGTTGTCTGCTATTTTTTCGTATTCTTCATATTAAAAGAACATGTACATATTTTTAAAACCATCAGATCAGTAAAGCTTTTGAATGACTAAACAGGTTCCAGGAACTCTTCCCCATTTATGTTTTAAATTATTTTGTATTATTTATTATATAAATTTAAGGACGAACACCTATAAAATTGTTTTTTTCTAGTTTTAGGATTACCTGTTTGAAAATGTAAGGAAACTCAATAAAATATTTCAAAAATTTTATGTTTTTTTTACCTATTTTATTTTTCATTTTACGAAATTAACTGAAAAGCCAATTACATGAAACTCGTAAATTATTCGTGCAAAACGTAATTTTTACGATAAACGTATCTCAGTGTAAAGCATTAACTTCCATTGTTTGAGCATTTCTTTCAGTGTAGTAAACCGGTGAACTGTCAATTCTTTAAAGTCAAGGACATATAATTTTGTCCCCATAAGATCAATGCTAAAAGAGAGCTTTTGTCGCTTCTCTATGCTTGTAGTTCTCTGGTAGGTAGCCGGTCCTTCCGTCATTTTGTATTCTGTTAACCTTAAAATAAAGTGGTTGAGTGTTGGTGGTTTTTTACTAGAAATACAAAAAAGATAGAAAATAAAAATCATTACTCATCGTGTTAAATAAAAAGGCGCAAAAATGGTGGTAAGGCAATATAACGAGGAACTAAAATACCTAGAGAAAATCAACGCTTATTCTTGGCGTATCAAAAAGGGGTTCCAGCCTAACATGAATGTTGAGGGAATCTTCTATGTCAATCAAACTCTTGAGAAACTTATGCTGGACGAATTAAGAAACTCTTGCCGGCCCGGAATGGTCGGGGGCTTCTTACCAGGCGTTAAACAGGTGAAGTTTGTTTCCTTTGTATTGAATTATCAAATAATTTGATTCAAATTACATCATTTCCGTTTTTATTGCACTTTATTTAATTATCTAGAATCTAACTTTTTTAATATTTATTGATACCCCACTTTTAGTTTTTTCCTATTATGTTGCAATATTATAATATATTTTTAATGTAGATATAATAGGTACCTAGAATTGCAGATTATGAAAGATAGATAAAGATTTAATAAATAGTTTGAAAATATAGCACCACCGAAATTAAAAAATGGAACAATTTTAGTTTTCATCCCAACCTTTTTTCCCAATGAACAGATTTTTTTAAAGTTTAATTTGTTATTTTAGGTGTATTTCTATAGCTCATTAACCTTTTACAAAAAAAAATGAGTAGTTTCTGAACCTTGCAAGGTACCTACTTATATAAAAAGTAAAACTGGAAAATTTGAAAAATAATTACATATATAGTTTACACATTTAAAAAATTCAATAAGCAATATTGCCAAAAAAAACTTAAAATTCTTTGCTCCATCTCTGTATCTTCTGAAGTACTAGTAAAAAAAGTGGAAGTAATTTAGGAATATTTTTTATGGTACCATCCTCAAAGTCTGGCCTTTATTTTCTATAGCATAATTTAAAAGCAATGTTTGGAAACACTCACATATGAATTATACTATGTCTTTTTCAGATTGCTAATGTTGCTGCTCTACCAGGCATTGTGGGCAAGTCCGTTGGCCTACCAGACGTTCATTCAGGATATGGATTTGCCATTGGCAATATGGCAGCTTTTGACATGAACGACCCTAATTCAGTTGTGAGTCCGGGAGGAGTAGGATTTGACATCAACTGTGGAGTTAGGTATGTAGTTCTATGATCTGCATTTTATTTTATTATGTCTAATCATAGTTGCCAATAGATCCTCTACTTACCAGGGGCAAGATTATTTAGTACCTATAACTTTGTTGCCTCATGTGTTTATTTTAAAACTTTCCTTTTTAGGCTACTAAGAACCAACCTTTTTGAGCAAGATGTATTGCCAGTTAAAGAGCAACTTGCCCAGAGTTTGTTTGATCATATACCAGTAGGAGTAGGTTCGAAAGGTATTTCATAATTATGATTTTAAAAATAAATATTTAAATACGTACTATTTTACATTTCAGATTTAGTGACTTAGGAACAATAAAAATGAAATAACATTGATGTTTTTTTATTGTTCTTTTAGGTATTATTCCAATGAACGCTAAAGATCTTGAGGAAGCCCTAGAGATGGGCATGGATTGGTCTTTGAGGGAAGGCTACATCTGGGCAGAAGACAAGGAACACTGTGAAGAATATGGTAGGATGTTGAATGCTGACCCTTCAAAAGTCAGCATGCGAGCTAAGAAAAGAGGTCTACCTCAGGTAAAAAAACAAATTATATTATAAAATAATATTAAGATCTCTGTATTTTTTAAGTGACTACAAAAGGTAGAAGAACCCTGTATAATCATTCTTTATTATCTTTGTTCTACCAATGTGATTATCATATCCTTTCTGTATTTCATATAGTAATAGTTTTTGTGATAATTTCATTTCTCTGCATTTTTTTACAGTTAGGTACATTGGGTGCAGGTAACCACTACGCTGAAATACAAGTTGTTGACGAAATTTATGACAAATGGGCTGCCTGCAAGATGGGTATTGAAGAGAAGGGGCAAGTGTGTGTCATGATTCATTCAGGTAAAGCTTGGTTAAGTACATTCTTATAGGGTTTTTTAAATTATTAATGATTTATTTATTTATAAGATAAGATTTAAGAGGGTAAAACAACATAATACCTATTCATACACACTTCATTATCTGCTGCAAGGCTTAACCATTTCTTCTGTTCTATAGTTTCAAATCTTTCTAAAAATGTTCATTCACGCATTGATCCAAAGATAAAATTGAATGTGGTGTACCTAAAGTGGTTATGATGTACGACAGAAGAATATGATCAAACAAAAAAAAAGTATGTGGCAAAAATACATGCCTAGCAAAGATCAATCTGATTATAATGCTCACCGAAAATATTCTAATCAACTTAGCTGGAGCATAACCCAGGCAAAAAAGTGTTTTGAAAAAAAGCTTATTTCTTCGACTGATAAAAAAAAGTTTTTTAGATACGTAAGAAATTTTGTCTCTTCAACTGTTTCCTCTCCCCGTGTCAATGATATGAATGGAATTCTGACAACTAGTGATCTCGAGACAGCATCCATATTTGCTGATTTCTTTAGTACTAATTATTCCACTGAGCCTCCCGGTGCTTTACCTCAATCAAATATGACTTTTAACAACCTGGTTATTAACTCAATCAACATAACACAAGTCAAGGTGTTCGAGAAATTGAGTGAACTTCCAAACTCCTCTTCTGCTCCAGGCGGGCTACCCAATTCTATTTTAAAGGGATGCGCATTTGCCTTAAGCACACCACTGTCTATAATTATGCAGAACTCACTTGATTCTGGAACTCTTCCGATTGCCTGGAAAACTGCGACAGTTATTCCTGTTCACAAGAAGGGGGATAAATTCCTTGCTGAAAATTACCGACAAATAAGCCTCACTCCATCTGAGGTGAAAATCATGGAAAGAATTTTGGTGAAAGAGTTGCTGGACTTTCTGTTAACCAATGAAGTTATACCTCAAACACAACATGGATTCTTGCCAGGTCGATCGACTACCACTAACCTTCTAAAGTGCCTTAATGATTGGACTTTCTCCCTTGATAGAAACTTACCGATTGATATCGCCTACCTTGACTTTTCTAAAGCCTTTGATAGGGTACCAAAACGAAGATTGCTGTATAAACTGAACAGCTGTGGTGTTAGAGGCGATCTTTTGCGCTGGGTAGATGCTTTTTTAAAAAATCGTGAGTTTTCCGTTAGGATAGGTAACAGTATGTCTCCGCTGCGTCCAGTTTTGAGTGGCGTGCCGCAGGGATCGGTCTTGGGCCCGTTATTATTTTTGGTGTATTCAGCTGACCTTATCAGCGCACTTCAGGGCAGCACAGTATCAAATTATGCAGATGATACTAAATTATATTGTAACCCGCTAAAGCAAACTTTGCAAAATGACTTAAATATAATAGCCACTTGGTGTGATGCTTGGCTCATGCCCCTAAATGAAGCAAAGTGCGTGGTTATGCATCTCGGTCGTACAAATCCTAAGTTACAGTACCATCTTAACAACGTTGTGCTTATGAAGGTCAATCAACAAAAGGACCTCGGGATAGTGATCAGCAGTGACTTATCGTGGGGTAAACACATTGATAATGCGTGTAAAAAAGCTAAACAGTCTTTGTTTTTAAAATTAATGTAATTTATAAAACTTATGTGCGGCCAATTCTTGAATTTGGGTTTGGTGGCCTGTGTTAAAACAACAAAAAGACCAAATTGAGAAAGTGCAGCGATTTGCCACTAGGATGCCGTATGGTGTTGTAAGACCAACTTTTGAGAACAGACTGATAATTTTTGGACTTATTTCTGAAATGGATAGATTGGTGCGGGGAGATCTTATCCTTACATATAGGATACTTCACAACCTATTCTCTGTTGATTTAAGTTCCCTTTTCACCCTTAATACAGACAATCGCTTGCGAGGTCATCGATTAAAGCTTCGACGTGAACATTTTTTCACACAAGTCCGGGAGTTCTTCTTTTCCAACAGAGTTTTTAATCTCTGGAACATCTTGCCTGATGAGGCTATTGGTGCGGAATCATTAAACATTTAAAAAAATAGAATTGACATGACTCTTTTCGCAGACTATTAGTTTACATTTATTCTCACTCATTTGTTAACCTTTTAAAAATTTACCATTGACATTTAGCGATTGGATATACTCAAGACTATTAGTTTAAGTATAATAGAGTTTATAGGTTTTCAACCTCAACTCTTCTTTGTAATAATAATAATAATAATAATAATAATATTGATGCTTATTATTATTGTTCCTTTTGCTTCTAGGTAGCCGTGGTTTTGGTCATCAAGTAGCCACAGATGCTTTAGTTCAGATGGAAAAAGCTATGAAACGCGACAACATAGAGGTCAATGACAGACAGTTGGCATGTGCTAGGATCAATTCAGTCGAAGGACAAGATTATTTGAAGTCAATGTCCGCGGCCGCGAATTTTGCTTGGGTTAATAGAAGTTCTATGACTTTCTTAAGTAGACAAGTAAGTTATGAATAATATGAGTTATACAGTGACAGGCGAAAGGTTCGCAACGTATGGGAAACATTTTACTAGCAGAGTTTTGAAGAAACTTTTCCTAGGGATTGGTTCTGCATGTCCGCTAACCAAAAAATTAATTTTAACATACATCACATGACTATGGTATTAGGCAATCCAACGATGTGTCAAAAATGACGGCTAATTACAAATACTGCTTTATAATTTGTACATGTGACCATAAAAATGACTGGTGGCATTTAAGGGGTGACTCAATACTTAGTGCCATCAACCGCCATATTAAATAACGTGGTTTGGATTTTCTAATAGGAACAAATTTTTAAAAAATGTGAATTTACGAAAAGTGAGATTTAGTGAGGAGATAAAAAAAAATTATTTGCAAAATTTAAGTAAGTATGTAAAAAAATTGGGAAACGGAATTTTTTTTTTAATATTTTTTTTTCTAATTTACTAATTTCCAGTTTTTTCCTTTTAGAGTTTGGCTAATATAAAACCCGTGTATTTGGATAAAAACTAATATGGTAGTTTTTTCTGCAAAATTATTCCCAAAAACCTCAAAAAACATAATCTATATTGTTTATTATACAGGGTGATTCCTAAGTTGATACTTCTTTTTTAGCTGTGTATAGTATGTGTATAAATCAGCATAATACATTAACGTCTTTTTTCCACTACTACCCTATAACACGGCGATTATTGATCGATTATTAATCAGAAATTTGTGTTCTCTAACTTGTCAATTATTATTGACCATAATCAATAATGAAAACAATATATTTCTATGCAGGTAACTTATACAGGGTGATTCCTAAGTTGATACTTCTTTTTTAGCTGTGTATAGAAGGCATTAAAATAAACAACATTTTCAAATACCTTTTTTCAAAAAACTCAAAAGTAAAGTATTTATTACACTATGAATCAAATACGGTCCTGACTATTTTGCCCGTTGAATAACATTAAGAAAACTTCTGGGTGTAGGATGACCCCGCAAGGGAAAGCGTTCTGCGTATAATCTCGAAGCAGCAGCCGCACTTTGACGACACTCACCGTAAAATAATTCATTGTTTTCAAATTTTACCATTTTCTCGTGTCACTAACAAACTGACCACCGACCCGTAAATTGCATGACTAATAAGAGATAAGACAAACAACATAAAGTATAGAAGGCTACGTTTTGATGATCAGGTCCGCACTTAGATTTTTTACTTCTGTAACTCGGCTATTTTTAAGTTTTTTGAAATAAGGTATTTGAAAATGTTGTTTATTTTAATGCCTTCTATACACAGCTAAAAAAGAAGTATCAACTTAGGAATCACCCTGTATTATTTATTATATTTCTCAATTGCTTCACTCTAATAAATAAAATGGACTATTTTCATAAGATATTAACATAAATGTCTTTTGATTTAAGGCATTTGCAAAACAGTTCCTGATGCCTCCAGATGATCTTGACATGCATGTCATTTATGATGTATCTCACAATATTGCCAAAATGGAAGAACATATTGTAGATGGGAAACAAAAAACACTTCTGGTCCATAGAAAGGTAACTAAGCTCCCAAACTAAACACCCTGTGGAGAAAATTGTGACTGTTATTTTTCATACTAATAATTTCTTGATGATCCATGTATTCCTAATATATGTTTTTTTTTGACTCAACAAGTTCCCTCCATTTGTATATTATGCATTTTATAACATTTTTTTAAATTTAAAACAGTAGATATTAAAAAAAAAAACTAACATAATAATATATGCCATTCTCTAGCTTCAAAAATAGAGCGTATTCTGCGCTAGGTAGTGAATAAATGAGAATGGCCATTATTTCTTGATTAAATGGCTCTTTTACGGCTCTTTATAACCTATACCAAAGGGGTTAAAATCTGGACTAACGGCAGACCATCCGTGCAATTCGGAGTCTGCAACAATATAAATTGTTCACCGATTAAGAGTGGAAGTGGGACAACTGCCAACTTACTCCTAACCAATTTAACAAGTTTATTACAAGGGATAAATAAGTAAAACATTTATGCAATATTTCTTTAATATCATATTTTAGGGTTCTACGAGAGCTTTTCCGCCACATCATCCATTGATTCCTGTCGATTATCAACTAACTGGTCAGCCTGTTCTTATCGGGGGTACAATGGGTACTTGCAGTTATGTTTTGACTGGTACCGAACAGGGAATGATAGAGACATACGGATCTACATGTCATGGAGCAGTAAGTAAAAGTTCCTTAGACCAAAAGTTCTTAAGTAAACCATAGAGGAAAATAGTATAATACAATATATATAAGATGGCAGGGCTAAAACGTCGACATCTGATATAATAATAATAATAAGTTTATTTTCAATATTTATACTATAATAAATATAAAAATATTTTTTTTTAATGAAATATATTTTTTTAATTTTTGTTGGTAAATAATCGTTTAAATAAAAACATGAATATTTGAAATTTTTTTGTTCTATGGACTTATTTATTTTAGGTTTTATGGTTATTTCATTTTTATGACGTTTATTATGATTATGGTTTTTAAACTGTATGTTTTTTGTTTCAGAATATAATTTTATTGAAGGATAAAGATGATCTTTATTAAATATAATTTTTAGAAACCTTTCTGTAATATTTCTAATAAAACTAACGTTTTATTTATTCCTCCCCAACTTAAAATTCCGTGATTTAAATGAGTTTTAACTAATGCATAATATAATATTTCCATATGTTTTACGTTCAAATTTTGTTTAATGTTTCTAAAAATTGGTAGTAAACTTCTTAATATTTTAATCAAATATTTTATATGAAAATTCCAATTTAATTTACTGTTAAAGATTGTGGTGGAACACTCGGCGTATTTTTTCTCGAGGGTATTTTGGTTCGTGGTAGCCAATGAAAACAAAAATGGTTTGGGAAAGATCTCAGTTTATTGTTTTTCACACTTCTCCTGTAGGTACTAGAAAAATTTAACGTAGTCAGTAAGATAGGCCACGTGTGGGGGACAAATAAAAAATTATGGTTATGAGAAAAATATTAATATGTCAATTAACTTTAAGAAAACTCACCTAGAAAAATTTAACGACCAGGCACGTAGTGACTTTACTTCTTTGGTAAAACAAAACTAAGTGGCCAAAGGCTCGCGCTTTTACTAGTATTCTTTTGGAAAAAAAAAGATAACTGAGAACCCACGCTTCTAGGTCTTTCTCTCGTTCAGAGCAAAAGGACCGGTGGAAAAATTTTAACCTCCGTGAAATTAACTGTCAACCAGGTGGGGGTCCAGGCGCCCAATTCAAAACCGACCAATGATAGCCGACTTCGTCACCCGCACTTTACCGGTCGCGCCGCCACACGGCTAACACGTGTACCCGACATGGGCGTAGATATGGGGTTTTGCCACATCTTCGCCCCCCTTTGAATAAGGCCTCGAAACGTCTCTTATTTCAGTTTCGTGTAGAGGCCGTAGAAGCAATAAAAAACTTTTTTAAATGAGAAGCATGAAAAACACCCCGTTCCAGGGGACTATTACGGTGCTCGAGCACATACGTAGCATTACTTATTTTTTTCTTGACCCGATAAGGGCCTTCGAACAACAATAGCATTTTTTTCGTTTCAGCTCGAATAGCTGATGAGACGGTATTTGCTTTAAGCAAAACTAAATCGCCAGGCTGGAAATCCGCAAACGTGCGGCCGGGAAACTGTACGGCGCGGCGCGCGGCTTTACCTTTTAAAGTGGCATCGGCCAATATTAACTTTTCCTCTTGTGAGGTGGGCGTGCCATTTTGCAAATATTCTTGCGGCAAGAGCGACGGCGCCGAATTTCCAAATTGCAGCTCGTTAGCAGCAAAACCCGTCGACTCATGCACGACATTATTTAAAAAGATTTCAAAATGCCCGACTTCCCAAGCCCAACGCGAGTGTTGATCAGAACAATATGTCCTTAATAGGCGGCCCAGTTCGCGCATTACGCGTTCACTTGGGTTTCCGCATGGATGCCGTACCGAAGAATATACCAATTTTATATCATGCGAACGCAGCGTCTCTCGCCAAATTTTTGACGTATACTGCGTACCGTTATCACTGAGCATGCGCGAAGGTATGCCATTTGTGAGGAAATAATCTTTCGTAAGTCGATTTAACATAGCACGCGAAGTCGCCTTTTTTAATGGGTACAAACGAACGTGTTTTGTAAATAAATTTACAACTACAAAAAGGTACATGGTCCCGCCGCGGCTGCGTATTAAAGGCCCTAAAATATCGGAGGCCACGATATCGTCCTTATTTAACGGTATTATTTGCATTTGAGGAGGTTTAGGCAGGATACTAATTTTTGCTTTTTGACAAATTTCACAGGTTTTCAAACGCTTTTTAATTTCACGATGCATGTTATTCCACCAAACTTCGTTTTTTAATAGCAACCATGTTTTATATACCCCAAAATGTCCGAACGCATCATGATAGACATCAATAAATTCAGGAACAAGTTTACGGGGGACGCACATTAAATAATGTCCCTCACGACTACCCATTTTATATAAGATGTGATTACGGGTAATAAACTGAGACTTTAGTGATAGGTCCTCAGGCAACGCTTTTTTAATAGAATAGAGTTTTTCGTCTTCTTCCTGAAATTTTGATATGTTCCTTAATAACTTTTGAAAATCACCGGGTAATTTAATGAATGTGGATATTTGGAAACACTTATCTTTTGGTGTAGGGAACCTACCCCCCGCATAGCGACTAAGAGCATCGGCCGGTATATTATCTCGTCCCGGAATATGTTTTATTTCAAAGTCGTACTCCTGTAAGATTAATGCCCATCGTGAAATTCGATCTGACAGTAACCGACAACGGTCAATATAGGTAATGGCCTTGTTATCGGTATATAAGTAAAATTTACTACCCAACAGATATACACGCCATTTTGTCAAAGCAAAAAGAACTGCTAAAATTTCCTTCTCGGTAGAAAAATATCTTTTTTCCCTATCCAGCAGCAATCTCGAAGCATAGGCTACCACCCTACGCTCACCCAGGATCAGCTGATAGAGAATGGCAGCAATCCCTACGTCACTGGCGTCGGTTTCCACATAGAAACTCTCACTAAAAATGGGGTGATAAATAAGGGTTTCCTGCTGCAAAAGAGCTTTAAGATCTTGGAAGGCCGCTTCCTGTTCCTCGTGCCAGGTCCAGGCCACTTTTTTTCTTAGTAATAAAGTCAGCGGCGCCGAAAGTTCCGCAAACCTGGATGAAAAAACCCGATCATACTGACAAAGACCTAGAAATGCCTGCAGTTGCTTAACATTTTCAGGACGTTTGTAGTCCCGTAGTGCTTGTATCCTCTCTGGGTCTGGCTTCATCCCATCTCCATTTACGATATAACCTAAATAGCGTAACTCAGTTTGAAAAAAAAAACATTTTTCCAATTTCACCGTCAGTCCTGCCGACCCTAGGCGACTAAAAACTTGATCCAAGTGACTTAAATGGTCCTCGAAAGTGTCGCTCATCACCAGTAAGTCATCTAAGTAGTTAAGTAAGAAATCCTGAAAAGGTGCGCCAAACATAACGTCCATGGCACGGCTAAAAGCGCTAACTGCCGTTTTGATACCAAAAGGGAGGACACAAAACCTATAAGTTTGAGTACCGACCATAAAACCAGTATATTTTCTATCATCCTGGTGCAACGGGATCTGCCAGTAACCATGCGTAAGATCTATACTCGAGAGAAACTTTTTTCCTGACATTAACCTTACAATTTCCTCAATTGGTTTAGGTAACTCGAAATCTGGTACCATTACCTCATTTACACGCCTTGCGTCTAGACATATTCGCACGCTACCGTCTTTTTTTAGGGTGGTCATAATAGGCGAAATATATTGTGAAGAGACACGTTCGATGACTCCCCATTCTAACATTTGTGTTAGTGTTTTCTGCACGGCTTCTCGATGAGCCACCGGTATCGGATACGGTTTAACAAAAAACGGCGAATCATCTAATAATTTAATTCGGTGTTCGTACATTTTTGTGCGACCCGGTATATTCGAAAAAATATTGCCGAATTTCCGTAATAATTTTTTTAAATGCTGTTGTTGTTCAATAGAAATTGATTCAATTTTATTTGCAGTATTGTTCACTAATTCAAAAGAATTTATTTGTTGACAAAGTTTAAAATAAAAATCCGGTTTTGGAATTTTATTCTGCAGAAGCGATAAGAATTTATCGTTTTTATTTACAATGCTGCAAATGCCCGGCGGAACATTGTCCTCGCCGTGCTGATATTTTTTTTCTGGTACAATAAAAAATTGTTTATTGCTTTTTATTACTAAATGTTTTTCAGGTAAATTTATTGTAACCTGAAAAAACCTTAAAAAATCACAACCTAAAATAACTGAATGCATGAGATCCGGTATAATTAAAACTTCCTGTAAAAACCTTTGACTTTCTATAAATATTGGTATTTCAGCTTGTAAATTAACTTTTTTGAATTTACTTTTAAAAGCACCCACAATTCGTATACCCGTACATTTAATATGGGGTATCTTCGGGTGAAAAGCTGTTAGCTGTATCCAAATTTCTTCTGAAATGACAGAAACCTGGCTACCGCTATCAATCAAAGCTGTAAACCAAAAGTCAAAAATTCGAACGTTAATTTTAGGCAAAGAGTCGTCCAATATTCCATGCTTAAACTCACATTCTTCTAAAAAATCCTCTCTTGGATTATTGGACAACACTTGTACCTCCTGCGCCCCCTGCATTTGTGGCGTGTCCCTCAAACTGGGGGTCAGTTTTGAGGGCCTTCCCAGTTTTCCGAACCTTCCAGGTCCACTTCCAAGGCAGAGATATGTGGCCTTGTGTTCCTGGAAAATTGGGGTTTAGGAGCCCCATTGGAAAAATTGGGTCTAGGATTTTTGTTATTTGCATATCCTATATGTTTCTTATTACTGTTATCAAAATAGCTATCCGCCTGTCTCAATCGTTCTAGTGCCCCCGTTAATGTTTGCACCCCTATTAATATTGCTGATATGTTTGGAGGAAAATGTCGGGCTATGATGCAAAGTAGCTCCGTAGTTGTATACGGTGGGTTTAAATATTTTGATAAGCTTACATATTTATTAAAATGTTCCGTAAGGAGTCCGCCATTTTCCTCGTACCTATCTGCTTCTAATTTTAATTTTATTTTTATCTGTCGGTCTGCGCCCCAAAAATTCTCTAAAAAAACTTTCTTGAATTCCGTATAATTCAGAAACTGGTCGAAGAAAGCGTCCCACCAGGTTTTGGCTGACTTTTTGAAACTGCTATTTAGTATAAAGGCTATTTTTGTATAAGGTAACGTGTTTACGTCTACTATATTTTCTAACAGGTGCAAAAATTCCACCGGATGTATACTACCGTCATCCCCAAAGTGGGGTAAAACTTTTGTTACGTCTAATAACGAATTATTCGTTGTAGAGTTACTCGTGCCTGTTACATTTTGTTGATTATTATTACTATTGCCTAAATTTACTTGATTTACTGATTGTACTATTAAGTTAATAAGTCTTGCCAACTCCTCGGGTGAGTACGGTGGTGTATAGGCCAGCTGCACTGGCACACCATGTGGTGCTTGAGGTGGTGTATGGGCCAGCTGCACTGGAACACCCAGACCTCCAAACCTTCCTCCATGTGTACGTTGCGGCGTTCCGTCAGAACGATTAGGATTAAATTGAACGTGGTTACCTTGTCCCTGTGTGTGTTGCTGGGCGGTGGTGTTGGTTGCATTTTGCTCTTCCCTTGGGAAACCCATGAATGGTGGCGATGTTTGAGGGTGTGGGAGACTGTGGCGTCCCCGTCCTTGATTCGGCGTGTTCGTTAGAACCATTGTTCATAGGCCAGCTCCTAGTTGGTCGCCAAGTTGTGGTGGAACACTCGGCGTATTTTTTCTCGAGGGTATTTTGGTTCGTGGTAGGGTTCGTGGTAGCCAATGAAAACAAAAATGGTTTGGGAAAGATCTCAGTTTATTGTTTTTCACACTTCTCCTGTAGGTACTAGAAAAATTTAACGTAGTCAGTAAGATAGGCCACGTGTGGGGGACAAATAAAAAATTATGGTTATGAGAAAAATATTAATATGTCAATTAACTTTAAGAAAACTCACCTAGAAAAATTTAACGACCAGGCACGTAGTGACTTTACTTCTTTGGTAAAACAAAACTAAGTGGCCAAAGGCTCGCGCTTTTACTAGTATTCTTTTGGAAAAAAAAAGATAACTGAGAACCCACGCTTCTAGGTCTTTCTCTCGTTCAGAGCAAAAGGACCGGTGGAAAAATTTTAACCTCCGTGAAATTAACTGTCAACCAGGTGGGGGTCCAGGCGCCCAATTCAAAACCGACCAATGATAGCCGACTTCGTCACCCGCACTTTACCGGTCGCGCCGCCACACGGCTAACACGTGTACCCGACATGGGCGTAGATATGGGGTTTTGCCACAAGATTATTCCTAAATATTTTACTTGATTAACTTTGAATATCATCATTTATTTTAATACTATTCATATTTTGTGGTATGTTATTTGGATTTAAAGTAATAGGAGGATAAATAGTTTTATCAAAATTAATTGTTAATACATTTTTATAAAAACAATTTTTTATTATTATATTATATCTTTTTTAATTTTGTTATTTAAGTCGTCCCAATTTGTATCTGTATAAAAAATTGCAGTATCATCTGCGAAATTATGAATTTCTCCATTACAATTTACATTAAACAAATTTATTAATATAGGTATTAAAAAATAATGGTCCCAAAATTGTTCCCTGAGGAACACCATATTTTATTATTTGAGGACTTTTTTCTTTATCTATTTGAACTTAAGTTGGTCTGGTCTATCTTTTAGATAATTTTTAATGGAATTTTTATATGGAATACAAAAGATCTAGGTTCGATTCCTGGCGAAGACATTAAACCCTGTTCAATTTTAAAAATTAACTGTATTAAGTGTGATTTTTTTTAGGGTAGAGCTCTCTCTCGTGCTAAATCACGCCGAAACATCGAATACACCGAAGTGCTCCGAAGGCTAGATGACATGGGCATTTCAATCAGAGTGGCCTCGCCTAAGTTAGTAATGGAAGAAGCCCCAGAATCCTACAAAAATGTCACCGATGTTGTGAATACTTGCCACGCGGCCGGTATTTCGAAGAAGGCGATAAAACTACGGCCAATTGCTGTTATTAAGGGGTAAAGAACATTGCTCTAAGGGGGGTTTTATCACCTATATGCCCTCCGGGGCATCGACATTGTTTCGCGATATTTTTGTACTAAAATAAAAACGTAAAATTTAGGCCCCGTTAAGCTTTATGGCTTCTATAGTCTGTCAGACGAGTCTAGAGCTACAGCTATGGAAGCTTTTTTAAAATTTTTTATTTCGGTATGAATATATTGCAAGAAACAGGAATTTTATGACCCGAGGATAAACAGTGATCACAGAAATGAGAAAAAGAAAGAAACAGGCATTTAAAATTTTCTTTTTTATCATTATTATTGACTTTTTATTTTTGACAATTTAATAATTTAGTATATTTTTTGTTTTTTACAAATCTTCATTTTGCAAAAAAGGACTGATTTTATTATATAATATTGACTATTATGTAGACTCTACACAATCATTCAGGCTGACAGTCTGGATAAGGGAATGACAGTGATACTGATCGTGTAAGGACAAATTTCAAGGATTGATAGTTAGACTGATGTAAATTATTATTTACTGACCCTACACGATCATTCAGACTAACAGTCTTAATGAGGGAATAACGTAATACTGATCTTGTAAGGGCAAATTTCAAGAAGTGATGATCAGGCTGATGTAAATTCTCATTTTCAGACCATACACGATCATTCAGACCGACAGGCCTTATATAGAAATGACAGTGATACTGATAGTGTAAAAGAGGAAACATCAAGGCTAATGTAAATTATCATTTTTAGACCCTACACGATCATTCAGACTGACAGTCTTAATGGAGGAATGACATTGATACTGATCGTGTAAGGGCAAATTTTAAAAATTGATGTAAATTCTCATTACCCCCACACGATCATTCAGACTGACACTCTTAATAAGGAAATTACAAATATACTGATCGTGTAAGGGGAAATTTCAAGAATTGATGGCCGGACGGATGTAAATTCTCATTTGTTGCAGACCATACACGATCATTCAGACTGGCCGTCTTAATAACGGAATCAAAATATATGACAGTTATACTGATCGTGTAAGGGGAAATAGATTTCAAGAATTGATGGCCGGACGGATGTAAATTCTCATTTGCAGACCATACACGATCATTCAAACTGACAAACTTGATAAAGGATTCATCGTGTAAGGGCAAATTTCAAGGATTGATGACCATGGAAAAACCACCAATGTAAATTCTCAGCACTGTCAGTCTGAATGATTGTGTGGAGTCCATGTTCATTAAAGGTAGAAAATGATCTTAACATTAATAAATAAAAAATAAATTAAGAAGGCACATATCGAGTATCGGATAACTCTGCCCTTCCGTTAAGCTTAAGGTAAATCTAGAGTTATTTGTAAGATCCAGGTTAACAAACTGGCTGTGTTGAATATCTCAAATTAGTCAAAGGACCCCGCACAAAGCTTATGGGAAATGGCTTTCGGCTAATTTTTCTTAATTTTTAGTATTTTCTAGATCTTGACGTCCTGATTAAAAGTGTCCATGGCCGTAATCCAATCCTATGACTAGTTTTTGAGTTATGGCCTTTTAAAGTTGGCAATTTCTTATTTTGAGATTTTATGCATTGTCTGGAGTTTTCACTTGTTTCTTTAAAACTATCAACTTTTTTATATTTTTTTATTGGTGGAAAAGTAGGCCTTAAGTTTGCTTTCACTTATATAGAAATAAAATATGTACAGGATGTTGAATAATTTATAGGCGGATTAAATAAATACTACTATTTAAAAATTATGAAAATCCAAAAAAAAATTTTACTCATATTTTGAAAACAAACGGCTTGATTTTGTTCATATTTTAATATCTTATAGCACCAAGCTGTGGATGAAAAAAAATGGATATAGATCTACGTAGAATATATTGCCGGGTATTTTATTTAAAAAAAAAAATGAAAATTCACCTGAAAACGTAATAAACGACTTTTAATTGATTCATTCAATTATTATGCCAATCTGGGCAATCTTTAACAATTTTTTCTTACAATAATTATTCTCCAACACATTCGTAACTAAGATATACAGGGTGAACCAGTTACAATGATTTACACAAGTGAACATTTTTAAATATAAGAAAGTTAAAAAATGTTTTTTTATCAAATGACAAAATATTATTGTTAAATTATACAAAAAATTTTTTCGTAAAATACCTTGGCTCTTATACATAATCAGATTATCTTAGAGTCATACCAAAATGTTTTTTTTTCATAATTTATATATTTTATTTTCACTTAGTTAATAATTATTGTAAAAAAAAATTGTTACAGATTGCTCAGATTGACATAATAATTAAATGAATCAATTAAAAGTCGTTTATTACGTTTTCAGGTGAATTTTCAATTTTTTTTTTGAAAAATAAAATACCCGGCAATATATTCTACGTCAATCTATAGCCATTTTTTTCATCCACAGCTTGGTGCTATAAGATATTAAAATATAAACAAAATCTAGCCGTTTGTTTTCAAAATTCAAAAAATGAGTAAAATTTTTTTTTTTGGATTTTCATAATTTTTAAATAGTAGTATTTATTTAATCCGCCTTTAAATTATTCAACATCCTGTACATATTTTATTTCTATATAAGTGAAAGAAAACTTAAGGCCTACTGTTCCATCAATAAAAAAATATAAAAATGTTGATGGTTTTTAAGAAACAAGTGAAAACTCCAGACAATGCACAAAATCTCAAAGTAAGAAATTGCCAACTTTAAAAGGCCATAACTCAAAAACTAGTCATGGGATTGGATAACGGCCATGGACACTTTTAAGATCTAGAAAATACTAAAAATTCAGAAAAATTAGCCAAAAGCCATTTCCCATAAGCTTTGTGCGGGGTCCTATGGTAAAATTGTTAATAGTCTAGGAGGTGTAGGGTAACTCGAGTCTGTAACATCGGACATAAGAGCTGGAATTTGATTTACAGTTACAAGAAGTATTTTACACGGGTATACTGAATATTCGGAATCTAGGTTTACCCCTGGTTTGCAAACAATAAAAAGGCTAGACTTTTTATTGTTGGCAACAAATAATCTTAGGTCATTTTCAAAGGTATTAATTTAAAAATATTTTTAAGTTATTAGCCAAAAACATTGATTAGGATGTGATTTTTCGTAATTTTTTTGTGAAATGTATGTTTATTTATATTAATAAATCAAGTTTGAATTATCAGGAAAAACTGTGTGTTGCTACAAGGTGAATATAATATAACGGGATCCATCTTCAATGTATTAGCAAAATGACCAGACCGAGCTGGGGATTTTGCTAGTCTTTTAGATCTCTTTTTAACTTCAAATCCAGACCTATATACGGTCACCGTACAACCACCATTGGGCTCTTCCGATCACAAACTTATTTCAACCCTAAGCGAGCTGCCAATTAGTTCTGAACAACCTCCTAAACCCCGTAAGATTTGGCACTACACATAAGCTAAGTGGGAAGACCTAAAGGACCATTTTCGCAACTTTCCCTGGCTAAGCGTATGCTTTTCTTCGGATGATCCATCTGTCTGTGCAAAGGAGGTCTCCGACGTCATTCTAACTAGCATGGAGGCCTTTATTCCTTTCTCCAAAAAGCACCCTTCTAACGGCAAGCCCTGGTTTAGCAAAAATTGCGAGCGTGCTGTCAGATCTAAAAACCTGGCTTACCGACAGTGGCGTAAAAACCCTACTCCTGAAAATCGCGCCATCTTTGTTACCACCCGAAACCAATGTAAGCAAATGATAGACCAAAGCAAAGAAGCTCATAACGAGAGAATCAAAAACAAACTTCTTGCCAGTCCTAACGGATCAAGGTCCTTTTGGTCAGTCGCTAAGGCCGTCAGCCAAAACTTTACAAAGTCAACTATTCCACCTCTAACACGTTCCGACGGCACAATAGCAACCACAGCCGGGGATAAAGCAAACCTACTTGCTGAACTGTTTTCCTCGCATTCCACTGTAGACTTTCAGGGAAAACCACCACCCAACATTCCCTCAGTTCAATCGCAAATGTCTGAAATCGTGTTTCGTCAGCGTCTTGTTAAACGGATTCTTAAAGGACTCGACGTCAATAAAGCTTCTGGTCCAGACGAAATTCCTATCATTGTTCTCAAGACATGCGCCGATGAACTTACACCAGTATTTTGTAGACTTTTCAACTTATCCTACAAAAAAGGAATATTTCCATCCTGCTGGAAGTCGGCGCGTGTCCAGCCCATTCCAAAGAAAGGTAAGAAGACCCTGCCAAGCAACTACCGACCCGTCGCATTGCTTTCAGTAATTTCAAAAGTAATGGAGAAAGCTATTAACCAACAACTCCTAAAGTATCTGGAAGGGCTTAACATTATCAGCGACCATCAATACGGTTTTCGTAAGTCCAGATCAACAGGTGACCTTCTGGCATATGTTACCCATCTTTGGAGCAACACCATCGAACATCATGGAGAATCCCGGGCTGTTGCACTGGACATATCTAGGGCTTTTGATCGTGTTTGGCACGATGGGCTTCTAAGTAAATTGCGATCCTACGGTATGCCTAATGGATTCTGTTTATGGTTAACCAGCTTCCTTAAGAACCGTTCTCTACAAGTGGCGATTGACGGTTTTTTTCAGACACCTTCACCATCAATGCCGGTGTTCCTCAAGGGTCCATATTGTCGCCTACCCTCTTTTTACTGTATATTAACGACCTTCTAGTGAAAACCCAAAATCCAATTTATAGCTTTGCTGATGACAGCACACTTGTCTCATCTTTTACCTTGACTCCCCAAACATCCGCTGCCGACGCACATCTTCGCAGGCAGCATGAAGTATTGCGCCTCAACAAAGACCTGGACGAAATTTTGGCTTGGGGTGACAGTAACCAAGTCGAATTTAATGCTAAGAAAACCCAGGCAGCAGTCTTCTCCAAAAAGGTTAACATTGCAGAACCGGATATAGTCATGGCAGGACACGCAATTCCCCTGGCACCGTCTATTAATTTGCTGGGGGTCAATCTGGGAGGTAATATGTCTTGGCATGATCACGTTGCCGCAATTGCCAGGGCAGCTGCACAGAAACTTGGTGTACTTTTCCGCACCAAAAGGTTGTACACACCTCATCAACTTTTGACACTCTACAAAGCCCAGATTCGACCATCATTAGAATATTGCTCTCATGTCTGGAGCTCTGCACCCAAGCACACCCTTCGGCTACTGGATTCTATTCAAAGGAGAGCCATTCGTCTGATCGGCGACCCCGAGCTGACCAAGACCCTCGATAGCCTGGAGCATCGAAGACAGGTTGGTGATTTGACTCTTTTACAGATATTTCCATGGCAGGTGTTCGACTGACATTGCCCACTTGATTCCACCTAGAGCAATTCAAAACAGAAATACACGGCAAACCACTGCCGCTCATCCATATGTTGTTCAGCTTAGTACTCCTCGAACTTCATTGTTCAAGAATTCTTTCATCTGGAGAACGTCATCTTTGTGGAATGATCTTCCTGAGGTCGTGTTTCCCAATGAATACAATCTTCAACGTTTCAAGACCAACGTTAATCGCTTTTTTCGCACTCGCACCGCTCCCAGAGCGCCTTAAAGGATTTTTCCTACAGTGCAGGTGTTTTATCATAAAAAAAAAAAAAAACCAAGACACCCCCTTTATGGATATATTAGTATTGTATTCTAAAAACCAAAATTTCCTGTTTTGAAACTTTATTTTAACAAAAAAGCTGCTGTAACAATTTTCTTATCACATTACTTCTTATTTATTAACTTAACTAAGTAGGTAGATTTTTCTATGTAATATTAATAGCTTAACAAAAAAGATGGTCTTAAAAACTAGAAAAAAAAACGATTTTTTTTTATTAATAAACAAAAAAAAATAGGTAACGGATCAATTTATAATATAAAATTCTTAACATGTTTATAATCAAAAGAAATTGATACATAAAGGGCCCCACACACGCTCAAGCATTTAAGACCGCCAGACTGCGCAAACCTGGTGTGTACAGATATATCGCATTGTGTTGATAAATTAGTCGTACGTAGTGATGGGCGGTGGATAATTACTAAAGCTGCAACGATGGAGGTGAAATAGCAAAGCGTCGCAACGGACGAGCAGCATTGAGAAGCAACTTACATACGGAACAGGTGTCGCGCGGCGAACAAGGTATTTTCACGAGGATTTTGGACAATGTAAAATGCTAATGAGTAAGTTTTTGTTTTGCATTTTTAATTTAGATTTGTAAATATTAGTACGCCTATGGTTCGAATACAAATTAGGCAATCCAACGATGTGTCAAAATGGTGGGTGGATGGCAAATACTGCGTTGTAATTGGCGCACGTGACCATAAAAATAATATTGCTGGTGGCATTTAACGGGTGATTCAATGCTTTTTGCCATCCAACCGCCATATTGAATCACGTGGTTTGGATTCCCTAATATGGCCTAGCCCTAATTTAGCCAGTTGACATGATTGCCAGGTTATGTTTTAGGTAACCTCTAAAACAGTGTTGCCGTTTTAGTACATTTGTACTAAATTTCATACAGTTTTTGTATAACAAGCCTTTTGTAAGAAAAGCATTCAAATTGTATATTTTGAAGAAATGTAAGTCAGAGTTCCCACCAAAAAGTCAAAATAAAATTCCCTGACTTTCCAAGTCTACTGCAAAAATTGTTTCTGACTTACATCAGATTAGCTCTACAGAAAAAAATAACAATGTTTTTTTGGACTTTTATAGACATGTAACATATTGTTAAAAAAGTTTTAATATTTTTTTAAAAGTAACATAGCTTATGTCAAATGTATCTAAACTTTGTCTATAGTTACAAGTTACTGCAAAAATTTTTCAAATTTTTTATCTGTACTAATTTAAAACTTAGGTTCAAAGTTTTTACAACCTCAAAGTTGTAATCACTAACGTTATCTCTTGTATTTTTTTAACACTTCAATTTTTCAGATTTTCAGTTTTAAGTTCATATTTTCCACTTGCCCCGCTTTTTTTGTTAGTGGGGATTAGTTCGCACTTGTCCCATTTAAATTTTTTATATTAATAAAATTTAAAGTGAAAAGTTTTAAGAAGGTGAAAAGTGAGATTGTGCGTAATCTGCAAAAACTATAAAAGTAAATAAAAACTGAATAACCGTAATAAGTAGTTTTAATAAAAGTTATAGAAAAAGAAATCTCTAACATACAAACTTCTTTATTTGTAGGAATTTTTTTAATCTGAAAAAGCCTGTTGTTGGTGAAGTCGCAATAAACCCATTTGCTCCAGTTGAATATAACATTACTCAAACGCGATTTATAAATTGAAAACTCACTTACCCCAGTACCTGGGGCAAGTGCGTTCTATGGGTATATTTTTGTAACAAATTTTTTATTTAAATGAAATTCTTGGATAAATAATTAAAAAAATTTTGTTGTAATTGTAAATATCACTAAGTACTGCCTGTCTAAAGCGCATCTCTGTAACTCGATTTTTAAAAAAGTTATGTGGTTTCAAAGGTGACCTTTTATATTTGTAAACCCCACTTCACCTTATATCTATCTTTTAATAGGTTACCAAAATAATCGTCTATATAGACGAATTTATTGTACAATCAAATTTTTGAATATTTGCTTTTTTAATGAAAGTAAAATATTCAGTCTTTGCTTTCTCAGCGGTATCTGCTGTTATGCGTCGCATCTGTTCCAAAACAACACAGAACAAAAAAAGGAATTAAAGTATTGTGACAAACATTATTTTTTCCAGGCTTATGTATTAAATTCCCTGACTTTCCATGACTTCCCTGACTACCTCTCAAATTCCCTGACTTTCCAGGTTTTCCAGAAAAGTGGTAACCCTGTAAGTGAAATTCTGCGCCTGTATAAATTAGCTACCTAGCCGGGCTGTAGAAAAAGCATAACAATAAATAAATAATTAAATATTGTGGTAAAAGCTTGTGTGGGGAGGCTTACGGTAATATTTCTTTTCAGTATAACCAAATTAAACCTGCAAACGTCGTGTAATAAAATAGGTAACTATATTATTTACAAATAACTCCTAACAAATATTGCCTTTATTTATTGGAATGTATTAAATTTACATCATAAAGAGTTAGGGCTACTGACGCATTCTCCATTTGATATTTGATGAAATCGTTGTTTTTTCGTTTTAATAAAAAAAAAGAAATTAATTATTTTTTAAAAATGAATCGGCGCCACTAGCACTCGCTCTCAAACGAATGTCTTAACAACGGGTGGCTTATGACAAACGTTTGTTAGAACTTTTTGGAAAACTTTTTTTTGAAATTTGCAATGTCATTTATTATGCCTCAGATAATACAGTAGCGGAACCAGGTTTTTACTAAGAAGGTGGGCAACTTCAGCCAAGCTTTTTCTCATATTTATTTCCTCGGAAAGCACATGACATATAGATTTCATGCCGTATTTAGGGGGGATCTTAACGGTCCATGTTAGAAAAAAAAAGTCTAACAGACGCTCGTCGAGAAGCACCCTGTATAGATCTAATATCTTGGAAACTACATCCTAATTATTTTCAAATATCAATCTATTCTGACAGCGCTTTAGTACGTGGAAAAATTATATATACTTTTAAATTTAATTAAATTTTTCAACCTCGTACTAGAGAATAGAACCAAAAAACAACTTTATTCGAAAGTTATCGCTATTTGTGTGTAGGTATATCGTAGAATACGCAAATCAGCATAATACATTAACGTCTTTTTTCCACTACTACCCTATAACACGGCGATTATTGATCGATTATTAATCAGAAATTTGTGTTCTCTAACTTGTCAATTATTATTGACCATGATCAATAATGAAAACAATATATTTCTCTGCAGGTAGCTTATACAGGGTGATTCCTAAGTTGATACTTCTTTTTTAGCTGTGTATAGAGGGCAGAGGGCATTAAAATAAACAACTTTTTCAAATACCTTTTTTCAAAAAACTCAAAAATAGGCGAGATAGAGAAGTAAAAAATCTAAGTGCGGGCCTGGACATCAAAACATAGCCCGCAATAGTTTCTGTTGTTTTTCTTATCTCTTATTAGTATTAGTAATACGGGTAGTGTTGAGCAATCCGCTGCGATGTGTTTTTCTGAAGCAACTTTTTCAAATACCTTTTTCAAAAAACTCAAAAATAGGCGAGATAGAGAAGTAAAAAATCTAAGTGCGGGCCTGGACATCAAAACATAGCCCGCTATAGTTTATGTTGTTTTTCTTATCTCTTATTAGTATTAGTAATACGGGTAGTGTTGAGCAATCCGCTGCGATGTGTTTTTCTGAAGCAAGTTAATTTTAAATTGGTGATAGGCACGTGAAAATGGTAAAATTTAAAAACAATGAACTAATAGATATGGTGCTAATTTACTGTGAGTGTCGTAAAAGTGCGGATGTTTCTTTGAGATTATACGCAGAACGCTTTCCCCTGTGGGCTCATCCTACACCTAGAAGTTTCTTTAATGTTATTCAACGGGCAAGTTAGGCAAAACCAAATTTGATTCGTAGTATAATAAATGAATGTAAGTAAGCTATTTTTGAGTTTTTTGAAAAAAGGTATTTGAAAATGTTGGTTATTTTAATGCCTTCTATACGCACCTAAAAAATAAGTATCAACTTAGGAATCACCCCGTATAACATGGAAGGTGATTTCTTGTAGTTAGGCAACCAGATAATTGGCAATACATATCAGATTCTCAGAGATGTTCCATGTTGTAAAGTATTATTAATACTGTAAATATAACTATCTTTTAAATGCGTTAGTAGTGGAAAAAAAGTATATTAACCATGGTTTTTAGCCAGCTATACTATTAAAACCTTCGCGTCTTAAATTCCTCGTCGCTTCACTCCTCGTTATTTAAACTCAACGCTCGAGCAATAATGGTAGCTAATAATATACTATTATTTTTATAATTACATTTGCCAATTTCGTCCGAAATTAAGTAATTTTATTGTATTAAAAATGAATACTTTTGAAACAAAATACTCATTTGCCAATATTCCTTAAGTATATTCATTGTACTCTAAATTCTACTCCTAAACTACTCATTCGTAAATTTGGCATACAAATACTATTATTTTGACGACCCAGAAGTTTCTTCAATATCTATTTTCAAAACTATTAGATACATCCTTGTGAAGTTTGTTCGGCTGTTTTACGGAATTCTGAATATCGCTATTAAAGACACATCAGTGTAGTTCCTGTACAGCACCAACGAACAAACCTTTTTATTTATTTCCGTTGTTATTAACGTGGTTGCCAGATCTTTCGTTGACATTATCATATTGACTTAGAGTGTCTACGTTGTTGTTCTCTGTTCTAGTAGTATCGCCCTGAGCTTGAGCGACATTTGTGGTGTTGTTCATATGATTTGCAGTTGGCGTGTTGTAGACGGGCATACCGCTCTAAAAAAATAAAGAAAATGTATGTATAAGTATTTCGATATTAGGAAATTTCCCTTAAAAAAATATTTTCATCTAGTCTATTTCAGAAAGGTGTAGAGTAATAAAATGGGAAATTCCGCCCAGTTCGGCTCAATTTCGGTGTCGGCCATAGGCGTAGGTAAATTTTGTGCAATAAATTATTTATAACTAACCAAAGAAAAAAAAAAGAAGATAATTTGATAAAGAAGGAACTATTAGCTATAGCAAATTTACACAAACATCGTTTTATGAAATATGCAGTGAAAGATATAGCTGAAAAACATAGTGTAACTGTGTTGCGCACACCGCCATATCATTGCAAACTAAATGCTATAGAACGTATATGGGCGCAAGTGAAAGGATTTGTAGCAAGACACAACACGACATTCAAAATAAAAGACGTTAAGCTACTGTTTGATCAAACTGAAGTGACACTAGAGAACTGGCGAAAAGCAGTCCATCACGTCATTAAAGAAGAGTAAAAAATGCGGGATCTTAACCACCTGATCGATCGGACCCTCGACCCGTTAATTTTAACGTCAAGAGGAGATGACAGTTTCTCAGATGACGAAGAATATTATGATTTTTTATAATTTAATTTCTTTATAATGTATTTTTTGTATTTTATATTTTTTTATAATGTGTTATAAAAAATAAGTATACCTTTGAGGTACTATGTACATAATGCACGCCTTTGTCACACCATTTTAAGTGATGAAAATAAGAATTTTACAATGAAATCAATGCCAAATTATGAAATTGACTTAAATATTCGTTGGGTCACTCTGTAGTCCCTTTGCATACCTAACGAGCTTTTTTACTTTACACCTTTCTGAAATAGACTATAATATATCTAATTGTGACAATAGACTTATTGCAATACTAAAAAAATTGGCAAATACCTTTACCCAGCGCTTTCCTTGCTATACAGGATGTTAGGGAATTTTCGCATTATACTTAAATAGAGGTGACTTCTAGAGAAACACTCCATACTTCTTTTAAAAAGTTGGGTACGTACCCGTAAAACCATGTTGAGCGGATGCCAATGGGCGCCTCAACCAACCGGATTTGAATAACTACTAATTTTTTGGCCAGTTTACCACCGGTCTTTGCCATTTAACGAATTCAGTCTGATAATGGCGTAGGCGTTCGGTTGTTTGTTTAGTTTTACACTATTTAAATGTTTTCGGTTAATTTACATGATCGCGTTTTTTGGTACAGTTGTATTTTGTGGTGCTGTAGTAAACAGCCTCAATAAGAGTTTTAATTGTAGATTAGTATAAACCTAATATAAATATTACCTGTATATTCATGTCTTTTCTGATTTCTGGATGCGCTTGCATTACTAACATTGGGCCACATTCTTCCTCTTTTATTGCACAGTCACAGTCAGTTTCGTCACATTTCGGACACTTGTCCATTAAGTCTGATTTTATCGAATATTTTAATTTCTAAAAAAATAATATATCAAAAGTATGGCAATTAATTTTTGAACTTTGCCCTTATACGGTCAGTATTACTGTCATTCCCTTATCAAGACTGTCAGTTTGAATGATCGTGTAAGGTCCATTACAAAATAATTACATTATTATTGTATTTATTGTTATTAGTAACGAATGGGTTTTATTTACTAATTAATTAATTGACATCAGTAATACTGATCGTGTATGGTCGCCTATACAGGGTGCTACAAATTCGTGTGCATACAAGGGGATCTCGAAAACGGTAAGAGATACGAAGATGGTTAAATTGAGGCAAACTTGCGTATTTTATGGCCTAATAATTTGGTGAAAAAAAATTGTAATTATTCAGAATGCTTTCGGACATATCCGAAAAAAACCGAAATTTCCATTTTTGGTTTTTAATTTCTTGCGCTTTCATTTTTAACTTGGGAAAAAAAATAAAAAACACTTTTTCATAGCCGTTTTTTCATGTTCTACAAGATGGCGTTATTAGTTATTAAATTCGACGTTTCGTTCTTTAGTTACCAACCTCAAGTCAATTTTTTTAAATACGGACCTGGAATCTTAAATACAGTTTTAGGCATTTCTAAGCTTTAGAAATGTAATACAATGTACAAATTTTTGAAATTTTAACGGTTTGCCATCTAATAACACATTTTTCAAATTATCTTTTTCAATTTATTACGGTCCAGAACATTTAGAGCCAAACTAAAAACAAAGGATTTCTAATTTAAAAAAATTCGTCCATTTTTACTCAAAGAGGCCTAATATTTGATATTTTGTAAGGGAAAATACCCAAAGTCACGGTCTCAAATATCTAGGTCTGTTTATTTTTATTACATGTTTTGCCTGAAACTATAGCATCATCAGATCTTCTAAATAGTAAAAAAAAATTTAAATTGTTTTTGAAACAAACGTAAGCGCATCACACATAACTAGACTAACACTCCAGTTATCTTTTCTTCACTCGGGAGCATAATTTTTTTTCTGTTTCACAGTATTTTGTTCTAGGTCTTAGGCAAAAACCACAGGACTTAAGATATACGTTATATTAATAAAATACTAATAAAAAATAGAATTATTTCTCAAGCCTTAAAAACTTGCTTACTTCCTAGCTGAGAGTATTGTAACGGTTAATCTTATTGAAAAAATAAACAGCCTAAACACCATAACTTCCTGTTATGTAATTTTAATATTTAAGTCATCATAAAAATAATTGCCAGGGCAGTAATAGTAAAGAAAGGACAATTTGAAATGCTAGTAACGTGTTATTTGATGACAAAACGTTTAAATTTTAAAAACTTTTAAATTGTATTACAATTCCAAAGCTTAAAACTGTTTAAAAAATTCCAGGTCCGTATTTAAAAAAAATGAATTGAGGTTGGTATCTAAAGAACGAAACGTCCAATTTGAAAACTAACAACACCATCTTGTAGAACATAAAGAACGGCTATAAAAAAGTGTTATTTGTTTTTTCCCAAGCCAAAATTGAAGGCGCAAAAAGTGAAAACCCAAAATTAAAAATTTCTGGTTTTTTCGGATATCTCCAAAAGAATTCGGAGTATTTACAATTTTTTTTCACCAACGCAACTTTGCCTCAATTTAACCATCTTCGTATCTCTTACCGTTTTCGAGATCCCCTTGTACGCACACGAATTTGTAGCACCCTGTAGATATGATTGCCAGATATGTTGAAAACAAACTTCAAAAAATAATTACAATGTTTTATTGGTCGGAAATATTTTTTTGGTATAATTGAGTTTAGAAAAATTAATTTCGCTTACTGAATATTCAAAAGGCAGGTATTGGTTACAAGCCTCTACTATAAACTTACTTATAAACCTACCTCTATTAACGTTGCTCCGGGAGCCCTAATGAATACAACAACCATATAAGCTGGAATACAGACTATTGATAAGGAACAGATGATCCATCCAATAGCTATGGCCCATCCGGGGTACTCATAGGCCCCGTTGTTATAGGAGGGTGGTGCGTAATCGATTATTAAGAACACCCATAAGCAGAATATCATTAGGGGCGTTATAACCTTAAAATTTAAAATAAATATGAACTTTATAATAAATCGATAGATAATTATTTATTTATGGCGATCTTTTAGTTATACAGGCTTGTATAAAGCCCCCCTGCCACTTGGTGACGAAAGAATGACTTAAGATATAATATTTTAATTTGAAATTTTATTTTATGTGATTTATGAATTTTTGTTAGCGCGCGTTCAAATGTCCGATCACTGCTTATCACAGTAAATAGTGGGCCATTTTTTTCGTTCCCTTTTCCGTGAGCTATCACAATATATGCATTTATTTTAAAAAAAAGTTGGGTTAGTTTCCATCTCTGGATGTAAACTTAACGAAAATGCAGAAAAAACTGATGTTAATTCCAAAAAAAAGACACTCGTCCTTTTTCAACTATTTTAGAAAGGTGTAGAGTAATAAAATGGGAAAATTCGTCCAGTTCAGCTCAATTTCGGTGTCGGCCATAGGCAATAAATTATTTATGATAACTAACCAAAAAAAAAAGAACATAATTTGATAAAGAAGGAACTATTAGCTATAGCAAATTTACACAAACATCGTTTTATCAAATATGCCGTGGAAGATATAGCTGAAGAAAATAGTGTAACTGTGCTGCGCACACCGTCAATTTTGTATTTTTTTATAATGTTTAAAAAAAAAATAAGTGTACCTAATACTATGTACATAATGCACACCATTTTTAGTGTTTGTGAATGGATAACAATAGTTAAAACCCATAAATTTACCCAAACCCGGGTAGTACTACCTGCACTTGATGAAAATAAAGAATTTTGCAATGAAATCAATGCCAGTGGCTTAAATATTCGTTGGATTGGGTCACTTTGCATACCTAATGAGCTTTTATTACTCTACACCTTTCTGAAATAGACTATAATATGCCTTAAAAAAAATCAGTGCCTACGGAAATTTTGCGATAACCAGTTCGTTAACATTATTTTACTATAATTAATTTTGTGTACCTCTAACAATATTGTTGCATGAAAGAGAAAGAAAAGTAAGTTAAAAAAAAGAGAAAAACTGTAATAAAACCGAATGTATTACACTTACCAACCAACAAATTTTAATGAAAAATCCAGGATGTCTTCCAGTCATAGTTTTAACATTTTTGCTTAATCTAAACGCTCCATAGAACCAGGATACAGCTATAACTTCAAAGAACGCCAGGTACATTATTGATATCGATGCTGCATAGTGATCTATCAGTTGGAAAAAGTATATACCTCCCTAAAATAAAAAAAGTTGCAACTATTAAAAATAAATATTCAATCACAGGCAAATTATCGATCGCATGAAGCTGGTAACATTGTAGAAGAATAAAGAAATACTGTTCTGATACTCTGATGAGGTTTCAGGTAATTTTTTATTTTTCCTACGACCACCTATGAAAATGAGAAAAAAAGCACCTGTTAATTTGGCTAGAAAGCGCCGTATATCGCACGCTTGTTGAAAAAAAATATTTCAACACTAGTGTTGAAATATCAAGGCACACTATTTAATTTAAACATATGGTGCCAATTTAAAAATAACAAATTTTAGAAAGTAGTAATTGTAAAGTGTTTAACTTATTTATCATGTATTTGTCGAGTGATTCAGAATTAGAATGTGAAAATACGCCATCTGAAATTATAAAAAATGTTAATACTGGAAAATCTGTTACCAGAAAAAACGAGTGGCGCTGAAGAGAGTGTCATGTATTAAACAACAAATCCTTATCGGTAGCGATAGCATAGAGAATAGAGCTCTAGTCTATAGATCGCAAGGTCACAGGTTCAAATCCCATCATGAGTATTTCACTTCTTTTTTATAAAAATATTAAATAATTTATAGAATTATTTTGAATTGAAAACTTCCTTGTTGGGTGGATTTTTAAATTTATGTGTAATGCATCTTTTCTTGATTAAATTTAAAATTTTTCATTCTGGTTAATCTAGAAGTCAATCCAGTTCTTCCTATGATATATAAAATATGAAGAAAATTAACTACAAATAAAGGAAAAGCCTATTGACAAACTATGAAACCAGATATTAAGTGGAACAAAATCCTAAGTATGCTAATTTCAACACAAGTGTTGATATTTTTTTTTTCAACACTAGTGTTGAAATATTTTTTTCACGAATCAAAGGCCTTTTCAATAATTCTTTGTGGTCGTAGGAAAAATAGTGTACATTACTCGTGTGAAAGTGATTATTCTAAAACTCGGAGAATTTCCGCACTGGCTGACGCCTCGTGCTAAATATCTCCTCGATTGAAAACTATCACTTTCATCACTTGTTATGTAATATACTATTCCCTTACCTGTGTAACATTCGGTATACCACACAAAAACGAGATGACGCATATGATCAACACCAAAACTTCATGGCACATCAAATGTTTCTTTATCCAGCCAGGAAAGCCGTCTTGAATCGAGGTCACCACCACTTCAACAATGGCAAACTAAAAAAAATCTGAATGAGATTATTTAAAAACAGGAATATGATGTGAATTTTGGTATTACTTGGCTGTTTAGCGCCAGACAGATCAGCATGAAGAAAAAGAAGACCGCCCATAGTTGAGAGGATGGCATTTTGGCCATAGTTTGGGGGTAGACAACGAAAATTAAGCCAGGACCTGTAAAAATAAAATCATTTTAAGAAAAATTATTGGAATGTATTTTTTTATAAAACTTTGTTTTTAACGTCTTATAAAGAAATTTGTTAAAATATGAAGTTCTATTCAACATCTCTTAACCTGACTAAAAAAAAGTTTATATATACACAAGTAGTTCTGAAAGTAGCAAAATGTAAGATGGATGTGAATACGTATACGGGGTCCTTCACCTCACATCCCGTCATCTATGGCTCATTTATTAATTCAGTTAGGATTTCGGTATTTTGCAGACTTTACCTGTATCCTAGGGCGCATTTCAGGAAATTATTTCTGTTTATACAGGGTGTTACAAAAAAGTGTGACGTTATAAGGATATTTTTTTTAAATTACATGCCATAAATATTCTTACTTATTTGGATTCCTCTTATAGTTGCCTACATACCCTTAAAATTTTAATAAAATCGATTTAGTATTATAGGCGAAAAAAAATAAATAAGCATTAAGAAAAATCAGTTTTGCACCACTGGTTTTAAAAATTAATAAAAAAGTGGCGGAATCTCTAAATTATTAATTTTTTACAAAGTCCCCGACATTTTCTGGAATATGTCATATAGTGGATAAGTAAGCTATAGGTATAGGCTAACATCCCTTAGAATATGGTGGCGTCTAAACTTTTATTTCGGATGTAAATGAAAATTTTTTCCAATTTATAAGCGGAATCTCGGAGTTATTAATTTTTTACAAAGTCCCCTACATTTTCTGGGATATGTTATATAGTGAATACGTAAGCTATAGGTATAGTCTAACATCCCTCAAAATATGGTGGCGTCTAAACTTTTATTTCGGATGTAATTGCAACTTTTTTCCAATTTATAAGCGGAATCTTTTGAAATATGTTATATAGCTAGAAATATAGTAAGGATTTAAGCTAAGCTTTTAAAAAAAAAATTGGTGTGTTTAATTAATTAATTAATTTAATACTTTCATTGATAGTAAAGTTAAGATTCGTTGCTAATTATTTTAAGTTTAAAGTAGTTAATATTTAAACTACCGTGGCTACATTTACACTTTTTCCAACTGATTAAGAAATTCGTGGCTACAGGGAGATATAACCATTTTCGTTGCTGTGATAAATCGTTGCCAAATATGCAGGCGCAATTGACAATTTTACGCTAAATTCGTGGCTAGGTTTTACGGTAAAAACCCGTTGCCCCTAATTTTCGTTGCTTTCTTCACACACATAGTTGTATACACATATACACATACATAATACATACTTCTAAGTGTCAACTAGTCCTCAACATTCTAGATATAATGATAAACAACAAAAATATTTATTCGGTTAGTAATAACATTTTATGGCTAGTGCAAAACCCAAATTATACTAATAAAATTATTTACATAGATATGATGAGTGCTTGTGGGCTAATCTGTTTTATGAGTATTTCTAAAAAATGCAATGAGTAAGGTGGTTTCATGTATTTATTTTAAACAACATTGTTTCCGTTAGGTTTGGCGTTTCTATAAAATATGGTTCCTGGCCCAAATTTTAATGTCACCATGTAAATATGGAGGTAAATCCATATCAAATACCAATAACAGGGTGATTATGTGTCCACTAAATAAACCAAAACTCATAGGCCCAACTAGAGGGGAGGCTAGGGTGGATTAGGACCCCCTGAATCGAGATTAGCCCCTTAAACCAATTGGTGTGTTTACATCCTTTTCTATATACGGAAACTTTATTTCTATGAACAAGCGCCATTCACAAGTAGAATGCTCGATATTATGTTCCTGCATTAAACCATCGATATCACATAACGAATTTTCCACATCGTAAAATGTAGCATTTCTTTTCCTAAAAGTCTTAATTTTTGTTTCTTTGGCTAGTAACTTCCACTCCTTTAGACAGAAACCAAGAAGTTCTGACTGTTGCTTTGACACCCAAAACACGTACAATTATTTAACTCACTGTGAACAATTAAATGTGGTTGGCCTGAACTTGGACCTGGAGTAAAACTGGGGTCGGTACACTGTTCTTCGAAGCTACCTGATGATGTGTTATTATCTCCATTGTCTCCCAAAACAATATTTGGCCAATCTAAAGGCGCAGTCGGTACTGGTAGGTCTGCATCGTGAAGAATAGGTTCTTCGAAGCTACCTGATGATGTGTTATTATCTTCATTGTCTCCCAAAACAATATTTTGCCAATCTAAAGGCGCAGTCGGTACTGGTAGGTCTGCATCGTAAAGAATAGGTCTTATGGTGAAAGGCAAATTCGAATAGTCGATCTTGAGTTTTTATTTTTTGGAATAACCTCCAGCTTTTGTATTGCAAAAATGGCAATCGTCTAAATGATTGGTGGGTTTTCGCCATTGCATTGAAACTGCAAAAGGCATACTTTTTCTTTTCATTCATTTCTAATTTACACACACTACGTCAAGTTGCTTTTTCCACTGAAAACGAACAAATATGTGACAGCTATAAATCAGGTACTGACAAACATGTATGAAAGAGGCGCGTCCCAAAAAGGGCTTAGCAGAAATGGTATATTACATAACAAGTGATGAAAGTGATACTTTTCAAACGAGGAGATATTTAGCACGAGGCGTTAGCCGAGTGCGGAAATTCTCCGAGTTTTAAAATAATTACTTTCAGACGAGTGAAGTCTAAAAAGTATTAGTATAAGCTTTGTAGGTGGGTCATGGTGTACAATTCCAGTGGATTAATATGCACTCGTGTTCTACAAACTATTATAATTGAGGTTCCAGTAAAAAAAAATACTTGCCATCGTCAATGACATCCTCGATAGAAGACCCCTGTTCAGTTGCGATGTTGCCGATAGTAGCAAACGCGAATATACCCACTACCAAACTTGTAATGCCGTTGACCAACCACACCGCTATGGTGTCGTGTAAGATGCTGTTGTTGTATTTGTTGTAGCTGGCGAATGAAATCATCGAACCAAATGCACAGCCCATGGAGTTGAAAGTTTGGCTGGCTGCGTTAACCCATACCTAAAAATGTATTTAAATAACTAACCAAGATCCATTAAATTATAGAGTTATTAAAGGTTTTAAAAATTCAAAAATTTCATCTGTCGTGTCTTGATTATCGTAGTTGAACGTTTCTTACCTTTGCTTCCAGTAACAATTCAAATCTGGGCTTGAAAAAGTACCTCATGCCTTTATCGGCCCCCTCCAAAGTGAGGGATTTAATAAGCAGCACAATTATAATAACAAAAGGAAAGGTTGCAGTGAAATATCTGACTTTTGCCGATGATTTTATGCTTTTCCATATTCCGAAATAGATGAGGACCCAGGCGCAGATCAGGCAGGCTACCAACTCCCATCGTAGAATGTCAAAGTTCTCGATTCCTTGTCCTATTTGAAGTACTTTTCGACTGAAAAAACAGTTAAAAGGAGTAAAAAAAGTGTCGAATAAGTGTTTGGAAATTATGTAGGTACCTAATAACCGGTAAAAATGGAGAATCCTCTCTCCTGTTTATTGCCTTATACACATGTCAACTCTCTCTTATACAGGGTGTTATGGAATTGACGCATTATATTTGAATGCTTGCAGAGAAACACTTCATACTTTATTTGTTTTATATCGACCCGACCGTCTAAAAGGTAGTACCCTTAATACCAGCTTGACTTACCGATCGCTCCTGAGGAAAATTTAGATGAGTTAGATTACGTACGCATCGTTAGAAGCCGCTTCGCGGAACGAGAAGAACTGAGCAGAGATCTAGTCTAAATAAAATAATGTCGTCGTCGTTCCCACAGTCGTTCTTTCTTCGTTCGGCTTGTTATTTGCCTTTGCACTATTTAAATGTTTGTGATTAAACAAATAATTTTCAATGTCTAATTGCGTAATAACATGTTATAGTCTTCTGGCACATTGCGGCAAAAGTCTTATTGGTAGATATAGTATTTAAAACCATTGTTTTTATTATGATTATGGACTTTTTGAGAAGGTAAGTTTAATTTTTAATTTCTTAACTCGGAACAGGTAATCACGGGTCACTGAACTCAATTAATAGACATGTCAAATTTAAATATATTTTCCCTTGAATGTTGTCATATCAAGATTTACGGGTTTAAATATAATGCGTCAACTTTTGAAAACCCTGTATTGCTAATGACATGTACAAGACTTGTGACTAAACCATTAAATTGTTTGCTGTGATAATGTGACATGTGCGAAAAGTTTGGTCTATTATTGACTTGTGAAGATATACTACATAATATGTGGGTACATTTACAATAAATATTAAATTCAAATTTGGCGAGTTTGGCACGTTAAACGTGTACCTACTGTACGTATATTGATTAGGAGTATTTTTTTCTTTAATATAGCCTCATTTTGTTAGTGTTTGTCTGCCCCTTTTTTTATGTAAAAATGTGACGTTTCCCTATACGTAATAGAATTATACAATTCAAGATTGTATTCACGTGATGCAATAAAATAATTAATTAAAAATTTGTCGTATTTATGCAAGTCGGTATCAAAATAACAAAATTTTTAAGCTTACTGAATTTAATATAATCTAATACTTTTTTTACATAATGACGAGCAGAAAGTACGCGCAAAATGGAAAGTTATTTTCATTTTACTTTCAAAAGTGGGGTCAGAGGACTGGGGCAAATGTATTCCAATTTCCAGGAGACGGTACCTTCAACTTAGTGTAGGATCCGAATCACGTGTATGCATTAGTTTATCCCTTTTACGTCCATAAAGGTTCATTCTGCATGCTTTTATCCATTAAAGTGTTTAGTTTACTTTTTCTATTATGCGTATGCCCTTTCCGAGGATCGAGGTTACCGATGAGCCACTGCCACCGTTATTTACAGCGAATATGTAAAGAAATAGTGACATTTTGCCAACCAACAAAATCCCGCTAATCGATTTTTCAGGCGCTAAAATCTCCGCACTGGCTGATCCTGAAACCGGATTCTCCGTTCGCTGAAAATAATTATATTTGCTGCTGAATATGAAACAGGTTTTTACAAAATTGTTCTTGTAGTTTCAGAAAAATTTGCCTTAGAAATATTGTTTAGCGGGATTTTGTTAGTTGGCAAAAACTGGCCAATGAAAAAGTTTTCTGGACAATTAAAACAACATTTTATTATAACAGAGAGCGTCATAGATTTTGCTGGATGAAGTGGCGTGGAAATTAAATGACTGAAATGAGTATACTGTACAGGGTGTCCCACTGGGAACCGCTTCGATCTACATATGAAAAACTATATATAGGAAAATTTTCAAAATTTTACATTATGCTAATGCTAACGGGGGCGACCGGGCTAAAATATTTTCATAATGGTGGCACTTCCGGTTATACCGGAAGTAAGTGTCAATTTTCTTATTTTAAATAGAACACCATATATATTATTACATTTTTGCATTCTACGCAAGATTCTAGGCAGATTTTGTATACCATGTCCTATACCTATGACTAAGCGTTTTTGACAAATTTGAATTTTTATGTCAAAAATGACGCTTGCAAGCCTTAAAATAATTATTAATTTTTTCTATAAAAAAAGCCTTATTTATTTAATTTAAGTGGGATACTTTGTTATAAAGGACCTGCTTTAATAGATTTTTTATAATATTTTGATAACTATTAATACAGGGTGTTTAAACAATAAGATTAAAAATGAAATTGAAAACACTGCAAAAGTCTAGATTTTCAAACGGAAACACCCAAATTTTATAATTATTTCTTATTTAGCATTAAAAATAAGGGTAAGTATGTATAAGGTTGTATATCCCAAAAATGTTTAGTTTTCGAAATATTATCAATTTAATGTTTTTATATGACGATTTTGGTGCAGATTTTAAGTTCAGTTGCTCTTAGTTGGCTATGACGGCGTTGAAAAACAATCAAATGCTAAAAAAATCTATGACGCTCTCACTTACCATTTAAACATTATTAATAATCATGCCTGGGCGCTTAAATTATACAAACGAAGATTATTTAAACTTATTTATGGAGAATGTTATCAAGAACGTGTGACACATTTGCCATTCGATATCCGCAAAAACAGAAGCCATCACAATGTGCTTATTAATAATGTTGAAATGATAACTGACAGTTTTATAGATTTTTAGCATTGGATTGTTTTTCAACGCGGTCATAGCCAACTAAAAGTAACTGAACTGAAAATCTGCAGCAAAATTGGCAATATTTCGAAAACTAAAAAATTTTGGGATATACAACCTTATACAAACTTACCCTTATTTTTAATGTTTACTTCATAAGAAATAATTATAAAATTTGAGTGTTTCCATTTGAAAATCTAGCCTTTTTGCAGTTTTTTCAATTTCATTTTTAATCTTATTTTTTAGACACCCTGTATTAATAGTTATATATATATAAAAAATCTATTAAAGCAGGTCCTTTATAACAAGGAATCCCACTTAAATTAAATAAATAAGGCTTCTTTATAGAAAAAAATTATAATTATTTTAAGGCTTGCAAACGTCATTTTTGACATAAAAATTCAAATATGTCAAAAACACTTAAGACATAAGTATAGGACATGGTATACAAAATCTGCCTAGAATCTTGCGTAGAATGCAAAAATAATATTATATAGGATGTTCTATTTAAAATAAGCAAGTTGACACTTACTTCCGGTATAACCGGAAGTGCCACCATTATGAAAATATTTTAGCTCGGTCGCCCCTATCAGCATTAGCATATCGTCAAATTTTTCCTATGTACAATTTTCCATATATAGATCAAAGCGGTTCCCGGTGGGACACCCTGTATAAGTAAAATTTTATTGCTGTAAGTAGAAATTTAAGAAATCATAATACGTGTTTTTTGGGATTGCGTACACTTGCAAGCCTATAGATAACGCAGTCACTGACATCGATACCTCTGGTGAAATAACATTAAAAAATTACATTTAACACAATGAACTTACTCGTAAAACTCTTCAGCCGGACTCTGAGTGTACAACGGCTTGGAGATATTCTGACCAGATTTCGACGTATCCCAACAATACTGGGTGTTCCATCTATGCGAGCAGTCATCCCACGGCTGTTTCGTTCTGAATGACGTAAAGAAATAGTACACTCCATAAGCTATGATCACACTGTAATAGGTTGACATTAGGAACGAGATAACTACACTACCTAGACCAGTACCTGACAAAAAATATTTCTTTTATTATTTAATATAATATACTTGGAGTGTATTTGTTAATGTTTTTGTTATTTGTTTTCCGGTCTTGAAAAAAAAATCGAAACAAGATACAGGGTGTCCCCAAATTAGGTGACAATATTTTAAGGGGATAAAGTACATCCAAAAATAGGACTAAAATCCTCTATTAATGTACCTTTAAAAACGCTTCGTTATGGTGCTAGAGCCCCCCGAATGGAAGCTATGATAAGCGGGTTTTTCAGAATATCTCAGAAACTGATTGAAGTATCAAAAAAAAATTTGATACATGTTTTACCCATGACAAGACGCAATAAACGGTTTGTTTAGCTTAGGTGTATTTCTTCCAGTGGCGTCCCACTGGGTAGGTACTGAGGAGAATACTGCCCTAACTTTTTTATTTGTAGGATTTTTTAACGCCAGGTGCAATTTTTAAAAACACTAAAGTCTTATATTAAAAAAAGATACTCTTGCTTCATTTCGGTTGGATTTACCATTTTTCAGTAAAATCGATTTAAAAATTTTCGGTTTTTTAAAAGCTAAGGTGTTTTTTTTGCATATCTCAGCAAACACTTGATATTAAAACGTTAAATTTATTAGAAGTTCTACTAGCGACAAGGCATATTTATTAAAGGATGTAACATTAAAATATTCGTTTTGGGTTTTTCTCCTCAGGGTGTGCCTGGTGTTCTTAATTAAAATTATTAAATTAAATTAGCTCTACCATTTATTATTATTATTATTATTATTATTATTAACATTGATAATGCAAAATTTTGATTTATAAAAATTGTTGGAAATAACCACCTACACTTAATAGGCATGCTTCCGTCCTTCTAATTTAATTTAATTATTTTAATTAAGAAAGGTGTGCCTGAGGAAAAAAACGCAAGAGATCATTTTTATGCAGAATTGACCAGGCTAATCTGAAATAATATCCACATGGAAAAATATCAGTGGCGTACCACTTTTTTTCTAAAAAATATATAATCGCTTAGTTTTAAAAATTATTCTATTGGCGATAAGGCTGGAACGAACGGAGATATCGAGCTACGGTTATAATATTTTTTCTAGCAAATTTTATCTACTTTTCGATTATGGTATCATAATTATACCGCATGATTTATTTTTTCGGAGTAAAATCAAAAAATGTGTTATTATTGCAAATTGCGCCTTCTAGCATTTTTTTTGGGAATTATTATGGAAAACTAAATACGATTGGTAAAAGTGCATACATTTCTCTTCCAAACAGTTTTTAGTTTGCTAAAATCGGGAAGTCGTTTATAAGTTACAGCGATTTAAATGATTGCACTTTCAACAGCTTCCCCCCCCCCCCACCTCTTATTAAAGTCGGTACGTCAATGAGCATAAGACCAAAATGTGCATAATTGTCCAAGCTTTTTAATGGTGTTATCAAAGATATACCCTAATGTGAAATTTTCGGAGATATATAAAATTTTAAAATTTACTTTTCAATTACGCCCTCTTGCGGCAAAATGCGGAACTTAAAAATTATTTCCAGGATTTTCTCATGGCGACCTTAGTTATCCGTTTTTCTTTCTTAATTTCTATGCCCAGTAGTTTCCGAGATATGGCCGCTCATCGACCTTAATGAAACACCCTCTACAAAACTAAAACAATAATTCACAATGATTCGCCGTTCAAGCCGTTTGCCACTATGACGATCGAGAAATACTGTTGCCAGACGTCGCAAAATCGACTATTGATAACAGTATATTTTGAAAATTTGTTAAAATGTAGCGGAATGTGGCCGAATATAAAATATTAGTTAAAGGTATAAGACGAAAAATTAGTTTGTAATCAGACTTAATAGGGTGGGGGGGAGATGAAGAAGCCCGGCAGCCCCCCTCCCCCAAAATACGCCAGTCTATTTAATTTTAAAATAGAAAAACTTTTTTGATTTGATATATTGTATAAATAAATTTATCGTTACCTTTAAATAGTGGACACAGATGTCCCAGAGCTCCAATGGGGCCCCTCCCTGTAAATTGTCCTACCGCTAGTTCCATGTATAACATGGGACCCCCAATAAATATCATTATTATGGCGTAGGGGATTAAAAATACAGCTGAAAAAAAAAACAGGAAATTATACAGTGTGTCTACTTAAGTTGGAATCATAATGTGTGTGGGTGTAATTAGGTTTCATGGCTCTGGTTGAAACCAAATGGTCAAAACATAGACAAAATAAAGCAATTTATTGTATTCAACCTTAGAAGAACAAAGCATATTTCACCATGTAATTATTGACGGTGCTTATATAAAACTCAACGACTTTTTTCCGCGAATATAATTATTTTATTGACTAGAACCGTGTTAAAGCACCTATTCAAGATTAATACCACCGAAGCAAAATTTATGTAGGCGCTTAATAACTAATAACTATTTTTAAATTACAAAATGTCAGGTACCTACCCGTGCAAATATTTTATAGGTTCATACAAATGTAGCGTTTTAGTGAATTAGTACCGTGAGTCAGAGTTATTTCATTGAAACGTTACTGTGCTAATTTTTGCATAATATATTTTATGGGCGAGATAATTTATTTATTCTTTTGTAATTCATTCACTCAAATTTTACTATCTTAGTCATTTGGAAAGTTAGATAATCGCTACAGAGAATGATATATGAACAACGTACATATAAAAGGAAAAGTGATCTCCCGAATGGTATTTTTTTATTTTTGAATTTAATTTTTTTATTTATTTTTTTTCGACGCGGTTCGGTCAGGTCTGTCAACCAAAACTGAACCGCCCGGCAGGCCCGACAAGTCCGGCAGGCCTGAAAAAAATTATTATAGTCGATTTCAGAAAGGTGTAGGGTAGAGTAATAAAAGCTCATTAGGTATGCAAAGGGACTACAGAGTGGCCCAACGAATATTTGAGCCACTTTCATAATTTGGCATTGATTTCATTGCAAAATTTATCAAGTCAAGGTAGTACTATCCAAGTTTGGGTCAATTTATTAGTTTTGCCTATTGGTATCCATTCACAAACACTGAAAATGGTGTGACAAAGGCGTGCATTATGTACGTACATAATATTAGGTAGGTACATCTATTTTTTATTAAACATAAAAAAAACACATTATACAGAAATTTAATTATAAAAAGATCATAATATTCTTCCTCATCTGAGGAACTGTCATTTCTTGACGTTATAAATAACGGGTCGACGGTCCGATCGATCAGGTGGTCAAGATCCCACATTTTCTCCTCTTCTTTAATGGCATGATGGACTGTTTTTTGCCAGTTCTCTGGTGTCACTTCCTTAATGGCTTGATAAAACAGGAGCTTACGTATTTCATTTTGAATGCCGTGTTGTGTCTTGCTACAAATCCTTTCACTTGCGTCCATATAAGTTCTATAGGACTTAGTTCGCAATGATATGGTGGTGTGCGCAGCATATATAGTTACACTATGTTTTTCAGCTATATCCTCCACGGCATATTTCATAAAACGATGTTTGTGTAAACTTGCTATAGCTAATAGTTCCTTATTTATTAAATTATCTTCTTCTTTTTTCATTTGGTTAGTTATCATAAATAATTTAATGCACAAAATTTACCTACGCCTATGGCCGACACCGAAATTGAGCCGAACTGGACGAAATTTCCCATTTTATTACTCTACACCTTTCTGAAATAGACTATATAGAGCTTGAATGCTTAAAAATTATTTTACAAATATTTCTTTTAAAATAAGCACATAAGCAAATCAAGGCTACAAAAATCCAGCAGGGCCGGCAAGCCCGGAAAAAATTGTTACGGCCCGAAAACCCGAAGCTTTATCGATTAAGTAGCACGGTCGAGGTGAAAATCTGGCCCGTACAGGCCTCTAAGTTAGGATAAAATAGTAGGTATATATTTCGTTCTTACCTCCTCCACTTTTGTAACACAAATATGGAAACCGCCATATTGAGCCTAGTCCGACACTATATCCGATACAAGCTAAGACAAACTGTAATTTGTTCGACCAGTGTTGCCGTCTCGGTTTGATGTATAAACTATCTTCGTCGTCGCCGCTGCCGTCGTCGCTCTCATCGTCGTAGGTGTATTCTTCTGGAGGTCTAAAAAATGTTTGTATTAAAAATAATTATACATATATTATATTTTCAGGCAGGTCATATTCTTTTCGTAGCTCTAGACTCGTGAGGCAGACTTTATCATACTTTATGACGTACATATACATATGGGTTAAAGAAAGAAATATACCCACTGGCGTAACTGGGTATATTTCTTTCTGGGGGGAAGTGCCGCGCCGCTGCAGCCCTCCCCCCCCCCCCCCCTCCCAGCCTAGGAGCACAGGTCTAAAAGTGTAATTGCAATCTAATATTTCGTCTCACTCTTGGACTCTATTTAAATAATGTATTCTTGGCTTTGATTAGAAAGGTCTTGTAGAAAACGCTTAGTTTTTAAACTTTTCCTTCTAAAAGTCCTGTTTTATATAGAGATTAAGATTTCGGACGCGTTTTAGTTATTGATTTATGATGCAATTTTATAGGAAAACGAGTAAAAAGAATAATATTTTATAGTATATTCCGTTTTCCCTTTTTTAGAGCTATTTTAAATCAACAAAAATATAACCCAATGCAATAATAGTTATTTAAATTACTAGATGCGAAAGTTAATTTTTTAGTGTGAGGAGGTTTTTGAATTTGTCGAGGCGAAGCCGAGGTGATTTAATACCTCCGACCACCAAAAAAGGCTTTGGCATCGTGTAATGTATTGAATTTTTTCTACTACTGTTCTCTGATCAATATATTATTAAGTAATAAACTTTGATTTTGTTCAAATTAAAATGATAAAATAAGTTTTTTTTCCACCTATAAAATAATCCATGACAACTAGTTATTTGAGTATTGCCAGTATGTCAGTTCGAATAAAATAAGGATTTTCCACCTGTAAAATAATCCATTTTTTTGTCCTGGCACCGAAAGTAATACCTTACATAGCTAGCAACGCTACTTTACATAGCTAGTAACGTATAATATTCAGATAACTCGAATGTTTACTTTCGTTATTTGTCGTGTTGCTAGGGCCCGAAAGTTAATTTATTTATACAGTAGTAGAAAAAATATTTTTACAACAAAAACGAAAAAAATTAGGTATCTAGTAAAAGTTTTAATTGGAACATTTTTTATGGAAGAAGTGTGATAATTAGAAATTAAAAAAATAGTCCTGGAAGAAACGAGAATGCTTTATTTTGAATATACAAAACGGCACTTAAGAAGGAGTATTTCAAAACCTAAGCATTTGCACCAAAAACTGCTCTTAGATCTACGCTCCTAAAATACATGATTTCTAAAAAAAATCATCAATTTTGGCGTGGTGAGCGATATTTACGTTATTTTTAATTATGAAAAACCGAGCCAGAAAAACGCTGGTTAGAGTCATGCATACGTCTTATGTTAAAATTTTGGATTGACACCAATATTCATATTTTTCACAATTATAAAAAATTTTTTTTTTAAATAAAGAGCCAGCTAGGAATATCAGAAAAAGTAAAAAAAAACATTTACAAAAACAAATTTAATCCAACCATGCAGAGAGGTAATAATTTAATTTTCGAAATTTGATAGTCGTTAGGTGAATTTTAAACAAACTTTGGGCATGGCTCCAAGAATTTTTCGCCTGCGGCGCTTTTCCACCTTCTTCACTACGTACAGTATCATGAAATACATGTAGGCCCGTATGTGTCCCTTTCTCCAGAAAAAATTGTCCTACTTACACCCACTGAGCCCCCCCCCCCCACAGCATATATTCTGGCTACGCCACTTAAAATACCATATTTTTTTTAGTCACAGAGTATGTATGTATCATGCACTATGTAGTAGGTATAAATATCATTACGAAAACACTTTTTTCATAATGCCACTAATTAAGTGAAAATAGCCGTAATTATCTAATTTGTTTAGGAGATTCTTTAATTTATAACCAAGCAGGACACGGTGGACGGCGGAAATAATAAAAATTGCGCGTATGCACGGCAGGAAATAATTTTTTCCTGTCACCAGTTTTCCTATTAATTTAGAAAGTTGCATATGAGTAGAGGAATATAGGTAATTTTTTTTATTTTGCAGTGTTATGTATTACATGTACACGCATCGACATGCACGGACATTTTCCCAAGCAAAAAATAACAAAATACAGTTGAAATATTAAATAAGAGCTTTAATTTACATACTATCGGCGCCATTGTTTCTATTTCTTTGTTAACGTACTGGCAATTGCATTTTGCAAGCGTGTACTCCTTTTAGTTCATCTGAAAAACTATACATTTGATTTGTATAATATTTTTTCTAAACATTTTTAAACAAGTTCGGAACACCACTGTGTTGTACCTACTAGTAGAAAATTACCTTTGTTAACTCTTAATGCAGTATTTACTTTATTTCATTTCGGTATTGTTAGGATAGATTGATCTAGTGTTTATTTATTCTAGAGTTCTAAATACAAACTAGCATGTTTATATGTATTCACGTTTGATAAATTTAAGCCAAGGATCTTGACAATTTTAATTGGGTACATATCGAGATTCAAGGAAAAGCTCTATGTTTTCAAGTAATATTTACATACACACGATTTCGTAGAAAAACCTCTTGGACATACTAATGTTATTAATTAATTTTAAGATCAAGTACCCTAGTAAATTAGAAAAACTTTATAAAAATGTTTGATTTGCATTCGGGCAATACGTTTTAGTTGGCATAAGTACATCTCTTTAATTAAGATGATGTAGCAGAGGCGCACTATGAAATTTTGGAGAAGGGAAGCAATTTTCAAAATATTACTTATTAATAGTGTAATTGGACACTTCTATAATTTTCTACAAACGCCTTATAAGCCTGCCATAAAAACCCTATTTATTTTAAACTTTGTTCAGCGCGTTTAACAAATAACACACCACTCAACCGTACAATTCCAACCGTCGGCGTCGCGCCGACCGACGCCAAAACATAATGTTCCTTATATACAGGGTGTCCCATAACTTATGGACCGTAGAGTAACTGGAGATACTAGACATCAAACTAAGCCGATTAAGTCATATAAGTTTTTTCGGATTGTTACTCGTTCTAGAGATACAGGGTGTTGAAAGTAAAAGTTTATTCTCGAAAATAAGCCATAATTTTAAAACGGTTTAATGAATCGAATTGAAAGTTGGCAATATTATGTTTTTATGAGCAAGAAATAAGAATTTGTAGAAATTTTTAAGTTTCAAACTAGAGGGCGCGAGTTGAATACACTGGGCTTCATAAATCTATGATTTTTTTTTACCTGTGATAGTGTGATATTAGGTGTTTTTCAATTAGTTTCTTAAAGAAGGGCATTTTCTAAGTCAAAAAGGTGTACTTGATTGATCTTAATATCTTTAACGGTTTTCGAGATATTTCCCTTTAAACATCCCAAAGCATAAAAAAAACATAGTACATAATTAAATTAATATTTTAATTATCAAAAAAAAAACTTATATGACATAATCGGCTTAGTTTGATGTCTAGAATCTCCAGTTACTCTACGTCCCATAAGTTATGGGACACCCTGTATAAGTATATAATCAACCGAATAACCACTTACTCGGTAGCAAAGCGCCTGCAACTTGAACTCTCCACTTTTGCGTTTGACTCCGACATTTGTTTAACAAGCACACAGATTTACATACTCGTGTATGCGATAGCCCATCAAGGCTCATTGTACAATACTCGCTCCGTCGTCGATGGCGGCCGATGAGCTAAAAAAAGGTTTACTGGTTGCAGGGCCCGCTCTAGCAATAACGCCGCCCTGGGCAAAACAAGAAATTGCCGCCTTTTTCATCCCTTCTTCGTTTTATACCTACCACAACAGCAAATTGTCTGTCTATTCCCCGCCCGTCGCCGGCTTGTCCTTTGCTGCGACGCCGCCATGACCAAAAAAAGTACCGGTGCCGGTGTTGTTCGGCTTGCTTTGTCGCGGAATTGCTTGATATTATTATAATATTAAAAAGAAAAGGGATCCGTCCAAATTGTCACTGTTTTAAAAATAAGACGGCACGGCAAAACAAAGGAAATTAAATTTGTTAACTGGGAATTGGAATGGTTCAAACTTCATATATACCTCGGAACGTAGGTAGGCAAAACGGGGATTTATGGTGTTTTTTTGGATTTTTCATGCCGCTCTTCCAACTTGCCGCCCTGGGCAGGCGCCCAGGTTGCCGCCCCCTAGAGCGGGCCCTGACTGGTTGCACTGTTAGACAGTATGACAAAGATGGAGTAATGTGTCACTGTCTTTTTTCACCGTATTTTTTTTAAATAAAAAAATTATTTTACAAGTAAAAATTATATTTTTTCGAAAGTCAACTTCACCTTACCTTTAACTAAATTGTCTGGATTTATATACATATTGAATTTATATTATTGGAATTGAGGAATATAATAAGTATTATGGCTTAATATTTTCATGTATTACCGACCTAAAGATATTCATTGTTTTAATAAGCTCTTTATTATCTGTAATAATAATATAAACATGAATATGGCACCAATTATCAATAATTATAATTAAGAATGGCAAATCCATTACTATTGCCCACACTGATTTATTATACCATTGTTTAAGTATACTCGTAATAATAGGATTATGTGATCACTGAGAAGTCAAATTTTTAGACTTTTTAAGAAAATATGTGTTAGTTATTTGTTTGTTCTGGGTTACTAATGACCACTTGCTCTTGGAACAACGATTCTCAGTCATGCGAGACCCCCAAAGGGCTATCAACCCTCGGTTTATTGCCATTGCATGACCTACCGATTGGAGAGTGTGTATACCTTCTTCCGCACCCCACGAGATGTCCGATCTCATCCGGCCTGGTTACCGACGTGAATGGGGTGCATTGTGGAAGGTCGAATTCCAGTTTATCCACCTCTGAGCCACTGCCGTGGTAAAAAAAATATGTGTTATGTATTAAAGAGCATTACCAATATGTACATATGTAGTATATTATCTTTTTTCTACTCCCACATGGAAATTTGCTGTTTCCTTTACACTTAAGTGGCGAGTAAAGTAGGCTATTCCAGTTAACTGTGCGGCAAAATTTTATAACAATCCTAGATAGGTAATGAAACTGACCAATCACAGTAGTCAATTATAGAGAAGCCATTGTTGTTCTTAAAAGTACTGACCAATCACAGTATATTATTTTTACTGAGACTCCGCCTTCTTTTTCAAGACACTAAATTATATAATTTAAATGCATATGGTACAATTTGTTATTAATTTGTTCAATATAATAAAATCTAGACGAATTTATATTAGATTTATCAATAATGCAACTTGCTGAATGTGCATAGAAAATTAATTTCATGTAGCATCATTTATCAGTTGGTTTTCCCATAATTAGTTTAACGTTTCGATAGTCGAGAGGTAGAGCGTTTTACTATGGATCCAATGGTCGTAAGTTCGAGCCCGGCAACCTGAAAACTTTTTTTTACATTTTTTAGCATAAGGTTTGTAAATTTGGTCGTAGAAAAAATATACTGTTCAATTCGAGTGGATTGTCCATATTGCCCTCGGAAGTTTGAGCACTCCGCCTACGGCGCACTCTTGTTGTATAAACTACTATTCGCAACCCTATCGAAATTGCAATAAGCATTTATGACAACAATAATTTAATAAAATAATTGTTATTTTCCTTTAATTTTGATATCACCTCTAAGATTGACTGCGGCGTCACGTCAGTAGCTCAGTGGTGAGTTACTGGCACTCGATAGTGGCGTTCCGAGTTCGATCCTCGGAGTGGGCATACGCATAATAAAAAAAGTATGTCCGAATTTTAACAGATTTAAGAATGTAGGGAAGAGTGTAAAATATATTATCTCCCAAACCACCACAATCTCGCTGGTATCGGTAACTAGGCCGGATGAGATCGGATATCTCGTTGGGAGCGGAAGAAGGTATGATATGCTGGGAGTGTCGCATTGTGGTTCGGAACCCACGTTAAGCTGTAGGTCTCCTCGGGAATGGCCCTGGCAGCGAATGAAGAGGTAACAAGCCTAATTCGAAACAAGGGCCAGAAACGACGACAGTCCAGGTTTTTTACGAAATTTTAAGGTTAAACTTCTACCAATCCCTTTTTTTTGCCATCATTCTCTCATTAAATAATCACTTTTCTTTTATCCGAAATTATTTGTAATTTATTATAATTTCCATATACCTACAAAGCTAATAAATTGGATCCTTCAGACATATATTATGATAAATTTACACCAAACACCAACAATACATTTTTAATGTCAAGAATCTAGACAAAACTATAAGGAATCACGTTATATTTGCATACATTATTTAGTATTAAAACCTCGCGTAAAGTCGTAAATTAGATAAAATAATTAAAAATGGTCATTCCGATCAATATATTGGCACATATATTATAATTTATAAATGTCTCAATTAACACTGATCTAAAGACTAAAGATTTGAATGTGCAGATTAGGAAACCTCGATCGGTTAAAAAATTAATAATTTTCTACAAGTAGAGGCATATTATCAATTATCACGTGGCGTTCCAGAAGGTCAAGCAACCGACAGTTAATCTCCTGGTAAGCTTTGATTAGGTTTCGACCAAATTCAGGAAACAGAAGCGGGCACTTTCAGCATGATAATGAGCACCAGGCGGCCGGTGCTCAAATATTTTTAAAAAAGAATACAGAACACTGGGGCTCTGATCAAACCGCCGACGCGACTTTAAACTTTCAATTCGATTAATATTAATGGTAAGTCTGAGTACTCAATTAGTTTTTTAAGTAATTTGTTAGAACTGTAATAAAAAAACCAAAAAATAAAAATAAACCCGAGAGAAAAGTTTTTCGACAACATTAAATATTAATGTACCAATACAGTCACCATTTTAGCCCTTATAATAAATAATTATGTTCGAATTAATAATATTAATTTAATCCGAATGTATTTATGCATAATAGGGCCGCGGTTAACTTCGATGGACAATAATTATAAATACTCGGGGATTTTGGCGCGCCCCAGCCGAAAGTGTCCGTTAGCTTAAAGCAAGTGAAGACCCAACGCACAACATGGCTTTGATATTCACCGTTGCTATGGTTACGTGACGTCAGTTACGCAAACAGCATGTAACAATTTGCATTATAAAAGTAAGGTTAGGGATTTACGTCATAACTGACATTTTGTTGTTTACTGTTTATAGCGGTTAGAATTTCAAATTAACACTTGTTAAGGCCGCTTTACAGTTTGCAATTTTTCTTTCACGCAAGAAAAGATTGCCCGGGAGTATACGCAGAACGAGGCTAATGATCAGCTGGCGCAATTTGTATTGCTTGCAAGAAATATAACTCGGACCGTATTTTTATTGCCATTGCAAGCGCAATTCTGAGGATTTTCTGGTGATTTATGAGACACCAAACTAAATATAAAAATCCCTGACATTTATTTATGTTTTTTCTAACCTATAGCGGGTACGTTTTGTTTTTGTTGGTTTGCTTTCATGTCCTATAATGATATTTTGTTAAAATGAATGCACAAAAAGCGCCGGTAAGTCCTAACCAAATGTATTTTTATTTTAATGGTTGGCAAGTGGTACATCACCTACGATCTTGGTAAGTCATTGCACGCTGTAAAACGAAGTGAAATTTTTATTGCCGCAATATTAATTGCTGCAAGACAACTTGTGTGAAAGAAAAATTGCAAACTGTAAAGCGGCCTTTAAGAAGATGAATTTTTAGGTTATGTCACAATGTTGGGCATTTGGCATGGCCTTCTATATTTTGTCGATAAATCGGGCATCCTTTTTGCTTCAACACAAAGTAGGCATAGGTTTACTATTTTATGTTGCAGAAAACCGTGAAATTAACCGATTTTATGTACAGAAAGTTAATAGATTGTTTGTTTCGTAATATAACTAAAGCTAAAAGTTATTTTTAATTGCTAAAAGATTTATAATTAGCATATATTTGCTAGAAATCAATCGAACGAAAATTTCTTATTCTTCTGTTGTGATTTAAAAAAAAAACCTTTAATAAGTTGGCTATGCATTTATGTAGTGTAAATTGGTCCATGATTTAACCAATTAGGTGAATTTTTGTTCAATTTTTTTTATGTCATTGTTCGCAATCGAAAAGAATTAGACTATAGTATAGATCTGATATCAAAACAGTGAATTTTTGGAGCATTTAGCGCTCACGGTATTAAAGCATTCTCTATAGCTCAATAGCCCAGATCTTGAACAATGTGATGGTGATGATGAAGAAGTTTTATCTTTAACCTTCAAAAATTTTCTAATGTTGGAAATTTTTCAAAAAATTATAATTATTGTTTCCTGCCTGAAGACGAAATCATTTTATTACCCAAATTAAGATGGTGGATTAATATTAAACCCAAAATTAATTAATAAAAGAAAATACAATGTACCACTTTTTATGGTATCAATAAACGTAACCAGAAGGGGACGAAAAATTTTAATATATTTAAGCCAAATATACACAAGTAGACCTAAAAATAACTCGCTTTATCTAGAAATAAGCGGATTTTGCATTGTTTACAAGTATATGGTAAATATTTAAGTAGAATAAATATATTCTTTAACAATTATTTTAAATCTTACAACAGGTAAAGGTAAATAAAAGAACATTTTTTAATATACTAGTGTTACCCCATCAACTGACGCACGCAGAGAGGATTTTTCCTATTGATAAAGTGATTTGCAACAATAATTTCATGCAGTGGCGTAGCCCGAAAACGTGCTCGGGTGGGGGGGAGGGAGTTTAGTGGGTGTAAGTAGGACATTTTTTTTCTGGAGAGAGGGACCGTTGGGACTACATGTATTTTCGGGGCCACTCCCAAAGTTCGTTTAAAATTCACCTGACTACTATCAAATTTCGAAAATTAAATTATTACCTCTCCCCTCTGCATGGTTGGATTAAATTTGTTTTTGAAAATGTTTTTTTTTACTTTTTTTTGATATTCCTAGCTTGGCAAATGGCGCTAACTGCAGCCGACGCCATAAAGAAGTGAAGAAGATATTCCTAGCTGGCTCTTTATTTAAAAAAAAAATTATATTTGTGAAAAATATGAATATTGGTGTCAATCCAAAATTTTAACATAAGACTTATGTATGACTCGAACCAGCGTTTTTCGGGCTCGCTTTTTTATGGTTAAAAATAAAGTAAATATGGCTCACCACGCGAAAAGTGATGATTTTTTCAGATATCATGGATTTTAGGAGCTTAGATCTAAGAGCAGTTTTTGGTGCAAATGCTTAAGTTTTGAAATACTCCTTCTTAAGTGCCGTTTTGTATATATTCATAATAAAGCATTCTCGTTTCTTCCCGCATTATTTTTTTTATTATTAATCATCACACTTCTTCCATAAAAAATGTTTCAATTAAAATTTTTACTTTAATTTTTCTCTTTAAAAATAAATTCCTAATTTGTTTTTTGTTTTTGTTGTAAAAATATTTTATTGCAGTGGGTTAGGTATATTTTTGTTGATTTAAAATAGCTTTAAAAGAGGGAAAACGGAACAGACAAGTCTATAATAGAAAATGACTATAACAGATTATTCTTTTTACTCGTTTCCTTTAAAATTGCATCAATAAATCTAAAACGATATGCGACTGAAACCTTAATCTCTATATAAAACAGGACTTTTAGAAGGAAAAGTTTAAAAACTAAACGTTTCCTACAAGACTTTTGTAATCTAAGCCAAGCAGATTTAAATTAAGAGTCCAAGCGTAAGACGAAAAATTAGGTTGCAATTAGACTTTTTAGACCCGAGCTCCTAGGCTCCGGGGGGGGGGGGGGGGGGCAGCCCAGCAGCCCCCCCCCTTATATACGCCACTGATTTCATTAAAACTATAAATAGTTAATAAACGCGTAAATTCTTCAGCCAATTTATACGTTCAAAATCACTTCCGGCTGGACTGGAAGTGCAATCAACTTCTAAATTTTAAATAGAAACCCGCCATTTTTATTCGATGCTTAAGATTCTATAGAATATTCTCTTTCAATGACATATGATACATTATCATTTGTTTAATAGCCGCCTAGATCAATATTTTCCTTTGTTTCCTAAAATGTCCATAACTTTGGTAAAGCAAGGCAAGAGTGGGCCATGGAAGCGTTAAAATGGTTCATTTTAATCTACTTTATAATATATGAAATCAACTTGTTCGAGAAAAATGTATCCTTTGGGGCTATTTTATTTACTTTTAAAAAAACAAATCGGAATTTCTCTTTTTTAATAGCCACCCATCTTTCTATTTCTAAATAATATAAGTTAATAATTATTCATTAGGTAATAATAGAAATTACCAAAAAATATCATAAATGTAATTTCTGGGCCCGTATAAGCGATAAGAAGTTTGTCAAGACCCGTCTAGTATGCTGTGGAAAACAAAAACATAACTTCTGCTTTTATTATTAGAGCAAAATGTCGGATGGAAGATTAAAATGAATGCATTGTTTTCGATTGCATAATATTTATTTTCACTTTCCTTGTGATACACCAACTTTGTATTACCAAAGCTATGGACATTTAAGGAAACAAAGGAAAATTGATAACGTGTAATATATACAGGGTGTCCCATAACTTATGGGCCGTAGAGTAACTGGAGATACTAGACATCAAACTAAGCCGATTAAGTCATATAAGTTTTTTCGGATTGTTACTCGTTCTAGAGATACAGGGTGTTGAAAGTAAAAGTTTATTCTCGAAAATAAGCCATAATTTTAAAACGGTTTAATGAATCGAATTGAAAGTTGGCAATATTATGTTTTTATGAGCAAGAAATAAGAATTTGTAGAAATTTTTAAGTTTGAAACTAGAGGGCGCTAGTTGTATACACTGGGCTTCATAAATCTATGATTTTTTTTCTTACCTGTGACATTAGGTGTTTTTCAATTATAGTTTCTTAAAGAAGGGCATTTTCTAAGTCAAAAAGGTGTACTTGATTGATCTTAATATCTTTAACGGTTTTCGAGATATTTCCCTTTACACATCCCAAAACATAATACATAAAAACTTATATATGACATAATCGGCTTAGTTTGATGTCTAGTATCTCCAGTTACTCTACGTCCCATAAGTTATGGGACACCCTGTATAGAATATTCATGGAAAAGAGCATATTCTATAGACTTTAAAAGCATCGAATCAAAATGGCGGCTTTCCATTTAAAATCTAAAAGTTCCGGTTAAACCGGAAGTGCTTTAAAGGTTTGAATTGGTCGAAACGTGGCAATTTGTACGCTTATAACTAATAAAAATTTTTAAATCTTTACTTCTAGAATAACGGAAAAAATTTGCACTTCTTCTTGTTCTGTTATTAATAACATTTCAAAAAATTACTCAACGGAAATTATTTGTACACAAAATTATGTTTCATTTCGCACTATAGATAATCCTGAAAATTTATTAAAAAGCCGGAAAATGAATTTCAAAAAGTTTCAACTTTTTGAAAAACTATAAACTTAAAAAAAAGTAGCCCGGGACCGCCATCGCGTTTACGATACCTATTAATAATAAATATAATTTTAATACAAACATATTATTATGTAGATACATATAAATATCATTTGTCGCAACTCTTTGATTTATTATTTTCATTGAAGTAAGTATGTATACTCGATGTACTTGATTAGAATATTTACATCTGACACTTACCTACTGACTCAGGTTCAACCTAGTTTGGTCTAGATTTATTTGTTTGTTTTAACTTATTTACGACAGGTTTTCCTAAAGATTAGGAATATACCGCAAGTACTGTAAAAAGTAAACAAAAAGGTAAATTTTCTCCAGTTTACACTTTTTTTTGCAAATAGTACTAATCAAATGTCAATTGCTTCCTTATTGTATCTCATCATATCACATCATCTTCAACTCATCATCAATTGCCGTGCGTACCTATTTTTTTTAAGGGGAATAAGATATGTGAGGGGGACGGGAGGAGGAGGGGGCGTGCTTCTTTTATACCTAAGAGTAATCCTAAGTACTTTTAATGTTATTAAAGCTTTTTAAAAGATAGTCCAGACCTTTTAGATGGGATGACTCTGGACAATAAGATATTTACTGGCGCTAGAAATGTTGCTGAATGAAGCTTGTAACGTTCTTAGTTCGTATTTGTTAATGATAATGATATCAGTTATAGTGCAATCGAATTAAAATCATATTAATAACATTAATTCATGCTATACGCTAATGGAACTCAGGTGAGATTCCTTCTTATGTCTTGAAAAGCTGTAGTGATTTCTTGAGTCATCCTCTTCAACTGTTATAATGAATAATAAAAGCTAATGATGCTATTGGCTCAGGTGGGATTCCTTCTTATGTTCTCGAGTCATCTTCTTCAACTGTTATTTATTTAAATAGTTAAAACCTCAGTTTATCCTAATAGATGGAAACATTCATAATTTTCATGACAGGATATTAGAGTCCAGCAACTATTGTTTTTGACCATTTACCAAATTGGCTACCTTTTCTCAATACGTGAATGATGTTTTACACCGAAAAACCTAAGTAAACGTTATTTATAGGTACTGATATGGAGAAAGCCTTTGACAGAGTGAGACATTGTGTTATTCTAAGGTCTTTGTCTGAATTAAACGTTTCTTCATTTGTAATAAAATTCATTCAGTCATATTAGGTCGAAGGAAAGCAGTATGTAGAGATAAAAGAATGTAGATCTGTTATGTATAAAAGTATATCAGGGATACCTCAGTTCTAATCTAGGCCTTCTGCTCTTCATAGAGGCTTGTAACAAAATAATGGCTAATGTTAAGAATTCAAAGGGCTTACTTAGTATTTCTAGATGTTTCTTTAAATTAGTTCGAGGGATGATTGTAATATGAGTCATTTCAATATTGTCTTTGATTACTTATACAATAAATAATGCTAAATTTAAGAGAGGGTTGATGAGCAGAAGGATCTGGGTATCATATTGGATACTACCTTATATTTTTTCAATAATTAAGTCTCCATAGTACAGACGCGGATCAGGGGGGGGGACTGCCTCCCCCTTCCAGAGCCTTACCAAATGGGAGCTTTTTACTGTGAGCCTGGAACATCGTAGGGCGTGTGCAGGGTCAAAATTTTTTTTTAGAAGTCACTTTGGAGGGTAAGAAGCATTTTAGAGCCGGGATACGCTTTTTTTTAGTCGCCCCTTCCCCTTAGCAAGATCCTGGATCCGCCACTGACATTTTCACGATATTGCACCTAGTGAAGACGGCGGAAAAGCGCCGCAGGCGAAAAATGTTTAGGACCCCGCCCAAAGTTCGTTTAAAATGTATCTAACTACCGTAGCCTTCGTTAAATTTATCGAAAGCTTTGTAACTACAAACAAATTTTGAAAATTAAATTATTACCTCTCCTCCTCTGCATGGGTGAATTAAATTTGTTTTTTTACTTCTTTTTGATAGTCCTACCTATTCTTTATTTAAAAAAATATTTTTTATTTTTGTAAAACATATGAATATCGGTGTGAAACCAAATTTTTAACATAAGACGTTTTTTTAACGTATGACTCTAACCAGCGTTTTTCGGGCTCGGTTTTCATGATTAAAAATAAAGTAAATATCGTTCACCACGCCAAAATTGATGATTTTTTCAGAAATCATGTATTTTAGGAGCGTAAATTTAAGATCAGTATTTATTGAAAATGCTTAGGTTTTAAAATACTCCTTCTGATGTGCCGTTTTGTATATTCATAATAAACCATTCTCGTTTCTTCCCGCACTATTTTTTTTATTATAAATTATCACACTTTTTATATAAAAAATGTTTCAATTAAAATTTGTACTTTAATTTTTCTCTTTAAAAATAAAAACCTAATTGTTTTTTGTTTTTGTGGTAAAAATATTTTATTGCTTGAGTTATATTTTTGTTGATTTAAAATAGCTCTAAAAAAGGGAAAACGGAACAGACAAGTATATAATAGAAAAATACTATAAAATTTTGTTCTTTTTACTCGCTTTCCTTTAAAATTGTATCATAAATTAATAACTAAAACAATATGCGGCCGAAACCTTACTTTTAGAAGAAAAAGTTTAAAAACTAAACGTTTCCTACAAGACTTTTGTAGTCTAAGCCAAGAATACATTATTTAAATTAAGAGTCCAAGCGTGATACGAAAAATTAGGTTGTAATTAGACTTTTAGACCCGAGCTCCTAGGCTGGGGGGGGGGGGTGCAGCCCGCCAGCCCCCCCCCCCCCCTTCTAAATACGCCACTGTATGCATGCATACTATAAATAAATACCTTATTGTAAATGGCGAAGATAGATATGAAATACTATCCAGTCTTCTTTTTGGAATAATATAGTCATACATTGCTTACAAATTACCACAGTTTAAATTTATAAACTAGATAACTACGAGTAAATTTTTATTTGTAGCACTACCGTATTTACCATAAGTAAAAATAATACTAAATATTACAATTAACCAAATAATCATATGTTATTAAGCATCTCGTCCAGGACAAATTAGTTATGATGTCAATGAAAATTGTTTAGGCAAATATTAATTTGTCTGTTTTAATTAGTGTCAATTTTCATCTACCTTTGCAGAAGATAACAATGATGTCACTAACACTACCGTGTAAACTTTTTATTTTGCATGTTCAAGGAGCAATAATATTTATTGAAATAAAAATCCGAGAGATTGCCAGAGATAGCGGGAAAAAAGGACATAGCCCCACTAATATTTATTTTTTCTAGCCATCATCCAGTTTGAGGTAAAGAGGGCATATCTGTCTTCCCCGAGCCATCATCATCCAGTTGCTCGCATCACATCCTTTATTAAGCACTCCCCACACGGGGAAACTCAAAGGAAGCTGTTGCAGCTTGAATACTAGATTACTAGAAGATTGGGCGACTAGGTCACCCTGCCACTAACACGTCATTCACGCCGGTAACCAGGCCGGATTAGATTGGGTGAGGTGAGGAACATGGTACACACTCCCCATGCAATGATGCAATAAAACCAAGAGTTAATAACCCTTGGGGGAACATCGTATGACTGAGGATCGTGGTTTGGAACCCACGTTAAGCAGTAGGTTCCCTCGGGAATTGTCCTCATGGAGAACGAAGAGGAAAAAAGCCTAATTTAAAAAAAGGGCAAGAAACGATAACGTGCTAACCACCAACAATAATTAATTTGTCATAACACTTATATTAAAATCGGATACATCGCATCATTCGCAAGTCACGTTGAAATTGTTCAAACAACACATCGTTAAATATTTGCACTTTTTTGTTAAAAATAAGTTATTACTTTGCATGTGTCGTATAATTTATTAGTTAAATAAAATGAGAAAAAATAAAACGGAATTTCCCGGTATGGCTTATATTTTAATATAAATGAATTATAATGTAGATCCTTTGAATTGTTATATTTGATGATTTTTCTTTATTTATTGCAATTTTCCGGTTATTCCATAAAAAATGCCATGAATCTAGGGCGTGATATGAACAATCTAACTGGATGTCCAATTGGGTAGAGTGAAAATATAAACCTTTCTAGAATGAAATAGACTAACCGGGAAAAGTTAGTGTTTCTTAAAAACGTTCGACCAATATTTCTAAATTCTTCTTCAAAGTTACCAGCTCAATGCGAAATTATATCTATATATATACAGGGTGATTCCTAAGTTGACACTTTTTTTTAGCTGTGTATAGAAGGCATTAAAATTAACAACATTTTTAAATACCTTTTTTCAAAAAACTCAAAAATAAGGTACTTACATTCATTTATTACACTATGGATCAAATACGGGTCTGCCTAACTTGCCCGTTGAATAACATTAAGAAAACTTCTGGGTGTAGGATAAGCCCATAAGGGAAAGCGTTCTGCGTATAATCTCGAAGCAGCAGCCGCACTTTGAAAACACTCACCGTAAGTTGGCACCATATCTACTAGTTCATTGTTTTCAAACTAGACCATTTTCAATTTAAAATTAACTTTATAAAAAACATACAAAATACAAAAAATATATATAATAAATCATAAAAAATCATAATATTCTTCGTCATCTGAGGAACCGTCATCTCCTCTTGACGTTATAATTAACGGGTCGACGGTCCGATTAATCAGGTGGTCAAGATCCCACATTTTCTCCTCTTCTTTCAAGATATAATGGACTGCTTTTCGCTAGTTCTCTGGTATCACTTCCTTAATGGCTTAATCCAACAGTTGCTTAACGTCTTTCATTTTAAATGTCGTGTTGTGTCATGCTACAAATCCTTTTATTTACGCCCATATAAGTTCTATAGTATTTAGTTCGCAATGATATGGCGGTGTACTCAGCACAGTAACACTATGTTTTTCAGCTATATCCTCCTCGGCGTATTTTATAAAAGGAAGTTTGTGCAAATGTGCTATAACTAATAGTTCCATCTTTATCAAATTATCTTCTTTTTTTTCCTTGGTTAGTTATCATAAATAATTTAATGCACAAAATTTACCTACGCCTATGGCCGACACCGAACTGGACGGAATTTTCCATTTTATTACTCTACACCTTTCTGAAATAGACTATAGACTTACATTTTTGATTCAAAACTTTTAGGAACCCGTATCCGGTACGTTCTAGTGGCTAGGATACCTGGCTCTCACCCAGGAAGCTCGGGGTCGATTACCAGTACCGGAAACATTAGGTACCTTTATTATAATAGTATTTATAAAATTCACAGAGACCGCTGTACTATGGTTCTAGCCGGGTGCAGGCATTTTTCGCATTTTCTTAAATTATGCCACGAAAGTAAAAACCCTATTATTGAAAGTCGCAATCAGGCATGTGGCGCATATTAATCACAATTTAAATTAGTCTGACTCTCTGACATGCTGCAGGACTTTATAAGTGTTTGTTTCCTGCTAAAGGAGGCTTTAAATATCTGACCTTCAGAGGTTTCATTTTTAGCCTTCCGTTGGGTTTATAAAAGAAATTTTTTTAATTTAGATTATTTTTAATAGAAAAATTGAGATAAATTACTTTAGTTAGTTAGTAGTGAAAATTAATGACAACCTACCAGCAGCTTTTAGGATTTTTTACTTGCGACTTACATTATACAAGGTGATTCCTAAATTGATACGTCTTTTTTAGCTGTGTATAGAAGGCATTAAAATAAACAACATTTTCAAATACCTTTTTTCAAAAAACTTAAAAATAGCCGAGACACAGAAGTAAAAAATCTAATTGCGGGCCTGGTCATCAAAACGTAGCCTACTATACTTACTTTATGTTATTTGTCTAATATTAGTCATGCAATTTGGTGAGTGAGTTATTTGGCAATACGCTGCGATGTGTTTTCTGAAGCAAGTTAATTTTAAATTGGTGACATGTGAAAATGGTAAAACTTAAAAACAATGAACTGGTAGATATGGTGCTAATTTACGGTGAGTGTCGTCAAAGTGCGGCTGCTGCTTCGAGATTATACGCAGAACGTTTTCCCTTGCGGGCTCATCCTACACCCAGAAGTTTTCTTAACGTTATTTAACGGGCAAGTTAGGCAGAACCGTATTTGATCCATAGTGTAATAAATGAATGTAAATGCCTTATTTTTGAGTTTTTTGAAAAAATATAGTTGAAAATGTTGTTTATTTTAATGCCTTCTATACGCAGCTAAAAAAGAAGTATCAACTTAGGCATCACCCTGTATGTATATACTATATACTGATTATACGACTAATGTCGGGTTGCACAAAGAATTTGAATAATAATTAATTAACCAGCAAGTTTGACTGTGACATACATGACTTTGACAGAAATAATTTTTTCACAATCATACTGGCCCGGCTACCTTAATTTTTAATTTACTAATCAGGTACCTTTGATTGTGAATTGTGAGTTCATAATGCCTGTCGACGTCAGTTATGTCACAGTCAAACTTGGTGGTTAGTTAACTCTGGTTAAATAATTTTGTGCAAACCTTATTTTAGGCTATATTTATTGTTGAATGAGAGATATTGAAGCAAGAAAACTTTTTAAACATTTAATATGCTGTCCAATTTTTAACTTAAAAAACATAAGTTCAAAATGAAAACGAACATTTTCTGTTGGATCTAGCACAAACCTACGAAGGCGTAGAGGGGCCATGTAGTTTTTTTTTTAAATTCCGACTTTAAACTTGGAATTTTACTAAATTCCGACTTTAAACTCGGAATATTATTAAATTCCGACTTTAAACTCGGAATATTACTAAATTCCGACTTTAAACTCGGAATTTAAGAAAAAAACTAATAATCTTCCCAGCTTAAAGTCGGAATTTAGTAAAATTCCGAGTTTAAAGTAGGAATTTAGTAATATTCCGAGTTTAAAGTCGGAATTTAATAATATTCCGAGTTTAAAGTCGGAATTTAAGAAAAAAAAACTACATGGCCGCTCTACGCCTTCGTACAAACCCGTCGTAATAATTTTTTTTTAAACGTATAGGTATTATCAATAGAACATACCTTTTACTTGTTGAAACTCCTGAATACCGTCCCAGTCTATCAGCAAAAAAACTGTACGTTAAATTTTGACCCACCATTATTAACATCAAAGTTATGACTGCTGTTTTGTTTGAAGATACATAGTTTAACGACTACAGGAAGATTGTTAGGCATTTTCCAGTTGACGTTTTTTTTATTAACATACAAATTTATTTATGTATATTGAGGAAGCCTATAACATCTTATCACCAAAAATAATTTCATAAATCATATTAGAATTACACATATCTCGTTGGATAGAATGTTCCATATTTTCTCGCTTTTTTGGTTAATTTACGAGGGGTGCTAAAAAAGTCTTCTTGTAAAAAAAGACCAGTGAACGCTTTTTTTTAATTATATTCTTCTGTTAAATATTTCTACATTCTTCTCCAAGGTTACCAGCTCTATGAGAAATATATCTACAGGGTCCTGCACCTCACCTCCCGTCTTCAATAGCTCACTTATTAATTAAGTTAGGATTTCGAAACTTTGCAGACTTTATCTGTATCCCAGGGCGTATTTCAGGAACATATTTTTGTTTATACAGGGTATGCCAAAAAAGTGTGACGTCATAAGGATATATTTTTTTAGATTACATGCTATACATGTTCTTACTTATTTGGATGCCTCTTATAGTTGCCTAAATACCCCAAAATTTTAATTAAATCGGTTTAGTATTATAGGCGAAAAAAAAAAATAAAAACTAAGAAAAATCAGTTTTGCACCACTGCTTTTAAAAATTAATTAAAAATAAAAATAATGCCTCGTTAATAAAATTATACAAAGGTACTTAATAAATAAGGTCGAACAGCCTCGTTAACCAAGGTTGATTAATACGAATTGTACAGGGTGTCCAAAGTTTAGTGTCAAACTTTGAAAACTTTAAATCAATTTATTTTTCTTATTTCAAATTGGAACCTCTGAATATTATTATGCCATTCGATGCAGAATTAAAAATCAAACATTTGTTCTAATTACAACCCTGTCGCAATTTCTAACGCATTAAGACTTATTTGCAGAAAACTCATTTTATCTGATTTAAGCTGATGCACGTTTTAAATGTGAAAACTGAACGTTCTTGCGTCATCTCTCTAATGCCCTACCTACGTATTATAACTATACATTCACATCTGTTAAACGCCTGGCTCTATTGTAAGAAAACATATTTTTTTATGAGAAAAATATACTATCCGGTTGAATTAAGCAAAATATCTTTTAACTTGCGTAAATTAAAATATGACTACTTAAAACAATAATTAAAAACCTTGACTTTTATTATATTACACAAAGATTTATTTAAATTTAGTGCTCCTTGGCTTTGAATTCCTTGGCAAAGGATTAAAACGTTATCAATAATTTACAGCACGAAAATAGTTTCTACTATGTCCATATTGCACGAAGAAGTAAAAACTTCCGAGCGTGATGTATATTTTTCTACGATCTATATATTTCAGAAAGCTGTAGAGTAATAAAATGGGAAATTCTGTCCAGTTCGGCTCAATTTCGGTGTAGGCCATAGGCTCAGGTAAATTTTGTGCATTAAATTATTTATAAAACTAACCAAAGAAAAAAAAAGATAATTTGATAAAGAAGGAACTATTAGCTATAGCAACTTTACATAAACATCGTTTTATGAAATATGTCGTGGATATAGCTGAAAAACATAAATAAACTGTGCTGCGCAGACCGCCATATCATTGCGACCTAAATTCTATAAAACTTATATGGGCGCAAGTGAAAGGATTTGTAGCAAGACACAACACGACATTCAAAATGAAAGACGTTAAGCTACTGTTTGATAAAGCCATTAAGGAAGTGACACCAGAGAACTGGCGAAAAGCAGTCCATCATGTCATAAAAGAAGAGGAGAAAATGTGGGATCTTGACCACCAGGTCGATCAGACCGTCGACCCGTTAATTATAACGTCAAGAGGAGATGACAGTTCCTCAGATGACGAAGAATATTATGATTTTTTATAATTTAATTTCTTAATAATGTATTTTTTGTATTTTTTTATAATGCTTAATAAAAAATAAGTGTACCAGTGTACATAATGCACGCCTTTGTCACATCATTTTCTGTGTGTGTGAATGGATACCAATAGGTAAAACCCATAAATTGACCCAAACCCGGGTGGTACTACCTGCACTTGATGAAAATAAAGAATTTTGCAATGAAATCAATGCCAAATTATGAAAGTGGCTTAAATATTCGTAGGGTCACTCTGTAGTCCCTTTGAGACCTAATGAGATTTTATTACTCTAAACCTTTCGGAAATAGACTATAATAACCTTCCTAATGAAGTAGTTGACGTTCTGAAATTTAAAAATGAAAAATTCACTTTGCGATTACTTTTGTCCAAGGAAGGCGACACTGTGCAGCAGTGAGAAAGAGAGGAGTTAAAAATGCATGACTTTTGCCTGACATATGTTATTATGGGTCCTTTTGATGAACAAAATATTGAAAAAAAGCAAGGATTTAAAAATAAACTAAGTTCGGACTATTACTACTAATTAACAATTACTCGTAAATCTGATAAAAAAAGAAATATATTGATGTAAATGTGTCGATTTTATTGCGCTACTCGCAAATTGCGGATGCTGCTTACAACACCATAATCCGCATCAATAAAAGAGATAATTAACTTTAATGTTAATGTATTCTTTATAAGGTGGTTTCATTCACTATGTGTAAACATTATATTCTCATATAAATTAATTTAGAAAATCAAAGTGTTAATTTAATTCGATTGGACGACATGGAAAAACGGTCGTCTCGTGCTTATCGGATTAACATAATTAATAATTAATACTTCATTAATGTATTTTATTGGGGTTTAATATACATGACGGATAATTTGTAAATATTTTTAGAAAAAATGCAGTTTTGCAGATTAGTGTCTGATTGCGCTGTTTACATAAAAATTGAAGGCAAGACCGATAAAACCTGGGAGGATTAGCCCCCCCCCCCCAGACTAATTGGTGTTTTTTTAATTTTATCAACCACAGACAGCTTAACCCCCCCCCCCCCCCCCCCCCCCCCCAAGCCCAATTGGTGATTTATTATCTCTGTTCAGTTCGATGGGTTTTTTAAAAACTTTTATGCGGTCGACCTTTTTTTTAGAAGTTATCTAAGAGATTAGAAACAGAACATCAGTCTGAAATGATCAGTCAGGTCGGAGCGTGTCGAATAAAGGCTGTCCTGGGCTGACCATTTGCTGGATTTATTGCGACGTCGGTATGTTGGTCCGCGTGTTTTTATTAGAGAGCGTATAAAGGAAATCTCAAAATATTTAAAGCAGGCGCGGATCTAGGGGAAAACTGCCTTCGCCTTGTTTACTTTAAGCCTTGAAAATTGTAGGGCGTATTTTTTTAGAAGTCACTTTTGTTAGTTTGAGAGATTTTTAGAGCTGGAACAGGTACGCTCTTTTTTTATAGAAGTCAACTTTTTTGTTATATATATATTATATATAATTCTGCTTCACCGGTTTGGTTATATTATAACCATATCTGAATTACTGTTATAATGATAATCGATTAAAATACAATTTGTAAGTGTCACGGTGCTGAACTTAAATTTTATTTCATATTGATATTACATAAAATAACAAATTTGCGGGAATGGTATTTTTTGTTCAGTCAAAAGACGTCATTCTCTAATTTCAAAACATTCGAGGAACTAAACTGCTGGACAATTGCTTTCGAGCAAGAAAAATGTCGCCTCTGAACCAGATATGATATCGACCTACGGTTTTTAATGGTTGATAGATGATTCATCCCTTGGGAAACAATTGTCTATGTTGGATTTTCTTCAACTGTCAGAACATTTTATATACAGGGTGTTAAAGAAGACGATGATTTTTGCTCCAATTTTAATGGCGTGTAACTTTCACAATAACATTTTTAAATTTTATCACTCTACGTCAATTGAATCACTGGTTCATAACAAAGAAAGTAAGTTGTCAAATTTTTGATACCAGCTATATTTAAAGAAATACCAATTTTTTTGGAAAACCTTGCTTTGTTTCAACTTATTGGTAGCTAGATCTCACTGTGCGTTGTATCGTGCAAACTTTGCGAGTGATTATTATACCTTATGAAAAGCTTGATTATGTTCAGTAACAATAGTTGTACCTAAATGTTATGATGTACAGTGGCGTACTTATAAACACCTATATGCCTATGATTATAAAGTTAGAAATTAATAAATAAATCTTTTCCAAAAATTAAATTAAAAAAATTATCTTTGTTAAAATTTTGTACACATACTGTATAGTATACCTGTAGTGCGATATGAAAAACTAAAAAATAAGAAAAAATTTACCTAATCTAGGGGCTAGTAAAACAATTTTTTGGAAAAAATGTATTTATTAATTTCTAACTTTCTAACCATAGACATATAGGTGTTTATAAGTACGCCACTGTACATCATAACCTTTAGGTACAACTATTGTTACTGAACATAATCAAGCTTTTCATAAGATATAATAATCACTCGCAAAGTTTGCACGATACAACGCACAGTGAGATCTAGCTACCAATAAGTTGAAATAAAGCAAGGTTTTCCAAAAATGTCACTATTTCCTAAAATAAAGCAGATATCAAAAATTTGACAAATGACTTTCTTTGCTATGAACCAGTGATTCAACTGACGTAGAGTGATAAAATTTAAAAATATTATTGTGAAAGTTAGACGCCATTAAAATTGGAGCAAAAATCATCGTCTTCTTTAACACCCTGTATATAACATTTTCTGACAGTTAAAGTAAATCCAACATTGACAATTGTTTCCCAAGGGATGAATCTATCAACCATTCAAAACCGTAGGTCGATATCATATCTGGTCCAGAAAATATTAACTGCTAAATTTAGGCGAAATTTTTCTTGCTCGAAAGCAATTGTTTATCAATTTAGATAAAGCACAACAAGGAATTTAAAAAAATTGAAACAGAAATTATTTTAATTATTGCACACATTTAAATAATATATTATTGCTCCATTAAGCAAATTTATCTGTTAAGTTTTCTCTGTTTACATGTTTCATACTCAGACCAATACCATAGACCAGTTATTCACCAATCATCCAACAGCTGTCAGCAACGTGTCATTTTACCACAATATACAGTATATTTAATAATTAAACACTTTAAATAAAGTCACAAAATACAAAAAGCTCACTTTAAATAATGCACGCTGAAAACAATCTAACGCGTCTGACAGCTGTTCATGTAAATTTTAACTAAACATTAACTTAGGATAGTGATAGTTAATGCTCAGGATTGGCCTGTGCAACAACTTTCTGCCCATGCCCGCAGTAGCAACAGCCGCCAGTAGCGTACATAAGAGGGAGGGAGGGGGATCCAGTGGGTTTAGGCCCCTTTCCCCCCTCCCCCCCAAGTATTTTTTCTTATTAAAAATGAATAGGTACATCTTAAATTGAAAACTGCGCTGTATTCCGTTTTTTGCTTAATTAAAAAAAAACTAAAGAAGTCCTGGTCTTGTTTTCTATTTTAAATTTAAAGACCTAATGCAAAAATCAAAAAACTTGGAGTTTTGCCCCTAAAATGTTTAGCCTACGCCCCTTTTCCACCTTCCTGCTCCATTGAGAGGCTACTCTACCCCAAACAAAATCCTAAATAACCCATTGTGAGACGTGATCTGGTCTATGGATTACCAAGAATGCTTTTTACCGAATCGAATACTCATACTCATCTGAACGGATACGGATACTATAATTATTCTCAGAATTTTGTGTATATAAATATTTAATAATTATAAACATCTTATATATAAACCTGTTATTGTAATGAATTCCTTAACATAGCTATGAATAAAATATGCCGCGTAACTTACAAAATTGTCGTTATAATGCAGCAAGGCTAATACTTTATCAATATTGCACCGGGAAAATCAAAAATACCCCAGTGAAATATGCTAAGATATGTTCATACTAATTATTTTGCATCAGAGTCCAACGACTGAGTGGAGTTTCCAACAAATTACAAAGTATGTCGTTAATTGTGTTCATTTTTAAAACATAGAACTAAGTAGGTACGTACACTACTGAATTAACTAAAAAATAAAAACAAAACTTTTTATTCACACAGTAAATCACGTAAAAACGATATTTATAACCGTAAGTTTCGCGAAGCCTCAAAATAAATACCTTAAGGTTAGTAGAAACAATGGTGCATACGACTGATCTATTTTTAAATTGCCCTTCATCATAATGCAAATTGTTACATGATATTCGCGTGACTGACGTAACCATAGCAACGGTGAATATCAAAGCCATGCTAGGCGTTGGGTCTTCACTTGCTTTGAGCTAACGGACACGGTCGGCTGAGGCGCGCCAAAATGCACGAGTGTTTATTATTATTGTCCATCGGAGTTAACCGTGGCCCTATTATGCATAGCTACAATCAGATTAAATTAATATTATCAATTCGAACATAATTATTTTTTAAGGGCTAAAATGGTAGCTGTATTGGTACATTAATATTGTCAAAAAACTTTCCTCCTGTTTTTTTTGGTGAAGAGCCCCTTCCTACTTCACCTGACGAGCCGCCACTGGCTTATAATTAGTAATTTTTAGTTACCTCTATCAGGATTTATGGTTAAAAATATATTTTTATAATACCCTGTAGAATCACCATTACCCATTACGTTGTGTAAATAAACCATAATAATGTGCTTTATCCAAGGTCATTGAACTTTGCCAAACATCTGCATAGGCAAATATTGAGATGTTGCCTTATTAAATTAACGCTAGTATAATTGCAGATCTTACACGATCATTTCTAGAACTAGTGGCTGGCTGATCACTGATCAGTTATTATTTTAATTGTTGTACCAAAAAAACGGTTTTAACGGTTTAAGATGGTAAATCGGAGGTTGATTTCTTTGGATAGAGAATAAAAAACTAAGATAGGGAGGTGAAAACCATTTTTCTCTAAGATGAACCGTTCCAATGTTAGAGCCTGTCAAAGTCAAAAAATGCCATATTTTAAACGTCAATATCTCAAAAACTATTGAATTTAGATACATGACATTGTAGTGACCACGACATTTGCTTACTTTAAAAGTAAAAATTTAAACCAGTTAATGCAAATATTAAGGATTCAAGAAAATTAGACATCAAGAATTTTTAGAAAAAAATAATAAAAAAATATTTATTAAATTTAAATCTCAAAAACAATCGAAAGAAATTATTTATTTCAGTGTAGAAACTAAGTGTTTCTAATTAAATTTAAAATAAAATGTAAAACAAAATCATTTGAAAACAATTAGAAATTTTAAAATACAAAATTAAAATTTTGGAGAATTGTTTAACAAGTTTTGAAAAATGTTAAAAAAATTGAAAAATAATTAAAATATTTAAAAAGAAATTTAAAAATAATTAAAATTATTAAAAAATAAATTTAAAAATTATTAACGAAACTAATTTAACTAGTATCATGCAGAGTCCACTCCAAAAACACCCCCTATTCTCTTCGCGGACACGTGCATCTAAAAATAGACATAGTCCCCCTTTTAGGTCAAAACTAATCGCGGTATAATTCTGTTCTTTACCAGATTAACCAAAATTATCCGGTTATTTCCTTGCACCTGCAGTGGACCCTTCCTTTGAATACGGCTTAACATGCGATTTTGAACCTTAAAGACCAATTAATTATCCGAATAAAGAGGGTTGATCGTGCCCTAAAAAGCGTGAATCATGGGGGGTGACACCATTAATAAACACCTGCAATTGTTTGTCATATGGGAAAATTGCTATAAAAGGCCGGTCGGCGCTTGGAAGAGTCAGTCTATAACGAAAAAGGGTTACGTGCTCGTGAAAAAGTGAAATTACGTCAGTTCGGAGTCCAAGTTAAAAAGTTAGTTCTGTTAGTGAAATCTGAGGGTGGGACCTCGGCCCACCTTCCAGCCGGAAGTTTTATAAGTTTTTAAAATAAAAATAAGTTTGAAATAGTGCAGAATTTTACATAAAAATTGTCTAAATTTTAAATCAGGTTTTTAACCGGAAAAACGGAAGTTTTGGAGACGATCGAAATGCTTATTTTGTAATTTTTAATACGGAGCAAAAATAAGTATTTTATTAGTTATTAAAATCGTGAATTTATGGACAAAGTAATAGACAAAAGTTAGAAAACAATTATCAGTTCTCAGTGACAATGAATAATTCACCGTACATACGTGCCAGCTCGCAGCTAAGGTTAACAGTATACCTTTCGGGCGTGAAAGACACTTCAGTCAGAAATCGCGGGTTTCAGCCGCTCGAAACTCTCGAATACGAGGTGCGCGCGGAAAGTATTATTGCTTTCCTATAAAGACATGAATTATGTAGTAGCAAAAATATGTGTTGTGAGCCAAAAGTAATATTTATTGGAAAATTATACAGGATTGTGATAAAGTGTCAATTTTGCTCCCTTTTCGAAATTTTCAAATTTTACAACTTTACTGAATAAACTCATGGAAAATAAGTGATCCTGTGTTTACTTTGTTACTTATGGTTCATTATAAATGCACATTTGGGCTGAAGGCGCCGTATTCTTCCCGAATCCACACTAGAGTAGAACTTGTAGCCACCACCTCGTAGCTAGGCCAACCAACTGAGAGATTAGTGAAAGAGGATACAGGGTGGGCGCTATAACATTTACAACATAAGCGTAAAATTTTGTGGGGAATCAGAAAATGATACAATATAAAATGTCTCATTAAAAAAAATTGTCAAAGACGTGACGACAGTTCTATGAGACACCCTGTATAATATTTTTTGTCAAAAAATGCACAATTAAAAATAAAAAATGACGGGTCCGAGCGTTTTTCCTAGATCTTTTTCCTTGAATTGATATTAATTTTATTCCGGACTTCTGGGCAACCCTGTATACATTTTTATTTTTACCGATTTTCTCAATGTTTACCCACAATCAGCTGTTTAGACGCCGTATTACCGTTGCCCTAATAAAAAAAACGTTATGCGAAAGTCTGATACATACTATAAATCAATCTTTTAAATATTATGCTTATTGATACGAAAAATTCAATTAATACAAGCAATGATTAATTGTAATTAATTGTTTGTTTATCGTATCGAGTGCTAGAATCGTGTCAGACTTGTAGGTAATTAGTCGGGGTTATTAATTTGTCGGCTTAATTTGGTTCACCTGATTTTTATCTTTTTTATCAAGAAATAATTTGTTTTGCATAACAAGTTTTGAGTGTACTACTTATCGCCTTGGAAATATACCCACTAGATAGCCACTAAAATAAAAATATTGCCAGAAAAGATATGACTGCCAATCAGCATCCCCCAATGCTGATACTGAACAACATTAAATATCCTAAGGTTTTTAATGAAAAGTGGAGTTCAGTGCCGTAGCCAGAAAATATGCTCGGGGGGGGGGGGGGGGGGGGGGGGAGGCTCAGTGGGCGTAAGTAGGACATTTTTTTTCTGGAGAAAGGGACAGTCGGAATTACATGTATTTCATGAAATCGTACCTAGTGAAGAGAGCGGAAAAGCGCCGTAGGCGAAAAAGTTTTGGGGTCACGCCCAAAGTTAGTTTAAAATTCACTTAACTACTATCAAATTTCGAAAATTAAATTATTACCTCTCCCCCTCTGCATGGTTGGATTAAATTTGTTTTTGTAATAAATGTTTCTTTTACTTTTTTTTTGATATTCCTATTGTTTAAAAAAAAAAAAAATATGAATATTGGTGTCAATCCGAAATTTTAGCATAAGACTAATGTATGACTCTAACTATAGCGTTTTTTGGGCTCGGTTTTTCGTGATTAAAAATAAAGTAAATATCGCTCACCACGCCAAAATTGATGATTTTTTCAGAAATCATGTATTTAGGAGCGTAGCTCTAAGAGCAGTTTTGTATATTCATAAAAAAGCATTCTCGTTTCTACCCGCCCCATTTTTTTTATTATAAATTATCACACTTCTTCCATAAAAAATGTTTCAAATAAAATGTTTACTTTAATTTTTCTTGCCGTTCTGCCCTTCTTTCGAATTAGGCTTTTTTCCTCTTCGTTCGCTGCCAGGGCCATTCCTGAGGGGACCTACAGTTTAACGTGGGTTCCGAACCACGATCCTCAGTCATGCGACACCCCCCAAGGGCTATCAACCCTTGGTTTATTGCCATTGCATGACCTACCGATTGGGGAGTGTGTACCTTCTTCCGCACCCCACGAGATGTCCGATCTCATCCGGCCTGGTTACCGGCGTGGCGTGGCGAAGTGGGTTGGGAGATGATACCTTTTACACTCTTCCCTGCATTCTTAAATCCATAAATTTCGGACATACTTTTTTTTATTATACGTATGCCCACTCCGGAAATCGAACCCGGGTCGCCGCGGTCGAATGCTAGTAGCTTTACCTCTGAGCCACAGCCGCGGTTTTAATTTTTCTTTTTAAAAATAAATACTTAATTGTTTTTTGTTTTTGTTGTAAACATATTTTATTGCATTGGGTTATATTTTTGTTGGTTTAAAAAGCTCTAAAAAAGGGAAAACGGAATAGACAAGTATATAATAGAAAAATACTATAAAATATTATTCTTTTTACTCGTTTTCCGTTAAAATTGCATCATAAATCAATCTAAAATGATATGCGTCCAAAACCTTAATCTCTATATAAAACAGGACTTTAAGAAGAAAAAGTTTAAAAACTAAACGTTTCCTTTAAGACCTTTGTAATCTAAGCCCTAAGCCAAGAATACATTATTTAAAAATTTAAATTATGAGTCCAAGCGTGAGACGAAAAACTAGGTTGCAATTAGACTTTTAGACCCGAGCTTTTAGGCTCCACTGTGGAGTTACCCAGAACAAGATTATCTAGACATGTACAAAAATAATCTAAATTTACTTACGTGGGAGGATTTACAATATTGAACAACTCCACCGGTGACGTAGGCACTCTCCTTACTATCATTTTTTTGCCATCTGTAGAGCCCATTCCTACCGACGCCCATGATCGCACCGAACCACCATCGGAAAAGGGTTTTCCACTCATGCCGTACCCTGAGTCTAGGCTACTTGGTGGTTTAAAACCTTGTGCACCTAAATTAAAATAGAAGGTAGGAATCACAATTGTATTGTATTTTCACAATTGTATTGTATTTTCACAAGGATCTACGCCTATTATGGTTCAAGTACAGGGTGAGTAAGCGATAGAGTAAAGGTCATTTTGGCCTTTATCTTAAGAATTAGATAAAAATTCGAATTACAAAAGTTGTAGAGACCATTGAGGTGCATATTTAAAATTATATTGGAGTATTCGGGGTAGCCCAAAAAAACGTGGCGAATATAACTTGAGTTTTTTTAACGGAACACCCTATATATTGTATTATTTTCTAATTCCTCACAAAGTTTTACGCTTATTTCGTAAATGTGAAATGTCTAGAGTCAATAGTTTTTGAGATATTGAAGTTTAAAATATGGCATTTTCAGACTTTGACAGGCTGTAACATTGGAACAGTTCATCTTATAGAAAAGTGGTTTTCACCTTCTTATCTTAATTTTTTATTCTCTATCTAAAAGTTACAACTTCCGATTTACCATGTTAAACCAAAAAACCGGTTTTAATGGTATAAGATGTTAAACCGGAAGTTGTAACTTTTAGATAGAGAATAAAAAATTAAGATAGGGAGGTGAAAATCACTTTTCTATAAGATGAACCGTTCCAATGTTACAGTCTGTCAAAGTCTAAAAATGCCATATTTTATACGTCAATATTACAGAAGCTATTAAATACATATAACATTTTATACAAAATAAGCGTAGAATTTAGTGGGGAATTGAAAAATAATACAATATATAGGGTGTCCCATTTGAAAAAAAAACTAAGTTATTTATAAATATTCGCCACGTTTTTTTTGCCACCCCGTATACTCCAATATAATTTTAAAATGTGCATCTCAATGGTCTCTACAACTTTTGTATTTCTAATTTTTATCTAATTCTTAAAATAAAGGAGAAAATGAACTTTATTCTATTGTTGACTTACCCTGTACAAATGTTTCAGCTTTAGGAATTATATTAATACTAGAGAAAGTGTAAAAAAATGCATTAGAAAAGTCAATTTGTAGATGTAGTAAAATACTTTTAAAAAACAGTGCTTTTGCCGTTCTCTTTCCAATTTTAGTAAATTTAATTGCAATTTTATAATCGTAGTAAAATTTTTAACTAGAAAACAATATTACAAATAGGAAGTTGTTTGCGGGGGAATTAAAATTAATACGGTAACAAAACGACCAACATAAAATTTAATTGTTTTGAGACGTTCTGTAATTTGAATTTGCCATTTAAATAAAAATAATTACTTTTCAAAGTACCTACTGGTTACTTTTGAACTGTGCCGACCAGCTTAATAGTAGAGGAGAAGAGGGAGTAGCATAAATGAAACGAAAACGCTGGTATATCAGCTTTTAAAATGAAAGTAGGTACTGTATATTTGAAAATTTTGGTCGAAGAGCCTAAGTTTCAGTTATTTTTATACAACACATATTTTTTAATAACATAAATGGATCAGAAGGAAATAAATAAGAACTCAAAGTCTTATTACAGTGGAGGAAGACTTTGAGTTCTTATTTGTTTACTTCTATACAGGGGGTGATTCCTAAGTTGATACTTCTTTTTTAGCTGTGTAGAGAAGGCATTAAAATAAACACATTTTCAAATACCTTTTTTCAAAAAACTTAAAAATAAGCGAGATACAGAAGTAAAAAAATGTAAGTGCGGGCCTGGTCATCAAAACGTAGCCTGCTTTACTTAGTCTTTTTTTGTTTTGTCGTATCTCTTATTAGTCATACACTTTACGGGTCGGTCGTCAGTTATTTCGCAAACCGCTGCGTGTGTTTTTCTGAAGCAAGTTAATTTTAAATTGGTTATACGTGAAAATGGTGAAATTTGAAAACAATGAACTATTAGATATGAGGTGCTAATTTATTGTGAGTGTCGTCAAAGTGCGACTGCTGCTTTGAGATTATACGCAGAACGCTTTCGCTTGCGGGCTCATCCTATACCCAGAAGTTTCTTAATCAACGGGCAAGGTAGGCAGGGCCGTATTTGATCCATAGTGTAATAAATGAATGTAAGTACCTTATTTTAAAGTTTTTTGGTTTCTATACACAGCTTAAACAGAAGTATCAACTTAGGAATTACCCTGTATATTCACTCCACTTCAAGTATGGACTATTTCTTCAAGTACAAATAGATCAGTTGAAATTCCTCTTTGAAAAAATCCTTAATATAATTAATTTGGTATCACTTTGGTACTGCTAAAGGTTTAAACGCAACTATTTTTTTTACCTACCATGAACATCACTCATCAAATGATGGTAATTCTTCAGCGAACGCATACTGGGATCCCTTCGAAAATTCGGACTACTTATACTAGAAGTGAGGGTACCGCTATGCGTCGTAGCATTTGTACTAGTAGAAGGATAAGCTAGATTATTTGAGTCTAAAAACTGCCGTGTTCTTGTTGGAAGTCGTCTTAGAGAACCCGCTGGACTGGAATGTTTGCTATCTACTTGTAGGTTGTCTGTAAGCCTTCTGAGGTCTAATACTGGCTGGGGGACGGGGTCTGAACTTTTAATTTCTTTCATTTCGAGTCGATCATCGTCATCATCTGAAAATATATATAGTTTAAATGGACGACACAGATTGGATTCCTAAACGATTATGGCAAATTTACAGACTCCCGCATATGAATATTGAATTTTCCTACGACCACCTATGAAAATGAGAAAAAAAGCACGGTTAACTTGGCTCGAAAGCACCGAATATCACACGCGTGTGGAAAAAAAATATTTCAACATTAGTGTTGAAATACAAGACACACTATTTAATTTAAACATAATATGGTGCCAATTTGACAGACCACCTCTGTTTATTAAAAAGAACAAATTTTAAAAAGCAGTAATTGTAAAAGTATTTAACTTATTTATCATGTATTTGTCGAGTGATTCAGAATTAGAGTGTAAGAATACGACATCTGAAATACAAAAAATGTTAATAATATACTGGAAAATCTATTACCAAAAAAAAACAAATCGCGCTGAAGAAAGTGTCATAATAAAGTAAACAACAATCTTTTTCGGTAGCGATAGCGTAGATAATAGAGCTCTAGCCTACAGTTCGGAAGGTCACAGGTTCAAATCCCATCAGGTGTATTTAACTTTTTTTAAAAACATTAAATAATTTATAGAATTATTTTGAATTGAATTCTTTCTGGTTGGGTGGATTTTTTAAATTTATGTTTAATGCATCTTTCCTTGATTAAATAAAAAAATTTTCATTGTGGTTAATCTAGATGTCAATCCAGGATTTGATTTGATTTTTTCACAAATCAAAGGCTTTTTTAATAATTCTTTGTGGTCGTAGGAAAAATAGTGTACATAACTCGTGTGAAAGTGATTATTCTAAAACTCGGAGAATTTCCGCACTCGGCTGACGCCTCGTGCTAAATATCTTCTCGTTTGAAAAGTATCACTTTCATCACTAGTTATGTAATATACTATTAATCATACCTAGTAAATGGTGAAATAAACTGTACAGTGGCGGCTCGTGTATATTGAGTATGGGAGGACGCAAATTTATGTAAGCAAAATTGAGTGCCGAATTTTTAGTAATCTTTGAGGAAATGTCCAAAACTCACAAATTCATATTGCAAACTTTAGCTAAAAAAATTGGCCACGATGTTTCTTTATTTTTTTTTAAGAGCATCCGAATAATAATTATAAATTCTTCTCGAAAGTTACACCAGCTCCATGCAGATTTATATCTATATTTATTAAAAACATTGGGTTTTCACTTGACCCGAATTGTGGGTAGTGTTTATTAATGGATTTTAGAAAACTTTTTAAATTAATTAAATTAAAAAAGACTCACAGTTTTTCAACAATACATTGTATCCTCATTGTAGAGAAGCGCCCATATGCAGTTTGTAATTACCTAATATTAAAGTGGTTACATTTTTGTTTCGTTATCTATTATAATTATCAATAATTTTTTGTGTGTACCTACTTATTCAGATTAATTTTAAATTGTATATCTTTAAAGTGGATTTAAAAATCACAACAAAAATTATTTAATAGCCGTAAAGAGGATGTCAGTCATTACGTGGTTCTTAATTTTTAGCTCCTAGTTATTTTGATTTTAGACAAAAGTGAAGGTAATTCTATATACAGGGTGCTACAAATTCGTGTGCGTACAAGGGGATCTCGAAAACGGTAAAAGATAAGAAGATGGTTAAATTGAGGCAAAGTTGCGTATTTTGGGGCTTAATAATTTGGCGAAAGAAAATTGGAAACATTGTGAACACCTTCGGAGATATCCGAAAAAAAAATGAAATTTTTAGTTTTGGGTTTTAATTTTTGGCGCCTTTATTTTTGACTTAGGAAAAAAACAAAACACACTTTCTCATAGCCGTTTTTTATGTTCTACCATATGGCGTTATTGGTTTTCAAATTGGACGTTTCGTTCTTTAGATACCAACCTCAATTTATTTTTTTTAAATATGGACCTGGAATTTTTAAAATACTTTTAAGGACTTTTAAGCTTTGGAAATTTAATACAATCTAAAGGTTTTTTTTTTTTAATTTTAACGTTTCGTCATCAAATCACTCACCCTTTTAATACACTAGTGGAGCAGACTGTGTGTTATAATTTTCTTACTTATATAACATTTTATACAAGTACCTATACGTGGAATTTTATAGAGAATTAAAAAATAATATAGTAATATATTAGGGTATACCATTTAAAAAAAAGTATGTTGGATGTGCCACGATTATTTGGGACACCTTATATATTTTAAAATAATTTTCAAGTGTAGATCTAATACCTCGTTATAACTATGTTTTTGAACAATATTAAAAAGTTAAGTAGTTTAAATGATATGGAATCCTGTGTTGAGGACGCCACCCTGTATATACATAATATATCAAATTACACCCAAAACATTGCGTTGTCTTGACCCAAATCCTGGCCATGTTTATTAATGGATTTTTAAAAACTTTTTAGATTTGGACTCTACTATTGGCGTGTCAGAAAGATATTTTTATAAAAAAAAATTGTCCATATTTTTTACAATATATACCGGGTGTCCCATTATTATGGATGGCCATCGGCCGTATCTGGGAAACTACTGGGCATAGAAACTCGGGAAAAATTATAATTAAAGTGATCATGAGAAAATCTGGAAATAATTTTTAAGTTCCGCATTTTGCCGCAAGAGGGCGTAATTGAAAAGTAAATTTTAAAATTTTACATATCTCCGAAAATTCCACATTAAGGTATATCTTTGGTAACATCATTAAAAAGCTTGGACAATTATGCATCATTTTGGTCTTATGCTCATTGGCGTACCGATTTTAATAAGAGGGGGGGAAGCTGTTGAAAGTGTAATCGTTTAAATCGCTGTAACTTATAAACGACTTATTCGATTTTAGCAAACTAAAGACTGTTTGGAAGAGATATGTATGCACATTCACCAATCGTATTTAGTTGTCCATAATAGTCCTAAAAAAATGTTAGAGGGCACAATTTGTAATAATATCACATTTTTTGATTTTACTCCAAAAAAATAAACCATACGGTATAATTATGATACCATATTCGAAAAGTAGATGAAATTTGCTAGAAAAAATATTAAAACCGCAGCTCGATATCTCCGTTCGTTTCAGCGTTATCGCCAATAGAATAATTTTTAAAACTTTAAATATTATATATTTTTTAGAAAAAATGTGGGACGCCACTGATATTTTTTCATGTGGATATTATTTCTGATTAGCCTGGCCAATTCTGCATAAAAATGGTCTCTTGCGTTTTTCTCCTCAGGCACACCGTTCTTAATTAAAATAATTAAATTAAATTAGACAGGCGGAAGTGAAGGTGGTCATTTCCAACAATTTTTATAAAACAAAGTTTTTCAATATCAATGATAATAATCATAATAGTAGAGCTAATTTAATTTAATTAGTTTAATTAAGAACAGTGTGCCTAAGGAGAAAAACGCAAGAGACCATTATTATGCAGAATTGACCAGGCTAATCAGAAATAATATCCACATGGAAAAATATCAGTGGCGTCCCACGTTCTTTCTAAAAAATATATAATCGCTTACTTTTAAAAATTATTCGCGATAACGCTGAAACGAACGGAGATATCGAGCTGTGGTTTTAATATTTTTTCACGCAAATTTCATCTACTTTTCGATTATGGTATTATAATTATACCGTACGATCTATTTTTTCGGAGTAAAATCAAAAAATGTGTTATTATTACTAATTGCGCCCTCTAGCATTTTTTTTGAAAACTATTATGGACAACTAAATACGATTGGTGAAAGTGCATACATTTCTCTTCCAAACAGTCTTTAGTTTGCTAAAATCGGATTAGTCGTTTATAAGTTACAGCGATTTAAATGATTACACTTTCAACAGCTTCCCCCCCTCTTATTAAAGTCGGTACGGCAATGAGCATAAGACCAAAATGATGCATAATTGTCCAAGCTTTTTAATGATGTTACCAAAAATATACCTTAATGTGGAAATTTCGGAAATATGTAAAATTTTAAAATTTACTTTTCAATTACGCCCTCTTTTGGCAAAATGCGGAACTTAAAAATTATTTCCAGGATTTTCTCATGGCCACTTTAGTTATAATTTTTTTTTCCTGAATTTCTATGCCCAGTAGTTTCCGAGATATGGCCGCTCGTCACCCTTAATGAATCACCCCCCGGTACAAAAAATTTTGGTAATTATTTCTTCGTGTTTTTTTCTGCATGAAAATAACTTTTCCACACCAACATAGGCATGGTGAAAAAAACCTCAACCATTTACTTAGCTTCTTTGTAATTCGGGCCTAGAAGAAACGCAGTTTAACACGGTCGAATCCACATGCTTTATAAACTCTGGGTATGAACCTCTGACTAAATTTTCATGTCTTACAATCTAACTAACACTATACTTACCCTGTGTCGCACAACTTTCATCATCCCCGAAATCGTTTTCCTCCGGCACAGTTTCAACCTCACTTTTCATGTTCATCACCCGTTTCGGCACGACCGATCGCGACGCAGCATTTCCCAAATTTCCCGATTTTTCGTCCGCCATTTTAAATTGATATTTGTTCGTCGCGTTAAATTGTAGATTAACAGCGGGCGGCTGTAACACTTGTGCCTGTACGGCTTGTACCGAAGACATTTTCAATTCAATTGAAAAATTGGCCCTGCAATTTGTTTATTATAATGTGATTATATTGTTGTTCTTCTGGCCTTCGTTGTTTCTCCGTTCAGCTGTTGTTATGTGCTTGAAAAGGCACGAAAGTCCGATCTTTTTGTTTCGGTGTTGTAGAACGTGTTGTTGATCATGGTTCTGAAAAATAAAATATAATTTTATTGTTATTACTAAAGTATTTTTTAGTTTAAATGGCGGAGACGGGTGAGAAAGGTAAACACACGACCCGACAGAAATACGTCGGCCGGTCGGAATCGGTATTCAATTTACATTTTCCATGCGAATTATGCCGTTTAGCTCTGTGCAAAATATAGCGCTATTCGAACAAGATATTAAAAATTATTGCTAGGTCTCCCGAATTAAAATATACTGATGGCATAAAATCAACGGTATTGGTTGAGATGGAAGAAAATACATTGTAAATATAACATTGAAAGTGCAGGGCATAAAGCAATAGAGATCTAGAATTATCTTAAGGCCTTTTTAGGTGCAAGTCGCAATAAGTGCAAGTAAATTTCTCTCTTTATACTGTGCATTTTCAATGTGATATTAACAGTTTATTTTCTTCCGTCCTAACCAATCAGCCATCAGTAAGTATATTTTACTCGGGAAACCTAGCAATATATTTTAAATCTTTGTGAAAATACTGCAAATTTTGAGTTGAAACAACTCCGCATGAAAAATATAAATGCATTTCGGCCGGGCTGCCACGTATTCCGCCGCGCATCGCATCCCATTTCTGTCGGGTCGCGTGTTTATCTTTTCTCCATCTTAGTCGGCGCTCTACTGATCTGCCATTTAAAGCTAAAAAATAACCACCTCTATCATAGACCTCTTCGGCAGCACAACCTGACCGTTTCGAATCTTTAATTTTTTTAAACTATTTTCTGTAATTTGTTCTGAGATCATTTATATTCTTTAATTTTCGTATATTTTTTTATGTTTTTATAAATTCATATGTTGATATGTGTCAGTATGTTTACCCATTTAGAAGTCAAATAAAGATATTTTTCAAACTTCCCGACATTTTACGTGCAGTATAAGTAATATACCTACGTAAAATTAGATACTTATAATGTGCAGAAGTCATATACTGACGCCCTTACAACCCTTATTTCGTTCACCAAATTAGTGCACATTCGAGTTTTCTCGAAGTCAGATCGACGTAACTTTTTAACGTCTGGTTAAAAAATATAACGTCGGTGCGACGTAAAAATGCTAGTTGGGCCACAATATTAAAGAAATATTTTCGAATCGCCAAAAATACATTAAGAATTGTGAAGTATTGAGAATACTTCAATATTTTACCTCACAAAATCAATATTATTGTCAATATATTTGATGTTATTGACAATAAAATTGATCGTATGAGGGCCGCTTTATACATGCTTATGTTGAAACGTTTATAAAACTACTAATAAAATATTCAATGGTTTATTTTCATTAAAATGTTTAGTGCTGAAACATAAAACTTTAAATTGCCTACCTATAGATTAAATCATTTGCAACAAGTCAAGTATCTTGTTCATCACACATCAGGCAGAAAATAACCTATAACTTGTAACAGAATACTTTAAAATGTTAAAACAATGGTTAAAATTACTTATAGTCATAAAACGTGTACAATGCACAAAAAACAATCAGATGACGAAACGTAAAACCCGAGTATCAACTTTCACAAGACCGCGAGCGCGCGTTGTTTGATCGAATGCCGGCAAAGGACTAATCAACAAAATTATAAATTGTTGTTAATAATGCAATCTAAATGAGCTTCCCACCACTTATATTTATTTCTGTTCTGGATTAATATTATCTTTGTGGCTCTTTTTTATCTCTGTGTGTGATGTCGTCGCGTCTATATACGCGCTTGTCACGTCGCGAATAAGTTTCTGATAAAAATTTACAATTACCTAATTATTTGTTATTCTTATCGTATTTGTATAAGCTTCTTATTCTAATTCTGCTTCTGAAAGTTCTTGAGAGCAGCCAAATTGTACTCCAACGTTAACATCTCCATGCGAAATTATAGATTAAAAACATTGGGTTTTCTTGGCCCAAATTCTACCCATGTTTATCAATGAATTTTCAAAAACTATTTAAATTTAGGCTTTGCAGATATTGGAGTGTCAAAAAGTCACATTGAATAGTAGAATTAATAAAAATAATAGATATCTTGAGAAAATGGTGAATGTTTTAGAACCCGCCTTTCGTTTTTGATCAATATTTCGTTATGTACTTTTTCCTTTTATCCAAAAAATTGGCCAAATACTGACATTTAAACCATAATTACCTAAATTTTAAACTTAAACAAGTTTATATTTATAAAGTATTAAAAGCAGAAAATGAAAAATTGACAAATTTCACAATTTTTTTTAAATTTATTAAATCAAAATTTCTTAAGTTCAAAACTGTAGATAATTGCTACTCAAGGACCGGTATTTGGCCCCTTTTTGAAGAAAGCGAGAAGGATAAGAAATATTGATCACAAAATGAAATGTCGAATGAATTGCTAGACTTAAAGCTTAATATATTTTTGTATATATTTCTTGATAGAATGGTGAACTTAAAATCATTTATTTAAAAACATGTACATGCCGTTACCGTTACAAAAAAATAATATTCCTAACCTAACCAACAAAATCTATGACCACCTTTGGCACCTTTGAATATAAAACAAATTTTCATTCAAAAATGATAAACTGAGTTGACAAAACGGTACTATATAAATAGAGAGTATATCTAAAGACTATACATATTAATCATATTATCCACTTTTTTGTAGATTAGGTTAATTGTTATATATTTTTTGATTAGGTATTATATAAAACGAGTTTTGACTGTAATTTGTAAAATTTTATATTAAATAAAATTGAATGTTAAAGTAAGATATGTGCCTTATATTAATTAAACGGATGTTTCCTTTAATATATTACTGAATTTTTAAATTTTCCTACTTTACCGCAATGCATCCATCAATGTGTAAAACTGTAAAACCCACATAATATATATACATATGTGGTAGAACCACGAACCAGTGTTGCCAAAATGTTCCAAGAGAATTCGTGAAAATTTTATATTATAAATCGTGAGAAATTGTAGAGATCAAAATAGTGAAGGTAAGAATAAAAGTTTATAAAAAACAAAAATATATTTATATGTATTACATAAATTTACATAAAACATAAAACCAAACACATTTCAAAAAACTGTACATAGATAAAAATGTATCATACCTAGCAGTTAGTCAGAGTCGGAATCGCTCAAATCATTATTTGTATTTAAATATACCTCTTGAGTTCCTAGCTTTTTTATCATACTAATACTTATGTCAAAATCATAACATGCACCCTTTGTGGGTGGTGTGTCCAAGGGCGTCGATAATGTTTTCTTTGGGGGGGGGGGGGGGGGGGGGGGTAACAAATTTACAAGATAAATTTTCAAAACATTTTTATTGTTTGTATGCCTTTCGGATTTTTTTGGGATCAAATCGAAAGTGATTTCTAAAAAAAAAAAAAAAAGCAGGTCGTCGCTCGAAAATAACATACATCTGGCACCGGGATGGGCACTTATGTTTATAGCTTATAAACATAAGTGCCCTCCCCAGCAGCGGCGGTGCCAGGGGGGGGCCAGGAGGGTGGGCCAGTGCCTACCCTGGTGCCCACCCTGGTGCCCACCCTGGTGCCCCCCCAAAATTGATGGATCCGTTCTGTAAGGGACTTGGCTATAAAAGTTTTGATGAGTGGTTGTATGGTATTTTGAAGAGAACGATGACCTTTTTTTTAGACAACACTTAGAAAACAAGAGGAAGGTTTTGTTTGTCGCTGCATATAGCGTTCTTTTTTTTTTTTTTTTTTTTTTTTTTAGAAGTCACTTTTATTTTGGGTAGTGCCCACTCAAAAATCACCGAGCCCATTTGTGCCCTCCCATCCCAAAAATCCTGGCGCCGCCACTGCTCCCCAGCGTCAAAAGCTTAAATCAGATGTATGTTATTTTCGAGCGACGACCTCTTTTTTTTTAGAAATCACTTTTATTTCGTCAATTGTAGGCAAAACTTTTATTTGTCAATCTTGGGGGGGGGTAACTACCCCCATTACCCCCCCCCCCCCTTATCGACGCCCTTGGGTGTGTCCGCATTGAACAAAATCGCTACAATACAGAAAGCAACAAAAATGTCATAAAATAGTTTTTATAACATTGAATAATTTAAAAAACTGCTAAAGAGTAACCTGCTTTAAGTGGAATTGACCTACAGTAAAATTTACGTTAGACAACCGAGAATTATACGATTTAAATATCGTTGTTATACAACCACAAAAACTACTACCACAGAGTAGGCAGCGGTTTAATTGATACAATTCTTAAGACGAGGAACTACGATACAATTTTTGTCCCTAACCTTGATTTGATTTTGTATTTGTATTCAATTCAGCATTCAGGTGCTAAGGCCAACGTTCAGCCAAGTACCGGTACCCCTAAGAACCTTGGGTACCACGGAACGACCTAACCACTACTAAAGTGCTCGAACTCCGAACACAGAAAAAAAAATGTGTGTATCCGTCAAACAGGTAATTACAATTAATTCATATTATCGTGTTCTGTGTATTATCGTATTCACGAGTTAAAACAACACGTAGGTACTCTCAAATTAAAACTGGTGTTCAAGCCGAGTTCCGGTATATTCATTCAATACGGTACCGGCCACAGAACTTGTGTACTGGCTGTTTAGAAACTGGTCCTGTCCTATTTGTTCTGTAGACAAAACTTTTTTTCAACTTATACTTAATATTGGGTAAGCTGTAGATTTATGTTATTGTTCAAAAATAATGTTTATTTATAACTTGCGCCTGTAAACAAAAGGAATATTCTAGCGTTTATCTCCTTGTTTTGTACTAATTAATGAGTTATATTGAGGTATTTTTTTATCGCTTTTAGACTAAGCATGACAACCTTTAGCGGTAGGGCTCTTCACTATGTTTTCAAAATCCCAGACAGGCAGAAAACTATGTCCTTCTATAGAAATATTTTGGGAATGAAAGTTCTACGCCATGAGGAATTTATGGAAGGTTGTGATGCTCAATGCAACGGGTAGTTATGTTTTTCTTGTTTTATTTTATACAACAACAAACACACAAAGTTAGGTCTGAATATTTCTTGTCCTTTTAGAGCATACGATGGTCGTTGGAGCAAAACAATGGTAGGATATGGTCCAGAAGACAACCATTTTGTAGTAGAACTTACATATAATTACGGCGTCAATTCCTATGATAGAGGAAATGATTTTTTAGGGCTAACAATTGAAAATGGTGAGGTTCTTAAGAGGGCACGTGACGAAAATTGGCCCATATTGGATGGAAATATTCTAGAAGCACCTGGGGGATATCAGTTTTTTATTGTGGATAAGCCCAAACCTACAGACAGAGGTAGGTAAAGGTATAGATAAATAAATTATAAATAACCCTAGTATTTCATTTATATTATTCATTCTTCATGATTTGGCATTTTTTAAATTTTTATTGTAATAAAGGACAATATTGTAATCTTTAAAGCATATAAATAAATGGATTTTTTTCAAATAATTTACAAAATACAAAGCAAATCATGATTACTAATCTTAATTAACAAATTAAGATTAGCAAAGCTTATTTATTTTTCTATTATTATCTAAATTTATTTGTTAAAGGATTTTTTTACATTTTGATTTGGGCAGTAATATAATACCTACTATAATACAAGTTTTCAATTATGTTTTAAATGTGGTATACAGTTTTATTTATGGAAATATTGAAAAGCACACACATAAGAGAACTCCAGTAATTTATCTGTACCTTGAGAAAATGCCTGAAAGAGAAAAATATACCTAATTCCTAATATACAGTACAACAAACTGTATATTTTTTATATTAATCTAAAAAATATACTAATGTATTATACAGGTGGTCCTTGAAATGACTACTTATACAACGCTTCACCAGAAATTCCATAACCAAAAATAAGGCGATCTAGACAAACTTACCTTGCTTCGTTTTGCCGCTACAGTTTTCAAATTAATGTCGTTTTTTTGGAATAATCTCTAAACGCCTTTATCAATTTCCACTAATTTTGGGACTAAAAGTGACCATTATTAATAGCGTGTTTTGACGTATACGCTATCTTTTTTTAATACCTGCAAATCTAAAAATGGCGTCTTTTTGTTACCCCCCGTATAAATAACTTAAATTATTTCTCTGGCACTAGCTGACTTTACGTTAAAACTTTTTTGTCTCTTATTAAATATTAGCCAGACATGCAGTTTCTCTAAAAAAAATTATTTACAATACCTGTCATTCATCATTGCTGTTTATTCAGAACGAGAAAACATGAAACATTTTTTAATTCCAAAGGATCATCAACTAGTTTGATTTTTATAACAATTGTACGAAATTTTCACCTGTTCCTGAATACATAAATTAATTCTTTTCATAAAATTAAACTGTACTTTGTACACCGTGTCTGGCTTTTTTTTTAAATAATCTGCAGCATTGATAATTCTTTACAATAACTCATCTTCTTCAGCTATGGGGGAAGCATACACTTTTAATTTAAAAGCACCCCACGGAAAATAGTCCAGAGGTGTTAGTTGGTAGTTATTTAGAATTTAAAAAATGTTTATGTTTTCTTATTCTAAACAGCAATAATAAATTACAAGGTAGCGTAAATAATTTTTTTGTAGAGAAACTGCATGTCTGGATAAAATTTTACAAGACAAAAAAGTTTCAACTTGAACTCAGCTTGTGTCACAGAATTAATTAAAGTCATTTATACGGGAGGTAATAAAAATACAAACTTTTATTTACGAATCACACGCAATTTTAAATTTGCAGGTATTAAAAAATATCGCATACGTGAAAACACGCTATTAATAGTGTTCATTCTTTTTCCCAAAATTAGTGGAAATCGATAAAGGTGTTTAGAAATTAATCCGAAAAAACGATATTTATTTTTAAACATTGCATCTAGGTAAGTTTGTGTCTTAATTTTGGTTAAAGAATTTGTCATGAAGCGTTGTACAGTATCAAGGACACCCTGTATAATAGATGAAATTGTATCTGTGGCAATATTATAGAAAAGGAAGGAAAATATCTTAACTTCAAAGAAACTAAAATTATAGTTATTTACAACAGAAAAAAATGCGATTTATCTCTTGCAAATGAAACTGCATGCAAAATTATATTGTTATAGTTTTATAATAATTATCATAAACATTTTTACCTTGAAAAATTGTGCAATTAGAAAAATAAGTACTTGTACCTAATTGTAACCTTTTTAATTTATTAAATTGCATAATAAAATGGTTGGGTATTTTTTTTAAAAATTTATTTATTAGTGCACATCCTATCTTTAAAAGAGTCTGTTTTATTAATGCCTGATATGGTAATTCATGCCCTTAAACCCCATTAATTTAATTTTGAACAATAATTTTATAATTGTGGCTGTTATACTTTACATACTTATTTTATTTTGGAATATAATTATAATATAGGTATTTGAGACTCTATTTCTTAACATTTAAATTATTTGAAGAAATAGTCCATACTTAGAGTGGAGTGGATATTTAGAAGAAAACAAATAAGAACTAAAGTTTTTCTCCACTGTTATAAAAAATATAATACAACAGTGGAGGAAGACTTTGAGTTCTTATTTCTTTCCTTCAATTTAAATTATTTCTTAAATTTAGATCCTGTATTAAAAGTAACTCTTGCATCATCAAATCTAACTAAATCACTCGAGTACTGGAATGGCATCCTTGGACTCAAAATCTTTGAAAAGACTGACAAATCCGCTGTTGTGGGCTTCAAAGAAAACGAAGCAAAATTAGAACTGAAAGAAACAGGTAAGATTAGGGGCATACATTTCGGCATAGAGAATTCTTACCTAGCATTATTATTTAAACGTTGTTTTTTCATGCAACAAAGGTCAAAAGCTATTAATACCTTGATACAATAAAACAAACGATGTATGCATCACTTCCGGGTATACGAAAGTAACTGTTGTCAGTGGCGAATCGGCAGGAGAGGCAGTGACTCCCCTGGAAATTTAAATGTATTAATATCTTATTTCATAAATACCTATAGGTACCTATAATTATAACATTAAAACAGTTTTAAAACATATTTTTTAATATAAACACAATAATATAATGTATAAATTTGCCGAAATCTCTTTAATAAATTTGTACTTTCTGAAAGTCTCTAATGTTCCATTATTAATTTTAACATCTGGACCTTTGTCCAGTAACCGAACAACAGCGTCCTTATCCGTTTCATTGTTATTGCATCTTGTCTCGCTCTTCACTGGGTCGCAGATTATCGGAAGCGGGCGGAGCCAATCCGAAAAATGTTTCCTCTGTAGTCAACGTTTTTGGAAAAGACAATAATAAAAATACAAATAATTATATATTTCAGGAAGCATAGTAAGCTTTTTCGCATGATGCAAAGCGCGGTTAGGAGGCAAGCACGCCTACTGCGCTTTAAACCGATAATATTTTAGGAATTTCGAATTAGGTTCTGTAGTTGGGTCGTTACACCTGTTACCGTTATGTCAGTGTAGGTTATGGTTTTCTAATTTCTTTCATAATTTTTCATTCTTGTGATTTTGAGATACGTGTTATCGAAGATGAGAGGTGAGGGCGTTTTTAAAATTTACTTTACTAACGTCATTATTAAAAATGGAAATAAATGATGGATCTGTAAGAAATACGAAGGATATCGTAGAATTTTTTATTAAATTTAACTTTAACAGACTTTTATACCACGACAAATTATTCGTGAAAGAATTAGGGATTCCTCGTTCAGTTTTGAGCAAAATTTTTGGCAATAAAATAATTTAATGAAAACTCTACATCTTTCCATTGGTTTTGCTGAACAATAACATATTTTTAATGCATACCTACCTATATAAAATAATTTAATTGACCAAGTAGAGGTTCTTTTAATATCCTAATAATTAATCGGTTTCGTTGTAAGAAAAATATTTTGCCTACCTCCTCTAAAAAATTGCCATTAACCACAATATCACGATTGAAAAAATAAAGCAGTTAATCACGGTAATTATTACAAGGAGTCACTTTGTTTGGCAAGTTTGACTCAAATTTTAACAATAATTTTTTAATCAATATACAGGGTGTCCGGTAACTTATGGACCGTAGAGTAACTGGAGATACTAGACATCAAACTAAGCCGATTAAGTCATATAAGTTTTTTCGGATTGTCACTCGTTCTAGAGATACAGGGTGTTGAAAGTAAAAGTTTATTCTCGAAAATAAGCCATAATTTTAAAACGGCTTAATGAATCGAATTGAAAGTTGGCAATATTATGTTTTTATGAGCAAGAAATAAGAATGTGTAGAAATTTTTAAGTTTCAAACTAGAGGGCGCTAGTTGCATACACTGGGCTTCATAAATCTATGATTTTTTTCTTACCTGCGATATTAGGTGTTTTTCAATTACAGTTTCTTAAAAAGGGCATTTTTTGAGTCAAAAATGTGTACTTGATTGATCTTAATATCTTTGACGGTTTTCGAGATATTTCCCTTTAAACATCCCAAAGCATAAAAAAAACTTAGTAAATAATTAAATTAACAAAAAAAAGTGACAATCCGAAAAAACTTATATGACATAATCGGCTTAGTTTGATGTCTAGTATCTCCAGTTACTCTACGGTCCGTAAGTTACCGGACACCCCGTATAATACCTAATACCTCTTTCGGGTCCTTAAAAATTATTTAATTATATTGTTTTAAAACGTCATAAATACCTATAAAAAGGACTTGCGAAACTAATTTTATTTTCGAAATTTGATAGTACCTACCTATAATTAAGTGAATTATTGACGAATATGGGCATGACTCCGAAAAATTTTCACTTTTTCACCGTGGTGCTTCCTTTTGCCTCCCCATTAAAAGTTGCCACGAGCCGCCACTGAATGTTGTTAATAATAAATAATCTATACTGATCTCTAACCGTTTTTGAAATAGGAATTATAAAATTAATTCTTTATATAAAACCCTTTTACCTAGAAAAAATAAGTTCAGTAATTTTGAAAATCGAAAAATAATCGTAGACACTTAACTTTACCTTCCCCTATAGATGCTCCGATTGACAGACGTCAAGCCTACGGTCGCATAGCTTTCTCCATTCCCCATGCCCAACAAGAACCATTGAGCAAACTTATACAAGACCACAAGCAAACCATTTTAACACCCTTAATAAGTTTACCAACACCTGGCAAAGCTGATGTCAGAGTTATCATTCTGGCAGATCCTGATAGTCATGAAATCTGCTTTGTGGATGATGAACCTTTTAGAGAGTTATCCCAGCCTGATTATGACAGCGAACATGTTTTGGATTTACAGATTCGGAAAGACAAGTCGTCGGATTTAATGGTTCAGGAAGATAAGTAGTAATTTTACTTATGTCCCAAGTGCGACAAACTAAAATAACTGCGTAGTGATTAAAGATACAAAAAAATAGTATGTGTGTGTGTTATGGGTTACTGATGGCCACTTGCCGTTTCCAATATTTAGCCAGCTTGCTCTTAAACCTATAGCTTAACGTGGGTTCCGAACTACGATCCTCATGGGACACCTCAAGGGCTATCAACCCTCGGTTGCCATTGCATGATCTACCGGGTGGGGAGTGTGTATCTTCTTCCGCTCCCTGCGAAATATCCGCTCTCATCTGGCCTGGTTACCGGCGTGAATAGGGAGATTATACGTTTCAAACTTTTCCCTGAATTCTTAAACCTACTAAAATTCGGACATACTTCTTTTTTTTATTGTGCCCACTCTGAGGATCGAACTCAGACCACCACGGTCGAATGCCAGGAACTCGCCACTGCCGCGGTAAAAAAAAATGTTATGTTTAGAAGACGACAAATTGATCAAAAAATATTATTCTTTATAAAAAATTTTGCTTGTAAAATAAATGGCATATAAGTTATGAAAAATGTAATTTTTTATACAGCATAAAAAATACGAGATTTTATTAAAAAATGTAAATATTTTATAAGTAATTCGTCTTCAATAAATACTACAGTATTACATGGGGATATTTACCACTTGACACGTTGTAATTTAAAAAACAAATAGAAGTCCAAAGCTCTTCTATCATTTGAAAGAAAATATTTGAGAATTTATTAAAATAATACAATAAAACTCATTATTTTTTTTATTTAAATTTTTTATTGGAGTCTTGTAGAGCCCTGCACGGGCCGGAAGCCCGTAAAAAATTGTTAGGACCCAAAAACCCGAACGTTTATTGATTAAGTGATCTTGGCTAGGATTTATTTTAAAACAGTTAAGATTTGTCCTTTTGGTGGAAAATAATATACAAAATACGTTTACCTTACGCAAAATAACGTTTTTATATTTTTTATGCTCTACTGTATAAAAAAATATTTTTCATAACGTGAATCTCATTTATATAAGCAAAAACTTTTATAAAGAATGACTTTTTTTCGTATCTTTCACTTTTTGGATTGTTCTTTTCTAAACGCTATTCGCGGACATACCGTAGATTGTACGGGTTCCTAAAGTGCAAATTTTAAAGATATTGTGAAATATACAGCTCGTCAAAAAATTGAAATCCACGACAACCTTATTTTATGTCCCTAATTGTTCGAACACCCCGTATACATTACAATAATTTTAAAATATGCACCATGGAGATTGGAGTTTCTTACATTCCTTCTATACCAAACTTTTTATTTCTTAAACCGCGATGGAGTTCTTTTACTTTGTCGAAATATTGGGACACCTGGAACTCTGTATAAAAATTGGCGATCGTGTGCTAAAAGAGCACGAATGCCGAGACTTTTTCTTCGATATTTATACGCTATTTCCAAATTATTGTATAATGCTCGTATTGTATATCTCCGATAATTATTATAATACTATATATTTTTTATCGAATTTATTAAAGATTGTTAATAAGTATACTGTTTTTTATTCAAGCAAGACTGTTCCTCGAATAGGGGGGGGGGGGGGGGCAAAAGAGTCCCTGGCGTGTTGAAACCTTGGCCTCCCAAAATGAGTTCTAAAAAGTTCCTGGCGTCCTGAAGCCTCGCCAAGGTGACTTCTAAAAAAACTACTGTTGAAGGATTTATAACGGGGGGGGGGGGGCAAGAAGTGCCAACGAAGAATAACTTGTAGATAAGGTACAATAATATGGGGGGGGGGGAGATGTACCCCACCTATAGACTGAATTTTGAAGAAAAAAGTATTCTAAGGTTACAGTTTTTAAACTGTAACCTGTGTGGGATCTTGACCACCTGATCGATCGTCAAGAGACAGTATGCGGTTCTGACGAAGAATATGATTTTTAATAATTTAATTTTTGTATAATGTATTTTCAATTTTTTTGTGTTTAATAAAAATAAGTGTGCCTAATACTATGTACGTAATACACGCCTTTGTCACGCCATTTTCAGTGTTTGTGAATGGATAACAATACACAAAACCCATAAATTGACCCAAACACGGGTGGTTCTACCAGCACTTGATGAAAATAAAGAATTTTGCAATGAAGTTAATGCCAAATTATGAAAGTGGCTTAAATATTCGTTGGGTCACTCTGTAGCACCTCTGCATACATAATGAGCTTTTATTACTTATTTCTTAAATAGACTATAGACTTCACTCTTAATGCCGTTTTACTTTAAATTGGATACACTTTATAATCCTATATTGAAGCATCAACTTCTCGCAAGAACATTAAAGCAAAAATCCATATGGTGCGTAGTTTCGTTCGTCATTGTATATTTTTGACTTTTAAAGATAAAGTAAAAGCTAGCCGTTGTACCATAATCTATTTATAAATTAATAATCAATGCAATTAATCTTACTGAAGTTTATTACTCTTTATTGTACATACATGTAGGTAAGTGTTTTTCTATTTACATTATAATCTCTACGTGAAAATATATAGGTATTTAATTTTACATTAGACGAGAAAAAATAGTACGAGGGACCCCAGACAAGTTTTCTCTCTAATAAAACAGAAAAAAAACATCCTTAATTTCACGCACTTACGCCACCTCTACTGTAAAGACTTTATTCCATCTAGAACTAGCAAATTTTTTTCTGTTGGCCTTTAAAGTATACATCCTTATTAGAAAATTAAACCTATAGAATTAGCATTACCAGTATCCATTTTACACACTTTTGCCTCTACTGGTGTGTTGTATAACTAACTAAACAATTCTACTAATATATTTTGAAAGGCCTTTTTACATTGGGTGCAATTGCAAGAAAAAATTGCCTGAAAGCATGCGCTTTGTCGACGTTTTAAACAGCTGATCAGGTTTTAAATGGTAAAACGTGCATCAGCTGATTAAAACGTTGTCGAAGCGTATGCTTTCAGGCCATTTTTCTTGCAATTGCACCCAATGTAAAAAGGCCTTACGGCAACGTGATCCACGTAGTAGGCACAAATCCTTTGGCTTTATTACGCGTCACAATTGTGATTGGCTAAAACGCAACAATGACAACATTACTTACTAGCTACTTACTGCCCCCAACAACCAGTAGTCTCATTATTTTTGTTACTCAATATTATAAATTAACCCTTATTAAAATGCCGTTTTTTGTCAATATTTTACACAAAAGGTATGTAAATATGTTCAATTTAGGGTTCAGATACAAATATTAGTATGGTAAGAAGAAATGAATTTTAGAAAACCTACAATTTATAAACAGGTAAACCTTATGTTAAAAAAATGGGTTATGTTTTTGAAGAAACCTGTGTTCATATACAAAAATATTATACCTAATCACAAAGTTGTTTATTGTTAATTTTATAAGTTTGTCATTTCTTGCCTTTCTTTCAAATTAGACTTTTTTCCTCTTCGTTCGCTGCCAGGGCCATTCCCGAGGGGACCTACAGATTAACGTGGGTTCTGAACCACGATCCTCAGTCATGCGACACCCCCCAAGAACTATCAACCCTTGGTTTATTGCCATTGCATGACCTACCGATTGGAGAGTGTGTACCTTCTTCCGCACCCAACGGGATGTCCGATCTCATCCGGCCTGGTTACCGGCGTGAATGGGGTGGGTTGGGAGATGATACATTTTACACTCTTCCGTGCATTCTAAAACTTACTAAATTTCGGACATACTTTTTTTATTATGCGTATGTATGCTCACTCTGGGGATCGAACCCGGACCGCCACGGTCGAATGCCAGTAACTAACTAAGCCATTCTAAGTAACATTTCTATCTCTTGTCGGTTACTATTTCAAAAGTGACGTCACAAGTTCTTTTACGATTACATGCATTTAAAATAAAATTATTTCTTTCATTCTTCAAAAACATTTCTAGTGTCCCTCATACTTACAACTACAGAATATATTGTAATTAATTTAATGCTAGTCAGTAATAAAAATCATGTTTAAATAAATTATTAAAAAGAAAGACAAATAAATAATATACAAAAAATTCTTAATTTCTCGTAATAAAAATACAAAATTTAGTCTTTTATAATTCGATCAAAGAGGTTTTATCTTACTTTTGTGACAAAACTTCTCCGGTTAAGATTCAACGTTTTTGGTAAATAATATTTATTAAAAGTGGCTACTATATTTTTAAAAAAAGTTTAAACTGGCAAGATTTTTTATAATATAAAAAAAATGTTTGTTGCCACACATAAATTATAACTATTTGGGTTTATTATGTCGTTTTTTGAAGTTTAGAACAAAACACTGAAAATTGGCGACTTATTTTGAAAAAAAAACAGAATATCAAAAATACACGCCACTGGAATTGTTTTCTCCCGACGTCGCACAACCCGCTGCTTTCTATATGTAATACATATGTACAACCAGTATATTGTCCATGGCATGTTACAAGACGTGTTATCCAGATGGAGGACTAAACCGGGATACAGAGTTTGTGCATTTCATATCATTTTGTGGATCATGTAAATATTGAACATGGCCGATAGAGGAGAGTTATAACTTATACGGTACTTAAAAGATATATTACACGATCCAGTTCTGATCGCATCGAGGCGTCACCTGGTTAAAATTTATTATTTATACTAGATATTCTGCATACTTACAAACCAGGACATGATATACATAGAAGGTGAAAGTCTAGCTGCTAGAGGTGGGAAATACTGTTACCGATATGGAACGTTCCATTTCAAACCGCGGCAGGGGAATACCGCGACTAAATAACCGTTACTTAGGAACGAACTAAGGTTTACAAAAAAAAAGGTAAATAATAAAATTTTAGTCAAATTGACAACAACGCTTTTCAACTCCTTGAGTCATTTCTTACATCATCGATACACGCCAAAGAGACCGCGTCTATTAAAAAATACTATACCACCGCGCCAGAAAAAAAACACCGGCACTGTAACTACGACACCGTCAAAATCAAATGATCCCACGACATACATATCAATACCCGCGAACGGCGGCCGCAATTGTTTCATCGGCAACCTTTCGTCCCCACCTGAAAAACGACCTTGAACGATAAAATACCGTCAACCACGAGACTGTTACTGTTCTTCCAGATACCGTTTGCCATTGCACGCTCCACAACGAACGGCTGAAGATGCCGGCTGCTGTCGCTTTCTCTCGGTTCGCACCGCAGCGTGTAGCGGCGAAGGACAAAATCTTAATAGTTTCAGAGTAACTGCTTGCTTGAGTGAGCTGGAGCGCGATACGCTGGTATTAAAAAATACCGTTTTAAAGTTGCAGTTACACAGATACCGACCCACCACTACTAGCTGCATGCCATTAGCAATATACTGGTTGTATATTATATGAAAACGATGAGTTACTGACAGAAACTTTAAACTTATAGCATAAACTTGAAAAAATGTGAGGTTATGCATAAAATAGTGATAAAATTGAAACGTAAACATTATAAAAACCCAATATCCATTATTACAAGTAATATGTTTAGAAGGCATTAAAATAAACAACATTTTCATATACCTTTTTAAAAAAACTTAAAAATAGGCGAGATACAGAAGTAAAAAATCTAAGTGCGGACCTGGTCCTCAAAACGTAGCCTGCTATACTTTATGTTGTTTGTCCTATTAGTCATGCAATTTACGGGTCGGTGTTCAGTTATTTGACAATCCGCTGCGGTGTTTTTCTGAAGCAAGTTAATTTTAAACTGGTGAAACGTGAAAATGGTAAAATTTGAACACAATAAACTAGTAGATATGGTGCCAATTTACGGTGAGTGTCGTCAAAGTGCGGCTGCTGCTTCGAGATTATGTTTAAGTTAGGCAGGACCGTATTTGATCCATAGTGTAATAAATGAATGTTTTTCGAAAAAAGCTATTTAAAAATGTTGTTTATTTTAATGCCTTCTATACTCAGCTAAAAAAGAAGTATCAACTTAGGAATCACCCTGTATACAATACAATGGTTCCTGAAAACAGCGAGTTGGCCGCGCAGAGAAAAAATACGTTTATAATTGAAATGACTCGTTTATATTAGTTGATCGTACACACAACCCCGTAATTAAAATGAAATACACCCATTTTCATTAGCACAAGGATGGTTACTAACTAGGAATCCCGTTCATAATTGTTTTTTTCTACTTAATATCACATTGTACGGCACTTCAAGCTTCGACTCGAAAAATTATTTCAGTTTACGGACATCCATCTTACTTAACAAGTCAATTCTTTCTCTATAGATACAAGTTCCACAGGCTCGGCTTTTGAAGGCTCCACGTAACTTTCATAACTGACGTCGCTTCCGGTAAATATTTGTCCGTATTTGTAGACAAATTCTGCGTTGTTTTCTTCTGGATCGCTGTCTACTTTGTCCTCGTCTTTTGGTATTCTGTTTGCCTAAAAATTTTTTTAAATACACCTCGGACTATATTCTCACCTTAAATCTATTATTTAAATACCTATAAATATAATACAGGATTAGGGATGTCAATCCCAAAAGGTCTTTTAATCCCGCAATTTTCGAGAATTCTACGATTAATCCTGGGATAGATGTACCGAAAAAAATCTTAATGTATTAACTAAAAACACAAAATTTAACAAAAAAAGAACTCCTAAAGGAATTTAAAGAAGTCTGTTGTAAATACTAACAAATAAGGTTTAATTCGAAGAAGTAGTGAAGTGGCAAGTTAAACGGGGAGAAATAATACTCTAAGTCAACCGTCACTAAGATATATTTGATAAGAAACCTTTATTTTATTATACTTTACATGTTTCGAACGTATAAACGTTCATCTTCAGGAGAAGTATAGCTTATGTAGGAGTAAAAATTAGGAAATTGTGAGTGACACCCTCATAGAGCTTGTGAGGAAGTTAATTTATTAAAGAAAAGTAATGAAGAACTTCCATAGAAGTAGGGGAGAAAAATATACTTCCAAATTCTATAGATAAAGATGGGAAAATGGTTGATACAGGGTATTTTAAAGTGACGAAATGAGAAACGTTAGGTGAGAATGATATTGAAACTGAAAACAACTTAAGTGGTGAAGTGTATAATTGAAAAAATGTTGCCAAATGGCCAAAATGAAAATTATATGTGCTGTTACATCTGTCTTACCAAAATCTTCCTAGAGTGTCACGAACCTTTTCTAGAAATCATAAAAAACACGGCGGGAAAGCTGCAAGTTTAAAAACATGATCCTATTACCCACGCAATTCTTTTATTTGCGAGTCGTGCGACCGATTATATTGTTATTTTTGTTCCGATAACTTAAATAGAAACAGATCAGAAACAGAACACCAGTCTCGAGAAATTAGTCAGGTCGGAGATGAGTCCGAGCGTGTCGAATGAAGGCTGTCCCGAGTTGCCCATTTGCCGGTTTTGTTGTGACGTCGGTACCTTCTTCCGCGTGTTTTTATTAGAGAGCGTATTTTGTTTAATTATTTTCCCAGCAAATAATTAAGAAATTTTAACACCGAGACCGTAGAAAATTTCAAAACAAAAATTTAGTGAAAAATCCCATTCATTGAAGAAAATCTTACCTTTTTTCCGTAGTTAGAACCACCCGATCTGAAGTGAACCATTCTATGCTTTTTCATGGCAGACATTGTAATAAAGCCCTTTTTACATTCCGGGCATCTATGGGGTCGTTCTCCCGTATGGATCATTTCATGTCCTTTTAGCGTACATGAGTTCGTAAATGCTTTTGCACAGAATTTACACACCCACTTTTTAATACCTAAAATAGTTTAACTCTGTATATTACTATTAGACCAACTTATGTTCAAATAGATAAAGAAAAAAGCTATCCTAAAATAATTAAATATGGTATTCCTCAGGGAACAATTTTGGCACCATTATTTTTTAATATCTATATTAATGATTTGTTTAATGTAAATTGTGATGGAGAAATTCATAGTTTCGCAGATGATACTGCAATTTTTTATACAGATACAAATTGGGACAACTTAAATAACAAAATTAAAAAATTGTTTTGATAAAAATTTATTAACAATTAATTTTTATAAAACTAATTATCTTCCTTTTACTTTAAATCCAAATAACATTCCACAAAATATGAATAGTATTAAAATAAATGATGACATATAAATTTTGAAAGTTAATCAAGTAAAATATTTAGGAATAATCTTTGATATTAAATTAAATTGGAATTTTCACATAGAATATTTGATTAAAAAATTAAGAAGTTTAATACGAATTTTTAGAAACATTAAAAAAATTTTGAACGTAAAACAACTGGAAATATTATATTATATTAGTTAAAACTCATTTAAATTACGGAATTTTAGGTTGGGGAGGAATAAATGGAACTTTAGTTAAAAAATTAGAAATATTACAGAAAAGGTTTCTAAAAATTATATTTATTAAAGATTATCTTTATCCTTTAATAAAATTATATTCTGAAACAAAAAAAAATGAATATTAGACAACTTTACATTTATAACATCTCAATATACATACATATTTAAAAATAAAAATCTTATACAGTTTAAAAACCATAATCGTATCGTGATTATGGTTTTTAAACTGTATAAGATTTTTTTTTTGTCATAAAAATGAAATAACCATAAAACCTAAAATAAATAAGTCCATAGGTCGAAAAAACTTCAAATATTTATGTTTTTATTTAAACGATTATTTACTAACAAAAATTTAAAAATATATTTCATTAAAAAAATATAAATTCGAAATAAAAGCATGGATTTTGGAAACAGATAACTTAAAAATTTTTTTGGAAATGTTTTAATGAATATTTTAATTAATAGTTATGAATAATATATTTTTCAAAATTTTATTATCCTATATCTTCAAAAAATTGCGTTTATATTTATATACATATACTTAAACGTTTTTTATTTGCAATTTAACTTTTATATAAGTAATATTAACAAATATTTTTATATTCCTATATATTTATAATTTAAAATACTAAGATTTGCCCCTAATAAGCACGTCTTCGGGGGATCAAAGAAGAAGTTTATTGAGGAAGATAAATAAACACATTTATTATATTATAAATATTGAAAATAAACTTATTATTATATCAGGTTGGAACAAACCTTTTGACTACAGTTAATATTTTATATGAACTCATAAGATTATTTCCTAGCAAGAAAAATACTGTCAAAATTCCTACAACGAAAAAAAACTCACCCAAATGTATATTCAGGTGTGTTTTTCGATGTATCCAAGTTTTAAAACCTTTTGCACAAATGTGACATTTATACGGCCTTTCATTTGTGTGTACTCTAACATGATTGTCCAATCGCTGCTTATCTTTAAACACTTTAGGACAGTAACTGCAAACAAATTCACCTAAAAAAGAATATTAAAAAAATATACATTTTCTCGTACTTTCCTTAGATTCCTTTATTAAAAAATTAAAGAATCATTTTTATTACCCTTGTCGTTTCGTAATTTGGCCGACTTTCCCCAAGTGGCAAACATATTTTTATTCCAACCAGGTGCGTCGTGATTCTTCAAATGTATTTTAAAGTTCTCCTCTCTTACAAATTGGGATTGACATTTGTGACATTCATAGAGTTGATGACCCAACGCTTCAACGTGGTTTTTAAAAACTTCTTCCGTTTCGAAAGTCTCGTAACATCTAAATAATTGTAAAATATTAACGCACAGACACTTATCTAATGTTTTAAATACTTTTCATAATATTCTAGGTCTCTAGGAGGTAGTTCATTTTTTTGGTACTAATCATCCCAGCCAGAAAAACCGCAATAAGTTAGTAATTCTAAGCAAAACATTAAATACAGGGTGATTCCTAAGTTGATACTTCTTTTTTAGCTGTGTATAGAAGGCATTAAAATAAACATTTTCATATACCCTTTATTTTAAATCTTAAAAATAGGCGAGATACAGAAGTAAAAAATCTAAGTGCGGGCCTGGGCATCAAAACGTAGCCTGCTATCCTTTATGTTGTTTGTCTTATTAGTCATGCAATTTACGGGTAGGTGGTCAGTTATTTGGCAATTTGCTGCGGTGTGTTTTTCTGAAGAAAGTTAATTTTAAATTGGTGAAACGTGAAAATGGTAAAATTCGAAAACAATGAACTAAAAGGTATGGTGCTAATTTACGAGTGTCATCAAAGTGCGGCTGCTGCTTCGAGATTATGTTTAAGTTAGGCAGGACCGTATTTGATCCATAGTGTAATAAATGAATGTAAGCACCTTATTTTTAGTTTTTTTGAGAAAAGGTATTTGCAAATGTTTATTTTAATGCCTTCTATACACAGCTAAAAAAGAAGTATCAACTTAGGAATTACCCTATATATTAGGGAGAGAAGGAGGAGGGGTTCTGATGAGTTGATGCAGAAAATGCCTTAAAATACTTAGATGAGTTTCTGCTTACTTTTTACAAACATAATTGTGTCCTTTATGTTTTGCTCTGTGCATTGCTATTGCGTACTTGTGGAATATCTTCAGTTCCCTCCCGCACGCTTCACAGAAGAAGTTCTTTTTATTATTCTTCGTCTCAACTTGAAGTCCTTCATGGAATTTTTGGATATGGAGTTTAAGGTTCCTTTTTGTTGTATAACCTGAAGTAAAATGTACAAAACTTGATTATAATCGAGGGATACAGGGGACAAGAGAACAAATATAGCAAAAATTAAGTTTACAGTCAGATGGATGATGAACTCTGATCGTTTTTGTGCTGGGGATAGTTTATTTAAAACGAAGTGTTTAGATACATTATGTAAGAGTAAAAACATAACTAATCGTCATCAGTCCAGTGTAAAAAATATTTTGTATGTCGCCGAGGAGATTTTCTAACTGTAAATCTAGACAACAAATATTTTTGGGCGAATAGAGACAAAATAATGAAAATAAGTGATTTTAAAGGTCATTATTGCCAGATTTAAAGAAAAAACTAGTATAAATTTAAAAAATCACGATTTAATCGAAACAATAAGATTTATTGATTTTATCAAAAAAATCGTGATTTATTGCAACCCTTGTAGTTTTCCCTCCATTTTCGTGCATTTTCTTTTAAGGGTTTGAGACTTACTTGTATTGCAAAGGTGACTTTAACTATATTCACACAACAATAGCTGTTTGATGAATGAAATACTTTGTTTATAGTAATTGATCTGAGGCGTAAACAACCTCCTTTAGATAAAAAAAAAAACTTACTTTGTCCACAAGTATCACACAAAAATCTAAGATCGTTGTGAGCGACCAAAATATGTCTTCTAATATTGTTCTGATTAGCAAACTCCTTCGGACATTCCGGACATTTATATTTTTGGTTTTCCAATTGCGGGTTCAGGTGTTTTTTCCTTCTGTGTTCATATAAAGCTTTTCTATTTTTAAATCTGTAAAAAAATACGAGAATTTAAAATGCGAGTAAAGAATAAACGAGAATTCAGACAAAAAAAAAATACAAAATTTTTATTTCAAATAAACGTAAAAAAAATAATGACCAAGAGTTTTGTACTTACTGTTCGCCACAAACTGTACATTTTGTATTATGTTCCTCTGATTTGTAATGTCTATTAAGTTCTTCTGAATTTTTAAAACTAACTAAGCATAATCTACAGCATTTTAATTTGCCATGCTTTACCATCATGTGATACAAAAGACTGAAGGAGTTGTTGTATTCTTGATCACAAATAATACAAGCCGACTCAGTACGATGATATAACTAAAAATATATGTGGTAAATGATTTTTTCCTATTTTAGATGTTTTATACAGGGTGTCTATGAAATGACTGTACAACGCTTCACAATAAATTCCTTAACCAAAAATAAGGCGATCTAGGCAAACTTACCTATATGCAATGTTGCTTTGTTTTGCCACTACAGGGCGCTAAAGTTTTCAAATTAATTTTGTTTTTTCTGAATAATTTCTAAACGCCTTTATCGATTTCCACTAATTTTGGAACTAAGAATGACCACTATTAATAGCGTGTTTTGACGTTGCGCCTTTTTTTTACCTGCAAATTAAAAAATGGCATATAATTGGTAATTAAAAGTTCCTCTTTTTGTTACCCCCCGTATAAATGACTTTAATTATTTCTCTGACACTAGCTGACTTCATGTTGAAACTTTTTTATCTCTTGGATAATTTTAGCCAGACATGCAGTTTCTCTGCAAAAAAATTATTTACTATACCGTGTAATTCATCATTGCTGTTTATTCAGAACGAGAAACATGAACATTTTTTTAATTCTAAATAACTACCAACTAGTTTGATTTTTATAACACTTGTTCGAAACTTTTATATGTTTTGCATCGTAAATAATTTTCTTGTAGAGAAACTGCATGTCTGGCTCAAAATTTTACAAGAGACAAAAAAGTTTCAGCATGAAGTCAGCTAGTGTCAGAGAAATAATTAAAGTCATTTATAACGGGGCGTAACAAAAAGACAAACTTTTAAAAATCAAGCACATGCCATTTTTAAATTATCAGGTATTAAAAAAAGATGGCGCATACGTCAAAATACGCTATCAATAGTGGTTATTCTTAGTTCCAAAATTAGTGAAAATCGATAAAGGAGTTCCGAAAAACAATATTAATTTGAAAACTTTAGCGCCGTGTAGCGGCAAAACGAAGCAACATTGCATATAGGTAAGATTGCCTAAATCGCCTTATTTTTGGTTAAGCATTGTAGTCATTTCATGGACACCCTGTATAACAAAATTTTAAGTACGTCGTTGTAAAAAGTACAAATACAAGGTATTTATTTAACAGACCCGACAACCTAACAGACAGACACATAGAAAATATCTTAAACAAACCTTAAAATGAGTTTCTATTGCTTCATATGCTGGATACGCTTCTTCACATCTGTTGCATTCAAATTTGTATCTCTTTATTCTGTTCACTGTTGGTCGTCCCCTTTTTTTACCTTCAGTATCATCCTTTACCACATATTCCATGTCTTGTATATCTTCTCTAAAAAAATTAATAGTAATTATGTAAACTCCTTGACAAAACCGACACCTTGGTTGATTTGCTAAGTTGGTTCCTTAATAACTTTTTTAGTAAGTTTTAAACACTCTGTGGGAAATTGAAACCGTTCGGTGTCTGTTTTATACTAATAAATTCTTGATAAAGTTCAATGTATTAGAGTCTTTTTTATTCAACCAATTTTAAAACAGTTATAAAATTTACGTTTCTCTCTGGATTATAACACAAATAAAGTGTCACATTATTTGTGATCTATCATTTACCTGTCTTCATTTTCGGGCTGAAAATCTGGATCACAATCTTTATCAGTTGTCTCATCTTGCCATTCCTCTTTAACATCATTGTAATCAGGACCATCCAACAGCACTTCCTTTTTCATACATACCCTGCAATGCTCTATTAAATGTTCCCTATTGGGGCTTTTTTCGTAACATTTTAGACATTTTACTTTAATCCAATTGACAGAATGTATGGCTTCTAGATGTTTTATCATGTAACTAGAACTATATATTTTTTTATTATTAAAAGCTATTTTATTATTTGGCGTTTAAACTTTCAAAAGGTAGTTAAAGGTCTGAAAAATCTTATAATACAGGAGGTATATTTATATATCTTCATTAGCCAAAGAATTTTAAAAATAAGAATTGAAAATTATTTAGAAAGAATACATTTTGTTTCTAATAAACAATTAGGGTTTCAAAAAAATAATGGTATTTAACAGAACAGATATATGATACACTAGATAATAAAAAACCTCGTCTTTGTACTTTTCTGGATTTAGCAAAAGCCTAATGTACCGTTAAAAAAATTGAATTGAGTAAAGAAATTTGAATTAATTAAAAGATAAACCAACTTATGTTTAAATAAATATAGAAAAAAGCTATCCCAAAGTATTTAAATATTAAATATTTATTCTCATCTTAGTGATAAACTAAGGAGGCAAAATTTTCAAAAAAAAAATACCACAAATTTTAGGTGTGTTTTTACTTACATACCTAAGTTTCTTAGAACACACTGGGCATGGATGATATATTTTTGTTTTTAATTTACTGTCGAAAGCATTATTTTCTGGAACATTTTCACGGTTTTCATTGCTTTTTCTACATCTCTTTTTATGAACCTGCAAGTTATAATAATATTACATAAAAGTACACACAACTCTACTGTAAGTTACATTCTAATATATTTTGTAAATATTTGCTAAAGGTTGCCAGACAGAAAAGGTAAATAAATGGTATACTCTTTTGGGGCCTGATGTTATATGAAACACACCCTTAATTAAAATATCTTTACATACTATTAAGTCAAATGTCCTTATTTATAATCTACTGACCTTATTATTCGTTTTCTCAGCATAACTGTCATGTAAAGATGCAACAGCTGTACTAATATCAATTTTAAATCTTTCGGCAAGAGGAATTTCATCATCTGATGTAGAACTGTCATTGTGAACACTAAAAAATGTTGTGTTTTAATAAATTTAGTATTAAAATTAAGTAAGTAGGTAAGTTCAACGAGACTGACAGAGGTATAACATTAAAAACTAAGAGTCGCACATTTTTTTAACTGGTAATATTTACATTAAAATGGCGGACACAAATCACATGATTATAATTAAGTTAAAATAAAAAGCCTTAAAAAGAACGTGTACCTTAAATTGTCTTCAATATCTGAACAGGTAGTTTGAAGTTTTGTTTCTTCACATATATCTGTTTGAAAATCACCAAAATTCTTTGATTCAGTTAATGAATGGTTTTCTTTCAATACACTCTGCCATATGCTTTTTTTCTTAAGGTTATAATTGTCAGGGTCAATAGCTGCCATATTTTCCAAAGATTTAATTTCTTGTGCTGCCTTTTCTAATACTTCATATGAATTTTGAAGCATATTAATAAACTGGTTAGCATTCGAAAGCAGAAAAAGACAGTTAGAGCATATTGTTGATGGTACATTCGATTCTTTAATCTAAAAAACATAAAATAATTAAATATTCCTAACAGATAAAATCTAAAATATATTCATTCTTTAACCATACTTACTTTAGTATGGGTAAGCTCTTCATACAGAATAATAAGAGAAGGGTTACAAAAATTTGTATCTTGCATGTCACCTACATTTGTTACTCCTAGACATCCTCTGCATAAATCATTATTATCCATTTTGGTGAAGTCTGAAAGAAAGTAGTGAAGTTAATATCTACTTAATGTTAAAAAAAGATGTAATATTGTTGTATAAAGGTCAGACTCTTACTTCTTTTCATGCTAAATTTTATATTATACCTAGTAATAAACTTTATATCACAGAGGGAACATTTGACCATGTTTTCTGTAAAAAAAAGTTGATCCCTTAGACATAAGGGTAAAGATTGGTTGTACACATGCCATGGCCAACAAGTAAATTACCAAGGATTTTTAAGTCGATGGTACCTATGATGTAATCCTCATGCTCAATTTAAAAATAATCACTTCTCTGGTGGGTTATATAAAGATTATTAACAAAAATGAACTAACCAGCAATTTTGATGGTTACACACATGTCATTGGCAGAAATAATTTTCTCATAATCAAAGCAACCTGGTTAGTTTAATTCTTCTTTCACTAATCAGGTAACTTTTATTGAAATAAATAATGCCGGCCAATATCATTTATTCCACAGTCAAATTTGCTGGTTAGTTAATTATTGGTAAAAATCTTTATCCAACTCAACATTAGAGTAATGAAAAAGGTTAATGTACTTACCAGTAACTAATATTTCTCCAGATTCTTCATTTAGCAAGGAAAAAGATGCATTTTCCTTAAAAAGGCCTAAAAAGAAAATCAATTTAAATGTTTGTGTCAGAAACATATTTATAAAAGAAAATTATCATGAAAACTCAGTTAGGGCCCTAACAAAGTTGTGATTGTGTTTTTTTTAGTCACCAATTATTATAGGAAGATAGAAAGGTAACACCATTCTTACTACTTGTATTATCCATGTTGACTGTGGAAGTATTATTAAGGAATCTTTGGCCATTTACATTGTCCATTTTTAATTCACCACAAATAACACTGCTAAAGATGAGAAAGTATATTTACTTAATTCTTCTACCGCGTTAATGCCCGAGTGAGTTAATTTACTGTTTATTGGTATAACCACCACCTTCCAAACTGTAAAAAAAAAGGAAACGAGAAATGTAAAACAACATAATTTATTAGTTTCGTCAAACTGCCATGTACTAAGTTTTCTTCTAAATTAATAAACTTACCTAAAAGTTAAAGAAAAAAATTAATGTTTACACATTGCAACAGTCTTTTAGCAGGCATTTTAAAAACTTTCTACCATTTAAAAAATAGATAGCTTAGCAGAATGGAAAGGTAAACACAAAAATTTACAAATGGCTGACAAAAGACAAGGACATTTAACTGTCACTGTCAATCTTTCTCTGTTGCCACAGAGGATGGTAATGCGATAGCTCTAGCGTTGCAGCCTCCCGCCAATGTTATAGTGGATGTTGTTCTAAATTAATAGGTGCATTGATCTCTAGCTTTTCAGCGTCCAGTCAAATATGTCAGGCGTATATATACATATATATGTGGGAAGTCTGATGATTTTACACGTTCTCTGATTTTGAGAACTTGGTCTCGTCAATCTAAATATCTTAAGATCAACGCACCGTGAATGAGTCAGAAAGATTTTTTACTTATAGCATGGCCTTCTCGATGTCTAAACAGTAGAAAAAAAAATGTTTCCTTGTGTTCACGTTCATTGAGAAGGCTATGATCTAAAGTATTTGATGCTTCAAAGTTCTTTTTGCATTCTTATAAAGATCTATCTAAGGACCTTGCATAAAGACTGCTACCTTCCGTCGGGTTCCATAAAATTCTGGCACAGAGGAATGATAGGTTGGTCCTATCGCTGTACTTGTTTCTCATTCTATCGGCGATAGCTGCGTGGGCTACTGTCACAAAGAAAAAAATGCCCGTCAACCAACTAACAATAGGAAATTTTACAGAAATCTTTTCTCAGTAGTTCGTGAGTACTACACATTGCGGCATAGTGCGCTACTCCGTTTGTCACTTGTCACTTGTCACTGCGTCAGCTGATGATGAAAGTTGCTTCTTCGTTATTCGCTGTCACAACAAGTATTTTTCACAAATTTTTTTATTTTACGTTTCACCAATTATATTTTTATCTCTTGTGTACAGACTGTTATCAGAATATTAAATAAGTTTAGTAGAATTACAAAAATATATTATTATTGTCGAAATGTGCAGACTGTGACTTTTATCCTTATCAACAAAGGCTTCGTTTTGGTACGCTATGTGATATTGGTGGCGATTTCTAGTGTTTTCTATGATTTGAACACTAAAGTGAAAAAATCGAGATGTTTGTTAAACCTGAGGAAGTGCTTATAGCCAATGCGTTTTGGTAAGTTAAATTCTCCTACAATAGAACTGTTTGACAAAATTATGCATTGTATATTGGTATCATAGTCAATGTCTTAATTCATATAATAGGCGTAAAAACCGCATAGATTTTGGGTAGAGGACACAGTGTATATTTAAAAAATGCATCCAGAGCATTAGTAATACCTACACAATAGTAGCAAAGGTTTTTTTTTGAAAAAAAAATTATACTTATATTACAAAATCTCAGTATAAGAATAACCATTATAACAAAAGTCGTCTAAGCAGTGTTACAAAAGTACCTAGGTATTATATGTTTTTTAGATTAAAAACATTTTAAGATAGGGCCGAGCAAATTAGTTTTTATGTCTTGTTTAAAACCCATATAACAAGTCAATTGAAGCTTAAGTACTGAACCCAAGTTAAGTTTTTTTTTGTTTTAGGGAAACTGAAGAGACTTCCCTATACTTCGTCCTTCAGCACAGAAAAGGTCATGGCCCAGTAAAAGGATTTTCATCCCTTCTCGTTGGTACTATGGATAGCATTTTTGATACCAAACCAGCTCCTTACAGGATTTTACATCAAACACCAAATTCAGAAGTTTACTATTGTAAGTAAAAAGTATTTTATTACATTTGATGTTAAATTAAACGAATATACAAAGGCTAGTGTGGTTTCAGAATATATCTCTAGTCTCTAACCAAAACTGACCATAATTCTTTTTTAGTAAAGATGGTAATATTCAATTCAAACCACTTATGTTTTAGTTATTGTCATATTATTAAAATAATATGTGGTTTCGCATTGTATTTACATAATAAACATAATAATACATATTCGTGTATGTAGGTGGGGTGGGAATGAAAGTCATAAGATATATAAAGACTGTAATTTTGTTGTTTATTTAAAAAAAAAAACAAAAGTACATTTTTGCAACAGTTTATTGTTTTTTTTAACCTTGTTTTTCGAGATATGAGAATTTTTGAGTTTCAGTTTATTATTTTTTTGTTTTAAGTGATTGCATGTGGCATGACAAAATATGAAATCCTTCAAGATTGGGACTGGCTGTTTGCAAATGTTTCTGAAACTTTGCATTCATTTGAGGAAGATGATGATATTACTGAATTTGTTTCCTGTAAAATTGAGTCGGTAATTGCTGCAAATCAGGAAGTCGAGGTGGAAGGTAATAAATATTTATTTTATCTAAGCCATTGTTTTGATTTGTTTACTCTAAAATTGACTAGAATAGGAAGCGGGAATTAATAAAAATAATAGGTTAAGGTCTAATAATAGGAGCTGAAAGAGTAGCTTTTGTAGCTGAGTTGGTCTATAAATTACTGTGTATTTACAAAATGAAAGTTAAATCTGAAAATTCATTACCATGAGTTTCAGAATGTACCTTTCAATATGTTTAAATGAAGTAAATCCTATATAGCAGGGTTGCGATTAAATCAACTGATTTTTTTAAGTTTAATTGTGATGTAAATCAATTTATAAATTGCTGTAAAAACTAGTCGTCGAAGCAAATAACTCATCAGGAAATTTAAAAAAAATGGAAGACAGTTTATTTAAAACGAAGTGTTTGGATACATTATGTAAGTGTAAAAACATAACTAATCGTCATCAGTCTAGCGTAAAAAATATTCATAAATTACGCTGCCGAAAATTTTCATGTCAATACAAGTTATTTTGTATGTCGCCCAGGAGATTTTCTAACTGTAAATCTAGACAACAAATATTTTTTGGCGAATAGAGACAAAATAATGAAAATAAGTGATTTTAAAGTTCATTATTGCCATATTTAAGGAAAAAATCAGTATAAATTGATAAAAATTAAAAAAAACAGTTTTATTGAATTTTTTTCAAAAAAATCGTGATTTATTGCAACCCTGCTATATAGTTTGATCGAAAGAGAAGGCTTAATCAGCCTTAACTAGAACTCAGGAGCAGCCAAGCTGCCTACCTCTCATGTGTCGAATAAATCACCGACAACAATGAGCTAAGGAATCTCCACTGACAAGGTGAGGGGACAGCGGGTAATAGACGAAGGGGTGCACAGCGTGCACACCCCGGACGCTCAGCGCCGTGGAGGTCTACCAATAAACAATTTTGTTTACCGATAGGTACGTCCATCGGGTTTTTGAGGTAACCACGGCAGGCCTGTCATTTAATTTGATGTTAACATTCCTTGCCTCACTTAAAATGAAATGTGAGGTCACCCTTGTTTCTGATTCTGGGTGCTCATTAGTGATCTGGCTTGGCAATGTGACACGTTCGATGTCCAGTTACCTGCTATATAGTAACTCAAATTATTTATTTATTAAATTTACAGGTATCCCCATTGTTACAATATATGCTATGACTAGATTAGGAGCAATTCAGTGACTGGGGAGGTTAAAAACGGGTTTGTGTTACATGCGGCCATGAACTCCTAAAATTGTGCAATAGAAATTTTATTTAATATACATTTAACAGATTGTTGTAACATAAAATAGGAAGGTTTTTTTATAATCATTATAAACACAAAAGGTTATTTATTTATAGGTAATTAACTTATTATCAGTATAGGTATGAATCATAAAAAAGTATATTTATAAATATAGTAGATTTTTTGAATATTCTCGCAAGATAAAGTCCAAATCTTCTGGTGTGTTTAATTTACATACTATACCGGGTGTCACAATTCTTGAATTGATTTTTTTTTTTACGTTTCTTCGACTACGGAGGCCATCTTGAACCGGTCATCGACCACAAATGTGGTCTACCGACTGGGGAGTGTGAAACGGCACCTTCATCCTAAGAGATATCCGATCTCATCCGGCCTGTCCGGCGTGAATAGGATGGCTAGGTGTCAATTCATTTTACACTCTTCCCTGAGGCAAGAGCACGCCGTGTTCCCAAGCGGTCACCCGCCCAAGTACTAACCGCGCTCGACACAGAACTTTGGTGATCTGCGGGAACCGGTGCTTAATATGTCGACAGGCCCTAATAATGATAATTGCCTTGAATTGATTTTAAAATTTCAGAAATTTATAAGTTTGTAATTTGTGATATGTTCTACCTAGTTCAGGATATTAGCGCTGAATATGATAAATTCAATTCTAGTGAAAGAGCCTATTATAAGGAAACTTTGTGTAATGGCTAAATCTTTATTAGGCATATTTTTTTTTAGATGAAGATTCAAAATCCTTTAAATTAACATCTGATAAGTTTCACCGATTGTTTGGTCTAGGCAAAGATGAAAAACTTGTGAATTATTATTCCTGTAGGTAAGTAGATGCCAAATTAGATTATATAAACCTGTGTGATGTTTAATCTTATAAAAATACATTTTATATACAGGGTGCTACAAATTCGTGTGCGTACAAGGGGATCTCGAAAACGGTAAGAGATACGAAGGTGGTTAAATAGAGGCAAAGTTGCGCATTTTGGAGCTTAATAATTTGGTGAACGAAAATTGCAAATATTCCGAATGCTTTCGGAGATATCCGAGAAAACCAGAAATTTTTAGTTTTGGTTTTTAATTTTTGGGCCTTTATTTTTGACTTAGGAAAAAACAAGAAACACGTTCTCATAGCCGTTCTTCATGTTCTACAAGAAGGTGTTTTTAGTTTTAGATACCAATCTCAATTAACACAAATAACACAGCACTGGCATTTTACATTATCCGTTCTTTACTATTACATAACAGGAAGTTTCGGCTGTTTATTTTTTCAATAAGATTAACCGGTAAGCCCCAAAACACACATCTTTGCCTCAATTTAACCAACTTCGTATCTCTAACCGTTTTCGAGATCCCCTTGTACGCACACGAATTTGTAGCACCCTGTATATACAGGTATAAACGCGTTAAATGATGGTTCAATAAATATAACTGAGTAATTACTGATTAGAGTAAATTAAATTGTAATTTCTTCTTTATTAAAAAGATAAATACCTAAGTTATTCTAATCTTTATAGTTTTTATTATACATGAGCTCATAAACCAGTTTGAGATATTTTCGTTGAAGACAATGACTTTAAGGTCTGCCATCTTGGAGTCACAAAATTGGTTCATTTTGTTATAAAATATAAATTATAAAACTATTCAGATATGAAAGGCTTACTCTAGAAATATTATTCAAGTCAAATTCATACATAGCACACTGATTTAATTAAAAAAATACCTATCACAGATAAGATTTAATATACATTTAACTAGCCTATATTCTGCCTTTGTCTTTAATCCATGTAATAAATAAATTTTAAGGTAAGGTGTTACCTCCATATCTGCATGATAAGGAAGGGTATATAGATCTCGTAGATAATCTGAGCTCCATATTTAAGGAATGAAAATAAAATATATAATATTTTTTTACAATAATCAATTTGTCTTATACTTAAAACTGATTTTTCTTTCAGTTACTGGAAAGGGAAGTTACCTAGACAAGGATGGATGTATATGTCGATAAACTATTGTTGCTTTCACGCATTTATTTTGGGAACAGACACAAAAGTTTGTATAAGGTACTATTTTATTAACAATATAACGATTTTTAACACATAATTTCATACGTCAACGCATCGTAAACGTGCTGTCATAAATTCATGACAATGTTGCCAATGTTTTCTAAATAGTTTATATTCTGATACCAAGAACGACAGAGTCTTAAATAGTAATCCAATAGAAATTGTTAGAAAATGTTTATAGAGTATCGATTTGAGCTGCAAATCTCAAATAATTAAAACGCAAGATAGATAAATGTCACGATTTGACTGGTTCAAGGCTAACTTGTGATTGCTATATTAGGCATCATAACGCACTTTTTTTTGCTTCAAAACGCACAGATATGCGTTTTTATTCTTTACGCACAATTGTGCGTAAGAGTGGATTTTATTTAGAGTGAACTGTGTGTAAAACAATTTTTTACCAATATAGGAGTAGAAAAAAAGTATGAAGAATTTATTTAGACATTTTTATACAGGTCATATTTTTTTTTAGATGGTCTGAAGTAACAGAATTATCTAAAAAGAACAGCCTTGTGTTTCCAGATGCAATACGGATTGCCACAAGGGAAAAGGAATATTATTTTAGCATGTTTTTGAGTAAAAATGAGACATTTACTCTCATGGAACAGCTGGTTGATTTAGCCGTGAAGAAGTAAGGAAAAAGCCTTGTAAAAAAGTACTGCTTATTTTTCCATTTCATTTTTCCCTTAATTTTTCTTATGCAGACCCGACACGGTCGTTTAGACTGACTGAATGGATCGTACAGGGTCTGCGATCTAGCAAAAACAAGAATACTTTTCTTTACATAATTTTTTAAAGCGTTTTGTAATTTTAGGCTTATAGATGATAAAAAAGGCTTTAGAGAAGATAAGGAATTGCTAAATAAAATAAGGTTTGTGTAAAAATAATTAATTATTTTTGACATAATATACAGGTTTGACAGATGAATCTTTGGGTGGGTATTAGGGATGTCAATCCCGAAAGGTTTTCCCAAACCTTTATTGATTAAGTGGCTTGGCCCTGTATACAATATTTGTTTAGAAACTAAAGTAAAATCCAAAAATACAATTTTATTTAATTAAAATAACAAAGTTGACAGGTACTTCCAGTATAAACCAAAGTGATAGAAAAACGCCACTATTTTAGGTAAACGGGGCAAATTAAAAAATATTAACTGACTTTGTTTCAACAAAATATTCTCGGTAGTTTTCCCAAAATTTCTCGTCAATCAGATATACAGGGTGTCCTTTGAAATAACTGTACAACACTTCACCATAAATTCCTTAATCAAAAATAAGGCGATCTAGACACACTTACCTATGTGCAATGTTGATTCGTTTTGCCGCTACAGGGCGCTAAAGTTTTTAAATTAATATCGTTTTTTCGCAATAATTTTAAAACGCCTTAAATGAATTTCCACCAATTTTGGGACTAAGAGTGAATATTATTAATAGCTTGTTTTGACGTATACCCCATCATTTTTTAATACCTGCAAATTTATAAATGGCGTGCGATTGGTAAATAAAAGTTTGTCTTTTTGTTACCCCCCGTATAAATGACTTTAATTATTTCTCTGATACTAGCTGACTTCATGTTGATACTTTTTTGTCTCTTATAAAATTTTAGCTAGGCATACAGGATTCTCTACACAAAAATTATTTACGATACCTTGTAATTCATCATTACTGTTTATTCAGAACGAGAAACATGAAAACTTTTTAAATTCTAAATGACTAATAACTAGTACGAAAAATTGACCGTGTTCCGGTAAACATAAATTAATTCTTTTAAAAAAATTAAACTGTACTTTAGCATCGTGTCGGGCTTGTTTTTAAATACATCTGCAGCATTGATAATTTTTTACAATTACTCTCTTCCGTAGCGATGAGGGAAGCATACTTGATTTAAGCGCCTCCACAGAAAATAGTCCAGAGGCGTTATATCTGAGGTTTATGCACGACTGGGCGCCGCCCCTTTTTAGTACAACGTACGAAGAATTTTAAATGAAAGATATCCCAATAAATGGATCGAAAGAGGTTACTTTGCACCCGTAAATTGGCCACCAAGATTCCCAGATCTAACGCTTTTGGACTATTTTCTGTGGGGTGTTCTTAAATTAAGTATGCTCTCACATATTCGAAAAAATCGTCCATTTTCTTTGTGATTTTTGTCTTCCTATTTATGCTCTCACATGGCTGCGGAAGAGAGTAGTTGCAAATAATTATTAATGCTGCAGATTATTTTAAACACAAACCCGACACGATGTTCAAAGTACAGTTTAATTTTCTGAAAAGAATTAATTTAGGTAGGTACAATTATTATAAAAATGAAATTAGTTGGTAGTTATTTTTGAATGAAAATTTTTTTCATGTTTTCTCGTTTTGAATAAACAGCAATGATGAATTACAAGGTACCGTAAATAGTTTTTTTGTAGAAAATTTGTATGCCTGGCTAAAATTTTATAAGAAACAAAAAAGTTTCAACATGAAATCGGCTAGTGTCAGAGAAATAATTAAAGTCATTTATACGGGGGGTAATAAAAAGACAAACTTTTATTTACTAATCACACGCCATTTTTAAATTTGCAGGTATTAAAAAAAGATGGCGCACCCGTCAAAACACGCTATTAATAATAGTCACTTTTAGTCCCAAAATTAGTGAAAACGTTAAAGGCGTTTAGAAATTATTCCGGAAAAACTATTTTTATTTGAAAACTTTAGCGTCCTGCAGCCGCAAAACAAAGCAACATTGCATATAGGTAAGTTTGCCTAGATCGCCTTATTTTTGGTTAAGGAATTTATGGTGAAGCGTTGTACAGTCATTTCAAGAACACCCTGTATAGTAATATTTTCGTATAATTAAATTTACAGTAAAAATGTTCCTAAAAAAGCCTCATTCCTGAAACGAGACCTCGATGCCAGAGCTCAATCGGAAGCCTATAGAATGATGTTCAGGCTTCCATCTTCAGAAAAATTGGATGGATCTATCGATTGCACTCTTTTAACTCCTTATAACAAGAAACATGTTGCTGGAAGGCTGTTTTTGTCACAGAACTATATTTGTTTCGAAAGTAGGGTAAGTAAAGCGTAAAAAATTTAAATTTTCTTTTGCAATAATTTAGGACAAAATTGATTTTGACAAAACGCACAAATTGTTTTTCCAAGACTTGTTGGGAGATCATGTACATTTTTTTAACTTTCTCATTTTTAATTCACTTTATTATCTCTGTTATATTATAAATATGTTTATAAACTTCATTATCACATCCTTTTTATAATTGTATAATTCTGTTTGCTTTGATAAATTAAAATAATATTAACGAGTCATTTAATTTAATTAAGCTGGCTTAAGAGCATAGACTAGACTAGAATGATATCAGAGTTTACTTCATCGGCCTCTCTCGGTCAAAAATGTAAGTGTAAATATTATAAACCTTACTTCACGCTAAATCTGGCCACCTTGGGTTGCACAAAGATTTTTATCCAGAATTAACTAACCAGCAAGTTTGACTGTAACATAACTAACATTGACTGGCATTATGAACTCACAATCAAAGATGCCTGATTAGTAAATTAAAAATTAAGGTAATCGAGCCAGTATGATTGTGAGAAAATTATTTCTGCCAATGTCATGTATGTCACAGTTAAACTTGCTGGTTAGTTAATTATTCAAATATTTTGTGCAACCCGACATTGTCTTTTATTTTAATTTTTACCCCCATTAACACAATCTTGGACGGGGAGCATAGTTATTAATTAAAGTTGATAACAAATTTACATGTGAATTTATGAAATACATACTTTTTTTTGGAAACGAATGAAACAAGAAAACAAAAAAAAAGTATGGCGGACTTCATTTGACATTTGTAACCTTGACAGACAATATTTTTGTTTATACATTGCTTGAAATGTCAGAAGAAGTCCACAGCCTACTTGCATAATATTTAATAATGAACGTTTGCGATAATAAAATTTATAAAAACGTGGAGGTATAAAACCGCATATCTTCTAAAGAGTGTCCATGAAATGACTGTACAACGTTTCACCATAACTTCCTTAATCAAAAATAAGGCGATCTAGGCAAACTTACCTATATGCAATGTTGCTTCGTTTTGCCGCTACAGGGCGCCAAAGTTTTCAAATTAATATTGTTTTTTCTGAATAATTTCTAAACGCCTTTATCGATTTCCACTAATTTTGGAACTAAGAATGACCACTGTTAATAGCGTGTTTTGACGTATGCGCCATCTTTTTTTAATACCTGCAAATTTAAAAATGGCGTGTGATTGGTAATTAAAAGTTCCTCGTTTTGTTACCCCCCGTATAAATGACTTTAATTATTTCTAGCTGACTTCATGTACAAACTTCTTTGTCTCTTGTAAAATTTTAGCCAGACATGCAGTTTCTCTGCAAAAAAATTATTTACCATGCCGTGTAATTCATCATTGCTATTTATTCAGAACGAGAAACATGAAAATTTTTTAAATTCTAAATAACTACCAACTAAGTTTGATTTTTATAACAATTGTTCGAAACTTTTTCATGTTTTGCATCGTAAATAATTTTTTTGCAGAGAAACTGCATGTCTGGCTAAAATTTTACAAGAGACAAAAAAGTTTCAACATGAAGTCAGCTAGTGTCAGAGAAATAATTAAAGTCATTTATACGGGGGGTTACCAAAAGAGGAACTTTTTTTTATCAATCAAATGCCATTTTTAAATTTGCAGGTATTAAAAAAAGATGGCGCATACGTCAAAACACTCTATTAATAGTGGTCATTCTTAGTTAAAAAATTAGTGGAAATCGATAAGGGCGTTTAGAAGTTATTGAGAAAGAAGAATATTAATTTGAAAACTTTAGCGCCCTGTAGCGGCAAAACGAAGCAACATTGCATATAGGTAAGTTTGCCTAGATCGCCTTATTTTTGGTTAAGGAATTTATGGTAAAGCGTTGTACAGTCATTTCATGGACACCCTGTTTAATAACAGATAATGAAGTGAGCCAAAAATCAGGGAAATATGGAACTACATACAGTCTAATTTAATCTAAATATTATTAGAGTAGCTTTATATTTAAAATTGCATTTAAAAAATTATTTGGTGATATATGTTTATAGGATACATACATGATTCTTGTTGTTCTCGAAGCTTACAAATAATTTTGAATGCAATATTTAGCCCGTTTTGCAGGTCAAAGCTCAAGTTAGTCTAGTCGTTCCACTACGGGAAGTGATACTGGCAGAGAAAATTGAAGCCAATAGCTCGAACCAGTCCTTGGACAAGGCTATCATAGTAACCAGTGGGAATTCGATAAACAGAACTAACTTTATTTTCGCGCAAATTTTGGATAGAGATTTTGTCGTCGATAAATTGTCGGAACTGTTTTCAAGAACGAGGGAAATGAAAGTGTAAGTTATTAATTATGTACTTATATTCTGTATTACAATCAGAGCCGTAGATAAGGGGCAGGAGGACTAGGGAGCTCAACCAGTGGCGTATTTAGAGGGGGGGGGGTCTGCCGGGCTGCAGCCCCCCTAAAAACTCGGGTCTAAAAGTGAAACCTAATTTTTCGTCTCACGCTTGGACTCTTAATTTAAATAATGTCTCCTTGGCTTGGATTACAAAGGTTTTGTAGGAAACGTTTAGTTTTTAAACTTTTAATAAATGACTTTATTTATGACTTACAATCTTTGTTTTTCTTGGGTTTTCGTTCACTCTTCAATAAAACTTTTTCTTAATAAGGGGTTCACGTTTCGGTTTTATTAGGAAACCATCATCAGAACTATTTATGTCTTTATTTATATATGAAAATAAAAAAAAGGTTACATGATTTGTTTTTGTTTTCGTTTTCCTTCTAAAAGTCCTATTGTATATAGAGATTAAGGTTTCGGACGCATATCGTTTTAGTTAATAATTTATGATGCAATTTTATAGGAAAACGAGTAAAAAGAATAAAATTGTATAGTATTTTTCTCTTATATACTTGTCTGTTTCGTTTTCCCTTTTTTAGAGCTATTTTAAATCAACAAAAATATAACACAAGGCAATAAAATATTTTTACAACAAAAACAAAAAACAATTAAGTATTTATATTTAAGCCCCCCCCCAGTATATTTTCTGGCTACGTCACTGAGCTCGACCCCCCCCCCCCCTCAAACTATCAAGTTTCAGAATAATCAATGAGCCAATTATATTTTAGATTTAGTAGCTCCTCAGACCATCTAAATAGTACCCTAGTGGATTCTGAACCCACCTGGAAACCGCAGCCAGCACTTATGCGGAATTTTCCTCTGAGTCCCATTCCAGAAGTAAGCAAAAAGCAACAGCACAAAGCCAAAGAATGGGAGGAGCATTTTAACATGTACGGGAGGGGTGTTTCCATGTATAGGACTACGGAGGTGGCCAGGTTGGTGTTGGAGGGGATTCCTGATCATTTGAGGATGGAAATTTGGATGTCATTTTCTGGTGAGTGATTTATTTGTTGAAATGTGAAGCAATCGTTGCTGCTAATGACACGAGCTAGACAGAAAGAAAAATTGTAAGAAAGAATTGTTACAAATTCGACATACCAGCATTGGAATCTCGGAAACCATAGGATTTAGTGAAACGGTTAAATGGGGGCAAAGTTGTGCAATTCCGTATTGATTATAATACCGCTTTAAAAGTTTTCAAATTCCGATTTTACTCAAAAAAAACCGAAATTTTGCAAAATCGTTTTTGTTTTTTCCTGAGCGTATTCGACTAGCTATTTGAAAATAAATGACACTTTGTCATTGCCACTTTATCTCCTCTACAAAATGACGTTACTAAACTAAAGATCCGCCGTTTCGTCTCCAAGCGGCTATCACCAACTTTACTTTTTTAATACGGACCTGGATTTTTTAAAACCGATTTTTGAACCCTCCTACCCTCAAAATGTAATGGCGATATTACTTTCTCATAATGATGAATTGTCTTTGCTTATTTTTTAAATTCATATTTTTTACACTTCTTGTCAGTCTGGTCCTGGCAACAAATTACAATATTAATAAAAAACTTTATTTTATTTAAAACATTCATACATAAAAAATATAATTTATTTTATAAGAATTTTCTAATAATTCTAAATTTACTAATTATAAATCCTAATTTTCTAAATGTTCAAAGAAATGCCGTTTTGCTCAATAAAACGATCGATTTTTTTTCTAATTTTGGCGACAGTCCTTTCAACCGATCTTCTCCTTATCCTACCAAATGCAACCTTGCAATGCAATTTTAAAAAATATGAATTTAAAAAAATAAGCATGGACCAATTAACATTATGAGAAAGTAATATCGCCATTACATTTTGAGGGTATGAGGGTTTAAAAATCGGTTAAAAAAATCCAGGTCCGTATTTAAAAAAGTAAAGTTGGTGATGGCCGTTCGGAGACGAAACGGCGGATCTTTAGATTAGTAACATCATTTTGTAGAGGAGAAAAAGTGGCAATGACAAAGTGTCATTTATTTTTAAATAGCTAGTCAAATGAGCTCAGGAAAAAATAAAAACGATTTTGCAAAATTTCTGTTTTTTTCCAATAAAATCGGAAGTATTCGGAACTTGAAAACTTTTAAAGCGGCATTATAATCAGAACAGAATTGCACAACTTTGCCCCCATTTAACCGTTTCTCTAACTCCTATGGTTTCCGAGATTCCAATGCTGGTATGTCGAATTTGTAACACCCTGTATATAAACCGACTAGAATCTATACAAAACAAATTTCTAAAAAATATTGCTTTTAAAGCCCACTGTACAGTGGAAATTTCTCGAATAAACTGATATTACTAATATAACATTTCTTCACAAAATAATACATTTCTGTCTGAACGTTCCTGAACTTCTATCAGAAATAAACTTCAATATTCCTTGTAGAGAACTGAGAAATCCAACTTTATTTAATTTACCTTATATGAGAACTAACCTAGGATTAAATGCACCATTAGTTAGACTTCAGCATACTTTTAATACGTACAGTAACTTGTTTGATATATTTCATACCACTACTTCTACTTAAAAAAAAAATGTAATAAGGCATTTTATACAATTAGCTTTTTAATAATTGTCACTTTGATGTATAACCAAATTTAAATTTAAATTTTTAATTAAGTAAATCACATTAGCTGTATTATACATTTGTAATATAGTGGATGCTTCTTTGGAACACCTAGTTCTGTTCTCCTCATCCTAAACGTATAAATAAATAAGATTCTTGTTCAATTTTGTATATTTAAACGCAGTGACATTGTAATTAAAAATAATGATTTTTCCTTATCTGTGGCGAAATATCGAAAAATATTTTTCTAATATGAATCCGCCACATTCATATAGACACAATATTTAATGTTTGTAAACGTGATTTTTTAGGTGCTTTAAACGTAAAAGCTGCACACCCAGGGTACTATCGATCTCTCGTTGACAAGGCGTTACGTCAACATTCAACAGCAAACGATGAAATTGAAAGGGACCTTCACCGGTAATTTTTTTATTTCACTTTTTAACCTATAAAATAATGATAATAACTGGAAAATTACATAACGGATATTTGGTCAACAGTGCAACTTAGAATATCAAATTATTTATTCAGCTATATACGTGACGATTTGACCTACACCCATATAATTAATTAAAATTACAAATATTATAATTTTAAAATATCGAGGGTGACCTATTGCAGATCGAAATGTTGCTGAATACTTTTACTTTAAAATCCTTTATTGTCCAAAGAATATATTCTTGCAGACAAGCCTAGATACACTATAATATTCACACATATAATTATCATCACAAAACATAGGTACCTTAATGCTAATGGCCAATGATGTATGATATGACCGAAATATAAAATATATAATATAACAAGAAACATACAACAGTTATACAAAAACCAGTACAACAGTCAAAGTTTAAAAAAGATATTTCAGTTAGAACTAATAGTTCATGGTCAAGGATACAAAACAAACGACCATTAAAAAACTCTGAAACTCTAGCAAAAGCCCTTTCACAGCCGATTTGAATCTTTTAGGGGTTCTTAAAGATCTACGATTAAAACCAGCCCTTAATTCGCTCAACATCGTCAGATATCATGGTTGTTAGTTCTTCCGAGTTCCTGGCATGCCACAGTATAGTGGTATCGTCGGCAAATACAGTAAAGTTACCTCTAATCCTTAAAGACACCACATCATTAATGTAAATATATTTTTAATTATTAAAAATAGGATAAGACCCAGTACTGAACCCTGTGGCACACCCGCCTCTATCTTATAAATATGTTGATCTTCTAGTTGCATTATTGACCAATATCTAATCCTCCGTTATCTAAACTTAACTGTGGCCACTAAACTCAAGCAAAACTATAAAATTACTTTTAGGTCTCTGCCTGAACATCCTGCATTCCAAAATGACATCGGCATAGATGCATTACGACGAGTACTGTGTGCCTATGCCCTGCATAATCCTAGCATAGGATATTGCCAGGCTATGAATATTGTCGGTAAGACTTGATTTTTATGTTCCTTAATTTGGTAGTGTTCCAAAAGTATTTATATTTTTTAGTATAAGGTTGGGTCGTAGAACAAAAAAATATACTGTACAAATCCTGTAAATTGTCCGTATTCAATGTACAAACTATTATTTTTAGCTTCCGTCCTTTTAATTTATTGTAATGAGGAAGAGGCTTTCTGGCTGTTGGCGACCCTCTGCGAGAACCTTTTGCCGGATTATTACAACCAGAGGGTGGTAGGTGCTGTTGTTGATCAAGGAATCTTGGATGAATTGACTTTAGAATACTTGCCTAGTTTGCACGATAAATTGGTTCAATTAGGTAAGTAAAGTTAAACGATACCAGAGTGTTATGGAAAAATTCATATTTTTTTTAAACGACTGTAAATATTTGGGTAAGTAGCCCTAAAACCGAGTTGGGCGCACGCCAATGGTCGCCGGCTTCCGGAAAAAAATTTTACGCGCTAAACAGTGCAGTCAGGCGGCAGCATCCGCGTTCGGTTTTTTAATTTTACACTATATAAATGTTTTTTTAATTAAACAAATAATTTCCAATGTTGAGTTGCTTAAAACTTTGGGAAATGTGGTATTTTGTGCTATGTGTAGTAAATAGCGCCAAGTTTTAATCGTATATTGGATTTATAGCTATTGTTTTTATTATGGTTTTGGATTTTTTGAGAGATCAAAGACTTAACAAGTTAATATCGTCATGTTTTCCTTTTAGCCCATAACAATTATACATACAGGGTGTCCATGAAATGACTGTACAACGCTTCACCATAAATTCCTTAACCAAAAATAAGGCGATTTAGGCAATCTTACCTATATGCTTTCAAATTAATATTGTTTTTTCTGAATAATTTCTAAACGCCTTTATCGATTTCCACTAATTTTGGAACTAAGAATGACCACTATTAATAGCGTGATTTGACGTATGCGCCATCTTTTTTTAATACCTGTAAATTTAAAAATGCCGTGTGATTGGTAATTAAAAGTTCCTCTTTTTGTTACCCCCCGTATAAATGACTTTAATTATTTCTCTGACACTAGCTGACTTCATGTTGAAACTTTTTTGTCTCTTGTAAAATTTTAGCCAGACATGCAGTTTCTCTGCAAAAATTTTTTTAGAGAAACTGCATGTCTGGCTAAAATTTTACAAGAGACAAAAAAGTTTCAACATGAAGTCAGCTAGTGTCAGAGAAATAATTAAAGTCGTTTATACGGGGGAGGGGGTGGTAACAAAAATAGGAACTTTTAATTACCAATCACACGTCATTTTTAAATTTGCAGGTGTTAAAAAAATATGGCGCATACGTCAAAACACGCTATTAATAGTGGTCATTCTTAGTTCCAAAATTAGTGGAAATCGATAAAGGCGTTAGGAAATTATTCCGAAAAACAATATTAGTTTGAAAACTTTAGCGCCCTGTAGCGGCAAAACGAAGCAACATTACATATAGATAAGTTTACCCAGATCGCCTTATTTTTGGTTAAGGAATTTATGGTGTATGTCATAAAATTACTGGACTTTTCCCTACTTGGTGAAATACATGGCCGTAGTTACCTTAAAATATATTACAGGAATTTTTTGTCATTGTCATTAAAATTATTTAAATGAATAAGCGAAAATAAAACCTGTTACTCCGACTTTGTCTCAGAAAAAGAATTATTAAAAGGTGAAGTAATAAAATGCTTTCTAGTATTTACTTTACCAAACCTAATTTATTTTACCCATAAATATAAAACTTGACAATGTCCAAAGGTACCTTCTTGTCCTGTAACTCGTTTTCTATTTGTAGGTATGATGAATATGATATCATTGTCATGGTTCCTAACGATATTCCTTTGTGTGATGCCCTACGAATCAGCTGTGAATGTGATGGATTGTTTTTTCTATGATGGTGCTAAAGTTATATTCCAGGTAGCGTTGATGCTGTTAGAATGGAATCAAGATAAATTGCTCCAGTGTAGAGATGAAGGTATTTTTTTTTAATATTCCCAAATTTAAACTTGAATAATTAAGTACTGCTGTTTGTATTTTGTGTCCTAGTCCTAAAACTCGACGAGAATAAGAATTAAAAAACATTGTTACTGTATAAATTCTATAGAAAGAAACTATGGCTTTCTGATGAGTTCCACTAAGGACGAATAAGTTTGTCATTGTCTACCTGTGCCCTGTGGCGGCTCGCGGTCTTAAAAAATGGTGAAGAGCTAGGTATAGTGCGGGTACTTAAACAAACATTGACTAAAAACCCGTGTAACAAAACGTCTCTCTTATCCTCATCTGTCCAACGACTGAATGGAGTTTCCAACAAATTACAAACTATGTCGTTAATTGGGTTCATTTTTAAAACACACCACTAAGTAGGTACGTACACTACTGAATTAACTGAAAAATAAAAACAAAACTTTCACAGTAAATCACGTAAAAACGATATCTATAACCGTAAATTTTGCGACGCCTCAAAATAAATACCTTAAAGTTAGGCGAACCAATGCTAAAATAATGGTGAATACGACTGATCTATTTTTAAATTGCCCTTCATCATAATGCAAATTGTTACATGCTGTTTGCGTGACTGACGTCACGTAACTATAGCAACGGTGAATATCAAAGCCATGTTGGGTCTTCACTCACTTTGAGCTAACGGAAACAGTCGGCTGGGGCGCGTCAAAATGCACGAGTGTTTATAATTATTGTCCGTAGGAGTTTACCGTGGCCCTGTTATGCATAGCTACATTCGGATTTAATTAATATTATTAATTTGACCATAATTATTTTTTAACAGCTAAAATGGTAGCTGTATTGGTACATTATTATTTAATATTGTCGAAAAACTTTCCTCCTGGTTTTATTTTACTTCACCTGACGAGCTGCCACTGCCTGTGCCCCAGGACGGAACCCATTACCTTTGTGGTGTCCCTGTGTGCTTTAATTCAATAAATAGACGCACTACTCTGTTCTGTCCGCTTGCCACTAAGTTTATTTCTATTTATTTTAAGGGACACATCACTATTTTATGTATAAATTCTGGTAGATTTTGATCAAGTTTACATTTAATTTTTTTAGGTGAAGCTATGCAACTCTTAGCAGAATATTTAATGGGAGTTTTCAACGATGAAGGTCGCGGTGCTATTAGAAATAAGAGTTATGATGAACAGAAACGGGTAAAGAAAAATTAATTTTAAAATTTATTGAAATACTCATTGGCGTAGCTTGAAGTCATAGGGCCCCAGGGCAAACATTTTTTGAGGCCCCCTTATACCTCAACTCAGAAATAATATATATCCGTTAGTAATAAGAAACTTTTATTTTTAACGCGAAACTTAAAAAAAAATAGTTTATGGAATAAATAACGACTTTTATTACCAAAAAAAAAAGAAAATAAAGTGTGAGTTTACAATGTCAGGATTGTACATATTTAAAAAAAGAAAAAACATTTTTGAACTCATCCTATCTATCCACAGTAGAGGCGAAGTCTATAGTCTATATCAGAAAGGTGTAGAGTAATAAAATAGAAAACGGTCATTTACGTTATCAAACTAAAAATTGAAATACTGTAATTCTGTCACCTCCGTTCTACCATCACCGTTATCAGTTGATAACGGAAGTGGCTGCTGATAACGGGGGTGAAATAATTCTTATATCGATAAACAATACCTTTTTTCATCATTTTGAACTGATATAGCGAATAAAAAAACGAATATAAGTTAGATCAAATTAGATCCTACAAAGTACGAAGTGTATAAAAGGAAAGCATGGAAATGCTATCTTCAACTTAAAGAAAGTGGAAAAATTAAAATAATAACTGATCAAGATACAAACCACTAGTTCTAGAAGTTCGGTTAATCCAACACTTACAAAAACATTTAACTATGGTATATTTCTTTTTTTTCAATTTGACTGGTGAAAAGTTTCCCTCTTGATAATAATGACCCAGTTAAGTTTCGTAACTGTATTATTTGTTATTGTGAATAATTTTTTAGACCGTCTCGATACAAGTCTTGGTTTATGAAGCCTATAGAAAGTACGGTTTTTTAACCACAGGCCAGATAGAGAGGTTAAGGCTTAAACATAGATTAAAAGTCGTACAAGATCTCGAAGACACTTGTGAAAGAAACGTCCTCAGGTGTGTTATTGGAGACGGTTATTTTACACAACAAGAATTACAGGTAAATGAAAGACATAAAGTCTCGGTCGCAGAAAGTTACATTTTTATTTTTAAATGTTGCACCTACTTCATCAGACCTAGAAGTTAAATTTGAAATGTAAAAACATTCACTACATAATTATTATATACTAATTATCTTCCTTTTACTTTAAATCCAAATAACATACCACAAAATATGAATAGTATTAAAATAAATGATGACATTTAAATTTGGAGAGTTAATCAAATAAAATATTTAGGAATAATCTTTGACAGTAAATTGAATTGAAATTTTCACATAGAATATTTGATTAAAAAATTAAGAAATTTACTAACAATTTTTAGAAACATTAAAACAATTTTGAACGTAAAACATATGGAAATATTATATTATGCGTTAGTTAAAACTCATTTAAATTACGGAATTTTAGGTTGGGGAGGAATAAATAAAACTTAAGTTAAAAAATTTGAAATAATACAAGAAAGGTTTCTAAAAGTTATATTTAATAAATATTATCCTTATCCTTTAATAAAATTATGTTCTGAAACAAAAAAAAAATGAATATTAGAGAACTTTACATTCATGACATCTTAATATACATATTTAAAAATAAAAATCGTATACAGTTTAAAAACCATAATCATAATACACGCCATGAAAATGAAGTAACCATAAAACCTAAAATAAATAAGTCCATAGGACAAAAAAATTTCAAATATGTTCTATTTTTATTTAAACGATTGTTTACCAATAAAAATTAAAAAATATATTTTATAAAAATATAAAGTCGAAATAAAAGCATAGATGTTGGAAACAGATAACTAAAAAAATTTTTTGGAAATGTTTTAATAAATATTGTTGTGAAGAATATGTATTTCAAAATTTTATTATACCTATATCCTCAAAAAACTGCGTTTATATTTATATACATATAGTAGTTAAAAGTTTTTTATTTTTTTATTTACAATTTAACTTTTATATAATATTAACAAATATTTTTAAAAACATATTTTAATATTCCTATATATTTATAATTTAAAATACTCAGATGTGCCCCTAACAAGCACGTCTTCGGGGGATCAAAGCAGAAGTTTATTGAGGAAGATAAATAAACACATATATTATATTATAAATATTGAAAATAAACTTATTACAATACTATTTTTTATTTTTTTTAAATTAAATTTTGCATTTTTTTTAGGAGCTGCTTGGTCTAGTCAGAGAAGAAATTATAAGCCAAAAGAAGCACATTCCTGATAAACATGATCCTAGTCTACAGCCTTACGAGGCGTACAAAATCGACTTTGACTACTTTAAGATTCTTTTTGCTGCATTGTCTCCGTGGGGAAAGGGAGCAACTGCGGAGTCTTTAGCCGCAAGAATTTTTAACGTAAGTATAACGTTCGAACTCCGGCATTCTCAAAGGGCAATCAAGTTAAGTTGGCAACCAGTGTGTATTTAGGGAGTAGGGGCTTCCCCTCCCCGAATCTCGAAAGCTCGGGGTCATTAGACCCCGAGAACTATTAAGTCTAATTGCAAACTAATTTTTCGTCTTACACCTTTTACTAATATTTTATATTCGTCTACATTCCGCTACATTTTAACAAATTCGCAGAATTCAGTATTATCAATAGTCGAATTTTGCTACGTCTGGCAACAGTGTTTCTCGATCGTCATAGAGGGAAAACAAGCTAAAGCTGTCCGCCAAGCCGGCTATGCGCTGTACTCGAGTTGCGTCGTTAGTTTGTTTGACGCTTCTACTCTCTCGCTTGAACGAATCATTATACTTTCGGTATAACCGGAAGTACCATCATTATGAAAATATTTTAGCCCGGTCTCCCCCATCACCATTAGGATACTGTCAAATTTTCAAAATTTTCCTATGTATAGTTTTCTATATACAGGGTGATTCACGTTGAGTGGCCTATTAGAAGATCTCGGAAACGAGTAAACTTATCTTTCGAAAAATTTGATAGCAGGTATAATTGGCTTTGAGCTTTTAAAACATATTTTGACGTTTTTAGTACTTCCGGTTATACCGGAAGTTAATACCAACTTTGCTATTTTAAACAAAACACCCTGTATATTTTAGCATTTTTAATTACCTCATTAAAATCTAAATAACTTTTGTTAATAATAATCTATTTCTATCTCTAACCGTTTTTGAGATATGAATTATAAAAGGATTTTTTTGTGTAAAAACGCTCCGAGAAGAAAGTTTAGTAACTCTGAAACTAATAAAGGTAAACATTTAAAATTTTGTAAGCTTTTAAGTAATACATAGATCTTTAGTTTAAATTACTTAGGTTTCGCGTTTTTTATACAGGGAGTTCTTAAAATTGTGCCAATGTTTCTATTTAAATAAATGTGCATAAGTCAACTTTTGCGAATAGAACACCCTATTTTTTAGCTTACTAACGTGTAGAAAATTAAATTTCCTATCTAAATACCTAATATATTACAATCTACATTTTTAGACGTTTTGGAATTATGAGCAATTTAAAAATTTTTTTTTTAAATTTCTGTTTGTGTTAATGCGACATTATTTTTGAAAATAAGGCTTCGATTAAAAATGTGGATTGTAACATATGAGGCATTTAGATAGGAAATATAATTCTCTACACGTTAGTAAGCTAAAAAATAAGGTGCTCCATTTGCAAAAATTGACTTACCTATGCACATTTATTTAAATGGAAACATTGGCACAATTTTAAGAACTCCCTGTATAAAAAACGTGAAACCTAAGTAATTTAAACTAAAGATCTATGTATTATTTGAAAGCTTACACAATTTTAAATGTTTACCTTTATTAGTTTCAGAGTTACTAAACTTTCTTCTCGGAGCGTTTTTACAAAAAAAAATCCTTTTATAATTCATATCGCAAAAACGGTTAGAGATAGGAATAAATTAATATTAACAAAAGTTATTTAGATTTTAATAAGGTAATCAAAAATGCTAAAATATACAGAGTGTTCCATTTGAAATAGCAAAGTTGGCATTAACTTCCGGTGTAACCGGAAGTAACAAAAACCTCCAAAGATAATGCTTTAAAAGCTCAAAGCCTGCTAACAAATTTTTAGAAAGATAAGTTTACTCGTTTCCGAGATCTTCTAATAGGCCACATAACGTGAATCACCCTGTATACAGTGTGTCCACGGATTTTGGAGTGGGTTTATGAAAAAAAGTTATTTTTCATAAAAACTCCTGCTTCTTCTTAAACGACCAAAAAGTATATTATTTTTTTAAATTTATATACCGGGTGTTCAGAATTTAGAAAAATATTTAAAAAAACTAAGAACAAAGTACCCTTATGTGTAAAGATAGGATAAAAAGTAATTAGTTAAAGTTGTTGTGGTTGAAAACCTACGTCTCATTACCAAGTTTTGACTTATTAGCTAAATGTACAGAGACCGGCAAAAAGTTCCAACTCATAAAATATTATTTGCTTTAAATTGCAAATTAGTCTTTAGAAGGTATTATTCTATAAAATCTTTATAGTATACGTTTCGATGACAATGGACTGGCATTTTCCCGACGAGAAAACCCATCGCGGAGCGACATATTTGCAAAATGCGTTAATTTAAAGCAAGTCATATTTTATGAGTTGGAACTTTTTGCCGGTCTCTGTACATTTAGCTAATAAGTCAAAACTTGGTAATGAGACGTAGGTTTTTAACCACAACTTTTACTAATTACTTTTTATTGTATCTTTACACATAAGAGTACTTTGTTTTAAGATTTTTTCTTATTTTTCTAAATTCTGAACACCCGGTATATAAATTTGAAAAAATAATATACTTTTTGGTCGTTTGAGAACAAGCAGGAGTTTTTATGAAAAATAACTTTTTTTCATAAACCCACAAATAAAAAAGTTTTGTCCTCTTCGATAGTCAATCCGTGGATACACTGTAGATCGAAGCAGTTGCCGGTGGGACACCCTGTATTATAGCCACTTTTATTGTACAAAGTTCTATAAACAAAACTAAATAACAAAGTATCAGACATGATACAAGACAAGGGCCTTTCGACATTTTAAGTATCGGTTCCCGCAGATCACCGAAGTTCTGTGTCGACTGCGGTTAGTACTTGGGTGGGTGACCGCTTGAAAACACTGCGTGCTCTTGCCTCAGGGAAGAGTGTAAAATGAATCGACACCTAGCCATCCTATTCACGCCGGATAGGCCGGATGAAATCACACTCCCCAGTCGGTAGACCACATTTGTGGTCGAGGACCGGTTCAAGATGGCCTACGTAGTCAGCGAATCGTAAAAAAAGACATGATACGGTTTTTTATGCATTGACAAAGTGGCTTAGCTTACATTTTTTTTAGCTCATGGACTGTAACCGCGACGGCTACCTCAATTTCCGCGAACTGGCCGCGGCAATAGGCATAACCTCAACGGCAGACGCCGCCCAAAGACTGAGACTTCTCTACACGATCCACCTGCCGCCGCTACTGTGCATGTCGGACATTGAATCCCCGAAAAAGCACGAATCCGGAGCGGAAATCGCGTCGGAAGCAACCGATTTCTTCAGTAACGTGGAGAAAAGTATGGAGAGCAGTGGGGATTTGCAGGATCAAGCGTCGCCAATAACGCCTTTGAGTGCAGGTTTTCAGTGGCAGTAAGTAATTTTATCCATTTAAAAATTTTTAAAAGTTATTCCGCCACACTTTTTTGAGCCACCCTGTATAATGTAAAATATTTTTAAAATATGCCGCTTTTAAGTCCATACCTCATGCTGGTTTAGTATTTTGGAAGTTCCATTTAAAATAAGTAAGTTTGGGACAAATACCGGAAGTCGCATAAGGTCGTTGTTATTTCATCTGGAGAGAGCATCTCCAAAAACCACATCCCAAAATATATCACCGTAAGACACCCTGTATAAAGTGTTCTATTCAAAATAAGGAATTTGAAACCTACTTCCGGTATAACCGGAAGTGCCACCATATTGAAAATATATTAGCCATGTTGCCCCACCTAACATTAGCATATTGTCAAATTTTCAAACATTTTTGTATAGTTTTCCGTATATAGCTCCTGGGACATCCTATAGTCTTTGTATAATATGTAAATTATTGTATGTGATAAAAAAAAACAGTGTTATTGTTGTACGGCATCGGACGCCCCCTATCGGTAGGAAATTAAAGTTGCTGCACGAAATCTTAAAGAATATTTTTTTTAATATAAAAACTATATATTTTTGTTTCTCGGTTACATTTGATTACTAGTACAGATATTATTGTAATTTTTTTTGGTTATATATTTTTCAAACATCTTCTCAACCTAAGAACCCATCGATATTCCAATCAGGTTCTGGTATTTCCTTCGGGCATTTTTTTCTCATTTTTTTAATCTGAGGTTTGTTGGGATTTCCTTTTTTTCTACACGCTACCATTGCTGCTTGTAGGGGTGGAAGAGGACCTTCCACCTAAAATTATTATTTAAAATATACAATTGAAAAAATTCAAAATGTTAATTTAAAATCACGAACAGGGCAAATCGTTTGGGCCTAGTTCATAGTTATTTTTATATACCAAATTTGACATTTAATATCTGCTCTTAAACGACTCTGCAATTATGTATATCTTTTAATTCATCTATCGAATCAACAAATAACCTTCTTAATACTATACAGATCCTTGAAAAAGTCTTATCATACAGGGTGTCCATGAAATGGCTGTACAACGCTTCACCATAAATTCCTTAACCAAAAATAAGGCGATCTAGGGAAACTAACCTATATGCAATGTTGCTTCGTTTTGCCGCTACAAAGCAAAAAACACTAGCTGACTTCATGTTGACACTTTTTTTGTCTCTTGTAAAATTTTAGCCAGCCGTGCAGTTTCTCTGCATCGTAAATAATTTTTTTGTAGAGAAATTGCATGTCTGGCTAAAATTTTACGAGAGATTAATATTCTTAGTTCCAAAATTAGTGGAAATCGAGAAAGGCGTTTAGAAATTGTTTAGAAAAAACAATATTCATTTGAAAACTTTACCGCCCTGTAGCGGCAAAACGAAGCAACATTGCATATAGGTAAGTTTGCCTGGATCGTCTTATTTTTGGTTAAGGAATTTATGGTGAATCGTTGTACAGTCATTTCATGGACACCCTGTATTTAAATGGTTGACTCCTTGAGTGTCCTAGAGAAACACTATTTCTTTTTTTTTAATCAACTGCCTAAAATGATGGGTAGAGGGCCCAAAAATTAGACCGTATGCGCCTCTCGCCAAGCGAAAGATAATATCGATTCAAATCCTAACATTTGGTATTGCAATGTTGCCAACATTCATAATTTTAGTCAGAATCAAGTTAGTATCTGTCAATAATAGCTGCGATGAAAAATTTTGTACCTAGGTAATTTTTTAGCTGCCTAAAAATAATTAGAAAGGGAAATTGGTACGGAATCATTAATTTTTGTCAGCAGCCTTGGTATTATTTAAAATTTGCTTAACATAATGTAAAAAAAAACAGCAAAGCTATTGGGACATAGTCGGAAAGACGTAAGAAATAATACTGCGGTTGTTACCGGACATTGCCTCTTCGGTAAACATGCCAAACGTATGCAAATACCCACTAACGACTTCTGCAAAAGTTGCAGAGATAAGGAAGAGGAAGAAAGTATTCAGCATTTTCTGTGTGAATATCCTGGCCTCGCAAGAGGTTCACTGCCTCGGGTGAACCATTTTTCAATAGCCTGGAGGAACTAAGCAACTTACAACTTGGACGACTGAACAGGTTTCTGAATAGTAGTGGCTGGTTTGAATGAGTTGTTAAAATCCTTCTGCGGTGTACGCCGCACGAACCATCAGAGATCTGATGAAGGTGGTTTCTACGGAACACGTGTGGTATCACAACGGTGCTAATAGGACTACGTGAGACTCTTTGGTCAGAGCCAAAGGTCTCCCACTCTAACCTAACATAATGTAAATTTACATTTCAGATCCAAAGTCAGAACCTTTTAATTCTAGTTGTGAGTTTTTCTTTATTTTTACCAGAATGAAAATATCATAAATCTGGCAACATTTTTGGTACATTTTTAGTACTGTAATACGGCAACGCTGTTCGTCAACTGACAGCAATGACGTACAGCATTATCAATTATTGTAGTAATAGCGATTTTGAATTTGAACCTGTCACAATTTTAAATTATTTTTTCTGTTCTAAGTTTTAGTAATATGTACTCTGAATAGAAGTCGCCACTGGTAATGGTTATTTCTTTTCCTACGACCACCTATGAAAATGGGAAAAAAAGCACGGTTAACTTGACTCGAAAGCGCCGAATATCACACGGGTGTTGAAAAAGAAATATTTCAACTCTACAGTGGAAATACAAGGCACACTATTTAATTTAAACATATGGTGCCAATTTGACAAAACACCCCTATTTATTAAAAAGAACACATTTTAGAAAGCAATAATTGTAAAGTGTTTTACTTATTTTTCATGTATTTGTCGAGTGATGCAGAATTAGAATGTGAAAATACGCCATCTGAAATTTTAAAAAATGTTAATAATATACTGGAAAATCTATTACCAGAGAAAACCACTCGCGCTGAAGAGAGTGTCATGTATTAAACAACAAACCTTTATCGGAAGCGATAGCATAGAGAATAGAGCTCTTGCCTACAGATCGCAAGGTCACCGGTTCAAATCCCATCAGGAGTATTTGACTTTTTTTTTATAAAAACATTAAATAATTTATAGAATTATTTTGAATTGAAATCTTCCTTGTTGGGTGGATTTTTTAAATTTATGTTGAATGCATCTTTCCGTGATTAAATTTAAAATTTTTCATTGTGGTTAATCTAGATGTCAATTCAGGATTAGTTCTTCCTAAGATATATAAAATATGAAAAAACGAAAAAGTTAAACTACAAATAAAGGCAAAGCCTATAGACAAACTATGAAACCAGATATTAAGTGGAGCATAATCCTAAGTATGCTAATTTCAACACTAGTGTTGATTTTTTTTCAACACTAGTAGTGAAATATTTTTTTCAGAAATCAAAGGCTTATTCAATAAGTCTTTGTGGTTATAGGAAAAATAGTGTACATTACTTGTGTGAAAGTGATTATTCTAAAACTCGGAGAATTTTCGCACTCGGCTGACGCCTCGTGTTAAATATCTCCTCGTTTGAAAAGTATCACTTTCATCACTTGTTATGTAATATGCTAATTCACATGAAAAAAAAGTTTAATTATTAATATTTGATTACCCACATGGTGTTTGGATATTTTGGGACAATGCTTAATCCACGACGGATGATTCCGTTGTTCGCATAGCTTCGCCTTGGCATCTAACTCGCACCGACTTATCGGCGGGTCTTTCATCCCGGCCACGCACTCTTTCGGAGGTTTGAATTTACTTGCCATCTTTACTCTTATCGGGTTCGCTTTCAGATCGGGTACTTTCGGTTTCCACGATTCGAAAATCGATTTGCAGCAGGATTTTTCGATGATGAATCTGTGGAAGTCGAAAAAAATGCGATAATAGTATAATGTAGTTACATCTCTTTCTACCCTACTGGTAAAAGCAGTGCTTTTGCTTTTACATAAGACGCTAATGTACAGCGAGATCTTTGCTTTTAGAACGGTCTTACGGAATGCTTATACAGGGATCTAAATTACGATATAATAAGCAAAGAATGCGTTCTTGGAAATGATAAAGGATTAAGTTTTCGGTCCTATATTATTATTTATTATATTATTGTAGAGATAAATTGACAAAGTTGAATTACACGGATAAAAACTAGAATACAAAAAAAATGGTATGTTTGTTTTATTGTTCCCAGGGTAGGCAATACTTTTTTTGCGTCAAATTATATTTTTTATTTCTTTTAATGAGAAATATCAGTCAGCAAGAGGCAATCAAATTACTATGAATGTTTTTAAGTTCCATTTTTTTTATGTTTATTTTTAGAGCACGGCAGTGGCTCAGATGTGAGTTACTGGCATTCGACCGTGGCGGTCCGAGTTCGATCCTCAGAGTGGGCATACGCACCATAAAAAAAGTATGTCCGAATTTTAGTAGGTTTAAGAATGCAGGGAAGAGTGTAAAATGTATCATCTTCCAACGCACCCCATTCACGCCGGTAACCAGGCCGGATGAGATCGCACATCTCGTGTGGTGTGGAAGAAGGTACACACTCTTTAATCGGTAGATCATGCAATGGCAATAAACCGAGGGTTGATACCCCTTGGGGGGTGTCACGTGACTGAGGATCGTGGTTGGGAACCCACGTTAAGCTTTAGGTCCAAGACCAAGCTGGCTGAATGTTCGAAAGGACAAGTGGTCATCAGTAACCCAGAACTATGTTTATTTTATGAAGAAGTTTTTATGTAACGTTGTTTTAAAATTTTAATTAAATTAGTGTATTTTTGCCAAAGCCAACAAAATATTTAAAACTATACAGGGTGTTCCTTAATGACGTGATAATATTTTAAGGTGTGATTCCTCAAGTCATTTTATAAAGAAAAGTTCATATAAACATAATGTCCTAAACAACTTTTTCTTTAATTTGTTTTTTGTAATATCTCCGAAAGTACTTTAGATAATATTTTCAATTTTGGCATGTGCTAATAGGATATAAAACCACATATTTTAGTTATAAAAGTTATTTTTTTGTCCCACCAGTGACGTCTCTGCAAACATGTAAACTGATATTTTTTAGAAAAAAACTCGTAAGCCACTGACTTTTTCCATGTGGATATTATTTCTGATTATGGTCTCTTGCGTTTTTCTCCTTAGGCATACCGTTCTTAATTAAAATAAATTAGCTCTACTATTTATTATTAACATTGATAATGCAAAATTTTGTTTTATAAAAGATGTAGGAAATTACCACCCACTTAATGCAAAATTATTATTATTATTATTATTATTATTATTATTATTATTATTATTATTATTACTTAGCAATAGTGAGCGGTAAAACCGATGAGACTATTGCATCTATTCTATTGTCACATGTAAAAAATCACAAAATATTACAGCGTATAATGGACGAATGAATTGTTCCATTGTTTAATGTCTTTGTCCAGTCTATTTTTAAATTGGTTTATAGAGGTTGCATTGACTGTGTCTTGACTTAGTCGATTCCAGTTGTACACCACACGGTTTGAGAGAAAGTTTCTTCTTAGAAGTTTGGCACATCTTTCCTTTGATAATTTCTTATTATGGCCCCTAAGTTGTTGGTTTTCCGATGGCTGGAAGATTTCTAGGTTGCAGGAATAATGACCGGTGATTAATTTAAAGGTCTCAATTAGGTCGCCTCGAAGCCTTCTTTGGTGAAGGGTTGGTAGGTTTAGTCTTAGCAGTCTTTCTTGATAGGGTAGATTTTTTAATTCCATGGCTAGCTTGGTGGCTCTACGTTGAACTCTTTCCAAAGATTCGATATCCTTTACATAATTTATTTTAATTAAGAACGGTGTGCCCGAGGATAAAAACGTAAGAGACAATTTTTATGCAGAATTGACCACGTCAATCAGAAATAATATCCATATGGGAAAATGTCAGTGGCGTACCACTTTTTTTCTAAAACATATCAGAGGACATGTTTGCAGGGACGCCACTGGTGGGACAAAAAAATAACTTTTATAACTAAAATATGTGGTTTTATATCCTATTAGCATATGCCAAAATTGAAAATATTATCTAAAGTACTTTCGGAGATATTACAAAAAACGAATTAAAGAAAAAAACATTCAAAATTTAAGCCGTTTAGGACATATGTTTATATGAACTTTTCTTCATACAATGACTTGAGAAATCACACCCTAAAATATTAGCACGTCATTAGAGAACACCCTGTATATAAGTATTTTTTTTTTGAAAAATGTATTGATAGGCCTAAACGTTTTTAGCCTTGTCACCCAAAAATTTTTGGCGCATGGCGTTTTCTCTTTGTCCTACGTTCCTACGTAAAAAATTGAATACAAAATAAAGTTTTTGTAAAAAAAATATTTGTTGTCTAGATTTACAGTTAGAAAATCTCCTCGGAGACATACAAAATAACTTGTATTGAAATAAAAATTTTCGGCAGTGTAATTTATGAATATTTTTACGCTGGACTGATGACGATTAGTTCTGCTTTTACACTTACATAATGTATCTAATCACTTCATTTTAAATAAACTATCTTCCTTTTTTTTTTAATTTCCTGATGAGTTATTTGCTTCGTCTACTTGTTTTTACAGCAATTTATCCTTTGATTTAAATCGTCGCAACTCTGGTAGAATCACTTACGTTTGTTCAGGTTCCGTTGGCTTGCTGCAGTCCACTTTTTCGCAGGTATTGCTCCAGCTTTTAAATACATTCATAAGAGACATTTTTCTGTTGCCAGATACTGATGTGACCTGTTTAAGCATGAGTACTTTTTTTTGTAATTTTTTACGAAAAATTTGGATGGAATGAAAATGTATGAGGTGTACTGTGACAGACCAAATGATGTGAGACAGTGACAATTTAAATGTTGGCGATTGGTAGTGGTGGAGTTGTTGTATTTTTACCTGTAGGTAATGCATGTTTTGTTCTTCATGTGACAAAATTGATTTTTTTCCCTTCGTTATTGCTAAATTTCTCCGAATGGGCTCTTTCACTTATCTCATATTTGAGAGTTTTGGCATTTAAATTGTTAGGTCGGTGCTGTAATGGGAGTTTATCATCAATAAAACTAAACTGCTGGACAATTCAAGCGGACCGAGCTAATTGTTAGGTGAACTTTAGAGTAAAATATTTTACGAACGAATAAAGCTATCGATGCGGGGTTTGCAAAATTTAAAAGAGAATTTAATTGTTAATATGCACATTTTTTCCGATTTTTTTTTACTTCTAACCTTTAACTGTCTACAGGGTTCAAAGAGAAGTATGTTTTTTTTACCAAAGTTTCCAAGTACCGGATTTCCACAAAAATAATTTCAAATATTTTGGATGGCATTTTCTTCATCTCCTATTTATAGAGAACAAAGTAAATTCTCAAATTTTTGATATCCCTTTTTGTTTATGAAATTTCGATTTTTTTCTCAACCCCTGTAAATTTCAGGTATTTTTGTCATTAGGCCTTACAATGTTTTGTAAGAACGGGTTTTGGTAAGTGATTATAACTTCTTAGGACCACCTCTTTTGCAACGAGTACATTTTAATTTCTTGCGTTTCGTCGTGAGCAGTTATCCTGGCACGAAACACACGATGTGTGGAAATGGAGGCATATAAAATGAAAAAAATAAAAATAAAACCGATTATGGGTACGCCACTGATCACGACGAAACGCAAGAAATTAAAATGTACTCGTTGCAAAAGAGGTGGTCCTAAGAAGTTATAATCACTTACCAAAACCCGTTCTTACAAAACATTGTAAGGCGTAATGACAAAAATACCTGAAATTTACAGGGGTTGAGAAAAAAATCGAAATTTCATGAACAAAGAGGGATATCAAAAATTTGAGAATTTACTTTGTTCTCTATAAATAGAAGATTAAGAAAATGCCATCCAAAATAGTTTGAAATTATTTTTGTGGAAATCCGGTACTTAGAAACTTTGGTAAAAAAATACTTCTCTTTGAACCCTGTAGACAGTTAAAGGTTAGAAGTAAAAAAAAATCGGAAAAAATGTGCATATTAAGAATTAAATTATTTTTTAAATTTTGCAAACCGCGCATCGATAGCTTTATTCGTTCGTAAAATATTTTACTCCAAAGTTCACCTAACAATTAGCTCGGTCCGCTTGAATTGTCCAGCAGTTTAGTGCTAGGGCATACCATGAATTTTTTGCAGCTCATTGAAAACATGCACAACTTCAACAAATTTTAAAAACGCAAAACTGGCACGATTACTCGATGTCGTCGATCCAATAAAAATTTACAGTGAGCATCGTTACCGATCTTTCACCTGTCATGTCGGTGTTTTTGTTTACATCCCACTAACATCCGAATTATTGTGGAATTTTGAGGTATTTTTGTTTAAAATAACTGTCCTTTTTAATGTGTGTGAAGAAACCAACGAAAATTAGCGGCAACGGTTTTTACCGTAAAACCTAGCCACGAATTTAGCGTTAAATCGTCAATTGCGCCTGCATATTTGGCAACGATTTATCACAGCAACGAAAATGGTTACATCTCCCTGTAGCCACGAATTTCTTAATCAGTTGGAAAAAGTGTAAATGTGGCCAAGGTAGTTTAAATATTAACATCTTTTAACTTTAAATAATTAGCAACGAATCTTAACTTTACTATCAATGAAATTATTAAATTAATTAAACACACCTAAATGTCGGCGACTTTGTAAAAAATTAATAACTTCGAGATTCCGCTTATAAATTGGAAAAAAATTACATTTACATCCGAAATAAAAGTTTAAACGCCACCATATTTTAAGGGATGTTGGACTATACCTATAGCTTACGTATCCACTGTATGACATATTCCAGAAAACGTCGGGGACTTTGTAAAAAATTAATAACTTCGAGATTCCGCTTATAAATTGTAAAAAAATTGCATTTACATCCGAAATAAAAGTTTAGACGCCACCATATTTTAAGGGATGTTGGACTATACCTATAGCTTACGTATCCACTGTATGACATATTCCAGAAAACGTCGGGGACTGTGTAAAAAATTAATAACTTCGAGATTCCGCTTATAAATTGGAAAAAAATTACATTTACATCCGAAATAAAAGTTTAAACGCCACCATATTTTAAGGGATGTTGGACTATACCTATAGCTTACGTATTCACTGTATGACATATTCCAGAAAACGTCGGGGACTTTGTAAAAAATTAATAACTTCGAGATTCCGCTTATAAATTGTAAAAAAATTGCATTTACATCCGAAATAAAAGTTTAGACGCCACCATATTTTAAGGGATGTTGGACTATACCTATAGCTTACGTATCCACTATATGACATATTCCAGAAAATGTCGGGGACTTTGTAAAAAATTAATAACTCCGAGATTCCGCTTATAAATTGTAAAAAAATTGCATTTACATCCGAAATAAAAGTTTAGACGCCACCATATTTTAAGGGATGTTGGACTATACCTATAGCTTACGTATTCACTATATGACATATTCCAGAAAATGTCGGGGACTGTAAAAAATTAATAACTCCGAGATTCCGCTTATAAATTAAAAAAATAAAAACGCGCTAAGATTTGCCATGTTAAATTGTGGTTCTTGGCCCGAATTACACAAAGAATTAAGCAAATTATTGATTTTGGAATGGAAATGTAATCAATGTGACTGTAGGAAAGTTTTTTCTTATTATATTATAGAAAAAAAATCGAAGAGTAAGATGATATAAGCATAAGCCAATGTAAAATTTAATAATGACTAAAGTTGTGGAAAGTATTGCAAATTATTTTCTTTAAATAAAAATTACTTTCTGAAACAAATCTGTAGATTTGGTATTTAAAAACTTTTTAAAATTTATTAATTAACAGGTCGAATTTTCAAATAAAAGATTCCTTAATACTTCACATAAAGTTTATTAGAATCAGTCATCACATTGTCCATTTTTTTTCGGTGGAACAAGGCGAGGCATAGGTGTCGGACAACCAGGTATATATTTTTTGAGGACCGCATGCAACATCGGATATTCCTAGAAACAATGTAAAATTAAGTATATGCAGGGTTCTACAAATTTGTGTGCCTACATCGCATATTTTGAGGCTTAATAATTTGGTAAAAGAATATTGCAAATATTCCCAATACCTTCAGAGATATTATTCGAATAAAACAAAAATTAAGAGTTTTGGATTATAATTTTTTGCGCCTTCATTTTTGACTTGAAAAAAAAAACACTTTCTCATAGCCGTTCTTTATGTTCTACAAGATGGCGTTATTAGTTTTCAAATTCGACGTTTCGTTCTTTAGATACCAACCTCAAGTCATTTTTTTTAAATACTGACCAGGAATTTTAAAGACAGTTTTAGAGACTTCTACGCGTTGGAATTTTAATACAATTTCAAGATTTTTAAAATTTTAACGTTTTGTCATCAAATTTTATATCTTTAGTATTTCAAATTATTCTTTCTTTACTATTACGGCCCTGGCAATTATTTTTAGGATAACTTAAATATTAAAATTACATTACATTACAGGAAGTTATGATGTTTAGGCCGTTTATTTATTCAAACCTCTTTGAGTAAAAATGGACGGATTTTTGAAATCAGAATTTTCTTTTGGTTTGGCTCTAAATGTTCAGGACCGTAATGATATAAAAAGATAACTTGAAAAAATGTGTTATTAGATGACAAAACGTTAAAATTTCAAAAACGTTTGAATTGTATTAAATTTCTAAAGCTTAGAAGTCCCTAAAACTGTTTTATCAATTTAAACCAATTATCAATATGAAATAATGACGAATTGTATTTTTAAACAATAAAATCTATCTTCCATCACAAAAGCAACTTTCTAAGTAAAATTTTTCATTTAGTGGACTGCATTAACTATTCTTGATTTACCTTTTTTGATAATAAATTCGTTGGTCCTAGTTCCAAACATGCCCTGGGATTTTTTGTTTTTGCATAACACTTCTTGAACCTTCTGTACTCACACGTGGACACCTTAAGTTTATCGATTATTCCTTGTCCGACGTAGGGTTCGCAGAAGTGTTCACAAGTTGCCGTTTCCAATTTTCTAAAAAGGAAATGATATACGATATTTATTTGGGAGGTGATTGACCAAATGACCTTAAGGAATAGCTTATACTGGTAGGGTTGCCACCTTTAAAGATCAGTCGACCGATAGATTTATGACCAAAAAAAATGAAAAGGACTCAGTAGGTGTCTTTTGTTAAATTTTTATATAATAATTGCATGGCTGTATTCATTACTTCAACTTTTTAAAAAAACTTTTAAAAAACTTACATTTCTTTATTTTCTTTATGGTGTATTTAAAAGCACTGACCAATCACAGTATATTATATTTACTGAGGCTCCGCCTTCTTTTTCAAGACACTAAATTATATAATTTAAATGCAATATGGTACAATTTGTTATTAAGTTGTTCAATATAATAAAATCTAGACGCATTTATAATAGATTTATCAATAATTCGACCTGCTGAATGTCCATAAAAAAGTAATTTCATGTAACATCATTTATCAGTTGGTTTTCCCATAATTAGTTTAAGTTCTTGATAGTCGAGTGGTATAGTGTTTGACTATGGAGCCAAAGGTCGTGAGTTCGAGTCCGGCAACCTGAAAACTTTTTTTTTTACATTTTTTAGCATTTTGGTCGTAGAAAAAATATACTGTTCAACTCGAGTGGATTGTCCATATTGCCCTCGGAAGTTTGAGCACTCCGCCTACGGCGTCGTGCTCAATTTACTTCCTCGTGCTATATGGACAGCATATTTACTCTTGTTGTACAAACTACTATTGTTCACCTTTCCCTAAATATTGAGCAAATTCTTGACAGGTCATATTAAAATTTACTTTAGTGCATAATTCTGTCTTTACCAAAGCTACTCTCATTCGGTTAATTCATCAGTCCACAGATTAAGCATTAATGAGAATATCCTTTCTGGATAAGCGTTGCTTATAGGAATTGACAGAATGTTGCTTACAATTTTAAACAATTCAGGCATATCTGCATTTTGAAATATCTTACACCATATTTTATCTATGTCGGTTTTAAAAGTCACAAAATATTTAAAAGGAGAGTTTTCAAAATTATAATACCGATTTAAGTAATCCAATGTCTTTTGGTAAACTAAACAAGCTTCTTTTACAAATGTTTGTTTTTCAGATGATGTAAGGTATTTTAAAGCCGATGTTATTTTGCTACCGAAGAACTGATCTTTTAACCGCTGTTCTATTTGGTCCTTTAAATCTAACATTATATTATGTAATTCTAAACTTGTTACATAATTACTCTCTAATTTAAGTATATGTGTATTTAATATAAGCATATAATGGTGCAGAAAGTAAACATAACATTCAGAAAAGGAACTGTTAGGTTTCAAATCATTTTCTAATTCACTGTCTTGACTTTTAAAAAAACTCCATATGTTTTTTTTGGCAGTTTTCCTCACCTAGTTCTAAAAAATATTTTTTTACTGCTGGCCAAGATCGTATTAAATGTTCAAGAGCAGCATATAATGAAAGCCATCTTGTGGTAACGTGCCTTATCATTTTTTGATATTCAATGTCTAAAAAATCAAAACACTCTCTTAAGGATTCTGATTTTTTAGCACTGTTTGAAAACTCTGCATAAATTTTTAATATTAAATTTTCGACATCAAAAGATAGTACTTTACAGGCATTTCTACCAACATTATGAATTACATGGCAGTTACAGTTAGCTTTCACAATCCCTTTATTTTCATTGATTAGATTTTGATAGATTGAGTTATGAATGCCGTAGTTTACTGACGTATTATCAGCGCTGTATGCACTTATGTCAGCCACTCTTAGTGAGCACATTTCTAAAGTCTTAAGGATATATTTAGTATATTTATAAGGAGAGTATAACTGGTGACATGACCTCGGCCTTTGTTGTTACGCCGTTGCTAAAAGTTTAACTTTTTCCTAGCATATATGTATATAGAAAAAAATTAATTTTTTTTTATTTTTCGTGAATGTGGTTTAATCCGGAGAATGTAACTAGTAAACCGGAGCCCGGAGACCCCATATCAATACCCGGAGTCTCCGGGTGAAACCCGGAGAGGTGGCAACCCTAGCTACTGGGGCATAAGTACAAAAATATCAAGCCGTACCGTTCTTTACTCTTCTCAGGGCATATTTCCACCCCCTTTTCCCACGGCAAGCAGGCCCTTTTCTCAAGATTTGGTTCTCCTGGCAGACAATCCGGAATGCAAGGCATGAGTTCCGCCTGGCCCTTGGCTCTTCCCGCCGTTACTTTTTCAGGATCAACACATTGATCCGGCTCTGGGAGGGGACATTTTTTTTTTGAGTTCTCTTTAGAGGAGCAGCTGCCTTTTCTTGCGCTAAAACTTCTACAAAAAAGTAGTGAAACAAGATTGTCCTTATACATATTTTTCTACCCCCACATTGAGTTTTGCTGTTAAAAGTAGCCTAATCACGTTCAGTCGGCCGGGCGGAATTTGCCAGAGAGGTAATGGCCGGCCGGCCGATTCCGCGCCGGCCGGCGGCTGTTAAAATTGTGTAGTCGATGACGGCCGGCATTGGACTGCACGCCTACTTTTACTTCAGACCAAAAAATTTGTAATTGAAAATGGCTGAAAAAACTTAAAAAGGTAAAGATATCAAAGAATTTATCGATTTGTACCACAAACATAAATGTTTATGGAAAATAGAAGACTTCATCAGCAGGGTTGCAATAAATTAGATTTTTTTGAAAAGGTCAATAAATCTGATTTTTTCTATTAAATCGTGATTTTATCAATCTATACTGATTTTTTTCCTTAAATATGGCAATTATGAACTTTAAAATCACTTATTTTCATTATTTTGTCTCTATTCGCCCAAAAATATTTGTTGTCTAGATTTACAGTTAGAAAATCTCCTCGGCGACATACAAAATATTTTTTACACTGGACTGATGACGATTAGTTATGTTTTTACACTTACATAATGTATCTAAACACTTCGTTTTTGAATTTCCTGATGAGTTATTTGCTTCGGCGTTATTTGATTCACGCTTAAAATTGAAAAAATCAGTTGATTTAAATCGTCGCAACTCTGTTCATAAGCCAACATACCTTTTGCGAACGAAGGCTTAAAAATAATAGATGATGAAGCTACTGTCTGTGGAACTAAAGTTACATAATATGAGAAGTGAATTTAGAAAGGAACTTAGGTTCAAATATCAAAAAGAATCAGATTTAATAAATACTCAAAGTAATTATTATCATTCGCCCTAAGAAAGTTCATCCAAATGGTTTTTTCTTTCCTTTTTCTCTGTTCGTGTGATATAATAACAATTGCATTGCCACTGCTCACACTCTTCTTGTGACATATGAACTGACGATAAAAAACTGTACGTTTATAGTGAAAAGGAGGCCACAATCGAAACCGGCCGTGAACTTCCGGCCGTTATCTGTGAACAACACTGAAGGTGTAGTGTGACTATTGATAATTGCCTGCCGACGGACGGATAGTCCACGGACTGACGTCCGTTAACCGGCCGACTGACTTGAGTAGACTCCTTAAGTGATTGATTAACTAGAACTAAAGAAATATAATTTCATATCCATCCTAATTAAGATATGAAACTGAGCAATTATCTGGCTGGTAAAGTTACCAGGAGATTAATAATACGGGCCTTTACAAGAACTTCTGGATAATATCTTTTTTTTAAGTGATTTTTTAAAAAGTTTTAATTATACAGGGTGATTCCTAAGTTGATACTTCTTTTTTAGCTGTGAATAGATGGCATTAAAATAAACATTTTTAAGTACCTTTTTTCAAAAAACTCAAAGTTAAGGTACTTACATTCATTTATTACACTATGGATCAAGTACGGTTCTGTCTAACTTGCCCGTTGAATAACATTAAGAAAACTTTTGGGTGTAGGATGAGCCCGCAAAGGAAAGCGTTCTGCGTATAATCTCGAAGCCGCAGCCGCACTTTGACGACACTCACCCTAAATTAGCCTCATATCTTGTAGTTCATTGTTTTCAAATTTTACCATTTTCACGTGTCACCAATTTAAAATTAACTTGCTTCAGAAAAACACACCGCAGCGAATTGCTCAACACCACCCGTAAATTGCATGACTAATAAGAGATAAGACAAACAACATAAAGTATAGCAGGGTACGTTTTGATGACCAGGCCCGCACTTAGATTTTTTACTTCTGTGTCTCAGCTTTTTTTAAGTTGAAAAAAGTATTTGAAAATGTTTATTTTAATGCCTTCTATACACAGCTAAAAAAAAAGTATCAACCTAGGAATCACCCTGTATAGGTTTAACTCATATCATCCGCCATTCAGAACATAAAAATAGAAATATTACGGCTAGTCATGTTAATATCTTATTTCCATTAAAATAACAAACGATTCCCCGATATTATTTTCAAAATTTCTACTGACGCCGGACCCTTAATTCTCGTGAAATTCGTTTATATAATATTTTGTATATAAAAAAAGAAATCTTATTGCCATCGCCAGACGCAGGTACATTACGCACGATGTGATGAAAATGCGGTATTTGTTCGTTATGACTCATCGACTACTTTGCTCTTAGAGTGATTTAAATACAAGAAATTACCCAAATCGAGAAATATATATTACAGTGTAATTTGGCTATGAATTTGCCAACGAAATTAATTGTTTTTACTATCTTTCTCACAAGTTCACGGCCAACTAAACAAACAAGTAATAATTCCTGATTTAAATAATTTAAAAAATTTTTTTTTAGTATGAAGTTAAGAAGTTGAGTTGTTAAAAAAATACACTGTAAAACTCGAGTAGATTGTCCATATTGCGCACGGAAGATTTGAGCACTCCGCCTACGGCGTCGCGCTCAATTAAATCCCTTATGCGATATGTGGACATCATATCCACTCTTGTAGTACAAACTACTATTATAAATTATGTTTATATTTTACCTCGATTGGTTGTTTAAAACTCTTCCCAAAATCTTTCTGTTGAAGACTCCACGTTTCCAGTACGGAACGCGGAGGGGGCACAGCAGCGTTCTTAGTGTCGCCGGCATTCTGGGCACCGTTAGCGATGTGATACGTGTATTTAGTCAGAATGTTAATAGTGTTTTCGTGCACTAGAATTTTGTAAATGGGAATTGAATTCATTGCTAAAATTTTGATGTGTTGTGTGTTGACATGTTTTTTTTTGGACGTTGACAGCGGTAAAGGTTGGCGACTGGTGGGGTGATTTTTGACTGTAAAATGGTGGTTACTTGATCATTTGTAGGGTATATTTTATCCTTGGCGGTTGCGTCATACCTTGGCTTTCGCTGTCCTTTTTGTAAGGATACTCCACAAACATATTGCAGCAATAGAAATAGTATCGGGCGTGTCCTATAAGTAATCTAAAATAAGAAACAGTTGCAGATTGATTTGACTGTTTAATTTTATTATTTTTTAATTCGATGTTTTATTTTTTGTGCCTTGAAAATTCATTTATTCGTAAAAATAGTTCTTTTTGGACCTCTTCTACCGAATTTCAAAAAAACATTGTACCGGGTGGTCAACTAAGAAGGACCGCCGGCTATATCTCAGAAACTAGTAATCGTACAGCATCCGGGTAAATTTTTTTATGACAAAAGTGCCCAAGAGAAAATGCTGGAAATTATTTTTAAGTTCCGCATTTTGCCGCAAGAGGGCGTAATTGAAAAGTAAATTTTAAAATTTTACATATCCGAAAATTCCACATTAAGGTATATCTTTGATAACACTATTAAAAAGCTTGAACAATTATGCATCATTTTGGTCTTATGCTCATTGGCGTACCCACTTTAATAAAAGAAGGGGAAGCTGTTGAAAGTGTAATCAGTTAATTCGCTGTAACTTTATAACGACTTATCCGATTTTTAGCAAACTAAAGACTGTTTGGAAGAGAAATGTATGCACTTTGACCAATCGTATTTAGTTGTCCATAATAGTAGTGCCTGAGGAGAAAAACGCAAGAGACCATTTTTATGCAGAATTGACCAGGCTAATCCGAAATAATATCCACATGGAAAAATATCAGTGGCGTACCACTTTTTTTCTAAAAAATATATAATCGCTTAGTTTTAAAAATTATTCTATTGGCGATAACGCTGAAACGAACGGAGATATCGAGCTGCGGTTTTAATATTTTTTCTAGCAAATTTCATTTACTTTTTGATTATGGTATCATAATTATACCGTATGATTTATTTTTTCGGAGTAAAATCAAAAAATGTGTTATTATTACAAATTGCGCCCTCTAGCATTTTTTTAAAAACTATTATGGACAACTAAATACGATTGGTAAAAGTGCATACATTTCTTTTCCGAACAGTCTTTAGTTTGCTAAAATCGGATAACTCGTTTAAAAGTTACAGCGATTTAACTGATTACACTTTCAACAGCTTCCCCCCCTCTTATTAAAGTCAGTACGCCAATGAGCGTAAGATCAAAATGATGCATAATTTTCTAAGCTTTTTAATGGTGTTATCAAATATATACCTTAATGTAGAATTTTCGGAGATATGTAAAATTTTAAAATTTACTTTTCAATTACGCCCTCTTGCGGCAAAATGCGGAACTTAAAAATAATTTTCAACATTTTCTCTTGTGCACTTTTGTCATAAAAAAATTTACCCGGATGCTGTACAATTACTAGTTTCTGGCCGGCGGTCATTCTTAGTTGACCACCCGGTACAGGGTGAGTCATGCTAGAGTATAGTTCTTTTTCGCCCTTATCTTAAGAATTATATAAAAATTCGAAATACAAAAGTTGTAGAGATCATTGAGGAGCACATTTTAAAATTATGCTGGAGTATACGGGGTGGCTCAAAAAACGTGGCGAATATAACTTTGGTTTTCTTAAACGGAACACCCTATACAGGGTGTTTTTTAATTGAGTGCCGATACTTAAGGTTGTGAATCGTTGGGTGATTTTAAGAAGAAAAGTTAATATTAAGATATCTCCTAAAGCTCTTCATTTATTTTTCAACAAAATATCGAAAGCAGTCTCAATGAACCGAAGAAAAAAATTGTTTTGTTGGTTTTTTATATATTTTTTTTATGCAAAAAGGGTGCATCATACGAAAGTAAGTCTATGGACCAAATTTGCTCCAAAATAAATGAGGATTTTAAATATAAGTTTGGTTTTTAGAAAAATCAGTGGCGTACCATTTTTTTCTTTAAAAATATTCAGTTCAAACCCGTACGGACGTCACTGGTAAAAATTAAAAAAAAAATCTTTTAGGTCAAAAAATGATCCGTAATGATTAAGAGGTGTGTACAAAATTTCATAAAAATATCTAAGAGTAATATAATAATTATGATAAAAGTTATATTTTTAAAAAAATGTTAACACCCTGTAGCTCAAAAATGAAGAGCTTTAGGACATATGTTAATATCAACTTTTCTTCTTAAAATCACCCAAGGATTCACAATCTTAAGTATCGGCACTCAATTAAAAAACACCCTGTATATTGTATTATTTTCTGATTCCACACAAAATTCTACGCTTATTTTGTACATATCATATGTCTAAATTCAATAGTTTTTGAGATATTGACGTTTAAAATATGGCATTTTCAGACTTTGACACGCTGTAACATTGGAACGGTTCAACTTAGAGAAAAATGGTTAATTTTTTATTCTTTATTTAAAAGTTACAACTTTCGGTTTAACATGTTAAACCGTTAAAACCGGTGTTTTGGTTTTACATGTTAAACCGGAAGCTGTAACTTTTAGATAAAAAATAAAAAATTAGGATAGGGAGGTGAAACCATTTTTCTCTAAGTTGAACCGTTCCAATGTAACAATGATATTTACAAAATAAGCGTAGAATTTTTTGGGGAATTAAAAAATAATATAATATATAGGGTGTTCCGTTTAAAAAAACCCAAGGTATATTCGCCACGTTTTTTAGGCCACCTCGTATACTCCAATATAATTTTAAAATATGCACCTCAATGATCTCTACAACTTTTGAATTTCGAATTTTTAACTAATTCTTAAGATAAAGGAGAAAACGAACTTTACTCTATCGTTGACTAACCCTGTATAATACTGTATATGTCTTGTCGAATTACTCGTCGCTATTGGGTCGCTTCGCCTTAAAGGATGCTTTCCTCGATTGTACTTTGTAGTTGGAGCACGAATTATCACCTTGCCTTTACGTATAAACAACAAACCCTAACAATTATGTCGGGTTGCACAAAGAATTTTAATAATAATTATTTAACCGGCAAGTTTGACTGTGACATAAATGACTTTGACAGGCATTATATACTCACATTCAAAGGTGCGTGATTAGTAAATTAAAAATTAAGGTAACCGAGCCAGTATGATTGTGAGAAAATTATTTCTGTCAATGTTACATCTGTCACAGTCAAACTTGTCGGTTAAATAATTATTATTAAAATTCTTTGTGCAACCCGACATTAATCTTTTTTATTACAGAAAAACTTTCGATTCCCAATCTTCAATGGATAATTCAATAAACAGCCAAAGCAGCAATTTAGAACAAGCGGGTGGCAGTAATTGGGAAATCAAAAGCCTCACGAACTTGAGGAACCTGGTACAGTCCAAGGACAGCAAGACGAATTTGAAATCCGTGCCAAGAATGTCGCAGCCTCATTTTATCACCCTTTGGAAAACTGTTTATGATATTTTCCATCCTGAACCAGAGGATTTGGTAAGGACTAGTAATACAGTCCAGAGCTGTGAAAGTTACTTCAGAATAGTAACTAGTTACTTTTTCGATCCTTTTGCACAAATGTATCTAGATACTTAAAAGGAATAGTTACTTTTACCTAAAAGTAACTTAGTTCTTAGTTACTTAGTTAAAGTAACTAGTTACTAAAAGTAACTAAGATACTTTTGAATAACTAGTTATTTTAATTGTAACTACGAAACTCTAAAAGTAACTAAGATGTTTTTGAACTAGATACCATAAATTTACCATGCAGGTAGTGATAAGTCCTTTTCCTGTATACACTACCACTATTACCATCAGAAAACTAAACTAAGAAGTATTAATTCGAACAACGAACAAGTAGAATAAAATGCTTTCCAAGAAATTTCGCGTTCCAACCAGTTGGCTGTTTGACGCTCGTGACTCGTCGCTCGTCCCTTCGCGAAAATCTGATTAACGGCAGCCGATCGTCTCTTGGTCATCATCACATATTATATACATACACTATATTGCTAATACCATAATTCGATGATGACACCACCTTAGGCAGATGATCAGGGTCCGTTGAGTTTTCGCAGCTCGGAAATTTGTTTCTTGATGTAAACATTTGACAGGACCGATTTTCAAAATGTTTTTACAAGCTTTTATTTAAATTCACCCGTTAGTTCAGGTGTGTACAATTTATGGTCAAATAAAACTAAGTAACCAATATTTTACATACCTGAAATACCTGATTCTTGGTATTGAACAGCGATTCGTGCAAAAAAGGATCATGCACTTTTTTCTACCCATCTTGAGACACAAGTCGCTAACAATAACAAAATTTCTGGTAAAGTTTTATACCTAAATTCGCACCCAAAACTTAAAAATAATATCCACAATCACACACGGAACATTCGAACGAATACAAAGTAAAAAAAGATGGAAACGACTAACAACAACTTACAAACTAACAAAAAAAAATGTCTAAAGTAAAGTTTTATAAATATTAACACCCAAAACTTGGAAATTAAAACCACACACGAATGAACGACACAAAGGATGGCGACGAATAAGAATACAACGGCGCGGCGAGCCGGTTCTGTTCAAGAGACCTTGGGTTTTGTTTACTTTCTGTTAGAAACCGTGTCGGTTGCCTAATTATTTCCCTACTGCGCAAGCACCACGGACCCCAACTCAGGTTATTTTGAATCACACGATGGGTGTATTCTTGCTTCGTGCGGCTGCTTGTATTGGCAATATAGTGTTATGTGGTCATCATCTGATGGACGGCACGTGTGCATAATTGGTATCCTAGAGGAACTTTAAAAGTACCTAACTTAGTTACTTTAAAAGTAACTTAGTTACTTTAAAAGGAACTTAGTTACTTTAAAAGCATTTTAGTTACTTTTAAAGTATCTAGTTACTTAAGTTACTCACAGCTCTGTAATACACACACATTTTTTAACCTTATCAGAACCTAGAACTGCTTAGCGGAAAACCTACAACTAATATAAACTCTTGCACAAAAAATTTCCTCTGATACTCTAATATTTTAGCTTGAGCCCTACCAATATTTATAAATTGATTTCTAAGGTTAGCAGTTAATTATACACTTAGCCGCAAAAATAATTTTCCTACGACCACCTATGAAAAAGAGAAAAAAAGCACGGTTAACCTGGCTTGAAAGCGCCGAATATCATTCGCGTGTTGAAAGAAAATATTTCAACTCTAGAGCGGTAATACAAGGCACACTATTTAATTTAAACATATGATGTCAATTTGACAGACCACCCCTATTTATTAAAAAGAACAAATTTCAGAAATCAGTAATTGTAAAGTGTTTTAACTTATTTTTCATGTATTTTTTGAGTGATTTAGAATTAGAGTGTGAAAATACGCCATGTGAAATTATAAAAAATGTTAATAAAAGAAAAAACAAGTCGCGCTGAATAAAATGTCATATATTTAAACAACAAATGTTAATTAGTAGCCATGGAAGCCATAGCGTAGACACTAAAGCTCTGGTCTACAGAACGGGAGGTCACAGGTTCAAATCCCATCAGGAGTATTTGACTTTTTTTTTATAAAAACATGAAATAATTTATAGAATTATTTTGAATTGAAATGTTTCTTGTTGGGTGGATTTTTTAAATTTTGGTTTAATGTATATTTCCTTGAAATTTAAAATTTTTCATTCTGGTTAATCTAGAAGTCAATTCAGGATTAGTTTTTCCTATGATATTTATAAAATATGAAAAAATGAAAAAGTTAAACTACAAATAAAGGAAAAGCCTATTGACAAACCATATGAAACCAGATATTAAGTGGAACATAATCCTAGGTATGCTAGTTTCAACTCTAGAGTTGAAATATTTTTTTTCAACTCTAGAGTTGAAATATTTTTTTTACAAATCAAAGGCTTTTTTAATAATTCTTTGTAGTCGTAGGAAAAATAGTGTACCTACATTACTCATGTAAAAGTGATTATTCTAAAACTCGGAGAATTTCCGCGTTTGAAAAGTACCACTTTCATCACTTGTTATGTAATATACTATAACAACTCAAAATTATGCTCAATTTGAAAGTTGATTTTCTAGCGAACCGATAAATCGATTTTGATAAAAAAATCAGGTGATCAAGATCCCACATTTTCTCCTCTTCTTTAATGACATGATGGATTGCTTTTCGCCAGTTCTCTGGTGTCACTTCCTTAAGGTCTCGATCAAACAGTAGCTTAACGTCTTTCATTTTGAATGTCGTGTTGTGTCTTGCAGTCTTGCTCTAAATCCTTTTACTTGTGCCCATATAAGTTCTATAGGATTTTGTTCGCAATGATATGGCGGTGTGCGCAGCACAGTTACGCTATGTTTTTCAGCTATATCTTCCACGGCATATTTCATAAGACAATGTTTATGTAAATTTGCTATAGCTAAGCTTCTTTATCGAATTATCGTCTTTTTTTCTTTGGTTAGTTATCATAAATAATTTAATGCACAAAATTTACCTGCGCCTATGGCCGACACCAAAATTTGGAATGGAAGAACCTAAATTTAACACGGCAACCTTTAGCACGGTCGCATCCACTAAAGTTTGATTCTTTATAACTTTTTTGTTTTTTATTCGGTTTTTACAGTTTTTATTTACCATTTATAGATGGTTCTATTAGTAATAGGCTGCACATTTTTAATGATGGCATTTGTAGGGTGATATTGTACTTGGGTGAATCAATGTGTGTTTTTGTATTAAGTTTTAAGCACTTATAAGGGTATATTTTAACTATTTCTTAATATTTTGTGTTTTATAGGATACGTACCATGCAATAGCTGACGTAGGCACTCTCCTTCTTCAGTTAGGCGACGTAGGCAGACAGTTTTTTGTTAGTAGAGATGAAAGTGAAGATAGTCTTGCTTCGGCAGCAGCAGCCGTTTGTTCTCAGGCTGCCGCAGGTGACGGAGTCGAGGTAAATTTATTGTCAATTAAAGTGTGTTACATAAAGATGTTTTTGTACTTTCAGGACTAAAGTAAGTACTTTACTTAAGTCCCGTCAAGCGAGGCCTAAAATGGGTCGTTTAATACCAAGGCACTAAAGTATATTTCAGTAATGTACAGGGTGCTACAAATTCGTGTGCGTACAAGGGGATCTCGAGAACGGTAAGAGATACGAAGAATTTGGTAAAAAAAAATTGAAATAATTCCGAATGCTTTCGGAGATATCAGAAAAAAACAGAAATTTCCATTTTTGGTTATTAATTTTTTTGCGCTTTCATTTTTAGCTTGGGAAAAAAATAAAAAGCACTTTTTTATAGCCGTTTTTTATGTTCTACCAGGTTGCATTATTAGTTCAAATTCGACGTTTCGTTCTTTAGTTACCAACCTCAAGTCAATGTTTTTAAATACGGACCTGGAATTTTAAATACAGTTTTAGGGATTTCTAAGCATTAGAAATTCAATACAATGTACAAGTTTTGTCATCTAATAACACATTTTTTAAATTATCTTTTTCATTTCATTGCGGTCCTGAACATTTAGAGCCTAACTAAAAAACAAAAGATTTCTGATTTGAAAAGTCCGTCCATTTTTACTCAAAGAGTCCTGATAATTGATATTTGTCAGAAAAGAGATCTAAAGTCTCGGCCTCAAATATTTTTCTGTCTTTATTTTTGTTACATGTTTCGCCTGAAACTAGCATCATCAGATTTTCTAAAAAAAATTACTCAATATATATAATCATATAATATATCTCAAAAACTATTGAGTTTAGACATATAACATTTACAAAATAAGCGTAGAATTTTGTGGGGAATCAGAAAATAATACAATATATAGCGTGTTTCATTTAAAAAAAAAACAAGTTAAAGGTACTCGCCACGTTTTTTTGCACCTCGATGGTCTCACAACTTTTACATTTCAAATTTGTATCTTATTCTTAAGATAAAGGAGAAAATTAACTTTGCTCTATCCTTGACTCACCCTGTATACCGCGAGACGAAAGTACCTTGCTCTCTGGCAGACCCTTCGAACGACAAACTACATTCGCGGAATTAAATGAGTCACTTTAGTCCCTTGGTTATATAAACTGCTGGACAATTGAGGCCCTTAGAATAAAAGGGGTATAAGTACAAAGATTATAGTTTTGAGATAATTGCATTTAAAGTTTATTGAACTTTAAAAAGTCGCCAAAAAAGATAGGAAATAGTCTATATGTAGTATTGGTAATTGTGTCTTAAATTTTTTTTATTTTTTTGAAATTTGAAATATTTTTGTGAAAAATTTTACACGGTACAAGTGCACTTGCATCCGTTTTATTGTAAACATATTTCTGCTTTCAGATACATAGTATTTCTACTCGCTAATAGAGGGCGCACAAAGCCTGAAAATCACTTGTTCCTATTTTTTTCCAAGCAAATATGAACTTTAGGTAGCCATTAATGCACTTATCTCAGATTTGCTTAAATGTGTACTTATACCCCTTTTATTCTAAGGGCCTCAATTGTTTTCGAGCAAGAAAAATTTCGCCTAAATTTAACAGTTAATATTTTTTGAACCAGATATGATATCGACCTACGGTTTTGAATGGTTGATAGATTCATCCCTTGGGAAACAATTGTCAATGTTGGATTTTCTTTAACTGTCAGAAAATTTTATATACAGGGTGTTAAAGAAGCCGATGATTTTTGCTCCAATTTTAATGGCGTGTAACTTTCACAATAATATTTTAAAATTTTATCACTCTACGTCAATTGAATCACTGGTTCGTAGCAAAGAAAGTAATTTGTCAAATTTTTGATATCTGCTATATTTCAAGAAATACCGATTTTTTTTGGAAAACCTTGCTTTATTTCAATTTATTGGTAGCTTGATCTCACTGTGCGTTGTATCGTGCGAGTGATTATTATACTTTATAAAAAGCTTGATTATGTTCAGTAACAATAGTTGTACCTAAATTTTATGATGTACAGTGGCGTACTTATAACCATCTAATGTCTATGGTTTATGAGTATCTAGTATCTCACAATTTTCCACGATTGTTTTATATTGGAAAGTACTCGCCCCTAGATTAGGTGAATTTTTTCTTATTTTTTAGTTTTTTATATCGCACTATAGGTATATTATACAGTGTGTTTACAAAATTTTAAAAAAGATAATTTTTTTAATTTGATTTTTGGAAAAAATTTATTTATTAATTTCTAAGTTTCTAACACTATACCTCCTCGACTGTTTATAAGTACGCCACTGTACATCATAACATTTAGTTACAACTATTGTTACTGAACATAATCAAGCTTTTTCATAAGGTATACTAATCACTCGCAAAGTTTCCACAATACAACGCACAGTGAGATCTAGTTACCAAAAAGTTAAAATACAGCAAGATTTTCCAAAAAAATCGGTATTTCTTAAAATATAAACAGATATCAAAAATTTGACAAATAACTTTCTTTGCTATGATTCAGTGATTCAATTGACGTAGAATGATAAAATTTAAAAATATTATTGTGAATGTTACACGCCATTAAAATTGGAGCAAAAATCATCGTCTTCTTTAACACCCTGTATATAAAATTTTCTAACAGTTAAAGGAAATCTAACATTGACAATTGTTTCCCAAGGGATGAATCTATCAACCATTCAAAACCGTAGGTCGATATCATTCTGGTTCAAAAAATATTAACTGTTAAATTTAGGCGAAATTTTTCTTGCTCAAAAGCAATTGTCCAGCAGTTTAGTAGGTAGTTCTATTATTACTTTTTCAATTTTAGTCTCCAGATAAAAATGGGAATCCATCCACACCCAAAACGGATATCCAATGGTACATCACGGTTGAACAATTCTTGGCTTCGATCCTCAACGCTCAACCTTTAGTGGACTTTTTTTCCAATAGAGTATCAATCAGCGACAACATAAAAGTTCTTAAAGGTAGAAAATTTAATAGGTTTAATTCTATTGGGGAAGTACCGGCCACTGTTAAAATTTAAAAGAATGTTATTTTTCTCGAAAGTTGTAGAGAATGGAAATGTGATACTTTTTTCTTCGAGATGTATACTATACATACAGAGTGTCTGTTATGTTATTAAGACAAATACGTTTTTTGTTTAATCAGAAGATTGAATACAAAATATAAAATAGATTTAGAAAATGGTACCTTAAATAAGTTAGGGGTAAATAATTTTTACTGGCGAAATTTATCCATGATAAAATGTCGACCTAAACTTGTGTCATTAATTTCGAAGGTTCTATTCGTAGTAAAGAAATATAAAAATCAAGTAATTATTTATGCCTTAAAGACAAATTATTAACATGACATAAAATTATCTTAGAAATGCTGTGGTTGCAGTGGCGTTGCCATAATTTGTTGGGGGGGGGGGGGGGGCAATAGGAGGTATTTATAAATATCCACAGTCACGTCTGTCTATGATGTAAGAACAACGACGAAAAATTAAAGATAGACCCCACATCTCACTCATAAAATTACTTTTGCGCCAAGCCGACAACTCACTGTTTATAAGAATAGCATGTGTATACTACTATGAAATCCAGACACTGAATCAGTTATTTTGCAAACCTTACACTGTGTAACCATATTGTTTTTTATAATTAACCCACAAAGCTTTCAAACACTAAACTCTCACCACTTTTTATTTACTAAAGCTGGAAATAAATAATTTATTATTCTTTATACCAAAATTGTCATTTTTCATTTTCGTATTTTCACTTGCTACCGCTAGGAGGCAAACGTTGCCAAGTTTTGCACGATCAACTCGAAAAATAAATTTATTATGACTGTTCGTTGACTGTATGTTAAAGGCATTTATAAAATGTCATCGTAATGCTAATTCACTGTGTTTTAAAATATATATTTACTTCCCGAATTCATGAAGATTTGATGACTATGTAGTATACTTAGATCGTTTTGACAAGATAACTATTTTATAATTAATTTCTACAATTAGGGAATCTAAACCACGTGATTCAATATGGCGGTTGGCTGGTAAAAAGCATTGAGCCACCCGTTAAATGTCACCAGCAATATTATTTATATAGTCACGTGCACCAATTACAACGCAGTATTTGCCAGCCAGCCGCCATTTGGACACATCGTTGGATTGCCTAATAGTTCAATTCAAAAGTTAGGTTATTAAGTTATGTCAAACTGACAATCACGTTCCAAGTTTGATTCTGTTGCGGTTTTCATTTAAATCTCGATACGGATACAATTACAAAATATGCCAACTCGACCTTAAATTATCGAACTCAATACCTGTGTTGGTGGAATTTTTAATTCGCTACGTGGATTCAGGCCGATTTATGTAAATAGGTACTTCATGAAAATGTGGTAAATTATTAGGAATACGAGAATCTCTAGTGGCAGTCACAGAAGCTCTCTTAGCTGTCACTCTATGAGAAATGTTCTCGAAATATTTGTCGTTATTTAATTTTTAAGGTTAGAATAGATTTTAAGCAATCCAACGATGTGTTTAATTAGGTATATTGTTTTTTTCACCGGCGAGTGGCACCGGTTGAGCCGAATCGCGTCGAGAGAGAGACAGAGAGCGAGAGAGAGATCGTAAAATAATTCACCAACCGATTGATGACGTCATTCCACCGGCTGTCAATCATAAGTTCATGAGTTTAATCACTGGTTAAATTCACCGGCGAAAAAAGAATATACCCATTTGAGCCCAAATAAAACCCACAATAGGAGAATCTTTTAATCATTTGGCAACCGCGTGTTATACGCTCGTAAAAGTTTCCTACTATTTCCATATGGTTTCATGCATGGAACTCGTCAGGATTTTGGTTCTTGTCGGTTTGTTTTGATAAAGAGGAATGCGGGGTCTATCTTTGCTATCTCGTCGTTATTTTCTCAAGTTAACACGGCCGATTTTAGCTCGGTCAGATTCCACGTAATTAGCTTATTTTTGTCTAAAAAATATGTGGTAAGTTTTTGTAGACATTTTACAAACACTCTGTATAGTGCTTATTGTCAGGAAATTATTAAATGTTTATGCTGGCTTTTTAAAACAATTCCTAAATAGCAAATTAAAAAGTATTAGCATTTTTTTCACATATAATACGTACATTTTATGCACTAAAATATATTTTTAGAGCAGATCTATTTTTTTAACAATAAAGTTAACCGTTGTGCAATATAAAAGTGATTATTATTAATATTTTTAAGTTAGGAATATAGTCTATTGATGAACTGGCAAAACTGTAAATTGGTATCTGCTGGAATGATCAGTGGCGTAGCGTTACCCGCCCTGGTAATATACCGGGTGGTGCATCGTGGTTGGAAGGTACGAGTTTTAGACTCTCCAAATATTTGCTGCAAATGTAATTTGAAATAATAATACTATTTAATAGGTTTTATTGTAAGTAAAATAATTCGTTTTCTATTAAAAGATCCGTTTTAAAAATAATGGTCGTTTTATACGAATATTTGTTAAATCCAGGGTAAAATGTATTTTTATCTACTTTCATTTAGTAATATGAATTTTACAGTTCTGTAAATCGTTAAATAAAACCACACTTTTTCATAGTTCATCACATTGAGTAGTGAGTCCATAGTGTAGATGGTTTCTGGGAGCGTTGCTTTACGGAAAAATAACCCAAAAGGATTTTCTCAGACACCTCCTTTATTTTGTTAGCTTTGCACCAATCTTCAAACTTCTGGTACACTCATACCGCGCCTTGGATTTTGTCGGAACTAAACTTGAGATCGCTTCGTTTGCCGCTGCTTCTATATCGGAGGGTAAACTTCCATCAGAATCGCTCATTTTGAAAAACGCTTTTTAAATTTTTGAATTTGTTTGACAAGGTTTCGACAGTAACCATGCGAAACAGTAACTGTGCGAAAGGTATTTTTAAAAATGCCTTTTGCCAAATATTTTTATTCATAGATGAAAGTAGATAAAATTTTGTACAATATTCTTGTTGTAAATTCATATTACTACACTCGATGTTTTATTAAACTCGGCTGACGCCTCGTTTGACAACTTTAACATGTCGTGTTGTAATATGAATATTTACAACACTTATATCGTAAATAACTATTACCGTCTGCAAAATTGTTCATACTCCGCGTGTGCACTCACCACCCAGAGCAGTGGTGTAGCCAGGGCCTCTCCCCCCCTGAAATCAAAAAAAGAAAGAAGATATAAAATATAATTGGGTAACATAAAAAATCTTTGACGGCAACTCTATCCATAACGCGCCAAATAAAATAACAAATCATCCCAGTAACTACAGCTTCAGCAGAAAGAAGTTTTTCCTCTTTAAAAAGATTAAAAACATATCTGAGAAACCATTCAGGCGAAGAGTGTACAAGTTTAGCTTTAATAAGTACTCATCAAAAAATCGACATTGATATATGAAATAATCAATATATTTTGTCAAAACAGGCGATGAATTACGGTTTAGTTTTTTTAGGCAAAAAATTATGCTTTTATGGTTAATTTCTGTTTTTTCAATAAATAAAAAATATACCTTATTTTTAATATTTTTTTGCTCAATTATGCTTATTCCATGAAGTTTTTGTTTAACAAGTATATTATCTGTTTTATATTACCTATACCTATTAGTGTATTTGTATAACTCACTACACGTTTGTTTAAATATATGTATTTTTTTATTTTGTCTAAAAAAAAAAGGTTTTTTTGGGCGTGGCACCTAAAAAAAATTTCGTCTTGCCTGCGGCGCTGGTTCTTCGCTTTCCCTACCGTTTTGCCCTAAGACCCTAAAAAAAGTATCCTTACAACCCTGCTCTAAAGTCAACAGGGGAGCATATATTTTTATAGTCTAAAACTTGCATGGTATTTCCTATGTTTCCAACCACGATGCACCACCCGGTATAATACTAGAATTGGTATATTTTTGAAATTTTTTATTAAGAGCCAACAGTAGTCGATGAGTCATCACAAACAAATACTGCATTTTTACCATATCGTGCATACTGTACCTGCGTCTGGCGATGGCAATAAAATTTCTTTTTTTGTATACAAAATATTATATAAACGAATTTCAGTGGAGTGGCGTCAGAGGAGATTTTGAAAGTAATATCGGGGCATCGTTTGTTTTAATGGAAAATAAAAAATGAACATGAATAGCCGTAATATTTTTATTTTTATGTTCGGGGTTGCATGGCGGATGATATAATTTGCACCTATATAAAACTTTAAAATAAAAATAAAATTTCAATTCTTTAAAAAAAAAACTAAGGTATCATCCGCCAAACTAGAAGTTCTTGTAAACCCCTTAGCAAAATTTTTAGATTCAATTTTCAATTAGACAAGCCAGGAAACGATGCCGCGTTTCACGCTGGTACGGAAGGCTCTTAGTCATTGTACTTACTGAGGATAAAAAGTAGCAGATAAATGTAGTTTTTCTTGTTCATATAAAACTGATCCCTTGTACACCACAGAGAAAGAAACTTTAATATTGAATTTGTAGTTTTGCCATCAAGGAATTACGTTTATTTTATAAGTTGTATATTTTTAAGTTTTTTTTTTGATGTATTTACTTTCTTTACCAAGCTATAATTCTTATTTAAATTTTTTGTATATAAAGAAAATAATGGTGCCATTTTAAGATATTTTTATTAAATATTGTTTTAGCTTTAAAATATAAGCAATTACCAAAAACCTTTTTTATTTCCCATCCTTGATTCAGTGACGGCTGGTGAGGTAAAATTTTGAGCACTTAGGCCAGTATAGAGTAAGTAGAGAGTGATTCCTAAGTGATTTTTAGTTGTGTATAGAAGGCATTAAGATAAACAACATTTTCAAATACCTTTTTTCAAAAACTCAAAAATAAGGCACTTACATTCATTTATTACACCATGGATCAAATACGGTCCTGCCTAACTTGCCCGTTGAATAACATTAAGAAAACTTCTGGGTGTAGGATGAGCCCGCAAGGGAAAGCGTTCTGCGTATACTCTCGAGTTAATTCAAGAACTTCAACTTTTGATTTTTAATGTGTGTTTGTTAATAATGTGTAATTACAAAGTTTGTTTACTTTTTCTTATACAAGAATATGTGTTTAAAAATACACTTTTATATAGTTAGAAGCATTTCTTAACGATGCTTCATATTTTATTTTATGTGACTTGCTAAAATTTGTAATTTGCAAAAATGTGGTCAAATAAAAATATGTCTATGTCTATGAAGCAGCAGCCGCACTTTGACGACATTCACCGTAAATTAGCCATATCTACTAGTTTATTGTTTTCAAATTTTACCATTTTCACGTGTCACCAATTTAAAATTAACTTGCTTCAGAAAAACACACCGCAGCGTAGTACCAAATAACCACCGACCCATAAATTGCATGACTAATAAGAGATGAGACGAACAACAAAAAGTATAGCAGGCTACGTTTTGATGACCAGGCCCGCACTTAGATTTTGTACTTCTGTACCTATCTCGCCTTTTTTTAAGTTAAAAAAAATGTTTATTTTAATGCCGTCTATACACAGCTAAAAAAAAAGAATCAACTTAGGAATCACCCTGTCTTTTCAATAGGTTTAAGTTCAGGATGCTAGTACTGAACCGCTTGTAAGGGATGGGAGCAGCAAAGGCTTTACGCAATGTTTATAGGCTAAACACAAAAAGTTCCTTTTACAAAGCTGAAAGCTAGGCTATGACTCTTAACTTATATTTAATAAAAACGCCTAGGAAATAAGTATTTTATAATTTTATTTAAAAAATACCTTAGTTTCAACAAAAACAACTACATCTACACAATCCTAGTTAAGGTATATATATACATATACAAGTTGAAGCTCAATATCTTACACATTCAACATACACAAGTGTGCATTCATTAGATAGGCACAAGAACGGTTGGTTTTGTTCCATAACAATTTAACCATTTTTAAAATAGAAATAGTATATCTCCGGATGGACCTAATACCTCAAATCTCTTTTTACATTTTTTTACAAAGTCATGGTTATCCTAAAAGTACATAGCCAAATAATAAGAATATGATGATGATATCAGACAATGTATAAATATCAAAACTATTTCCAGGTCCAGGCAGTGACTCATCGCTTTCACATAGAGAGCAGCGGGTTGTAAGTCGAGGGAAAACATGAATAAGAATTTCAAAAATGCACTGGAATTGTTTCTTCTAACTTTGTACAACCCGCTGCACTCTATACGATAAATCACTGACTGTAATTTTTGACTTGGAAGTAGTTTTGGAAGAAAATCGCTTTTATATATATACAGGGTGATAGATAAGTTGATACTTCTTTTTTAGCTGTGTATAGAAGGCATTAAAATAAACATTTTCACATACCTTTTTTCAAAAAACTTTAAAATAGGCGAGATACAGAAGTAAAAATCTAAGTGCGGGCCTGGTCATCAAAACGTAGCCTGCTATACTTTATGTTGTTTTTGTCTTATTAGTCATGCATCAGTTATTTTTTAATCCGCTGCGTGTTTTTCTAAAGCAAGTTAATTTTAAATTGATGACACGTAAAAATGGTAAAATTTGAAAACAATGAACTAGTAGATATGGTGCTAATTTACGGTGAGTGTCGTCAAAGTGCGGCTGCTGCTTCGAGACTATACGCAGAACGCTTTCTCTTGCGGGCTAGTCCTACACCCAGAAGTTTTCTTAATGTTATTCAACGGGCAAGTTAGGCAGAACCGTATTTGATTCGTAGTGTAATAAATGAATGTAAGTACCTAATTTTTGAGTTTTTTGAAAAAAGATTTTTGAAAATGTTGTTTATTTTAATGTCTTCTATACACAGCTAAAAAAGAAGTATCAACTTAGGAATTAACCTGTATAATATATACATAATTGAAACTTTAAAATAAATCATTTTTTTTTAAGTATCTTCCGCCAAACTAGAAGTTCTTGTGAATCCCTTGGTAAATTTTTTGTATTCAATTTGACAAGCCAGGAAACGATGCCGCGTTTCACGCTAGTATGGAAGGCTCTTAAAAAAAATTAGACTACTTAATTGAATAATTTATTTTTTTATTAATCATTAATCAGTTAAACTGGTTTATGTTTTATTTTATGCCGCAGACGAAAATTTTTCGGGTCCACATCGAAAATTCGTCCAGAATTATTCACCCAACTACAATTTTTTAAATTTCTTTTTCATGGAAATTTCCCAAAAACTTAAGCCATCTAATTTTGGAAATATTTCACAGATAAGAACATCAACCATGTTCTTGATCTGACAAACTGTGGCCGAAACAATTTACAAGTATATCCCCTCCTCCACGCCTCCCGATTGATCCTCCTTTTTAACGGTGGGAGACTTACTGCAAATGTGTCTTTAACTATGTACCAACAACAATAGCTTCTCTATGAATGAAATACTTTGTAAATGGTAATTAGTCTGGGGATGAGTTTATAAGAATAATTAGGTCCCTCCGGAACACACTGTACAGGTACCACCAAAAAACTTTTATCCAACTCACAATCTAAGTGACATAACCCTAAAAAATATCAAATAACGATATTTATAATCAAAAATATCAATATATCTTTTTAGATCTACCAACATCACCTAAATAAGGTAGAATACGGTATTTTTGGCGCATGGTACTTTTGATAGGAAAGTTATTAGAGTAATTTTGGAGTGTTTTTTTTTTGAAAAATTTCAAAAATAAAATTTTTGAAATATCGACTATCTACTCTATCGATATTTCTTGCATATAAACTTTTTTCGATATTTTCTGCATATCGATAGTTTCTAATATCGTCCAGCCCTAATAGTAACGAATCCAAGTTCTACTTGATAATAAGAGTTCCTTGTTTTACAGAGTTGAATTTAACTTTATAATAAATATTTGTACGAACATTACCATAAGAAGTTACTTGATAGAAGTTTAGACTGTGAGTTTCATGGAACTTTTTTGGCCACACCTTTATTTCTATTAAAATAAAACAGTCTACTAGTTCACAGCCTTAACAGATGCTAAGGAATTTCCTTATATGACACTGTAACACAGACTGTGAACTACTGCGAACATTTTTTTACTGTTCCTGTACATTAGCGTAATTTTATAAATAAATTAATCAGAATATAAAACCTAAAGACAAAAAGAAGTAAATAAATACTTATACTATGTATAAATAAAATAAGACATAATGTAAAAGTTGTATAAAGATAAAATATTTACAAAATAAATAATAGAAATATGTCAAATGTCCTCTGGGAGTTTATAATTTAAAAACAAGCCTTAAAAACTGTCAAACTTTATAAACTCTAACATCGTCAATTTCCAAGAAAAAAAATTGACACTACGAAGTGGTGAAATCACTATTCTAATACATAATGTAAAAACTATGATGATAAAAAAAGACTTACTTATGTAAATAATAAAAAAATCACAGAAAATAAAATGTTAGACTGATCCATCTACCTTTCTACTTTATATACTAAAGTTGTTTTTTTAGTATAAAAAAGTTAATGGGCAATTTAAATGAGGAACAATCAGTGGTGTATTTAGGGGGGGCAGCCAGGCTGCAGCGCCCCCCGCCCCCCCCCCCCCCCCCGAGCGTAGGAGCTCGGTCTAAAAATCTAATTGCAACCTAATTTTTCATCTCTTGGACTAATTTAAATTTTTAAATAATGTATTTTTGGCTTAGATTACAAAGGTCCTGTAGGATACGTTTAGTTGTGGATTTATGATGCAATTTTATAGAAAAACGAGTAAAAAGAACAATATTTTATAGTATGTTTCTATTATATACTTGTCTGTTCCGTTTTTAATTTTTAAGAGCTATTTCAAATCAACAAAAATATAACCCAAAGCAATAAAATATAAAACAATTAGGTATTTATTTTTAAAGAGAAAAATTAGAGTAAACATTTTAATTGAAACATTTTTTATGGAAAAGTATGATAATTTATAATAAAAAAAAATAGTGCGGGAAGAAACGAGAATGCTTTATTATGAATATACAAAACGGCACTTAAGAAGGAGTATTTCAGAACCTAAGCATTTGCACCAAAATTTGCTCTTAGATCTACGCTTCTAAAATACATGATTTCTGAAAAAATCATCAATTTTGGCGTGGTGAGCGATATTTACTTTATGCATACGTGGCATGTATCAAAATTGAAAAAAAATACAAAGTGGTTTTAGAGGTATTAGGATTTTTTTTTTAATTCAAACACCCTGTACCTCAAAAATAATGCGCGGTTGAGGACCTATGTTCATATGAAGAATTATTCTTAAAATCGTCTTATCGCCCTTTCGAATAAGCATTCAATAATAAAACAATCTGCAGAAACTAAAGTAGATAATTTCTTTTTTTCTTTGTGGAAAAGAATTATTTTAGATAAATGGATCGCTCTATATACTTAGTATGTATAAAGTGAAAAGAAAGGTTGAAACATGTAAAAAGTACAATTGCATTTTTGCAAATCTACGAATAGCACCGACCAGTCTTTATACCTTTAAACTAGGTTTATTTAACCTACAATTTAAAACCAAATTAAAACCTACCCTGTACATATTTTCTAAAAAGTTTAAACTTTTCTAAAAATTTTTTAAAATTACATACACTACGGGGGTTTTTAAAAATAGAAAAATAGCCATTTCACAATATTAAATTTAAGAAAATTATCCTAATTTGTACATCAAGAAGCATTTTTACAAATATGTATGTATCCTAAGATTGTAAGCATTTAAAATAAAAGTGGGGGAAACAGCGGTGAATTTGGTGTCCTAAAAAGATTCAGTTTTAAATTACATTGTATGAGGTAGAGTTTTGATTATATTATGCCAAAATCTAGCGAGTGACAAGGCTAAGTTGTCTGCAGTAACTAAAAAAAAATTACCTAAAATTTAATCAATCAAAATAATTATTATGAAGGGTGCTACAAACGCCTGTGTGTACAGGGTCTTCTTGGAAACTATAAAATGTATGAACAAGTTTGAAGTGCGAAATTTGGTGCTCAATCAAATTTTAAAAATTGACGGAAGTCAGTACTTCTGGAGACATCTGGAAAAAAGGAGAATGAAAAGGCATTTATATTTTTAAAATTTTTTTACATTTACTTTTCCTTGTTCTGATATCATCAAGCAAATTGTTTTTAAATAATAATTTTTTATTTGAAAAGTCAAGTTAGTCTCTTAGACCAAGCAAGCCCCAAAAGGCACAACTTTACTTAGATTTACGTATTATGTTCTCTTACGATTTTCGACATTATTATGAATATAAATTTGTAATACCCTGTATAATATTAAGTGATACAATTCTTGTTTCACCCACTTCTAATTTACAATTCAGTTTAAAGGCAACTTATTTGTTATTTTGCAGTCTACAATAATTTGTATTTGTAAACCTTATATTACTATATATTTTTAAAACTATCAAACTTGAAAAAAAACAGCCTTTTTATCTTGTCTCCATAAAATGCTGGTCAAATAAGAAATACAATAATAAGTAAAAAAATGTTTCTTTATTTCTCCGCCTGGGGAATACGTATAGAGCGGAAAAAAGATACTTTGTGACGTCAAATAGACAACACAGTTAGAAAACGTCAGGTGGTACTGTGGCTTGGTAAAAAACTTATATTTATGCGGGGAAATAATAATGAAAAGCACTTTCGATTAGCATCTGTACTTAATGTAAGGTTAAAAGAAGTACCGGGTGAGTCAACGATTGCGCGGAGTAATTTTATGCCTTGAAGATAAAATTTGTTGACAATAAACTTTTATGTTAAGGTATGGTTGGATATCAGGCACATTTTAAAAATATTTTGAATTATACAGGGTGCGCCCAAAAAGTAAGGTGTCAAAAAGGTACATTTTTTTAAATGGGACACCCTATATATTGTATTATTTTTGATTCCTCACAAAATTCTACGCTTATTTTGTAAATATCATATGTCTAAATTCAATAGTTTTTGAGATATTGACGGTTAAAATATGGCATTTTCATACTTTGACAGGCTGTAGCATTGGAACGGTTCATCTTAGAGAAAAATAATTTTCACCTCCCTATCTTAGTTTTTTATTCTCTATCCAAAGAAACCAACCTCCGGTTTACCATGTTAAACCAAAAAACCGGTGTTAAAACCGGTGTTAACGGTTTAACATGTTAAACCGGAAGAAGTAACGTTTAGATAGAGAATCAAAAATTAAGATAGGGAGGTGAAAACCATTTTTCTCTAAGATGAACCGTTCCAATGTTACAGCCTGTCAAAGTCTGAAAATGCCATATTTTAAACTTCAATATCTCAAAAACTATTGACTCTAGACATTTCACATTTACGAAATAAGCGTAAAACTTTGTGAGGAATCAGAAAATAATACAATATATAGGGTGTTCCATTTAAAAAAATGTACCTTTTTGACACCCTACTTTTTGGGCGCACCCTGTATAATTCAAAATATTTTTAAAATGTGCCTGATATCCAACCATACCTTAACACAAAAGCTTATTGTCGACAAATTTTATCTTCAAGCCATAAAATTGCTCCGCGCAATCGTTGACTCACCCGGTACATATATGGTAAAATTACCTGTACTGTAGGTTAGGTTAGGTAGGTTGTAACTATACCTACTTATTCTTACCTTACAAGAGCGACGGATCGTAGGTAACTGCGTGCGACGTTGATAAGATAACTATGCAAATAAGAGCAATAAAAAGCCCGGTCTATTTTCAATTAGCGTCTGTACAGCTCGACGGAACGCAGGTGACTCGGCGCATGGTATTTAATAAATGTCAATATTGTGGCATTTATTTTTGATTTTAATTGATTATTATTAACTCTGTTTCTTTTTTCATATTTAAAACATTGAAGTAGACAGATAAAATGTGATCAAATGTAGTAATTAAACGGTACATTCCGTTAAGAGTGATGTAATTACAATCAAATTCAAGGACTTTGAAGGGCTCTATCTCATCCAAATCTGTTAAATTAACAGTACATTGGAAAATTGTGCTTAGTGTTACAATTCATAGGCCCAAAAAAGGAATTTCCTATTTGACAAGCATTTTTTTCATCTTTCATGGATTTAATTTTTTGAAGAGAAGTACGGGGCGAGTAACCCGAATTACCATTGAGTTTTACAAATTTATCGACTGTAAAAACACAAAATGTTTTGAAACTAACAATGCTTTTGCGTTGCCTTGGTAATAAAAAGAGTACAAAGATAACAAGCTTCTTTTGCATTGCCCTGGCAATAAAAAGATAACAAGCCTATTATAATATTAACCACACGCACACTCGTGGCGTGGCTACCATTTCTGATGATTAAACCAGACAGACGAAACGTCAGAATCAATATCTGACAAGAAAATAAAAAATGGTTCATTTCTCGCCATCTTTGTAAATAAAGCGAGGTAAAACGAAAACCAAAATTTTCAGATTTTTCCAAATATCTTCAAAAGTACCTTTCGAAATTTTTGTATCACGAGATCCCAACGGTGAGCGACCAATTTTTTAACACCCTGTATGTTTTGTATTAGCGCGATTTTTATAAGTAGATCCAACACAGCCAAAAATTTGTAAAATCAGAAGGTAAAAATGTAAACTCACTCCACGTCTCTTCTTTATATTCTAGTTTTATCCACTACAAAACCTACACAACAACCGCTTAACCAACGTCATTAGAATGTCCATCATTGTCCTCTCTCTCCTTAAAGAAGCCCTTTTCTGTCTTACATTCTCTTATCGTTACCGTTTTCAAATTAACGGTAACGTCTGTTATAAACACTTGGTCGGCAACGGGGTTCCGCGACAACCAGTATTCCGAACCAGGACTGGTGAGTTCCGCGTACTCTTGGGCGTGGACGTTGTTGTTGTGACCGTTCAGCGGTAGGTTGAGTTTTTCATCTTTTTCTGGTTTGACCTAAGAAAGTTATAAATGTAGCTTTTCTTAATTGTATACAAATTAAAAATAACGGTGTTTAGCAGATTTTGCAATATTTTGGTTTGCCCGAGACGTAATAAAAGTCAGGGTTGCAATAAATCATGATTTTTTCGAAAAAATCAATAAATCTGATTTTTTCGATTAAATCATGATTTTTTTGATTTTTATCAATTTATACTGATTTTTTCTTAAATATGGTAAAAATTAACTTTAAAATCACTTATTTTCATTATTTTGTCTCTATTCGCCCGAAAATATTTTTTGTCTAGATTTACAGTTTTCCTCGGCAACATACAATGGTATATTACATAACAAGTGGTGTAAGTGATACTTTTCAAACGAGGAGATATTTAGTTATGTTTAATTCTCCGAGTTTTAGAATAATCACTTTCACACGAGTAATGTACACTATTTTTCCTACGACCACAAAGAATTGTTAAAAAAGCCTTTGATTTGTGAAAAAAAAATATCAACACTAGTGTTGGAATTACCTTACTTAGGTTTTATGTTCCACTTAATATCTGGTTTCATAGTTTGTCAATAGGCTTTTCCTTTATTTGTAGTTTAACTTTTTCAGTTTTTTATATTTTATATATCATAGGATGAACTAATCCTGGATTGACATCAAGATTAACGACAATGAAACATTTTAAATTTAATCAAGGAAAGATGCATTTAACATAAATTTTAAAAATCCACCCAAAAAGGAAGATTTCAATTCAAAATAATTCTATAAATTATTTTAAGATTTATTCCTGTCCAATAAATACGGTCATCTTCGTTATTAAGAGCGAAGACTACCCTAGAAGAATATCATGATTGACTGCATCGGCCTCTCTCGGTCAAAAATGTAAGCTAATGGAAATAATACTTTACGCCAAATCTGGCAACAACGCCGATAACTTTCCTAATAATTATAATATTTAAAATTTTATTTTAATTTTTAAATTCAAGACAAGCCGAGCCGGTACGAAGAGATGAGTCATCATCATCCAGGTAAGAAAATGGTCTATGGAGGTATAAAATATATTAGACGAGGCGCAGAGTTATTAAATTGGGCTTTTCATGTTTTGCACACTTTACCAGAGGACGCGTTTAAAAAAAATTTTTGATTATACAGGGTGTCCCAAAAAGTGTGACGTAATGATATATTTTTTAAAATTACATAGATATATATATTTTCTTGCTACTTTGGACACTATTTATTATTATATATTTATCCACATTAAACAAGTATTTTATAGAAGTCGGTTCAGTGATATCAGCGAAAAGAAAAGAAAAAAATAGATCTGAGCCACCAGTTTTAAGAATGTCATCATGATAGAGTTAAGATAATGGTCTATGGAGGTATAAAATATCTGGGACAAGGCGCAGAGTTATTAAGTTAGGCTTTTCATGTTTTGCAGACTCTACTAGTATCCTAGGAAGTGTTTCCAAAAAATATTTTTGATTATACAGGGTATCCCAAAAAGTGTGACGTCATGATATATTTTTTAAAATTACATGTCATATATTTTCTTGCTAATTTGGACACTTTATTTATTATTATATATTTACCCACATATAACAAGTATTTTATAGAAATCGGTTCAGTGATATCAGCGAAAAGAAAATAAAAAAGAACCACCATTTTAAAAATTAAATTATTGAAAAATAGAAATAAAGCTCCATTAAGAAAATTCTACAAGGTACTTAATAAATAAGGTCTAACTGCTTTGTCAACAAAGTTTGATTAATACGAATTATACAGAGTGTTCAAAATTAAGTGTCAAACTTTTACATCAATTTTTTTTTTAATTTTTAATTGGAGCCCGGTATATTTTTATGTCATTCGATGCGGAATAACAAAAGTACCTTTGCGTGGTCAAGATTTTCTAATACCCTCTATGTAGTCTTCGGTCTTAAACTAAAAATTATAATTACACTTAATATGCCACCTCACTCACTGCTTTAATACATGACACCGACCACGGAAAAGTATACGTCGATTGATTTTTTGTAAAGCAGAGCGTGATTAATTTCGTTTTTAACCGCTTGTAAAGCTTGTTGGTCACCTCCGTTATAACACCAAAGTTATAAGTTGATAACGGAGGTGACTGCTGATAACTGAGGTGAAAACGCATTACGGTATTGTAATTTGACCCATACAGTAATTTTTGTTTATTTTTTTTCTGTCAACTTTTTCAAGATAAAATGGAGAAACCACAGCTCCTGACTTCACGACAATCAAAAACACCGACACAGAGAGAGAAGGAACTGCATAAATCAGCAATGACGTTAAAGCCATACAACACATCAATTTGACTCTACTCTTACCTCTACTTTTTCTGGTCTCTTTTCAGTCTCAGTCGGCGATGCAGCTTCTCTTGTCGAACAATGTGGCAACGCAGCATCGGTAATAGCTTGTCTTTTGTCCAGCGATTGTCTTTTTTCCTTAAAATAAATGAATATTATAAAATATGACAATTGTAAAATACGAACACAATAATTTTAGTTCGTTTTTAAGATAAAGGACTGTTAGTACGAGAACTGTCAAGTTAGTAATGGAAATAGTGGAGAAGCGACCATCGAAATTCTAGACTATTGTTCCTATAACAGAAAAAATTGGTTCTTGTCTTAACTGCACATAAAGTTGTATTATGGAATATTTTATTACCTGATTTGAAAAGGGTGCTGTAGCAGTCAGTACAGCTGGACTGGATGCTGATGGAATGGCTGATGCAGGAACATCTTCCTCATGTTTAGAAGGTTGCCTACCATTCGGCCTTAATGCTTGCGATGTATGTTGTTTTGATGAAAGCTTAGGAACCTAAAAAATTATATAATAATATAGCAATTAATTGTTGGCTATACAGGGCGATTCCTAAGTTGATACTTCTTTTTTAGCTGTCTATGCATTAAAATAAACATTTTTAAATACCTTTTTTCAAAAAACTCAATTTATTACACTATGGATCCAATACGGTCCTGCCTAACTTAAACATAATCTTGAAGCAGTAGCCGCACTTTGACGACACTCACCGTAAATTAGCACCATATCTACTAGTTCATTGTTTTCAAATTTTACCATTTTCAAAATAACTGACCACCGACCCGTAAATTGCATGACTAAGAAGACAAACAACGTAAAGTATAGCAGGCGACGTTTTGATGACCAGGCCCGCACTTAGATTTTTTACTTCTCTATCTCGCCTATTTTTGAGTTTTTTGAAAAAAGGTATTTGAAAATGTTGTTTATTTTAATGCCTTCTATACACAGCTAAAAAAGAAATATCACCTTAGGAATCACCCTGTATCATAAAACTAAAAATATGATACAAAAATAAAAATTAGACAAAAATCACTATTTTTTTTTGATACTAGGTATCGCTTTTGGAAATATCAGAGTTAAAGGTTCATTTGCACTTAGAAAGTTTAGTGACTGAAAGTAGTCGCCGCCAGAAAACTTACCTTATGTAAATTAGAGGAAAGCCCAACTGTCTACTTCAAGTCAGACTTTCTTTTAATTTACACAAGGCAAGTTTACTGGCGACAAATAATTTCCACTACTAAACTTTCCAAGTGTAAATAAGCCTTTATCAAAGCAACAACTTTAGTAATGCTTCTTTTAACTGTTTAAAACCATTTTCCTAAACAATTTTGAAAAACTGCAGCATTTCTTATGACTTAAGATGGGTTTTAAATGGTTTATTTAGTTCACTTTATTTTTATTTCCTACTCTTACCTTTGCTGGTGGAGGGCTACTACTGGTAGGACTACTAGTCGTAATAGTCACTCCAATCTTCCCACTTTCCTTTGACAAAACTTCAGCTTTCCTTTTAGTGCCAGATTCTATTCTGGATAACAGAGGTCTTCTATCCTCACTACTGGAACTACTAGAATTTTCGTGATCTGCTGAAGTTGCTATAGCTGTGGATGTCGATTCCGAAGTATCCTCAGAACCTAAATTCAAGTGTTTAAATAAGACTTCTGACTCTGCCATATAACCTATTTTATAATCCCCCACATTTCCAATGTAATACTTTTTTACAAATTTTCATCAAAATTAGTAAAAAAAAGGAAACCTGCTATACAGTTGAACTTTGGCGTGCATATGCACGCTTATCGTCTAAGTGCAGCCCAAGAATTGTTACCAAACGACCAGCCGCAGCGAATGCAATTTTCAGAGTGGTTTAAGCATGTGGTAATTTGCATAATATTGAAAAAAACCTTTTTAACTGAAGATGCATGGTCCTATCTATCTGGTTATGTAAATTATCAATAAATAAGAAGCCTCTGCATTTTCAGAAAGGTGACTATTTTATAACTTGAAAATTGCCCAAAAAATTTTAAACAAATGCCAATGTAACATAAAAAAAGTTAAATTTTAAATTTTTTTAACAACTTATTTGAATTATATTTAATAATTTAGATTTAATTAATTAAAAAACTATAGTTAAACATTTTTTTCAAAAAGGTATAATGAAGAATTAAGGCCATTGGCTAATATATAATAATAAATATCACACTATACAATAACATAATAATATACAGGGTGTCCAGAAATTAGCGTGCAATATTTCTAGGGCGTAAAGTACATAAAAAAATATGACAAAAACATCCTATAAATATACCACCACAAAATGCTTCTTTAGGGGGCTAAAGCCCCTCAAAAAGGGTCGACGGGAAAGTTTTTTTTTGTAATAGCCTGAAAACCATTTAAGATTATGGCATGAAAATTGGTACATGCCTTACAACCGATAAGTTGTAAATTACAGTGAATTTAAAGTGAAAATATTTCTCCCAGTTGCGTCGCACGTAGTGGGGCTTAGGTAAATATTATCCTACATTTTTTATTTCTAAGATTTTTAAATTTTAAATACAATTTTTTGAAAGTCTAGAGTTTGTTCTTAAAAAAAGATACCCTTGTTTTATTTCCATAGGAAGCACCGTTTTCGAGTAAATTAATTTTAAAATAACGTATTTAAGGACAATCCATATGGGATCAGGTAATTCCGAAAGTTCTGTTACAAAAAAAATTATATTTTGCAACTTATGATACTCGAAACATTGTTTATAGAAACTTTTTATATTATTTTCAGACATTGCTACATTGTTAAGGGTAACTTTTGGAATTATCTGAACTCATCCATATGGATTATCCTTCCTTTTGAAAAATGCGTTATTTTTAAAAATAATTTTACTCAAAAACTATGCTTCCTATGGAAATAAAACAAGAGTACCTTAAATAGAAAATATAGGATAATATTTACCGTAAGCCCCACTCCGTGCGACGCCACTGGGAAAAATATTTTCACCTTAAATTCACTGTAATTTACAACTTATCGGTTGTAAGGCATGTACCAATTTTCATGCCACTATCTTAAACGGTTTCCATGCTATTACAAAAAAAACTTTCCCTCCACCCCCTTTGAGGAGCTCTAGCCCCCTAAAGAAGCATTTCTGGGGGTATGTTTATAGGACATTTTTGTCATATTTTTTGATGTACTTTAGCCCTAAAAATATTGCACGCTAATTTCCGAACATCCTGTATTATTGTGTTTGATGTCACAATTCCCTCGTCTAAGCCAAAAAAGCCTCTTTTAAAATAACAATTTTAGGTTAGACAGTAAAAAATTATAACACAAGTTTTTTAATTAATATGGTTGTTAATTTTTTAAAAGATTTAAGCTTAAAAACACATAGAAAAAATATTACCTCAACAACTATGCCAAAAACAACAACATAAAATAAATATAGCAAAGTAAAATATCATTATAAAAAAAATCTTAAAAAGCGATATGACTGATTACCTTTACCTGTCCTGGTCTCATCATCCTCCACTGTACTGGCCGTTATCTCTCTTTCTTCGCTTTTCTTACGACTGTCTTTTTCCTTCTCCTTTTTCTTATCACTTTTACTGGTGGTTGCTGGAGGAGGACCTTCATCTTGACTTTCATCACCACTTCTTCCTACAAATTATATTATGGATAAAGACATTAATTATATGCCATTCGAAAATTTGGACTTAATTTAAAAGGCCTTATATACTGCCTTATATTTGATTGATTTACATTGAATAAAAAATAAAAAAATAAAATACTATTTTTATTTCATTTTATGATTTATTTAATTCTTACCTTCATCCTCTGTCTCTATTTCTCTAGGTGCTTCTTTTCTTTCTTTCTTTTTCGGTCCTCTTTTGTTCCCTCCTTCGCTCCTTTGAGAATGCTCAAATAACTCTATCAGTCTTCCATCCAGTATGTTTTCTTCTGGTTCCCAGGTGTTGTGCTTTTGACTCCAGCCTTTCCACTTTACATAGTATTCTACCACACCCTGTACCAAGAAAAAGTAGGTAAATATCTATCTGGCTTGATGAATGATGAAAATTTATTATTTGTGAAAATAATCAATTTTGTCTTGGTCTTTGTATAATTTGTTCCTCACCTTAAAAATATTTTCTTGGCAAAAGGATCTTAATGTACAAGCTCTCATTATAAGAACCGTATGCTTTATGTAACAACTCAATGATCATAGAATAGCCATGGTAAGGCTAAGGGAACCACAACTGAGATAATCTTTACAACCAAGTTTAAAAGAGGTGCCTAAGCCTAATCATAGTTACACTAACTCTGCATGCATGACTCCGTGGTCCTAAAATACTTTGAAGCTAAAAGGAACCAATTGTATACTATTTTTTGTTTTTGGTATCCTCAATACTAGCAGTATGAGCCTAATATATCTATCTTGTTCAAGGGAAAAAATATTCCATTATACCGATTTTTTCACAATACTGAAAAAGTCTGAACAAAAAGTATCAAGAATCAAGGCTTACCTTGCGATTTCTTTTCTTCATAATCCTTTCGGCCGCGTAAACTCTGTCGCCCAGTTCCATTGTTTTATTGTAATTTACACTTTATTGGACACAATACAGGCCGCTTTATTTTGATTTTCCACCCAAAATAAACGGGTTTTAGGCTTCAATAAGGAAGCCTTGTATATTAAAACAAAGCTTTTAGTATTAATTACATGTAAATGTGTTTTACAACGCTTTTTTTACATGCATAATACTTGAATAATAAACTTCGTTTTCAGTTGGCTATGCTTGAAAACGTCAAAACAAAACTATTCTTGGACCTTCACATTTATAATGCTTCACTTGGAATAAAATAAAGCCATTTTTATTTATGGTTTCTCAAGTTACAATATACGAAAAAAATACTTTATACAAACCGGGAATTAGTGTATAAATATCTTTAACTTTTATTTTGTGTTGTGCACATTTCTTTTCGCTTTCGCCACACCACAACACTCACATAACAAGATCGGTAATGTTCGGTATTCGGTTTACAGAAAGCCGAAAAGAGCCGATGGAGAAGATTTTGATTGCGCCAATGGAATTTGAATAGAACTTTCTCGAAGAGTGGATACTTTTTAGTAAAGAAACAAAATCTTTTGAGAAAAAATTGTTAATTTTATCACAACACAATTTTTATTGATTTAGATAATTTATTTTGTTAATTTCGATTATATCAATTCTGGTTTTATAGGATTTGGATTTAGAAAACCACATGTTATATTTTATCGCTTCGGTAAATTTCCAGACATTAATATATGGATGTTAATAATACCTTCGACAATTTAAATTTCTATAAATAAATATAAGGTTTCTATAAGACCACATTATGCAGATGTTCGCCTTATATAGATAACCAAATAAACACGCTACTGTATATTTGGCTGCCTATATAAAATTTTATTTACTATCAAGGTCAGCAACCTTGACTTTTTTATTCTTGACAGGAACTGAAACGTCAAAATAATGAGAACGACCGATCGTGAAAGACTCGTTCGCCTAATAAAACCGTTTAAAAGTAAACTCTCTGTGCTGTGCTACGGCTAAGCAGCTAATTAATTAACACAATTCTTTAATTAATTCTTCGGAGAAAATTTTAAACGGTAAGTTATTCTTATACAGTTTCAATTATTGTTCAGTGATTGCTCAAGGAGTTTGTGTTTTATACCTGTTGAAACTGTAAGTAATTTATGTTTTTCTTTTCAGATCATTTTACTAGGGTCATTTGTTGCATTTCTGACACACTTATGCATCTATAGATCATGTAACACCTATTTAAAGCATTAACAATGTACAAACCCCCACAGAATTGCAATAGAGTAAAATCGATTAAGAGTAAATTCGAAAACATTGAAAACCACCAAGACCAATGCTCGTCCAAACCACCTTTATTAAGGAATGGCCTCCGGACTGACCAAATAATACCAATAAAAAAGGCCGGAGCTCTTACAGAAAAATTAAGGAATAATAATATAAATAACCATGAAATTATGCGAACTGTAAGGAAAGTAGATCCAGTGAATGAAACTTCTCATCAAACTTTATCCAGGCAGCTGTCAGATCCTTCAAAGCGTAATATTAAAAGAACTCCTGCATTCAGGGTGGATAGGAACTCAGAAAAAACATGTGGAGTGCAAAAGAATGTCTACAATCGAAACACTTTATTTGAAAGTAAAGTAAAGCAGTTCAACTGTGTAAAATCCTGTGATAATACAGACAAAAACTGTTATAAAAATAATAATGTGGTTCTTGTGGATGAAGCTAGTGTTAGTGCTTATAATGGCTTTGTAGGTAGTTGTAATGGAAGTAAAAACTCAGAAATAAGTGTCCTCTCTCCTAAAACCAGGAACTGTGATGTAAGAGTCAACCTACCAAAATCTAATAACTCTTTTCTCCACTCTACTAGCCCAACAATTAAAGGAAATGATTTAAATTTAAATATTCCTATTGTAGGCCATAATTTTGGAGATACAAGCTCGATGACTACCCATAAGACTGATTTCGAATGCTCCAAAACAAATGTTAGCCCTACTCAAAGACCTATTTTGATAAAATCCAAAAGTTCCCATGATTTTCAATATATACGTAATAAGTTTAACCAAGAATCTCTACCTCCAGTGAAAGATGTTAGTAAATCTCCCCCACAAAATGCCGGTGTAAAGAATATGACTGAAATTCCTGATCAAAATAGCAAGAATACTGAAATTGTAAATAGTAGATGTAGTTTAATTCAAGATACTTTCAAATATAGGAATGCAACACAACCCGAAGAAACTGTACTAAAAAATATAGATCTTTCATTGCTGTATACTGAACCAATTCCAAAATCGTTTAGGAATAAAAACCCCAGTGAATCATCTGGTAGTAACAATGAATCTCCTCTATTTAAACCTAAAATTGATAATATATACACTAAAAGTACTTTGCAACTGACAGATTCTGACAAAAAAGAGTTTTTGGAGTCATTGAAGCAAGTTTTGCAGCAACAAGAGTTACCAGAAGGTTTAACCGACACATTGAAATGTGCCCTTAAAAAACCTCTTCCTGATGGTCCAGCGCCTAGGAAACCCCCAAGAACTTTTCAGCACTGTGTGGACGCTGTTTTAGCTAGTAACTTGCAGAAAAATCCATCCTTTTTGCATATAGCAAAGGAGGTGGAAAGGAAATTATCATTGGATAGAAAAAATGGCTCAAAAAAAAGTGGGAAAAAAGGTGATGCCAAATACATGTTGAATAAACTCGAAATGGCCTTAAAAAATAATAAACTAAGGGCCAGAAAACAGCAAAAAGTTGAAGTTTCAACAACCTCTGGCGAAGACAGTGATGATAGCTTACTGTTTCGCAGCAAGTCATGCCGAAGCTTGCCAAAACCACCAACAACCTCAGAACAATCTAAACCGGACCCATGTACGATCTTAAATGGAGCATCTGATTCTCTACTTGGTGATCTAAATTGCTTTAATACTTTCGGTTGCACCAATCCTGCCTATGAAAGGGTAAAAGAGCGAAATTCCTCATTTTTTGTTGGTAAAGAGAAGGATCCTATTTATGCGGAGCCTATACAGTGTAGGAGCAGTGAGAGTGATGGGGATAAGAAGATTAATAGGAATAGTTTGTATTATATGGTAAGTAATGAATATGGTGAGGGGTAGTTAAGTTTAACATTGGATACTTATTTATGTTAATAACATAAAAAAAATGGTTTTATGAAAAAATAATAATTTACACGATTTTCAGTAGGCCTTAGTGCCAGTACTATTTGTTACTGTCTTGAGGTCATTTATAAATAAATAATATTAAAAAAAAATATGTATCAGCTCATAAAACGACTGGTCTTTCCAACTACACACTAGACTCAAAAGTTTATTCTACTTTTTTTTTTTTAAATGTACAAAAACAATACTCTCTCTCTTGGCCCGAATTCTGGCCATGTTTATTAATGGATTTTTTAAAAACTTTTTAAATTTGGACTCTACAGATATTGGGGAATGTCAGAAAGTTATTTTTATTAAAAAATAATAATTTTCAATTTTTTTAGATACTATACAATGAATTTTGTTTTTTAGGGTTTTCATTGGCTTATATCTTTTTCTCGATTTTTTCTGGATGAAAATAACTTTCTCACCCCCACATTGATACCACCATTGGTGAAAACAGAAATTCAAAATCTTGCTTAGTTTTTTTTTAATTCGGTTCAAAATAAACCGCGTAATTAAACACGGAAAATTTTATCGCGTTCGAATTCACTTAACTCTAAATTCTTATAATTAAAATTATCCATAAAATTACTATTATTTATGTCTAATTGAATATTTATTCTACAACATTAATTTATCGATTAAATTCACATCAAACATGTTATATTTTTGGCAACAGTACTAAAAATCTAATTTTAGGTGTTTCAAAAACTTACGGTATATTTTTTCTGAAAACAGATAGCTATTTTGGAAATTATCTGTGAAAAATCAGTCGCGATTTTTATTTTGAAGAAAACGCATGTTTTAGTATTGTTATGAACACTTCTGTGTATGTGCTTAATACGATGATACAGTTTACAATAAGGATATTTAGAAAAATTAGTTTTGTAAGTTGTACTTTTGATACATAAAAAAACATAGAAATAATATTAATTTACCTACTTATATTATAATTAACCAGTGGCGTAGCCAGAAATTTAGTTTGGGGGGGGGAGGGGGGCAAAAGGAGCTGAAATCGATTAATTAGCGCGGGTGCCACGCCCAAAAAACCCTCTTTTGGACCATAAAAAAATTTCAAATTATAAAAAATATAAAATACTTAATTATAGAAACTTGTAGGAGTTATACTAATATAAATAATTTAAAACATGAAATAAACATCACAGAACAAAAAAATATTAAAAATAAGGTTTATTTTTTATTTATTGAAAATCAAAAAAATATATTAACTATAAGAAGCCATACCCTGTGAGCAATTTTGCCCCCGAGCCTTACTTAGGAATTTTTTTTAAATGGTGTATTTTTAGGGTAAGAAGATTTTTAGAGCCGGGATACGCTCTTTTTTTTAAGTAACTTTTTTTTAGTTCCTAAAGTTTTAGTATAAAAAATATTGAAAATTTTTTTTTATTAAAAATATTTTCTGACATTCTCCAATATCCGTAAAGCCCAAATTTAAACAAGTTTTTTAAGAACAATTAATAAACATGGCCAAGATTAGGGCCAAGAGAAGGCAATATTTTTGGTCTAATTTAATATATATAATTTCAAAAAAGAGAATAATTTAGAAATATTGGCTATATGCTCTTAAAATCAAACTTAAAAGATTGATTTCTCCAGCTGTCTTAATCTGCATGTTGTGATTCACAAAAGTGTGCAAAAACCGATGGCATCCATTAATTGGTTGTATCAGCATTTGTTCCATTATCCGTTATTTTTAAAACTGTCATCAAACCTACTTTGTTATTTTTTATAATTATAGATTATCGAGCTTTGTTGCAAAATTGCTATTATCGCAATATTATTGTTTTACATAAGATATAAAACAGTTTCAAAGTAAGCAGTCATAAGTTTTTGTGCATATTTAATTATCTGAATTAGATACATCATAAACTTTTTTTTTTGAGCCTATCATGATTTGTGATACAAGTTAGTCTCCCTTAAAAGGGGATCAATCGGGACTCAATATAATCCTAAATGTAGGTAGAGACCAGTGGCGGATTTACCACTAGGCAGACTAGGCAACCGCCTAGGGCCGCAGGTCCTAGGGGGCCGCAAGGCAAGACCATTTTTGTAGATCGTACATTGAGGAACAACTTTAACTCAAAACATTTTTAAATTTAGTCAATAATTAAGGTTTTACAGTGCAATTAATGCAAATCATTAATACATACGTATAATATATGTTTATATATAATATAAAATTGTTTCTTTAATTTCTGTACATTTTCGCTTATAACAAAAGTTGTAGATTTTGTAGATTTCTCAATTTTTCTTATGAGACCAATAGTTTACGAGATAAACCGTAAAAATCATTTTAACCCCTTTTTCCAAGATTGCGGCCTTGGGACAAGGGTGGCGACCCCACAAACTTGGTTTTAACCTTACACTGACCCCCCCTACACATCTAAAAAATAAAATTGCTTCCTAAAAAAAATTATTTACGAAATGCCTGACGCAAGATTGTCTAGTTTAGCAAGTTTTGTAGCTAATGCTGAACGTTGTAATAACTTGGACTTTGATGAACTGATTAAAGAGTTTGAAGCTCAAAAAGCAAGAAAAGTTTAGGGTTTAGGTATAAAATTATATAATTTATTTGTATTTGACTGAACATAATACAATATACTGTAGTTCATTTTGTCATTGTGCGTTAATACTTTACAAATCCACATTCTAAATTGAAAAAAATGACTTTTTTACTTCTTAGAGTAAGAGTTGTTGACTTTTCAACCGCATAGAGTGAAAAAGCCGTTTTTTCACTTTACATATCAAAATAATCTAAATATTAATCTTAAAGTAGTTAACTTCTGAATTGGATAGGCTACAAAATTGTGATTTTAAAACATCCAAGCGTACATGGAATAATTATTTCAAAGAAAGTCAACAGCAAATTAATTTCTCTGTTGGTTTTTGAGGTTTAATTTGTTCTAAAATAGCCCTTAAAAAACCTTAAAACTTGCCATTTTCGGTTAAATTTTAGAAAATACATCCCGGTTGTAGGGGCCGCTCGATAAGCCTTGCCCAGGGCCTCCAATGTCTTAAATCCGCCACTGGTAGAGACTCTGATGATATAAACAAGGTATTTTAATCTAAAAAATTTCCCGAGGTCAATTAATATTTTAATTGTTTTCTTTCAAACGGTAAGTTGTAAGAAATATAAAAAATCCCTTTTTTGTTTGTCATTGTCATTTCTTGCCATTCTTTCGAATTAGGCTTTTTACCTCTTCGTTCGCTGCCAGGGCCATTCCCGAGGGGACCTACAGCTTAACGTGGGTTCCGAACCGCGATCTTCAGTCATGCGACACTCCCCCTAAGGGTTAACCCTCGATTTCCTGCGCCATTGCATGACCTACCCATTGGGGAGTGTGTACCTTCTTCCGCATTCCACGAGATATCCGATCTCATCCGGCCTGGTTACCGGCGTGAATGGGGTTATACATTTTACACTTTTCTCTGCATTCTTAAACCTACTCAAATTCGGAAATACTAATATAAATATAATTGTTTTGGAAATATCAGTGGCGTAACATTTTTTGGTTAAGATTGTATCAAAGTGTAACCATACCTACGCAAATGGTTTGAATTTTTTTAGTGCAAAATATGTGTTTTTATGTCATAACAGTGGCGGCTCGCGGTCTTAAAAATGGTAAAGAGCTAGTTATAGTGCGGGTACTTAAACAAACATTGACTAAAAACCCGTGTAACAAAACGTCTCTCTTATCCTCATCTGTCCAACGATTGAATGGAGTTTCCAACACATTACAAACTATGTCATTAATTGGGTTCATTTTTAAAACACACACAACTAAGTAGGTACGTACACACTACTGAATTAACTGAAAAATAAAAACAAAACTTTTTAATCACACAGTAAATTACGTAAAAACGATATCTATAACCGTAAGTTTCGCGAAGCCTCAAAATAAATACCTTAAGGTTAGGCGAACCAATGCTAAAACAATGGTGCATACGACGGATCTATCTTTAAATTGCCCTTCATCATAATGCAAATTGTTACACGCTGTTTGCGTGACTGAAGTTACGTCACCATAGCGACGGTGAATATCAAAGTCATGTTGGGCGTTGGGTCGTCACTCGCTTTGAGCTAAAGGACACGGTCGGTTGGGGCGCGCCAAAATGCACGAGTGGTTATAATTATTGTCCATCGGAGTTAACCGTGGCCCTAATATGGATAGCTACATTCGGATTAAATTAATATTATTAATTCGAACATAATTATTTTTTAAGGGCTAAAATGGTAGCTGTATTGGTATATTAATATTTAATATTGTCGAAATCTTTCCTCCTGGTACCAAAATTTAGTGTAATATCTCAAACAGTTATAATTTTTTTTGATAAAACCCAAATAAAAACAATAATTGTTAATTTAGTACCCTTTAATAAGTTTTTTTTTATAGTTAACAGTACGATTGGTATTAAATTGATACAAGTAAAAACGTAGCCGATACAGGGCCGTAGCCAGAACCAAATTTTTGGTAGGGCTATTCGATTCCTTACCAGGGCCCATATTCTCACGTTGAAATATAATGATATTTGATTTTTAAGGGACGCTGTAGAAATTTTTACATTTTAGAACGACCGACATCCGACATGCTTCATTCATATGCATGTATTATATTTATTATAAGCAGTGGCGTAGCCAGAAAATATGCTCGAGGGGGGGCGGGGGGCTGAATGGGCGTAAGTAGGACATTTTTTTCTGGAGAAAGGGACAGGGTACTAACAAATTTCATCAAAATTATTAAAATTTGTTTTTGTAAATAATTTTTTTAACTTTTTTTTTTGAATTTCCTAGCTGGCTCTTTTTTAAAAAAAAAACATTTTTTATATTTGTAAACAATATGAATATTAGTGTCAATCCAAAATTTTAACATAAGACGTATGTATGACTCTAACACGCGATTTTCGGGCTCGATTTTTCATAATTAAAAATAAGTAAATATCACTCTCCACGCCAAAATTGATGATTTTTCAGAAATCATGTATTTTTGGAGCGTAAATCTAGGAGCAGTTTTTGGTGCAAATTCTTAGGTTTTTAAATACTCTTTCTTAAGTGCCGTTTTGTATATTCATAATAAAGCATTCTCGTTTCTTCCCGCACTATTTTTTTTAATTATAAATCATCACACTTCTTCAATAAAAAATGTTCAATTAAAATGTTTACTATAATTTTTTTCTTCAAAATTAAATACCTAATTGTTTTTTGTTTTTGTTGTAAAAATATTTTATTTTATTGGGTTATATTTTTGTTGATTTAAAATAGCTCTAAAAAAGGGAGAACGGAACAAACAGGGGCAGGACAGGACTCTACCCGTATGACGAAATTATTTAATTTATTTTATTTTATTAAACTTATCAAATAACTTGCAGACATTTTTGACACTTATTTTTTTCTATTTCGAAATTTTTTTTACCAGGGCTCAATATTTTTTTACCAGGGCTTCGGCCTGGCCAGCCCCCCTCTACCTACGGCCCTGAGCCGATATCCTTAAAACGTATAAACCCCTTGTAAAATCGACCACGACCCGCCACTGTCTACAACTTAATTTTAGGTTCGAACTTATTTTGATTGGCCTACTGTGATAATAAATACAAACTTAGTTTAAACATTGTTGCCTTGAATAGATTTGCTATACAAGCAAATATCTCGAGATCATTTTAGAAACGGCACGACTTAAGAAATTTATTTTGTCTTAAAAGGTTATTGACAGTGGAATAGTATGTGAAGAGGTTGGTGTTAAAATAATTAAAATATGTAAGGCTGCACTTTCGTACCCACATGATCAAGAGTTTGAACTTTTTTTTTGTTTAATCGAGTGAATGTAGGTGTTTTACCTTCGCGTTTTTATTGTAAGAACTGTTTCTTTTATAGTATAATTTGTTCTCTTTTTTTTCGCTATTTTAAGTAATAATCCAATTTTTAAAACCTTCTGTACCTACAGGGTGAGTCAACGATAAAGTAAAGTTCTGTTTCTCTTTTATCTTAAGAAGTAGACAAAAATTCAAATTGCAAAAGTTGTGGAGATCATTGAGGTGCACATTTTAAATTTATATTGGAGTATACAGGGTGGCCCAAAAAAATGTGGCGAATATAACTTAGGTTTTTTTAAATGGAATACCCTATTTATTGTATTATTTTCTAATTTCCCTCTAAATTCTACGCTTATTTTGTATAAAATATTATATGTCTAAATTTAATATTTTCTGAGATATTGACATTAAAAAAATGTGTTTTTTTCATTCTTTGTCAGGCTGTAACATTGGAACGGTTCATCTTAGAAAATAATGGTTTTTACCTCCCTATCTTAATTTTTTATTCTCTATCTAAAATTTACAACTTCCGGTTTAACATGTTAAACCGTTAAAACTTTATTGTTATAGAGAATAGAAAACTAAGATAAGGAGATGAACAACATTTTTCTCTAAGATGAACCGTTCCAATGTTACAGCCTGTCAAAGTCTGAAAAGGCCATATTTTAAACGTCAATATCTCAATCACTATAGAATTTAGACATATGACATTGACAAAATAAGCGTACAATTTTGTGGGGAATCAGAAAATAATACAATATACAGGGTGTTCCATTAAAAAAAAAACAAGTTATATTTGCCACGTTTTTTTGTTCCACCCCGTATACTTCAGCATAATTTTAAAATGTGCACCTCAATGGTCTCTACAACTTTTCTAATTCTTAAGATAAAGGCGAAAATGAACTTTACTCTATCGTTGACTCACCCTGTACAGGGTGTCCCAAATTCAATGCTCATCATTTTTTAAATTTGAAACTATCTTTAAATTATTAGTCAAAAGTGTCTGTGGAAAGTGCTTTCCGTATTTTTATATGTTTAGTCACGTCACAAATAAACAAAAACGAAATATTAAATTTTCAAGTTTTTTTAGATATGTCCGGAAGTATTTGGAATTTTCTTAATTTCTCACCGGCATTAACTGCTGCAATTTTGCCCCAGTTTAACCTTTTTTCTGTATCTTTAGTAGTTTCCCAATGGGAGCATCGAATTTGGGACACCCTGTACACATTTTTTGGGTTAGATTTTGGTAGATTAAACGTCTCAATTATCTATACAGAGTGTTCCTTAAGGTAATTATCGATTATACGAACAGCACGCCAAAATTGAGTTCCTAGAACTTTTCCTCAGCGGCGCTCTCCAGAATTTAGTTTGGGAAGAACGGATTGAGTTAAAATTTTACAGAATTAATTAAATAAATACCATATAATTTCCCTGTTTTAAAGAAAAAAGAATAAAATAGGTACTAACGTACCATGAACATCCTCTAATTATCTAGAATGAATCATTCATTTCTTCAAATTTTTTTCTATTGTCACACTACAACAAAATAATTATGGTGTGATGCAAATCAACCTTATAGTAATGCAGTATTACATGTTCATTGCCATGTAAGGTAAACAGAACGAATTCCGACCTTAAACTTATTATATATTTTTCAAATTACATTAATTCTATTTTTGGTATTCGGTACCAAACTTGGAAATACGGAACACTCGTGAAATCACTGCTGTCTATCCGTTTATCTGTTACAACCCTATTTTCTTCAAGACTGTTTGACTATAGAGAACTGATATTTTGCATGGACATCATAGACTGAAAGTTCCACAGATCTGTCAAAGCAAAAAAAAAATGTCAATATAAATTGTTTTTTACTCTATTGGCTTTTGACGATTAGTAAACTTACAATTCGAAGTAAACTTTAACGGCCGTATATATTGATTAAAGGGTTTTACATTTAAAACCGCCCGAAATTGACAGTTCTGGGTTCAAAATGACAGGCAGTGCTGTAATATGAGGGTAAAACACTCTGTATTAGTATATTGTATTTAGTGTTCTAATTAGTTATTATGATTAGCTAGTATAACAATACTGTCGATATAACAAATATGTAATATAAACATTAGCATAAGTGGAACAACGATGTATGTGGCGACATAGATTAAGATTCAGAATATAGTTTGATGTTGAATATGAAACACCGTTTTCTTTGAACCCTTTGCTGCCACCTATCTGAACATCAAATTATTACATGGCGATCCTGCCAGGATACCTTAAGAAGAAAAGCACTTATATGGAATAAAATGGGTAGTGCCAAGTCTAAAGAGAAAATAACCAGGCCTCGAATGGAGACAGAGTACATTTTGATAACACTTGTAATAGCCGTTATCCTTTTTATCATATATAGTTAGAATTACCAAGAACGAGTTGAAGAGAATCAAGGGATGAATTGGTGACGAAGCAAGCAGTATACCATTTTTTTTAGGTTCTTTTTAGGATTATAAAGATGGAGTTTTGGAGCTTAAAATTGTTACATGGTTTTATTATACTTATGGTTTATTACACTTATGGAAAAAGAAGACGGAAAATGGACATAAGAAACAAGGAAATTTGTAAAAAATAGAAGAAAAAAAAATATAGACTCGGTTATAATTACCAAATTAGTGATTAAAAAGAAACATTTACTAAGTAAGTTATAGAATTAAGTAAATTGTATTGAAATAGGGCCTATTTAACAAGTACTTTGCTATTAAATAATTAGATTAGAGAATACTCTAAGAGTGCTATAGAAATTTCTTTTTAAAAATGTATCAGGAAATTATAAATTTTAATAAACAAATCGCGGAAGGTTTAAGTAGTGATAACCAAAATGAAGTATAAACCGGGATAACCACGCGAAAAATATACATTCAAATATGTCAGCTTTTGACTTAAAAGTGGCCACGAGCCTCTTGCCTGTAATGGATGACTCGGAAGCTATTACACATAAACTAATCGACGCGGCAGAATTTTATCATTCTATGCTTAACGATGATGGCAAGCCTATTTTAATTAAATTTATTTTGAAAACACGAATTTCAAATAATGCGAAATTAAGATTAAAGTCTAGTTACGATTCTATGGATTCATTATTAGGAGACATCAAAAAACATCTTTTAACGAAACAGTCCGATACCGCCCTTCAGGCAAAATTGTTTTCCGCCAAGCAAGGCGATAATACTGTTTCTGAGTTTGGTAAAAATCTTGAAGATATCTTAGTAAATCTGACAATTTCTCAAGCAGACGGTGATTCAAGAGCTTTTGATATTTTAAGACCAATAAACGAAAAAATCGCTATAAAAAGGTTTACAGGTGGCCTTAGAAATCATAAACTCAGCACAATCATATCTGCTAGAAATTTTGAATTTTTAAAGGATGCAATTAGAGCGGCGCAAGATGAAGAAATTTCCTCTCAAAGCAATAATCAACAAATTTTCAATATGTTTAGAGGAAGAGGAAACAACAGAAATTTTTCTGCAGGTTTTAACAAAGCTAGAAACTCTGGAAGACATTTTAATAACAATTTCAATAGAAACGTAACTAATAGAAATAACAATTATGTTTCTAATTATCAACAAAATAATTCTCGCTTAGGTAATGGTAATAGCAATCCGCAAAGTCAGCGTTTTCAGGGGGGACACCGAGGACGTTCGTTTACTCGCGGTTATTATGGAAATTCGCGGAGACAAATAAATTTTGCTGATCAAAACTTTAATGCAGGTCAGGAAACGTTACCGTATGATGATTCTAGAGAGAAAACAATTTTTGTCCCTAAAGTAGAAAATAGTTGTAATAATATTTTTACTTACTCCGAAAATTGCTCAAATTCAGTTTCTTTTAGAGTAAACAACAAAAGTTTAGGATTCTTAGTAGATACGGGAGCGTCATTGTGTGCGCTTAAGTTAGAGCATTTAGACGCAAGTATACCTTTACATAAGGAAAATCTTGAAATTAATGGCATAGGTGGTAGAGTATGTTCCGTAGGTTATGTATACTTAAATCTCGCTATAGGAAACATACAATTTAGGGAAAAGTTTTATGTATTTGATTCGTTGGAATGTCATACAGATGGTATAATTGGGAGAAATTTTTTAGGGAAGTATAAAGCTAAATTAAACTATGAGGAAAATACTTTAGATCTTTTCAATGAGGGAAAGAATGTTATTTTAGACTTAAATGCTTGTTGTAGTCATATATTAGTGTTACCTGCAAGGTGTGAAAGTATTCAGTACCTTGAGACAGGGTTAAATGAGGAATGTGTTGTTATGCCAAGTGAGTTATGCCAGGGTGTGTTTGTAGCAGGAGTGATTGCACAACCAGTGAATGGGAAAGTTCCGGTTAAAATTTTGAATACACGGGAAAGTGAAGTACGCTTGAGAAATTGCTTACCTAAAACTGAGAAGCTCAGCAATTATGATTGTTGTCAGTTTACTTCTCAAAATATTTCAGTTAATCGAGTAAAACAGTTATTTGACATGCTTAAACTTACCTACTTGAATAAAGAAGAGAAAGATTCAATAGATCAATTATGTGCTAAATTTGCAGACATATTTCATATGCCTGGGGATTAATTATCTGTAACAAATATTTATAAACAGTCAATTCAAGTCAAACCGAACACTCAACCAGTTTATATAAAACCTTATAGACTGCCTCAATCTCAGAGGGAGGAAATAAATAAGCAAATTTCCCAAATGTGCGATAATGATATAATTGAGAGTGCGCAGAGTGAGTGGTCGTCGCCTGTTTTACTGGTACCGAAAAAGAGTGAGACATCAGGAGAGAAACGTAGCAGATTGGTTTTAGATTACAGATTTTTAAACCGTAGTTTAGTAGATATCAAGTGGCCTATTGCAAATGTGGTTGATATTTTGGATTCTCTTGCGGGAGCTCTTTATTTTTCGCATTTAGATCTAAGTCAGGGGTATTATCAAGTGGAACTAGATGAACAAAGTAGAAAATTGACAGCCTTTACAACTGATCGGGGACAATGGCAAATGAAAAGATTGCCCATGGGGCTAAAACTTAGCCCCAGTGCCTTTTCTAGGATAATGACAGTTGCAATGGCAGGTCTAAACTACGAAAAATGTTTTGTTTACCTTGACGATCTAATAGTATTCGGGAGAAATCTTAAGGAACACAACAAAAACCTTATGGACGTTTTTACTAGACTTCGTAAAGTAAATTTAAAACTAAATCCCTTAAAATGCGAATTTTTAAGGAAAGAAATTCTTTATTTAGGTCACATTATTAGTGATAAAGGAATATCTCCTGATCCTGAAAAAATTAAAGCTTTAGACGAATATCCCGTTCCAAAAAATTCAGACGAAGTTAAACGTTTCGTGGCTTTTGCAAATTACTACAGAAAGTTTATTCCGAAATTTGCGGAGCTATCTGTACCCCTAAACAAATTGTGCAGAAAGTATGCAAGGTTTGAATGGACGGATGAATGTAACAACTCATTTAAAATCCTAAAGAACGCACTAAGTCAATATCCAGTTTTACAGTATCCTGATTTTGCAGAGAAAAATGAATTTATACTTCAAACTGATGCGTCAAAGTCAGCTATTGGAGCAGTACTCTCAAATAAAAATAATAGACCAGTGGCGTACGCCAGTAGAAGTTTAAATAAAGCGGAAATAAATTACCCTATTATTCACAAAGAACTTTTAGCTATCTACTGGGCTGTAAAGCATTTTCGGCCTTATTTATATGGACGCAGATTTAAAATAGTAACTGACCATAAACCTTTATTATACTTATTTAGCCTTACTGACCCATCCAGCCGGTTAACAAAGTTTCGATTAGGCCTTGAGGAATATGATTTTTACATTGAGTATGTGAAAGGAAGTGAAAATGTTACCGCGGATGCATTATCAAGAATTATCTTGACATCTGAGGAATTGAAAAGCATGAATAATGACATGATTGCTGTTATGACCAGAGGACAGTGTAAGAGTATGAAAGAGCAAGATTGTGTGTTGGGCAAGGATAACCTTAATGTTTGGCCTGATCAACCAGATATTGTGGAAGTTCTTAAACAACCTAAAAATTGCACTGAGTTAATTTTAACGACATCGTCCAAAATAAAAACATTGTCAAAAGATATAACTGAACACTTGGGGAGTTTTTATTATGTTCCATTGCAACTTAGTTTGTACTTTAGTCAAAATACTCGATCGGCATTGGCGCGAGACGAAATGCTGAGAGATTTGGCCAAAATAACTAAGAAAGCAAATATAAATGAATTATATATTTTAAAAAATGAGAAAAATAAAATGTTTATTAAATGGATAGGTAAGGAAATAAATAGTAATCCTAATTGGGGGGGCCCCCGTATAAATATTGTACAAGGAGCTAGCAAAATAATAGATAATGATGAGAAACGAATTATTTTGAATGATTTTCATTTACTTCCCACAAGTGGACATGCAGGCATAAATAGAATGACAAATAATATAAAAAAGTATTACTTTTGGCCAGGTCTAGATAACGATGTTGCAGACTTTGTAAGAAAATGTGACACTTGTCAAAAACAAAAGCATTGCAATCGTTATACTAGACAGCCCATGGTTATTACGTCGACAGCCAATTATTCTTTTCAAAAAGTATATTTAGATATTGTAGGACCACTACCAACAGATGTAAATGAATTTGCATACATCCTGACTTTACAGTGTGAGTTAACAAAATTTGTGGAAGCATATCCTATAAAAAATAAAGACACCGTATCTGTGGCAAAATCATTTGTGGAAAATTTTATCTTACGATATGGAATTCCACAGGAAATTGCAACGGATAGGGGTTCTGAATTTATTTCTTCCACTATGAGTGAGGTTTGTAAGCTTTTAAAAATAAATCAAATTTATTCCACGGCATACCATCATGAAAGTATTGGTTCTTTGGAAAATTCACATAAGGTATTGGGTGCCTACTTAAGAATTCAATCCGAAAATAATGATGCAGCGTGGAGTACATGGATTCCTTATTGGTGTTTCTCTTATAATACTACAGTCCATACTGAAACTAAATATACTCCTTTTGAACTAGTCTTTGGAAAGAAATGTCAGATTCCTAATAATCTAAATAATATGTTAGAACCCATTTATAACTTTGAGAATTACCCTATCGAGTTAAAGTATCGGTTGCAAAAGGCTCATGAGGATGCAAGAGCTAACTTATTACATTCAAAATTTAAAAAAAAGCAAAGTTATGATGAAAAAATAAAACCCATTCAATACAAAAAAGGCGATTTAGTACTTGTAAAAAATGAAATGGGAAACAAAATCGCAAGTCCTTGTTTTCTGGGTCCTTATTTAGTTATCGAGGATGAATCTCCAAATGTAAAACTGATGAAAGGTAATAAGGAGATTGTAATTCACAAAAATAGAACTAAGTTATATCATAGTTAAGTAATTTCTAGGTAATAATTTAGTAGTAAGGAATCGGCCGGCCCTACTTTCGTATTCTTCTCTATCTATATACTATTTATTCTAGGTCTGACTACTCTAATTTTCTTCCTTTTCTTTCTTCATTTCTTGAATTCTTATTGACTAAGAAAATGTTTGTTATAAGTATAGTTATTATTTCACATGAGTTAATTACTTTCATATTATAATTAGCAGGAATTTCCATTTGAAAACAAAGTGTAAATTCCTTAAATTTCCCGGGGAGGTGTAATATGAGGGTAAAACACTCTGTATTAGTATATTGTATTTAGTGTTCTAATTAGTTATTATGATTAGCTAGTATAACAATACTGTCGATATAACAAATATGTAATATAAACATTAGCATAAGTGGAACAACGATGTATGTGGCGACATAGATTAAGATTCAGAATATAGTTTGATGTTGAATATGAAACACCGTTTTCTTTGAACCCTTTGCTGCCACCTATCTGAACATCAAATTATTACAGTGCCTCCCCTGGAAATATTAATGTAATAATAGCTTATTTTATAAATACTTATAATTATACCATTAAAACAGCTTTAAAACGTATTTTTTAATATAAACACAATAATATAATAGTTCCTGCATAAATTTTGCGAAATATCTTTAATAAATTTGTACTTCCTCAAAGTCTCTAATATTCAATTAATTTTAACGTTTGGACCTTTGTCCAGTAACCGAGCAACAGCGTCCTTATCCGTTTCATTGTTATTGCATCTTGTCTCACTCTTCACTGGATCGCAATTGATCGGAAGCGTGCGGAAGCAATCCGAAAAATGTTTCCTCTGTAGTTAATGTTTTTTGGAAAGACAATAATAAAAATACAAATAATTGTATATTTCAAGAAGCGTAGTAAGCTTTTTCGCATGACGCAAAACGATGTTAGGAGGCAGGCACTCCTTTTGCGCTTTAAACCAATAAGATTTTAGGAATTTCGAATTAGGTTCTGTAGTTGGGCCCTTTTTTCTTCTGTGGTTGGTATGTTAGAGTGTAGGTTATGGTTTTCGAATTTCTTTCATTGCATTCGTTGTGATTTTGTGATATAGTCAGATCTGGTCTTAACGTGCGGGTCCAAAGGTCACTGATCATATGCGTCAAATCAGACAACACAGAGGCTATCAAACTGTAAGATTATTTACAAATATACCGAAGGAAGGAAAAATAGTTTCATTATTTTAGCTATCGCGAAGATAGCCACATATACCTAATATTATTACAGAAGAAGAATTTCTCTTTATTTCGCCAGATCCATCCCTAGACGCGTTTCGTCATATCATGACTCATCAGTAGAGCTAGGATCCGACAAAACAAAGAGAACTCAAAGCTGCTTATGGCAGCACAGTGGTGGGACACACCAGTAAGATGAGGCACGGAGCGCCATCTGTATCGTTATTAGACACTCTTGAGCATACCAGCACCTCTAACAAACTTATAGAAATAAGTAAAAATGTTAAGAGGAAATCTCCTGTAAAGACATTCGTCACAATTACAGGAGTCCCGCTAGGCAGCGCTAACTCGCATCGGTTTATTAACCGAAAACAAGAATACAGAAGAAGAATTTCTCTTTATTTCGTCAGATAGATAGATATTATTAGTTTTGTAAAAATTATGTACAGGGGAGTTGAAAAAGTTACAAAAAAATTATATAATCGTTAATTATATACCTACTGTACCCTTTAATTAAAAACGACAATAATAAACAGTGCAATTTATTTTAAAAATTTTACTACTAAAACCTAAAAATACAATGGCATTTAGTCTGATAAATTATTTCGATAATGAAAGAAAAAGTGGAAATTTGCAAACCAATATGCAGGAAACAGTAATGAAAACACTGGGAATTAGTTTAAGGACTATGCAGAATAATGTGCATGAAAAAAAAGCATAATTATAATACCCAAGAATACTAAAAACTGTAAGCGAAAAACACCGTTTATAATTATAGCCTAAAAACTCTCATCGTCACTTATAAAATCTGAAAAGCCCTCGTCGTCTGAGTCGTCTTCGAATGGAGCAATTATCATTGGCGCTACTTCGACATCTAGTACTTGTTCTCGATCCCACCAATCCCTTATTAATATTTCTGTATGTTCCACCGATTTCTTCCAGTACTCTTGTGTAATATGATCTAACGAATCTTGCCAAACTATTTGTACTTGGTCGAATTTAAGACCATCACCTACATGTTTTTCATAATAAGACTTTGCACCAGCCCATATTAATTCTATTGCGTTAAACTGGCAATGATATGGTGGCAGTCGTAGAACCTTATGACCATATTCATGCAGTATTTCATCTACCGCGTATATTTTGGGTTTTTTAAGAGACTTTGCTATAGGAGTTCCGATTTAAGCATATTTGGTAAAGGATTTTGGTTGTGTTTTTCCAGCCACTCATAAATATCACTTTTCCTCCAAGATGAAATAGGCTGTTTATTTAAAATTCTTGAATGATATGATGCATTATTTAATACAATTAAAGACGGAGCATCCAAATTTGGTATCAATTGAACTTTTAACCATTTTTCAAACATTTCGCAAATATATTATTATATACGTGAAGGTGTTATCAAAGACGAGAAAGTAAGATTTTAAAATTTAATTTACTAATTTCATTATTAAAAATGGAAATAAATGAAGGATCTGTAAGAAACACCAATGATATCGTCGAATTTCTTATTAAATTTAACTTTAGCAGTCTTTTATACGACGACAAATTATTCCTAAAAGATTTAGGGATTCCTCGTCCAGATTTGAGCAAAATTCTTGGCAATAAAATAAATTAACGTTAACTCTACACCTTCCCGTTGGGTTTTCTGAACAAAAACATAGTTTTAATGTATACCTACCTATATAAAACATTGTATTGACCAAGTAGAGGTCCTTTTAATATCCTAATAAATAATCGGTTTCGTTGTAAGAAAAATATTTTGCCTACCTCCTCTAAAAAATTGCCATTAACCACAATATTTTTACCTTCGCAAAATTTGGCGGCTTTCCGGGGTCACGATTAAAAAAACGACGCACTTAATCACGGTTATTATTACAAGGAGTCACTTTATTTGGAAAGTTTGACTCAAATTTGAACAATATTTTTTTAATCAATACCTCTTTCGAGCCCTTAAAAATGATTTAATTATATTGTTTTAAAACATCATTAATACATATAAAAAGAACTTGCGAAACTAATTTGATTTACGAAATTTGATAGTATTATAGGTAATTAAGTGAATTTTTGACGAATTATGGGCGTGGCTCCGAACATTTTTCGCTTGCGTCGTATGGCCTGCGGCGCATCGCCTGTGGCGCATCGCCTGTGGCGCATCGCCTGTGGCGCTTTTCCACCCTGGTGCTTCATTTAATCATTTTGCCTCCCCATTTAAATTAACTACGAACTGTCACTGCTAGTTAGGATATGAAACTGACCAATTACAGCGGTCAATACAAAGAAAACAAAATTACAGTTGTACATTTAGGAGTCGTTTTATAACATTTAACAAAACTCAAAAGTGAGGTTAAGAATATACTTCAAAAAGATGCAAATCTGTCAGATTAATTTTGTTATTTTTTTATTTGAATCAAAACATTTATCTCAAAGAATATGCATACGCCAATTTTTCCCAAAAAAGACACGGAATTGTGCGAAAATTGATGATATAAAACCAAAATATATTTTTACCGAACTATTCTTACGTTTTTCTCTGACCAAACTAAAAATTTGTGAACTCATTTCAAAACTCTTCAGTTTTCCACTCATTTCTAGATAATTACTACAAGATTTAATGCATAAAATGTATACCGGGTGTTGCATCGTCGAGCAGGACATAGGAAATCCCATGTAATTTTAAATGGGGTCAATTATTGGCTTCCCTAATTATTTTAGAGAAAAATTCTATTTAGGTTTATTAAAGAGCACTAAAACCCACATTTAAAAGAATAACTTTAGATATTTTTGATGAGCCCGTTTACGGGTTATCGCCGATTTCTTTTTAACTATTTCTCCTTTTTATGGCCCCGTATTTGCGGGCACCAGTCAAGGTAAAAGATGACTGTCAAATAAAGTTGTCATTTTGAAATGTGTGCTTTATTGTTATAAAAACTCGTACATCGAAAATATTAAAGGTGTATTTATGAGTACACATTAATCTGAATAAAACTAAAATAAAGTATCCAATTACAAGGTGAATTATGGCATTTTACATGTTTCAATATTTTACTAATTAATAGGTAGGTACTATTAAATTGTTAGAACTTTAGGATTTAAGAAGATGTTCAAATATTCCTCCATTGACTGCTAGACAATAACCGAGGCGATCATAAAATTCTCTTCTTACATTCGCTAGTTGGTACACTGAAATTCTATTGCATTCGGCAGAAATAGCATTTTTTAACTCGTCTAGATTTGGGTATTTTTTTATCTTTGTATATCCTGTTTTTTAAATGGCCCCAGAGAAAGAAATCATTTGGCGTTAAATCAGGAGACCTGGCTGGCCAATTTACTGTATGATTTAAGCCAATAACATTTCCATTAAAAGCACGGCTTAAATATTTCCGGACAGCCAGGGTACTATGTGCCGGGCAGCCATCCATTTGGTACCAAACTTCCTGATTTTTCCTGGCGGCATCATGTAAGTAGGTAAAATATGATCTTCAAGTAGTTCCAAAAGATATTTTGCATTTAAATTTCGTGTAAGAAATAATGGCCCGATAATATTTTCTCCGAAAATCCCAGCCCAAACATTAACTTTTTGTGGATATTGCGTCCTTGTTTCGACAAACCTGTGTTGGTTTTCTTTGCTCCAATATCGATAATTTTGAACATTGGGTTCATTGTTTAAGGTAAATGTGCATTTGTCAGTGAAACAAATGATTTTTAAAAATTCCCTATCCATGTTTGCTATTTCAATCATACCAAAACAAAACTCCTGTCGTCGTATTTCGTCCCTATCTCTTAGCTCTTGGTGCTTTTCATATTTGTATGAATAATATTTATGTCGTTTCAAAGCTCGTAACGCTGTGGTGTGATCTAATCCTATGTCATCCTCAAGTTTCCTTGTGCTGATCTTTCCATCATTTTCTTCCACGCACAATAAAACTTGCAAGTCCCTATCATTTCTTGCATCTCTCCTTTGTTCCTGCCTTTCTTCACATCTGCAGTTATTTATTACACTGCCTTTTGTCTCAAATTTCTTAATAGTCCTTTCGACTGTAGATTTTGCAGGTATCGGTCTATTCGGATACAGAGCAGCAAACATGTCTGACACATTTTGATAACTATTTCCTTGATTATACCATTTAATCATCAATATTTTTTCTTCAGAAGTGTAATTCATGGCTAATATTTTCGATGTACGAGTTTTTATAACAATAAAGCACACATTTCAAAATGACAACTTTATTTGACAGTCATCTTTTACCTTGACTGGTGCCCGCAAATACGGGGCCATAAAAAGGAGAAATAGTTAAAAAGAAATCGGCGATAACCCGTAAACGGGCTCATCAGAAATATCTAAAGTTATTCCTTTGAATGTGGGTTTTAGTGCTCTTTAATAAACCTAAATAGAATTTTTCTCTAAAATAATTAGGGAAGCCAATAATTGACCCCATTTAAAATTACATGGGATTTCCTATGTCCCGCTCGACGATGCAACACCCGGTATACAAAATGAACGTTTGTATTTATGTTTTACATTCTGTAAATTTCCATGTGGGAATAGAAAAACTACTATTTCCACACCCACATAGATATCACCATTTCATTGGTGAAAAAAAAGTCAATAATTTGCTTACTTATTTTTTGTAAGAAGAACCACAATAATTGAACACGGAAATATTTTAGCGAGGTCGGGTCCATTAAATAATTCAATATTCTTATCTAATACAATTTTTTATTTTCAAATATTATTGCCTTTCTTTTTGAATTTAAAATGAACAAGTTTTTTAATTAAAACTCGGATCAAGTTTATTATTGAACGCAGAAAATTAATTTTTTATGCCGATTTTTATGCTAAGCGCCCACTTCCTTTAGATAATAAAGATAAAACTACCTGTTACAGTATAATTATTGACAAGTGGTTGACATTTAAGACGTTCACTGCATATCTACGCAAAGATTATGTTGATGTACTAGAGGAAAGTAAAAGTTAGTTTTTTACGGTTTGTTATTCGATTTTCTCTTTCTCAACAATAAAAAATAGTAATTTCAATTTTGTGTTATGGAATTGATTTCTCGCGCGAATTTTGGCCAATTATTTCCCAATAGTTATTATTAGATTGTTACTGTAATTACCTACTTCATTGGTGTTATGGTACTGGTATCTTTAATAATAAAAAATTCTATCACCATCATTAGAATCTAATAACTTGTTTGTTTGTTGATTTTCTAATTCTTTTACAATTCTTTATGTCATCTCATCAGGAATGTTTTGTAGGCTATTAATCCGTGGGGACATTGCGGCCGAATTATTTCCCCCAAGGGAATAAATTTCACTGCTTGAAGAATTGAGGCCCATCAGACGACAAGTAAATCTTCCATAACACAATGCACTAATATAGAATTTGCTTATTCTTATAAAACAAACAAAGCAACAATGCATAGAAAGATACTACAGGAGGCAAGGCGACGACGCGACGCTAAAAGAGAAATATATCGTTCATCCCTTTTCTATGATTAAATTAAACATAAGTACCATTGAAATAAAAGAAGTTAAAATTATTTTAATATTTTCTAGTTACTGATCGGATACTATACCGGGTGTTGCATCGTCGAGCGGGACATAGGAAATCCCATGTAATTTTAAATGCACTAAAACCCACATTCAAAAGAATAACTTTAGATATTTTTGATGAGCCCGTTTACGGGTTATCGCCGATTTCTTTTTACCTATTTCTCCTTTTTATGGCCCCGTATTTGCGGACACCAGTCAAGGTAAAAGATGACTGTCAAATAAAGTTGTCATTTTGAAATGTGTGCTTTATTGTTATAAAAACTCGTACATCGAAAATATTAAAGGTGTATTTATGAGTACAAATTAATCTGAATAAAACTAAAATAAAGTATCCAATTACAAGGTTAATTATGACATTTTACATGTTTCAATATTTTACTAATTAATAGGTAGGTACTATTAAATTGTTAGAACTTTAGGATTTAAGAAGATGTTCAAATATTCCTCCATTAACTGCTAGATAATAACCGAGGCGATCATAAAATTCTCTTCTTACATTCGCTAGTTGGTAAACTGAAATTCTATTGCATTCGGCAGAAATAGCATTTTTTAACTCGTCTAGATTTGGGTATTTTTTATCTTTGTATATCCTGTTTTTTAAATGGCCCCAGAGAAAGAAATCATTTGGCGATAAATCAGGAGACCTGGCTGGCCAATTTACTGTATGATTTAAACCAATAACATTTTCATTAAAAGCACGGTTTAAATATTCCTGGACAGCCAGGGTACTATGTGCCAAGCAGCCATCCATTTGGTACCAAACTTCCTGATTTTCCCTGGCGGCATCATGTAAAGTAGGTAAAATATGGTCTTCAAGTAGTTCCAAAAAATATTCTGCATTTAAATTTCGTGTAAGAAATAATGGCCCGATAATATTTTCTTCGAAAATCCCAGCCCAAACTTTAACTTTTTGTGGTTATTGCGTCCTTGTTTCGACAAACCTGTGTTGGTTTTCTTTGCTCCAATATCGATAATCTTGAACATTGGGTTCATTGTTTAAGGTAAATGTGCATTCATCAGTAAAACAAATGTTTTTTAAAAATTCTCTATCCATGTTTGCTCTTTCAATCATACCAAAACAAAACTCCTGTCGTCGTATTTCGTCCCTATCTTTTAGCTCTTGGTGCTTTTCATATTTGTATGAATAATATTTATGTCGTTTCAAAGCTCGTAACGCTGTGGTGTGATCTAATCCTATATCATCCTCAAGTTTCTTTGTGCTGATCTTCCCATCATTTTCTTCCACGCACAATAAAACTTGCAAGTTCCTATCATTTCTTGCATCTCTTCTTTGTTCCTGCCTTTGCTAGTCCCTATCATTTCTTGCATCTCTTCTTTGTTCCTGCCTTTCTTCACATCTGCAGTTATTTATTACAGTGCCTTTTGTCTCAAATTTCTTGATAGTCCTTTCGACTGTAGATTTTGCAGGTATCGGTCTATTCGGATACAGAGCAGCAAATATGTCTAACACATTTTGATAACTATTTCCTTGATAATACCATTTAATCATCAATATTTTTTCTTCAGAAGTGTAATTCATGGCTTATATTTTCGATGTACGAGTTTTTATAACAATAAAGCACACATTTCAAAATGACAACTTTATTTGACAGTCATCTTTTACCTTGACTGGTGCCCGCAAATACGGGGCCATAAAGAGGAGAAATAGTTAAAAAGAAATCGACAATAACCCATAAACGGGCTCATCAAAAATATCTAAAGTTATTCTTTTAAATATGGGTTTTAGTGCTCTTTAATAAACCTAAATAGAATTTTTCTCTAAAATAATTAGGGAAGCCAATAATTGACCCCATTTAAAATTACATGGAATTTCCTATGTCCCGCTCGACGATGCAACACCCGGTATATTCGTTTGCTCATTGATAATAATCTAACGATTATGTTGGATTGGGTGATAGGGGAGGGGTAAGGGGGCATCCACCCTAGGGCAAGGGAAGCAAGGCAAGGACGGAGATCAAGCATATCAAACCCACTAGGCAGCATGGGCCGTATAAACAAGATTTAAGTTTGGATGAGCCGTAAATGATGAAATATTTAAGATACATATTGATATCTTTTTTTTAACAAAGCGATATTTTATTGTCACATGTTATTTCACTGGCTGGGCCACCAAACGCGAATTTGACATGCTTGGGATAAATCATAGGCAAATCGAATTTCATAGAACCAAGGACTGAGTGTAGGATTTTTTTTTGATGATTTTTGCTCTATCGGCGCCCATGTTCTCTAAGACCAAATATTGTTTAAGTTTTAATAACTAAGTGACAATATCTATATTATTATGAATTTTCGTGCTCACAACGTTCGTAAATATTTACTCTAACGAGTTTTTTTTGTTTGAATAACTTATTACTCCTGACCACCAAAACGGCCTACACATTTGGAAAGAAATTACAATTTAAAGAATGTGTTAAAATATTACTCAAGTAGGTGTGTTAAAAAACCTGTTCTTTTCTCGACATCTCATGTATATATGTGTGGTGTTGGGTGGCCTATGTAGAGAAATATTAAATTTTGGAATTTTTTAGACAAAAATATTTTTTTTTATCTCAGGCCAGTATTTAAAGATGACATCTTTTCTAAAAAAGGAACAGATAATTAAAGAGGGTTTGTGCGTATGTCTATTTACGAAAAACTGTGTTATAATAGGAGTTTATCATTAAAACTATTGCTATGCTATGCCATGAATTTTTAGAGCTCATTGAAAAATACACAATTTCCACACATTTTAAAAACGCAAAACTGGCGCGATTACTCGATGAAGTCGATCCGATAAAAATTTACAGTGAGCATCGTTACCGATCTTTCACTTGTCATGTCGGTATTTTTATTGACATCCCACCTACATTCGAATTATTGTGGAATTTTCATGTATTTTTGTTTAAAATAACTGTTCTTTTAATTTATTTGCTCATAGAGCAGAAATATCGACAAATAACTTAGGTTAGACTTTTTCAACTGTCATTTCATTAGCTTGGTCTTCTGTCAATAATTTCGGTGTTGCCACACGTGTACGTTTTTTACAATTATTTTTATTGGATTACTTTTCAGACTTCATTATTGTATTAATATATAAACATTTTGGAGAACATTGACAACATTGTCGAACGGCCGTTTTTATTACGTATATTCGATAAAGTCAGTGTTGTTGTTCCAATAGTGTTTTTTTATTTATTTATTTTCTCAGTGATGACTGAAAAATATCAAAAAGTACAAAACACAAAAAATTTTATTTTATACAGTACAACCAAAATCAAAGTTTAGTGAAAGAACCCATAGTATTGGTCGAATAAAGAAATAAAAGGCGTTGTGTCAGGTGAAGTAGGTGAAGGGGCTCTTCACCAAAAAAATAAAAATAAAACCAGAAGGAAAGTTTTTCGACAATATTAAATATTAATGTACCAATACAGCTACCATTTTAGCCCTTCAAATATAATTATGTTCGAATTAATAATCTATCTAATCTAATTTAATCCGAATGTAGCTATGAATAATAATAGGGCCACGTTAACTTCGATGGATAATAATTAGAAACACTCTTGCATTTTCACGCGCAGCGACCGTGTCTGTTAGCTTAAAGCAAGTGAAGACCCAATGCCCAACATGGCTTTCATATTCCCCGTTGCTATGGTTACGTGACGTCAGTCACGCAAACAGCCAGTGGCGGATCCAGGGGGGGGGGGGCGAAACTGCCTTCGCCCCCCCCCTGAGCCTCACAAAATGGGTTTTTTTTTACCTTGAGCCTTGAAAATTGTAGGGCGTGTGAAGGGTCAGAAGTTTTTTGAGAAATCACATTTGAGAGTAGGAGTATTTTTAGAGCCGGGATACGCTCTTTTTTTTTAGAAGTATTTTTTTTTAAATCGCCGCCCCCCCCTCAACAAAATCCTGGATCCGCTACTGCAAACAGCATGTAACAATTTGCATTATGATGAAGGGCAATTTAGAAATAGATCAGTCGTATGCACCATTGTTTTAGCATTGGTTCGCCTAACCTTAAGGTATATTTTGAGGCTTCGCGAAACTTACGGTTATAGATATCGTTTTTACATGATTTACTGTGTGATTAAAAAGTTTTGTTTTTATTTTTCAGTTAATTCAGTAGTGTACGTACCTACTTAGTATTGTGTTTTAAAAATGAATTCAATTAATGACATAGTTCGTAACTTGTTGGAAATTCCATTCGGTCGTTGGACAGATGAGGATAGGAGATGTAACAGGATATTTCTCTGAGTTTGCCCAAAAGGAAAAAAAAACACAGTTGTTTCTGGGGGAAGAGTTCTATTTTTGTATCTACGCCACTTCTTGGTTATAACAAACAACTAAAATATACGAAATCAGTAAGTTATGGCACAAAATGGCCGCGAAGTTATATCTGACATTTGTTAATCTTAAAATCCAATATTTATTTAAACTAAATTAGCAACAATCTAAAATATAACAATGAAAAATAGCAAAAATACCACCTACCTAATACCAGGGATAAGTCCCGTTGTTATTATTGAAAACCAATTGTACTCGGCCCAAATGGCTATTAATTGCTGCCGTAGTGGCTTGCTCGCACGCTGCCGATAGAAAAGGCTCGCAGTTAAATTATTGGATGCCAGCAACGAATAGACCAAAAAAACGGGCAGTTTTTTCCTCATTCACATCCGCACTGGCGTACCACAACTGCCTAAAACATTAGTACCGAAGTCGGTACCATGAGCGTAGACACAGGATGGTAATAATTATTAATGATCTAGTTACGGTACAACTTGCCCCCCTACTTTTTGCGAAACTAGAGTTGAACCAGCGCTTGATTCGCAAAATGAATTTTCGAAAAACGGCTTTAAATGGCTAGCGTAAAAAGTCCCACGCTCCTTTCCAGTTTTCGTATTCGTTAGAACAAAAGTTACCTCATTAACTATTTTTTTAACCCGAAACGGTCCCTGGAACAAAAGCAAACATTTTTTAGTTTCCGATTTTATAGCGGAAGATACATTACATGCCCTTAAAAGCACCAATTGGCCCTCCTTAAAACCTGAATACGAGCTTGTTTTTACTCGAACGTTCCTGCGGGCGGCTTTACCTTGTAATGTTTCCCGTGCCAAAATTAATTTTCGATCCGCTGAAATCGGTTCAAAACCAGTAGGAGGCCCCAGCACAGAATCAGGAAGCAGGTGGCATTGAGGCGACCCAAATTGAAGTTCATTTGGAGAATACCCCGTAGATTCGTGGATCAATGCATTCATATAGGCTGCAAATTTTGGCAACTCGTACGCCCATCGAGTGTGCTGATCAGCACAAAACGCGCGACACAGCCTACCGATTTCACGCATAACCCTTTCTGAAGGATTAGCCTGCGGGTGTCGCACTGAAGTAAAAATTAACTTAACACCCAAATCTTCCAAGGTTTTTTTCCGAGCGTAGACACAGGATGGTAATAATTATTAATGATCTAGTTACGGTACAGAGAAAAGTTTTGTTACATGGGTTTTTAGTCAATGTTTGTTTAAGTACCCGCACTATACCTAGCTCTTCACCATTTTTTAAGACCGCAAGCCGCTACTGCGTTATGTTATTTTGAATTACGATTACATTTTTTATTGTTTAAGCTTGATACATCAGCTTTCTTTCACGGTTAAAGGTCATTTGACTATATTGTTCGGACGAGATCATCTCTGAAGAATCGAAATAGACACAAATGGGGGCAAAGTTCCATTAATTACTTATATTTTTCCCACAGTTTTACCGTAAACAATGGTGGCTACTGGTAAATGATATGGACACCGTTAGGCAGCATACATTATGTGGGTTATTACAAGTTGCGTTAGTTTACATTTTTTTCAAGCGCAAGAATCTGGCAAGAATTTCGGAAGCTATAATTATAATATACCTACAGGGTGATGCATGGGCTGGCGCAATAGATGCAATCCCATGCAAAATTTAAGGTGTTTAAATATTTATTAACTCACTTGTTTATTTTAGATCGACAGTGTATGTATACAGGGTGTTACAAATTCGACATACCAGCATTGGAATCTCGAAAACCATAGGAGTTAGAGAAACGGTTAAATGGGGGCAAAGTTGTGCTGATTATAATGCCGCTTTAAAAGTTTTCAAATTACGAATACTTTCGATTTTATTCGAAAAAAACCGAAATTTTGCAAAATCGTTTTTATTTTTTCCTGAGCTTATTCGACTAGCTATTTGAAAATAGATGACACTTTGTCATTGCCACTTTATCTCCTCTACAAAATGACATTACTAAACTAAAGATCCGCCGTTTCGTCTCCGAGCGGCCATCACCAACTTTACTTTTTTAAATACGGACCTGGATTTTTTTAAACCGATTTGTAAACCCTCCTGCCCTCAAAATGTAATAGCGATATTACTTTCGCATAATAATGAATTGTCCTTGCTTATTTTTTTAAATTCATATTTTTTACACTTTTTGTCAGTCCGGTCCTAGCAACAAATTACAATATTAATTAAAAACTTTATTTTAAAAAAATGTTATTTATAAAAATGACGTAGATACCATGGAAGAACGCATACAGGTTGAATTTGGTAGGATAAGGAGAAGATCGGTTAAAAGGGCTGTCGCCAAAATTGGAAGAAAAATCGATCGTTTTATTGAGCAAAACGGCATCTCTTTGAACATTTAGAAAATTAGGATTTATAATTAGTAAATTTAGATATATTAGAAAATTCTTATAAAATAAATTATATTACTTATCTATGTATGAATAAAAATAAGACATAAATAAAATAAAGTTTTTAATTAATATTGTGATTCGTTGCCAGGACCGGATTGACAAGAAGTGTAAAAAATATTAATTTAAAAAAATAAGCAAGGACAATTCATCATTATGAAAAAGTAATATCGCCATTACATTTTGAGGGTAGGAGGGTTTAAAAATCGGTTTAAGAAAATCCAGGTCCGTATTCAAAAAAGTTAAGTTGGTGATGGCCTCTCGGAGACGAAACGGCGGATCTTTAGTTTAGTAACGTCACATTATAGAGGAGAAAAAGTGGCAATGACAAAGTGTCATTTATTTTTAAATAGCTAGTCAAATGAGCTCAGGAAAAAATAAAAACGATTTTGCAAAATTTAGGTTTTTTTTCGAATAAAATCGAAAGTATTCGTAATTTGAAAACTTTTAAAGCGGCATTATAATCAGCACTAAATTGCACAACTTTGCCCCCATTTAACCGTTTCTCTAACTCCTATGGTTTCCGAGATTCCAATGCTGGTATGTCGAATTTGTAACACCCTGTACAGTGTGTCTAGTTAAGTTGGCAACATATGAGAAACTTTTTTATTATTAACTTTACGAAAAAAAGTTATTCTTCATAAAAAGATCTGCATGGTCCAAAACCTAAAATGATGATAAATTTTTTCAGTCTTATACGAGGTTTGTCAAAAAATATGAATTTTGCCGAAGAGTACATTATTTTTGACAATATCGAAATCCTTCTACTTAATTTTTTTTTATTTTTACAAATTTTTCTCAAATTACGGATACCGAACTTTTTTATTTATTTATTTATCATCCGCCAAGCAGAACGTAGAAATAGAAATATTACGCGATGTAGTGGAAATGCAGTATTTGTTTGTGATAACTTGATAAGATAACTCATCGACTACTGTTTGCTCTTAAGTGGCGCGGCATCAGTGGATATTTTTAAGAAAATATCGGGGCATCGTTTGTAATTTTAATGGAAAATGATATAATTTGAACCTATATAATTAAAACTTTAAAATAAATTTTCCATTTTTTTCTCTGAATAAAAATAAGGTATCATCCGCCAAACTAGAAGTTCTTGTTCTGTAGTAGAATTTTTGTATTCAATTTTTAATCAGATAAGCCAGAATCTGATGCCGCGTTTCACAGTGGTATGGAAGGGTCTTAAACATAAATAGTTTTGTCTGTGGTCATTTGTTTTAGGTTCGAGATAACTCGTTGGACTTGTCTGTTCTTTGTAATATATTTCTGGACGCTTTGCTTTTTTTATTTAATTTTTTTCCGTTTAAATTGATAGATTATTGGTTGAAGATATGTATGTATAATTTTTTTAACTAATAAACTGATATGTTAAATTTATTCCTTGCGATATTCAAGAAGGGTTGCAAGCTCTTTCTTAGGGATTGTAAGCTCTTTTAAGTAGGTTCAAGCTCTTTTAAAATGCTTTAATTTCTTTTCAGTGAAAACTATGTAAATTCGATTGGCCGAGATTAATTTTATTGTTGATGCGATTAAAATAATCCTTTTTATTACGCGTTTCTTTTATCTAATCTTTTATCAGTAACGCAACTAACATAGTATGTAGATAGAAAATATGCTGATAGTTTTGATGGATCCATTCACTTAATAGAATGTCGTCTGTCCGACTACATTATAAGGGTGTTTTCTGTAATTGTAAAATAAATATTTTAAGTACTTAGTCAATCAAATTTAATAAAACGGTATTAGCCACGGAGTCTCGGAAAACTGAAAAAATAAAGTGATCATCTTAAAGTAGAGTTTATTTTATAAAACCTTTACATTTCCTTTATGTCTGTGTGTTGATTTTGATTTGCTATGCAAGATGCCATCCACATTTTACATCGACGTTCCTATTTTGAAACGTAACAAGGTATTAAAAATTATTAAATTTTTATTTTTTAGTAATTGCACAGAATATATACAGGGTGACAATTTAAAAACGAACAGCATTTAATATTGCCTCTACCAATGATAGTATGAAAATTTGGCGAAACACGTCAATTGATATATCGAGGGGGACATTTTTTAAGACATTTGTTGTCGTGTTACTTTCAACCCCCTAACCCCCAGAGCACCTACCCCTAAAATTTTAAATGGCAACCCCTATTTATTTTGCCATTTTTGTGTTCCTTATAAAATTCTACATAAACTGTATCATTTTTTTTTCAAAATATGTAATTATTTTATTTTTTCTAGTGGCGACATCGAAGACGAAATGTAGAAATACATTCCAAATTCCTTTATTTATTTACATTTCGTCTTCGATATCGCCACTAGAAAAAATAAAATAATTACATATTTAAAAAAAAAATGATATCTACAGTTTATGTAGAATTTTATAAGGAACACAAAAATGGCAAAATAAATAAAGGTTGCCATTTAAAATTTTAGGGGTAGGTGCCCTGGGAGTTAGGGGGTTGAAAGTAACACGACAACAAATGTCTTAAAAAATGTCCCCCTCGATATATCAATTGACGTGTTTCGCCAAATTTTCATACTATCATTGGTAGAGACAATATTAAATGCTGTTCGTTTTCAAATTGTCACCCCGTATATAGCGTTCTGTGATAATTGGTACTAACGAAATTCAAAGAACGTTAGGAATTTTAGTAACAGCGAACGGCAAGAAATGTTTTTTTTACATGCAATGATAAATATATTTTCCGAAAATCGATAGGAAATATTGAGATTTTTGATAATATTTTTGAAAGAAAAAGTCAATATTTCCTTACACTTAGTCGTTGCTAGGCAACGGAAAATAACTGTTAGGAAATATGTATTTTCCTACGACCACCTATGAAAAAGCAAAAAAAAGCACGGTTAACCTGGCTCGAAAGCGCCGAATATCACACGCGTGTTGAAAGAAAATATTTCAATTCTAGAGTGGAAATACAAGGCACACTATTTAATTTAAGCATATGATGCCAATTTGACAGACCACCCCTATTTATTAAAAAGAACAAATTTTAGAAATCAGTAATTGTAAAGTGTTTTAACTTATTTTTCATGTATTTGTCGAGTGATTTAGAATTAGAGTGTGAAAATACGCCATGTGAAATTATAAAAAATGTTAATAAAAAAAAAACAAGTCGCGCTGAAGAAATTGTCATATATTTAAACAACAAATGTTAATTGGTAGCCATGGAGGCCATAGCGTAGACACTAAAGCTCTGGTCTACAGAACGGGAGGTCACAGGTTCAAATCTCATCAGGAGTATTTGACTTTTTTTTATAAAAACATTAAATAATTTATAGAATTATTTTGAATTGAAATCTTTCTTGTTGGGTGGATTTTTTTAAATTTTGGTTTAATGTATATTTCCTTGAAATTTAAAATTTTTCATTCTGGTTAATCTAGAAATCAATTCAGGATTAGTTTTTCCTATGATATTTATAAAATATGAAAAAATGAAAAAGTTAAACACAAATAAAGGAAAAGCCTATTGACAAACTATATGAAACCAGATATTAAGTGGAACATAATCCTAAGTATGCTAATTTCAACTCTAGAGTTGAAATATTTTTTTTTACAAATCAAAGGCTTTTTTAATAATTCTTTGTGGTCATAGGAAAAATAGTGTACATTACTCGTGTAAAAGTGATTATTCTAAAACTCGGAGAATTTCCGCACTCGGCTGACACCTCGTGCTAAATATCTCCTCGTTTGAAAAGTATCACGTTCATCACTTGTTATGTAATATACTATATAGTACTGTAAGAAAATATTATTTCTGTACGGCAACTTGTAAACTAAAATTTGTTAAGCTTGACAATTCAATATTACTGTGTTTTCATAGTTACAACACAAATATTTAATGGCATCCTTTATTTGTAAACAAAGTTAATAATATCTATTTATTTCAAAATTTTAACAAGTTGCTTGTGATAAGTTATGTCCTTTTAATAATTTTCGATTTACGAAAAAATAGTTTGTATACCTCGTAGAAAAAGCCACATTCCCGGACTCCGTATTGTCAGTCTCGGCTTGCGCCTCGACATACAACCTTTACGGTCGTCCGGGAATATTTAGCTTTTCCTACTAGGTATACAATGTACTATTATAATAAAAGTTGAATAGGCTTCTTATTAAGTTTTTAAAAATTCTGGATAAAGAGCAATCTCTGTTTCAGTTATAATATATCTATTTTTAGAAGTGATAATCCCCTTAATTCAGTAAATATTTATAATATGTATGGTTGGCTACCCACAAAAAAATGCGTAATTATTCATTGACATTTCCCAGAACTCTTTTATTATTATTATATGAAGGTACTCAAATTATTATACTCCCAGTCTATTCGGTGGGTCTTTACATTGTTTTACAATTTTAAAAATTATTAAATAGGTATCCCGAATTTTAGTGGACATAACGGAAATAAAACGGCTGATAAGCGATAACGGGTTTTAGTTTGTTGTGTTGTCCTTAAGTATTTTTAGTTTAACACCGTGTTTGTTCCAGAGTACTGCCCTAATTGCGGAAGACACTGGACAAAGTGGGATGAATGGCTCTGGCACTGGATTTCATCAGGTGAGTAAATAGTAATGTAGTAAACATCCATCCATTTCATTCACTCATCGCATTTATAATGGATACTCAACAAATTACTTCATTTTTATTGTCACTTTTAGCTTTTCTATTGTATTTTTCAATTATAGTGTACTTATCCCACTAGGTAAAGTTGGTGACCTTTGTGGTACTTTTTGCAGTGATTTCAAATTTGTTTTCGGCATTTTTTTTTTATAAAGTAGGGTTTAAACGGGATACCGGGTTTGGGTCAATTTATGGGTTTTGCCTATTATTATTTATTCACAAACACTGAAAATAGTGTGACAAAGGCGTGCATTATGTACAGAGTATTAGGTACACTTATTTTTTTTATCAATGATTATAAAGTAAATACAAAAAATACATTATACAGAAATTAAATTATAAAAAATCATAATATTCTTCGTCATCTGAGGAACTGTGATCTCCTCTTGAAGTTATAATTAACAGGACGAGGGTTCGATTGATCAGGTGGTCAAGATCCCACATTTTCTCCTTGTCTTTAATGACATGTAGGGCTGCTTTTCGCCAGTTCTCTGGTGTCACTTCCTTAATGGCTTGATTAAGCAGTAGCTTAACCTCTTTCATTTTGAAAGTCGTGTTGTGTCTTGCTACAAATCCTTTCACTTGTGCCCATATAAGTTCTATAGGATTTAGTTCGCAATAATATGGCGGTGTGCGCAGTACAGTTACTATATGTTTTTCAGCTATATCTTCCACGGCATATTTCATAAAACGATGTTTGTGTAAATTTGCTATAGCTAATAGGTCCTTCTTTATCAAATTATCTTCTTTTTTCTTTGGTTAGTTATCATAAATAATTTAATGCACAAAATTTACCTGCGCCTATGGTCGACACCGAAATTGAGCCGAACTGGACGGAATTTCCCATTTTATTACTCTACACCTTTCTGAAATAGACTATACACTGGAGCAGAAAACCTAAGAGTGATGGAGAAATTTTGAAAACATAATTGTTTACCTCCGAGAGAAAAGGAAATTAAGATAGGGAGGTGAAAACCACTTTTTTTCTAAGACTCACAGTTCCAATGCTACGGCTTGTTAAAGTCTAAAAATACAATATTTTAAACGTCAATGTCTTAAAAACAAAAATAACTGAATTTAGACATGTTATACAAAGTATACGTAGAATTGTGGGGAAGTTGAAGTGGGCTACCCGGTATATCTTGAAATACATAATATTTGTAGCACTAGATTTGACCAGAAACCAACATGAAAGTTAGTTGAACTTTTTGTAATAAACCAAAGCATTTTGCTTCGCTAGTCTATTTTTGTTGGGCACACTGGGGTGCACTACATATTATGTACATATTATTATGTGGACACATTATTTACATTTATCTTTTATTAGTATAAGGCAAATAAAAGTTATCGTTTTCTCAATCCACGGATTCCACGAATTAGTTCAAGTACCAGGGTTTAAGGAGGTTAGCTTATTTTGACATTTATCAGATTTATGCCTGTTATGCTTTTATTATAATTATTTAAAAAAATTGGGTGTATAGGTTAGGTATTTGTACACAAAATGTATGGGCTGCCGGGATCTCGGGTTTAAAAGTCTAATCGCAACCTAATTTTTCGTCTCACGCTTGGACTCTTAATTTAAATTTTTAAATAATGTATTCTTGGCTTAGATTACCTACAATGGTCTTGTAGGAAACGGTTAGTTTTCAAACTTTCCCTTTTAAAAGTCCTGTTTTATATAGAGATTAAGGTTTCGGACGCATATCGTTTAAGTTATTGATTTATGATGCAATTTTATAGGAAACCGAATAAAAAGAATAATATTTTATAGTATTTTTCTATTATATATATATATTATATACTTGTCTGTTCCGTTTTCCCTTTTTTAGAGCTATTTTAAATCAACAAAAATATAACCCAATGCAATAAAATACTTTTACAACGAAAACAAAAAACAATTAGGTATTTATTTTTAAAGAGAAAAATTAAAGTAAACATTTTATTTGAAACATTTTTTATGGAAGAAGTGTGATAATTTATAATAAAAAAAATTGTGCGGGAAGAAACGAGAATGCTTTATTAGAAATATACAAAACGGCACTTGAGAAGGAGTATTTCAAAACCTAAGCATTTGCACCAAAAACTGCTCTTAAATCTACGTTTCTAAAATACATGATTTCTGAAAAAATCATCAATTTTGGCGTGGTGAGCGATATTGACTTTATTTTTAATCTTGAAAAACCGAACCCGAAAAACGCTGGTTAGAGTCATACATACGTCCTAAAATTTTGGGTTGACACCAATATTCACATTTTCACAAATATAATTTTTACAATACAATAACGACATAGGTTGCCATGAATTTCGAAACTGTCAATGTCAGCAGACAAATTTTAGTGCAAGTCAAAATATGAGTGAAAAATCGGATGAATCAGATATGGAACTGGATAATACTCCACCTGAAATTACAAATATTGCGAATAGTATTTTTGGTCGTGGAGAAAATATAGTCTGCTACTCGGTTAGAATGAAAGTTCGATACTCGCATCAAATTTTCATTCCAACCTCGTTACAGAATCTACTATTAAAGGCTAAGGCCAGTGACGCATGCGCCATTTAATTTTTACTATTTTTTTATATTTTTCTTTTTTATCCAAAATGCAGCATGTCTTTTGGTAGCAATTACCTACAGTTTTAAGTTACAAAAAAAATATAGATTGACTGATTAATACATGTAAAAAACGAAGTTTTGTCAAATTGACCATATTTATTTTCCTGCTTTTATTTCTTCATAAATCCAATTTTTTTTAAACTTGGAACTATACGTAACTGTGCTCAAAAATTTAAAATTGCCCGAATAAAACGAAAAAGTGACGAAATATTGATTAAAAAAATAAATGGCGAATGTGTTACTAGCCTTAACTCATCATATTGATGTGTAGTAGGATTTCTTGTAAACTAGCATTTTCTTATTTTTTTTTAGAATGTTGAACATAAAATGGAGGATCTCAAGTTGGAAACTAACGGCAATTTAAACAAGCAGGTATTTTAGTGTTAATATTTTGTATTTAGTCAAAAGGCAAATGTCCGAAATTGTATGGTATCACTAATTAAGTTATGGTCAATTAAGATCTATTCCATTACCCCGTTTAAGATTAATATAATATGGTTTGTTATTTTTTCAGTTTAGTTTTTTAAGAACTTTAATTTGACACTAACTTCTGGGTTAATTGAACATAATTTTTCCAGAAATGAGGTCTAGACTGAAGGGCAACAAACTAATAATGTAAACAAAAATACTAAAATATGCTGTTTTCAATACTTTTTCTCATTATAAACGTAGTAAAAAAATCTTATTTAAGTAATTAATTAAGAAATTGAATTACTTTCTCATTTCATAGAACATTCTTAAAATGTTAACTCGATAACGCCACCTCGGTTGCCATACTGTTTCTATATCCTGTCCGCGATTGCGTCGTCTCAAGCTGTTGGAATAAGTACTTCAAATAAAGATTTGAAGAGAAATTTATCTTACGTTAAGAGAAATATATCTTAAATAGGTACATTTCTTAAATAGTACAATTCAAAGGCTTTTGAAACAAGATAAATAGCCTTTTTGGCAAGAGAAATTTGAAGTTTATTTAAGAGAGTCGTATATCCGAAACGAAGAGTATTTCGATGAGAAATTCTCTTATACAAAGATAATTTATCTTATATGCCTGTATACAAATATACAGGGTGATTCCTAAGTTGATACTTCTTTTTTAAGCTGTGTATAGAAGGAATTAAAATAAACAACATTTTCAAATATCTTTTTTCAAAAAACTCAAAAATAAGGTACCAACATTCATTTATTACACTATGGATCAAATACGGTTCTGCCTAACTTGCCCGTTGAATAACATTAAGAAAACTTCTGGGTGTAGGATGAGGCCGCAAGGGAAAGCGTTCTGGGTATAATCTCGAAGCAGCAGCCGCACTTTGACGACACTCACCGTAAATTAGCACCATATCTACTAGTTCATTGTTTTCAAATTTTACCTTTTTCACCGCAGCGGATTGCCAGATAACAAACTGACGACCGATCCGTAAATTGCATGACTAATAAGAGATAAGACAAACAACATAAAGTATAGCAGGCTACGTTTTGATGACCAGGCCCTCACTTAGATTTTTTACTTCTGTATCTCGCCTATTTTTAAGTTTTTTGTAAAAAAGGTATTTAAAAATGTTTTGTATTTTAATGCCTTCTATACACAGCTAAAAAAGAAGTATCAACTTAGGAATCACCGTGTTTAATAAAATTGACGTTCAAAAGAGTTCACTACTGACAGTAATACTAACAGGGTTCCCATATTCAAATATCTATAAATTGATACGATCCTTAGAAACTAGATAAGTAAGACTGATTGAAAATTTTACATTTGCTCTCTGACTAAATATAGGTAGACCTATAAAAACTGTTTGTAATTTTTTAACCAGTATTTGGCTCATCTTTCCAGTCGAGTACCTTTATGTGTAATGATGATTTAAACGGTTGTCTAAAATCGTTATATTTTTGAAATGTAAAATATTTGGTGGAATATTTTGTGTATAATATTTGAACGAATGGTATTTTTTACCTAATTTCTTGAATCCCTGACCAGTATGTATGTTCTAGTTTTTTTTGTGTATTTCTTGGTGGTATATTTTTAGTTTATTTGGAGACCGTACACTATCTATCAGTCAGAATGACAGTCCTAAATGATGTGAATCCTTCAAGTGTTTTTTATAAAAAAAAGAATTTATATCAGCTTGATCATCAATCCTTGCAACTTGCCGCTTGCGCCATCAGTATAACTGTCAATCCTTTATCAAAACTGTCATTACGACTGATAGTGTATGGTCTGCATAATGCAGATATTTGTACTAATATTGTAGATATTAAGACGTTTTCTTTATTTACTCCACTTACTAACTGTACTACATACTTCTGACATCTGTTTTTATCTAAATAAAATGCATGTTCTAAGGTTGGCTTTTCTTTTATACTAACCGTCTTTTCTAGGCAATTGATAACCAAACAATATTTTTTCATATATGCGTCTCTCATAGACAGTACTGGGAAGTTTTTAAAAACATATCTGTGCTTTTTTTGGTATGTAATATAGGCTTTAATAAAGTTAATAATGTACAACGAAAAATATTGTTTCCAAAGAAACATTTTGAAAAGAAAACCTTTTTTTTTTTCATTTTAAAAACATATACCGGTTGACACAGAAAACCCCCACAATTTTAGCAGTAAAGATTTAAAAATATGAGACGTTAATGACTATGTAAATTGTCATTTTTCGACCAATTTGCACCTTTCGAAACCACTTCCGGTTTAACCGGAAGTGAAGTCAACTTTTAAATTTTAAATAAAAATCCATTATTTTTATTCCATAGAAGATTCTCTTTTCAATAAAATATTACACTTTATCATTTGTTTTGAAAATGGCCGCCTAGATAAATTTTCCTTTGTTTTTTAAAATGTCCATACTTTTGGTAAAACAAGGTAAGTAGTAAATGGTAGGCCACAGAAACGTTAAAATGCCTCATTTTAACCTACTTAATAGTATACAACTGAATTGCTTGATCCATTGAGGCTATTTTATTTACAACGTGTTTGCTAAAAAAACAACGCTAAAATTCTCTATTTTTTTAAATGGCAACATATCTTTATTTTAATATAATAATATTGTTCATTTAATTTTCTTTTCCGTCGACCGTGTATTTACATCCGATATTAACGTTCCCAAAATCATTCATTAATGACCCCTATTAATGCATGATTTTCTGTAAATGCACGATTTCCCAAAATCATTCATTAATGACCCCTATTAATGCATGATTTTCTGTAAATGCACGATTTTGGTAATTAAAATTAAAGGCAGCCATGCAAACAAATCAACAAAATAATAAAACGTCAATCCAAAACGTCGTCCGCTGTCATTAGTATTTGTAGAATTGTGAAATCTGGATTGTAAAATAAAAGATGTTAACTGTTTTTCTTTACTTTAGTAAAAAATACGGTCAACGAAAAAACATTGTAACCAACTCTTACATTAAAATGCGATTAATGATCTTGAACATTAACGCGTTCGCTACGCTCACGCGTTAAAATATTTCGATCATTAATCGCCATTATTAATGTACTTGTTGGTTAAATTACTATTATAACGATGTAACCCAAGTTAAAATTATTCATTAGGTAACAGTCGAAATTAACAAGAGACATCATTAATGTAATTTCTAGACTCGAATAAGGTATAATAAATCAGTCTAGTATGCCATGGAAAACAATAATATTATTTCTCCACGATCATTACTGAATGCAATAATTCCAAAATCATTTTTGATAATAGAATGTAAAAATTCTCGCTTTTGAGTTGGACTATTTATTCTGAAACACTTGCTTTTTATGCGTTTTGCGGGTATTTTCATTCCATAATAAGATAAGGAATGAATATTCTGTAATTGATCTAAACGACATAGGTTGCCATGAATTTCGAAACTGTCAATGTCAGCAGACAAATTTTAGTGCAAGTCAAAATATGAGTGAAAAATCGGATGAATCAGACATGGAACTGGATAATACTCCACCTGAAATTACAAATATTGCGAATAGTATTTTTGGTCGTGGAGAAAATATAGTCTGCTATTCGGTTAGAATGAAAATTCGATACTCGTGGTTCCTCACGCTCGCTACGCTCGCGTTCGGAATCTTCCACTCGGATCAAATTTTCATTCCAACCTCGTTACAGAATCTACCATTCTGCATTTATTAGACCAAGATGTAAAATGGTATTAAATAATAATTAGAAAGATTGAAATGAATAAATTGTTTTCCACGGCATACTCAGGGTTGCCAGATGAGATGAAGCAGAAATCAATTCAATGACGAAAAAAAACTGATTTCTAAAAAAAAAGTCGCGCTCTCCGTTCCTGTTGACCTGGAGTTAGTTTACGCTGTGAAGTGGCTTTTATATTTCTTCCTCCAATCAAAGTGAGTTCTAAAAAAGGTCAACACTCCTACCCAAGATACGCCCTTCTCCCCAACGTTTCGACCTGGAGACACCGTACAGGGCGAAGTAAATTAGCTGATTGCTAATTTTATTAATCAATTTGACAGTATTTCATTTAATTTAAATCCGGTAATTTATTCAAAAGTAATTTGATCAAAAATCGTGGTAATTGTTACCTAATTCGTGAGATCGTGAAATCGGAACCAAAATCGTGTAATCTCACGATTAATCGTGAGATCTGGCAACTCTGGGCATACTTGACATAACTTGTTATGGCTTATACAGATCTAAAAATTACATTTATATTTTTATTAATTTCAACTATTACCTAAAAAATAATTATTAACTTGTGATACACCGTTAGAAAGGAATATAAATGAGGACTTTTATTATAATAAAACAAAGATGGTTTGCTATTTGAAAAATTCGAGAATTTTTTTTTCAGGTTGTAAATATAAGTCAATTTTATATTATAAAGCCCGATTGAAATGAACCATTTCAACGTTTCCAACTCTTTACTACCTACCTTGTTTTATTAAAGTTATGTACATTTTAGAAAACAATAGAAAATTGATCTAGGCGGCCAATTTTAAAACGAATGATAAAGTGTGATATGTCATTGAAAAGAGAATCTTTTATGAATTCAAGCATTTAATAAAAATGGGGGTTTCCATTTAAAAGTTGACTTCGCTTCCGGTTAAACCGGAAGCGGATTTGAAAGTTTGAATTGGCCGTAAAATGGTGAATTACACACTTATTCCTCAAATTTTAAAATCTTTAGTTCTAAAATGACGAAAAAAATTGGAGGGGGTGGGGGGTTCTTGTGCCGCTTGACGTTTTATAGAAAATAAGCGTAGAACTTTCTGGGAAATTGGAAAATAATAAATAGGGTGTTCCGCTAAAAAAAGTATGTTTCATATTCTCTGACTATTTGGGACGTCCTTTAAAATTTAAAATACTTTTAGATTGTAGCACTAATGCCTCCCTATAACTGTGTTTTTGAAAAACATCAAAGTTAAGCAGTTTAGATGCTATAAAATCCTACGTCGAGTGGGCCATCCTGTAGACCTGAAATTTCCATTTTAAAATTACTTTTTTTAATTAAATACATAAGTTGTTTGGATTGATATTAGCCCTCTTCTAAATTACTAACACCCCCTTTTTTAGTGTTCATTTTACAGCAAACTTTTTCTACAACAACAACAAATTGTATTTAAACTTGTTAACAATGTGTTATTTAAATTAATAAAATGATCCAATTTAAAATTCTTGAATTCTAGTTGCTAAGAAAAGAATTCATTAGAAAATATACACCAGCTTTGTCGTTCGTTATTGTGTTAAATTAAACTTACACAACAAGGCTATTTTTAAATCTCTCTTTTAGTTATTGTATCGTGCGACATTTGTACAGCGAGGATCAAAACTTAGCTCTTTCTAAACATATCAAAATAATTTGAAGAAATAGTCCATACTTGAAGTGAAGTGGCAAGTTAAGTGGGGAGAAATAATACTCTAAGTCAACCTTCATTAAAATATATTCAGTAAAAAATTTTAATCTGTTCTACATGTTTCGAACGTATAAACGTTCATCTTCAGGAGAAATATAGTTATACAGGGTGTGTCAGTAAGGTGTCGGGCCTTGATAGCATCTAAACTATCAAAGATAGGGAAAAAAGTGTAATACAAAAGTTAAATGGTTTGTTAGGATGCATAACCTAAAAATATTTTCTAATCTACAGGGTGGTCCTAAAAAGTGGTACTGAATAATAAAAAAGAAAATTAAATGGGACACCCAGTATAATTTTCCAGAATATGATTCAATAGAATAAAGACTTTGCAACCATCTTAAAATTTTTGAACTAAAATGCAACGTTGCCAAGTAATTAATTTTTTTTCCGAAATTTTAGTAATTTTAAGGGTATCGTAAAAAAATCATAGTAACCTGTGGATTAACCCTTGGCAAATATAATTTACATTGTGGGTACTTTAGGGTACGATATATTGATCGATAACAATATTTTTTACATCTCTTATACAGAGCGTTCGGTATAAGTTGGACAACTCGACAGTTTTAAAAATGCTTTATTTCAATTTTTTTAAATGGGACCCCCCTAATTTTTTTAGGCAAAAGGATGTATCTTTCGAAAACCTTACTTTTTTGTTAAACATGTCATATATCTAAATATCATAGTTTTTGAAATATTTTAGGATTTGTCTTAAATCAGGTTAACAAAGGAAAGTTCTAATTAAATAATTTAGTCAAGATTGCCTTGGAACAAAAATAAATAACCTTCTATGTCACAGCTGTCATTGAAAAATTATTTCGACATTTTGTGCTTTATAACTGTTTAAATTTTAGTTTCCCGAACTAACTTTATCGGAATAGAAAAATATGAGTTATGAATAAAGTTAGTTCGGGAAACTAAAATTTAAACAGTAAATAAAGCACAAAATGTTGTCGAAATAATTTTGCAATGACAGCTGTGACATAGAAGGTTATTTATTTTTGTTCCAAGGCAATCTTGACTAAATTATTTAATTAGAACTTTCCTTTGTTAACCTGATTTAAGACAAATCCTAAAATATTTCAAAAACTATGATATTTAGATATATGACATGTTTAACAAAAAAGTAAGGTTTTCGAAAGATACATCCTTTTGCCTAAAAAAATTAGGGGGGTCCCATTTAAAAAAATTGAAATAAAGCATTTTTAAAACTGTCGAGTTGTCCAACTTATACCGAACGCTCTGTATAAGAGATGTAAAAAATATTGTTATCGATCAATATATCGTACCCTAAAGTACCCACAATGTAAATTATATTTGCCAAGGGTTAATCCACAGGTTACTATGATTTTTTTACGATACCCTTAAAATTACTAAAATTTCGGAAAAAAAATTAATTACTTGGCAACGTTGCATTTTAGTTCAAAAATTTTAAGATGGTTGCAAAGTCTTTATTCTATTGAATCATATTCTGGAAAATTATACTGGGTGTCCCATTTAATTTTCTTTTTTATTATTCAGTACCACTTTTTAGGACCACCCTGTAGATTAGAAAATATTTTTAGGTTATGCATCCTAACAAACCATTTAACTTTTGTATTACACTTTTTTCCCTATCTTTGATAGTTTAGATGCTATCAAGGCCCGACACCTTACTGACACACCCTGTATAGTATAGGTAATTGTGAGTGACACCCTCATAGAGCTTTTGAGGTAGTTAGAATATTGAAGAAAGTAATGCCATAGAAGTAGGGGAGAAAAAAATACTACCAGGTTCTAAAGATAAATATGGGAGTTAAATGGTAATTTAGGGTGATGCAGTGGCGTAGCTAGCATGGGTGACACCCGGGGCGGAATTCGTGGTGTCACCCCAAAAATAAAAACTGATTATTATTTTTTTCTAATTAAAATATAAATGAGTAAACAAAAATATGTAAGTACCTTAAAAGCTCTTTTTTCTAGATTTAACAGCTGCAAACTCACTAATTACGTCCTCAAAATTTATTTTTTGCGTTTTTTCGTGTTCTATTGTTAACATGCTTAGACTGTTGAGTCTTCTTTCGCTCATTGTGGCCCTCAAATAGTTTTTTATTAATTTGAGTTTGCTGAAACTTCTTTCACACGAGGCTACCGATACGCAAATTGTTACAAATAGTTTGAGAGCGACCACAAGATTTGGCACAGATTCTATAAAATCCCATTGCACAATAAACTTTAAAAAGTCTAGAGACAACCAATTAGACACTGATATATTGGCCGCTTGAATATGTCGGCGGAGTCTTGGTATCTCCAAGAGGAGTTCGGCTTCCGATACTTCATCGTCATAAAAATTACAAAATTTTGATACAGCCAATTTCAATTCATCAGTATTTGCAGAAAGTAAAGTATTTGGCTGTACAACCTCAAACAATGAAGCTACTTCTCGAACAGACTGCAATCTTGTTTGAAGTTCTACGCTGAATCGATCAATGCATTCAAACATATATTTTTGCACTTCAGCTCTCAGGGTCCTGCATCGGTGGCCAACTCACCGGCCATTCGTTTTTTACGACGAATTCGTCTTTCGATTGGAATGTCGTACTTCTCCGATTTTTTTAAAGCAGAATCTATGGCGTTTTTTACAACTTCATTTCGTTGCTCCTCAGTATAGAGACGAACAGCTTCTATTTTTATAACAAATTGATCAATACTCAACCCTTTACTTTGTAATGCAATCTGATTACAATTTATTTCCTTCAGTACGTCATTCCAAAAGAAAAGATAGCAAAGAAAGGTGAAATCATACACAGCAGGCCAAAGGTTTTGCGCAGCACCTCTGGTGTCAACATTTTCTTGTTGATCACATAGCTCTTCAATTGCAGCCACAATCCCATCAAAATTTTCAGCCAATACTTTAACTGAAGCATAATGAGCACTCCAACGTGTTGTTGAGAGTCTTTTAACGGATGCTTTGCTGTGTTTAAGAAGCACTTCCCAGCGACCAGTGGAAGCAGAAAAAAATGTAAAAATTGTCATAATTATGATTTGTGTATTTTTTTCATCACTGTCGGGTTGTCGGGTGTCACCCCTAAAAGGGTGACACCCGGGGCGGTCCGCCCCCCCCCCCTAGCTACGCCACTGGGGTGATGAACTGAGAAACGTTATGTGAGAATGATATAGAAAAAGAGCAGCAACTTAAGTGGTGGAGTATATTATTGAAAAGTTATTGCTTAATGGTGAAAATGAAAATTATGTGTGTTAGTAGGACAGATGTACTATTATTGTTGTCGTAACATGTATGTATATATGATCTGCGATGTTCCGAGACATCTTAGGATATGGTTCCCAGAAGTGACGTGGGTAGTTTTCAAAGAGTACACATAAAATGTGGAAACTAGTGTTGAAAAATTAAGAAAACATATTTTGAGAAATGTGAAGGTTCTATAGTGATTTCATTGTGAAATGGGTAAAATATTATTATAATTTTAAGAAAAGTAGTAGAATATGGAGGGCTCAGAAGCCAATCAGTGTAAGTCAATAAAAGTTAAAATTGAGATTCAATTACTTTTGGAAAAATTATCTGCAAAACAGAAGAGAGGTTCCAAAAAAATACTTTTATTTAAAGAACAACGCATAAAAAACATTAATTTACATCAGAACAACAATCTACACTACTATTTTTTTAACTAAGTCAAATATAGAAAAAAATGACTTAAGTGAAATGACCACTCAAAGGTTCTTCTAAAATAAAAAAATAATTTCAGAAGTCAGTGTAAGTAGGCGGAACTAAAAATCTGAGAACTGGGTTTAAAAAAATTCACAATTTTAAAATTATTCTTTCAACTTACAAAAACCACCGAGATTTAACTTAAAACCTGTTAAAACTTATTCACAATCGACTTACACGGTTTGGCGCCCGAAAAGTTTTGCAACCTATTCTGTTGCCAAAACAAGTGTCGCCATCTGTGAGGGTAATATCAAAGTAATGACTTAAATCTTTTGTGAACAGAAAGTTTTTGTAATCTAAAGGTTATTTTACTGTCTAAGTCAATTTCAGTAAATTGTTGACTTACACTGATTGGCTTCTGAGCCCTCCATATATAGGTAGATTGAAGTATCAGGTTGATATTCAATTAAGAATAATTGAAGGCATAGTTCATAATTGTGGTTTTCTTTAGCATTTCTGTCAAAAACAGTTCACTCGGTGAGAATTTTTGTTTAAAATGAAAATGAACTTTTTTTACAATACAACAATAGTACATGTGTCTTGCCAACACACATATTTTTCATTTAACAATAGTTTTTCAATAATATACTCCACCACTTAAGTTGCTGCTCTTTTTCTATAGAAAAAAGAAACGTTATGTGAGAATGATATATCATTTTCACATAACGTTTCTCAGTTCATCACCCTAAATTACCATTTAACTCCTATATTTATCTTAAGAACCTGGTAGTATTTTTCTCCCCTACTTCTATGGAAGCAATGCTTTCTTCAATAATCTAACTTCCTCAAAAGCTCTATGAGAGTGTCACTCATAATTTCCTATACTATTAAAATAGCTAAAATTACACCACTATTCAAAAAAGGAAACTCCGACCTGGTAGAAAATTACCGACCTATAGCTATAATAGTCATATTTTCCAAAGTTTATGAAACTTTGCTTAAGAAACGGCTTTATAACTTTTTTTTGAAACTAATGGTTTATTTCACTCTTCTCAGTACGGGTTCAGAGCCAATAGATCGACACTGGGAGCCGTCTTGGAGGTTGTGAGTGACATGGTCGAGGGCTTGGAGGCTGGAAAACTATCATCAATAACATTGTGTGATCTAACGAAGGCTTTCGACTGTGTCTGTCAAACTCCTTCTGAAAAAACTAAGCCACTATGGCATAAGAGGTATTCCCTTGGACCTTATTAAATCTTATTTGTCTGGCAGGTAGCAGTTTGTGGAAGTTGACGGTGTCAGATCTGAGTTGGGTAATGTTAGTTATGGAGTACTGCAGGGATCCGTCCTTGGGCCCCTTCTATTTATCATTTACATTAATGATCTGTGTTATTACATGCAACGAACTTGTCAGTTGACTGTATATGCAGATGACACTTCTTTTATTACTTCGGCTTCTAGTCTGGAAAATTTAGAGTTAGCTTCACAACTGCTTTTGGAGGACGTGGATTGCTGGCAATCGAATGTTAATTAAAACAAGACATGTAAGTTGTTGGGGATCACTATGGATAGTTCTTTGTCTTGGGTGGCCCACATAACTGAATTGGGACGAAGACTGTCGAGTACGCTATTCCTTCTTAGAAATTTGCGTAAATGTGTAACATTTGACGTTTTAAAATCACTTTACTTCGGTCTTTTCATTCCCGTATTGCGTATGGTGCTGTACTGTGGGGAAACTCTACAAACGCATTACAAATTTTTCGACTACAAAAAAGAGCCGTAAGACTTATGGCTAACGTTGGCTATAGAGAACACTGTCAGCCCATTTTCAAAAAATTTGGTATAATGTCGCTCCCTAGTATTTATATCTTTCAAACGGTATTAAAGTTACACTCGCGTAGGGATGAACTCACTAGGCATTCAGATGTTCATAGCTACAACACTCGAGGCTCAGACAAGATAATCCCGCACCGATTCAGACTAAGTAAATCAAAAAACAACTCTCTTAATTACAATTTATATAATAAGATCCCGAGACGGTACCGAGCCCTCGATGATATCCGATTCAAAAAATATGTAAAACAACATTTGCTGAGTCACTGCTTTTACTCTTTGAATGAGTACGTTGTGGCTTCCTGGCAGGCGTTTGCCTGAAAGCTGTGCATTGGTGTGGTTTTGCCAGTTATGTCTCTCCATCTCTAATCATTATTTTTTATATATGTATTTGTGCATAATTTGTTTGTATTCTATTACAAGTAATGTTATTTTACCCTAAATGTATGATTATATTTATTTATATATTTGTTTTTGTGACGTGCTATAAACCTTTTGTGTAAGTAGCAAATAAAACTTTGACTTTGACTTATATAACTATACTTCTCCTGAAGATGAACGTTTATACGTTCGAAACATGTAAAACAAAGTAAAGCATTTCTTATTGAATATATCTTAGCGAAGGTGAAGGTTTGAGTGCTATTTCTCCCCATTTAACTTGCCACTTCACTTCAAGTATGGACTACTTTACTTCTTTAAATATAACAATAAAGCTAGAATTGGATTTTTCTATTGGGTTTGATTCACATTCTGCTTACTCAGAAACGACTAAGACTATCGAATTTATTTCAAAATATGTTTGTTCATTAAGGGATATTGAAGTAATTTTTGTATTATTGACTTGACGTTTGTGCCATTAACAAACACCGAGATAAACATTTCAAAATTATTGGATTGTTACTTTGTGATATTGCATATTAACAAAAACAATATGAGTAATTTACTTTGTTATATCACTTTATTAATTGATTGGTGACTGCAGTTTCGTAGTACTACTACATTATCAAACTGAATAACTTAAAACAACGTTGTACAATTATTATAAATAGGTTTTGACAAAGGATGCTTATATATAAATTAAAATAGAATATTAGTTATTGATCTTTATTACATAGTATTGTAAATTTTTTATTTGAATTTAAGTTGAAGAAGTGAAGTTTCAATTTTATAGGTTCAAATTATATCATCCGCCATGCAGAACATAAAAATAGAAATATTGCGGCTATTCATGTTAATATAGGCAAGGGCCTGTCGACATATTAAGCACCGGTTCCCGCAGATCACCAAAGTTAAGCGGTGTCGAGCGCGGTTAGTACTTGGGCGGGTGACCGCTTGGGAACATGGCGTGCTTTTGCCTCAGGGAAGAGTGTAAAATGAATCGACACCTAGCCGTCCTATTCACGCCGGACAGGCCGGATGAGATCGGATATCTCGTAGGATGAAGGTGCCGTTTCACACTCCCCAGTCGGTAGACCACATTTGTAGTCGATGACCGGTTCAAGATGGCCTACGTAGTCGGCAAACCGTAAAAAAAAAATCATGTTAATCTCTTATTTTCCATTAAAATTACAAACGATGCCCCGATATTATCCCAAAAATCTCCACTGACGCCGCGCCACTTAATTCTCGTGAAATTCGTTTTTATAATATTTTGTATATAAAAAAGAAATTTTATTGGCATCGCCAGACGCAGGTACAGTATGCACGATGTGATGAAATGCAGTATTTGTTCTACTACTGCCTCAGGTTATCAGAAGAAATGATTTAGTGAGTCTGAAATATCACAAGGAACTACCACAGAATAATAATTTTAATAAACAAAAAATAGCTTAATATAATCAACAAACTAAAAATGATATGATTAATTATTAAAACTAACTTAACTAACGTGACAAATTTATTTTTCTTTTTTTTTTGCCGCATATCTATCCACTACAATATTGAGATCAATATAGATGTCTTTTTCTATAAATAATAGGCCAAGTGACGAGAATCTTTCTTGGCCCATTGAAATTCGTAACCAATTCAAAATTAACCTCATTATGGAGAATTACCCTTCACACGTTGCAGAAGATACTGGCAATGTTATTGCTACTTGAAAAAGCACATATAATGATGGAAATACTTCTAGCCTGAGTTCATTTTTGAGAGTGTCATATTATGCTTCCTGACCTTTGTTTGCTAAACTATTTTTCAGAACTGTCATTTCAGCTTTTATGACATTTTTTTCAAGCTTAAAACACTGTGCCAAATGATTAGTAAAATCTGTGGATCTTTCGTCAAGCGCGAAGAATTTGTCTATAGCTGCCGCGATTCGAAGATTCTCCTCAGAGAATCTTGATATCAAAAACCCTACCACAGAATCTATAATCCTATAGAAAACATTGACTCTCCAATATTCGACAACATTTGGAGAATCTGCGCCTTCTGCAGCTCCAACTGTCGAGTCAGCAACAAAAACCTTTAGTTTCACTGACACCTTCTTTTTTCTCTTGGATGATGGAGGTTCCAAGGTTACGTCCACCTGAGCCGCAAAGTCACTAATTTTGAAATGTATGTGCTCATAACTGTCATCAGAACGCATTGCTCCTAAAGTGCTTATTACGTCTTTTATTACTCCAAGCGCTCCTCCCAATGTTGCTGTTGTTGATTGGACTAACTGGGATAAAATATTTAGTATGGTGAGAATCTCTTCCAAGACCATGGACGAGGAAAGATGCCTGTTTCATACAGGATAGTATACGATGGCTGTTTCGGCCTGCTGGTCTTGTCCATTCTCAATTTCCTGCTCCAGTAACTGGATAATTGCGGGGTAGACTCTTTTGACTGTCGCACAGCTACTAAATCGTGATACCCATCTGGTGTCTGACTGTTGGGATATCTGGCAACCAGTAAAACTTGAATTAAAATTTAGGAATGATATACAAATTAAAGGTTAATAAAGAACTAGGGTAGATATGTAGATATCGTTAGTTCATGATTTATTCTGCTGGGGGGGCTAATTACGAGCTGGAGGGGGGCTTAGCCCCCCCTAATTGCGCCCCTGCTGTCGGAGGTTACCTCTTAAAACCTCCTACCAGCTACGCTTACAAAAATTAATTTCTAGGTATTGCAAAAAGTAGGGTGTTTCCTTCATCATCAATTCATCATTTAAAAAATTCCACTTCTCATAATACGTATATTCAGTAAACAGTACATCGTCTGTTTAGATAGAAAATTGGTTTAATTATTCTTTAAACTTTGGATTATTAAAACTTATAGATAAAACGTGAGTTCGGAATATTATGTATATTTCAAAAAATTAAAGTTCTTAACAAGTCGGGGAAAAATTTTTTTTTGAAAAACACCCATTATAAAAATGAATTTTAGGAAAATTTTGTTAATAAATATGAAAGTCAGGAGCCCTAGCAGTCTTTTTGCAAAATTTCATTGTTTCCAGCTTTGAAATGCAATATTTAAACTTTATACGATTTTTTTACAACGTTCACCAGTATTTATTAACATTTTTTAAATTGAAATATATCAGAATTTATTCTCCCACAGCTTCAATTAAAAAAGTTCGATGTCTCCATTTGGATTAATTTCAAAAATGTCTTTTTAAAGGTTGGAGACCATGATGTTTCGTAAATGATAGAAGAGTTTTAAACTTACATTGTCTTTATTTATTTTTAAATCACATTATAACTGGTAAAAGTATCTCTAGTAGTCTTCTCAGGTGAATACTTGGTACAAATAATAGGAGGAAAGAAAGTGTAACCAGGAGACCAACTCGTCAAATTGGATATCGTAAGTCTTTATACAAACATCCCTGTAAAAGACGCACTTAGGATTATCAAAGGCAAACTTGATAAAAACCAGACTTTATAGGAAAGAGCACCACTACCTATATTATTGCTATCATGGAACTATATATATCATAGAATGTTACGTCAACAATTCTTATTTTCAAAAAGAGAGATCGATTCTTCAGCCAAGTGGACGGACTACCGATGAGCTCTATCTCTCACGCCTGCAATTAGATGGAATGGTTTGAATCCGAAGCAATAGAACAAGCAAAGGAGAACCAAATCATGTGACTGAGGTATATGGAAACGATGACGTACTCAGGGAATTTCTATATCACATCAATAGTTTCACACTGACAATCAAATTCACCATGGAGAAAGAAGAAAATAACCAATTACCTTTCCTATACGTCAACGTAAAGAATGGCAACACCATCCTAGGTTAGGTTAGGTAAGAGTGGCAGACCTTAGGTTCTGACCAAGCAGTCCCACGTAGTCCTACTAGGTCCGTTGCAGTGATGTAAATTTTCGTTACTTTTAAGGACTTGGACCGTTTCGTTACTTTGGGTATTAGGACTCGTTACTTAGGACTCGTTACTTTATGTAAATCGTTACTTTTAAAAATAAAAAAGATGGCTTTGATCGATTGCCAAATACCTACTCATGTTTTCTAGTATAAATATAAATATAGGTTATGTACTATTGTCAATTCTCAAATATGTGATTAAGAAACATAAAAACATACAATATAACAACAAATAGGAATAGAACATGGCGTATTGATTAAAAAATAGATTTATTTGTTTTCAATTTACAAAAAATATAAACAAATAACACTTCGTTTCTGCGTTTGGGCATCTGATTCTAGGAATCGAAGCTCTATAATTTTATAATTTTCTAAATACCAGTGTGCGAAGTGAACTTGACTAAACACAATTTGTTTACCCTATACAATCTAAGAAACAGAATAATCAATTTATATCATGTATCAAGTGCCTGTTAAAATTAAAAAAGAAATATAAATTAAAAATACATAAGAATAAACATTGCTTTCATCTCTCAATGGTAACTTAAAGTCCTGTATTTCCTCAACCCAACACGCAACATGGCTTCCCGACAACAAATTAAGGCTCTACCACGCGCAAATTTAGAGGATGAAAAACACCGTTTCGCTACTGCAGGATTTTGCAAAGGCTATTTGAAGTATTTGTCGGGACAATTTAAAATTTAATAAAGAAATGTTTGTATTTCTAAGGTACAAAGCCCTTTTTTGAAAAAAATAAGAATATGTATAAGAAAATGCCCACTAAAGGTGCGTATTTTTAGGCACTTTTCCAAGATTAATATCGTAGCTAAGAATTTTTTTTTCAAAAAAATAGCCATGTACCTTAGAACTTCCATGTCTTATCTTTAAGACTTCAAAAATTGAGACAAAACAATGTCGTAATAAGTCCGTTATCTTGCAGCGCGCAACTCATGTTTTAGGTAAATTTTGTTGTCATGTTATAGAAGTTGCCTATATACAGCTGAATTTATTCTCGGCTGACGTGAAACAATTTACATCCAGAGAGAATAATGATACACTGAAAAAAATTATAGGTGGTCGAACAAGAAGTAATTTTGGGCTAAATTTTATGTTTTCCTTTTTGGATTGTCTGTGCCAATAACAGAATATCTAAGCGTTAATATTAAAAAGACGTAACTAGTAGTTGTGCTATTAACTCCGGGTTACCATACATTTTTCGGCTTAGACCGGGATGGTTTATAATGCGCCGCAGGGCAAAATGTTCAAGGCGCGTTCACCATTTTGTCAAAACTGGTGTTTAAGCTTTCAAAATTTCTTATTCATGTTAGGTAAGGATAAGAATTGAACGAAATCCAGTCGATTTGTTGCAATCAAAAAAGGTGAAATGTGTTTATTATTTTATCCATGGTTTAAAAGTAGTTGTCAGGCACGAATTTGGCGTTGGTCACATGACATTTATCTGTTCATGTTATTGGCTCGCAGCTACAATTTGGTGCAGCGAGACTACTGTATAGTGACAATGCTTCTAAGAAGCTAGGTAGGTAATAAATAAAAATTGGACAGTATGCCACGCAGAGTAATAAAATACAATTTTTTGTTAGGCATGGGCGTCCATAAAGAGGGCAGTTGCCCCTGTCTCTTGACCAAGGGGGAGAGGGGGGGAGGGGGGGGGGGTAAATATACTTTTTACTAACTTTTGTTAGGGAGAGTTCATGAAACGACTGCGACATTTTTTTTTGTAGGAATCACTTTTGATCGAAGTTCTTGAAAACGCAAAGTTTTGTTTTTTTTTGTAGCCACTTTTGAACGGTGGAGAAAGTGTAGAAAAGGCTGCGAAGTATTTTATTTTATAGAAATAACTTTTGAGAACTTACACGTTTTTTTGGCTACCCCCCTATCACTTTATGTTTATAAGAAACATTAATACCGTGATTTTGTATCGGATTGGCGCGACGATACGGTACTACCTCCTGTTGTTTCTGTGTTACTAAAAAAAATCTAAGTACTTACTTTTTTTTCTTTTGAAGGTGCAGCGCAACTAATCGTCAAAAACATACCACTTTTAAAAAAAATTAATTATAATGGCACGGAACGCGACGGACAAAATACTGCGCGAGTTAGTAACCACAGTCAACAAATCCTGGAACCAGCGGGACTTATCTGTTGTTTTATAAATAAACATGGTAAAAAATTTGTAATATAAGAAAATTTTGATTGAAAAACTATTGACCTTACGAAGTATTTGATAACCAATGCTGAAAACCTTTAGTTTCAGGGTAGGCCTGTGCCTCCCAATTTTGAAAATTTGACAGTATATGTTAGTGCTGATGGGGGCGATCGGGCTAAAATATATTTATAATGGTGGCACTTCCCGTTATACCGGAAGTAAGTGTTAACTTGCTTATTTTAAATAGAATACTCTATATACTACTTCATTTTTGCATTCTACGCAAGAATTTAGGCATATCTTGTATACCATGTCCTATACCTATGTCTAAGCGTTTTAGATATTTTTAATAGATTTTTTATAATATTTTGATAACTATTAATACAGGGTGTTTAAACAATACGATTAAAAATTAAATTGAAAAACTGCAAAAAGAGTAGATTTTCAAATGGAAATACACAAATTTTATAATTATTTCTTATTTAGCATTAAAAATAAGGGTAAGTTTGTATATTTCAAAAAATTTTAGTTTTAGAAACATTGCCAACTTAATATTTTTATATGGCAATTTTGCTGCACATTTTAAGTTTAGTTACTTTTAGTTGGCTATAACGGCGTTGAAAAACAATCAAATGCGAGAAAAATTTATGAAGCTGTCACTTACCATTTAAACATCATTAATTATCATGCCTGTGCGCTTAAATTGTACATACAAACGAAGATTATTTAAATTTATTTATTATTTATGGAGAATGTGTTAAAGTTATATCAAGAACATGGGACACATTTGCCAATCGATATCCGCAAAACAGAAGCCATCACAATGTGCTTATTAATAATGTTCAACATTTTTGGGATAGGTATACAAACTTACCCTTTTTAATGCTAAACTAAAAGTAATTATAAAATTTGGGTGTTTCCCTTTGAAAATTTAGACTTCTTGCAGTTTTTTCAATCTTATTGTTTAAACATCCTGAATTAATAGTTATCAAAATATTATAAAAAATCTAATAAAGCAGGTCCTTTATAACAAGGAATCCCGCTTAAATTAAATAAATATAAGGCTTTATAGAAAAAATTGATAATTATTTTAAGGCTTGCAAACGTCATTCTTAACAGAAAAATTCAAATATGTCAAAAACGCTTAGATATTTATAGGTATAGACATACAGGGTAGGGACTTTAACTGGAATAAATTCGATATTATTAAACCTGCTGAAGTTGCGCCTACAAAATTTAGTATGTGGGGGTTTTAGAGCATGCGGAATTGGATTATGATGTCGGCGCAGCTGCCAGATTTCTCAGCTTTGCGCTACACGTAGTAATTTTGTTATTTTAAATAGAATGCCCTATTTATTTTTATTGCAGTGAATTGGTAGTGTCAAATTTAGTAAGATCTCAAATTTACAAAATTCTATCTTCACTAGTTTCTGAGCTATGGCAACACTGAAGTTCCCTTAAAAAGTACCGGGACGCTTGTCTACCTCCATAGTTACTAAGTTATTGACAAGATTCAAGAAAAGTTCTTGTCTTAAACTTTAAAAATAGAAATTCTCATGGTACTTTTTAATGGAATTACAGTATTGCCATAGCTCAGCAATTAGTGAAGATAGAATTTTGTTTATTTGGCATCTTATTAAATTGGACACGCCCAATGCAATGCAATAAAAATAAATAGGGCATTCCATTTAAAATATTAAAATTACTACGTGTAGAGCAAAGCTGAGAAATCTGGCAACTGCGCCGACATTATAATTCAATTCCGCATGCTTTAAAACCATACATACTAAATTTTGTAGGCGTAACCTCAGCAGTTTTAATAATATCGAATTTATTCCAATTAAAGTCCCCACCCTGTACAAAATCTGCCTAGAATCTTACGTAGAATGCAAAAATGTAATAATATATAGGATGTTCTATTTAAAATAAACACGCTGACACTAGGGTTGCCAACCCTCCCGATTTAGTCGGGATGCTCCCGCTTTTTTACTTAACCTCCCGCCTCCCACGCACTTAAACAAAACTCCCGCTTTTTTCCAATAACAAGACGGACGCCTAATAATTGTACAGCTGCCTTAGAGAGGGGCGACCTTTTTTTTTTAGAAAGCACGTTTGATGATAGGAGGAAGAAATATAAAAGGCACGCCACAGCGTAAGGTCAACGGGGTATCGACCTTTTTTTTTTAGAAATCATCAATATAATTATTTTAAGCACCTCAAAAAAAACTTGTCCTCCAGGCACTATCCACTTCCCGCTTTTCAATTTTTAAAATCTGGCTACCCTAGCTGACACTAACTTCCGGTGTAACCGGAAGTACCACCATTATGAAATTTTTTTAGTCCGGTCGTCTCCATCAGCATTACCACGATGGCAAATTTTGAAAATTTTCCTATGTATAGTTTTCCATATATAGTTCGAAGCGGTTCCCGGTGGAACACGAACACCCTGTTTGCAGGTGCTTTTATACCTATTATTAATTAACAATTCAAACTTTCTGCTCTACCTTATTTTATTTTTTGTAAATATTCTATAGCTTTAATAATAAAATAAGACAAAATTTAAAAGATATATCCGATATAACGATTAGGTACATTATTTTAACTAAGAATACAATAACAAGTACTTATTTTCCACAAAACAAATTTCTCGTCTCCGAAATAAAATCAACCAAAACTCATTAGCATAATAAAGAACCTACCGCCTTGCATCGTGCTTTCAGTGTGTGTCGATGTTTACGGAATATTTTTCACCACGTCATAAGCTCGCTAGTATGCCCACTTCGGGTGAGACTCTCTTGCAAATATATTTCTTGCTGCACAAAGTTCCGCCTTAACCAAATATTAATACGCCATCTCTCCAAATACATGCAAAACGACACGCCATCGGCTGCCTGACGAGGTAAAAACAAAATCCAGCTCGAAAAATAATTTTATGATACGTTTTGTCTGTCATCCGTTATTGGCTATCAAGTCCACGAACGAAACCGCCCGCTGTAAAATTATGGGTAGAATAGTTAGTTAGATTTAAATTCAGAGTAACGAAATGCCAAAAGTAACGAGTCTTTTATAACATTAGGACTCGTTACTTTTAGTGATCACATAGTAACGCTTACTTTGTAACGAGTCCTTATTTATTTTACATCACTGGTCCGTTGTGCTACTACAAGTGTTCTGTAGAACCCACCTTCATCAGATCTCTGATGGTTAGTGCGGTATACACCGCAGAAGGTTTTTACCAACTTATTCAAACCAGCCACTACTATTCAGAAACCTGCTCAGTCGTCCAAGTTGTAAGTTGCTTAGTTCCTCCAGGCTATGGTTCACCCAGAGCAGTGAACCTTCTTGTGAGGCCAGGACATTCACACAGAAAATGTTGAATACTTTCTTCCTCTTCCTCATCTCTGCAACTTCTGCAGAAGTCGTTATATAATAAAAATAGCTACCCCATGAGATTAGTTGATGAAATATTGGAAAATCATAAGAATCGGCCAAACGTACAAAAATCAAAAAAAGAGATACATATCCAATATAGTATTAACGCACCTGACGAAGACGAAACCAACCAGCCCAAAAGACAGGAAAAACTATGTCTATACAATAGGTGGTGTTGGTCTATAGCGGATCCTATGCAAATGTGGTCAATTGTGTGGTGAGACATTAAGACCATTCGAAATAGGGATCAAATAACACAGAAATAATACGCTAACAGAAGAGACCGAAAAATCAGGGGCAGTTCACCATGCTTGGACATAGAGCCATCATATCATATGGATAAAAGCCGAAATCCTGCAAAAAGAACCGCACTGGAGAAAGCTGCCACCATACACCAGAACCCAGGTTGTTTTAGTAAGCGCTCATTGGACATAAGAAATATCTGAAAATCTTTGTTAAGTAGATGTAATTAAAAGCCTGACTGCACCAATCAGTGACCTAGCTACTATAAACAGAGCTGTAGTTAATATTATTTTTTAGTATTCACCTGAAGATGACTGAAAAGACGTACCAGTTGAAACGTTGTGATTTAAAAACAAATAAATGAAAACCCAAAATCCAATTTATAGCTTTGCTGATCTTTGATGTCTCATCTTTTACCTTGACTCCCCAAACATCCGCTGCCGACGCACATCTTCGCAGGCAGCATGAAGTATTGCGCCTCAACAATGACCTGGAAGAAATTTTGGCTTGGGGTGACAGTAACCAAGTCGAATTTAATGCTAAGAAAACCCAGGCAGCAGTCTTCTCCAAAAAGGTTAACATTGCAGAACCAGATATAGTCATGGCAGGACACGCAATTCCCCTGGCACCGTCTATTCATTTGCTGGGGGTCAATCTGGGAGGTAATATGTCTTGGCATGATCACGTTGCCGCAATTGCCAAGGCAGCTGCACAGAAACTTGGTGTACTTTTCCGCACCAAAAGGCTGTACACACCTCATCAACTTTTGACACTCTACAAAGCCCAGATTCGACCATCATTAGAATATTGCTCTCATGTCTGGAGCTCTGCACCCAAGCACACCCTTCGGCTACTGGATTCCATTCAAAGGAGAGCCGTTCGTCTGATCGGCGACCCCGAGCTGACCAAAACCCTCGATAGCCTGGAGCATCGAAGACAGGTTGGTGATTTGGCTCTCTTTTTTAGATATTTCCATGTCAGGTGTTCGACTGACATTGCCGACTTGATTCCACCTAGAGCAATGCAAAACAGAAATACACGGCGAACCGCTGCCGCTCATCCATATGTTGTTCAGCTTAAAACTCCTCGAACTTCATTGTTCAAGAACTCTTTCATCTGGAGAACGTCATCATTGTGGAATGAACTTCCTGAGGTCGTGTTTCCCAATGAATACAATCTTCAACGTTTCAAGACCAACGTTAATCGCTTTTTTCGCACTCGCACCGCTCCCAGAGCGCCTTAAAGGATTTTTCCTACAGTGCAGGTGTTTTATCATAAAAAAAAAAAAAAAAAATAGAAACTTTAACATTGCCACTAATTTATCGGAAACAAGCCGGCCATATGGAAAAACCATCCCGGTTTCTAGGGGGTTCTTGCAAGAGTCCTTCCTTTTAGTCTCTTTATTTAATGGGTTTAATAAATAAACTTTATAAAATGATCCTCTAGGTGTTTTAATATACTTGACAATGAGGGAAATCTGTATGGAGATGACTAACAAAAACAAATTAACCAACATTTTTTACATAAAAAATTGGTTCGCAGCGTCCTAGAATGCAGATTGATACATTATTTTTATAACAACAATCAGTAATTTTAGTATTTATAGCATTATTGTGGAATAAATATTATTATCCCGGGGTAATTGTCATTTCGATTGTGTTTCTGTGTGATTATCATTGTTTATAAAGTTGGTTGTGTAAAAATAAACATTTTTCTTATCGTTTTCATTCTGCGGTTTCGAGTATGTATACAAAAGTACGTTTTCTCTTTTATATTTAAGTTTCCACGTTAAAAAATCCAGGTAAGACGTTAGAATTAATAACTACAATAATTAGGCGGTAGGGTTTGACCATTAAAGGTTAAAATTTCAAGCAGTGGCGTATTGGGGTGGGGTAAAAGTCTATTTGCATCCCTATTTTAAATTTTTAAATAATGTATTCTTGGCTTAGATTACAAAGTCTTTAAACTTTCCCTTCTAAAAGTCCTGTTTTATATAACGATTAAGGTTTCGGAAGCATATCGTTTTAGTTATTTATTTATTTATATTATTATTATAGGAAAACAAGTAAAAAGAATAATATTTTATAGTATTTTTCTATTATATACTTGTCCTGGTTTCCCTTTTTTAGAGCTATTTAAAATTAATTAAAATATAACCACTGCAATAAAATATGTTTACAACAAAAACAAAAAACAATTAGGTATTTATTTTTAAAGAGAAAAATTAAATTAAAAATTTTAATTGAATTATTTTTTATGGAAGAAATGTGATAATTTATAATAAAAAAAATAGTGCGGGAAGAAACGAGAATGCTTTATTATGAATATACAAAACGGCACTTAAGAAGAAGTATTTCAAAACCTAAGTATTTGCACCAAAAACTGCTCTTAGATCTACGCTCCTAAAATACCTACATGATTTCTGAAAAAATCAACAATTTCGGCGTGGTGAGCGATGTTTACTTTATTTTCAATTATGAAAAAACGAGCCCGAGAAACGCTGGTTAGAGTCATACATACGTCTTATGTTAAAATTTTGGATTGACACCAATATTCATATTTTTTACAAATATAAAAAATGTTTTTTTTAATAAAGAGGCAGCTAGGAATATCAAAAAAAAGTAAAAAAAAACATTTACAAAACAAATTTAATCCAACCATGTAGAGGAGTACTAAATTTTGATTCTACAGATATTTGAGGATGTCAGAAAGTTATTTTAATTAAAAAAAAATATATACGCTCACCATGCCAAAATTTATGATGGAATGATGTATTTTGTGACGTAGATTACAAATAGGAATTATGTCACTGTCGCAGAATTTTCCAATTTTATTTCTTTGTTGCACATAATCACTTTTTTTATTAATTAAACTTCTTTCGAGTTAGAAAAATCAAAGAAAAGGTCGTCAAATTTTGGTTAAAAAAAGCCTCAAAGAAACAAAAATAGGGGAAACAGTACCAAACCACATGAAACATGATATTTTAGGCATTTTTTTCTTTAATCTTAGATCAGAAATCCATAAAGGTAACCTCTATGAACACAGACTTTAAGAAGAAATATCATATAAATTAAGCGTTTTCGACGAAAATCGTTTACAGATTCGTAATCTACGCTCCAAAATGCATCGTTCCTGAATTTTTTTTTATCGATTTTGGCGTGGTGAGCATATAAAAAATATTTACCGAGCACTAAAAAAATATTGTTGCAATGTCAAATTATATTTATTCTTATTATTTGCTTTCGTCTGGATTGGACTATTGGGTAAGTATTTAAATTTCTCTGTTACGATTTCAATATTTGTTAAACAAATAACGAAAACTTACATATAGATAACAGCAATTACACTTAAGGTGTGTGTTTAATTACAGTAAATTCAATGTTAAAATTAACATAGGTATTTAGTTAGGTAACTCGGTGGCATGTAAATGATTTATGAAGTGACAATGATTTTTATAAAAATTTTCATTTCGTCAGACGTAATGAAAGGAAACTCTTCTTCTGTATTATTATTTTCGGTTTGATAAACCGATGCAAGTTAGCGCTGTCTAGCAGGACTCCTGTGATTGTGACGAATGTCTTTACAAGCGATTTCCTCTTAAGGGGGATTTCTACTGTGATGGTTTCAAAAAAATCGAAATTTTTTTTCCGACGTTTTTCGACTCTCTATAGCCTCTAGAATAACCGTGTGTAAACGTTTATACCAAATCTTCTCCAAAAAAAAGTTACATCCAATTTTATGATTGCCGGTCAGTTCTCACCACTAGCCGCTTTTAAGTTAAGCCGCGTCCTCACAGCTACGTTCTGTCGCCAGCGACATCATCTCGACCAATCAGGATCGTTTACGTCATAACCCCTAATCCCCCACCACCGACGGTGTCGTTGAGTTATTTCAACTTCACTTCGTTTACGGGTGACAACAGCTGTCGGCGCGACACTAATTGAAGAAGTGGGGATATGTCGCCTGCGACCGTTGAAACTTTAAAGTTGTTTTTCTCGAAACCCTGTTTTTCGCCCTGGCGGAAAATATTGCGGTATGTTCAAATTATCAGAATTTAATGATTTTGATCTTAAAATGCTCAGAATACAAGTGGTTATAGCCCCCTCTAGAATCAAGTATTTTGCGATATTACAGAAAATGTTACGGCCCTTAAAATACAAAAAAAATGGTAGATTTTCAAAAAGAAATTTAAATTTCGCGCCATTTTAACAGTTACTCGAGTTTTGACTTGATTCTGGTGGGGGCTATAACTACATGCTTACAATTGAAGAATCTGGGTCAATTTTATTTTTGTCATGGATAGACAAATTTATTTGGATTCCGCCAGCAAGTTACGTTTTTTTTTGAGGGGGTAACTTCAGCACCCTCAAGTTTTTCATTTTTTGAGGGTTGAAATATTTTTTCTGGTACATCTTATTTTTAATAAAAAGAATTGAAAACTTGTTTTTCTGCATTTGTCTTATTATCCACAGAAAAAAATCGTAAAGAAACGATGAAAATAGGACGGACTACACAGTAGAAATCCCCCTTAACATTTTTACTTATTTCTATAAGTTTGTTAGAGGTGCTGGTATGCTCAAGAGTGTCTAACAACGATACAGATGTCGCTCTGTGCAACATCTTGCCGGTGTGCTGCACCAAATACTGCTTAAAGCAATTTTAAGTTACTCCTTTCCTTTGTCGGAGCCTAGCTCTACTGATGAACCATGATATGGCGAAACGCGTCTAGGGATGGATCTGACGAAAGGAAAGGAAACTCTTTTTCTATAACATAAAAAGTTATGACCAGGTTCATCATGATCAATCGTGAATTGAACTTTGCTATCAATCCTACATTATAAAAATTTCTTAGAACCTATAATTTACACTGGACCTTGTGGATTAAATCGACTTGATAAAATTGGCCCTAAATAAAGGAATCAAATTGACTTTTTAGCTAAAAAGGGGAAAATTATAATTTGTAGATATCTGCCGAAAATTCATCTCTATCCTCCTTTACCTCTGACCTGGACTCGACCCCCAGTCCCGTAGCCGATGACCCTCATGCCAAAATACGTTTCCTTATTGAAAACTTTGAAACTAGAAGACAAACGTTACCGAAAGTACAAAAACTTGAAAGAGATATGCAAGAAAGAAAATATTCTACTGATAGTAGTAATCGAGTGGAAGTTTTGAAACATTCCTTAAAAATGACGTTAGGTAAGTGTCAATATATTTTTATTAACGTTAAATATTTAGACCTATAGTCTCCCAGTTGTGTTCTCATCATGGTATTATTTTATTTAAATATTACAATAAAAAAATTGGGCTGTTCTCGGTGTCGACAAAAGTATGTGTGTAATGCTGTGTTGCCACGTTTATTTTTAGTCCGCCAAGAATCGTAGTACAGGTTCATCAGAATTACCGTGCTAATTTAGTAATCAGCCGATTGTTGTTCAACGCTTCCGATATATGACAATGCCGCTCGTCCATTCCGCCCAGTGGCGTAGCCAGAAAATATGCTCGGATGGGGGGGGGCTCAGTGGGCGTAAGTAGGACATTTTTTTTTTCTGGAGAAAGTGACAGTCGGGAATACATGTATTTCTTGACATTGCACCTAGTGAAGAAGGTGGAAAAGCGCCGCAGGCGAAAAATGTTCGAGGCCGCGCCCAAAGTTCGTTTAAAATTCACCTAACTACTATTAAATTTCGAAAATTAAATTATTACCTCCCCCCCTCTGCATGATTGGATTAAATTTGTTTTTGTAAATATTTTTTTTGATATTCCTAGCTGGCTCTTTATTAAAAAAAACATTTTTTATATTTGTGAAAAATATGAATATGGGTGTCAATCCAAAATTTTAACATAAGACGTATGTATGACTCTAACCAGCGTTTTTCGGGCTCGGTTTTTCATGATTAAAAATAAAGTAAATATCGCTCACCACGCCAAAATTGATGATTTTTTCAGATATCATATATTTTAGGAACGTAGATCTAAGAGCAGTTTTTGGTGCAAATTCTTAGGTTTTGAAATACTCCTTTTTAAGTGCCGTTTTGTATATTTATAATAAAGCATTCTCGTTTCTTCCCGCACTATTTTTTTTTATTATAAATTATCATACTTTTCCATAAAAAATGTTTCAATTAAAATTTTTACTTCAATTTTTCTCTTTAAAAATAAATATCTAATTGTTTTTGTTGTAAAAATATTTTATTGCATTGAGTTATATTTTTGTTGATATAAAATAGCTCTAAAAAAGAAAAAACGAATCATAAATCAATAACTAAAACGATATGCGTGTGAAACCTTAATCTTTATATAAAACAGGACTTTTAGAAGGAAAAGTTTAAAAACTAAACGTTTCCTACAAGATCTTTGTAATCTAATCCAAGAATACATTATTTAAAAAGAGTCCAAGCGTGAGACGAAAAATTAGGTTGCAATTAGACTTTCAGACCCGAGCTCCTAAGCTCCGGGGGAAGCCCCCCTCCCCCCCCCCCCCCTAAATACGCCACTGAGTCCGCCCACTATGAATTAGAGTGGCAAATTATACATTTTAATGTAAGAATAATAATGAATTTTATTAGCCCTTAATTATAACGAACATTAAATTAACCAACGATATTTTTAGATAGGACATTTAATAGCGATGTTGCCTTGTCGAGTCCGAAAGACTCTGACTCGGAGAGAAACGAAGAAGGAAAAGTAGCCCGCATGGTTGCCAGATTTCACACATTTCAGAAGAGCGCTCCCAAATATCAACAGCCAAGAGTGAACAAAGATACACTGTTTTATTGTTGTTTGGTAATCGAGAGGGTTCAAGACTGTGCACGGATAAAATTTAAATTTCCACCGAACGTAAGCAAAACAAAAACTTCTTAAAACAAATATACTACGTATACAGGGTGTTCGGAATATGTCTTCGGAAATTTGGACAGGTTATTCTACGGGACAAAATAAAGGTAGTAATTCGTGTAACAAAAATTCTAAATCTCAACATTTCTCGAGACATCCCGTCAAAGTTTTCTTCTTCTTATTTTTAACATTATGGCAATTATTTCTTTATTACCAATCCAATTGACGTTTGCCACAGATACTTAACTTGGTGATTTCTATCAGTGGCGTGCAATGCTGTTTTAACCAGGGTAGGCAAAAATTGCATTTAAGACAAAAACATACTTTCCTCAAGCATCTAAATTTCAAAAAATTGTCACCAAATGTCCTGTTTTTGAGTTCGTGGAAAGAACGCTGTGGCAGAAGAAGAATAAAACGACATTATTTATAAATTAGTTCAACACGGCGGTCTTTACGTAAACATTCTTTTAAAACATTGTCCTAAAAAATTGGTTTTGCTTTGTAAATCCTGGAAAAGGTTGCTCTCCAGAGAGATTATTGTTAATTCACTTAAGCGTGTCTCTTTCTGTGTGTTTCGTAAATAGGTATGAATTCTTTTTAATCCAGAAAAGGATCGTTCTACAGACGCGCTGCTAGCCGGAATAGTAACAATTAACGCCTCTATATTCTTTTTTTTCCGAGACCCGACGGCGCGAAGTCTAGCAAAAGGGCGAAAACACTAATTGTAAATTAAAAATCTCATCCACCTGATTGAACCAATGTTGCTAAGAACGAGGTCAATTATTATGTGAAATATGATAAGCTTACTGATTATTAAATATTATGAACCTATCAGCAAAAATTATTTTATTTGTGACAAAAGTGCTTCTTATCTTACAATACCTTATCCGTTATCCCTTTAAAAATATCTTAACTAAACTAATTAATAATAAAACTTATAGAGGCGTGTTTCATATTTTATATTGAGAAAGCGAAGTATTTTCCAAACTACGGTAAAACTTGAAGATTGGCACCAATGCACTTACCAAACGCGTGCGTTCTTGGTGCGGGCTAATAGATAAAGGAAGGTTGAGACGGATTTATTTGTTACATATTTTTCTACCCTACTGCCTACCGGCTCTCTTGCTTGCTTCCACTCGTACAAAAGCAGTGCTTTTGCATAAGTCGTTAATGTACTGCGAAATCTTTGCTTTTAGAACGGTCGTACGGAATGCTTATACAGGGATCTAGTTTACGATATAATAAGCAAATAATGCGTTCGTGGAAATGATATAGGATTAAGATTTCGGTCCTATATTATTATTTATTATATTAATGTAGAGATAAATTGCCAAAGTTGGATTACACGGATAAAAACTAAAATACAAAAAAAAATTGCATCTGTTTGTTTTATTGTTCCCAGGGTAGGCAATGCTTTTTTGTCTACCGGGTGTTGCATCGTCGAGCGGGACATAGGAAATCCCATGTAATTTTAAATGGGGTCAATTATTGGCTTCCCTAATTATTTTAGAGAAAAATTCTATTTAGGTTTATTAAAGAGCACTAAAACCCACATTCAAAAGAATAACTTTAGATATTTTTGATGAGCCCGTTTACGGGTTATCGCCGATTTCTTTTTAACTATTTCTCCTTTTTATGGCCCCGTATTTGCGGGCACCAGTCAAGGTAAAAGATGACTGTCAAATAAAGTTGTCATTTTGAAATGTGTGCTTTATTGTTATAAAAACTCGTACATCGAAAATATTAAAGGTGTATTTATGAGTACAAATTAATCTGAATAAAACTAAAATAAAGTATCCAATTACAAGGTTATGACATTTTACATGTTTCAATATTTTACTAATTAATAGGTAGGTACTATTAAATTGTTAGAACTTTAGGATTTAAGAAGATGTTTAAATATTCCTCCATTGACTGCTAGACAATAACCGAGGCGATCATAAAATTCTCTTCTTACATTCGCTAGTTGGTAAACTGAAATTCTATTGCATTCGACAGAAATAGCATTTTTTAACTCGTCTAGATTTGGGTATTTTTTATCTTTGTATATCCTGCTTTTTAAATGGCCCCAGAGAAAGAAATCATTTGGCGATAAATCAGGAGACCTGGCTGGCCAATTTACTGTATGATTTAAGCCAATAACATTTCCATTAAAAGCGCGGTTTAAATATTCCCGGACAGCCAGGGTACTATGTGCCGGGCAGCCATCCATTTGGTACCAAACTTCCTGATTTTCCCCGGCGGCATCATGTAAAGTAGGTAAAATATGATCTTCAATTAGTTCCAAAAAATATTCTCCATTTAAATTTCGTGTAAGAAATAATGGCCCGATAATTTTTTCTCCGAAAATCCCAGCCCAAACATTAACTTTTTGTAGATATTGCGTCCTTGTTTCGACAAACCTGTGTTGGTTTTCTTTGCTCCAATATCGATAATTTTGAACATTGGGTTCATTGTTTAAGGTAAATGTGCATTCGTCAGTGAAACAAATGTTTTTTAAAAATTCCCTATCCATCCCTTCTTTGTTCCTGCCGTTGCAAGTCCCTATCATTTCTTGCATCTCTTCTTTGTTCCTGGCTTTCTTCACATCTGCAGTTATTAATTACAGTGCCTTTTGTCTCAAATTTCTTGATAGTCCTTTCGACTGTAGATTTTGCAGGTATCGGTCTATTCGGATACAGAGCAGCAAACATGTCTGACACATTTTGATAACTATTTTCTTGATAATACCATTTAATCATCAATATTTTTTCTTCAGAAGTGTAATTCATGGCTAATATTTTCGATGTACGAGTTTTTATAACAATAAAGCACACATTTCAAAATTACAACTTTATTTGACAGTCATCTTTTACCTTGACTGGTGCCCGCAAATACGGGGCCATAAAAAGGAGAAACAGTTAAAAAGAAATCGGCGATAACCCGTAAACGGGCTCATCAAAAATATCTAAAGTTATTCTTTTGAATGTGGGTTTTAGTGCTCTTTAATAAACCAAAATAGAATTTTTCTCTAAAATAATTAGGGAAGCCAATAATTGACCCCATTTAAAATTACATGGGATTTCCTATGTCCCGCTCGACAATGCAACACCCGGTATATTATATGCACGCCACTGATTTCTATCATTCTCTTTCAAAAATGGTACTCTACTATGCCCGTACTTTACCTGAAAACCATATTTAATCTTTCGAACACCGTCTATATTTCGATTCGTACTTTTAGAAAAATAACCGCTTAACTGTCTGTTTTTTTTTAGGTTGATTTCCCCCGTGATATTGAACAACTCTGTTTCCCCGAAAGTCCTGACACTCCCCCGTTGGAGGGCACCGGTGCAGTTCAGACATACACTCTAGTGATTACAAATGAAACGGGGGAGCGTACGTTCGGATATTGCAGAAGGGTCTTACCTGAAGGGTCGATACACTGCTTACCTTTGGCATATTGCATATTAAGTAAATATAGGTGAGTTATTGAATACTGCATCCAGTTTTAATCTCTCGTATTTTCGTGTCAACACACACTGGGATGCAAACCAGCCTTAACAATACTTTTTGTACATCCCCATCAAAATTTCGGGCCAGAGGCACTGTGACCTTGGCTCTCTATTCTATTTTCACATATACTGGAAGCAAGAAAGTAATAGAGCCACTTGCAAGATAAAGAAAAACGCACTATAGTCTATTTCAGAAAGGTGTAGAGTAATAAAATGGGAAATTCCGTCCAGTTCGGCTCAATTTTGGTGTCGGTCATAGGCGCAGGTAAATTTTGTGCATTAAATTATTTATGATAACTAAACAAAGAAAAACAAAGAAGATAATTTGATTAAGAAGGAACTATTAGCTATAGCAAATCTACACAAACATCGTTTTATGAAATATGCCATGGAAGATATAGCTAAAAACATAGTGTAACTGTGCTGCGCACATCGCCATATCATTGCGAACTAAATCCTATAGAACTTATATGGGCGCAAGTGAAAGGATTAGTAAGACACAACACGACATTCAAAATAAAAGACGTTAAGTTAGTGTGTGATCAAGCCATTAAGGAGGTGACACCAGAGAATTGGCGAAAAGCAGTCCATCATGTCATTAAAGAAGAGGAGAAAATGTGGGATCTTGACCACCTGATCGATAGAACCATCGACCCGTTAATATTAACGTCAAGAGGAGATGAAAGTTGCTCAGATGACGAAGAATTTTATGATTTTTTATAATTTAATTTTTGTATATTTGGCAAGGGCCTATCGACATATTAAGCACCGGTTCCCGCAGATTATCGAAGTTAAGCTGTGTCGAGCGCGGTTAGTACTTGGGTGGGTGACCGCTTGGGAACACTGCGTGCTCTTGCCTCAGGGAAGAGTGTAAAATGAATCGACACCTAGCCATCCTATTCACGCCGGATAGGTCGGATGAGATCGGATATCTCGTAGGATGAAGGTGCCGTTTCACACTCCCCAGTCGGTAGATCACATTTGTGGCCGATGACCGGTTCAAGATGGCCTCCGGCGAATCGTAAAAAAAAAATTCTGTAGGTATAATATATTTTTTGTATTTTAAATTTTTTTTTATATTGTTTAATAATAAATAAGTGTACCTAATACTATGTACATAATGCACGCCTTTGTCACACCATTTTCAGTGTTTGTGAATGAATAACAATAGGCAAAACCCATAAATTGACCCAAACCCGGGTGGTACTACCTACACTTGATGAAAATAAAGAATTTTGCAATGAAATCAATGCCAAATTATTTAAGTGGCTTAAATATTCGTTGGGTCACTCTGTAGTCCCTTTGCATACCTAATAAACTTTTATTACTCTACACTTCTCTGAAATAGACTATAACCGGGCCAGCGTCGAATAATTTACAATAAATAATAAACATTAATATCTAACCTACCGGCTACTATCTTTTTGTGTGTCCAACAATACATGCATTTTAAATGGGTTATACTGACGGCCCTGTATGGGATAGAATCAAAACGAATTACATTTACATCACCACAGCACAATGTTGAAAAGTTCACTTTCTATTGCCGCTTAACCATAAGCTCGCCAGAGGGCTTTTCGAAATGACATATACATTCGGTTCAATTTTTAGTATAATCCATGTTTCAGGGCACCAAGATTTTATAAAAAATTACTCATTGAACTGGAATCTCGACACGGCATGCAAGACAGGTACCGGGACGAACTGATCAGTCAATTTTACCATAAAAAGTTTCCTAGGCCCGGGGAGAGCATAACGATAAATTTATCGTGTATCGAGCCCCCTAGGGAGACTTGTTTTTCGCGGGGACTGGAGGAGAGCTTAGATCTCACGAGTTACGTACATGGTAAGCGAGAAAAAGTCATACGTAGTATGTATAGTACATATTAGTATTTATGGAAAACCGTTGGCGGTATGAAATAGTACATTATTACATAACAAGTGATGAAATTCATACTTTTTAAAGAAGGAGATATTTAGCACGAGGCGTCAGCCGAGTGCGGACATTCTCCGAGTTTTAGAATAATCACTTTCACACGAGTAATGTACACTATTTTTCCTACGACCACAAAGAATTATTTAAAAAGTCTTTGATTTGTGAAATTTATTTGTTCAACACTGGTGTTAAAAAAATATTACATCACTAGTGTTGAAATTAGCATACTTAGGATTATGTTCCACTTAATATCTGGTTTCATAGTTTGTCAATAGACTCCTTTATTTGTAGCTTAACTTTTTCATATTTTATATATCATAGGAAGAACTAATCCTGGATTGACTTCTAGATTAACCAGAATTAAAAATTTTAAATTTAATCAAGGAAAGATGCATTAAACATAAATTTAAGAAATTCACCCAACAAGGAAGATTTCAACTCAAAATAATTCTATAAATTATTTATTGTTTTTATAAAAAAAAGTCAAATACACCTGATGGGATTTGAACCTTTGACCTTGCGATCTCTAGGCTAGAGCTCTAACTCTCTACGCTATCGCTACCAATAAATATTTGTTGTTTAATACATGACACTCTCTTCAGCGCGATTTGTTTTTTCTGGTAATAGATTTTCCAGTATATTATTAACATGTTTTATAATTTCAGATGGCGTATTTTCACACTAATTCTGAATCACTCGACAAATACATGATAAATAAGTTAAACACTTTACAATTACTGCTTTTTAAAATTTGTCCTCTTTAATAAATAGGGGTTGTCTGGTATATTAGCACCATATGTTTAAACTAAACAGTGTGCCTTGATATTTCAACACTAGTGTTGAAATATATTTTTCCTACGACCGCCTATGAAAATGAGAAAAAAAACACGGCTAACTTGGCTCGAAAGCGCCGAATATCACACGCGTGTTGAAAGAAAATATTTCAACTCTAGAGTGGTAATACAAGGCATACTATTTAATTTAAACATTATGGTGTCAATTTGACAGACCACACCTATTTATTAAAAAGAATAAATTTTAGAAAGCAGTTTATTGTCTAACTTATTTATCATGTATTTGTCGATTGATTTCGAATTAGAGTGTGAAAATACGCCATTTATATTTAATGCATCTTTCCTTGATTAAATTTTAAAAATTCATCCAACAAGAAAGATTTCAATTCAAAATACCTAATTCTATTTTTAAATTATTTAATGTTTTTATAAAAAAAAGTCAAATACTCCTAATGGGATTTGAACCTGTGACCTTTCGGTCTGTAGGCCATAGCTCTAGTCTCTACGCTATGGCAACACATAAAAATTTTATGTTTAGTATATGACATTTTTTTCAGCGGGGCTTGTTTTGACTGGTAATAGATTTTCCAGTATATTCTTAATATTTTTTATAATTTCAGATGGCGTATTTTCACACTCTAATTCGAAATCACTCGAAAAATACATGATAAATAAGTTAAACACTAAACTACTTTCTAAAATTTGTTCTTTTTAATAAATAGGGGTGGTCCGTCAAATTGGCATCATATGTTTAAATTAATAGTGTGCCTTGTGTTTCCACTCTAGAGTTGAAATATTTTTTTCAACTCTAGAGTTGAAATATTTTTTTCACAAATCAAAGGTTTTTTTAATAATTCTTTGTGGTCGTAGGAAAAATAGTGTACATTACTCGTGTGAAAGTGATTATTCTAAAACTCGGAGAATTTTCGCACTCGGCTGACGCCTCGTGCTAAATATCTCCTCGTTTGAAAAGTAGCACTTTCATCACTTGTTATGTAATATACTATTTTCAACACGCCTGTGATATACGGCGCTTTCTAGCCAAGTTAACCGTCCTTTTTTTATGATTTTCATAGGTGGTCGTAGGAAAATGGTATTTTATATAATAAAATACCGGCAGTGGCATAGCTATGGTATGGCAAACCCCTGGCGGCCGCGAGATATTATGGAAATATATGTAATCTTACAAAACCCATTGGAACGAGATTAAACACAGCACCGGCCAAGTGTGTGGGAGGGGGGGGGGGGGGGGGCAAAATGTTTGCCCTGGGGATCCATGACTTCTAGCTATGCCACTGTATACCGGGTGACACAAGTGCTACTCCTAGGCTTTTATAATTTTTTACCAACCATCATCTGACATACTGTATAGTCAAACTTTTAAAAATTCTAAAAATATACTATAATTTTCTTTTAGTAAATAAAACTGGTGAATATGGAACCCTGAATGCTACTAAAAGGACTTCCATCTTTGTCTCGGAAAATGACATACAAGACAGTTGTCTGACACCTAGTTATGTCGCTTATGAAGGTAAATACCATTTTTTATTATTTTGTCTCTATTTGCACAAAAATATTATTTGTTGTCTAGATTTACAGTTAGAAAATCTCCTCGGCGACATACAAAATAACTTGTATTGACATGTAAATTTTTGGCAGCGTGCAGCGTAATTTATGAATATTTTTTACACTGGACTGATGACGATTAGTTATGTTTTTACACTTATATAGGGTGATTCACGTTGAGTGGCCTATTAGAAGATCTCGGAAACGAGTAAACTTATCTTTCTAAAAATTTGATAGCTCGCATAATTGGCTTTTAAAACATTATATTTTGCCGTTTTTATTACTTCCGGTTATACCAGAAGTTAATGCCAACTTTGCTATTTCAAATGGAACACCCTGTATATTTTAGCATTTTTGATTACCTTGTTAAAGTTTAAATAACTTTTGTTAATAATAATCTATTCCTCTCTCTAACCGTTTTTGAGACATGAATTATAAAAGGATTTTTTTGTGTAAAAACGCTCCGAGAAGAAAGTTTAGTAACTCTGAAACTAATAAAGGTAAACATTTAAAATTTTGTCAGCTTTTAAGTAATACATAGATCTTTCGTTTAAATTACTTAGGTTTTACGTTTTTTATACAGGGAGTTCTTAAAGTGGTGCCAATGTTTCCATTTAAATAAATGTGCATAGGTCAATTTTTGTAAATGGAACACCCTATTTTTTTGCTTATTAACGTAAAGAGAATTTAATTTCCTATCTAAATGCTTAATATGTTACAATCCACATTTTTAGTCGTTTTGGATTTATGAGCAATTTAAATAAAAAATCTTAGAATTTCTGTTGTTGTGTTACAGGGCTAAGATAAGTGTCAACTTTAAAATCATTTTGGTACAAATTGGTAACAAAGCTTAAAGTTAAACGAAAGTCCCAGTCGAAGCCTTAATTTCAAAAATAATGTCGCATTAACACGAACAGAAATTTTAAGATTTTTTATTTAAATTGCTCATAATTCCAAAACGACCAAAAATGTGGATTGTAACATATAAGGTATTTAGATAGGAAATTTTATTCTCTACACGTTAGAAAGCTAAAAAATAGGGTGTTCCATTTGCAAAAATTGACTTATGCACATTTATTTAAATGGAAACATTGGCACAATTTTAAGGACTCCCTGTATAAAAAACGTGAAACCTAAGTAACTTAAACTAAAGATCTATGTATTACTTAAAAGCTGACAAAATTTTAAATGTTTACCTTTATTAGTTTCAGAGTTACTAAACTTTCTTCTCGGAGCGTTTTTACACAAAAAAATCCTTTTATAATTCATATCTCAAAAACGGTTAGAGATAGGAACAGATTATTATTAACAAAAGTTATTTAAACTTTAATAAGGTAATCACAAATGCTAAAATATACAGGGTGTTCCATTTGAAATAGCAAAGTTGGCATTACCTTCCGGTATAACCGGAAGTAATAAAAACGGCAAAATATAATGTTTTAAAAGCCAATTATGCGAGCTATCAAATTTTTAGAAAGATAAGTTTACTCGTTTCCGAGATCTTCTAATAGGCCACTCAACGTGAATCACCCTGTATAATGTATTTATACACTTCGTTTTAAATAAACTATCTTCCTTTTTTTTTAATTTCCTGATGTTATTTGCTTCGGCGACTTGTTTTTACAGCAATTTATAATTTGATTTAAATCACGATTAAAATTGAAAAAATCAGTTGATTTAAATCGTTGCAACCCTTAAATACATGCCGCGCAAGCCGTTTTTTAGAACAGTATTAACTTTTTTTTAGGGAATAAAACAGAATTAGTATTAACGTTACATCCAGACACTAGATATGAAGACGCCGATCTCAAACGGTTACATAAGTTACCCCCGGATATATTATTGAAGATATTTTCATCTCTATTGCTGGAAAGGAAGGTTGTACTAATCAGTTCTGTTATCAGGTAAGATATATTTTTATAATGATATTACAATTATTCAAACTGACAGTCTTGATAACGGAATGACAGTAAGACTGACCGTGTAAGGGTAAATTGAAGGCTGTATTGATGTGCAAAGCCGTTTGAACAGGGTAGGCAAACATTTAATTTCCAAACAATTGACTCTAAAATTTTTTAACACAGTTGACATCGCCATTACCTCAATTACATGTACAAATAAATTATTAAAAAAATCGTTAAAATTAATAAAAAAAAAAAGATATGTGGACATGTCCACCTCTCCATTTTTTTTTCTACAACCGATGGCGACGCGCAACGTTTATAGCAAAAGCAAACATGATTGTGATTATGAATAAATATCATCCACATTTGTTTAATATTTAGATTTAAAATCTAACATCCACTTGATTGAGACCCAAGTCAATTAATATGTAAATTATAATTTAAGATACTTATTAGCAAAAATTATTTTAAATCATAAAAGTACTTCTTTTTTTACGTTACAAATTAAGATCTTAACTAACCTAATTATTGAACTATAGAGGGTGATTCCTAAGTTATTACTTGTTTTTTAGCTGTGTATAGAAGGCATTAAAATAAACAACATTTTCAAATACATTTTTTCAAAAAACTTAAAAATAGCGTATTTTTGCTGGTTTGAAAAGAAAAAGGATGATTAATGGACTGTAAAATTAATCTGGCGGATTCAGAAATATTTGTAGTAAAATTAAAACATTACAATTGAATAAAGATTGATAAAAGTCGGAAACTCCACTCACCTTGATTGATGTTGCTTCAGTGGTGCTGAAGGGGCCCCTTTTCTTCACTTGAGATGCACGTTTCAGAAACTCACGATTTTTCCCAACATGTGGGTGTTTGACATGGCGGTTAATAGCAGTCTCTCTAGTAACAGTGGTATCAGAATGGCTTGTGGAGTTTTGTTCATGCGCGGTCATTTAAAATTAGTATTAAGAACGAATAAACTACAAACCAATTTTAATCTCTTGACACCAATAATTTTTCCATCAAAAAAATATGTTTTTCTTTTTAATTTTATGAAAAACAAAAAAGGAAATCCTAAACATTCCCACCCACCTTAAATGTGCTAACATTTAAAATAAATTACAAAATAAACATACAAGCAATCCTAAATCTAAGTTGAGAAAAAATATATATTTTTTATTGCGAGGGTAACGGGCAAAGCTTAACCAAAGGTCGTTTCAAAGACCCATGTTTTGTCTGCACAGTAGCAACTCTCGCAACTCCATCGGCACCCGGGTGCAACTCTACAATCCTAGCCATTTGCCAAGCAAGCGGGGGATAATTTTCATGTTTTATTAAGCACAATGTACCAGGAGTAATAGGTGAATCTTTATGATTCCATTTTCCTCTTTGAAGAAGAGTATGAAGGTATTCTTTACTCCAACGCGACCAAAAATCTGCATGTAGGCGCTGAAGAAGTTGCCATCGATTTAACCTATTTATATTTACCTCCTTAAAATCGGGATCATGTAAAACGGAAAGCGGTTCAAGGGTTAAAAAATGTCCCGGGGTCAGTACCGACAGATCATTTGGATCATTACTAAGCGGGCATAATGGGCGAGAATTTAAAACAGCTTCAATTTGGGTTATTAATGTTAAAAATTCTTCATATGTCAATATTTGCAATCCTATTACGCGGTATAAATGAGTTTTTAGGCTCTTGACACCAGCCTCCATAAGACCTGAAAAATGTGGTGATGCTGGAGGGTTAAAATGCCAGCTAATTTTTTCAGATTCCACAGCTGATTGCATAATATTTTGAATATATTTATTCGCGGCAACATAATTTGTTCCATTATCACTAAAAACTGCAGAGCACCTGCCTCTGCGAGCAATAAAGCGACGAAATGCAGCAAGAAAACACTCTGCTGAAAGATCTGACGCTAATTCAATGTGAATTGCCTTGGTCGCAAAACAAACAAATAAACAAATCCATGATTTCCTTGTTTTTGCGCCTCGATGGCGATTCATTAATATGTTAAATGGGCCACAGTAGTCTGTGCCTACTTGTGAAAATGGTTTTATTTGAGAAATTCGACTAATAGGCAAATCGCCCATCGGCGGTTGTGACGTTTTAGGGTTTAAACGCCAACATTTTATACATTCAGACGTAATTTTACGTATTGCCCTGCGGGCGGACAATATCCAAAATTTTTGAGATAAAATAAATCTCAATGTTTGACCTCCAGGATGTAAATATTTTTTATGAGCGTCCTGAATTATTAACTCCGTTAATCGACAAGTACGTGGTAGTAAAATAGGATGTTTTAAGTCATAAGGTACGTCAGCGTGACGTATTCTACCCCCTACTCTTAAAATTCCTTCAGTATCTAAAAACGGATTAAGTTTTTTAGTTAAATTTGTAGTTAATTTTCCTCGAGTCAATAGTTCAATATCTTGTGAAAAATGTGTCATTTGTGTGCGTTTTATTAAAAGATTTAAAGCTGATTCTGATTCAGAATTCGGTATTGGACCAATTAATTTAGATTTTGTTTTTAACATTTTAATAAAACGTAATACATAAGAAATGATATTTAAAATTTTGGATAGAGAGGAAAATTTAATTAGAAGTGTATCTAATTTGTCGAGATTAATGTTTGATAACAAAGCGGTGTGTTTAACTTCCTCGAGAGTTTCCACGACAACAATATTAGCTTCAGGCCAAAGTGACTGGGGCAAACTTAGCCATTCGGGACCCACCCACCATTTGGCACAATGAAGCAACTCACGGGGAAGTAAACCTCTACTTCCGTAATCAGCGGGGTTATCTTTAGTATTAACATAATGCCAACAAGATGGCGGTATGGTTTCTTGAATTAAAGTTACTCGATTACTTACGAATGTTACCCACTTATGCGGTGAAGATCTAATCCATGACAATGCAACTGTTGAATCAGACCAACAAAAAAATTTAGAAAATGAAATTTTGTCTTTGTACGCATTCAAAAGAAACTTTAACAAATTAGCCAATAAGACGGCTGCGCACAGTTCAAGACGCGGTATTGAAATTCGTTTGAGCGGTGCAACTTTTGATTTTGCACAAATTAAATAACAGCAAAAATTATTTTCGCCTACTTGAATGCGAATATATATGCAAGCGCAATATCCAGCTTCACTGGCATCGCAGAATCCATGAATTTCAGAATAACTATTTAAACTATTTTTTAAATGGCGCGGAATTTTTAAATCTTTAAGTTCAGGTAATTGTGATTTAATTGTTTTCCAAAAACTAACAATATGTTCTGGAGGAACTGTATCCCAATCTAAGCCTAAGCTCCACATAATTTGTATTTTTTGTTTACATAGAAAACTCAAAGGGGCTAAAAACCCTGCGGGGTCAAAAATGCGGGCTAAATCTGATAACATATTTCTTTTTGTGCATTCGCGTTCCAGAGGTTCTACAGAATATGTAAAATTATCACAAATAGGATTCCATTTTAAACCTAAGATTTTAATAGTTTGATTTGTTTCCTTATTGTCAAAAAATAATGATTCATTATAAAGGTGATCAGCGGGCAGACGTGATAATAGTTCAGGACAATTACTACACCATTTTCTAAGCTGAAAACCACCTTTTTCTAAAAGAGAACTAAGCTGCATTTGAAGACTACAACAATCTTCAAAAGTCTGAGCACCAGTTACGATATCATCGACGTAAGTGTCAGATACTAAAACTTTGGAAGCGATAGGGAAATTATGCTTTTCATCTTCAGCAAGTTGTAATAAGGTGCGTATAGCTAAATACGGTGCGGAGGATACACCGTACGTAACAGTATTTAATTTATAGTCTTGAATCTCATCATTTACAGAAAATCGAAATAAAATTTTTTGAAAGCGGCGATGTGATTGGTTAATCAAAATTTGTCTATACATCTGTCGTATATCTGCGGTAAAAACAAATTTATGAAGACGAAAATGTAATAAAATACTTAAAATATCATTTTGCAACTTAGGCCCAATCAATAAAAAATCATTTAGAGACTTATTGTTCATATCCTTTGCGGAGGCATCGAAAACTACACGCAATTTAGTGGAGACACTATCTAATTTTATAACAGAATGATGCGGGATATAGTATGAATCATCATAATTATTATTTTTATTTATTTTTTCCATATGTCCGGCTTTGAGATAATCTTCCATAAATTCACAATACATTTTATGGAGGTCTGGATCACGTATAAGTCGACGTTCCAGTGACTGAAAGCGGCGAAGAGCTATCGAGCGGCTATCAACAAAACTAGGTTCAATATTATCGCGGAAAGGCAAAGAAACAGAATATCTTCCAGTTTGCGAGCGGGAATATTTATCAATAAAAATATTTTCAAATTGCTTCTCTTCAGGAGAAATAGTTTTTACGTGCGGTACCTCTTCAAGTTCCCAAAATCGTTTGACAGTTGTGTCTAAAGCGGCGTCAATAGAAGTAAACAAAGAATATACATTTTGATTAAAATTATTAGTAATTTGTCCCATTAATATCCACCCAAAAATAGTATTAATTGCGGTTGGCGTATTCTCATGTCCCTTAATGCAACCTTCAATTAAGGCTTGAGAAAAAACATGAGCATTTAGTAAAATATCGACAGTACCTGGTTCATAAAAGTGTTTGTCTGCTAATTTTAAATTGATAGTGTGTGGAAAGTTAACAGGCAAACTAGAAATAGTAGGTTGGTCATTACAAATTTTATCCAAAATGACAGCTTCTATATCCAATTTAGGAGTAATTTTATCAACAGGTTTAATAACACAATGAACCGCACCAGAATTGACATTTTTTGACATGTCTGAAAGTCCACATACGGATAAACACAATTTATGCGGCGATAAACCAAGCCGATTAACACACTTTTTTGAAATAAAATTAGATTGAGAGGCACAATCCAAAATAGCGCGAACCTTTTGATAGTTTCCACGAGAATCTAAAACATCGATTTGCAATGTACCGAGTAATACTGTATTTGAACTAATTTTATTCGTATTTGTATTATTGGTTATTTTTTGCGAGTCTGAAAATGTTGCTAAAGATGCGACCGGCGGATTTTGAACAGGGACGGATTCGGAAATATTTGCGGTAGGTAAAACAATTTGTTGCGTTTGACGATTAGAGTTATGATTATTTGATTGAAAATTTAATGCGGGGGAGATAGTTTGTAGCGGAGGTAGTAAATTTTGAGGACGCGGAATATGGTGACTATTTTGACCATTCAAGTGTAAAAGCGAATGATGGCGGGCCTTACAAAAACGACAAGTAAAAGTTGAGTTGCATTTTGCGGAAATATGGGAAGAGCTTAAACAATTAAAACACCATTTATTTTGTTTTATTAAAGAAAAACGTTCCTGCGGACTCTTTGCAATAAAATTAGAACACTTATAAATATTGTGATTTGAGGAACAAAGCGGACATTTTCGAGGGTTTTCTGCGGTATTTGATAACAGTGAATACAATTGAGGACGTTGTTGCGGCTGTTTTCTAGAATCTTTTTTATAGTTTGTAGAGAAGGCTATACTATCATAGGCAACACATTGTTTATTTAAAAAGTCAATAAGACCTTTAAATGTTGGCAAAGCGGATGAACCATGATTCATTTCAAAACGCGACAAAGTGACGGAATCAAGACGTTTTAATAGCATATTAACTAAAATAAAGTCCCAGTGATCGGTAGGATATTTGAGGTTTGATAGAGCGGCAATATTTTCAGTAAAAATATCAATTAATCGTCGGAGGACATGCGGATTTTCTGAAGACAAATGCGGGGCATTTTCTATTTCATTCCAATGCGCAGTTGCAAGAATACGGTCATTTGTATAGCGTTCAACCAAGGCTTTGTATGCTACATGATAATTAGTGCTAGTTAAAGGTGTGCATTGAATTAATGCCTTGGGTGAACCTTCTAAATAAGAATGTAAATGTGTGAACTTTTCAATATTAGTTAAAGAAGCATTATTGTGAATCAAAGCGTCATAAATATCAATGAAGGCTTTAAACTGTTTAATATCACCAGTAAATTTATTTATTTTTATTTCTGGTAATTTAACCTTTGGCATAATATTAATATTCTGATTATTAGGATCAGCATTAGTTGCTTTTAATTCATTTTCCAAAATACCTTCAGAGACAGCTTTTACAAAAAAATAGGAAAGCTCAAATTCAGATCGTATTTTATCTTCCAATGGAATTTGATCATCCAGATTAATTATTAAATTCATAATTATACTTTGTTGTTTATTAAATTCCTCATAGATATCAGGTAAATAATTACATCTTTGTTTAAATTGATTATGCAAAGACTTATCAACAGTTGCCTGTTCTGCATAAGTATAAAGCTCTTGTATGCGGTTTATTTCAACTTGACGAAAAACTTTTGCCCTCTTTAGTTTTTCGGCGGCGGCCATTGTAAGAATACTGTACAAAAAATTCAAATGCGGCCCTGTATTTTAGGGATTCAATGTATATAAGAAAGATAGTAGCGATTGCTTGAAAATGCTCAAGTTAGAAAAGGAGATGCGAAGGAGTTGCTTTACTGTGTGTGCGAAAACGTGACTTGCGCGGTTTTTACAATGCTAACACATTTTGAAGTGGGCTAGACGGTTTTTTACAACGGCAAATAAATTTAAAAATGGCGAAATTATGAAGCTAAATCAATTTCAATTTTTACTACAATTTTCTTTTTTATGACAAAACTAATAAATATCCGTGCCGAAGAGACCAAAAATGGAGCGTATTTTTGCTGGTTTGAAAAGAAAAAGGATGATTAATGGACTGTAAAATTAATCTGGCGGATTCAGAAATATTTGTAGTAAAATTAAAACATTACAATTGAATAAAGATTGATAAAAGTCGGAAACTCCACTCACCTTGATTGATGTTGCTTCAGTGGTGCTGAAGGGGCCCCTTTTCTTCACTTGAGATGCACGTTTCAGAAACTCACGATTTTTCCCAACATGTGGGTGTTTGACATGGCGGTTAATAGCAGTCTCTCTAGTAACAGTGGTATCAGAATGGCTTGTGGAGTTTTGTTCATGCGCGGTCATTTAAAATTAGTATTAAGAACGAATAAACTACAAACCAATTTTAATCTCTTGACACCAATAATTTTTCCATCAAAAAAATATGTTTTTCTTTTTAATTTTATGAAAAACAAAAAAGGAAATCCTAAACAGAGTTACAGAAGTAAAAAATCTAAGTGGGGGCCTGGTAATCAAAAAGTAGCCCTTTACTTTATATTATTTTTGTCTTTTTTTGTATTGCTAGTATGTTAGTCATGCATTTTGGCAATTCACTCCTGTGTGTTTTTCTGGAGCAAATTAATTTTAATAAATTGGTAAAAATGGTAAAATTAAAAAAAAAACAATGAACTAATTATGTTGCTAATTTATTGTGAGTGTCGTAAAAGTGCGGTTGTTTCTTCTCTACACCCAGAAGTTTTCTTAATGTCATTCAACGGGCAAGTTAGGCAGAACCGTATTTGATTTGTAGTGTAATAAATGAATGTAAGTACCTTATTTTTGAGTTTTTTGAAAAAAGGTATTTAAAAATGTTGTTTATTTTAATGCCTTCTATACGCAGCTAAAAAAGAAGTATCAACTTAGGAATCACCCTGTATAGGGACATGTTTTATATCGAGAACGCGTAGTATTTTTTGAAACTACGACAAAATTGAAAGATTGGCACCAATGCATTTTACAAGCGTGGGCGGATGGCTGACGGAGGCTCAGGTTGCGTGTCAAGTGTATTTGTTCTCTTTTTAGCTTACTGCCTACCGGCTCTCTCGCTCGCTTTCACTCTTATAAAAGCAGTGCTTTTGCTTTCCCATAAGCAGTTAATATAATGTAAAATCTCTGCTTTTCAAACTGTTATACGGGATGCGTATACAGCGATTAATTTACGAATGCGTTCGTAGAAATGATCTTCAATGAAATACGATTAACTTTTCGGTACTGGTCCTCTACATACACAGAAATATTGCTGGATATTACACGGATAAAAATTTAAATATAAAAAAATTATTTTGGTCGAAGTTTGTTTTATTGTTCCCAGGGTAGGCAATGCTTTTTTTGCCTATATTGTATGCACGCTACTGCTGATGTAATTCTCACTAGAAACAAAACTATGCGAGAATGACCAAGGCTTGATATTATTTAGGACTGTCGGTGGGTCCGAATGATCGTGTAGGGTCTGCAATGTTAAAATGTATTTGATTTTTTATATTTACTTCTTTTTTTTTCTATTTTAGTGAGCTTTCATCTTGCGTCGACTCCCTTCAAAGTATCCTGTACCCCTTTACGTGGTACCACACGTTTATTCCGATTCTGCCGGAATCTTTATGGGACATCGTGGAGAGCCCTACTCCGGTAGTGTGTGGGGTTTTATCAACTGAAGCCGTTGAGGATAGGAGGATTGAAAACGTAAGTAAATAGCTGCAGTTTGGAAATTATTTTCGTTTACATGGTAACGACTAGGGATGGTCTAAAATTCGATACATCCTCTTCTCAGTTAAGAAATAGAAACTAAATCTATTTTTTAGAAATCCCAAGTCTGGCACAATCATATTAAAAACAATGGCTATGAATACAATTTACGATTAAGTAAAACTTTTAGCGCAATTTACATCACAACAAACTTTTTTCGTCATTTAAACACGGAACACAACTATGCCAAAAGACCGACATTGAAAATTATTTGTTTAACCACAAAATCTCAATGTATTAAAGTTAAATCACGGAACGACGCGACGAGACTGGTTTCGCGGTTTACACACAGTTTTTCAAGCAAAAATAAATTTTCCTCATTGGCGTCGGTCTGGTTTTTGAAGTATTTGCCCAAACAGTCTTTTTAAAAAATTAAAGTATTTCTTTAGGACACCCAAGGAGTCACCAATTTAACTATAATGCGTCAATTCCATAACACCCTGTATATTACTAGGCAAGCTTTACTTAGTGGCGGCTCGCGGTCTTAAAAAATGGTGAAGAGCTAGGTATAGTGCGGGTACTTAAACAAACATTTACTAATTGTACACCACTGAATTAACTGAAAAATAAAAACAACATTTTTTAATCGCACAGTAAATTACGTAAATACGATATCTATAACAATAAGTTTCGCGAAGCCTCAAGGTTAGGCGAACCAATGTTAAAACAATGGTGCATACGACTGATCTATTTTTAAATTTCCCTTCATCATAATGCAAATTGTTACATGCTGTTGCGTGACTGACCATAGCAACGGTAAAAATCAAAGCCACTTGACTGTATTTTGGGCGTTGGGTCTTCACTTGCTGCTTTAAGCTCACGGACACGGTCGGCTGGGGCGCGCCAAAATACACGATTGTTTAAAATTATTGTCCATCGGAGTTAACCGTCGCCCTATTATGCATAGCTGCATTCGGTTTAAATTAATGTTATTAATTTGAACATAATTATTTTTTAAGGGCTAAAATGGTAGCTGTATTGGTACATTAATATTTAATATTGTCGAAAAAATGTCCTCCTGACCTTATTTATTTTTTTTGGTTAAAAGCCCCTTCACCTACTTCACCTGACGAGCTGCCACTAGCTTTACTCACTTTTCACCTTTTTTTTCAGGGAATAGTAGTAAATTTAGATACCCAATCAGTATTAGCAGAAGAAGGAGACGAGATGAAAATTTTAAGCGGCAGTTTACACAAGGTTTGGCGACAGTTCATAACCTTAGCGAACAATACGAAGTCCAGGGAATATGTGTACTCTGTGTATTTGGCCGATGCTTATCTGTATGTGTTCATTTGTTGTTTTAAGAACTATAAGCAGTATGTGGTGGATGGACAATTTTTGGTAAGTTGATTCATACATTGATTAAGATCATTCGGCTAATATATCTAAATTATTTTCCAATATCTATTTCTATTTGTACATGTACCGGGTTGTCAACTAAGAATGACCGCCGGCCATATCTCAGAAACTACTAATCGTACAGTAACCGGGTAAATTTTTTTATGACAAAAGTGCCCAAGAGAAAAATATTTTTAAGTTCCGCATTTTGCCGCAAGAGGGCGTAATTGAATAGTCAATTTTAAAATTTTACATATCTCCAAAAATTCCACATTAAGGTATATCTTTGATAACACCATTAAAAAGCTTGGACAATTATGCATCATTTTGTTCTTATGCTCATTGGCGTACCGACTTTAATAAGAAAGTTGAAAGTGTAATCAGTTAAATCGCTGTAACTTATAAACGACTTATACGATTTTAGCAAACTAAAGACTGTTTGGAAGAGAATTGTATGCACTTTTACCAATCGTATTTAATTGTCCATAATAGTTCAAAAAAAAATGCTAGAGGGCGCAAATTATAATAATACCACATTTTTTTATTTTACTCCGAAAAAATAAATCATACGGTATAATTATGATACCATAATTGAAAAGTAAATGAAATTTGCTAGAAAAAATATTAAAACCACAGCTCGATATCTCCGTTCGTTTCAGAGTTAGGTATCGCGAATAGAATAATTTACAAAAATTTAAATAAAGAATATTTTTTAGAAAAAAAGTGGATATTTCGGATTAGCCTGGTCAATTCTGCATAAAAATTATCTCTTGCGTTTTTGTCCTCAGGCAGACGTTCTTTATTAAAATAATTAAATTAAATTAGCTCTACTATTTATTATTTTTATTAACATTGATAATGAAAATTTTGTTTTATAAAAATTGTTGGAAATGACCACCCCGCCCGTCTAATTTAATTTAATTATTTTAATTAAGAACGGTGTGCCTGAGGAGAAAAACGCAAGAGATCATTTTTATGCAAAATTGACCAGGCTAATCAGAAATAATATCCACCTGGAAAAATATCAGTGGCGTCTCACTTTTTTTCTAAAAAATTATCTTTTTTTAAAATTTTAAAAATTATTCTATTCGCGATAACGCTGAAACGAACGGAGATATCGAGCTGCGGTTTTAATATTTTTTCTAGCGAATTTTTTCTACTTTTCAATTATGGTATCATAATTATACCGTATGATTTATTTTTTCGGAGTAAAATAAAAAAATGTGTTATTATTACAAATTGCGCCCCCTAGCATTTTTTTGAGAACTATTAGGGACAATTCAATACGATTGGTGAAAGTTCATACATTTCTCTTCCAAGCAGTCTTTAGTTTGCTAAAATCGGATAAGTCGTTTATAAGTTACAGCGATTTAACTGATTACACTTTCAACAGCTTCCCCCTCTTATTAAAGTCGGTACGCCAATGAGCATAAGACCAAAATGATTCAAAATTGTCCAAGCTTTTTAATGGTGTTTTCAAAAAAATACCTTAATGTGGAATTTTCGGAGATATGTAAACTTTTATAATTTACTTTTAAATTACGCCCTCTTACGGCAAAATGCGGAACTTAAAAATTATTTCCAGGATTTTCTCATAGCCACTTTAGTTATAATTTTTTTTATTGAATTTCTATGCACAGTAGTTTCCGAGATATGGCCGTTCGTCACCCTTAATGAATCACCCGGCACAGTAAAGTTAATAAATAAAACCACTTCAACAAAATCATAAAATACAAAAAGTTCACTTTAAATAATGGAAGTTGAAAATATACACTAATTTATCGATGCTGAAAACGGTCTAACGCGCCTGACAGCTGGTCATTACAATTATTAATGAACGATGGTGACTAAAGAAGGAAGCCAACCATATCTCAAATATAACAGGCGCGACGTTGTTGTTTTTTTTGACGTAAGGATGACAGTATTAACAATTGGGGAATCAATAATATAAAATGTTACATAAATATTTTTTTTATTTTTACAGACGATATTTTCTCTAATTTTTTTTGTCTTACGTGCGTTCTCGTTTACCTCCTGCTTATATATTAAATACAGGTCGGCAACGCTGTTTTGCTCTTAAATTTTTATCCTGTAAACATCGGACGTCCTTAAGGGGCAACGTAAATAGTTTCGTCCATGTTAATTCGTCTGAGGTTATTTTCGAGAGACTAAAAATTATTGCACTGCGAATAAGGACGATATTTTTTTTTTGTAGAAGGAGGAATTTCTCAAAAACGCCAAAACAAAAGGGATCAGACGTTTCCTGAAGATGTTCACCGAAACGTGTATGTTTCACGCGTTCATAGACGCAGCTTTAAATCACCCAGAAACACTTATACAGTTCGATAAAAAAATTGAGTTGTACGGGTCTGACGAGAGTAGGATTATTCTAGATAAATTGATCGACTGGAATCGATAGAATTAAAATAGACTGATTATATACGAGGTGATATGAAGTTATTGAAAATTAGCAAAACTAATGATCTGCGACTGCGAAGTCAATTCGTATAGTGTTTTTGATATTTTTTGAGGCACATTTTTTTAGTCTGTTGTTTAAATTAAACATTTTTATTACCTATAGGGTGTCCCATTTTGGACAACCTGTCTATTTTTTGTACTATTTTGTAACCGATATTGCAGTACTGCCGTGCTGCAAGGATAAATCAATAGTTGCCGATACGTCAGTTACGTTTTTCTTGTATACATTAAGAGTGAAGTCCAGTAATGTATTCGCTATTTCCTTTTTTGATCAATATTTCTTATCCTTTATGCAAGAGCGGCCAAATAGCCGTTTTTAAGTGGCAATTACCTACAGTTTTAAACTAAAGAAATTTTAACTTGAAGAAATAGTCCATACTTAAAGTGGAGTGGGAATATAGAAGGTAAAAATAAGAACACAAAGTCTTCCTCCACTGTTATATTATAGAAATGTTTTAAGCAACTTCTCTACATGTTTCGAACGCAGAAGCATTCATCTTCAGGAGAATAAATAAAAGAAGAAAAACCAGTAGATATCGCCCTAACTGAGCAACAAAATTGTAGGTTCGATGTAAAAATGAGTAGGACGGTGAGAAAACAGGTACACACGTTGCATTGTGAGAAAGAAAAATATGTGGGTTTGAGGCTTAAGGCACTGTAAAAAATTAAAAGGTAGAATGGTTTGACATCTTTGTGTGAAAAAACTGTCGAAAGATGAAACTGAAGTGAATGGGAATAATTATTTAAGTAAAAAAAATTGTTGGCTAGTCATTTGAGAAAATATGGAGAAGAAGTGGATGTAAGTGTGAGGAAGATAACTATTTAATATTTATTAAAATGTAATCCTAACTGGATGGAAACCTCATGTTGGTTTATGAGTAAACGTAGTGAGTAAGGTTTCCGCCCAGTTAGGATTACATTTTAATAAATTTTTAATAGTTATCTTCCTCACACTTACATCCACTTCTTCTCCATATTTTCTCAAATGACTGGCCAACAATTTTTTTTTACTTAAATGATTATTCCCATTCACTTCAGTTTCATCTTTCGACAGTTTTTTTCACACAAAGATGTCAAACTTTTCATTCAACCTTTAAATTTTTTATAGTGCCTTAAGCCTCAAATCCACATATTTTTCTTTCTCACAATGCAACGTGTATACCTGTTTTCTCACCGTCCTACTCATTTTTACATCGAACCTACAATTGTTGCTCAGTTAGGGCGATATCTACTGGTTTTTCCTCTTTTATTTATTCTCCTGAAGATGAATGCTTCTGCCTTCGAAACATGTAGAGAAATTGCTTAAAATATTTCTATAATATATCAGTGGAGGAAGACTTTGTGTTCTTATTTCTTACCTTCTAAAGAAATTTTGATTAATGAATTAATAAAAGCAAAAAACGAAAACTTGTGAGATTTGTCCATTTTTCTTTTTTTGTTTTTATTACTTTGTGAATTCAAACTTGTTTAACTTTAAATTGTAAGTAAGCATGCTTCAAATTTCGATATTTGGCCGATTTTTGGATAAAAGGAAAAATTAACGAAATATTGATCAAAAAACGAAATGGCGAATGTGTCACTAGACCTCACTCTTAAGCCCATTTTAATACTACGATCTTTTGGGAGATGGACACCCTATACCGAGTGACAACGAATGTTGTTACCCCCTCCCCCCCCCCCCCCCACTATTTTTTCCGTAGTTTTATTAATACAATATTTAAAATTTCAGGAGATTCTAAGTTTATGTTTTGTTAGTTTTTAGTAAAGTCATACCTTTAAAATCACTTCCGGTTTGCCCGAAAGTGGTATCAACTCTTTTATATTAAATATAAACCTATTATTTTTATTCGATATTTGAATTCTACGGCCAATTTCCTTTAAAATGACATATCACAAATCATTATTTGTTTTTTAAAAGGCTTCCAGGAAAAATTTTCAAGGAAATCCTTAGATGGCCATGGACTCGCTAATATAACATGACTTTTTGAGAGTGGGCCATGGAAGTTTTAAAGTGGTTTATTTTAACCTGTTTTATGTTAAACAAGTAGGCTATGAAATATTCTGTGAAATAATAAAAGTGTTCGTAACAAAAATTGAAGAACTTTTTTTGAAATATGACATGTCTCGATGTTTTTTCAATTTTAGCTGCTCCTTTAAGTATAATACCATACTTATGAAACATTTTTAAAAAGATAATTTAATAAGCTATTTTTTGGCCCTAAATGAATGGCTTCTTGCCATTTAAAAATATTGAGTAATTCTTTCTCATTGTTTAAAAAAATATGACATATCTAAAATATTTTTGACAGAAGTATCTTTCGCAAAGAATGTTATTGTTTAACATAAAACGGGTTAAAATAGACCACTTTAAAACTTCCATGGCCCACTCTCAAAAAGTCATGTTATATTAGCGATTCCATGGCCATCTAAGGATATTCTTGAACATTTTTCCTGGTAGCCATTTTAAAAACAAATGATAATGTATGATATGTCATTTTAAAGAAAATTTGCCGTAGAATTCAAATATCGAAAAAAAATAATAGGTTTCTATTTAAAATAAAAGAGTTGATACCACTTCCGGTCAAACCGGAAGTGATTTTAAAAGTATAACTTTACTAAAAACTAACAAAATATACACTTAGAATCTTTCGAAATTTTAAAATTTGTATTAATAAAACTACTGAAAAAATAGGGGGGGGGGGGGGGTAACAACATTCGTTGTCACCCGGTATATTTGTTTTTCACTTATCGTTTTTTTTGCTATACTATTGCTGAGTTACTTTTAAAAATTTTTCTAAAACTTCATTACTCATTTTTTTAAAACGTAAATGCTATTCTGTTTATCCTGTTACGCAGCACTTTTTATAATAAATCATAAATAAAAGGCACAATAAACTATATTTAGCTACAATGTAGAAAAAATTTAAATTGTTTTTAGTACAAACTGATGTAAATATTGGCCATTTTGAACTAAGTTTTTCTATTAGTAAGATGAAATACATAGTTGTAAGAATCTGACAAATTAGATATAAAAGAATGACAATCTCACGAATGTTTTTATTATGTAGTTAGTTTTGTAATAGTGTAATAATGTCTGTATTTACTATTTTTTTCTGTTGTAAATACTTGTTAAGAAGATATTTAAAGTTGAGCTTTTTTTAAATGACTTGTAAATAAGTACTTTTTCTACCGTATATAAATGTTGCAGTATTTTTCTATAAATAAAATGTTTTTATAGTAATAATTGTGTTTTTGTTAAATGACAATTAATTTTCAATAAAATAATAATTAGATACGTATGCACCGTTTTAATTTAGGACAAAGATATACAGGATGGAGTCGACGTATTATATTTAACCCCGTAAATCCTGATATGACATCATTTGAGGGAAAAATATTTTTAAATGTTGCATCACTACAATCAACGAGAAAATTAACCATGTTTTTGGTATCATGACTTGACCACTCCGTCACTGGAGGAAAGAGTGACAATACAAGACTAAAATATGTTTGTTTTTATTTGAAACGTCAATTATTAGAAGACAGTGGCGGCTCGCGGTCTTAAAAAATGGTGAAGAGCTAGGTATAGTGCGGGTACTTAAACAAACATTGACTAATTTTACACTACCGAATTAACTGAAATATAAAAACAAAACCTTTTAATCACACAGTAAATCACGTAAAAACAATATTCAAAAAGCCTCAAAATAAATGCCTTAAGGTTAGGCGAACCAATGCTAAAACAATGGTGCATACGACTGATCTATTTTTAAATTGCCCAACGGTGAATATCAAAGCCATATTGGGCGTTGGGTCTTCACTTGCTTTGAGCTAACGGACACGATCAGCTGGGGCGCGCCAAAATGCACGAGTGTTTATAATTGTTGTCCATCAGAGTTAACTGTGGCCCTATTATGCATAGTTACATTTGGATTAAATTAATATTATTAATTCGAACATAATTATATAATATTTAAGTGGTAGCTGTATTGGTACATTAATATTTAATATTGTCGAAAAAATTTCCTTCTGGTTTTATTTTATTCTTTGGCGAAGAGCCCCTTAACCTGACGAGCCGCCACTGGTCAGTGACCGGTGACTACCTGTTCTTAGTTAAGAAATATAAATTAAAACCACATTTTAAAAATCCCAAGACTGGCACAACCATAATAAAAACAATTGCTATAAATCCAGTAAAATTTTTACCGCAATTTTCTTATATTTTAAACACCAAACACAACTGTGCCAAAACGTAGACATTAAAAATTATAAAATCCAAATTTAAATAATGTAACGTTAAATAACGAAATCGTTAAATGGAACAAACGAGACTGGATTCGCACAAGGCCGCGATAAGGTTTCGGTGTCCTTTGTTGTTCTCGTTTAAAATCGATGAAAAGTACAGTTTACATACACAAGTAAATTGGCGTCATTCTGACTTTAACTTACCTAATTTTTTAGACGGTTGTTTAAGAAAAAAAAAAATATGGTGTGTTTCTCTAGGATACCCAACAGTAGCGGATCCAGAATTTTGTTAAGGGAGGGCGGCTTTAAAAAAAATTACTTCTAAAAAAAAGAGTGTATTCCGGCTCTAAAAATCTTCCTACTCTCAAACGTGACTTCTAAAAAAACCACAAGTCCTCTAATTTTCAAGGCCAAGGTAAAAACACCCATTTTGTGAGGCCAGGGGGTGGGGGCGAAACTACCTCCCCCCCCCCCCCCCGGGATCCGCCGTGCCTGATACCCAAGGAGTCATCCATTAAATTATAATCCGTCAATTCCATAACGCTCTGTATTTTCATAAATGATGAATAACATCGTTAAGAAGTAATAAAACTATAATAATTTGTTCCACTTTAATAAATTAAAGAAAATTATTTCCTAAAGAGGTCATTACCGCATGGAAAATAAACCCATTTTCTGGTCCTTCACTATCACTGAATTTGTAAAAAATTGGGACATACGAGACTGCGGGAGTGGGAACAGGAGAGAAACGATTGCTGAAACTTAACTGGACATTTATGCTAATTACCAGCTTCCGCTGTGGCATAATGCCCCACAATCATTTCGTTCCTGCTCTTCCAGTCTGTGGTTGCAAATTGTTTTGGTTTGAATACTCAGACCTTTACTTCAGTTTAAAAATATTGAAAGACGTATGCTTTAACTGTGTTCAACGGTTTAATACCACAAGACAATATAAAGAATCGCGACCGCGATATGTGACAGTGTTAAAGGTTTATTTTTTATTTTATTATTATTTTATAGAGGGTAGAAATAAGAACACAGTCTTCCTCCACTGATATATTATAGACATATTTTAGTAAACTTCTCTACATGTTTCGAATGCAGAAGCATTCATCTTCAGGAGAAAAATTAAAAGAAGAAAGGACCAGTAGATATCACCCTAACTGAGCAACATAAATATAGGTTCGGTATAAAATGAGTGGAACAATGAAGAAATCGATATACATTGCATTGTGAATAAGAAAAGTATATGGGTTGAGACTTAAGGCACTGTGAAAACTTTAAAGGTAAAAGAAAGATTTAACATCTTTGTGTGGAAGAACTGTCGAAAGATCAGAATGAAGTAAAAGGGAATGATCATTAAGTAAACTATTAGCTAGTCATTAGAGAAAAAATTTTTTTTGGAGAAGTAAATATAAGTGTGAGGAAGAAGATTAATAAAAAATTTATTGGAAATCAAAGTTAATTTTAATACATTACTGGATGTAAACCTGAAAAAGAAAGACATCTTTTTAGGATACATCAAGTGGCCAAATATAGAAAAATCTTACCTCAATGGTTTACGAATAAACATAATTAAAGTAGAAATATAAAAATTGAATTTTGCAATATTCTTTCATTTTTTGACTTTATGGAAGAAAATTTTTTTATTTAGCTCGACCGCTACCGCGTGCTTTTCCTAAAACTTCACCTAATCATCTGTCTTGTTGGAAAAGCACGCGGTAGCGGTCGAGCTAAATAAAAAAATTTTCTTCCATAAAGTCAAAAAATGAAAGAATATTGTAAAATTCAATTTTTATATTTCTACTTTAATTATGTTTATTCGTAAACCATTGAGGTAACATTTTTCTATATTTGGCTACTTGATGTATCCTAAAAAGATGTCTTTCTTTTTCAGGTTTACATCCAGTAATGCATTAAAATTAACTTTGATTTCCAATTAATTTTTTAATAATCTTCCTCACACTTATATTTACTTCTTCTCCAAAATTTTTTTTTTCCCTAATGACTAGCTAATAGTTTACTTAATGATCATTCCCTTTTACTTCATTCTGATCTTTCGACAGTTCTTCCACACAAAGATGTTAAATCTTTCATTTTACCTTTAAAGTTTTCACAGTGCCTTAAGTCTCAACCCATATACTTTTCTTATTCACAATGCAATGTGTATCGATTTCGTCATTGTTCCACTCATTTTATACCGAACCTATATTTATGTTGCTCAGTTAGGGTGATATCTACTGGTCCTTTCTTCTTTTAATTTTTCTCCTGAAGATGAATGCTTCTGCATTCGAAACATGTAGAGAAGTTTACTAAAATATTTCTATAATATATCAGTGGAGGAAGACTTTGTGTTCTTATTTCTACCTTCTATATTCCCACTCCACTTTAAGTATGGACTATTTCTTCAAGATATTATTTTATAATTTCAGATTATCAGTTTAAGCTAATTGCAAAACAAAATGTTCAGAACTTCTTGTAGAACCATGTATATTTTTTTCTGCCTGCGTCATATGTCATTCTTATTCCAGAGTCGTATACTTTTTTTTTTGTTTGTATCTACTTATAAAAAGTATTATAGTATAATTCGCCACTAGTTTACATTTACCTGTAAGTGTTAAAAAACAAGTATTTATGTTGTTTAGTGATATCGTTTTTATTGTTTAGTGCATTTTATAATTTATATAGCAACTTACTTAACATGGTTGATATAGGAAGCTAAGCTTCAACTCCGCCAATTGTAATTTTTTATTTTCTCTCTTAAAATTACAATAAAGACCTATTTATTTATTTATTTTAAGAACCGTTACTTGCCTCATTGCAAATATTGTCTTGTAATTCCGTATGTTAGTCGTTAATATACCTTTAACACATTCTTCGATAATAGAAGTTTGGCTATTTCCCTATGAATTGTTCAATGGTCTTTTGGCACAGTTGTGTTTTGTGTTTAAAAGATGAAAAAGGTTTAGTTAATTTTGTATTCATTTACCAAAGCAAACAGAAACTATACGGGTATCTATTGGATAATAAAGCTTATAAAAATATTATGTTTAGTTATAAAACGGTGTATCTCCTCTTATAACTGAGGTAATAAAGTGAACCAAAAATGATTGACAGTATTGATAAAGGAATGACAGTAATACTGATGGTGTAAGGGCAAATTTCAAGTAATGTTTGGTAGGATTGATGTAAATTCTCATAAGAAAAACACTGATGCGAGAACTATATAGCGTTAATTTAGTTTGTTTAATGTTGTTATGTTGTATATTATTTATTGTTTTATATAAAACGGTAAAAAATCTTCATAAGTGTGACGTAGATAAAAAAAATTACCATGTAATAAGTATCGCATCGCTCATCATTGGTTGTTTGTGAATAACAACCCAATAAACCACACCTTTGTTTTCTTTCTCTTCTTCCGTGCAAATCAATTAACTTATTTCGTATTCCATGCGCTTTCTTTTATTGTAGAACCGTTATTTTTGTATATGTCCTTTGTATGCGACAGTGCAATAATTAGTATGTATGGTATTACCGCATTAAGAAGCCCAGTACTTGAAAGTGTTTGAATAAACTGGTTTTAAATAAAAATAAAATAAACTGCTGGACAATTGCTTTCGAGCAAGAAAAATTTCGCCTAAATTTAACAGTTAATATTTTCTGAACCAGATATGATATCGACCTACGGTTTTGAGTGGTTGATAGATTCATCCCTTGGGAAACAATTGTCAATGTTGGATTTTCTTTAACTGTCAGAAAATTTTATATACAGGGTGTTAAAGAAGACGATGATTTTTGCTACAATTTTAATGGCGTGTAACTTTCACAATAATATTTTTACATTTTATTACTCTACGTCAATTAAATCACTGGTTTATAGCAAAGAAAGTAATTTGTCAAATTTTTGATATCTGCTATATTTTAAGAAATACCGATTTTTTTGGAAAACCTTGCTTTATTTACACTTATTAGTAGCTAGATCTCACTGTGTGTTGTATTGTGCAAACTTTGCGAGTGATTATTATACCTTATGAAAAGCTTGATTATGTTCAGTATCTAACAATAGTTGTACCTAAATGTTAGGATGTACAATGGCGTATTTATAAACACCTATATGTTTATGGTTTATGAGTATCTCACAATTTTTCACGATTGTTTTATATTGGAAAGTACTCGCCCTTAAATTAGGTGAATTTTTTCTTTTTTTTTCAGTTTTTCATATCGTACTACAAGTATATTATACAGTGTGTTTACAAAATTTTAACAAAGATAATTTTTTTAATTTTTGGAAAAAATGTATTTATTAATTTCTAACTTTCTAACACTATACTCATAAACCATAGACATATAGGTGTTTATAAGTACGCCACTGCACATCATAACATTTAGGTACAACTATTGTTACTGAACATAATCAAGCTTTTCATAAGGTATAATAATCACTCATAAAGTTTGCACGATACAACGCACAATGAGATCTAGCTACCAATAAGTTGAAATAAAGCAAGATTTCCAAAAAAATCGATATTTCTTAAAATATATCAGATATTAAAAAATTACCAAATTACTTTCTTTGCTATGAACCAGTGATTCAATTGACGCAGAGTGATAAAATTTAACAATATTATTATGAAATTTACACGCCATTAAAATTGGAGCAAAAATCATCGTTTTCTTTAACACCCTGTCCTGTATATAAAACTTTCTGACAGTTAAAGAAAATCCAATATTGACAATTGTTTCCCAAGGGATGGATCTATCAACGACTCAAAACCGTAGGTCGATATCGTATCTGGTTCAGAAAATATTAACTGGTTAATTTAGGCGAAATTTTTCTTGCTCGAAAGCAATTGTCCAGCAGTTTATATTCTGGTTCTATTATTTTTCTCTTCTGTAAAATATCTGTTACCAAATATGTGTAAACTAATTCGAAAAGTCCATACGTTAGTTATGTACTATCCACCGATAAAATTAGCTCGCATAGATTTAAGTTGTGGTCATCTGGTCATAGTAAATAAGTAAATGAATAAAGGACTCTAATAATGAAAGGTTTTAACAGTGGTGGCTCGCGGTCTTAAAAAATGGTGAAGAGCTTATTATTTTTGGGCGTGGCATCCAAAAATTGTTCACCTGTAGCGCTTTTTGCTTCTGCTAAATCGGGATTTAAAAAATCAGGTCACTTTAGATTTCGACAGTTGATAAAATAATAGCCGCTTATAAGAAAAATTCTGACTTAACTTTAAGAAAACTATATACAGAGTTGCACGTACGGGTACTTAAATAAGCATTTACTAAAAACCTGTGTAACAAAACGTCTTTCTTATCCTCATCTGTCCAACGACTGAATGGAGTTTCCAACAAATTACAAACTATGTCATTAACTGGGTTCATTTTTAAAACACACAACTAAGTAGGTACGAACACTACTGAATTAACTGAAAAACAAAACTCTTTAATCACACAGTAAATCACGTAAAAACCATATCTAGAACCGTTAGTTTCGCAAAATAAATACTTTAAGGTTAGGCGAACCAATGCTAAAATAATGATGCATACGCAGTCGTAGTAGAATAGATCAGTGTCTATTTTTAAATTGTCCTTCATCATAATGCAAATCGTTACATGCTGTTTGCGTGACTGACGTCACGTAACCATAGCGACGGTGAATATCAAAGCCATGTTGAGCGTTGGGTCTTCACTTGCTTTAAGCTAACGGACACGGCCGACTGGGGCGCGCCAAAATGCACGAGTGTTTATAATTATTGTCCATCGGAATTAACCGTGGCCCTATTATGCATAGCTACACTTGGATTAAATTAATATTATTAATTCGAACATAATTATATTTTAAGGGCTAAAATTGTAGCTGTATTGGTACATTAATATTTAATATTGTCGAAATATTTTCGTTTTCTTTTCTGTTGGTTTTATTTTCACCTGACGAGCCCCTACTGGACTTTAAAATAATTAACCAAAGCTTAAGACTTATTTCATCTCCGATATCATCAGCTCCGTTGTTAATAATTGATAACGATCTTGGCATAACGAAGCTGACATAATTACATTATTTTTAGCTTTGAAAATATTAAAAGGATATAAAATACCAATTGATTTAGGGAGGCTAAGCTCCCCCTAATCCCCTCCCGCCCCCTTATTGACTCCAATACACTTTGTTCCTAAAACAATTTAGCTCTTTTAAAATTCTATTACTGACTTTTTTGTAGCTGTTTCCACCAAGAAAAATCCATGAAGGAGATGATAAGGAGTCTTAAAGTCTTGTTAGGCAGATGATTTTATTTCGCGTTTTTCTCCACTTCTTTTTTTTTCGCACAAGTTCATTCGATTCGCACGCGATTGCAACAACCATCCAATTCTTTCAGAAACAATTAAGTTTAAATAATAATCGGACCAATTATCTTGAAAACTATTTGCCGACACCCATGAAACCATTACAGAAGGAAAAATTTCCAGAATGTGTATCTGGGTTACTTGAGGTTATTTTTACAACTTATTTGTACTCAATGGGCAAAGGTATATAAATAAAGGCGAGTGTGTGACTGTGAACCGATTTCCTGTTAATTAAAAAAAGGTTGTAACGTAACACAGAAGCTTGTAAGGTGTCACGGTATAAGTATTCTTGGGTTACCTGACATTTTTTGAAATTGTGTTGCACAGTTCCATAAAAACTATTAGGACTTGATTATACGGAAATAAATGTGACCCTGTGTTTTTTAAAAATTGTGTTGCTTATTGTTATTGCGTTTTTTACCGCTGGCGATTTTTTGTGCAAATGATGGATAGCGTGAAGATATTCGGCTTAGTTTTGTTACTGTTTTTAGGAGGTGAGTAAAAATATTATATACAGGGACCACCAGAAGGGGTGCAGCATATAATTTTTTTTTGAATTAATACATTTTTTTTTAAAGTTCGGTATATCTTTCAACCAATACAAGAAACAGTCCAGAATTCGAAATTGCTTTAGTTTTATTTTAAATTGAAGAAATAGTCCATACTTGAAGTGAAGTGGTAAGATAGAAGGAAATAAATAAGACATTTAGATCCGGTTGTACCGGGTGATTCATTAAGGGTGACGAGCGGCCATATCTCGGAAACTACTGGGCATAGAAATTCAGGAAAAAAAAATTATAACTATAGTGGCCATGAGAAAATCCTGGAAATAATTTTTAAGTTCCGCATTTTGCCGCAAGAGGGCGTAATTGAAAAGAAAATTTTAAAATTTTATATATCTCTGAAAATTCCACATTAAGGTATATCTTTGATAACACCATTAAAAAGCTTGGACACTTATGCATCATTTTGGTCTTATGCTCATTGGCGTACCGACTTTAATAAGAGGGGGGGGGGGGGGGAGCTGTTGAAAGTGTAATCAGTTAAATCGCTGTAACTTATAAACGACTTATCCGATTTTAGCAAACTAAAGACTGTTTGGAAGAGAAATGTATGCACTTTTACCAATCATATTTAGTTGTCCATAATACTTCTCAACAAAAAAATGTTAAAGGGCGCAATTTGTAATATAATAACACATTTTTTGATTTTACTTCGATAAAATAAATCATACGGTATAATTATGATAATCGAAAAATAGATGAAATTTGCTAGAAAAAATATTAAAACCGCAGCTCGTTTCAGCGTTATCGCCAATAGAATAATTTTTAATGAAGAAAGCGATTATATATTTTTTAGAAAAAAAGTGGGACGCCACTGATATTTTTTCATGTGGATATTATTTCTGATTAGCCTGGTCAATTCTGCATAAAAATAGTCTCTTGAGTTTTTCTCCTCAGGTACACCGTTCTTAATTAAAATAATTAAATTAAATTAGACGGGCGGAAGCATGCCTATTAAGTGAAGGTGGTAATTTCCAACAATTTTTCTAAAACAAAATTTTTCATTATCAATAAGTAGAGCTAATTTAATTAAATTATTTTAATTAAGAACGGTGTGTCTGAGGAGAAAAACGCAGGAGACCATTTTTATGCAGAATTGACCAGGCTAATCAGAAATAATATCCACATGAAAAAGTATCAGTGGCGTCCCACTTTTTTTTTTAAATATATACTTAATCGCTTCTTCATTAAAAATTATTCTATTGGCGATAACGCTGAAAGGAACCGAGATATCGAGCTGTGACTTTAATATCTTTTCTAGCAAATTTCATCTACTTTTCTATGGTATCATAATTATACCGTATGATTTATTTTTCGGAGTAAAATCAAAAAATCTGTTATTGCGCCCTCTAGCATTTTTTTTTAGAACTATCATGGACCACTAAATACGATTGGTGAAAGTGCATACATTTCTCTTCCAAACAGTCTTTAGTTTGCTAAAATCGGATAAGTCGTTTAAAAATTACAGCGATTTAACTGATTACACTTTCAACAGCTTCCCCCCGTCTTATTAAAGTCGGTACGCCAATGATAATAAGACCAAACTGATGCATAATTGTCCAAGCTTTTTAATGGTGTTATCAAAGATATACCTTAATGTGGAATTTTCGGAGATATGTAAATTTTTATAATTTACTTTCAAATTACGCCCTCTTACGGCAAAATGTGGAACTTAAAAATTATTTCCAGGATTTTCTCAAGGCCACTTTAGTTATAATTTTTTTTCCTGAATTTCCATGTCCAGTAGTTTCCGAGATATATATTATCTGTCTTTTTATTTTCCAAAATATCTTCAATTTTCCTAACAAAAGCTAAAGTAAAATTTGCAGATAGTCTTGTGTTAGAATACATGGAAAAAGTAGCTGCAAGTTGTAAATACCCCAAACTTTGATGGTTTTTTGATAGCGTAACCATTGCCAGCATGGTAATTTAATTATTGATCCCACCTGTGCAGACCTGTGATCAGGAATTGATTATAATACAACAGAATTACCTTTTTAAATCAAGTTCAACTTTAGGTCGAGCTTTACAAAACTCGCACTAAAGCTCTTATTGTACAACCAGATCTAAAAGTCATTCTCTTAAAAAAAAGGTCGCCGCCTCCCCCACGTTTTATACGCCATATGCGGGGTAAACAAAATTGCTCTCTTGTCCAAAAACGTCTAAAAAAAGTCATCATCGTTCTCTTTATCTCGTATTATATTCTTATATCCTTCTATAATACCACTCCAATACCACTTCTTTCTCATTAAAAGTTTCATTGTCAAAGCCCCCTTCCATTACAAAACCAAATCCCTCAATTTTGTTACGGCACTCATGTTTTTAGGATGGGCCGGTGCCCTTTAAAACTTAAAACTATTGCAAATAAAATGCAATTAGGTTGCTAGCTCTAGCCCACTTTGTTAACTCTTGTAATAATACTTCTACCCTAGTAGAACAAAATCAGAATGTTAGAGAAAATGAAAACCGAATTCGTTCGACTTTTTTTTTAACTACTTGTTTAAAAGTTGTTTATTTAATTTTTAGTTAAATCTCAAAATTCGTGGCTAGAGCCAATAAAAGATGCCCTATATTTACATAATTTTGTTCAGACAAACAATACCCTACAGGACTGCGTCTTCAGACCATCGAATGCTAAAGATATGTGTCCCGATCCTGACATAAGGTAATATTAATTATGTTATTATTATATAACAGTAGATTCTGTAACGAGGTTGGAATGGAAATTTGATCCGAGTGGAAGATTCCAAACGCGAGCGTAGCGAGCGTGAGGAACCACGAGTATCGAATTTTCATTCTAACCGAGTAGCAGACTATATTTTCTCCACGACCCAAAATACTATTCGCAATATTTGTAATTTCAGGTGGAGTATTATCCAGTTCCATATCTGATTCATCCGATTTTTCACTCATATTTTGACTTGCACTAAAATTTGTCTGCTGACATTGACAGTTTCGAAATTCATGGCAACCTATGTCGTTTAGATTAATTACAGAATATTCATTCCGTATCTTGTTATGGAATGAAAATACACGCAAAACGCATAAGAAGCAAGTGTTTCAGAATAAATATTCCAACTCAAGAGCGAGAATTTTTACATTTTATTATCAAAAATGATTTTGGAATTATTGCATTCAGTAATGGTCGTGGAGAAAAATTTGTTATGTAACGGACTTCGTCCCTAAAGATCAAAATTCTCACATTTTATACTTTTATATGCCTACTGGTGCACTCCAACCACCGTAGGCCTACCGTGCACACTAACTTTAACCACTATATGCGATTTTTAATAATATGTATTTATAAAGATATAAAATCATTGTTGTTCATATTTAGCACTACTACTACAAAATCCATTTAATTTATATTTTATTTTAGGATACCATCACAAAGTTAAAATTGGTTGTCGTCCAGTTTTATTTGCCTGAATCTTAAAATACATTTTTTTACTTTGACTAAACTATATTATTTTTCCAGATATGTTTTGTATAGTAATAATCAAAAACAGGTTTATGATCATAGTCAATCTGATTGGCTTAGACAGAGTATATGGGATCCCCTAAAGGAAGATATGTTTTTGGTGCATGGATATGCGGGGGGCGACGATACATTACCAATAAATGTGTTAAGAGATGGTAAATAAAAAATATCAAGAATATACAGGGTGTTACAATATCACTAACAGGGTTTGCTTTATTTAAAACATATTATAAATTATTAAATTTGATGGCTTTTAATAAATATCAAAAAAAGGAGAGATTCAAGTGAACCACGAGAGGTTTAAAAACATATGAATTGGGTGGACATTTGTTTAAATGCACACATACAGTGGACTGCAGTGGCGTAGCCAGAAAATATACTCGGGGGTGGGGGGGGGGGGGGACAAGTGAGCCCAAGTAGGACATTTTTTTAAATTTAGAATGGAACAGTTGGGACTACATTTATTTCATGATATTGTACCTAGTGAAGAAGGCGGAAACGCGCCACAGGCGAAAAATTTTCGTCGTCACGCCCAAAGTTTGTTTAAAATTCACCTAGTTACTATCAAATTTCGAAAATTAAATTATTACCTCTCCCCCTCTGCATGGTTGGATTAAATTTGTTTTTGTAAATGTTTTTTTTTACTTTTTTTTGATATTCCTAGCTGGCTCTTTATTAAAAAAAACATTTTTTATATTTGTGAAATATATGAATATTGGTGTCAATCCAAAATTTTAACATAAGACTATGATTCTAACCAGCGTTTTTCGGGATCGGGTTTTCATGATTAAAAATAAAGTAAATATCGCTCACCACGCCAAAATTGATGATTTTTTCAGAAATCATGTATTTTAAGAGCGTAGATCTAAGAACAGTTTTTGGTGCAAATGCTTAGGTTTTTCCTTCTTAAGTGCCGTTTTGTAGATTCATAATAAAGCATTCTCGTTTCTTCCCGCACTATTTTTTTTATTATAAATTATCACACCTCTTCCATAAAAAATGTTTCAATTAAAATTTTTACTTTAATTTTTCTCTTTAAAAATAAATACCTAATTGTTTTTGTTGTAAAAATATTTTATTGCATTGGGTTATAATTTTGTTGATTTAAAATAGCTCTAAAAAAGGGAAAACGGAACAGACAAGTATATAATAGAAAAATACTATAAAATATTATTCTTTTTACTCGTTTTCCTTTAAAATTGCATCATAAATCAATAACTAAAACAATATGCGTCCAAGACCTTAATCTTTATATAAAACAGGACTTGTAGAAGGAAAAGTTTAAAAACTAAACGTTTCCTACAAGACCTTTGTAGCCAAGAATACCAAGCGTGAGACGAGAAATTAGGTTGCAATTAGACTTTTAGACCCGAGCTCCTAGGGTCGGGGGGGGGGGGGGGGAGAGGGGAGGGGTGCAGCCTGGCAGCAATAAATTACAAAACTTCTATTTTAGCCTATATTCGAAATGGCTCCTATAATACTTGGGTAGTGGACTGGGGAGCTCTGGGAGAACCTCCTTGTTACAGAGCTGCTGTAAATAATATGAGAGCTGTAGCTAGATGTACTGGAGAGTTTATATCAGGATTAAGACTAGCTGGCTTGCCAACGGACAAACTAACATGTGTTGGACATTCTCTAGGTAAGCGCTTTTCCTCATAGATTCCGAACTATGCTATATAATGCCCATTATAAAAAATATCTATTCCCAGATTGGATTTCTTACCTTCCCCTCAGTCACCGGACATATTTTATGTCCTTATATTTATTTTGGGTGAAGCAGATATACCACAATAAATAAAATAATCTGCAAACTCGACACAGGTTAAAAAAGTCCCGAAACTAATGACAACTTTGCTTAGGTGCTCATGTGTGCGGCCTCATTTCCAAATACGTCCTGTTCCGAATGCACCGTATCGTCGCCCTCGATCCAGCCAGGCCAATGATCACCAACCAAGTGAAATTGAACATGGGCGATGCGGCGGCCGTCCATGTCATCCATACCAACGCTGGACATTATGGGGAAGGTGGCAGGGGCGGTCATGTTGATTTTTGTGTTAATGGGGGAAGGATACAGCCTTACTGTGAAAATGGAGATAGTAAGTAGATGTAGAAATTCCCCATAATCGCTTATAGGCTTACTACTGCCAGTTTTCATGCAACTTTTCTTTCTATTCTTTTTGTAGTGCACGAGAATGAAAGAACTAGTTCACTTAAGCAAACTAGATTTTCATCTCCTGTGGACTATAATACATAATTTTTTTTAGTTGATGCCCAATTATGCAGTCATATCTGGGCCATATGTTACATGGCAGAGAGCATAACACCAAATCTTCAGAAAAGAGCAGAACCTTGCGCTCGAAGATGCCCTACTGGTCCCAGACCACCACATAGGGTGGGGATGCCGATTATGATGGGACAATCAACACCATTAACGTAAATATTATTTTTTAAAGGGACTTGGTGTAATTTTTTATTGTTGTGGTGTTGCTATGACTTTTGTCGAAAACTGGATATAGGGTCTTTAGGTACATGTACACAAAATATCTTAATTATAATTAATCGGAAAAGTAAATAAAAAAGTCAGAAAATAACAAAGAATTTTAAAAAGTTTTTCCAATTTTCAAAAAAAACCCAAATTTTTTTTTTGAAACTCAATTTTATAGAGATTCTATAGCCAGTTTAAAAAAATATTTCTGATAACAGCACAATAGGATTAAAATAGGTTTTCTAGGATTATTATCAAAGATAATGGTTTTTGATTGCATATATTTTTAAAATTTTTTAGGGCCTCTGGATCGTTCTGTGTTCATGATAAAAATCCACCATATTGCCCACAGAAAGCTGGCGATATTGGTGATGTGAGATGTTGTCTAAAGCCACCAGAGATCTTAAGTTAAATATCGAGGAACTTATATATTTAATAATACCTATGAACCAAGGTGTTCTAATTTAAGAAGAAATAGTTGTACAGTACAATGTTTATTTGTCATTTTGTATACAGTGGTTTATTGAAGGAACGTATTTCATACTAGTTTTTATTAGTACCTGTTGAGGTTGAGTTTATTATGAAGTAAAAAAATAAACTTAAATACTAAACACAAATACAAAAATATTTTTTAGCACAATACTTTAAAAAAGTCTTTAAACTTATTATTAAATAGGTCAAACTTGTTTTTCTTTTTCTTGTTTTTAACGTAGTATGATTTGAAGCCAAGAGCATAAGGTGGCGAGTCTGCTGTTTCCAGGTAATAGGTTCCTCTAGTTCTACAAGAAAAATAAATCGATTTTACTATTTAAAACTGCAGATTATGGTTTTGCACTGAATACTAAGCCTGGAGTAAGTAAAAACAGTCAAAATAAATAGAAAAAGCACATGAGAAGAAATGATCTATTTTTCTTCTTCGTTATTTTGAATTTTCTACAAAACCTATAGTCTATTTCAGAAGGGTGTAGATTAATATAAGCTCATTAGGTATGCAAAGGGACTAAAGAGTAACCCAATGAATATTTAAGTTACTTTCATAATTTGGCATTGATTTCATTGCAAATTTTTTTATTTTCGTTAAGTGCAGGTAGTATCACTCGGGTTTGGGTCATTTTAGGGGTTATGCCTATTGTTATTTATTCATAAACACTGAAAATGGCGTGACAAAGGCGTGCATTATGTATGTCTTAATTTTCTCGATAAGGGACATTATTTTAAGTGTCTCACCCGATTGGCGACTTTGCTATCGACCACAATAAAAAAACAATTATGTATTCCCTAACAGCTTTTAGTGAAGAAGCCAAATTTGATGTAAAAAAAAATCTATGTTTACAAATTTGACAGATACGACGCCATATTGGATTTTCTTAAATGGCAACCCTACCTTATAGTAAGCCAGCTGCATTCGCCTATTTGTTCCAACATTAAAAATATATAATTGTCAATATTTATTTTTAGCCATTCCGGAGATATGAGGCTTTGAAGTTGGTGATTTTGTTATCATCGAATTAACAGAAGCTTTGAGATTAGAATTTCAATTTTTTTTGAGGATACGTAATTTTTTATGGCGGAGCCACCCATGCTATTGTCATATATGTCAGATGTCAAAAAATGACAGTTACGACGCTATTTTGAATTTTTTTAAATAGCAACCCACATTTATAACTACGTCAGTGTATTGCATTTCGCGGTCCGATTTCAAAAATATATAGTTGTCGATATTATTTATTTCCAACCCTTATCGAAATACGACCGTATCAAAAACTGCATCGTATGATTATGTGTTTTAAGTATCTCACTCCAATAAAATATAGAATATTTAAGATTAGAAACTCAATTTTTTCTGAAGATACGTAATTTCTTATGGCGGAGCCACCCAGTTTCTAATCTTAAAGCTTCTATTTTTTAATGGGGTGAGATACTTAAAACACATAATCATACGATGCAGTTTTTGATACGGTAGTATTTCGATAAGGGTTGGAAATAAATATCGACAACTATATATTTTTGAAATCGGACCGCGAAATGCAATATACTGACGTAGTTATAAATGTGGGTTGCTATTTAAAAAAATTTCAAAATGGCGTCGTAACTCTCGTCATTTTTTGACATCTGATTTATATGACAAAAGCATGGGTGGTTCCGCCATAAAAAATTACGTATCCTCAGAAAAAATTGAGATTCTAATCTCAAAGCTTCTGTTAATTCGATGATAACAAAATCACCAACTTCGAAGCCTCATATCTCCGGAACGGCTGAAAATAAATATTGACAATTATATATTTTTAATGTTGGAACAAATAGGCGAATGCAGCTGGCTTACTATAAGGTAGGGTTGCCATTTAAGAAAATCCAATATGGCGTCGTATCTGTCAAATTTGTAAACATAGATTTTTTTTGACATCAAATTTGGCTTCTTCACTAAAAGCTTTTGGGGAATACATAATTGTTTTTTTATTGTGGTCGATAGCAAAGTCGCCAATCGGGTGAGACACTTAAAATAATGTCCCTGTACATAGTATTAGATTTATTTTTTATTAAACATTATAAAAAAAATACAAAAATACATTATACAGAAATTAAATTATAAAAAATCATAATATTCTTCGTCACCTGAGGAACTGTCATGTCCCCTGGATGTTATTATTAACGGGTCGACGGCCCGATCGATCAGGTAGTCAAGATCCCACATTTTCTCGTCTTCTTTAATGGCATGATAGACTGCTTTTCACCAGTTCCCCGGTGTGGTTTTCCTAATGGCTAAACCATGTTTGTGTAAATTTCCTATAGCTAATAGTTCCTTAAATAAATTAATGCACACAATTTACCTGCGCCTATGGCCGACATTGAAATGGAGCTGAATTGGACGGAATTTTCCATTTTGTTACCTTTCGGAAATAGACTATAGTTTGATTATAAGAACATTCAATATTTATTGTTAATTCTTCACTAAGGGTTAAATTGAACCCAAAAACATTGCGTTCTCTTGGCCCGAATACTGGCCATGTTTATTAATAAATCTTTTAAAACTTATTAGATTTGGGCTCTAAATGGAGTGTGTAAGGAAGTTATTTTTATTAAAAATAAAATAATTTTTTTTAGAATACTATAAAATATATTATATTTAGGGTTTTTATTGAATTATATTCTGCATAAAAATATTTTTCTCACACGCAAATCCATTGTCTTTCCGTTGGTGAAAATAAACACAATAATTTGCTTAGGTAGTTGTTTTGTAACTCGGTCTATGAAGAACCGCAACTTAACACGGCAATTTTTAGTGCGAACAGATTAAGAAAGAAATTCTTATACTTACAAGAAATATACATTTTCTCCCATAATAGCCATATTCTCAGAACCATTACACAATCCCAACATATACTGAGCGACGTTGTCGCATTTTCTTCCTATGAAAGAATTTCCGCCAAACACTGAGTTTCTGATAGATTCGGCGAAATACAGTCCGGCCATAATGTGACTACATAATGGTGGATCTGAAAAAATATATGACGAATTATAAAAAAAAATCGGCGATTAAGGCCACCGAACATGTGAGAAAGCAGCAAGGGAGTTCATAGAACGTTATTCAAGGGAGAGGGGGGAAGGTATTATAGTCTCTTCCTTTCCAAAGTGGTTTCGACAAAAGGTTCCTGGGGTACTCATCTTTCTCCTTCTTCCCAAAGTGGCTTCTAAAATAAGTGCCCTTGGCGTACTCAACTTTCTCGTCCTTCCCAAAGTGGCTGCTAAAAAAAAGGTTCCTTGCGTACTCAACCCTTACATCATTCCCAATGTGGATTTAAAAAAAGACCCTCTCTCCTTCCCAGATAAAAACAACCGTCCCGAACGTGTTCAAATCTCTCTAGTCGTTGACACCATTTTTTCCGGTGGGCCAAGTATGCAAAAAAATCTGATAATCCTCCTTCCTGGGCCCCCTTACCATAGTTATACGAATGATGATGGGAATCTGTCCGCCTTAGAGCAGCATCTCTTATTTAGATGATTTGGTATTCTGATACGATAGATTCATTTAAGCGACTCATTGAGGCGAAGTTGTTTGTGATTTTTGTACTTTTAAAGCATAACAAACAATTTCTGGTTCTATAGTTACGAATATATATCTTAATTTCATATAATTTTCTTTGTCTTTTAAATAAAACTTACGTACATCTTTTTGTTTTACAAGCAGGTTGCAAAGAACCACCATTGACATAAAAATCTACATGTCCAGTGGCTTCTAATTTTCCGAAAGTACCCGCGCTTGTATGGATAACGTCCACGAATTCAGCATCACTTTTGTCCAGTTTCCAATCCTTACTAAGAGTGGCAAAAAAAGGAAGAGCGGGATCGAGACCTTAAAAAAATTAAAATACCAATAAATAAATCATTTAATTTTTCAAACACTGTATACGCGATCCATTGTAGAATGGACGAGCATTTTTCATTGTTGCACACCGATCGAATTCTGAGTAAACCGGCCATTTGTCTCCAAAAAAAAAGGTTTATTAAATTCTTTTCCTCTGTTTCACTCTTGAGACACTTACTGACTTTTGAGACACACTATATAATTACCTGTTATCCTATAAAGTGGCTTTCCTAATACCTTCTGTAAATTATTTCCTGCCAATCCAGAAATGTGCGCCCCCAGACTGAATCCCACAACATGGATTATCTCTGGAGTTACTCCGAGTGGTAAAAGACTAACAACCAAAATGGATAGACATTGGGCCACGTACCAGGTGTTTAGGTAAGCTGTTGTGTAACATGGAACTTGGGCTAGAGGCTCCCAATCAACTAAAATTCGAAATAATATACAGGGTGATTCCTAAGTTGATACTTCATTTTTAGCTGTGTATAGAAGGCATTAAAATTCATTTTCAAATAGCGTTTTCAAAAAACTTTAAAATAGGCGAGATACAGAAGTAAAAATCAAAATGAGGGTCTGGTCATCAAAACGTAGCCTGCTATACTTTATGTTGTTTGTCTTATCTCTTATTAGTCATGCAATTTACGGGTCGATGGTCAGTTTGTTATTTGGCAATCCGCTGCGGTGTGTTTTTCTGAAGCAAGTTCATTTAAATTGGTGACATGTGAAAATGGTAAAATTTGAAAACAATGAACTAGTAGATATGGTGCTAATTTACGGTAAGCGGCTGCTGCTTCGAGATTATATGCAGAACGTTTTCCCTTGAGGGGTCATTCTATACCCAGAAGTTTTCTTAATGTTATTCAACGGGCAAATTAGGCAGAATCGTATTTGATCCATAGTGTAATAAATGAAAATAAGTACCTCAGTTTTGAGTTTTTTGAAAAAAGGTATTTGAAAATGTTGTTTATTTTAATGCCTTCTATACACAGCTAAAAAAGAAGTATCGACTTGGGAATCAGAGAGAATTGAATTATTTTTTAATTAAATTATTTTTTTAAATCAGTTCAAAAGTTAAAATTATTTTAAATTTTTCCAACAGGCAAGAAGATCTTCACAGAACTTACGCAATAAGGAATTATCCTAGTTGAACTTACCAATTATAACATTATAACCTACTTCTTGATAGGCTTTTGTAACATTCGTGATACTGACGTCAATACTTAATCCCCCATATCCGTGAATAACTATTTTAATAGGAATCTAAAAGGGGGAAATACTTACTAAGATGTTTTAAATCGCCGAGCAATGAAAACTAAAAGAGGAAATGTAGAAAAATGGCATAAACAAAATAATCGAAAAATATCGGCCTAGCATGGACAAAAATTGGGCATATTATTAGGATTATGTACGTTTTAGGCCTTCTTGTTTATTTTTTCTTCTTCTGTAAAAAAAGACCCGGTTATAACAAAGGATTCGATGTTCCCGTACGAAGAATTTAAAGAGTCAACGGGGACTACAAGAAATCCCACTCTAATGAACATCCTATTGGCCTTTCGAGCCCATTTTCCGTTAATTGTTGGATTATTCAGTTAGAAATTAATCATCATGCAAAAATTCAACCAATGGACAGTATTTACGATCGCTTGAAGTAGGCGCGCCGATACGACTTTGCTGCGTTCTTATCTATATATCACGTTCAAAAGAGATAGCACCAGCTACCCTCTCCTAACACAGGTAAAGTTTTTGAGTCAAAAATTCATATAGCCTATTATTTTATATATTACAGGCAATTGTCGCATCTATTTTAAGAGCCTAGGAGCTCGGGTCTAAAAGTCTAATTGCAACCTAATTTTTCGTCTCACGCTTGGACACTTAATTTAAATTTTTAAATAATGTATTCTTGGCTTAGATTAGTTTTTAAACTTTTTCTTTTAAAAGTCCTGTCTTATATAGAGATTAAGGTTTCGGACGCATATCGTTTTAGTTAGGTATTGATTAATGATGCAACTTTAAAGGAAAACGAGTAAAAAGAATAATACTTTATAGTATTTTTCTATTATATACTTGTCTGTTCCATTTTCCCTTTTTTAGAGCTATTTTAAATCAAGCAAAATATAACCCAATCCAATAAAATATGTTTACAACAAAAACAGAAAACAATTAGGTATTTATTTTTAAAGAGAAAAATGAAAGTTAAAATTTTAATTGAAATATTTTTTTATTGAAGAGCTCCGCCATGAAATGCCTAATTTCAGCAAGCTCCGCCATGAAATGCCTAATTTCAGCAAGTGTGATAATTTATAGTATTTCAAAACCTAAGCATTTACACCCAAAACTGCTCTCAGATCTAAGCTCCTAAAATACATGATTCTGAAAAATCATGAAAAACGGAGCTCGAAAAACGCTGGTTAGAGTCATACATACGTCATAGGTACAGTGTGTCCGCCGATGGGGGTACCCAATAGGGAAAAAACCTTTATTATTCATTTTACGACCAAAAGTCATTTTTTATAAAAAGTTCTGCTTGTCGAGAAAATGAGTTTTCGATAAAAGAAATTTAGATTCCATGTACAGGGTGTTAATAAATTGGGAAAATATGAAAACGCTTCAAGAGAAAAGTACCATTATTTATAATTTTTTAAAAATTTTTTATAAAACAAAGTTGTTTATAAACTAACCTAAAGTCTGAATACAAATTTTGAAATAAAAATTCGAATTTTTAAAAATAAAATGGGTTTTTTGTAATTATTTGAATTTTACAAAAAAATCAAGATAGCCGATTTTGTATACGTCCATGTTACGGCAGCATCTTATTTACGTGTGTCAGATTTCGTGAAGACAGAGCGTATTTATTTAATAAAATGTTACGGTATTGGAAATGTGTCGTATCAATACGCTATAGATGTTTTTCATGAAAAATTTCCTAGTACGCCGGTATCAAAAAAAGCTCTGCGAAGATTATTGAAAAAATTCAATGAAACTGGATCGGTGATGAATTTAAAGAAACCAAAGAAAAAATACGATCAAAATGATACAGCTACAGTATTAGCAATAGGGTCAGTTTTAGATAACCCGAAATTATCTTTAAGGAATCGTGCACAAACAGTGGATTTAAGCAAAAGTGAAACACACAATTTTTAAAGAAAACAAAATTATACCGTTTAAGCCAAAGATACGGAATACACTTGAACCTGGAGATGAAGAGAGACGTTTAGAGTTTTGTTTATGAATAGGTGAAAAGTATCTTGAAAACCAAAGATTTCATAGATTTATTTTTTTTACCGATGAAGCTACATTTCACACAAACGGGCACGTATCTTCACAAAATAGTCGCCATTGGGCTTACGAAAATCCTAATTATTATGTAATAAACAAAGGAAGTCAAGGATACAAAAAAGTTAATGTATGGTGTGGAAATTTTTATGATAGGATAATTGGCCCATATTTTATAGAGGGAAATTTAAACCAGCACGTGTATTTGGACATTTTGGAACAATTCGTCTTACCATTTCTTAATACGTTAGAGCCAGAAGTATGTAATAATATGTTTTGGCAACAAGACGACTGTCCTGCTCATTGCACAGCATTGATCAGACAATGGTTAAATGATCATTTTGGCGCAAAGTGGATAGGGAGGTTTGGCCCAAACCATTATCCAGCTAGGTCGCCTGACCTTTCATTATTAGATTTCTTTTTGTGGGGTGCCTTAAAACAAAAGGTTTATTCAGATACTCTTCCACATGATAGGGAAATATTAAAACAACGCATAGAAGGAGCAATCCATCATCTGAATGTGCTGCGAATTATTTGTAAAGTGCACGGTAAATTTAAAAAGTGCGTCATGTTAGGAGGTAGCTATGTAGAATAGTTTTTAAAAATTCGAATTTTTATTTCAAAATTTGTATTCAGACTTTAGGTTAGTTTATAAACAACTTTGTTTTATAAAATTTTTGTAGAAAATAATAAATAATGGTACTTCTCTCTTGAAGCGTTTTCATATTTTCCCAATTTATTAACACTCTGTACATGGAATCTAAATTTTTTTATCGTAAATTCATTTTCACGACAAGCAGAACTTTTTATAAAGAATGACTTTTGGTCGTAAAATGAATAAAAAAGATTTTTTCCCTATTGGGTACCCCCATGATTAACACCAATATTTATATTTTTCACAAATATAAAAAATGTTTTTTTTTTAAATAAAGAGCCGGCTAGGAATATCAAAAAAAACTTACAAAAACAAATTTAATCCAACCATGCAGAGGGGGAGAGGTAACAATTTAATTTTCGAAATTTGATAGTAGTTAGGTGAATTTTAAACGAACTTTGGGCGTGGCCCCGAAAATTTGTTGTCTGCGGCGCTTTTCCGCCTTCTTAACTAGGTACATTATCATGAAATACATATAGTCCCGACTGTCCCTTTCTCAAGAAAAAAAAATGTCCTACTTATGGCCATTGAGCCCCCTCCGTGCATATTTTCTGGCTACGCCACTGTCACCCTGTATAAAGTATCCTTGCCTACAATGGATTTTTTTTTACCTTTACTAACCAAACTTGGGAAATTTAGTAGTGAATTTTAATCGAACTTTGGGCGTGGCCCCGAAAATTTTTCTTCTGCGGCGCTTTACCGCCTCCATCACTTATTACATTATCATAAAATATCTACAGTGCCGACTGTCTCTCTCTTCAGAAAAAAAAAATTCCTACTTACGCCCACTAAGACCTCCCGAGCACATTTTCTGGCTACACCAACGGTTTTTATAAAGAAGAAAAAAATGTAAACAACAATGTTATATTTGCGGCGCTTACTCTACATTCCCTCTAGTTTTTCCAGGTACTCAAAATTTTAAACTAAATAGATTTTTTACTTTTAACATAAGGAAACAAATAGTTACTTACTAACGGATTGAAATCCGCAGGCAACTCTGGACTAAAAGGATCCAAATCAAACAGAAGAGTGTTATTTCCAGATTTTAAGGAGAGTGTAAATTTGACAGCTTCTGTGTGCGTACATCTTTCATAAAAATAAACCGGGCAATCTCCAAAAAGCATTTGCACGGAACGAGAATAGTTTACAATATCTAAAAAAAAAATAACTTTTAATTAAAAAATAATATCATTGAGACTGTCAGAAACGGTCAGCGAAGGTGTTCCAAATGGAAAATAAAAATGGTGGTTATTATAATACAGGGTTATGATATAGAAACGGATGAGCCTTTTATATTAAATACCGGACACTTATAGTCTATTTCAGAAAGGTAGTAGTAGAAAGTAATAAAAGCAGGTATGCAACGGGACTACGAAGTGACACAACGAATATTTAAGCGACTTTTATAATTTGGCATTGATTTCATTGCAAAATTCTTTATTTTCATCAAGTGCAGGTAGTTCCACCCGGGTTTGGGTCAATTTATGGGTTTTGCTATTATCCATTCACAAATACTGAAAATAGTTAAGCAAAAGCGTGCATTATGTACATAGTATAGGTACTACTTATTTTTTATTAAACATTATAACAAATCATAATATTCTTCGTCATCTGAGGAACTGTCATCTCCTCTTGACGTTATAATTAACAGGTCGACGGTCCGATCGATCAGGTGGTCAAGATCCCACATTTTCACCTCTTATTTAATGACATGATGAACTGCTTTTCGCCAGTTCTCTGGTGTCACTTCCTTAATGGCTTGTTCAAACAGTAGCTTAACGTCTTTCATTTTGAATGTCGTGTTGTGTCTTGCTACAAATCTTTTCACTTGCGCCCATATAAGTTCTATAGAATTTAGTTCGCAACGATATGGCGGTGTGCACAGCACAGTTATACTATGTTTTTCAGCTATATCTTCCACGGCATATTTCATAAAACTATATGTTTGTGTAAATTTACTATAGCTAATAGTTCCTTTTTTTATCAAATTGTCTTCTTTTTTTTCTTTGGTTAGTTATCATAAATAATTTAATGCATAAAATTTACCTGCGCCTATGGCAGATATCGAAATTGAGCCGAACTGGACGGAATTTCCCATTTTATTACTCTAACACCTTTCTGAAATAGACTATAATCAAGAATCGCTCGTGCCCATTAATTGTAGTTTTGTCTATTAACCTGACCATTTGAAGAAAATTCTTTAAACAATTCGTGCATGATTATCTGTTCAATCATTATTTCACAAAATTGCTTTCGTCTATCAGGATCCTCGTCCAATAACTCTTGTACTGGTTTGTAGGGATTAAACTTCTCTTTAAAAAAAATACGCTTGTTTGGTTAGTATCGTAGTCACGCCCAAGTTGTGTGCTTGAGTTATTAGAAACTTCTGCCAGTGATAATAATATGTTTATTTTTTCTCCTCAGGTATACCAGGACGACGGCTTTTAATACTATCTTTAACAGTATGGGAAGTTCTCCACTTAAGAGCATTCCATACTAGCGTGAAACGTGTCATCGTTTCCTGGCATGTCTTATTAAAAATTTAATACAAAAATTTTACTTCAGGGTTAATTTTCTCAAAAAAAGAAAATAAAACTTATTTTAAAATTTCAATTATATAGGTTTAAATTATATCATCACATAAAATTTTGGTGATTCACCCTGTATAATATCTGTAAAAAAATACATTTAACATGTCCGGCGGTCACCGCTTTAGTTTTACCAGAACAAGTCACTGGTGGCGTATGTATCCTAATTTAGGGGTACTTATCCAACTTTTTAGACGGTTGATTTAGAAAAAAAAGTATTGAGTATTTTTCTAGGACCCTAAGTAATCATCCTTTTAATATAATAACGTATACTATTAATTCAATTTTGTTAAGATACTGGGAAGTACTTTTTGAACTACCGATTTCTTATCTATTTAAATATTAAAATGTTTTTAAAAACCTTACCAAGTACAATAGCAAGCGCCAACCATCCACCGGAAAATTTGCACATTCTTAACCATCACATCTTCACCTCTTAAATTTTTAATTGATGAAAACAACTTATTTTTTCAAAACAATGTCCCACAATGCTTTTTGATCACTCTGTTATCAATAACAAGTCTTGAACTTTAAGGTAACTAACCGTTCTTCCTTTACGCGTTATCTTGTTGCAATCATCACTATAAAAAGATGTTCTTCTTTACCTTGTCTTGTTTCAGAATTCAGGTTATATAACTACATGCAATTTGCACTTATTATTTATTTTTATACGGTATTATTTAAATATTTGCATGTCCTAAACACTATTTATACAGGGTGTCTATTTGAAAATGCACCACTCTTAATATTTGAGCCCCTATAAAAAATATGGAAATCTGCCAAAACCCGATTTATTTTTCATTTTAAGCCCTTGGGAAAGTATGGCATGACTGAGGTTCGTGGTTCGGAACCAGTGACGTAGCCAGAAATTTAGTTGGGGGGGGGGCGAAAAGGATATGAAACTGAATAACTAACGCACCAGCGAAATTTTTTTCAGGTGCCACGCCCAAAAAACCCTTTTTTGAACTACAAAAATAATTTTAAATTAGAAAAAATATATAATGTTTTTATAGAAACTTGTAGGGAGTTATACATAATTTAAAACGTATAAAAAACTTAAAATAAGCCTAACGGAGCAAAAAATATTAAAAATAGGGTTTATTTTTCATATTATTGGACCCAACATCCTCCCTGGCTACGGCACTGTTGTTCGGAACCCACCTTAAGCTGTAGGTCCCTTCGGAATATGAAGTACTTTTGAAATGACAATTCAATGACTTTTCAAATGAAATGAATATGTGACCAGCCAAAAGATACATTTTGTACCATAGGGAATTATAATTCATAATATTTATTCTCAATATTTATAATAGGTATAATAAATGTGTTTATTTATCTTCCTCGATAAACTTCTTCTTTGATCCCCCGAAGAAGTGCTTGTTAGGGGCAAATCTTAGTATTTTAAATTAAAAATATATAAGAATATTAAAATATTTTTTTTTAAATATTTGTTAATATTATATAAAAGTTAAATTCCAAATAAAAAACTTTTAAGTATATGTATATAAATCTAAACGCTGTTTTTTGAAGATATAGGATAATAAAATTTTGAAAAATATATTATTCATGACATTATTAGGTAATTAAAATATTCATTAAAATATAATATAATCTCTACAGAAGCAATAAATTTGTACAGAAATCGCCAACAAAATACACCTAAGAAATAATCAACAACAAAAATTTAATTAATAAAATCATATTTCAGCTTCATGTAAAATACACAAAATAAAAAGTAGAAAAATAAAATAAGTATAGAAAAAAAAACTTACCGGTTTAAAAAAAAACATCCTCTTTTAAACAACTGCACTGCCTTTTGGTTCAATTAAAATTCTATTTTCCTTAATGTCTATGCGAAATAGATCAAATTAATAAAATAGCGTTATATTTTAAACCTTAAAAGCTATTTTGTCTGTGGAAAATTTGTCACAATTTTAAATTTTAAAAATACGCACATACAAACATTGAATCTATAGGATGATAGACATATTTCTGACTAGCCTGATAAAGTGCAATACCCAGTATAACTAATACTTGTAAGGATGCAAAATATCCTTGGAATATATTACGGGACGTAGAATTTATTTTTTATACCAATACATTTTTCAATGCGAATTTTTAATTTATCCGTATCGAAATAACTAAGAGAATGGTTGGAAAAGTAGGATTAAGTTAATTATTATAAAAAAATTAATATTCTGCGTCTCAGGCAATTGCTAATTTAACATTGTATTATATCAAAATAAGCATGGGGAAAAAAGTGGTAATAACAGTTCAACACAAAGCGCTTGTCTGAAAATTTTTTTTTTAAAACAATGGGTCTGGTAAGGGCTGCAGGTGCCCTTTTTGCCCCCCCCCCCCTCCTTCGTAATAGGTTCCTGAGTAATTCATTCTTATAGAAATATTTTTATTAAAAATTTATTATTTTATTTATTTTTTTAACTATTAATAAAAGAGATGTAAAGTAAAGAAAATGACGTTTTGTAGGACCTGAGAAAAAATAAACAAATGCCAGAATTTTATTTTTACCTTATCGCTCTCTGTGTCGAATTTAAAAGAAATATAATAGTTAATTAGGAAATTAAGAACAGATTCAATAAAAAATAAATTATTGATAAACTTGATATCAAGCAATTTAACTTTAAAAAAAAATTAAATATCAAAATTTAAAAAAATAAATAATAATAACTGTTATTAAATTTTCACTGAACTTACGTTAAAAAAAAGAAAGCTTGAAGACTTTAAAGGTGAGAATACCGAACTAACACTAGATTGATATGTGAAAAGCGCACCCATCATGTGTGTCCATGATATTGATCATTAAATATACAGGGTAAGTAAAAATTTTGTTCAGCTTAAAGAACTGATAAATTTCTATTTTTAATTTAACATAAAAATTTGATAGAGCTGATATATACAGGGATGTCAGACGATCGAATTAGGGAAAAATATGTGTTCTTATTTCATAATAATCTATACGGAAGTTTAATGTAATAACATAAACTGCAGTTTTCAAGATTTATAAAAAAAAAAACAGAATCCTGTATATCGAAAACCAAGCATTTTAGAATAAAAGTTTATATGAAATTTTTAACTTAACATTGGTCAATCACCTATTTAAATAAGTAGGTACATAACATTAAGTAACACCCTGTATAACTATAGAGGATGCAAAATTAATAAATGCTGCAGAAATTCAGAAAAGGCATGGACAAAAAATGTGTCTGAACGGCAGTAGAGTTCTGGACTTGCATTGTCTTTATTTGTTTTGAATCACAACGTCTTCAGTTGAATTCTGGGACAAAGGATGTGTTTATTTTACATTGTGCCTAGTTGTCAATGCATTTTACTGGATTAAAACTTTTACTTTCACTAATCCCTGTATATGTAAAACACTTTGATTGATATGTAAAAAAAATCATTGATATTCCTGCGATGGCATTGTTATACATAATACAACGAAACAAGGTGGCCCAGTAAATTTGGTAAAGAAATGAGACATGGCGCAACCATTTATAGGGTCAAATGGAGTAAAAGCGGACAAGTTCAACGTTTTCGTAAGTTTTTAAATTATACTTTTAAAAATATGGTGTGAAAATGTTCTGATAGGCGTATGGCTGTATTGGAGAAGAAAGTTCAGGTATTTTTTAATCGTACATTGTCACTGCTTTAGTTTTTTTTTTCAGAAGAAGGAAATGTAGGTAAGCAATAATGTTATATTTGTGGCGATTAGTTGACCAAATTTATACTTAACGTGTAGATTTTTATCGATGAAAATAAAAAATGTAAACTATTTAAAACAGTAATGAAAAAATCTCGCCAAGAACTTATGTATGTAGGTATATCGCTAATGTATCGGGGCATTCTTATTCTGTACTTATTGTTTTCAGTTTGATAAACCGATGCCAGTTAGCGCTGCCCAGCGGGACTCCTGTAATTGTGACGAATGTCTTTACAGGTGAATTCTTATCATTCTTACTTATTTCTATACGTTTTTTAGTGGTGCTGGTATGCTTAAAAATGTCTAACAACGACAGATGTCGCTCCGTGCATCATCTTACTGGTGTGCCCCACCACATACTATATAAGCAGTTTTGAGTTACTCCTTTCTTTCGTCGGATCCTAGCTTTACTGATGAGCCATGACGTGGCGAAACGCGTCTAGGAATGGATCTGACGAAATGAAAGGGAATTTTTCTTCTGTAAAAATAATTATTTGTATCTATACTTTCATTACTTTCTCCATTTTACCCTAGTTTTTAATAAATATTTTTGTTATGTCATTCGGTTTTTATTATTATAATATATTATTAAGTATTGCGAATTATGGTAATAGAATAATCGCTCTGTATAATGTGATTTATTTTTTATTAGGAATGTGTGAGTGGCTTACAAATGCAAAAATTAAATTTTAATAGAACTGATATTTAGGCTTAATTGTCATTTTGAGGAAGCGCTTGAAATTTTTACAAGCATATCTATTGTATCTTTATGGTACATAAGCCGTCAATATACCCTGTAAAATAGCTAAAATTATATCATTGTATATCATTCTTCATATAGGAATGCTCAAAATAGTAGTTTGTACTACAATAGTGAATATGATGTCCATATCGCACGAGGAAGTAAATTGAGCACGACGCCGTAGGGGGAGTGCTCAAACTTCCGAGGGCAATATGGACAATCTACTCGAGTTGAACAGTATATTTTTTCTACGACCTTATGCTAGAAAATGTAAAAAAAAAGTTTGTAGGTTGCCGGGCTCGAACTCACGACCATTGGTTCCATAGTCCAACGCTCTACCTCTCGACTATCGAAACGTTAAACTAATTATGGGAAAACGAACTGATAAATGATGCTACATGAAATTAATTTTCTATGCACATTCAGCAGGTTGCATTATTGATAAATCTATTATAAATGCGTCTAGATTTTATTATATTGAACAAATTGTACCATATGCATTTAAATTATATAATTTAGTGTCTTGAAAAAGAAGGCGAAGCCTCAGTAAAAATAATATACTGTGATTGGTCAGTACTTTTATGAACAACAATGGCTTCTCTGTAATTGACTACTGTGATTGGTCAGTTTCATTACCTATCTAGGATGGATATGAGATTTTCCCGCACAGTTAACTGGAATAGCCTACTTTACTCGCCACTTAAGTGTAAAGAAAACAGCAAATTTCCATGTGGGAGTAGAAAAAGATATTTTCTATAGCAATGTAAAACTATTCAAAAATCTTACAGGTAGGTAAAGAAGGTTTAAACGTATTTTAGTAACTATAGACTATTTATGCAACATGAGAAGCCGAAAGTGTATTCTCTTTTACATTTATTCGTAATTCCCGATAGTTCTTAGCTTAAACAAAATAAGAATTCGTCGAGATATTAGCGTTGGAAAATTGAAACAGCGGGCTTTTATTGGTTGGCACAAACTGAGTAATAACTTTTGAATATTCAAAGGGAATAATATTGGTTTAGACTAGACGATAACTGCGATAGATTTAATACATGCTAAATCACGTTACCTATACACATTTAAATAGGAACATACTATTTTAAAAGCTGGCGAAGCAAATATATTTAGGTCAGCTGAAATTAACAATTTCAAAGTCAAAATATCTAAGAATATAAAAACTTTTTGAATATTTATTTTTCAATTTTGCATAAAATATGTTATTCCAGAAGATACGGCTAATAACGGAATAATAGGAAATTTATCTATTACTTAGTTTTACGAGGCTTCTATAAAATACATTATTTGTTTTTACTACTTGTAATGCACAATGACGACGATTATTCTAGTTATTTTAGGTACGTTAAAATACATTTATTTTATATTTTGTAAAAAAAAAGACATAAAGTCTCGGCCTCAACTAAACATTTTTTTGTCTGTTTATTTCTGTGACATTTTATAAATAGTTAAAAAATTTGAAATTATTTTTTTAAAACAAACATAAATAAATCGCAATAACTTAATTAGACTAATAGGATTTTGTGTGTTTTTTTAAGAACAAACATAATTTTTTTAAAATTTTTATAACTTATTACCAGAAATTGATTTTAATGTTTCGTCTTTCGGGTACCATCATCAGGTATGTTTATTAAAATACGGATTTTGGAATAATTTTCTTCATAAATGGTAGGAGATACATATAAGATTAAATGGTGGCAAAGTTTCACATTTTATAGTCTTATAACATGCTTCGTAAAAAAAAACGAAAATTGTCGTTTGTGTTTCTCTTTATGGTGTTAATTACAAATATTAATATTATGGGCCGTAGAGTAACTGGAGATACTAGACATCAAACTAAGCCGATTAAGTCATATAAGTTTTGTCGGATTGTTACTCGTTCTAGAGAAACAGGGTGTTGAAAGTAAAAGTTTATTCTCGACAATAAGCCATAATTTTAAAACGGTTTAATGAATCTAATTGAAAGTTGGCAATATTATGTTTTTATGAGCAAGAAATAAGAATTTGTAGAAATTATTAAGTTTCAAACTAGAGGGCGCTAGTTGCATACACTGGGCTTCATAAATATGTGATTTTTTTTCTTACCTGTGATATTAAAAAAAAAAAAATTAAAGAAGGGCATTTTCTGAGTCAAAAAGGTGTACTTGATTGATCTTAATATCTTTAACGGTTGTCGAGATATTTCCCTTTAAACATCCCAAAGCATAAAAAAACATAGTACATAATTAAATTGATATTTTAATTATCAAAAAAAAACTTATATGACATAATCGGCTTAAATGCCAGTAGAGTTTTGGACTTGCATTGTCTTTATTTGTTTAGAATCACTACGTTTTAACTGGTAAGCATCTCCAATCGTCTTCAGGTGAATCGGCTTAGTTTGATGTCTAGTATCTCCAGTTACTCTAAGGCCCATAAGTTATGAAACACCCTGTATATAACAGGTTTAACATTCTCTTTGTCGCTTTTCATTTCCTACTAATACATAGGTACTAGAGTAATATACAAAATACTCTTGATCAAAATTTTAGAAAATTTAGAGACCATATATCCTAATTTTAGTGTCAATGGTTTGTACTTTGGTTGATACCTACAGCAGAGAAGAAATTCGAAAATACTATCCATGGTTTGAAACAGATTACGTTTTGTTTCCAGATGAAAACAATGAGCCTATCATTGGATACTTAAACATGGACAATAGGACTAGGCTATTTGGAATTGGTGAATATGATTTAGAGAAAGACGTACAATTTGTGTACTTTTCAAGGTATTATGTAGTATTTTTTTAAATGTATCTTTCTACAAGTGCGAACAATAAATGCTGAGAATATAAAGAGAAATCAAAAAATATATAGTTAATAATGAAAAATTTGTATTATACTCATTTCTTGCTAAAGCTGCATTATATTTTTTGCCAAAATCCCTACTATCTTCTTTTGTTTTAATTTATTGTTATATTCTATTTACTAGGATAAAGAAAATTATTTATTACTATTATTAGATATTTTATAGGCAGTCTCCAGAAGGCATTCTCATTACAACAATGGCAGATTTATCGAAATATGTTAACACTTCCAAACCAACCAAAATTGTTACTCACGGATGGATGTCCAGTGGTAAAAAAGATTCATGTGTCTTGATAAAAAACGGATTTTTGCAAAGGTATATATGATGACCTTCATTGCTTTGATTCAACATCAATTTAGCTATTCATTGATTTGATTCAGCATCAGTTAAGCTATAAGTGGGGAAAAACGTTTACATAGAAGATCTAAAAATGTATTAATTATTATATTTAAAAATATTGAAGCATTAAAAAGTGACCTTGAATCTACTTTGATAGTTTTCTATCTATCTAAATAGGCGCAACAAATATAACATTGAACGACAGTAGAGTTTTGGACTTGCATTGTCTTTATTTGTTTTGAATCACTACGTTTCAACTGATAAGCATCTCCAGTCGTCTTCAGGTGAATACTGCTACTATAACATTATTGTTGATATTTCTGTTTTCTGCATAAAATCTCCGGAAAAAATGCCCGCTCCTTGTGACTAAAAAGCGATAGATTGTTGGACCTTTATATTTTGCACATCCATCAAATAAAGTAATGATTCTTTAGTTTATATTTTCTTTATAATAGTTTATGCTAGAGTGTTTTACAAATGGCGGAAATGTAAACAATAATATTATATTCGTGGCGGTTTAATTTAAGTTAAAGGAACATGCTTTGACATTAATTTTAGATACGATGCAAACGTTTTAATTATGGACTGGGGCGACATATCTGGACACCCAATATATCCAATTCCAATGATGGCAACTCCAGAAGTTGGCAAGCACTATGGAAAGTATTTAAATTACTTGGTGGATGAAGTTGGAGTCGATCCCCAGAATATCCACTTGGTGGGGCACAGCTTGGGAGCTCATGTCTCTGGATTTGCTGGAAGGGAGGTGATAAAGGGGAAAATAGGGAGGATAACAGGTAACATCTATCTAGTGTGTTAGTAGAAATGAGAACATTTTGTTGAACTCTCATTGCCTTTAATCTATTACGAATACTACACATAATATATTGGTTAGTTACAGTGGCGTGTGGTTCGTGGAATCATCACTTCATCTGCCTGGTCATGACCCAAAAAATTAAGTTCTTTTTCTGGAATATGTTTATTCCTAAACAATTATTATCTACGCTGTCTGATATAGGCCAGATCTAATATCGGAATCAGTGCTTAATCATTTGATCGCCGCGCCCTCTAACTGAACACTTAACACATCTTGGTAGAACTTGTGGTGGTAGCTACGCTTCCTTCAATTCTACCTCATATCAAATGAATATATTGATAACATATTTTTCTGCAACCTGCATTCAATTTGACTGTAATCAGTGATATTATTTTTAGGATTGGATCCTGCTTTACCTGGTTTCGACATTGGCATAATATCATCAGGAACTCTAAATAAAAACGATGCGTCATTTGTAGATGTCATTCACACGTGTGCTGGATATTTAGGTTATAAATTACCGCTAGGTCATGCCGATTTTTATCCAAACGGAGGTGGACCGCCCCAACCAGGATGTGGTATGTTACAGGTAAAAAAAATTATAAATTAATTAACAATTTTCTAAAAAATCCTAGTAATATCTAAACGTATGTTATGAAAGTATCAAGTTCCACGAGAATCAGTTTTAGCTCTTAACTTTCTACACCTCCGAATCAAACAAATCATTTTGCAAGAATTTGGGAAAAATAAAGTCGGTAATAAATATATCGTGTAGTAAAGATTGATGATCAACTGGAATGCTTGCTTCTAACGCGCATCCAGCTAAAACAAGTGGTTGGCCTACTTACAGGCTACTGCCACTTAAGAAAACACCTACGTCGAATATACAATGGTTTCATTACGAAGAAGACGAAACCGCCCCTGAGCACTGACCCGAAGAAGATTCAAAAGCTTCGGAGGAATCCAATGTGGGGATAACCTCCTGCATGACAAACTTGGTACGAATTTACTGGACCTTATAAAAGGAACAAATCTTTTCTAGCAAGATAGGGGCGAACAATAAGCCACTAGGCTGCAGTGCAGGAAGCTTGGGCTGAACGCCAGACCCCCGCCTTAAACCAACTAACCAAAGATTGATGCTCCCTCACCACATCCTTACCGCTCAACAGTCTATTAAGATCATGTGACATATAAGTTATAAAAAAGAATACTATTGCGGCTTTGTAAATTAATTAAATCAGTTTTTTTAGTTTATTGAAGCCTGTAGCCACGGCCGCTCCTGGAAAATTTTCGCCACTACTCTTTTAAGTGATCCGCCTCCAATGGCAACAAGATGTTCCACACTGGAAGATATCGAAAGGAAGAATCATTGTTACGGAACGCAAGTACCTATTGGGGACTCAACACCCGCTAATGCTTCAGGAATATTTTATGCTCAAGTGTTAGGCCAAAATTTAGCTTACAGTGATGAAGTTTACAAATAAAGATATCTAAAGAACGGAAATAGTGTTTTTGAAAACATCTTGTCAAATTTCTAACTGCTTAACGTTTTTATTGATAGACTAAAAGAGTTTAGAACCTATAGCGATTATTAATTTAGGGCCATTGTAAAATGATTTTTTTTTAATGACTTCAGGTTCAGGTTAAATGTGAGGGGGGAATTATTAAATTCTTTAATGCAATCTATCAGGATTTTAAGGTGTGATCTGTTTAGTGAATGTTATAGTTTTGTCTGTAAGCTGTTTATTTATCGTACTATTTCAGTTTTCTTAAAATTTATATTTTATAAAAAGATTAGCGCCGAAATCAAAATCTTTGGCCTATTTTACTCTGGTACTAAATGTGATCTTTTCTATTACTCATAGAGATTGTAAAATTCCTTCTTTCGATCATAATATTCAAAAAGGGTGCATCTCGGATCAGCAGTGGCGGCTCGCGGTCTTAAAAAATGGTGAAGAGCTAGGTATAGTGCGGCGGGTACTTAAACAAACATTAACTAAAAACCGGTGTAACACAACGTCTCTCTTATCCCCATCTGTCCAACGACTAAATGGAGTTTCCAACAATTTACAAACTATGTCATTGTTCATTTTTAAAACACACAACTGAGTAGGTACGTACACTACTGAATTAACTGAAAAATAAAGACAAAACTTTTTAATCACAGTAAATAACGTAAAAACGATATCTATAACCGTAAGTTTCGCGAAGCCTCAAAATAACTACCTTAAGGTTAGGCGAACCAATGCTAAAACAATGGTGCATACGACTGATCTATTTTTAAATTGCCCTTCATCATAATGCAAATTATTACATGCTGTTTGCGTCACTGACGTCACGTAACCATAGCAACGGTGAAATCAAAGCCATGTTCAAATTAAATTAATATCAAATGGCAGCTGTATTGGTACCGGGTGAGTCAACGCTTGCGCGGAGTAATTTTATGCCTTGAAGATAAAATTTGTCGACAATAAACTTTTATGTTAAAGTATGGTTGGATATCAGGCACATTTTAAAAATATTTTGAATTATACAGGGTGCGCCCAAAAAGTAAGGTGTCAAAAAGGTACATTTTTTTAAATGGGACACCCTATATATTGTATTATTTTCTGATTCCTCACAAAATTCTACGTTTATTTTGTAAATATCATATGTCTAAATTCAATAGTTTTTGAGATATTGACGGTTAAAATATGGCATTTTCATACTTTGACAGGCTGTAGCATTGGAACGGTTCATCTTAGAGAAAAATAATTTTCACCTCCCTATCTTAGTTTTTTATTCTCTATCCAAAGAAACCAACCTCCGGTTTACCATGTTAAACCAAAAAACCGGTTTTAACGGTTTAACATGTTAAACCGGAAGTAGTAAAGTTTAGATAGAGAATTAAAAATTAAGATAGGGAGGTGAAAACCATTTTTCTCTAAGATGAACCGTTCCAATGTTACAGCCTGTCAAAGTCTGAAAATGCCATATTTTAAACTTCAATATCTCAAAAACTGTTGACTCTAGACATTTCACATTTACGAAATAAGCGTAAAACTTTGTGAGGAATCAGAAAATTATACAATATATAGGGTGTTCCATTTAAAAAAATGTACCTTTTTGACACCCTACTTTTTGGGCGCACCCTGTATAATTCAAAATATTTTTAAAATGTGCCTGATATCCAAACATACCTTAACACAAAAGCTTATTGTCGACAAATTTTATCTTCAAGCCATAAAATTGCTCCGCGCAATCGTTGACTCACCCGGTACATTAATATTGTCGAAAAACTTTCCTTCTGGTTTTATTTTTTTTTATATATTTTATATATTTTTTTTCATCTGACGAGCCGTCACTGGGGTAAGGGATTTTTTTTATCAAACTGTTTTTAATACGATCAACACTAATGAAAGATTTACCAAAATGTAAAACACAAACCTGAAGTTACTTACTAAATAAATTATACATATAATTTTAATCAATAAATAAATTACAATTAAAAATCACTAAAAGTTCCTATATCACTTGATTGTCACTTACTTCTCCCAAGTCCTGAAACACTCCAAAGTCATTACCAAACACTTCATTTGAAATACCCGCGTCATTTCCAAATTTGTCCATCAACATATCTTTAAACATATTATCCTCGTCCATGGAGGATGGAACTATAATATCCTGGTAATACTGTTGTACTGTTGGTGGTTTGGGATTATTGACTACTGGTTTAAAGCTGTTGGGGACGGGTTCTTTATAATTAGAGGGTTTGGTGAATCTGTTGATGTTGAAACTGGTGTTGTATCGACCCAGGGCAAATGGTGGGGCAGAGCTGGTAACTACCTATAAGTTGTCAGAATGAGTTAAAGGTAGTGCTCTATTTGCAATTTTGTTTAATATCTCGTTACTTTTTTACACTTAAGGTAGATCAGTTGTGATGGAGAAGGTGGCTTATTTTAATGCTCGAGTATATTTGCTGTTTATTTAAAACTATATACATAAGTATAAGGCATAGATGGCATTGTAGGGTTGTGAAGAGACTTTGCACTTCTTTGGGAATGGTAAATCACAGTCCTATTTTAAATATTTTTTCTTATCTAGATTCAAATAAAGATGCAACTGTATCGTTACTTACTTACGTCATATTACTTACCATATAAGATCCAGATACGTCTTTTCTAATGTTATTTCCTAAAGGAATTTGAACTTCATTAGGCGGACATCTACCAAATAAATACTCGAAGAAGTTGGAGCATCTCCATCCCCAAAAACCTCTCATTGAATTAATGGATTCCGCGTAATATAGTGGGGCTCGATGATGATTGCAAGAGAAGAAATCTAAAATATACCGGGTGTGCTTAATGACTTGCTGGTATTTTAAGGTGTGATCAGGTCATTTTATAAAGAAACGTTTATATGTTTTATAATAAACTAATTAAAAAATTAATATGAAAAAGTAATACTGTGCTCATGCTTATCTAGGAATCAGGGACCCTGTTATTCCCTAGTTAACTACATAAATATGGTTCCCTTATCTTTATTCTAAGTGACATTATGACTCAAAGAACTTTGGTACCCACGCATTATGCACCAGTATTGTTTATTTAGATAAGACAAAAGCTTTTGATTCTCCAAATCATAAATTTGCTACTTGCCAAACTTGAATATATAGGATTTAGTAAACATACTTCTAAATGGTTTGCAAATTATTTATTGAATATATTTCAACTTACAAAAATTTCAAACGAATTTTTTTATTTATATATTTATTCAAATTCATCAAAAGTTTTAAAAGGAGTTTCTCATCTGTCCTTTACTTGCTATTAATTATAAATATGATAAAATTATTTATATGAAATATGGTAACCCATAAGCTATTGCCGATTATATCACAAAATATAAAATGTCAATAATAAACTTATGCATTGATAAATGAGGATCTTTCTAATGTGTCTAAAGTAATAATAGATCATGGATTGAAACATAATGAAAACAAGACTATATAAGTTAACTTTTAATCGGTGTAAAATTTATTCATTTAAAAATAATAATCAACACTCATTTTAAAGTTATTAATAATTATGAGATTATCATAGTAGAATTAGGTAGGAATTTGGTATTATTTTTAGTCAATACTTGACATTTGAAGCTCTTATAAAAAATATAATAAAAAAGGCTTATTATAAACTTAAAATTTAGTATTATTTTAAATTGTATTATTTCAAGTGGACAAACAGAAGACTAGTCTTGAAAAATAAGACCCTGTTACTCCAACCTATAAACAACATAATATTAACAAACTCTATATGGGAAAATTCTATTTAGAACTTACCACAACATGAATACTAGAAATTAAAACAAAGGAAATACCATTACATCATACAGAAAAATATACAGTTTTATTTAAATATAAAAATTCAATAAACAAATAAATATCTTTTCCGAAAATCGATGTGAAATATTGACATTTTTAATAATATTTTGGAAAGAACAGTCAATATTTCCTTACACTTAGTCGTTGCTAGGCAACGGAAAATAACTGTTAAAGAATATTTATTATTGTACTGTAAGGAGATATTATTTCTGTAAGGTTACTTGTAAACTAAAATGTGTTAAGCTTGACAATTCAATATAACTGTGTTTCCATAGTTACAACACAAATATTTAATGGTATTCTTTATTTGTAAACAAAGTTAATAATATTTACTTCAAAAGTTGATTGTAATAAGTTATGTCCTTTTAATAATTTTCAATTTACGGAAAAATAGTAGGAATCCTTCGTAGAAAAAGCCATATTCCTGGACTCCGTATGTCGGCTTGCGCCTCGACTTAAAATTTTAACGGTCGTCCGGGAATATTCAGCTTTCCCTACTAGGTATACAATGTACTATTATTATGATGTAACTTACTTTCTGTCCCCCAACATCCAGGTTGTATTGATCCTCCATTAAAATAAAAATCAACGTGACCACTCTCCTCGGCTTTCCCTTGCATAAAAGCATTGGTATGATAAACGTCGACGAAATCAGCATCTGTTTGATCGAGTTTATCATCTAAACTTGCCGTTATGAATCCGGGAAGGGCTGGATCCAGACCTGTAATTTTGGGAAGTTTGTAGGGGCGCAGGGCTACAGCTAAATAATTGGTAATGTGAGCTCCTAAAAATAAGTTATTGTTATAATTTATAAAGTTTTTACCAGGCTTAAATGCGAACAAAGATATGACAAAGGAAACAACACCAATGTTCCTTATAAACTAGAATTCAATATAAGCATACCTAAGCTAAACCCAATGACATGTATATCTGTAGCCCCCATATCCCGAATTCTATTTAATAACTGAGCCGTGCATGTTCCAACATGGCGGGCATTCCAGACAGCTGCTGGATAGCATGGTGATTGGTTGAGGGGACTCCAGTCGACTGCAAAGATGTTGTAGTCATTTGTTTTTAAATATTCTAAAAAAAAGTAATAAACTTAACATAAATTAAGATTAACAAAGTCATAATAGTATAACAATCTCTAAGTCCGGCAAGAATCCACAACTACTCTCTTAGCTGTATAACACTGGATAATTTAAAAATTTGACTAGCTATTCAATCCGATTTGAACCCTTAGGCAGTCCTTACGAGGGCAAACTTAAAAGAAACTGTAGTAGCTCAGATACTAGGAGACTGGGCGACTAGGTCACCCAACATGTAGATTTGATAACTGGACATCGAACGTGTCACATTGCCAAGCCAGATCACTGATGAGCACTGATGCCCTCACATTTCATTTTAAGTGAGGCAAGGAATGTTAACATCAAATTAAATGACAGGCTAGTCATGCTACCTGCAAAAACCCGATGGACGTACCTATCGGTAAACGATTAGTTTAGTAGTAGACTCCTTAGCTCATTGTTGTCGGTGATTTATTCGACACATGAGAGGTAGGCAACTTGGCTGCCCCTGAGTTCTAGTTAAGGCTGGTTAAGCCTTCTCCTTCGATCATGTAGATTTGAATTGCGCTACTCACACGGCACTATCTTAGTGGCGGCTAGCGGTCTTAAAAAAAGGTGAAGAGCTAGGTATAGTTCGGGTACTTAAACAAACATTGACTAAAACCCCGTGTAACTAAACATCTCTGTTATCTGTCCAACGAATGAATGGAGTTTCCAACAAATTACAAACTATGACAATAATTGGGTTCATTTTCCAAACACACAACTAAGTAGGTACGTACACTACTGAATTAACTGAAAAATAAAAACAAAACTTTTTAATCACACAGTTAATTACGTAAAAACAATATATTTAACCGCAAATTTCGCGAAGCCTCAAAATAAATACCTTGAGGTTAGGCGAATCAATGCTAAAAGAATGGTGCATAAGACTGATCTATTTTTAAATTGACCTTCATCATAATGCAAATTGTTACATACTGTTTGCGTGACTGACGTCACGTAACCATAGCAACGGTGAATATCAAAGCCATGTTGGGCGTTGGGTCTTCACTTGCTTTGAGCTAACGTACACGATCGCTGGGGCGCGTCAAAATGTACGAGTATTTATAATTATTGTTCATCGGAGTTAACCTTGGCCCTATTATAGCTACATTCGGATTAAATTAATATTATTAATTCGAAAATATTTATGTTTTAGAAGCTAAAATGGTAGCTGTATTGGTACATCAATATTTAATATTGTCAAAAAAATTTCCTCCTGTTTTTTTTTTGGCTCACCTGACGAGCCGCCACTGAGGATGACAGAAACTTGAGTAGTCTAGTCGGCTAGTCTCCTTTTCTCCACGCTACTACAGTTTTTTAGGTTTCCCTGTGTGAGGACTGCCTTTCTGAACAGTTTTTATAACTAAATTGTTAGCTTGAAAGTGAAGGATACAATAATTAGAAGTTGTTTGTTTTTTTATTTATTTACCTTTTCTAAGTTCAGTCAAAGCGCTAAGGAACATGTTAGAGTTGTAGCCATGGATAACAACTTTTGTAGGTTTAGCGGGATCAAAGGAAGTTTTTTCCAAGTTTGTCCCGCGTAAATGGGGGGCAATAAAAATTGGTTCTGGCTCGTCTGGATGAGCTGCTGAGTACATGAAAAACGTGACGTCTGGATCTGGACATTGCCTACAGGTAAAAAAGAAATCTTGTAGCTAAAATTACATAACAAACATAAACCAGCACTTTGTTTTTTTTTGCCAAATTTAATCTTTTAGAGCTCTTTTGTTTTTAATTATGGTTAGACAGTTTTAGACATCCTATGGAGAAATTGAGACTGTTATGTTTCATACCAAGTCATAGTTTTTTTGATAAAGTTCCATATATGCCTAACCTTTCGTCTTTGAAGCATCACGTTGTCTGTAATTTTAGAAGATATACGATTTTCTAAAAAAGATTCATTTTCATTATTTTATCCGCCAGTAATTGTCAGAATTAGACAGAGATGCCCGAACTGAATTAATATTATGCGAATAGTAAAACATGCGCACCGATACTTTGAAGATACATGTAATTATCATACTGCCTTCTTCAATCTATGAATAATTCATAATGAAGAACGAATGCCCCAACTACAAGTTTTCCATCACAATTTACATTAAATCAACCATTAATATTAATGATAAAAAATAATGCTCCTAAAATTGTTCCTTGAGGAACACCATATTTAAATACTTTAGGATAGCTTTTTTCCTTATTTATTTGAACATAAGTTGGTCTATCTTTTAGATAACTTTTAATTAATTCAAATTTCTTTCTTCCATTCAATATTTTCACTTTTTTATTACAGTACATAAGGACTAACGATATCAAAGGCTTTTGCTAAATCCAGGGAAGTACAAATACAAGGTTACAACCCCATTAAGCATTTCTAAGTCCAGTTGAAAAGAACTGTTCGTCATCACCCTATATAACCAGCAATTTTGGGGGGGGGGGGGGGGGGGGGGGGTTACGTTCTAGATTTCTGTAAAGCGAAATACCTTACCTATCGTATTCAAACAGAAATATACAATATTAATACACTCAATGTTGTCATGGGTTTTCGTCACTCATAATAGTAATACAGTCGTGTCGCGCCGTGCTTTGTTTCGGGCATTCCGCTGTTGAAAAAGATAACGCGCCAGTGGTAAAACATAAGAAACGATTCGGTCGATGTTAAGAAATTATACCAGCTGTCGATAACTTTTTTTAGCAAAATAAATTTTTATATTTGTGGGGATTCTCTGGTGAAGTAGCGCTTCACTTACTTTACCTAAGCGGCCGCCGCAAATAAACCTTTCTAGATTACTGAAATGCAAAAGTAAAATAGTGGGTCGTATTCCCTTCTTTATGACTTTTCAAAGAGCTATTCCAGTTAAAAATTCCACCCTGCATGTCTTCTAGTTTTCCATGTTTTATTACAATACCTGAATATTTTTTAATAATTTTAATACTTACGGATTGAAAACAAATCTGCACGGCCCAATAGAGAGTGTGTCTTGTAATGCATTTGGGGACTGGTGTTGATAAGTTGGCTGGGTCTGATTTTGGGCATTTGAAACTAAAAAAAAAAGAATTTTTATTCATGCAACACGAATGATGATATAAATGTATGCATCTTATACTTAGGCGCAACTAGAAAGGAGCATCTAACCCCCCCCCCCCCTCCCCCTCCCCTGTTAGTATCTATGTTGATACTATTAGTAAATACTAAATAATAAAAACTGTATAAAATGGTTTGATTTAATTAAGACTTTATTTGCAACATGCCAAATTGCAAAACGTTTAAGAATCTGAGAATAATTACAAATACTGAAAAGTCGCATAATGCTAATAATAAATGGTGAACGAACGCAATACGGATTTACGCATCTACAAATCTTTAGTTTAAAAAAATTTTACACTCCAATTGCGGCTAACCTTGTTGCAATTTTTTTATATAATACCTTGTAATTGGACTGGACAATGAGGTGATTAATTTATTAAATAATTTTAAAGAATTAGAACCTTTTCAATATGCTTAAAAAACTGTCAAGATTTCTTTTATTTTTCTGGGGGTTAGGATATTAAGTTAAAAAAAGTTGCATTTTTTGGGTGCCATGCCCTGTTAAATTCGAAAATAGCGCCTCAGGTGAAAAATTTTCGGGGCCACGCCCAAAGTTCGTTTAAAATTCACTTAACTGCTATCAAATTTTGAAAATAAAATTATTACCTCTCCCACTCTGCATGGTTGGATTAAATTTGTTTTGGTAAATGTTATTTTTTACTTTTATTTTGATATTCCTAGCTGGTTCTTTAAAAAAAAAAACATTTTTTATATTTGTGAAAATATGAATATTGATAACAAACCAAAATTTTAACATAAGACATATATGTATTACTGTAACCAGCGTTTTTCGGGCTCCGTTTTTCATGATTAAAAATAAAGTAAATATCGCTCACCACGCCAAAATTAATGATTTTTTCAGAAATCATGTTTTCATTTTAGGAGCATAGATCTAACAGCAGTTTTTGGTGTAAATGCTTATAGGTTTTAAAATACTCCTTGTTAAGTGCCGTTTTGTATATTTATAATAAAGCATTCTCGTTTCTTCACGCACTATTTTTTTTATTATAAATTATCACACTTCTTCCATAAAAAATGTTTCAATTAATTATTTTTTGGTTTGTTGTGCAAATATTTTATTGCATATGGTTATATTTTTGTTGATTGAAAATAGCGCTAAAAAAGGCAGAACGGAAGAGACAAGTATATATTGGAAAAATGCTATAAAATATTATTCTTTTTACTCGGTTTCCTTCAAAATTGCATCAAAAATCAATAACTAAAACGATATGCGTCTGACCCTACCCTAATCTCTATATAAAATAGGACTTTTAGAAGGAAAACTTTAAAAACTAAATGTTTCCTACAAAACCTTTGTAATCTAGGCTAAGAATACATTATTTAAAGATTTAAATTAAGTGTCCAAGCGTTCAAAAATTAGGTTGCAATTAGATTTTTAGAGCCGAGCTCCGGAGCTCGGGTGGAGCTGCAGCCCGGCAGCCCCCCAAATACGCCACTGGGTCGGACTGACCACAGAACAGGACTGACTAAATGCACTTTTCGGAATTGGAAGTTGTCCAAAGGACGGACAAATAAAAATGTTAGTAAATCTTAAGGTGATGAATGAGGTAAAGCGAACGTGGAAGGACACACCTTGATTCATTTTAGGTAATATTGTTTTTAGTATCTAATATATTTTAGTAATATTTTTTTTAGAAAAGAATCTTTTCTATCTTCTCTAGTAAGGCTAGGGAGACGATTTTTGAGTTGGGTAGTTCAGTCAAGTAATATATCATGGGGGGGGGGGGGGGTGTTGAACCCCCCTAAACCCCCCCTTACCTACGGTCCTGACGTAAATACGACATCTATAACCGTAAGATTCGCGAAGCCTTAAAATGAATACCTTTTAAGGTTAGGCGAACCAATGTTAAAACAATACGACTAATCTAAGTATTTTTAAATTGCCCTTCCATCTTATTGCAAATTGTTACATGCTGTTTGCGTGACTGACGTCACGTAACCATAACAACGGTGAACAAAGCCATGTTGGATGTTGGGTCTTCACTTGCTTTGAGCTAACGGACACGGTCGGCTGGGGCGCGTCAAATTGCACGAGTGTTTATAATTATTGTCCATCGGAGTTAACCGTGGCCCTATTATGAATAGTTACATTCGGAATAAATTAATATTATTAATTCGAATATAATTATTTTTCAGGGGCTAAAATGATATCTGTATTGGTACATTAATATTTAATATTGTCGAAAAACTTTCCTCCTGGTTTTATTTTTTTTTGGAGAAGAGCCCCTTTACCTACTTCACCTGACGAGCCGCCACTGAGCCCATCGTCGACTGAATGTTTTTTCCCCTCATTATTCAATAAGTCAAGATTGTTTGTTCTCACGTCACGGTCACATTAAATATTTCTTTAGAAAAAATGGCAAATGGATGTAAAAAGGTTAGCCATCCTTTGTATTAATAAAAATACGCCAAAAATATGTGAATAATAAATAAATAAATAATAATAAACTTACCTTTTGTAAAAATTGCCACTACAGCCGCTAAAAAAAGTCCCACCATTGTACACTACTTAAAATTTCCCGCCACATCATTTGACATCGCACATATTAAAAACTTTACTCGTTTTTATTTCACAAGTTCTAATTTTCGGATAATTCTCTTACGGTTCCCGAGAAAACCATATATAACCTTAGTTAGAGAGAAAGTCAATAAATAAAAAAATAACTCATTCACAAAACTTAAATCACTTTTGCCACCAAGACGATTGTATTATTAGTGTTTCTAGTCACATACGATCTGATTAAATTTAAATTCAAGCTCGGTTTCCTGTTAAAAACCAGGTCTTTGGTTAAAACAGTTATAGGATACCTTTTACTACTAGTACATCAATTAAAAGTATGTAACACACATTACTTTAGTTAATAGATTTAAAATAAGTCAACAAATTGTTTAAAGCACTGCTGTATAAAGTTAAATCGTTTTTAAACTTGACCAAAGTTTTTTAAAGATATTAAAGAAAAATGTCAATACTGTTGACCGCGGACTTTGAGAGAAAAAAAGTTGAAGTGCAGACGAGCAAAAAGTGTATCTAGATCTATTATTGTCTGTTTATCGTCTGTTATGAATTCTGCAACCGAGATCTAGATTGTAAATTGCAATTTCTGCTTGTGAAATGTTAACAAGGCATAGGCTTTGTTCGGTTGTTTTGTAACTATAAAATTATTATACCGGGGATGTTTAGGTCGAATTAAACTCGCGAATATTTAAACTGCTCAAAAGTAAGACACCTTTTTTTGTTATTTAGAGAAATGTATGCAAATCTAAAATAAAAAAAAAATAATTACCAAAGTTGTGAGTGGGTATTATAATAGCTATTGATATAATTAGTTGCGAAATGAGTGTCTTTTAGGCACGCGACGTCAAAGTGACTAAAAGACATTGTTTCGTAACGAGTTGTATACAATATTTTTTCTACTGAGGTTTTATAATAAAAAACTTAAATTTACTAACATTTTATTACCTATGTTTCATTTACACCTTTCATGTCAAAAAAATCAACAGTTGTCAAAAAAAAATTCGATTTTTTTGTCAAAAACTGCGACAAATATAAAAGTAAAAATGAGTGATTTAGAGGACTCAGACATTGAAAATGCCGCAAATGACGCAATGGTGTACCTTGTTCCCCAAAAATCAAGAAGTTTGTATGAGGGCACATACGAAAAATTCAAAAAATGGTGTGAAGAAAAAAAGGTAAAAAACTTATCAGAAAAAGTCTTTTTGGCATATTTTTCACTAAAATCCGATGCCTATAAGCCATCAACTTTGTGGAGTACTTACTCAATGCTTCGAACGATGGTTTATTTGAATAAAAATGTTGAGATGAAGACATTTACAAACCTAATCGCATTTTTGAAAAGAAAATCTACGGGGTATAAGCCCAAAAAGTCGAAAGTTTTTTCTAAAGAACAAATAGAAAGGTTTGTCAAAGAAGCAGACGATAAGAACTATTTATTGGACAAAGTCATACTTATTGTGGGAATCTCTGGAGCATGTCGCAGAGAAGAACTCACATATTTAAATATGAATAATATCGAAATTTCGGAGTCTTTAATTAAAATATCCATTTCAAACACTAAAACAAATTTTGCAAGAACCTTTGTAATTAGCGAAGGCTCTATTGACGGCATCAACTTCTTGAATATTTTCCGAAAGTACGCGCAGTTACGTCCAGCACACATAACCCATAAAAGATTTTTTATCGCATACAGAAACTCCAAATGTTCCAGACTTCCAGTGGGTATTAATACCATTGGAGCAACACCAAAGAAAATAGCTGAATTCTTGGAGCTTCCAAACGCTAAAGAATATACAGGCCACTGCTTTCGAAGATCTTCAGCAACTTTTTTAGTTGACTCTGGAGCGGATATATTGATGCTAAAGCGACATGGAGGCTGGCAGTCAAATACCGTGGCTGAGAGGTATATAGAAGATTCTTTAGAAAATAAAAGAAAAATTTCCGAAAAAATTCTTGGTCAAAAATCTTTGGACGCTAACAACAAACGTGTTAAATGTAATGAATCCGAGTGTTCTACCAGCTCTACTAGTGGCATGGGTTTAATTGATATTGCTGTTGCAGATTCTATTACTATTCAAAGTTCAAATTCCTCATCAATTTTACAAAGAGAAATATCTCAACGAACTGTTTTAGGTTACCCCAGCATTAATTTTAATAATATAAGTAACTGTACTGTTAATATTTATAATAAATAGGTAAAACTATAGTCTGTGTTTATACTTGTTACTTTTAAGCACGTTGTTCCTGGTAACGTGCTTAAAAATTTTTTAAGCACGCTGCGCCTAAAAGGAGGTTATTAAAAAATCATAATGACAATCAAAAAGAGGTTATTATAAAACGTCAGTAGAAAAAAACTATTAAAATTTTTTCTTTTAAATAAAAATTACTTTCTGTAGAATTCGAATTTAAAAATTGTTTAAATATCTATTAATAAACATGGCCAGGATTCGGACCAAGAGAGCTCAATGTTTTTGGTCTAATTTAATATACAGAGTGTCCCAGTTATAATGAAAATAAGTTTATATTCTCGGTATTTCTGAATTGATTGTTTTTAATTTTTGTGTGGTTATGTATGATCCTAGGGCGCACTTTTCTGTTGCTTAAAAATTTAGTTAACTCATTGGCGTACGGATTTATAGGGATTTAACAAAAATAATTTAAAGAGTAAAGTACCTTTAGAGATTATTTTATTTTAAAACTAATATCAGAAGTCGAAACTGGATTAACGGACAGAGATTATACCACAGCAAAAGCTTCGTTGGGGATCTAGACTCAAGACTTACGAAACAGCTGCTTTAAATGAACAGGAACCAGTCAAGAACCATCTGCACAGAATGAAACTATACAATGGAGACCTTAACTGCAGATTATGCGGACCAGTCAGGGAAACTGTACAGCACATAGTTTGCTACTGCGAGTCACTAGATCGGGAGAGGCAACAAATACTCGGGCAACCAAAACTCTAATCAGAGGATATCCTTACCCTCTCCCCAGTTGACCTACACTAACTAGTGCAACTGGGATCACGGAGTGGGTGTACCAGCCAACGGTGAGCACAATGGGCCAAACATGGCCCAAATGCGATTGGCGTACGGACAAGTCCTCGAAAAAAAAATGGAGTAGGACACCCTCTACAACAGAAATTAAGGGGATCTGATTCCGACAGATGTCGCTATATGTCGTCGATGTACTATTGTGCCGATAAAAAACTGGGACAAGAGATTTACAAAAACAATGTAAGAAATACATATCCCCTAGACTATAAAAGGTGTCTAGAGCTAAAAAGGAAAAACATTCAAAATTTAAAAAGTAACCTAGGTTACATAATGGAATGTTTTGTATTTTTCGATACGGGGTGGTTAAATTTGAGAGACATCATATAATATGGATAAAGTAAATTTATTATATTTTATTAAAGTCAAATATTTTATAAATTATTATATTTACCATTACCACAAAATAATAAATAAAGCTAATACAGGTAATAAAATACATTTAATAAAAAGAAAAAAATTGCGAACACAAAGTTTGTCAAAACAACACAAAATTAATATTTGGTCATAGAACCATTTCTGTTTATTACTTTTTGGAGCCTTTGTGGCATACTTAAAACTAAGTTTCTACATAATTCGACAGTTATTTCATCCCAAGCTTGATTTATCCTATGACGTAATTCATCCCTGTTTCTAGGTTGAAAATCATGTTTATACATAGATTTGACCATGGCACCCCAAATGTTTTCTATCGGGTTCAAATCGGGACTCTTCGAAGCCCAGGGAAGAACTGCTATGTTATTTTCTTGGAGAAAATTTTGTACAATGCGCGCTGTGTGTATTAGAGCATTATCATGCTGAAATGTGTAATTTTGACCGTATACAGCGTTTACCGATGGTATCATCACTTCGTTTAGTATATTAACGTATACTGCTGCAGTTAGTCTTCCTTCGACGATTTGGCAAAGTCCTGGTCCTCTAGCGCTAATCCAGCCCCAAACATTTATGGAGAAACGCCCACTTTGGTTGGTTTTGTGGGTGTATCTCTCATCATACCGCATGCCGGAAGGCCTATACACCCGAATTCTCCCATTATTGCATGACTGAAAAGTTTTCTCGTCAGAAAATATAACTGTTTCCCATAAATTTATTTGATTAATATATTTATGTGCAAATTCTAACCTGCCCTGTTTATTTATTTCCGTTAAAAAAATTTTATTGGCAGCACAACGGCTTCGTATATCGGAATTTCGAACCCTGTCTCTAGCGGTATTTGCAGAACCTGGAAAATTCGTCTCTTCTTTTGTCTTGATTGCAGTTTCGAAGGGATGATCCCTTAGATAATTAACCAGTCTTCTATCATGATCATCAGTAGAAATTTTAGGGGGACCAGAACCTGCATTCCTAATAATAGTCCCATGTCTTGCTATTTTTTGTTTTGCCAATAGCACGGTATTCTTGCTTACTCCCAGTTCATCTGCAATATCCCTAATAGCAACACTATCTCGCAACCGACTATAAATAATTGCCTTTTGCTGGGGGGGTTTATTGTGGCATATTTACAAATAATATATGATTGTATGTTTGACGAGTCAATCATAAAGTGACAATCTTTATTGACATGCAAATTTTCATGACATTTTACTGGTACCAGGCTTGATGTAAAATTATTCTTAATAGTCTAGGAGAAAATAGAAAAATTTCCTGTCCCAGTTTTTTATCGGCGCGATGGTACGGTTAATAGAAAAATTAGATCTTAATGTTCAGTGGTGGTGAATGAGTTCCCTTTCCCCTTAACACCATCACCGGTCTGTAAATTGCAGGAGATTCCAGACTGTTACAACTAACATAAAATTGAATAAGTTATATGACCGACATTGGTAAGAGAATATCAGGTCCTCCGTAGCGCAATTGGCAGTGCACTTGAGGCTTAATCGAGAGGGTCTGGATTAGATTCCCAGCGGAGGCATACAACTTTTTCAATTTTAATCTTGTCTGTAAGCCGGCAAACATTTTTTAATTAAAAAATTATTTACAGACACCAACATACCTACATTTTAATAATTTTAACATACTCTCGTTCCCTCGTATAATAAACAATATACTTTCCTTATAAAATATACCAATACCTAATCGTAATAAGAATTAAAAATCTTAAATGTTGAAATCACGGCATTCGTTGGCAATTTAATAATAAATTATTTGTTTTAAATAATTTAAGCGAATAATTAGTTATAAAAATCAATAATAAAACAATATCTTTTTTTAATTGGCTTCCATACTTTCGAATGTGAGATTTGACATACTTTAATAATGACATTTTATGTAAGTAATAAATAAGTAAAAAAAATAATATTTCACATAAATATCGATTTACTTATGTAGTTAAAGTGCTTTAAACCTAATATAACCGATTATCGACAAACCGTTTAAGTGTCAAGTTTAACAAAATATTAGAAAGGGCCATAAAATAACGCCTGGTAATGCGTTCTTTTATGGCCTTTGATTCCTTATGAGTAAGAATAAAAGCTCCAACGACGACGGAGTTGAAATAGCAAAGAGTCGCAGCGAAGAATTCCCCAAACTGCTGCGAACGGCCGGATTTTTTTGCGAGCTGTCTACCATTGCGGTGTTAGTTTGGTCCTATTAAATTGGGATGCAATTTACCTACGGAGCAGTGTCCCGCGGAACACAACGTTCCTTTTTAAAATGGGAGTTTACACGGCATCATAAGAAATTTTCACAATATTTTTGGGCAATATTACATGTCAATAAGCACAACTTTTTGTAAAAATTAGTACGTCTATATGGTTCAAATACAAATGTTTCAGCTTTAAAATAATATCTTATCACAAAATCAGTTACCATTTACAGATGGTGCGACGCACTCCTTGACATAACAAGGGGTGTTCGAAGGGGGGGGGGGGGAGCTTTCCCAGATTGTTATTACCCCCTCCCCCAGCATTTAGCATCAATTTCTTGCGTATTTCAACCACAAAGATTTACAAAAATTATATCGAAATCTTTCAAACTCCATTAAACACACTTAAATTATATATTTTGCGTAAATTCTTGAAAAACATTGGGCATGGCCCTAAGTTTGACCTGTGGTTACCCCCCCCCCCTTACGCTAATGCTGCTTAAAATGATACTAACCGTTAAGGCAATTTTACATTAGGTGTAAATTCAAGGAAAATTGCATAAAAACATTCGCTTTGATGATATTTTAATCAGCTGATGCACGATTTCCAATTTAAAAATACTATTTACTTGTACCGCTTGCACCTAATTTTAAAGGTCTTTAGATTTTAGATTTTCTGGCATGCTTAATCGGTAACCGCAAGCAGCTTCAAATTTTTTTTATTAGAGCAGGAAAAACTTGACGGACGGAATGACCCCCATGGCTGTCCACCCTAGGGGGTGGTTTGGCCTTTAAAGGTATCTTTTTAGCCTATGGATTTGTCCTTAGGTGAACAATATATAGAAGACTGTGTAACCATAAATGTTACAGATTTTTGCAGTTAATACCGAATTTAAATAACAATAAAATATTATTAAGTAGGAACTATAGGATCTATCCCATTTTAAATCACTCATTATAAATATAAATAATTCCATAATATAAGTACTTAAAGTTGACAAATTATAGTCAGGAAAAGATTATAGTAATTCAAATAAAAATTGCATTAATACAAATAGGTTTTGATCCATTTTAGTAAATTGAAGTCAGTTTATTAAAATTATGATCCAGGAGCGCAGGCAAAGTAGGAGGGCGGGGGGCCGACCCCTTCATCCTCCACACATAAAAAATAAAAGAACATTATAAATCTTTTGCAGGAAAATCCAACCCATATATATCGCCTGCTAGGATAAGAGTTACAAAAAAACATTTGCATAGGGGAGAACATGTTAAATTTTAAACAGGAAAGTTTTTGATTTAAAAAAATGGATGATTTAAGTATTATTTTTAAAACTTTCTAAAAGGAATATGAAAGCAAAAAATATGAAAATTAATTAAACTTATGATTCTCAGAATTTTACTTGGGATCCCCCCACCGAAACTGATTGTATGGATGCGCCAATGATTTTACTCATAATGACATAATTATACTTTTGTTAAAAAGACGATAAAACAATAAACTAAAATTTATTACTCGTATTAAAAATCACATTTAGCTAAGACATGTTTCATTTTTTATTGTTATTAGTTCCTCTCTGCAGCGTTGGTATGTACAAAGTTTATTTCAAATATCCAATTTCAATATTCTTCTACAAGTATTTATCCTCACAAACAAATATTAGTATATTATTAATCAAGGTTTAGCCAGTAGATAGCTCTCATTATTGCCCGAGAGTTAATCGTTATCTGTAGATAAACCAGAACAAACTAATTTTTTTAGGATTTTCTGAAGATATTAAAGACCTTAATCCCATTGAGCTATTAAAACTTGGAAAGGATGTTACCCAAATAGGTCCTTACGAAGTAAGTCCATCAGATGTTAAATTCTACCTCGTGATAAAATCGCAGCCTGAACCAATATTGATTAATACTCAAAATCGAGATCTGATCGATCCTACTAAAAAAAGTAAGTTTGTGATACATGGATGGATAGAAAATTATAGAAGGTAAGTAGTTTTTTAATTTATTTAAACGTTCAAACGTAAATTATATTTATGGCTTCGTTATTATCGCTACGTGAATTAACCCGAACAAATTTTGATAAAAATGAGTACCACATTTCAAAATTATTCACACCGCATATACAGGGTGATTTCTAAGTTGATACTTCTGTTTTAGCTGTGTATAAAAGACATTAAAATAAACAACATTTTCAAATACCTTTTTTCAAAAAACTCAAAAATAAGGTATGTACTTACATTCATTTATTACACTATGGATCAAATACTGTTCTGCCTAACTTGCCCGTTGAATAACATTAAGAAAACTTCTAGGTGTATAATGAACCCGCGAGGAAAAGCGTTCTGAGTATAATCTCGAAGCAGCAGCCGCACTTTGACGACACTCACCGTAAATTAGCACCATATCTACTACTAGTTCATTGTTTTCAAATTTTACCATCTTCACGTGTCACCAATTTAAAATTAATTTGCTTCAGAAAAACACAAAACAGCGGATTGCCAAATAACTGACCACCGACCTGTAAATTTCATGACTAATAAGACAAACAACATAAAGTATAGCCGGCTACGTTTTGATGACTTGGATTTTTTACTTCTCTATCTTGCCTATTTTTAAGTTTTTTGAAAAAAGGTATTGGAAAATGTTGTTTATTTTAATGTCTTCTATACACAGCTAAAAAGAAGTATCAACTTACGAATCACCCTGTAGAGAAACTACTAAGGTCAAAAGGTGGAATAGAAGTATATTATACTACAATTAACTATTTTTTTAGATCGTGGTATCAAAGCATAGCAAATGAGTACCTTAACATGTATGATATCAACTTTATAGAAGTCGATTGGGAAAGACCTTCCAGAATGCCTTATATTTATTCTGCGAAAAGTGTTGGAGTAGTTGGTAAGAGAATAACAACGGTTCAAGTCCAGGTCTAGATTATTAGGTGGGACCAGTGGCGAATCCAGGGGGGGGGGCTATGCCCCCCCCCCCCAGAACTAAACAATATTTTTTAAGTCGCCATCACATCAACATCTTCGTGGTGGGACCAATTTTAGGTTTCCAAGTTGAAGATACAAAATGGCCATCCAAATTGCCCGATCTTAACCCAATGAGATTTTTTTTATGGGACTATGACAATTTAGTTTAGAGGGTTAGGTTTTAGGGGGGCTGCATCCCGGCAGCACCCTCCTTTGTTTGACTGCGCCACTATCATTTTCGTAAACAATATTTCTGCTTTTAGGAAATAACGTAGCTCAATTTATCCTAGACGTAAATCTATCTCCAGAGAATATCCATATTATAGGTCATTCTTTGGGCGCCCACATTGCTGGAATAACTGGAAAAAATTTAACCAAATCTACTGGAAAAAAATTGGCTAGAATCAGTGCACTAGATCCTGCTGGACCTTACTTCAGGTTGTAAAATAGATTTTCTAATATCATGAAGTCTTATAAAGCTTATTTCTGATTTCGGTAATAATAAATTACATTTGTTTTTAGGCAGCCAAATGTAGGTTTGGATGAAAGATTAGATAAAGAAGACGCTGATATTGTCGATGCTATTCATACAGATGCTGGTAATAAAATACCTATATTTTTTTTTAATTTGTGGAAAATTTGTTTTACATATTTACTCTGTATTAACCTGTTAAAAAATTTTATACTTTCTAGTTTTAAAAATTTTTAAAAATTTCTATAGGTCGTGAAAATTTCATAACTTCTATAAATTGCAATTTTATTTAAAAAGTGTAGTATATAGGGTGATTCCTAAGTTGAAACTTCTTTTTAGCTGTGTATAGAAGGCATATTAAAATTAACAACATTTTCTAATACCTTTTTTCAGAAAACTTAAACACTGTCTTTTTTAATTCGCTACAAAAAAGATTGTACTATTAACTAAACCAACTCACATATACCACCTTCTGTAGCTAGCTCTTCATCTACTACAATTATCAAGAATTTTGAAATAGGCGTATCAAAACAATTTTTTATTAAATTGGCTACTTTTAAGGCGCTACAGATAAAATTATAAATATTAACGACATACGTTCATAGATTTGGAATCATTTTGTAAGAGACTTCAAAAGTTGGCATTTAAAATGCGATTGCCAATTCTTTGAACTAGAAAATAATACGCAATTAAAATAATTTTCTTTTAGGTTTTTATGGATATGAGAACCCTATTGGAACCCTAGATATATACGTAAATGGTGGTCAGAGAATACAACCGGGTTGTTTGGATTACGACGTATTTTCAGTATCCTTTGGCGACCTTTTGGAGAAATGTAAGGCACAGAACTAATTAAAAAATATGTTATTAAAATATTTATGGCTTAAATCTGGATTGTGAATCCGATATCGCTAAAAATTGTCGTGTTAAATAGCGGTTTTTCCTTTGAAAAAAAAAGATATAGGTAACCAATGAAAACCTTAACAATAATAAATTACTATAGTCTATTTCAGAAAGGTGTAGAGTAATAAAAGCTCATTAGGTATGCAAAGTGACTACAGAGTGACCCAACGAATATTTAAGCCACTTTCATAATTTGGCATTGATTTGATTGCAAATTTTTTTATTTTCATCAAGTGCAGGTAGTAACACCCGGGTTTGGGTCAATTTATGGGTTTTGCCTATTGTTATCTATTCACAAACACTGAAAATGGTGTAACAAAGGCGTGAATTTTACACATAGTATTAGGTAAGTACACTTATTTTTTATTAAACATAATAAAAAATATACAAAATATCAAAAAATACATTATACAGAAATTAAATTATAAAAAGTTATAATATTCTTCGTCATCTGGGGAACTGTCATCTCCTCTTGACGTTATAATTAACGGGTCGACGGTCCAATCGATCAGGTGGTCAAGATCCCACATTTTTTCCTCTTTTTTAATGACATGATGGACTGCTTTTCGCCAGTTCTCTGGTGTAGCTTAACGTCTTTAATTTTGAATGTCGTGTTGTGTCTTGCTACAAATCTTTTCACTTGCGCCCATATAAGCTCTATAGGATTTTGTTTGCAATGATATGGCGGTGTGCGCAGCACAGTTACACTATGTTTTTCAGCTATATCTTCTACGGCATATTTTATAAAACAATGTTTGTTTAAATTTGCTATAGCTAATAGTTCCTTCTTCATCAAATTATCTTCTTTTTTTCTTTGGTTAGTTATCATAAATAATTTAATGTACAAAATTTACCCGCGCCTATGGCCGACACCGAACTGGACGGAATTTCCCATTTCATTACTTTAAACCTTTCTGAAGTTCTTTTTATTATTAAAATTATTGAAAATTATTTTTTCTTAATAAAAATAACTTTTTAACATTCTCTAATATCTGTCCAAATTTAAAAATTAATTAATAATAATGGTCAGGATTCGGGCCAAGAGAACGCAATATTTTTGGTATAATTTAATATATCTAAATATAATTTAAAATCGACCTGGTAACCTCGGAGAAGAATTTGCCGTATGCTGTTAAGGACAAATTTTTTTAGCTTTTTGTAGTCATGCGAGGTCTACCAAATACTTTATAGAATGGATCAATGCAGGAAAATTTAGATGCAAATTCTGTAAACCCGTTTTGGGAGTCAATTTTTTCGGAGATAGATGTGTTTTTCACCATCAAGATTGGGTTATAGGTTCCGAGGACGTCACTACGAATATAACTGGTGTTTGTTTTACAAGAACCAATAGCGAAGAACCCTATTTAAGTTAAAATAAGGTAATAATATGCCTCCTTTATGATATAATAAAACACAGCTCTATATTATAGAATAAATTATATCTAACAGAATGATGTATTTGCATTTTTTTGTTATGGACCTATAACGAAATTTTTGAATTTTGAAAATCAAACCGATCAAATTTGTTATAATGTTTTCTAATTAAGGACACGCTGACATTTAAAAAATGACATTTTTTACTCTTCAACCCAGTCAGTGGCGGCTTGTCAGGTGAAGGGGCTCTTCACCAAAAAAAAAAAATAAAACCACGAGGAAAGTTTTTCGACAATATTTAATATTAATGTACCAATACAGCTACCATTTTAGCCCTTAAAAAATAATTATGTTCGAATTAATATTAATTTAATCCGAATCTAGCTATGCATAATAGGACCACGGTTAACTCCGATGGACAATAATTATAAACACTCGTGTATTTTGGCGCGTCTCAGCCGACCGTGTCCGTTAGCTCAAAGCAAGTGAAGACCCAACACCCAACAATGGCTTTGATATTCACCGTTACTATGGTTACGTGACGTCAGTCACGCGACAGCATGTAACACTTTGCATTAAGATGAAGGACAAGTTAAAAATAGATCAGTCGTATGCACCATTGTTTTAGCATTGATTCGCCTAACCTTAAGGTATTTATTTTGAGGCTTCGCGAAACATACGGTTATAGATATCGTTTTTAGGTGATTTACTGTGTGATTAAAAAGTTGTTTTTATTTTTCAGTTAAGTAGTGTAAAATTACTCAATGTTTGTTTAAGTACCCACACTATACCTAGCTCTTCACCATTTTTTAGGACCGCGAGCCGCCACTAAACACAGTTTAGTTACAACGTGGAAAAAAATCGCTTGAATTTTACATTCATAGTTTTTCAATCTGTAAACAAAAAGTCAGCTTATGATTTAACTGTAGTTTTGGGAGGCAAAAGCTACTAAACAAAGATATAGGTCCGTATTTAAGAAAATTAAGTCGATGTGTTTCTAAAAAACGAAACGTCGTATCTGAAAAATAAACTTGAAGTCCATAAAGAAGTGCCTTAAGAAAGTTCTCTTGGGTTTCAGAATATTTTGTCGTAAAAAAATTACACAAATATTGATTTTTCGGTTTTTTTTCGAATAACTCCGAAAGTCATCTGAATTTTTTAAATTTATTTTTAACAAATTATTCAGCAATAAATTATGCAACTTTGCTTCCTTGTAACTATCTCCTTATCTCTTATAGTTACTTATATAGCAATGCTAAAATGCATCGAATTTGTAACACCCTGTATTAACGAGGAAAGTGCAGGGCATATTATGTAAATGTCGATTACAAAAAAATATTTGAAATGCTATAAAATATTTATATTTTGTTCTAGATATAAATTTATTTTTGTTTAAGCTAAGAACTATCGGGAATTACGAATAAATGTAAAAGAGAATACACTTTCGGCTTCTCATGTTGCATAAATAGTCTATAGTTACTAAAATACGTTTAAACCTTCTTTACCTACCTGTAAGATTTTTGAATAGTTTTACATCGCTATAGAAAATATCTTTTTCTACTCCCACATGGAAATTTGCTGATTTCTTTACACTTAAGTGGCGAGTAAAGTAGGCTATTCCAGTTAACTGTGCGGGAAAATCTCATATCCATCCTAGATAGGTAATGAAACTGACCAATCACAGTAGTCAATTACAGAGAAGCCATTGTTGTTTTTAAAAGTACTGACCAATCACAGTATATTATTTTTACTGAGGCTCCGCCTTCTTTTTCAAGACACTAAATTATATAATTTAAATGCATATGGTACAATTTGTTATTAATTTGTTCAATATAATAAAATCTAGACGAATTTATAATAGATTTATCAATAATGCAACCTGCTGAATGTGCATAGAAAATTATTTTCATGTAGCATCATTTATCAGTTGATTTTCTGATAATTAACTAAACGCTTCAATAGTCCAGACGTTAGAGCGTTGGACTATGAAACCACTGGTCGTGAGTTCGAGCCCTGCAAACTACAAACTTTTTTTTTACATTTTTTAGCATAAGGTCGTAGAAAAAATATACTGTTCAACTCGAGTGGATTGTCCATATTGCCCTCGGAAGTTTGAGCACTCCGCCTACGGCGTCGTGCTCAATTTACTTCCTCGTGCGATATGGACATCCTATCTTGTACAAACATTATATGTTGTACAAACTACTATTAATAAACTGCGGCGGTGACTCAGCACTGAGACACTGGTATTCAACCGTGGCGTTCCGAGTTCGATCCTCGAAGTGGGCATAAGCACAATAAAAACGCATGTTCGAATTTTAGTAGGTTCAAGAATGCAGGGACGAGTGTAAAATGTATCATTTCTCAGTCCACCCCATTCACGCCGGTAACCAGGCCGCATAAGATCGGATATATTGTGGGGGCAGAAGAAGGGGAGTGGGGAGTTACATGACGGAACTCCCGTTACGTGTTAGGTGCCCTCAGGAATGGCCCTGGCAGCGAACGAAGGGGTAAAAAGTCTAATTCGAAAAAAGAGCAAGAAGTGACAACAACAATGACAATGTATTTAAAAATATACCTATTTCTAGGTTACATCGACTAAAACTACTTTGTCCTTTATGGAAGCACCTACAATTTTTGCATAAGTATAATAATAGTTAGACCACAACCACAAGCCCTTGATGATGGATATCATTTAACTAAGAGATGAAGTGATGCTACGGGCATATCATCATCATCTTCCTCCTCATTATCATCATTTGAGGTATCCTTAACTTCATCCACATGCCCCATGCATAAGGGCTCTATACTTCTTAGCAATAGCCTCCCAATCAGTAACTTGTTCTATCCTAGTAGTAGTGGCAGTAACACTTAGCTGCGAGCTTATTGGTGTCACTTGACCAATAGCAAGAGCAGCGGCTTCTTTTTGGGTAACCTGTCGACCTTTGTTGACTTTTAAAAGCCATTTTGCACCTGCTCTTGATCTAAAACGAAAGTTATTTAGTCATTTTTGGGTGTAATTAGTATCTAAAATGACTATATAATTTTGTACGAAATTATAACGGCTACCAATGTTCAGACGTTTTAGGGTGTGATTCCTTAAGTCATTTTATTAAGAAAAGTTTATATAAACTTATGTCCTAAACGGCCTAAATTTTTTGCTACAGGGTGTTGAATTATTCTTTTTAATGCTTTTTTTGTAATATCTCCGAAAGTACTGTAGATAATATTATCAATTTTTGACATGTGCTAATAGGACATAAAACCACATCTTTAAGTAATAAAAGTTTTTTTTGTCCCACCAGTGGCGTCCCTGCAAACATTTCCTGTGATTTTTTTTAGAAAAAAAGTGGTACGCCACTGACCTTTTCTCATGTGGATATCATTTCTGATTAGCCTGGTCAATTCTGCATAAAAATGGTCTCTTGCGTTTTTCTCCTCAGGCACACCATAATTAAAATAATTAAATTAGCTCTACTATTTATTATTAACATTAATAATACAAAATTTTGTTTTATAAAAATTGTTGGAAAGGACCACCTTCATTATTTAATAGGCATGCTTCCGCCCGTCTAATTTAATTTAATTATTTATAAGAACGGTGTGCCTGAGGAGAAAAACGCAAGATACCATTTTTATGCAGAATTGACCAGGCTAATCAGAAATAATATCCTCATGGAAAAATGTCAATGGCGTACCACTTTTCTTCTAAAAAATATCATAGGAAATGTTTGCAGGGACGCCACTGGTGGGACAAAAAAATAACTTTTATAACTAAAACATGCGGTTTTATGTCCTATTAGCACATGCCAAAATTGAAAATATTATTTAAAGTACTTTCGGTTACAAAAAACGATTTAAAAAAAATTATTCAACACCCTGTAGCAAAAAATTTAAGTCGTTTAGGAATGTTTATATGAACTTTTCTTCATAAAATGACTTTAGGAATCACACCCTATAATATGAGCACATCATTAAGGAACACCCTGTATTTACTGAATAGGAAAAAAAATGCTACTAGAACATAGCGTTATAGGCAAAAGTGTGTATTAGACATGTAATCCTAGTTTAATACCCTAACAGTTTAAGAGGTTTTAAACAATAATTAACAAACCAGCAATCAGATATTCAATCTACTTTGATTGCTATAAAAATACTAGTTAATAAAATTAAAATTGTCTGATCGTTAATATATTTAGTCAGTTACTAACCTTGGACTCAGCTGATTAGTCTTCTGAAAACTTCCCGTAATGCGCACCGGACTCTGTCGTTTTTTCGTTTTGACTAAAACGTTTTGGGGAATTAAGAATTAATACTATTCTATGAGGAAATAAAAATACCTCTTTCCTTGCAAATATCCACCACGAAGAAAAGCCATGTTGTGATCAGGTTGATTGGCGATGGAGCTGTCGTGGTCCTGTGCATGTTTCTGATGAGTTTGCTTAGACCGAACTTCCACTCTATATCGGATTCAGCCTGTAAATATGTTATAATAATATAATAGAGCTCGTAGAAGTTTATTATTTAGATTATGTAACACGTATGTTAAGTTTTAGAATGTTTACAAAGTCAATATAAATCTAAAAAAACTATTATTTTTCAATTTAAAAAAAAACATTTTTCTCTTCAGAGAATCACCCATATAGGTTTGAGTCATCTGGAGAAAGAATATTAAATATATGGGTGATTCTCTGGAGGGACATTTTTTTACAGGAACCCCGAAAAAATACGTTTTTTTCTGGCTTTTCGATCGGTAAAACCAAATTTTGTGTAGAATAACACATTTTTTAAACTTGTTGGGCCAAGTGGCGGTTGCCTTATTTACCCCTTCCTAGGGCCAGCCCTGGTATGCATGCAAAAATACTAGATGTACAACTGTTAAAACAGAAAAAATATATTTTTGTGTCGTCATGTATTGCTATTATTAACATCAAAAAACAAATATGAAAAAAATATGTAAAGTCAAAAAAAGTGGTGGTTCTAAGAATCACAAAACAACCCCCTTCTACCGGTCAAAAACCAAGATTTCATCAAGATTACCAAAAATGTATAAAAATCAAAAATACTAGTACTTTTGCAATAGTAATAATTTTGAAGAAAATATATTTTTTTATTATGATAGTTTGCACAAGATTATTTTAAATAGAAAGGACTATGCAGTAAAGCCTGATATTTCTAGTAACTATTTCTTTTGACGAAGAATGTCAAAGAATTTTTTGCAGTGCTGCCAAAAACTAGCAGAATATCAGTAGAAATAGGACCGCGCCAAAATCGAAGTTATGACCGATACAGGACGTGACGCTAATTTGGGTGAAAATGAAACTACGATGATCCAGCTTAGAAGAACTGGTGCGCGATAGCAGCGTGATTCAAGTACAACGACATAGGATGCCATCAAAATGTTCCAAACTAAAAGTCGACTCCATCAAATGTACAAATTGTCGCTATAAAACTGACCATTCTTTTTAAAACAAATAATCATACAAAACAAACAGCTCTATTGGGGTTCGATCGATACGTTTCGTCGAAACGAAGAGTTTATTATTATAAGTGGTTTAATATGGATATTTAAACGAGAGTGAGGATAAAGTTCTTTCCTTCCTTAAAAGTAACGGGAAAATATGTTAATATTCAGGAAGTAAAACAACTAAAATTGAACCATCTATGTCAAAAACGTGGATATTATGATATCTATAGTTTCCATCAAAGGGTTTGTTTCTCTCAAATATCAATGGTTAATATTTCGACATTTGTTATATTATGACAATGCAAAGAATAAGCACCAAAGAATGTGTCTTGATTATCATAGAATACAAAAAAAATTATTTGTTTTTTATGGTTATAATATAAATAACATAAGCATATATATTAATTCATTTTAATGCGATGATACATGATAATTATTTCAGAAATTAAGAGTGCTGGTTGACTCTAGACAAATAGTAGTTTCTTTAAAAAGTAATAAATTTTATACTTGTAATTAATATTTATAAAATAACCTTGTTTCGAAAAATTTTGTATGTCAACTGAATCTTAAAGTGTAGATCTGTTGTATAAATATGTTAATATGTGTTCGGATGTATCCTATGCCGCCGTACCTAAGCAGCAGCAATATAGTGAACACAACGACGCCTAATCTGCCACCTCTCGGCGTTACCTGGATACGCTGGTACGTATCAGTCATCATAGCAATAAGTAGTTTGAGTAGCACCACAAGCGATATCAGCAAGTATACGCCAAACACGATTTTAAACGGCACTTCGGCCCAATAGGGCTGGTTATTATGGTTCGTTTCTTTGTCATAGCCATCTATTTTGAGCAGGTTGTTCGTTGTCTGGCCGAACACAGCGAAAAACAGCAGCTCAAAAGCGTTGAGAGGGCTCTTTTGGACTGGAATCGAAAAGTATCATTATCAACGATCGCCCAGCCAATAGACTAATAACCCACGTTCAAACGACACATCATTTAAAAGCGATGTATGTTCTGGTACTTCGACCAATCAAGACAACACATCTCTTTATCGCCTACTACAACTGTAATATTACCAGTCTATTGATTGGGGAGTCCTTGACAAAAAATACCTGTATACGCTGCATATTATAATAAGCAAATTGAACAGGTTATCTGTCCACAAGAGTCGATAAGGCGGGTTATTACTATTTGTCGGTGTCTTAATGGTAAATTCTTCATAGGTCGTTTATTATTATCTTTGTATTTATTACACAATTGGATTGATCACTAGGAACATCCAGATAGGTAAGTAGGGTGCGAAAGTTAGTACAACCAAAATGAAGGAAACTCATGCGCTAACAAGAAATGACGTACAGTATTAAATAGTTTGACCCTGCCCACTATTTTACCGTTCTAGGTATATCATTATATGCTATATTTAGAGCTACATGTATAATCGATAAGTAATAATAGAATTAAATAAAACTCTTTGACAATTGTTGAAAAGATTTTACACCATACTTTTCTATTTTAAATTTTTCTAAAATATAAATTTTGCACAAGTTACATGACAGATAAAAAGCTAAACAGCTTTTAATACACAAAAGCTGCTAACTAGGGGACGGTAACACCTAAAAACATTGATTAATACATATTAAAATAGTTCCAGATTCCAGTCTTATGTATATGGATAAACACACAGACATTAATAACACCAAAATATTTATTAAACACCACATTGCAGAAAACGTGACAAGACATTTAGGACATAATAGTTTTCATACGAGAACTGCCTATATGGGACATCTACAAATAGGCTATATTCGCTAAAACGACAAAACATTTTTGACACAGAACTACAACATCTTACTGCCATCCATTGTGAGTGGTGGTCTCTTTTTTCTTATATCGGCCCTGGAATGGGGAGCATTATAGTTAAGGTCGTAAGATTCATCTATCCATTCTGCGTTGTCGTTTACAGAATTCGCTCCTAAATTTTTTATAAAAATACATGAATATATTGTCAAACAAATGCAATTTAAAATGGAACATACATTATTTGTAAATATATTTGCTTGAAACTAAATAATGTCTGAACAATTTTACTCCATGGTGCAACTTTTATTTTCTTCTAAATCAATAGCTTTATGATATTGCATCTGAACTGTTAATTAACCATACGGGAAAATAATTTAAAACAGAGTAATTAGTTGAATTTGATAAAATAATTTATATCCTAGGAAATGTATCTTCTATTTTTTCTTTATACAAGACATTCTAAATGTTCTTGCAAATTTTATATTAAATCATTTTAAACTTACCATCTGTAAAAATATCAGGTCTTTCCTCAAGTTTTTTCCCATTTTCAAAGGGCTGGTTCAAAGCTACAAATTGCATAGAAAATCCAAATACAAAGATAGCTAATACTGCTAAGAATCTAGCTAGATCTTTCATTAAATTTCCTGGAAAAAAGTTTATTTCAATGATAAAACTCTTCATTAAACAACGACAATTTACACTTTAAGTTTTAATTGATTTTTAAATGACTTGTGCATGCATTAGATATTTAACTACTTTTAAATAATTAATAAAAATAGAAATGTACTATTACTAACCAATAATAATAGCCCATGGCCCAAATAAATGATGAAACGATAAAAAGTCTAAAATTTGTACACACGCTAACAGGAAACTCAAAGCGAACAACTGATTCCTACAGTACATTAATGTAGGCCAGTATTTTTGTTCGATAAAAAGTATACCCAATAAATGTGCCCCCACTCCAAATATACTAAAAAGTAACACCGAAATTTTAATCCATCCGAGTCCACTTTTATCACTTGGATTAGTTAGTTCAAAAAGTAAGAGTCCACTAAGCCACACTAGTAGGATCCATTCATACCTGGAAAATAAATGTCAATGACTAAACGTTACTGGTGTTATCAATTGAGAATAATTTTGAGTTTATGTATTATTAATGATAAATGGTAGTTATTTAAAAAATTACATTATTTTGTTTTCTTACCAGTATGGTATTAAGTTGTGCCTATATATCGTTGGATAAGGTGGCATTATACCAACAATCAACAGGAACAACATTAGGTGAATATGGGAAGTTAGGTAAGACATATACTTGATGATTGGAACTTCGTAGTATTTATGTCTTAAGGGAAGAGTAAAAGCAATCCAAATTGGAGGACAAATTATGAACAACACGATAAGAAGGAGAGCACGCCAGACCGTCCAGGTAAGAGCACCTCTCCAGAGTTCCTAAAAAAATTAGGATATAAATGTATCTTATGTTTGTTAAATCAATAATTGTTGTAAATAAATATTAACAAAGTTGTTATTAAAAATTTAGTTGAGTAGGATGGAAGAAAGATACTGTGTATTACGTGTAAATGGTCCCGATGTTGTTTTACAATTTGTCTCATACCTACGGGTTTTTTTCGTTCTAAGATTATTTTAATAATATTATATCGGACTAAATATCGTTCTATCCGAATGAGAATGTCATTGTGTAATTGACGAGTGATATGAAAAAAAAAACAAATTTTAGATCTCCCACAATTTTTAAATCAACAAAAAAGTTTTTGAAGGTTTTGAATTTCATAAATAAATTTCTATTGTTTAACCCACGTCTAAATTTCAATTCTCACTCTTAGCTAGCACTGATGATGGCGAGAGCCGAAAGCGCTCTGTTACAATCTTAATAAAAGGAAGCATTTACACGTTATACAAAGTATCTTTTTTCCAAAGTTGTTATTATTTTACCTAATCTATTATCCATTATTTACCTGTAGATATCGTTGAACCACAGTATGCGCTATAACTTCTTTTTGTTCATTTTCTATTAAAACGTCCAAGAATTCCACGTTTCTTCTATCAGTTGCTGTCAAAACTTTGCTTGCGGAGTCTGATCCTGCAGCTATAGATAAAAAAAAATTATGTAGCATAATAAGAAATGTATAGAAGGAGCGAAAAAGTATAATTTTAGACAAAAAATGTTCAATCTATACAATGACTATAAATTTATAATATATTTTACGATTGTTAAGTAAATCATGTCCCAGTTAAACAACCAAATATTATCTAAAATGTCCACCGAGCATTATGTTTAACATATTATTTCCTGCTACTCTTATGGAGAAGTGTATACTCTAGTTGTAATAATAAATATATTTCTAATAATACAAACATATTTACCCAATGTTAACAATTCTGTGGCCATAGCTTCACAAAATTTTCCAGCAGCTATAAGATCTTTAGCTCTCTCCTTTTCCTTGGTAGAAAGCACAATTAAAATATGTGATAATTTGGCAGCAGCATCCACCGGAGCTGGTGAAACCAAAATGAATTCTTCTATAGGTTTATTGTTCTGGTTCTTTGAACATACCATCAAGTTGTAGACAAATCTGAAATTAAATAAATCAGGCGTTAGGCAAAAATAGCGAATTAAAGAAATTATCGTCCCAGGTAACCAGGCAGGAAATCTTGTGAGTTGCGGGATACTTCACTAGGAAGGTTATAATATGATGTGTATTATCAAGGTGAAATAATATTTCTCGGGGTGCATTAAATAATTATAAGAATTATGGTTCGCGTGACTGTTGATTATGGGTGCCACATCAGACAGCAAAAAATATTGCTGGGTCAGAGTTTGCTAATTATATTCTACCTGCATATTTCATTACCTTTCTACTTCTCTACTAATAATAGTAAGTAAATTACCTCCTATCTTCCATTAACGCATAAGTGTCATGTTCCTTAGTCATTAAGTATTCCAAAACTGCGTGATGCCCTTCGGAAACGGCAAACCATATAGGTACTGCCCCTAAGTTCGTTTCTGATTTAGGGGAAGCCCCTGATTCTACTAATAGTTTGACCACTTCAACATATCCTGCTCTGGAGGCGCAGTGTAGGGGTGTCCAGCCGTTTTTATCTGGTGCGTTGATTTCTGCCCCTTGACCTAAAATAAGATAATTTTTATTGCAAAATAATGAAAATGTTTTTTTAAAACTATTTTAACTTAAAAGTTTATTGGATCACAAACCAAAGTAACTTTAATAAAATAACTCCTTTGATCAAGTATAATGGTTGGAAATAATATATGGACACCTACAAGATGCACATTATAATATTATTTTTGAACCTTGACTTCCTTTAGAAAGTTACATACTTTTTTTTTAATTAAGCCTACTTTACCTAATAACACTTCTACCATTTGATAATGTCCATGAGTAGCGGCTATATGCAGTCCAGTTTTTCTATGTTTATCTTTGCTTTCTAACAGTTCCGCTGACCTGCTCAACAATAGGCCGGCGACAATCACGTGACCACCATAACAGGCTAGATGCATCGAATTATAACGCTGATAGAAAATAGGAAAAGTTAAAATATTGTCATAAAAACAAAGAGCTCAAGACCAAGTTTTAAATTATTTGTTGGTTAAGATTACCTTTAAATTTCTAGGCAATTAATTATCAATTATTTAAAAGAAAAATAGTTTATATTTTACAGTAGTGAAATTTAGTGTCCGTTTAAAATATATAGAAAGAAGCTTAGCGCCAAGCGGACAGAATAGGCGTCTATCTTTTGCATTAAAGTATATAGGGACCCAAAGGTAATGGGTTCCCTGGGGCACAGGTAGACCAATGACAGGCTGTTTAGTCCTTATTGGGACTCATCAGAAAGCCATAACCTGTAAGCAATTCCCATTACAGCGAAAATATTTTTCAAGACATTTTTACGAATAAAAAGGGTTTCATCACGAAATAAAATGAAAATACAAGGTTTCATCACGATTTTATTCGTAAAAATGCCTTGAAAACTTATTTTCGCTGTCATTGCCTACCTGTGTCCCAGGAAACCCATTATCTTTGGCGTCCCTGTCTACTTTAATGCAAAAGATAGACGAACTACTCTGTCCGCTTGCTGCTAAGCTTCTTTTTATATGTTCATAAGTTACTCTAACTACTGAGTAACTCTTTGGTTGTAATATTTAATACTTTTATTATATTTTTTTGGCACAAAGATAAAGGATACTTTGTGTCCAAGAGTAAGGCCCGCTACATCAATTTCTTGGTAACTTCATCAGCCAAATAATTTCTATAAAAACCATTGTTGCGTTAAGTGTTTCCATGGAAATTATCTGGCTGGTTAAGTTATCAACAGATTGATATAGCGAGCCTAAGACCTTTTAGATGTTATTGAAAGTTAATTGATTCAGCCGATACTAGGTGGAAATCCATAACTATTATATTATAGGATACAGTAAAACAAAGTTGAACTTGTAAATTTCCACTATATTAAAAAGAAGAAACATAACATGTTTCGCTGCACGGCAGCTTCGTCAGATGACAATGTGAAATAAGATGTAAAAGGTATAGATTATTGACAATGTAGATATTAAAAATAAATCTAGTGATATAATTTTTACCAAGGCAGACAAAGGTAATACGGTAGTAGCAATAAATAAAACCGATTATATTCAAAAAACTCTCGAATTTCTTAATCCTAATAATTATCAATGTTTAAAACGCGACCCTACTACTATATTCCAAAAGTCTATAAAAACTATTATTCAGAATTGTAAAAGTTTATTTTCTGACATAGATTCTTTCAGATTAAGTCTCATGAATCCTCAACCCCCTAAATTGTATTCACTAATAAAGCTCCACAAAGGTGGATACCCTATTAGACCAGTAGTTTCTTTTTTTCTCAGCACCGTCATACAAACTTTCAAAAAAACTAATCGATATAATTATAATGAACACACAATTTTCAGCAAAATTTGCAATAAAAAATTCTCTCGAGCTAGTAAATAAAATTAAGAATATTGATTTACCCAATAATGCGAAACTAATTTCTTTTGATGTGACTAATTTATTTCCAAGCATACCTATTGATGAAACTATTACCTTAGTTAATAAACTTCTCACCCTAAAAAATGTTAATTTGATCAAAAAACAAGAAATTATAACTTCACTAACCATATGCTTGGAACAAAATTACTTTGAGTTCAACGATAAAATATATACAAGTAAAAATGGTCTTATTATGGGTAATCCCCTCAGCCCCTTGTTGGCTGAAATATTTATGGATTTTTTAGAAGATAAAATCAGCAAACATCCTCTTTTCAAACAGTTTCTTTATTGGCATAGGTATGTTGATGATGTCCTAACATGTTTTCTCGGAACTGACAGACAGTTACAAGTCTTTTTAGAATATATCAATAGCTTACATAAGAATATCAAGTTTACAATTGAACATGAAATTGACAATTCTATTAATTTTCTTGATTTAAATATTAATAAAGAAAATGGTAGACACATTTTTTCAGTTTTCCATAAACCTTCTCATACTGACACGGTTATAAACAACTCTTCATGTCACCCTATACAACAAAAATTAGCGTCTTTTCATAGTATGATACACAGACTTGTATCTCTCCCTTTAAACACAATCAATTTTCAAAAAGAATTAAACATCATAAAACAAATTGCGGTTAATAATGGTTATAGCTCTAATCTTATTGATCAAATTTTAAAAAAGAAAACCTACAAAAAAGCTATTGACCTAGTTTTTCCCAAAATCAAAACTTACGCTAACAATTTTAAACTTGTCACTTTCTTTGGTCAACCTAGCAAAATAATTGGCAATTTTCTCAATAAACTTGATATAAATGTGGCTTACAAAACTAATAACTCTTTAGGTAAATTTATTAAAAACAATAAAACCAAAAGTGATAAAAACAAAAATTCTGGTATCTATAAATTAAACTGCAAGGATTGTCCGAAAACATACATAGGTCAAACAGGGAGAAACTTCAACAAAAGAATACACGAACATTATAATAGTTTTATTAAAAATAAAACCGATTCTAACTACGCTAACCATTTGCTCAACAACCAACATAATTTTGATCCATCTTTTAAAATCTTACATACAGAAAATAAGGGCTTAAAACTTAATTTGTTAGAGTCTGTCGAAATTAATAAACTTAAGAATACGGACCTGTTACTTAATGATCAATTAGATTTAAATAGTTCACCTTTGTTAAACTTATTCTGTTGATAATTGTATACCTAACAATGGTTGAAAAAACCCATCATTTTACTTAATTGAATTATACCGACCCTTTCTTTGGGTTTTTCCTAGCTTTTAACCCTCCCACTGTTTTTATTTACATTGTCAATAATCTATACCTTTTACATCTTATTTCACATTGTCATCTGACGAAGCTGCCGTGCAGCGAAACATGTTATGTTTCTTCTTTTTAATATAGTGGAAATTTACAAGTTCAACTTTGTTTTACTGTATCCTATAATATAATAGTTATTGAAAGTTAATAGGAGGGGCTAACGGCCAGTGTTGACCTTCAGGTCAGCAGCCAGAACTAAATAATTTAAGGTTAGTTTTGCGTGTTTGTAAAATCGTGACAAGATATAAAGCAGTTAATATATTAAATATATTTTGAGATTAGTTTTGCTTGTCAATTCACAAGACGTTATAAGTTTTTTATGCAATTTAGAAATAAGTTCATTTCGTAACATCAACAAGACACGAGTAAGTAGAAACTAGTTTTACATAATCAGACTTGAAAATTTCTTTTTGAAGTAACCAGTTGTTAAAACTATATTTTTAATTTGCTAATTGCTATACTGCTAGTTACAAAACTAGCTACTGTTAGTTACTAAAAAGTACAGTCACTTTAGGCTTACTTCAATTGCTTACATTTTCATGCGTAGAGGCGTCGACTTGAACCCCGGCAGAATTCAACAACAACCTCACAACGTTTTCATTACCAGAAAACGACGCCAAATGTAATGGCGTCATACCAGACTCATTTTCCAAAGCCGGTACCAAAGACGCACCATTGGGATGTTCTGATTTGACAGTACCAGGCACGTGAGTCAAAAGGTCGCGGACAGTATCAGTCTGACCAAAGTATGCTGCTACGTGAAGGGGAGTGACTCCCAGTTTTTTACTGATGACTCTTAAATTGTTTGAGGAACGCAGGACTTCTAAAACTTGTTGATGACCATATTGGGCGGCTAGATGGACTGCTGTAAAACCACCTGAAAGTATAATGGATAGCTTATTTATCTTATAATAACTATAGAGGCAATGGATAAAAAAACCAAATACAAATCTTGATTAAAATCAATTTTACATTAAAAATGGATAAGATAGAAATATCTGATTTTTAGTTGATAAAAAAATATTGCTTCTAAATAATATTTACCCTTGTTTTCGACAGTAACCGAAGCTCCTGCTATAACTAAGGCTCTTACTACTTCTGCATGTCCCCCTTCGGCAGCCATTTGTAACGGTGTCGCGTCTGTTATTTTATTTCTTGCCGAAATAACACCCTAAAAAATATTATTCCATTCGCATTCCTTTTAAAATAAAACTTTTGTACTAGGAAAATTATATATCTGCTCGCTTTTTTTAATATTTAATATCTATAATAACAGGTGTGGATTCAATAAGTGTAGAAAATTATTGATACATTTCTTTCCGAAACAATGATAAGGTTTTATGTAAATATAGTATATTATTATCACAGATCGGAAATTTGGACGCTGCCAAGCGCGATCAAATATTCCATGACTGATTATAATACAAAATGCTGTTATTGAAGTACGTAGACAAACTTTAAGGGATGATTCCTTGTACGATTTCAGAAATTCTTTTAAGATAAAATAAGCAACTTAGTTGCGAAAAATAGTATGCACCTATTTTGAGAAGTTATATTTAAACAGTATCAAGATGAGAAGATATGGATTCCAGACATTTCTTGTACAGTAACAAAGACTACAGAGAACATACAAAAATTACTCAAAAAAACAACTTTTTACCTGTCTGTCGAATTTCAGCAGCTCCTCTATGACAGTAACGCTGCCTTGGGCAGCCGCAATATGAGCACACGTATTGCCGTTTTTAGTCGTGGCCATCACAAGGCTTGGGTGTTGTTGTAAAAAAAGTTTGGCAACTTCGGAAAAATTGTTTTGGCAAGCGACGTGGACTGGTTTTTGGCCATCCTCATCTAAAATTTAAATATGGAATAGAACTTTGGTTTTTATGGTACCATATTACTTTTCGATATTTTCTACTCGTTTCTTGCATTGATGCAGTTTACTCAAAACAGTTTGAAACTATCGAATTTATATTAAGGTATAGGGGAAGTCTGGGATCAGTGTTACACAGGGAACAGTGTTACATTTTACGGAACTCTCTACGCTTGCGCTATCGAGGAACGCGGCTTATTCAATGTCGATCGGTAGTTTATATCGCCAACTTCATATTAGTTTCAGTCGGCCTGTAACAGTCGTGTGGTGTGTATATGCATTTTTGTTTTTTGTGGTCTTAGAAATAAGTATTTTGACTATTATAAAGCAATAATTTTGAAAAATAGTGTTTCCCAAATAAGATTTGAAGTGGCCGATTTGAACAGATATGTTTAAAGGATAATTTAATGTAAGCAGCTCTCAATTATAGCAAGCCAGTTTTGCAAAAATGGCGTCTTTGTTCGTGTGTACATTTGGGAACAGTGTTACAATAATTCAAGGGGTACAGTGTTACGGCAGATGTGTAACACTGTACCTTAAGGACATTGCAACAGTGTTTCCGAAAACTATTTTTTAAATTGGTGTTCTTATTTTCTTGCAGAAATATGCCACGAAGAGCAAAAACCAATAAGAAATTAATAAAAATCGACCCTCAGATAATGAGAACAGCTGTTCAAAAAGTTTTAGATGGGTGGTCTATTAAAGCTGTAGCTAAATTTCACAATATGTGTCATCAGACCTTAAAACGATACGTTGCAAAACTGAGTAATGCACAAGAGAACGCAGAGATTAAATACGAACCAAATTATAAAATAAGAAAGGTTTTTTCTGACGAACTCGACTCACCCGATGTAAAAAGGCCTTTAGAAGATTTAGGTGCCATTTTCGACAAGAATGTATTCTTTAATGTTTTGTTTTTTTGTTATATTACACATGTATTCTATGGTAATATGCTTAAATAAAGTTTTGTTTTGAATAAATATTTTAAAAATCACCTAAACAAGGTATGTCACTCTGTTCCCTTGCCATGTGTAACACTGTACACATGGGAAAGGAACAGTGTTACATTTATCTTTTTTCGTTTAATAATATATTTTTTTGCTCTTGTTATTTTCAAGGACAAAATGTTAGCAAAATTATGTAGGCATTATTCTACGATATAAGCCGACACAAAAGACAATGCGAAATTGTATATAAATTTGTAACTATTGCGACTTTAAAAAAAAGTGTAACACTGATACCAGACTTCCCCTATTTGTTTATTGAGAAATACTCAAGTCATGATTGTGTATTTGCGAGTTGTGACGTGTATCCAGCTAGTAATTGCAAGGCATTTATTTTATGTCGTATCTTCTCTTTGTTAATTTAGTAGGCGGTATTGCCACTTCTCTTATTATATTGACAGCGTTGCTGTTATGCTATAATGTAAATTATAGAATTTGATTATTACTTTAAAAAAAAACTATTATCGCGAATGTTAAAAGTTAATATTAATGGAGAAAAAGCCGTTTTTAATATTTGAAAATAAATTAGTTATCGCTCGGCGTTATTATTCTTACGAAAGCAGACAACTAAGAATACATTGCATCATACTAACACATCAGATTGGCTATGGATCAGAAAAGGACACTGTTCATTTTCATTAATAAATATATCGTTTTTTGTCTGTTCTTATGTAAAATGCCGAGAGATATCGATAAATATGTTGCGGTGTGATTTGATACTTGAGTTTTCTTTTATCATCTTTCTCACAAGTTGCAATACATAGTTAAAATATCTCTTTAAAAAAAAATTGAAGAAGGTTCGTAAGTTGGAACGTACAAAAAATAAACTCTCTTAACTTGAGTAGATTATCCATATCGCGATCAGAAGTTGGAGCACTTCGTCTACGGCGGTGCCGTGTTCTATTTACTTTCTCTCGTTCGATGTGACCATCATACCTACCCTTGGTATACAAACTACAATGTTACCTGTAGCATCAATATCAGCTCCCAGTTCTAAGAGGAGCTTGCAAACTTCTATTTGACCAGCTGCTGCAGCTAAATGCAGCGGAGTCTGTTTTTTTAAGGTTAAAATGTCTATGACTGCATTATGATCATTGATGAGGAACTTTACCAGATGAACGAAACCATTCATTGCAGCCAAATGCAGAGCTAAAAAGAAATGACTATTTTTTTTGTAACTTCATAATAAATTTGGTAATTGTATAAAAAAAATTGTTACATTATTTACCTGTTCTTCCATTTCTCGATTTGGAATTTATAAAGGATTTATGTGCCAACAACGAATCACAGACGGGAAGATATCCGTGTTCCGCAGCTAGATGTAGCGCTGATCTACCTTCCAAGTCAAATACGTCTACTCTTGCATAATTGGCCAGAAGATTGTTTACTAATTCAATATGACCTACGCAGAAATGAATAATTTTTACTATTAAATCAAAATACTGACAAATCTAGTTCATATATTCTTAGAAACAGTTTTGGTGGGGGTAAGAACGTTTCACTAGGAAAGCGATAAGTTTATATTATTATTTATCATGTAATGGGCCAGTGGCTGCTCCTGCTCAATTTTAAAAGGGGATCATATTGAAATGTAGATATACCTTAAGCCTACAGGTAACTTTAGAGAAAAATGATTGGTTGGTGTAAGGCGGGGGTCGGGCATTCGACCCAAGCTTTTTTGAGTTTAATAATTTATCGACTACTTTCTTGCTTGCATAAAGATCTATTATCACAATGATGCCATAATAATTAGTTTGGAATACAGACATATTACGGTATTAGTACAACTGTAGATAAAAAATTAAAAAATTATTGCGAAATTTGAAAATTTTTGTAGTATCAAATTTTTAAAATGATTTGCTAGCTTATTTACCTTTATGAGATGCTATTAACAACGGCGACCACCCATCTGCGTTTTGTCTATTTAAAGCTTTTTGAGCATCAGTAGGGGTTATATGAGCAATCATCTCCATCAGAACGTCATTATTACCCGCTGAAGCAACTAAATGGAAGGCAGTCTCGTGCTGCTTAGTCTGAAGTTTCACATGGGCACCGTTGTCAAGGAGAAGTTTAACAGTCTCTCTAAACATTTCATAATTAAATTTCATTAGAATTTCTTTATAGGTATATTTAGTAAAATAATGTAATGCATGTAACGTTTGCTAAATTTTCTATTCCATCTCTATATTTTATCATGTGTTCGTTATAGAATTTTAAGAATTCTCAAATATTTAGTTTTGTGGTCGTAAGGTGCGGATAAAATTTGAATAATCTGTAGAATTGTCATAATTTCATTTTAACCCGTAAGCAGTACAGAACCACTTTTAGGAGATGAGTCGTACAGTGGGATCTGTGATACACTTAGCCAAAAATATATTTTTGTACGTGAAAATAGTCAGGCTATAAATGTATTCAGGGTGTATCAGATAAAAGTGCACTCTACAGCAGGGGCTCCAAAACTTATTTTGTCTACTGCCCACTTTGAGAAAAAATTATTTTTTAGGGCCCCAATTTTTTTACTTAAAAACCACTATAACTTCAAATTAAATTAATTAATTATTGTGAGCTATATTAGCGGAGATTAAACATTTATTCAAAACGAGACTTTTACTATAACCCGCAAGAGTTAACTTGAGACCTGAGCGCAGTAGGTAGTACACAACGGCGCTCAGATCTCTTAAGTTAACTCTTACGGGCTACACCTGCCAATGAGAATGATTATTGAAACGCAACTTTATAGTCTTCAGGCAGAGTATCTTTTATTCAAAATAAAACAAACATAATCGATTCTTATATAAAAATTAATGCGAAGGATGAATCTGATGCTGTTTAATAAGTTTGTTGATATCAGGTTCCAATTTACTCAAGAACAGTCGCATTGATACAGGAATGCACAAATCGGGTTATTTAACAAACATTTGTTAAAACATGATTGCCCGTTGTCTATTATCTACGAAAATTACTTATCTAGGAATACTAATAACTGTTAAAATGCGAAAGTGTGTCTGTTGCCTTTTTATTTGTTTGTTTGTATCTACTTTCATTTCGAAACTGAGCGACCGATTGATATGATTTTTATTTTATTTATTCAATAAAACAGGACAGATATATGAACTACGCGGAGAGAAATATCGAACTTAGTTTGAGCAATCTCTTAATTAATATTAGTTGATGTTCACAAGTTGTAGTCGAGAGCTCAGTTGGTGTCTAAGAGTTCTCCTAGCTAGATGAAATTACAAATCGCCCCCCAAGCCTCTACACAACCCCCCCTTTTTTTTCTGGGTCTCTTACCGCCCCCCTTTAGGCCTGCAGCGCCCACAAGGGGGCGTTATCGCCCACTTTGGGAAACAATGCTCTACAGGGATCTCGTAAACCATATAAGATACAGAAATGGTTAAATTCGAAAAAAGTTGCTCCCTCCTAAATTCTGAAACGTTGCGTTTTCAAATTTTAAATCTCCGAATCCTTCCGAAGATATTTGGGCAAAACCGATTTTTCACGATTTCGTTTTTATTTATTTTTTACTCTATTTTAGCAAGTGTTATTTTTCTTGAGCTATGCGGTAGCGTCAAAATCAAAAGTTCGTGAGAAAGTAATTTCTGCCAATGTCATTAGAAAAGGTATTCCCGCTTGCCCAATGTCTAAAGTATGAGAAAAAGAACAAAAACCATGATCTTTACCTGTCTGAATTAGGAACCTCAACTTCTTCCTTAGTAACAGTACAGACGTAATGCAAAGCACTTTCATCGTTTTCTGTCACTTCGTTAACATATGCTGAAGCTGCAGCTTTGCCTTTTTTGTCTTTCACATACAATATTAGGCTTTCAACTGCATCGGGTCTACAGTTTCTACTAGCGAGATGAAGAGGAGTTTCACCTTTCTATAGATCGAAATTTTAAAAAAGAAAATCGACAAGGAAAATGTGATTTAGTTTAAGCTGTAGACATTTCTCTATAAGATATAAATTTTGGAAGAGTTCCTATTAATACTCTGACACATGACAAGTAATGTTAGCTTATTTTTTTTAATACAGCACTACAGGTCTTCAAGATTTTATTATTTATACATATTATAATAAAAAGTAATGGGCCTCAAAAATAATTCCCTGCGGTACGCAGCGTTATTTTATTTCTACTTTGAAAAATACTTTACAATAAGGTATTGTCTAAATAACTTTTAAATTATTTCTTTAATAACTAAATTTATAGATTACTATTTATTCCATAAATTACAATTTATGAGAAAAAACCGTAAGTCTTAGAGAATATAGAACAATTTACTATGAACAATACATTATAATGAGGTGAGTTGCTTAAAAATAAAAACTAAAAGCACAAGAAATATCAATTAATTAAAACTTTAACGTCCACAAGCTAAATCAACATTTACAAAATTGCAATGAACTAGAATAGTAAAGAATTGTACAAGGAAGCCTACAAAATGAAATTGTAAACAGAAATGCAAGAACTTATTATACAAGATATCGTAATAGACAGTAAAGAATTTGAAAAAAACATATTAGAGAAAAATAATAGGAGGTCACAGCCATATGTAAAGCTTTTGTAGTAGGAAAAATTTTTGAGAGTCACAACAGCTTACTTTATGCGTTGCAGATGATATCTAAAAATAACTTTTATTATCAGATTAATTTTATATTTTTTCATAGGCCAGTGTAGCGTAGTTTTAGTATGTTTTGTAGCTCCTAAAAGTTGGGTAGTTCTTGTTAAACATCATAATAGTTACAAATGTAGTTTATGTTTGAAAATATAAAGGAACCAAGGGACAAATTTTAGAGTGTTTAATTTCTATAAATATACCCAAGTAAAACCAAAATATTTATAAAGTAAAACGTATTTTATTTAAGATTTCGTTAATTCCTATTTTCTTTCAAGCGTTATGAAAATAATAACCTATCTTAATATGATATCGTGCAATACAGTTATATCTGTTTTATGTAACTAGGTTTGTATGATGTAGCTTTATCTAATATATTTCTCTATTAATATATCAAGCAAAGGGTGTGTCATATACCCTTATATTATGAGAACAATAGAAAAAAAGTCGTTTTACCTTATTTCGGTATTGTGGATCACCTCCATCCTCCAATAAAAGTAACATGGTTTGGAGGTTGCCGTATTTCGCAGCAACGTGGACAGGTGTATTACCGTCGCCTGTTGCTAGGTTGGGTTCTGCTCCAGATTTGAGCAACGTTAATGCACATTTCTCGCCATCTTTGACCCTTGCAGCTATGTGAAGGGCTGTTTCTTTTAGTTTACCACCTATGTGTTGTAAAAATATGGATATTTTTAGCACACAAGATCAATACAAATACTGAAGATATTAAAAATCCAAATTAAAAGTATTGCAATGGAACTTTTGGCAAATAAAAGAATTGCGAGGTGAATCGGATGACGTATTTATTTTCTCACCTTAGGTTTTCAAACTTTCTGCTGTCGCGTAGCCTTTTTAATTTTTCCTAGAATAAGTTTGACACTCTAGAAAGAGTTTTAAAATTAAGATATATTTTTAATAGGTTCAAATTTAGAATCTTACTTTTAAATATAAAAAATATCGTTTATACAAAAAATCATTTTTCTTTTCTTTTTTACTTGAAGAAATAGTCCATACTTAAAGTGGAGTGGGAATATAGAAGGTAAAAATAAGAACACAAAGTCTTCCTCCGCTGATATATTATAGAAATATTTTAATCAACTTCTCTACATGTTTCGAATGCAGAAGCATTCATCTTCAGGAGAAAAATTAAAAGAAGAAAAGATCAGTAGATATCACCCTAACTGAGCAAAACAATTATAGGTTCGGTATAAAATGAGTGGAACGATGAGGAAACCGATACACACATTGCATTGTGAATAAGAAAAGTATATGGGTTTGAGGCTTAAGGCACTGTGAAAATTTTAAAGGTAGAATGAAAGATTTAACATCTTTGTGTGAAAGAACTGTCGAAAGATAAGATTGAAGTGAAAGGGAATGATCTAAAATAAAAGAATTTTTTAAAATTCAATTTTTATATTTTTACTTTCACTATGTTTATTCGTAAACCAATGAGGTAAGATTTTTCTATATTTGGCCACTTGATGTATCCTAAAAAGATGTATTTTTCTTTTTCAGGTTTACATCCAGTAAATTTTAATTTCTAATTAATTTTTTTTAATAGTCTTCTTCCTCACACTTACATTTATTTTTTCTCTAATGACTAGCTAATAGTCTTTTTTTTTGCTTAATGATCATTCCCTTTCACTTCAATCTTATCTTTCGACAGTTCTTTCACACAAAGATGTTAAATCTTTCATTCTACCTTTAAAGTTTTCACAGTGCCTTAAGCCTCAAACCCATATACTTTTCTTATTCACAATGCAATGTGTGTATCGGTTTCCTCATCGTTCCACTCATTTTATACCGAACCTATAATTGTGTTGCTCAGTTAGGGTGATATCTACTGGTATTTTCTTCTTTTAATTTTTCTCCTGAAAATGAATGCTTCTGCATTCGAAACATGTAGAGAAGTTGATTAAAATATTTCTATAATATATCAGTGGAGGAAGACTTTGTGTTCTTATTTTTACCTTCTTTTCTTTTTTAATCAGAACATACTGGATTATTATGGATAAAAAATTGTACCTCTAACGGAAACATCTGCTCCATAACCTAGTAAGGTTTCAACCACTAGAGGCTTACAGGATTCCACAGCGATGTGCAATGCTGTATATTTGTCCTAGAATCAGAGATATTAAAATAAAATATTATTCGCTTTAAGTAATAAAGTTTTGAATATAAAAAAAAAATGCATGGCTTTAAGTAGAAGTGTGCCCTAATCTCTTGAGTTCTTAAAACACTCCTTACAGTTTATAATTATTGCAAAAGACTTCAGAATCAATTTACATTAATATAAAAATTAACACATACGTTTATGGCAGTTGTTTAAGAAATTCATTGGTAGTTTAAATTATAGATAATGCACTACCCTCACAAGCAAGGTATTTGAATATGATTTCAGGCGAAAAATTTAATTTTTAAAAGTTAAATAATTGCTACTTACTTTGGTTGTAACATCAACATTTTCACCTTTTTGTAATAAAGTATTTATAATTCTTACATGACCGTATCTGGCTGCAGTATGTATACTTCGTGCTCCATCCTGTAATGGAAACAAAAAAATGTATGACCTAAATACCTTCAGATTTTTAATTTAACTTTTATTTTACTTTTAGTTTATTTTTAGGTTTTTTTATTAAACTCCAGGTCCAAAACTATTATCAGTGATTTATCGCTTTTCTATCTAGAATAACGGGTTATACGAATTTAGAAGAAGAAGAAGAAGATTCCATTAAAATAAATATTCTACTCTAATAGAATTTCAAAAATACACCGAAATTGTTTCCTTTAATTTCGTACAACCCGCTACACTCTATATGAAAGCGATGCATCACCGACAGTAATTTTGGACTTAGGATATAGTAACTATAACAGTATCCAATTTGATGTTCTTATAAGCAACGGCTTCCAAAAAAAATGCCTTTACCGAACAGAGGGATATTTTTCCAATTTTGGTATGTGACATCAAACAAGAGTTCTAATGGAGGATAGAAGGGGTTTGAACTTGCTTGAGCTTTATATGGTTGTAAATAATAACGTTTCAACTGATAAGTATCTCCATTCGTCTTCAGGTGAATATCAGTATCAGTTTCACTCAAATACGACTGGGGATACTCACCAGTTGAAACGTTGTCATTTAGGTTAGGTTAGAGTGGCAGACCTTTGGTTCTGACCAAACAGTCTCACGTAGTCCTATTAGGTCCGTTGTGATACCACACGTGTTCCATAGAACCCACCTTCATCAGATCTCTGATGGTTAGTACGGCGTTCACCGCAGAAGAATTTTAACAACTCATTCAAACCAGCCACTACTATTTAGAAACTTGTTGTAAGTTGTAAGTTGCTTAATTTCTCCAGGCTATTGAAAAATGGTTCACCCAGGGCAGTGAACGTTCTTCTTGCGAGGCACAGAAAATGCTGAATACTTTCTTACTCTTCCTCATCTCTGCAACTTCTGCAGAAGTCGTTAGTGGGTATTTGCATACGTTCGGAATGTCTACCAAAGAGGCAATGCCCGGTAACATTTAACATCATTTAAGAAGAAATAAAGACAAAGCAAATCTAAAACACTTCTATCATTCAAGAAACATCATTGTCTCCAGCCTTTAAGCAGAAGTTTTCATATCTTTCTTTAATATCTTTCATTGACTTACCTTATTTGGCATCTGAAGATAAACTCCTTTTTTAAACAGCATCCTTGCACAATCAGCATGGCCGTTTAGAGAAACAATATGCATAAGTGTTGATCCATCTTTAGTTCTTTCAAAAATACTTACTTTAAATTTGTCGGCCAACAGCTCTATTAGAAAAAAATAATTAATGTTATATGAAGGCCTTTAAATGAAAAAAATGAAAGAAAGGAGTTCCAATACTATTTTCATGTTGTTTTGGATATGATATAAAATAGCCTTACAAGGATACCCCATTGTTTTACCGAAAATAAGTGGATCATTTTGAAATACCATCTCGGTATCTAGGGGGTTATTTCTCCTTTCTTTCAGTCTTCTTCTTAAAGAATGAGATCGTAATTTTTTCTTTACTAGTATTTAGCGGAAACGACGCCGGCGTAAAACTCTGGTGATTACCAAACTTGATTAACGAGCAGTTCTTGTTCCTTCATATGAGAATGCTTAACTTTCCTACTAGTTGGTTAAACAATATGTCATAGTTTACTTAATGCTTAAAGACATATTACATTATTCACTTTAAAAAATTACCTATTATATTTGCATGCCCATTCTCCGCAGCCAAATGCATGGGTGTACGATCCTGGCAATCGGTTATGCTCGCTGAGGCTCGGACGGCATAGAAATATTTTACTAAAATTTCATCTCCTTCGGCAGCAGCTATGTGGAGTGCTGTCTGACCGTCTCCATTTCTAATATCTACGTTGGTACCATAATCAACCAAAATTCGAACCTAAAATTAAAAAAAAAGATCCGCATATTGCAGTAAAAAAGGTCTTATATTTTTTAGCGCCACAAAACTTATTGGTATTTTAAAATTTTTAATTTTTCGATCATGACTTACCATATCGATATCTTTCCTTCTGACAGCAAGATGTAAAGCAGTGTCGCCATTGGCAGCTGTCGCTTCTAACTGTTCTGACGTCAGCGTGCTCAGTAATTCTCGGCACGTCGATTGGTGACCGGCCTCGACAGCAAGCAGAAGAGGAATTTTTCCCCTCTAACAAAATAAAAAAACTATAAATCTAAAATCAATATTACAAGAACGGTAAACATCATGGGTGCTGTTCCCCTTAATATTTCATTACCATTTTGGCATAATTTTAATATAGTATGATTTGCTTGGTAATGATAAAATACATCATGTCATCTACTAGGACAAAATAGCCAAAACTACTTTTTTTTCCGGGGTTGGCGGAAGAGCCAGTATACTTATTTATTTATTTATTGCCATATACATTTAAAAAATAAATAATGGCATTGTCAAAGTAAGAAAGAGAAAAGTTATTTTAAGTTTTATGTGATAATATCATGGTATTCTCGAATATCATAAAAACTGTTGTCAAGAAGGTAGCACATTACTTTGTTCTTAAACTTTCCAAATTGAGTTATGCTTCTGACAGTTTCTGGGAGCGCATTATAAAGAAAGCTGCAGAGACCAAATGGACTTTCGATAAAAGGATGTTTTGTAGCCAGAAATGTAAATTTTATCCGAGTTTCTAGTATCACGATTATGCATTGTTGAAGTATTGGGAAATTTGTAAGAGTGTTTTTTTACAAACATTACTGCACTAATAATCAAAATACTAGGCAGCGTAAAAATTTTATATCGCCGAAATGTTTCCTTGCAAGATTCAAGTGGGCTTAAAGAGTACATTTTACGAATTATTCTTTTTTGCAAAATGAACAATCTTTGTAGTTCTGTTGATTGGCCCCAGTAAAGAATTAGATAACTTAGGTGACTATAGGCTAATGCATAATAAATATTAAGTAATTGTTTGCTATCCATACAATATTTTAAGTTGACTACAGAAAAATATGCCGAGTTAAGTTTACTAGCAACAAAATCAACATGAGCTGTCCACTTTAACTGTGAGTCTACATGAAGGCCAAGAAATTTGCATTGCTCAACTCTCTGAATGGGATTCTCGTTTAGTTTTAAATTTAAATCAGGAAACTGCCTCCTTTTATAGAAAACCATATAGTGAGTTTTGTTTACGTTGATAATTAAGTGATTTTTCTTACACCATAATGAAAATCTTTATCAAAATATGCTTAGCGATTGCAATCAGTTGATCCAATGTTCCAGCAGATATAATCACAGTTGCATCATCCGCATATAAAATTAGTTTGGCAGGCATACCTTTCGATATGTGATATATTTTTCAAGATCATTTATGAAAAGTGCAAAGAGCAAAGGCGATATTACGCCCCCCTGGGGTACACCATAATTAACATTAAATTGATCAGAATAGGAATTTTGAACTTTGAAAATAATTTAGCCACAAAGCAAAATTGCCATGCCTATATAAGGCCCATTGTATTCCCTATCGTCTGGGCAATGTCAGCGAGACGGGACCTACAGCTTAAGGTGGAATCCGAACCACGTGTAGGCACTAGTTATTTTTTTTACCCCCTCAGATATCCAGTCCATGACTCTCTTCTCGGTTCCGTTATTAGGAATCACTAATGACATACTGCATTCTTAAATCCACTGAATTTCGGACATACTTTTTTTTTTATTGTACGTATGCCCACTCCGGGAATCGAACCACGGTCGAATGCCAGTAACTCACCTCTGAGCCACTTACCTACTTACTTTTCTCCTAAGAAATCTGATATTTTTTTGGGTTATTTAAGTTATAAATATATCGATAAGAGAAAGTTTAATATATGACAGGCATATTAGAAATATTATATCCCCAAATCCGCGCGATTATTTATTTTTTACCTTCATTTTTAGGATATTAAACAGAACAGAGATGGCGTAAACGGCTTTAAAAATGATACGCCTTACGGCAAAGTTACTCTAGTTAATATAGTCTTGCTAAAGTTTACTGTCACAGCCTTATTGACCATCTGCAAACGAAATATGCTAAGCAGCCCGCTCAAATATTGTAAGGGCGACTGGAGGATTCTTACTGTTAAGAATGGATGTGAATTTGGAGGATATTTGAAAAGGGATTTTAAATGATCTAGTTATGCTACATGTTGTTATGCCCTAAGAGTACTCTCGATGAAGTAGATAATATAACTCGCGATTACGCGAGATAAGAAAACCCATCATATAATGCGCGCTAATATCTCTTGTTTGTGCGTTATGCATTTAGGACATTTTTTAAGAAGAAAAGTGAATCATAATTCCTTATATGGTTTAAATGAACAATAAAATGTTTTTTTTTGCAGTTAAAACGTAACAAATCAATTAATCCCGCTTCCTATCTTTTATGATTAATTATATTCGCATTTATCCGATTCATTTATATGATGAATATAATTTTTTTTAAAATTCTTTTGTTAATTAATATTAAAGGTCTTATGAAATGTGGTGGCGACAATAGATTGATGTAAATAATTATTTTTAACTAACCCCGTCAGTTTTCAGTCTTATGTCTTTTCCAGCTGCCTGAAGTAGAGCTCTCAAAATGCCGGTTGCAGTACCAGTTTGCCTCGAAGCTACTAAATGTACGGCAGTTTGGTTTCGGCTCTAAAAATATATATTTATCAAAATTTACCAGAAAATCCTAATAGCTTAGAATTTCTAAGTTAAGAGTGAGGTCTAGTCACGCGTTCGCCATTTAGTTTTTTAATCAATATTCCGTTGCTTTTTTTTTATCCAAAAATCGGGCAAATACCCATATTTTGAAGCATAATTACTTACAATTTAAAAATAAACAACTTCGAATTTATAAAGTAATAAAAGTAGAAAAAGAAAAATGAACAATCTTAACAAATTTTTGTTTTTTGCTTTTATTATTTTATTAATCAAAATTTCTTCAAAACTGTAGGTAATTGCTAGTCAAGGACGGCATTTTGAATAAATCTAAAAGGATTTTAAAAAAATGAAATGGCGAATGCATCAGTAGACTTCACTTTTAACAATAATAGTAAAATGTGTTTTTCCTTTGCAATATAGACATGCAACCAAAGTACTTTACAATTTACTTCTAGAATTATTATTAATAAAGTTTTTAATAAGTTTTGGCAAACTAAGTTGAAATGAGTTGTTTGTAATGTTTTTTAAAGCAAGAAATAAATTCAAATAAACAGGCGCTGCCCCCTGAGTTTTTTACAGGAGGGGCAACTAAGGGTAAGCATAACAAGCAAAATGTTTTTTTTTATTAGCATAATAAGAACGTGCCTAGTTCAGCGAAAGTAATATATTTAACTGCAAACAGGGCCGTAGCCAGGCGAGGGGGGGACAAGGCAAGGCGACGCCCTTCCTGGAAAAGATTTCGCCCTTCCTGGAAAATATTTGGATTATCTTCATATTTATTTTGCTTATTGATTTTATTAAAAAATAAGTCATCATTTATTTAGTTTTAATCACACCATTTTTTATATGGATACAAACTTGCTAAGAGAGTCCTTATTACGTCGTTTAGGCCTAAGAATTTTTGAATGTATCGCGCCATCTAGCAGGAGTATGTCACATCAAGGGTCCGCATTCGCAAAGCCCGCATGTTCAGATAGACTTTTTGCATCATTATTTATAAATTGAAAAATATTTTTGCCGGCGTACAGATACGATTAAAATTGAAAAAGTTGTATGCCTCCGCTGGGAATCGAACCCAGAATTTCTCGATTACATGTCAAGCGCGCTGCCAATTGCACTACGGGGGACCTGAAATTCTCTCACCAACTTCGGTCATATCACTTATTGAATTTTATGTTAGTAGTAACAGTTTGGAATCTCCTGTGATTCACAGACCAGAATCATTATTTATGTTTTCAGTGTTTAAGAAACGAAAACTTCAATTTCACATTTGATAGTAGTTAGGTGAATTTTAAACGAACTTTTGGCGTGGCCTCAAAACATTTTCGCCTGCGACGCTTTTTCGGCTTGTTCACTAGATCCAATGTCATGAAATACATGTAGTCCTGACTGTCCCTCTTTCCACAAAAAAAAATGTCCTACTTACGCCCACTGAGCCCTCCCCCGAGCATATTTTCTGGCTACGCCACTGGTGACCACTCGAAATTGTTCTGGTTGGGTGAATTCTTGACGAATTTGGGCGTTGGCTCGAAATTTTTTTTTTGCACTTTTCTTTTTTGTACTAATAATTTTCTTTTAAATATATTCACCCTTTTAACAAATTTGTTTGCCCTTCCTAACATTCGAGTCTGGCTACGGCCCTGACTGCAAACACATAAAATATTCAACAATGTTCAAAACTTAGATTCAAAACCATATTACACCAATAAATACACAACAAAATTTATCTCGATCTCAAACATAAAGAAACTAAATAATCGCGAAACACGATTCGGAGGCATTTTGTGAAGGTGATTAAGTAGTTCATATTATTTAAAAAAATAAATTATTAAGCTGGGTTCGTTGACCAATTGACCTTATGGACAAGCCGCGCCTGCAAATAAGAGTACAACAATAAATAATTGGACTTACCCCACCCGTCGAGTATGGATCAACCCCATTTTTACCTAATAGAAGTTTAACTACATCTTCTTTGGAGTATATTGATGCAATGTGTAGTCCATTGTAATTATCCTAAAAAATTATACTTAATGATGAAATTAATTTCTTATATTTGATAAATATTATTTGTCTGCAAAAATCGAAAATACAAGAAATTTCACTGTTTTACACGATCTGGTATGAAATAAGAGACATTTTATGGTTTCATAGAACACGGGAATCAACACGTGACACTATTTTTTTTATTGAATCTATGATTCTTAAGGCAAAAATATACATTTTTATCGTGTTAAATCTTTATATCTGTTCGAAAATTTGCTTTTTTAGATCGTGGAAAGGGTATGAATAGTATATTAAATTATATATTTATTTGTTTCAATATTCTTGGGTACACAAAAAAATGTTTTGTTAGTTTGGCAACGTTTCGTGCTTTGACTACGAAACAGCAAATCAAAGTCAAATAAAGGCTTGAAAAAGTGCCCAAGCTAACAATGAGTTTGAGTTTTTGTACCCAAATAAATAAATAAACAGAGGTTAAGAAACACCCCACTAAGTTGAATTATATATAAATATCTTATATTTCGTGTTTTTGGTTGAAGTCGATGACAACCTGTTATTGATTTTATTTATAACTGTCTTTTATAACTAAAATAGTTATTTATGAAATAAGTGTTGTACAGATTCATATTACAACAAGAGATGTTAAAGTTTTCAAATGAGGCGTCAGCCGAGTTTAATAAAACATCGAGTGTAGTAATATGAATTTACAACAAGAATATTGTACAAAATTTTATCTACTTTCATCTATGAATAAAAATATTTGGCAAAAGGCATTTAGAAAAATAAAATTGCACCTGTAAAAATGCACCTGCTATTAGGTTTACTAATCAAGTTTTTTATGTTACCTTTCGCATAGTTACTGTTTCGCATGGTTACTGTCGAAACTTTATCAAACAAATTCAAAAATATAAAAAGCGTTTTTCAAAATGAGCGATTCTGATAGAAGTTTACCCTCTGTGTTTACCCCAATGGTATATAAAAATTGTGATTCCATTCTCGAAAACCAAAATTATGCAAGAATTTGTTATAACAGAAGGAAATGTGACAGGTGTCAACTGTTTAAGTATTTTTCGAAAATATGCTAAACTTCGTCCTCTTAATGCAATACACAGGTGGTTTTTTTGTATTCTATGGAAAAGGAAAAGGCACCTTCCAGCCTGTCGGAATTAATAGTTTTGGAAGTATACCAAAAAAGATTGCAACAAAACTTGGATTGAATAGTCCCGAAGGATACAGTGGACATTGTTTTAGGAGGTCCTCAGCCACCATTCTAGTTGATGGTGGTGCAGATATGCAGATGTTAAAGCGTCATGGGGGCTGGAAATCCTCGTCTACGGCAGAAGGCTACGTTGAGAATTCTTTAGAAAATAAGAAACAAATAGCAAAGAAGATCATGGAGTCAGACACGGTATTAATGATTGTAAATTCGAACGTAAAGGGCTCTATCACATCCCCTTCTGGTATACAAATTTCTAACTGTAAAAAGTGTATTATTAATGTTTATAATAAACCTTAAGTGTTATATTTTAATTAATAATTGGTAATAAATTTTATAATTGTTAATAATAAATTATTCTTCTTAAAAGTGGGGTTTTATTAAACAGCAAAATTTTAATAAAACCGTTTTTTTTCCATTATAGCACTAGTACTGTAATAGATGCCCTTACAAAACGATTTACAGAACTGTAAAATTCATATTACTAAATGAAAGTAGATAAATTAATTTATTGCATGGTTATGTCTCAATTTTTTTATTGATATTATTCTAGTTTCTTTCTACGATTAAATTTTTATATTTAATGAAGGATTGATCAGCTAATATGAAAAAAGAAATCATGATGAGTATAAGGAGGCTGTAATAAAAAAATATGTGGAATGTTCAAATGGAAGAAAATTATTTCAATGAATATGGTAGAAAGATAGGTTTCATTGTTACTTCTATTATAACTGCAGGATTAGTCTAAAATAAATCATTATACTTTATAACAAAAAACCCTAATCTTGATTAAATTTAATGTGTTATTCCAAAAATAGGGCGAAGTAATTATGTCTCGTTTGTTCAGTGGCGTGTCGAATGTCTAAAGGCGGAAGGGGAGGGAGGGGGGAAAGGTCAAGCATTTTCCTTAGTCACATTTCACACCAATCAGTGAATCCGACGTGTATCCGAAAAAACGTATATGACTTAATCAGCTTAGTTTGATGTCTAGTATCTCCAGTTACTCTACGGCCCATAAATTACGTGTCCGGTATCTTCCACGGCATATTTCATAAAACGCTGTTTGTGTAAATTTGCTATAGCTAATAGGGCTTTATCAAATTAACTTCTTTTTTCTTCTTTGGTTGGTTATCATAAATAATTTAATGCACAAAATTTACCTGCGTCCATGGCAGACATTAAAATTAAGTCGAACTGGATGGAATCTCCCATTTTATTACTCTACAGATTTCTGAAATAGACTATAACTGTTTTTGAAATATTTACAAACTTATTCTTAAATGTAAAAAATTGCGTATCATGTTTTCATAAGTTGCTCAACAAGAAAAAATCTGAATTCATCCAATATTTTATCATTTTCTCATTATAATATTTCTGATGCAAAGATTAGCACCGATTTTCTGAAAATGTTAAGAATAAATGATTATAATAATCTTAGTCACGCTATCGTTTTTAGGTTCACGGGCAGATATTTTAATATATAATAGGTTTCAGGGTAATTCTTGATAAGGATCTAAACCATTTCTTTGACCTTTTTCTTAGTAATAAAATACATCAGAAATAAAAATAACTTAGAAAGGTAAAAGATCGAAAAATCATTTTTTCTGTAGGCATGTAATTTGTATTTAAGTTATCAAATATAAAAATTAATATTCGCGCGATTACCTTTTTAAGAAACTTTTATATTCCTTATTTTGGTTACTCATTAGGTGTTAGTATTTTTACGCTGAGAAAATCAGAAAAAGAATTAATAGACTTACAAAGTTTTAAAAAATCTTAAAATAATTATAAATTGTGACGAATGTCTTTACAGGTAATTTTCCTTATTAATATTGATAATAAGTTTGTTAGAGGTACGCTCAAGAGTGTCTAACAACGACACAGATGTCGATCCGTGCAACATCTTACTGGTGTGTCCCACCAAATACTGCTTATGCAGTTTTAATTTTATCCTTTCCCTCGTTGTATCCAGAGGCGGATTATAGTACAAGCCGAACAAGCCTAGGCTTGTAGCGCCAAATCTGAAAGGGGCGCCACATTTTCCAGCGCCAAGACTCCAAGAGAGAGTAAGATAACCAAACAAGATATGAAACTAAGCGGAAAAAAACGGCGTTTGATAAACCAGTTAAACAAACCACACGCCTTGTATATTATTCTGTAATAATTATTGTAGTCTATTTTCCCAGACTAATACGCTTCGCATCGCGACATAGGCATCTCTTTGGCAGCGGGCGGCGCAGTGGCTACGCTAGGGAGGCCAGAGGTGGTCCGGGCCACCCCAAAAGTTTTTTCGGAGCCCCTGCAACCTTTCAAATTGCGAATTAACCCCCCCCCCCCCCCCCACTCCCTACTTAAAGTTGACACAATATTTTTTTGGCAATAGCGATCAAAACTCACAGATCACAAAAAAAGTTTTTTAAAGTCAGACATATTGCCGCAGATTAAGCTTTACGGTTATTTAAACCCAAAAAGGGGTGTGGCACCCAAAAAATTTTCTAAAAAGCGCCTTCGGCGCGTAAGGAAATTGCGCCGAGGGCGAAGAACAAATCCTAAATGCGCCACTATAGAAGGGGGGCGCAAAAATATCCCAGGGCTTTGGGCGCTTCCAAGTGTTAATACGCCTCTGGTTGTATTCTAGCTCTACTGATTAGCCATGATATGGCGATAAGCATCTAGGTTGGATATAACGAAATCAAAGGAAGATCTTTATTTGTTCTAATTATAAATAGTGTTCTACTTACATTATTTCTAGCTCCAACGTCAGATCCTAAATCTACCATTTTATCTAAGAAAGAAGTCCTATTGTCCTTGACAGCATACATCAAGGGTGTCATTCCAGTTACCTAAACATTATTAAAAAACGGATAAATTAGTAAATATATAAGGATATTATTATACACTATTGGCAAACTCGAATCTAGGGTGCGAACTCTCTAATACAACCATGAGAGAAGGCACATATGGGCAAAATCTTCAGTTGAAAAGAGACACATAACCACTCCTACACTCCAACTGAAAGAGGGGATATGTGTGTAGTGTGTCCGAGTCGACGTCTCGATCGCTCCCGTACCTGCTTGGACCATGTGTTCTAAAGAGTGGAAGGTGGGAGGTAGGAGATAACATGTTCTGTGTTTAACGTTCTAAACGCTACTAATAATAACCGTCTGATGCGTTTATATCGGCACCCTAGATTCGAGTTTGCCAATAGTGTATGTATAATGATTGTTGAAGTTAGAATACAACTTAATAAACGACCACTGCTAAGTAAGAAGGTCAATCCAATTTTAAAATAAAGTGTATTACAATAAAAAATTAGGTATTAGTAGTGATTGATAGGACCAGCGATTATAGTTATTTATTGTACAAGACGATAAAATTGTACTTTATCCTTGAGAGTGTTAGCGTCGAGACATCGCTAATGCGATTTTATCGTCGTGTGCAATACAACATTGTTTTTATAGTAAGACTTCGGGTGAAAAATAAAATTTCAAAGAAAATTGTAATTTTTGGCACAAACGGTGTGTAAAGTGTTCAGTATTTTTGCGTTTTGTGTATAAAGTGAATACGAAATATATGGAAAAGAATTAACAAAAGAAGAAGAAAACCTGTCATCAGATGTAGAAGATGCATCGTTGCAAGCAGAAAGTTTATTATTGCCCCAAAAATCTAGGATGATGTATGAGAAGGAATACCAGTCCTTTAAAAAGAGGAAAAGCATCAAGGATATTAATGTCGTGAGTGAAAAAGTGCTAATGGCGTATTTTTCTGAAAAGTCGAAGAAAGCAAAGCCATCGTCATTATGGTCGTATTATTCGATGCTGAAGCGTACAAACGAGTACAAGTGGTGGTGTTCCAAAAATAGATGTTTCTAATGATGTTAATTGTAAAATTACACTTGTTGTTAATCCTTCGAATTAATGTGTATGAATTTGTAAATTTAATTGAATAAAAAAAGTTAAAACATTTTATCTACCCTTGCTGTTAAAGTGTTACTTTATCTACCCTTGCGGTTAAAGTTATATTTTATCTACTCAAAAGAGTGGCTATAACAACATTTTAACATAAGCTATAGAAAAAAATTATTTTAAAAACAGGATTTGGGACACCTTTAAAACTTGTTTATTGTCTATCATTTTGGTTTCCTGTTTCTAAATTGTCAATGTTTATTTAAACAAAGATAACAATATAATTGGTCAAGCCACTGGCAAATAAAAGAATTGCGTGGTTAATAGGATTTATTTATTTATTTACGGGACAGGCCCAATTAAAATAGTAGGATGACGTTCATCTTTTCCCATCTTATGTTTTCAAACGTCCTGCTTTCGTGCCGTTTTTTAAATTCTTTTTAGAAAAGGATTGTGAGACTCTATGAATATTTTTATTATTGAGATATATTTTCAATAGTTTTAGTTTAGGATGTAAGTACTGAATATGATAAAGATTATAGTGAAAAGTCCATTACCAATAGTAAGCAGTTCAGTATTTAAAACAAAAAAGTAAAAAAAAAACATGTACCAAATCAGCCACTCCAGCCAATGGTATAGTATTCGCATCTTCCCCAGAATTGGCTATAGCCTTCTCCATGGACTTCATTATTTGATCCATAGAAGTCCATTCTCCTTTTTGGCACAGAGTTAAGATTCTTCGGGCGGCATCCCGAACGTTTGCTCCAGCAGACTGGGGTTTCGAGGAGGGCGTCTCGTCTGCATCGTGGTTGCTGGAAGTTTCTTCTTTCTCTTTCTCTTTAGGTTCCTTGGGGTTACCTAGAAAATAATATAATGTATATAAAATGGGGTTCACGCAGTGGCGTAGCTAGAAATTATGTTCGGGGGAGGAGGGCTTTTATTTTTTAACCAGGTTTTTTAAGGGTTCGGGGTTTCAAGTTAAAAATAAAACCATATTGACATGTTAAGATGGAAAGTTCTTGCGTATAAACACCTAATTTGAAATTCAGAAAAAGTATTTCCTCGAACCGGATTCGAACCGACAACCTCCGTATATCCAGTACAGAGCGCTAACCAATTGCGCCATCAAGGAAGTAGGTTCACAACGTCAAATCGGGAAACACTTTCGTCCGAAAATTTCAAATTTTTACTAAGATACGCACAGTGATAGATAATGTAAATCATTTTTACCCTTTTTAAACAACAACATTATCGTTTCGGTAACCAGATGCATGCTTTTCAGGCGGCTGATTAATACCTATCGGTTCTTTTTCGTATAAGAAAATCAAGTATGTATATTTTGTATATATCTTAAGAGGGAAAGTTCTTGTCTATAACAACACTTTCGTCCAAAAACGGTAATGTTGTTGATTAAAAAGGGTATAAAAATGATTTACAATATCTATCACTGTGCATATTGACGTGTTTATACATAATACAATAATGTCAGATTGCATAAAGATTTTTAACAGTTAAAGTTGCTAACCAGAAACTTTGACTGTGACATAAAAGGCATTGGCAGAAATAGGTTTCTTACAACCAAGGTGGCCCGGTTAGCCTAATTTTTAATTTACTAATCAGAAAACTTTGATTTTGAGGAAATAATGCCTGCCAATGTCATTAATGCCACAGTCAAAGTTGCTGGTTAGTTAATTACTGTTAAAAATCTTTATAATACCTACTTATTTATTCACCGAATTGACCACATTTTATAGCGACAACATTCAAGGCAAGCTAAATGCAGTCATGTTAGTATAGGAGGAACTATCGAATTTCGTTTATAAAGATTGCCGACATCAAACAGCTCATCCGGCATCTACCTGGCCCGAAAATGGTTATTCTAAAAGAAATTCTATTTTACTGATCGAAAAGCCAGAAAAACGTGGAAATATTTTTTTCCCTGCTTGTACAGCGTGTCCAGGAACCATCTTAACATACGGGAAACTTTTTTATTTTGGACTTTACGAAAAAAAAGGATTCTTCATAAAAAGTTCTGCATGGTCTAAAACCTAAAATGCAACTATCAGATATTAAATTCTCCCAGGCGTATACGAGGTAAGTCAAAAAATATGAATTTGACTTAAAAGTAAAGTACCTTTATTTTTGATAATATCGAAAATTATTATTAAAAAAAGTTGATGAGAACTAAAAACCACGTTTAAATATGAAATTATGCCCATTTACAATATTTTAAGAAGCGGTATTCATTCTCATTTAGTAGGTCCAGCACGCCTTGGAAAACTAAATGAAACCATGACAACTAATTATTTTATTTGTCAAGGCGGACAGTTTTCTTTTAATTAAATATGGTGCTTAAATTTACTATCGAGGAAAAAGTTGAAATAGTGTTAATTGTTGGAGCCCACTACAAGACGTACAGAGAAGTTGCTTAAATTTATAATGCAAGATACCCAAATAAAATTATTAGCCATGTAACGGTTGGAGATATTTTTAATAAATTTAAAAATTCTGGATCTGTAAGTAATAAATTTTCTGACAACCATCAGGTTTGGCGTACGGACGAAGATACCCAATTGAATGTTTTGCTAGCTGTCGTGGAAAATCCTAAAATCTCATTGAGAAATATTTCATAAACTGTTCCACGACCTGTTACAAAGTCCACTGCCCAAGTTATTTTAAGGAAAAATAATTTTTACCCATACAAACCAAAATTTCTTGACAAACTGCAGCCTAGAGATTTTGATTCATGATTTTTGTTTTGCTCTTGGTTTCAATGTGAGGTAAAAGATGACCCACTATTCGCAAGAAAAATATTGTTTTCAGATGAGGCGATGTTCACCTCAAATGGAGTAGTGTGTTCTCAAAACTGTAGGTGATGAAGTGATGAGAATCCCCATTTTGTAATTGAGTGTCGTGACCAGTATTATTTCAAGACAAATGTTTGGTGCGGCGTTTTTAGGAACCAAATTGTAGGGCCGTACTTTTTTCGAGAAAATATTACCGGTGAAATTTACTTGAACTTTTTGGACACGGAATTATTCGAATTTTTTCATGGACTACCAATAAATATAAGACAAACACTTTGGTTTCAACATGACGGCGCTCCATGCCACAGCTCTGCAAGAGTGACAGAATTCTTAAATCGGACATTTCCACAGAAATGGATTGGAAGAAGATCAGAATTTGCTTGGCCACCAAGGTCACCTGATCTAACACCTCTGTATTTTTTCGTATGGGGATTTTTAAAACAAAAAGTGTATACCCACAGACCTTTCGAGAACATAGACCATTTAGAGAGAATTATCAGAGAATGTGTCCAAGAAATTTCCCCTCAGATGGTTAGAAATGCAGTAATGGAATTTTCACGACGTACAACCGTTTGTATGGAAAAAAACGGTGGTCATGTTGAAGCTTAGTGTAATATTTCATTATTGTACTTTGTAATTAAAATTATTAAATATAGTTTTCCATTTACGGTATTAATATTATTGATTCGAACACCCCGTATGTGCTGGCTCAAAACTTTTGATTTGAATGTTATTTTATCAACAAGCCGAACTTTTTATGAAGAATAATTTTTTTTCGTAAAGTTAAAATAAAAAAGTTTCCCATATGTTAAGATGGTTTCTGGACACGCTGTATAAACAATTCTCTATCCAAAGAATTACCCATATTTTTATTATTTTTTTGTCGATGGACTCGCTCCCTTATTGTTATTTCCACGAAAATGTTTTTGCTTTTTTGTTTTTATGCGGCTTCACCAATAAAAATTAATTTTTTATAGTCTCTTCTATACCTACCTGTCTAATTGCATCGTTGCTGCTAGACCAATAGAATAGTGAGGAGTGACCAACAGAATTCGTGGTTAGGTTCATAAATGTTTACTGTCGCTGCCAATTGAAATAGTTATTTACATTACTAGATGCGAAAGTTAATTTTTGGTGTGAGGAGGTTTTTGAATTGCCGAGGTGATTTAATACCTCCGACCACCAAAAAAGGCTTTTGCATCGTGTAATGTATTTAATTTTTTCTACTACTGTTCTCTGATCAATATATTATTAAGTAATAAACTTTAATTTTGTGCAAATTAAAATGATAAAATAATTTTTTTTTCCACCTGTAAAATAATCCATGACAACTAGTTATTTGAGTATTGTTAGTCTGTCAGTTCGAATAAAATAGTGTAGTGTTTTTTTGTCCTTGCACCGAAAGTAATACTTTACATAGCTAGCAACGCTACTATACATAGTTAGCAATGTATAATATTCAGGTTACTCGAATATTTACTTTCGTTATCTGTCGTGTTGCTAGGGTCCGAAAGTTAATTTATTTATACAGTAGTAGAAAAATAAATATACTATACAGGGTGTCCCGAAATTAGGTGACAATATTTTAAGGGGATAAAGTACATCCAAAAATAGGACTAAAATCCTCTATTAATATACTTTCAAAAACGCTTCGTTATGGGGCTAGAGCCCCCCGAATGGAAGCTATGATAAGCGGTTTTTTCACAATATCTCAGAAACTCATTGAAGTATCAAAACAAAATTTAATACATGTTTTACCCATGACAAGACGCAATAAATGGTTTGTTTAGCTTTGGTGTATTTCTGCCAGTGGCGTCTCACTGGGTAGGTAGTGAGGAGAATATTGCCCTAACTTTTTTATTTGTAGGATTTTTTAACGCCAGGTGCAATTTTTAAAAGCACTAAAGTCTTCTATTGAAAAAAGATACTCTTGCTTCATTTTGGTAGGATTTACCATTTTTCAGTAAAATCGATTTAAAAATTTTCGGTTTTTTACAAGCCGTTGAAGTGTTTTTTGCATATCTCAGCAAACACTTGATATTAAAACATGAAATTTATTAGAAGTTCTACTAGCGACAAGGCATATTTATTAAAGGATGTAACATTAAAATATTTTTCCAGTGGTGTCGCACGGAGTGGAGCCTAAAGTAAATATTACAATTTTTTTTTTAATTTGAGGGGCTTTCATACTTTTAATGTAATTTTTTAAAATTTTTAAATAATTAATAAAACCTTCCATTATTGTAATTTGACAGAATATAAGGTTTTCAACAGATTTTTAGACCTTGTTTTTTAAATATTTATTTGTATAAGAGACTTAAAATAAAACAACAAAGAATAACAAATTGCAAATCAAATTTAATTGTAAAACCACACGGGAAACTAATTCTTAAGCAAATGTTCGAAATGATTTCCATTTTGTTGGATGCAAAATCTAGACCTGCGTGTTATGTTTTATGAGGCATGGAGAATTTGAAAATGGTATAAAAGGAAAGCCCCTCAAATAAAAAAAAAATAGTAATATTTACTTTAGACTCCAATCCGTGCGACACCACTGGAAAAATATTTTAATGTTACATCCTTTAATAAATATGCCTTGTCGCTAGTAGAAGTTCTAATAAATTTCATGTTTAAATATCAAGTGGTTGTTGAGATATGCAAAAAACACCTTAGCCTTTTCACCGGCTTGTAAAAAACCGAAAGTTTTTAAATCGATTTTACTGAAAAATGGTAAATCCTACCAAAATGAAGCAAGAGTATCTTTTTTCAATAGAAGACTTTAGTGATTTTAAAAATTGCACCTGGCGTTAAAAAATCCTACAAATAAAAAAGTCAGGGCAATATTCTCCTCACTACGTACCCAGTGGGACGCCACTGGAAGAAATACACCTAAGCTAAACAAACCGTTTATTGCGTCTTGTCATGGGTAAAACATGTATCAAATTTTGTTTTGATACTTCAATGAGTTTCTGAGATATTGTGAAAAAACCGCTTATCATAGCTTCTATTCGGGGGGCTCTAGCCCCATAACGAAGCGTTTTTGAAGGTATATTAATAGAGGATTTTAGTCCTATTTTTGGATGTACTTTATCCCCTTAAAATATTGTCACCTAATTTCGGGACACCCTGTATAGGTAGAGCCTACATATAAGAGCTGTAAAATTCACATTTTTACTTAAGGCAACTAGGATTATTTTTTCGTACACAACTCATAAACTACCTAGTAACGTGTATTTTGAGAATTTGTTAAAATGTAGCGGAAAGTGCCCGATTATAAAATATTAGTAAAAGGTGTAAGACGAAAAACTAGATTAGCAATCAGACTAAAATAGTTCTCGGGGCCTAATAACCCCGAGTTTCTAAGATCGGGGGGAGGAAAAGGGGGGGGGGGCTACAGCCCCCTTCTACGCCACTGGGTCCCAGTGGAATTAATACGGGGTGTCCGGTAACTTATGGGCCGTAGAGTAACTGGAGATACTAGACATTAAATTAAGCCGATTAGGTCATATAGGTTTTTTCGGATTGTCACTTTTGTTTTTTTTTGTTAATTTAATTTTTTACTATGTTTTTTATGCTTTGGGATGTTTAAAGGGAAATATCTCGAAAACCGTTAAAGATATTAAGATCAATCAAGTACATATTTTTGACTCAGAAAATACCCTCTTTAAGAAACTATAATTGAAAAACACCTTATATAACAGGTAAGAAAAAAAATTATACATTTATGAAGCCCAGTGTATGCAACTAGCGCCCTCTAGTTTGAAACTTAAAAATTTCTACAAATTCTTATTTCTTGCTCATAAAAACATAATATTGCCAACTTTCAATTCGTTTCATTAAACCGTTTTAAAATTATGGCTTATTTTCGAGAATAAACTTTTACTTTCAACACCCTGTATCTCTAGAACGAGTAACAATCCGAAAAACCTTATATGACATAATCGGCTTAGTTTGATGTCTAGTATCTCCAGTTACTCTACGGCCCATAAGTTACCGGACACCCTGTATAGACCTAAATTGAATAATGATTTTAAATGTTCTTTTAAAGAAGTAGATATAAAATATTTGTATTTCTTAAATCATTTTCAATTGGCTCCAGTCTCCACTAGTGCCCCTTTTTAGCAATACAATTTTGGGTTCTAAAATAATGTTCTTAAACTAAAATGTATTACCACTTACCAGTTTTGCTGGTACCATCACTATCCTCAGCTTTCTCTCCTTTAGGGAGCCGCTTGCCCTCTCCTTTTTTGCGAGGAGCTTGCGGCATTATATATGTACTTCCACAAAATTTCACACGTTCACATTTAAAAAAATATTTTAAATAAAAAAGTCACAAATAATTTTGAAACAGAAACTCTGTTAACATTAAAAAGGGTACAAATTTCCACATATTCTTGTATCAGTGCAAACAAAAAACATTTTAAACTGAACCGACTATGTCGTTTGCAAAGCAATTCTGGCAACAAATATAACAAATCTGGCACAGGACAAATATTGAAGAAGGCTTGACCAATAGAGGAGGTTTTCACTCCCACTACTTTGTTTCTTAATCGAGGGTGAAAGAACCCCTCACAAAAGCTCATTTGAATTTACTTTCAGCTAGTTTTTATTGAATTTTTAGTATTCTGGAGATCTTAATGTATATTGCCTGGTATTTTATTTCTCAAAAAAGCAATTAAAATGCAACTGAAAACGTAAAAAACGACTTTAATTTATATATAATAATTGATTCATTTATTTATTATCCAATCTCTAACATTTTCTTTACAAAATTAATTTTTTAACACACTCAAATTTTAGATATTACATTATACAGGGTGCTCCAGTCAGTGGCGGCTCGCGGTCTTAAAAAATGGTGAAGAGCTAGGTATAGTGCGGGTACTTAAACAAACATTGACTAAAAACCCGTGTAACAAAACGTTTTTCTTATTCTTATCTGTCCAACGACTTAATGGAGTTTCCAACAAATTACAAACTATGTCATTAATTGGGTTCATTTTTAAAACATAAATACAACAACTAAGTAGGTACGTACACTACTGAATTAACTAAAAAATAAAAACAAAGCTTTTTAATCACACAGTAATTCACGTAAAAACGATATCTTTAACCGTAAGTTTCGCGAAGCCTCAAAATAACTACCTTTAGGTTAGGCGAACCAATGCTAAAACAATGGTGCATACGACTGATCTATTTTTAAATTGCCCTTCATCATAATGCAAATTGTTACATGCTATTTGTATGACTGGCCTTACGTAACCATAGCAACGGTAAATATCAAAGCAATGTTAGGCATTGGGTGGGTCTTCACTTGCTTTGAGCTAACGGACATGGTCGGCTGGGGCGCGCCAAAATGCACTGTGTTTATAATTATTGTCCATCGAAGTTAACCGTGGCTCTATTATGCATAGCTTCATTCGGATTAAATTAATATTATTAATTCGAACATAATTATTTTTTAAGGGCTAAAATGGTAGCTGTATTGGTACCTACATTAATATTTTATCACAAAATACCACTGTTAAATTAAAAATAATTTTTTTAATAGAATTTTAACCCCTGCTCTCATGCAATACGCATTTAAACTAACTTAGGGTCTTAATAAATTATAATTTTTGCCCGTTTGTGAAATAAAAAATTATTTACCAGACATTTCAAATGCTTTTAGAAAATAGCATGTGTGAACTTTACAGCAAATAAAAATAATATGAGCCAGTCAGTTTTTTCAATTTAAAAAGTTTTCACTTGTGTAAATAATTATAACTGGATCACCGTGTATATCTAAAATATTAAAAATAATTATTGTAAAATGTTTTTACAGATTGGATGATAATAAATGAATCAATTATAACATAACCCTATTATTACATTTTTAAATTTTGTTAAGAATTCAACACTTATTTTATGTAGCACACTACATATCTAAATCAGCTCCATGCGAAATTATATCTTTATATATATTATAGACATTGCGTTCCCTTGAAGCGAATCCTGTCCATAGTGTTCATGTTTAGTTCTCAATATTTTTAAGAATACAAGGATTTTTATTAAACATCGTTTCATGAAGTATGCTGAGGAAGATATAGCTGAAAAACATAGTGTAACTGTGCTGCGCACACCGCCATATCATTGCGAACTAAATCCTATAGAACTTATATGGGCGCAAGTGATTTGTAGCAAGACACAACACTATATTCAAAATAAAAGACGTTAAGCTACTGTTTGATCAAGCCATTAAGGAAGTGACACCAGAGAACTGGCGAAAAGCAGTCCATCATGTCATTAAAGAAAAGGAGAAAATGTGGGATCTTAACCACCTGACCGATCGGACCGTCGACTTGTTAATTATAGCGTCAAGAGGAGATGACAATTTCTCAGATGACGAAGAATATTATGATTTTTTATAATTCTGTATAATTTATTTTTTGTATTTTGTATTTTTTTTTATAATGTTTAATAAAAAATAAGTGTACCAAGTACTATTAACATAATGCACGCCTTTGACACACCATTTTTAGTGTTTGTGAATGAATATCAATAGGCAAAACCCATAAATTGACCCAAAGCTTTGACCCAAACCCGGGTGGTACAACCTGCACTTGATGAAAATAAAGAATTTGGCAATGAAATTAATGCCAAATTATAAAAGCGGCTTAAATATTCGTTGGGTCACTCTGTAGTCACTTTGCATACCTAATGGAGCTTTTATTACTCTACACCTTTCTGAAATAGACTATACATTCAATTTTGCTCCTAAAATTAAAATAGCATAGATATTTGCAAAAAGGTATTCGATCAATAAAATTTTCTGCAACTTTTACACTTTCTGGCGGCCTCTATTTTCTACTTTATGATAACTAAAGTCAAATTTTTTTAAGAAAACGCCAAGTCACTTGTCATTTATGGCACCCTGTTGACGTCTGGTCTATTTTACGTTTAGAGGTTGGCTAAAAAGACAGGACCGGACTATTTTTATGTTCCCTTAACAAACTAAAAAAATATTTAAATATTAAGTTCTTTATCTCCCGTTTTAATTTATCAAAGAAGACTTTACAAATTTTTCTATTTAAATCATCGTTTTCAACTAAAGTTGTCAAGAAACTTTTGGAGATGTTATCCAAATTGGAACAAAAGTCAAAAACCTATTAGGTATCCACTGAATACTACCTATATATTGTGATAGGAATTACTTACAATAAAGTAATTTACTAGTAACATAAATATTATCGACAAAGCTTTTAAAAAATTTAACTTATCGACACACTACTCTCCTTTGCTCGTGAATATTAAAGAATGTAATAAATGCCGGTAATACTGCACCAGCTAGGTAGAATACGTAAAACATGGTATATATGGTTAATAAAAGTCTAAAAATATCTCAAATGTTTTTAAAACATACACTATATAAAAAACAGCCACAAAAATACTAAAAAACAACGAAAATAATAGGACGCGAATTGACATGTGAACTTGTTTCGGTCCACACTAAATCTAGTAACTTTTCGGCGGAACTAGAATCAGCTGTGAATGTCATCTGTGGCTTTCAACTGTCGAAACGCCGTTTTCTATCGCGATATGAACATTATCTGCAATCAGTACCATTGACTTAACCAAGTCACACGTCACCTTCTGTAGTCAGTTCTCCGTCTACTACAATATATTATCCTGGATTTTAAAACCGACCTTTTAAAATAGCTGATGTAGGTATCCAAACAAAGAAACGTCTGAAAAATAAAACTATTTTTTTGAAAAAAGTGCCTTAAGAAAATGCTCTTAATTTTCAAAATAAACAGTATTTTGTCGTAAAAAAAAATAAATTTATTTCTTCTATATTTTCTCGGATAACTTCGGAAGTTATAGGTATTTTTAAAAGTTCTCTTTAACAGAGTATTTAGGATTAAAATATGCAATTTTGCTCTCATTTAACCAACTCCTTATCTCTTATAGTTACCAAGATAGCAATGCTAATGCATCGAATTTGTAACCCGTATATAAAATGGGAATAATACAAAAACACATATTTTGTTCTAGATATAAATTTATTTAAAAATATATTTATTTCTAGGTTACATCGACTACAACTACTTTGTCTTTGATGGAAGCACCTACAAGTATAGTATTTTCTAAAAAAATTTCCTATAGTGCACATTTTTTCAATTATCTATTTTGGAATTAGTAAAAAAGTTCTTTACATAAATACATAAGTATAATAATAGTTAGACATAGTAAAATACAATATTGCTTAGAAGTATTATAAAATATTAGTATTCCACGATGGATTACAGAAAAAAAAAACATTTTTACACTCAGTTCTGAATATTTTGATGGTTGTCATTACCAAAAATCTACACCTTCGCCATTTTGTATTTTCGATCAATATTTTGGTCAAATATCAATGTTTTAGCTACAAGGGGCTTTCACTAAATTTATATTTATTGGTGTAAAAGTAGGCCTTAAGATTTCTTTCAATAATATACAGGGTGTCCCATAACTTATGGGCCGTAGAGTAACTGGAGATACTAGACATCAAACTAAGCCGATTATGTCATATAAGTTTTTTCGAATTGTTACTCGTTCTAGAGATACAAAGTATTGAAAGTAAAAGTTTATTCTCGAAAATAAGCCATAATTTTAAAACGGTTTAATGAATCGAATTGAAAGTTGGCAATATTATGTTTTTATGAGCAAGAAATAAGAATTTGTAGAAATTTTTAAGTTTCAAACTAGAGGGCGCTAGTTGCATACACTGGGCTTCATAAATCTATGATTTTTTTTTCCACCTGTGATATTAGGTGTTTTTCAATTATAGTTTCTTAAAGAAGGGCATTTTCTGAGTCAAAAAGGTGTACTTGATTGATCTTAATATCTTTAACGGTTTTGGAGATATTTCCCATTAAACATCCAAAAGCATAAAAAAATATAATACAAAATCTAGCCGTTTGTTTTCAAAATTCAAAAAATCGGTAATATTTTTTATTTCGGAATTTTTAAATATAATTAATTATTTAATCCGCCTATAAATTATTCAACATTCTTTGCTTATTTTATTACTATATTAGCGAAAGAAAACTTAAGTCTTACTTTTTCGCCAATAAAGAAAAACCAAAAAGTTGATAGTTTAAAAAAAAAAGTGAAATCTTAAAGTAAGAAGTTGCCAACTCTAAGAGGACACAAATCAAAAACTAGTCATAGGATTGGATTACGGCCATGGACAGTTTTAATCAGGATGTTCTGGACTTAAAAAATACTAAAAATCCAGAAAAATTAGCCAAAAGCCATTTTCCATAAGCTTTGTGAGTGGTCCTTTGACAAAATTTCACTTGTGTTTATTAATTCACCACTTTGGGTAAAACAAAAAGACAACGAAAATTAATCAAAAAATAAATGAGAACTAAACCTAGTTCTGAAAAGAGCAATTATGTGGAACTAACCCAAATACATGTTTTTTTTTAATTAGGCTGGGAAAAATCTGATATGATCGTCATTTGCAACTTAAAAATAAGTTTATATAATTTATATAGTTATTATGTACTTTCCTAATGTAGCTTATAGAGAAAAAAAACCAAATTAATTTTACATCTCTACGTATGTATATTTGCTTAAATCTAAATAAAAGCAATTCTTTCTAATTAAAATTGTTTTTTCTTTATAAATATAAAAGTGGTTAAGTTCTTTTTTTGTAATAAAAAAATCATTTCTTAAAACGTAATTTTTACAAATATGTTTCATTTAACTATTTAAGGTTTTATTTCTCAAAATGAATATTTTCTCGGTAACTTTATGTTGTTTGATCATCAAAAAGTTTACTAGGAAACAGTATGATTATTTTGTCGATGGTATATTTAAAATTTTATTTAATTTTGTTCATTTCATTGACTTCATAATTACTTGGTGAACGATTGCTTCATTCAGTACATCACTTGTTACAATCGGGTTTACCCTTTATATTCATTGGCAAACAATACTAAATTTTATACTATTAGGTCCTTTGTAATATAGGAATTTCTCTTGAGAGAAAGGTTTTCAATTACAAAACTAGATTTTAATGAAAAATACTATTAAACAAAATAATCGTCAAATCACAGAAATTGTTAAGAAATAGAAACGCCAATGAATACTCTTAAGAACCACCAGGACAATTGCGTTCTATTCTGGTGACTTTTTTTGGTACTTTTGTCTAGCTTCTTGCGGCTATAAAGACATTAAGACACGATGGTTTTCCTAATTATTCCAGAATATTTGGCCATTATAAACTTAGCTCATGGATATTATCTAACCAATAGAGGAAGTGGGTACCATATGAGGTGGTGCTACGGGCATATCCTCATCATCTTCTTCTTCATTATCATCATTTGAGGTATCCTTAACTTCATCCACATGCCCCATAAGAGCTCTATACTTCTTAGCAATGGCTTCCCAATCAGTAACATGTTCTATCCTAGTAGTGGTAGCAGTAAAACTTAGCTGCGAGCCTATTGGGGTCATTTGGCCAATAGCAAGACCAGCAGCTTCTTTTGGGGCAACTTGTCCTTTTTTGACTTTTGAAAGCCATTTCGCACCTGCTTTTGATCTGAAACGAAAACTATTTAACATTTTTGGGTTAAAATAGAATCTATAAGATGGTAGATATAACTAAATACATATTATAACGGCTAACAACGTTCATAATTTTGTTTATATTTTTTGAATAACAAAAACAATTAATGTTACTAGAACACACCGGTATAAACAAACGTGTGTAAATAGGACTTGCGTCTATATCCCAACCTAATGGCAGGCATACTGCGCATGTCAGGCGGATAGCGTGATGGCGGGATATTTAAAATATAGGTAGAAGTGGATTTAATAATTTTTTTACGTCACGGTGTTGAGTCATAGTCAAGGTATTAAGTTTTCTTACAAGAACAGTTTGTCAGTGTGTTAAGTTGTGGCCTTTTGAGACATAATTAAAATGGAGGGGAAGGTTATTAATCAGTAAGTTTTGTTATGGCTGCGACTGTCACAAAATATTAAATATTTTGTGGCGGCTGTCAAGCACCTGTAAAGTAAAAACCTAACCGTCATTTTTTAAATTGTAGAACAGTTTATGTGTGCACAGACTGTGGGATGAAATGTAGTACAAAAACAAATATTAATGTTCACATGAAAAGAAAACACAACACACCATTACATGTCATGCATTTCTGGTATTAATGCACTAAAATAACTAACTTATAACTATGACCCTCATAACAAAAAGTCGGAATCACAAAATCGTAGACTGGTCAACACCGCTAACCACATCTTTGAATTTCTTGAAACGTAAAAGAAAATAAGCAAATAAAGTGTTTGATTTAAAAATATAAATAAAATACCATAATATTAAAAATTAATTAATTAATCGCTATATCAATAATATGTTACATGTAATAATTGAACTCATTTCTACCTATATAAATTTCAAATACTACGCTATCCGCCTGACATGCGCAGTGTGCCTGCCATTAGGTTGGGATATAGACGCGAGTGTAATAGGCAGGTAATGCTAATAAGTTTAATTTTCTAACAGTTATAAACAGTCTAAAATTTGAAACAATAATTAACTAACCAGCAATCAGATATAACCAACTTTGATAGTCATAAAAATACAAGTTAATAAAACTAAAGGTGTCTGGTTGTTGTCATTTACTAACCTTGGACTTAGCTGAGTAGTCTTCTGAAAACTTCCCATAAGGTGCACGAGGCTCTGTCGTTTCTTCGTTTTGACTAAAACAAAGTCTAATGTTTTGGGGGATTTAGATTTTATACTACTCTATGGGGAAATAAAAATACCTCTTTTTTTGCAAATATCCACCAGGTAAAAAAGCCATGTGGTGATCAGGTTGATTGGCGATGGAGCTGTCGTGGTCCTGTGCATGTTTCTGATGAGTTTGCTTAGGCCGAATTTCCACTCTATATCGGATTGAGCCTGTAAACATGCTATAATAATATAATAGAGTTGGCAGAAGTTTGTTATCTAGACTACGTAAGACGTATGTTAAGGTTTAAAGTTTTTACGAAGTCAATATAAATCTAATTTTTTTTAGTTTTCAATTTAAAAAAAAAACAATAGGACTTCTTTGGGCGAAGTTGCGACGTTCAGCCTTTATTAGACCAAAGTGCTTTAATAGCGTCATTCGATAGAGTTTTAAAAATACCTATTTATATTATTTTTACTCTCTTTTTGTTTACTGTGTGAGCTGTAGTACCGATAGTGGAATGTCTATAATAAGTACAAGATAATATAGCCAAATTTTATTGTTTTTTAAATTCAGCCCATTAAATATAAAACTACATTTATTACACTTTGACAGGCTATGGCGTTTAAACCGAACAACATTCCGGTTTCACGTACAAAAGATACATATTTGAATGTATTATAGAAGACGAATCAGCGCATATTTTGATAATTAATTTTTTTCCCGGGGTTGGCGGAAGAGTCAGTATACTTTGGCCTATATAAGACCCATTGTATCCCCTATCGTCTGGGTAATATCAGCCAGACGGGACGTACAGCTTAACGTGGAATCCGAACCACGTGTGTTCACTAGTTATCCTTTTTACCCCCCCCCCTTCTTTCCTTATTTGATAAACTAGAGAAAATATTTTTTACCTTTAAATCTTTCAGTAAAATTTCTTTTCTTCTAAAAAAATTAATAACATTATTAAAACTTAACGTTTTAAGTAGTTCAAAAGCAAGCATTGTTGAAATTCCTGAATGTGGAAAAAAAATTTCAACATTTTCAATTTAAAATGTAGACAAAATACAAAAATATACACAGAATGTATAAATTTACACAAAATGCATGCATCACAATTGCAAAAATTTGAGCTTGATAATAAAGTTTAAAGCTTATTTCAAACGATTGACAGATATATTAATTTAATTTTAATATACTGTAAATTAATTATTGTTATTTCAACAGAAAAATCTAGAAGACAGTGGTGGCTCGCAGTCTTAAAAAATGGCGAAGAGTTAGGTATAGTGCGGGTACTTGAATAAACATTGACTAAAAGCCCGTGTATCTCTTATCCTCATCTGTCCAGCGACTGAATGGAGTTTCCAGCAAATTACAATCTATGTCATTAATTCATTTTTAAAACAAACAACTAAGTAGGTACGTACACTACTGAATTAACTAAAAAATAAAAACAAAACTTTTTAATCTCATAGTAAATTACGTAAAAACGATATCTATAACCGTAAGTTTCGCGAAGCTTCAAAATAAACAAAATAAATACCGCGAACCAATGCTAAAACAATAGTGCATACGACTGATCTATTTTTAAATTGTTCTTCATCATAATGCAAATTGTTACATCCTGTTTGCGTCACTGACGTCCCGTAACCATAGCAACGGTGAATATCAAAGCCATGCTGGGTGTTGGGTCTTCACTTACTTTGAGCTAATGGACGCGGTCCGCTGGGGCGCGCCAAAGTTCACGAGCGTTTATAATTATTGTCCATCGGAGTTAACCGTGGCCCTATTATGCATAGCTAAATTCCGATTAAATTAATATTATTAATTCAAACATATTTTTTTTAAATTGCTAAAATGGTACCTGTGTACCAAATGTACCTGTAGATTAATATTTAATATTGTCGAAAAATTTTCTTCCTGGTTTTTTTTTTCACCTACTTCATCTGACGAGCCGCCACTGCTAGAAGAGAAACGAACGTAAAACCTAGTGTCCCAATATTTTTCAATTTAGAATTTTGTAAAAATATGTTATCCTCATAGATGAAACACCGATCACGAATCTTTATCCAAACTACAATTAAAATCGATTGAGGTAGTAAATTACCACCAATTAATTTTGATCGTAACCTGTATATCGCTTGAAAACGCCTACAACACGCAGTTGTGCATGCAAAAATACAAAATGTACAACTGTAAAAAAATATATTTTTTGTGTAGATATGTGTTTTGCAATTATTAAAATCAAAAAACAAATCTAAAAAACATATGTAAAAACAAAAGAGGTGATGGTTCTAAGAAATTAAAAATAATCCTTTTACCGGTCAAAAACAAAAATTTCATCCAGATTCCGAAAAATGTATAAAAATCCAAAATACTAGTACTATTGCATAGTAATATGGTATAACTTTGGCAAAAATATGTATTTTTATTATAATAGTTTACACGTTTGACGATATTTTTTTTTTTTGATGAAGAATGTTACAATTATTTGTCTATCACTTATATTTACACAGTTACCACATCTAAAGCTAACTACCTCTAGTTCTAGTTCTAGTTCTAGTTCTAGGTATTTGCGAGAACACAGTAATCCAGTTTCACTTAAACCACTATCGTATGAACTTTTTACAATGCTGCCAAGAACTAGCAGAATATCAGTAGAAATAGGACCGCGCCTAAATCGAAGTTATGACCGATACAGGACGTGACGCTAATTTGGGTGAAAATAAAACTACGATGATCCAGCCCAGAAGAACTGGTGCGCGATAGCAGCGTGATTCGAGTACGACGACATAGGATGCCACAAAAATGTTCCAAACTGAAAATCAACACCGTCAAATGTACGAATTGTCGCTATAAAATCGACCGTTATTTATTTATTGAAAAATTATTTAAAAAGAAATAGCTGATCTTTATTGGGATTAGTAGCGAACCGGTTTATAATAATATACCAAGAGGGCAGTACACTAGTTTTAGAATAGAATATATCATTTAAACGATGAGTTTATTATTGTTAGTTGTTTATTACAGGCATTTAAACGACAGTGACAACTCTTTTAAAGTAGCAGGAAAATATTTTAATATCCAGGAAGCAAAACAACTAAAATTGAACCATCTATGTCAAAAATGCGGATATTATGAAATATTTAAACTGTAATCACTATATATCAAAGAGTTTGTTTCTCTCAAATATTAATTCTTGATATTTTTTTTCGACATTTGTTAGATTATGGCAATGCAAAGGATAAGCACCAAAGAATGTGGCTTGATTATCATAGAATACAAGAAATTGTTTGTTTAATATTATGATTATAGTGTAAATAACAAAAGCATGTATTAATTCATTTTAATGTGATGATGGATAATAATTAGTTCAGTAATTAAGAGTGTTGATTGACTCTACACAAAGAGCCGTTGAAAAGTAATAACTTTTATATTTGTAATTAATATTTAATAAATAACTTTGTTTCGGTACAATTTGTATGCTAACTCAATTTTAAAGTGTAGATCTGTTGTATAAATATGTTAATATGTGTTTGTATGTATCCTATGCCGCCGTACCTAAGCAGCAGCAATCTAGTGAACACAACGACGCGTATTCTGCCACCTCTCGGCGTTACCTGGATACGCTGGTACGTATCTGTCATCATAGCAATTAGTAGATTGATCAGCACAACAACCGATACCAGCATGTATACGCCAAACACGATTTTGAACAGCACCTCGGTCCAATAGGGCTGGTTATTGTGGTTTGTTTGTTTGTTATAGCCGTTTATTTTGAGTAGGTCGGTCGTGGTCTGGCCGAACACAGCGAAAAACAGCAGCTCAAAAGCGTTGACCGGGTTCTTTTGGACTGGAATCGAAAAGTATCACAATCAACGATCGCCCAACCAATAGACTAATAACCCACGTTCAAACGACACATCATTTATAATCGAGACCAGCATGTATTTGTTATGTTTCTGTATGTTCTGGTACTCCGACCAATTAAGACGACAAATGGAAAAAACAAAATGTACCACTGTAGATCACTTTATCACTTACCACAGCTGTAATCTGTAATATTACCAGTCTATTGGTCGGGGAGTCTTTGACAAAAATTACCTGTATACGCTGATACGTATCGGACATCATAGCAATAAGTAAATTAATCAGCACCACCACTGATACCAGCATATAAACCCCAAAGACTACCTTGAATAGGTTATCTGTCCACAAGGGTCGGAAAGGTGGGTTATTACTATTTCTCGGTGGCTTAATGGTCAATTCTTCATAGGTCGTTTGTCCAAAGACGGCAAAGAATAGAAGTTCAAAGGCCACAAGTGGATTCATGATCACTAGGAACATCCAAATAGGTAAGTGGGGTGTGAAAGTTATTTCAGCCAAAACGAAGGACACTCATGCGCTAACAAGAAACGACGCACAGTATCAAATAGTTGCCAAAGTTTGTTATAACTAGGTCTGAGTAAGTATTTAGTTTGACCCTGCACATTATTTTACCGTTTTTGGTTTATCATTGTATGCTATGTTTAGAGCTACAAGGTTAAAGTGATAAGTAATAATGGAATTAAATAAATAGCTTTGGCAATTATTGGAAACATTTTACAACATACTTTTCTATTCTAAATTTTCCTAAAATATAAATTTTGGACAAGTTACATGACAGATAAAAAGCTAAACAGCTTTTAATACACAAAAGCTGCTAACTAGGGGACGGTAACACCTAAAAACATTGATTAATACATATTAAAATAGTTCCAGATTCCAGTCTTATTTCTATGGATAAACACACAGACATTAATAACACCAAAATATTTATTAAACACCACATTGCAGAAAACGTGACAAGACATTTAGGACATAATAGTTTTCATACGAGAACTGCTTATTTGGGACATCCACAAAAAGGCTATATTCGCTAAAACGACAAAACATTTTTGACACAGAACTACAACATCTTACTGCCATCCATTGTGAGTGGTGGTCTCTTTTTTCTTATATCGGCTCTGGAATGGGGAGCATTATAGTTAAGGTCGTAAGATTCATCTATCCATTCTGCGTTGTCGTTAACAGAATTCCCGCCTAAATTTTTTGTAAAAATACATGAATATACTGTAAAACAAAAGTATTTATAATGGAACATACATTATTTGTAGCAGGATTTGTTTTGAACTATATAATATTCATTAGAACAATTTCACTCTATGGTGCAGTTTTTATTTATTTCTAAATCAAAAGTTTTTTGACTTTGCATCTGATGTGTCAATCTACCATACAGGAAAATAATTTAATATAAAGCAATGAATAATAATTAGTTCGAATTGGAAAAGTATTTTATATAGTAGGATATGTATCTTCTATTATTTTATACAAGATATTGTAAATGTTCTTGCAATTTTTTTATTAAATCATTCTGAACTTACCATCTTTGAAAATATCTGGTCTTCTCTCAGGTTTTAGCCCATTTTTAAAAGGCTGGTTCAAAGCTACAAATTGCATAGAAAATCCAAATACAAAGATAGCTAATACTGCTAAAAATCTAGCTAGATCTTTCATTAAATTTCCTGAAAAAAAAACAGTAAACAGATATAGTTTATTGTCATATATAATATCACAAGAGATAAAATTTTGTCGGCAAAATTTTCGAAAGGTATGAAAGTTTGTTGCTTGGCAATTTCGCGAATGACATTTTTGACAAAATCACGAGCCGTCAGGCGAGAAATTGCTTAAAAGCAACAAACTTAAATAAATCCTTGAGAACAATTTTGCTTACACAATTTTTTCTCGAGTGGTATTCGACATGACTATTTAACTAGAAAAAAGACAAAGAACAATAAAATTAGAAAACTTTTATTTAAGAATAAAACAAAAAAATTACTTATTTATTGATGTAAAAGTTACAGTTGTGATAATTAAACGTTTGTGCATTATTTGATTGATTTTGATTTGATGATATTACTTGATCTGGTGCTTTTTCTCTTAAGTTTTATTAAAATTTTGCCGCGGCAAAAATTACATGTGAATTTTGTCCAGGTAGGTGCAGGTAGTAATTTTGCCAGTAGAAAACCGGCCGTTGCTATGACATTTTGCCAGTGTAAAACACTCTAGTTAAATAGTCAATGATAAAAAAAAGTTTGATTAAACAACGACAATTTACATTTTAAGTTTTAACTGTTTTTTCCAAAGACTTGTACATACTTTAGGTAAATAAATACTTTTAAATAATTAACAAAAATGACAATGTACTATTACTTACCAATAATAATAGCCCATGGTCCAAATAAATGATGAAACGACAAAAAGTCCAAAATTTGTACACACGCTAACAGGAAGCTCAACGCGAACAACTGATTCCTACAGTACATTAATGTAGGCCAGTAGTTTTTTTCAATGAAAAGTATTCCCAGTAAATGTGCCCCCACTCCAAATATACTAAAAAGTAACACTGAAATTTTAATCCACCCGAGTCCACTTTTATCACTTGGATTAGTTAGTTCAAAAAGTAAGAGTCCACTTAGCCACACTAGTAAGATCCATTCATACCTGGAAAATAATAAAATTAGTTTTTTAGAAAGACAATAAGATTTTCAAATAAAAATGACAATGACGTGTTCTCAATCCAGTGCATGTAATAATAAAAATAAAAGGTGGTTATAATTATATGTAAAATTATTTTGTAATCTTACCAGTATGGTATTAAGTTGCGCCTATATATCGTTGGATAAGGTGGCGTTATACCAACAATCAACAGGAACAACATAAGGTGAATATGAGAAGTTAGGTAAGACATAAACTTGATTATTGGAACTTTGTAATATTTATGTCCTAAGGGAAGGGTAAAAGCAATCCAAACTGGAGGACAGATTATGAACATTACGAATAGAAGAAGAGTGCGCCAGGCTGTCCAGGTAAGGGCGCCTCGCCAGAGTTCCTAAAAAATTAGAATATACATCTATTATAGGTTTCGTAAATCATTAATTGTTGTAAAAAAATATTAACAACGTTGTTAATATTTTACCTAATCTATTACCTATTCTTTACCTGTAGATATCGTTGAACAACAGTATGTGCTATAACTTCTTTTTGTTCATTTTCTATTAAAACATCCAAGAATTCCACGTTTCTTCTATCAGTTGCTGTCAAAACTTTACCTGCAGAGTCTGCTCCTGCAGCTATAGATAAAAAGTACAAACTTATGTAGCATAATAAAAAATGTATAGAAGAAGTAAAAAGGTATCATTTTAAGCAAGAAATGTACAGTTTTTACTATGACTATAAATCATATTATTTACTGCTAATCTTGTAGAGAAGGGCTAGACCTTCCTGTGTGCTTTTGTTTTGATAATAAATATATTTCTAATTAAACAAGAAAATTACCCAACGCTAACAATTCTGTGGCCATAGCTTCACAAAATTTTCCAGCAGCTATAAGATCCTTGGCTCTCTCCTTCTCCTTGGTAGAAAGTACTATTAAAATATTTGATAATTTGGCAGCAGTATCCACCGGAGCTGGTGAAACCAAAATGAATTCTTCTATAGGCTTATTGTTGTGGTTTTTTGAACATACCATCAAATTGTAGACAAATCTGAAAATAAACAAATCAGGCCTCAAGCAAAAATAGCGAATTAAAGAACTTCAATTCCCATACGTAGGTAAACAGGAAAAAAAAACCTTCTGAGTTACGGGATACGATATACGCTCTTCAGAAAGTTATAATACTAAATAGGTAATATAAGCAAAATATTCCCCTTGGTACGTTGTATGACTATATTAATTAGGATTTGACACATCAGACAGTAGAAGCCACGCCAGTGAATGAAATTGAACAAAATGAGGAAAAATATAATATTGTTGGGTTACATTTAACTAATAATAGTGATTTAATTACCTCCTATCTTCCATTAACGCATACGTGTCATGTTCCTTAGTCATTAAGTATTCCAAAACTGCGTGATGTCCTTCGGAAGCGGCAAACCATATAGGTACTGCTCCTAAGTTCGTTTCCGATTTAGGGGAAGCCCCTGATTCTACTAATAGTTTGACCACTTCGACATATCCTGCTCTGGAGGCGCAGTGAAGGGGTGTCCAACCGTTTTTATCTGGTGCGTTGATTTCTGCCCCTTGCCCTAAAATAGGATTTTTTTTTAGAAAATAATTAAAAATATTTTTTTTTGCAAAAAAATAAAAAAATTGAAAACATAATTTTTGCGATTATTCCCTTTTAACACCAGTTTAAAAAAACTCGAGGCATGATTATGCAATACGTTCTGAATCTTTTCTTGAATTTTCTTTCTCGTATTGTAATTAAATGCACTATACTATAATGGGTATTGCATTTTTATTCAAGGGCCTGTCAAGGTTACTTGTTGTTTTAATTAAAATGAAATATTATTACGTCATATTCTATCTAGCCCTTGATCTAAAACGCTCTACATATTAAGAAATGGAGGCCACAAATCTGATACGTACAAAAGGCTTATGGTAATATTGACCTACTGATTGTTTTAACTATCGAATAGCAGTTTTAATGAGTACGAAAGAAATAATGGTGAATATTAAAAATAGTAAGTAACTATTACTTACACGGTAGCAAAGGCAAAATAACAATATAAGGAGGGAAATATATTTTCTAAAACGTTAGCAACTTAACACCGAAAAATATGTATAATAAAAATACTTTACCTAATAATACTTCCACCATTTGATAATGTCCATGAGTAGCGGCTATATGTAGTCCAGTTTTTCCATGTTTGTCTTTGCTTTCTAACAATTCCGCTGACCTGCTCAACAATAGACCGACAACAGTCACGTGACCACCATAGCAGGCTAGATGCATCGGATTATAACCCTGATAGAAAATAAGCATTAAAAAAAAATAAACAACTTCAAAACCAAGTTTTAAATTATTTGTTAGCAAATAATTATTGTAAAAAAAAATTGTGCATGTTGTGCATTCTTTTGTGTCCAAGAGTATGACCTTTTAGACGTTATTGAAAATAAGTTAATTATGATAACGATACACCGTAGCCTCATCGATTTAAACGAATTGAGTAGGGGGGGGGGGGCTGATGGACAGTGGCCACCTCCATGTCAGCGTCTAGAACTAAATAATTTAAGGTTAGTTTTCTTTGTTAAATCGTGATAAGTTGTACAAGCGTTAACATATTAAATATATGTTGAGGTAAATTCACAAGACGTTAACATCGGTTAGTTTATGTAGCAGCAGGCGGTGTCTCACTCACTCTTCCTTAAATTCTAGCAGGCCATGCGATACACTAACACCGGTATGCCAATGCGCATGTATGACTGTTAGAAAGTATATCGACAGAGGAATGATAGACGTTGTGGTGGCGAGAAAATGGCTAAATACGCGGAAGAAAATAATCCTGTTTTACTCCTGTCTATTAATACGAAAACGTGTGTGTTAATAAGAGTGTAGTTAGTTTTTTAGGCAATTTAGAAACTAAGTTCTATTCATAACATCAACTAGCCACTAGTAAGTAGAAATTATTATTATGAAATCAGGCAGGAAGATATTGTTAAAACTATATTTTCAATTCGCTAATTACTACACTGTTAGTTACAAAACGTTAAGCTTGAAAAAGTATTTAAAATTTGTTGAATGTCACACGTTATAAAAAAACAGCTTATCGGACCAAAAAGTCCAATCACTTTCGGTGTATTTTGGTTGCTTACATTTTCATGTGTAGAGGCATCAACTTGAACTCCGGCAGAATTCAACAACAACCTCACAACGTTTTCATTACCAGAAAACGACGCCAAATGTAATGGCGTCATACCCGACTCATTTCCCAAAGCCGGAACTAAAGACGCACCATTGGGCTGTTCCGATTTGACAGTACCAGGTACATGAGTCAAAAGCTCGCGGACAGTATCGGCCTGACCAAAGTATGCTGCTACGTGAAGAGGAGTGACTCCCAGTTTTTTACTGATGACTCTTAAATTGTTTGAGGAACGCAGGACTTCTAACACTTGTTGATGACCATATTGGGCGGCTAGATGGACTGCTGTAAAACCACCTGAAAGTATAATGGATAACTTATTTATCTTAGAAACTATAGAGGCGAGGTGGATAGAAAAATAAATGTATATGAAACGGAAATCCACAGCACAATTCTTGGTTAGAATCAATTTTACATAAAAAATGTATGAGATTAGGTTTGTAAAGAAAATTATTGCTTTAATACCTTTGTTTTCGTCAGTTACCGAAGCTCCTGCTCTAACTAAAGCTTTTACTACTTCTGCATGTCCCCCTTCGGCAGCCATTTGTAAAGGTGTCGCGTCTGTTATTTTATTTCTTGCTGAAATAACACCCTGAAAAATTTAATTCCATTCGCATTCCATTTAAAAGAAAACTTTTGTGTATAAAAACTATTCGTAAAGAAAATCATATCTGCTCTCATCTTATAATATTTAATGTCTATAACAATAGGTGTGGATTCAATAATTGTAGAAAATTATTGATAATCTCTTTTCCTAAAAAATAATTAAGTTTTATGTAAATATAGTATATTTTTATCGGAAATTTGGAAGCTGCCCGGCGCGACCAAATATCCGATGTTTAATTATAATACAAGATGCTGTTAATGAAGTATATAGACAAACTTTAAGGAATGATTCCTTGTACGATTTCAGAAATCATTTCAAGATAAAATAAGCAACTAAGTTGCAAAAAGTATTATGCACCTATTTTGAGAAGTTATATTTAAAATAATATAAAGATGAGAAGATTCCAGACATTTTTTGTCTAACAAATTTTACAGATAACAGACAAAAATTACCCACAAAAACAACTTTTTACCTGTCTGTCAAATTTCATCAGCTCCTCTATGACAGTAACGCTGCCTTGGGCAGCCGCAATATGGGCACACGTATTGCCGTTTTTAGTCGTGGCCATCACAAGGCTTGGGTGTTGTTGTAAAAAAAGTTTGGCAACTTCGGAAAAATTGTTTTGACAAGCAGCGTGGACTGGTTTTTGGCCATCCTCATCTAAAATTTAAATATGGAATAGAACTTTGATTCTTATGACACCATATCGCATTATCTAATTTATATTAGGATATATTTGTTTATTGAAAAATACTGAAGTTATGTATTTGCGAGTTGTGACGTGCATCCAGCCAGTAATTGAAAGGAATTTATCTTATGTCGTATTTTGTCTTTGTTAATTTCATAGGCGGTTTTGCCACTTTTCTATTGACAGCGTTGCTGTTATGCTGTAATGTAAATTATAGAATGTGATTATTATTTTGAAAAAAAAAAACACCATCGCGAATGTTAAAAGTTAATATTAATGGAGAAAAAACCGTTTTTAATATTTAAAAATTAATTTTACGGGTTACCGCTCGGCGTTATTATTCTTTTGAAAGCAGAGCAGACTACTAAGAATACATTGCATCATACTAATACATCAAATTGGCTATTGATCAGAAGACACAGTTCATTTTCATTAATAAATATATCGCTTTTCGTCTGTTCTTATGCAAAATGCCGAGAGATATCGATAAATATGTTGCGGTATAATTTTATCATCTTTCTTGCAAGTTACAATACCTAATTAAAATATCTTTAAAAAAAATTGGATTGGTTGGATCGTAGAAAAAATATACTGTACAGCTTGAGTAAATTTTAATAATTTTTATTAATTTAAGCACTACGGCGGCGTGGTGTTCACTTTTCTTTCTCTTTCGATATGGCCATTATATATATATTATATACTATGTTACCTGTCGCATCAATATCAGCTCCCAGCTCCAAAAGGAGCTTGCACACTTCTATTTGACCAGCTGCTGCTGCTAAATGCAGCGGAGTCTGTTTTTTTAGGGTTAAAATGTCTATGACTGCATTATGATCTTTGATTAGGAACTTTACCAGATGAACGAACCCATTCATTGCAGCCAAATGCAGAGCTAAAAAGTAATGACCATTTTTCTAGTAATTTCTTCATAAATTTGTTAATTGTAAATAAATCGTTATATTATTTACCTGTTCTTCCGTTTCTCGATTTGGAATTTATAAAAGCCTTATGTGTCAACAACGAATCACAGACATGAAGAAATCCGTGTTCTGCCGCCAGATGGAGCGCTGATCTACCTTCCAAGTCAAATACGTCTACTCTTGCATGATTGGCCAAAAGATTGTTTACTAATTCAATATGACCTACGCAGAAATTAATACTTTTTACTATATTAAATCAAAATACTGACAAATCTAGTTTATATATTCTTAGAAATAGTTTTGGAGAGAGTAAGAACGTTTCACTAGGAAAGCGATAAGTTTATATTATTATTCATGTAACGAGCCATAAGGGGATGATATTGAAATGTAGGTATACCTCAAGGCTACACGTACTAACTTTAGCGAAAAATGGTTGGTTGGTTTAAGGCGGGGTTCGACCCAAGCTTTTTTGTTTTTAATAATATATCTACTACGTTCTTGCTTACATAAAGATCTATTATCACAATGATGCCATAATAATTAGTTTGGAATAAAGGCATATTACGGTAAAAAACATTAGTACTTACAACTGCAGATAAAAATTATTGCGAAATTTGAAAATTTGTTAAAAGATTTGCTAACTTATTTACCTTTATGAGATGCTATTAACAATGGCGTCCACCCATTTGCGTTTTGTCTATTTAAAGCTTTTTGGGCATCAGTAGGGGTCATATGAGCAATCATCTCCATCAGAACGTCATTATTACCCGCTGAGGCAACTAAATGGAAAGCAGTCTCGTGCTGCTTAGTCTGAAGTTTCACATCGGCACCGTTGTCAAGGAGAAGTTTAACAGTCTCTCTAAACATTTTATAATTAAATTACATTAGAGTTTTTGTAATGTAATGTGTGTAACGTCTGTCCGTCGTAGGTTTACAACAATTAGCCACTATTATGGGTTAGCCGTTTCCCTTATTTTTTTTTCACTTTTTGTTGTCATGGGTACGTTAGATATGAAAGATATCTTGACATAGTATATGTTAGAGTGTAATCTAAAGAAAAGAACGGTCTAGTGCAAGTGAGAATCTATTTATTTTTCAAGCCTAAGTTTACAAGTTCTGGTCGTTGGACAGCGACTTTAGTGACATGTATACTTTTACAAATTATTAAAACAACAAATTAAAAACACTTCCAATATGGTCGTAAGGTGCTGTTCAAATTTGAAATAATCTGATTATGTAGAATTGTCATAATTCCATTTTAGAAATTGATTGTTTTTTACGCCTATAAAGACGTCATCATGTCAGAAGGGAACTTGTCCAACTCTTGCATTTGCGTGGTACTTAATTCAATTAATCATTCAATTCATCACTTTCTGTAAAGTGAAAATTCTTGTAAGACATGAAATATCATTTCATATTTTATTAGCTTTATTTACAATCAAAGAAAAGTTTCGGGGTTTCTAATAATTATTAAATAATGACTGTCACAGAGAAGAACATTATGCCTGATGTGGGTAATAAATTTAAATTGAAAAATCGATAATGCAAATATACAACCCATTACTATTCTAATACGGGAAAAATCGATTAAAGTAATGGGTTTTGCATTAATTTGATTTTCCTCTTCTTAGATTATTAAACATTTCCCAAACTTATAAAGCAAGTAATAGTATATTACGTAATGAGTGTTGTAAATAGTATATTACGCACGAATGGGAAACTTATGCACGTAGCCGTGTAGTGGCGAGTGCGTAGTCTCATGAGTGTGTAATGGTATTACAATTCGAATTGCGTACCGTACTTTACCTACGATCAAATTAAGTAAAATTAAAAAGAAAATATAGTGTTACTTTGTGAAGAGATAAAAATATAGTGCATTCGTCCTTTCTCCCCAGCGTTTGTGATAGCAGCCGCCTTTGACTCTCTTGTTATTCTTTGATAGACTCAAGTGCATATATTTAAAGGAAAATAATGTGTACTTCTATTGAAAATAAACAAGGCGGTCTTGTTTACTGCGCGATTTACTTTAAAGTTCGTAACGTTAAACTTACTTAGTTATTATGTAATGATAGTTACGGTAGTGATTATAGGTAAAGTAAGTAATTATTATTTTCTTAATAAATAAGATTTTAAAAACTAACACCACAGCAATTTCTTGCTATGGCGTTTAAGTCAAAATTTAGTAAAAAAAAGTCTATTGAAAGTAATTTTTTGCTAATGTAATTTATATCCCAAGAAAAGATATTCTCTCTTGCCCGGTATTTAAAACACGAAATAATAAAGTACAAAAACCATGATCTTTACCTGTCTGAATTAGGAACCTCAACTTCTTCCTTAGTAACAGTACAGACATAATGCAAAGCGCTTTCGTCGTTTTCTGTCACTTCGTTAACATATGCTGAAGCTGCAGCTTCGCCTTTTTTGTCTTTCACATACAGTATTAGGCTTTCAACTGCATCGGGTCTACAGTTTCGACTAGCGAGATGAAGAGGAGTTTCGCCTTTCTATAGATCGAAATATTAAGAAAAGAATTGCCAAAGAACATGTGATTTAGTTTAAGCTATAGGTATTTCTTAATAAGATATAATTTTTTGGAAAAATTAATATTTTTGGGAATTTTAATATTTTATGTGACCATTTTCGAAACTTACTAAAACAGAAGGTTATATTTTTTAGCGGTAAATATAAATAGTATATTTAATATATATGTTCAAAAGGACGTACAAGTAAAAAGTGATATGCCACATAATAAAAAATGTTTGAAGGTTGGAGACAATGATGCTTCTTGAACGGCAATAGAGTTTTGGACTTGCATTGTCTTTATTTGTTTTGAATCATAACGTTTCAACTTGAGATACTTACCAGATGAAACGTGATTCAAAATAAATAAAGACAATGCAAGTCCAAAACTCTACTGCCATTCATGACAAAAAAATATTAGCCTATTTTTAAAAATACAGCTCTCCTGGATTATATTATTTATATTAAATTAAAAAGTAATGTGCCTATAAAACTTCGCCGAGGTACCCAGCGTTACCTATTCTACTTTAAAAATACTTTTGTTTTATACTTACTTTTATAAATTACTGTTTATTCCATAAATTACCAGTTACAAAGAATTCCTACAGCTAAACCATACGTCTTAGAGAATATAGAAAATTTTTACATGGACAAAACATAATAATGAGGTGAGTAGCTTAAAAATAAAAACTGCAAGCACAAGAAATACAAACTGTTACTAAAAAAACTAAAAAGGCTACAAGCTTAATCAATGTTTCAAAGATTGCAATAAACTAGCATAGTTAAGGTTAGTACAAAGAATCCTACAAAATGAAATTGTGAAAAGAGATGCAAGAAGTTGTTATACAAGATATCTTAATAGACAGTAGAGAATTCCAGAAAAAATATTAGAGAAAAATAGTAAGAATCACAGCCATATGTAAAGCTCTTGTAATAGAAAAAGTTTTTGAAAATCACACCAACTTACTTTATGCGTTGCAGATGATATCTAAAAATAAACACTTTTATTATCAGATGAATTAAATATTTTTTCATAGGCCAGTGTAGCGTAGTTTTAGTAGGTTTGGTAAGTCCTAAATGTTGGGTAGTTCTTGTAAAACATCCTATTAGTTAAAAATGTAGTTTATGTTTGGAAAGAAGAAGGAACCAAGCGACAAATTTTAAATTATTTAATTTTCTTTTAGTTACCCAAGAAAACAAAAATATGTATAAAGTAAAAGGTATTTTATTTAACTCTTGGTTAATTCCTATTTTCTTTCAAGCGTTATGAAAATAATAAAGTATCTTACTAGGATATGGTGCAACACAGTTATATCTGTTTTTATGTAACTAGTTTTGTATGATGTAGCTTCATCTAACGTGTTTCTCTATGAGTATGTCTAATAAAGTGTGTGTCGTATACACTTATATTATGATAACTATTTAATAAATCTCTTTTACCTTATTTTTGTATTGTGGATCACCTCCATCCTCCAATAATAGCAACATGGTTTGAAGGTTGCCGTATTTTGCAGCAACGTGGACAGGGGTGTTACCGTCGCCTGTGGCAAGATTGGGTCCTGCACCTGATTTTAGCAACATTAATGCACATTTTTCGCCATCTTTGACTCTTGCAGCTATGTGAAGGGCTGTTTCTTTTAGTTTACCCCCTGTGTTTTGTAAGAAAATAATTTTTATTTTTCGATATTTTTAGCAAACAAGACAAGAAAAAAAAAATTTAAACAAAATGCGCTCTCTAATAAAAGCACACGAAATCTACGTCACAACAAATCCAAGCAATTGGCAGCTGGAGTTTTATATGCGAGGCGCTCCTACCTGGCTGATGCTGCGAATCTCCTGTTTTATTTCTAATCTGTTCTTTTTTTATTTTTCGAAACAAAGATATCATTATGCTAACTGGACATCGGACGTGTCACATTGCCAAGCCAGATCACTGATGAGCATCCATAATCAGAAACAAGGATGACCTCACATTTCATTTTAAGTGAGGCAAGGAATGTTAACATCAAATTAAATGACATGCCTGCCGTGGTCACCTCTTAGTCTATAGACGAAGGGGTGCACAGCGGGCAAACCCCGGACGCTCAGCGCCGTGAAGGTCTACCAATAAACAATTTTGTTTACCGATAGGTACGCCCATCGGGTTTTTGAGGTAACCACTGCAGGCCTGTCATTTAATTTGATGTTAACATTCCTTGCCTCACTTAAAATGAAATGTAAGGTCATCCTTGTTTCTGATTCTGGGTGCTCATCAGTGATCTGGCTTGGCAATGTGACACGTTCGATGTCCAGTTAGCATATTGATCCTCTAGACTCCTTAGCTCATTGTTGTCGGTGATTTATTCGACACATGAGAGGTAGGTAGCTTGGCTGCTCCTGAGTTCTAGTTAAGGCTGATTAAGCCTTCTCTTTCGATCAAAGATATTATTATAATCGATTACATGACTGATGCGTTTAATAGGATGACATACATCTTTTCTCACCTTAGGTTTCCCACCCTTTCCCTAGAAAATGTTTGTGACACTCTAGGAAGATTTTAAATAGCGAAATATTCAATGTATTTTAATTTAGGATGTTAGTGTTAAATATAAAGATGTCGGATATTCAACGCTGACGACGACGACTACGCCGCCACCACTGACAATCCTCGAACTATTCTTTACGAGATGGAAGACATACACATATCGCCAGAAAGGAGCGATATGTAAAAAATAATTTTTAGTGAAAAGGTTCATTATTATTTTTCTTTTTATTGATCATACAGGATTTTATTAATTCGTTATATTTAAATGTGTGACTCAGTTCCTAGAAAAATATATATTTTTCCTTATATCCAGTTTCCAAAGAATTAATTGTGATATATATAATCTAATTATTACATTATAATTTTTTTGATAATTATAAAATTGTACCTCTGACGTGAACATCTGCTCCATAACCCAGTAAAGTTTCAACCACCAAAGGCTTACAGGATTCCACTGCGATATGCAGTGCTGTATAGTTGTCCTAAAATCAGGAGAAATTAAAATAAAATAATAAAAATCCTTTAGAAAAGTTTTGAAAATAAAAATAATACAGGGTGATTAATAACTTTTTCAAATACCTTTTTTCAAAAAACTTAAAAATAGCCGAGTTACAGAAGTAAAAAATCTAAGTGCGGGCCTGGTAATCAAAACGTAGTCCTTTACTTTATATTGTTTTTCTCCGTTTTTTTTTATGTGAGTCATTCATTTTACGGATCGGTCGTCAGTTATTTATTTTGGCAATTCGCGGCGCGGTGTGGTTTTCTGAAGCAATTAATTTTAATAAATTGGTGAAAATGGTAAAATTTGAAAACAATGAACTAATTATGGTGCTTATTTATTGTGAGTGTCGTAAAAGTGCGGATGTTTTTTTCTCTACACCCAGAAGTTTTTGATTTGTACTGTATAAATGTATTTTATTTTTGGTTTTTTGAAAAAAGGTATTTGAAAATGTTGTTTATTTTAATGCCTTCAATACGCAGCTAAAAAAGAAGTATTAACTTAGAAATCACCCTGTATATGACTCTACTTAGAAATGTGCCCTGATCTTTTGATTTCTTAAAACACTCCTTACAGTTTTAATTTATTGCAAAATCATCACATTAATATGAAAATGGTATAAATTATGTGTAGCAGTTGCTTAAGAGTTCATAATAAAATAAACTCACTGTGTGAGTCCGTTGTCATTGAATGTCTCGCAAACTAGACATTGCCTCAATTTAAATATATCGAAAGACATATCCTTTGACTGATTGCCATGTAGAGGATTTTTAGATATATCTTTCATTTCCAGAATATACCGTAATTTGTGTTAGAATAATTCGACCAGCTTTAAAAATTATTTTCTCCCAACCAAAGCCCTAAATTTGAAATTTATTGCAAGACAAACAATGTTTGAACCGTTAGCTATCTAATCATACCAAATTTGCACATATTAGAGATAATATTTGAATCTCTGCAACCAATTTTTTTTTTACGGTTCGCCGACTACGTAGGCCATCTTGAACCGGTCATTGACCACAAATGTGATCTACCGACTGGGGAGTGTGAAACGGCACCTTCATCCTACGAGATATCCGATCTTATCCGGCCTGTCCGGCATGAATAGGATGGCTAGGTGTCGATTCATTTTACACTCTTCCCTGAGGCAAGAGCACGCCGTGTTCCCAAGCGATCACCCGCCCAATTACTAACCGCGCTCGACACCGCTTAACTTCGGTGATCTGCGGGAACCGGTGCTTAATATGTCGACAGGCCCTTGCCTCAACTAATTTTAAAATATTTATATCTGTATTCGTTAATTGTATAAACGGCAAAGATGCTAAAATTACTTATCTCAAGAAACAAACATATCTTAAAATAAATTCTATTATTTCAGTTGTTTTTGGGAAAACATAATACATGTGTTGCACAACGAAAAGCGCTGATAGACCCTTGAGAAACTTCTGAGTAGCTTAAACTATAGGCGATTCCTTAGTCTCAAAAGCAATATATTTCGGTATGACTTTGGGCAAATATTGTATTTTCAAAGTTAAATTATTTTTACTTACATTGGTTGTAACGTCAACTTTTTCACCTTTTTGTAATAAAGTATTTATAATTCCTACATGACCATATCTGGCTGCAGTATGTATACTTCGTGCTCCATCCTGTAATTAATTTATACAATGTGTTTAAAAATAAGTTATAATATTTAAACATGTTAAAAATTATTCAAGAATAATACTAATTTCCATCCCTGGATAAATGGTAAACATCACTGAAATGGCAACAAGTAAGTAAAAAAAAAGTTACCAGTGTAAAGTGTTCTTTGTACTTCTTAATAAATTGTTACCGACATTATTCCAGTTAAAAGATTCACCCTGTATAAATACAAACGTTACAAGAACATAATTTGTTAAATAATAACAAGTGTCTAATTTATTCTACCAACTATATTTCCATAACAAAGAACGTAATACTTGTAAATGGCACTTAAAAGCGTTTAATCACATGCAGTGTCTTATTTATGTAAATTTATAATCTAGAAGATAACAAATCTTGTTAAGCGAAGAATCGCATTTGCATGCATTTCAAAACTTATTAAAAGTTTAGCCGTTACAACTTTAGAACTAGATATTTATAACTATTTATAAAATTGTAATTAAAATAAAATGTATATCATACGTTAACATATTGTGAAGCAATTTAAATGAAATGTATATCATACGTTAATATATTGTGAAGCTTTAATTTTTTACAAATTTAAATTGCTAAAATAAATTTTGAAAACAAATGTTACATTTAACTATTAAAAGTAATTGTCTCCGGAATTGCTATGGGAAAAAACCAACCTAATCTTTTTTTTAATTATAAAAAATTTAACATACTTTAAACAGCCAGGGAGGTTCGACAAGTTGAACTTCTTTATCAGATGCCGGCGACTGCATGCTAAATTTTTAAAACCAATAACACTATTTTCACAGCTTTTCGGCTAAAATTATATATTTAAAAAGAAAACGAACTTGTTAGTGCAAATAATAATTTTAACTGAGGTAAAATTAATTTTCCTCATGATATTTTTATTTTTGTCAACTATGCTGCAGCTTTTTGTCTGACACATTAGACTAACTAGCATCGTAAAAAATTTGCATTTAAAATTACATCCCACCAACTTTGTTTTTGCTAAAATTAGCCAGTAATTTACATGTGGCGTCAAACAGTTATATTCTTGAATAATAATATGAATAATAATGGGGTAGTATAACAAGCGGTGTTTTTTTATTACAAGATTGATCAAATAGTTCAGTTTTAGAAGTCCTTGCTGGACTGAACTGGCGATATGATCTGGAATATATTAAGGAATACAAAGAAATCTTGTTGCAGTAATTTTTTTTTATTAAACGTTCTTTAGTAGTAATGTTACCCTTATTGGTATTAAGAACTAAAAATAGAGTTAAGAAATAAGAGGCGGATATAATTATAATGGTAATTATTTGTTATTAAACTTTTTAGCATATTAATTAAGTTTCAAGTGAGTAATGTGTTTTTCAGTCATAATAGTGCATAACAAAATTTAATGTAATATCGCAAATAGTAGTAGGCAAGTCGTTGTTGTTAACGGGTACCACTTAGAGCCATTTGATGTAACCTTGGGTGTCCAGAGGAGTCGTTTGGAGCCTCTATTTTTCATAATCTACATAAACAACATAAGCGATTGTTTTCGATGCAGTAACTTTGTAGTGTATGCTTATTAACCATAAAATTGATTCGCCATCTCTGTTATCCTTTTTAAATTTCAATGTCCCTGCAAGAGTACTTAGAAACCAGGAATTATTCAATGTACCGTTGAGAAGAACAAATTTGGGACTCAATACTCCTTTTATTAGAATGCAGAATATTTCTAATAAGCATTGTAACGATATGGAAGCATTTTCTACCACAGTCACAACATTCAAGTCGAAATTAAAACAAGCGTTTGTCGCACATACACTCATGCAATTAACTGACTTTTGTCATTTTTCATTTAGGATTAGTCAAAAAACCCAATATTAATAAATTGTAAACAGTGGAAGCTTCTTTTGGAACTCAGTTCTGTAGTCTCCTTAACTTGTATTAAATAGCTAAATAAATAAATAGTACTTGAGACTTTTGATAAAAACCGAACAGCAAAAAGTTTGCCACCTTATATACATGTTGTCTAAGGTACCTGAAGGTCTTAAATTATATTAATTAGCAAGATTTTGGAAAAACAAAAAATTAGACTAGACTAGAGACCATTATTTTGGGAAGAACTTCGATTTTCATTACTATTTTTTGCAAATTTTGCAATGCTATTAGCTTTTATCTGATACCTTACACGATTGGCTTAAAAAAAAAATGGTTGACCACACATTGCTAGAAATATTTGCTGTTGGCAATGTATTACCACAATATACATTTTATAAATATTACATTATTAGTTGTGTAAGAAATTTTCGTAGATTTCATGTAATGTTGTAGAGTGTTTATATAGTAATAGTACACACATTTTTGGAAAAGTCCACTTTTTTAAGTAAATGTTGTTTGTAAAATTACCTCATGTTTTATGAAATGCATGCACTGTTAGATATTAAAATACAATTCAGTTTGCATAGTATCCAATAAGTAAAACTTTACTATTCGTAGCATGTCACATGTCGTCACAGGGTAGGTGTTTATACCATACATACGAAGGTTTTTATATTTATACCTATATATCAACGTTTTTGGGTTCTATATAGCCCTAACCGCCATCTCTTGGTAGTCCCATACCAAAAACCCAAAAAATTTTAAAAAAGTTTAAAGAATATTTTCATTATAAATACTGTAAAAAATAAATAGCTGTAATTTTGCAAACCAATAGCGGGAAAAAAAATTTTGATCGTAAATTTTCATAAAATACTTTGGGTATAATTTTAGATTATTAGCCACTGTAACCATACCAAACCAACCAAAGCTTCCTATATTTAACGACGCTAAAAAAATTGCATTGACAAAGGATTGTTTTTCCAATTTTGGTATGTGATATTGTCACGCCCAGATTTTAGGGTGTGACGAGGGACGTAAGGTAGCGCGGGACCTTGGCGACTATTAGGAAAACAAAGCGGTTTTGAAAACAAGTTTATTGAACAAATAATTATGACCTGAAGGGTTTACAAGAAAATCAAATTTATAAATCTGGATTTAGACCTTTGCAGAACAGTTAAAAAATAAAGTTATACTTACACCAATTTTGGGCTCATCGCTGGCGTCAACAGAATTTCACAAATTTCGACGTGGACATGTCACGGACCGGAACACTAGTGCCCGCCGATCGTTTTTCTAGCAACGATGTGTCGTTTCATCAAGTCAGCGATTTTTCCCACTTTTGGGAGACAATGGACTTAGGTCATATACCTTGTTTCTACCGACTTGATGACGCCACGATAATTGCTAGATCGGGATGTACGTATAACATTTCATAATTGCAACTGTTTTGATTTATTTAATAAACTCGGCGTCGGTTTCATGTTGCGTTGAACGGCCGGCGATAAACGCGAATAATGATTAGAATATTAAAATGGAAAATATATTGATTTATGAAATGTTATGATCTTATGATTCCCTATCGTGACAATATTATACAAAATTTTTAATGATATTCATTAACTTACCTTATTTGGCATATGAAGATAAACTCCTTTTTTAAACAGCATCATGGCACAATCAGCATGCCCGTTTAGAGAAGCAATATGCATAAGTGTAGATCCATCCTTGGTTCTTTCAAATATACTTGCTTTGAATTTGTCGGCCAACAGCTCTATTAAAAAAAAATAATTAATGGTATATGAAGGCCTTCAAATAAAAAGAATAAAATAATGGAGTTCAAATAGGTTAATAGGATGACGTACATGCCTTCTCGCCTCATGTTTTTAAACTTGCAGCTTTCCCGCCATGTTTTTAATTGTTTCTAGAAAAGGTTTGCGATACGCTACGAAGATTTTTATTTTTGGGATGCTACTGCTGAATATAATAAATTCGATTGTAGTGAAAAACCCCATTTAGTCAGACGTTGACATTTCTTATGGCATCTTCGTATGATAAGTGTGCTGGGGGGGGGGGGGGGACTTTTGCTTCAGGATTGTGTTTAGGGTAGTTAGGAGGTAAACATACTAAAAGTACCCGTCCCTAGCCCTCCCGCTTCATCGGAAGAGTGGCATTCCTTTTTTGTTTTGTCACTAATAACTCGAAGACGGCGCAAAAAATCATTATTTTTACCCAAAAAGATTCAAATTGCCACTGGAATTGATCTGCTGGAAAAAGATTAGTATTTGGCTCTAAACTCTTTAAGGAAATTTAACACTCTATTATATTTTTTGATGGAGCTTTTCAATAAAACAAACAGCCGATGAGTTACCAGGAGAATTATGACGAAAAAAATATGCCAAGAAAGTAGTTCACTACAATGCGTTGTATTCACATATATTCCTGAAGTAAAAAGTCCCCGTCCCCCTCCTCCAAGCACGTCTACACCCCCGTTGCGGCCATTGATTGATAACCCTACTGGTAGACTCCTTCCTATCAGTCTGCCTAAATAATAAATTAACAAGGACACTAACAAACGGACAAGAAAGTAATCCCATTTTCTCGTACCGCGTGGAGTAAATCCCGACCACTCCTAAGCCCTTCCCACTGATGGTTTCTAACTTTTATTCCAGTTACTATGACATAACACGCTATGATGTACCTGAGTAATTAAAGCTGTTTTTTCATACCATTTTCCAGCGAAACAAGCAAACATTTTCTAAAACTATAAACAAATAACTTGTCTTTAAAGTACAAGCAAATTAAAACTCACCCATGGCGGTCATAGATTACTGGAACCTGCCGCTCTAAAGCGAACAAAGAGCCAGCCCCTTCTTACCTGGGCCAATATCAGCCCCAACGAGGCTTTGCCTTGTTGATGTGCCCTGGTTAGCACTGCTCACCAAGCAGGATCTAAGATATTTTATTAAACAATGTGTCATTGTTTACTTAAAACCTTGCTTAAAAACACATTACATTATCATTTTAAAAATCACCTATTATATTTGCATGTCCATTCTCCGCAGCCAAATGCATGGGTGTACGATCTTGGTAATCAGTTATGCTCGCTGAGGCTCGAACGCCGTAGAAATATTTTACTAAAATTTCATCTCCTTCGGCAGCAGCAATGTGAAGTGGTGCCTGGCCGTCCCCATTTCTAATATCCACATTGGTACCATAATCAACCAAAATTCGAACCTAAAATTAAAAAAAAAATACCCAAATGAATGAAACAATAATACGTAATCGCAAAATTATTTACTGCTAATTCTATAGGTTCAATTTTGTAAGGTAATAATAGCATTTCCAGCCAACTATCATATGCTAATAGTTTTATTGCAGTCAAGACTTTCTTATATTTGAACTACACATTTTTTAGCGCCACCAAACTTATTGTTATTTTGATTTTTAGCAAAAGCACGGTCTTGTGGTAATTTCCACGACTAATGAGCCGAATTTGAGGCAAAACAGCTTAAAGCATGTCTTTCTTAGCAGACCTGGGTATTTAAGTTATTTCAGAAACGCAATTTTTAACGCATAATTTGAAATGTTGTTTTAGAATTTTCAATTTTTCTTGTCATGGCTTACCATATCGATATCTTTCCTTCTGACAGCAAGATGTAAAGCAGTGTCCCCATTGGCAGCTGCCGCTTTTAACTGTTCTGACGTCAGCGTGCTCAGTAATTCTCTGCACATCGATTGGTTACCGGCCTCGACGGCAAGCAGTAGAGGAATTTTTCCCCTCTAACAAAATAAAAAAGTTATAAATCTAAAATCAATATTGCAAGAACGGTTAACACCATTGGTGCTGTTCAATTTAAAATTTCATTATTTTGGCCGGATTGTAATAAAATTCGATTGGTAATAATAAACTACATTAAAAGACCTAGTAGGTTTACTAAATGACATAATAGCCAGAATAAAGAAATTTTGCCCACTTACTTTTCTTCTAAGAAATCTCCAACAATCCGTTGTTTTATTTTTTTGGGCTTTGGTAGCCATAAGTATGTCGATAAGGGAAAGTATCACAATGAAAAGTTTAATACATATGACACTCATATTAAAAATATTGGAACTTCAAACCTATCCGATATGTTTATTTTTTGACCTTGATTTTTATGATCTTAAACAGAACAGAGACGGTGGAATCGGTTTTAAAAATTATACACTTTGCTTCAAAGTTACTAATATGCAGTATATTCTTGCCAAAGCTACTGACGTTAAAGACTGTCGCGAGCATATTGAGCAGCTCCAAACGAAAGGCTTCCGTTCTTTTCTTATTTAAATTTATCACTTAAAATAATAATACTAAGGCAGATGGAGCGTGTAAATGATGGCAGACTATTTAGCAGAGTAAAGAAATTGCATATTCGTCATTTTTTTATGATGATAATGGTGTTGGAGCTCTAAACCCTAATTCTTCTTCCCCCCCCCCCCCCCCCCCCCTCCCGTTTTTGAATGTAAGGAATTCGAAAAAACGCTTACTGTTCTTCACAGCTTCCGACTCTTCTGCAAGTCGCATGAAACAGGAAAAAATAGAAAAGGATTTCGTGGGAAGAGCTAGGTCCCTGCTGGGGAAAGTTCAATGTTGCTTATAATCCATAAGGATTAAAATCACCCTTCTAGAGGTAAAAAATTAGTAGGGATTTTTTCATCCTTTGGTTGACAGCAACATTTACCTGTTTCAACCACTATCAAATTTCAACTCTTTCCAATTACCCATTTTTCTCCATCTAAATACGACTCAACACGAAAAAACGAAATATGGTGTGATTTCGACAATTTTTGCACCATCTCTTGGTCGTAACGCACCTCTTTTTTTTCCGAGGGCCCGTTCGTGCGCCGGATGCACTAAGGCCAGGTTTAGCCCATTGTGCTCAACCTGTTTGTTTGTTACACCCACTCCGTGATCCCAGTTCCTTGCACTAGTTTGTGTAGGTCAACTGGGGAGAGGGTAAGGATGTCCTCAGGTTCCAGTTTTGGTTGCCCAAGTATTTGTTGCCTCTTCCGATCCAGTGACTCGCAATGGCAAACTATGTGCTGTACAGCTTCTCTGTCTTGTCCGCATAATCTGCAGTCAAGGTCTCCATTGTACAATTGCATTCTGTGCAGATGATTTCTGACAGCCATGTGTCCTCTCAGAATTCCTGTAATGGTTCTTAGCTGGTTTCTATTCATTTGAAGCAGCTGTTTCGTAAGTCTTGGATCTAGATCCCCAATGAAGCTTTTACTATGGGCTAATCCCTGTCTGTTACTCCAGTGGATTTTGTGTTCATTCCGGATCCATCACCTCTTGCCTCATGACCTCTTTCAAATTTACATTTTTCCCCGTCCCGTTTCGACTTATTCCAAGAAAGCACGAAAAATGGGTAGTTTTGACTGTTTTCGGTGGTTGAGGGGAATAAGAAGAACTTAAAGAATTTTTTTTGTATTCTCCATCGTGGGAAAGGAAGCACGTTTTTAGGGCTGCAGATAGATTAGATATAACAAGATAAAATGGCCGTTTGTAAAAATACATTACGTTATACACAAAAATGCATGAGCTCTTTGAAATTAGATCAATCTAATTATAATAAATCACTTCTCATAATCAAAACATCTCTGGAAAAAATTAATATTGTAGCCCTGTGTTATCAGCCACTATTCTGCCGTTCAGTATATGTTTCGATAAAATCCATAGAACGCTTTAGACCATTCTACATTTGCATCGTATTATTTTCGGGAGGATTTTCCCCAAAAAGAGCTGCAGATGTCCGTGCCAGGCGCGATCCGGTGACACGCGACATACAGTTCGGCTGATGAAAAACCACCGTCTCGGGTTTGGATGATATACCTCGAGTAAAAAAATCTTTACACTAAATAATTTATTTTTAACACGTCGACTAGAATATTTCCCTCTAATTACTTCCATATAACATCATACTTTTTGCAACATAATTGATTAATCAAGACTGGTAGGTATGAATATCATATACCGGGTGGTGCGTCCGTACAGGACACATGGGATTTCCCATGTAAATTTCTAGGTGGTCAAATATTCGCTCCCGTAATAATTATAAATTTTTCTAACCGACACATTCTCAGGCAAGAAAAATAATTAAGAAATTTGAATTTAAAGATACTGTAGTAAATGCCGATATAAAATTAAAAATAATAGGGCTGAAGAGAAGGATAATGATAGTGACCTAAATATACTGCTTCCTATCGAAGAAAATAGAGGTATAGATAGTACTAGGATGCTAGGACAAACCGTTGGCAAACATCACAATATTGCATTACGAGTTTTACAAAAACACCAATACCATTCATACAAGTACGAGAAACATCAAGAATTGCAGGAAGTTGATGTAGAACAAAGACCAAACTGTTGTTTCAAATGATTGAACGCTGTAACAAATACAGAGATTTTTTAAACGACTTTTTTTCTACGGGGGCACATAACAGATAAAATTTATAAAAATGTTTGCCACGAAAATTTTGATTAATTGAGAAACTCATTTTCAGCAGTTGGTGATAGAATCTCGCTATACCAACTGGCCAATACAACAAAGGGATGTTGATATTTTTTTAACTGAACGTTTATTACAGTTATTGAATAGGTAATTTTATACAAAACCTGTCCCTAACCTTAACACTGACATAAAATGAGCTTGACAAACTTTTACTTATTTATTTGCTGGTGTGTGACAGAAATGTGTCAGGTCCTTATTTCCTAGTTTATCACTTTAAAAATACATTTTTCCGTCGACCGTGTATTTACATCCGATATTAACGTTCCCAAAATCATTTATTAATGACCCCTATTAATGCATGATTTTCTGTAAATGCACGATTTCCCAAAATCATTCATTAATGACCCCTATTAATGCATGATTTTCTGTAAATGCACGATTTTGGTAATTAAAATTAAAGGCAGCCATGCAAACAAATCAACAAAATAATAAAACGTCAATCCAAAACGTCGTCCGCTGTCATTAGTATTTGTAGAATTGTGAAATCTGGATTGTAAAATAAAAGTTGTTAACTGTTTTTCTTCACTTTAGTTCGCTACGCTCACGCGTTAAAATATTTCGATCATTAATCGCTATTATTAATGTACTTGTTGGTTAAATTACTATTAAATTTCTAGGAACACACGCTTTAAATTCGACAAGTACATTCTTCTTATTGTATTTTTTTAAGTTTAATTATATTTTTGGGCTAAAATAAATACAAGAGCGAATATTTAACAACCTCGAAATTTACTATGCGTGCTAAAGTGTTGCCTTTACCCCAAAAGTGTTTATAAGGAGGTTAAAAATAATTGTGGGGTAAGACTTTAAGAAATTTTCTCTAAGAGATGTGATGTTACCTTTATATCGATTTCTTCAATTGTCTCGGAAACTATTAATTTTTCGGGAAAAGAGTAATAAGTACTAAGTACCTAAGTACTATCAGAAGAGTACAACGTTTTCAGTTTAATATATAAAATTTGTATGTTCAAAGATAAGTTATAGAAGGTACTAAAAAATACTAATTTTTTATTGAAGATTTATAAAATAATGGCGTAGAATACACAGCAACTATTAGCCCATGATTTTAAGTATTTGCATGGTATCGTACAAGAAAGATTTTGTTTCTTAGTAGGTACATGCTTTTAGACAAATATTTTTTCAGTTATTTGGTTAGTTCTTCGTTTTATTAAAATGAGGAATTATTATCCATTTAGAATGAGGCGAATTTAGCCAGCTAAACATGGATTTGGGGTGCTAACTAATGGTTTATAAATAGGGCTCCATATTATATATTTACATATTCCTCCTATACAGACAAATTTTATACATTGGATTGAAAAAACAAATCTGCTGAAGGCCAAACTTTATAACATAAGTCACTCTATACTATTCATACCTACGATTATTAGGAATCAGAATTTTAAATTAAATAAATTGTAGTGAATTATTACAAGTATCTATGGCTAATCTTAATAAAAAAAACTCCTCCAAGAAAAAAACACCCTAATTTTTAAAATTAACCTGAAAGATTGCTTCGTTATTCTGTTAAAAGGAATAGAAAAACAAGTTACACAAAAGTTTTCTATAAAGAATAGTGAATCGTTATTCCTTATATTGTGAGTACATATGGAGAAGCGTAAAATTACAAATTGAAATTAACAACCCGATAAAAAATTAAAATGTTTTTATTGCACAATAAACTTTGTCTAATAAGTTACAGTTTAAACGCCAACTAATTTAGCTTCTTTATGAAAATGCCTTTTAGGATTAATTATATTTTTTATTGGGCATCCGAATCGTTTAAAATATAAGAATTTAAATTTTTTTAGTTATTATGAAATGTGGTGGCGAAACTAGATTGACATAAATAATTATTTTTAACTCACCCCGTCAGTTTTCAGTCTTATGTCTTTCCCAGCTGCCTGAAGTAGAGCTCTCAAAATGGCGGTTGCAGTACCAGTCTGCCTCGAAGCCACTAAATGTACGGCAGTTTGGTTTCGGCTCTAAAAATATAAATGTTATATGTCCAATATTTCTGAAATAAATTTTATAAAAATACATTGTAATCTTGCGTACCTCTCAGAAACTTTATTAAAGAAGTTGGTTGGTTGACTTTAAAAAATATTAAGTACTTTTCGCAAACGAAAATTTATATTTAAATAAATTTTCTAACACAATTTTGCTACAAAGCCACTCTTTCAAAAATCCTGTTCACACTGAGTCACAGCTTAAATTTCGGAGAGCATGTAAAAGCTCGCAAACTTTTGCCATTAAATGATTGTAATTATAATAATTTGAGGTGAAAATATTTCAGTTTTGTGGTGGCGAAGTCATGCAAAGAGATAGTTTAAAATGATGTTTTAGAGACAGACTTATTTTAAAATGTATGGCATATCCAAAATTAGGCTGAACTAAAATATTATAAACATGCAAGTTCTTAATTTTTCTTTAAATTTGGAACATATTATAAACTTAATTATTTATAAAAATAGTTATTTATTATACAAGGGAAAAACCATTAGATTTTAGCTCGAGGTTGTGTTGTCTCCCGATGCGAAGCGGAGGGAGACAAAAAAGCGAGAAACACTATTTTTTTCTGTAACGGGAAAAACGATGATATTATTACAATATATTAAAGTCAGAAAAGTATCGATGTGAAATTTGACTTTTTAAACTAGTAGGTAGGCTGTTTTACTTATAGCGACAATTGGACCTGCGTTTCTAAGGAAACCTTTAAAATAATCAAATATCTGTCAATTTAATTCCGTGATTTAATATAAAAAGTAAGAACTTTAGTGGTTATTTAGTAGTTATTTTAAATAATATAAAGTTTAAAATGTCTGATTCTGAGTTTTCTCTGACTCCATCGGAATTAGTAGAAGCAGCGAAAGTAGCGTCACAAACATTATTGCCAGTTTAATCGCGCAAAATTTACGAAAACGCGTTTTCAAGATTTATGGAATGGAAGATGAAAAAGGCATGCAGTTCTTTGTCGGAGACGGTGTTATTGGCCTATTTTTCGGAACTGACACAACAACAAAAGCCATCAACAGTGTGGTCGAATTATTCAATGATTAAAAGTATGATACAATCCAATAATAATGTAGACATTTCAAAATATTTCAAACTAGGGAAAGGTTACACGCCCAAGAAATCTTCGATTTTTACGAGTGCAAATATTAGTGATTTTTTAAATAATGCTCCCGATGAAGTTTATTTAATGGCCAAGGTTGTTGTTTTACTTGCGATTGCAGGAGCTTGTCGAATTTGCGAAATCAGCCAGGTAACATTAGATGGTATTGAAGATTCGGGAACGTTATTAATTGTGAAAATTAAGCAAACAAAGAATGATGTCAACAGGAGATTTGTAGTTACTGAAAAATATATTAAATTTTACCGAATGTACATAGCCCTTCGTCCAACAGCAGCAAAGGATCGCCGCCTATTTTATGCATATCACAATGGAAAATGCATCAATCAAGTTGTGGGTTAAACTCAGTTTTATAAGGTACCCCAAACAGTAGCTAATTTTCTTCAACTTGAAAATGTTACCTTATACACGAAGATCGTCTGCTACACTTTTGGTTGAATCTGGGGGATACTTGTTGACACTCAAGAAACACGGCGGTTGGAAGTCATCAACGGTCGCTGAAGGGTATGTTGATGAATCGGTATCACACAGGACAGAAATAGCTAATAAAGTGTTTAGAACCTGTGGCAGTGCTGAAAGAACACCCGATTTGCGACCAGGTACATCAACGGCAGTTGTGTCCATGGCAGAAAATATAATTTCAACATGAGAAAATTCGACTGTACCGAATAGTAAAATGAACATGTCATGCATGCAATGCACATTTAATAATTGTACTTTTGATTTAAAGAAAATGTAACTTTTTGTATAATAAAATATTCTAAAATTAAATATCTACCTTTACTTATGTGTGTATATTATATCCGGGAAAAAAGTAATCACTTTTTTCCCGGGGAAAAAAGTAATCACATCACTTTTTTCCCGGAGAAAAAAGTAATTTCACAAAAAGTGACATTTTATTACCTGTCAACAGAGATAAAATCAAACTTTTTTCGCGTCACAGAAAAAAATAATTATTTTCCCTAGTAACCAGTTATATATGGAAACAGGATTTCTTGATATGAAGCAAATTCTTTTGAATAAATTAATTTTCATGGTACAAAAATGTAAAAAAATTATAAGTCAAAATAAAAAAAAAACGATGACGTCAAAAGTCAATGGACAAACTTCAAAAAATACTAAAATTAATTAGTTAAATCAATCTGCAACCATTTCTTAAAGTTTTTTCTTTGTTTAGCATGTAACGAAACGTATTATTAATACTAGATGTGATATGTCGTTGAACTATAATGGAGGAGGGGAATTTCAAAATAATATTTTTCGACTATTTAAAAAAACAAAGTTGATGATGATTTTGAAAAAACGAAACGTCGGATTAAAAATCCAATTACTCCAACTTGTAGAGGAGAAAAATGGTAGAAGGGACTTAAACCTTATTTTAACATATCTCTTCAAATAGAGTCAGAAAAAAATAAAAACGAAATCGCGAAAATTCGATTTCGCCCAAATATCCTAGGAAGGATTCGAATTTATTTTAATTTTTAAAGACAATGTTGCAGAATTTAGTTAGTTAATTTAACCATCCATGGTTTACGAGATCCCTGTAGAGTGCATTCTTATCTGGGACACCCTGTAGACAGGCAACCAAAGTACGTTTAAAATTTACTTCTAGAAATAATAATGATTTTAAGTTCTTAGTGATTTTCTTTCATTAGCCTCACGTTATACGAAAGTTCTTGCAAACTAAGTTTAAATAATTATAATAAGTTATTTCTAAAGTTTTTTAAAACAGGAAATACATTCGAACAAGAGTGTAACAATAAATAATTAGACTTACCCCGCCTGTCGAGTATGGATCAACCCCTTTTTTACCTAATAGAAGTTTAACTACATCTTCTCTGGAATGCATAGATGCAATATGCAGTCCATTGTAATTATCCTGAAAAAAAAATTTATATTGTGACTCAAAAAAAAATTAATTATATTTGATAATTATTATTTAAAATAACAGTTTAATGTTACAGTAAAAATCCAAAATATAAGAAATCATTGAACGTTGACTGTTTTACACGATCTGGTATAAAATAAGAGAAATTTCATGGTTTCATAGAACACGGGAACCAACATGTGACACTATTTTTATAGAATTTATGGTTCTCAAGGCGAAAACATGCACTTTTGTCGTGTTAAATCCTCATCTTTGTTCGAAAATTTCCTTTTTTTAGATTAGTGGAAAGGTTATGAATAGTATTTGAAATTATATATAAATATCTTATATTTCGTGACGTTTTTGGTTGAAGTCGATGACATCCTGTTATTGATTTTATTTATAACTGTCTTATAACTAAAAATCAATTTATTTCATATCTACTTTTCAATTTCTTTATTGGTGTATATTTATTCTTCATTAAATCTTTTATTTAAAGTACTTATACTAAACCATTTTCATAATGTGAGTAAAATACAACGTACTTTTACACGTAAAAAAATTAAAATTAATACAAAATTTTTTAGTTTTTTTAACAATTTTAGATCGAAGACTTGCAACTTTTTAAAATAAATTTTTTTGATAATAATTCATTTATAATTTCACATCTTTCTTAATTATCATTATATTCCAGGTCTAAAATTTCAAAAATACACTGGAATTGTTTTCTTTAACTATGTATACAGGGTGATTCCTAAGTTGATACTTCTTTTTTTTGCTGTGTATAGAAGGCATTAAAATAAGCAACTATTTCAAATACCTTTTTTCAAAAAACTCAAAAAAACCACGGGCCTGGACATCAAAACATAGCCCGCTATAGTTTCTGTTGTTTTTCTTATCTCTTATTAGTATTAGTCATACGGGTAGTGTTGAGCAATCCGCTGCGGTGTGTTTTTCTGAAGCAAGTTCATTTTAAATTGGTGAAACGTGAAAATGGTAAAATTTTAAAACAATGAACTAATAGATATGGTGCTCATTTACTGTGAGAATCGTAAAAGTGCGGATGTTTCTTCGAGATTATACGCAGAACGCTTTCCCTTGCAGGCTCATCCTACACCCAGAAGTTTTCCTAATGTTATTCAACGGGCAAGGTAGGCAGAACCGTATTTAATTCGTAGTGTAATAAATAAATGTGAGGCACTTATTTTTGAATTTTTTGAAAAAAGGTTTTTAAAATGTTTTTATTTTAATGCCTTCTATACGCAGCTTAAAAAGAAGTATCAACTTAGGAATCACCCTGTATATAGCTCTATGTAAAAGCGATGAATCACTGACAGTAATTTTGGACTTGGGGTATAGAGTAGTAGATAAAGTGCCACAAATATAACATTATTGTTTAAATTTTTGTCTTCTGTATAAAAACTCCAGCAAAAAATGACGCCCCATTGTGAACAAGAAGAGATAGATTGTTGGACCTTCATATTTTGTACAGAACCGCGACAGTGGCTCAGAAATGAGGTACTGACATTCGACCGTGGCGGTCCGGGTTCAATTCCCAGAGTGAGCATACGCATAATAATAAAAGCATGTCCGAAATTTAGTAGGTTTAAGAATGCAGGTTAGAGTGTAAAATGTATTATCTCCCAATCTACCTCATTCACGCCGGTAACCAGGCCGGATGAGAGGGGTGGGGAGAAGATACACACTCCCCAATCGGTAGGTCATGCAATAGCAAGAAGCCAAGGATTAATAGCCCTTGGGGGATATCGCATGTTTAAGGATCGTGGTTCGGAACCCACGTTAAGCTGTAGGTCCCCTCGGGAATGGCCCTGACAGCGAAAGAAGAAGAAAAAATTATACAAACAAAAAAGATTTTGTGCAGCTATCAAATAAAGTAATTAATTATTAATTTATAATATTTTCAATTTAAATTAGTGTCAAAGAATAAAAACTATTCTCACTTATAATCTCCCTAGTGCTCGAATTATTTCCGGAAATTTTTCCGAAGGAACGCATTTTTTGAAAATTTTCTAGAAAAATGCGTGACTGAGGAAGAATTTCCGGATATTAATTCAAGGACGCGGGGGTTCGGTAAGAAAATTTCACACCTAAAATTTATTGAAAAAAAAAATAAAAAAAGTTTCCTCACCGTTTAGTTAAACGAAATCCAAAAAATATAAGTGAAAATTATCCTTTTTATTTATTTTTACTACATTTCATTTACTCAAACAAAGGGAAAGCATAGAATAGTCTAGTTTAGGCTAGTTATGCCAGATAAAACAATTTTTAAAATCTAGGTAGATAGTAGATACCACAGTCAAGTAGGCTTAGACTTGTGATGTCAAAATCGTCTTTGCTATACGTCACGTCGACAGTTATTTCTTAAACGTGCTTCTTTAGTTCACAAAAATTAAATCATGGCAGTAAACAATCAAGAAACTAATTTTAAGCCCTACGGTGTTTGTAAATCTTGCTCTGAAATAGGGGATATTATAATATGTCTAATAAAAATTTAAAGTATTTGCAATGTTTAATGGAAAAAACTGAATTAAATCCCTATCAAGAAAACCTTTTCTCAGCTATCCAGAAGATTTTGGAGGAAGATATCCCATCCTTTTTAAGAAAAAGCAGAATTCAGCAGAACAAAATTTCATCCAAATATTACATCTATTATATTAAACATCTAATAGAAGTGGAAAGGGAAGATAACCATTATCCTTGTTATTCTCCATTACGAAGAGAAGAGTTCCAACCAGAATTCCAAAAATATTTAGCCTTAATGAAATAAATATTTGGTAAATAAATATTTGTATTTATTTAGTATTTTAAAATGAATAAAAACCTTAAATACCAAAATTTGATCCTGAATACTGATTTTCGGATCATATGGTAGCTGTCAAGAAAAAATTTCCACTTATTAATTTTGTTCGCCTAGCTTGGCAGGAGGAGAAAATATTCCGACAAATTTGAAGGTTGTCATTGGTAACTGTCGAAATAAAAGTGTGAAATTTTCTCTTAAAAAACTTGATTATCGAAATTACTAAATATAATACTTAAAACGTTAGAGAAAATTGCCTGTAAATATATTAAGTAAATATTCATATAAAGCTATTTGTCTACGACTATTGTATAATATGTTCATTATTATCATTATATATGTGTTTGCTCAACAATAATACCCATTATTCACTAGTGAATAATGAACTCATAATAAATTCACTAGTGAATAATGAAATCGACAGGTAATGCGATTTGAAATAAAAAAATATCATTGGTCGTTTTCCCTGTAAGGTCCATCCATAATACGATTTTGTGTGTATGATGAAAAATTCAAGCATGCCATGAAATGTCAAGTCAAAGCGCTTTGTAATTTTATTTTGAAACGTCAAAATATAGTTCAACTAATCAACTTTAAAGTTAATACAGGAAGCAGGAAAAATAGCAAGTTTAAGTTTATTACCAGAAAAATCGAATTTATCCCCAAATTTACAAGATCAGACGATTATGACCTAATTTGCAAGAAGTATATCAGCCTTCGTTCATCTTTCGTCACATCTAATATTTTTTTTCCATTTTTAAAATCCCAAATGTACCTCACAAAGGATAGGAATTAATAAATTTACGCAAATGGGGATACAACTAGCAACATTTCTGCAATTACCCACTCCAGAGAAATATTCTGGTCACAGTTTTCGCAGATCTTCAGCCACTATACTTGTAGACGCAGGGGAAGATATAACTGCATTGAAAAAACACGGTGGATGGAAATCCACGGCGGTAGCAGAAGGATATATTGATGACTCAATGAAAAATAAAATGGAAACAGCTAAAAAAATATCAGACGCGATCCAGAAAAATCCTTTTGGTCAGCCGTATATACGCAATGAGGCAGTATCTACATAAACATCTTCATCTACATCTACTACAACGAATAACCAAGATGTTAATGTAGAATTAAATTCGATTCCTACAATTAACTTGGCACATTGTGTGAATACAAATATTACTATTCATATTTCTAAATAAATAAAGATGTTTAGTAATGCTGGCTACAATTATTATTGGATAGTCGTGGACAAAGTATAGTATTCTACTCGCATATAATTGCTTTTATTCACTTGGATAAAATTATGAAACTCGCCTACGGCTCGTGTCGTAAACTTTATCCGCGTTAATAATAGCCACCATTATATGTTTGTTGTATAATATATTATTATAGGTGTATTAATTTTTTACTCAACACTTTTCGTTACAATTTTACTTGCAGCATTAGAAGGGACTGGTTGCCAGACCCTGAGTACGATTTTGTGCTTTTCCTTTTTAATGTGATATAAGAGAAAAGAGAAACCGTATCGGCGCTTCAGCTACAAGCGATCAGAAATACTGTCGATTGGTCGAGTTCTACATGGTGATATTAATTTTTACCTGAATAAGCCAACTACGAACGTAAAATGGGGTTTGCAAGCCAATATAATAAATAAGATCTGGCTTTCTGGTACTCCACGTTGACTCTTATCAATTTTTCTTACTATCGGCTTCTTACAGCTTCATTTATGACATTTTTTGCTTGAGATTTTACAACAAATGGAAATGTTATATTTATGGCGGTTACTTTACAACAAGAGTGGATATGACGATGACGTCCATATTGCACGACGAAATAAATTCGTTAAAATAATTAATTTTTTTTAAAACAGCTTTCTATCAATCTTTCTCATTTGAAAAGCATTAATTTCTAGGATATTAGTAGCAAAATACAGATATTAAAAGGTTTTAGTGAGTTAATATGTAGTTAGTTTGTTGAATTTTTTGCAGGGGAGCAGTGCCCCATTGGCTCCCCTGAGTGCACCACAGACTGGACAGCCTACTTATCCATTCGGTAGATTGTACAGAAAACAGAAAATATAACTGAAAGAGTAGAAAAATTTGTATTTTAAAATTGAAAATTATGATGAAAAATAAAATTATTTATCAAAAAATCTTTGTTTTACTATTAGTGTTCCTAGTAATCCTATTATAACTGCAGGATCAGCCTAAAATAGACTATTTTACATTATAAAAATAACCCCCAATCTTGATAAACCTTATTCTTAAAACCATAAATCCTCATATAGCTTTTAATCCCATTTTCGTCATAACACACCCCGTGCATTTCATACTTCCGAAAGGTCGAGTCCAATATTAGGAAATTGAGGTTGCAAATAGGGCTAGTATATTTGATTAAACTTTGTGCTCATGCCAGGGATAACCTACACATTTTTGCCATTTTTAAAATATTATTCCAAAAATAGGGCAAAGTAATTAAGCCTCGTTTCAGACATGTTCAGTGGCGTGTCGAGAGTCTAGGGGCGGAAGGGTGGAGGGGGGGGGGGGGGTCAAGAATATTCCTTGGCCACATTTCTTTTATAGGTAATTTGGTTACGTGGGCATTAAGGTGATTCTTACTTTTAAATGGGATTTGTATTTAGCTGCGCGTAGCACAGTGAATCTGAAGTGTAATTGAATAAAGTATACACATACAGGGTGATTCCTAAGTTGATACTTTATTTTTAGCTGTGTATAGAAGGCATTAAAATAAACAACATTTTCAATAAACTTAAAAATAGGCGAGATATTTAAAAAAATCTAAGTGCGGGCATGGTCATCAAAAACGTAGCCTGTTATACTGTTATCTCTTATTAGTCATGCGGTGGTTAGTTATTTAGCAATCCGCTGCGGTGTGTTTTTCTGCAGCAAGTTAATTTTAAATTAGTGACACGTGAAAATGGTAAAACTTGAAAAAAAAATAAACTAGTAGATATAATGCTAATTTACGGTGACTGTCGTCAATGTGCGACTGCTGCTTCGAGATTATACGCAAAATGCTTTCCCTTGCGGGCTTCTCCTACACCCAGAAGTTTTCTTAATATTATTCAACGGGCAAGTTAGGCAGAACCGTATTTGATCCATAGTGTAATAAATGACTGTAAGTACCTTATTTTTGAGTTTTCTGAAAAAAGGTATTTGAAAATGTTGTTTATTTTAATGCCTTTTGTACACACAGCTAAAAAATAAGTATCAACTTAGGAATCATCCTGTATATTTTAAAAGTTGCATTAGCTTAACCAGCATTTCTAAAAGGAAGGGGGGGGGGGGGGGCTAGAAGAGGTCGGGCGAAAAAAAAAATAGTTTTGTTATAACAATCTATTAAACAAGTTGGTTTAATTAAATATTGTCTGGAAAACGGACTAACATTAAGCAATAGAACCGACGTGTAGGCATATTCCCTTTAGAACTTTATTTAAGTTGCTAATTTCACATTCGTTTATGACAAAATTTACGTAAAGGAACAAAACTGCCAAAAATGAACCATTTTAACGTTTCCATGGCCTACTCTTTGTCACTTACCCTGTTTTACCAAAGTTATGTACATTTTAGAAAACAAAGGAAGATGGATCTTGGCGGCCATTTTTAAGAAATGATAAAGTGTGATATGTCATCGAAAAAAGAATTTTCAACGGAATTTTATTATCAAATAACAATGAGAGGGGTTCTATTCAAAAGTTCACTTCACTTCCGGTTAAACCAAAAGTGGCGTCGAAGGTTTAGATTGGTGGAAAAATGGCAATTTACCAACTTATTAATGTCTTATATTTTTAAATTTTACTGCTTAAGTTACAGAAAATATTTTTTAGTATTTCTTTAATATGGAACTTCATCAAGTAACGATCGACTCAATTACATAAATATTTTCTTGTTTCTGGAGGCAGATTTTAAAGTCACTTTTTAAATAAAATCCCCGTAATTAATTGTTAAAATATGTATTTTGAGAGACGAATGATATTCTCAAAAATGTTTCTAATGCTCCACATATAAAAGTTTTCCAGTGCCAAATGATGATTAATATATCACGGCCAAAACTACAAAATTTCTTTGGTATAAATCACCTCATAAAAGTCTTAAGACTTGTCCTTGACCTCTTGTTTCTCATTGGCCGTAAATAAAACTATTCCCTTTTTTTAAATTAACTTTTGTATGTATGTCTCCTTGAATAGAAAAAATTAATTTAATAAATTTTCTGTCCCAATCTATTTGGAATATAACAAAATAGAAAAACACGCATTGCCTGGTGGGAAGTTGACATTGAATTATTTTCTACACAAAAGTTACGTGAATTTGCTAGTATGAAATTCTGCGCCAAAATACGTGTTGCATTAATAAATCAATGTGCCTTAAAAGCTGACATCCCGAATATTCACTAAATTATAAATAAGAATGTAAGTAGAGGTAGAAGAGGGTTTCAACGCCAAGTTCCACGGGTCTCTTCTGCGTCTCCCTCTACTAATGTAGGAACCTTTTTCTACGCATATGTCAATTTTAATTATGTAATTATAAAAAAATGTGTCCGAATTTTAATAGGTTTAAGAATGAGGTAAGAATGTAAAATTTATCATCTCCCAAACCAGCCCATTCATGCCGGTAACCAGGCCGGATGAGATCGGACATCTCGTTGGGTGCGGAAGAAGGTACACACTCCCCAATCGGTAGGTCATGCAATGGCAATAAACCAAGGGTTGATAGCCCTTGGGGATTTCGCATGACCAAGGATCGTGGTTCGGAATCCACGTTAAGCTTTAGGTTTCTTCGGGAAAAGGTCCTGGCAGCAAACGAAGACAAAATAACAACAACTGTTTTTAAACTATTTACTTTTTAACAAATGTAAATAAATGTGTATCATGTTTTTGTAAACGGCAGTAGAGTTTTGGACTTGCATTGTCTTTATTTGTTTTGAATCACTACGTCTCAACTGGTAACGTAGTGATTCAAAACAAATAAAGACAATGCAAGTCCGAAACTCTACTGCCGCTAAAGGATTGTTGTTTCCAACCTTTAAACAGGCATGTTTTCGTAAGTTACGCAACAAGCAAACATTTAAATTCTCCCAATATTTTGTCATTTTCCCTTTCTAATATTTCTGATACAAAGATTAGCACCGATTTTCTAAAAATGTTAAGTATAAATGGGGTCTTTTATAATAATCTTAGTCACGCCATTCTTTTTAGGTTCACGGGCAGCGAATTTACCATGTAATACGTTTCTGGGTAATTCTTGATAAGAAACTAAACTATTTCTTTAACTTATTTCTTAGTAATAAAATACCTCAGAAATAAAAACCCAGAATGTTAAAAGATCGAAGAAATATTTTTTTCTGTAGGTATGGTAACTTGTGCTTAAATTATTAAATATTATAATTATTATTCGCACGAGTGCCTTTTTAAGAAACTTTTTTATTCCTAATTTCGGTTACTAATTATGTGTTGCTATTTTTATAGCTGACATTATTAATGACTTAACATTTTCGTAAAAAGTCACTTTTTATAAGCAATTAAAATACGCGTTAAGTTTCTTTTACTTTATAATGTCAGGTCAGCATTATTATGTACTAAATGTTATTAAAATTTAGATCTTCACTGTCAGAGCCAATATTCTTGTAAAACCTTTTTTGGAATATTTCTTTCAAATTATTTCATATGTCATATTTTTTCTATAGTTACATAGACCTTTTTCAAACGAGTGTGAACTTTATTACTCTACTAGTTATATAGAACTATTCTAAAAACTATATTCGTTTTACTTTTTTTTTCGAAAACTGTTAATTCGTGGTTGAAACACAGCCGCAACACAAATTTCCATAAATAGATCTAATCTTCACATTTTTGGTCGAGTTCGGTTCACCGGAACCAGCAAAATTTTTAAAGTAGTCTATGAGAAAAAAAGCTTGGGAACCTCTAGTCAGGGCCCGCTCTAGCAATAACGCCGCCCTGGGCAAAACAAAAAATTGCCGCTTTTTTCCTAGTCTCGCACATAATTTCGAAAGTGTTTTTTCTAATTTAAAAAAATATAACACTTGCTAGGTATTTTTAATTAAAAAAAAATATTGAATTTTTTTTATTGCGTATTTATTGCACATAAATAAATTCTAAATACTAACAAAGTGAAAATTAACAAAAAAACATTAAAATTTTTAGGCAATCTAATTGCACATTATAAACATATGTTTAAAAAAATTAAGCCCTTTGCTGCGACGCCGTCATGACCGAAAAAAGCACCGGTGCCGGCGTTGTTCGGCATGCTTGGTCGCGGAATTGCTTGATATTTTAATAATATTAAAAAGACAAGGGATCGGTTGAAATAGTCACTGTTTAAAAAATAAAACAGCAAAACAAAGGAAATTAATGTTGTTAACTGAGAATTGGAATGGTTCAAACTTCAAATATACGTAGGAACGTAAGTAGGCAAAACGGGGATTTATGATGTTTTTTAGAATTATCATGCCGCTCTTCCAACTTGCCGCCCTGGGCAGGGGCCCAGGTTTTCCCCCCCTAGAGCCTCTAGTTTAAAAGGTCTACGTACAACCGGGTAAACAACCAGTTGGTGTCATTTTTGGAGTTTACCGTATCGTAAATAGTTCTTAACTATCCGTCTGTCTATAGATATTGAAATTCAAAGGTACAAGTTTAATTCGCTAAATGCTTCGGTAAATTATAAGCACGCAATATCTTGTGAAACCATTAAATACTGTCAACCGTTCCGTTAATCTGACACTTAACCTCTTCTAGGTATTTTCCAATCAGGCTAAAATGATTATCGACTAAAATTACATTAATTCAAACATTAATCTTAGCCTATAATCGCGAATTTTGTCTATATATAAAGTTCCTATGGCCATAGATTAAATGCACACGAATTGTAGATTTGAAAATTATTTTTATGGGGTAATCTTTTAAAATGTTAAAATAAAAACTATACTAAAGAGGAACTCAGTGGCGGCTTGCGGTCTTAAAAAATGGTGAAGAGCTAGGTATAGTGCGGGTACTTAAACAAACATCGACTAAAAACCCGTATAGCAAAACGTCTCTCTGATCCTCATCTGTCCAACGACTGAATGGAGTTTCCAACAAATTACAAACTATGTCATTAATTGGGTTCATTTTTAAAACACGCAACTAAATAGGTACGTACACTACTGAATTAACTTAAAAATAAAAACAAAAACAAAACTTTTTAATCACACAGTAAATCACGTAAAAACGATATCTATAACCGTAAGTTTCGCGAAGCCTCAAAATAAATACCTTAAGGTTAGGCGAACCAATGCTAAAACAATGGTGCATACGACTGATCTATTTTTAAATTGCCCTTCACCATAATACCAATTGTTACATGCAGTTTGCGTAACTGACGTCACGTAACCATAGCAATGGTGAATATCAAATCTATGTCGGGCGTTGGGTCTTCATTAGCTTTGAGCTAACGGACACGGTCGCTTAGGGCGCGCCAAAATTCACGAGCGTTTATAATTATTGTCCATCGGAGTTAAGCGTGGCCCTATTATGCATAGCTACATTCGGATTAAAGTAATATTATTAATTCGAACACAATTATTTTTTAAGGGCTAAAATGGTAGCTGTATTGGTACATTAATATTGTCAAAAAACTTTCCTCCTGGTTTTATTTTTTTTTTGTGTAGAGCCCTTTTACCTACTTTATCTGACGACTGGAAGAACTTAATTTGACCATTTTTAAAAGTTTATTTGTTATCCCAATTTCGGATTTAAAATTTTATGATATTGTATGAATGCAACATTTACTAGATACAAGTTTTAAGATAATCACGAAAAAACCCAACTTTAATATAAAGAAAAATATGCTTAATTCAAGTATATGCTAGTTTTACTATACCTGAAATTAATAAAATAATTGACTTGATTCCAATACTAGCCTATTCTTAAATATTAAGATTAGAGTTTCTTGAGTCTAGGAATAAAAAACAGTTTATTGCAAGAACAGCCAATTTTTTAAGATAGAATATAGGTACATCTGATTTTAAGTGTATCATATTCTTACAATAAATTAATTCCGTAATGCTTAATATAATTAAACCAAGTTTGTATTTCATTGATTTTTTTTTTTTTTTTTTTTTTTTAATGATAAAACACCTGCACTGTAGGAAAAATCCTTTAAGGCGCTCTGGGAGCGGTGCGAGTGCGAAAAAAGCGATTAACGTTGGTCTTGAAACGTTGAAGATTGTATTCTATTGGTATCCAAATACAAATTTGAGTCCAGCCCCCCAAAGAGATTATACCTTATTTCTAAATTTAGTTACAACATATTATTAAATAGAGTTTGATATACAGGGTGGGGATTTTAAATGGAATGCTGCTTGCAGCGGCTCTGGGAATAAGATTTCTCTAAAATCCACAAATACTCTCTCAAAGATTTTTATGGACCATTGTCAAAAAGTTAGGACCCCAAAGAGCAGCCCTAATCAATTTTTTATTTTCAAATTAGAAGATCCAACTTGTGGCACCATTTTGAAAAGCTTTTTGAAAAAGAAATTGGTTCATATATTTTTTTTAATCGGTCAAATCATGTGTCAGAAATTTAATAAATACTAATTTAAGAAGCGCTTACATTAACAATAACTTTAAAATTGTTATGTCACTTTTTTAGTATATCAATTATTGAAAATGTGCCTCATGAATCTGTTAGCACAGACCAAAATGATGGTAGAACTATACCCTTACTCTTTCCAAAACTTGTGGCATGATTAAACGTATATCTGCCCGAATCCTTGCCTTCAACTCTTCCAGATTTCTAGGTATAATGACATATACCCTTCTTTTTAAATCGCCTCATAAATAAAAATCTAAGGGTATAATATCTGGAGATTTGGGCGGCCACTCTATAAATCCTCGCAGTCCTATCCACCTATTTGGAAATTGAACATTTTGTAATTCTCTTACATTTCTTGCAAAGACTCCATCCTGCTAGAAAAATATCCTTTGGTCTAGATTTCCAAAATTAGGGAATATTCCTTGAAGTTTTTGTATTAAAAACTTTGCAAAAAATGTAAGAAAATTGCTAAATAATACGTCATCAAATACGTGGATAGGACAGCGAGGATTTAGAGAGTGGCCGCCCAGATCCCCCGATATTACACCCTTAGATTTTTATTTATGGGGCGATTTATTAAGAATGGTCCATATCACTAGAACGAGGAATCTGGAAGAGTTGACGGCAAGGATTCGGGCAGAGATACGTTTATTCACCCCAGAAGTTTTAGAAAGAGTAAGGGAAGAGTTTTATTATTGCATCGGTTAGGTCTGTGGCAAAAGGTTCCTGGGATACATTTTCAACAATTGTTACGCGGAAAAAGTGACAGCACAGTTTTAAAGTTTTTTTTTAATGTAATTATTCGGTAAAAATTAGTTTTTAATAAACGGTGCCATTAAATCTCCATTGGTAAATATGGTATCACTTTTTTTTTGTTTTTTTTTACGGTTCGCCGACTACGTAGGCCATCTTGAACCGGTCCTCGACCACAAATGTGATCTACCGACTGGGGAGTGTGAAACGGCACCCTCATCCTACGAGATATCCGATCTCATCCGGCCTGTCCGGCGTGAATAGGATGGCTAGGTGTCGATTCATTTTACACTCTTCCCTGAGGCAAGAGCACGCCGTATTCCCAAGCGGTCACTCGCCCAAGTACTAACCGCGCTCGACACCGCTTAACTTCGGTGATCTGCGGGAACCGGTGCTTAATATTATGTCGACAGGCCCTTGCCCATGGTATCACTTGATCGAAGCACAATGTTGTATTTATGAATGAAGCTAAATTAATTATAAATACTGTTCTACTTACATTATTTCTCGCTCCAACGTCAGATCCTAAATCTATCATTTTATCTAAGAGGGAAGTCCTATTGTCCTTGACAGCATACATCAAGGGTGTCATTCCAGTTACCTAAATGTAAAAAATTGATTGATTGAACCAGCAATTAAAACATTTTATAGCACAAATACTATAACATAAGAAATTAATTTTCTTCAGGTCTGTTCTAATCTTAGATAAGGATGAACGTTTTTTTCTTGTTAATCATATATTACGAATTTTACTTATTAACTATTTTAAAATTTAGGATACCCTGTCAATATGGTTCTTGCACATCATTTGAATGCCATTTTAAATTTCATATAATGGCATGTGAGCGTGAATTATCTTTAATAAAATATCTTTTAAAAGATGTAATTTTGATTTGCTATCCAAATTATATATTTTTTTGGTCTCTTGTTTACAGGGTGTCCTACCGGGAACCGCCTCCATTTATATCTAATGACTTGCTAATATTTTAGGGTGTAATTCCCCAAGTCATTTTATGAAGAAAAATTCATATAAACATAATATGTCCTAAACGGCTTAAATTTTTTGCTACAGGGTGTTGAATTATTTTTTTTTATGTGTTTTTTATAATATCTCCGAAAGTACTTTGAATAATATTTTCAATTTTGGCATGTGCTAATAGGACATAAAACCACATCTTTTAGTTTTTTTTTTGTCCCACCCTGCAAACATTTCCTCTGATATTTTAGAAAAACCGTGGTACGCCACTGACATTTTTCCATGTGGATATCATTTCTGATTAGCCTGGTCAATTCTGCATAAAAATGGTCTCTTGCATTTTTCTCCTTAGGCACACCATTCTTACTTAAAATAATTAAATGAAATTAGCTCTACTATTTATTATTATTATTAATATTGATAATGCAAAATTTTGTTTCCTAAAAATTGTCGGAAATGACCACCTTCATTTGTTTTAATAGACATGCTTCCGCCCGTCTAATTTAATTTAATCATTTTAGTTAAGAACGGTGTGCCTAAGGAGAAAAACGCACGAGACCATTTTTATGCAGAATTGATTGGGCTAATCATCAATCCATATGGAAAAATATCAATGGTGTACCACTTTTTTTCTAAAAAATATCAAAGGAAATGTTTGCAGGGACGCCACTGGTGAGACAAAAAAATAACCTTTATAACTAAAACATGTGGTTTTATGTCCTATTAACACAGGCCAAAATTGAAAATATTATCTAAAGTACTTTCGGAGATATTACAAAAAACTCATTAAAAGAAGATAATTCAACACCCTGTAGCAAAAAATTTAAGCCGTTTAGTACATGTTTATATGAACTTTTCTTCATAAAATAACTTAAGAAATCACACCCTAGATTTTAAAAATTTGACAGTATGCTAATGTTGATGGTGGCACTTTCAGTTATACCTTATACTGGAAGTAGGTTACAACTTGGTTATTTTAAATGGCATACCCTATATCTTATTACCATTTTTAAGATCTACGTAAGAATTTAGGCAGATTACGTAGATCATATTATATACTTAAGTTTGGGCGTTTTTAATACATTTAAGTTTTTATGTCAAAAATGACGTTTGCAAGCCTTAAAATAATTAACCTTTTTTTTTATAAAGAAGCCCTAAATATCTAATTTAAGTAGGATTTCTTGTTAATTAAGACTTGCTTTAATGGATAAAAGCCTATTACCAATAGTATGCAGTATTTAAAACAAAAAAAAGTAATTTAAAAAAATTATATTTACCAAATCCGCTACTCCAGCCAATGGTATAGTATTCGCATCTTCCCCAGCATTGGCTATAGCCTTCTCCATGGACTTCATTATTTGATCTATAGGAGCCCATTCTCCTTTTTGGCACAGGGTTAAGATTCTTTGGGCGGCATCCCTGACGTTTGCCCCAGCAGACTGGGGCTTCGACGTGGGCGTCTCGTCTGCATCGTGGTTGCTGGAGGTTTCTTCTTTTTCTTTTTCTTTGGGTTCCTTGGGGTTACCTAGAAGATAATATGACGTAAGGATATAAAGTTGTGTCCAAGTAGAAATTATACCATAGTCTTAAATTGATTAATGATACTATGCCCATTTATTGAAGTAGATATTTGTATTTTTTTAAATATTTTTCAATTTGCTGCATATATCGAGAACCTTAATTGATCAAGCCTACCAGCGCCCTCTTTTGGCAATACAATTTTGGGTTCCAGAAAATATTAAGAAAATAACAATTTTCCACTTTAATTATGTTTACTTCTACCTTAATGTGATTCTTCTTTTAAAATTGAATTTACATCCTTTTGTCCTTTATATTAAACTGAATTAAAATTTTAAAAAAATGTGTGTGCTTCTCTACTCCTAAATAATGTGTACCCTTTCTTTCACTATCATAGTGATATTTCACGCCATCATCTTTACCCACTTTGAAAAATATTTTTTTAAGAGCCTAATTATACTAAGGACCGCATGTCAAGAAACCATCTTAATATAAAATATGGGAACCTTTTTTATTTTTAATATTACGAGAAAGGCACTCAACATAAAACGTTCTGTTAGTTAAATAAAAAAAAATCACCTAGCATGTAGGCAGTGTCAAAGAAGTTAAAAATATCAACGGCATATTATGATATACTTACTTTGCAATAAATATTAATTTTTAAAAAATTTTTATCATTTCGTATGGGTAAAATTTCACAGAAAAATTCTAACTGGTTCATAGAAAATCACACCTAAAATAATGAAAGTTTAATTTCTGAGCGGCATATAAACTGCTGGACAATTGCTTTCGAGCAAGAAAAATTTCGCCTAAATTTAACAGTTAATATTTTCTGAACCAGATATGATATCGACCTACGGTTTTGAATGGTTGATAGATTCGTCCCTTAAAAAACAATTGTCAATGTTGTTTTTTTTTTAGCTGTCAGAAAATTTTATATACAGGGTGTTAAAGAAGACGATGATTTATGCTCCAATTTTAATGGCATGTAACTTTCACAATAATATTTTTAAATTTTATTACTCTACATCAATTGAATCACTGGTTCATAGCAAAGAAAGTAATTTGTCAAATTTTTGATATCTGCTATAATTTAAGAAATACCGATTTTTTTGGAAAACCTTGCTTTATTTTAACTTATTGGTAGCTAGATCTCACTGTGCGTTGTATCGTGCAAACTTTGCGAGTGATTATTATACCTTATGAAAAGCTTGATTATTTTCAGTAACAATAGTTGTACCTACCTAAATGTTATGATGTACAGTGGCGTACTTATAAACACCTATATGTCTATGGTTAATAAGTATCTCACAATTTTTCACGATTTTCTTATATTGGAAAGTACTCGCCCCTAGATTAGGTAAATTTTTTCTCTTTTTTTAGTTTTTCATATCGCACTACAGGTACATTATACAGTGTGTTTACAAAATTTTAACAAAGATTATTTATTATTTTTTAATTTAATTTTTGGAAAAAATTTATTTATTGATTTCTAACTTTCTAACACTATACTTATAAAACATATAGGTGTTTAGAAGTACGCCACTGTACATCATAACATTTAGGTAGGTACAACTATTATTACTGAACATAATCAAGCTTTTTATAAGGTATAATAATCACTCGCAAAGTTTGCACGATACAACGCACAGTGAGATCTAGCTACCAATGAGTTAAAATAAAGCAAGGTTTTCCAAAAAAATCGGTATTTCTTAAAATATAGCAGATATCAAAAATTTGACACATTACTTTCTTTGCTATGAACTAGTGATTCAATTGACGTAGAGTGATAAAATTTAAAAATATTATTGTGAAAGTTACACGCCATTGAAATTGGAGCCAAAATCATCGTCTTCTTTAACACCCTGTATATAAAATTTTCTGATAGCTAAAGAAAATCTAACATTGACAATTGTTTCTCAAGGGATGAATCTATCAACCATTCAAAACCGTAAGTCGATATCATATCTGGTTCAGAAAATATTAACTGTTAAATTTACGCGAAATTTTTCTTGCTCGAAAGCAATTGTCCAGCAGTTTAGTTAAAAATAGGGTAATCGGAATGTCATTTTCTCCACAAGCAGAACTTTTTATGAAGAATACCTTTTCATGAAGGTAAAATTAAAAAGTTTATTATATATGTTAAAATGGTTTCTAGACGTGCTGTATATACGAAAAATGTTTATTTTTCTCTCTTTGTATTACACTACATTTAATTTGGTAGTACGTTTCTTCACTAATTTTAATTAACATAAAATATTAATGATCATATTCATCATTTTCTTTTTACTATTTTTAAAACATGTCTGTATTTCTCCTGATGATGCGTAAGTTACTATATTCGAAACATGTAAAGGATCCCGTATTTAACTACCTGCTTTTTAATATATCAGTGGAGAAGGAAATACCTAAAGTGTCTCAATTCTTTCCATTTAAAAGTGAGGTTTAGTGACGCATTCGCCATTACGTTTTTTGATCAATATTTCGTTAATTTTGTCTTTTATCCAAAAATCGTCCAAATTTTATACAAGTAATAATAATTTTTTTTTAATAAACTACCAAATTCCATTTTTTAAACTATAAAAATGTTTTATTACTTACCCGTTTTGCTGGTACCATTACTATCCTCAGCTTTCTCCCCCTTAGGGGGCCCCTTGCCCCCTCCTTTTTTTCCAGGGGCTTGCGACATTATTTATACACTTAAAATAGATCTATCCACCGAAAAGTTTGACATCCATAATAGTTTTTAAAAAAATTCTATTGAATTAAAATTAATTTATTATTATTATTATTATTTATAATTATTTTCTCCATCGCTCTTCGGTTATATTTTAATTTTGGTCAAATACTTGATGGAATTAATGGAAAAGCACTTTTGCGTTTTTACATAGCCAACATTTATTTTTGAATATCTTTTCTTAATTTAATTTTTCTAATTGCGAGAATAAACAATAAATATATACATTTTAGCAATACTTCTCCGCCTGTTAACATGTTTCAATTTACAAAAGTGTTTTTTATAATTAAACTCCCGTTCACATTTTTAAAAATATTTTACAAAACCACAAACAAATAATTTTGAAACGGAACTTTTTCTGACATTAAATAGGTTACAAATTTCAACATGCAATTTCTCGTATCAGTGCAAACCGGAAAAATTTTCAAACTGAATCGACTCCGCCTGCCGTTTGCAAAGCAAATCTGGCAAGAAATATAACAAAGCTGGCACAGGACAAATATTGCAGAAATCTTAGCCAATAGGGGCGGCTTTAACTCCCACCACTTTGTTTCTTAATCGAGGGTGAAATTTGAATTTTTCCCTCCCGTGATTTAACCCCATGCAACTATGGGAATCTTACGATATAGCGTTGCCATATTTTGTTATAGAAATGAAATTTAACCTTCGTATTTGTTTAAAATTCTTTCAGGAAAACTATTAAATATATAAATGAAGAGATTTTTGTTTTCCTTTCTTCAATCCTTCTCCCTTCTTCAAACTTCATCCCAAGAAGCGTGTCGCCATATCATGGCTCATCAATAGGGCTAGAAAGAGTCGACGGCAAATGGTTTATTGTAAACAGTCTTTATATTTAGTATCCAAGAAGTGAGGTTTTACGAGTAGCGACATCTAGTCTATGTTCGGCAAAGTATCCGCCACTGCCTGCACCTCTAACAAAGCTTATAGAAACAAGCAGAGATGCAGGTACTTTGTCGAACATTGACTAGATGTCGCTACTCGTAAAACTTCACTTCTTGGATATAGTTTTTCAAACTTTTTTTTTACTTAAAAAATCAACGTCCGGTTAACTTTTGAATTCGCAAAAAATAAAAAACCAACAATGGGCAAGCCGTTTTTCTTGATACCGTTAAGATGCCTGTCAAAGTTTTATATTTTTAATTTTTCAAATGCCAATATCTCAAAAACTATTTAGTTTACACGTATGACCTGTTGTTGTACAAGACTTGTTTAAAACTTTGTGCAAACTTTTAGGTCAAAAGTAGAAATTAAAGAAAATAAATATAAATATTGTATGCTGTGAGATTAGGGGAGGGGAGATTTGCTACCCTAGTTCTTAGGCAAATCAATGATTCTTATATTAATGACCGTAGAGGCAGAAAAGCAGCGACATTCCAGACTATTACAAAAAATTGGGACATCTGGCAACCTCAACTTATAGTTTGCGTGTGTAGTTTTCCCTAAGAAGGCATTGTGACATACTGGCATTATTTTATAGTTTTAAGGGTATCGGCAATACTTGATCATGCTTTTTATTCAGTTATTTTTGTCAAATCAATAATTTCTTATTTTCCGCTTCACATGAGTAATAAAGTAAAAAAAAGTGTTGTAGAATTTGCCTTCACAGCATAAAAAAATGAGTTTTTTTACTAATTTTGAAGAAATTTAGTATTAATTACGGGAGGGTGAAAAATGAATCATATTTAGAGTTGCCAACTTTTTAAAGTTGTTCACTTGGAGTTTTATATTTCCTCCAATAAGGAAAAAAGGTCGCCTTCCTCCCAATTAAAGGTGACTTCTAGAAAAAAGGGTCATCCTGTACCCTTCTCCCCGATCCCGTAACCTGGAGTCAAAGGGTTTCGACCTGGGGACACCGTTTCAACCTGGAGCCTCCAAACCAAACCTGGAGACTCCAGGTCAAACCTGGAGGTTTGGCAACCCTAGTTATTTTACATGGCGTGATTGAATTATTTATATATTTTTAGCTACGTCTATTATAAGTAACACCGAAAAATAAAAGAAAACGTACTAACGGAATGGCAGCTGGCAGCTCGCAGCTTAGTGGTAGAGCTGTCTCTTTTGGCTGCAGAAACCCTATTCTCCATTTAAGGAGTACTTCTTTTCTTCTCTTGAGAGTGTCTGCAAGTAAATTGGTAACGGTAAATTTTACACATTTTTCATTTATTCACTGCGCATGTTTCTCTAGGTATTTGACCGCTTCCACTGCTCTTTACCAGAATACGTATTTTCTCCTTACTTTTATTAGAATGTGATCATTCATATTCAAGAATACGGGCGATTATTCTCTCAGAATGATTTCACACTCCCTTCTCTCGAAGTAAATGTTCCCACGGAGAATAGGGGTCCAGGTAATCCGGGTTCCTCTCCGGATGGATAAACGGCTAATAAAAAAAAGTATACCAAAGATTTTAGAGGTAAGAATGCAGTGACACTAGTCGACGAGCGTATAAACCAGTGCATACGCGTGGCCGTGGCGGATCCACGATTTTGCTGAGGAGAGGGAGGCGACTAACAAAAGTAACATCTAAAAATAAGTATATCCTGGCTCGAAAAACCTTCCTACTTTCAAAAGTGACAGAGTTCAGCTGCGGTATAGTGACGATTAACTCCTTAAATCAACAAGTAAATGTTCAGACTTATTCTATAAAGATATTTGAATCAATGTATAAAATCACAGTAAAAAGAAATTACAATAAGAATGGCTAGATACATTCTTGGAAATCGCAATATTTTCTTAGTAAATTACCTACAGCATATTTCTCCATAACTAGCTAGAGTAAATCAGCAAAACTTTATTGTTTGATTTCAGTAAAAGATTTTCTAGAAGTAGAGTCAAATAAACAAAAAATAACAAGGAAAAAATTATTAAATACAATATTTTCTATTCATTTAATTCGCCTTGGTTATCTATTTTTAATCTCTCAATAGTATAAACATGCACTTGTCATTTCGTGCCATTCTTCCGAATTAGGCTTCTTACCTTTTCGTTCGCTGCCAGGGCCATTCCCGAGGGGACCTACAGCTTAACGTGGGTTCCAAACCACGATCCTCAGTCATCAAAATAGACATAGTTTATTTTTATTAATAATTATATACCCGCTTTTTGTCTGCGATTATGCAATATTCCGATTGTGAAAAAGATAGATATATTCAAAGTGATTTTGTGTAAATATAAGAAATGGCCCAAATCGACAAGAAATATGTTGCAGTGTAATTTGGTCCCTGGATTTGCCAACGAAATAAATTTTTCTTTAATTGTTTTTATCATTTGGCTGATACCTAATTTATATAATTTTTTAAAACATTTTTTGTACAAGGCTCGTAACAAAATACTGTACAGTGTACAACTCGAGTGGATAGTCCATATCCACTGTTGTTGTACAAACTACTATTAAGCGCCGAATTCAATAAACTACGCGTTAGACTAAATATCAATTTTCTAAACGGTTAAAAAATATATATTTAAATTGTGTGTCTTCTATTCTAAGGAACTCACTAAAGTGTTTCCATACACTCCAACTTCTAAGTTGGCCATGGCTTGACCGGAAGTCGGACCGGACATAGCGTGCATGTACTTCGTGCTTCTTGCACGCTCTATTTTTCGATTGGCCAAGATTTTCACTATCAAGACTGCTGCAAGTTTATCGAATCAATATACAGGGAAAAGAGAAATGTTTTTTATTTATTCGGTCAAGGATACTAGCATTGTGAGATTGTGTAGAAAATTTTAACAAGTTTTTATAGGATGTCCAGATTTAAAAATCAAAATTAGTACATTGTCCCGAAAACCTTATTTTCCTACGATCACCTATGAAAATGAGAAAAAAAACACGGTTAATTTGTCTAGAATCATCTATATCACACGTGTTGAAAAAAAATATTTTAACACTAGTGTTGAAACATCAAGGCACACTATTTAATTTAAACATATGGTGCCAATTTGACAGACCCCTATTTATTAAAGAAAACAAATTTTAGAAAGCAGTAATTGTAAAGTGTTGAACTTATTTATCATATATTTGTCGAGTGATTCAGAATTAGAGTGTGAAAATACGCCATCTGAAATTATAAAAAATGTTAATACTGGAAAATCTATTACCAGAAAAAACAAATCGCGCTGAAGAAAGTGTAAGTGTATTAAACAACAAATCTTTATTGAAAGCGATAGCATAGAGAATAGAGCTCTAGCCTAGAGATCGCAAGGTCACAGGTTCAAATCCCATCAGGAGTATTTGACTTTTTTTTTATAAAAACCTTAATTTTTAGAATAATTTTGAATTGAAATTTTTCTGGTTGGGTGGATTTTTTAAATTTATGTTTACATCTTTCCTTGATTAAATTTAAAAAAAATTGTTCTGGTTAATCTAGAAGTCAATCCAGGATTAGTTCTTTCTATGATATTTAAAATATAAAAAAATGAAAAAGTTAAACTACAAATAAAGGAAAAGCCTGGCAAACTATGAAACCAGATATTAAGTGGAACATAATCCTAAGTATGCTAAGTTCAACACTAGTGTTAATATTTTTGATTCAATACTAGTGTTAAAATATTTTTTTCACAAATCAAAGGCTTTTTTAATAATTCTTTGTGACTATAGGAAAAATAGTTTACATTACTTGTGTGAAAGTGATTATTCTAAAACTCGGAGAATTTCCGCACGAGGCGTCAGCCGAGTTTGAAAAGTATCATCACTCGTTATGTAATATATCAACGACCATTACTGAATGCAAAAATTCCAAAATCATTTTTGATAATAGAATGTAAAAATTCTCGCTCTTGAGTTGGAATATTTATTCTAAAACACTTGCTTCTTATGCGTTTTGCGTGTATTTTCATTCCATAACAAGATACGGAATGAATATTCTGTAATTGATCTAAACGACATAGGTTGCCATGAATTTCGAAACTGTCAATGTCAGCAGACAAATTTTAGTGCAAGTCAAAATATGAGTGAAAAATCGGATGAATCAGATATGGAACTGGATAATACTCCACCTGAAATTACAAATATTGCGAATAGTATTCTTGGTCGTGGAGAAAATATAGTCTGCTACTCGGTTAGAATGAAAATTCGATAATCGTGGTTCCTCACGCTCGCTACGCTCGCGTTCGGAATCTTCCACTCGGATCAAATTTTCATTCCAACCACGTTACAGAATCTACTATTCTTTATCTCTAAGATACCCAATAAAAACATCGAAAACTGGACGATTTATATATTATTCACAAAATAATTAACATGGTGATGTGAAATTACAATTCACTCTTTAATTTTTTATTAAAAACGGTTTGGACGGACTCGTCTTAAAATAGTAAATTCCTCTCGCTTTTTGGTCAATGTCTTCTCCAAAAATAACCTTTTTTGGATACTTCTTCGGGCTTATAATAATCCTGTAATTCCGGTCCTCATAAAAATCTATTTCTGAGGCTTCAACTTCGGTAATTATGGATTCAACAAAGAACATGTATGAACGATGATGATTACACTTTTCTAAAACATAAGAAAATAATACATTCTTGACTTAAAATACGGACCATTAAAGAAATAGCTCACAGTTAGAAAAGTGCTTTATGTGCTCTCATGAACAATTGAGGCGATAGAAAGTAGAGACTTTCAATTCAACTGCTGTTATATCATATAAAGGATTTAAATATGTTTATCTGCTTGGATCAATATGTATCGCATTCTCCTATTTATAATGTTTTAAAGTTACTTTTAATAAAACTACTGTAATCTTAAACAAACCCCTTGGTTCATCATCAGGACATCCAGGTTGATCTGCTCCACCATTGGGATAAAAGTCTACATGTCCACAGGGCTTCGTGAACCCAAATATTTGTATATCTGTATGAACAACATCCACGAAGTTTGCATCTAAAATATTGTTAAATTAATCAACAACAGGCCACAACGACCGACAGATAAAGGAAGCAATTAGCAAATACTTTTTACAAGGGTTTGTGAACTGAACTACATTAAAACCTCTATTTCTTCTAGAAACAATACTTTACACGTTTATGTTACCTAATTCATTTAATCTCTCCGCCTTCTTCATTTCCTTGTTTGAGAATTTTCGTCCAGATGGATCCAGAGCTGAAATGCGTCCAATTCTTTTACTATTTAAGTGTCTATAAGCTTTTCCTACGAATGCAGCTAACTGTCCTCCCATTGAGTGACCTAAAGATTAAATTTTAAAAATTATTAACTGATAATTTCCAGGGGTCAAAATCTGCTCTGGGAAGGTAGAATCCAGGGCCGTAGGTAAGGGGGGGGGGGGTTAGGGGGTTCAAACCCCCCCATGATATATTACTTGACTGAACTACCCAACTCAAAAATCGTCTCCCTAGCCTTACTAGAAAAGATAGAAAAGATTATTTTCTAAAATAAATATTACTAAAATATATTAGATACTAAAAACAATATTACCTAAATGAATCAAGGTGTGTCCTTCCACGTTCGCTTTACCTCATTCATCACCTTAAGATTTACTAATAATTTTATTTGTCCGTCCGTTGGACAACTTCCATTTCCGACAAGTGCGTTTAGTCAGTCCTGTTCTATGGTCAGTCCGACCCAGTGGCGTATTTGGGGGGGGGGGGGGCTCCGGGTTGTAGCTCCCCCCGAGCTCCGGAGCTCGGTTCTAAAAATCTAATTGCAACCTAATTTTTGAACGCTTGGACACTTAATTTAAATGAATGTATTCTTAGCCTAGATTACAAAGGTTTTGTAGGAAACGTTTAGTTTTTAAACTTTTTCTTCTAAAAGTCCTATTTTATATAGAGATTAGAGTTTTCAGACGCATATTGTTTTAGTTATTGATTTTTAAAGAAAACCCACTGGTAGGAATCCTGACAGACTATACTGCCGAATGAGAAACCACTTGACTCTAATTATTGGTGTTGAGAAGGACTCACGTTTCTATCTATAACCGCTGTACTACCTGAGTGCTTGTGAACTACCAGAAGACGGATGTATCAGGATTGGATCGGCGATTCTCCGAAGGGATTATGTCCGTCATTACCTTCATAATAAAATCGAAATTGTGCGGTGAAAGTGTAGGTGATTAGTTGGGAGAAGAATATCGAGAGTAGGCAAAGAGCCGTGGTTTACTGGTGAGATTTCTGACCATCCCCCAGCTATTTTAAACCTATTAATACCTTAAACATATAATGTCAGTCTTACCTATAATATGAATATTTTGAGGAGGCACCTTAGAATTTTTCAGAAATTTTGCTATAAATTCTCCCACTGGTTTCACATTTGCTGCTGACACTTCATAAGACAAATTTCCGTACGCTGACCAATCGATATAAATAATATTGAATGATCCTTTTTGAAAGTAGTTTTTCTTTGCAGCACTATACCTACAAAATATACATAACTATATCAATATTATTAGTTATTTTCTTTTTGTTCTTTCTCCAGATGTCTATAGTGGATCAAGGAACTCATCTAAAGGACAAATAAGAGGTAATAATGACAAAAAGAGGTAAGATATTATTCATTATACCACCGATCTTCATGGTTACTATTCTTACCATGGTGACGTATCATCTGCAGCATATCCGTGTATGAATAAAATAGTTTTAACATTTTTATCCAAGTTTTGATATTCTACGACTTCTTCCGTCAATAGAATTTCTGCATCCGGTTCATTTTTGATATAGAGTTTATATCCAATTTTGTTTGGATCCATAGCAGTTGCCAGCGAAAAATTTACTCTGGAAAGATTTCTATATTCTTCTTTAAGAGCTTCTATTTGTAGAAAAAAAAATAATCAACTATTAAAAAAATGTCTTACATAATTTAGTAAAACCTTTGATTGCTTTAGCATGTTTTTATTGCATCAATATTTACCTTTTGTACTGTCTGAAGCCACATTCTTATGGATCAGTAATATTACCGTCATGAAGCAGAAGCCTAAAAAATTAATTGAGATTAGTGATGTAAAAAAGTACCTACTCGTTACTTTGTATCGGGTATTTACCCAATACTCAAAGTATCGAATCCTTGTTGTTTGAAATACTCGATAGTACTCGTTACTTTTATACCCATGTCCTATAATGCCTAAATTATTATATTCTAGGAGAATTATTTTTGCTGTACTCAAAGTTTTAAAATACTATGTAACTAAAAAGTAACGAATATTTTATTTCTGTTAAGGTATACTTTGGTTTGGGTAACGCGATAACCCAGACGACAACATAGCCGATCGTCGGCAATCAGCACTTCGCAATCCCAAGATTTAAAAAAACGCGGCGTAATGTAAGGACTCTTGCGAAAGGAGTACCGGCTTTCGGCGTTTTTAATGTTTGCATTATTTGATTTATTTGTAATTGTAAAAGAAACCGACGTCCATATATTATTATTATTATTATTATTATGTTATTAGGCCGATTTTTTTCTAATGAAAATAAAAAGAGATGCCGAGAAGTATGCTCTAGAAAAATAATATAATATTTTGTTTTATATAATATTTTTTTTTGTTTTGATATAAAAATAAAGAAGTTTTGTTTATGTTTAATAAAATCCCTGTTCTCTGATATATTTTTATTTTTTAGCATTGGTTTAGTAATAATAATAAGTACCGAAAACTATTACATTACCATTACAATCACCTTTTAAACACCAAATCGCCTATAATTCTTATGCGAATAAAAAATAATAAACGAGTAGAGTAACTTTGTACCAGGGCCGTAGCCAGAAATATTTTTCGGGGGGGGGTTATTCTGTCGCTATTTTGTGCCGCAGGCGAAAATTTTTTGGGTGCCACGCCCTTTTTTGGGTAAAATACCCATAGATAGAGAACTAAAAACAAGTATTTTTATGTCTGCCACTTTAATTTCTTGTAAAAGTTTTTTCTATTTACCGACCTTTGTCCAATTTTCATCGCCTCCACATATTAAACAAACAAAACAAAAAAAGTATTGGTATTTTGGTATGACATATAATTTATGATTTATGTATAACTTATTAACATGCACGGGAAAAGTTAAAGCGTGACAACTGTAAACTGTAATTAATTACAATAAATGTATTGGATTTTAAGATACTAAATTTAAGCGTCGCGCTTTCTCAGTAAACAAATTAAGAACTTCTAGGTATTAAGCGAGCAAGTAGTAAATTATTTTAGATTTGTTAACATTTCGGGGGGGGGGGGGGGGGGGTTACAACCCCATAATACCAACCAAGCAACTTTAATGTTTATCATAGACATTTGGTGTAACTCGTTGCCTTTTTGGAGATCGCCCACAATTTATGAACGGTAACATTTTTACATTGAACCGATCGTCTTAGTTAATATTACTAAAGTGGTGTATTTTACAGGCCTGGACTAGCCAGGTCCGCGATCGCGGAGGGCCCCTGGCCCGAGGGGCCCTGCACAGTGTTTCTAAACTGTGTAAAATTGAAAGAAGTCGGCTGTTGATAGAGCTGCGACAGTTTGCACAACAATACAGTAACTTCATAGCGGCAGAGTCCACTAAGAACTACGGAGACAGATGCAGTGACGAAGAAGACGATTTTGACACAACCGAAGAAGTGGAAAAAAATGCTCACATTTACTGCTCTAAAAATAGACAATGTTTCCAGTGTTTCAAATGTGCTTTTTCTGTTCTGTTTGAACTTACTTAATCTGGACTGTTTACCAACCTGAATATTGCATATAAATTTGTTCTTACCATACCTTCTACCCAAATCACATGTGAACGAGTTTTTTCTAAACTTAAAATAGTTAAAAATCGACTTGGTCTTCTTTAGGCCAAGACCTTATGTCCAGTCTGCTTTTTATTAATGTTGAGAGGGATTTGTTTTATGATTTGGAAAAAAATAAAATAATAGATGAAGTAGCTTTAAGAAGTGAGTTGCTTACAAAGAAGCTGTTACTTTAGGCCTAGGGGAGTAAAATGTTGAATCATCTCAGTTAATTTAAACCCCTTCTATTCTAGTATACCAACATTGTAAACTGTTAAATACACAGGATTTTTTTAAAAATGTTATGTTATTTTTATAATAGTTTTTTTTATTTATTTATTTTCTCAGTGATGGCTTCAAAATATCAAAAAAAAAAACATAGAAAATTTTATTTTTTATTCCTTTCTACAACTAAAATCAAAATTTATATCCGTATTTGGCACATGCGGTTCTACTGTTTAGGTAACTCAGTTACATACATACCTTTTGAATACATAGTCATATAATTTAATAACAAATTCACTTATATATGTACCTATATTAAAGGATCACAACCTAGTATGCTAGTAGAATTTTATGTTCGGTTACCATAAACAATATTATTTTTAATAAGTTTTGAAATAATCTAAACAGTTTAAACTATCAGTTTGTTTATCGAGGACTTTTGTTATTATTAAAAAAGTAATATTTATTCCTGTAAGAAATAAACTATAAATATGTAATAGGTCTACTTTCAGTGGCGGCTCGTCAGGTGAAGTAGGTCACCAAAAAAAAAATAAAACCAGGAGGAAAGTTTTTCGACAATATTAAATATTAATGTACCATTTTAGCCCTTAAAAAATAATTATGTTCGAATTAATAATATTAATTTAATCCGAATGTAGCTATGCATAATAGGGCCACGGTTAACTCCGATGGACAATAATTATAAACACTCGTGCATTTTGGCGCGCCCCAGCCGACCGTGTCCGTTAGCTCAAAGCAAGTGACGACCAACTCCCAACATGGCTTCGATATTCACCGTTGCTATGGTTATGTGACGTCACTCACGCAAACGGCATGTAACAATTTGCATTATGATGAAGGGCAATTTAAAAATAGATCAGTCGTATGTATGCACCATTGTTTTAGCATTGGTGCGCCTAACCTTAAGGTATTTATTTTGGGGCTTCGCGAAACTGACGGTTATAGATATCGTTTTTACTTGATTTACTGTGTGATTAAAAAGTTTTTTATTTTTCAGTTAATTTAGTAATGTGTGTAGGTACCTACTTAGTTGTGTGTTTTAAAAATTAACTCAATTAATGACATCGTTTGTAATTTGTTGGAAACTATCCATTCAACTGTTGGACAGATGAGGATAAGAGAGACGTTTTGTTACACGGGTTTTTAGTCAATGGTTGTTTAAGCACCCGCATACCGCGGTTGTGGCTCAGAGGTAGAGCTACTGGCATTCGATCGCGGCGACCCGGGTTCGATTCCCGGAGTGGGCATACGTACAATAAAAAAAGTATGTCCGAAATTTAGTGGATTTAGGAATGCAGGGAAGAGTGTAAAATGTATCATTTCCCAACCCACCCTATTCACGCCGGTAACGCAAAAAACCAAGGGTTGATAGTCCTTGGAGGGGGGGGGGGGGGGTGTCCCATGACTGAGGCTAGTGGTGCGAAACCCACGTTAAGATGTAGGTCCCCTCGGGACTGCACCCTGGCAGCGATCGAAGAGGTAAAAAGCCTATATCAAAAGTAGGGCAAGAAATTACTATTAAATAAATTTATTTAAGAAAAGGTCTTGATGGAAGTGTTTCTAGAGAATACACTCCTCTTTCTTTTAAATCGACATGTTCACCAAAAACAATTTGTTTAGCATTTTCCTTCGCTGTAATAATAATGTTATAGTCATCATCTTCTTTAAACGTTATTTCTAATGCTTTTACTTGCATGTTGATTGATTCTATGAAGAACAGGCAAGAACGTCGATGACTGCAATTGCCTAAAAATTAAATAAAAATTAATAAATCATATAAATAGAAAAACCCAATAATTAATAAAAGCATCCTACCAATATTTCTAAATTCTTCTCCAACATAAATTAGACCAAAAACGTATGCGTTCTCTTGGTCCGAATCCCGATCATGTTTATTAAAGGATTATTTAAATTTGAAGAGTGTCAGAAAATATAAACAGGGTGGGGATTTTAAATGGAACGCTGTTTATAGCGGCTCTGGAAATAAGATTTCTCCACGACCATTACTGAATGCAATAATTACAAAATCATTTTTGATAATAGAATGTAAAAATTCTCGCTCTTGAGTTGGAATATTTATTCTGAAACACTTGCTTCTTATGCGTTTTGCGTGTATTTTCATTCCATCACAAGATACGGAATGAATATTCTGTAATTGATCTAAACGACATAGGTTGCCATGAATTTCGAAACTGTCAATGTCAGCAGACAAATTTTAGTGCAAGTCAAAATATAAGTGAAAAATCGGATAAATCAGATATGGAACTGGATAATACTCCACCTGAAATTACAAATATTGCGAATAGTATTCTTGGTCGTGGAGAAAATATAGTCTGCTACTCGGTTAGAATGAAAATTCGATACTCGTGGTTCCTCACGCTCGCTAAGCTCGCGTTCGGAATCTTCCACTCGGATCAAATTTTCATTCCAACCTCGTTACAGCATCTACTATTCCAACTCAAGAGCGAGAATTTTTACATTCTATTCTCTAAAATCCAAAAATACGTCCTCAAAGATTTTTTACGGGCTTCGCTTTTGTCATGTAAAAAAAATTGAGACCCCCGGGCGCAGCCCTAACAAACTATTTTATTTCAAAGTATACGATACCACTTTTGGAACCTTTTTGGAAAGCTTATCAAAAAAGAAATTTGTCCACAAAATTTTTTTTACATCTGGTAAACCAAGTGTCAGAAATTTAATAAAAACTTATTTAAGAAAAATTACATTTCTTCTTTTTAAATCGGCTCATAAATAAAAATCTAAGAGTGTAATATACGGAGATTTGGGCGGCCACTCTAGAAATCCACGTATTTGGAAATGTAATATTTAAAAATTCTCTAACATTTCTTGCATGGTTTTTAATACCAGAATCTCAAAGAATATTCCCTAATTATGGAAATTTAGATCAAGGATATTTTTCCAGTAGGCCCCTTCTTACTTTGCAAGAAATGTAAAAGAATTAATAAATGTTACATTTCCAAATACGTGAATAAGACTGCGAGCATTTATAAGTTGGCCGCCCAAATCTCCGGATATTAGACTCTTAGATTTTTATTTATGAGGCAATATCAAAAAAAGAGTATAAGTCATAAGACCTAGAAACCTGGAAGAGTTAAAGGCAAGGATTCGGGCAGAGATACGTTTAATCACGCCAGAAGTTTTGGAAAGAGCACAGGAAGAGTTCTACCATTAGTTTTGGTTTAAAAAAGTGGCATTACAGTTGTAAAGTTATTGTTAATGTAAACATGTCTTAAATTAGTATTTATTAATTTGGACACAAGATTTGACAGATGTAAAAAAATTTATATGGACAAATTCCTTTTCTAATAAGCTCTCCAAAATGATGCCACAAGTGGGGTCTTCTAATTAAAAACAAAATGGGTTAGAGCTGCATCCCCTCTTTGGGGTCAAGTTTTTTTTGTATGACAAAAGCGAGGCCCATAAAAAATCTTTGAGGACGTATTTTTAGATTTTAAAGTAATCTTATTTCCAGAGCCGCAATGAGCAGTTTGCAATGTTTTATAAGTAACTATTAAGTCAAACGACTACATTTTTGGATATAATGTGCTCCACAGTTACTGCCCTCACTAAACAATCTGGTTATTTAACTTTAATCAATCTAAGTATATTTCCTTCAACAAGCGTACCTTCTTCCTCATAGAAATTGCATCCTGGTTGGTCGCCTCCCCCATTAGGATAAAAATCAACGTGTCCACATGGATTTGTATATCCATATAACTGGATATCAGTATGAATGACGTCTACAAAACTTGCATCTGAAATCAAATAACGAAAAAAATTATTAAAATTTGGAAAAAAGGCCTTTAAGTAAATAATAATTTTAATAAAGAGGTTATGTAAATTTTATCGGTTGTAAAATTCAGGTATTTTTTAAGCAGTGTTTCTACCCTAATTCTTTCCGTAATTTTAGCAGTAAAGATTTAAAAATGGGAGACATTCTTAAGTGTGTAAATTGCCATTTTTTTCACCAATTCAAACCTTCGAAACCACTTCCAGTTTAACCGGAAGTTAAAGTAAACTTTTATATTTTAAATGGACATCCCTTATTTTTATTCGACGTTTAAATTCAATAGAAAATTCTCTTTTCAATAACTAATCACACTTTATTATTTGTTTTAAAACTGGCCGCCTTAATTAAATTTCGTTTATTTTCTAAAATGTCCACACCTTTGGTAAAACAGAGTAAGTGATAAAGAGTAGGCCATGGAAACTTTAAACTAGTTTGTCCACGACTATTGTATAATATGTTCATTATATATGTGTTTGCTCAATAATAATAATACCCATTATTCACTAGTGAATAATGAACTCATAATTCACTAGTGAATAATGAAATCGACAGGTAATGCGATTTGAAATCAAAAAATATCATTGGTCGTTTCCCCTGTAAGGTCCATCCATAATACGATTTTATGTGTATTATGAAAAATTCAAGCATGCTATGAAATGTCAAGTCGAAGCGCTTTGTAATTTTAATTTGAAACGTCAAAATATAGAACTTACAAAATGATTAGAGATAGTGAATATGAGATGTGTTATACCCCACCAGATATACAGGAAGCAGCAAAAATAGCAAGTTTAAGTTTATTACCAGAAAAATCGAAAACACTTTATGTGTCTGCTTATGATTCGTTTCTACAATGGAGGATTGATAAGAAAAGTTTTCACAGATCTTCAGCCATTATACTTGTAGACGCAGGCGGGGATATAACTGCATTGAAACACACGGTGGATGGAAATCCACGGCGGTAGCAGAAGGATATATTGATGACTCAATGAAAAATAAAATCAAAACAGCTAAAAAAATATCCGACGTGATCCAGAAAAATCCTTTTGGTCAGCCGTATATAAGCAATGAGGCAGTATCTACATCTTCATCTACATCTACTACAACGAATAACCAAGATGTTAATGTAGAATTAAATTAAATTCCTACAATTAACTTGGCACATTGTGTGAATACAAATATTACTATTAATATTTGTAAATAAATGAAGATGTTTAGTAATTCTGGCTACAATTATTATTGGATAGTCGTGGACAAAGTATAATATTCTACTCGCATATAATGGCTTTTATTCACTTGGATAAAATTATGAAACTCGCCTACGGCTCGTGTAATAAACTTTATCCGCGTGAATAATAGCCACCATTATATGCTTGTTGTATAATATACTATTATTTTAACTTTATAATATAAGTTTGACCTGCTTGCGAAAAATGTATAACTGTATATGACTTTGTGTCTGTTTTATTTATACTTAAACCAGGTCTCTTAGAGAAAATGGGCAGCTTCATCGAAAAATGTATCCGTTGAAAAAAACGGAATGTCTCGATATTTTTAAATGGCAAACCATCTTTGTTTTATTATAATAATATTCTTCGTTTAATTTCCTTTGTAACGGTGTATCATAGGTTAATAATTATTTATTATGTAATAGTAGAAATTAACAAGAAATAGCATAAATGTAATTTCTAGACCCATATAGGCCATATGACGTTTTGTCAAGACCAGTCTAGTATGCCGTGGAAAAAAACGTTGTTTTTGCTTTTATTAGATCAAAATGTTAAATGGTATTAAATAAAATTACGAAGATTGAAATGAATGAATTGTTTTCCAGGGCATACTTGATATAACTTGGCGTGTACGGGTCTAAAAATTACATTTTTCATATTTCTTGTTAATTTCTACTAGGGGAAGATGGGGGAATTCCGCGCACCTAAGAGAAAATGCTCACAAAATCCTTCCAATGTACACAAAAACTTTCATAATTTGACTACTGAATCTTGCACCTATTTGGAACCTTCTTACCACAAGAAAAAGGTTTAACTACGTATACCAATTAAGAAAAAAAAATAGTTTGAAAAACTGTCTTTGCGCGGTATTCCCCCACGTACTGGGTAATACCGCGCATGCGATGGGGTAATTATGCGCAGAGATTAAATAAAGCCGAGAAACTAAAAACAAAGTTTGTTGTTTAGGTGAAAATCAAATATAATGTAAACAAAACAAATTTCCATGTAAGTTTCTTAATCCAGGTTTCTTGCGCTGTAAGTAGTCGTTTCTTTGCTTTACTAGCCAGTTTTGCTGCTTTTTCTGCCTGTCTTTTCCGGGTTTGAGATTTCTTCAACTCTTCGGCTTTTTTCTTAAGATTCCTCTTGTTTTATTTCTAACTGAGTTTGTAATGGCACGTGATTTAAAACCCTTGTTTGAAATTGGACCAGAAAGCGATGCTATCTTTTCAATAGTTACTTTTAATGAAGACGGAAAATTTGAACAGGATGATGCAAACTGTGTTTTAACACTTCCTGATGTTCCGGGCTGTGGTTCACCTCGCTGATTTTACTGCCATCCAATATTCTTAGGCGGTGTCCTGTGCATGGTTTCATCATATCCCGATGATCCCGGTTGTGGTTCGGCCCACTGGTTTATTGACTGTTGCTTTGTATTTCTAGGTGGAGTCCTCTCCACATCTTGACGGTTTCTGTTGTGGTCTGGTCATCTGCCCGAACTCAACAGTTAAATTTGACTGTTCTAAAGTGTTATCTTCATAAGATCGGTTTCATTTAGGTTAATTGCTATTTGCATATCTGAAACTTCAATGTAATCTGAAATCATCTTCAGAGAACTTATTAGGGTCTGTGGGCCATATTCCAGCAGCGCGGAACCCGGATATTCCTTTTTTAATCGTGGCAACCTTCATCAACACAAATACTTAATATAGGCATAAATGTTCACATGGGGTAATACCGTGCAGCGCGAAATTACCACGCTGCAGCTGCGCGTTATTCCCCCGATGTGAGTCACCTAACCTAATTTATCACTGCCAGTTAATGACGAAATACAATTTATTGTTCTTGTGCATGAAATTATTTACACATATAAAGCAAAACAGTCATGCAATAGATTTATTAAAAATTAATTATAAAAGGCACTTACCGCTATTCCAAGTTCACTCGAAAATTACATCAGCGCGGCGAAAAACAAACAATCGGCTACCTTGTCTAAACCAACACTACGAATGCCGTTAAATTACGAGAGGATGTTCGCTGGGTAAATACGAGAGGGCGCGCCTGTGTTTAAATTTTGAAATAATTGAACTGAGCTGCAAAATATCGATGCGCAGAAATCACCCGAGCGCGGAATTCCCCCGTCCTCCCCTATTACCTTATAAATAATTATTAACTGGTGATACGCCGTTAGAAAGAAAATTAAATAAAGAATTTTATTATAATAAAACAAAGATAGGTTGCCATTTGAAATATCGGGAAATTTCGCTTTGTTTTTTTTTTAAACAGGTGATAATAAACTAGCCCTAACGGATACATTTTTTTCAAGAAAGTCTATGTTATATTATAGAGCCTGTTGAAATGAACCATTTTAACGTTTCCATGGCCTACTTTTTATGACTTACCTTGTTTTATCAAAGTTATGGACATCTAAGAAAGCAAAGGAAAATTTATCTAGGCGGTCATTTTTAAAACAAATGATAAAGTGTGATAAGTTCATTAAAAAGATAAATTTCTACAGAATTTAAGTCTGAAATAAAATTGTGTTCACTTAAAATTTGACTTCACTTTCGGTTAAACCAGATGAGGATTTGAAGGTTTGAATTGGCCGAAAAATGGCAATTTACAGAAGTATTAACTTTTTTTTTAATAATATGATTATGTTGCTAAGTTTTGCTGGGCATTGTATAATTAGAGGAATAATAAGTACCTAATTCACTGAGCCTGTCTTCTTTTTTCATGTTTACATTCGACCATTTCGGACCAGCAGGATCCAAAGCAGTAATTCTGCCAATTTTATTCCCAAAGGCGAGTTCATACGCTTTTCCTATAAACCCTGCTAATTGAGCACCCAAGGAATGACCTACAATTTTTGGTAAAAATTCTTAAAATTTTATATACATAAGTTTTCTGTTGAGCCTAATTACTTTGATTGATTAAACTGTTTTAATTTGATATTTTACAAAATAGCATTTCTGAAGTTTGTTTAAAGGTTGGAGACAATGATGTTTCTTGAACCGCAGTAGAGTTTTGGACTTGCATTGTCTTTATTCGTTTTGGATCACTACGTTTCAACTGGTAAGCATGTCCAGTTGTCTTCAGGTTAATATTAAAAAGTTATATTAACTATAGCTCTCTCTACAGAGCTGTATTTATCTTAATTTTTTATCTAAACGTTACAACTTCTGGTTTAACATGGTAAATTGGAAGTTGGTTTCTTTAAATAGAGAATAAAAAACTAAGATAGGGAGGTAAAAACCATTTTTCTCTAAGATGAACCGTTCCAATGTTACAGCCTGTCAAAATCTGAAAAGGCCATATTTTAAACGTCAATATCTCAAAAACTTATTTAATTAATTTAAAAAACCCAAGTTATCGCCACGTTTTTTTGGGCACTCCGTATACTCCAGCATATTTTTAAAATGTACCTACACCTCAATTGATCTCTACAACTTTTGTTTTTCGAATTTTTATTTAATTCTTAAGATAAAGGCAAAATAGTTATTTATTATACAAGGGAAAAAAGCATTAGATTTTAGCTCGAGGTTGTGTTGTCTCCCGACGCGAAGCGGAGGGAGACAAAAAAGCGAGAGCTAAAATCTAATATTTTTCCCGTGTATAATACACTATTTTTTTCTGTGACGGGAAAAACGACGATATTATTACAATATATTAAAGTCAGAAAAGTATCGATGTGAAATTTGACTTTTTAAACTAGTAGGTCGGCTGTTTTACTTATAGCGACAATTGGACCTGCGTTTCTAAGGAAACCTTTAAAATAATCAAATATCTGTCAATTTAAGTCCGTGATTTAATATAAAAAGTAAGAACTGTAGTGGTTATTTTAAATAATATAAAGTTTAAAATGTCTGATTCTGAGTTTTCTCTGACTCCATCGGACTTAGTAGAAGCAGCGAAAGTAGCGTCACAAAAATTATTGCCAGCTAAATCGCGCAGAATTTACGAAAACGCGTTTTCAAGATTTATGGAATGGAAGATGAAAAAGGCATGCAGTTCTTTGTCGGAGACGGTGTTATTGGCCTATTTTTCGGAACTGACACAACAACAAAAGCCATCAACAATGTGGTCGAATTATTCAATGATTGTTACAATCCAATAATAATGTAGACATTTCAAAATATTTCAAACTAATTACATTTCTAAAACAAAATGGGAAAGGTTATACGCCCAAGAAAGCTACGATTTTTACGAGTACAAATATTAGTGATTTTTTAAATAATGCTCCCAATGAAGTTTATTTAATGGCCAAGGTTGTTGTTTTGCTTGCGATTGCAGGAGCTTGTCGAATTTGCGAAATCAGCCAGGTAACATTAGATGATATGGAAGATTCGGGAACGTTATTAATTGTGAAAATTAAGCAAATAAAGAATGATGTCAACAGGAGATTTGTAGTTACTGAAAACTATATTAAATTTTACCGAATGTACATAGCCCTTCGTCCAACAGCAGCAAAGGATCGCCGCCTATTTTATGCATATCACAATGGAAAATGTATCAATCAAGTTGTGGGTAAAAATCAGTTTTATAAGGTACCCCAAATAGTAGCTAATTTTCTTCAACCTAAAAATGTTACCTTATACACGGGTCATTCATTTCGAAGATCGTCTGCTACACTTTTGGTTGAATCTGGGGGAGACTTGTTGACACTCAAGAAACATGGCGGTTGGAAGTCATCAACGGTCGCTGAAGGGTATGTTGATGAATCGGTAGCACACAGGACAGAAATAGCCAATAAAGTGTTTAGAACCTGTGGCAGTGCTAAAAGAACACCCGATTTGCGACCAGGTACATCAACGGCAGTTGTGTCCATGGCAGAAAATATAATTACAACACGAGAAAATTCGACTGTACCGAATAGTAAAATCTACCTTTACTTATGTGTGTATATTATATCCGGGAAAAAAGTAATCACTTTTTTCCCGGGGAAAAAAGTTATCACATCACTTTTTTCCCGGGGAAAAAAGTAATGTCACAAAAAGTGACATTTTATTACCTGTCAACAGAGATAAAATGTCAAACTTTTTTCCCGTCACAGAAAAAATGAACTTTACTGTATCGTTGACTCACCCTGTACACATAAAAATAGCTTATTCTTTATAAATGAAATACTTTGTCTAAAGTAATTAGTCTTAGCTGAGTTCTTAACTGAATGAAATCCAAATATAAACTATTAAAACGATTTTAAAAGTTATAGCATATTCAAAATTATCATAAAGATTTATTTTTACCTACTAAATGAATTTTTTCAGCTGGAACACCTGATTTGCCTAAAAATGTAGCTATATTTTCTCCCACTGGCTTAACACTAGCAGACGATATACTATAGGATAGATTGCCATATGTGGACCAATCTACGAATATTATATTGTAGGAACCATATTTCAAATACGTATTTTTTAATGGCTGGTACCTATAAAATATTAAAATATATTAAAGAAATGAATGATGAATATAAAACTCATAAATGATTTTTATTTAGAAGATAAATGTATTTTACATTAAAATAGACAGGAACGCGAAATCAATGGTTTTCCTAGGGCATAGGTAGACGATGACGGCCGTTTCATCCTTATTAGGACTCTACTGAAAGCCATGTTATAACCTAAGTAGCAAGTCCAGAAACAGCGAAAACTTGTTTTTAAGACTTACTTAATAATAAAATAAGTAGTGAACATGTTTCATTGCCATCTGTAGGAATCAATCCGAATGTAGAAGACAGAGTCACCGGACGTAAATTCATAGAACTAAAACAACCGAGACAAGGTAGGCCACACATCTAGTATAGGAAACTACATTTTGCGGTTCACTATAACAGCAATTCGCAGTTTCAGAAATAGATCACAGCGAGGTACCCACGAGGGTACGACGCTATACGTTTATAAGCCGTGTAAAATAAGTAATAGAAGCTTAGTGATCGTAATAATAAAATAGAATAGTAGTTTGTACAACAAGAGTGGATATGATGTCCATATCGCACGAGGAAGTAAATTGATCACGACGCCGTAGGCGGAGTGCTCAAACTTCCGAGTGCAATATGGACAATCCACTCGAGTTGTACAGTATATTTTTTCTACGACTTAAATTCCGAACTTCATGCTAAGAATTTAAAAAAATTATTATTATTTAAATTAGGCATCATAACTTGTCTTTTAAGATGGCCATGAACTTGTGAGAACGGTAATAAAAAACAATTGAACAAAAATTAATTTTGATGGCAAACCCATGGATCAAATTACACTGTAACATATTTATCGATTTGGGTAAGTTCTTATATTTAAACAAACTCATTTTTAAATATATCTATCTTTCTCACATTCGGCTTTTTGCTGAATAACAGACAAAAAGCGATATATGTAATAATAAAAACGAACAATTTATTTTCTCAACAAGGTATTTTGATTAATAATTGTTTTACTAAAATGTACAGAAGAAAAATAGGTTTGTAGGGTTTAATTCTGCTTGCGTAAGAATTATAACTCCGAAAGTACAACAAAATAGCTGTAGAATTCGTTTTAAACAGTTAAAAATGGATTTTGTGCATTAATATGAATTTTTAACGTTCGCTATGGTCAAATTTTTTAAAATAATCGCCAATTTACAAACTAGCAACACTGTTAACGTGGAAAGAGGTGGCAATACTGTACTTAGAACTAACATAACCTTAAAAATTTTAGTAAAAAAGATTTTTTTCTAGAAATCCTATAATTTCGTCTGTTTTATCGGGTTATCTTTATGTTCCACCATTTAAGGAATAATTACCAGTTAATTTTCTATGTTTGTTGCGTATAATAAAAGTTTTAAGATCAATTGGGGTTGGATCCCCGTTCAAAATATATCGGAAAATATCCCCGTGCACAAATATTTAGAATAATATATTATTTATATGGAAAAAATAACCAAGATTTGTAAGAAAACGTTCATTTGGTAGATATATAGTACATTTTATGCAAAGCTTGTAGTAATTGTCTTGTAATGAGTGAAAATAAAGATATTTTTGAAAAAGTGCGTCTGTGCGCAAATCTTTAGTTCGGTCAGAAAATAACAATAATTTGGTAGAAATATATTTTGGTATTAATTTTGTTATTATTCCTTCAATTTTTGCACCATTTCGTGTACTCTTTAGGAAAATATTGTATATACCTACATAGACTCTGGGATAAATGTTTTGATTTAAATTTAAAAAGAACAAATTTCATCTGACAAATTTGCATATTTTTAACCTAACTTCTCTCAACTGTCAGAAAACGAATTTACAACATGTAAATTTGGCTTCTCTGTAATTGACTACTGTGATTGGTCAGTTTCATAACCTAACTAGGATGGATTTGAAAGTTTGCCGCACAGTTAACTGGAATAGCCTACTTTACTCGCCACTTAAGTGTAAAGGAAACAGCAAATTTCCATGTGGGAGTAGAAAAAGATATACTTTAGCGGCTAGCGCGTTAAAACTTAAGATAAATATTGCTTTTACCAAGGCGAAGATTCATTGCTTGTCCATCCATGTATTATTAAAACCGTTTTAACATCCTTGTCCAAATTTTGACTTGATACATTTTCTTCTGTTAAAATTATTCCTTCGTCTGGATTTTTTTTAGTAAATAGCTTATATGTAATGGCGCTTGGATCTGTAACACTTGCTAGTAAGAAGTTAATACTGGATTGGTTTCTGTAAAATATTTTTTTTTCTTCTTTCGTCGCGGCTTCCATTACTACAAGAAAATTGTTAAAATAATTTTTGTATAAATACAAAATATAGACTCTAAATAACATTTCCTTGGTATTAAGATTCCATATATTCCTACAGGGTGATTCCTAAGTTGGTACTTCTTTTTTAGCTTTGTATAGAAGGCATTAAAATCAACATTTTCAAATACATTTTTAAAGGACCCCGCACAAAGCTTATGGGAAATGGCTTTCGTCTAATTTTTCTGAATTTTTAGTATTTTCTAGATCTTGACGTCCTGATTAAAAGTGCCCATGGCCATAATCCAATCCAATGGCTAGTTTTTTAGTTATGGTCTTTTAAAGTTGGCAATTTCTTATTTTGAGTTTTCACTTGTTTCTTAAAAACTATCAACTTTTTTATTTTTTTATTGGTGGAAAAGTAGGCCTTAAGTTTTATTTAACTTATATAGAAATAAAATATGTACAGAATGTTTAATAATTTATGGGCGGATTAAATAAATACTACTATTAAAAAATTATGAAAACCAAAAAAAAAAAATTCTCATTTTTTAAATTTTGAAAACAAACGGCTAGATTTTGTTCATATTTTAATATCTTGTAGGACCAAGCTGTGGAAGAAAAAAATGGATATTGGTAGACGTAAAATATATTGCCGGGTATTTTATTTTTCAAAAAAGAAAGAACGGAAAATTCACCTGAAAACGTAATAAACGACTTTTAATTGATTAATTTAATTATTATGCCAATCTGGGCAATCTGCAACAATTTTATTTTTACAATAATTATTCTCTAACACATTCGTAACTAAGATATACAGGGTGAACCAGTTACAATAATTTACACAAGTGAAAATTTTTAAATAGGAAAATAAAATATATAAATTATAAAAAAAAAAACATTTTGGTATGACTCTAAGATAATCTGAACGTATCATATATAAGAGCCAAGGAATTTTACGAAAAAAAATATTTTATAATTTAACAATAATATTTTGTCATTTGATAAAAGAAAATATTTTTAAATTATCCTACATTTAAAAATGTTCACTTGTGTAAATCATTGTAACTGGTTCACCCTGTATATCTTAGATAAGAATGTGTTAGAGAATAATTATTGTATAAAAAAATGTTACAGATTGCCCACATTGGCATAATAATTAAATTAATTAATTAAAAGTCGTTTATTACATTTTCAGGTGAATTTTCAATTCTTTTTTTTTGAAAAATAAAATACCCGGCAATATACCGTGTGTAACAGGATCATGGTACACCCCCCGTATCTCCGTTAGTTTTAAAGGTAATTGATTGAAACTTGGGATATCCCATATACATAATAAGCGGCATTTTTTGACCTACAAATGATGTTTTTTCACTTCCGGTTTCGCCGGAAGTGACACCAACTTTCGATTTTTAAATGGAACACCCTGTATATTATTACATTTTTGAATTCTGCATAATTTTCTGAATCTAATGATACTACAAGAGTGACATTTCAAGCGTAAAAAATATTTATTATTTAATTTTTAATTTTCCATTAAGGTGTGCCATGACGGTTCCGATTTATTCCAATTGATCTGTCTAATGCTAGAAAAATCGAAGTTCCGTCAAAAATACTAAATTGCGTTTTTTATAAGCAAATAAAATTCATCGTAATCGTTTTTGGGGTAAAACTTAATTTTTCCAAATGGAACCATATTGGTACCGTGGTACCATTTTTTAGTACTATTAATAAGGAATTTATTCATACCTGGTAATAACATGTGCAATAAATACAATTAGTATTTTTGACGGGATTTTTCTAGCATTCGACATATCAATTGGAATAAATCGGAACCGTCATGGCACACTTAAATGGAAAATTAAAAATTAAATAATAAATATTTTTTACGCTTGAAATGTCACTTTTGTAGTATCATTGGATTCAGAAAATTATGCAGAATTTAAAAATGTAATAATATACAGGGTGTTCCATTTAAAAATCGAAAGTTAGTGTCACTTCCGGCGAAACCGGAAATGAAAAAAAAATCATTTGTAGGTCAAAAAATGCCGCTTATTATGTATATGGGCTATCCCAAGTTTCAATCAATTACCTTTAAAACTAACGGAGATATGGCGGTGTACCATGATCCTGTTACACACGGTATTTTACGTCAAACAATATCCATTATTTTTTCTTCCACAGCTTGGTGCTATAAGATATTAAAATATGAACAAAATCTAGCCGTTTGTTTTCAAAATTTAAAAAATGAGTAAATTTTTTTTTTTTGGATTTTCAAAATTTTTTAATAGTAGTATTTATTTAATCCGCCTATAAATTATTCAACATCCTGTACATATTTTATTTCTACATAAGTGAAAGAAAACTTAAGGCCTACTTTTCTATCGATAAAAGAAAATAAAAAAGTTAATAGTTTTTAAGAAACAAGTGAAAACTCCAGACAGTGCATAAAATATCATAGTAAGAAGTTGCCAACTTTAAAAGGCCATAACTCAAAAACTAGTCGTAGGATTCGATTACAGCCATGGACAGTTTTAATCAGGACGTCAAGATCTAGAAAATACTAATAATTCAGAAAAATTAGCCGAAAGCCATTTCCCATAAGCTTTGTGCGGGGTCCTGTAAGCGCGTTCGAATCAATTTAAATAATAATCAGTGATATTGAAAACTGTACAACAAAAAAATGAAATGCGCTTGCATACGATTGTGAGCTAACCTATTGAACCAAGAAACCAATTATTTGCACACACACACACAATACTTAACTATCTATGTAACTAAAAATAATTAAATAACCAGATATTGTTTAAAATAAATGAGTTTTACATAGGTATGCAAATTTAAGAAAAAATTACTAAATGTTTTATTTTATTTTAAAGTTTTAAAATATATACATCGCTATCATTATATGTATATTTAAACAATGATATGCCAAATAATACTTTATTACCTTGCAAAGTCCAATTAAATAAAATAAATATAAATACACATTACAATCACAATAATATTACGCGTAATGACAAGATGTACGATGATAAATACATTTTAGAAATCATTAAAAAGATAATAGAACAATATCTTAAGGTATGCATTAAACAAAAAAAGATGAAGATAAAAAAATGTCTGTCGGTTGGTTCATCTGAATTATATGTCACAAAAGTCCAAAATTTGCAACAAGTTATAGTAATTACCTTGGATCGCGCGGTAAGGACTCTGAACCGATTCGGAACTATTCGCATGCCCAGTTCAGATAATTCGTATGTGCACGCCATTATTTGAAATGCGCATGCGAATAGTCCCGAATCGGTTCAAACCACATATACAGGGTCCTGGGCCTCACCTCCCGTCTTCTGTAGCTCACTTATTAATTAAGTTAGGATTATGACATTTTGCAAGCTTTACCTGTATCCTAGGGCGCATTTCAGGAAAATATTTATGTTTATACAGGGTGTTCCACAAAAGTGTGACGTCATAAGGATATGTTTTTTTAGATTACATGCCATATATTTTCTTACTTATTTGGATGCATCTTGTAGTTGCCTACTTACCCCTAAAATTTTAATGAAATCGGTTCAGTATTATAGGCGAAAAAAAATAAAAACTAAAAAAACTCAGTTTTGCACCATTGGTTTTAAAAATTAATAAAAAATAAAAAATAATGCCTCGTTATTAAAATTATACAATGGTACTTAATAAATAAGGTTCTGAAGTCTCGTTAACCCAGTTTGATTAATACGAATTGTACAGGATGTCCAAAATTTAGTGTGAAACTTTGCAAACTTTAAAGCAATTTATTTTTCTTATTTCAAATTGGAACCCCTGTATATTATTATGTTATTCGATGCACACGACACGATAGTCCCGATTTGTCGCCATGCGACTATTATTTATTTGGTCCATTGAAAGAGGCACTTGGTGGACTGCGATTCGAAAGCAATGCGGAGGTACAGGTCATGCAATGTAGCATGAGCCCTGAGATGCGTAGAAGAAAGAAAAGGAGAGTCAGTGTACGACAGAGATACCTAATACCGAATTTTAGTAAAGTACAGTCCGCGTAGAAAATAAAAGTGGGATTTGATTGATAAAGCCGTAGTGACTGCTAATCGTGTTTGCTAATTGGGCCCTGTTATGCAAAAATCAACCAACCAACAAAATAGTTAATTCCATTTAATTATTTTTATAATAATTTAAATTATCGGACATTTTTTCAACACTAAACTTAACTATTCAATATGTAAATTATATTGTAATTCTATTATTCTAACAGTAAAATTATTTTATATATTTTGACCATGCAAACTTAGATACATTGAGGGTTAGTTGCTTTTTGCATAATATGGCCTAATTATGTGTTTATTATGCTTTTATGGCTGCCCTTTCTCGAAACAATATACATATTTGCATGTATTCATTTGTGTTTAAATTGTTGGTAATCCTCAGTAATGGGTTTTCCATATTTTTTATTTATGAATTCTCGCTAGAGTGGGCACTTGCTTCTCTGTTTTATGAAAATTGTGAATTGTTCTGCGTAAAACACCTTGAAAAGCAACGTCCAAGGCTTGCTTTTTCTGTTTTCACGCTTTTTGTTTGGCGTGGAAAAAGATTTAACTGCTCCGGATTCGATATTTTTGGCTTCTTGCTCAATTCGTTTAATTGCGCTTAGACTAATCTTTGTAGCGGCTGAAACACGTTCGTGAACCTTCCTGATATCAATTTCTGGTCTTCCTGTATCTGCCTCTTGTTGCATAAATTTTATTAAATTATAAACTATTTCACGGCTTTGACCGCTCAATACTCGGTTTAAGACTTTACTTTTAAAAGGCATTATTACAAATAAATATAGTAATAACTTTTTTTCCAATGAACGTCCTACTTTTCTGACAGACTGTACAGAAGTGTGCGTTTCAAAGATCATCACAATAATGAGCTCTTGGCTAGCTCCTCCCACCTGTTTACTGCGCACCCAAAAGTCTGAGCTCAAGCTATATTGCACGAGCTGTAGAATCCTTCGTGCGCGAATGGTTACGAGACAAGCCGAGAGATTTTTACGAAAAAGGCATCCGAAAGCTTCTGGAGAGGTGGCAAAAGTGTGTAGAGTGTGACGGAGACCATCTAGAAAAACTGTAAACAATTTCAGCTCTGTAACTTAATAATAAAAATTTTTATAGCTAAATTCCGGTTTATATTTGAACCACCCTCGTAGTAGTAATATTTCGTTCACATTTTAACAGATCATACAGAAACCAGTTTACCACCAAGTATGATCGTTTTTTCGCATCTTTTCTTGCATTTAGTTTATAGTATATTGCAACCAACATACCAACAATTTAAATAAAAATTTCGAAACGAACAATATGAGATGCAAGCAAATATTTTTGCACGATTAGGTCGTGTATCAAAATATCCTGCGATGCAAGGGATGATTCAGCTTTTTTTCTAGAAGAGGTAATGATGTTGAGACAAATATGGTTCCCATGTCATTGTCGTGCATATGTTTCCCAGTTATTTTAATTTAATGACAAATGGCGTGTCGAAAACGTTTGAATTTTATCTCTGCGATGTTGCGAACAACTGTAACGCCACTGGATGTAATTAAAAAGGACCAACTCTAATTATAGCAATAAATAGATCGATTATAAATGTTTTTATTTATTTCGGTTAAGATTTTAATTTTTTTCTAGCTTTCAGGAAATAATAAAACACAATGTTATTTCTCTCTCACTCTGCTTATTCGCCGTCTTAAAATACAATATTAAGTAATAAACTATTTAATGTAATAAGGATATTGCTAACGTGATGCGTCAATGAATAAAACTAAACTTTCTTCTTGATCAGTTTATTTATAATATGGAAATATTAATATAAAAAATAATGTCGGTCAAGGACCAGGTAAATTATACAGGGTGTTATAAATTTGCCGCTCACCATTGGGATCTCGTAACGGTAAGAGATATAGCGAATAACAAGCCGTTGAAAAATTTGGAAAATTCCGACTACTCCCAAAAATACTCGGAAAAACTGAAAATTATCGTTTCTGTTTTAATTTTTTTAGCTTTAAGTTCTAAGTTGTAACATTTAGATAGAGAATCGAAGCACTGATAGGGAGGTCAAAACCATTTTTCCCTAAGATGAACCGTTCTAATGTTACAGCCTGTCAAAGTCTGAAAATGCCATATTTTAAACGTTGATATCTCCATAACAATTGAATTTAGACGTATGACATATTGTATACAAAAAAACCTAGAATTTTGTAGGGAGTTAGAAAATGATATAATGTGTGTTCAATTAAAAAAAAAAGTATGTTTGATAAGCCCGGACTATTTGTATAATTTAAAATATTTGAAAAACATTAAAAAGTTAACTTGTTTAGATGCTGTGAAATCCTGCGTTGAGTGGGCCACCCTGTATATTGCTAAGTAGAATTAATCCTTTTTTTCTGTGATGGATTAATATATTTCAGGACTGTTTATCCAAATGATCGTGTAGGGTCTGCATAAAAAAATACGATAATGCCACTATTGATGAATAGGTAATATTAAAAATATCGCTGATGATATTGTTCGTACACGCTTTACAGAAAAATATATTTGGTATGACCTCAACTGTAATTTTTCCAGTCTGAACTACTATACATTTTTGTAAGATCCACGTGCATCTATTTTTATCGCTTGTTGATATGATAAACCAATGCCATTATAATATGAATTAAATGATAATAGAATAACTATTATTTAAAATTATTATAATATGACTGAAAAACTCTCGGCCTGGCCTGACTACAAATAGTCGGATATGGATCAGAGACTTCCTTTTGAAATATATTATAGTTTAACTAACCAGGCAACGTTAAGTCTGACATAAATGACATGGGCAGACATTATTTGTTTACAATCAAAGTTGTCTGATTAGTGAAAAGCAAGAATCTGATATAAATCATTTCTGCAAATGTTAAAGTTCTGATTAGTTAATATTTTGTTTAAAATACTTTCGAACCCAATAAAAGATTGTAATGAGTTAAACTATCCTAAGAATAGCCAGTTTTGTTAAACCAACAATATCCCGCTAAACGATATTTTAAACGCGATTTTCTCTGAAATTGCACAAATTGGTAAAAACCTGTTTCATTTTGAAGGGCAAGTGTCATTCTTTCGAACGAAGCAAAATCGGGTTTCAGTAGTCAGCGGTTGATGAGATTTTAGCGTCTAAAAAATCGAATAGCGGGATTTTGTTGGTTGGTAAAAACTGGCTAATAAAGTAGTAGAACTTTAGTGTCCGTAATAATAACATAGTAAGATATAAGTAAGCGGTAACCGGACAAAGTGGTGCTTCTGCTTTTTGCATAAAAGTACACAGGGACGCTAAAAATTGGTTTCCTGAGGCACAGGTAGACAATGACGGCCGCTTCGTCTTTATTAGGGCTCTACGGAAAGCAATAACCTGAGTAGCAACTCAAGAAACAATGAAAACGCGGTGTCAAGACTTACTTAAAAATAAAATAAGTATTGAAAACTGCCGTCCGTAGAAATCAAATCGAATGCAGTAAACAAAGCTACCGGACGTAAAATAATAGAACTACAAAAAAAAACTAAAAACAACCAGGATACGGTAGGCTACACATCTAGTATAGGAAACTATATTTGGCGGTTCACCATAACATTTTAGCCCTTAAAAAATAATTATATTCGAATTAATAATATTAATTTAATCCGAATGTAGCTATGCATAATAGGGCCACGGTTAAGTCTGATGAACAATAATTATAAACACTCGTGCATTTTGGCATACTGTGTCCGTTAGCTCAAAGCAAGTGAAGACCCAACATGGTTTTGATATTCACCGTTGCTATGGTTACGTGACGTCAGTTACGCAAACAGCATGTAACAATTTGCATTATGATGAAGGACAATTTAAAAATGGATCAGTCGTATGCCATTATTTTAGCATTGGTTCGACGAACCTTAAGGTATTTATTTTGAGGCTTCGCGAAACTTACGGTTATAGATATCGTTTTTACGTGATTCACTGTGTAATTAAAAAGTTTTGTTTTTATTTTTCAGTTCATTCAGTAGTGTACGTACCTACTTAGTCGTGTGTTTTAAAAATGAACCCAATTAATGACATAGTTTGTAATTTGTTGGAAACTCCATTCAGTCGTTGTACAGATGAGGATAAGAGAGACGTTTGTACTTTAAAGCAAAAGACAGATGCACCACTCTCTCAATTCCCAAATTATTTAGTGCATTTTTGAGGAACGTAAATATTACAAAAAACAACGGCGTTATTTTAAATGACGCGTGTTATAATTACAGACATTAGTCAAGAAGCTGATATGTCTCATTTAAGAAAAATATTATTGTTTATCAAATATACGGGTGAAGTTAAAAAAGTTTAATAAAAATTTTACATCAAATGGGCTCTCTATATTTTGATTTTGGTTGTAGCGTATAAAGGAACAAAAAATAACATTTTCTGTATTTAAAGAAAATTTTCAATTTTTTTAAGGTGTCATCCGCCAAACATTAAGGTCTTGTTAACTCCTCAGTAAAATTTCTGTATTAAATTTTTTAATTAGACAAGCTAAGAAACGATGCTGCGCTTTACGCTGGTATTGGAAGGGAATGTTAAAAACGAGGCGTAAAATTTACGACGTGTAAATTTGGTTTCTTTGTAATTAACCACCAATTGTCGCCAGGAGGGCAGGGTGGGCACTGGCTTACCATGAAAAGATGGCAAGTGCGCACCCTAAAATCATCGGGCCCGCGTGTGCCCAATCCATTGCGAATTTTCTGGCGCCGCCGCTGGATGGATATGAAATTATATCCGTTTAGTTAACCGAAATAGCCCACTAATCCACTTTAGTATAAAGGAAATAGCAAATATTCATGTGGGAATAGAAGAAATCAGTGGCGGTTCGTCAGGTGAAGTAAAAAAAAAACAGGAGGAAAGTTTTTCGACAATGGTGACATTTTGCAAACCAACAAAATCCCTCTAAACGCTATTTCAAACGTGATTTTCTCGGAATCCACACAAACAATTTTGTAAAAACCTGTTTCATATTCAGCGGCAATTATAGTTCTTTCCAGCGAATCGAGAATCCGGTTTCAGGTAAAGGCCAGTGCGAAGATTTTACGGCCTGAAAAATCAATTAGCGGGATTTTGTTGGCTTGCAAAATGTCACCAATATTAAATATTAGTGTACCAATCCAGCTACCATTTTAGCCCTTAAAAAACTTACGGTTATAGATATCGTTTTTACGTGATTTACTGTGTGATTAAGAAGTTTTGTTTTTATTTTTCAGTTAATTTAGTAGTGTACGTTAGTTGTGTGTTTTAAAAATAAGCCCAATTAATGACATAGTTTGTAATGTGTTGGAAACTCCATTGCTGGACCTAGACAGATGAGGATAAGAGAGACGTTTTGTTACACAGGTTTTTAGTCAACGTTTGTTTAAATATCCGCACTATACCTAGCTCTTCGCCATTTTTTAAGCCCGCGAGCCGCCACTGAAAGGAATATGTTCCACACGCGTGTAATATAAAGTACTTTTTAGCCAAATTAACCTTGCTTTTTGTTAAATTTTCATAGACATAGACATATTTTTATTTGACCACATTTTTGTAAATTACAACATAAACACATAAAATATAAAGTATTGTTGAGGGATGCCTCTAACTACATAAAAATGTTTATTTAAACACATATTCTCGTATATAAGAACAAATAAACAAACTCTGTAATAATAGATGATCGTAGAAAAATAATAAATTAAGTTATATAATAACCCTTAATAATACTTTTAAAAAAAAACCTTTTATACCAATTTTTGAAAATTTCAATTACAAAAAAATGGAATTTTCTCCAACTGAATATATTAACAATCATTCAAATTTTTTGATAATTTTTAAATAGCCCTGGTATAAAATTGTTTAGGATAAATTGACCGTTGACAATTAAATAGTAATATTGGAAAAATAAAAGTTATTTGGTTTTATAAGGCCTATCAATTTTCATTCTCTAGTCTAAGCACGTGCCGATAATTGATAATAGTAGACCTTTGGCAGCTATATATTTAAAACCTCAAAACACATCGATAGTTAAAATCATGTTGTTCGTCAAAATTAATAAATCTCTTTTAAGACAGAAAGTTAAGGGGTTGAAAAGGTAAACATATATAATAATAGTGTATTAGTATACATGTATACTCACCGCTGTAGATAGCTAGGCTAGTATACACGTCTGTTTCAATTTTCCAGTTCATAAATGCATTTTTTCAGAATAAGAAAATTCAACAACCTCAGCTATCATCATAATCCGGGAAAAGAACCTTTAAGACCCTTAACTTTAGGAAAATTGTTGGAAAATACATCCAGAACACATGGAGATCTTTTAGCAATTATTGCGAAGGAACAAAATCAAGCTTTAACTTATCAAGAGGTAGGCTTTTAAATGTTTTATACCTGTAAAAAATTAAATTGTTATTGTATTAATTATTTTATCTACTTTTATTTAGTAATATGAATTTTACAGTTCTGTAAATCGTTTTGTAAGGGCATCTATTACAGTACTAGTGGTGTAATAGATGCCTTTACAGCACTAGTGCTGTAATGAAAAAACGGTTTTATTAAAATTTTGCTGTTAATTAAAACCACTCTTTTTAGAAGAATGATTTATTATTAACAATTATATCTTGATTTTTCTTGACTGAAATCATAGTTCTCAACATTGAGTAGTGTGTCCATAGTGTAGATGGTTTCTGGGAGCGTTGCTTTACGGAAAAATAACCCAAAAGAATTTTCTCAGACACCTCCTTTATTTTGTTAGCTTTGCACCAATCTTCAAACTTCTGATACTCAAACCTGTACCCATAAAATGGTAGCTTTTAACTCATTTGTCCATAGATTGTTAAGTGTTCCGTTATCAGAACAAAACTATATTCAAGAGTTTAATATAATAAAGCAACTAGCAGTAAATAATGGCTATCAACCTAATGTAATAGATCAAATTATAAACAAAAAACAACTAAATAAAGCAATTAGTTTAGCACATCCAACTTTTAAACACAATGAAAACTTAATTTACAAAACACTCACATATACTGGAAAACTTTCACAATTAGCTAAAAACTACTTAACGAAAAGAAATTTTAAAATCTCATATAAAACCAATAATAAGTTAGGCAAACTAATTAAAAATAACAAAAGCAGAACCAAAAAAGAACAAAAATGTGGAGTGTATAAACTAAAATGTGGTAGTTGCCCAAAAGTTTACATCGGACAAACAGGTAGAAGTTTTGAAACAAGAATTAAAGAACACAAAGCAAGCTATAATAAAAAACTCACCAATTCTCATTATTCCTTACATCTTAATAACGAACAACATAATTTTGATGACAAATTTGAAATTCTACATGTAGAAAACAAATCAATAAAACTTAATTTTTTAGAAAGTATGAAAATTAACAAATACAAAAATTTAAATATTTTATTAAACGATCAGCTCGATTTGAATAATTCCCCATTATTAAATCTATAACCATTCGGTATTCCCTGACATTATTATAACAATAGTTTTTAAAAATATTTTTCAGAATAGTTAAGAAAAGGTGTGTTTTCATAATTAGGGTTCGGTACTTTATTACTATAATGTCTTTATTATTAAGTTGTAAAATAGGTACATTATTTTGGAGTAGGTTACCATTATATTTTAAGAGAATATTATTTGCATTAGATTTCTACTATCTGACGAAGACACTGTGTGTCGAAACAATTGTCATAGTACAATAAAAAATAAGTGAAGATTTATACAAATACAATTTATTTTGTTCAATATTAATAACAAATTTAATAATATTAACAATTACTAATATCACTTAAAATCGAAAGTAGTATAAATATTTATAGGATAACATTATGAATATGATCACCATGATTTTCTATCAAGGATTGCAGTCGCCTTCACCATAGGTCAATAGCTGCATTGATTATGTCCTGGTTAAAATTATTCCAACAGAACTGTAACCTTTCCTTTAGCTCTTAGATGGTGTTAAACCTTTGACCATTATGAACATTTGCCTCGAAAATTCCTCATATGGAATATTCAACTGTGTTTAAGTCTGGACTATTGGGTGGCCACATCTCCGGTTCGATATAATCGGGGCATTACTCAAACAAAAACATTCTTGTACTCCGAGAGGTATGGAAAGGAGCACCATCTTGTTGGAATACGTAATCGTCGCAGATTGCTTTAATTTCAGGAAGCAAGTGATATAAAATTTGTTGTTGATACGCTTCCGAGTTTAGTTTTACTCCGGCATTTACAACAATGAGACTTGACTTCCCCAATTTGGAAACTGCTAAAGAGACCATTACGCCAGGTGAAAAGTGACTCCTCTCGATTCAAAGATTTTCCAATGGGATTTCCCTCTTTACTCGCATATTTGCGTATACCCGATTATTTCGTCTATTCTTTGGCGGCCTCAAGTAAAACATCTTCTCATCTGGAAACCATATATTTGCGATATTTTCCCGAGAACCGAATCTTCGCAGTAATAGATTACATCTTTCTAATCGTTGTAAAAACCCAGACTTTCTTACTAGTCAGGTGGTAGCAAACAATTAAAAAAGCATGAAAAATAAATTTTCAAACCACCTGAAAATTCCTTATACAATAAGGTTGCATTTCGTCTAACACAGTTAGATCATGAAGTACATCACCCTTTTTTTTACTACCCATTTACTGGGTATCAAAGTAATAAAAAAACAAAATTTTCAAATAACCCAAAAATAAACGATCACTGATAAAGTCTATTTATGTTTATTTCTTTTCTGATGAATCACGCAGTGTATCGGTCAGTTAGTTGTCAACTAGTCGCGTGGTGTATACGCTATGGGAGTATTTTGTTACCTTAAATTGTTAAAACGTGAAAACGTAACATTTTGAAAATGATAAAGTTACGGGATTACAGGAGTATTAATAAAGTTTCGTATTTTTGTGTAGTTTGAAAAAAATTATTTAAAAATTTTGTTTCTGTACATAAAAAACAAAAGAAGTATAAACGTAGGAATTACTATAACTAATAACCTAACATTTTTATAAAGGCGAATTTATTTTTATCTCTAGGTGTTAACTCAGGCAGATCGATTGGCAGCGGGATTTAAGTCAATTGGATTAAATATTGGTGATCCCGTGGGAATTTGGGCACCAAATCTTATTGAATGGTATCTAACGTATATGGCATGTGCTAGAGGAGGTTTTATATTGGTAAGTGAATATACATTTATTTTATTAGGGCTCGCGTCTTGCATTTTTATTTTTGCGCTATCATTAACAAATACCAAAAATAGTTACAGCCACGGTATGACAGCTCGGTGGTTGAGCTGTTGCATTCGGCATAAGGCGACTTAGGTTCAACTCCCGGACAGGTATATGCTTAATAAAAAATTATAGGTACTAAATTAAGAATCCAATATTATACATGGTGGGTTCCCACACACGACCCATTGGGGGGTGGATAATCCTGCCTTTGGGGGACTGACAGATAAACACGCGCATACGCGTGGTTCGTAGGTCCCGTCTGACTGACATTACCCAGACGTTAAACAAAAGGGATAGGTACAATAAGCCGGTCGGCTGCAGTAGATTGGTAACAAACCCGTCTTCAACCAACCAACCAAAATATTTGCAGATGTAATGGTAGGTACTGTAAAATTTTGACGCTATATAGAAATGGCAATTGCTCTCGATCCAAATGCGGTGACGTCTATGAGGGGAGGGGTAAGGGCTGGAGCAAAAGGCGACCAATTTCCCTTGCAGATATTATTTGGTTTGTATCTTTACGAGGTACATTTTTTTAATGGTTTACCTGCGCTGATTGAACAGATAGACTAGATAATATCTATTTTTTTTATTTGGAATGACAGTTCTATTTTTTCCAGGTTAATATCAATCCTGCATACCAACCGAACGAATTAGAGTATTGTGTGAACAAGGCGGGAGTAAAAGCTATTGTTTGTGCCGACCAGTTCAAGACACAAAACTACTACAACATGTTAAATGAAATTGCCCCTGAAATTATGTGGAGTGATTCAAAGAGACTAAAGAGCAAATTTTTGCCGTCATTGGAAAGAATTGTAATGATTAGTGACCGAGACTTAAAGTAAGGATCTATATTTATTTAAAAATATTGTATTTTAACAGTGGCGGTTCCAAGGATTCGGGAAGCGCCCTAGATATTTTTTATATCCGATCAGGGTTTACTAAAACAACCTGGGTAGTGGTGTAACTAACACCGTGCAACTCTGCAATCGTCGTTGAATGGATGGTCAGATGTGTTTTGGGCCGCAGCAAACCTGTCCAATGTGCGGAATAAAGCTTTCCGTGCAGTATAGGTGACCCCATCCTAGATTAGGCATGCAGGACAGAGCGTTACGGATTTTCTACCTCTAATAACCTGTAAGCAGCATTTTTAAAATTGAAAGAAGGGGTAAAAAGTCCTGTGAGCTTGGAGAAGACACGGGCCGAATGCGGGCTTTCAAAATTACACATTTGGATTAATGTATTTTATTAAATTCGCTATTTATGAGTGGTGTATGGTAGCAGCTTCCCTAAACGTCCTCTTCCTCCAGTGTGGTTCTTTTTGCAGGATTTCAGTTATTGTCCTCTTGATATGGTGACCGTGCGTCCAGGCATGGTCAGCTGCGCCTGATTTTTCATTCTCTTTTTAGCGTATTGTTTCTCCGTTCCTTGATTCTTGCTCATCATTATAAGATCGGCCACATTCGCACGGGATCTGGTAGACACAGTTTTTTTTCTGTTTCGTCTTGGTCACGCGGCTTTTTAAAGTATAAAGTATTGATGATCGTTGTCCTAGTCTTCTAATTCCCTAAGATACTACAGACAAACGGAATGTTCCAAAACTCATCTATATATACATATACCTTAATGACATATTCTGTATTAATACTATTTTATTTCAGGGGTGCATATAAATTTAAAGAATTATTTGACTTACCATCAGAAAGTGAAATTAAAAGCATTAAGGCTAATCAAGATGCTATAAACGTGGATGGACCTTGTCATATCCAATTCACATCGGTAAGTTTTATTAACCATAATAAGGCCTTTTAAGACTATTTAAGAACAACAAGTCAAGTATTAACTCTCCGACACTTGTCTTTGTTGGGTCAGTAACTTCACTAGCGAATTAAAACCAATTTCTTTGTAGGGCACCACTGGAGAACCCAAAGCAGCACTTGCCTCCCACTTTAACTTAGTCAACAATTCTTACTATCTGGGCAAAAGAAACGAGCTCGATCAAAAACATCACAAGGTCTTGGTACCGGTACCTTTATTCCATGCATTCGGTACTGTAGTGTGTATTGCAGCTTCAATGAATTACGGCAGTACTTTAGTACTGCCATCTATAGCTTATAATCCCGATAGAAATTTGGATGCAATAAGAGATGAAAAGTAAGCTACTTGAAAATAGTATACAGAGTTATGATAAAGAAGAGGATCAGTCTTTTATATAGAATACCGCCCCCTTAATCAAAAATCTCCAGGATACGTAATTTTTTTTTTGAAATGTATTTTTTTTAGGGGAAAATATATTATATAAAGTGGATCATAAAGGGCTACGTGTATCAACAATGCGGTCGGTATTGAATTGGCGTTTTCGCGTTCAAGGAAGTTGTAACGGGTTTATGACAGTCCGCGGCAGTGGCGCAACTAGAAAATATAATCGGGGGGGGGGGGGGGGGGGGGAGGGGCTCAGTGGGCGTCCCTAAGACTTTTTTTTTCTGGAGGATGGGGCAGTCGAAATCAGAAAGGTGAAGTGTAGAGTAATAAAAGCTCCTTAGGTATGCAAAGGGAGCACAGAGTGACCCAATGAATATTTAAGCCACTTTCATCATTTGGCATTGATTTCATTGCAAAATTATTTATTTTCATCAAGTGCAGGTAGTACCACCCGGGTTTGGGTCAATGTATGGGTTTAACCTATTGTTCATTCATTTTCAAACACGAAATATGGTGTGACAAAGGCGTGCATTATGTATTTTTATTAAACATTATAAAAAAAATACAAAATACAAAAAATACATTATACAGAAATTAAATTATAAAAACTTATAATATTCTTCGTCATCTCAGGAACTGTTATCTCCTCTTGATGTTATAATTAACGGGTCGACAATCTGATCGATCAGGTGGTTAAGATCCCACATTTTCTCCTCTTCTTTAATAACATGATGGACTGCTTTTCGCCAGTTTTCTGATGTTACTTCCTTAATGGCTTGATCAAAAACAGTAGCTTAACGTCTTTCATCTTGAATGCCGTGTTGCGTCTTGCTACAAATCCTTTCACTTGCGCCAATATCAGTTCTATAGGATTTAGTTCGCAATGAAATGACGGTGTGCGCAGCACAGTTACACTATGTTTTTTAGCTACATCTTCCAAGGCATATTTCATAAGACGATGTTTGTGTAAATTTGCTATAGCCAATAGTTCCTTCTTTATTAAATGATCTTCAAATTAAATACTTTTGGTGGTTAACCAGTCGATAATTTCTTGTTTTCTCCAAGATAAAGTTGGAGATTTTTTTTTAAATAGAAAGAGTGAAATTTTCTTCGAACTACACTTTTGGTGTCTTCATCAAGGACTTTTACTGGTCTGCCAGGACTTTTCTTGTGTAATAGACACGTAGGGCATGACAAATTATGTTCTAATTAGACTTTTAGGCGCGAGCAGCTAGGCTGGAAAAGGGGGAGCCCGGTACCCCCTTTTGGCTACCTGCCTTGCCCTAGGTAGTCCATTTTGTTTGGAGCACTACGTACTTTAATGCAAAAGACAGTATGCACACACAATCCGACCGCAAGCGATTTATCTCTGCCTTTGTGAACAGTAATAGAACCATTTCAATTTTTAGATGTTCAGTTCTTTACGGTACACCCACAATGTATGTAGACTTGATTGATAGACAAATATGCAGAAAGGAAAATATAAGCCCCGAAATTGCCATGATAGGAGGCTCAAATTGTCCACCAGCTTTGCTAAGAAAAATGAAAGATGTATTAAATTTAAAGAAAGTTAAGGTAAAGACAGCTGCTTAATCGTAAGTTTATAATACCTATATTCCTAACATATGGAAATAGTCTTTGAGTGAATAAATTCCCTTTTTCTCTCTAACTTGGTGCTGGCGGGTCACTTAATTAGCCTTTTCAAAGATATTGGTGATCCACCCACCCCCATTGTGCCTTAAATTCAAAGAATACCTTAATTTTAATTAACTATTTTTAAGGTTGCATATGGTCAAACTGAATGTACTGCTGTCCTGTTTCAAACAGACATTAATGACGACGATCATTTGACTACTTCTACAGTTGGATACATTCATGAACATTGTGAAGCCAAAGTTATAGATTACGATGGCAATATAGTTCCTAAAGGTAAAGTAACCCAGTTTTTTTACACAACACCACTTTATTTGGATTTGTGAGATTAATAATTACTTTAAATCCCTTTTCTGGGATTACTGTAATTTTAAACCATTTTTTGACCTTTACCTTTGTTTATGGTTATCATCTTTATCTATTCAAGAAGGGGTTTTAAATAAGCCAAGAAAATATTCTTGTTGTAAGATTAGAATAATAAAATGTAATGTGTACATGTATGCTTTAAAAGTGTCTAGCAACGATACTAGATGTCGCCACTCGTAACATTTAACGCCTAGTTGCACTTTTAACGCTTCAACAGTAGATCATTACCCTTCATTCGTCTACTTCTAGCCCTTCTGATTCTGAAGAAGAGTCATGACATGGCGAAACGCGCCTAGCCTTGGAGCAATTTGAATTTATTTAAAATATTTTTTGTAGTTAATATTTGTTATACAAACGTTTTGAAAACATGTAGATATACAATAATTTTTTAGGTACCCCAGGAGAACTTTGTTTAAGGGGCTACTTTACAATGTTAGGATACTTGAAGGATGAACAAAGAACCAAAGAAACTTTATCATCTGATGGGTGGCTCAAAACCGGGTAAATATTTTCTCTACACAGGGTGATTCCATTCCTAAGTTTATATTTCTTTTTTAGCTTTGTAGGTATAGAAGGCATTAAAATAAACAACATTTTTAAATACCTCTTTTCAAAAAACCTAAAAATAGGCGAGAAACAGAAGTAAAAAATCTAAATGCGGGCCTGGTCATCAAAATGTAGCATGCTATACTTTGCTTGTCTTATTAGTCATGTAATTTAAGGGTCGTCAGTTATTTGGCAACACAACCACATATATAATAGCATAATTCAATGATGACACCACTGTAAGCAGATGATCAGGAGCCGTTGAGTTTGCGCAGCTCGAAAATTTGCTTCTTGATGTAAACATTTGACAGGGCCGACTTTCAAAATATTTTTACAAGCTTTTATTTAAATTCACCCGTTAGTTCGGGTGTGTACAGTTTATGGTCAAATAAAACTAAGTAACCAATATTTACCATACCTGAAATACGTGCAAAAAAGGATCATGCACTTTTTTCTACCCATCTTGAGACACAAGTCGCTAACAATAACAAAATATCTGGTAAAGTTTTATACCTAAATTCGCACCCAAAACATAAAAATAAATAACCACAATCACACACGGAAAATCCGAACGAATACAACGTAAAAAAGATGGAAACGACTATAACTTACAAACTAACAAAAAAAATGGCTAAAATAAAGTTTAATAAATATTAACACCCAAAACTTGGAAATTACAACAACACACGGATGAACGAATCAAAAGATGGCGACTAATAAGAGTATAACGGCGAGCCGGTTCTGTTCAAGAGACCTTGGATTCTGTTTACGTTCTGTTAGAAATCGTGTGGGTTGCCTAATTTTTTCTCTACCGCGCAAGCGCCACGGCCCCTAACTCAGGTTATTTTGAATCGCACGATGGGTGTATTCTTGCTTCGTGCGGCTGCTTGTATTGGCAATATAGTGTATGTGAACACAACACACAAACAAACATTGTTTAAGTTAGGCAGGACCGTATTTGATCCATATGTAATAAATGAATGGAAGTACCTTATTTTTAAGTTTAAAAAAAAAGGTATTTGAAAATGATTTTAATGCCTTCTATACACAGCTCAAAAATAAGTATCAACTTAGGAATCACCCTGTATATGCAAATATAATTGCATTTTCAAATTATTGTTATTAAAATTTATAGGATGAGTAGCATCTAGTATTTTTTTAAAATAAATAATAAATGTACTGATCATCAGACTGCGTAAAAATGTTACATTTAGCATGCATTATTTTCATCACACTGCACGTTCTCTTGTTATGGATGACTGATAAATCAAATCAATTCAAGATGCTTTTAATAAATATTTTGCAGTGATCAATTTATCCTAATGGAAAATGGTTATGGAAAAATTGTCGGAAGAATAAAAGAATTAATTATTAGGGGCGGAGAGAACATTTTCCCCAAAGAAATAGAAGATTTCTTAAACACTCATCCAAGCGTGTTGGAAGTATATGTATGTAAAATTTTAAATTATTGAAAACAATATGAAATTTTTAGATTTTAAATTTTTTTTTTAAGTCTTAGTTACTTTCATCTTACTGGTAAAATTTCTATTCTAATAATGAGATTTAAAAAAACGGTCTTAAGTTAATGTTGTTAATGGTTCGCTGCTGTAGGTAATAATTGTTTTCTAAAGACGTGTAATTGAACAATTTTTGAATAAAATAAACAAAACACTGATTAACAAACGAAATGGCGAATGCATCACTAGAGGTTATTGCATAAAGTATCCCAACCATAAAGTTATTTTCGTTCAATAAATATCTTAAAAACTTTTTTTTAGGTTGTCGGTTTGGCACACGATCGACTTGGTGAAGAAGTTTGTGCCTTTATAAAACTAAAAGAAAATCACACTCTAACGCTGGACGAGCTGAAACAATTTTGTAAAGGAAAAATAGCGCATTATAAAGTGCCCTCAGTACTAAAAGTAGTTGATAGTTTTCCAAAAACGAATTCCGGTAAAATACAGAAGTTTAAGTTAGTTGATATTGCTGAAAGGGAAAGAAAATTGGAACAGCAAAACTATTATTCACAAGAAAAAGGACAGAGAGATGCTATTGTATCTACCGCTTCATAATTAATTTTTGTTAATTAGGATGTTTACGTATTTTTTGTACTTTTAATCTAAATTCAAACTAAATAAATTAAATTTTCAGTTGAGCTACCTGTGTGATTCTGTTTACCACAGTAGTTTTTCGTAAGCGTGGGGTTTCACTTGGAATACTTTATCTGGTTAACAATATACATAGGGCTTTTGAAAAACGACTGACCGCACTTATTTAGTAAATTAGAAAGAGTTGAGTCTGCAAATAGGGGTACCCCCAGTGGCGTAGCCAGAAAATAGGCTCGGGGGGGGGGGGGGGGGGCTCAGTGGGCGTAAGTAGGACTTTTTTTTTCTGGAGAGAGGGACAGTCGGGATTATGTATATGTATTTCATGACATTGTACTTAGGAACTACTAACTAACTACTATCAAATTTCAAAAATTAAATTAGTACGTCTCCCCCTTTGCATGATTGGATTATATTTGTTTTTGTAAATGTTTGTTTTTACTTTTTTTTTTTTTGATATTCCTAGCTGGCTCTTTATTAAAAAAAATTTTTTTTATATTATTTATGAAAATGTGAATATTGGTGTCAATCCAAAATTTTAACATAAGACGTATGTATGACTCTAACCAGCATTTTTCGGCCTCGGTTTTTCATTATTAAAAATAAAGTAAATATCGCTCACCACGCCAAAATTGATGATTTTTTCAAAAATCATGTACCTATGCTTAGATTTTGAAATACTCCTTCTTAAGTGCCGTTTTGTATATTTATTATAAAGCATTCTCGTTTCTTCCCGCACTATTTTTTTTATTATAAATTGTCACCATAAAAAATGTTTCAATTAAAATTTTTACTTTAATTTTTCTCTTTAAAAATAAATACTTATTTGTTTTTTTGGTTTGTTGTAAAAATATTTTATTGCATTGGGTTATTTTTGTTGATTTAAAATAGCTCAAAAAAAGGGAAAACGGAACATACAAGTATATAATAGATAAAACCTATAAAATATTATTATTTTTACTCGTTTTCCTTTAAAAATGCATCAAAAATCAATAACTAAAACGATATGCGTCTGAAACCTGAATCTCCATATAAAACAGAAGTTTAGAAACTAAGCGTTTCCTACAAGACCTTTGTAATCTAAGCCAAGAATATTATTTAAAAATTTAAATTAATAGTCCAAGCGTGAGACGAAAAATTAGGTTGCAATTAGACTTTTAGACCCGGGCTTCTAGGCTTGTTGTCTCATTATTAGTGATATTAGTATTAATTATATAATTACTTTGACTTGTGTAAATGCATTACCTTTCTAACATTCATAAATAATAATTAAATAAATTAAAAGTTAGCCATTTTGTCAGATCGCGATAGCAAGTATCTCCAGTCGTCTTCAGTTAAATTTAAATATAATATATAATATTATACACTGGATTTTATGCAATACTTTTCATTCATATTTTTTTTTGACAACAAATATAACAGAAATGAATTTAAAAACAACTCAATTTATCTTTGTTTTGCTGAAAAAAATAATTTTTTTTTCTGCTGGGGGTTTTAACGCCAAAAAATCGCTGTGTCACTGTTTATACATATGATCCTTTTTATGAAAATATTTCAGAATAAGGCAGAATTAATTACATTTCTGAACATTGCTCCTACTACTGATTCCATAATGGCAATGAACCACTTTTCTTGACGTGGTGGTGAAAGAATTATTAAATTGTAAATGGCTGACTGAACTTCATAAAAAAAGGTCTGTTCCTTGGACCGTTCCTAAACGGTTATAGGAATCATTCGTACCGATAATGTAAGAAAGCGTGAACTTATCGAAGTTTCACAACTTTGCAAAATAAAGACACACAGACACAGAATAGGGCTCACTTAAAGCATCAGTGAGCGACTGAAATGGATTATATTATAATTAAGCTTAAAATAGTATATTACATAACAAGTGATGAAAGTGATACTTTTCAAACAAGGAGAATTTGGCACGAGACTCTAGCCAAGTGCGGAAATTCTCCGAGCTTTAGAATAATCACTTTTACACGAGTTATGTACACTATTTTTCCTACGACCACAAAGAATTATTAAAAAGCTTTTGATTTGTGAAAAATATATTTCAACACTATTGTTAAAAAACATATCAACACTAGTGTTGAAATTAGCATACTTAGGATTATGTTCCACTTAATATCTGGTTTCATAGTTTGTCAATAGGCTTTTCCTTTATTTGTAGTTTAATTTTTTCATTATTTCAAATTTTAATATATCATAGGAAAAACTAAACCTGGATTGACTTCTAGATTAACCAGAATGAAAAAATTTAAATTTAATCAAGGAAAGATGCATTAAACATAAATTTAAAAAATCCAACTAACAAGGAAGATTTCAATTTAAAACTATTCTATAAATTATTTAATGTTTTTATAAAAAAAAAGTCAAATACTCCTGATGGGATTTGAACCTGTGACCTTGCGATCTGTAGGTTATATAGAGTTCTATTCTCTACGCTATCGCTACCGCTAAATATTTGTTGTTTAATACACGACACTCTTCAGCGCGATTTGTTTTTTCTGGTAATAGATTTTCCAGTACTATATATTAACATTTTTTATAATTTCAGATGGCGTATTTTCACACTCTAATTCTGAATCACTCGACAAATACATGATAAATAAGTTAAACACTTTAAAATTACTGCTTTCTAAAATTTGTAATTTTTAACAAATAGGGGTTGTCTGTCAAATTGACACCATTTGTTTAAATTAAATAGTGTGCCTTGATATTTCAACACTAGTGTTGAAATATTTTTATTCAACATGTATGTCATATACGGCGCTTTCTAGCCAAATTAACTTTCTCATTTTCATAGGTGGCCGTAGGAAAATAGACTAAAAGACCAAATAAGAATAACAAATATCTCTTGCCTCAGGGAAGAGTGTAAAATGAATCGACACCTAGCCATCCTATTCACGCCGGACAGGCCGGATGAGATCGGATATCTCATAGGATGAAGGTGCCGTTTCACACTCCCCAGTCGGTATACCACATTTGTGGTCGTCGATGACCGGTTCAAGATAGCCTCCGTAGTCGGCAAACCGTAAAAAAAAAAAAAAAAAAAATCTGCCTATCACAATGCCCTAAACTAGTGAACCCAACGTAAGTTACGCCCATGATTGCTATGTCGTCTGCAAATCTAATCAATGAGAAAAAATAATAATTGTTTAAATAATAAAATCATATATTGTCTCCATCGCCCACGTTTTTAATTAAAAATACGGGTCATAAAAGTTAAATACTTCATACTACATCAATTTAAGCATGGTATAGTTGAAAAGTTCTGTGAGAATGAAAACAGATTTGTTTAAGTTATGAATTTATATTTAGACAAATTATTAACCATATTAAACACTATCAAATACTTCGTGAGTAAGTGTTAATGCAGTATGTGTGTTTGTTTAATATTATGACGTGCATATTTTTTTTAACATTATTTTCCAGTGTTAATTTTAAGAAATATTATTATATTTATTTTATTGCATTAGCAATATGGTGCAATGGTAAGAAGCTGTACAGGCTTACTATTTATAATTTTTAATTAACTGTCTAAATTCTTCGAAAACTAGATGATCGGAGTACGGAACGCTCAAACAGTGGCGGCTCGCGGTCTTAAAAAATGGTGAAGAGCTAGGTATAGTGCGGGTACTTAAACAAACTTTGACTAAAAACCAGTATAACAAAACGTGTCTTCTCCTCATCTGTCCAACGACTGAATGGAGTTTCCAACAAATTACAAACTATGTCATTAATTGGGTTCATTTTTAAAACACACAACTAAGTAGGTACGTACATTACTGAATTAACTGAAATATAAAAACAAAACTTCTTAATCACACAGTAAATCACGAAAAAACGATATCTATAACCGTAAGTTTCGCGAGGCGAACCAATGCTAAAACAATTGTGCATACGACTGATCTATTTTTAAATTGCCCTTCATCATAATGCACTGACTGACGTCACGTTACCATAGCAACGGTGAATATTAAAGCCATGGTGGGCGTTGAATCTTCACTCGCTTTGAGCGAACACGGTCGCTGGGGCGCGCCAAAAGGCACGAGTGTTTATAATTATTGTCCATCGGAGTTAACTGTGGCCCTATTATGCATAGCTACATTCGGATTAAATTAATATTATTAATTCGAACATAATTATTCTTTAAGGGCTAAAATGGTAGCTGTATTGGTAAGAAGGTACATTAATATTGTCGAAAAACTTTCCTCCTGGTTTTTTTTTTGGTGAAGGGCCCTTCACCTACTTAACCTGACGAGCCGCCACTGCACTCAAGACGACTACATTTTCCTAACAAAAATATAAGTGATAATTAGAAAGAAACTTAGCGGCAAGCGGACAGAGTAGTGCGTCTATCTTTTACATTAAACTACACAGGAACGCCAAAGGTAATGGGTTTGTTTGTGTTGGGACACAAGTAGACAATGACAGGCTGTTTCGTCCTTATTGGGACTCATCAGAAAGCCATAATCTGTAATAATTTTAATTTGTATATTGTGAATGAAGACCCATCACCATATGGAGACAGGGGGCTGAGCTCCCTCTGGCCTTCCTTGTTATTCCCTTGGTCTTTTCTTGTGCCAACCCACTAGAAAAAAAAACTTGGTAAAATTTAGTTAGCCGATACTACAGCATTGTAGTCTATTTCAAAAAGGTGTAGAGTAATGAAATGGGAAATTCCGTCCAGTTCGGCTCAATTTTAGAGTCGGCCATAGGCGCAGGTAAATGTTGTGCATTAACTTATTTATGATATAACCAACCAAAGAAAAAAAGAAGATAATTTGATAAAGAAGGAACTATTAGCTATAGCAAATTTACACAAACTTCGTTTTATAAAATATGCTGTGGAACATATAGCTGGAAAACATAGTGTAACTGTGCTGCGCACACCGCCATGTCATTACGCATTAATTCCTATTGAACTTATTATAAGGGCGCAAGTGAAAGGATTTGTAGCAAGACACAACACGACATTCAAATGAAAGACATTAAGCTATTGTTTGATCAAGCCATTAAGGAAGTGACACCAGAAAACTGGCGAAAAGCAGTTTATCATGTCATTAAAGAAGAGGAGGAAATGTGGGATCTTGACCACCTAATCGATCGGACCGTCGACCCGTTTATTATAACGTCAAGAGGAGATGACAGTTCCTCAGATGACGAAGAATATTATGATTTTTTATAATTTAATTTCAGTATAATGGTTTGTGTATTTTTTTATAATACTAAAAATAATACTATGTACATAATGCACGCCTGTGTCACACCATTTTCAGTGTTTGTGAATGGATAACAATAGGCAAAACCCATAAATTGATCCAAACCTGGGTGGTACTACCTGCACTTGATGAAAATAAAGAATTTTGCATTGAAATCAATGCCAAATTATGAAAGTGGCTTAAATATTCGTTGGGTCACTTTGTTTAAACCCTTCTAAAATAGACTATAAATGCTATCAGATGACGCTTTCTAAAAAAGGAACAGATGAGATTGCAGAGAGAAACTGAAATCGATGTCAATATTAACATATGGCTTGCGCTATTATCTATGTCACAGGGATTTTGGTGATGTCAATAAAACAAAATGAAAATGAAATTGCCACTTAAAAATAATTTATTATATTGGAAATATTATTAGGTATTTACTTCATACATAAATATACACCTTCTCGCCTATATTTGTTAATAAACCTTATTACCTCTTGTTATCTTTTAAACCATTTGCGGTCCTGATAAAAAGGAGTTTTGAAATTAAAACCACAATTTACCAATTTCGTGACTACAAGTGCGGAAACCTGTGCTTCTCCTTAAATACTACAAAAAATACACTTTCTGCACGGTTTCTTATGAGCGTAAGAAATTAATACGTAAACCGCGGCAGTGACTCAGAGGTGAGGTACTGACATTCGACCGTGGCGGTCCGGGTTACATCTCCGGAGTGGGCATGCGCAAAATAAAAAAAGTATGTTCGAAATTTAGTGGATAAGAGAATGCAGTATGCATGTGATTCCTAATTTCGGGACCGAGAAGGGCGTCATGGACCTCTGGGAGCGTAAAAAGGATAAGTAGTGTATACACGTGGTTCGGATTCCACGTTAAGCTGTCTGGCTGACATTACCCAGACGATGGGGGATACATTGAGCCTATAAGGCCTAAGTATACTGGCTCTTTGGTCAACCCTAGCAAAAAAAAAATATTACATTTTTAATTAAAAAAAATATATATTTTTTTACGTTAAAAAGGTATATTTGATAGAAGCCGCTACGAGCAACCGTTCTAGAGTTAACATGAAAAGAAAGTTTTTATTTTTGTGTTTTCTAAAAACTTTTTGACAAAATATCGATATTTGAATTGAAATTAAAAAGGTTTTTTGATATTTGAATTGAATTTGATGTTAGTATGCTGCCACTTATGTTACATTGTTACATACCAGAACCCAGATTGTTTTAGTAAGCCCTCACTAGATATAAGAAATTTCTGGAAACCCTTGTTAAGTAGATGTAAACTTAAAATATCGCATACAAACTAAACGCATGACTGCACCCATCTCAGTCATGCTCCAGTGCATCTAGCTAGTATCCAATAGTGCCAATTTAAAATGTTTTTTAAAAATACATCAATAAACATGGCCAGAATTCGGGCCAAGAGAAAGTAATGTTTTCGACCTTGCAATTTAGAAATATTGGTTGAATGTTCTTAAGAACAACCAAACAAATTAAGTACAGAAGAATTTCGTTTCGTCAGATCTATCTCTAGACGCGTTTCACCATATCTTTGCTTGTTAGTAGAGCTACAAACAAATTAACGTTATACATGCAAGATCTCCCTAATTTCAAGCACCTGCCGTGGCATATTTTCACCTGTTTCAGTATGTGGCATTGTGTATTATCATTTGACAGTTTAAAAAAATGTTCCAACAGTGTCAATGTGATTTTTCCGCATTCCTCGAGGTTAAGTTAAATAAGAAATTTTAAGTGAATAATGAAAGAATAGCCGAAAAAAAGTGTACAACATAAAATAATTTATAATAGTAAAACAAGTAGAGGAACAGATAGAAGTAGCTTTAGTTAATTGTAACTAAAACATTAGAAAAATACGGTTTACAAAAAAAAATTAAATAGGTGGTCAGTATTTGGGATCTAAAGACAATCAGCGAAGCATTTTTGATGAAACGTTTAAGTAAAAAAAGTAAGTCAAGATACGACAGTGTGTCACTATTATTTGAGGTAAGTAAATATTTAGATTAGGAGCATTGGACTAACATTTCTAAATTATTCTCCCAGGTTCTCTATGTGAAATTATATGTATATAGGTATACCGGGTGGTGTATCGTGGTTGCAAACATAGGAAATCCCATGCGAGTTATAGATTGTCCAAATATTTACTCCCCTGTTGACTTTAGAGCGGAATTGTAGAGATACTTTTTTAGGGTCTCTGTGTCCTTTGTGGTATGAACAATTTTGGTCAACCCGATCTTAACTTATTTGAATAGAATTTAGTATACAGGGTGTTCATTTGACTAGCTATTTAAAAATAAATGACACTTTGTCATTGCCAATTTTTCTCTTCTACAAAATGACGTTACTAAACTAAAGATCCACCGTTTCGTCTCCGAGCGGCCATCACCAACTTTACTTTTTAAATACGGACCTGGATTTTTTTTTCCGATTTTTAAACCCTCCTACCCTCAAAATGTAATGGCGATATTACTTTCTTATAATGATGAATTGTCCTTGCTTATTTTTTTAAATTCATATTTTTTACAATTCTTGTCAGTCCGGTCCTGGAAACGAATCACAATATTAATTAAAAACTTTATTTTATTTAAATCATTCATACATAAGTAAGTAATATAATTTATTTTATAAGAATTTTCTAATAATTCTAAATTTACTAATTATAAATCCTAATTTTCTAAATGTTCAAAGAGATTTCTTTTTTGCTCAATAAAACGATCGATTTTTCTTCCAATTTTGGCGACAGCCCTTTCAACCGATTTTCTCCTTATCTTACCAAATGCAACCTGTATGTAAATATACCTAACATAAACTTTAGACAAACTTTTTCATGAAATTTATTTGTAAAGGTTTTAAATAAAATAAAGTTTTTAATTAATACTGTAATTCGTTGCCAGAACTGGACTGACAAGAAGTGTAAAAAATGTGAATTTAAAAAAATTAGCAAGGTCAATTCATCATTATGAGAAAGTAATATCGCCATTATATTTTGAGGGTAGGAAGGTTTAAAAATCGGTTAAAAAAATCCAGGTCCGTATTTAAAAAAGTAAAGTTGGTGATGGCCGCTCGGAGACGAAACATCGGATCTTTAGTTTAGTAACGTCATTTTGTAGAGGAGAAAAAGTGGCAATGACAAAGTGTCATTTATTTTTAAATAGCTAGTCAAATGAGCTCAGGAAAAACGATTTTGCAAAATTTCGGTTTTTTTCGAATAAAATCGGAAGTATTCGGAATTTGAAAACTTTTAAAGCGGCATTATAATTAGCACCGAATTGCACAACTTTGCCCCCATTTAACCGTTTCTCTAACTCTTATGGTTTCCGAGATTCCAATGCTGGTATGTCGAATTTGTAACACCCTGTATAGTGCGGCACTCCAGTGGGCTACTGCCGCGATCTATATTTGAATCTACAAACCCGTAGAAAAAGTGTAGGGATGCGCAAAAACGTTTTCTGTACTGGATGTGTTGGCGTTGGCCTACCGTACTTGGTTTATTTTTAGTTCTATGTTTTCACGTCTGATGGCTATCTTTTGCATTGAGTTGATTTCTACAAATGGCGATACTTGGTTTTCGTCATATATTTATTCTTAAAAATATCTTGGAAGCATATTTTCGCTCTCTTGGGAATTGCTTATAGGTTATAGATTTCTGATGAGTCCTAACCAGGACGAAACAGCCTGTCATTGTCTATCTGTACCCCAGGGAACCCACTACCTTTGACGTCCCTGTGTACTTTCATGTAAAAGATAGGCGCATTGCTTTGTGCGCCTGCCGCCAAAACTTTCTTTCTATTCCTGGAAAGGTTCCCACATTCCATGAAAAGATTTCGTAAATTATGGAAAATTGTGGAAAATATAAAGAAACTCAGATGATTGGATTAAAACTTTAAAATTTTGTATATTTATTTGTGTTAGACCTTGCCATTGCCAAACATTCTCGCGTGCTGGGAACATTTCCGGAAATGCCCCTAAGAATGAGAAAAGTTCCTTAAGACACGTTTCCAGTGGCACGTCCTTTACTATAAGATTAGGAAAATTTTAAATTTTACTGATAAAATAATATGGTTCTATTTATTTAATGCGAATATTATAAACTAATCTATGCATGATATAATACTTTACTTCGAATTAAATTAGGTAAAAAGGATTTGGCGTTTTCTTAAGTATGTCACTGAGATAACTAAAAGACAAGTAATTATTGCTTATCTTAAACCTTTGCAAATATTTTGTCCTCTTTATTAAAAATAACTAAAGTCATTAAAATATCTAAATGCCAGACAAAATTAAAACAGATTGCTGTAGATCTACTACAAAAGCTTTTACAATCTATTTGGTGCCGTTATATACATCTCCTGGTAACTTTACCAGCAAGCAGTAGCAAACAGTGGCGGATCCTGGAGGGGGCAGTTCCCCCCCCCCCCCCCCCCTGAGCTACATGGGTGTTATTTTACCTGGAGCCTTGGAAATTGTAGGGCGCGTGAAGGGTTAGAAGTTTTATTAGAAGGAAGATTTTTAGAGTCGGGATATGCTCTTTTATTTTAGAAGTAAGAAGTAATTTTTTTTTAAATCGCCCCCCCCCCCCCCCCGAAATCCAGAAAAAAAGAAAATATAAAACATATTTGGGCAACATAAAAAATCTTTGACGGCAACACTATCTATAACGCGCCAAATAAAATAACAAATCATCCTCCCAGTAACTACAGCTTCAGCAGAAAGAAGTTTTTCCCCTTTAAAAAGATTAAAAACATCTGAGAAACCATTCAGGCAAAGAGCGTACAACAAGTTTAGGTTTAATAAGTATTTACCAAAAAATCCACATTGATATGAACATAATCAATATATTTTGTCAAAAAAGGCGACGAATTACGGTTTAGTTTTAGGGAAAAAAATATGTTGTGCTTTTAGTTTATGGTTAATTTTTGTTTTTTCCATAAATAAAAAATATACCTTATTTTTAATATTTTTTTGCTCAATTATGCTTATTTCATAAAGAAGTTTTTGTTTAACAAGTATATATTATCTGTTTTATATTACCTATATTAGTGTATTTGTATAACTCACTACAAGTTTCTTTAAATGTATGTATTTTTTTATTTTAAATTTTTTTTGATTGTCCAAAAAAGAGTTATTATATCTTATAACATTGTTGAGTTGTTTTAGTCTTAAAAGTTCCTATTTGCAAATTAATTTTTAAATTTTTACATAAATACCTCTGTAAATTTTTTTCTAAAATAAATTCTATTTATTAACACATGCATTCAAGTGCGTGGGCATCCAATTTCGGCATTTTCCACCCGCACTCCGCCGAATCCGCACCGCGACGCCAGTAGACGGCGAACGGCAGCACCGGCGTCGGCGCCTATTTCAACGCCGCAAGCGTATATCGTGGTTGTATATTTCAGCCAATGAGAATCCTTAAAATTAACTATTTAGCGGTGATTCTTGACAAATAAGCTTCCACGGCCTACGCGAACTAGTCTAATAGACAACGATGACGTAAAAATTTGACAATCGATCGCGAAACAAAAGAAACATGACGTTTATTAGTTTGCCACGGCTGGTTGAGGTTTATTGTGGTCGACTAACAGAGCATTCTCGATTTTCTAATAATTATTGTTTTTGTTATAGTTTGTTAGTTAAGTTTTAAACATCAGCACGTTCAAGTGTCTTGATTATAGTGGATCGCTTTTTCGGCAAACTTATACGAGGGTAAAGTCGAAAGTTACATTTTTGTCCTTGACACGTTTTTTTGACTAGAAATGTTTTAAAAAATGACTGCATTGGGGTTAGATACTGCAGATTTCACGTTGATGAGTCTATTGTTGACAACATATTTTTGTGGTAAGACTAAGAAGTAATTGATTACTCTATTTTTAATTTAAAACATAATATAGCTTGATCTAAAACATTTTTTTTTCGTATTTTTATAAAAAAAATATTTTAATAATAAATATTTTATATTTCTAACAACGTTTTTTTTTGCTTGATGGTATTCAGTCACATTGCTTTATTAATCTGTTTTTTTGCATTCTCTTGGCACGAATCCTGTCCATGTTTATCAGTGTATTTTTAAAAACTTTTTAAATTTGGACTCTACAGATATTTGAGTATTAGAAAGTTATTTTCAATAAAAAAATAATAGTTTTCAATATTATTTACAACGTAATAAACTTTGGTAATTAATTTTACAGTTTTCATTGGCTTATATATACAGGGTGCTACAAATTCGTGTGCGTACAAAGGGATCTCGAAAACAGGAAGAGATACGAAGATGGTTAAATTGAGGCAAAGTTGCGTATTTTGGGGCTTAATAATTTTGTAAATATTCCGAATACCTTCGGAGATATCTGAAAAAAAGGAATTTTTAATTTCGGTTTTTAATTTTTTGCGCCTTCATTTTTGTCTTGGAAAAATACACTTTCTCATAGCCGTTCTTTATGTTCTACAAAATACGTTATTAGTTTTCAAAACCGACGTTTCGTTTTTTAGATACCAACCTCAAGTCAATTTTCTTAAATACGGAACTGGAATTTTAAAAATAGTTTTAGGGACTTCTAAGCTTTGGAAATTTAATACAATTTTAAGGTTTTTAAAATTTTAACACATTATTATTTCAAATTTTTCATGAGTATAGAGTTAGAAACTAATAAATACATTTTTTCCCAAAATTAAATTAAAAAAATTATCTTTGTTAAAATTTTGTAAACACACTGTATAATATACATCTAGTGCGATATAAAGAACTAAAAAATAAGAAAAAATTTACCCAATCTAGGGGCGAGTACTTTCCAATATACAACAATCGTGAAAAATTGTGAGATACTCATAAACCATAGACATATAGATGTTTATAAGTACGCCACTGTACATCATAACATTTAGGTATAACTATTGTTACTGAACATAATCAAGCTTTTCATAAGGTATAATAATCACTCGCAAAGTTTGCACGATACAACGCACAGTGAGATCTAGTTACCAATAAGTTTAAATAAAGTAAAGTTTTCCAAAAAAATCGGTATTTCTTAAAATATATCAAAAATTTGACAAATAACTTTCTTTGCTATGAACCAGTGATTCAATTGACGTAGAGTAATAAAATTTAAAAATATTATTGTGAAAGTTACACGCCATTAAAATTGGAGCAAAAATCATCGTCTTCTTTAACACCCTGTATATAAAATTTTCTAACAGTTAAAGCAAATTCAACATTAACAATTGTTTTCCAAGGGATGAATCTATCAATTATTCAAAACCGTAGGTCAATATCATAGCTGGTTCAGAAAATATTAACTGTTAAATTTAGGCGAAATTTTTCTTGCTCGAAAGCAATTGTCCAGCAGTTTATTATTCGCGTTATTTTAGAGACTCTTTATCATAATAATAAGTCAGTTGTTATTTAGATTTAATCATTACCAATCATAAAAAAATGAATATATTATTTAAAATTACAAACCCCCTTTGTTTACATTATGTATGCAACTGACATTGGCCGCAATTAATAAAGTGTATCTAATATAAGTAAATAAGTTTTTTTAATTATCATTTATTTATTATTTAAAAGAAAGAAAAAATGTATTTCCCTTGTATCTTACCTCATTATAACAAAAAAAAAGTAGGTTGCCGCGTCTTAATCAACAGTAAAGATTTGACAACTCTGTTTAGTTGGTAATGTCCTAATATACAAAAATTGCATGAAAAACTATAGTGCGTATATGGCAAAATAACTGTCAAGTATATACAGGATGCCTCAAAATTAAGATTCATGATAATTTTTTTTTCAATGGATCATCGCATTTTTTTTATAGAAGTTAGTTAGTTCTAGGGACCCAGGGAATATTTTCCCAATAGACCCACTACGCCGCGGCTACGTTTTTTTTTAGTTGGTTATCATCCCCTTCCTAGCTAAAAATAGACCCTGTAGCGACCAACCTACAGTGTATTTATTTTCTTCACGACCATTACTGGAAGCAATAATTCCAAAATCATTTTTGATAATAGAATGTAAAAATTCTCGCTCTTGAGTTAGAATAGTACATTCTGTAACGAGGTTGGAATGAAAATTTGATCCGAGTGGAAGATTCCGAACGCGAGCGTGAGGAACCACGAGTTGTTTCTTATGCGTTTTGCGTGTATTTTCATTCCATAACAAGATACGGAATGAATATTTTGTAATTGATCTAAACGACATAGGTTGCCATGAATTTCGAAACTGTCAATGTCAGCAGACAAATATTAGTGCAAGTCAAAATATGAGTGAAAAATCGGATGAATCAGATATGGAACTGGATAATACTCCACCTGAAATTACAAATATTGCGAATAGTATTTTTGGTCGTGGAGAAAATATAGTCTGCTACTCGGTTAGAATGGAAATTCGATACTCGTGGTTCCTCACGCTCGCTACGCTCTGATCAAATTTTCATTCCAACCTCGTTACAGAATCTACTATTCAACGTACCAATGGTAAATAATAACCTAGTCACAAAACGCTCGATGCAATCAGTATAGATAGAGGACTGCATTCAACTTTTGCAATTGAATAAACACGTTTTCCGTTTAGATTGTAGCATTATTTTGCATCACAAGACAAGCACGCACTATGCAAATCCAAAATGTTAAAATAAAAATAATTTGTAGAGTATGTTGTAAAAATAAAGCTACAATATAATAAACGTGTCGCAGTGGCGGCTCGCGGTCTTAAAAAATGGCGAAGAGTTAGGTATAGTGCGGGTACTTAAACAAACATTAACTAAAAACTCGTGTAACAAAACGTCTCTCTTATCCTCATCTTAAAACACACAACTAAGTAGGTACGTACACTACTGAATTAACTGAAAAGTAAAAACAAAACTTTTATATCACACAGTAAATCACGTAAAAACGATATCTATAACCGTAAGTTTCGCGAAGCCTAAAAATAAATACCTTAGGGTTAGACGAACCAATGCTAAAACAATGGTGCATACGACCGATCTATTTTTAAATTGCCCTTCATCATAAAACAAATTGTTATATGCTGTTTGCGTGACTGACGTCACGTAACCATAGCAACGGTAAAATGTTGGGCGTTGGGTCTTCACTTGTTTTGAGCTAACGGACACGGTCGCTGGGGCGCTAAAATGCACGAGTGTTTATAATTATTGTCCATCGGAGTTAACCGTGGCCCGATTATGCATAGCTACATTCGGATTAAATTAATATTATTAATTCGAACATAATTATTTTTTAGGGGCTAAATGGTAGTAGCTGTATTGGTACATTAATATTTAATATTGTCGAAAAACTTTCCTCCTGGTTTTTTTTTTTGGTGAAGAGCCCCTTCACCTAATTCATCTGACGAGCCGCCACTGGTGTATCGATCGTATCAAGCGTTTTGTAGTTAGGTTGTTGTTTACTATCGGTGCCAGTATAATGAAGAAAGTTGTCTTTCTACCTAGACCTAGAACCTTTTGAAATATCGGCATTTAAAACTTAACAGGGTACTAGCTTTCAAACGATTTATCTTGGAAAAAAACAAAAACGTTTGGCCAGAACACTGTTCCATGATAAATAAAGTAATTAAATTAGCTTCACCTAAAGCTTTTTTTTAACTATGACCCTGAAGTAATGAAAAATTATTATAATAGATTATTAAAGTTATTTTTAGAGGTTCCTTTGGTTTACTTCCTTTTTTTGTACATTGATCTATTTCCATTAATTTATAATAGTCAGTATCCACCTGGATTTAAAAATAGACCTATGATTACTTTTTAAATAAATAAGAAGGTATTTATAACGTTATAGCGGATTTAGAACTGACGCAATGTATCTTTATAATATTATACTTTGCCAATAGTCTTCATCCCCCAACCTTCCCCTGAATGCCCCAATTCACTTTTGGACTGGGTAATCATCCCTCATGAATGACTAAATGTTCACAAAATTTTAATCTTCCCGAATTGCACTTAAAATGTTCGCCCGCGGCGTTATTTTATTTGTGCTATATCCCTTGTTGCCATATTTTTGAACAATTTTTTTTTTGAGTTTTGATAACATTGCTTATTTTACTTTTTGCAGAAAACAATGGAGGTTGGAGTAATAAAGATAGCAGAGGACAGCGACTTCTGTATGTTAAAGTGGCTGGTGGACAATCACGATGCGTGGAAATTAGAGTATGACAGTAAAGGAGATGAAACAAAGGTAATTTTGGCACATCTTGCAGAAATATACTCGTATCTATAATTACCTTGCGAGTTTTAAAGCCATTCCAATTGTTTTCTTTAACAACACTTTTATATTTTTTAACAAAAAAATGTTTGTTGTGGTTTGGGTACAGCGTGATTTGCAGAATGATCTTTAAAACTGCCTTTTAATGTTTTTTTTTAACTGAATGTACAGAATACTTATTTGGCCTTCATTCTCGTAAATTAGATAAGTCAATACTGTGCGTGCAATCAGGGGCGGTTCTAGATCCAAAATATTGGGGGGGGGGGGCACCACATTGGCGTAGCCAGAAAATATGCTCTGGGGGGGGCGTAAGTAGGACATTTTTTTTCTGAAGAGAGGGATAGTCGGGACTATATGTATCCCATGGTATTGTACCTAGCGAAGAAGGCGGAAAAGCGCCGCAGGCGAAACATTTTCGGGGCCACGCCCAAAGTTCGTCTAATTTTCACCTAACTACTATCAAATTTCGAAAATTAAATTATTACCTCTCCCCCTTTGCATGGTTGGATTAAATTTTTTTTTTAATGTTTTTTTTTTGATATTCCTAGCTGGCTCTTTATTTAAAAAAAAACATTTTTTATAATTATAAATCATAAATCCCACAAAGTCCCGGTCTCAAAAATTAAATTTTTGAGACCGGGACTTTGTGGGATTTATTATTTATACTTAAATCAGGTCTCTTGGAGAAAATGGACAGCTTTTTCGAATTTTTTATAATTGTGAAAAATATGAATATTGGTGTCAATCCAAAATTTTAACATAAGACGTATGTATGACTAACCAGCGTTTTTCGGGCTCGGTTTTTCATGAAAAAAAAAGTAAATATCGCCAAAATTGATGATTTTTTCAGAAATCATGTATTTTAGGAGCGTAGATCTAAGAGCAGTTTTTGGTGCAAATGCTTAGATTTGGAAATACTCCTTCTTAAGTGCCGTATATTTATATTCCTAATAAAGCATTCTCATTTCATCCCGCACTATTTTTTTTATTATAAATTATCACACTTCTTCCATAAAAAATGTTTCAATTGAAATGTTAACCTTAATTTTTCTCTTAAGAAATAAATACCTAATTGTTTTTGTTGTAAAAATATTTTATTGCATTGGGTTATATTTTTGTTGATTTAAAATAGCTCTAAAAAAGGGAAAACGGAACAGACAAGTATAAAATAGAAATTCTATAAAATATTATTCTTTTTACTCGTTTTCCTTTAAAATTGCAACACAAATCAATAACTAAAACGATTTGCATGTGAAACCTTAATCTCTATATAAAACAGGACTTTTAGAAGGAAAAGTTTAAAAGCTAAACGTTTCCTACAAGACCTTTGTAATCTAAGCCAAAAATACATTATTTTTGGTAGCCTTCGCAAACAAGTAACGCCACAGCCCAAAATTTTTTAGGATCATGCTCAAATTGTATCAAATTATGTAAATAATAAAGCACCCGGAATTTTTTTTTTATCAGTGGCATAAATTTCATAGTTTTTTTCAGAAATGTTGGGGGGTCCTGGGCCCCCCAGGCCCCCCCGTAGAACCGCCCATGCGTGCAATCATACCGCTTATTGTTTTCTTTTAATTGCCCCATTTAAGCCTAATTTTAGGAATACCTAAGACAGTATCTAATGATAAATAGGGTTGATTGGTGGGCTCTATAGCTGAAAATTGTGTCTTCCACAAGTCTCACAGCGGGTTGCATATTATTATATTACATAACAAGTGATGAAAGTGATACTTTTCAAACGAGGAGATATTTAGCACGAGGCGTCAGTCGAGTGCGGAAATTCACTGAGTTTTAGAATAATCACTTTCACACGAGTAAATCATTATTTTTCCTACGATTTTTTTTTTATTTGATTTGTGAAAAGAATATTTCAACACTAGTGTTGAAATTAGCATACCTACTTAGTTCCACTTAATATTTGGTTTCATAGTTTGTCAATAGGGTTTTCCTTTATTTGTAGTTTAACTTTTTCATATTTTATATAATATCATAAAAAGAACTAATCCTGGATTGACTTCTAAATTAACCAGAATGAAACATTTTAAATTTAATCAAGGAAAGATGCATTAAACATAAACCTAAAGAATCCACCCAACAAGGAAGATTTTAATTCAAAATAATTCTATAATTTATTTAATGTTTTTATATAAAAAAAATTCAAATACTCCTAACTGGGTTTGAACCTGTGACCTTGCGATATGTAAGCTAGAGCTCTATTCTCTACGCTATCAATACCAATAAAGATTTGTTGTTTAATACATGACACTTTCTTCAGCGCGATTTGTTTTTCTGGTAATAGATTTTCCAATAACATTTTAACATTTTTATAATTTCAGATGGCGTATTTTCACACTCTAATTCTGAATCACTCGTCAAATATATGATAAATAAGTTAAACACTTTACAAGTACTGCTTCCTAAAACTTGTTCTTTTTAATAAATAGGGGTGGTCTGTCAAATTGGCATTGGAATATGTTTAAATTAAATAGTGTGCCTTGTATTTCAACAATAGTGTTGAAATATTTTTTTTCAACACGCGTGTGATATTCGGCGCTTTCGAGCCAAGTTAACCGTGCTTTTTTTCTCATTTTCATAGGTGGTCGTAGGAAAAGAAATATTTAATTTTAATCAGAGGCTGGCAAGGCCAACTTCGTATTTGTGTAAGATAACCTTATATTTTACAAGAACTGATGGCATCTGACAACACTGTCAGCGACCATCTTTTTCAAAATCTAAGGCAATTTTGCGCAAAAAGGCAGTACTTAGGCCTTGCAGCCTCTCATTAAATTTTGTCTTTAATACGCGGTTAAGCTACCCGAGAATGATTTTTCTTTGTGTAACCCACTGTTTTTATTAGAATTGCGATAAAATTGCATGCATGCGTTGTGAACTTTTGGAGCTGCTACTGGTCGCGTCCATGGCTAGCTCTCTCCACAGAGTAGCAAGAAATGACAATTTATTTAAACCCAGCTATTTAAAAATGCTCCATCGTTCTAGTAGCTTACTTAAATTCGGTTCCAAAACGTTCCTCCATTTTAGGTCTGGACGAAAATGACCCCATCGACCAATTTTAAAATGGTCAAGGTACATTCAGTCTTCCCGAATATAAGTGCCAGTACGATGTTCGATGTTTTGCACGACCCCGACTACCGGAAAGAGTGGGATGAGCACATGATGATATCCACAGAGATTGGGTATTTGAATCCCAATAACGATGTTGGATACTATGCCTGTAAGTATTTCAATAATTAATTTCTGCAATATTTAGTTTTTGTTTAAACATTTCGTCTGGGGCGCTATTTTTGTAGTAGTTTTCCTTGGTGTTGTTCTAGTGTTTTTTAAAATAACTAGAAAAAATAATAATTTTTTTCAGAAACAGTTTAAACTATATATTTATATAAATAAAATATTTGACATATTTTTTACCTTTTAACACTCTATTACTCTCAAACTCAAAATTGGTCCGGGATCACCCATCGGAATACACAATATCTGTGAAAAAACCCTCTCGGCCTTATTACTCGCGTCTATATCCTAGTCCGCTGCCAAGGTCAGGCGGATGGCGGGACATTTAAAATATAGGTTGAAATGGATTTAATTATTTTTTTACGTCACGGTGATGAGTCATAGTCGAGGTATTAATATTAATAGTGCGATGGCGGGATATTTGAAATTTACATAGGTAGAAATGAGTTCAATTATTAGATGTAAATTTTTTTTTATTACGGTATTCTATTTACATTTTTCTTTTACGTTTTAAGGAATTCAGATGTGGCCGGTGTTGACAGTTTTCGATTTTGTAATTCCGACTTTTTGTTATGAGGGTCATTGTTAGAAGAAATCATAGGTATTATTGTTGTTTTTAGTGCATTACTACCAGAAATGATGGATGTGGCGATTCTTGATGCATAAGAAATTTCTTCCAAATTGCTACTTGATATTAAACTTGTTATAATGTTGAATTTTTGTAGAGCCGACTTTTTTCTGTTTTAAGGGTACTTCTGGTGGTTTGATGAAGTTGGCTGGATATAAATGTATGTTCATAATTATCATGTAAACTTTTATGCTGATTAATATGTAATAAAGACTTTTCCACATTGTTTTCTTCAATGCATATATTTTTTTGTGGTTCAGGAGGGTATCTTATACAAACCATATGTATATGTTTGCACATGTTATACTGTATGGCATAATCATGACAACTGCAAGAATATGTGTGAAGACAGCATTTACATTCATTGCAATTAAAATTGCATTGGTATATATCTTGAGTGTTACTAATACGTTCGACTGTATAATATTCAAGGGCTGAAGTACTATCCGTGTTCTTAGATGAAGCAATAAACCATTTCTGTTCAGAATTTTCTTCAAAAATTTCAATAGTGTGGGCTATCTGTTGACGTTTTCTTAACGCACTAAGTTTAGAGGGCACCCTGTTTCTTGATGTAGACACCAATCTTCTCAACAATTTCATATGAAGACATTAATATTTGATTTTGTACTGCATTCCCTTGCACATTCTGTGCACACATAAACTGTTCTACTATTTAAAAAATGACGGTTGGGTTTTTACTTTCAAAATATTTAATATTTTGTGTCAGCCGCATGCCATAACAAAACTTACTGATTAATAACCTGCCCCTTCATTTTAATTATGTCCCACAAGGCCACAAATTAACAAACCGGCAAACTGTTCTTGTAAGAAAACTTAATACCTCGACTATGACTCATCACCGTGGCGTAAAAAATAATTAAATCCATTTCAACCTATATTTTAAATGTCCCGCCATCCGCCTGACCTTGGCAGCGGACTAGGATATAGACGCGAGTGCTTTATTTCGGCTTATTTTTTTAAAAAATAATTATTTTGTTTCAGTATCTTGTCCTACTCCTGTCAAAAATAGAGATTTTGTTCTTCAAAGATCGTGGCTGGACATGGGAGATGAAAAACTAATAATTAATCATTCTGTTAATCACAAAGATTATCCACCGAAAAAGGGATTCATCAGGTAGGTAACTGTTTGCTAAGGTGCTACTACTCGGTTATGCAAGGAGATATCACTATTTTCCCCTAGATCCCCCCTCAAAGACTTCCCCGCACCTGAACTCGTCCAAGTATCGAAATAAAAGGGCTTAAAACTCTGTCACATTCACTCCGATGTTCACAAACTAGATTGGACTGCTTTCGTCTTCTTAAATTTAACCCCACTTTTAGGGCGACTTCATACCTCACGGGCTTCGTCCTGAGGGACAGGGATGAAGGTTGCTTCCTAGGCTACATTTCACAAACAGATCCCAAGGGGAAACTACCCATATGGCTAGTGAACAAAATAACTCAAAAATTCGCCCCCAAAGTGGTGAAGCAACTGAAGAGGGCGGCTGATGGGTACGAAACGTGGAAAGCGGTACAGCCCGATTCTAGAAACAAACCTTGGATTTATCCTGAGTTGACGCTGTTGAGTCCTAGAATTAATATAGCAGAAGTAAGTTGAGGGTTTTTAAATGTCATCAGATTTATGGTTGTTGTTGCAGACCAATGACGTTAGACAAAACTATTTACATTTGGCCAAGTTGATACTTTTTTTTAGCTGTGTATAAGGTACTAAAGTAAACAACATTTTCAAATATCTTTTTTCAAAAAACTTAAAAATAAGGTACTTAGGTACATTCATTTATTATACTATAAATCAAATACGGTCCTGTCTAACTTACCCGTTGAACAACATTAAGAAAACTTCTAGGTGTAGGATGAACCCGCAAGCGAAAGCGTTCTTGGTATAATCTCAAGGCAGCAGCCGCACTTTGACGACACTCACCGTAAATTAGCACCATATCTACTAGTTCATTGTTTTAAAATTTTACCATTTTCACGTGTCACCAATTAAAAATTAACTAGCTTCAGGAAAACACATCGCAGCGGATTTCCAAATAACTGACGACTAACCCGTAAATTGCATGACTAATAAGACAAACAACATAAAGTATAGCAGGCTACGTTTTGATGACCAGGCCCGCACTTAGATTTTTTACTTCTGTATCTCGCTTATTTTTAAGTTTTTTGAAAAAAGGTATTTGAAAATGTTGTTTATTTTAATGCCTTTTATACACAGCTAAAAAAGAAGTATCAACTTAGCAATCACCCTGTAGAATGACATAATACATGACTATAACTTTTTTTTAGTGTATTAGCGTGGACCAATCAGTGACAGAATTGGAAACTGACGACGAGAATTAACGAATATACCGGAGCTTTACTATATTTAAATTTAGATACCGTAAAAGGAGTATCATAAAAAAATTACAAACATTTCAGTTTTTTAAATATATTGTTCGTTTTTTTTATATATATAAAAAGACTTTAATTTCTTGTACAAAGAAAACTCATATTTTAAATGATCATGTAAGATCTGCAAAAGAGCGTAACAATTTTTCGTTATAATTTTTGTATAAATTATGTCACCGAGTCTAGATCTATCCGTAAAATACAAAACAAATATATTTTTCTTGTGTTTTAAGACTAAATGTTTGTAATTTTTTGTGATTAATCTCTTAACAACAACGCACTTTCAGTATTGTATACCAAGAAGTAAATCTATACGATTTTATTAAAGAGAATTTACAATTTATTGAGTAATTTAAAAAAATCAAATACAGAGCCGGAGTTGAAGTTTTTTCTACAATCACAAGAAAAATACAGTTTTGTCCTTTTAAAATACAGCCAGACGTTTAGTTTTTGTGAGGTTTACTACCCAAACATCTACAAAAAAGCAAAAGTGCATATTTAAAAAAAAAACGCTCATTTAGGGATATGTAGACATCAGGTCACTGGAAAAGACGTCTTTCGTATTAATATAAATGAACAGGACAAGGTAAAAACTACAAATTAATGTTTATAGTTAAAAGTTCATGTATATCTCTCTATCTATACATGCATATACAGGGTTGTCCAGAAGTCCGGAATAAAATTAATATAGCTTTAACCTGTAACTTAGTTTTATATATTATGCTCGCAGTTTGACGGTATTCGTTTGTTTTTTTATAGACATTTTGCCAAGGATATGACGACATCGATATTTTTTTAAATGGAAACCCGAAACATATACAGCTTGTGATGATTTGAAAGCTAATATCTCGTACAGTATCCTCATAAATTTTGGCGCGATTCTGTCAAGCTATTTCAAAATGACGACTGTTGAAAGTTGTTAAGAAATCTCTATTTAAATAAGCGGAAATGATAAATCATTGAGGTTTTTTCTAACATTCAAGGTAAGAAATGTCAGAACGTGAAACAATGAAGATTTCTTACATCAAAAGGTAAAAAAACATCAATGATTTATCATTTCCGCTTATTTAACCTTTTCGGTACGGGAAACGTGTTAATACGTTTGAGTTTTCCGTTTCCGTAGGCCGGGAGCCGTCTTAAAACGCGGCCATATAGATTTTGACATCACTATAATATAAGTTTTCATTTTAAATGTTGGTACCCTTCCTACTAAGTCATCGCATTCCATACGGGAAACGTCTGTTCTCGTCACATACGTACTCGCCTAATGTACGGGAACCGGCTTTTCCCGTTAACTGTTAGGGACGGGAGACGGGTGATCATGCGAGCACGAAATATGCCCGTCTGTACGGCAATTCTGTGGAAAATATACCCGTACCAAAAGGGTTAAATAGAGATTTTTAAAATATTTTTAACAGTCGCCATTTTGAAATAGCTTGACAGAATCGCGCCAAAATTTATGAGCATACTGTATGAGATATTAGCTTTTTAAATCACAAGCTGTGTTTACATTTAAAAAAAAGATGGATATCGTCATATCGTTGATAAATGCCTATAAAAAAAACAAACGAATAACGTCAAAATATGAGCATATATAAAACTAAGTTGACGTGTCCGTGCGTTTTCCCCAAAAGTTACGGGTTAAGGCTATATTAATTTTATTCCGAACTTCTGGGCAATTATTTCGAAAATAATGCCAAATTTGAATAATCAATTTTTATATTATTTGCGGTCCACTCTATATTAAAGTTAATAATTCTATTACTCTGCCAATTTTCTTATAAATAAAGTGTATCAAATTTAATGTGAAACAGCAGAAATCAAACGATTCTATTGCAAATCCTACACGATCGTTCAGATTTGATAAAGGAATGATATACTTATAGTGTGTAAGAGCAAATTTCAAAGATGGATGTAAATTCTCATTAGAAAGAAAGACTGATGCGAGAATGATGATGGTTTGATATAATTCAGGACCGTCAGTGCGAATGATTATGTAGGGTCTGTATTAACGGTACCTTTATTATGATTTATTTACCATTTCTAATAAGAATTAACGAAAAGTATTAATTTTTTTTACCACAATACGTAAGTATAGAGTCAATGTGAAGTTTATATGATGATTTGTCGAATCTCCATTTAGATTGACAAGATGGATTTGCATATATTTCTTGAAAGAACTTAATAATTTATGGAGAGAGTCATCTCGTGAGGGAAAAATTGTTTACTGTTTAATTTTAAATGAGATACACTTTAGCTGCAGGGCACTATTTGATAAATTCCCTCTATTGTATTCATTGCTCGGTGGTTTTACTTTATTCCAAGAGGCGATACAAACAAAGCTTGTCAGGCACTGACGCGAAATATGAGGATAGGGATTTTAGCAGTAAATTCGACGTGTCGTGCTTCGCTTGTTTCTGCGGATCCACAATGTATCACACTTTGTGCCATGCGTACCATAACAATTGCGATAATAGTTCGACGTCACTCAATTTGTAAGTAAGATTTATTTTTGCTTTAATCATATCCATGATTGTAGAAAAAATCGAGCGCCATAAATACACTTAGCCGCAAAAATAACGCACAAGCAAAAATTATGCTCAATTTAAAAGTTGATTTTCTCGCGAACCGATAAATCGATTTCGATAATTTTTTTGCACGATGAAATCATATTGTAGCCTCATAAACATTTTGTTCATTGATATCTTTTTTATACCAGAACATGTTTTTTTTAAATTAAAATAACATTTGTACAGTATACTAAGAATAACACTAACAATAATTAACAACAAATAGCAAAAAAGGCGCATTAGTAGCGCGTGTTTCCATCTTTATTTCTAATGACTGCTTCACATCGCCGCGGCATCCTTGATATTAAATTGGATATTTGATTTTGGTCAAGTCCATTCCAAATATCGGTAACCATTATTTGGACATCTTGCAGTACCTACCCTATCAATAATATCCCATAAGTGCTCTATAGGATTCAAATCAGGACTGCGCGGTGACCAATTTAGAGTTCGAATATTTACTTCATGTAAATATTTATTGACTATGCGCGCTACATGAGGTTTTGCGTTAGTAAAAAATAATTCCCAATATACGGAGCGAAAGAGACACCGTGCTCAGACAAAATGTCTCTGATATACTTTTTGGTATGATTTATTATAGATTACTGTGTGTGTTCCAGTAAAATTGTGATTTATTGAAGAAAGTAGAAAACATGTTCTGGTATAAAAATTTCCTTTGATATTACAGATATCAGAGAAATTAAAAAACAAAATGTTTAGAAAACATGAGGCTACAGTATGATATCATCATGCATCCGTTGTTGTTCCAAATGTCCCCTACAGAGTGTCTTAAATTTAACGAAAAAAATTCTCATTTTTGCATCCTTTATAAGCCTAAAACTGAAATCTGAATAATAAAAATCTATTACAGTGCAATTACCAAAGAAAAAAGCTAGAGTAAAATTTTTTTATTGAAATCGATTTATCGGTTCGCGAGAAAATCAACTTTGAAATTGAGCATAATTTTTCGTTGTGCGTTATTTTTGCGGCTAAGTATAAACAGAATTTTGATTGTATTTGTAGCCACAGTAAAAATAATTTTTTTATTTAATTTTCTAAAGGAAAATCCGTGTAAGAACTAGTCAACAAATAAAACATTCAAATATCGTAGGTATGTGTGTAGGTATTTCATTATTGAATGCTAACTTGGAATGCTAAATATTAAGCAATATATGGAATATCTAGACAAATACCTAGTAAACAATCGTAAAAAAAATTTGACGCCTCTAAAAATGTGATATTGATAGGTAATCACGAAAGGAACGACCTCTAGTATTTAGTTAGAATAGAAATTCTAGTGATAACGTTAAATTTAATAGTTATTGGTCACATTTTGCCAACCAAACAAAAATCCCGCTAATAGATTTTTCAGGCGCTAAAATCTTCGCACTGGCTTACTAATGAAACTGGATTTTCGATTCTCTGGAAAGAATTATATTTGCCGCTGAATATGAAACAGTTATTTACAAAATTGTTTGTGTGGATTTCGAGAAAATCACGTTTGAAATATCGTTTAGCGGGATTTTGTTGTTTGGCAAAATGTCTCTATTATGTATATTAAAAAACCGAAAAAACAGTTCTACTCTCAAAACAAATTAAATATCTTATTCACAAACACATTTACTATATTTTTCTATTCTTTTTAGATTGTAGTAAAAAATAAATGATTATTATGTAGCCCTTTTCACTGTTTTATTATCATTTATCTAAATTTTATAATTTCAAAATATGTTAAGTGGATCCAACGGCGCTAAAATTTGCCGTGTTAAATTGCGGCCCGAATTACAAAAAAATTAAGCAAAATATTGAGTTTTTTCACTAATAGAAAGGTGGTATACAGTGTGTCTACAACTGGGTGTGTCTGGCAACTAATGGGAAACTTTTTACTATTAAAAAGTTATTCTTCATAAAAAGTTCTGAATGGTCCAAAACCTAAAATACAACCATCAGATGTTAAATTTTTTCATTCGTATACGAGGTTTCTCAAAAAATATGAATTTAGCCCAAGAACAAAGTACCCTTATTTTGGACAATATCGAAAACTGTATTTAAGAAAAGTTGTTCGAAATGTAAAACTATATTTTAATATGCAATTACATCCTTTTACTTAATTTTTTTTATATTAATAAAAACGATAATGTTCGGTATCCGTAATTTGAAATTTGTAAAAATAAAAAATGTAAGTAGAAGGATGTAGTTGCATATTAAAATATAGTTTTACATTCCGAACAATTTTTCATAATTACAGTTTTCGATATTGTCAAAAATAAAGGTACTTTACTCTTGGGCAAAATTCATATTTTTTGACAAACCTCGTATACGAATGAAAAAATTTAACATCTGATGGTTGCATTTTACGTTTTGGACCATGCAGAACTTTTATGAAAAATAACTTTTTTTCTGTGACGGGAAAAAAGTTTGACATTTTATCTCTGTTGACAGGTAATAAAATGTCACTTTTTGTGAAATTACTTTTTTCCCCGGGAAAAAAGTGATGTGATTACTTTTTTCCCGGATATAATATACACACATAAGTAAAGGTAGATATTTAATTTTAGAATATTTTATTATACAAAAAGTTACATTTTCTTTAAATCAAAAAGTACAATTATTAAATGTGCATTGCATGCATGACACGTTCATTTTACTATTCGGTACAGTCGAATTTTCTCGTGTTGAAATTATATTTTCTACCATGGACACAACTGCCGTTGATGTACCTGGTCGCAAATTGGGTGTTCTTTCAGCACTGCCACAGGTTTTAAACACTTTATTAGCTATTTCTGTCCTGTGTGCTACCGATTCATGTGATATGCATAAAATAGGCGGTGATCCTTTGCTGCTGTTGGACGAAGGGCTATGTACATTCGGTAAAATTTAATATATTTTTCAGTAACTACAAATCTCCTGTTGACATCATTCTTTGTTAATTAATAACGTTCCCGAATCTTCAATATCATCTAATGTTACCTGGCTGATTTCGAAAATTCGACAAGCTCCTGCAATCGCAAGTAAAACAACAACCTTGGCCATTAAATAAACTTCATCGGAAGCATTATTTAAAAAATCACTAATATTTTTACTCGTAAAAATCGCAGATTTCTTGGGCGTGTAACCTTTCCCATTTTGTTTTAGAAATGTAATTAGTTTGAAATGTTTACATTATTATTGGATTGTAACATACTTTTAATCATTGAATAATTCGACCACACTGTTGATGGCTTTTGTTGTTGTGTCAGTTCCGAAAAATAGGCCAATAACACCGTCTCCGACAAAGAACTGCATGCCTTTTTCATCTTCCATTCCATAAATCTTGAAAACGCGTTTTCGTAAATTTTGCGCGATTTAGCTGACAATAATTTTTGTGACGCTACTTTCGCTGCTTCTACTAATTCCGGAGGAGTCAGAGAAAACTCAAAATCAGACATTTTAAACTTTATATTATTTAAAATAACTACTAAATAACCACTAACGTTCTTACTTTTTATATTAAATCACGGAATTAAATTGGCAGATATTTGATTATTTTAAAGGTTTCCTTAGAAACGCAGGTCCAATTGTCGCTATAAGTAAAACAGCCTACCTACTAGTTTAAAAAGTCAAATTTCACATCGATACTTTTCTGACTTTAATATATTGTAATAATATCGTCGTTTTTCCCATCACAGAAAAAAATAGTGTATTATACACGCTTCGCGTCGGGAGACAACACAACCTCGAGCTAAAATCTAATGCTTTTTTCCCTTGTATAATAAATAACTATTTTTCGTAAAGTTAGTCATAAAAAAGTTTTCCATTAGTTGCCAACTTAAGTAGACACACTGTATATAAACCAGTGAAAATCATAAAAATAATTACTAAAGTAATAAAGAAAAAAATATTGAAAATCATTTTTAAAAAAAATAACTTTTTGAGACTCAAATATCTGCAGTGTTCAAATTTAAAATTTTTAAAAATCTAACAACAAGCATGGCCAGGATTCGGGCCAAGAGAAGGCACCGTTTTTGGTCTAATTTAATATTATACAGATATAATTTCGCATGGAGCTGGTAACGTTATAGAAGTATTTAGAAATATGGGTATAGGATGCTCCTAAAATCTTGTCTGTATTATTATAAATAGACAAATCAATATTATTTCTATGTTTTTATGTATTAAATCAACCGTTTCTAATATACATACTAAAAATTGAAGTTAGTGTTACATTTTCTTGTGAGATAAACAAAGATTTACAAAAATAGAACTTTCTTTACAAATACCAGAATCAAATGAAGAGGATATTAATATTAATCGTTATTACATTAGCTTCAGAGTGAAGTCCAGTTCTGCATTCGCCATTTTATTTTGTGATCAATATTTCTTATCCTTTTCGCTTTATTTAAAAAGGGGCCAAATAGCCGTCCTTGAGTAGCAATTACAGTTTTAAATTTAAAAAAAATTTAATTAATGAATAATTAATAAAAGCAAAATAAGAAAGTTCGTGAAAGGAACCCGCACAAAGTTTAAAGGCTAATTTTTCTGAATTTTTAGATCTTGAGGTCCTGATTAAAAGTGTCCATGGCCGTAATCCAATCCTATAACTAGTCTTTGAGTTATGGCCTGTTAAAGTTGGCAACTTCTTACTTTGAGATTTTATGTATTGTTTGGAGTTTTCACTTGTTTCTTAAAAACTATCAACTTTTTTATTTTTTTTTATTGGTGAAACAGTAGGCTTTAAGCTTTCTTTCACTTATATAGAAATAAAACATGTACAGGATGTTGAATAATTTATTGGCGGATTAAATAAATAATAATATAAAAAAATTATAAAAATCCAAAAAAAAAAATGTTACTCATTTTTTGAATTTTGAAAACAAACGGCTAGATTTTTTTCATATTTTAATATCTTGTACCAAGTAATGGTGAAAACATGGGTGTAGGTTGACGTAAAATATATTGCCGGGTATTTTATTTTTATATAATAATTAAATGAATCAATTAAAAGACGTTTATTACGTTTTTAGGTGAATTTTCAATTTTTTTTTGAAAAATAAAATACCCGGCAATATATTCTACGTCAACCTACACCCATTTTTTCATCCATAACTTGGTAGTACAAGATATTAAAACATAAAAAAAATCTAGCCGTTTGTTTTCAAAATTCAAAAAATGAGTAAAATTTTTTTTTTGGATTTTATATAATTTTTTTATATTATTATTTATTTAATCCGCCAATACATTATTCAACATCCTGTACATATTTTATTTCTATATAAGTGAAAGAAAGCTTAAGGCCTACTTTTTCACCAATAAAAAAATAAAAAAGTTGATAGTTTTAAAGAAACAAGTGAAAACTCCAGACAATGCATGAAATCTCAAAGTAAGAAGTTGCCAACTTTAAAAGGCCATAACTTAAAAACTAGTAATAGGATTGAATTACGGCCATGGACACTTTTAATCAGGACGTCAAGATCTAGAAAATCCTAAAAATTCAGAAAAATTAGCCGAAAGCCATTTCCCATAAGCTTTGTGCTGGGTCCCTTATCCATTTTTCTTTTTCTGCTTTTATTACTTTATAGATTTAAAATTGTTTACATTTAAATTGTAGGTAATTATGCTTCAAATATATGTATTTGGCCAATATATTGATAAAAAAACGAAATGGCGAATGAGTAACTAGACCTCACTCTTCACCCTAGAATTTAAAACTATTGGGAAGAAACACTATTCCGCACTAGTGCAGAAAAGTGTGGATAGGGAGTTGACAAATTTTATTCTCAATTTTATGACGAAAAGACTATCTTTATAAAAAGATTTGCATGTCGGGAAAAAACCATATAAAAATATTAAATTAGGTATAGGTACTGTGAGGTCAATGAATTAAGAAAACAGGAAAATATTTTAAGAGACGAGTCTCATTCTTTATTATTTTAGACCAAATTTTTATTTAAAAAACAGTGGTTTATAATTTAGGCCGTCGGAATATTTTAATCAAAAGTTAAAGAGAAAAATAGTAGCTATGAAGTAAAAAAAGCTCAAATATATTTGCAATCGGCAATTTACATTTTTAAAAACCTAAACGTATGTTTTCTATAACACTGATTCTAAAATAAGAAAACTGTGATTTTTTTATTGTAGACAATTTTTGTTAATATAGTTAGAATACAAATATATACTAAACTGTTAAAAATAAATAATAAGGGTAATTTAAAAGGTTGTATAATATGAGTGAAGCCCGAGTATAGACACATCCAGGTTTCAAAGGACAAGTTATAAAACCTTTTAGGTCCTATCACAATAGGCGCCACTAAAAAAGAATTGGTTTCACATTCTTTTCTGTATAAGACAACCTTTTTTAGAACTGATCTTTTGGAGGTACGGGATTACTACGCGGTAACCTTTTTTTTTAGAAGACATCTTCAGGAGGTGTAAGAATTCTGAACGGGGCTTGAGCGATGGTTTTTATTTTCTAACCTAAGAATATTGTAAAGTTGTATGTAAACAAGTTTAAACAAACAATTTGGTCGGATTCATATCATATTATTTGTAAAGTGCAATATAATTAATCTTGGAGAATTTAACGAAAGGTAAGGATATTCATCCCCCAAACAACGCCAATGGTTAGATTTTAAATATTCCAGCCTTTCGGAAATTTAATTTTTAAAATCTTTTCAACGAAAAATATGTACCTTTATTTGCTCGTCGATATGATAAATGAACGACATCGACATTCAGATTTATTTTTGTCCTCTGAAACATTAAACGAACGAGCGCGGAGTAATTTGACAAATCTGATGGTAAAACCGAACTCGCTTTTTATCGGTCAGGTAGGAGTAAAGCTTATTATTATTTTACAAAACCCGAACATATATTGTTTAAGTGGCCCGGCTCGAGTCGGGCCGGGCCGCGTTAAGGCCAGAGATGAAAACCCGACCAGTACAGGCATCTAGGTAGGAGTGCGATTTGTCTTCGGTTGCCGATTGCTTGGATTTGTTGTTAAGCGTATTCGTGTTTTTTTTTAAGTTGAGTATTTTTTCTTGTGCTATGCGGTAGGATAAATATTAAAATTTAATTATTTATACACCAGAACTTATAAAAATTTAGTGAAAAGGTCCAATATTCGCCTTTGTACCAGACAATTGCCTTGGAGGTGTCAAAGATCTTTTCGTTTGAAAAATTGAATAACCTGTTTACAAAATTGTGTCGCCGCGCCGTTTAGTAACACAAGCCTAATGAAAACTATATATTTTAGGGTTACGATTTCACAACAACTAATCATTAAAACAAATGATTTAACCTAGGATTAACTATACTGCGGGCTAAATTCATAGCATATACTTAAAAAATAAAAAGTACATTATTGAAATATTTCTTTTTATTAGGTAAAATTTGTTTTCCGACTCTTTTACCTAGTATAAGTTCTCCGCCGTAACTGAATTTCTCCGATTTACTACTCCCGTCTAATTCTCAATACTATTGCAGACACACTGCGTATGCCATTAGGCGGATAACTTGATGGCGGGATACTTAAAATATAGGTACCTACTAATGGGTTGAATTATTTTTTGGTGATTTTTTAAGTCACGGTGTGGGTCATACTCGAGGTTTTCGTCCCAATTAAGTTTTTTTTTACAAGAATCGTTTTATTATTCGCAGTTTGTCAGTTTGTTAACTTATGGGTCATAATTATAAAATAGAGAGGGCAGGCTATTACTCATTAATCAGTAAGTTTTGTCGTCGAGGCTGTAAAGCACCTGTAAAGTGAAAACCACTTCACTTTTTTAAATTGTAGAACAATTTATTTGTGCACAGACTGTGGAATGAGTTGTATGTAGTACAAAACTATATTTACTCCATTGAAGAAAACAATATAGAGGTAATTATGCTGTTCCATATTTCTACATTATTTTCTTCAATGGAGCAAATATATTTTTGTACTACATACAATTATATAATTATTATAAATATACAAAACGGCACTTAAGAAGTACCTATTTTTAAATCTAAGCATTTGAACCAAAAACTGCTCTTAGATCTATGCTTCTAAAATACATGATTTCTGAAAAAATCATCAATATTGGCGTGGTAAGCGATATTCACTTTATTTTTAATCATGAAAAAACGAGCCCAAAAAACGCTGGTTAGAGTCATATATAGGTATGTACGTCTTTTGTTAAAATTTTGTATTGACACCAATATCCACATTTTTCAAATATAAAACAAAAAAAGTAAAAAAAACATTTATAAAAACAAATTTAATCCAACCATGCAGAGTGGGAGAGGTAATAATTTAATTTTCGAAATTTGATAGTAGTTAGGTCAATTTTAAACGAACTTTGGGCGTGGCCCCGAAATTGTAACGCCTGCGGCGCTTTTCTGCCCTCTTCACAAGTTACAATATCATGAAGTATAAGTAGTCCCGAATGTCCCTCTCTCCAGAAAAAAAAAATTCTACTGACGCCCACTGAGCCCCTCCCCGCGAGCATATTTTCTGGCTACGCCACTGACTTGGCTCTAATATTTGTAACATAGGTTTGTCAAACAAAAAACGAATATACTTACTTAATCTATTCTTTACTGAACCAATGCAACTATTTCATCTACAATACTTTTTAACTTACTGCCCTTAAAAATAATCACCCTTCTGTAAGGAAGTAATTGCTTATCTTGAGATAACCATTGGCCACTTAATCCCGAGTCAGTTTGGTTTTCTACGCTAAAATCAAACGTTAACTCCGCTGATTTTGTAAATACTTCTTCTTCATCATTCGAGTATAGTTCTTCACTATCTAAAAATGGACAATAATATAGACAACTAACAACTTCCTAATTACCAACAACCGCCGCGGATCAATCGATCATTACGTTATACCCGTTGCCGGGCCATTGTAATTATATTTGTTCTGTGACTGTTGTGTTTAAAGCGTGCTGATTGGCGCTAGACTCTCGAACGTGGCGTCATATATGATTGTGCATTGGCATACAGGTGTTAGTGTATCGTGATTATCAGGAAAGAAATAAACATTTGAAAAATGACAATTTTTACAGTTTATAATATGTTACAACTTGGAGAAAATAGCTTGAACATTAATTTTGTCTTAATTTTTCATTCTTTACTAAAAAAAAACTTTTGATTTAAAATTGTTAAACCTGTAAAGCCGGTTTTACGTTCAAAAATTTTTTGTTAAAATTGTTTCATAGTGAGGAAAGTGCCTTCTTTATCGCCTTTAAATGAAAATAATAAAACGTAGGTACTAAATATAACAGGCTTAATAACTGCGAAAAACCCACAGTTAAACATTACCTGTATCTCCTTTAGGTCTGGAAGTTTTACTGATAAGCACAAAATATTCAAAATCGTATGATTTGTCTTTCTTCTTTATTCTTTGCAATTCATCATACAAAGAATTTAACATGACAGCTGATATTTTAGCTGGAATGTTTACAAATCGTTCATTTATTAGAAAACCTAAAATAAAATAAAAGTAGTAAAATAAAAACAGAGAAAAAATAACTGGAATGAATTTGGTGACAAAGAATACATTCATTGCTTGAAAAAATCCCAAAACAGGGGTATTATTTTTTTATTTAACATTTTATTTTGCATTTCCTTAGGCTAAAAAGACAACATGTGTATAACATTTCTATTTCTTCAGTAACACCCACTAAAAATATTTTTTTTTACCTAATTTACTAGATTCTTGTAAAATCTTTTTAATCCCTTCCTGCACCTCTATTTGAGCATGTTGTAAACTTAACTCCTCTAAAAGTGAGTAGAACTGCTTTACACAAGGAGTTTCCTTATGTGACGTCAAATTGATTACACTTGTTATTCCAAATACATCAGATTCTGTTGTTAGTTCCACATCATCTTCATCATCACTATCATTGTAACTCTAAAACAATGAAATAAATTCTTGTTCTATGTACTTTTATAGATAAACTTGTACATACATTATAAATTCAAGAAGAGGTAATTGGTACTTGTTTTAATTTTAAAGTCTGTCGATTTAATTAATTTCTTAGAAATTTTGGATAATGCGGAGGCATAGCAAGAATCATTTCGGATAATCCGGTTCATGGGTTGTTTCAAATAATTGGGAGTCTACTGTAAGATCATTAAATATCTTGTGAGCATAGTGGGTACATACAAGTACCTCCATTCTGCATCACGTAACACGTCCAAATGAACTCTTAATTTACAGATAGTTAAAACTTACCTACTTAATTAAATTAACTTACCTGTTTTAAAACTGATCCTACACCAGTTTGTGCAATTAACATATCAGAAATTTGTGAAAGATCAATTTGGGCCTTAAGGAACAATTGCATCAAGAGCTGTTTAATACCATGGAAGTCCTGTCCTTCTGGATTTCGACCTTCAAATGTTGCTTGTACTTCCTACAAGTAGAAATTTATTTTACATTTGATATTATACGAACTTGTGACTTGTTTTTTGAGAAGTCTGTATTACTAATGCAGCCGTTAAATTTAAAAAGAAGCAGGCACCTATCCTATTTAGCAACGGCATTTAAAAAAAAACTAAAGTTATGAACAAAAATGTTCTTACTTGTTGCCCGTGATAGGTTCCCGACTCACTTTCATCGCTCATAGATTCTTGGTCTGACTGGGGATCCTCGGGTTTTTTAGGTTTCTTTGTTGGTCCAGCCATAATTGTTCAAAAAATAAATTTAGAAAAGGTTACCGTAGAAAAAGAATTAACAACCAAACAAAACATCCACAAAACAAGACATGCGGCAAAAACTGAGGTTAGGGTTATGACAAGGCACAGAAGAGTATTAAGTTGATTTTGAAACTGTTTGAAAGTATTTTTCACAAGATAGGTGTGATGCGTTCCTGGCTGTCACAATTTAAAGAGGTTTCTTACATTCCGATACTAAAATCTATAATCGATCCTAAAAATCTTCCACATGGAAAATTTTCGTATATCCAAGCTTAAGTTTCATGATAATCATATCCTAATTTTGTAAAATTACTCTCATACTTATAATAAAAATATCACAAAATAGATTGATTGATCAAATAATAGGAACTTTTCACCGTTTCACTAACGTTAACTTTATTCTATAGAAGCTGCAGTATGCAAAACCCTCGGCAAAACTAATTGTACGCAAATCCAAAATTTTCTCAAGCCCTAAAATTACCTAAGAAATTATGTTTCTCAAAATAATGTTTTAATTTCACAATAAATCGAAAATAATGTAATCATGCGAAGGTTCTCTAAGTTTTATCGATTTCTGACGTAACCACGAATGACCTTGCATGTGTTTGTAAATATTCAGGCACGTTGTGTTTGTTTGGGTGGTTTTACAGTTTTTTCGCAAGTTTTAACGCTTTGAGAAAGTTTTTAGTGCATGAAAATGGAATATCAAGAAATGTCAGTGATCGATGAAAACGTTGCTACGGTAAGTAGGCTGTGACAACTTTGTTTTTCGCTATTTTGGGGCTGTTTCGTATTTGCAGTCTGTTTATTGGAAGACATTTTGGAAGTTTGCAAAAATTGGATAACTATTTTTGTTAAAATTGAAAATTACAGATTTAGGTACTTAAATTTAGGAGCACAATCTATTAAATTTCCAAGAATTCTTTGTTTGTTTTGGGGGGCCTCTAAAGGATTTTGGGGCACTTTTGGGTTATATAAAACGGACGTACGTAAGCATGCGTACTGAACCCTAGTAATTACTACTACTTTATAACCATTTTGTTTTAATGTGTTCCTGACAACTGAAAAAGTGAAAACACAATTAGTTTATGAATAATCATTCTTTTATTTTTCAATATACCTTGGATCTTTAAAATTTTAAAAATACAAAATAATTTCACAACGTTGCACCATGTGGGATTCCGGTTATCCAAACTTCCGTTAGATGGCAGCGCGACTCTTAGGAGCACTACACTAATCCTTTACCTCATTATTGCCATTGCCTTCTTTATCCAGATAACTGTCATTGCTTTAAAGATTGTCTTATATATTTGTAGATGGCGCGACCTAACATTGAATTGACGCGGAAATAATCTATTTTTACTGATATTTTCTTTTCTTTCGTGTTTAGAAAGGTTCTTATAGATGGCACAAGTTTTGGTAAAATTAAATTTTTTGTATTTTTATTGGAGAACGCGACAACTGCCTGTAAAAGTTGAAATTTTGTTATACTTCTTATTTCCCAATGTTTTTTTTTCTATATAGAGTGGGCATTTATGTGTGTTGATTTATGTTTGCTTTGCATGAACTCCTTTCAGTGGCGGTGCCAAAAGCCAGAAGACAAGTATTGTAATGGGTGGGCACAGAGGCGGATCCAGGATTTTGTTGAGGGGGGGACTAAAAAAAAGATTTCCAAAAAAGAGAGTGTATCCAACTATATCTTCCTACTCTCAAAAGTGACTTTTAAAAAATAAACCCTTCACACGTCCTACAATTTTCAAGGCTTAAAGTAAAAAACACCCATTTTGTAAAGGGGGGCTCCCCTTCATTCCCCCACCTGGATCCGCGCCTGGGTGGGGACAAGCTTTTTCAAAAGTGACTTTTCTAAACAAATTATAAAAAGAAACGTATCTCCCTCTCTAATTTACTATCTCAATTCAAAAGTTACTTCTAAAAAGAGTTTCTTCTCCTCCACACTATTCTCGATTCAAAGATGACTTTAATAAATTTAGACACCAAGGCCCCTCTCTTTCCCCCACCCCCTCCCCCCTTGCGCCTGCCTCGAAGACCCGAAACTAGGGTTGCCACCTCTCCAGGTCTGACCTGGAGTCTCCAGATTTGGTTTAAAGTCTCCAGGTTGGAACCCTCTGACTTCCAGGTTACTGGTTATATAACAGTTGAGTATTGTGTAACCAGAGACCTTTTTTGGTTTTGCATGGAGGAGCTCCTGGTTATTGGTAGAAGACACTTGAGATCGGGAAGAAGGATTAGGTACACTGCGTAGACCATTTTTTTTAAAAGTCACCTTTCATTGGGAAGTACAACGAGAATGCGGGAGGGCGACATTCTTTTAATTAGGAGAAATATAACAGCTATAGCATAAAGACTCCAGGTCAAAAATGTGTGTGAAGAAAGCAACGAAAATTAGCGGCAACGGTTTTTTACTGTAAAACCTAGCCACGAATTTAGCGTTAAATTGTCAATTGCGCCTGCATATTTGGCAACGATTTATCACAGCAACGAAAATGGTTACATCTCCCTGTAGCCACGAATTTCTTAATCAGTTAGAAAAAGTGTAAATGTGGCCACGGTAGTTTAAATATTGACATCTTTTAACTTTAAATAATTAACAACGAATTTTAACTTTACTATCAATGACACGTATTTTTTTTTATAAAGCTTAGCTTAAATCCTTACTATACTTCTAGCTATATGACATATTTCAAAAGATTCCGCCTATAAATTGGAAAAAAGTTGCAATTACATCCGAAATAAAAGTTTAGACGCCACCATATTTTGAGGGATGTTAGACTATACCTATAGCTTATGTATCCACTATATGACATATTCCAGAAAATGACGGGGACTTTGTAAAAAATTAATAACTCCGAGATTCGCTTATAAATTGGAAAAAAATTGCAATTACATCCGAAATAAAAGTTTAGACGCCACCAAATTTTGAGGGATATTAGACTATACCTATAGCTTACGTATCCACTATATGACATATTCCAGAAAATGTCGGGGACTTTGTAAAAAATTAATAACTCCTAGATTCCGCTTATAAATTGGAAAAAAATTGCATTTAAATCCGAAATAAAACTTTAGACAATTTATAAGCGGAATCTCGTAGTTATTAATTTTTTACAAAGTCCCCGACATTTTGTGGAATATGTCATATAGTGGATACGTAAGCTATAGGTATAGTCCAACATCCCTTAAAATATGGTGGCGTCTAAACTTTTATTTCGGATGTAAATGTAATTTTTTTCCAATTTATAAGCGGATTCTTTTTAAATATGTCATAAGCTAGAAGTATAGTAAGGATTTAAGCTAAGCTTTATAAAAGAAAATGGTGTGTTTAATTAATTAAATAATTTCATTAATAGTAAAGATAAGATTCGTTTTTAATTATTTAAAGTTAAAAGATGTTAATATTTAAACTACCGTGGCCACGTTTACACTTTTTCCAACTGATTAAGAAATTCGTGGCTACAGGGAGATACACCCATTTTCGTTGCTGTGATAAATCGTTGCCAAATATGCAGGCGCAATTGACAATTTAACGCTAAATTCGTGGCTAGGTTTTACGGTAAAAAACCGTTGCCGCTAATTTTCGTTGCTTTCTTCACACACATAGGTCAACAACAATAAAAAGGTGGCAACCCTACCCGAAACCAAAATCAGCGTTCGCTCAATGGGTGTAGTGGAGCAATAGCGTTTTTGTTGCTATCCCTTTCACTCCCCGTCTATGATTCTTTTCTAAATTCGTCGTTATTAGCCAGTTTTTGCCAACCATCAATATCGCGCTGAACGATTTTTCAAACGCAAATTTCTGTGAAAGTTTACAAACAATTGATTGGTAGAAACATTTCATATTCAGTGGTAAATATCACTCACTCTATGGAACCGAAATTAGTGTTTCCGGAGTTAGTATACCGAGATACCTATTAGCGTTTAAAAATTCGAATAGCGGGGTTTTGTTGGTGGGCAAAAACTGGCTATTCTCAGCCAAAATACGCAATATTTTTACAGATGTTCAAAATCAGATGTGGTTCACTGACACAGTGTTGTTTCGAAATTTTATAAGGCGCAGTATCCTCAAAAATCTTTCTTTAATACTGTTTGGCTCATGGCTGGCGGCATATTGGCTTACGTGACTATACCTTGTTTGTTGTTTGTGACTGTAACCAAAATAAAGAGTTTTCACGTTGCGATTTGACGATGGCACTTATCGTTAACGATATCGTTTTACAATTGTAGGCTACAGACACCCACCCATCTGTTTGTTGTTAGTTTAGCCACGTTCACCTGTATTTGAGTTACAGGCACGAGGTGTCTAGTTTTAAAACCGGACAGATTCGTTCCAAAACAAATCGGGAAAACCGCAAAAAACAAATATTTCTCAAAAGAAAAAGCGGAGTGGTTTTATTTTTTTATTATATTGTATGTATATAAAATCAGCTATTAGTTTGTGGAATTTCATCCTTGAATCTTAAAAATATCTTAATTAAAAAAAATCAAGATGTAATTTACCAACAAGGACCTGCCCGGTTTTGACAGTTATTGTTATTCAAAACATTTGTTTTTCTTGGGTTTTCGGTCACTCTTGAATAAAAGATTTTTCTTTATAAGGGGTTAACGTTTCGGTTTTATTAGGAAACCATTATCAGAACTATATAAAAAAAAATATTTGTCTAAACAATCAAAAGAGAAAAGAAACTATTGTATACAAAAAATAAAAAAATATAGAAAACTATAATCAAGTATAAAATATAAGCTAAACATACCCTTATTTAATTTTTTACACTTCACAAAACTTTAAATTCACAGTATGACTATCATTTTGGAAATGGCCATTTCCAATATGATATAATATAGTTTTCTATATTTTTTTATTGTTTGTATACAATAGTTTCTTTTTTCTTTTGATTGTTTAGACAAATATTTTTTTTTATAGTTCTGATGATGGTTTCCTAATAAAACCGAAACGCAAACCCCTTATAAAGAAAAATCTTTTATTCAAGAGTATAACCGAAAACCCAAGAAAAACAAACATTTTAACCGATTAAAACGGTCAGGAAAACAAACTAATGTTATTCAAAACTATTTGTTAGTGTTTTATGAAAAATACTTTATATTTATAAAAAGTTTTTTTTTTTTTTTTTTTTTTTTTTTTTTTTATTTACAAAAAAGCGCATCAACCACCTAGGGTTATTAGCGCATAAAAAGTTTTTTGTTTTTGCAGTATCTTCTTCACTTTTCAAGTTTTAAAGAGCTACTGCGTATAGCAGAAATAGAGAAAATAGACGTATTTGTCCCGTTAAGGAATTTATTTACTCCTATTGTCACTTAAAGATTTGTCCGCTTTAGTCACACCTGTTTTGTTGTAAATTGCCATCGGGATTTATCCGTTTCTGAAACTCAGTTAAAACTTTGTATATTAATCTACATTTTTAATGGGATCTATTATATAGCCACTTTTGATTTCTATTTGTATACAGATTGGTAGGAAAGTTGATTATAATTTTGCAGAACAACCGTAAAATTGCCAAAATTGAATCTGTCCGGTTTTGAAACATTTCACATGTAATATAGGCCATAGCCTTTTCGATTTAAAAGGCCTAAGTGAGACAAAATGTGTAGTTGTCAAATCTCGATCCTATAAAAATAAGGCAATTTCTCACAAACACGGAGTTGGAATAGAATGAGTTAAATCATTATTATTAAAGGAATGTCACATGACAGTACAAAAAAAAATTAAAAAAACGCTTATGCTCATAATTGCTACGTTTTCACGAGGACTGAGTTCGATTTGAATATTTCTTACGCTATTACATTCCAAGGCGTTTTCATTGCAGTTTTCAAATCGAATTGAAATCGATTTCAATTCGTATTTGAATTTTCGACATTTGTCAGCTGTCAATGCTGTCATGCGTCAAACCTGTGGTTATAACCGCTCTTTTCTCGTACTTGTCTATGTTTTTGCTTTTAGATTTTGTTTCTATTGCTTTTTTGGTCGGACATTTTTACAACGTTTATAACAGAATCAAACATAACATAAGAACTATTTGTAGGTTATGAGAATCATATTCCGTTCCGATCTCGAACAGTTTTCATGATTAAAAATTTCGGTACGATCCCAAAAGTTGGCGAATCGACCTTGAATTGAAAACGAATTCAATACGCTAAAAATACCTGTTTTCATGTGTTCAATTCGGATTCAAATCGAACTGAATCCTCATGAAAACGTAGTAATTATCTCAAACAGACCTGTGAAAGTTACTTCAGAAAAGTAACTAGTTACTTTTTCGATACTTTTGCACAAATGTATCTAGATACTTATAAGGAATAGTTACTTTTACCTAAAAGTAACTTAGTTCTTAGTTACTTACTTAAAGTAACTAGTTATAGTAACTAAGATACTTTTACAGTAACTAGTTACATTGATTGTAACTACGATAATTTAAAAGTAACTAAGATACTTTTAAAGTAACTAGTTACTTTGATTGTAACTAGTTACTAAAAGTAACTAAGATACTTTTGAGTAACAAGTTATTTTAATTGTAACTACGAAACTCTAAAAGTTACTAAGATGTTTTTGAACTAGATACCATAAATTTACCAGGTAGTGATAACTCCTTTTCCTGTACACACTACCACTATTACCATCAGAAAACTAAACTAAGAACAACGAACAAGTAGAATAAAATGCTTTCCAAGAAATTTCGCGTTCCAACCAGTTTGCTGTTTGACGCTCGCGACTCGCCGCTCGTCCCTTCGTGAATAAACGGCCGCCGACCCGGCCGATCGTCCCTTTGGTCATCATCTGATGGACGGCGCGTGTGCATAATTGGTATCCTAGAGGAACTTTAAAAGTACCTAACTTAGTTACTTTAAAAGTAACTTAGTTACTTTAAAAGGAACTTCTAGTTACTTTTTAAGTGTATAGTTACTCCTAAAAAGTAACTAGATACAAGTTACTTTTCAAAAGTAACGAAGTTACAGTTACTTTTGGCATGATTCAAAAAAGAACTAAGTTACTAAGTATCTAGTTACTTAAGTTACTCACAGCTCTGATCTCAAATTGGTCTGGGCTATAAAGGCTTGGGCTTCGTTATATTTACACACAATCGTTATTTCTTTGGTATATGCATGACAATTTACTATGACGAAAGACTATGCCGTAATAATTAATTATTGTTCTTTACAAAAACTCTCTTTAGCCCAATCCTAAAACTGCGCAATATAGGGCCAAGCGATGTTGCCAAATGTTTATACATTGTACCGAGATAGTTTCTCTTTTGATTCACATTTCCATTATTTTCTTTTAGATAGGTTGTTTGCAACAATCAAATGAATTTGCAAGTTGCATCAATTGCCTTTGTATATTTAATATTGTCATTTTTGCAGCTAATAGTTTACTGAAGTTGGTTTTTTTAGAAAATAATCTTGATACTAGTGGCGGCTCGCCGTAAAAAATGGTGAAGAGCTAGGTACAGTGCGGGTACTTAAACAAACATTGACTAAAAACCCGTGTAACAAAACGTCTCTCTTATCCTCATCTGTCCAACGACTGAATGGATTTTCCAACAAATTATATCATGTTTTAATATAAATCTTTACAACACTTATATCGTAAATAACTATTATAGTATTCGTTCATGCTATGCTGTTGTTACCTGTATTTGGACAATGCAAGTTCATTGAACTTGCTAGAAATTATAATTGCAAGATATACTTACATAGATATAAATTAATTAAAAAATACTTTGTCATTACCGTCAACACATATCAAAAAGCAATCCAAAGGATATCGATCATTAACTATCGCTAAAAGTAATCTAATAGAAGAGGTAAGTAATTATTGCGAAATACTTTTTTTACGTAATAAAAAAACTACAGCTGATAATTTTTCGGGATTATTTAGTCGAAAATGTAACCGTGTTATTGAGATATCGCTTGAACGAGAACTTATTAAAAATATTTCCCAATAACAAAAATCTCGCTTGAGTGTGACAAAATCATTCTGGAAACGATTGGAAAGACGTCGCCAAAGCAGACAGTTATAGAAGATGAAGATGTACGATGTACGGCTACCGCAACATCTTTTATTTGTCAGTTATGCGGCCGATTATAATATATTTTTTCGATTATTTGAATAGAAAATAACAGCTTAGAAATGCAGTGGCGGCTCGCGGTCTTATAAAATGGCGAAGAGCTAGGTATAGCGCGGGTACTTAAACAAATATTGACTAAAAACCAGTGTAACAAAACGTCTCTTTTATCCTCATCTGTCCACCGGCTGAATGGAGTTTCCAACAGATTACAAACTATGTCATTAATTGGGTTTATTTTTAAAACACACAACTAAGTAGGTACTTACACTACTAAATTAACTAAAATATAAAAAAAAACTTTTTAATCACAAGTAAATCACATGAAAACGATATCTATAACCGTAGGTTAGGCGAACCAATGCTAAAACAATGGTGCATACGACTGATCTATTTTTAAATTACCCTTCATCATAATGCAAATTGTTACATGCTGGTTGCGTGAGTGACGTCACGGAACCATAGCAACGGTAAATATCAAAGCTGCGTTGGGCGTTTGGTCTTCACTTACTTTGAGCTTACGGACACGGTCGGCTGAGGCGCGCCAAAATGCACGAGTGTTTATAATTATTGTCCATCGGAGTTAACCGTGGCCCTATTATGCATAGCTACAGGTCATGCAATGTAGCATGAGCCCTGAGATGCGCAGATGAAAGAAAAGGAGAGTCAGTGTACGACAGAGATACCTAATACCAAATTTTAGTAAAGTACAGTCCGCGTAGAAAATAAAAGTGGGATTTGATTGATAAAGCCGTAGTGACTGCTAATCGTGTTTGCTAATTGGGCCCTGTTATGCAAAAATCAACCAACCAACAAAATAGTTAATTCCTTTTAATTATATTTATAATAATTTAAATTATCGGAAATTTTTTCAATACTAAACTTAACTATTCAATATGTAAATTGTATTGTAATTTTATTATTCTAACAGTAAAATTATTTTATATATTTTGACCATGCTAACTTAGATACATTGAGGATTAGTTGCTTTTTGCATAATATGGCCTAATAATGTGTTTATTATGCTTTTATGGCTGCCCTTTCTCGAAACAATATACATATTTGCATCAATTCATATGTGTTTAAATTGTTGGTAATCCTCAGTAATGGGTTTCCCATATTTAATGAGCATTTATTACTTCGCATCCCTGTTTTTTTTATAATTTTATTATGGCCAACACAATTTCGGCTTTATATAATTAAAGATGTATGTACATAACATATTAAGAGTCTAAGTTTTAAAAGTACATGTATGACTATTATATAATATTTATCAGTTTCATCTGTCTAATTCTTCTAATCCGGACAGAGAACCCTCGCTTACATAATCATCAGAGTCTTCGCTTGAACTGCTGTCAGTGTCATTCAAATGTATTATTAGGTTTTCTACAACATCATCCACCATGGGTTCGTTTTCCATATACTCTAATTCAAATCTTTTTGCTCGCTCGCAACGTGATTTCCACTGGTCCACCGAAAATTGTTCAAAAAAAGTATCGGTTAACTTCATAACATCTGTTAGATTAACCTTCCTGATATCAATTTCTGGTCTTCCTGTATCTGCCTCTTGTTGCATAAATTTTATTAAATTATAAACTATTTTACGGCTTTGACCGCTCAATACTCGGTTTAAGACTTTACTTTTAAAAGGCATTATTACAAATAAATATAGTAATAACTTTTTTTCAAATGAACGTCCTACTTTTCTGACAGACTGTACAGAAGTGTGCGTTTCAAAGATCATCAGAATAATGAGCTCTCGGCTAGCTCCTCCCACCTGTTTACTGCGCACCCAAAAGTCAGAGCTCAAGCTATATTGCACGAGCTGTACATTCGCATTAAATTAATATTATTAATTCGAACATAATTTTTTTTCTCCAAATCGATTATAATAAAAAAAGAATTTTTAGGATTATAGAAGGTTAAGGAATGCACAGAAGAGTGTAAAATGTACCATCTCCTAACCCCCTCTATTCACGCTGGTAACCAGGCCGGATGAAATCGGATAGTTCGTTGGATGCAGAGGTACACATTCGTCTCAATCGAAAGGTCATACAATGACACAAGAAATTGATGTTGATAGGTTGATAGCCCTCGATGTAAGGGAGGGAGTCGTATGACTGAAAATCGTAGTTCGGAACCCACGTCAAGCTGTAGAGGTCCCCTCTGGAATGACCCTGGCAGCGATCGAATAATTCAAAACGGCAAAATCGTACAACCTATAAAGCCAACCGTTACTTTTAAATCCGGTTCTTGTAAGCTGAATTTATTAGTTTTAAAATTAACTTTATTATGTGGTACTTCCTGTCTATTACCTATTGCGTAGTTTGCATGGGAACCTAATATTTTATTTATATTTACCAGTTTTACTGGTAACAACGTTTGTTTAATAATAAACATTTACGAATTTTTATCTAAATCTATTTTTAGCAAAATTAATAGCGGGAGTCGCACCGGTAAAAAAAAACACGCAGTTTCCAAAATAATCTATTAAAACGCAGTTTATTTAGAATGAGGTGGCAACAGCGCTGTTGTCGACTGCTCCTCGCGGTAAACATAACTTCTTTGCTGTGTTGCCGATGTAGGCAAAATGTCAAGAGTATTTTGTATACGGTACAATTCCGATCATCCCAAATAAAGTGGACCAGAGTGACTTCGGATTGAAATTTCGGTTAATCCAACAATGGTTTTAATAAAATATAAGTTTAAAATGAAGAAGAACGCGAAACCGCTATAGTGACAGCAGTGCTTGCGAATATTCTGCTGCGAAAAATTCGCAACGCCAATGTTTCGCATCTGGTAAGAGATCCATTAAACAGATTTTTCGGGGTATCCCAGGCGCGTTTTGTATATTGCGCACACGATTTTTTCGTTCAATCGGAATATTTACTTTTTAACAGTCTATTTCGATTAACCGGATTTCATATTATTCGCAAAATCAGGATTGTACTGATCTGTAAAAAATGATTGAACATAGAATATTACAAAAACTATTAATTTATTTAAGAAGTACTGATACGCACAATGTTTTTCCTCCAATTGTTCCAAAATTAAAAAAATGAAATCTTTTCTTTAATTAAAAAAAAAGTCTTTAATATTTTTATTAACTTGTAACCATAGAAAAATCATCATCATTTTAAAACAAAATTTTAACAATAAAATTATAAATTTAAGTCAAACTAAGAAATTTTTCTCTTACGTTTGACAACATCGGTTTTCGCGCTGTGCCGACGCTCCGTCTCTTTACATCCACTGCGTGTCAGCGCTGCCTCAACTACGCATTTACATCGGGCAAACGGTAAGCGAAAATCATTTTAAAATACTTTTCCGCCTTTTTCGGTCATTATTTTTGAATTTTGCTTTATAATTTTTTTTTATCATCGAGTTTCCCAACACCGGAAGGTTGCGCGCTGGTGATTGTACGCTTTTTAGAATTGCAATTCCTAATCGAGTCGGCTTGTGTCATTACCGGTTCTTTTGTTTCTATGCAGTTTGCAGCGCCTACTGGGATATTTGGGTCAAATACTCTAAAATGCATTTTATTCGGCACAAAATAAAAGTACAAAAAAACGGTGGTTAAAATATTAAAGTTTAGTTGCAACATTATTTTCCGGTAGTAGTTAAAAAAATGTAGACATTAGTAAGTATAATCTTATAATATATTTTTTTTATTTACTCGTTATTCCACCTCATCTCCAACACTGCTTTTAAGCGTTTATTCATATAGGATTGTTTAATTATATTGGTTTTTACTAGTGCCTCAGGGCCAAAGGAAATTAAAAAAGTTGTGCGTGCCTTAATTTTTTTTTTCAAAAGTAAGCATGTTTCTGTTCTGTATTGCATAATAGCCAATGAAGCCCGGCTTTTTTTCTTCCGCGTTTTCGATATATCGAAGTTTTCTTCGTCTCGGATAAGGTTTGAAATTCGAAATACAATCACCGAGCGCCAGGTCACTGGCACTAGAAATAAAACTTTGTAGGTACTTCGTCTTTTAGGGCTTAATTTAAAACATAATAATAATATGTCATATTTTTGTTCTTTGGTAGAAAACTATTCATGACAAGCCTTCGTTTTATGACTTATTTTAAGAGAAATACTGAAAATGTTCTTGAAACTTTCCGAGTTTACTATTAGTACCTACCTATATTACGTAAAAGTGATAGGTACTTTTCAAACGAGGAGATACTTAGAACGAGGCGTCAGCCGTGTGCGGAAATTCTCCGAGTTTTAGAATAATCACTTTCACACAAGTAATGTACACTATTTTTCCTACGACCACAAAGAATTATTAAAAAAGCCTTTGATTTGTAAAAAAAAATATTTCAACTCTAGAGTTGAAATTAGTATACCTAGGATTATGTTCCACTTAATATCTGGTTTCATATAGTTTGTCAATAGGCTTTTCCTTTATTTGTAGTTTAACTTTTTAATTTTTTCATATTTTATAAATATCATAGGAAAAACTAATCCTGAATTGACTTCTAGATTAACCAGAATGAAAAATTTTAAATTTCAAGGAAATATACATTAAACCAAAACTTAAAAAATCCACCCAACAAGGAAGATTTCAATTCAAAATAATTCTATAAATTATTTAATGTTTTTATAAAAAAAAGTCAAATACTCCTGATGAGATTTGAACCTGTGACCTCCCGTTCTATAGACCAGAGCTTTAGTGTCTACGCTATGGCTTCCATGGCTACCAATTAACATTTGTTGTTTAAATATATGACAATTTCTTCAGCGCGACTTGTTTTTTCTTTTATTAACATTTTTTATAATTTCACATGGCGTATTTTCACACTCTAATTCTAAATCACTCGACAAATACATGAAAAATAAGTTAAAATACTTTACAATTACTGATTTCTAAAATTTGTTCTTTTTAATAAATAGGGGTGGTCTGTCAAATTGACATCATATGTTTAAAATAAATAGTGTGCCCTGTATTACCACTCTAGAGTTGAAATATTTTCTTTCAACACGCGTGTGATATTCGGCGCTTTCGAGCCAGGTTAACCGTGCTTTTTTTCTCTTTTTCATAGGTGGTCGTAGGAAAAAAAAATATTAACACTAGTGTTGAAATTAGCATACTTAGGATTATGTTCCACTTAATATCTGGTTTCATAGTTTGTCAATAGGCTTTTTCTTTATTTGTAGTTTAACTTTTTCATATTTAATATATCATTGGAAGAACTAATCCTGGATTGACTTCTAGATTAACGACAATGAAAAATTTTAAATTTAATCAAGGAAAGATGTATTAAACATAAATTTAAAAAATCCACCCAACACGGAAGATTTCAATTCAAAATAATTCTATAATTTATTTAATGTTTTTATAAAAAAAAGTCAAATACTCCTGATGTGATTTGAACCTGTGACCTTGCGATCTGTAGGCCAGAGCTCTATTCTCTACGCTATCGCTACCGATATAGAATTGTTGTTTAATTCATGACACTCTCTTCAGCGCGATTTGTTTTTTCTGATAATAGATTTTTCATTATATTATTAACATTTTTTATAATTTCAGATCGCGTATTTTCACACTCTAATTCTGAATCACTCGACAAATACATGATAAATAAGTTGAACACTTTACAATTACTGCTTTCTAATAAATAGGGGTGGTCCGTCAAATTGGCATCATATGTTTAAATTAATAGTGTGCTTTGTATTTCCACTCTAGAGTTGAAATATTTTTTTCAACTCTAGAGTTGAAATATTTTTTTTTCACAAATCAAAGGTTTTTTTTTTAATAATAATTCTTTGTGGTCGTAGGAAAAATAGTGTACATTACGCGTGTGAAAGTGATTATTCTAAAACTCGGAGAATTTCCGCACTCGGCTGACGCCTCGTGCTAAATATCTCCTCGTTTGAAAAGTATCACTTTCATCACTTGTTATGTAATATACTATGATGTACCTACCCTTCTTTACCTAAGATATTGACTTTACGTCCTATGACTTATACCGGAAATGACTCTCAAATTTGTTATTTTTACAAGGATGGGTAAGATTATTTTTATTGCATTTTGGGATGTTTCTCGAGATTCCAAATTTATTTTGTATAACAGGTCAAACTTTCAAACTAAATGTTTTTTGAGATAATTATGTAAGTATTAGAAATTAAAAATTACAGTTTTAGCACTTTGACAGGCTGTAGCACCTTGTCGTGTATCTTAAAAAAAACGACTTCCACATTCCTGTCCTAAATTTTCTACGTAAAAAATTAACTTCCGATTAAATTTCGGTTTTCCGGTTTAACCGGAAGTTATTTTTGTTTGAAAATGAAAATCTAACATAATAATGTGCAAACTGTTTCTCTCTAAGACGCTATAGCCTACAATAAATAACAAATTTAACAGCTACTTCCAGTTTAATCGGAAGTGATAGTAGAAGGCAATAATTTAGGTAAAGAGGGCACATCAAAAAACTTGCAAGATTTCAAGAAAATGTGTGGTGCCCCCGAAAGTTCGTTTTAAAACACCAAGAAAATTGTTGTTTATTTATAAAATGTAATTCTTAATAGTAATTTTAGTACCCAATTAAATTTATTTTACAAGAATGAACGTTTGGGACACGAATGTTTTCTATTTCTTCAAATAAAATTGAAGCAGTTGTTTACATCATATCAATTCTTTTTCACAAACACTATTAAACTGGGACACAAAAATAAGCGAATGATATTTTAATATTTTTTATTGGAATAAAAAAGTGATTTATTTTATTTTTATCTTGGAGCCTACACGATCTTTTGGACTGACTGTCCTTAAAAATGACATCTCGAACCAGTCTTATTTTTTATTGTAACAGTAATTCATTATGAATTTTATTTACAATCAAAGTGTATGCTCTCTTCCAATTGGCACGTGGCCTGACCTTCCCCACAAACTGCGAAGTTGCGGTGATCAACGCAACAAACACCACGTAAACAGCAATGAGACCCTGAAAATAAATGAGAAAAAAATCGATCAGTAGCGTACCCAATAATTTGTGATTGGATACTTTTATGCCTTTTGGCAAACTTATTTTGGATACTTTTATGGCTTTTTGCAAACATTTATTTTGGATACTTTTATGCCTTTTTGCAAACTTTTATCTCGAAAAGGGACGTTTGCCCGCTACGTTACGCAAAAGTCTCCGATTGTTGACTCTTTGTACCAGGGGCGTAACGCCTTGTTTGGGCTTTAATTCAGAAAAAAAATATTTTTTTAGTTCCCAATGTTGTCATTCCTAGCAGTAAAAGCGGAACGGTAGGTCAACCTTAACTCGCGTTCCTCCATGTACCAGGAACGTAAAGTATGCCCCCCCCCCCCCCCTTCAAAATGGCGTTAGGCTGTTCGTGGACTCGCCCCAAACGGGAGCATTCTTATGTTAAGCGAAACGAATATTTAATGCTCAGGAGTTCCGGTACACAATTCTGTACTGGAACGGAAATCTTGAAGTTGACCCTTTGGGTATAAAGTCCATAATCCATCTTTTAATAGTTCCCATAATGGCATTTTTCACTAAATTTTAATTTTGACTGTATCGTATAGAGCACGGAAAAATTAAATGATCTACGCTCTCAGTTTTTAAATTCTTTATTTATTCATTGAAGAAATAATTAAACAAAACACTTTCTCTAATAAAAACACGCGGAAGTTCAATCCGACGTCCCAACAAAACCAGCAAATAGACAACCCGGGACAGCCTTCAGCCGACACGCTCCGACATGACTAATCTCTCGAAACTGGTGTTCTGTTTCTATTAAGGTTATTGAAACAAAGATAACAATATAATCGGTCGCATGACTCGCAAATCACAGAATTGCGCGGTTGATAGGATGACCTCACCCTGCTCGCCTCATGTTTTTAAACTTCCAGCTTTCCCGCCGTATATTTAATTGTTTCTAAAAAAGTTTTGTGTTCCTCTGGAAGATTTTTATTATTGGGATGTTTTCAATAGGCTCTGGTTCAGGACGTTAGTGCTAAATATAATAAATTCAATTATAGTGAAGGAGCCCTTTATGACAGTGCTTGGAATCGGCGCTTCATGGTGGACTCACACTCAAATCTCTTAATCGCTTCTTGGCCGAGAAAATATTCGCATTCGCCTGATGCACATACACCACGCGTCGCATCGAAAAAGCCTATCGAGAGCAACATGTAGACCGTATCCAAGTTAGGTTACTTTTGTTCGTTTGTAATCATGCCGGCGAACTTCCCGATAAAACAATCGCACATATATTATAAAGGGATGAGACCGACACGACGTATTTCTACGTGTATTGTCGACAAGAAAGGTCGAATGCGGCACTTACTAAAATTATTGTTCAGCTGGCCGATGGCATTGTATTCCTTGAAACGCCACTGATATTGGTAATAGTGCAACAAACTTGTGTGCGCAATTTAAAAGTTAATCAAAGCGGGAGAACAATCTTGGATGATAGAATGATTAGAAATTCCCCCACCATCCTCCAATTACTTTGTCTATAGCCAGTCTACAGTTTACAACACAGTCTACCAAAGTGTTTACTACCTATTTTAGGTATTTTGTTATTTTTCCTGTTTTTATGTCTGGTGAGTACAGATTAACCGATAACTAAACTGCGTCTTTAAAAAAAAATCTGTCACGTTTTATTCTTAATTAATATAGTTCTAGAAAGAACACATTTTAGCCGACAAATATTTTTTGAAAACTGTGAATTTGCCCAGGGTTTCGTCCGTATATACATAAAGGGTTTGTCGAGATAAAGTTACGTAATAACTCCTTAAATCTTATTTTGTATCACTTTCCTTAAACCATTGGTTTGCTAATGTTGGTAAATAACCTATAACGAGCTCTATGATACTTGTTTGTGGACCCTTAGGAATAGGGGGTAGTTTTTTTCTGAAAATGAGATTAAGTTTCATGAATAATACAAATCAACGAAATAAATACTCAAAATTGTCACTGCCCTTTTCGCGTATTAAATTCTCTACCCCCCCCCCCCCCCCCCCCTTTCAGGAGTCACTTTTGATAGTAGGAGAATTTTTTGTTTTTGAGCGTCACTCAGAATATACATTTATTTCACTCGCTGATGACAAAAAAAATTCAACAATTTTAGTCTTTTTTTTTGTAATTCACCTCAAGAAACCGCAATTTAACATGGGTAATTTTAGCGCGTTCGAGTCCACCCTAATGAAACCTGACTTACTGAATGTAGACAATGTATAGCTGTGGCCAAAAACAAAATAATTATAAATTTTTCCTATGGAGAAGTATTTTTTGGATACGACTATAGATGTATGAATATATTACAAGTTTTTCCATTGTTCATTGAGATCACTAATACTTACTTATTGTCTGTTTAAAGGTTGGAGACAATGATGATGATCTAGTCGATAGAATAATGTAGGTAAGGGAAGTCGGCAAATTGGATCCGTAACTTCGGGATAAGGATTGGCTCTGAGGATCGGGGCGTGTCGGGCTTGGTGAGGAAGCAGGTACTGGTTAACGAGCCGGGCCTGGGCGAGGTGAAGGTTTCGGCTGGATCCGAGCTCGGTCCCGTGCCTTGGCCTCCTGCGGAACCGCTTTGCTGCGAGGCCCGGAGAGTTTCGGCTTTCCGGTGTCCTCTTCGGCCGCTATTTAACGGTCAGCTCAGAACTGGCACGGACCGGGGGAATCCGACTGTCTAATTAAAACAAAGCATTGCGATGGTCTTAACGTGATGTTGACGCAATGTGATTTCTGCCCAGTGCTCTGAATGTCAAAGTGAAGAAATTCAATCAAGCGCGGGTAAACGGCGGGAGTAACTGAAAAAATGATAAAGGGGAGTTTTGAACTTGCAAGTACAAAATCATTCCCTAATAATAATTATTGTTTCCCATGTTTTTTCAATTTGTTAATAGTATCATATCTAAACTTCCACATAAGCAATCAGTAATTTTGCAAAAATTATGGCAAATTTAATATCAAAAATATTATTAAAGCGTTTATCTGACGATGATAACGATTATTTATTTATTATTGCAAAATATTATTCTAGCTTTTTTTAAGCGAATACAATATATATATTTTATTTATAAGCTTCTGACCTGACATATATTTTTTCTACTCTTACATTTTTCTTTACACGTAAGTGACGAGAAAAGTAGGCTATTCCAGTTAACTGTACGGCAATATTTCATATTCTTATTGGTGACGTTTTGCAAGCCAACAAAATCCCGCTAATTGATTTTTCAGGCCGTAAAATCTTCGCACTGGCTGATACCTGAAACCGGATTCTCGATTCGCTGGAAATAATTATAATTGCCGCTGAATATGAAACAGGTTTTTACAAAATTGTTTGTGTGGATTCCGAGAAAATCACATTTGAAATTATGTTTAGAGGGATTTTGTTGGTTTGCAAAATGCCACCATTGTCAGTACTGAACAGTGTCGCAACCTTTACAAATAAAATTTCCCATTTTTAAAGGAAAATGCCCCGAATGCACATAATACTGAAAAAGTCTTTTTAGCAAATCACAACCACAAGTGATCCTAAAGAATATCTTACGAATATAACCCTATGCGTAAAAATTTCCCTTCTCCCTTTGGAAACAGCTCCGATCTATCATTCCTCTGTGCTTTGTTCTCACAAATCTGGAAATTTTCCATTACTCGACAACATGGTTATAAAAATTAGATTTCTCTGTGGCGTGCTTATAAAGTTCTGACCAATCACAGTTTATTGTATTTACTGGGGCTCCGCCTTGTTTTTCTAGACGCTAATTATTATAATTTATATGTATATTATGGTACAATATGTTATTAATTTGTTCAATATAACAAAATCTATACGCACCTATAATAGATTTATGCATAATGCATACTGATGAATGTGCATAGAAAATTAATTTCATGTAGCATTATTATTGAGTGGCCGATACGGTAAAACGTCGACCTTTGGATCCAATGGTCGTGAGTTTAAACCGGGTAGCCTGCAAACTTTTAAAAAAAATTTTAACATAAGTTTCGTAAGTTTGGTCGTGGAAAAAATATACTGTTCAACTCGAGTGAATTGTCCATATCGCAGTCGAAAGTTTGATTCCTTCTGAGATATAGACATTATATCCACTCTTGTTGTACAAACTACTATTTTCATCGTTACGTATATACATATTCCATACGGAAATCTGTTGTTTTTTCTCAGAGATTCACTGGCATCAGTCTGTCACACGAAAATATTTTCTATAAATTACACAGCTCCACGAAAAAAAAAATATTTTCCACTGGAATGTCCACGGGACTATATCCATGTCCACTGGACTAGACCCCCATGTCAATTATAAGCTAGGAAATGTTGAAATTTTGTGTTATGGTTTTACTAATTTTTTTTATTAGTATGTGTTTTAATAAGAAATAATTATAACTAAATAGGTAGTTACTATTATACTTTAGTTTTGACCCCTGAACTTCTGTTTCCTTTTACCGTCACTGCAATGTGTACCTTTTTTTTTCATTCGGGAGCAAAGTCAGTTTTTCCTGCTTTACAAGATTTTGAGGTCTAGGATCAAAAACCATCGGAAACAAGGTACATTTTATAGTAAGTAAGTAAGTAAGTAAATAAAAATACTAATAAAAAATAGAAATATATTTCTGATAAGAATTTTATTTAAATAATAAAGAGCTTAAACACCAGCTTCCTGTAGTAAAATTTTGATTTTTAAGTAATCCTAAAAATAATTGCCAGGGCCGTTTTGGTACAGAAAGGATTATTTGAAATAAAAATTAAAAAAGTTAAATTGTTTAAAATTTATTATGCTTAGAAGTTCCTAAGATTGTATTTAAAATTCCATGTCCGTACGAAAAGTAGTATCTGCAAACTAAAAATGTCATCTTGTACAGCATAAAAACGGCTTTAAAAAGTATTTTTTTGTTTTTTTTTCTCGCGTAAAAAATTAAAAACCAAACATGAAAATTTCGATTTTATTTTGAATATCACTCAAGATATTGGGAATATTTACAATTTTCTTTGGCCAAATTATTAAGCTCCAAAATACATAACTTTGCTTTAATTAAACCATCTTCGTATCTCTTACCTTTTTTGAGATACCATCTACGCACACGAATTTGTCCTTCCCTGTTCTTTTCTTAAAATATTTTCAAAAATAATAAAAATTAGAATTACATAAATTTGCACAAACAATTCCCAATTATCATATAATAGTTAAAAAAAGTGCACGCAATGAACTTTATCAGCTTTATTAAAATTTCTATTGATTGCGCACTTATAATTTAATATAATGTAATTTATACAATGTGTTGCACATTGGAAATGTCATTTTATTTGTTTATAACGTTTTATTATTAGTTACGAAGTAACCCAACAACGTCGTAGTTGGTCTAGGTTAAGATTTAAGAAATACAGCGTTTAATGTACTCAAAATATTAGTATTATTGCTTTTATTGGTATACAGGGTGTTCATTAATGACGTGCTAATATTTTAGGGTGTGATTTCTCAAGTCATTTTATGAAGAAAAGTTTATATAAACATATGTCCTAAACGGCTTAAATTTTTTGCTACAGGGTGTTGAATTATTTTTTAATCCTTTTTTTGTAATATCTCCGAAAGTACTTTAGATAATATTTTCAATTTTCGCATGTGCTAATAGGGCATAAAACCACATGTTTTAGTTGTAAAGGTTTTTTTTGTCCCACCAGTGGTGTCCCTGCAAACATGTCCTCTGATATTTTTTAGAAAAATAGTGGTACGCCACTGACATTTTCCATATTAATATTATTTCTGATTAGACTGGTTAATTCTTCATAAAAAAGGTCTCTTGCGTTTTTCTCCTCAGGCACACCGTTCTTAAAATAATTAAATTAAATTAACTCTACTATTTATTAATATTGACATTGATAATGCAAAATTTTGTTTTAAAAAAATTATTGGAAATGACCACCTTCACTTAATAGGCATGCATGAAGCTAATTTAATTTAATTATTTTAATTAAGAACGGTGTGCCTGACGATAAAAACGTAAGATACCATTTTTATATAGAATTAACAAATGTAATCAGAAATAATACCCATATGGAAAAATGTCAGTGGCGTACCACTTTTTTCTAAAAAATATCTGAGGACATGTTTGCAGGGACGCCACTGGTGGGACAAAAAAATTACTTTTATAACTAAAACATGTGGTTTTATGCCCTATTAGCACATGCCAAAATTGAAAATATTATCTAAAACACTTGCAGATATTGCAAAAAACGCATTAAAAAAAATTAAATTCAACACCCTGTAGCAAAAAATTTAAGTCGTTTAGGACATATGTTTATATAAACTTTTCCTTATAAAATGACTTAAAAAACCACACCCTAAAATATTAGCACGTCATTAAGGAACACCCTGTATATGTACCGGGTGACACAACATTTTTTTTTATAATCCTAGCAGTAGAGGTTCCTTTAAAACCGCAGTAAACTTTTAAATTTTAAATGAACACCCGCCATTTTTATTCGATATTTGAATTCTATAGAAAATTATCTTTTCAATAACATCACACATTATCATTTGTTTTAAAACTGGCCGCTCAGATCGATTTTTTTTTTGTTTCATAAAATGTCTATAATTTTAGTAAAATAAGATTAGTGGTAAAGAGTAGGCTTTGGAAACGTTAAAATGGTTTATCTTAATCTACTTTATAATATGGTTTCCACTTGTTGCAGAAAAATATATTTTTTAGGACTATTTTATTTACAATTAGTTTTAAAAAAAAAACAAAGCTGAAATTCTCGATTTTTTTAATTAAATAGCATTCCAACTTTATATTATTATTATTATTATTATTATTATTATTATTATTATTATTATTATTATTATATATTGAAATTACATTTATCATATTTCTTGTTAATTTCTACTATTACCTAATGAATTAATATAAACTTGGTCCCAAGGTCACAGACGAAACGTCGGATTCAAAATCTCGTGACAACTTTATAGGAAATGAAAAGCGACAATGAAACTCTTAAACTTGTTATTTCGTGTCGTCTTTGTAAATAACGCCATAAAAAGAGACAATTTTCCTTTTTTTTTACGGAAATAGTCGGAATATAATATAAACGGCGCGGCGGTGACATTTTTTTAGAAATAACTTTTGAAAAGAGGAGAATGTTTTAAATAGGCGGTGACGTTTTGTTAGAAGTCACTTAGGAGGAGAAATTTTACGGTTTTTTGGCCGGTGGCCCTTCATTGAAATTTATGGTATCGGCGCCCGTGAGCATATTATTTAAATAATAAATTATTTTTATTTCTTACCCATGAAAGGATTTTAAAGTTAATACTTACCGATATTATGAGAAATCTTTGAAATTTAACATTAGAATTAATATGTTTAAATAAAAATAATACTTAAATGAAGGTCAAATAGAGAAATCAGATCTATTCAATTAAAAAAAAATATCGGTATGAAAAATGTACATATAAATATTATAACCTTGCGTGTTGAATCGGTACGTATTCTTATAATACACCAAGGTAGAAAGAAAGGAAGGTAAAAGTTTCGTTTTTTTTTAATACAGGATATGTAATACGTTTGTATACCATCTTATTAACAAAATTTTCTTTTGTTGAAATGGTTAATTAATTTTTCAAAATTTAACCCTTAATGATCCTCCAGAGAGATGTCGATCTGTCGCGGCACCGCATAGGTCGCGACAACGGAACTGTCGCTTTGGTCTGACGGATCCTCAAGGGTTGTGTATTATCAATTGAAAAAACTAATTTTTTCATTTTTTTTTGCAGGAGGGACCACAGCGTAGGGAGTCAGGCAAGAGAGGTCGCAAACCGGGCAGGAAATCCGCTGATAAAGTTGACATGAAAGCCAAACTAGGTAAAGTTCCCGTGCGGTACAATTTTGTTTTATCTAACTCTTATTCGAAGTCTTATAAAGTCGCTTTTTTATCCTAATGTATCTTAAAGCATTATGGGATGGAAACCGCCACGAACTTTTGTTTTGAAATGTACCGGGTGATTCATTAAAAGGGTGACGAGCGGCCATATCTCGAAAACTACTGGGCATAGAAACTCTGGAAAAAAAATGATAACTAAAGTGGCCATGAGAAAATCCTGGAAATAATTTTTAAGTTCAAGATTTTGCCGCAAGAGGGCGTAATTGAAAAGTAAATTTTAAAATTTACATATCTCCGAAAATTCCACATTAAGGTATATCTTTGATAACACCATTAAAAACCTTGGAGAATTATGCATCATTTTGGACTTATACTCATTAGCGTACCGATTTTAATAAGAGGGGGGGAAGCTGTTGAAAGTGTAATCAGTTAAATCGCTGTAACTTATAAACGACTTATCCGATTTTAGCAAGCTAAGAACTGTTTGGATGAGAAATGCACTTTCACCAATCGTATTTAATTGTCCATAATAGTTCTAAAAAAAAATGCTAGAGGGCGCAATTTGCAATATTAACACATTTTTTGATTTTACTTCGAAAAAATAAATCAGACGGTATAATTATGATACCATATTTGAAAAGTAGATGAAATTTGCTAGAAAAAATATTAAAATTGCAGCTCGATATCTCCGTTCGTTTCAGCGTTATTGCCAATATAATAATTTTTAATGAAGAAGCGATTATATATTTTTTAGAAAAAAAGTGGGACGCCACTGATATTTTTTCATGTGGATATTATTTTGGATTAGCCTAGTCAATTCTGCATAGACATGGTCTCTTGCGTTTTTCTCCTCAGGCACACCGTTCTTAGTTATTTTATACATATAACCAGATAAAACCACATAGTATATACATACACTATATTGCCAATACAAGCAGCCGCACGAAGCAAGAATACACCCATCGTGCGATTCAAAATAACCTGAGTTGGGGGCCGTCGCGCTTGCGCAGTAAGGAAACAATTAGGCAACCCACACGATTTCGAACAGAACGTAAACAGAACCCAAAATCTCTTGAACAGAACCGGCTCGCCGTTATATTCTTATTAGTCGCCATCTTTTGTTTCGTTCATTCGTGTGTTGTTATAATTTCCAAGTTTTGGGTGTTAATATTTATAAAACTTTACTTTAGACATTTTTTTTGTTGGTTTGTAAGTTATTGTAGTTTCCATCTTTTTTTACATTGTATTCATTTGGATGTTCCGTGTGTGATTGTGGATATTATTTTTAAGTTTTGGGTGAGACATATTCTTAACTTTACCAGACATTTTGTTATTGTTAGCGATTTGTGTCTCAAGATGGGTAGAAAAAAGTGCATGATACTTTTTTGTACGAATCGCGGTTCAATACCAGGAATAAGGTATTTCAGGTATGTAAAATATTGGTTACTTAGTTTTATTTGACCATAAACTGTACACACCCAAACTAACGGGTGAATTTAAATAAAAGCTTGTAAAAATATTTTAACCCAGATATGCCTAAAAGTAGCACAGTAGAAAACTTGCTGTTTTTTTACTGAAATTGCTTTAAAAATGTTAATAAAAATACAGTATATTATTGACTCATGCATTTATTTTTACAAAAAACTTAAAAAAAACACCGTACTATATATAGTACGCTAGGCATATATAGGTAATATTTTTAGGGCCGGGTGTGATAATCAACAAAACATTTAACATGCAGTCCTACATTACATTTTGAGCATCTGGTCTTTGCTCTCTCATGGCAGAAGCCGCAACGAGTTTGACGGTCTTGAGGTACAACAAGGTGATCTAAACGATCATATCGAATATCGATATTTTCTTGACTCGAGGGACGTCCACGGGAATAAGTAGAAGGTTTTTTATTTTGACTAAGTAATGCTGTTGCAATACGTCTTCTAAACTTCAACTGATCCAAATCTCCACCATGTATTCTATATAGCTGCCAAGCGTTGTGGACGGCCATGTCGATGCAGTGGGATATCAATGAAAAGTACCATTTTTTTCCTCGGAGTGCGACTCGATATAGGCTAATATTTTGATCAGATCGGTCCACGCCACCCATGTTGGCATTGTACAACTTTACAATTTGTGGTTGTTGTATCTAAAATAGTAAAAACGTATTTATAAGCAGGTACCTATATTTTGTAGTTTGTATTGTTTAGAATTTTTTGTAAACCAACCTGAATAATTTTTTTTTCCTTTTGAGAATATCGTGTTACTGATTGGATTGGTTCCACGCCCACAGAGTTGGAGCAAAGTGTTACTAAATTGTTGTCGTGCCATTTGACAGTAATAATGTCTTGATCAGATATTTTTCTGTAATCATAAGTTCCTCTTTTTTCTCGTTTCATAACTTTTGAATCTTGTAAATCAACTCCTTGTATCCTATTTTCCCTAGCTGTCCCAGTTGCAAGAAATCCTTTCTCGGAAAGCTTTTCAATAAGCGGAATTGAAGTAAAAAAATTGTCAAAAAATAAATGAAATTTTTCGTTGGTCCACCTACTTCTCAAAGCATCGGCATACTCGAGTACCACACTGGCCCCTACACCCAGATCACAATATGTTTTGCTTATATTGGTCGATGCCCCTTGATAAGGTTCAAACCAATAAATGTATCCATTATTGGAAGTACCTACCCATAATTTGTAGCCATACCTTATGGGTTTACCGTGAATAAACTGTTTGCAGGAATGGCGACCAAAATATGGAACCATTGCCTCATCTACAGAGTGCATCGGAGTAAGAATACCTTTTTCCAAAAACTTTTTGTTAAGATACTTGAATAGTGGTCTTACTTTTGCAAACTTATCTTCGTGATCCAAATTTAAATTATCTGCAAGATGAAAATTTGACATGATGTACTCAAATTTATCTCTAGAAAGAGCTTCGGTTACTAGTACGTTATTAGCATCTCATTCACGTTCCCAGAACATTCTACGACGGGGAACTGGCACATAACCACTTAGTAGAAGTATCCCAACCAATGCTCTAACTTCTCGTTCTACTACTTCTAGATGGTTATTCTTTTGTGAAGCGTAACGGTTGGTTTCGACTGTAAGAAGTGTAAAAAGTTCATCATCAAAAAAATCTGAAAACCATTCAAGTGGAGGTTTTATTTCATCGGCGACATCATTATCAAATATTTCAGGAGTATTTGGTGTAAGATCCTCCTTTACCCATTGGTAGGTTTTTTTCTTTTTGGTAGGTCGTATTTTACGTTTATAATTTTTAGCTAATTCTGCCAAAGAAATATTATCTTCGGAGTCCGAAGAGGAAAAAGTGCCCCTGTCTGTAAAATTTATTTCTGCAGATGCTTGCAACTGTGATCCCGGTAAATTGTTGACCGAAACATGGTCCTCTTCACCAGAATCATTATCGGTTATAGAACCGCAGGCATTGATTGGGGGCATTAGGGTAACACTATCAACGTTTGCCACTAAATCCTCGTCATCTTCCAGCATGGCCATTGCTTGTTCGAGGGAAAAATTTCTAAAAAAATTGTAGGTTATTTGCCTGGCGTACTATATATAGTACACTAAAAGAAAATCGATCTTAGAAGTTTTATAACAAAAAATTATCCATATCATGAAAATGCATTGAAACTAATCATTATTACTTTGACCAAAACCAGCCATATTTTTTTTATTACATTGTTAAAACAAAAAAATTATACTTACTTAGCAAATTGAATTCCATATTCCGCCATTCTAAGAAATGTATCCGTTTATGAATATCGCTACACTAATATTTATTACTAAAAACACAACGTATCCACTCTAGACGAATAACACAAACATACTGAAGCTCCTGTAATCTATACGGCAGAATAACATGATCGGTTTTTGCAAGTTTTGACTTGTTTTGGGTGTACTTTAAATAGTACGTTAGGCATATCTGGGTTAAGAGTCGGTCCTGTCAAATGTTTACATCAAGAAGCAAATTTTCGATCTGCGCAAACTCAACGGCCCCTGATCATCTGCTTACAGTGGTGTCATCATTAAATGATGGTATTAGCAATATAGTGTATATATGTGGATAAAACCGACGAAACTATAAAATTTATTGAAAAAATTAATTCTTATTTTAGAGGTTCTTATTTAGTTTTGTTTTGTCAATTTTGAGGCCGGTATGTCTACAGTATTTCCACTGATTTATCCCTCGGCATTATTATTCTTGCACCTAAATCAAATTGGCTATGGTTTAGAAAAATACATTGCTTATTTTTATTAATAATATATTCAACAGTGCAATTTGAAATAAAGAAGTATTATTATTATTATTTTTATTCAAAGTGATTTTGTGTAATTATTAAAAATTACCCAAATCGACAAATATGTTACAGTGTAATTTGGTCCATGGATTTGCCAACGAAATTAATTTTTCTTTAATATTTGTTGTCTTCTCTATCTATTTTAAGACTTGTTGTCTATTATTCGTTCTGTGGCTGTTGTGTAAACTCGGTTTAAAGCGTGCTGTACTCTCAAGCGTGGCGTCATACATCCGCATAGGCATAACGGTGTTAATGAATAGTGACATTCAAATATTGTAAATAAAATAAGAAATACATTAAGTAATTTTACTTACAGAACGCAGTCGTCAAAGTGCCAGAGAATGTAGAGCCCGCAAGAAGCTGCGATACCAATATTTGGAGGAACTTGTGGCAGACCGGGAAAAGGCCGTTTTCGCACTCCGTAAAGAACTTGAAAGGGTAGGTAGAAAATAATTCATTGTTTTTTTTCTATAAAAAGTGCTTGTTGAATCGGCTCACAAAACTTATTGTTTACTTTTCTTGGCAGATCTAGTTTTCTTGGGGCAGGCTTAGAGTTTATTCTTTTATAGCAGTGAATGCTCCTAGCCAACGACTAGAAAGCAAAGATAGACCCCGCATCTCATTCATAAAATTATTTTTAAGTCGAGCCTACAACTCGCTGTTTATAACTGAGCGATAGTATGTGGAGACAACTATGAAATCCAGGCACTGAATCAGTTATTTTGCAAACCTGACACTGTCTCACCATATGGTTTTCTATAATTAACCCATGGAACTTTCAAACAGTAAACTCTTACCACTTTTTATTTAATTTAGCTGGAAATAAATACTTTATTTTTATTTATGTCAAGATTGTCATTTTTCATTTTCGTATTTTTACTTGCTACCGCTAGGAGGCAAACGTTGCCAAGTTTTGCACGATCGATCCGAAAAATAAATTTATTATGACTAATACATTAAAAAATACAATACAATTAAAAAATATGCCAACTCGACCTTGAATAATCGAACTCAATACCTGTGTTGGTGAAATGTTTCAATTCGCTACGTGGATTCAGGTCGATTTATGTTAATAGGTACTTTATGAAAATGTGGTAAATTGTTAGGAATACGATAATACCACGTCTGGTGGCAGTCACAGAAGCTCTCTTAGCTGTCATTTTATGAGAAATTTTCTTGAAATGTTTGTCGTTATCAGTGACGGCGTCAGGATTTTTTGGATGAGAGGGCACAAATGGGCCCGATGATATTTAAGTGGGCACTATTCAAATAAAAAGTGACTTTTAATTTTTAAAATAGGTCGCCGACCTTCCGATGCTCTAGAACGCCATAAGCAGCGACAACGACAAAAAACTTCCCCCTTGCCCTAAGTCTAAACTAAACGTATAAAAAAAAACGGGTCATCGTTCTCTTAAAAATACCATACAACCACTCATCAAAACCTTTATACCCAAGTCCCTCTTCCCAACAATTTCATTATAAAACCGAATCCATCAATTTTGGGGGGGCACCAGGGTGGGCACTTATGTTTCTAGGGTAAGCCCCCCCCCCCACCCTGGCCTCCGCCACTGGTCGTTATTAGTAGGTATTTTAACTAGTTTGGGATTAGAATATGTTTTAAGCAATTCAACGATTTCTTTAATAAGATATATTCTTTTTTTTTACCGGCGAGTCCACCGGTTGAGCCGAATCGCGGTCTTAAATTGCCTATTCTTTTACCGGTTGGACATAAATCATGTTCAAATGTTTAATCATGGCTTTTAAAAACGAAAATCGTTTTCAGTTTCGTAATCTACTCCCCAAAATACATCGTTCCTGAAAAAAATTCCTGGTTTTAAGTTTAATATACTTACAAAATATTGTAATTTTGAATATGTATTTAAAAAGGTATAGGTATAATTTTTAGGTATTTCAGAGAAAATACAGTATCTAGCTCTGTAAATCAGTCTTCTATTCTATAGAAATTTAATTGTCTTTTCATTAAAATGCTTATTTAAAAGAAAAATTAAGGTGGGTTAAAATTTTCATTTTTTTTTAGTACGTGCAGATTGCCAGAGATATCGACGAAGGAAAAATACCAGAAAATATCCAGGCTATTTTGGATGATACATCAAACCTGGACCTCAAACAGGAACCCTAAAAGTTTACCTCCCTTTATATTGTGATATATTTTTACATTTTGAAATTGTTAATTTTTATAAAATTACCTGTTTTATATTATATTGCTTCGTATTTTCGATATTTATTTTTAACAAAATACTTGTTTATTATTGGAATTAATATTGACATTTATATGTATATGTTAATAATTCGAAATAACATTTAAATATTCTCTATTTATTTAATTTAAGGGCACAAATTTGTTTCAGGGAAGTATTTTTGTCATTACAGTATCTGTAGTTTTATTTTGTATGTTTAAAATATGAATAAATATATTTTGTTACGTCTAATACCTGGTTTGTTATTCATGGGGGCTTTTTCACCGTTAAAGAACAAGAAAAAATTAAGATTTCTACAGTTTCAGCTTTCAAATTCTTCAAAATTATTTACCGAGAAAAAAATTAAACAAAATAGGCTTCCTAATAAAATCACGCGAATCAACTTACCGACGTCACAACAATTTCAAGCAACGGCAATAGCCGATCCGTCTGAACGAAGCCATCCTACCTGACGGGTTTTGAATGTGGTTTTCTATTTGTAAACTGTCTTAAGTTATCGAAACAAAAAGGTCACAAGACTGGCAAATAAAAGAGTTGCGCGGTTAATAGGATGATGTACTGCTTTCGCGCCGTGTTTTTAATTGGTTATAGAAATTGTTTGTGATACTCTAGGGCGATTTTTATATTTGAGATATATTTTCAATAGGTTCTAGTTCAGGACGTTAGTGCTGAATATGATAAATTTGATAGTGAAAAAGCCCAATAAAATAATTCTATTAGAAAAATAATTTTTCGATGTTTTGCCGCAGGTAAGAAAAATCAATTTTTTTAATTCATAAAATCCAATACTGACCTTTTAGATAAAAATTAATGAAATTTGACCTTTGGCACAATTTCGTTTTCTGTTTTTATTAATTTGTAAATAAAAATATCGCCTATAATTGACGGAATCAGGGACAAATTGACAGACCTTTTGTTCACCGAGGGATACTTGACTGACCTCTAGTTGAAACTGCCTACTTGGGACTCTTGATGGGAAGCAAATACAACGAGCTGGTTAAAGACATCAAAAGAGTAAATATTTCTTTGCACATCAACAGGGCCCGCTCTAGCAATAACGCCGCAATGGGCAAAACAAGAAATTGCCGCCTTTTTCATCCCTTCTTCGTTTTATACCTACCACAACAGCAAATTGTCTGTCTATTCCTCGCCGCTCGCCGGCTTGTGTTTTGCTGCGACGCCGCCATGACCAAAAAAAGTACCGGTGCCGGTGCCGGCGTTGTTCGGCTTGCTTTGTCGCTGAATTGCTTAATATTATTATAATATTAAAAAGAAAAGGGATCCGTCGAAATTGTCACTGTTTTAAAAATAAGACAGCACGGCAAAACAAAGGAAATTAAATTTGTTAACTGGGAATTGGAATGGTTCAAACTTCATATATACCTAGGAACGTAGGTAGGCAAAACGGGGATTTATGGTGTTTTTTGGATTTTTCATGCCGCTCTTCCAACTTGCCGCCCTGGGCAGGGGCCCAGGTTGCCGCCCCCTAGAGCGGGCCCTGCACATCAATGTATATAGGCTAGTAAGAACCCTTGTGGAAAGAGCAATTAACTTGAACGAAGCCCTCAAAAGAGAAACTAACTATATCAAGACAGACCTCGACAAAAATAGCTTCAACAAGAGATTAGTTAACAAAATATTGGAACCGGCCAAACGCACAAAAAGTAAAAAACCAACTCAACATTCCTCATGTCAAAGGACTATCTGAGAGAAAAAGAAGACTAGGATAACGATAACCAACATAGTATTCAGCTCGAGAGACACTTTAAGACGCCACCTGAAGAAGACAAAGCCAAAAAGATAGGAAAAACTGTGTTTACCAGATCCCCTACTATGTGGCTAATCCTATATTGGTGAGACACTAAGACTACTCGAAATAAGGATCAACGAATACTACGCTTAAAGGAGAGACCGAAAAATAGGGTGCAGCTGATCATACCTGGACGCACGGCCATCATATATATATAATCAAATGGACAGAAGCTGAAATTCCGCCAAATAGAATACCCTGGAGAAAGAGGAAGCTGTCACCATAGGCGCCGATTCCGTGGGGGCTCTGGGGGCTTAGGCCCCCAGAGCCATATTTCTTTGGGGGTGTAGCCCCCATAGCCTAACCCTCACAGTACGTTTACATAATAATGATACTAATAGCAATTCGTTTGCGAACGTGCGTTACTTGAGATTTGATAATTTAATTTTTTTTTATAAAATTTATCTACAGTTGTCGTTTCCTTTTTTATTTTGCAGGGCAGAAAAAATTATTTTGGCGTTGAAAATTAAATTATGCTAGATCTGGCAACCCTGGTCTGCCACTTTACTTAGAGCACTTAGAGAATTTGGAAAGTCCCTGGTCTCAAAGTCTCAAGGTTGCCAGGTCTGGTGAAATTGCACTAGATTTAAAGATTTCGAAACCAATCCAAAGTGATTTAGTAAAAACTTTCGTTAAATACCCCAGTTTTAGTGATTTTTCGGATTTTGTAGCAAATAAGACAAAGTCGTCTAAAATACAATACAAAAATGCAATATTTTAAAAATGTTTTTTTCAAAAACACGGCTATTTTTATTTATCCGCTCGATCTATATTTTCTACACATTGGCAGCCGTGATGTCAGATCTGCGCAAAAATATTGGATTATTCGGAACTAACTGGCCAGAGCCGTCTTTCCGCACGGGCCCGGTACATTTTTTTTAGAAGTCACTTTGGATGAAGGAATGGCCCCGCGCGTCTTGGGGCCCACAATTTGAATCGATGACTTTTTTTTGAGAAGTTACTGTGGAGGGAGCCTTATTATATTTAAAATTATTAAGTATTACATTATATTATGTGTATATTTAATAAAGTAATTTTTTTTTTATTCGTTGAGATCCGAGCTCCAAGCCCCCAGAGCAATTCTGAAATTCCGGCGCCTATGGCTGTCACCATAGACCAGAACCTAGGTTTTTTTTAGTAAGCCCTCATTAGATATACGAAATGTGTGGAAATTAAATGTAATATTAGAATAAAAGGCACTCATCTCAGTTATATGCTTTAGTGCACCTCTAGTATAAATAGAGCTGTGTAGTTACTATACTTATTTAGTATTCACCTAATTACTGGAGATACTTACCCAGTTAAAACGTTTGTGATTAAAAAACAAATAAAGACAATGCGTTCAAAATTCTTCTATAATTAAAGACATTTTATTGTCTCAGACCTTTATTCTTTCTTTTTTGTCCAGATTTTCGCTTCTCAGCACTATATGACTTTAAACTTTATTTTTTTTTATCCCCGTTGCGTATCTCATATAATAAACCACAGCTTTGATTTATTTCCTTAGTGCAGAGGACCTTTTTACAACAACGTGCGCACTTTAAAAAAAAATGGTTAATGTGGTTATGAGTCATATATATGACGTCATATGACTTGTCGTATCGACATGGATTCCCACAGTGACGTAAAAAAAAGTCGCCCCCAAAACCTCTACTCCTTTTTTGAAATAACTTCTAAAAAAAAGTTGGCCTCTCCCAAAAATCTCTTCCTCTTTTCTGACTTTGCCGTCCGCCAAAAAAATTCTCAAATAATGCCGTAGGTACCAATGCAATGGTTTGCCATCCCTGAATTAGTGGATAGCACATTTTAAAGAATCTGACAAAATGGTGACCATTAATAATTTTAAATTAAACAATTTAGAGTAAAGAACTAATCAGAGTAATTTAGTAATATTTTCCCAATAGGCCTGGGGCCCCGCACTTGTTCTGAGCGAAACTAAGATACGGCAAAACTTTTTTATTAAAAAAAAAATATTTTATAAAATCTAAGCCTATCGACAGATTTAGGTAGGTAAAAAAAGTCAATTTTTTTTAAGAAAACTCCAAGTCACTTGTCATTTATGGCACCCTGTTGACGTCTGGTCTATTTTACGTTTAGAGGTTGGCTAAAAAGACAGGACCGGACTATTTTTATGTTCCATTAACAAACTAAAAAATATTTAAATATTAAGTTCCTTATCTCTCATTTTAATTTATCAAAGAAGACTTTACAAATTTTTCTATTTAAATCATCGTTCTTAACTAAAAGTTGTCAAGAAACTTTTGGAGATGTTATCCAAATTGGAACAAAACCTATTAGGTATCCACTGAATACTACCTAGATATTGTGATAGGAATTACTTACAATAAAGTAATGTACTGCTAGTAACATAAATATTATCGACAAAGCTTTTAAAAAATTTAACTTATCGACACACTACTCTCCTTTGCTCGTGAATATTAAAGAATGTAATAAATGCCGGTAATACTGCACCAGCTAGGTAGAATACGTAAAACATGGTATATATGGTTAAAATATTGGTATACAAAACAATCACTATGCTTCATTTTAGTTATGACTCTAACTTTCAATCAGAAAACTCTATATACACTATATAAAAAACAGCCACAAAAATACTAAAAAACCACGAAAATAATAGGACGCGAACTGACATGTGAACTTGTTACGGTCCACACTAAATCTAGTAACTTTTCTGCGGAACTAGAATCAGCTGTGAATGTCCATCTGTGGATTTCAACTGTCGAAACGCCGTTTTTTATTGCGATATGATCTATTACCGTGTGTCTTATATAACAAGTATAAATTATATATTTTAAGATATTATTCTTTTGTGAGAACGATAAAGAAACCGTCACCGAAGTATCTATACCTGTCGGTATTCGTTCAATCACACGCCTCGACAACGGTGGCGGCTTTTTTATAGTTTCTAGGAAAACTTTAAAAGAATTGTTTTAAAATTATTTTATTAATCTAAAAATATTATTAAATAAAAATGTCCGCAAAAAGGCGAACGAATGAGAGGCCCCGACAAGAATGGCGCCGCTTGCTAGTCTAGCAGGCGAGAGGCGAAAAGCTGGATTTGTTCTTTGATCTATGTCGCCATCTTTGTGTACCAATTTATTATTTGAGAAGTATTTTAAATTATTTTTGATTTTATATTCTGTCTACCCAGTATTTTAAGACTGTTTTCCAAACTTAATAAATACTAATTAGTGTTTTTGTAGTAGGTAACTAATTTATTTTCTTTATTTTATTATATTATTAATAAGTATAATAAATTATTATTGCGTAACTTATATAAAGAAATCCTGGGTATTTTCGAAGTCACTTTTGATAGGAGAAATTTTTAATAACGCGGCCACGATTTTTGGTTGATGGTTACAGTCCCCGCTTGAAATTATAGCTCTATGAGCGCCTAAGATTAGGGGCCCCGGATTGCGTAACTTGCCTAGAGCCCCCCTATAACCAAAAATAGGCCCTGAGAGTAATAAGTGATGGATAGACATTGGTCCTCTTATCAATTTATTTCACCATCACCAGTTCGTCGCGACTAAAGAGAGGTATACATTTTTTTCAAACTTCCATAAATGTTGCATGTGGCGTGATGGTGTCAACCCAAAATTTTAACATAAGACGTATGTATGACTAATCACCACCATTTTCCGGGCTCGGTTTTTCATGATTAAAAATAAAGTAAATATCGCTCACCACGCCAAAATTGATGATTTTTTCAGAAATATTGTATTTTAGAAGCGTAGATCTAAGAGCAGTTTTTGGTGCAAATGCTTAGGTTTTGAAATACTCCTTCTTAAGTGCCGTTTTGTATATTCATAATAAAGCATTCTCGTTTCTTCCCGCACTATTTTTATTATAAATTTTCACTCTTCTTCCATCAAAAATGGTTCAATTAAAATTTTTTTACAAATTAGGTTGCAATTAGACTTTTAGACCCGAGCTCCTATGCTCGGGGAGGGGGGGCTCCACTAGTCTTAACTCTTAACTCTTAACGTTTTTTCAATATTGCATTAGCTACAGATTTTTCTTAAAATAATATCAAAAATAACATAAATTATGCAGGACCTTATAGGTGGTCTCGATAAAAAAATGTCTACTTTCCGTATTTTATTACGTTTCAAAAATACCCGTTACTCATTAATAATTTTAAAAAGGGGAATGAATATTAATTTGAAAAAAGTAACAGGATCAAAAAAGAAAATTCCCACGAATATTATTTGAGAATTACAATTGTGCGAAGATTTATTTATTTATTCAAAAGACAAAAAACATTTTTGTCTCATTAAGGAAGACCGCCATTGTATGCAAAAGCAGGAACCATGGTAACTGCACTTTATTATTATCTACCAAATTTTTTTAATTACATCTTAAAATATTTGTTATATAATATTTGCTAAAATTATTGTTATGGTTTTTAATTCTTCTACTAAAAAATATTTATGTCCCACAGAAAGATGAAAGTACAGTTACATAATTTGCAGTACGTCTAGTCTAAGAAACATACCAAAGCAAAATCTATATTGACAATAAACTTTTTAGCAGTAGAATTCAGCCAATCGCCTATCCCTGCTGAAAATACAGGGTGACCGAAAAATGTAACTTACCTTATGGCCTTATTTTTGCATTTCATGGATGTTCCAAATGTTTTATCATGTAGCCAAGATTGGAATATAATATTTCTTGTAATATACAGGGTGATTTTTAAGTTGATACTTCTTTTTTAGCTGTGTATAGAAGGTATTAAATTAAACAACTTTTTCAAATACCTTTTTTCAAAAAACTCAAAAATAGGCGGGATAGAGTAGTAAAAAATCTAAGTGCGGGCCTGGTCATAAAAACATACCCCGCTGTAGTTTCTGTTGTTTTTCTTATCTCTTATTAGTATTAGTCATAATTACGGCTAGTGTTAAGCAAACCGCTGCGGTGTGCGGAAGCAATTTAATTTTAAATTGGTGATACGTGAAAATGGTAAAATTTGAAAACAATGAACTAATAGATATGGTGTCGTAAAAGTGCGGATGTTTCTTCGAGATTATACGCAAAACGCTTTCCCTTGCGGGCTCATCCAGAAGTTTCTTAATGTTATTTAACGGACAAGTTAGGCAGAACCGTATTTGATTCGTAGTGTAATAGAGAATGTAAGTAGGTACTTTATTTTTGAGTTTTTTGAAAAAAGGTATTTGAAAATGTTGTTTATTTTAATGCCTTCTATACGCAGCTAAAAAAGAAGTACCAACTTAGGAATTACTCTGTCTATTAAATCGTCCCTGTGAATGCAATCACCAAAAAAAAAAAAATGTAAAATAACACATTCATTATCAACATTATCTCTTCTAACATGCGAGATAAGTTATCTCATCGGCACCCACGCCTTGGGCACATACCCGGGGGTCACCTGCAGCACGGTATCGGCACAGACCCACGGCGGAGTCTTCAGTTCTTCGGCGACAGCAGATATGCTGGTTCATGCGGTGGGAACTATCGGGTCCCATGCTAGGTCGAGCTGGTGCCTTATCGGTTACGTCTTGTTCTTGGGGGCGGTTTGCACGCAATTTCGGATTGTCCATGGTGGTAAGTAGAAAAATATTGATGGTGCAAATTTTTTTTTACGGGGAATTTTTTTTATTGTTGCATTTGTTGTTTCATTTTTGTTTATTGTTTTCAGTGCTTTTTGCTTCATAAAAAAGCTGCCGAATACCCTCTTTAGACAAAGTTTATCTTCAGCTTATAGTTTAAAAAAAATATTTTTTTAAATTTATTATATTGTTATTTAATTAATAATAAAAAATATTTTTTTTTGGAATTGAAAAGAAAACGAAAATATAACAAAATATTTATCTAAATTCAAAAAGGCGAATGCATCACTAGCATCGTAATGTTAAAAATTGCCAATGTTTACTATTAATTTTAAAACAATTTTTTGAACTGATATGACCTTTGCTCCATTAAAAGGGTTATTTATTGTTCTTGTCAATTAAATCTGGAAATACAATAATGGCGTTAGGTATCCAGAAAGTAGTGTGTATAACAAGAGTGGATATGGACAATCCACTCCAGTTGTAAAAATTTTAAAAAAAACTTAATTGAATTAGTGGGTATTATCACTTGTCAGAAAGATAATGAAGAACAAATGAAGAAAAATTAATTTCGTTTGCAAATCCTTGGACCAAATTACAATGCAACATATTTGTCGATACATTTGTTGGTACATTTTCTATATTTACACAAAATTATTATCTTTTATGAAATGAATATGAATTCGGTCTAAAATGCAATATATTTGAAAATGAACAATGTATTTTTCTAAACCATTGTCAATTTGATGTTTTGACGTGCTAAAATGTATTTTTGGTTGTCTGCTTTCGCACGAATAATAATGCGATAAGCAAAATTCGTTTTAAAAAAATTCAAAACGCCTTTTGTGCATTAATATATAACTTTTACGTTCGAAACGATAGTGTTTTTCCGAATAGTCATATTCCTTGCTAATTTGCATAATAATAACGTTATTAACGTGAAAAGAGAAGTGGTAAAATACCGGCGAACAAAATTTTATTTAATTTTTTTCTACAAATCTAATAATTTCATCTGATTTTAAGGATGCATTTTCATTTTTCATCATTTAAGAAACATGTACTGGTTATTTTTCCATTTCTGTTGGGTATAATAAAAGTTTAAAGTGGATTTGGGTTGGGGCCCCGTTGAAAATAGAAGAAAAATGAGATAATAGTAAATTGGCACACATCATATAAGATAGATATTTGTTCGAATTGCAGAATTAAATCCCCCCTCCCCTGTAGCTTATTAACACACAGCATCACTAACAATATTTTTCCTACATATTTAATTTCTAATAATTTTCTACTGAACATATTCATTCTAATAATTCTTAAGCCATTCAAACGATATGGATGTTTAACACAACCAACATTATCATATGCTCAAATTTTTACCTTTTCCAAAAATTATTTAATACAAGATATACGTGATTAGAAATTGCAGGCTGCGGTGGTCTAAAAAATCTATTAGTTAGCTGGTTACAGTCTAAACCCATGATTTGAATACTTTTTAAATGGTGGCATATTAGAGCTAGACAGTACGTAAAACGAGTAACCCTTCAAAAAGTTTTGTTCTAAAAAACAATTCTTCTTAATATTTTTAGTTTTGTGGGCCTTCCTTTATTTTTTTTAAAGGCGGAGCCTCAGTAAATACAATAAACTGTGATTGGTCAGTACTTTATAAGAACGCTGAGATACATAGAGGAATCTCATTTTTATAACAATGTCAATTAATCGGAAATATCCAGAGGAATGATAGGTCGGCGCTGTTTCCAAAGGGAAAAGGGCATTTTTTACGTACAACAGCGGTATATTCGTAGGATATTCGTTAGGACTAAACTGCTAAAAATGACTTATTCAGTATCTTGTGCATTCGTGGAATTTTTCGTTAAAAAGTGGGAAATTTATATCACTGTGCAACACTGTCAGTAAAGAATATGAAATTTTGCCGTACAGTTAACTGGAATAGCATAGTTTTCTCATCTCGTAAGTGTAAAGGAAAGGAAAAATATCCATGTGGGAGTAAAAAAAGGTTTTTACTAGTGTACATTAGATATTTTTTCTGGATTCTCTAGTATTAATATCTATATCATAATTCTATTCAATAATTTTTAAAATTCCATGATGGCTTAGATTTCTAATTAAATGAATGCCAATTTTACTAGGCGCAAGAACTGCATTCTATGTTAAATCATAAAAACTCATATCTTGCTTCTTCGATAAATTCTCTTTATACATTGTAAGCGAGCAGGAGAGGTATGAGATAAAATTTTAAAAGAAAGAAAATAATTAAATAAATATTAATATAAATATGTTAAATTACAATCAAGGGCGCAGTTTTTGTCACCATCTTTTGAGAAACTTTGCTAACGCTTTGTCCCAGTGGCGGTGCAAGAATTTTTGAGATGGGTAGGCAGAAGTGGGCCCAATGATTTTAGGGTGGGCACTACCCAAATGACTTCTAAAAAAAAGGTCGCCGCCTCCCCTACGCTTTATAACGCCATTAGCGGGGTGAACAAAACTACCCTCTTGTCCAAACTGACGTCTAAAAAAAAACGGTCATCATTGTTCCCTATATCTCTTATTACATCCTTCAATAATGCGACTCCTCCTCATCAAAGAGTTCTTAGTCAAATCCCCCTTCTCCCACGGAAATTTCATTACTACACTGAATCTCTCGATTTTAGGTGGGCACCCATGTTTGTAGGGTGGGCACTTACGTTTTAGGGTGGGCACCAATGTTTTGAGGGTGGGCCAGAGCCCACCTTGGCGCCGCCGCAGCTTTGTCCTACTGATTCCAAAATAACCTTCCAATGGTTAATTTTTTTAAACAAACAATAGCTTTCTGGTTAAAAGGGACCTAAAAAAAAAAGATGTTGGCGTTCCCTGCACCTTCCCTATACATATTACTTCTAAAATACGACTCACTGTTTTGAGTCTCCAGTTTATAAATCCAAAGAATTGTATACCGGGCTGGTGGGGTAAGTACCAATAAATAATAACTTTTGGTAGATTAGCATGCCATAAAAAAATTATAAACTAGGAGGGGGGCAATAGCCCCCTCCCCCCCTTCCCAAGGACGCCTATGTAATAGAGGCCTCAAAGGAAAAGAAAGACAACAAAAGAATTATGACGATTTTTTCGATTTTTAGTAGAGGCCTGCTGATTGGAAAAAAAAAAAATTTTTGCGGTAAATTTATAATGGTACTTGTTATAATGTTATCAATTCTAAATAACAGAACAGACCCAGCATGATATTTTATTACGGTCCTGGAATCAACACACGACACAAGAGTACTAGAAATACAGTTACTCTTTTAACCAGACAACAAATGTTTATTTTTATATATTTAATGAATTTGATTTTAAATATTTTATTCAAATATAAGTACGTATTTCAGTGGCGTCGAAACTGTTTTCTTTAGGGGGTATGGTCGTTCACAACCTATATATTTTAGATATTAATCACACAGTACTAATAGTGTATCGAAAATTTAGAAGTTTATGGACCGTAATGTCAGTGGCAGATCCAGGATCTTGCCGAGATCATGGGGGGGGGACCAAAAAAAAAGTTACTTCTAAAAAAAGAGAGCGTATCCAGGCTCTGAAAATCTTCTTACTCTCAGAAGTGACTTCTAAAAATACTGACCCTTAATCTTAATACGCCCTACAATTTTCATGGCTCAAAGAACAAAACACCGATTTTGAGAGGCTCAGGGGGGACTGCCTTCGTTCCCCCCTTTCCCTTTGGATCCGCGCTTGCGTAATGTACGATTTTTCTAAATAGATTTGTGAATGTGACGAGACCAATTAATTTAAATACAGGGATCAAAATAATATTTTTGACCCTAGGTAATCAACTACGTACTTCTCTGTCGATACCTACTTGATAATACGACACATAAATATTGGATTTGGACAGGCCGTCACAACCAGTTAAAGGTAAAGTCTAGTGATCGATGCATTCACCATTTCAGTTTTTGATAAAAAATTCTTTTCCGTTTCGCTTTATTTAAAAAGGGGCCAAATACCCGTCGTTGAGTAGTAAGTACCTACAGTTTTAAACTAAAGAAATTTTGATTAATGAATTAATAAAAGCAATAAACGAAAATTTGTGAAATTTGTCCAGTTTTCTTTTACTGCTTTTATTACTTTATAATTTTAAACTTGTTTAACTTTAAATTGTAAGTAAAAATGCTTCAAATATGGGTGTTTGACCAAAACAGTAACTAAATATTCATCAAAAACGAAATGGCGAATGCGGAACTAGACCTCACTCTTAACACAGGGATTTAAATTTTACGAGACGATAGCTATAAACGGAATGTAAATTTAACGCTAAAAAGCAGGAAGAGCAAAAACGAAAATGAGAGAACCGCGAATAACGATTAAAAGAACCATCAATGCAGTAATGCGTAAAACATCGTGGGTGCAGATCAACCGCAGTTGACATGTGCCATCAAGTTTGTCTATTGTTTTTATTGTCTTGTCTTTTTTTTTAATTTTTAGAAGGCACGAAGGCTTATATTAGTTAGGTCGAAGTCCTTTGGGTACCGTTAGATGTGTTACCTGTAGGAAATTTAGACAATAGAAGGTTTTTCGTTGACATGACGAGTTATATTGTTAACTTTCGAACCTAATAAATAAGTAACTAACATTTAGGTATACTACAGCAGTGGCGTAGATAGAAAATATGCTCGGGGGGGGGGGGGGCTCAGTGGGCCTAAGTAGGACTTTTTTTCTGGAGAGATGGACAGTCGGGACTACATGTATTTCATAACATTGTACCTATCGAAAAAGGCGGTGAAGCGGGGCCACGCCCTAAGTTCGTCTAACTATTATCTTTTTTTTTTTGAACCGGTCATCGACCACAAATGTGGTCTATCGACTGGGGAGTGTGAAACGGCCCCTTCATCCTACGAGATATCCGATCTCATCCGGCCTGTCCGGCGTGAATAGGATGGCTAGGTGTCGATTCATTTTACACTCTTCCCTGAGGCAAGAGCACGCCGTGTTCCCAAGCGGACACCCGCCCAAGTACTAACCGCGCTCGACACAGCTTAACTTCGGTGATCTGCGAGAACCGGTGCTTAAAATGTCGACAGGCCCTTGCCTTCTAACTATTATCAAATTTCGAAAATTAAATTATCCTTCCCCTCTGAATTTGTTTTTGTAAATGTTTTTTTTTTTTTTGATAATCCTAGCTGACTCTTTATTAAAAAAAAAGCATTGTGTAAATTTGTGAAAAATATGCATATTGATGTCAATCCAAAATTTTACTCTAACCAGCGTTTTTTGGGCACGGCTTTTCATGATTAAAAATAAAGTAAATATCGCTCACCACGCCAAAATTAAGGATTTTTTCAGAAATCGTGTATTTTAGGAGCGTAGATCTAGGAGCAATTTTTGGTGCAAATGATTTTAAAAAACTCCTTCTTAAGTTCCGTTTTATATATTCATAATAAGGCATTCTTGTTTCTTCCGCATTACTTTTTTTATTCTAAATTATTATCATTCTTCTTCCATAAAAAATGTTTCAATTAAAATGTTTACTTAAACTTTTTTGTTTTTGGTGTAAAAATATTTTATTACATTGGGTTATATTTTTGTTGATTTAAAGTAGCTCTAAAAAAGGGAAAACAAAACAGACAAGTATATAATAGAAAAATACTATAAAATATTATTCTTTTTACTCGTTTTCCTATAAAATTCCATCATAAATCAATAACTAAAACAATACGAAACCTTAATCTTTATATAAAACAGGACTTTTAGAAGGAACAGTTTAAAAACTAAACGTTTTCTACAAGACCTTTGTAATCTAAGCCAAGAACACATTATTTAAAAATTTAAATTAAGAGAATTTAAGAGCTTAAAACGAAAAATTGGGTTGCAAAGTATCACTTTCATCACTTGTTATGTAATATACTATTCCTTTATTTATTTTTGGGGAAGACTGTTTAAATAATCTCAATAAAATGAATAATAAATAAAAAAAGTTATTATTCAGTAAATTAAACTGATGGTCTGGTTGACCAGTCAGCTGTCTCTGTGTGCTGTCAACGACATCGAGACATCGATAGCGAAACTTTGTTTATCTAAATAAGTAAATGTACGATTTGCACGTTGTCAAGTTGACATAAGATAAACATTCGTTTATGTGTTTAATATTTGAGACTGTCACCAAAGTCTACAACTATATTATTGATATGAGCTTTGATTTTCTGTCGTTAAGGAAAACAGATAAATTTATATTAATCGCGTTTTTGCCGTGAAGAATATTTTTAAAAACTACTTTTTGAGGTTTAATTATTACCAATTATTGCCTTAATAAATTATGGCACATTATATCATATTGCTTACGTTTCTTAGTAATAATAGTTTCTTCGGAACAGAAATTTGTTTTAGAGCAAAAAGTAGTCGATGAGTCATCACGAACAAATACTGCATTTTCACCACATCAGAAATATTGTACCTGTGTAGGGCGATGGCAATAAAATGTCTTTTTTTATACAGGGTGTCCGGTAACTTATGGGCCGTAAGTTACCGGACACCCTGTATACAAAATATTATAAAAACGAATTTCACGAGAATTGACGTGAGAAGTGACGTGGGGTCAACGGAGATTTTGAAAATAATATCGGGGTATCGTTTGTAATTTTAATAGAAAATAAGAAATTAACATAAATAGCCGTAATATTTCTATTTTTATGTTCTGCATGGCCGATGTTATAAGTTGAACCTATATGTATTTGTAAACCCTTTAGTAACATTTTTGTGTTAAATTTTGAATTGAACAAGCCAGGAGATACGATGCCGCGTTTCACGCTTTTATGGAAAGCTCTTAAGACAGACAGGATTTTGAGGAATTTTAAGTTTTTGTCGCACCTTTTATAGTATAACTTTAATTTCTTGACGGCAATATTATTTTCCTACGACCACCTATGAAAATGAGAAAAAAAGCACGGTTAACTTGGCTCGAAAGCGCCGAATATCACACGCGTGTTGAAAGAAAATATTTCAACTCTAGAGTGGAAATACAAGGCACACTATTTAATTTAGGCATATGATGCCAATTTGACAGACCACACCTATTTATTAAAAACAACAAATTTTAGAAAGCAGTTTAGTTTATTCATCACGTATTTGTCGAGTGATTCAGAATTAGAGTGTGAAAATACGCCATCTGAAATTATAAAAAAGTTAAGAATATACTGGAAAATTTATAACCAGTCAAAATAAGCCCCGCTGAAGAAAATGTCATATATTAAACTTAAGCAGAAAATGTTTATGAGTCGCCATAGCCTAGATACTAGAGCCACGACCTACGAATCGAAAGATCATAGGTTCAAATCCCATCAGGAGCACTTGACTTTTTTTTATAATTTTTTTTATAAAAAAAAGTCAAGTACTCCTGATGGAATTTGAACCTGTGACCTTTCGATCTATTAAATTGGCATCATATGTTTAAATTAAATAGTGTGCCTTGTATTTCCACTCTAGAGTTGAAATATTTTTTTTCAACTCTAGAGTTGAAATATTTTTTTCACAAATCAAAGGTTTTTTTAATAATTCTTTGTGGTCGTAGGAAAAATAGTGTACATTACTCGTGTGAAAGTGATTATTCTAAAACTCGGAGAATTTCCGCACTCGGCTGACGCCTCGTGCTAAATATCTCCTCGGTTGAAAAGTATCACTTTCATCACTTGTTATGTAATATACTATTTTAAGGCAAACAAAACCTTTTTCAAAGAATACAATTTTTCGAAAAAATTGATAATTAAAAAGTTTTCCATACCTATGACTAAATCTGGACAGACACTGTACATGACATGTCACAATCACGACGCGACGTGAAGAAAATGTATTTATTTTAAATTCAACGATGAACTCTTAGGAAACCTTCTTTTTTTTTCGCATGATTTGGTGGATAAAACTGCTATAGTCTATTTCAGAAAGGTGTAGAGCCATAAAATGGGAAATTCCGTCCAGTTCGGCTCAATTTCGATGTCGGCCATCGTTTTATGAAATATGCCGTGGAAGATATAGCTGAAAAAAATAGGGTAACCGTGCTGCGCACACCGCCATATCATTGCGAACTAAATCCTACAGAACTTATATGGGCGCAAGTGAAAGGATTTGTATCAAGACACAACACTACATTCAAAATGAAAGACGTTAAGCTACCCTTCGATCAAGCCATTAAGGAAGTGACACCAGAGAACTGGCGAAAAGCAGTCCATCATGTCATTAAAGAAGAGGAGAAAATGTGGGATCTTGATCACCTGATCGATCGGACCGTCGACCCGTTAATTATAACGACAAGAGGAAATGACAATTCCTCAGATGACGAAGAATATTATGATTTTTTATAATTTAATTTCTGTATAATGTATTTTGTATTTTTTTATAATGTTTAATAAAAAATAAGTGTACCTAATATTATGTACATAATGCACGCCTTTGTCACAACATTTTCATTATGTGTGAATGGATAACAATAGGCAAAACCCATAAATTGACCCAAACCCGGGTAGTACTACCTGCGCTTGATAAAAATAAAGAATTTTGCAATAAAATCGATGCCAAATTATGAAAGTAGCTTAAATATTCGTTGGGCCACTCTGTAGTACCTTTGCATACCTAATGAGCTTTTATTACTCTACCCCTTTCTAAAATAGACTATAGTTCCTTTGATTAAGGATGAATATTGAGGATATTTTAATACTTCCAGGGCTTTTGCTCTCTTCTGGATCGTCTTTCCATTAACATATTATATTTAAAAAAAAATTATTTTACTTCATTTAAAATTTTTTCAAAAACTAGAAAACCACAGTATTTTATTTGAAATTACTGCTAAAATCTAAATTTGACAACAACACGGAAAAAATGTTCACATGCCTGACTAAAGGCTTTATAGGTATGTATGTAGTAACGTAGTACCTGTTGCGGTACCGTTTCATTTTATCGACTGGAATAAAGAGTAAAGTTCTGTAAAGCCATTGTATGAGAAAACTGAAAAATTAACTCCTCTCGAGCAAAAGGTACCGCTTATGTTGACGGTGGTATCATGTTAATTTAAATTCATTCATTCATAAAAACTCGTTTTTTTCGGAAGTTTATTGACATTCATTTTGGGAATTGTTACTCTAGAGCACCTGAGACAAATAATATGAGTCAACCGTGACAGTGAACATCAAGCAGTTCCGTCATTTTAGGAAAAATCGACTGCCACAATAATTTGTATACAGAGTGTTAAATAAGTTTGGTACCTATATTCCAAATATTTCCAAAATTACTGAATATATTTATCTGTTATCGCTACACCACGCCAAACTATCCCCAAAACTGTGAAAGACATATTAAAAAAAAACCCAAACCACCAAAAGTATTGAATTTGAAGATAATTTGATAAAGAAGGAACTATTAGCTATAGCAAATTGACACAAACATCATTTCATGAAATATGCTGTGAAAGATATAGCTGAAAAACATAGTGTAACTGTGCTGCTCACACCGTCGTATCATTGCGAACTAAATCCTATGGAACTTATATGGGCGCAAGTGAAAGGATTTGTAGTAAGACACAACACGACACTCATAATGAAAAACGTTAAGCTACTGTTTGATCAACTATTAAAGAAGTGACACCAGCAGCCAACTGGCGAAAAGCAGTCCATCATGTCATTAAAGAAGAGGAGAAAATGTGGGATCTTGACCACCTGATCGATCGGACCGTCGACCCGTTAATTATAACGACAAGAGGAAATGACAATTCCTCAGATGACGAAGAATATTATGATTTTTTATAATTTAATTTCTGTATAATGGATTTGTTATTTTTTTATAATGTTTAATAAAAAATAAGTGTACCTAATACTATGAACATAATGCACGCCTTTCTCACACCATTTTCAGTACAGTAGAATCCCGATTATCCGGACATCGATTATCCGGACATCGGATTATCCGGACTCAATGAAACGATGTGATAAATTACGTCAAACATCAATAACAAGTTATTTCCAACCAAAAGTTAAAATTACATAGTTATTATGTAATTCATTCAGCTCGTTTTTTATATATCGTATTATCTAAACGACGCATATAAAACCCCATAACATAATAAAAGTTTATTAAAATTTAAATATTGTTTGATATGCTTTGAAATCGATTATCCGGATTTTCGATTATCCGGAATACCCCTGGTTTTATTTGATCCGGATAATCGGGATTCTACTGTATTTGTGAATGGATAGCAATAGGCAAAACCCATAAATTGACCCAAACCCGGGTGGTACTACCTGCACTTGATGAAAAGAAAAATGTTTGCAATAAAATCAATGCCAAATTATGAAAGTGGCTTAAATATTCTCTGGGTCACTCTGTAGTCCCTTCACATACCTAATGAGCTTTTATTACTCTACACCTTTCTGAAATAAACTATAATGTAAAAAGGCCTTAAGAAAAATGTAGTAAAGTTCCCTAATAATGCCATCTTGTAAAACATAAAAAACAATTATGACATTTTTTTTTGCCATTGTCGATGTGGAAAATTAACTTGTTAGTTAGTTAGTAATATTTAAACTTTAATAACAATTAGACACAAACAGCATACGTATTCCGTTAAAACAATAGTGTGAAATATAACTAAATACTAATTATTATTAATAATTAAAACACATATCATATAATATATTATTTATAACAAGTTACAAGAAATTTATCATAATCATTAGTAAGCATTAGGTTGGCACTAAACTAAATGAAATATTGTTTGAAATGGGATAAGGTCCTGGGAAATATTACTATTGTTAAAAATAACAGAGATGTAATGTGATAATGATAAATATTAATATTTATAATTAACTTGTAGTGGAATACAAGAAAGAAAAGTAGATAAATTTTATTCAATAATTGTGGGATTTTTTTTTATAGTAACAAATGTCAAAGTTAGATAAAGTGATTGTTAGCTACAAGATATAATAAACTTAAAATAAGAGAATGGAACTAAGTTTTTATTGATCGTGTTATATATTATACAGGGTATCTCAGATAGTCAGGGCATCTCTTACATTTTTTTTAAACGAAACACCTGATATTACATGTTATTTTCTAATTCCCTATAGAATTCTATGTATATTTTGTATAAAAAGTGATATCTATGTCTAAATTCATTTGTTAAACCGTAAATCCATTTTATTGGTTTAACTTGTTAAACCGGAAGTTAATATCTCCAAAAAGCGCCCTTCCAACGGCAAGCCCTGGTTTAGCAAGAATTGCGAGCGTGCTGTCAGATCTAAAAACCTGGCTTACCGACAGTGGCGTAAAAACCCTACTCCTGAAAATCGCGCCATCTTTGTTACCACCCGAAACCAATGTAAGCAAATGATAGACCAAAGCAAAGAAGCTCATAACGAGAGAATCAAAAACAAACTTCTTGCCAGTCCTAACGGATCAAGGTCCTTTTGGTCAGTCGCTAAGGCCGTCAGCCAAAACTTTACAAAGTCAACTATTCCACCTCTAACACGTTCCGACGGCACAATAGCAACCACAGCCGGGGATAAAGCAAACCTACTTGTTGAACTGTTTTCCTCGCATTCCACTGTAGACTTTCAGGGAAAATCACCACCCAACATTCCCTCAGTTCAATCGCAAATGTCTGAAATCGTGTTCCGTCAGCGTCTTATTAAACGCATTCTTAAAGGACTCGACGTCAATAAAGCTTCTGGTCCAGACGAAATTCCTATCATTGTTCTCAAGACATGCGCCGATGAACTTACACCAGTATTTTGTAGACTTTTTAACTTATCCTACAAAAAAGGAATATTTCCATCCTGCTGGAAGTCGGCGCGTGTCCAGCCTATTCCAAAGAAAGGTAAAAAGACCCTGCCAAGCAACTACCGACCCGTCGCATTGCTTTCAGTAATTTCAAAAGTAATGGAGAAAGCTCCAAAGTATCTGGAAGGGCTTAACATTATCAGCGACCATCAATACGGTTTTCGTAAGTCCAGATCAACAGGTGACCTTCTGGCATATGTCACCCATCTTTGGAGCAACACCATCGAACATCATGGAGAATCCCGGGCTGTTGCACTGGACATCTCTAGGGCTTTTGATCGTGTTTGGCACGATGGGCTTCTAAGTAAATTGCGATCCTACGGTATGCCTAATGGATTTTGTTTATGGTTAACCAGCTTCCTTAAGAACCGTTCTCTGCAAGTGGCGATTGACGGGTTTCTCTCAGACACCTTCACCATCAATGCCGGTGTTCCTCAAGGGTCCATATTGTCGCCTACCCTCTTTTTACTGTATATTAACGACCTAGTAAAAACCCAAAATCCAATTTATAGCTTTGCTGATGACAGCACACTTGTCTCATCTTTTACCTTGACTCCCCAAACATCCGCTGCCGACGCACATCATCGCAGGCAGCATGAAGTTTTGCGCCTCAACAATGACCTGGAAGAAATTTTGGCTTGGGGTGACAGTAACCAAGTCGAATTTAATGCTAAGAAAACCCAGGCAGCAGTCTTCTCCAAAAAGGTGAACATTGCAGAACTGGATATAGTCATGGCAGGACACGCAATTCCCCTGGCACCGTCTATTAATTTGCTAGGGGTCAATCTGGGAGGTAATATGTCTTGGCATGATCACGTTGCCGTAATTGCCAAGACAGCTGCACAGAAACTTGGTGTACTTTTCCGCACCAAAAGGTTGTACACACCTCATCAACTTTTGACACTCTACAAAGCCCAGATTCGACCATCATTAGAATATTGCTCTCATGTCTGGAGCTCTGCACCCAAGCACACCCTTCGGCTACTGGATTCCATTCAAAGGAGAGCCGTTCGTCTGATCGGCGACCCCGAGCTGACCAAGACCCTGGAGCATCGAAGACAGGTTGGTGATTTGGCTCTCTTTTACAGATATTTCCATGGCAGGTGTTCGACTGACATTGCCCACTTGATTCCACCTAGAGCAATGCAAAACAGAAATACACGGCGAACCACTGCCGCTCATCCATATGTTGTTCAGCTTAGTACTCCTCGAACTTCATTGTTCAAGAACTCTTTCATCTGGAGAACGTCATCATTGTGGAATGAACTTCCTGAGGTCGTGTTTCCCAATGAATACAATCTTCAACGTTTCAAGACCAACGTTAATCGCTTTTTTCGCACTAGCACCGCTCCCAGAGCGCCTTAAAGGATTTTTCCTACAGTGCAGGTGTTTTATCATAAAAAAAAAAAAAAAGAGAGTTAAAAACTACGATAGGGAGGTGATAACCATTTTTCTCTAAGATGCGCCGTTCCAATGCTACAGTTTGTCAAAATGAAAAAAGTCCATTCCCTACACAGGGTTGAATTTCCACTAAATTTTCGACCGATATGCGAAGAAGTAGTCCATACTTGAAGTGAAGTGTGTAAATGGGGAGAAATAATACTCTAAGTCAACCTTCACTAAGATATATTTAATAGGAAATCTTTATTTTATTATACTCTACATGTTTCAAACTTATAAACGTTCATCTTCAGGAGAAGTATAGCTTATGTTGGACTTTCTGTCCTATCAGCACATATAATTTTCATTTTGCACCATTTGGCAAAAAAAATTTCAATAATATACTTTATCACTAAAGTTGCTGTTCAGTTTCAATATCATTGTTACCTAACGTTTCTCATTTCGTCACTTTAAAATACCCTTTGTCAACCATTCTTCCATCTTTATCTATAGAACTAGGTAGTATGTTTTTCTCCCCTACTCCTAGGGAAGTTCTTCATCACTTTTCTTTAATAAATTAACTTCCTCAAAAGCTCTATGAGGGTGTCACTCCATAGGCGTAGTTAGGGGGGGTACTTGGGGGTGCTAAGCACCCTCGAAATCTAAATTAGCACCCCAAAAAAAAATTTACATTTACAATATATAGGCCATAGGAAAATGTTAGGTATTTCAATTAACAAATACTGATTTTGTTTAATGCAATGTGGATTCGTGGGTAGGTTATACGTTATACTAGATATACCGGGTGGTCAACTAAGAATGACCTCAGGCCATATCTCAGAAACTAGTAATCGTACAGCATCCGGGTACATTTTTTTATAACAAAAGTGCCCAAGAGAAAATGCTGAAAATTATTTTTAAGTTCCGCATTTTACCGCAAGAGGGCGTAATTGAAAAGTAAATTTTAAAAATTTTACATATCTCCGAAAATTCCACATTAAGGTATATCTTTGAAAACACCATTAAAAAGCTTGGACAATTATGCATCATTTTGGTTTTATGCTCATTGGCGTGCCGACTTTAATAAGAGGGAGGGGGGAGCTGTTGAAAGTGTAATCAGTTAAATCGCTGTAACTTATAAACGACTTATCCGATTTTAGCAAACTAAAGATTGTTTGGAAGAGAAATGTATGCACTTTCACCAATCGTATTTAGTTGTCCATAATAGTTTCTTAAAAAAATGCTAGAGGGCGCAATTTGCAATAATAATACATTTTTTGATTTTACTCCGAAAAAATAAATCATTACACTTTCAACAGCTTCCCCCTCTTATTAAAGTCGGTACGTCAATGAGCATAAAACCAAAATGATGCATAATTGTCCAAGCTTTTTAATGGTGTTATCAAAGATATACCTTAATGTGGAATTTTCGGAAATATGTAAAATTTTAAAATTTACTTTTCAATTACGCCTTCTTGCGGCAAAATGCGGAACTTAAAAATAATTCCCAGCATTTTCTCTTGGGCACTTTTGTTATAAAAAAATGTACCCGGATGCTGTACGATTACTAGTTTCTGAGATATGGCCGGCGGTCATTCTTAGTTGACCACCCGGTACATGCATGCAGTTAGTTTTAGACGTATTAGTTCCCTTTTACTTCTCTTCTCTAAGGTAAAGTAAAATATCTATTTCGTTTTCATTTTTAAATATTGCAATTAAATAAATACACACAATCTGTTTTGTTTTTTTGGACTTCAGCACTCCCAGTGTTGACCGTCTAACTACGCCTATGTGTCACTCACAATGATCTAATATGTATTCCAACATAAGCTATACTTCTCCTGAAGATGAACCTTTATATGTTCGAAACATGTAGAGTACCGTTTGCGAGATCCCCTTGTACGCACACGAATTTGTAGCACCCTGTATATTAAAATCAAATAATGATCTTTGTTAATTTAAATACATTTTTTCTTTACATTTTTTTACTGTGTGAAAAACCACATCATTTTTGCAGCTGTTTGATATTATATAACATTAAATAAATCAGATTGTTAAAGTGTTAATTTTTTTATGATGCTCACCAATACAGTTATCTAGTCTAGCCGTTGGCTAGCACAATATGCAAAATAGATAAAACCATAAAACTTAATATTTTATTGATAGTTTTTACTGGACAAAATATGGTCTTGCTTGCGTCATACGTGGAAAATCCATCGTTCAGTCAAATTATTTTTGTCGTTTAAGAATATCCAACCTATATTTCTATTCTTCTCCAAAGTAACCAGCTCCATTCAAAATAATATCTATACAGGGTGATTCCTAAGTTGATACTTCTTTTTTAGCTATGTTAATATAGCTGCATTAAAATAAACAACATTTTCAAATCTATTTTTTAAAAAAACTTAAAAATATGCGAGATATAGAAGTAAAAAATCTAATTGTGAACCTGGTCATCAAAACGTAGCCTGCTATACTTTATGTTGTTTTTGTCTATTAGTCATGCAATTTACGGGTCGGTAATCAGTTATTTATTTGGCAATTTGCTGCGGTGTGTTTTTCTGAAGCAAGTTAATTTTAAATTGATGACACGTGAAAATGGTAAAATTTGAAAACAATGAACAAGTAGATATTGTGCTAATTTACGGTGAGTGTCGTCAAAGTGCGGCTGCTGCTACGAGATTATACGCAGAATGCTTTCCCTTGCGGGCTCATCCTACATCCAGAAGTTTTCTTAATGTTATTCAAGGGGCAAGTTAGGCAGAGCCGTATTTGATCCATTCCATAAATGAATATAAGTACCTTATTTTTGACTTTTTTGAAAAAAGGTATTTGAAAATGTTGTTTATTTTAATGCCTTTTATACACAGCTAAAAAAAAAGAAGTATCAACTTAGTAATCACCCTGTATACAGGGTGTCCCAGATAAGGATGCATTCTATAGGGATCTCGTAAACCAAGTTACACAAATGGTTAAATTAGAAACACGAGGTGCCCTACTAAATTCTGCAACATTGTGTTTTCAAATTTAAAAAACTCTGAATTCTTCCGAAGATATCTGGACAAAATCGAATTTTCGTTATTTCGAATTTGACTTTATTTGAAGAAATATGTTAAAATAAAGTTTACATTTTTATTACCATTTTTTTACCTATACAAGTTGGTGTAATTAGATTTTTAATCCGACGTTTCGTTGGTCGGGAAACTTTATTTGAGGTATATCCAACGTTAAAAAGAAAAACTAAATCATTTTTCGCTGGAGGATAATACAGTAAGCTATCCTGTTCCCAAGAATGGGAAAATTACAAAATGTAATTATTATTTTTTTTACTTTTTCCGTATTTTGAAGGCGATTCTTAAGTTTTGGAAGTATTGCATTAATATTTAATAGTAAAGTGGTCGTTGTTGCTATTTTTAGTATATCCCTTTGGCAATTTACTTGATTTAAGTAAAGGCTGTAAGTGCAGATCATAATAAATAAAATACGGATACTTTACTCTTCAACATTTAAACACCCAATTGCTGCACTAATTCCGATGTACCGCGGGTGATTCATTAAGGGTGACGAGTGGCCATATCTCAGAAACTACTGGGTATAGAAATTCAGGAAAAAAAAATTATAACTAAAGTGGCCATGAGAAAATCCGGAAAATAATTTTTAAGTTCCGCATTTTGCCGCAAGAGGGCGTAATTGAAGAGTAAATTTTAAAATTTTACATATCTCCGAAAATTTTACATTAGGGTATATCTTTGATAACACCATTAAAAAGCTTTTACAATTATGCATTATTTTGATCTTATGCTCATTGGCGTACCGACTTTAATAAGAGGGAGGGGGGAAGCTGTTGAAAGTGTAATCAGTTAAATCGCTGTAACTTATAAACGACTTATCCGATTTTAGCAAACTAAAGACTGTTTGGAAGAGAAATGTATGCACTTTCACCAGCCGTATTTAGTTGTCCATAATAGTTCTAAAAAAAATGCTAGAGGGCGCAATTTGTAAAAATAACACATTTTTTTGATTTTACCCCGAAAAAATAAATCATACTGTATAATTATGATACCCTAATCGAAAAGTAGATGAAATTTGCTAGAAAAAACATTTAAACCGCAGCTCGATATCTCCGTTCGTTTCAGCGTTATCGCCAATAGAATAATTTTTAAAACTTTATATGCAGAAGCGGTTATATATTTTTTAGAAAAAAAATGGGACGCCACTGATATTTTTTCATGTGGATATTATTTCGGGTTAGCCTGGTCAATTCTGCATAAAAATGGTCTCCTGCGTTTTTCTCCTCAGGCACACCGTTCTTAATTAAAATAAATAATTAAATTAAATTACTACCATTACTACTATTTATTATTATTATTATTATTATTATAATTATTATTATTATTATTATTATTATTATTATTATTATTATTATTATTATTATTATTATTATTATTGATGACGCTTTTCTGAATAAGTTGGTATAAATAACCTGCAAGGCCCAGTTTTTCCAAGTTGGGCTTGAAATTTTTCGTCATAGCTCCCTCCACCGATATTATAATCGGAATTATGTCGATTTTATCTAGCTTCCATATATTTTTAATCTCTATTGCCAAATTCGAGTACTTGGTCTTCTTCTCCGATTCGGTTTTAGAGAGGTTGTGTGTTAGTGGGCAACCTATATCGATTATGAAAGCTTTCTTGGTGGTTTTTTCGATAAGAGGAATATCCGGTCGGTTGTGGTCTACTGTTCTATCCGTTATTATTGGCCTGTCCCAGTATAAGAGATATTCAGGGGATTCAAGGTCTGGCTCGGGTGAGTATTGGTAGTATGGTGGGAGGTTTTCCCTTAGCCCTAGTTTATGGGCCAGTTCCTTGTGGATGATCTTAGCCACCTGATTATGTCTCCCCAGGTAAGCGTTGGGGGCCATAGCACCACACCCCGCCGTGATATGTTCTATCGTTTCTCCGGGGCAATTGCATTTTCTGCACACATCTTCCACATTTCTTTTCAAGATGACTTTTTCATAGTTTCGAGTTCGAATGACACGGTCTTGGATAGAGATTATAAAACCTTCTGTGAAGTGTGAAGCTGCCTTTTCTCTTACCAATTCAGTGACATTTCTCTATCTATGAGTGGATTTTGGAGTGCAGTAGGGTATTTGCCGTGTAGGGCTTTTTCTTGCCAAGTTACAAGCTGTTGACTTGGCGGCGCGCGGATGATGTTAGGTAATCCGTTTTGCTTTAAGTTAAGGGCTGTATATCCAGCATCTGCTGCTACCACTTTTTTAAGAATTTCCCCATTCGATTCTTGGAAGTATTTTCTCATAGAGGTCTCTTGCGACTTGCACAAGTTATATATATTAATGAGACCTCTTCCTCCCTCCTTTCGTTTTAGGTAGATTCTTTCAAGTGCAGAGCGTGGGTGGTGGAATCTGAATTTTGTTAGCAGCCTGCGCGTAAGCCTATCTAGTTCGTGCAAATCCGTGTCTGAATACTTAAGGATTCCGAATGAGTAGGTAAGTATTGGTATTGCCCAGGTGTTGATGGCAGTAGTAAGGTTACCAGCATTCAGGTGAGTATTAAAAAGCTTTGTTAGTCTGCTTTTGTATTTGTTTTTAAACTCCCTTTTTAGGCTTGTGTGGTTTATTTGTTGGTTTTGGGAGATGCCTAAGTATTTATATGTTTTGTCCTCATCTAGTATATCTATGCCTTCAGGCAGTCCACGATTTTGTTCAGTCTTTCTGCGTACGACATTCAAGATTGCGCACTTGTCTAATCCAAACGACATTTTGATGTCATCGCTAAATGTCTTGGTTATTTGAATTAGGGACTGTAGGTGGATTTTGCTTTCAGCGTAGAGTTTGATATCGTCCATAAATAGAAGGTGGTTTATTCTAAAATTCTCAGTTAAGTTGGGACGATATCCGTAGGATGTTGATTTTAGTAGTGAGGACAGTGGGTTCATGACCAAAATGAACCAGAGGGGGGGGGGGGGGGCTTAAAGAGTCGCCTTGAAATATACTTATATAATATTATTATTATTATTATTATTATTATTATTATTATTAACATTGATAAATAAAAATTGTTGGAAATGACCAAATTCACTTAATAGGCAAGCTTCCGCTTGTCTAATTTAATTTAATTATTTTAATTAAGAACGGCGTGCCTGAGGAGAAAAACGCAAGATACCATTTTTATGCAGAATTGACCAGGCTAACCCGAAATAATATCCACATGGAAAAATAACAAATATATAACTGCTTCTTCATATAAAGTTTTAAAAATTATTCTATTGGCGATAACGCTGAAACGAACGGAGATATCGAGCTGCGGTTTAAATATTTTTTCTAGCAAATTTCATCTACTTTTCGATTATGGTATCATAATTATACTATACGATTTATTTTTTCAGAGTAAAATCAAAAAATGTGTTATCATAACAAATCGCGTCCCCTAGCATTTTTTTTTGAGAGCTATTATGGACAACTAAATACGACTGGTGAAAGTGCATACATTTCTCTTCCAAACAGTCTTTAGTTTGCTAAAATTGGATAAGTCGTTTATAACGTACAGCGATTTAACTGATTACACTTTCAACAGCTTCCCCCCTCTTATTAAGGTCGGTACGCCAATGAGCATAGGACCAAAATGATGCATAATTGTCCAAGCTTTTTAATGGTGTTATCAAAGATATATCTTAATGTGAAATTTTCGGAGATATGTAGAATTTTAAAATTTACTTTTCAATTACTCCCTTTTGCGGCAAAATGCGGAACTGAAAAATTATTTCCAGGATTTTCTCATGGCCACTTTAGTTATAATTTTTTTCCCTGAATTTCTATGCCCAGTAGTTTTCGAGATATGACCGCTTGTCACCCTTAATGAATCACCCGGTACCTACAGTTCAATTAAATAAACTTAAAAAAATAACACTAAATAAACTTCAAGACGCGGGCCAACGTCGTAACAACCAGGATTCGATTTTCCTGAACTTATGGAACTAAAGGTCGCTAGAACGTCGTGTTAACGTTTTGTGGCATTAAGTTGACAGCAACGACGTTAACTCAACGTTGAAATTCTTTTTTGGGTTAGATATATCTTAAATAGTGTCAGAAAAAAATAAAAACGAAATCGCGAAAATTTGGTTTTGTCCCAAAAATATCTTCGGAAGAGAAGAATATTTTTTTTGAAAAAATACATTTTGTGAAAAAATTTAGGTACTTTTGTAATAAGACTTGTATAAAAATAGGGCCATAAAAAAACGTTTAAATCCTTGTTGAGTCCAGTTACCTCACAGTTAACTTAACGGAAAGCAATAATATTAAGCCTTAAAATGAAATTTAAAATTGACGAACGCAGAAATATGTATAGTCATACTTACCCGTAGGGTCACGAACTTAACGGGACATGCCCATAAGAATGGGCCATACGCGTTATTTATCGATGCCTGGTTTGTTTTTATTTTTGCACGATCTTGAAACGTTTACATGCACATACAAGAAAATATCTGCCCAGAACAGTAATCACGGTCTGATAAAAAAATCACCGGCATTTCTTTATTTGTAAAATTATAAAAGTTAAACAGTAATATTTGATAAAACAAAAATTTGGTAATTGATAAGTAAAGCTGTAGTGTAGCAGTAAGATCATCATCATCGTTATTTATAATGTGTATAAATGGGGATATATTTAATAAAAACCTTTATTTTATTGTACACTACATATTTCGAACGTATAAACGTTCATCTTCAGAAGAAGTATAGGGTAATGGCGGGTAAGAGTACGCAATTCTCAGTAAAATATTTATTTTCAACAAAATATGAAAATAAAGATCAATTTAAAAATATAGGGATAAACTTAAACTCTAAAGTAACTATTTCAGAGGAGAAAAAAATATTGTGCATAAAAGTATATTAGAAAAAAAAAATATTAAAACGTCTGTAAAAGCGTACTCTTAGCAGGCTTGCCGTTTAAGAGTACGCATATGGTCTTCTAAGAGTACGCATACTGTCTCAATGTTCAGAATCGTCACAGATGTGGCATATGTACTCTCCCAATCCAGAGTAAGCCGTGCAGTCCTCATGGAACCAATTTTTGCATGTCATGCACTGAATCCAATCACTTTCAGGGGGGTCTTCATATATTTCTTTGCAAACTGGACACAAAATTTGTTTTTGGTTTGAAGATGAATTCAGTGGTTTTGATTTCTTTGGCTCCGAAGTCTGTAATTCGTCTATATATTTCCGTTTTGTCTGTTTAAATTTTTGGGTTTTGGCTTGCTTGCATGCTTGTAACTCTTCTAACTCAATTTTGTAGGGTGACGCAGTTAGCAGCACAGACTTCTTCTTCTTGCGAGCATTGGCAGCTCTTGGTGGTGCTTTTGGTAGTGGCTTTATTAATTTCGGCGAGATAAAGTTGGTCGACGTTTCTGGCGGTGTCGAAGGCGGTGAATTTTGTGGCCTTCGCGTTGGTGATGGTGTTCGCGCAGATGTTGAGGGTAGTGACTCTGTAAATTTTGGCGAGATAAAGTTGGTCGACTTTTCTGGCGGTGTTGAAGGCGGTGAATTTCCTGGCCTTGGTGGAGGTGATGATGTTCGGGCAGAAGATGTTGTGGGTATTGCCTTTGACGAATTTTGATTCCTAGCAACTTCATTCATAGGCAGCGAAATTTTCTCCATCAGCTGGTGCTGAAGAATTGATAAGGGCAATTCTTCATCATAGTCGGATTCATCTTCTACGTTCTGATTCGGGTTTTTTACACTGGCGATTTGGTTTGGAAATGGCTGATCTGTCACTGTGGCGGGTGCAAATTCTTCTTCCGAGAACACATGCGGATTGTATGGAAAAATGCCGCATATTTCAAAAGCTTTGGTCGCTCTTTCAATTGATGCTATTCTAGCATAGGCCTTTGCGAACAATTCAGCTACTTGAAACATAGTGATTGGTCGCCCAGGATTACTGACATGCCATTTGTCATATTCTTGGGTATAGGCACTTTTCAGTGGACCAAAAATTTTTTTATCCAGTGGCTGGATCTTGTGGCTACTATGCGGTGGTAAACTTAACATGTTAATACCCATTTCGCGACATTTTATAACTGCTTGTAAACTCACGTAGCTTGAGTGATTATCTAAAATGAGTAAAACTTGGTCTTCAACTGAGCTTTTGCAAAATGTTTGAAAATGATCCAGCCACCTCAGGAAAAGCTCGCTATTGATGAATCCCGAGTCTGAGACAAGCTGGAGTGTTCCTGCTGGAGCTCTATCAGTTAGCTCAGGTTTCATTCGCTTTCGTGGAAATACCAGTGCGGGAGGAATGTATTGTCCAGTTGCTCCCATGCAGCATACCGCAGTTATTAACTGGCCCCTCTCAGATGAAACAATTTTTCCGACAGTTCTTTTTCCCTTGGGAGCAACAACCTTAGGTAATTTGTTGGGCACGGTTAGGATACCAGACTCATCCATGTTGTACAAACGGTGTGGAAATATTTTTTTGTCATTTAAGACTTGTTCGAGGTTTTTAAAAAACAGCTCAACTTGAGGCCTATTAAAGCCAGCAGCGCGAGCTAGGCTTGTTTTTTCTGGACAACGTAGACTTAAATTATGACGCTTGCAAAATGAGTAAACCCAATCTTTTCCGGCGCTTTTTTTTCCTTGTTAAATCTATGCTCTAACTTATTTCTCTCAGCATACTCAAAAACAAGGTTACCAAGTGCCTTAAGTGTGAGTCCATAGAATGTTTTATCTAAATCTCTGCAATACGTAGCTAGTTCCTCCTCCATTTCTGGGGTAAAAACAAATTTGAAACGACCAAGTGATGTTGGCACCGTTCCTGCTTTCAACCGTTTTCTTAATGTTGCTTCATGTACGCCGATTGAATCTGCTACTGATCGTTTACTCATTCCTTGCAGCAGTTTCTCCTTTATTTCTTCTAATAATTCTGCCGTAAATATTAACTTCCTATCGGTCTTGCGTCGATACTTCCCCATTTTGATCTAAAATACCAAAACATATGATAAAACTATGCAATCAGGCAAAGAGTACCCATTGCAAGCTAAGAGTACGCGTGCGTACTCTTAACCTTCTGGTACAAAAGCAATTTATTAACCCATGCACATTTCTGTTCAAACATAACCTATAAACTGAACATGTCAATCAAAGCCTTAAAAGCATTAGTTTTTAACAATACTTACATAAATTAAACAATAGGCAAAAAAAAATATTCAATCACTACCAAGTGACTCAAAAATATTAGATCAAAACTGGTAAATTTTTAATTTTTTGCTTACCAGACCAGAGCCGTGTCACACAGAGGTAAATATTGTTTGCTCTGAACGTAGGCACTAAACTAAATAAACAGCTGGGTTTATGCCGACATCTTCGCGTGGGTGGCTAAACGAAGGGCAGTGCGGACTCTTGGACGACGCGTACTCTTACCCGCCATTACCCTAGCTTATGTTGAAATAAATTTTAAGAAATTGTGAGTGACCAGTGGCGGCGCCAGGATTTTTGGGATGGGAGGGCACAAATGTGCTCGGTGATTTTTGAAAAAAAAAAAAAGGTCATCGTTCTCTTCAAAATACCATACAACCAATCATCAAAACTTTTATAGCCCCCTTTTAAGTCCCTTACAGAACGGATCCATCAATTTTGGGGGGGCACCAGGGTGGGCACTCATGTTTCTAGGGTTGGCCGGTGCCCACCCTGCCCCCCCCCCCCTGGCGCCGCCGCTGTGAGTGACACCAGGAAGTTAATTTATTAAAGAAAGGTGATGAAGAACTTCCATAGAAGTAGGGGAGAAAAACATACTATTTTACCTCTATAGATAAAGATGGGAAAATGGTTGATAAAGGGTATTTTATAGTGACGAGGTGAGAATGATATTGAAACTGAACAGCAACTTTAGTGGTGAAGTATATTATTAAAAAAATATATTATATCTTTAGCTCATAACATCCTAAAACCCACGCATGCAAACCTGCACCAAATATAATTATTACAATATAAATATTAGGTACTTACTTTTCAGCGGTAACTGTTATAATCGGGGATCTAATATTTTACCAAACTTGAAAAGAGAGCTTTCCAGCAATATTATGGAGTTAGTACATGTGCTTATGCATCCTAGTTTGAGTCTCTCAACCACAGATGGCACTTGGAATTCAATTTTAATAAGTTGTTTGTGTTTTAAAAGAAGCTGGCCTTATTATCTGCCCGGCCTTATTACCCAACAGTACCTTATGTAATTAAAACTTTAAAATACATTTTCTTTTAAAAAAATGTATCATCCGCCAAACTAGAAGATCTTTTGAACCCTTTAGTACATTTATTAGATTTTTAATTAGACAAGCCAGGAAATAATTTCAAAGCTGTGCAAAGATGTTATTATCACTGGTGATTTTAATTTCCCTGAGTTGGTCTGGCCAAACCCTGCTGAGGATCAAAATCCTCTAGTTGAAGCTTTAAGGGACAATGGGCTTGTCCAACTGGTGACTGAACACACAAGATTCCGCAAAAATCAAAACCCATCCACACTTGACTTAGTCATCGTGAGCGATCCTAGTTTGGTGAGCAAAATTGAATATCACTCTCCTGTGGGAATTTCTGATCACATTGTGCTTAATTTCAACCTACAATACATAAATGCAAGCTCCAAGAAATGCCAGATCCGCTATTTTAAGAAGATAGATTATGAGCAGCTTAGCTATAATATCCAGCACATCGATTGGCCCAATATGTTTTTAAACAAACAGGTGGAGGAGCAGTGGGGCCTATTTTATCAGACAATAACTAGCCTTGCTAGCCTGTTCTCCCAAACAGTTGCTGTAAAATGCATTCCTGATAAACCTTGGATCAACCTCAGAATTCTTAACATGATCAAACAAAAAAAAAGTATGTGGCAAAAATACATGCGTAGCAAAGATCAATCCGATTATATTGCTCACCGAAAATATTCTAATCAACTTAGCTGGAGCATAACTCAGGCAAAAAAGTGTTTTGAAAAAAAGCTCATTTCTTCGACTGATAAAAAAAAGTTTTTTAGATACGTAAGAAATTCTGTCTCTTCAACTGTTTCCTCTCCCCGTGTCAATGATATGAATGGAATTCTGACAACTAGTGATCTCGAGACAGCATCCATATTTGCTGATTTCTTTAGTACTAATTATTCCACTGAGCCTCCCGGTGCTTTACCTCAATCAAATATGACTTTTAACAACCTGGTTATTAACTCAATCAACATAACACAAGTCAAGGTGTTCGAGAAATTGAGTGAACTTCCAAACTCCTCTTCTGCTCCAGGCGGGCTACTCAATTCTATTTTAAAGGGATGCGCATTTGCCTTAAGCACACCACTGTCTATAATTATGCAGACCTCACTTGATTCTGGAACTCTTCCGATTGCCTGGAAAACTGCGACAGTTATTCCTGTTCACAAGAAGGGGGATAAATTCCTTGCTGAAAATTACCGACAAATAAGTCTCACTCCATCCGAGGTGAAAATCATGGAAAGAATTTTGGTGAAAGAGTTGCTGGATTTTCTGTTAACCAATGAAGTTATACCTCAAACACAACATGGATTCTTGCCAGGTCGATCGACTACCACTAACCTTCTAAAGTGCCTTAATGATTGGACTTTCTCCCTTGATAGAAACTTACCGATTGATATCGCCTACCTTGACTTTTCTAAAGCCTTTGATAGGGTACCAAAACGAAGATTGCTGTATAAACTGAACAGCTGTGGTGTTAGAGGCGATCTTTTGCGCTGGGTAGAGGCTTTTTTAAAAAATCGTGAGTTTTCCGTTAGGATAGGTAACAGTATGTCTCCGCTGCGTCCAGTTTTGAGTGGCGTGCCTCAGGGATCGGTCTTGGGCCCGTTATTATTTTTGGTGTATTCAGCTGACCTTACCAGCGCACTTCAGGGCAGCACAGTATCAAATTATGCAGATGATACTAAATTATATTGTAACCCGCTAAAGCAAACTTTGCAAAATGACTTAAATATAATAGCCACTTGGTGTGATGCTTGGCTCATGCCCCTAAATGAAGCAAAGTGCGTGGTTATGCATCTCGGTCGTACAAATCCTAAGTTACAGTACCATCTTAACAACGTTGTGCTTATGAAGGTCAATCAACAAAAGGACCTCGGGATAGTGATCAGCAGTGACTTATCGTGGGGTAAACACATTGATAATGCGTGTAAAAAAGCTAAACAGTCTTTGTTTTTAATAAAAAAAATATTTTCACGTCCTGATATCCGGACTAGCTCTTTAATTTATAAAACTTATCTGCGCCCAATTCTTGAATTTGGGTTTGGTGTTTGGTGGCCTGTGTTAAAACAACAAAAAGACCAAATTGAGAAAGTGCAGCGATTTGCCACTAGGATGCCGTATGGTGTTGTAAGACCAACTTTTGAGAACAGACTGATAATTTTTGGACTCATTTCTGAAATGGATAGATTGGTGCGGGGAGATCTTATCCTTACATATAGGATACTTCACAACCTATTCTCTGTTGATTTAAGTTCCCTTTTCACCCTTAATACAGACAATCGCTTGCGAGGTCATCGATTAAAGCTTCGACGTGAACATTTTTTCACACGAGTCCGGGAGTTCTTCTTTTCCAACAGAGTATTTAATCTCTGGAATATCTTGCCTGATGAGGCTATTGATGCGGACTCATTAAACATTTTTAAAAATAGAATTGACATGACTCTTTTTGCAGACTATTAGTTTACATTTATTCTCAATCATTTGTTAACCTTTTAAAAATTTACCATTGACATTTAGCGATTCGATATACTCAAGACCATTAGTTTAGGTATAATAGAGTTTATAGGTTTTCAACCTCAACTCTTCTTTGTAATAATAATAATAATAATAATAAAACGACGTCGCATGTCACGCTGGTATATTATGTAGTCTAGTTTTTTTATAATCTGCTTTGAAAAATCATTATTTCTATCTAATTTTCCTAAAAATGGCAAATGTCACGCCTCCTTAACAAGTTTTACCATTTTTTTAGGAGTTGATACCACCCCCAAGTTTTTCTCATATGAAACGATATGTCGTGGTCTGGTACCTCCTTAAGATCAATCTGTGTTAAACTATTTCTTCGGCGTTTCTCTATAAATATAGTACAGTCACACGGAATTACCAAAATGACACATGATTATATCTTGCAAGTCATTATAATCAATATATACGAGATTATTATCTTCTGTGTTGAATAAATTGAAATTTATAAATAAAATCAGAATGGTACCGTAAAATTTTAAGTTTTGTACACCTGGTCAAAATATAGGAACTACGTTATCGTATTTTATACATTTAACCATTTAAGAAGGTTTAGGAATAAACTATATTTTTACTACGTGGATGAGGTTTAGAGGAGGATAATTCAAGTGAAAGATTTTTGGTTAATTTTTTTAAATTTCAAATAGCTCAAAATTAAGGAAAATGGGACGAAAATGACATAGGAAACCCCATGTAATTTTAAATGGGGTCAATTATTGGCTTCCCTAATTATTTTAGAGAAAAATTCTATTTAGGTTTATTAAAGAGCACTAAAACCCACATTCAAAAGAATAACTTTAGATATTTTTGATGAGCCCGTTTACGGGTTATCGCCGATTTCTTTTTAACTATTTCTCCTTTTTATGGCCCCGTATTTGCGGGCACCAGTCAAGGTAAAAGATGACTGTCAAATAAAGTTGTCAGTTTGAAATGTGTGCTTTCTTGTTATAAAAACTCGTACATCGAAAATATTAAAGGTGTATTTATGAGTAAAAATTAATCTGAATAAAACTAAAATAAAGTATCCAACTACTAGGTTAATTATGACATTTTACATGTTTCAATATTTTACTAATTAATAGGTAGGTACTATTAAATTGTTAGAACTTTAGGATTTAAGAAGATGTTCAAATATTCCTCCATTGACTGCTAGACAATAACCGAGGCGATCATAAAATTCTCTTCTTACATTCGCTAGTTGGTAAACTAAAATTCTATTGCATTCGGCAGAAATAGAATTTTTAACTCGTCTAGATTTGGGTATTTTTTTATCTTTGTATATCCTGCTTTTTAAATGGCCCCAGAGAAAGAAATCATTTGGCGATAAATCAGGAGACCTGGCTGGCCAATTTACTGTATGATTTAAGCCAATAACATTTCCATTAAAAGCACGGTTTAAATATTCCCGGACAGCCAGGGTATACTATGTGCCGGGCAGCCATCCATTTGGTACCAAACTTCCTGATTTTCCCTGGCGGCATCATGTAAAGTAGGTAAAATATGATCTTCAAGTAGTTCCAAAAAATATTCTGCATTTATATTTCGTGTAAGAAATAATGGCCCGCTAATATTTTCTCCGAAAATCCCAGCCCAAACATTAACTTTTTGTAGACATTGCGTCCTTGTTTAGACAAACCTGTGTTGGTTTTCTTTGCTCCAATACCGATAATTTTGAACATTGGGTTCATTGTTTAAGGTAAATGTGCATTAGTCAGTGAAACAAATGTTTTTAAAAAATTCCCTATCCATGTTTGCTCTTTCAATCATATCAAAACAAAACTCCTGTCGTCGTATTTCGTCCCTATCTCTTAGCTCTTGGTGCTTATCATATTTGTATGAATAATATTTATGTCGTTTCAAAGCTCGTAACGCTGGGGTGTGATCTAATCCTATGTCATCCTCAAGTTTCCTTGTGCTGATTTTCCCATCATTTTCTTCCACGCACAATAAAACTTGCAAGTCCCTATCATTTCTTGCATCTCTTCTTTGTTCCTGCCTTTGCAAGTCCCTATCATTTCTTGCATCTCTTCTTTGTTCCTGCCTTTCTTCACATCTGCAGTTATTTATTACAGTGCCTTTTATCTCAAATTTCTTGATAGTCCTTTCGACTGTAGATTTTGCAGGTATCGGTCTATTCGGATACAGAGCAGCAAACATGTCTGACACATTTTGATAACTATTTCCTTGATAATACCATTTAATCATCAATATTTTTTCTTCAGAAGTGTAATTCATGGCTAATATTTTCGATGTACGAGTTTTTATAACAATAAAGCACACATTTCAAAATGACAACTTTATTTGACAGTCATCTTTTACGTTGACTGGTGCCCGCAAATACGGGGCCATAAAAAGGAGAAATAGTTAAAAAGAAATCGGCGATAACCCGTAAACGGGCTCATCAAAAATATGTGCTCTTTAATAAACCTACATAGAATTTTTCTCTAAAATAATTAGGGAAGCCAATAATTGACCAATGGGGTCAATAATTGACCCCATTTAAAATTACATGGGATTTCCTATGTCCCGCTCGACGATGCAACACCCGGTATAAAATATTGCTTCTTTACTTACTTTAAAATCGCATCCCAAACAATTCAGTATTACGAGGCAGTGACGGCGCCAGGATTTTTGGGATGGGTGGGCACAAGAGGGCCCGATAATTTTTGAGTGGGCACTACCCGAATCTAAAATGACCTCTAAAAAAAGGTCGTCGCCTCCTCCACACTCTATAAGCGGGGGTAATCAAAACTTTCCCTCTCTTGTGCAAAGTCCAAACAAAAAAAAAGGTCTTCATCGTTCTCTTTCAAATAATATAGAATACCACTCCTTTCCTATCAAAACTTTCATGGCCAAATTCAATCTATCAATTTTGGGTGGGCACTAGGGTGGGCACTAGGGTGGGCACTAGGGTGGGCACACATCAAATATTTAGCGTTTCTGACAAAATCCGTCAATTTTGGTGCGGTGTAGCTAACAGATAATTACCAAACTTTCCCATTACCTTTCTTTGTGCCATCTAGAAAATTGTAAAAAAGTAATACTGGGTACTTTTTAACAACTGCGCGACTTCGTAATTTTGTAACATACGGCTTATGGTTGCCCCCCCCCTGAAATTTTCTCTTTAGGTGCCCATGCTAATTAAGGGTAAAGTAAAGGAATACGGGAACATACTCTCATTGACATTGACCTTCCAAGTTAAGTAATTATCGACTCCCATTATAATAAAAAAATTAAATAAAATATTATAATGTATGCAAAAAAGTAATTCGAATCGATATACCAGAATCTTCTAGTAAATTGATTTAAATTAGAGCCGTTCGATAATCTCCATTACTTTGTTGATTTAAACAGTTTTTTGCGGTTGACTTTTTCAAGATGGCAGTTCATTCAGAAATAATAATCAGCCTCCTTGGGTGGCAGGACAAATGAAGTTTGTATTATTTATGGATGTGCATTTGTTGTTTTTAATTTGGATTGCATGTCTATATGTACCGTAGAGTCGTGTGACTATGCCACGATTTGACAGTTTTTCCAGTACCTATATTTAATTTATTTTTCATTTAAATTCAGGGAATAAAATATTTGTTATAGAACTGCGTCATTTTAAAAAAATTGGCCAAGTCACCTGCAAATCAGTGTCAGTTAACATACAGCCCGTTATATCAGTGGCGGCTCGCGATCCTAAAAAATGGCGAAGAGCTAGATATAGTGCGGGCACTTAAACAAACATTGACTAAAAACCCGTGTAACAAAACGTCTCTCTTATCCTAATTTTTTCAACGATTGAATAGAGTTTCCAATAAATTACAAACTATGTCATTAATTGGGTTTATTTTTAAAATACACAACTAAGTAGGTACTAAATTAACTAAAAAATAAAAGAAAAACTTTTTAATCACAAGTAAATCACGTAAAAACGATATCTATAACCGTAAGTTTCACGAAGCCTCAAAATAAAAAATACCATCAGGTTAGGCGAACCAATGCTAAAACAATGGTGCATACGACTGATCTATTTTTAAATTGTCCTTCATCATAATGCAAATTGTTACATGCTGTTTGCGTGAGTGACGTCACGGAACCATAGCAACGGTGAATATCAAAGCCACGTTGGGCGTTTGGTCTTCACTTACTTTGAGCGTTGACGATATGTCCTACTTTTTCTGGAGCATATTTTAAAATTTTCCCTAAAGAACGAAATCGACCTTTCAAAACTCCTATGGCCCTTTCAACGCAGTTTCTTGTCTGAATATGGGCTACGGTATATCGATATTCTGGAGATCCTGGTAAGGCATTTTGTATTGGCGTCATAAGCCATGGCTCTTGTGGGTAACCTGAATCTCCTAGAAGTCAAGAATTTCGACACACAACAACTAAGTAGGTACGTACACTACTTAATTAACTGAAAAATAAAAATAAAATTTTTTAATCACACAGTAAATTACGTAAAAACGATATCTATAACCGTAAGTTTCACGAAGCCTCAAAATAAAAAATACCATCAGGTTAGGCGAACCAATGCTAAAACAATGGTGCATACGACTGATCTATTTTTAAATTGTCCTTCATCATAATGCAAATTGTTACATGCTGTTTGCGTGACTGACGTCACATAACCATAGCAAAGGTGAATATCAAAGCCATGTTGGACGTTGGATATTCACTTGCTTTGAGGTAACGGACACGGTCGGCTGGGGCACGCCAAAATGACAAAATGTTTATAATTATTGTCCATCGGAGTTAACCTTGGCCCTATTATGCATAGCTATATTCGGATTAAATTAATATTATTAATTCGAACATAATTATTTTTTAAGGGCTAAAATGGTAGCTGTATTGGTATAGTAATAGTTAATATTGTCAAAAAACTTTCCTCCTGGGTTTATTTTTTTCTGGTGAACAGCCCCTTTACCTACTTCACCTGACGAGCCGCCACAGACTGACCATTGCCAAATAAAAAATCGACAAATATGGTGTTGTTTTCAGTTTAAGATAAATTATCTGGTATGTATGTCGGTATTATGCGGTCTCAAGACAAAGCTGACACTGTTATTCGGGTACCCTTCGTTCCAGTAATATTATTTTAACTGGTTCCAGATCGGTCTCACTCATTTTAAAAAAATACACATATTCAAGGTACCACTATCTTACTTCTTAAAACTTTTTTGAGTTTTCCTTATGCCACAAGTGTGAAACTCTGATTCCATTTAGGGAGGGGGAAGCCGTGGACCTCTGGCGACGTAAAAAAGGATAAGCTAATGCATACACGTGGATTAGATTACACGCTAAGCTGTAGATCTCGTCTAACTTCTGACTGACATTACCCAGACGATAGGGAATACTAAGGGCCTCCTACGCCTAGGTACACTTTCTCCAACCCCTGCTAGAAAAAAAAAATCAGCTGATACTTATCCTACATTGATACTAGATTTCTTGACCCTGTATCTGTACTGATAGCCCAATAATTTCAATAAGAAACAGACCCAAACAAAGGTACTACACGGTCTGTACGTACACCTACCGCCAACGATGTTACATCTACATACAAACACTCGTAAAAATGGCGGTTAAGCAATGGAAAAAAGTTTAAACAAGTCGGGGCGCTTTTTGAAGAGAGAAAAACCACTTGAACCTGAGTTGGACTTACCGCCAACAGAGCTGATGTCGGTCGGTTCAGTAAGTTGTATATGTTCGGTTGTATGCATACAATTTTTTTTGGTTGAATTATTACATATCGTTACGTAAGGTGGTTTAATTAATAATTATAACGAGGAGTCGTAGAGTTATTCTAATTGCTAAACTTGGCTAAAAGGTTGAAAATCTTTAAGCGAAGTAGATGGGGCAGCGAAGCAGAGTAAAAGTTAAAAAAAAGTTTATAAAAGCGCTTACATTTTACGTAATATGGGGTGTTAAGGGTCGAGTGAGTATACAGGGTGTTACAAATTCGACATACCAGCATTGGAATCTCGGAAACCATAAGAGTTAGAGAAACGGTTAAATGGGGACAAAGTTGTGCAATTCGGTGCTGATTATAATGCCGCTTTAAAAGTTTTCAAATTCCGAATTTATTCGAAAAAACCCGAAATTTTGCAAAATCGTTTTTATTTTTTCCTGAGCTCATTTGACTAGCTATTTAAAAATAAATGACACTTTGTCATTGCCACTTTTTCTCCTCTACAGAATGACTAAACTAAAGATCCACCGTTTCGTCTCCGAGCGGCCATCACCACATTTACTTTTTTAAGTACGGACCTGGATTTTTTTAACCCATTTTTAAACCCTCCTACCCTCAAAATGTAATGGCGATATTACTTTTTCATAATGATGAATAATTATTGTCCTTGCTTATTTATTTAAATTCATATTTTTTACAATTCTTGTCAGTCCGGTCCTGGCAACGAATTACAATATTAATTAAAAACTTTATTTTATTTAAAACATTCATAGATAAGTAATATACTAATATAATTTATTTTATAAGAATTTTCCAATAATTCTAAATTTACTAATTATAAATCCTAATTTTCTAAATGTTCAAAGAGATTGCCGTTCTGCTCAATACAACAATCGATTTTTCTTCCAATTTTGGCGACAGCCCTTACAACCGATCTTCTCCTTATTCTACCAAATGCAACCTGTATGTAAATATACCTAACATGAAGTTTAGACAAACTTTTTCATGAAATTTATTTGTAAAGGTTTTAAATAAAATAAAGTTTTTAATTAATATTGTAATTCGTTGCCAGGACCGGACTGACAAGAATTGTAAAAAATATGAATTTAAAAAAATAAGCAAGGACAATTCATCATTATGAGAAAGTAATATCGCCATTACATTTGGAGGATAGGAGGGTTTAAAAATCGGTTAAAAAAAATCCAGTTCCGTATTTAAAAAAGTAAAGTTGGTGATGGCCACTCGGAGACGAAACGGTGGATCTTTAGTTTAGTCACGTCATTTTGTAGAGAAGAAAAAGTGGCAATGACAAAGTGTCATTTATTTTTAAATAGTCAAATGAGCTCAGGAAACAATAAAAATCATTTTGAATAATTTCGGTTTTTTTCGAATAAAATCGGAAGTATTCGGAATTTGAAAACTTTTAAAGCGGCATTATAATTAGCACCGAATTGCACAACTTTGTCCCCATTTAACCGTTTCTCTAACTCTTATAGTTTCCGAGATTCCAATGCTGGTATGTCGAATTTGTAACACCCTGTATGTAGATACATAAAACTGCATCATCACAAATTTATTTTTTCTACCCTATATTAGTAAAGTTGTTTTACGTAGGTAAAGTTCACTATATAAGTAAATCCATTCTTACTTACACATGATGCAAAAACACACAACTGTGCTTTAAATTTTAAACCGTTCTTTAATTTAGTTTTGCCGAAGAAATATCCTGCTGACCCTTTCCCGTAAATATCTGGAATGCCTGATAATGTTAACTTAAGCAATGGGAACTCTCTTGCTACTGCTGCCCCCCCTTCCCCCCCCCCCCCCCAACGAAGTGGTATTAGGTTCAACACTATTAAGCCTTTACTGTTAATAATTGCTGGTTACAACACTTTTTATATAAAATTAAAATGATTTATTGGGATTTATACAAATATGTATGTATACCCACAACCTAGAATTAGAGTTAGATTAGGTGATTCACCTTTTAAAGACCAATTATATGCCACACCTCTCTATTATCTTGTAAATAATTAGTATTTGGCTATTACCAAATCCTAATAGGTACATGTAAACAATAAAAGATAGTCTTAACCCATTAACGCCCAGAATTATTTTTTGTTAATTATTTTACATATTTTTACTTTTCTATTTATATATATTATATAGTTAATATGAGTAGGAATGCACAAAAAAAAATATTTTACAAAATGTCTTAAGTCAGTTTTTATCACTGGGCACTGTAAAATACAAATACTTACAATTTTAAAATACCTATTTATTTATGGAATTATTAAAAGTAAATTTTTACATTGTGTGATAACTGGCAAAACAGACTACACAAAGACCTACATCACACTTAGAACACATTGTTCTACCAAAACTCTTGCAGCCGTTTCCAGCTCAACGGCGTCTATTACATGGGGCAACGTAATGATTCATACCGTCATATCGAATATCTACCTGGCAGAAGTGTGCGTGAAACAGACGTTTTTGCAGGACCTGCTGATTTTGCCGGTACACCATAACGTGTTTAGTATACTTGGACCAACTCCTTCTAAACTTTATGTTGAAGGTTTTGTTATGATTCTTCCTATACAGAAACCATGCATTGTTTATTGCCGCATGATATCGTTGCCAAAAAATAGCTCAAAAATATCTGTACAAAACATTTGTTTCGAACCGCTTGTAATCTTCCACCGGAAATAAACGGGCTCCAGGTTTAATGTCGCCTTTAATCCAGACAGTATCTGGTTTCTGAGCTAGACGATTTAGAATCCAGTCGTTGTATTCTCTGATACCGGACAATACGTATCTTTTGAGGTCGATGCAGAAGATGATTCGGTTACGGATTGATTAACCGGCGCTGAAGATGATTGGTTAGGCCTTTCTGCAGAAAAGTATTGCCTAAACGTGTATTATTCGTCAATTTTATTTCCACAGGTGAACGTAATTGTCGACCTGTTAAATTATTTAGCATGCCTCCGTCATCTTCGTCAGCGGAATCTTCATCGGTGTCGACATTAGGATCAGGGGGCTCGATAAATATTTCGTCTATTTGATTTTCCGCATCGTCATTAGCGTATGCTATGTCTAAAGCTTCAGACAATGAAAATCCATGCCTGTCAAAGAATATATATATAGCGAAACCGCCCAGTGATACCATATGGTATCAGTATGTTTTGAGTCCATTTTGTAACGTCAGGTGAATTTAAAAAAATAAGATATACTATGGAGGGCTTTATATTACTTAGTCAATATCATTACTTGTATTTAAGGAAAAATATACTATCACTGAAAAACTATACTTACTCAAAGCAAATGTCCATATTTTTCTATTGAAGTAAAATGAACGGTATAATAACACGTGTTTTTTTGCTCACAAATATCTGCAACGGTACTCAAAGACTTAAAACACAACTGAAGAGGCTTCCCGCAATTAACGCACTCGTCAGAATTATTATCCCACTACCACCCACAAAATGGTCGATGTCTTAGTAATAGCTGATTTAGCGATACCAAACGGTATCACTGGGCGTTAATGGGTTAAGCGGCCCTCACACGTTTAATTTTATTGTCAATATTTTTATTGTCAATATTTTTATTGTCAATATATTGATCTTTAACCTCACACGGTCAATAAGTGAATCACTGATTTCAGAAACACCCTAAGTCCACTTTTATCATTTTTTGAGTTATGCATGGAATAACATTTACGAGACATAGTCTCATCGACTGAGTGCAGAAACAACTTTTTTCCAATAACTCTAATGCATTTTAAACAGGCTAAAAATATGCAGTGAGAGCAGAAACAACCCAAGTCCTGGATTTAAATAATAAAAATTACATTGCTGATTTTCACTGATTGCAGAAACAACCTAAGTCCACGTGTCTTTTGACCTTTTGACCCTTCGTAACATGACCGACAGTCTTCTGTTTTATCATACTTACTTAGCTTTAATGCTGATATAAGTTGTGGGTTATTTTATAATTATTGATACAAAAATGTCTCTAAGCAGCTAATTATTTTTTTTTAATTATCTCAAAAGTTGTTATGTGTGACTTGGGTTGTTTCTGAAATCAGTGATTCAAGTATATGTTCATAAATATTCAGTCGCTACGAAATTTCGCTTCGGTGTAATTTAAAAAGATGAGTAACAAAAAAAGCTTGTATAGCTATAATTTTTACAAATTTATCAGATTGTGAGAAAAAATTTTAAAAAAGACGCTGAAAAAAAATGGTTATCAAAACGAAAGGAATACACCCAATTTATACGTGCTACATTCCATTTTGGAAACGGACCCTGAAGATTATCGGAACTATTTTCGAATGAATAACGATGTATATGAACAACTATTGCTCATAACCGTCTTCGGCAGCACAACCTGACCGTTTCGAGTCTTTAATTTCTTTAAATTCTTTTCTGTAATTTGTTCTGAGAGCATTTTTTTTTACATCTTCGATTTTCGCATCTCTTTTTGTTTTTATAAATTTTTAATAATTTCTTGTAGCCAACCGCCTTCTTATCACTATTACTATAGTCTTTTGAAGACGAATCCCATAACTCGGGCATTTCACGGTAAACCGCAATAAAGTTTTTTAATATAACGTTTTCACTGGTAGTTTCACTCTCATTTTCATCGAGCTGAAAGCCGCCGGGAATGTTACTTTCATTGCGTTCATGTTTATACTGGCAAAATATTGTCAATATAGCCCTCAAACGGTCAATACTTCTTCAATATAGTCGCCCCGCCCACAATATTGAAGAAATATTTTCGAATGGCCAAAAATACATAAATATATTGACAATACTTCAATATTTTGTATCACACGATCAATAATATTGTCAATATTTGATAATATTGACAATAAAATTGATCGTGTGAGGGCAACTTAATGGACATTATAAAGCTAAAAGAAATAATGTGAAATATTTTTACATCAGCCAAAGTTTCGTAAATACATTTTTTATCCCCGCTAGCACAATCAGTTCTAGAAATAAATAAAAAATTTTCTACTTTTATATGGATATTTGCTGTTTCCTTTACTCTACAGTGATTGGATAAGAAGTGGACTATTTCGGTTAACTGAACGATATAATTTTATATCCACCCTAGTTAGGACTTGAAACTGACAAATCACAAATTTTACATTTTTAAATTTTGCGCGTTCTTTTATGACACTTTACAAAAGTAAGGTTAAGAATATACTTCAAAAAAATGCACATCTGTCAGATCCGAACTTATTTTTTTATTCGAATGAAAATATTTGGATGGTGCTATGCAATACCCAATATTTAACTAAATTTTAGAGAATGTATAAAAATAAGGTTGATAACGTTAATCTTGGTATAAACATAAAGTATTTCGTAAATCTTTTAAGTCGTTCTTATAACCCATAATATTAAGAACGGCATTTTTTTAACAACGTGTGTGTTATGGGTTAACATTGTCTTGCATAACACCATCCATTTATCATAGAGCCTATGCTTACATCAATTTTTCCCAAAGATATAAAACCAAAACATATTTTTACCAAACTATTGTTTTTTTCTGACCGAACTAAAGATTTCTTTTTTCAAAATTATCCAGTTTTCTACCTATTTCTAGACAATTACTACAATTTAATGCATAATAGTATATTATACAACAAGCATATAATGGTGGCTATTATTCACGCGGATAAAGTTTATGACACGAGCCGTAGGCGAGTTTCATAATTTTATCCAAGTGAATAAAAGCCATTATATGCGAGTAGAATACTGTACTTTGTCCACAACTATCCAATAATAATTGTAGCCAGAATTACTAAACATCTTTATTTATTTAGAAATATTAATAGTAATATTTGTATTCACACAATGTGCCAAGTTAATTGTAGGAATCGAATTTAATTCTACATTAACATCTTGGTTATTCGTTTTCGTAGATGTAGAAGAAGATGTTTATGTAGATACTGCCTCATTGCGTATATACGGATGACCAAAAGGATTTTTCTGGATCGCGTCTGATATTTTTTTTTAGCTGTTTCCATTATATTTTTCATTGAGTCATTAATATATCCTTCTGCTACCGCCGTGGATTTCCATCCACCGTGTCTTTTCAATGCAGTTTTATTCCCCCTTTGCGTCTACAAGTATAGTGGCTGAAGATCTGCGAAAACTGTGACCAGAATATTTCTCTGGAGTGGGTAATTGCAGAAATGTTGCTAGTTGTCTACCCATTTGCGTAAATTTATTAATTCCTATCCTTTGTGAGGTACATTTGCCATTTTGATAATTGAAAAAAAATATTAGATGTTACGAAAGATGAACGAAGGCTGATATACTTCTTGCAAATTAGGTAATAATCGTCTGATATTGTAAATTCGAGGGTAAATTCGATTTTTCTGGTAATAAACTTAAACTTGCTATTTTTGCTAGTTCCTGTACATCTGGTGGGGTATAACATATCTCATCTTTACTATCTCTAATCATTTTGTAAGTTCTTTTAA